>CM061542.1:280961871-283361871 GCA_030864215.1 Capsicum pubescens
GGGATGGGATTGAAAATCACTACCCTAGGTTCATGTAGGTTCTTGCCTTTGGTTGTGTTACTCAGGTTTTAAATTGAATGTTTAGAATAATGTCTCTTTTGACATTAACATTAACTTACTTGTTTCCCTAGGCCATTAGTGAGGTTTAGGGTTGAGTAAGGCATTGTTTTATGCTTATTTAGCTCCGTTAATTAGGGTGGTGTGGTATTTGACCATGAATCATGTCATTTAGACTAAATGGATTTGGGATAGGTTAAAACTTGGGATGTCTCTATTGATATTGTTCTATTTAGTTTTGTTTGGAGTATGGTAATTTCTATATTATTATCAGGTATCAGTATCGAATTTCTATAAGAGAAATATTTGAATTAAATAAGATTAATTCACATGTTATTTTCTTTTCAAAAAAAGTTCACTTTTTTTTTTCTTCTATCACTATAACTATGTTCTACCCACTGCTACAATTTATTTATTTATTTTAGTTATTATTATTATTATTATTATTATTATTATTATTATTATTATTATTATTATTATTATTATTATTCAGTACTACTACTACCACGTCCGTTTTAAAAAATAACTAAAAGTACTACTACGTACAAAGTGTGTACTACTATTATTAATATTAGTTATATTAATATATATTTTTTTTATAATATTTATAAATATTTTTAAAATTAAATGCATATTTATCATTATTATTATTATCAATAATTTTTATCTTTTCTTATATGTAAACAAATTATATTTAAATATATTTCATAACATTTAAATTTTAAAAGTGTGTAATTATTATGATGATTTTCTATAAATTTGAGTCATAATCATGTCCATATATGAAGTGGGTTTTGAAAAGTGAATATGCACATGGTTTTTCCCCTTGCATGATGAGATTTATTGTCTTAACATGTATGGGTTGTTCAAATGCGTGACTAAAAGTTGAGATTAAATGTTTTACTATGCGTGACTAAAAGTTGAGTTGAATTATAAAGGCTCATTATATAATTATAAATGCTCATTATGTTGAATGAGAGTTCTCTTAATTAATTAGTGTGCAATATAAGGGCTCGTATGATGAAGTTTGCATCTGGTATCTCAGATGTTTTGGTGTTAGAATGTAAGGAGGAATTGCTTAACAAGAACATGCATATCTTCAAGCTAACAGTGTATATGCAGTAAGTAGAAGAGGTGAAGAAGAGGCAGAAAGAGGTAGGGGAAAAAGAAAGACAGGCTAATAGGGTTAGTCTGCAGATCGGAATTTCAGTCAACAACAAGGTGAAAAATGGGATAAGAAATGGTCTAAGAAGAAATTTTGGAGCAATGCAGAGTCATTGGCTAGAGACCAACCACCCAGACCTCGTCAATCAACCATTCTAAAATTTTTAATCTAACAACAGGCCACGAGTCAAGGCACTTAATCTCAGGGAAGTGAGGCTCAGTCTTACAGAAAATACCCTCATTTTGACACCTGTGGAAAGAATCATCCGGGAATATGCTATTTAGAAAGTAACTTGTGCTACAAGTGTGTCCAGGCAGGCCATATCAAGAAAAAATTACCCCTTAGCCAAGTAAACTTGGGAGCTGCTAAATCCCAACCCGCTTCCACAGCTCCGCTACCTAAGGATACCCTTATACTACTAGAGGTGGTCGAAATTAGTTATATACTTTATCTAATCGCCAGGACTCAGAGGCCTCGCCAGGACTCATAGGCCTCGCCAGATGTTGTTATGGGTATGTTACTTATTTTCTCCTGTGACGTGTATGTGTTACTTGATCCCGAGTCTACTTTGTCTTATGTGACCCCTTATGTGGCAGTCGATTTTGCTTTTGAGTTCAAAAATATTTCTGAATCATTATCTGTCTCCACCCATAGTGGTGACTCTATTATGGCTAGGAGAGATTATAGAAATTATGTGGTGTCTGTTTTCTATCAAGATGTTGTGTCTGATCTTGTAGAACTTGACATGGTTGATTTTGACGCTATTTTGGGAATGGATTGGCTCCATTCATTTTATGCTATGTTATACTATAGAACCAGAAATTTCACCTTCTCTTTTCCTACTGAGCCAGTAATAGAGTGGGAGGGGTATTCTCTTGCACCTAGAGGGAAGTACATATCTTACCTTAGAGCCCATAAACTCATATCCAAAGGTTATTTGTACCACCTTGTTTGAGTCAAAGATTCTAGCACTGAAAGTCTCCTGTAGTTAAAGAATTTCCAGAAGTCTTTCCTAATGATCTTTCTGGGATACCCCAAGATAGGGAGATAGATTTTGGCATTAACCTATTGCCAGACACCCGGCCTATTTCTATTCCTCCATACAGAATGACTCCTACTGAATTGAAAGAGTTGAAAGAGCATCTAAAGGACCTTCTTTGCAGAGGCTTTTTCATCCTAGTGTCTCTCCTTGTGGTGCTCCAGTACTCTTCGAGTGTAAGAAAGATGGCTCCGTTCGCATGTGTATAGATTACTGTCAGCCGAACAAAGTCATTTTTAAGAACAAGTACCCTCTTTCCAAAATTGATGATCTCTTTGACCAACTCCAGGGTGCTAAATGTTTCTCCAAAATAGTCCTTCGTTTAGGGTACCATCAATTGAAGTTTAGGGAGGCTGACATCCCCAAAATAGATTTCATAACCCGATATGGTCACTATGAATTCCAGGTCATGTCCTTCGGGCTGACTAATGTTGTAACGCCCCGAGTCTATACCCCAGACGCTACACGATGCTCATACTAATCCATGACTGGTACTTGCTGTAATAGTTGAATAATAATACTGCAAAATATAGAAATTAGGTGGAAAAAATGCCAAAAGGTTCAATACTGTAATAAACTGAATACGATATACCAAAAATGACACATCTGTCTGAAAATACTCTAGTCTGAAAAGCCTCTAAACTGTATGAAATGTGGAGTTGATGGGACAAATCCCCAACTAACTCCAGCTACTAAAATAAAACTAAAATACTGAAATAATAATCATGTCCTCGAACTATAAAGACTCACCACTAACTCTGACTGCTGAAAATCTAAACTACTAAGGGTGCTTGGGAGCCCTGCGTCTGAACCTATGATATAAGACATCATAGTGCAAAAGAAAAGTATGCGTCAGTACTTTGAATGTACTGGTATGCTATGTGAGGTAGGCTGAAATGTATGGGTTCATATGCATGAACAATACTGACTGAATGACATGAATATAACTGAATAGGAGTTCATGCATGAATACGTCTACTATAACTGAGATCGTGATAACATTGGATACTGAGTCTGAATATGGATTTACTGATATCTGAGATTACTGATACTGGATTACTGATAACTGAATGACTATATCTGATTGTCCTGATTCTATGGAACTATACTGAGTTCCGTATGGAACTGAGTATCTGTGTCTGACTGTCCTGAATCTGTAGAACTAGACTGAGTTCTATACTAAGACTGAATTTGAAACTGAGACTGTGGGAGGTAACCATCTAACCAACATGTCCATGTCTAACTAGATTGGGGTCCAACCTATGACCCTAGTTGGAAGGGTATCAATACCGTGCCATGGGTAAAGACAAGCTATGAGTTAACCCTCTCTGACAGGAAGCTCTTTCATCAACCCTCGCTCACAGGAAAATTCGAATGAGATGTATCAACCCTTATAATATCTGGAAGGAAGATATCTCAACCTACGCTAGCTACGTAGTTCTGCAATGTAGGGATTTCTACTAAGGGTCAAACTCTCTGCTGGAAGGAATGCCCCCATCCCTGGGTTAACTTAGTGATGAATCCTACTCCCATATGAATAGACACTGACTGATTTCCTAGTTCATACTAGGCTTGACAAAACTGTTACTGTTTATACTGTCTAATTCAACTGAACTGAGTTCACTAAGGTCCATTGACTGATGGAATACAACTGAATTCCATAACTGATTGAATTTATCGAGGTCTAAATTGAATGCTGAACTGGACTTGACTGATGTTGAGTCTATTGGGATTTTCCTGAGTCCTATAACTGACTGAGAGTATAACTGATCGTGACATGACTGAGATTATTCTTTTACTGGCATTGGCTCTAGGTAAACAGATATAGAGACATTTTATCAAAGCATCACATGATCTTGCATAGCATAAAAATGAACACTTGTTTATAATGTATCTATAGAGACATTTTATCAAACACTTGCACGGTATAACTTGCACATAAGATGGCATGACATGATTTGTTTCCCTTATTAGTTCACATGAACAATTCATCAAGTACTTAGTGAGCATAATATATGCACATAATAAGTGAGCATCATGATTCACTTCTAATTTCACAATTTCAAGGGGGGTTTAACATGGATTCATACGAATCTACACACATAATAATCAATTCCACATGAAACGTATGATAAATCACAAAATAAAAATAGAATTCAAATAATAATCATGAATACACTTTAATTCCAATCATGGAAATCATAAATTCCAATTACTTGAAGTTTAAAAGAGTTTCTTGGACACCAAGGGTGGAAGGAACCCTTGGATGAACACTTGACATACCTTAGTTGGCGAATTCTTGAAAAATAATGGTGGAAACCTTGAGTCTTGGATCTTGAATGTGATGAACTAGGGTTTGTTCTTGATAAATTCTAAAGAGAATGAGTATTTTTTGCCCCTAGGACAACTTGATGATATTTTTTGGGGGCAGAAGGACGTGTGAAAAATACCTAATTACCCCCAAAGAAATGACATTTTAATGACTAAAAATTAAACCATCGACGCGCAGGATGATGTGCCGCATCATTGGAATCGATGCGATGACCAACGCGACGTATCGGTTCACTGGAAATTGCCACTGGGATCTAAGAAAAATATTGATCGACACGATGGCCTCCTCGCCACATCGAGATCACATTGATACACTATTTTGGATTCCCAAACATAGTTCAAACGAGGTCCAAAAAATACAAAATTCATTCGGAAACACCTACTGACATTTCTGATCATGAATCAACTTAAAGATTGACATTTTAAGGTTATAAAGGTCGTGAAATAGAGTTTCCAACTTACGATGGGCAAAATGACACTAAGTCTGAATACTTAGCTAGAATTTTCTAAGTCTGGTACCCCTTAGTAATCTTAAAAGACTGAGTTAAGCTTAGGATTTTGCAGGGTCTTACAATATCTCCCCCTTGGGAACATTCGTCCTCGAATGAGAATGATTAAATTGAGAATACTGATAGAATGAATTTAGACACTGGATATGCACAACTGAAGTATGATTTCATGACTCTGATTTCTGATATACTGAATTATCATACTGAACATGCATATCTGATGCATGAGTACATAGCTGAACATGATTCATGAATGCATGACTGGGATTACTGATAAGCTGAGTTTATGTACTGGACATGCATATCGGATGCATGAGTACATGACTGAATTGATTTGTTTATGCATGAATGAGTATGCAATGCTAACTGATACCAAGTTGGTAGCTATATGCGAACATGAGACTGAGTAAGTTCAAAGAAAAACTATTACCTTGAGCTGAGTCTGAATTTATGGAGAAAAGGTGAGGATACCTGGTTCGCATGTTTTCTTATGCTTCCCAAGTAGCTCCCTCAACATACTGATTTGGCCAAATAACTTCGACTGGAGGGACTTCTTTGATCCTCAGTCTGCGAGTCTGATAAACAAGGATTTTGACTGGGATCTCTTCATAAGTGGGATGTTCTGAATATCTATGCCCTCGATAGGGACTACGACTGCTGGGTCACCTATGCATTTCTTAAGCAAGGATACATGGAATATTGGATGCATTGAAGCTAAGTCTGAAGGCAACTCAAGCTCATAAGCTACCTTTCCAAAATAACTGAGAATTCAGTAAGGACCGACATATCGGGGACTGAGTTTCAACTTCTTGACAAACCTCTTCCATCCTTTCTTAGGAGATATTTTCAAATAAATAAAATCACCAACCTTGATCTCGAGATCATTTCTACGTACATCTACGTACGATTTTTGTCAGCTCTGAGCTGCCTTAAGCCTTTCCCTGATCAACTGAGCTTTTTTTAAGGTATCAAATACCAAGTCAGGCCCTACCACTATAGACTCTCCCACTTCAAACCAACTAATGGGATATCTACTTCTCCTCCCATAGAGCACCTTAAACAGAGCCATTTGAATGCTGGAATAGTAGCTGTTGTTATATGCGAATTCAATCAAAGGCAAGTGGTCATCCCAACTACCTTTAAAGTCTATCGAACATGCTCATAGCATATATTCTAAAGTCTGAATGGTCATTTCTGCTTGACCATCTATCTGAGGATGATAGGCTGTACTGAGGTGAACTCAGATACCAAGACCCTTTTGGAATGCCTTCTAGAAATGAGAGGTAAAATGGGTACCTCTATCTGAGATAATGGACAACGGAACACCGGGAAATCTAACCAACTCCCTAATATAGAGTTTGGCATAATCTTCGCCTGAGTAAGAGGTATGAACTGGTAGAAAATGAGCTTATTTGGTCATCCTGTCTACAATGACCCAAACTGAATTATGCTGGCAATGAGTACTTGACAAACCCATCACAAAGTCCATGTTCACTTCTTCCTACTTCCAGGTGGAAATGCTGAACTCCTGCATGGATCCACTAGGCTTCTGATGCTCAATCTTAATCTGATGACATGTTGAGCACTTAACCATAAACTCTGCAATATCTCTCTTCATCCCACTCTACCAATAAATCTCCCACAAATCACGATACATCTTAGTGGCCCCTGGATGAATAGCGTAGCACGCACCATGTACTTTTGCAAGAATTTTTTGTCTCAAGTCATCTACACCTAGCACACATAGCCGACCCAGACAGTGCAACACACCATCTCCCCTTTGGAAGAAGACCTCTACTTTCTAATCTATGACTTATTCCTTCAACTTGACAAAACTGGGATCCCTATCTTGCTTTTTCTTTACCTTAGAAACCAGGGATGATTCTGAACTACCCATACACTACCTTCTAACGAATCGACTAACCGAACACCTAGTTGGGTAAGCTGATGAACTTCCTGAACTAACTTCTTCTTACCATCCTCTATATGAGCAACACTACCCATAGACATCCTATTGAGAGAATTATCTACCACATTGGCTTTACCCGGATGATACAAAATGCTCATGTCGTAGTTTTTCAACAACTCCAACCACCTTCTCTGACAGAGGTTTAGGTCTTTCTGAGAGAACACATACTGAAGGCTCTTATGGTCTGTGAACACATCAACATGCACCCCATACAAATAGTGCCTCCAAATCTTTAAGAAAAATGCCACTGCTACTAACTCAAGATCATGAGTAGGATAGTTCTTTTCATGGGGCTTTAGATGTCTAGAGGCATAGGCTATGACCTTACCTCTCTGCATCAAAACACACCCCAAACTGACTTTGGAGGCATCACAATATACCACATACCCATCTGAACCATTTGGTAGGGTTAAAATTGAAGCTGTAGTGAGTCGAGTCTTCAACTCCTGAAAACTCTTTTCACAAGAATCTGACCACTGGAATTTGACTTTCTTCTGAGTCAATTTGGACATAGGAGATGCAATAGATGAAAATACCTCAACAAATCATCAGTAATAGCAAGCCAAGCCTAAGAAACTCCTGATATCTGATGGAGAGATGGGTCTAGTCCAGTTTCTCACGGCTTTGGTCTTTTAGGGATCAATTCTAATTCCATCACCAGAAATGATATGGCTAAGGAAAGTTACTGACCTTAGTTAAAATTTGCACTTACTAAATTTGGCAAATATCTGATGATTTCTGAGAGTCTACAATACTATTTTGAGATGGTCTGCATGATCATGCTCACTGCGGGAGTAGATAAGAATGTCATCTATGAAAGCTATGATGAACATGTCCAAGTACTACTTGAATACACAATTCATCAAGTCCATGAAAGTTGCTGGGGTATTAGTAATACTAAAGGTCATGCCTAAGAATTTGAAGTGACCATATCGAGTTTTGAAGGTTATTTTTGGGATGTCATATTCTCTGACTCTGAGCTGATGATATCCTGATCTTAGGTCTATCTTAGAAAAGTAAATGTCACCCTAAAGTTGGTCAAATTAGTCGTCGATTCTGGGAAGTGGATACTTATTCTTGATTGTGACCTTATTTAACTAACGGTAGTCTATACACATTCTGAGAGAACGTTTTTGTTATGCACGAATAAAATTGGTGCACCCCACGGGGACACACTGGGTCTGATGAATCCCTTATCTAAGAGATCCTCCAACTGTTCTTTTAACTCCCTGATTTCTGCTGGGCCATTCTGTATGGTGGAATAGATATGGGCTGAGTATCTGGGAGAAGATTAATTTTAAAATCAATTTCCCTTTTGAGAGGAATTCTAGGAAGATCTTCGAGAAACATATCTGGGAATTCACATACTACTAACACTGATTCAAGAGTAGGGTTTTTGAACTAGAGTCCTGGACTCGAACGAGATGATAGATATATCCCCTAGATATCATTTTCTTGCCCGAAGGTAAGAAACAAGCTGACCCCTAAGTGTTGAAGTACTACCCCTCCACTCAAGGGAGGGTTCATTCGAAAACTAAAATTGAA
The DNA here is from genome assembly GCA_030864215.1 of Capsicum pubescens. Lineage (NCBI taxonomy): Eukaryota > Viridiplantae > Streptophyta > Magnoliopsida > Solanales > Solanaceae > Capsicum > Capsicum pubescens. The sequence goes on from CM061542.1 coordinate 280,970,487, forward strand.
CAATTCTATTTCTACAGTTGACTAAGGCATAGCAGGAATGAAGCCAATCCATGCTGAGAATGACATCAAAATCAGTTATCTCTAATTTGACTAAGTCTGCTGAAGTGACTTTCTGAGATATCATAACCGGACAGTTCTTGTATACCCGCCGAGCTATGATAGATTTACCCACTGGAGTAGAGGCTAAGAAAGGCTCTTCTAGGATTTCAAGACTGAATCCAAAGTCAACAGCTATATAAGGAGTAACAAAAGACAAATAAGCTCCTAGTTCTAGCAAAACATAAATATGTAAATGATAAACTTGTAACATACTAGTGACCACATCCGGAGAACTCTCCTGATCTTGTCGGGACTGAAGAGCATAGATTTAATTTGGGCGCTGCCTACTGGTGGCACTGGATGCGGTACCCTGTTGATTTGGGTAACCGAACTGAGCTAGAAGAAAGTTATGCCGACTCTGAGAACCTACCTGATGACACTGTCTGACCCTGTGGCCTGGATTGCCACATCCTAAACACACATCACAGCCTGCTCTGCAAATACACTGGTGGTTTCTGCCATATTTCTGACAAAGGGGATTGGTTTGGGCTACGTGCAAATTTTTGCTAAGTTCAGTAGCTTTCCTTAGTCATATTGTTTCTAGTGAGGGTATTAGAGTTGATCCCTAAAACACAGAAGTCGTAAGAAATTTTCCTAAACCTATCTCTCCACCAGATATTAGGAGTTTCTTGGGTCTATCTTATTATTGCAGACGTTTCATTGAGGTTTTCTCATCTATTGAATCCTCTATGTCTAGACTGTCCCAAAAGAAAGTTAAGTTCCAGCGGTCAGATTCCTGCGAGAAGAGTTTTTATGAATTAAATACTAGACTCACTACAACCTAAGTCTTAGCACTACCAGATGGTACATACGATTTTGTGGTGTATTATGATTCCTTTAGAGTTGGTTTGGGTTGTGTGTTGATGCATAGAGTAAGGTCATAGCCTATGCCTCTAGACAACTTAAGCCTCATGAAAAGAATTACCCAACCCATGATCTTGAATTAGCTATTGTGGTGTTTGCTTTGAAAATCTGGAGATATTATTTATATGGAGTGCATGTTGATGTGTTCACGGATCGTAAGAGGTTGCAGTATGTATTTACCTAGAGGGAGTTGAATCTGCATCAGAGAAGGTGGTTAGAATTGTTGAAGGATTATGACATGAGTGTGCTGTATTTTCCGAGCAAGGCCAATATAGTGGCAGACGCCCTTAGAAAATTGTCTATGGGCAGTGTTGCTCATGTGGAGAATGATAAGAGAGATTTAGCTCGAGAAGTTCATAATCTATCTAGATTAGATGCGAGATTAGTTAATTCGACTGAAGGGAATGTTTGGGTTAGAGTAGTTTTGAATCTTCCCTATTTTCGGAGGTAAATCAGAAGCAAGATAAAGATTCTAGTTTGGTCAAACTAAAGGAGTCGGTTAAATACCAAAGGATAGAGGTTTTCTCCCAAGAGGGAGATAGTATGTTGAGATATCAGAATAGATTGTGTGTGCCTTGTGTTGATGATTTGAGATACTGGATAATGGCAAAAATGCATGGTGCTCATTATTCTATTCATCCCGGTGCTACCAAGATGTACTACGACTGAAATCTATTTGTGGAGTGGTATAAAGAGAGATATAGCAGAGTTTGTATCCAAGTGTGCAACTTATCAACAGGTTAAGGTAGAGCACCAAGGACCTGGTGATACGTTGCAAGAGTTTGGTATCCCCACTTGGAAGTGGGAATAGGTGAATATGGATTTTGTAACTGGTTTACCCCATTTGCGTCGTCAACATGATTTAATTTGGGTTATTATAGACAGATTGACTAAGTCAGCACACTTCTTGCCAGTTCATACGTCCTATATAGTATAAGATTATGCTAGATTGTATATCCGAGAGATGGTTAGATTGCATGGAGTTCCTCTGTCAATAATCTCAGATAGGGGTACTCAGTTTACCTCTCAGTTTTGGAGATCTTTTCATAAGGGTCTTGGTATCTAAGTTCATCTTAGTTCAGCTTTTCATCCGTAGACAGATGGTCAGGCAGAGAGGACTATTCAGACTTTAGAGAACATGTTGAGAGCCTGTGTTCTTGATTTCAAAGGTGGTTGGGATGAGTATTTGCCATTGATTGAGTTCGCCTATAATAACAATTATCATGCTAGCATTCAGATGGCTCCGTTTGAGGATCTTTATGGACAAAGATGTAGGCCGCCAGTTAGTTGGTTCGAGGCGGGTGAGGCCGCTTTAATTGGGCCAGACATGGTATTTGATACCATGGAGGAAGTTCAGTTGATTAGAGAGAGGTTGAAAGTGGCCCAGAATCGTCAGAAATCTTATGCAGACATGAGAAGAAGAGATCTTGAGTTCAAAGTACTTTATGCTCATTATTCATCATCCTTTTCAAAAGAAAAACCCTAGAGCCCTAAAATCTCTTCTCCAAGAAATCAAAATCCTCCATCGATTCTTCAATAAATCTTAAGATTGAAGATTCCCAAGGCAAGATAATCAAGAATCTATCTCAAGAACTCAATTATGAATCAATAATTCAGGTTTCTTCACCTAATCATCAATCAAGGTATATGGGGTTTATGAACAAGGATCTTCTTCTATCATTGTTCCCAAAACCAAGCTTTTACATTAAATTCATACGATTTTGAATGTTTATCATGACTTTCAAATTAGGGTTCATACCCATTATTGCTATTTGCAAAGTTATGAGTTTTGAGATATTTTGAAGATGAATTGCATGTCTATTTCCATATTTTCATGCCTATTGTAGTAAATTACAGATTTTGACATTAACTATCATTATTTTGATTATCAAGTATGATTATTATGATGTTTTGACATGAGATTATTGCATGGGTTACCACCCCAAGAATTGAATATTATTATTTCAAAAAAGATGATGTTTTAAGCATCTTATGAACATATTTTTTTTCAGTTTTCAGAAAAGCTTTGACCTTTCAATCATTAGTTTAGCTATGGAATCCACTTTACAGATTATTACAAATTTCAAATTTTAGATTAGCTTTATTTACAGATTTCATCAGTTAAATGCATAATTGATTTTAGATAAACCCTTATGCTAGTTTTAAAGTGGATTTCCACCAGAATAAGCTTATAGATAATAAGGGAGTAGTATTTAGCACCGAGAGGGAAATGTGGGTTCAGCGCATCCTACTTTCATAGAACTACGTAGCCAAGGTAGGTTCAAATTATCAGATTATTTCCATTTCTATATGGATGACAGATTTATCTTGTGATCGATCGTATGGATTAGGTTCTATTCCGATGGCAAGGGTAGAACAACTCTCCCCAACGTGGGTAAGACATTGGACTCCATGTTAGCTCACATGGTTTATGTCGGTTAAGAGAACCTTCCTTCTAGTAAAAAGAAAAATGAATAGCTTTTCAGATAAAGTATTTTCCTCACATAATAGTTTTAAAGTATTTCTCCCTGCTAGCTAAAAGAAAAGAAAAGATCAACAGAAAAGATTTAAAAAAAACTAAGTGTAAAGGCTCACAAATTTACTCAGATTATATTTTACAGGAACATAATAGCTTCAGATTTCAGCTTTCAGATTTCAGACATAGAAGTGAGTCCTTTCTATACTTAGACAGTATGATTTAAAGACAGAGTATAAGCATAAATTTTAGAACTAAATGTGATGGCTCACGAGATTTATATAAAGTATGTTTTGCTTCTCATTGCTTCATATTTAAGTATTTCAGATATTCTAGCCTATGTGAGTCATTTACATTTAGCATGCATTGATGATTATGAGATGATATCTTTTACTTTTGCATTCACCCCCTTATACTCAGTACATCCTCAAAGTACTGATCCATATATACATCGCCTCATAATGTAGGTTTAGGTGCTCCATATCAGCAGCTCGAGTAGTTCGAGCATCTCCATCTACATCCGATATTTTGTGAGTCCTCATATTTTGGGGACTTATTCATTCAGATTTTGCAGTTTATCAGATTATGAGGTTTAGCATTCTTTTCAGATAATTCAAGTTATTTGGGGGTTTGTCCCAGTGACTCTCTAGTTATTAGTAGTAGAGGCTTGTCAGACTACTAGTTTTGTTATAAATTATTCAGTTTTGATGCTTCAGATATTATGTTCAGATTATTCTCAAATACCTTAGATAGTTTTCCGCATTTAATATGACTTTTATGTCTATATTTCCTTCATTATGAGATTGTAGGCTCAGTAGCAGTCAGACAGGGTTAACTAAGGCAACTCATAGTCTTAAGCACCGCGTAACATTCCGGGACCAGGTTTTGGGGCATTATAATTTTGCATAAAATCCATAGGTTATTTGAAATAAGAACACTCTTGTGATGTTGAACCTTTTTTGTGATCATTAACATGATTTTTAATGAAAGGGATAAGGATTTGATAAGATACAACATGGCTTGCAGGTCTAGGTATGACGATACCTATTATGGAATGCCATTAACATGAAAGAAAAGAGTATCTTAAGTAAGATTCATGCTTTAAAAGGATAAAAATGGGATCCAATAGAGTTATATGGTTACCTAAAGAATGCACAAGTTCAAATAACTCATTTTCACAAACCGTATTTTGCCAACGTGAGTTTATTATGTCCTGGACTATGGATTGTACGCTAGCGACATCCCTTTGATGTATTATGAATTATGTACCCCAATTCTTGTGGCACTCTAATTAGGGTCTTGGTCTCCAAGTTATGGACGGATGCCATATAGCCAGTAGATTGGTACGAATGTAGGGTGTCCATCTAGCTCAGAAGTAAAACAAAGAGTGTTTTCTCTGTGTTTTCACACGAGTGATTTGAAATTGTTTAGTTATGCCCATGTTTATATATATATATATGCATATTTTTCTAGACTGTTTTCACAATGCTCTCAATTATGTTACATGAAATTATATGTCATATTTTTGGATTTCCCTACGTACCAGTACTTTCCAATTATTAACCCCTTTACCTATAGGTTCTGAGGCTCAGTCCCGTGCCTCAGTCCCTACCAGTGCTCAGAAGGCATCTTATCCATGTGTTAGTTTCAGTATTTTATGGTTCGGCCGTGAGCCTTGTCCCGACCTAGACATACTAGTGTTTTCAGTTCAGTAGTGGCGTTGTAGATTGTTTTAGATTGGATTTGATTTTCTTATGGATTTTCTTCATGAAGTGTTAAGCTTGATTATGGGATTCTCATGTTTTCAATTTATCGTTAGCTCTTTTATTTCAAATGATTTTTTCTTATGATCACATGCTAAGGGTTATTTCGACCTTTATAATTTGATATACCGTCATGGCTAGGGCCTCAGTTTTGTGACAGATCCAAACTGATGAATCCAATGACTAATCCCCAAAAAATGATCTTAAAGTTTCAATAATTAAATTAATCCTTTTCAAGAGTATGTATAAAGTTTGCTAATGAGACTTGAGTTCTCTAGTCTGTGTTTCTGAGATATAAGTTTGCTTGTATTTCCTACTTAATGTATCCTTGTTCTAGGAAAAGTGAAACTTTGTACTTACTTTCTCTATGTTGGTCAACTTGCTTCAGTTATACTTATTGTAATCGTAGCTTTCTCGATTAGCTAGTTATTATTCTTTACTATTATAAGAAAGTATTTTGTTGTTAGCCCGAGAGTTTACTATGAGTTGTTTATGATTACTGGGTTGATCCTATAGATGTAGGTAATGGAAAAGGTAATGCAAATAAAGAGGTGATATTTATGGTTTATTGTTGCATTGTGGTGGATTGTGTGAATTAATGAAGCTAGACTATTCTAGAAGTAATTATAATCTCTTTAATAGAGCTGGGAAATTGTAATTTATATAGGAAAAGTGTTATAATGATATTACAACCTTAGTTGAATTATATTTTATTTAATAAGACATTATTTGTTTTTTTTATTCTATTTATGATTATGTGGACAAACACTGATCGGCCGATGATGGCTACCAGTACATGTGTTTGAACTGACCCTACTCTTCTACACTCCTTTTTGGGGTGTAGAATGGATTCAGTTAGTTTGCAGTTACTAGATGAATGACGATATTCAACACGAACTTCTGCAATTCCTTCCCGGTAGATGTTGGAGTCTTTGTGTTATTTATTTTATTGTCATTTTATTCTGTAATAGGTAGCTCTTGTACATGTCTGACCAGGTCTTAGGGTAGTGAAAGACAATTGTAAGAAGTTTTTAAAAAGTTTATTTATTGGTATTTAATTTACTTTGTTATATTTAATTCAGTATTATCCTAAAAATACAGAAGTCTTTACATATTTTTGGTTGGGTAATAAGGGTTCTCCTAGCTGCGTAGGATAGCGTTAGTTCCCGCACGGTTCGTTAATTTGGATCGTAATTGTCACGACCCGAACAGAGGCCCTAGTTGCGATGGGCATCCCAAACCATAAAGGCCAAGGCGCCCATCTATATCTGGCAAACATACACACAATTCATATACTATAAGTAAATGTGAAAAAATAAGTAAACAAAAACATGGTCATTATTTGAGTTCAACTGAACAATACAAAATTTAGTTCATAGACATACAAAACCACATGATGGCTAGTCTGCGAAATCTCTAACAATACGAAAACCAACATTTGTCTAAATACTAGAACAAGGCCCCCAGTCGGACGATAAAACAAAATAAAATAGAAATGTTTAATAACCAAGACCTTCCGAAATAAGGAAGGCTCACCAACAACAGACTTCAGACAAATAATCTATTTCTTAGCAGGACACCGGGACTGTGCCTCGGATCCTGAAATATAGGGGATCAATAAAAATGTACTGGTACGAAAGCAATCCAAAATAATATACTTGTATACAATATAAGTGAGAGAAATTTATAAAACACTTTACATAAGATATATGAAATCACATGGGCATACTTAAAAGACTTTGAAATATTTTCTTTAAAATCATGACTCACTTTTTATCTTACTTCTGAGCTAGGTGGTACAACGTACAACTCTACAATCCCACGGTCTATATAGAGTCCTCCCTTAACTCAGCGGCTAAGCCCCTAACACAAGTTTGCCGCAAGGGTTGGAGTCTCTATCTGTAATACGCCAAAGGGAAATAGGCCAGTGTACGGTCCCTCTTGGGGACTTAATAAAATCGTATCGGCAAAACATGATTTCGAGCAATGAGTTTTATGAATTCAAGCCCTCTTTGGTTAACCACCTAACTCTCTTTAAAACAATTTTTAACTCTTTAAGTCATGCATTCTTTCAAATAAAAATCTGAAAATCTTACTCTGTTATGGCATTCATCTGCTTTGGTATCATCATACCAAGACTTGCAAGTCATATCTCTAAGCCATAAAATATCAAGTTCTAGTTTCTTCATTCAAAACATAAAATTTGGACGACTATATCATTCAAACAGTTCAAAAGAATTCATATTTCGAAACATATGTAAAATTATGCAAAGACTCTCTCTTTTCAAAATTTCAACAAACATGTGATGGTCAAGTATTTTGTAACAAACCATGGAATCTCTTTAAATCACCATTTTTTATCCATGTTAACAAGAAACATCTCCCTTTAGTTCATAACCAAAAATCAAATCTTAAACAATAGTAAGGATATTTGTATCATGCTTCTCAATATGAAATTGAATAGTGCATAACATATGAAAACAAGGGGTTTTATAACAAGAGAGGGATTATAATTCTTCATGCTCTCAATTAAAGTTTCAACCATCAAACCACTTGCATACATACATATATATACAAACAAAATCGAGTTTAAGGGGGAAGTCCTCAAGACCAAAACATTAATATCAAGAAGGTTTCATAATGCATGATTGCAATTACAAATTCAAATCCATTTGTAAATTCATGATTTCTCAACATTTAAACATGATTAAGAATATTTCACCATGCCCTTGTAGTTTTGGAAAATGCCACGTACCTTATGTTGTTTAGTTGTGAATATTGGACTCAAATCTTAATCCTTTTCCTGAAATCTTTAACTTAGAGAAAACCCTAGTTTTGATCTTATTTTTTAGGGTGGAGAGGATTTGAGATGTTGTAAAACTAATAAAAGTTGATTAATAACACTTAATGTGTAATTTAATTCGTGGTAGAGGTTTTGGGATTGAGGAAAATACCCAAATACCCCTAAAGAAACTAGAGAAGTCGCAGAATTTCATCAGTTGACGACCAAGATTGATGGCCGGTCACTCAGGTGACGGCTCATCACCTAGGTCATCACTTTTGGTCTGAATTTTACCACTTAATTCCCTAGTATTATGAATAGGACTGATTGTCCATCACTTAATTGACGGCTCGTCAACTTGGTCGTCACCTAGTTGACAAGTCGTCAGTTTCGTCGTCACTTTTGGCAGGCAGACACTCTGAAGTAAAATGAACATAACTTTCTACTCCGATATCAGATTAAGGTGAAACTAGTTGCGTTGGAAAGAATATTCGAAGACATTCTATTTGGTATATATTAGGTAAATCGTTTTATACAAGAAGTTGTGGTTGATGGAAATTGACCCAAGTTTAGATGCTTACTAAAACTCAATCGATAGGAAAGTTTTCAACTCGTCTTTGAGTTAGGAGATATTTGTGACCTCAATTCATGTTCAAAGGTATAAACACACAATTGATTTTATCATCACACATAAATTAACAAGGAATCATTGGGTTTGGGTCTATACGCATAGGAACGACGGTTTGAATTCTAGCCCAAATAATGGAGGGTGTTATATTATCTTCCTCTTGGGATCATTCGTCTCCGAATGATGGGTAGGGACATTTTTTAAAAGCTCTAAAAGTGTAGAATAAAGAACTTTATCTCACATTGAACATTTTTCTCAACAAAATATGCAATGGCATCATATGAGCTTCATGACAACCCCTACTGAAACGTGTAAGACCGAAACATGAGATAATAAGAATTTACATAGAGATGACCTTGCACACGAGTTATAGGGACCATGATCATCACAACATATGGTATGAGTTTATCACATTGAATATTTTTTCTCAACAAAATATGCAATGGTATCATACGAGCTTCATGACAACCCCTAGTGAAACGTGTAAGCCTGAAACATGAGATAATAAGAATTTATATAGAGATGACCTTGCACATGAGTTGTAGGGACCATGATCATCACAACATATGGTATGAGTTTATTTGGTGATCATAGGCCTGATTTACATTGGTACTAATCATGAAATATGATTTCGCAGAAGATAAGAAATAGAAGCATTCCCTACCATATAAGATACCACGAATAGGCCTAAAATTTAGAGACACTACTCTAGTATGCCCCAAACAATAAATAACACCCTTCATCATTTCAAACTTACAATTCTCTGATAACACATCTAACCATATGAATTTCTGTCCCGCCACATAATACTTCTCTGATGAAGCCTAACTCGGAGAAAAGAGGTACTAACTTAAACTATGGGACCCAGTACTCTATATCACATTAAGAAATCACCTCACCTCATCACTATAATACAACAACCTCAAGTCTTAATTCAAGGGATACTAACCACATGGCACACTGGGTTGTGTTTTCATCAATAACAACATTCAAGCCTATCTTTACTACACCCCGCTTCATGGATCTCTCCACTAAGACCAACAATTTCAATCATTCTCACAATGATTCTTGCCATATATTTCCCTCTTAACTGTTTCACATGATGAACATTCCTCTTCCTAATCCCCCTTCTCTTATAACCTTAGATCAAGAAGTACATCAAGATTTTCACCTTCAAGAACATCTAATTCCCTACCTAAAACATTACTACGCTTCTAGATCCACCATCTTACTACACATGGAGGGTCATTGAGGGACCCGAGCATAAGTATCATAAATGGGAGAAAATTTAGGAACTATCTTAATTCACCATCTCCCCCTTAGGTCAAAGTTATGATCCTAGACTTACGAACATATTCCCTCATCAAATTATTAACTAGAACTCTCAACATAATAGCTATCACCATCCACACAAAAAAAAGGCATTTCTTTTCGAGAAATATACTCTCAACTTTATCTAGCCTGTATAACCATCACCCTACAACTCACTCTCTCATGAACATCCACATCACACTCCTTATCACACAATGATCTGTTCTCCACTACTCAACATTCAAACATTAGACCTCTAACCACATAACTTACAACTAAACAAATTTTGTAAAACTATACCAAAGGTACATATTGTCCACAAATATTTTCTCAATTCAGCTATCAAGAACACCATACAACAACACCTTAGTCTTCCCCAGGTGTCTCCATACTACAAATTTCAAGAACACAAACTAGGTACGCCTAACACTTATACACATAAAACTTTATCAAACAACATGCTACTTGGGGGGGGAGGGGGTTCAACTTATTCTTATATACCCACACTCTTATCCGCGTAATGACTCAACCACAGTTCATCATTCTAACACTAGTCCCATGTATATAAATATATCATAATTATCAACTCCTTTTACACAAGTTGCCAACCTAGGCTACTGCACACATCGAATCAAGCCTACTACTTACTCCCCCAAATCATGCATCATTAATCTTAAGTTACTATTTTTACCACTACACTCCATATCTAAAAGTCAAGCCTATTGTCTAATAACGCCAATTATTTAACACTGATGAAGAAGGTCACATAATATACTATTCCATCAAATTGGGGAATCAACCCAATTATTCCATTTAACTTAACTACAGCTCAAAAATTTATTTTCTCCACAACTACTATAGAAAGACAATCAAGGGGTTAAGTCACATAATAATGATAGTCGATATTAATCTTATAATATCACCCATTACCATCTATTAACATATCCTACATTTCTCACATTATATTTACTTACCCATGCATATATTTTGTCTACCTTCAAATTCCATTCACATCAATAAGTCTCTACCCATAATTTACTGACTAATATACCTCTTTCCATACACAACCTATACGTGATTTCTACCACCACCATAACTATCCATTCTGAGATTCTTCCCTATTTTGAATAGATAATAATCATAGCCAAACACTTCCTCCACAGACTACCATACAATCTACAAATATTGCTACCACATTAGTCTATCACTATCAAATGGAAACCCATTCCTCAATCAATGGTTATACAAATAAACTAGCTTTCTTACACAAAATTCACCCTCATTCTGACTCCTAATCTTGGAACTTCATATCACTAAATTCTAGACCATCTTACAGCTTATAGGTCATGGCACTTTTATCACATACTACCATTTGGGTGGAAGTAATGTTCCAACACTCTGCCATACATCATTACCCTTAAGCATGACATCTGCAATAAGGGTTTTATAAAAGAGGACTGAATACACTCCATACCTCAGGCTCAAACACACAACTGATGTAGATAGGGGTATAAGCTTGAATCTATATACTTTATAGCACTCGTGGACTCCTCTCAAGTCCTTGTACAATTTCATAATCATTTATGACTCAATCAAAAGGGACCACACATTTAAACTATAAGCTTCTGTGCTTGAATCGACTCAATAATGAGACATAGTTAATAAAATTAGAGTAAAGAAGAAATTTGGATAACTTCAAAATGGACAACACAATGGCATGATCTAGAACATGAAGAAAAGTGAAACATTCTTAAATGTCTAGTAGCTTCGTGATTATAAGTGTGGCGTACTATATACCCATAAAAAAAAATCTACCCGATGCAATTTTATAGACACCTTGGGACCATGAACCGTGATCTGATACCAAGTTTGTCGCGACCCAAACCAAGGCCCTGGTTGCAACAAGCATCCCAAACTATGAAGGTCCAGATGCGCATCTATATCTGGAAAACATACACACCATTCATATACTCTAAGTTAATGCAAAAAAATAAGTTAACGGAATCATGGTCATTATCTGAGTTCAACTGAACAATACAAAATTTAGTTCATAAACATACGAAACCACATGAAATCTAGTCTGCAAAATCTCTAACAATATGAAAAATAATATCTGTCTAAATACTGGGACAAGGCCCCTAGTCGGACCATGAAACAAAGTAAATAGTAATTTTTAATAATCAAGACCTTCTGAAATAAGAGAGGCTCACCAACAGCAGACTTTGGACAAATAATTTATTGTTGAGCGAGACCCCGGGACTGTGCCTCAGATCCTGAAATATAAGGGGGTCAATACAAATGTAATGGTAGGCAGAGCAATCTAATATAATATACTTTTATACAACATAAGTGAGAGCAATTTATAAAACACTTTACATAAGATATATGAAAACACATGGGCATACTTAAAAGATTTTGAAACATTTCCTTGAAAATCATCACTCACTCTTTATCTTACTTCTAAGCTAGGTGGTACACCATATAACTCTACAATCCCACGGGATATATGGAATCCTCCCTTAACTCGGTAGCCAAACCCTAACCAAAGTCTACTGCAAGGGTAGGAGTATCTATCTCTAATACACCAGAGGGCACTAGGCCAGCGTACGGTCCCTCTTGGGGACATAATAAACCCGTATCGACAAAACACGATTATGAGAAATGAGTTTTCTAAACTCAAGCCCTCTTTGGGTAACCACCTAACTCTCTTTAAGCCTATTTGTAACTCTTTAAGACATGCATTCTTTCAAATCAAAATCTAAAAATCTTACTCTGTTATGGCATTCATCTGCTTTGGTATCATCATATCAAGACTTGCAAGTCATATCTCTAATTCATAAAATATCAAGTTCCAGTCTCTTCATTCAAAACATAAAATTTGTATGACCATAACAATCAAACAGTTCAAAAGAATTCATATTTTAAAACATATGTAAAATTATGCAATGACTCTCTCTTTTCAACATTTCAACAAACATGTGGTGGTCAAGTATTTTGTAACAAACCATGCAATCTCTTTGAATCACCACTTTTCATTTATGTTAACAAGAAACACCTCTCTTTAGTTCATAACCAAAAATCAAATCTTAAACAATAGTAAGGACATTTGTATCATGCTTCTCAATATGAAATTGAATAGTGCATAACCTATGAAAATAAGGGGTTTTATAACAAGAGAGGGATTATAATTTGTACTGACCCAGGACTCCCTTAGTCGTTACACGGTGCTCACGACCCCGAAGGACCACAAGCTAACCCTTAAATGATATCTATTTTGAGAACTGAATAATAACACTGTAATTAATGTAGAAAATGGGTTGAAATGCCATAAGGTTCAAAATATCTGAAATATTAATAAAATATAACATCTGTTAAACTGATTGTTGTCTGAAAATCTAGTCTGAAAAAACTCTAACTGAATCTGTCTAAAAGTGGAGTTGATGGGATAATCCCCCAACTAACTCCATCTACTGAACTAATACATCTACTAAAAATATGAAATAGTATAATATCCTCGAATGATGAGGACTCACTGCTAAATCTACTGCTGCTGGTTGAATCTAAATCTACTCTGCGTGGTCGGGAACCTGAGCATTCGAACCCATGATATGAAATATCATAGCGTAGAAAGTATGCATCGGTATGTGGGAATGTACTGGTATGCTAGATGAGGTAAGGTTGAATGCAAGGGTTATTATACATGAGGATATAACTAACTGAATGAGAGTAATTGAACATGAGAGTACATGAAGAATCTGAGACTACTGTAAATACTAAGAATGCAATCTGTGCATATACATGTATACATATATAACTGAGCTTTACTGAAGCTAAGTATTAAATTTTGATATCTGATTAACTGATTTTGATTGACTATATATGAAAGTCCTGATTCCATAAAATTGAGCTGAGTCCTAAACTGAAGATTGAAACTTAAACTTAAACTGTGGGAGGTAATTATCTGACCGACATGCCCCTCTCTGAACTGATTGGGGTCCAACCTGTAACCCCAGCTGGAAAGATGGATATACCTTGCCATGAGTACTAATACTGGAAAACCAGAATGCCAAGCCTAACTGATGGGTGACACCTGGGCGGTGCCAAGCCTAATCTGACGGGTGACCCCTGGGAAGTAGTCAAGCCTAGTCTGATGGGTGACTCCTCATCCTGCGCTATCTACACAGTTTTGGAGTACAAGGATTGCTACTAACGACTCTACCTATCTCATAGGTAAGCCATCATCCCTGCTCTTGCTTGGTGCTGAATCCTACTCCTAACTGAAAGACACTGAACTGAGTATATTGCACTGGACTGGACTGAGTTAACTGAGTTTTCCTTAGTTCTGTAATTGACTAAATTCTACTGAGTTTTGTAATGGACTGAGAGTACTGATCATGGCATGACTGATACTGTTCTATAACTAATACTGGCTCTAGGTAAACATCAAAATTGTCTGGTGTTAAACACCCCCATAACTCGATAGCGTGAAAAGTAAAGCAAAGCATAATCTTGAATAATATAACAATGTTCACTTAGTCATAATTCATTCATAGAGACATTTCATCAAACACTTGTAATGCATTAACTTGTACATGAATGGGATCACATAATAACATGCCATGCCTTCACTAGTCAATTCACATAAGCATTCTATCAAACACTTGTAAGGCATAAGCTTGTACACATACTAACTTGTCATGATTTCATCACTTTATTCACATGGACATTCTATCAAACACTTGGGGAGAACAACTTCATGCACATAATCATGAGTAACATATAAACATGGCAACTACAATGCCCAAACTTGCAATTTTATGGATCCAACATGTAATTCATATAATTTCCCCCCTAAATACTATTCTATTTTCATGAATCTTATCACAACCATGGATTGAAAACCAAATTAACATCATAGATTCTTTTATCACCTTATTTATTATGCATGCTATTTAATTTCATGAAACTTACATTTAAATCATGGATTGGAATCCAACTAATATTATAAACATAAATTCAATCTAATTAAAACATGGAAATCATAAATACATCATCTTTGTCTTTTGAAAAAGGATTCTTGGACTTCATGGGTGAAAGAGACCCATGAATCAACATCTAACATACTTGAGAAGAAGAGTTCTTGAAGGTTCTTGGAGAAATTCTTGAGGATTGAGCTTCATTCTTGAGGCTAGAGTTTTTCCCTTTGAGAAAGAATGTCTTGCTTCTTGAGAAAATAGTGAATTAATGAGCAATTTATGCTCTTTTAGGATTTGATTATATGTTTAGGCTGACTGGGGGTGAGGCAAAAAGACCTTAGTGCCCTTAAAATTAAAACTCAGAATTGACTAAAAATCCCGATTTTGTATGCTGGCGCGATGCGGCCAGCTCACTGGAAACTAGACAACTGGGAATTGGAGGTTTGGCGCGACGCGGAGCCATCACGTCGACTCACTGCATGGGAATTTACTCATTGATGTGATGCGCCACTATCACGGAGTCACACTGGAAAGTGATAATTGGGAAAAAAGCTAGTGGCGCGACGCGGATGTATCGCGTTGTCTCACTGGAAAATGACAAATGACATTTGGACTGCCTTTGCGACGTGCTGGAGTACTAGGTGGTACACTGTCTTACTAAAATAGCTCTAAATCTTCGCCCGGGTGTCGAATTTGGTATTGATGGAAAGCTTATTCAATTTTCACATGTATAAAAGTGTATTCATCTTTAAATCAAGTCTTTAACATTCTAGGGAAGAATTTTGAATCTAAGAAAAAGCACAAGGTGTTACATAATTCTTCATGCTCTCAATTAAAGTTTCAACCATCAAACCACATGCATACATACATATATGTATACAAAAAAAATTGAGTTTAAGGGGGAAGGCCTCAAGAACAAAACATTAATATCAAGAAGGTTTCATAATGCATGATTGCAATTATAAATTCAAACCCCTTTGTAAATTCATGATTTCTCAGCATTTAAACATGATTAAGAATATTTCACTATGCCCTTGTAGTTTAGGAAAACCCCACGTACCTTATGTTGTTTAGTTGAGAATATTGGACTCAAATCTTGATCCATTTCCTAAAATCTTGAACTTAGAGAAAAATTCTAGTTTGATCTTATTTTTTAGGGTGGAGAGGATTTGAGATGTTGTAAAATGGATAAAAGTTGATTAAGAACAGTTAAGGTGAAATTTAATTCGTGGGAGAGGTTTTTGGAGTGACAAAAATACCCAAATACCCCTAAAGAAACCAAAGAAGTCGCAGAATTTATTCAGTTGACGACCAAGGTTGATGGCCCGTCACTCAGGTGACGACTCGTCACCTAGGTCATCACTTTTGGGCTGAATTTTACCACTTACTTCCCTAGGCTTATTAATAGGGCTGATGATCCATCACTTAATTGATGGCTTGTCAACTTGGTTATCACCTAGTTGACAAGTCGTCACTTTCGCCATTACTTTTGGCAGTCAGACACTCCGAAGTAAAATGAACACAACTTTCTACTCCGATATCGAATTAAGGTGAAACCAGTTTCGTTGCAAATAATAATCGAAGATATTTTATTTGGTATATATTAGTCCCTCTAAATCATTATATACAAGAAGTTGTGGTCGATGGAAGTTAACCCAAGGTTAGACGCTCACTAAAACTCAATCGATAGGAAAATTTTCAAGTCGTCTTTGAGTTATGAGATATTTGTGACCTTAATTCATGTTCAAAGGTATTACCAAACTATAGATTTGATCATCACACATAAATTAACAAAGAATCATTGGATTTTAGTCTATACGTGTAGAAACGACGGTTTGAATTCTAGCCCAAAAAATATGGGGTGTTACAGTAATAGTAAGTATTACTAGAACACTATTATAACGTGTTGAGGTGTTAAGTATTCATATATTCTCTTATTTAAACTTTGCAATAAGTTGGATTTTTTTATATTCAATAAAAACCTGTATATTTATAATCACGTTTTGAACTAACTGAGCATTGCGTCACTTTTCGATCAGTCATATTTTCAAAAAAAAATCTTGTCACTTTTATGTTACTAGTACTTGACTTGATGTATTTTGCACAAGTAGGTTATTTAATGTAATTACAAGTAATTTTATTTAATAGAATTTATAATAAACAATAATTAATCGATTATAATAAATTAAATTACACTAATGATTAATTATATGACTAAACAACGCAAAACCCACTAATATAGGAGCTAATTACTCCCTTAAATACTAGTAAACTACACTTTCTACCTTTAATGTTGGGATACATCATTTTATCGCGCAAGTCCATCTATCTCATATATATGCACAACTATTTTAGAAACTGAAGATATTTTTGTTAACAAAATCTCTTAATATAAGACAAAATTAAAGAATCAATGGAAACATGTATCTAGATTGTGTAAGTTGATTAATTTTATTTTATTAGTTTTCAAAATAATGAATTCATTAATTAGATGCATCTGTTATCAATTTTATATGATTTATTCAAATAAATGTATCTGGTATCAAATATACATGTATCTAGTATCAAAGATGCATGAATACATTGATCAAATTTCATCTAATGTATCTGTGTATATGTATCTAGTATTAATATCATGTACCTAGTATAAATTTAATGTATCCAGTTTTAATTCATAATTTATAGTATCCAAAATACATATATATCTAGTATAAAAAAAACTCTAATTTTGTGTATAAAGTAGGTGACTTATTTTGTTTGATTATTTACAAAGTTGTCATAGTGCAAATCATATGATCTTTCATTAGCCCACCATTTCCACATAATGGTGCCATTGTTGAGTCTAATTACCATTGGACTTGCAAAGTATGACAGAACTTTTTCTCTTTAACTAAATTTTCTCTCAGTTGCTATTGATATAGTTATTGAAAGATTCATTCTCGTCTCTCTCACAACTTATGATAAAGATGTGATTTCATCCATTTATTTTTTTCCTACATACTCAATACCTTCCCTATACTGATCACATACATCTTTTGCCTATATTTTTCATGTGATGTGGATACGAGCAATAATTCTCAGACTCATGGCTAGAGAGTAGTAGTTCATAGTCCAACAGTTGGCGAATCCTCCTCAATCGGAGACATCGTTTAGTCGTTTCGCTCCTTATTTCAGTCATTCTAGTATTTTGTAATAGAATTAGTTGGGTCTTGTCCCAAACTCATTCTTTTAGTAGAGCCTCTCAGACATAGTCAATGTATTAAGTTGTAATAGACTTATCTTTGAAATTTATTTCAGTATGATTTTAGTTTACAACTTTTACTTCAGTTTTCCATATTTTGCTTAGATATGCAATGCCAAGGGTTAGCTTGAGATCACGTGTGGTTCTAAGCACCGTTTCTCGTCTAGGGTGTAGACTTTGGTCATGAAAGTTAAGAGATACTACACCTTATAAGTAGCTTCTCAATCTTTTCAGCTACTAATGTGTGACTTTTGTTCACACACCCAACATTTGTTTAACGATTTTAATTTTCCATTTTCTATCTAGCTCTTTATTTTTGGGATTTATAGGTTGGCTTTTGGTTTAAAATTCAATTTTATATAGGGTAACTTACACAAATTCCAAGTCCATTAAATACGTTAGAGAGCTAAGAAAGTGTGGAGATCAATTTTGGGCATTCAGAGTGATTTGAAAACATTATTTTGGTCATTTCCTCATCGATATTTCCATACATTTCCATTATACTCTTTATTATTTTTTCAACTTAAACCCAAATCTCTAGTTTAATGTACATACTGATTTAGGGCTCGTTTGTGCTCGGACTTATTTTTTAGAGTAATTGATCCTTGAACTTAGAGGGGCATTTTGATGATTTTAAAATCGTGATTTCATAAGTGGGCCTCACATTGGATTTTTCGATTAATTTGGAACCCATAGAATTTTTATACAATATGAGTATTGTTATTCTCATATAACACATAGATTATTATTTTGATAGAATGACATCGTGCGGAGGCTTTTCGATAGAAAAAACTCTGATTTAATAAACTTTATCAAGCTTTCAACGGCGCCCAGGCAGGCAAGTCTTACTTCTCTTTTAGATTAAGCTTTATTGTAATATTGGTATGATATTATGCTAGGGATGGGTAGGGTTTTACGACTTGGTTATATGTTTAGTGACTTTTGAATTATTTTGCCGCTTAGATAGCCGTTTTAGGTAGAGTTTCGGATCATTCTTCCTCCTTGGAGTTTGGTTATTATTTCAAGCCTAGTTTGGACTTATTTAATATTTAGTGATGGAACATTGGGGACTTATACTAGTTTTGGATAGAAATTTATCTTAGTATGAATTTTCAGAATTAGTAGCTAGCCCACCGGTCCTGTTTTAGGTCAAATATCTAGATTAGCCTCTTGTAGACATGGGAGGTCTTTTTTAGTCATCCTAGAATAATTCTTGACTCTTAGGATGCTTTAGACACCTTTTTGACCTTTAGTTAAACTTGTGACCTTGTACGTGTTTACTAGTTTCAGTTCAAGTCCGGCAAATTGTGATTCATGCGTGATACTTTATTATGATGGTATGATACTCTAGTTTCGATTCGAGTACATAATTTATGACCTGTTTATGACATTATTATGGTGATATTGCTCATCAGTTCCGATTCAAATCTAAAATTATGGTTTAAATGGAATCTCAGATATGGTCTCACTGTTGTTCACTTAAGGTTATGATTATCAATACTCTCTTTCTTGTTTGCATCCATCGGGCTTATGGGGACTCGAATTGATTTTTTCTCATTGTTTGCACCTTCTAGACTTATGGAAGTCCAGTTAGGTTATAGTTAGAACGTAAATATTTTTATTTATTTATTATGCTTGTTTATTTCTTATTCCCACATTTGAAGAAGTATTCTAGATATCGTCTTTATCCATGAATTTATGTTACTTTCTTGCATTTTATTATAGGGAAAAGGCATCATTTCCACCCCATACTATACAAGAAAATTCTAAGCCACACCTAAATTATATAAGTGACTTATTACACACCTTAACTATATAAAAGTGATATTATTACCTCCCCGCGACACCCATTCTAAGGTGTGTGTGTTACACTTATTTTAGGCGCGTCCAACCTATTAAATAACAAAAGTAAACGGCTAAAAATATTAAGGGAAAAGGCATCGTTTCCACCCCAAACTATAGTCTAAAAGTCGAATCCACACTTAAACTATATAAGTGACCTATTACACACCTTCACTATAAAAAAGTGATACTTTTTACTGACGTGGCAGCGCGTGTAAAACACTAAACCACATGCAAGTGGTGGTAGCCTGACAAGGTGTAAATAGTTTCACTTTTTTATAGTTTAGATGTGTAATAGGTCACTAGTATAGTTTAGGTGTGGCTTCAACTTTTCGGGTATAGTTTGGAGTGGAAACGATGCCTTTTCCCTTTTATTATATTTTTATTATGATTTAGATCAGTCGGTCAATGATGTTGAGTACTCATTATTTTGGTATTCATGCTATAGTTCTGCATCTTCTTCTGATGAAGATCCGAGTACAAATAATCGCTACTAACATTTTTATCCAGATTGCTTTTAGAATTTAAAGATAGAGTGAGCTTTCAGAGCCGGAGCTGATCCACTCTTCTTCTATTTTATGACAATATTTACTTTCGAGACTAGTTGTATGTTTTGTACAATTTAGTACTCCTATTTTCAGAGAGTGGCTCTTGTACTGACCTTACTAAGTCACGATAAAGTTTTTTGTTCTCTCTCTCTCTCTCATTTGATATTTGTATTTTTATACTGGTACATCTACTACTTACAATCTTGTTGTATGCGTATTATCGGTATTTCTTATACTTTCCTCCAATTAGACCATTACTTAATGTTTTGAGTTATGGTTTGATATACTTACTAGTGGGTTATAGTAGGTGCCATTGCGATTTTCAGAATTGGGTCGTGACACTTATACTTGAATTGGATTAATTATTATCTTCGTACTAGTTGGTTATGATCATGCCATTCTTATTTCATACCTACACACTCATGAGACACTGGTACCATTGATTTTTTAAAAGAAAATGAGACAACTTATCAAATTCTTGGTCTGTGAACTTGTCGATAATGTGAATTGATTTATGATAAAGTATACGAATTAGGAAACTCCCATGGATATAATCTTAAAGTGTTGAGGCTCAAAAGATATAAGAGACAAGCCATGCATGTGCTGGCTTTCATTCATCATCATCACGTCATCGCATTGCATTATATTGTTGTATTTTTCTTATGTGCTTGTTGTCGTGTAATTAGCTTTTCTTAGTTATATTTTGTGTGTAGTTTACTTTATTGTATGTATTCTTAGATCTATTAGTGCAGACGGTGTGAACTATCATTTAGGAATTTTTTTGTTTGTAGGTGATGCGCTGATAGTATCTTTTACTTGTATTATTTTCTAATTGCTCAATCGACCTATAATATCTACTGAGTACAAGTAGACCGTACTTACTCCTATTGTGCCTTTTCGGTGTAGATTCTAGTTCGAGTATGAGCTGCGGTAGTTATTTGGACAGTAGTAGTTGATTTTGGAGTACCTGGTGAGCTCCTCGTTCAGAGCCTTGTTCCAATCTCTATCTATCTTTTATGTCTTTACTTGTATTCAGGGACAGAGATATATTTTCAGATTTTGAATTGTTTTGGGTCCTTTTATACTTATGATATCGGGTTTTGAAATTTGATTGTATTTTTATTCATACTTTGGATTATGATTACTATGGCCTGACTTTGTTCTTGAAGTCTTATATCATTTTACTTCTTCTTTGCTCATATTTCCTATCTATTATGGGTTTTTTGGCTCATCTATTATGACGGAATCGGGGTAGCCGCCATCATGACTTAAACTTTTGGATTGATACAATTCTCAGTGAAATACTCCATACATTGTATTGACACCTCATATGACAAAGTGGTCAAAGTATTTATTAAGGGCTTCAAAATTGAAAGAGGACAAACCAAATATTCAAAATGTTGTTGCATTGGTATGTTTATCAATCACGGATGCACAACATAAAGATTATGACTTCCCAGACAAGGTTTATGTTCCGCTCTAACCGAAATGGTATAAAAATGTTAGCTAGGACAAATAATATCTTTTAAGAATTTAATCAAAACCTGCCTCATGAAAACATTTAACTCATTTTGTACTAAGCATCGAGACACTACCCTTGGGGTGTCACTGATTTTGCATGCGTCTTCTTCCGCTTTTGGTGGGATGAAATTGTACGTGAAAGTTTTATTAATAACACAATAATGATAATAATATTAATTAAAAAAATGTGTTTGATGAATTTTTACTGTGTTGAGTCAAAGTACATAATAATTTATAGGTAGGGATTTTTTGGTATTGAATTTAAAAACTTATATGACACTATAGATTATTTTATCATAATAAAGCTTGGTTTTCCATTTACACCGAGTATAGAATCAGTACATAATTAAGGTCATTTATGATTCTACCTTTGTGTAAATTGTAAAAAAAAAAAACACCATTAGAAATTAATTTAATGTATTCTCTAATGTGATTAATCTTATTTTAAAATTTTATCATCACTTTCCTAGTTTCACGCTAATGTACTCCAGTCATGCAATGACTATCTAGATGGGTTTTATGCTATTGACTATTAATTAAACAACAACAAAAAACTCAGTGTATTCCCACATAGTGAGGTCTGGGGAGGGTAAGATGTACGCAGTCCATACCTCTACCTCTGAAGAAGTAGAAAGGTTGTTTCCGATAGACCCCCGGCTCGAGACACAGAATACTAAACAAATTCATAGTAAAGCATGGAACAAGATGGCATAACATAAATACGACACCCACAAGTAATAGAAAATAGAGAAAAGTAAACAGATTCGCAATAAAGCATGAAACAAGGTATCATAACAAGAATAATACTCCCACCAAGTAATTCCCTACACTAGCGACCGAAACTGACCCTAGCCTTCTGCCCTAATTCGCGTCCTCCAGATCTTCCTATCCAGGGTCATGTCCTCAGTGAGCTGTAACTTCTCCATGTCCCTCCTAATCACCTCTCCCCAGTACTTCTTAGGCCTACCCCTACCCCGCCTAAAACAATCCAAAGCTAGCCTCTCACACCTACGAACCGGGGCATCCATGCCCCTCCTCATCACGTGTCCGAACCATCTCAATCAGGCTTCCCGCATCTTGTTCTCCACTGGAGTCACACCAACCTTCTCCCTAATAGTCTCATTCTGAACTCAATCCCCCCTAGTCAGCCCACACATCCAACACAACATCCGCATTTCCGCCACCTTTATTTTTTGAATGTGGGAGTTCTTAACTGGCCAACACTCCGCTCAATACAACATGGCCGGACGGACTGCCACCCTGTAGAATTTTCCTTTAAGCTTGGGCGGCACCTTCTTATCACACAACACCCTCGAAGAGAGCTTCCACTTCATCCATCCCGCCCCAATACGGTGCGAGACATCCTCTTCAACCTCACCATTACCCTGAATCACGGACCCGAGATACTTGAATCTATTCTTTTTACATACCACCTGTGACTCCAACTTCACTACCACCTCATTCTCCAGCCTCACGTCATTAAAATTGCATTCCAAATACTCTGTCTTGCTCCTACTCAACCTGAACCCTTTAGACTCAAAAGTTTGTATCCACACCTCTAATTTATCATTCACCCCCCACCCCGCGTCTCATCAATCAAAACTATATCATCTGCAAAAAGCATACACTAAGGCACCTCTCCTTGAATACGCCGCGTCAACACATCCATCGCCAAAGCAAACAAAAAGGGACTAAGAGTAGATCCCTGATGCAATCCTGTCAAGACAGTGAAATGCTCCGAGTATTCTCCCGCCGTCCTCACCTGAGTTTTAGCTCCATCATACATGTCCTTAATTGCTCTGATATATACCACCGGGACTCCACTTACCTCCAAGCATCTCCAAAGAACCTCCCTGGGGACTTTGTCGTATGCCTTCTCCAAGTCGATAAACACCATGTGCAGGTCGTTTTTCCTTTCCCTATACTGTTCCACCAGCCTCCGTACCAGGTGAATTTCCTCCGTCGTCGAGCGGCCAGGCATAAATCCAAAATGGTTCTCCGAAATAGACATTATCCATCTCAGCCTCACCTTAACCACTCTCTCCCAAATTTTCATAGAGTGACTCAATAACTTAATACCCCTATAGTTATTGTAACTCTGAATGTCACCCTTGTTCTTATAAAGAGGGATCATAGTACTCCACCTCTAAGCCTCGGGCATTTTCGCCGTCTTGAAAATTTTGTTAAATAATCCAGTCAACCACCTTAAACTAGCCTCGCCAGAAAACTTTGAAAAATCCACCGGTATCTCATCAGGCCCCATCGCCCTACCCCTTCGCATCCTGCGAACAACCTCTCTAACCTCCTCTACCTTAAAACATCTACAATAACTAAAATCCCGACACTCCTCTGAGTGCTCCAGCTCCCCTAACACAATAGCTCTATCCCCTTCGTCATTCAAGAGCCTATGAAAATATGACTGCCATCTATTCTTAATGTGGCCGTCCTCCACCAACACTGTAACGTCCTACGCCTTAATGAACTTTACCTGGTCGAGGTCAAGACCCTTCCTCTCCCTAGCCTTAGCTAGTCTAAACAACTTTTTTCCCCTCCTTTCTCCTGTAACCCCGCATACAAGCTCTCAAAAGCTGTCGTCTTAGCCGTCGTAACTGTTAACTTAGCCTCCTTCCTAGCTAACTTGTACTCATTACTGTTTACCCGCTTCTCTTCTTCATCCTTACTCTCAACTAACTTAGTATACGCCCCTTTCTTGGTCTCTACTTTCTTCTTAACCTCTTCATTCCACAACCAATCCCCCCGATGATGCCCGACTCGTCCCCTAGAAACAAACAACACCTCACTACTATTATCCCTGATGCACCTAGCCACCCTATCCCACATACTATCCACGTCCCCCCTACACTCCCACACCCCCATACCCGCCAACTTCTCCCCTATCTCCCACGTATTCACTGACGTCAAGCCGTCCCACTTAATTCTAGGTCTACACTCCTCACCCCTTCTCTTCCTATCCTTCTTTATACCCAAATCCATAACCAAGAGCCTATGCTGGGTCAAAAGATTCTCACTCGAGATGACCTTACAGTCCTTACACAACACCCTATCTCTTTTCCTAAGCAACAAAAAGTCAATCTGGGTCTTGGCTATCGCGCTTCGAAAGGAGATCTGGTAATCGTCGTTCTTCGAGAAGCCAGAGTTCACCACCACCAGCCCAAAGAACCTCGCAAAATCCAATAGAGTATCCCCCTCTTCATTTCTTTCCCCAAAACCAAAACCACCATGCACATCACCAAAGCCTCCCGGTAACGCCCCGATGTGCCCATTGAAATCTTCTGCTACAACAATCTTCTCCGAGCTAGGCACGCCTCTCACGGCCTCATCCAAAGCCTCCCAAAACCGTATTTTGTCCTCCCCATCCAAGTCCACTTGCGGCGCATAAGCACTACACACGTTCAGGGTAAACCCCCCAATGACCAACTTAATAGTCATCAACCTATCGATGATCCTCTTTACCTCTACTACCTGACCTCTAAGCTCTTCATCTACTAAGATGCCAACTCCATTCCTACGCCTCTCGCTCCCAGAGTACCAAAGTTTGTAACCATCCACATCCCTAGTCTTAGACCCTACCCACTTGGTCTCTTAAACACACACAATATTAATCCTCCTCTTTTTAAGAATCTTCACAAGCTCTGTGGACTTACCCTGAAGAGTCCCTATATTCCAAGACCCAACCCTCAGCCTACCATCTCTATCCATACGTCTTCCTCTACCTCCCCTGAGGCTAAATCTTGTCCTCTCTCCCACCCCCGCCCCCACAATAGCCCCCCGCCCCAACCCCCTCGAACATGACCCTATCAAACCATCAACTCCCACCGTCACTACTACAAGAAAATATAAGAAAATATAAACAATGGTAGTAACAAAGCAGCAGCAGGAAATACAAGGCTCACACAAATTAGAAGGAATAATCAAGAAACAAAACAAAACTCAAATAGGGAGAAAAAACAAAACCAAGGTAAGAAAAAAACTAACAGTAAGAGAAATAGAGCACACTAATGGCCTGGCACCAAGGACAGGCAAACAAATAATAAGGGGCTGTGCAAGTCACAAATATACTACAGCAGACACGCAAGTCAAGATACAAGAGATAGTACGATAATTAATATGAAGCAACATAAGAGGTGACAGTAATAAAGCAACAACAGGAAAAGGAAGGTACACGTAAAGTAGATAGAATAATCGCGGAAAAAGTCTACCCCATAAATTAATATTAAGTAAAGCAATGTACTAATCCGGAACACAACTCAACAACAATCTCCAAACAAAGCAGCCAGACACTACTACCCACACAAGCAACAGGAAAGGTGTAAAAAAGTGAAACAGAAGCCGTAACAAGAGACAGGGACACAACATCAAAATAATATACTGGAAATAAAAAACTGACTGAAGTGGCTAAATGCCTAAAAGTGTAGATGTCATCGGTACGCCTGCTAGCTGCTGGTTCCGTCATTTTGATGTCAAAAATCATTGCTGGAGTAAGTTCGCCGGTAAAAGGACTGTTGGTACGTTTCCGAAGTGTCGCTGGAGAGTCGCCGGAGTAACGCTGGAGAGCCTTCTTCAATCTTGCCGGGATTTGGACGTCTTCTAACCCGAACCACCTGTTTGACCTGCCTATTTTGCCACAGGTGAAACCCCTCACTGTTGCCAGCGTCGAGTCGACGAGAATAGTAATTCCACCGGCGACCGGAGCGACGGAACCAGAAGGGAATTTAGGGGGGGAAGGGGGGCGAGAGTACAAAGAGGAACTGGGGGTGAGGGAGATCTGGGGTGGGAGAGAGGTTCAACCTTACCTTTTCCGGCTCAATCGACGCCGTTGCCGGCGTCAGAAGCTGCCGGTCAGTCGGGGTGGAGCGTGAAGGTGGGCGTTAAAAGTTAAAGGTCACCGTTGGACTGTGAAATATCATTAATATAAAATAAAAAATCAATAAATTAATAATTATTTGTTAATTTTAATAAAATTAAATTGATCATATATTCATTTTGTTTTCATTTACTTATGTAATAAATAATTTAGTGCATAGAGTTTTAGATTTTACAGAGAGGATTGAATCTTTGACTCTTTTTTTCGTAACATTGTGATAATCATTGACTTTTATAAGTATAACAATTTTGTTCTCAATATAGGATAGAAATTGTCAAGTCATTAGTATGATTTTGCACAAAATTAATTATAATTTATCTTAATTACGGCGATAATATTGTTTTACTTTTTGTTTTAGTGCATTCTGAATGTGTTGAATATGATTGAGCAGAGATAGATATTTTAGGCTTAAAAGCAAAAATTTATATTCTCTGAATTGCTACAAATACTTATATTCTCAATCTTGATACCACATTTCATTGTCATAAATTTAAAATTCTGATGATTTATCTAGATCTTGCAAATCTATTCTTGCAATTTTATTTTATAACGGAGTCAAAATATGAATAGTGACACTGAATATTGTACTTCTGTAAATCATACACATTATTCATTGGTCATATTTTATAGAACAGTGACTACGCGATATCATCAAAATTCTTTCAAATTTTAATTTTCTTTGAGATTATTTTTCTTGTAAGCCTCAATATTTTGTGTTCTTTCTATATGCTACTAACAATCCTTCGGCTGGTTTTCTATTTTTTTTTTTTAAATGAACAACAATTGTCTAACCCAAAAGGTTCATATTAATAATTTTTTTTCTCAACTCATATTAATGATTAGATGATATGTTAGTGAGTCACAGTAATATTCCACTTCAGAAAAAAATGTATATTATTGCTTTATAGCACTGACAATCACTAACATTCTTTTATATAAAAGTATAACCTTTCAATCTCCCAATTTAATTTGAACTAATCAAAATTCATCACAAGATTTCATGAAATATGACCCTTATAAACTTTCATTTTTATGTTGTTTCAAGATGGATATCACCTTCTATGTAACTTTTTGAACTAATAATTAATATGGTATATTTAAAATTATAAAATTCAAGATTATGTGGATATATTATACACATTTTTATCATAAGATTCATTATTTAAAAAAAAAACTTTATCCCTTGTTAAACTATAAGACACAAAATAAAATGGCAAAATAAGATGAGAGATACGACAACAATATAGGAAGAGAACTCCAATAATATTATTCCTTAATTACACTGTTCTTTAAAAATAAGTATAATGATATTTCAATCTCTCTACCAATATCATCACAAGATTTTATCAAGCGTGGCCCTTCTTAATCAACTTGAATCTAAAATTTAAACACTTCGAATCCCAGTATAGTCCAATCACATCATTAACAACCAAACCACGTTTGGTAAACAACTCCACAGAAACGAGTGCATAGTTCTCACCATTTATCATCTCAATATAAGCCCCTTCACATTTATTAGGGCTATTTTCATTAGTAACATCCCATAAATAAACAGACATCTTATGTCCTAACGTTGCAGATTTGACAGCGTCCAAGGTCCAATAGAGAAAGACATGTTCAAAAATATCTATGAACTGTAGTACCAACATCTTATCAGACTCCTAAAAATCCATGATAATCTTTTTGATCTGCCACGGATTATTTGAATTTATGACTGGGACAGGGTAGATATCCCGTATTTCTACTAACTCACGGGTCACTACCCATGGGATGCCACTATCTTTGCATGCTTCTTCTTCCTCCTTTGATGGGATGAAATTGTACATGAAAGTCTTTTTCATTGCACAACAAAAATAATAATATTAATAGCAAAAAAATGTGTTGGATGAATTTTTACACAGAAGTGGGTAAGAATTTATAGGGATGTTTGGTGTTATATTTTGGAAAGTTATATGACCCAAAAGATTATTTTCCTAATATAGTCTGATTACAATTTATACTGTGTATAAATTTTTTTCATAATTAAGGTCATTTATCATTTTTCTTTGTGTAAAATTTGTACACAAAACAAACATTATCAGGAATTAATTTAATGACTTCTCAATACGTGATTATTCATATTTTAAATTTTATGGTCACTTTCCTAATTTTACACTAATGTACTTATCTGGTCTATGTCATGACTATTCTGATGGGATATATGCTACTAACTATATAGTCAGGTATACTATTTATTATAGAACAAATGTTTATTTAATTTTAATATAAATTAGATCATATATTTATTATGTATCCATTTTTACTTGTATGAAAGATAATCTAATGTATAGAATTTAGTTTATACAAAGAGGGTTGAATCATCGCCTATTATACGTATAATAATTTTGTTCACAGTATAATAATCTAATAGGTGGGGGTTCTTATAACCGACATACATCACTTGAGCTAATGATGTCAAATGCTTAATCATATTGGAGGGTTTCCTAATACCTTTGTCAGGGTATACGGCCTATCTATCTATGTGTGGATCCACTAAGTGAGCCTCTCAAGGCTAAAGATCAATCGACATTGCGGTGAAATTATATTCCTTTGGTAGCACTAGTTATGAAATTTGAGTTTTCTAAATTTTTATCCGCTCAATGCTACACAATCCTCCCAAAACATACTATCTAGATAGCTTATAACATATTGTTAGGAATTGGGAAGAAATAAGGCAAACCACAAGCAGAAAGAAAACAAGAACACATGGATTTATGCGGATAGTCTTGCGGGAAAAACAACGGGCAGAGGGAGAAGATGTTTCACTATAGTGAAAGGAGAGGATTACAATATGTGGAGAAACAGTATTTTCTGGATACACAAAACAACCCACTAAATGCACTTATATAATATGTGTATACAAATAAGTCCTAGGCCCCAAAAAACATAAAGGTCCATGGGTCTATCGGCCCGATCCCTACGCTACCACCACAGACCCCATTGAAAATCACAAACATGGATCGCACTTCGAAACTTTCTGGGCCAGATCAACAAAATTCGGATCACAACTCTAACAATCTCTACCTTGACATGAATTCTAATTCAGAACTCAAATCTATTTCAAGATAAACTCTCCACCTCTTCCACAAAAGCCCCTAAGGGTACATCTTAACATCTTACACTAACCAAGTCCAAGCAATGCTCAAACTTGGCACTTGGTAGTGTCTTGGTCATCATATCAGCAGGATTATTATGAGTACTAATCTTGCTCACCACAATATCACCACGAGCAATAATTTTACGCAAAAAATAATACCGAACATCGTTGTGCTTTGTCCTCTCGTGAAATATTTCATCTTTCGTAAGGAAGATAGAACTCTAACTATTGCAAAAGATAGTAGTAATATGTAAGTCTTTGTTAAGTTCACCAAACAGACCCTTCAACCAAATAACTTCCTTGAAAGCCTCTGTAATAGCCATATACTCTTCCTCAGTAGTTGACAAAGCAACCGTAGTATGTAAGATAGCTTTCTAACTAATATCACAACCACCAATAGTGAAAACATAGCCTGTAAGGGATCTCCTTTTATCATGATCTCCTGCAAAATAAGAATCAACATACCTGATTACTCCATCTCTATTTCGCCCAAACTGCAAACAAACATCAGCAGATCCATGCAAGTATCTGAATGCACCGATGACATAAGATAAATCTAGTCGGGAACACACCATCGCATACATAAGAGACCCAGCAGGACTAGAGTATGGAATTTGAGACATATAGTCACTCTTATCATCTATTTTTGGAGATAAAGTGTCCTAGAGTTTGAAGTGAGATACCAATGGAGTACTAATAGGCTTGGCATTTTGCATATTGAACCTGTGAAACACATTTTCTATATATTCTTTCTGACTCAAGTATATCTTACAATTCTTTCTATACCTCAGAATCTCCATGCCAAAAATCTTCTTTGCTGCTCCTAGATCCTTCATATCAAACTTCTTACTAAGTTGGGCTTTGACTTTTATGATCTCTCTCATATCCTTTGTTACAATCAACATATCATCAACCTACAAGAGAAGATACACGAATGAACCATCACTTACCTCCTTGAAGTAGACACAACTATCATATATGCTCCACTAAAACATATGAGAGGTCATAAAAGAGCCAAACCTCTTATACCAATGCCTGGGCGACTGTTTTAAGCCATAAAGAGACTTTTTCAGGAAGCATATATAGTCTTCCTTTCCTGAGACTACAAAGCCCTCTGGTTGCTGCATATAGATGTCCTTATTAAGTTCTCCATGTAAGAATGCAGTTTTGACATCCAAATCCTCAAGCTTAAGATTATGCATGGCCACAATACCAAGCAATGCTCGAATTAAACTTTGCTTTACAACTGGAGAAAACACATCTGTGAAGTTGATACCTGGAACCTGACTGTAACCTTTAGCAACTAGTCTTGCTTTGTACCTCACATCTTCAACTTCTTATGTTCCTTCTTTATTTTTGAATACCCACTTGTAACTGATAGCTTTCTTATCTTTAGGTAATCTCACCAGATCCCATGTGTCATTCTTATAAAGTGACTCCATCTCCTCCTGCATAGAAATCATCCATTAGCTGAAATAATCACAACTAACTACCTCTGAGTAAGAAGAAAGATCTTTACCAAAATCAATATCTTCTGCTACACTCAATGTATAAGCAACCAAACCAGCTTTAACATACTTCTGAGGAGGTCTAATATATCTTCTAGGCTTATCATTAGCAATAGAATATTGTTGTTCCACTGGTGGTAAAGAAGAAATAGTATCACTCTGTATCTCCGGGCTAGACTTTGAAGTAGGCACTGATGTAGATTCTGCTCCAATTCGCAATTCAACATGGGTTCTTGACTTTTGATGATTCATGTCACTAAGCTCATCTGGGGTGAAGCTCTAGATTTAGAGGGAGCCCAAAGCATGGCAGTTTCATCAAACACAACATCCCTGCTAATTATAACCTTTCTGCTTTTTGGACATCAGAGCTTATAACCTTTAACACCAGGCTTATAACCTATAAATAAGCACTTGACAAATCTAGGTTCCAACTTCCATTATCAACATGAGCATACGCAGGATATCTAAATATCCTCAAATCAGAATAACTAGCAGGAGTACTAGACCATACCTCTTATGGAGTCTTTTTATCAATCGCGACTGAGAGAGAGTGGTTAATAAGAAGGTAAGCTGTGAAAGTAGCTTCAGCCTAAAAAGACTTGGGTAAACCAGCATTAGAGAGCATACAAAGCACCTTCTCCATTATATTCCTATTCATTCGTTTGGCCACACCATTTTTTTGCGGAGTATGACAAACTGTCAAGTGCCTCATAATTCCTTCTGACTTACACAAAGCATTAAATTCATTAGAACAGAACTGTAAGCCATTATTGGTATTAAGGTGTTTTACCTGCTTCCCTATCTGCTTTTCAATCATAGTCTTCCACTCCTTGAAAGTAGGCAACACATCATTCTTTTTCTTCAAAAAAAACACCCAAACTTTGCTAGAATAGTCAATAATAGTCAATAAGTAATTAGAGCCTCCTATAGAAGGTACTCTAGCAGGACCCCATAGATTAGAAAGAATGTAATCAAGTGTGCCCTTAGTTGAGTGGATTCCTTTAGTGAATCTGACTCTCTTCTGCTTCCCGAAATGCAGTTCTCATAGAACTCTAATTTGGTAATACTCTGCCTATCAAGAAGTCCTCCACTGCTTAGTTCAGCCATCCCATTTTCACTCATATGACCCTGGCGCATATGCCAAAGTTTAGCAACGTCACTTTCTGATAGAGAAGAGGTAGAAATAGCTGCATCACCTATAATAGTAGAGCCTTGCAGGACATACAAATTTGCAGACTTTCTCTGTCCCTTCATCACTACAAGATCACCTTTAGTAACCTTCAGGACTCCATATTCACCAGTGTACCTATAACCGTTCAAATCAAGGGTACTTAAGGAAATAAGATTTTTCTTTAGGTTTGGGACATACTGCACATCACCAAGTGTCCTTACAACCCCATCAAATATATAGATCCTGATTGTTCCAATACTAGCTATCTTACAAGGTGTGTTATTTCCCATTAACAAAACACCTTTAGAGACTGTTTCATATGCTGTAAACCAATACCGATTACGACACATATGAAATGTACAAGCTGAATCAAAAATCCAATCCGCATAGGGTTTGGAGTTACCATAAAAAACTACCAAGATTTCTCTATCACTACCGCCATCTTCCACAAAACTGGCTTCACCAAACTTCTTTGGTTAGTTTCCCTTCGGTTTTGGAGCTTCTCTTTTCTCTCTATTCTCTAGCATTCAATACTCGAATTTGACATGGCCCTTCTTCTTGAAGTAATTAAAGGTTTTGTTTTTTTTTCTAGATTTTGACCTATTCCAGTCATCACCCACCCCCAAAATTCCTCTTACGAGTCCTACCTCCTAAAAAAAGACCATCTTCTTGAGTCTCCGAACCATTCACAAGATGGTTCATCTTCTCCTTAGAGAAAAACACATTATAGACTTCATCAATCGTCAGGGTATCATGTATATATAAAATTATATCCCTAAAGGTCGTGTATGATGCAGGCAGCAAAAACAAAAAAATCAAACCTAGATCTTTCTCATCGTACTTAACCTCCAGAGTTTCTAAATCAAAGACGATTTTCTTAAATACAGATCGGTGATCCTCTAAGGACGCACCCTCAGAAATCTAATGGGAATAAAGTCATTGCTTGAGGTATAACTTACTTGTTAGGCTCTTCGTCATACACCATGATTGAAGTTTCAACCACAATGCAGCAGTTGTGGTTTCCTTTAAAACATCTTGTAGAATCTGATTGAATAAATAAAGGTGGATCTGAGATAGAGCCTTTCGATCCTTACGTCATTTGTCCTCGTCCATCCACGAAGAGGGTATCTTCTCAAACCCTAATAAAGCATCATCCAAATCCATCTGCGCGAGCACAACCCGCATTTTAACCTGCCATAACAAAAATCGGGTGTTGCGATCCAACAACGAAATATCATACTTCATGGTTGCCATCCTTGAGAAAATAATCGAATAGTCTTTGATACCAGTTTGCTAGGAATCGAGCAGAAATAAAGCAAACCACAAGTAGAAAGAAAATAAGAACACACAGATTTGCGTAGAAACCCTTGCGGGAAAAACCATGGGCAGAGGCAGAGGATGTTTCACTATAGTGAAAGGATAGGAGTACAATATGTGGAGAATGGGTATTTTCTGGATAAACAAAACAACCCACTAAATGCACTTATATAATATATCCATACAAATAAGTCCTAGGCCTAAAAAACATAAAGGTTCACGGGCCTATCGGCCCAATCCCTACACTACCACCACAGACCCCATTGAAAATCACAAACATAGGTCGCAC
Organism: Capsicum pubescens; assembly: GCA_030864215.1. NCBI lineage: Eukaryota > Viridiplantae > Streptophyta > Magnoliopsida > Solanales > Solanaceae > Capsicum > Capsicum pubescens. The sequence continues at coordinate 281,004,844 of CM061542.1, forward strand.
AACGAAACTTTCTGGGCCGAATCAATAAAATTCGGGTCACAAGTCTAACACATATCTTTTTAGCTTATCTAAAAGAAAATAAATGTCTTTCTAAAATATATGTTTCTGTGAGACTATGGTCAAATCTTTCATTTTAAAATCATTTAACATATCTATAAATCATGCTCATGGCCTGAATCATAGAATACTTGCTAAAACATTCATAATTTTATATGTGATAAAATAAGGTTTGTCACTTCATAAAATAACTCTTCTATGAATTTACACTATTCTTAAAATTTCACAAAACTTTGAAGGAATCTCAAATCATGCTTTAAAATATAATCTTCAAGAATACTCAAACTATGTGATGAGTGGCATACAGTGAATTATGGTTTTTGGACTTCAGTTACCATAACAAACTCTTGACGATGTGATGAGTGGCACACTGTGAGTTTCATAACCCGTGTTTTTAACTGGCTAAGCCACTAACAAACATACAAACACCATCGCTTTGATGGAGACTGTGTCCTACAACCTCCAAAATCACATTGAAAATATCCACATTGCATTGCCAATGCCAAATCCTAATGATGGTAAATTTACTTGTGCTTTTACGAGAGAACACAATTGCTTACTTTTTGGAGTTATGGGTTGGCTTCTGATTTATATCTAATTTTATATAGGATAACTTACACAAATTTCAAGTCCATTAAATACCTTAGAGGGCTAATAAAGTGTGAAGATCGATCCTTGGGCATTCTGTGTGATTTGAAAACATCATTTCAATTAATTTCTCATCGATATTTCTATACATTTTCATTATATTCATGATTAATTTTCCGACTTAGACCCAATCTCTAGTTTACTTTAGAGGCTGATTTAGGGATCGTTTGTGCTCGAACTTCACCCATTTTTTAGGGTAATTGATCCTTGAGCTTAGAGGGACATTTTGATGATTTCAAAGTCGTGATTCCATAAGGGGCTCTACGTTGAATTTTAAGCTTGATTTTGGATCCAGAGCATTTATACAATGTGGGTATTGTTATTCTCCTGTTAACACAGATTAGTTTGATAGCATAACATTGAGCAGAGGCTTTTTGAATTAAAAAGATCTGATTTGGGGGACTTTATCAAGCCTTCGACGGTGTACAAGTAGGCTAAACTTACTGTAGACACGTAATTTTGTCCCTCTTGAGAGTGTATTTTACCCATTTTTACCCCGTCTTACCACGTACCTTCACCCATGTGATAATTTTCACTCAATAAAAAATTCAACAAACTCTTAATCATTTTGGACACCTAACCCTAACAAATTCAATCTCATCCTAACTACCCTACCCCGACATCACGTGGTCCCCGCCTCCTTAAAAAACTCACAAAAAGACAAAACAAAATTATATACACAGCACACACGAAGTAATGGAGGCGGCTTCCATTTTTTTGGATACACAAAGACACCTCACAAAACACTCATAAACAGATCCCATATAGAGAGCACATTATATACATATATTGGGGAGATTCACAGAATACACACCCATTATATACTCCATACATAAACATTCTAAAAAAGGGACTCCATCTTCCTCACTCTACAATATACGCGCGCACCCCCCTAATTTCCATCAACATATTGCAGTATAAAACCATGGAGATATGCACACACACACACTAGTGATAGGGAAGAGAGATAGAGAGATCGAGCAAAATAGTGAAAGAAAAATAGGGAGAGATTGGAGATCGAAAAACTGAGAGAAAAGAGAAATAGTGAGAAAAGGAGAGAGAGATCGATATTTCAAGGAGAGGAGGATACTGAGAGAGGAAAACAGGCGATAAAGAGAGAAAACCAGTGGAGACTAAATTTTCTGGTGAAGTTTTTTGTCGGAAAGCGCTACAATCACACAAACTATACTATTTTTCTCTGATTCTCGGCATTGTCGAGCTTGTCGGAGCTCCGACGAAGTGAAAGCCGTGAATCCCAACTCTAATCTGATCAATTTCCACCAATTTCAATTTGATTCCAGCTAAGTCCGTCAGAAAATGGTTGAAATAGTGATAGGGAGTGTGAATCCGGTACGAATTTAGCTTTACTTTGCAGTTTTTAGTTTAGGTTGATGATTAACAGTAAGGAATGCATCGAAATTGGATTTGGTTCGTGTCGAGATTTGAGCTGAGGTTTTTCGGCCGTGGTTCTATCTTCGGTATATTGAAATCGATAATTGAGGTCCAATTCTTCAACTCTCTCTCCCTTTATTTCATCTTGAATTTGGAAAATTGATGTCGTGATTATGTGTTGGATGATCTTATTGACGTTATTTTTTTTATGGATAATTAATTTTGGTATGAATTTGAGGATTAGTATGGGTTGGATAACAATGTCTCATATAAGAAATTGGTGTTGAAAAGCAATTTGGGAGGGGGAATTGAAATTGATAAAAGTGAATGCGTATTTGTTTTGATTCATAGTTAGTGGTTTAATTCAGAATAAATATGGGTGTTGTTAGAGCATGATAGTATCATGATAGGAGTTGGGAGGCAAATGAGAGGCTCAAGTAGGAAAATTTAGAACTTGTGGATTGTGGAATTTTTGGAATATTTATTGAATGGTTTTGTTTACCGCATTTGGATCAATTGTATTCATTTAGCCAGGGAATGCCCCAAAGCCATTTGTACTTATTCACCTAGGTATGACCCAAAGTATCATGTATCGCAAATGAGGTTCTTGATCAAGGCCTGAGGCATCAGGTAAAGCATAATTTAGGATAGTTAGGATAGTCTAGATTTTCTTTTTAGCATTTTTTATTCTCGATTTGTAATAAATTGGACTGGACACTATATTTTTGGACTTGTTTTGTTTTGTTTGTTTGTTTGATTATTTTGTGTGTTTTCTGTGGTTTTATACGTTCATAGTGTCAAATTAGTCGATATTCTCTAAAGAGCGACCATTGTCGAACCATGGGATCGAGGGGTGCCTAACACCTTCCCCTCGGTCAATAGAATTTCTTAGCCGAAATCTCTATTCGCAAACTAATTTTAAAGAGTGAACAATTATTTTGTAAAAGAATTTTTCAAAGGTGACTTGACACACCAGATTTATGCCAAGTGGTGACTCTAAGTTTAAATGTAAATAATCCTTTTCGAAATAAATTTTCATTTTTTGTAACTTAATAATAAAAACTCTTTTCAAACTTAAAATTGAATCTTTTTCGTAAAAAAAAAGGTGTGACATCTCTGTAGACTCTGCTGGAAATTTTTCAGAATTTGATCTTATTTTTGAGTTGTATCAACTTAGTTTGACACTATAGGTGTATATACATTTTTTTGTGTTATTGTCTTATCATTGTTGGATGCCTACATGCTCTTTGTTTACATTTTTTTATGTGGTACCACTTTATATCTGGCATCATTTGCATAATTCGAGTAATTTCTTTCGCAACAAGTCCTGGAGTACTTATCATGTACACAAACTCTAGTTGAGTCACCCTTATTTTAAGATGAGGAGCCGTCGGACGTATGGAGTCAGTGAAAAGATTTTGCAGCCACTATAATCATACGCTCTCCCGAGCAGCCTTGTTAGTGGACCCCAAAGTAGGTCAGCCTTTAGGTCATGCTTATCTGCATCATATTGAGATTGAGCGGGACCCACTTGGTCTTTTGTAGGAGACGTACCCATAAAGCATCCTACGTGTTAATTGTTGCATATTTGAGGATAAAAGAATCATTTGACAGACTGATTTGGGGAAAACATGTGCTAGAATTAAATGATAGGGTTTTTTCCCTGATTTTTACCAAGTTTAAGTTTTACTTTTCGTAGAAGGAAAATAAAAGTAATACCATAATTAATTTTATTTTTTTAAAAGGAAAATATAATACTTTTCCATATTTGGCAAACCTCTTTCTTGGAGGAAAAATTTTGAAACTCTATAAATAGAAGACTCTCCTTCTCATACCATAACATAGTAGCATCCACAATGTAGTCATTAAATAGTCTTGTTTAGAGGGAGATGTCTCTCAATAGATTTTAAGTTTTTGAAAATTAATTTTTTTTTATGTAGGTCTTTTGACCAAACTATATTAATAATATGTCTTTTTAGTATTGTTTTCTTTTCGTCTGATTTATCGTCTTATGGTTTGCAAAATAAAAGCTTCCGTATGACGTGCTCTCGATTTTGAACCCAACATTAAAGAAAAGTGTGTAGGCAAGGAAAAGTTGAGAAAAAAAGAGAAGAAAAGAATGGTGAATTAAAAAAAAGAGTTTCACAGTTTTTAGAGTTCTTTATGGCTTTTGTTTTCCATAATCCAAAAATTCAAAAGGATTTTTTATGTTTTGCACTCATTTTCCAAAAAATAAAAAAAAATAAAAAATATATTCCTTTTCTTTCTTTAGTAAGCATTCAAAATTAGAAAACATCAAAAAGATTTCTTTTCAATAGGAGCTTTTTATAAAAGGAAAATTCAAAAGAAAAAATGATAGAAGTTTTGTACATTGCATAATACCAAAAAAAAAATTCTTTCATACTTGTTGGTGCCATTTTTTATGTTAAGTGTCAAATTGAAAACTCAAAAAAGATTTTATTGACGTTTTTCTTCGTCTGTCTTGTCGTGTCTCTCAAGTTCTGGTTCAGTCTGTCTGTTATTGTTTAATTGTCCAATTTTGACAAACTACGCAGACCTGATTGTCCCCTCTCGAGAGTGAGATACGTAGGAAGCCCTTCTAGGATTCGGTGATCTTATTTTAAAAATCCAAAAAGATTTCTTTCACTCTTTATTAAAGTAGGTGTTTCATATACATCTTTAAAACAAATCTACAAAAAGATTTTCCTTTAATAGTTTCAAGTTTCATTGTTGTATGAAATTCAAAATAGAAAATCCAAAACGATTTTTCTTTGGTAATCATAGGTTTCATTTTGTATAGGGATGTTAAAGCTGAAAAATTCAAAAAGATTTTCATCAATTCTTTTGACAATTTTTTATATTTTTTTCTTCTTAAAGTTTCAAGAAAAAGAAAAAAGAAAAAGAAAGAGAGTTTAATTGGCCATGTTGTGCAAAAAAGTCACGAACTACGCACACTTGATTCTCCTCTCTCAAGGGAGAGATACTGTCACGATCCAAACTAGGGCCTGGCCGTGATGAACATCCCGAACCCTGAGGACCCTAAACGTCCCTCTCTATCTAGTAAGCATGCACACATTCATATAAATAAAGAAGATGCGGAAACATAATCTGCTATGGAAACATGGTCAATTCTGAATTCAACATGAGTATGAAAATTAAAAATCAACTACATCTAATAACATCTGACTCGGTCTGCAAAATCTCTACTACAGGAAAATCTGACAACTATCTGAAAACTGGGACAAGGCCCCCAGTAGACCAAAATATTAATAAGGGAGATAATCTGAAAGACGGGCCTTCTGGAATAGAGAATGCTCACCAACTAATCACGGCAACTCTGTCTGACGAATCTACTGCCTTTCTGGACCCCTAGACTGAGCCTCAGAACCTGGAGGGAGGAAGGGGAGGGGTCAATACAAATGTAATGGTACGCAAAGAAATAAAAAATAAAGCTTATATGTAAATAAAATAGTTTGGGAAACAACTTTGTCAAAACATTATACATCAAGTGGCTTTCGAAACAGATGGGCACATTTCTTAAAAATATGTAACTTGTCTGTCAATGCAAGTTTTGATCTGTATATTACCTTTGAGTTAGGTGGCACTCCCCTACAATTCTGATATTCCATGGGCGGTATGGAATACTCCATTGACTCGGCGGAGAAGCCACCAACCCAGGTGTGCTGCAAGGGTTGGAGTTCCTGAATCTGATACGCCACAGGGCACTAGGCCAGCGTAATAAATAAACCCAGATCAGCAAATCACGGTTTTGGGTGATGAGTTTTTTAATACTCACGCCTTCTTTGGGGAACCAACTAAACTCTCTTTATTCCCAATTTTATCCTTTTCTAAATCATGCATGTTTCTAGTTTCAACAACTGAAAAGTCTGATTTCAAACATGCATTAAATTTGTTCTGAATTATCATGGCATAATCTGAATTGGTGTCGTCACACCAAGACTTGCAAGTCCTATTTCTGAGCCATAATGCATCATGCATAATTCTTTCATTAAAACACAGTTCAGACCACCCAAACATGCAAACAATATAAAAGATTTCATGTTCCGAGAACACAAGTCAAAACTATGCTGAGATTGTTCAAACATATGGTGGTCATGTGTTTTTGGCAAAATCATGCACTCTTTCATTATATGAATACTTTCAAAATTTATCAATATGCACAACCCTCTCTTTCGAATTCAAAACCATAAATCAATTTGTAGCATTAATCAAGATATTTCATATCATGTTTTTCAAGATACATTCAAAACAATCCATAGCATAAGAAAATTGGGAAAATCATACCAAGAGAGGGATTCATGTGCGTCATGCTCTCAATTCATTCATAAATCATAAAACATATGCAAACGTATATAAAATTTTAAATCAATTTAGGGAAGGTCAAAAGACCAAAACAATACCATCAAGATTTCTAAAATATGAATGTATTCATAAATCTGAAAACCCCTTTCTTAAAATCATGATTTATATGCCCATGAGATTTTTAGAAAAACCCCGCGTACCTCAAAATAGGAAAACAATGGGTGTTTATTGAAGCCTATGATCTGGGGATTTCGAGTCTTCAATCGATTTTGAAAACCCACGGTTGAATCTTGAGTTTCTTGAAGTTCTTGTTTGAAGCTCTAGAGAGGATTCTTGATGATTTTGATGAAAGTAGGGTTAATTTGCTCAAACATACCCTAAATCCTTTGTTTGGACGGTTTTAAAGGCTAGGAAAAAGTCAAAATTACCCTTAATGACTCCTAAACAGAACTGCAAATTTGAACTTAAAAACCCGATTTCAGGTGCCATCGCGATGCGCCACAATCGCGGTGGTCCACTGGAATTAGACGAGAGGGAAATTGAGTGCCTCCGCGATGTGACACCATCGTGGAGCCCCACTGTAATTTGACGATTGTCAATTTGACCCTCTCCGCGATGCGCTAGACACCAAAATGACGATGTTTACGAATGGATCTTTAAATTATTCATAACTTCTTCACTGAGTGTCCGTTTTGGACGAATCTTATATCGTTGGAAAGCTAATTCAGTCATCTACATAATGAAAGGTTGAAATCTAGGAAATTCCACATGAAAATTAATTTAGATCATTCTAAAAGATAATGCTTAGACTTTCCTTAGATTGAATTTAGCTAAGAAGATGTCGACGTGTTACAATATCCCTCCTTGGGATCATTCGTCCCCGAATGATGATGCGAAAAATATATAAGCACGATTCCAAGCTTACTAAAGCATATAAAGATTAAGGTAAGGGTTGTACCTTCAAATCCATCATCTACTGGGTCAAAAAGGTGTGGGTATCTTGCTCTCATGTCATCCTCTAATTCCCAAGTGGCTTCTTCAACTTTCTGATTTCTCCACAACACCTTAATTAAAACTATTTCTTTACTTCTCAACTTCCGGACCTGACGATCTAGGATTGCGATAGGTTCCTCTCCATATGATAAGGAGGCTGTCACCTTGATCTCTTCTACAGGAAACACCAAAAAATGGTCTCCAATGCATTTCTTCAACATGGATATGTGAAATACTGGATGGACAGAACCCAAACTGGAAGGCAATTCTAACTCATATGCAACACCACCTATTCTCCTCAAAATCTGATATGGTCCTATATAGAGAGGACTCAATTTACCTTTCTTCCCGAATCGCATGACTCTCTTAATAGGAGAAACTTTTAGAAATACCCCATTACTGACCTCAAACTCTAAATCTTTTCTCCTAACATCGGTATAAGATTTCTGATGACTTTGAGCTGTCTTAAGTCATTCTCTGATGACTTTCACATACTGCATTGCCTGATGAACAAGATCGGGCCCAAACATTTGCATCTCACCTACTTCATACCATCCTATAGGAGACCTACATCTTCTCCTATACAGTGCCTCAAATGGTGCCATCTTAATACTGGAATGGAAATTGTTATTATACGCGAACTCTATCAATGACAAGTTCTCTACCCAACTACCTTTAAAATCAATCACACAGGCCCTCAACATTTCCTCAATGGTATGAATGGTTCGTTCAACCTGTCCATCGGTCTGAGGGTGAAAAGCAGTGCTTAGGTTTACTTGGGTACCTAATCCTTTCTAGAAAGATCTCCAAAACTAAGAAGAGAACTGTGTACCTCAATCGGATATGATGGACATAGGCAAATCGTGCAAACAAACTATTTCTTTAATGAACAGCTTGGCATAATCCTCTCCCGAATAGTTAGTCCTGATAGGCAGAAAATGGACTGACTTGGTCAGTATATCTACAATCACCCAAATAGAATCATACTGGTTTCGGGACTTTGGGAGCCCTGTAATGAAGTCCATATTAATTATCTCCCACTTCCACAAGGGCAAAGCTATCTCTTGGGAAGAACCACCTGGCCTTATGTGTTCTAATTTAACTTGTTGACAATTCAAACACTTGGAAACAAAGTTAGCCACATCACGCTTCATATTATTCTACCAATATAAAGATTTCAGATCCTGGTACATTTTAGTAGAGCCTGGGTGAACAACATACCTCGAAGTGTGAGCTTCGTCAAGGATTCTATTCAACAAATCATCCACATCTGGTACACATGATCTACCCTAGTATCTCAAAATACCATCACCACTGATCTCAAATGACATCACCTTCTGCTGACCCACATAATTATTAATTTGTATCAAGATAGGATCTTCATCCTGCTTCTTTTTAACTTCTGCACAAAGGGAAGACGTAGCTATCTCATGAACAACCATTCCCCCATCTTTGGAATCGAAGAGTCGCACTCCTAAATTTGCAAGCCGGTGAATATGTTTCACCATCTCTCTTTTCCCTTCCTCAACATGAGAAAGACTGCCCATAGACAATCTGTTGAGAGCGTCGATTACCACATTTTCCTTGCCCGGATGATAGTGAAGGCTCATGTCATAGTCTTTCAAAAGCTTCATCCAACGCCTTTGCCTGAGATATAGTTATTTCTTCGAGAAAACATACTGTAAACTCTTATGATCAGTGAAAATATCAACATGCACCCCATAAAGATAATGCCTCCAAATTCTAAGCGCAAACACCACAACTGCTAATTCCAAATCATGAGTGGGGTAGTTCCGCTCATGCACCTTTAACTGCCAAGATGCATAAGCCACCACCTTTCCGTGCTTCATAAGTACACACCCAATTCCCACACGGTACGCATCACAGTACATAACAAAACCCTCTGTACCTTTCGAAAGAGTCAAAACAGGAGTCGTAGTCAACTTGTTTTTCAACTTCTGAAAACTATTCTAACAAGAGTCGGACCATAAAAACTTCACCTTTTTCTGAGCCAACTTAGTAAGTGGAGCATCTATAAAAGGGAAAATCTCTACAAACCTCCGATAATACCCTACCAAACCTAAGAAACTCCGAATTTTGATTGAAGTCGTGCGTCTGGGCCATTTCTTTACTGCCTTAATCTTTTAAGGATAAACCTTAATCCTTTCACTAGACACAATGTGCCCCAAGGAAGCAATAGCATTCATCCAGAATTCACACTTAGAGAATTTCGCATACAACTTATGATCTTTGAGGGTCTGAAGAACAGTGCGGAGGTGATTGGCATGGTCCTCCTCACTTTTAGAGTAAACCAAGATGTCATCAATAAAACCTATGGCAAACAGGTCTAGGAACTGATAGAAGACCCTATTCATTAGGTCCATGAAAGTTGCAGGGGCGTTGGTCAACCCGAAGGACATGACTAAGAACTCATAATGACCATATCTGGTTCGGAAGGCTGTTTTAGGAATGTCTGACTCCCTAACTTTCAACTGATGATATCTCGAACAAAGGTCTATTTTTGAAAAACACTTAGCACCCTGAAGCTGATAAAAAAGGTCATCGATTCTAGGAAGAAGATATTTATTTTTCACCATGACCTTATTTAACTGGTGGTAATCTATGCACATATGCAGGGAACCATAGTTCTTTCGCACGAAGAGTACAGGTGCACCCCAAGGAGAAACACTAGGTCTGATAAAACCCCTATCTAGGAGATCTGCTAGTTGTTCTTTTAACTCTTTTAACTCTGCAGGAGCCATTCTATATGGAAGAATAAAAATAGGATGGGTATCTGGCAACACATCAATGCCAAAATCTATCTCCCTATCAAGTGGAATTCTTAGGAGATCATTTAGAAAAACTTCTGGGAATTCATTTACTACTGGGACAGACTGGGGGGGAGACTTTCGGCGTTAGAATCTTTAACCCGAATAAGATGGTACAAGCAAACCTTGGAAATAAGTTTATGGGCTCTGAGATAAGATATGAAGTGCCCTCTAGGTTCTAAGGAATGCCCCTCTCACTCTATTTCTGGCTCATTCGTAAAAGAAAAGGTAACCTTTCGGGTTCTATAGTCTAGTATGGCATAACACCGATGGATCCAGTCCATCCCTAGGATAGCATCAAAAGAAATCATATCAACTTCTATGAGGTCTTCTACAATATCCCTACTAAGAATAGACATAACACAATTTTTGTACACCTCTCTAGCCACAATCGAATCTCCCACCGGTGTGGAAACAGAGAAAGGTTCAGCAATCACATCGGGTTCAAACCCAAAACCAACAGCCATATACAGGGTCACATAAGATAAGGTAGACCTGGGATCAAGAAATACATATACCTCACGAGAAAAGATTTGTAACATACCAGTGACTATGTCTGGTGAGGCTTCCACCTCCTGGCGATTAGTGAGAGAATACATCCGGTTGTGATGGCTCCCGATAGATGAATTGGTTCCCTTTTAAGGAGGTGGTGGTGTAGAAGAGTTTGCCTGAGACTTAGATCCACCAATATTCTTCCTAGCAGAGGGACATTCTCTCTAGAAGTAGCCTGTCTGACCGTATGAATAACACACCGATGAGCCCAACTAAATCCTTCCCGGATGATGCCTACCGCAAGTCTCACATTGTGGATAAGAACGGTACTGCTGAGCCACACTATCTTATGACTGAGTATCCTGAGCTCTGGGTCTCTAGCTGGCCTGAAAACTCTGAGATTGTCTATCAACTGGAGGTCTGGGTGTTGGGGCGCTAGCAACAGACTACGTCTTTCCCCAAAACTTCTTATTTTGCCATTTTCCCCCCAATTACCACCCTGCTATTGACTGGGGTTCTGATCCGCTGATCTGTCTCTCTTCGTCTGACTGTCCTTCTCTCTAGACTCGACTATCTTCTTCTTCTTCTCCTCAACCTGCTGCATTTGGACTGTCAGCCTAGAAAAGTCCAATTCCCTATTTAGAATCACCCCCTGACATTTAAGCACCAGATCATCTGAAAAGAAGGAAGCAAACTTTCTCATTCGGGCCGTCATACTGCTCGTCATCTCAGGAGCATAACGGGACAGCTGATTAAACTTTAAAGTATACTCCTGAACACTCATCTTACCCTACTTAAGGTTCATGAACTTCTCTACTTTGGCTTCCCTCAACTCTAGAAGAAAGAACCGGTCAAGAAAAGCTTCCACAAACTCGTCCCACATTATGGGTTCAGCACTGTTACCCTTCGCCTCTTCCCACTCATTATACCATTGGTTCACTACATCTTTTAGCTGGTATGCTGCTAGCTCAACACCTTTCACCTGATCCATATGCATCACACTGAAAATTTTCTCCATTTCGTCTATGAACTCTTGCAGATCCTCTTCTACCTTAGTGCCAGTAAACTTCGGCAGGTTTATTCTCATAAACTGACCCACCCTAGTAGCTTCAGATGTAACAGGTGCATACCCAACATCTTCTGATCATTGGGCCTGATTAGCCACCAACTGTGTCAGCATATGAATAGATTTTCTGAATTCTACATTTGAAATATTCCTCTGAGTAGTCGGGGGACGGTTAACATTAGTCTGAGGAGCCCTAAGTGGACTGGTTGGGACTAGAGGCACTCCCGGAGTAGGGAAAGGTTATGGAGTGTGAGCTCTGTTACATGTCCTTATCCTATGAGTGGGACGAGCTTTGTCCTCTTGAGCATTAACGTTGGTGCGATGGGGAGGTATAACTGTTTTTTTTTTAAAAACAAGAGATCATTAATTAGGGGACATAGTAGACTCTGAAGCACGAACTAAATCACAAAGAAGAGAAACATTCCTAAACTCTTAGTAGCCTCCTTCTTATAAGTATGGCGTGCTACACACTAATAAATAAGACTCTACTCGATGCGATTTCGTAGACACCATGAGACCATGAACCATGCTTTGATACCGAGTTTGTCACGACCCGAACTAGGGCCTGGTCATGACGGACATCCCAAACCCTAAGGGCCCAAAACGTCCCTCTCTATCTGGTTAGCATGCACACATTCATATAAATAAAGAAGATGCGGAAACATAATCTTCTATGGAAATATGGTCAATTCTGAATTCAGCGTAAGTATGAAAATTGAAAATCAACTACATCTAATAACATCTAACTCAGTCTGCGAAATCTCTACTACAGAAAAATCTGACAACTGTCTGAAAACTGAGACAAGGCCCCCAGTAGACCAAAACGATAATAAAGGACATAATCTAAAAGACGGTACTTCTGGAATAGAGAAGGCTCACCAACTAATCACTGCAGCTCTGTCTGACAAATCTACTGTATTTTTGGACCCCTAACTGAGCCTCAGACCTGGAAGGAGGAGGAGGGAGGTCAATATAGATGTACTGGTATGAAAATAAATCCAAAATAAATCTTATATGTAAATAAAATAGTTTGGGAAACAACTTTATCAAAACATTATACATCAAGTGGCTGTCGAAACACATAGGCGCATTTCTAAAAAATATGTAACTTGCCTATCAATACAAGTTCTGATCTGTATATTACTTCTGAGTTAGGTGGAACTCCCCTACAATTCTAATATTCCATGGGTGGTATGGAATCCGTCATTGACTCGGCGGGGAAGCCCCCAACCCAAGTGTACCGCAAGGGTTGGAGTTCCTGAATCTGATACGCCACAGAGCTCTAGGCCACCGTAATAAATAAACCCAGATCGACAAATCACATTTTTTGGCGATGAGTTGTTTAATACTCATGCCTTCTTCGGGGAACCACCTAAACTCTCTTTATGCCCAATTTTATCTTGTTCTAAATCATGCATGTTTCTAGTTTCAACATCTAAAAAGTCTGATTTCAAATATGCATTAAATCTGTTCTGAATTATCATGGCATAATCTGAATTGGTGTCGTCACACCAAGACTTTCAAGTCCTATTTCTGAGCCATAATGCATCATGCATAATTCTTTCATTAAAATACAGTTCAGACCACCCAAACATGCAAACAATATAAAAGATTTCATGTTCCGAGAACACAAGTCAAAACTATGCTGAGATTGTTCAAACATATGGTGGTCATGTGCTTTTGGCAAAATCATGCACTCTTTCATTATATGAATACTTTCAAAATTTATCAATATGCACAACCCTCTCTTTCGAATTCAAAACCATAAATCAATTTGTAGCATTAATCAAGATATTTCATATCATGCTTTTCAAGATACATTCAAAACAATCCATATCATAAGAAAATTGGAAAAATCATACCAAGAGAGGGATTCATGTGCGTCATGCTCTCAATTCATTCATAAATAATAAAACATATGCATATGTATATATAATTTCAAATCAATTTGGGGAAGGTCAAAACACCAAAAAAAATACCGTCAAGATTTCTAAAATATGAATGTATTCATAAATCTGAAAACCCCTTTCTTAAAATCATGATTTCTAAGCCCATGAGATTTTTTGAAAAATCCCGCGTATCTCAAAATAGGAAAACAATGGGTGTTTCTTGAAGCCTATGATCCGTGGATTTCGAGTCTTCAATCGATTTTGAAAACCCATGGTTGAATCTTGAGTTTCTTGAAGTTCTTATTTGAAGCTCTAGAGAGGATTCTTGATGATTTTGATGAAAGTAGGGTTAAGTTGCTCAAACCTACCCTAAATCCTTTGTTTGGACGGTTTTAAAGGCTAAGGAAAAGTCAAAATTACCCTTAATAACTCCTAAATAGAACTGGAAATTTGAACTAAAAAACCCAATTTCGGGTGCCACCGCGACGCGCCACAATCGCGGTGGTCCACTGGAATTCAACGAGTGGGAAATTGAGTGCCCCCACGATGATCCACCATCGCGAAGCCCCACTGGAATTTGACGATTGTCAATTTGACCCTCTCCGCGACGCGCTAGACACCAAAATGATGATGTTTACGACTGGAACTTTAAATTATTCATAACTTCTACACCGAGTGTCCGTTTTGGATGAATCTTATATCGTTGGAAATATAATTCAGTGATCTACGTAATGAAAGGTTGAAATCTAGGAAATTTCAAATGAAAATTAATATAGATCATTCTAAAAGATAATGCTTAGACTTTCCATGGACGGAAGTTAGCTAAGAAAATGTCGGGTTGTTACAGATACGTAGGCATCCTTCTTGGGTTCGGTGATCTTTTCAAATGAAAAATAAAAGAGAAAAGATTTTGAAAAAAAGTGTTGAACTCTAACGCATTTGTTATCTCTTGTTCAGTTAGTTTAAGGTGGTTGGTTTGTGGCATTCTGGCTGGTCATCCACATCACAACAAATCTAAGAAATCGTTATTTGTGTTCAAAAAGGATATAAAGAGTGATATCATGGATTGAACAATGAGTCACAAAAATGAGAGTTTAAATCAAGAGATTAGGAGACTAAGGCAACAAATGACGGAAATGCACCAAGCTTGGGCCAGTGGGTTGCCTCCTCCTTCATTTCCCGTTATTAATCCTACAAATACCTCGAGTTTGTCACCTAAATTGCAAAGTCAGTTTTCTACTATTGTTAATGCACTGCAACATGACTTAGAATTCATTTCAAGCCAAAAGAATCACAATACTTCCACCACTCTTTCTCTAGCTCCTTAGCATAAGCCTACTACATTCACAATACCACATGTCATATGTGATTTTGTTGCTCAATTATCTACTTAGGCTTATACATTGTCTAGCCGCCCAATGGTTGTACTTCCCCATGTTGCTAGTAGACCCGTGTTCAATACTCTTGGTGATTATTGCTATTCTCCTGAGCTTACTTTTAAGTTAACTAGATCACCAAAATTCCATAGATTAGTACAATGGGGCATAATCACTCCTCTCCTTGGGTATATTCCTGACCCACATTCAAGAAATTTTGATCCTCATGTACAATGTGCATATCATTCTGATCTTTAGGGTCACAATATTGAAGATTTTTATGATTTAAAAAGAGATAAAGAAAAGATGATTCAAGATAAATTAATTATGGTGCAGAACATTGATAGTGGTGAAAGCTCTAGTCATGATGATATGCAACTCAGTGGATAAGATGTCAAGCTCAGCAATTAGGAAGTCACTTCTCTACTTACCAGGAATGATTGTTGGTAGTTTGTTTTGTTTTCTTTTCTATTTTTCGAATTATCTCAGGGTTTTAGTTCGGAATTTATCTTGTTTTGTTTCTTTGTCGTTCATGTTTAAACTCTTCTATATTTTATTTCAACTAAATAAAGCGTCTCTTTCCCTTTGTGTTTTAAATGAGTTATTTGGTTTTTTCTTTACACAGTACATTTTATGTTGATTCTAGTGATATGATATGCTAGAAAAATTTTCAGCCAGATCTTAAAATCTTGTTCAATCATGAAACATTGAGTCAGAGTATTAAAGTTAGAAAAAAAGAGCATCTGAGAAAATAGATAAAGTGTTGAGGCCTTTGGTGATCAAGTTGAAGCCTTCTTTAAAAATCAAGGCAATTATTGTGAGAATCATAAAAATAACTTGGTCATCAATTGAAAGACATATCTCAATTAGGTTAAATAGTGAATGTGTGGTCCTATGTCAAAAGGAACAAAAAGAAAATCAGATCCTCGAAGTTATGAGTCCTTCTGCATAAGGAATGTACAATAAAAGTGGAGTGGTATGTTCTAAAAAGTGCAAGAGTAGTGATGCACAAATTCAGTTAAAGTTAGTGTTATAAAAATGTCATGAATGATCTCCATCTTTCAATGTCACATTGCATGATATGTACTTGCATTTGTAAGGATTCATATGATAGAGGCATTTCATTCTGTCATCCAAACATTGTGTCATCCTTTGTGAACCCTGTTTGAGCCTTTTGGAATCAAGATAAGAGTCAGCAAAGTTCAAAAGAAAGGTGTCGAGCAAAAGAATAGGGTCAAAAAAAATGTGACAAACAAAAGAAAAGAAGAGTGTCAAGAAAAATAAAGTCAGAAAAAGTTTCAAAGAGAAAAAAAAAGAGTAAGAAAAAATAGAAGAGAAGAAATCAGAATCAAGCAAAAGAGCGAGTTGTCGGAACTATGTGTGACTTGATTCTCCTCTTTTGAGAATGATATACGTAAGCTGCCCTACTATGGGCTCGGTCCAACCAAATAAGTAATCTAGAGTTACCCAGTAAAAAGAAACTGGGACATGAGTTAATCTTCATTGTTTGAGTCGATTCCAAAATTTGTAAGTCCTACCCTACTTCAAATGTCATTTGGACCTCATGCCATCCTTTCTTTCTAACCTTATCCAAAAGTTGAGTTACAATCAAAGAATGACCTCCAGATCAATCCTTGAGAATGTTAAGGCTAAGCATGCAATGGATATGATGACATATTTTGGGAACAACTCGTCTTCCTCAGCATACGTAATTAGGAGAGAAAAAAAATGAGAGAGCCTTATTGGTGAAAACCCTCACGGGAACCATAAGGTAATGGTAAGTTGAGAGAGATAAAAATGAGTCTTATCGATGAAAATCCTCACGGGCATTGTAAGACGACTGTGATTTAAGAGAAATGAAAATGAGAGAGTCTCATTGGTGAAAAACCCTCACGGACACTACAAGGCAATGGTGAGCTGAGAAAAATAAAATAAGAGAGGCTTGTTGGAGAAAACCCTTCATGGTACCACTAGCCACCCAAGGAAGTAACTCAGTTTCAGGGCCATTAACACAAGAAAGATTGGTAGAAAGATTGGACGGAAAGATTAGACAACTTAAGAACGACCTTCAGATCAATCCTTAAGAATGTTAAGGCTAAACATGCAATGGATATGATGAAATATTTTGGGAACTACTCGTCTTCCTCAGGATAAGAAATCGGGAGAGAAATAAAAATGAGAGTCTTATTGGTGAAAACCCTCACGGGCACCATAAGGCGATGGTAAGTTGAGAGAGATAAAAATAAGAGTCTTATCGGTGAAAATCCTCACGAACACTGTAAGATTACTGTGATTTTAGATAAATAAAAATAAGAGAGCCCCATTGGTGAAACACTCTCATAGACACCATAAGACAATGGTGAGCTGAGAAAAAAAATGAGAGAGGTTTGTTGGCGAAAACCCTTCAAGGTGTCACTAGCCGAATGTGGCCTCCGAATACAATTGGTCCAAAGGAGTAACTCATTTGTAGGGCCGTTAACTCAAGAAAAATTGGTAGAAAGTTTGGACGGAAAGATCAGGAAACTTAATCTAAAATGCATGGCATAATCATTAGAGTTGACTGTCATTTTTAGATATATTTTTTGTTTGTTTGCTTCAAATGGGGAATTCATTGTCTTTTCTTTCTTCTCTTTATTTTATTTTATTTTATTTTTGTGAGTCAATTATCCAGATAAAAAAATCATTGTCATTTTTTGTCTTGTATTTGACTCAGAACCATGTCAAAATAAGTTAGAAAAAATTTTAAAACTGGCTACCAGCTTCTTCAATTTCACAAAGCAAGATAAAAGGCCAACACATGAAAGAAACAAGATTGCAAGTCAGAACAAGGCATGCAGAAGGTTGTTGTCAACAAACAAAGTTGGGGAAATCGTGGAAATACAAAGGTTTAAAGGGGATTGTTCGAGAAATATAGTATAGCAGAGATACTGTGTTTGTTTTAGGGTCACTCTTAATATTTTGAGTTTGGACCAATGGTGAAACAAGGAAATGACATATACTAATGATTGGAAGCAAGATCTAAATAGGACAAGTGCAAGATAAATCACCTCAAAATCCAAAGCTGCAAGCCAACCATCCTATTTTAAACTCACAAGTTCTCTTTGTATGAAGCAGGAATAGTTGCTACCTTCGAATCAAAGGCGTCAAAGTGCAAATGTCCAGAGGTAAAATTCCTTGTTTTTGCAAATGCTAGAGCACAGGTTTGGTAATCTCAATTATGGTAAAACTCATCATCTTGTACCCCTAAGAGATACATTCTTTAATTTGGTCCTTTCATGTCTCACGGCTAGGAGGTGCACTTCCTAATTTGAACCATTAATTCTAAAAGATGCACTTTTAGAAAGAAACCTTTCATGTTCATTCTTAAAAGAGGGACTTTTTGGTCTCAGTCATTCAATTTTACCCTAAAATAGGGCATTTATTGATCATGATTTTGATTTATCTTTGTATTATGAAGAGTTGCAAGTAGTTGTAATTGGGTTTGACACTCGCAAAAGCTTTTGATGAAAACTAGGGCAAAAATAAAAGAAATTCATGTTATATGGAACTTCACTTTAGGAACCTCCTAGAAAGTGAGATTATATTTTTCTGGAAAATGAAATCTTTCTTTATCATAATCTTTGTGTGAGATAATTTTGTTCTAGTTTGATATTGATTTTAGGAGCCCGCCTGAAGAACAGGGTAATGAAATTGAAAGTTAGGAATCCTCCTGAAGAATAAGGTGATGAAATTGAAAGTCAGGATCTCACCTGAAGAATGGGGTAATGAAATTAAAAGTCAGGAGCCTGCCTGAAGAATAGGGTGATGAAATTGAATGTCAGGATCCCACTTGAAAAATAGGGTGATGAAATTTAAAGTCAGGATCTCGCCTAAAGAATAGGATGATGAAATGGTAAGTCAGGAGCCCTCCTGAAGAATAGGGTGATGAAATGGCAAGTTAGGAGCCCACGTAAGAACATGGTGATGACATTGAAAGTTAGGAGCCCGCCTAAAGAATAGGGTGATGAAATGGCAAGTCAGGAGCCCTCCTGAAGAACAGGATGATGAAATAGCAAGTCAGGAGCCTGCTTGAAGAACAGGGTGATAAAATGGCAAGTCAAGAGCCCGCCTAAAGAACAGGGTGATGAAATGGCAAAACAGAGCCCGTCTAAAGAACAGGGTAATGAAATGGCAAGTCAGGAGCCCGCTTAAAGAACAGTGTGATGAAATGGCAAGTCAGGAAGTTGCCTGAAAAATAGGGTGATGAAATGAAAAGTCAGGAGCCTTCCTAAGGAATAGGGTGAAGAAATTGAAAGTCAAGCAACAAAGTTGAGGGATTGAATGTCAAGAAACAAGGTGAAGCAATATAAAAATAAAAGATTAAAAACTAGCAAGTTAGAAGCCCACCTAGAAAATAGGGTGGTGAAATTGGAAGTCAAGAAACCAGATGAAGAAATTGTAAGTCAGGAGCCCGCTTGAAGAATAGAGTGAAGATTTTCAAATTCGGGTACCACTGATAGAACAAGGTCAGTTTTTGAGTTCATCTCCAACATCAAATTTTGTATGGAGAAAGAATCTATTCTCAAGTTCAACTCCAAAGAAGATTAGATCTTTTTTCAATTTGGAAAGCATTAGAAACTCATGTTAAGAGTCTAGAGAAGCTGCATATATAGGACTTTTCTAATTTCTGTTATCTTTTAACTTGTAATTTTTATTTTTGATGTAATAACAGAGTCGCAGATCAAAACCTCAACAGGGCCTCACTCGACTCTCCAACTTGGTATATTCCTTTTCTTTTTCAATCCTTTGAAATACCTGTGACTCGATCCACTCATAATCTAGGTAAGTAGGATTTACAAAATCAAGAATCGGTTGTTTTCCTTCCTTCTGCTTTCTCCCTTCGAATAATAGTCGGGTCAAAGTTTTGTCTTGTTGTCTACTTTTTTGTCTGAAAACAATTTGTGTTTACATCCAAAGAGGGGCATGATGTAGACGCGTCATTTTATCCCTCAAGAAAGTGTATTTTACCCATTTTTACCCCGTCTTACCATGTACTTTCACCCATGTGATAGTTTCCACTCAATAGCAAATCCAACAAACTCTTAATCATTTTTGACACCTCACCCTAACAAATTTTATCTTATCCTGACTACCCTACCCCTACCTCTACCCTCACATCAGGTGGTCCCCACCTCCTTAACAAACTCATAAAAAAATAAAATAAAATTATATACACAGTACACACAGAATAACGGAGGTGGCTTCCATTTTTTTTATACACATAGATACCTCACAAAACACTCACAAACAGATTCCATATAGAGAGCACACTATATACATATATTGGGGGGATTCACAGAATACATACCCATTATATACACCACACATAAACACTCCAAAAAAGGAAATATATCTTCCACACTCTACACACATCAGCACACACAATATACGCACGCGTACACACACACCAATTTCAATCAACATGGTGCAACACACAACCATGGAGATACATACACATACGCACTAGTGAGAGGGAAGAAAGTTCGAGAGATGGAGCAAAATAGTGAAAGAAAAATAGGGAGAGATTGGAGATAAAAAAATTGAGAGAAAAGGGAAATAGTGAGAAAAAAAAGAGAGAGAATGAGATTTCAAGGAGAGAAGGCTACTGAGAGAGTAAACTAGGAGAGAAAGACAGAAAACCTGCGAATACTAAATTTTTTGGCAAATTTTTTTGCCAGAAAGCGCTACAATTGCATAAACTGTACTATTTTTCTTTGATTCTCGGCGTCACCGAGCTCGTCGGAGCTTCGACGATGTGACAGTCATGAATCCCAAATCTAATTTGATCAAGTTCCACCAATTTAAATTTGATTCCAGCTAAGTCTGTCAAAAAATGGTCAGAAAGTGATGGGGCGTGCGAATCCGGTACGAATTTAGCTTTTCTTTGCAATTTTCAGTTTGGGTTGATGATAAAAAGTAAGGAATATATTGAAATTGGATTTGGTTCGTGTTGAGGTTCCAGTTGAGGTTTTCCGAGCGTGGTTCTATCTTTGGTATATTGAAATTGATAATTAAGGTCCAATTCTTCAACTCTCTCTTGTCACACCCCTTTTTTAACTCCAAAAAGATTAAATTTTAAGTGTGAAAGAGTTTTTATTATTAAAGCGACAAAAGATTGAAAATTTGCTTTGAAAAAGGATTATTTATATTTTTTACTCAGATTCATTATTTATATTTTTTATTCAGATTCGCCACTTGACATAAATCGGGTGTGCCATGTCACCTTTGAAAATTCTTTTCAAAATAGTTTGACTCTAGAAACTGATCCGTGAATAGAGATTCCGGCTAAGGAATTCTGTTGACCCAGGAGAAGATGTTAGGAACCCTTTGATTCTGTGGTTCAACCACGGTCGGTTGGTGGATCAGATCGTCTAACTTTACATTACAAATGTATAAACCACACAAAAAACATAAAACAATCAATCAAACACACAAAACAATCCAAAACATGGTGTTCAGTCCAATTATACAGTCCAAAATAAAATAAGGCAAAAATAAATCCTATTTTAACCTACACTAACCATAAACTACGCTCCCATGCTTTACTCAATGCCTCGGATCTTGATCACGAATCATCTTCGAAGACATAATACGTCGCTTCCTTGGTGAATAAATAGATGAAACCTCGGGGCATTCTCCGGCCAAATGAATACACTTTCCAAATGCGAGAAAATCAAACCATTCAACGAAATTTCAAACATTCAAAAAAACCACTAGTTCTAAACTGTGCCTACCCAAAACCTACGATTTGCCTACCAATCCTCGGTATAAAACATGAGACTATCGACGCTCAACATCAATATGAATTAAGATACCATAATATTCACTTTTTACCAATTTTTCGATTCCCTCCCCAAAATTCCTTTTAATCAATCGCACCATTAAAACTAATCAAATTCTTTCCTCATACCACCGGAGTCACATCACCAAGCAGGTGATCATAACATCAACAAAATCAAACAATTACAATCACCTAACACATAATCATAGCTATTTCAACAAAATAAAATAAAGAAGAAAGTACGGGAGTAAAGAGATGAACCTCAAGATCTTCCGATTAATTTTAATAAAAGAAATAAGAGCCGCTCAAGAACCTCGATGAACACCAATGAAATCCCGACTCTCCAAATCAGTTGAGAAATAGTTCAAGAACTCAACAACTCCAAATTCCAATCTGAACAAAATATATCAAAAGAAACCAACGAAACCAGAATTCTGGCGAAATCCAACGGAAACAGAAGACGACAAAGACAAGGGGATTGACGGATTCTCATCCAAAAATCAAAAGAAAAGATGGATTTTGGGGAATTTTGAAGGCTGGACAGGTTGACGGCGATGAATTGAAGATAATTCCGACGAACTCAATGGCGCCAAGAACAACGAAAATGGATCAAATTCTGGTGAGATGCCATCGGATTAACTATTTCGAGCACTTGTCGACTAATTTCAGTCCATCTTTTTCTATTTTCCTACTCAAACTATAGGGATCGATCTTTATTGCTTAAAACTCCGATGGGTGTGCATACTGTGTGGATATAAAATTTTGTGGAAGGTGATGGTTATAAGCTCATCGTGAGTGTGTGATGGTGTATCTTGAGAGTGTGAGTTGTCTGTGTATTGCGTCAATGGTGGTGTTGTGAGGGAGAAACAAAAATGGTGTTTATGTGTGTACCCCCAAGTTTTTCGTGTCTCTCCTCTATTTTATATGTTTGTATATATCTATAATAATGAAAAATAGTGTCTATGTCCATTCTAATGGTGTGGTATGAGTGATTTAGTGTGAATTATTGTGTGGTCCCCTAAAAAATGGAAAATCCTGAGGGTGTATATTATTTTGTTATGGGGAATATCTGTGGGGTCCTTTTTTTATCTTGGTGTGATGTTTTTTATTTTGAGTTTGTTACAAATAGAAAAAAAAGTAAAATGGATACGTGGGGTATGGGGTGGTAGGGTAGTGAGGTAGGAGGTGGGGTAGGGTAGGTTGTTAGGATGAGATAAAATTAGTTAGGGATTTTGATAAGGGTTGTTATTTTTTATATTTTTGTGGGATATAATCACACGGGTGAAGGCACGCAGTAAGATGGGGATAGAAAAGGTAAAAATGCTTTCGGGGAGGGACAAAATTACATGTGTACATCATGCCCCTCTTTACATGTAAACACAAAGTGTTTTCATACAAAGAAGTATACAATGAGACAGAATTTTGAACCGGCCATTATTCAAAGGAAGAAGCAAAAGAAAGAAGGTCAACCTAGTTGGAGAGTCGAGTGAGGTCCCGTCGAGGTTCCGATCCGCGGCTCTATCATTACATCAAAAATGAAAACTACAATTTAAAACATAAATGAAATTACAAAATCCTATCTATGTATCTTCTTTTGGACTCTTGACTTGAATTTCATCACCCTATTCTTCAGGTGGGCTCCTGACTTTGTAATTTTATTCAACTTGTTGACTACTTTCAGTTTCTTCATCTTGTTCTCCAGGTGGGCTCCTGACTTGCTATTTTTCAATCTGTTAACTTTCAATTTCTCCACCTTGTTGTTTGACTTTCAACTTTTTCACCTTGTTGTTTGACTTTCAACTTCTTCACCATGTTGCTTGAATTTTCATTTATTCGCCCTATTTTTTAGGACGGCTCCTAAAAAATGAAAATTGACAAGGAAGTGCGTCTCCCAACAAATTCCACTTTAATTACCCAAGGAAATGTGTCTCCTTACAAATTCTTGAATTACCCAAACAAGAAAGTGCATCTTCTTACAAATACCACTTGAATTACCAAACAAGGAAGTGCGTCTCCTTACCAATGTTGCTTGAATTATGAGATAAGGAAGTGTATCTCCCTACAAATGTTGTTTGAATTACCCAGATAAGGAAGTGCATCTCCTTACAAATATTGCTTGAATTACCAAACAAGAAAGTGTGTCTCCTCACAAATGCTGCTTGAATTACCAAAATAAGGAAGTGCATCTCCTAACCAATGCTACTTGAATTACCTAAATAAGGAAGTGTGTCTCCTTTGGAAGTACGTCTCCTTATGATATCGCTTGAATTACCAAACAAGGAAGTGTATCTCCTTACCAATGCCGCTTGAATTACCAAAACAAGTAAGTGTGTCTCCTAAAAAATGTCTCTTGAGTTACCCAAACAAATAAATGTGTCTCCTTACCAATGCCACTTGAATTAAACAATCAAGGAAGTATGTCTCCTCATAAATGCTGCTTGAATTACCCAAATAAGGAAGTGTGTCTCCTCACCAATGTCGCTTGAATTACCAAAATAAGGAAGTGTGTCTCCTTATAAATGTTGCTTGAATTACCCAGATAAGGAAGCACATCTCCTTACAAATGTTGCTTGAATTACCAAACAAGAAAGTGCATCTCCTGAAAAATGCTGCTTGAATTACCAAAACAAGGAAGCGCATCTCCTTACTAATGCCGCTTGAATTACCTAAATAAGGAAGTGTGTCTCCTTATGATTCCGCTTGAATTACCAAATAAGGAAGTGTCTCCTTACCAATGCCTCTTGAATTACCAAAACAAGAAAGTGCATCTCCTTACAAATGTTACTGGAAGTACAAAATAAGGAAGTGTGTCTCCTTACAAATGTTGCTTGAATTACCCAAACAAGGAAGTGTGTCTCCTTACAAATGTTGCTTGAATTACCCAAATAATAAAGTTTGTCTCCTAGAGATATTGGATTATGAGTTTTACCATGGATTTGAATACCAAATCTGTGCAACAATATTGTCTCTTGCATTTGTAGAAGTGAGAATATTACATCCTTTGATGTTTAGGATTTGAAATCCTTAATTCTTAGGTAGCATATGTTCCTGTTTCATACAAAGAAAATTGTTAGTTTAAAAACATGGTGGCTGGTTTGTGGCTTTGGCTTTCGTGGAAATCGCTCTTGCCCTTGTCACATTTAATCTTGCTTTTAACCATTAGCATGTGTTACTGACTTACTGCATCACCCGAACTCAGATTATTAAGAGTGACTCTGAAACAGATACAGTATCTTTTCTTTGTCATGCTTCTCAGATAAATCCTTTGAACCTTGGTATTTCCATGAGTCCCAGACTTTTCTGTTGACAAAACTTTTTGCATGCCTTATTTCGGCTTACAATCATGTCTCTTTCATGTCTTGGCCTTTTGTCTTTCTTTGCACAATTGAAGAAGCTGGTAGCCAATTTTGAAATCTTTTCTGACTTGTTTTGACATGGACTTGACTTAAAGATAAGAGAAAAAATGACAATGATTTTATTTGGATAACTGACTAAAGAAAATAAAATAAAAACAAAGAGAAGAAAGAAAAGAAAATGAATGTCCCCATTTGAAATAAAGAAATGAAAAATTTATCTAGAAATGACAGTCAACTCTAATGATTATGCCATGCATTTTGGATCAAGCTGCTTGATCTTTGCATCCAAACTTTTTACCAATTGTTGTTGAGTTAATGGATCTGAAACTAAGTTACTTTCTTTAACCCATTGCATTCGAAGAGCTCATTCGGCTAGTGGCACATTGAAGGATTTTTGCCAACAAGCCTCTCTCATTTTTCTCTTAACTCATTATCGCCTTATGGATCCCGTGAGGGTTTTCACCAATAAGACTCTCATTTTTATCTGCCTCAACTTACCATTGTCTTATGGTGCTCGTAAGGGTTTTCACCAATAAGACTCTCTCATTTTTATTTCCCTCCTGACTTCTTATGCTGAGAAACACGAGTAGTTCCTAAAATGTGTCATCACATCCATTACATGCTTAGCCTTAACATTCTCAAAGATTGATTTGAAGGTCTTTATTTGGTTGTAACTTGGATTTTAAATAGGGTTAGAAAGAAAGGATGGCATGGGTCCCAAACGACACTTGAAGTGGGGTGGGACTTAGAACTTTTGGAATTGACTCAAACAATGAGGATCAACTCACGCCACAGTTTCGTTTGACTGGGCAATTCTAAAATTGTTCATTTGGTTGGACCGAGCCCAGAGTAGGGCAGCCTACGTATCTCACCCCCAAGAGAGGAGAATCAGGTCACGCGTAGTTCTGACGGCTTGTTTTGCTTGATTCTGACTTTTTTTTTATTCCATTGACTCTTTTCTCTTTGGGATTTTTCTGGCTCTATTTTCTTGAAACTCTTTTCTTTCTTCTTCTTCTTTTTTTTTTACCTATTTTTCTTTTTCTTTTTTCCTTTTATTGAAATTTTTTCAACTCTATTATTTTGCTCGACCCTTTTCTTTTGAGCTTTGTTGACTCTATCTTGATTCCAAAAGAGGGGTATGAAAGAAAATAAAATTAAGGCTCAAATGGGGTAAAAAAAAGATGACACAAGGTTTGGATAGCAGAATGAAATGCCTTTGTCGTATCAATCCTTCAAAATGCAAGTACACATCACGCAATATGAAAGTGACAGATGATGATCATTTGTGACATTTTTTACAACCGTAACTTTGATTGAGCATGTGTGCCACTTCTTTTTCTACATTTGCCAAACATACAACTCTATATTTGTTGTACATTCCCCACGTCGAATGATCTATCCTTTTGTGGAGCTGATTATCTTCTTGTTTCTCTTGATATAGGGACACACGTCCACTATTTGACCTAATTGGGACCTGCCTTTCGATTGATGACCAAGTTGTTCTTGTGATTCTCAAAATAATTGCCTTAACTTGTCACCAAATGTCTCAACACTCTATCTATTTTCTCATATGCTCTCTTTTTCTAACTTTAATCCTCTGATTCAATGTTCATGCTTAAACTGGATTTTAAGATCTGGCTAAAAATTTCACTAGCATGTCATATCACTAGAGTCAACATAGAATGTACAATGTAAAGAAAACAAAAAAACAACACATATTTAAAACACAAAAGAAAAAGGGACACTCTAGTTAATAAAAATAAAAGATAGAAGGGTTTGAACATAACGACAAAGGGACAAAACAAGATAGATCCCAAACTACAACCCTGAAATAATTCGGATAATAGAAAATAAAATAAAAAAAACTATTAGACCTCTTCCTAGTAGGGAGAGGGGTGACTTCTCAATTGCTCAGCCTGACATCTTAGCCACTAGCTTGCATATCAGCATGACTAGAGCTTTCCTCGCTGTCACTGTTCTGCACCATAATCGATTCATCTTGAATCAGATTTTTTATTTCTCTTTTCAAGGCACAACAATCTTCAATACTGTGACCCTGAACATTAGAATGATATGCACATTGTACATTAGGATCAAAATTTCTTGAATACAGGTCAGGAGTATACCTAAGGAGAGGAGTGATCATGCCCCGCTGTACCAATCTTTGAAATAAACTGGCATATAACTCTTTGATTGGTGTGAAACTATCCCTCGACTTTTTTCTTGTTTCATTGTTTGGCTTAAATTGAAAACCAGGCCTAGAAGGGCTTCGGTATGTATGTGGAGTTGAAGTATGACTCGGCAGAGTTGGCGCACGCCAGTGTGGGTAAGATGGGGGTTGAACATATGGTTGCGCATTATACACTTCATATGGGGGTTGGGGAATGGAATATAATGGATTTTGGGAAAGATTCTGTGGAGCTTGGGCATAAACTTGGGTTTGAGCCAGTGGGTAATGATGGTGTGGTCCTCTTGCCCGTGCCTATTGTCCAACTATAATGGCAAATGCATCTTCCTCATTCTTCTTTACTCCAACACCTCCCAAACCTTTTTGAATTGCTTGAGTAGTCACTTTCAATGTTGCAAAACTCACAATGAGACGGGTCTTAATTCCATCCTCTATCATCTCCCCCATTTTAAGGACCTCAATGAACGGCTTGCCTAATGCAGGTAATAAGTGTTGATAATAAGTTTCATCCTGCTCTTGAATAAATACCTCCACTATCTTACTTTCTTTTATTAGAGGTTTCACCCTAGCAGCTTTTTCACGCCATCTAATCGCATATTCTCTGAAACTTTTGGTGTTCTTCTTCTTCATATTAGTCAAGGATTTCTCGCCAGGAATCAAATCCACATTGTATTGAAATTGTTGCATGAATTCATTAGCTAGGTCATCCCAACTAATCCACCTGTCGATGTCTTGGTCAACAAACTATTCCGAAGATAGGCCTGAAAAACTCTCCCCGAAATAAGCCATACGTAATTTTTCCTTCCCTTCAGCGCCCCTTAACTGGTTACAATAACGTCTCAAATGTGCAACTGGGTCTCCATGTCTGTCATATTTCTCAAACTTCGGCATTTTAAAGCCAGGAGGAAGGTTGACATCTGGAAACATGCATAAGTCCTTATTGAGACACTTCTGCAACCCTAAAGTCCTTGCAAGTTCTTCATAGCCAGTTCCAGACTTCTCAATTTTCTGATCATTTCCTCTTGTTCTTCTGTCATAACAGGCTTCTTAGTGTTAGAAGGAAATTCAAGCAGCTGAATGTCACCGAAAAGACCAGTCAACTTGAATGTAGGCTCGGTAGCATAACGTTTATCACCAGTAATATTCAATACAGGCTCTCTTGTAGAGTAGGGAGGTACAACTTGGGGATGAACATCAAAAGTAGGAGATTCAGGTGGGGTGGCGCAGCAAAAGCATGAACAACAGGTGGAGCCGAGTATGTGGTAGTCTTAGATTGGGGACTGAGGAAATGAACATTGGAAGTGGTTGGATATTGTTACCCCGGAGTCGATCCTGATGCACGTTGTGGCATGACAACATAAATGGGAAATTGTGCATGTGACATGGGAGGCAATCTAGAGAGATACTCCAGATTATCAGTGGGAACTGGAGGAGGCGGCAACCCATTAGCCCAAGCTCGATGCATTTCTATCATTTACTGCCTTTATTTCTGAATCTCTTCATTAGCTCCTAAATTCTCATTTCCCGAACTTCCTATCTGATTAGTGACAACAAACTCGGTATCCTTGTTGGCCATAACTTTCTCGATGACTTGGTACAATATGAAGGACCAACCAAAATGCCACAAACCAACCTCCTTAAACTAACTAAACAAGAGATAACCAATGTGTTAGAATTTAGCATTTTTTCAAAAACTTCTTTTTTTTCTTTTTGAAAAGGTCACCGAACCCGAGAAGGGCGCCTACGTATCTTACTCCCAAGAGAGGAGAATCAGGTGTTCGTAGTTCGTGACGTCTTGTCAAAATGGTCAAATTAAACTCTTTTTCTTTTTCTTGAAACTCTAAGAAGAAAAGAAAATAACAATCTGTCCAAAGAATTGACGAAAATCTTTTTGTATTTTTCAGGTTTAAACACCCCTGTACAAAGTGAAATTCTATGATTACCAAAGAAATCTTTTTGGGTTTTCAGTTTTGAATTTCATACGAAAATGAAACTTGAACCTATTAAAGGAATTTTTTTTTGGTTTTCTTTTAAAGATGTATATGACATCTACTCTAAATAAAGAGTGAAGAAAATCGTTTAGTCTTTTTTTCAGATTTCTATGCAAAATGGAACCTACGATTACCAAAGAAAATCTTTTTGGGTTTTCAGTTTTGAATTTCATACGAAAATGAAACTTGAACCTATTAAAGAATTTTTTTTTCTTTTAAAGACGTATATGAAACACCTACCCTAAATAAAGAGTGAAGAAAATATTTTTTGAAATAAGATCCCCGAACCCACAATAGGCTGCCTACGTATCTCACTTTCGAGATAGGAGAATCGGGGGTGTGTATTTCGTCCAGATTGGACAATTTAGGATTAAACAACGAACTGAACCCTGAATTGAGGGATACGACTGTTGACATACGGTGAAAAATGCTGATAAAATCTTTCTTGGGTTTTTTAATTTGACACTTCACATAAAAATGACACCAACTATGAAAGATTTTTTTTTTTGGTATTTTCATTACATGAAATGTATAAAACTTCTACCATATTTTTGGATTTTTCTTTTATAAAAAGCTACTATTAAAAATGTTTTTGGAGTTTTTGAATTGTGAATGCATGGTAAAGGAACAAAAGGAAAATATTTTTGATGCTTTTTTTCTGATTTTTGAAAAATGAGTGCAAAACATGAAAAAAAATCTTTTTGAATTTTTGGATTATGGAAAACAAAATTCATAAAGAATTCTAAAACTATGAAACTCTTTTTTGACTCACTTTTTTTTTTCTTTTTTCTCGATTTTTCATTACCTACACACTTTACTTCTAACACATGTTTTTCCCCAAATCAGTCTGTCAAATGACCATGTTACCCTCAAAGATACAACATTTAGCACATAGGGATGCTTTAGAGGTGAGTCTCCTACAAAGGACCAAGTGGGCCCCTCTAGGTTTCAATATGATGCACATAAGCATGACCTGAAGGCAGACCTACGTTGGGGTTCACTAACAAGGCCATTCAGGGGAGCATATGGTCGATAGTGGCTGCTTTGCTTTCCACCTACTCCATACATCCGATGGCTCCCCTTCCTAAAATAAGGGTGACTCAACTAGAATTCGTGCGCATGACGTGCACTCCGGGACTTGTTGCAGAAAGAATTGACTCGGGTTATGCAAATGATGCCAGATATAAAGCGGTAATACATAGGAGGAAAAACTCTAAACACGTAGCAAGTAAACACTCAATGATGATAAAAATAACAGAAACCAAATGTTTATACACCCATAATGTCAAACTAAGCCAATACAACTCCAAACAATAAGCTCGAATTCTGAAAAAGATCCCCAGAGTCGCCAAGCCTGTCACACCCCATTTTTAACTCCAAAAAGATTAAATTTTAAGTTTGAAAGGGTTTTTATTATTAAAGCGACAAAAGATTGAAAATTTGCTTCGAAAAATAATTATTTACATTTTTTATTGAGAGTCGCCACTTGACATAAATCAGGTGTGCCAAGTCACCTTTGAAAATCCTTTTCAAAACAGTTTGACTCTAGAAACTGATCCACAAATAGAGATTCCGGCTAAGGAATTCTGTTAACCGAGGGAAAGGTGTTAGGCACCCCTTGATCCCGTGGTTCAACCACGGTCGCTTGGTGGAGCATATCATCTAACTTGATATTACAAATGTATAAACCACACAAAACACATAAAACAATCAATCAAACACACAAAACAATCCAAAACATAGTGTTCAGTCCAATTATACAGTCCAAAATAAAATAAGGCAAAAATAAATACTATTCTAGCCTACACTAACTATGAACTACGCTCCCGTGATTTACCCGATGCCTCGGACCTTGATCACGAACCATCTTCGAAGACATATAATGTCGGGGCATTCGCCGGTGAATAAATAGATGAAACCTCGGAACATTCTCCAGGCAAATAAATACACTTTCCAAATGCGAGAAAATCAAACCATTCAACAAAATTTCTAACATTCAACAAAACCATGAGTCCTAAACTTTGCCTACCCAAAACCTACGATTTTCCTACCAATCCTCGGTATAAAACATGATACTATCGACGCTCAACATCAAAATTGAATTAATATACCATAATATTCACTTTTTACCGATTTTTTTATTCCATCCCCAAAATTCATTTTAATCAATCGCACCATTAAAACTAATCGAATTCTTTCCTCATACCACCGGAGTCACATCACCAAGCACGTGATCATAACATCAACAACATCAAACAATTACAATCACCTAACACATAATCATAGCCATTTTAACAAAATAAAATAAAGAAGAAAGTACAGGAGTAAAAAGATGGACCTCAAGATCTTTCGATTGATTTTAATAAGATAAATAAGAGCCTCCCCAAGAACCTCGATGAACACCAATGAAATCCCGACTCTCTAAATCAGTTGAGAAATAGTTCAAGAACATAACAACTTCAAATTCCAATCCGAACAAAATATATCAAAAGAAACCAACGAAACCAGAATTCTGGCGAAATCCAATGGCAACAAAAGACGACAACGACAGGGGGATCGACGGATTCTCGTCCAGAAATCAAAAGAAAAGATGGATTTTGGGGAATTTTGAAGGCTGGACAGGTTGACAGCGACGAATTGAAGATGATTCTGGTGAACTCAACGGCACCAAGAATAATAAAAATGGATCGAATTCCGGTGAGATGCCGTCGGATTCATTTTTCTGAGAACTTCTCGACTAATTTCAGTCCATCATTTTCTCTTTTCCTACTCAAACTACAGGGATCGACCTTTATTTCTTGAAACTCTGGTGGGTGTAAATACTGTGTGGATGCAAAATTTTATAGAAGGTGATGGTTAGAATCTCATCGTGAGTGTGTGATGGTGTATCTTGAGAGTGTGAGTTGTCTGTGTATTGCGTCAATGGAGGTGTTGTGAGGAAGAAACAAAAATGGTGTTTATGTGTGTACCCCCGAGTTTTCCGTGTCTCTCCTCTATTGTATATGTGTGTATATATCTATAATAATAAAAAATGGTGGCTATGTGCATTCTAATGGTGAGGTATGAGTGATTTAGTGTGAATTATTGTGTGGTCCCCTCAACAATGGAAAATCCTGAGGGTGTATATTATTCTGTTATGGGGAATATCTGTGGGGTCCTTTTTTTTTCTTGGTGTGAAAAAAGAGTAAAAGGGATACGTGGGGTATAGGGTTGGTAGGGTAGTGAGGTAGGAGGTGGGGTAGGGTAGGTTGTTAGGATGAGATAAAATTAGTTAGGGATTTTTCTAAGGTTGTTATTTTTTATATTTTTGTGGGATATACCCACACGGGTGAAGGGACGTAGTAAGATGGGGGTAAAATGGTAAAAATGCTTTTGGGGAGAGACAAAATTACGTGTCTACATCTCTCCCTTTATTTAATCTCGAATTTGGAAAATTGATGTCGTGATTATGTGTTGGATTATCTTGATTTGGTGATGTTGTTGACGTTGATTTTGCTTGTTTATGGATAATATATTTTGGTATGAATTTGAGGATTAGTATGGGTTGGATAACCATGTCTCGTATAAGAAATTAGTGTTGAAAAGTAATTTGGGAAGGGGAATTGAAATTGATAAAAGTGAATGCGTATTTGTTTTTATTCATGGTTAGTGGTTTAATTTGGAATAAACATGGGTGTTGTTAGAACATGATAGTATCATGATAGGTCAAGTTGGGTAGGAAAATGGTAGGCTAGGGTAGGCAAATTTAGAACTTGTGGATTGTGGAATATTTGGAATATTTGTTGAATGGTTTTGTTTATCGCATTTGGATCAATTATATTCATTTAGTCGGGGAATACCCCGAAGTCATTTGTACTTATTCACCGGGGTATGCCCCGAAGTATAATGTATCGCAAAGGAGGTTCGTTATTGTAACACCCCGTATTTAAGTACATGTATTGGCGTATTCAAGTACGTGATTGGTCTTATTTATATGGAATTAATTTTTTATTTTATTTATACCGGAATTTTCCCGTCGATGGTTCCATACGAAGGTTATTGAATAAGATTTCCAACGATATAAAGATTTCCAAAAACGGATAAGTTTCGGATATAATCGAGCACGTTCGAAACTATAAAACGGTGGCCGGGATACGGTGAATAGTAAATGTGCAGGAAAATTTCCTGCACACAAACTACTGAGGCCTGCCAGTTTTTTGGGTCGACTTTGAACGATCATAACTCCCTTAATATAATGAACTGGGAGAGATAACACATATCAAAAGAAAGATCTTTGAGTCTTCTTTCCAATTCAATTGGTTTCATCCAAATCCAACGTCTGAGTAAGGAGTTATACTCGTTTTACTTCAGCCTCTCAAAACAGTTTTTTAGGGTCAACTTCAAACGATCATAACTCCTTGTACAGGACGAACTGGGTGTCCTAATTTATATTAAATGAAATCCCTTTGAATTATCTATCCAAAGATACCAATTTCACCCAAATCCGATATTGGAGCAAAGAGTTATGGCCGATTTACTTTAGCCTGTCAAAACAGTCCACCATGGACAAATTCGGATTTACTTAAATTTTTAAGGGCAATATGGTCATTTTCCATCACCTCATGGACGAAAATTGGTCATTATATACATATAATTAGTCTCATATCCATCAATTATCATCAAATTATTGAAAATAAGAAACCCTAGCCTAATTTCAACTCCAATTATCTTGTGATTCAACCGTAGAAAATCCAAATTGATTCCGTAGTTGTGTTCACCGTCTCGAGGGCTTCGAGAAGCACCCCTTATTTGTGCCAACAGGACTTTAAACCAAAAGGGCCATTTTATGGTAAGGATGTAAATTATGTTGGTGTTATTTATATGGAAATGTATATATATATATATATGCATGTGAGCATAAGAAGTATGTTATTTGATTGTTGTTGAAAGATGATTGGGAAATGATGTTGGATTATTCTTGTGCATGGTTGGATTATGTTGAATTGTGAAGGGATTTGGTATTGATGATGTGGTATTGAAATGATGATTATATATATATATATATATATATATATATACACATAAACCTATTGTTCAAGTTGGTTTTTGGAATGTTTTGCAAATATTGGTTGTATGGAATTATGGAAGAGAATTGTGGTGTTGGGTTGCTAATACTAGATGCCAAACATTTCATTGTAGATAAGTGATTTGTAAAGGCGGGAAGTTGTGTTGAAGTGGTATCCGAATCTACAACGAGGTATGTAAAGCATACTCTAACAATGTTCTTTGGCATGAAAACACCAATGTTCCATCAAATAAGATTCCGAGGTTGTCCAAAAACATGTATTGTTCTACATTACCAACGAAGTTGTTTCCATTCTATAAAGTGTAAAAATGTTTCATTGATATACCAAAAGGCTCCTATTTCATTGTTGTGATATTGATGATTCTGAAACACATTGTTGATGTACCAATGAGTCTTTATAACATCGTTATTGTATAGAAGGTCTATTACTTGATTCCTATTGATGTATCATTGTTCCAAAGGTACTATATTGGCATGAACACTAATGTAATAATCTCAAAAGCTTTTGAACTAAGTTATTGGAAAGATCTCTTATGTGTCTTACTTGATATACGTGTGGGTGGTATCCCAGGGTCATAAGCCTAGCATGGGTCGATCCCTATTTATGTGTTTATGGGTGGTATCCCAGGGGCATAAGCCTAGCATGGGTCGATCCCAGTTGATATGTACTGGAGGCAGCCTAATGGTCACAGTACGGTACAATATTGATTATTGTTAGGTGGTTGGAGGTTCGGGAGGAGGAGGTAATGGCAAATGATAATTGTAAAGAATGAAATGAACGAATGTATACCGTTCCACAAATGTGTTTGAATTCAAGAACCCAATTCAGATTAATGATAATGTACATGATCCTAAAAGTGTTTATGAAGTGTGGTTCACTTCTATTATGATTTATTCACTTGCGTCTGATTTTCTTGATTCCCCATATCACATATGATTATTTACAGCTTTACATACTCAGTACATATTTCGTACTGACGTCCCTCACGGGGGACCTGCATTTCATGCTACAGGCACAGGTGCTTCAGCTCACCCACAGCATAAATAGGAGCCAGGTCATACAGCTATTGTTGGTGAGCTCCAGTTTGCTTCGGAGCTTTCCGAGTCGGTTCCTTATGTTTTGTCATTGTACAGGAGTCGTGTGTGGGCGGGGGTTTGTCCCGACCCTAGTTATGTCATGTATATCCTAGAGGCTTTGTAGACATAAGGAAGGGTAAAGTCATGGAAGTTTATATAGTCATGTTATATTTGTATATGTGGTGGCCCTGACGACCAAGTGTTATATATATATATTTGTGCGTGTTGTGCTGATACAGGTAATTAGATTCTTCTATATGCAACGAAGTGCTGTCCAAATTTTTGGTGACATGTAAGTGAAAGTACAGGTATTTGAACGGGTTCTCCCGGGCCTTCTCGGCTTCGGGTGCCAGTCCGGCCCGATGGGATTTTGGGGCATGACAGTTATCAAGGCCTGAGGCATCGGGTAAACCATAGTTTAGGATAGTTAGGATAGTCTAGATTTTCTTTTTAGCATTTTTTATTCTCGGTTTGTAATAAATTGGATTGGACACTATATTTTTGATTTTTTCTATTTTATTTGTTTTATTGATTATTTTGTGTGTTTTATTTGGTTTTATACATGCATAGTATCAAATTAGTCGATATGCTCTACAGAGAGACTGTGGTCAAACCAAGGGATCCAGGGGTGCCTAACATTTTTCCCTCGATCAACAGAATTCCTTAGTCGGAATCTTTGTTCGCAAACTAGTTTCAAAGAGTCAGCAATTGTTTTGAAAAAGAATTTTCAAAGGTGACTTGGCACACTAGATTTATGTCAAGTGGTGACTTTGAGTATAAATGTAAATAATCCTTTTCGAAATGAATTTTTATTTTTTGTCACTTAATAATAAAAACTCTTTATAAACATAAAATCAAATATTTTTGGTAAAAAAGGGATGTGACACTTACTTCTCTCTTTTATTAATCTTTATTATAATATAAGTATGATATTATGCTAGCGATGGGTAGAATTTTATGATTTGGTTGTATGTTTAGTCACTTTTGGATTATTTAGCCACTTAGATAGCTGTTTTAGGTAGAATTTGAGCTCATTCTTTATCCTTTGAGTTATGTTGTTATTTCAATCCTAGTTTTGACTTATTTAATAATTAGTGGTGGAAAATTTGAGACTTAGACTAGTTTTGGGTAGAAATTTGCCTTAGTTTGAATTTTCGGGATTAGTAGCAGGTCTGCCGGTCCCTTTTTAGGTCAAATATCTAGATTAGCCCCTTGTATACTTGAGAGGTCTTCTTTATTCAACCTTGAATAATTCTTGACCCTTAGGATGATTTATAAACCTTTTTAACCTTTAGTTAAACCTGTGACCTTTTACTTGTTTACTAGTTTCGGTTCAAGTCAGGCAAATTGAGATTCATACGTGATACTTTAATATGATGGTACGATACTCTAGTTCGGTTCGAGTACTGGATTTATGGTCTTTTTATGACATTACTATGGGATATCACTCTTCAATTTCAATTCAAGTTTGGCATTATAGTTTGAATAGAATCTCAGATACGATCTCTTTGTTGTTCACTTGAAGTTATGATTATCGGTACTCTCTTCTTTGTTTGCATCCACCGGGCTTATGGGGGCTCGAATGGATTTTTCCTCGTTGTTTGCACCTTCTGGGCTTATGGGGGTCCAGTTAGATTATAGTTAGTATATAAATATTTTTGATTTATTTGTTATTCTTGTTTCTTTTCTTATTCCCACATTTGGAGTAATATTCTAGATATCATCTTTACGCCTGAATTTATGTTACTTTCTTACATTTTATCATACTTTTACAAGGATTTGAATCAGTCGACCGATGATGCCTACTGAGTACTCATTATTTTGGTACTCATGCTACACGTCTATATATTTTTCTGATGCAGATTCAATTACGATTCACCACTACTAACGTTTTATCCAGCTTGCTTTCGGCATTTGAATATAGAATAAGCTTTCAAATCCGAAGTTGATCCACTTTTCTTCTTCTTCTATTTTTGGACAATCTTTACTTTCGAGACTACCTGTATGTTTGTAATATTCAATACTCCTATTTTTAGATTTAGTGCCTCTTGTACCGACCTTACTATGTCGTGGGGTATTCTTTTATTCTATCTCTCTCTCTCTCACTATCTCTTATTTGTTATTTGTATTGTTACACTTGTACTCCTACTGCTTACAATCTTGTTGTATGCTTATCTTTAGTATTTCTTATACTTTCCTCCAATTAGCTCATTACTTAATGTTTTGAGCTATAGTTTGACTTATCTACTGGTGGATTAAAGTAGGTGTCATCATGACTCACAAAATTGGATTGTGATACTTATACCTGCATTGGATCGATTATTATCTTTGTACTAATTATTTATGAGCATGCCATTCACATTTCATACTTACACACGTATGAGATACTGGTACCACTAAGAGCCACTGATTTTCTTAAAACAAAATGAGGCAACTTATAAAATCCTTGGCTTGTGAACACTAGTCGGTGGGGTGAATTGAGATATGATGAAGTATACGAGTTGGGGAAATCTCATGGTTCCTGTATTAAAGAACTAGGCTCGGAAGGTGTAAGAGAAAAGCCATGCAATGGCTTTCATTCATCATCATCACATTATCTCTACATTGTATTACATTGTTGTATTTTTATTATGTGTTTGTTGTAGTGTAATTAGTTTTTCTTAGTTATATTTCGTGTTTAGTTTCCTTTAGTGTATGTATACTTAGATATATTAAGGAGATGGCATCAGCTACCGTTTGAGAACTTTTTCGTTTGTAGGTGGCGTGCTGATAGTATCTTTTACTTGTGTTATTTTCTACTTTGCTCAGTCGGCCTATATGATATCTACTGAGTACAAGTAGACCGTACTCATTCCTACCATGCCCTTTTGGTACAGATTCTAGTTTGAGTTTGAGATGTGGTAGCTGATTTGTGTAGTGATAGTTGATTTTTGGAGTACCTGGTGAGCTCCTCGTTTGGAGACTTGTCCCAATCTCTATCTATCTTTTATGTCTTTACTTGTATTTGGAGACAGTGATATATTTTTAGAATTTGAATTGTTTTGGATGCTCTTGTACTTATGATACCAAGTTTTAAAATTTGATAGTATTTTTAATCATACTTTGGATTATGATTACTATGGACTGACTTTGTTCTTGAAGTCTCATATCATTTTAATTCTTCTTTCCTTATATTTCTTATCTATTGCGGATTTTCGACTTACCTACTAAGACGGAGTCGGGGTCGACGTCATCATGACTTGAACTTTTAGGTCAAGCTAGTTCTCAATGAAATACTCCATAAATTGTGTTGACACCTTATATGATGAAAGTGTTCAAAGTATTTATTAAGGGCTTCAAAATTGGAATAGGACAAATCAAATACTATGTAACATGTTGCATTAGCATGTTTTTCAATCACGGATGTGGAACATAAAGATTAGGACTTCCTAGACAAGGTTGATGTTCTGCTCTAACCGAAAGGGCATAAAAATGTTCGGACGAATATCTTTTAAGAATTTGATCAAAACCTGCCTCATGACAACATTTAACTCATTGTGTACTAAGCAACATTTAACTCATGACACTACCCTTGGGGTGTCACTGATTTTGCATGCTTCTTCTTCCGCTTTTGGTGTGATGAAATTGTAAGTGAAAGTTTTATTAATAGCATAATAATGATAATAATATTAATTAAAAAAGGGGAAAATTACTCGGATTAGCCATTATTGGGCTTTTATTACTACTTAAAGCGTAATTTTCAATTAATTACAATCCATAGCCCCTCTTGCCTATTAATTATTAATTACAATTCGTAGCCTTTCTCATGTATTTTCTCTCTTTTTCTATATTCTATTATTCTATTATTCTCTTCTTCTTTTTTTGCTTTTTCAGTTTTTTTTTCGTCCATTTTTTTTTGTTGCTTATTTTTTATTTTTTATTTTTTCACCTTTTCTTTTTATTTTTTATTCATTTATTTTTGTAGCCTTACAGTTATACACTACCATAATTGTGGCCTAAATCATATTTTCTTTATATTTTTTCATCTTTTTCTATATTTCTTTTTTTTTTGTAGTCTTTTTTTTCTTTTGCATTTTCTTTGATTCTTTTTTCTTTATTTTTCATTTTTTTGGTCATTTGTTCTCCTTTTTTTTTTTTTCCATTTGTTGTTGTATTTTATATTTTATATTTTTTGTATCATACTACGTATTTTAAATAAATTTATTATTTATAGTTGAATTGTTTAGTTGTCAATATTTTCTCTCTTTTTCTATTTTCTTTTATTTTCTTTTTTTTCAATTTTTTTTTCAATTTTTTTTCTTCCATTTTTTTCCTTTTTTCGTTGCTTTCTTTTTTCACCTTTTTGATTTTATTTTTTGTTCATTTATTTCTGTAGTATTATAGTTACACGTTATCATAATTGTAGCCTAAATCATATTTTCTTTCTATTTTTCCATCTTTTCTATATTTCTTTTTTTTTTGCAGTCTTTTTTCTCTTTGCATTTTCTTCGTTTCTTTTTTCGTTCTTTTTTATTTTTTGGGTCATTTTTTCTCCTTTTATTTTTTTATATTTTTTTCGTTTGTTGTTGTATTTTATATTTTCTATTTTTTTGTATCATACTATGTATTTTAAATAAATTTATTATTTGTAGTTGAATAGTTTAGTTGTCAATATGTATAAATTATCATTCGTATTTTTGTATATAAATAGGTATATTGATTAATTGTATTTTCTTGAGACTAAACTACATAAATATGCAATTTGTCTTTCAATGCAAATATGTCATTGTGTTTCGTATTTCAAATTTATCATTTATATTTGTATATAAACAAGTATCATTTTGTATGCATATGGTTCAAGTTGTATAAACATGTGTCATTGATACAGATGTAACATTTATATTTTTATAATTTATTATTTTTATTTTTATTATGATGCAAATTGTATCAATAAATATAAATACAAGTCTTCATAGAAAGAAAAATAATATTTTTTTTCTAATGTTTAAAGATACAAATGATGTTGTCAACTACAAATTCAAATACTAACAAATAAAATTACAAATACAAATACAATATATAAACAACTTATAAATACAAATATAAAATAATTCTTTAAAAATATAAATACATCGATGAAAATATAATACAAATTGTACATAGTAACGGCTAAATACAGTATGCAATAAACTTACAAATACAAATACAAAATAATTCTTTAGAAATAAAAAGACAACGACGAAACTAGAATACAAATAAAAATATAATCTAAATATGCAAAAACAATAAAACCACAATACAAATATATTCTAATATAATATACAGTCAATTATAAAATAATTTTAAAATACAAGTACAAATTATATAAAATATAAAGGATGGTGCGAACTAACAAATACAAATACAAGTGCGAACTATAAAATACAAATATAATGCGAACTACAAAATACAAATACAAACGTGAATTTTAAAATACAAATACAAATGCAGTTGTATCACCGAATACAAAAATATAAATGACGGTGTGATATTTAATATGATAAATAATTATGGTATTTACGTTATCGTCCATGACTTGTGCTCGAGTAGTCATATTTTTTGAAAATACAAAAAATGTAAAATAGAACAAAAAAATAATAAAGAAAATAAGTATAAAAAAATAAAAAAAAAATTAAAGAAGAAAGAGAAATGGAAGTTAGAGATAGAAGACAGAA
Organism: Capsicum pubescens; assembly: GCA_030864215.1. NCBI lineage: Eukaryota > Viridiplantae > Streptophyta > Magnoliopsida > Solanales > Solanaceae > Capsicum > Capsicum pubescens. Next base: position 281,046,098 of record CM061542.1, read on the forward strand.
AAAAAAATGAAATTTTTTTTTTTGAAAAAAATAGAAAAAGAAGAAGAAAAACACGACAAAAGAAAAATTATAAGAAAATAAAAAAGAAAAAAATGATAGTGTTTTTGGCGAGACTAAATATGTAGTGTATTTATGTTTTTATGAATGCAGACCACTAAGTAAAAGTGACTACAACAGTTGTGAATCGACTACAATGGCTAAATAGGGACTGTATTCATATTTTATATGAATACATACTATCTGTAAAACTGAATACAACGGGCGTAAATCGAATACAACGACCATAAATGATAATTATGTAAAATGTGGCTATGAAAGATGGGTTTTATATAGCAAAATGTTGTTATTTTTTAAAGATCCCCTTAAAAAAATGCGTTTGATGATTTTTTACTATGTTGAGTCAAAGTAGATAATAATTTATAGTTACGGATTTTTTTGGTATTGAATTTAAATACTTATATGACACTATAGATTATTTTCATAATAAAGCTTGGTTTTCCATTTACACCGAGTATAGAATCAGTACATAATTAGGGTCATTTATGATTCTACCTTTGTGTAAATTGTAAAAAAAAAAAAACACTATTATAAATTAATTTAATGTATTCTCTATATGTGATTAGTCACATTTTAAAATTTTATCGTCACTTTCCTAGTTTCACACTAATGTACTCCAGTTCATGCAATGACTATCCTGATGGGTTAGATGCTATTGACTATGTATTTATTATAGAATAGTTATTTGTTAATTTAAATAAAATTAAATTGATCATATATTCATTTTGTTTGCATTTACTTATATAATAAATAATTTAGTGCATAGAGTTTTAGATTATACAGAGAGGATTGAATCATTGACTTTTATAAGCATAACAATTTTGTTCTCAATATAGGATAGAAATTGACAAGTCATTAGTATAATTTTGCACAAAATTAAATGTAATTTATCTTAATTACGGAGACAATATTGTTTTTACTTTTTGTTTTAGTGCATTCTGAATGTATTGAATATGATTGTGTAGAGATAGATATTATAGGCGGAAAAGCAACAACCTATATTCTCTGAATTGCTACAAGTACTTATATTCACAATCTTGATCACGTATCATTGTCATAAATTTGAAATCCTGATAATTTATCTAGATCTTGCAAATTTATTCTTGCAATTTTATTTTATAACAGAGTCAAAATATGAATAATGACACTGAATATTCTACTTCTGCAAATCATACACATTATTCATTGGTCATATTTTATATAATAGTGACTTGGCGATATCATCAAAATTCTTTAGAAGTGTAATTTTCTTTGAGATTTTGGTCTTGTAAGCCTCCATATTTTGTGTTGTTTCTAGATGTTTCTAACAATCCTTCGGCTGTTTTTTTATTTTTTGTTTTTTAAGAATGAACAACAATTGTCTAACCCAAAAGATTCATACTAATAATTATTGTTTTTTCAACTCATATTAATGATTAGATGATATGTTAGATTGTTAGAGAGACACATTATATTCCACTAAAGAAAAAAAAATTATATTATTGTTTTATAGCACTGGCAATCATGCACCAACATTCTTTTACATAAAAGTATAACCTTTCAATCTCTCAATTTCATTCATCACAAGATTTCATTAAATATGACCCTTATAAACTTTCATTTTTATGTTGTTTCAAGATGGATATCACCTTCTATGTAACTTTTTGAACTAATAATTAATATGGTAAATTTAGATCATAAAATTCATTTTTACCATAAGATTCATTTTTTTTAGGACTCCACATCTTGTTAAACTAAGAAGCAAAATAAAATGGCCAAATAAGATGATATACCACAAGTTCACAACAATAGGAAGAGAACACCGATAATATTATTCCTTAATAACACTATTCTTTAAAAATAAGTATAATAATATTTCAATCTCTTTACCAATATCATCACAAGATTTTATCAAACACGACCCTTCTTAATCAACTTGAATCTAAAATTTAAACACTTCGAATCCCAGTACAGTCCAATCACATCATTAACAACCAAACCACGTTTGGTAAACAACTCCACAGAAATGAGTGCATAGTTCTCATCATTTATCATCTCAATATAAGACCCTTCACATTTATTAGAGTTATTTTCATTAGTAACATCCCATAAATAAACAGACATCATGTGTCCTAACGTTGCAGATTTGACAGTGTCCAAGGTCCAATAACAAAAGACATGTTCAAATATATCTATGAACGACAACACTAACATCTTACCAGGCTCCTCAAAATCCGTGATGACCTTTTTGATCTACCATGAATTATTTGGGTTTATGACTGGGGCAGGGTAGATGTACCGTATCTCTACTAACTCACGGGTCACTACCCATGGGGTGCCACTATCTTTGAATGTTTCTTCTTCCTCCTTTGATGGGGTGAAATTGTACACTTCATCATTGCACAACAAAAAATAATATTAATAGAAAAAAAATATGTTGTGTTATAAAACAAGAAAGAACAAAGAAGAAGAGTAGAAAGAATAGACAGAGTAATTATTATTTGGATTATTGACGGATCATCTTGATTGTGAATACAATGAACAAAATCCCTTAAAGATAGATAGGGGAAAATACTCCTAGTTTCTGACTTAAAGATAGATACTTCAAATCTTGATAGATATCAACTACATTTTATTAGATCTTGATAGACATTCACTATAATGTAAATACATTTATAACACTCCCCTTGAATGTCTAGATAAATAATATTCCACGTTAAAACCTTACTAGAAACAACCCAGTGGAAAAAAAATCTAGTGAAGAAAAAAGAGTACACATCTCTAACAATACGCATATCGGCTGCCTCATTAAAAACCTTACAAGGAAAACCCAGTGGGACAAAACCTCGTAAGGGAAAAAGAGTACATCGTGTATTAACTCCCCCTAATGAGAACATCCTTGAACCTTTGCATCCCAAACTTGTGGACCATCTTCTTGAAAGTTGCAATTAGAGGAGACTTGGTGAATAAATCAGCCACATTGTCACTCGAACGAATCTGTTGCAAGTTGATATCACAATTCTTTTGGAGCTCATATATGTAGAAAAGCTTTGATGGAGTGTGGTTCATTCTATCTCCTTTTATGAATCATCTATTAAGATGTGTTATGCATGTTGCATTATTTTCGTATAAAATTATGGGTACATTGTCACATTTCATGCTACATTTTTCTCGAATGAGATGTATCATGGATCTCAACCATACTCATTCTCGATTTTCTACATGAATAATTATTATATCATCATGGTTCGATAAAGTGTCTAGATAGACTTCTTTGTATATCTCCAAGATATGGCAATATCCACATGTGAATACATAGCATGTTTGAGACCGAGATTTATGCGGGTTAAATAAATACCCAACATCAGCATAATTAACAAGATCGAGACTGTAATCTTTAGAATAAAATAATATCATGTATTTGATCGCATTAGTAGGAGTAGAACTATATCTTGCTAACAAATTAATCGAAAAGGCTATATCAGGTCTTGTAGTATTTGAAAGATACATTAGTACACCAATTGGACTTAGATATGGTACTTCAGGACCAATCCAATTCGGCATGTTTCTAATTTCAGCAAATAATCTTATTGTTTTTGAAAACTCTCCAAGAGTTTCAATGATTTTCAAACCATCAATTTATCCCTTATAAGGATAATAAACAAGTTTTCCAGAAACTTTATATGCTTCAAGCATTTTGAATCCTTTAGGAATTTTCATATAGATTTTTGTCAAGTAACAATATCAATATATGTGACATCTTCAAGTGTTTGGACTACAAATCAAATAAGTGTTATGCTTATCAAGCTGCATCCTTTCATGTCACTTGATAAATATTTCTACGTCAGCATGCTTAAATAAACGTAGAATTTAGATCCTCATAATCTTTTACAATATTGCACAAATATTATATCAAAGATATTGATGATATATCATTTTGTATCGGTTCACAGTGTGACATAACATTTTGAGATCTCATCACTTCATTATTTTCAGGTACATGAACCTCTCATAAGGTTTCATGAAGTGTTATGTCGCAGGCTCTTCAAGAGCACCTTGCCTTTTTTATTACGATTATTTGCTCCTTATCCTTTTCAAGAATTGTTGCATATATATATATATTCATTAATTGTATACCGCATATCAAAACTATTAGACGGAATAGTTGGTTCCTAACCTTGAAATAATTGAGAGGAAAAAAATAATCATAATATATTGGTCTAATGCATACAAGTACTATTGTATGCAACATATCATATTTCATACCAATACATGAAACTTTATTCTCATTAGTAATGGTTCAGCTATTTATGGAAGACATTCAATGCTAAACCATCATCATCAAGATGAATTATCTTGATTACACAATCTGAAAATTATGCTCAATTTATATTGAGCAAGTAACTCTATGAATGTCAAACGTACGTTGACAATGAATGTGCATGTGATCATCTTATTGATGCATCTTTTCAACATATCACATGATAGGTGAACTGACCCTTATTCACCTTTTATAATTTTCAGTTTAAAGGGATCCAATCCCAACATTGATTGGTCCAACCAACTTATCATGAGAACAAACAACATTAAAAGTAAGGAAGAATTTTCTAATTTCTTTAATATATATTCAATACTCATTATGAACATCTTTGGGATGTCGCAATCGTTCATGTCAATTTATGAACTTTTATTCTAGAAAACTCCAAGTTTACCATGATATGTACCTTTTACTTTAATAAATTTCAGATTTTATTATTACATGAATAAATTTCAGATTTACTATTTTAGAAGTAGATTTCAAAATAACTCTTCTCAATTATTCTACCTCTTTCGGAGGTGAGTTGTGAATGTTTACATTAACAAGTTTCTCATTTCTCAGGAGTGGAATATAATTGTGCCTTAAGCCTATCAAATTATGATAGCTTATTACCTCTTTCATGATATTGCTACTTCAGGAGCAAATCGAGGCATACATATAATGTAGAGAATTTTTCTCTAACATATCTTATAGTCATAATAAGCATATGAAAATATTATCATTTTTGATAATTATTATCATATTGTCTCTCCACTCTTATATTGTCCCTCCATGCTTATATCCGTGTATTCAATCACTTATCTTCTTTTAGGCATATTATGCACTGCTACCACATACACCTCAAGAATGAAGTAAGTTGTCATATTTCAGACTTATCATATATTGCTATCATATTCACTTCATGAAATGGAGCATATTCAATGGGTCGAATTTCAAGATTTTTCACCAAATACCCATTATTTTATCTTAGCCATCATAATATTATCAATATGGTGCATTTAGATTCAAACTCAACGTCTTATCTATATAAGGCGTCTTAGGCATAAATCGATGGAACTTAATCTAACATTTTATCATCATCAGAAGCCAAGTCTTTAGCCTGTTGTCTTACTCTTTTGGTGTGATGAAATTAATTCACCGTCTTATTCCCAATAGCATAATATGTCAAATTGTACAATAAAATTCACCAATAAATTAAATTAATAACAGATTCGTTTTCAAAATTTCAATAAAGTAACAAACCGTATCTAGTGATGTGTCTGACAGAAAATCTTTACAATTCATAATCATGATTAAACCATAAAGGCAAACCATGAAAAATTTGCTAGCTATCTTGTTTTCAAAGTGTCACCTGTAGAAACTGCCACAATACACACATCACATTCACATTAGAACCTTTTTTTTTAAAAAAAAAATATAAACATAAATATATCTGACATATAATTGCAAAACAAAATTAATATTCTGGAGAGTCATGTGAATTGGGTTGTGATGTGGTAACTTTGCTAGTGATAGCATTACTCAATCACATCCGTTATAATGGTTATCCACCAATATATCTTTAACTTTGGTTGCCCACCAATATATTTTAACTCTAAATAATGTTGGATGCTTTTACTCAGTTGATTAGAATCTCGTGCTGATAACGTGTTATAAAACAAGAAAGAATAAAGAAGAGTAGAAAGAATAGAGAGAGTAATAAAGAATAGAGAGAGTAATTCTCTTAGTTTCTGACTAAAAACAGATACTTCAAATCCTGATAGATATCAACTAGATTTTATTAGATCTTGATAGATATTCACTATAATGTAAATACATTTATAACATATTGGATGAATTTTTACGCAGAAGTGGGTAAGAATTTACAGGGGTGTTTTGGTATTATATTTTGGAAAGTTAATGACACAATAAATTATTTTCCTAATATAGATTGATTTCCATTTATACTGTGTATAGAATTTTTACATAATTAAGGTCATTTATCATTTTTCTTTTTGTAAAATTTGTACACAAAACAAACATTATTAGTAATTAATTTAATGTCTTCTCAATATGTGATTATTCATATTTTAAATTTTATGGTCACTTTCCTAATTTCACACTAATGTACTTATCTGGTCTATGTCTTGACTATTCTGATGGGATATATGCTACTAACTATATATTCAGGTATACTCTCCTTTAATTTTAAAAAACAGAAGGAATACTATTTATTATAGAACAAATGTTTATTTAATTTTAATATAAATTAGATCATATATTTATTATGTGCCGATTTTTACTTATATGCAAGATAATTTAATGTATAGAATTTAGTTTATACAAAGAGCACTGAATCATCGTCTATTATACGTATAATAACTTTGTTAACAGTATAAAATGAAAATTGAAAGTCATTATGAATGTAACACATAATTAAATATAAATTATCTTGATTATGGGAGCAGTGTTGTTCTGATTTCTTGTTCTAATGCATGTTATATGCATTTGCCACAATCCAAAAGTTGAGGTCATGATGACTCCTACTTCGATTCAGCCTTGGTAGGTAAATCTAGAGACGGACCCACATGTAAATATCGGATGATCGAGCACCCATTAACTCCTACAAACATTGTCTATATCTATATAGTATGTTCTTGAAATGTTAATAAACAAAGCCAACAACACCTATTGAACAAAAATCTTGATGGGTACTGTGGTCATGTTCTTTCTTCTTCTTCTAATATTTTTATTAACTTTCTTTGTTTATTTAATTTTTAGCTTTAATTTCCTTTTATTTTTTATGTAGTTTCATGTGACATGGAAATAAAAAAAATCATGTCCAATCACTTGTCTTATTTTTCTGGAGAAATATTGACAATTAGGCTAACATATCCTTCAAATATTTTTATTAAAATAATGGTAGTAATATAAATCTGTTTTTTCCTCATTAATATTTCAAGTTAGTGCATTTAAATAAATGTGCAGTTATACGATGTGATTGTATTGATTTATACTAAAGGAAGTGAGCACCCACACTTGGACAAGTCAAAATCCGAAAAGAAAGGAAAAATTGATATAAGAAGAAAACAAGTAAATATAATACTTCTAGAACGAAATTAGATCAACCATGTAAATAGCACAAATATCTGAAGGAAATACATAAATCCTCAAAATATGGCGTCATAAGTAGAAAGAGCATCTAATACAAAATTCAGAATCTAAAATACAAGAGTCTATCTCGAACATAAATAAAGACAAGATAAAGTAAGAGAAGGTCTGGAATCAACCCAAATCTAGAACACACCATTACCTCGAATATCTATCTATCACCATACAAGATCACCCATCGCGGGTAGCACTCGTACTGGTATCAGCACCAAAAGGGTGCATAAGTAGGAATGAGTACGGTCCACCTGTACTCAATGAGTATCATAGGCCGTCTGAGCAAAGCAAAAAATAAAACAAGTAAAAGATACTATAAGCATTTTTACCTACAAATAGAAAATTAAGTTTTCAAATGGTAGATCACACCATCTCCACTAACAGTGCTATAACATAAGATAAAAGGAAAACTACACAAGAAATATTGATAGAGAAACTAAGTACAGGGAAAATAACATGTAAAATGAATACAAGCATGTAATGCAATGCAGTGCCATGATGGTGGTATAATGATGCATGAAAATCATCACATGACTTTTTTTTTATATCTTTCGAGCTTCGACACTTTATGATAGGACCCATGAAGGGTTCACAATCCCATATACTTTCTCAAATTTTTATCTCATATTTCTATCCACATCACTGGCTAATGTTCACGATCAAGAGTTTTATAATGTGTCTCATTTTCTTTTTAAAAAATAGTGTTTCTAAGTGGTACCAGTATCTCATGAATATGTATGTATGAAATGAGGATGTAATGCTCACAACCATTCAATAAGAAGATAATGATAAATTCATTACAGACATAAATGAGTCTAAAATCAATACATGTCAAAAATTTATGATATAAGCTCTTACTTGGCACCACTAGAATAAATAGTCATATAAGACATCATAAATATCATGTCAAAACCTCTCACTCGGTCACACTATCATGATAAAGACAAATAATTCTCAAATAGGCCTATAACATCTTTTAAATCCCCCGTACGAGCATCAAAGAAAATAATAAAGGTATTTAGTGAACAAGTAAGCCCTATGAAGTCAAATAAATCCCCAACTCTGGCATCAACACTAATATATATCTCAAGTCAATAAAAATATGTAAATAAGTCCCCACATAGGAAACCAGATTAAAATAAATACTGTGAAATATACTGCACGTGTAATTTGCTAACCCATAGCATGCTTTACACCTTTGTTAACTATACAGCCTAGTCTGAAAGAAGTTAAGCGATAACTACCTCGAGAAGTCAAATATTCAAGCCTAGACCCTTCAATGCAAACTCTTTCATTCAGGAGCAGTCTCGAAGAAAACTAAATATATTAAAGATGTAATCCACAAGTCAAAATAAAACTAACTATACCCATATTGACTACATTATAATCGAGTCAAAAAATAATTTGAAAAATAGGTTTGAAATTAGAAGAGGTAAATTGGGAATTTTAATTTAGAAATATGTTTTCCATATCAAGAAGAGTATATATTTGAAAACCATGTGAAATTGAGTTTAAAAACAGCTCAAGAAAGAATGGTGTAGAACCCTCGAAATTGCCTTTTTCGAAGCTCCTACGTCCAAAAAGGTGAACAATCACTAAAATGAGATTTTATACTATTCCGGTGAACGGTACCTTACGAACATGATCAACCCATAACATTTGCAAGGAGCAATATTGACTGTCCACTTAAGTTGGCCTTCACATTTAAGGTCAGTCTTTGTGTCTGTGAAAGCTGATAACCCCAACCACTAACATTCACGATGGTCCGGATATGATTATGGTGAATTAAATATCGACTTGGTTCCCCGATAAATCATTATGATCATGACCACCACCTCGTTATTGCGATAAAGGATATTTTTCTTCTTCACATTCATGGCCAACGGGTTGTATTCGTGAAGAAGGATTTTGTCACGATCCGAACCGAGGCCCTGGCCGTAATGAGCATCCCAAATCATGAAGGCTTGGGCACCCCTTTCTTTCTGGAAATCATATACAACATTCATATACTTTAACAAATGCAAAAATAAGTAATAAAGATGGTAACATGGTCAAATCACTTAGTTCAGTGGAATAATATGAGACTTGAGTTCAAAATATTCAACAAAGCATTTGACACCAGTCTACGAAATCTCTAACACTATGAAAGTCAACATTTGTCTAAAGACTAGGACAAGGCCCCCAGTCAAACTGTAAAACAATAGAAATAACAAAGTTTAATGACCAGGCCTTCCGGAATAGAGAAAGATCACCAACTGCAACTTCTGACACACGAATCTACTGTTGGATGGGACCCTGGGACTGTGTCTCAGATCCTGAAATATAGGGGGTCAATACAGATGTACTGGTATGTGAAACAACTTAAAATAACATGTTTTATACAAAAATAGATGAGAGCATTTCATAATAATAGTGAACATAATATAAGTAGAAATACATGGGCATATTTAATAAACTTCAAATCAATTCTTGACAACCTTGACTCACTACTCTTTGTTATTATTCTGAGCTAGTCGGTACACTCTACAAATTTAAAATTTCATGGGCTATGTGGAACCCGCCCTTGACTCGGTGGCCGATCCTTCAATCCAAGTAGCCGCTAGGATTTGGAGCTGGTGATACCCCCCATGTGAGCACCCCACAGGAATCCCCCCATGTGAGATGTCCTAATTATTTTATTATACTTCCATGAAGGATACAATATCATATGACCCGCATCGGCAATTACGGTTTCCAGCGATGAGCCCTTACACTCAAATGCCTTTTTCGGGTAACCTACTAGATCTCTTAAGCCCAACTTTTAGTTCTTTAAAGTAGACATGTTCATACTTTTAAAACATTCGATACTTATCTTGTTAAGGGCATGTCATCACCGGGTATCATCATACCCTGACTTGCAAGTCAATCAAATCACATCATATATATCAATTTGTAGCCCTTTTCACTTATTATCATATTAGTGACCACCCTAACTTTTAAACATTAGATGAGAGAGAGTTATGCAATAAATCTTTCATTCAAAATCTTCATCAAAACATTCTCCTCCCAATTGCGGAATCAATAGGTGGTCACCCCATATTTGTAATTTCTTAAAATCCAAGAAAGTTGTTAATTTGAAACAATGAGCATTTATCATGTGAAAATATATACTCAACATGTCATAAAAAGTACCAAACCATGATCGTTTAACAATCATTCACCCATTGATTTTTCATTTAGAAAGTTCATGCCTTTAAATAACCCATAACAATGAATATCGACAATATCATGATAAAAGAGGGAGTTTTGATCATTCATGCTCTAATTCAAACTTTACAAAACATACGAAATAAAATATACATAGTTATAGTTCAACTTCCATTAAAAGTGGTTATAGAAAACATATATTTTTCATCAAAACAATCCCGTGATGCATATTTTTCGAAAACAATATCAAATAATTCATTATAAAACATAATTGGGTATCTTTAATCTTGATAAAACGTTTAAACTTACGCCCATGGTTTTCAGAGTAGTCCCACATACCTTAGATTATAAGATTTGAAAGATGGAACCCAGATCTTGATATGATTTCTTGAAATCTTGAACTTAAGGATTGGTTCTTGATTTCTTGTTCTTGGAGGTGGTTAGGGTTTTAGTTTGAGAGAAAAATGAATAAGGATGCAATTGATGCTTCTTGGTGCTGAATTTTTATGTTAGGGACAGTTTAAGGTGAAGTAAAGGACCCCTTTGCCCTTAATAACATAAAAATAGAACCTGGGAATTAGCTGTGTGTGACAGAGCGTGTGTCGCACGCTAATCACGTGTAGCTACTGTCTCTCTCACGAAAATGGTTGTAACTTGTCGCTCGGATATCGTATTTAGGCGAAATTAGTATCGTTTGAAAGAGGACTCAAAGAAATTTCATTTGATATATAGTAAGCTCTCTAATTCAATATATACAAGAAGCTATGATCAATGGAAATTGACCCTAGTTTAAACGTTCACCAAAACTCAATCGATAGGAAAACTTTCAACTCGCCCTTGAGTTAAGGGATCTCTAAGATCTCAATTCATACTCAACATGACTACCACACTACATAATTGATTAACACACTAATTTGCATAGGATTTATGGATTTTGGAACCTTTACGCATGGGAATGATGGTTTACGTTCTAGCCTAAAATGTGGGGTGTTACATTATCTCTCCCTTGGAATCATTCATCCCCGAATGATGGGTAGGGTACTTTTGAAGCTCTAAAAATTCAGAACAAAGAATATAATTTCGCATTGAAATTTTTTTTTTCTTAACAAAATATGTAACGCCATCAAACGAGCTTCATGATAACCCTTAGTGAAACTTGAAAGTGCGAAACATGAGATAATGAGACTTTACATAGGAATGATCTTGCATACGAGCTCTATGAACCATAATCATCACAACATGAGGCATGAGTTAATTTGGTGATAAAAGGGCTGACTTACATCGGTACTAATCATGAAATAAGGTTTTCATGGAACATAGGATTAGAAACATTCTGCACTTTACAAAGTACCACGAATAGACTTAAACTTAGAGACGCTAATCGTCTGGGCCCTAAACAAATAATGGCATACTTCACACTTTTCAACTTACAATTATCCCATCACATATCTAACCACAAGAGTTTGAGTCTCAATGTAAAGTGTTTTTATGTTGTAGCCTAACTCAGAGCAACAAGGTGGTAACATAAGCTACAGGACCCTATACTCTACATCCCATAAGAAAACTACTTCACCTTATCACTACCATCAAGCACACTCGAGTTTTTAATCAGGGAGCGCCAAACACATTACCCAGTGGTTTGCATTTTCATCAAACACGACATTCAAGCTTATCATTACTTGTCACAACCTGAACTAGGGCCTAGCCATGATGTATATCCCGATCCATCAAGGGCCGGAACATCCTTCTCTATCTGGTAATCATGCACACATATAACTGAAGAAGATGCGAAATCATAATATTATATGGAAACATGGTCAATTCTGAATTCAACATAAGTATGGAAACTGTAAATCAACTACATCTAAATATCTTCTGACTCAGTCAGCGAAATCTATACTACATGAAAATTTGATAACCATCTAAAACTGGGACAAGGCCCCCCCGTATACCAAAAAAATACTAAGTGACATAATCTGAAAAGACGGGCCTTCTGGAATAGAGAAGGCTCACCAACTGAACACTGCAACTCTGTCTGATAAATCTACTACCTTTCTGGACCCCTAGACTGAGCCTCAGAACCTGGAGGGAAGAGGGGGGGGGGGGTCAATACAGAAGTACTGGTACGCAAAGCAATCCAATATAAAGCTTTTATGTAAAAAAAATATCGAGAGAGTAATTTGTCAAAATATCATGTATGAAATAGTTCCAAAACACATGGGCACATTTTCTGAAAAATCATAAATCATTCTGGGCAATGCAGTTCTGATCTTTGTATTAATCCTGAGTTAGGTGACACTCTCCTACAATTCCGATATTCCACGAGCGATATGAAATCCGCCATTGACTCAGTGGGGAAGCCCCAAATCTTGAGTGTGTCGCAAAGGTTGGAGTTTCTAATTCTGGTACGCCACACGGCACTAGGCCGGCATAATATAATATACCCGAATTGACAAATCACGATTTTGGGCGACGGGTTTTCTAAGCCCATGCCTTCTTCAGGGAACCACCTAAGCTCTCTTTGTTCCCATTTTTTTCCTGTTCTGAATCATTCATTTTTCTAGTTTCAACATCTGAAAATTCTGATTTCAAACATGCATTCTATTCTGCTCTGAACTATCATGGCATAATCTAAATTGGTGTCATCACACCAAGACTTGCAAGTCCTATTTCTGAGCCATAATGCATCATGCATAATTCTTTCATTAAAACTTAGTTTAGACCACCCAAACATGCAAATAGTATAAGAGATTTCATGTTCCGAAAGAATAAGTCAAAACTATGCAAGAACTCTTCAAACATAAGGTGGTCATGTGCTTTTGGCAAAATCCATGCACTCTTTCATTATATGTATTTGCAAAAATTTTCAATATAACAACCCTCTCTTTTGAATTCAAGATTCGTAAAAAAATTATTCATAAATCAAGACACTTCGTAACAAGCTTTTCAAGATGCATTTAAAAGAAATACATATCATGTGAAACATGGGAACAATCACATCAAGAGAGGGATTTTATGTGAGTCATTCTCCCAATTCGAATATTAACTTAAATCACATACATATATCTATATAAAATTTCAAATCAATTTGGGGAAGGTCAAAAGACCAAAATAATACCGTCAAGATTTCTAAAACATGAATTTATTCATAAATCTGAAAACCCCTTTCTTAAAATCATGATTTTTATGCCCATGAGATTTTAGGAAAACCCCACGTACCTTAATTCCAAAAGATAATAGGTAATTCTTGAAGCTTACGGATTGGGGATTCCAAATCTTCAATTGCTTTTGAAAATCCACGATTAAATTTTGAGCTATGAGGGTTTTTAGTTTGAAACCCTAATGGAGTTTCTTGAGAGATTTGTATGAAAATAATCTTACTTTGGTGTTCTTGGGATTAAATCCCATGTTAGAGATGACAAGGGGTTGTAAAAGTACCATTTTACCCTTAATGAGACGGAGTAAAAATATAACTGGTGCCCGATTTTATAGGTCACCGCAATGCGTCACAATTGCGGTGACTCACTGAAAATTGACAATAGGGAAATTGTCTCACTCCGCAATGCTCCACGATCGTGGAGTCTTACTGGAAATTGACGAATGCGAAATTGGGATCCTCCGCGATGCGCTAAATACCTGAACGACGATGTTTTGTGACTAGCACATAAAATAGCCATAACTCCCTCACCAGGTGTCCATTTTGGACGAATCTTATATCGACAGAAAGCTTATTCAGTCACCTACGTAATGAAGAGTTAAAATTTAAAGAATTCCATAGGGAGTTGAGTATAATTCACTCTAGAAGACCATGATTGACACTTTTAGGTACAAATTTTAGCTTGGAACTTTTGGGGCGTTACAATATCCCGCCCTTGGGAACATTCATCCCTGAATGTTGATGCGGAACACAGACAAGAATGACTTCAAGCATACTAAGGCATAGAAAGAATAAGGCAAGGATTATAACTTCCATATCGTCATCCACTGGGTCAAAAAGTTTTGGGTACCTAGCTCTCATGTCAACTTCAGATTCCCAAGTTGCTACATCAATTTTCTAGTTTCTCCACAACACTTTAACTGAGGCAATCTCTTTGTTTCTCGATTTTATAACTTGGCGATCCAAAATTTCTAAAGGCTCTTCTGCATAGGATAAGGAGTCGGTCACTTTGATTTCATCAACAGGCAGTGCTAACGAATGGTCTCCAATACGCTTCTTCAACATAGATAAATGAAATACCGGATGGACAGAACCCAAACTAGCAGGCAATTATAGCTCGTACACAACACCACCTACCCTTGATACATGATCGACAAGGAAGACACAAAAACATACACCAAAATAGTCAACGATTTGAAGAATCGAGGACCCTCTTTTGAGATAGGTTGGATCTCATCTCCCAAAGCCATGGTACTTATAAATTAGGCACTCAACACAAATGTTTCTACAATTTTGAGGATCAAACACCACCTTTTGAAAAGAATTCAAGATAAAGGTTTGAATCTTCCCAAGAACACTCAAGAACACCAAGAATTTCAAAAATCTCTAACTCTTAAACCGATGATCGGAATGCGATGAAATTTTGAACCAAGCCTATTTTCAACCTTCTAAACACATTCCAAGCATCAATTTTTTCAGTTTCTCAACCAAAAATTTCATATCTTGAACCCACCGCTCTTTCTTCAAGTTTAAGCCCACATCAAGGGTAGACCACTCAAATCAACTCCGATTTGGCTCAAATTCGAACCCTAGACTCCTATAGTGTTAGAGAACAAGAATCTAACACTAAAAATACAAGAAAACAACAAAATCAATGACTCAAATTTTGACCTAGAGTTAAAAACGGGAATAGTACTTTTTTTTGAAATTTTTGATTCTGACACTTTTTTTTTGCAATTTTCAAGATAACAAACCCAAAATTGACTTCATAGGAACAAAATCAAGCTCGACTTTGATACCAAATGATAAAAGATCGACAAGGAAGACACGAAAACATACACCAAAATAGTCAACGATTTGAAGAATCGAGGACCCCCTTTGATGACCTCTCTCGGATTCACAAGAAGAACAAGAAAGGAAATGATATCAAGAGTAAAACACACTAAAAACAACAACAACACTTGACGAACAAGATGCAATTACAACAACACATGGTTACAAGATAAGAACACAAATGGATTACACTAGATATAGACAAACGATTACAAGAAAGTAAAGATAGATAGATAGACAAATGGAGATGTAATATTAACAATCCAAAAGATTATTCCACTTTTGGACCTTTAATATCACACACAACCTAAGCCTATCTCTTACGTGACCTCAAGGGAATCGGAATACCCAAGAAATCTCCATTTCTAAGCAAATCATCACCACAAGGATTCCACCTTGCCCAAGGATTCCACCTTGAAAGAGGCTCTCAAAAGAGGCTACAAATATGTCATCTAAAATCTCCCCTTAAAATGAAGGCAAACTAGCTATTTATAGGCCATGGGTATTTATTACACAATGGACCCAAACGTGACCCTAAAAGCTATTGGTCCCAAAAGTGAACCAAATCCTAAAATAATGTCATGGGTATGCATGTTCTCTCGAAGCCCACGCTATCTTCCAAATATGTCGTGGCTCAATGCTCCCGTGGATGACATCATCAAACATAGCTTCTCCCGCGCTCCAAGCTATAATCCACACAAGTATTTGTTCCCCTAAAACAACCAAATCTTGGATCCAAAGATGTGATCCTTGAAGCATTGATCCCAAAAGTGTAGAACCCATTGATCTTGTATCAACCCTTCTCACAATCTGATAGGGTCCTATGTATCAAGGACTCAATTTACCTTTCTTTCCAAATTGCATGACTCCCTTCATAGGAGAAACTTTTAGAAAAACCCAATCACCAACCTCAAACTCTAAATCTCTTCTCCTAACGTCGGCATAAGATTTCTGACGACTCTGAGCCGTCTTAAGTCGTTCTATGAGAAGTTTCACATCTTCCATTGTCCGATGAACAAGATCAGGCCCAAACATCCGTATCTCACCTACTTCATACCATCCTATCGGAGACCTACATCTTCTCCCATAGAATGCCTCAAATGGTACCATCTTTATACTAGAATGGAAACTATTATTAAACGCAAACTCCACCAATGGCAAATGCTCTACCCAGCTACCTTTAAAATCAATCACGCAGGCCCTCAACATATCCTCAAGGATCTGAATGGTACGCTCAGCCTGCCCATCAGTCTGAGGGTAGAAAGCAGTACTTAGGTTCACTTGGGTAGCTAAGTCTCTCTGAAAGGATCTCCAAAACTGAGAAGAGAACTGTGTAGCTCGGTCAGATATGATGGATAGAGGTTCACCATACAAATGAACTATTTCTACAATGAATAGCTTGGAGTAATCCTCTCCCGAATAGTTAGTCTTAACAGGCAGAAAGTGGGCTGACTTGGTCAGCCTATCTACAATGACCCAAATAGAATCATACTAGTTTTGAGACCTCAGAAGTCCTGTAATGAAGTCCATATTAATCATCTCCCACTTTCATAAGGGTAAAGCTATCTATTGGGAAGAACCACCTGGCCTCAAATGCTCTACTTTAACTTGTTGTCAATTCAAACACTTGGAAACAAAGTTAGCCACATCACGCTTCATATTATTCCACCAATACATAGATTTCAGATCATGTTACATCTTAGTAGAGCCTGGGTGAACAACATACCTCAAAGTGTGGGCTTCATCAAGGATTCTATCCCTCAAACCATCAATATTTGGTACACATAATCTACCTTGAAACCTCAAAATACCATCACCACCAATTTCGAAGGACATCACCTTTTGTTGACCCACATTTTTCTTGATCTGTATCAAGATGGGATCTTCAACCTGTTTGTCTTTAACTTCTGCATAAAGGGAAGACTTAGCTATCTCATAAACAACCATTCCCCCATTTTTAGAATCCAATATTTGCAAGACGATGAATATCTTTCACCATTTCTCTCTTCCCTTCCTCAACATGAGAATGACCATCCATAGATAATCTGTTGAGGGCATCGGCCATCACGTTCGCCTTGCCTGGATGATAGTGCAGGCTCATGTCATAGTATTTCAAAAGCTCCATCTAATGCCTCTGCCTAAGGTTTAGTTGTTTCTATGAGAAAACATACTGCAAACTCTTATGGTCATTGAAAATATCAACATGCACCCCATAAAGATAATGCCTCCAAATTCTAATCGCAGACACCACAACTGCTAGTTCCAAGTCATGGGTGGGGTAGTTATGCTCATTTACCTTTAACTGCCTAGATGCATAAGCCATCACTTTACCGTGCTGCATAAGTACACACCTAAGACCCACACAGGATGCATCACAGTACACAACAAAACCCTCTGTGCCTTCCGAAAGAGTAAAAACAGGAGCAGTAGTCAACTTGTCTTTTAACTTTTCAAAACTATTCTCACAAGTGTCAGACCACATAAAATTCACCTTTTTCTGAGTCAACTTAGTATGTGGTGCATCTATGGAAGAGAAAATCTCTACGAACCTTCTGTAATAACCCGCCAAACCCAAGAAGCTCCGAATGTCGGTTGGAGTCATGGGTCTGAGCCATTTTCTCACTGCCTCAACCTTTTGAGGATCAACCCGAATCCCCTTACTAGACACAATATGCCCCAAGAAAGCAATAGCATTCATCCAGAATTCACACTTGAAGAATTTCTCATACAACTTATGATCTTTGAGAGTCTGAAGAATAATTCGAAGGTGATTGGCATGATCCTCCTTACTTTTGGAGTAAATCAAGATATCATCAATAAAAACTATGAAAAACAGGTCTAGGAACTGACAAAAGACCCGATTCATTAGGTCCATGAAAGCTGCAGAAGCATTAGTTAACCCGAAGGATATGACTAAGACTTCATAATAACCATATCTGGTTTGGAAAGATGTCTTGGGAATGTATGATTCCCTAACTTTCAACTGATAATATCCTTAACGAAGGTCTATCTTAGAAAAACACTTAGAATCTTGAATTTGGTCAAAGAGGTCATCAATCTTGGGAAAAGGGTATTTATTTTTAACGGTGACCTTATTCAGTTGACGGTAATCTATGCACATACGCAGGGAACCATCTTTCTTTCGTACGAAGAGTACAGGTGCACCCTAGGGAGACACACTGGGACGGATAAAACCCTTATCTAGTAGATCTTCTAGCTATTCTTTCAACTCCTTTAGCTCTGCAGGAGCCATCCTATATGGCAGAATAGAAATTGGACAGGTATCTGGCAATAAATCAATACCAAAATCTATCTCCCTATCAGTTGGTATTCCTTGGAGATCATCTGGAAAAACTTCTGGGAATTCATTTACTACTGGGACAGACTGAAGAGGAAGACTTTCGGCGTTAGAATCCCTAACCTGAAAAAGATGGTACAAGCAACACTTAGAAATGAGTTTACGGGCTTTAAGATAAGATATGAAGTTCCCTCTAGGTGCTAAAGAGTGCCCCTCCCACTCTAACGCTGGCTCATTCGAAAAGGAAAAAGTAATCTTTCGGGTTCTACAGTCTAGTCTGGAATTACATCGATGGAGCTAGTCCATCCCTAGGATAGCATCAAAAGCAACCATATCAAGTTCTATGAGGTCTGCCCCAGTATCCCTACCAAGAATAGACACAACACAATTTTTGTATACCCTCCTAGCCACAACAGAATCCCCCACCAAAGTGGAAACAGAGAGGTTCAGCAATTACATCAGGCTAAAACCCAAAGCCAACAGCCACATACGAGGTCACGTAAGATAAGGTAGATCCGGGATCAAGCAACATATATACATCACAGGAAAAGAGTTGTAACGTACCAGTGACTACGTCTGGCGTGGCTTTCGCCTCCAGTCGGTTGGTCAAAGCATATAACCAGTTGCGATTGCTCCCAGCAGCTGTTGTGGTGCTTTTCTGAGGCGTTGGTGGTACAGAAGAGCTTTCCTGGGACTTGGCACCCCCAACACTCTTTTTAGCCGAAGGACAATCCCTTTGAATATGCCCCGTCTGACCACAAGAATAACATACAAATACGCTAGATGTCACCTTCCCAGATGATACCTACCACAAGTCTCGCACCGTGGACAAGTACGATGCTGATGAGCCACACTACCCTGGGACTGAGTATCCTGAGCTCTAGGTCCATGATTTGTCTGAAAACTTTGAGTTCTTCTATCGACTGGGAGTCTGGGCGCTAGCTAGAGACTACGCCTTGCCCCAAAACTTCTTCTTTTTCCATTTGTTACCCTAATTACCACCCTGCTGCTGACTGGGGTTCTGATCCGCTGATCTATCTCTCTTTGTCTGCCTGTCCTTCTCTCTGGACTCGGCTATCTTTTTCTTCTTCTTCTCCTCAACCTGCTGCATGTGGACTGTCAGCCTAGAAAAGTCCAATTCTTTGTTTAGCATCGCCCCTTGACATTCAAGAACCAGATCATCTGAAAGGCCGGAAGCAAACTTCCTCATTCGGGCCCTCATACTACTCTTCATCTCAAGAGCATAACGGGCCAACTGATTAAACTTTAAATTATACTCCTGAACACTCATCTTACCATGCTTAAGGTTAATGAACTCCTCCTCTTTGTCTTCTCTCAACTCTAGAGGAAAGAACTGGTCAAGAAAAGCTTCCATAAATTTGTCCCACATTGTAGGCTCAGCACTGTCACCCTTCACCTCTTCCCACTCATTATACCATTGGTTCGCTACAATCTTTAGCTGGTAAGCCGCTAGCTCAACATCTTCCACTTGATCCACATGCATCACTCTAAAAATCTTCTCCATTTCATCTATGAACTCTTACGGATCCTCTTCTACTTTAGTACCAGTAAACTTGGGCGGGTTCATTCTCATGAACAGACCCACCCTAGTAGCTTCAGATGTAATAGGTGCAGACCCAACATCTTTTGATTGTTGGGCCTGATTATCACCAACTGTGTCAGCATATGAATAGATTGTCTAAATTCTTCATTCAAAATATCCCTCTGAGTAGTCGGGGGACGGTTAACATTGTCCCATGGAGCCCTAGGTGGACTGGTCGGGATTGGAGGGACTCTCGGAGTGAGGACAGTTTCTGGAGTGTGATCTCTGTTACATGTCCTCATCCTATGAGTGGGATAGACTTCATCATCCTGAGTATCCTTGTTATTGGAACGACGAGGAGGCATGACTATTTTTTGCAATACAATAGATCACTAATTAGGGGACAATTTCTGATTCAGACTCTGAGGAACGAACTAAATCACAAAGAGGGGAAATATTTCATAAACGTCTAGTAGCCTCCTACTTATAAGTATGGCCTGCTACATACCCATAAACAAGACTCTACCTGATGTGATTTTGCAGACAGCCTGGGACCATGAACCGTGTTCTGATACCAAGTTTGTCACGACCCAAACTAGGGCCTGGCCGTGATGGATATCCCGATCCATCAAGGGCTAGAACATCCTTCTCTATCTGGTAATCATGCACAACATTCATATAACTGAATAAGATGGGGAATCATAATCATCTACGGAAACATGGTCAATTCTGAATTCAGCATAAGTATGGAAACTGTAAATCAACTACATCTAACTATCTTCTGACTCAGTCTGCGAAATCTCTACTACATGAAAATCTGATAACTGTCTGAAACTGGGACAAGGACCCCAGTAGACCAAAATAATACTAAGTGACACAATTTGAAAAGATGCGCCTTCTGGAATAGAGAAAGCTCACCAACTGAACACTGCAACTTTGTCTGATAAATCTACTACCTTTCTGTACCCCTAGACTGAGCCTCAGAACCTGGAGAGAGGAGAGGGGGTCAATAGAGATGTACTGGTATGCAAAGCAATCCAAAATAAAGTTTTTATGTAAACAAAATATTGAGAGAGAAATTTGTCAAAATATCATGTATGAAATAGTTCCAAAACACATGGGCACATTTTCTGAAAAATCATAAATCATTCTGGGCAATGCAGTTCTGATCTTCGTAGTAATCCTGAGTTAGGTGGAACTCCCCTACAATTTTGATATTCCACGGGCGATATGGAATTCTCCATTGACTCGGCGGGGAAGCCCCCAACCTGAGTGTGCCGCAAGGGTTGGAGTTTTTGATTCTGATACGACACATGGCATTAGGCCAGCATAATCTAATATACCCGGATCGGAAAATCACGGTTTTGGGCAATGGGTTGTCTGAAGCTATGCCTTCTTCAGGGAACCACCTAAGCTCTCTTTGTGCCCATTTTTATCTTATTCTGAATCATGCATTTTTCTAGTTTTAACATCTGAAAAGTCTGATTTCTAACATGCATTCTATTCTGTTCTGAATTATCATGGCATAATCTAAATTGGTGTCGTCACACCAAGACTTGCAAGTCCTATTTCTGAGCCATAATGCATCATGAATAATTCTTTCATGAGTAAATACATAATTACACCACTGATCTTGTCCAAAATTGTCAAAAAGACACCTAAACTTTAACTTCGACCTATTACCCCACGAATCTTCTTTATTTCATCGCAAATACACTATTTTTACCCTCTACGTGTATGCACGCGCCACAAGCATGTGAAAAGGCAAAAAATGACTTTTTTGACCAATTAGAAGCTGCCATGTGTAAATAATTTAAAATATAATTTATATTTTTTTAATTAATATTTATTTATTTTTTTATAATTATTTCATACCCCCCACCCCTGTAACCCCACTCATCTACCATTGTCTTCTTTCCCAACTTCTTCTTCTTCATAACCATAACTCAACAACAACATTAATTATAACAACAACATCAATTACAACAACAACAACATCAATTAACGCAACAACAACAACATCATCACCATAATTTTAAAAAGGAAATTTGATGTACAATCTCCATTTTAATGGAGCTTTAAGCTATATTTTTATTTATGACCCCACCCCACCACCCCATCCCCACCCTATCCAACACCTCCCTCCCCCATTCCCATCCAGTTCCCTCCATCAAAATGGATCTTAAATCTCCATTAAAATAGAGATTGTAAAGGAGTTTTAAGCTCCATTTTAATGGAGAAAACTGGACGTGGGGAGGGGCAGCTGTTGGACCTGGACGCGTGGGGGGAGGGGGAGCTATTAGACGCGGAGTGGGGTGGGGTGGGGGAAGGGGGTGATAAATTAAATAAAAAGGAAAAAAATTATTAAAAAAAAAATAAAAAATGAAATTAAAAATATTTGACACGTGCAAGCACCTGATTGGTGTGTGCATTCACTCTCTCTATTGTGACTGAGAGTCAGCAAAAAATGGTGTATTTGCAATAAAATAAAGAAGAATAGTGGGGTAATAGGTCGAAGTTAAAGTTTAGGTGTCTTTTTGCAAAACTCGAACAAGATCAGGGGGGGTAATTATGTATTTACTCTTCTTTCATTAAAACATAGTTCAGACCACCCAAACATGCAAATAGTATAAGATATTTCAGGTTCCGAAAGCATAAGTCAAAACTATGCAAGAACTCTTCAAACATAAGGTGGCCATGTGCTTTTGGCAATATCCATGCACTCATTCATTATATGTATTTTCAACATTTTTCAATATAAACAACCCTCTCTTTTGAATTCAAGATTCATAACGAAATCATTCACAAATCAAGACACTTCGTAACATGCTTTTCAAGATGCTTTTCAAAAATAATCCATATCATGTGAAACATGGGAACAATCACATCAAGAGAGGGATTTCATGTGAGTTATTCTCTGAATTAAAATATTAACTTAAATCACATACATATATATATATATACAATTTTAAATCAATGTGAGGAATGTCAAAAGACCAAAACAATACCATCAAGATTTCAAAAACATGAATGTATTCATCAATCTGAAAACCCCTTTCTTAAAATCATGATTTCTATGCCCATAAGATTTTAGGAAACCCCGCGTACCTTAATTCCAGAAGATAATAGGTAATTCTTAAAGCTTACGAATTGGGGATTCCAAATCTTCAATCGCTTTTGAAAACCCACGGTTAAATCTTGAGCTATGAGGGTTTTTAGTTTGAAACCCTAATGAAGTTTCTTGAGAGATTTTTATGAAAATAATCATACTTTGGTATTCTTGGGATTAAATCCCGTGTTAGAGATGACAAGGGGTTTGAAAGGTACCATTTTACCCTTAATGAGATGGAGTTAAAATATAACTGGTGCCCAATTTTATGGGCCACCGCGACGCGCCACAATCGCGGTGACTCACTGGAAATTAAAAATTGGGAAATTATCTCACTCCGCGATGCGCCACGATCGTGGAGTCTTACTGGAAATTGACGAATACAAAATTTGGATCCTCCGCGATGCTCTATTCACCTGAACAATGATGCTTTGTGACTAGCACATAAAATAGTCATAACTCCCTCACTAGGTGTCCGTTTTGGACGAATCTTATATCGACGGAAAGCTTATTCAGTCACCTACGTAATGAAGAGTTAAAATTTAAAGAATTCTATAGGTATTTGAGTATAATTGACTCTATAATCCCATGCTTGACACTTTTAGGGACAAATTTTAGCTTGAAACTTTCGGGGCGTTACATTACTACACCCACTTCATGGATATCCCCACTAAAACCATCCAATTCAATCATTCTCACTAAGAGTTTTGCCACATACCTCCATATTAACTATCTCACATAATGAATGTTCATCTCCTTCTTCCCCCTTCATCTAAAGCCTTATCTCAAGAAATCACATAAGAAATTTTCACCTTCAAGAACATCTACTCCCCTACCTAACACATTACTTTCCTTCCAAAACCACCATTACTCTAACATACGGAGGGTAATTGAGGGACCCGAGCACACACATAATGAATGGAAATAACACTTGTCAAACCATAACTTACTTATTGCACTAGTCAAGGAGGGACATGTGGTGAAGACAGGATAGAATAGACATGAAGTGCTTCACATAGCAAGTGCCTGGATTGGAAGTAAAGAGATGCTCGGGAAAAATGAGCCAAATTAAATTGGGTGGAATTTACCCAAATGCCCTTGTAAAACATAACTAAAAGCTGAAAGTTTTTGGGGAGCGTGCATCGCACACTCTGGAACCCCAAAATAGAGCATGTGATTCTTGCTCCATATTATGCTACCCTGGGTGTGGATTGGAATGTGGGTCGTGCACTAATTGCACACAACTACTATTTTGGACTTCTACACATGTCCTTACGCTCGTTCGAAATTTCTAAAACTTATCGAGATGTACCCTTGACACCCCCAATCATGAATAAACCTACAAATTGATATTCTAAGGCTGAGAAGGTCTAAAATAAAATCATCAAAGACTAAGAGCTCAAAAATGTGACTAATTCCTTTTATTTAACACTTAGAATTGAAAAAGTCTTTAGTTTGCACCACTTTAGCATTCGGGCTAATCCCGATATAAAATGAATTTGTGTCATATAGAAATATATTTTCTTAGGACGAAACATGCTGAGAAACATAGATTTTCATGGATCACGAACAACATGACATATATCTTGAATACACGGAAGATTGTATTACTGAGAGACATAATTTCTTCTAGTTTTGGGGTCAGATCATAAACATAAGTCCATAGAGAACTTGAACCATAGGCATAGGCATTACTTGAACATATGATGTAGGACATTAGTAGAATAATCTCCAAAATAGAAGTAGGAGGAGTATGCTTGATTAGGAATATGAAATGGTTTATCATAATTCTTACTTGAAACCTGACACTACAAGAAAATTTTTAGGAATTGCTTTAACCCGTCATCTCCCCTTCGATAAAATTCACACTCCTAGACTTGCGGACATAACGTCATATCAAAATTTATAGTCAAAACTCTCAATATAAATGGGACATCACCACATACTTAAACTCTAAACTCTTCCTAAAGAACTATACCCTGAAGGCCTTGCTTTTCTGTAAATGCTACTTTTAACTTCCGCTAGCCTCAATAGCCATCACTATATTACTCCCACTCTCATGAGTGCACACATCTACACTCATTTTCACAAAAGGGGTATCAGTATTGTAATACCCTAAACTTTTTCTAGCTTAATCTAGTTCCTAGAATATAAGGGATATCTTCCAAAATAAATAATATTTGTTTCATATAGAATTTTCTAGATTTTGACTTTTTATTATGTGGGAAATTAAATAAGATTTCCAATGATGTACTATTCGCTTAAATCTGATAACCGAGTAAGAAGTTAAGGCTATTTTAAATTCAAGACGTAAAACACCATTATTTGGACCGTTAGTGCATCGCGGAGTAGTGTAAAATCCCAATTTTCATTTTCCAGTGGAAATCCATGATATTAATATATTGCGGAGAGGGCCAATTTCCCATTGGTTAATTTCCAGAGGCCCAATGCGATAGTGGCGCGTCGCGCCATAGGCCAAAATGGTATTTCTGTAGGGAACCACGATGGTGGAGCGTCGCGTTTAAGTTCCAGGACCAATTGTAAAAATCCAGTGGGACAACGTGATAGCTCTGTATCTTAGAGACCCCCAATTTCCCTTTCGTCATTTTCCAATGGCATGGCATGATTGTGGCGCGTCACACCAAAGCCAAAAATAAGGACCCCAGTTCATTTTTCCAGTTTCGTTTAGAAGTTAAAGGGGGGTATTTTGGACTTTTCCCCAACCCCCAATCTATTTAAACATGAGATTAAAGCTTTTTAGAAGCATTATATGATAAGTTTATTCAAAATTTCTCTCATTCAAAACCCTAGGCTTCAACATTCATCTCCAAGAAACTTGAGATTCCACCATTCTTTCTCTAAATTGATTCAAGATTTAAGATCCCTAGACCAAGAGCTTCAAGAATCTTCATTCAAAAGTGCGAATAGAGTCTCAAAAAGCAAGCTTATGCATCTAGTTAATTACCTAAGGTATGTGGGGTTTGAACAAGAACAAATCTTTCATTCTTGTGCCCCAAAACCTGAATTTTATTAAAGATTTTATGATTTACAAGTTGGGATTTATACCCAAAGTGTCTTGTTTTAAGTTTATGCACTTGTAAGTGATTTAAGACCTAAAGTGCATCTTTATTCAACCTATTTATGCTTTGAATTGAGGATTTATACCATGAATTACATATCCCTACTGTGAATTGCTATTTTCAAGTGTTTCCAAAATAATTGCTAAGAATTAAGATTCATTATGAAATTGTGATCATTTAAGTATATATATACATGCTTTAAATCCAAGGATGAATTTTTGAGATTGTTAAAGTATTTCAATACTATTATTGTGAGCATGAAGTTTATTGTGATTTGACAAAATTTCCAAGTATGGGTTGTAAGCCATAAGTTTCAATCTTGGTATCCAAGAAAGGTGATTTTAAACAATATTTTACCTTTTGGTCCTAAGCTAAAATAGGGAATCCACTTTATTCATCTTATTCATGATTCAAAGTAAAGAGAAGCATAACTGATTTTCATTATAGACCCTTGTGCTATTTTAAGGTGGATTTTCCTAAAACATTTTGAGCAATATGTATGGGAGTAGTATTTAGCACTGAGTTGGGTATGATTCCAAGGTCTTATTCCCTAAAACTACATACCACCGTAGGTTCTAAATGCCTATAGTGGGCTAAGATAGTGATCACTAGAGTGAAGGTTCTATTTCGATGGCAAGGGTAGAACAACTCTCCCTAACGTGGGAAAGACGTTGGACTCCATGTCAGCTCACATGATTTATGTCGGTTAGAAGAAAATCCAAAGCCCATTGTCCCTAAGTCCCAAAGTTCCAAGATTTCCAAAGCTCCCAAAGCTTCTAAGTTTCAAATGAAAATAATGATAAAAAAGGTTTTATAAGACTAAGTGTTATGACTAACTAGATTTTCAAGGATGATTTGTTATATATGATGCTATATTTTGATATTTTTGATAATGAAGCTTATGTGAGTCATATACATCCAGCATGCATTTAATTTCCAATTATGATGATGTCTTACTTATGCATTACACCCCGATATACTCAGTACATCCTCAAAGTAATGATCCACATATATGTCTATATGCTACATTATCTTATAATGTAGGTTCAGGTGCTCAGTATCAGAAGTGTGAGTAGTTCGAGCATCTCTATCTACGCCCCCACTATTGGTGAGTCCTCATGATTCGAGGGCCTACTTCTTCAGATTCCCAACTTTCATAGTAATTGAGTTATTGTTTTTAGTTTAGTCTGAGTCAGTTGGGGGTTGGCCCCAATGACTCTCTAGTTCCTTAGTAAGTAGAGGCTTGTCATACTATTAGTTGAAGTTTCAAACTTTCAGCACTTATTGTTCGGATAATATTTTCAGTTATTTCAGTTTGTATTTGTCATGATATAGTAGTGTCACTTGATTAATTTATCCTAAAGTAAGCTCCAGATTTACAAGCAGGCTAAAAGGGTAAGCTTGGGGCTACATGTCTCCCTGAGCACCGTGTGACGTCTCGAGATAAGATTTCGGGGCATTACAAACTTTGTATCAGAGCCTAAGGTTTAAAGAGTCCTAGGGAGTCAAACAAGACGCATTACATAGAGTCTTGATCATCAGTGTGAAGCGCGCCACATTTAGAACAAGTGGCTATGGAGCGTTTAGGAAAATCCTCTCTTTCTTTCATAATCGATCGTGCTTATAGGTATCTCTATCTGGTATTAAATCATGCTCTTTCATAATAAAATATGCCTCTTCACAAAGAAAATGCCCGTAGGAATGATAACCAGCCACCCTAGCCTATTGATCCCCTGAATGAGAATGTGTCGCATGCAGAATTTTGGGCTGCCTTTTAGGCATTAGCCCAAGATGTGACCGCTAATGTTCAATAAAATAACCAGGCTGCAATTCTGCATCAACAAGGGGTGATTTAGCCGCAGCCAAGCTCCTGACTTTATGAGGATGAATCCAACTAAATTTTTTGGGTCAAAAGTAGGTGAGGACCCCCAATTATATCTTGATGAGGTGAATAAGATTACCCAAGTTATGCATATCACTGATGAAGAGAGTATATAATTGGATTCGTATAGGTTAAAAGATGTTTCTTATGATTGGGTTGTCATGTGGAAGAAAGGAAGGGGTGAAAATACAGCTCCCATGAGTTGACAGGTATTCCAAGATACTTTTCTAGACAGGTTCTTTCAACGTGAGTTACGGAAATCCAAGGTTAAGGAGTTCATAAACCTGAGGCAGGGCTCAATGACTATAAAAATGTACTGCCTTATGTTCAACCAGTTATCAAAGTATGCCCCCGAGCTGATAGCTGACACCAAATATAGTATGAGTAAGTTCGTTCCTGGAGTGTATGGATTAGTAGTTAAGGAGTGTAGGACTGCCATACTTACCGGAGATATGGATCTTACTAGATTGATGACTCATGCCCAATAGATCAAGGAAAAAATGTTGAAGGCAAGAGAGAGAAGGAATAAGAAGGCTAGAACTGGCCAGTTTGAGTATGGTCAGTCAAGGTCTGCAGGGGAAATCGCTCGTATTTTCAGAGTCGTCCGCAATTGAAAGTGTCATCTTCAGTTAGTACTCCCACTCCTAGAGGTAGGTAGGATCAGTGGGGTAAGTCTTCTATGTCTAGATCACAGAATAGTATGAGTGGTAAGCCCAATTATCCTCCATGTGCTAAATGTGGTAGAACCTATCCCGGTGAGTGCTTGTCTGAGTAGAAGGGTTGTTTTGGTTATGGAAAGTTGGGACATAAAATTAGAGAGTGCTCGTATACTAAGTAGGGAAATAAAGATGTTCTCCCTCAAACAGGGGCTACCAATGCACTAGCTCCTGCAGCTCGCCCAACCCCTTCTCAGGGAACGTCATTTAGTACCGGTGGAAGACAATGCCAGAATTGGTTCTATGCCCTACCATCCTGCCAGGAGCAGGAAGATTCACCAGATATTATTACTGGTATACTTTGTATTTTTTATTTTGATGTGTATATATTATTAAACCCTGGGTCGAGTTTCTCTTATGTGACCCCGTTGGTTGCTGTGAATTTTGAGATAAGTTCTGAAAAGATCCCCAAGCCTTTCTTGGTTTATACACCAGTAGGGGAATCAGTTGTTGCCAAAAGGATTTATAGAAAGTATCCCATTACTGTCCTTCATAACATCATGTTAGCAGATTTGATAGAATTAGAGATGGTCGACTTTAACCTTATTCTTGGTATGGATTGTATCCATTCTTATTATGCATCCATAGATTGTCGCACAAGAGTGGTGAAGTTTTAGTTTCCCGAAGAGCCAGCCTTTGAGTGGTCTAGTAATTCAGTGTCTCCCAAGAGTCATTTCATATCCTATCTCAAAGCTAGAAAGATGATCTCTAAAGGGTGTATCTATCATCTAGTTTGAGTGAAAGACATTAATTTTGAGACTCCAACAATTCAGTCAGTCTGTATAGTTAATTAGTTTCCTGATGTCTTTCCTGGAGATTTGCCAGAGGTACCTCCCGATAGGGAAACAGAATTCAGAATTGATTTTCTTCCTAATACTCAGCCTATTTCCATACCTCCATATCATATGGCTCCTGCCAAACTTAAGGAGTTGAAAGAGAAACTCAAAGATCTCCAAGAAAAAAGCTTCATAAGACCTAGTGTTTCTCCTATGGGGAATTCTCATTCTGTTCGTGCTAAAGAAAGATGGTTCTTTGCATATATGCATTGACTATCGTCAGTTGAATAAAGTCACAATCAAGAACAAATATCCTCTTCCTAGAATTGATGTCTTATTTGACCAACTCCAAGGTGTAAGTTATTTCTCAAAGATAGACGTTAGATTCCGCTATCATCAATTCAATGTAAGGGAATGTGATATTCCAAAGACAGCCTTCAAGACTCACTATGGTCATTTTGAGTTTCTAGTCATGTCCTTCGGGCTAACAAATGCCCAATAGCTTTCATGGACTTGATGAACTGAGTGTTCAAACAGTATCAGGACATGTTTGTCATAGTCTTTATCGATGATATTCTTTTCTACTCTCATAGTGAGAATGATCATGTAGACCACCTTCGAATTGTGTTGCAAACTTTTAGAGATCACCAGTTTTTCGCCAAATTTAGCAAATGTAAATTTTGGCTAAGGTCAGTTGCTTTCCTCGGCCATTTTATTTCCAGTGAGGGTATTAGAGTTGATCCCCAAAAGACAGAAGCCGTAAAAAATTGGCCTATACCTATCTCTCCATTAGACATTAGGAGTTTCTTAGGTTTATCTGGATATTACAGATGTTTTGTTGAGGGTTTTTCATCCATTGCATCTTTTATGACCCGATTGACTCAGAAAAAAGTTAAGTTTTTGTAGTCAGATTCCTGTGAGAAGAGTTTTCAGGAGTTGAAGACTCGACTCACTTCAGCCTCAGTGTTAGCGTTACCTAATGGTACAGATGTTTTTTTTGTGTATTGTGATGCCTCTAAAGTTGGTTTGGGTTGTTTTATGATGTAGAGAGGTAAGGTCATAGCCTATGCCTCTAGAAAGATTAAACCTCATAAAAAGAATTACCCAACCCATGATATTGAATTAGCTTTTGTGATGTTTGCTTTGAAAATATGGAGACACTACTTTTATGGTGTGCCTGTTGATGTGTTCACGGACTACAAAAGCTTGCAATATGTGTTTACACAGAGGGAGTTAAATCTCCATCAGAAAAGGTAGTTAGAACTACTGAAAGATTATGACATGAGTGTGCTGTATCATCCAGGAAAGGCCAATGTAGTGGAAGATGCCTTTAGTAGATTGTCTATGGGATGCGTTGCTCATGTGGAGAATGATAAGAAAGAGTTAGCTCAAAAAGTTCACCATTAGCTCGAGAAGTGCACCGTTTGGCTAGGTAGGGTGTTAGATTTATTAATTTGGCGGAAGGTAGCGTTTGGGTATAAAGTAGTGCAGAATCTTCCTTAGTTTCTGAGGTGAAGGAGAAACAATATCAGGATCTATTCTTGGTGAAGTTGAAGGAGTCGGTTAAAGACCAAAAGGTAGAGGTTTTCTCCCAAGAGGGAGATGGTGTGCTGAGATACCAGAGTAGATTGTGTGTACCATGTCTAGATGAGTTGATACAATAGATTATGGCTGAGGCACATGGTGTGCGTTATTCCATTCATCCTGGTGATACTAAAATGTACTGAGATTTGCGAGAAATCTATTGGTGGAGCGGTATGAAGAGAGATATAGCGGAGTGTGCAACTTGTCAATAGGTTAAGGTAGAGCACCAAAGGCCTAGTGGTATTTTTCAAGAGTTTATTATTCCTTCTTGGAAGTGGGAAGAGGTGAATATAGACTTTGTAATAGGGTTATCCCATTCGCTTCATCGTCATGATTCGATTTGGGTAATTGTGGATAGATTGACTAAGTCAGTGCATTTCTTGCCAGTTCATATGTCCTATACAAGTGAGGATTATGCTAAGATGTATATCCGAGAGTTAGTCAGATTGCATGGAGTACCCTTATCCATTATCTCAGATAGCCGTACTCAGTTCACCTCTAAGTTTTGGAAAGCTTTTCAGAAGGGTCTCGGTACCCAAGTTCATCTTAGTTTCACTTTTCATCCTCAGACTGATGGTCAAGAAAAGAGGACCATTCAGACTCTAGAAGATATGTTGAGAGCATGTGTGCTTGATTTCTGGGGTAGTTGGGATGAGCATTTTCCATTGATTGAATTTTCCTACAACAGCAGTTATTATGCTAGCATTCAAATGGCCCCTTTTGAGGCACTTTATGGGAGGAGATGTAGATCATCTATTGGATGGTTTGAAGTGTGTGAGGTCGTGTTGTTAGGGCTAGAGATGGTGTTAGAAGCTATGGAGAAATTTTAGTTGATTCAAAAAAGGTTAAAAACAGCTTAGAGTCATCAGAAGTCATATGCGGATGTAAGAAAAAGAGATCTTGAGTTTGAAATTAATGATTTAGTCTATTTACAGGTTTCACCCATGAAGGGGGTAAAGAGATTTGGCAAGAAAGGGAAACTTTGTCCCTGTTATATAGGTCACTTCTAAATTTTAAACCGAGTTGGGAAGGTGGCATATGAGCTTGAGTTGCCTAAAGATTTATCATCCGTACATCCTGTGTTCTATCTATCTTTGTTAAAGAAGTGTATTAGAGATCCAGCAGTTGTAGTACCCTTATAAAGTACAAACATTCATGATAGCCTCTCTTATGAAGAAATTCCAGTTGAGATCTTTGATCATCAGACTCGTAAACTAAGGAACAAAGAAGTCCCCTAGTCAAGGTTATCTGGAAAAATCAATCCATTGAGGGATCCACTTGGGAAGTAGAAGCAGGTATGCAGACCAAGTACCCTCATCTTTTCGCTGCGGATTCAGATTCAGTTTAAGGTAACAAGTTTCCTCAGATCATCTCTTTTCATTCTAAGTTTCAGCTTTATATAGTCAGTCATTCTATAGTTCATGCATTTGCAATCAATTGAGTCATGCTTTTAGTTGTATATGCTGGTTATGACCTCAATTTTCAGCATTTCAACTTCGCTAGCCACATTCGAGGGAGAATGTTCCCAACGGGGAGATATTGTAATGCCCCAAACGTTTTCTAGCTTAATCTCGTTCCTAGAATATAAGGGATGTTTTCCAAAATGAATAATATATTTTTCATATAGAATTTTATAGATTTTGACTTTTCATTGTGTGGAAAATTAAATAAGCTTTCCAGAGTTATAAGATTCGCTTAAATCCGATAACCGAGTAAGAAGTTATGGCTATTTTAAGTTCCAGTCGTAAAACACCGTCATTTGGACCCTTAGCGCATCGTGGAGCAGTATAAAATCCTATTTGTCATTTTCCAGTGGCCCTCCGTGATATTGGCGCATCGCTGAGAGGGACAATTTCCCATTGGTCAATTTCCAGAGGCCTAACCTGATAGTGGCGCGTCGCGCCATAGGCCAAAATGGTATTTCTGTAGGGCACCGTAATGGTGGCGAATCGAGTTGAAGTTCCAGGTCCCAATTGTCAAAATTCAGTGGGACAGCGTGACAACTCCGTATCCCAGAAACCCCCAATTTCTCATTCGTCATCTTCCAGTGGCTTTGTGCGATTGTGGCGCGTCACGCCAAGGCCAAAAATTGGGACCCCAGTTTATTTTTCCAATTACGTTTAAAAGTTAAAGGGGGGTATTTTGGACTTTTACCCAAACCCAATCCATTTAAACACGAGATTAAAGACTTTTAGAAGCATTATATGCTAAGTTTCTTCAAAATTACTCTCATCTAAAACCCTAGGCTTCAACATTCATCTCCAAGAAACTCAAGATTCCACCATCCTTTCTCCAAATTGATTCAAGATTTAAGATCCCTAGACCAAGAGCTTCAAGAATCTTTATTCAAGAGTGCGAATAGAGTCTCAAAAAGTAAGATTGTGCGTCTAGTTCATCATCTAAGGTATTTGGGGTTTGAACAAGAACAAATCTTTCGTTCTTGTGCCCAACAACCTGAATTTTATTAAAGATTTTATGATTTGCAAGTTGGGGTTTATACCCAAAGTGTCTTGTTTTAAGTTTATGAACTTGTAAGTGATTTAAGCCTTAAAGTGCATGTTTGTTCCACCTATTTATGCTTTGAATTGCAGATTTATACCATGAATTGCATACCCCTATTGTGAATTTCTATTTTCAAGTGTTTTCAAAATAATTGCTAAGAATTAAGATTCATTAAGAAATTATGATCATTTAAGTATATATATATATACATGCTTTAAATCCAAGGACGAATTTTTGAGATTGTTAAAGTATTTCAATACTAATATTGTGAGCATGAAGTTTATTGTGATTTGACAAAATTTCCAAGTATGGGTTGTAAGCCATAAGTTTCAATCTTGGTATTCAAGAAAGGTGATTTTAAGCAATATTTGACCTTTTGGTCCTAAGATAAAATAGGGAATCCACATTATTCATCTAGTTCATGATTCAAAGTAAAGAAAAGCATAACCGATTTTCATTATAGACCTTTGTGCTATTTTAAGGTGGATTTTCCTAAGAAGTACTGAGCAATAAGTATGGGAGTAGTATTTAGCACCGAGTTGGGTATGATTCCAAGGTATCATGCCCCAGAACTACGTGCCACCATAGGCTTTAAACGGCCATAGTGGGCTAAGATATTGATCACTTAAGTTAAGGTTCTATTTCGATGGAAAGGGTAGAATAACTCTCCCCAATGTGGGAAAGATGTTGCACTCCATGTATGCTCACATGGTTTATGTCGGTTAGAAGAAACTCTCAAGCCCAAAGTCCCAAAGTTCCAAGATTTTCAAAGCTCCCAAAGCTTCTAAGTTTCAAAAGAAAAGAATAATAGAAAAGCTTTTATATGACTAAGTGTTATGACTCACTAGATTTACAAGCATTATTTTTTATACATTATGTTATATTTCGATATTTTTGATAATCAATCTTATGTGAGTCATATAAATCCAACATGCATTTACTTTCCAATTGTGATAATGTCTTACTTATGCATTACACCCCCATATACTCAGTACATTCTCAATGTACTGATCCACATATATGTCTATGTGCTGCATTGTCTTATAATGTTGGTTTAGGTTCTCAGTATAAGCAGCGTGAGTAGTTCGAGCATCTCTATCTATGTCCCTACTGTTAGTGAGTCCTCATGATTCGAGGGCCTACTTCTTCAGATTTCCAGCTTTCATAGTAATTGAGTTATTGTTTTCAGTTTAGTCCGAGTCAGTTGGGGGTTTGTCCCAATGACTCTCTAGTTCCTTAGTAAGTAGAGGCTTCTCAGACTATTAGTTGAAGTTTCATACTTTCAGCACTTGTTCTTCAGATAATGTTTTCAGTTATTTCAGTTCAAATTTGGCATGATATAGTAATTTTGCTTGATTAATTTATCCTAAAGTAAGCTCCAGATTTAGTAGCAGGCTAAAAGGGTTAGCTTGGGGCTACTCTTAGCCCTGGGCACCGTGTGATGTCTCGGGATGAGATTTTGGGGCTTTACAAGTGTATACATGAACACCAAATCCACTTCCTAGTCTCTAATACAAAAACACTAAATTATTTTCTAGGACATCCCCTTTCAGGGACACTAATCATAATTTCATCTAAATCCCAAAGTCATCAACTTACGACTAGCATTTTCATATGCATAGGCACGCACGTTTCTAAATACTTAACGCTCCATCTTCAATTCCTTAGAATACTACTATTGCACCTCTAATCACATAACCTACAACTTCACAAAATCTGTAAGACTATACCAAGGGCGCATATTGCCTACCCATTTTTCCTCAATTCAACTCTAGATAGCACCATACAACATCTTCCCAGACTTTTCCATACTACAAGGTTCAAGAATTAAACCTAGGTACACAAAACACTTATACACATAAAACTTCATTAGCAACCTGCTACCAGTGGGTTCAACTTATTCCCATATACTCATGTTCTTATCCACTTAATGGTTCAACCACAATTCATCGTTTTAACACTAGTCCTTATGTACACATATACCACACGATTTTCACTTAAACTTTTTATAAATCATCAACCTAGGCCATTTTGCACATCACATCAAGCCGTCTAATTACTCCACAAAACATGCATCATTAATCTTAAGCTATTATTCTCACCACTATATTCCACACCTACTTTCCATGTCTAAAGTTCAAGCCTGTTGTCTATCCTCAATTATATACCACCGGTAAAGCATACCACATACTATACTAGTCCATTAAATTGGGAAATCAACCCAAATACTTCACTTCACTTTGCTACTACCTACAATCACAACCCCTCCATAAACCCACTATTACAACTCGAAATCCACTACTAAATAAAAGACCATCAATGGGGGTAAAGTCATATGATTGGTTTAGTCGATCTTAACCTTGCATTATAACCCATTTCAATCTTATCAATATAGTCTAATTTCACACATCATACTTACTTACATAATCATACATCACAATGATCTTCAAAATTCAATGAACACTAATGAGTCTCTACTTATAACTTATTAACTAATCTATCCCTTTCCATTCACATCCTATAAATGATTTCGACAACCACCATAACCATCAATTCTGAGATCCTTCCCTATTCTAAATAAATAATAATCATATCATGTATCTTCTTTCATAGACTACCATACAATCTACAAATATTGTTGAACATTAGTCTATTATTATACCACATTAGTCTATCACTATACAATGGAAACCCACTCCTCAATCCACGATTATACAACTAAAACTATTTATTTATGCAAATGTCACCCTCACTCTGACTGCTAACCTTGTGACTTCATGTCACTAACTTCTAGACCATCTCACCACCAATAGGTCATGAGACTTTAACATACACTATTACTCGGGTAGGAATACAGTTCCGACATTCTGCTACACATCATTATCCTTAAACATCACATCCCCAATAAGAATTTTTATTAAAGGAGACTGAATACACTCCATACTTCAAGATCAACCACACGACTAATGTAGATAGGAGTATATTCTTAAATAACACACTTTAAAGCACTGATGGACTCATCTCAAGTCCTTGTGATAATTCATAACTTTATAAAAAACTTAATTAGAGAGAACCACATCGCTGGGGGAGCTAGACTCTTAGACTTGTATCGCCTCGACAATGAGGCATGACCCATGAATCAAGAACAAGGAATGAACTTGGATAACTTTCTTATGGATGACTCTATAGCACAAACTAGAGTATGAAAGAATGGAAAACAACTCCTAAATGCTCGGTATCCTCCTGATTATAAATGTGGTGCACAACACACCCATAAGCAAGACTCTACTAGACACGATTTTGCAGATACCTTGGGACCATGAACTGAGCTCTGACACCAAGTTTGTCATGACCCAAACCGAGGTCCTGGCCATAATGAGCATCCTGAACCATGAAGGCCCAGGCGCCCCTTTCTTTCTGGAAATCATACACAACATTCGTATACTTTAACAACTGCGGAAATAAGTAATAAAGATGGTAACATGGTCAAATCACTTAGTTCAGCAAAATAATATGAAACTTGAGTTCACAACATTCAACAAAACATTTGACACCAGTCTACAAAATCTCTAACACTGTGAAAGTCAACATCTGTACAAAGAATGGGACAAGGACCCCAGTCAAACCGTAAAAAAAGAGAAATAACAAAGTTTAATAACCAGGCCTTCCAGAATAGAGAAAGCTCACCAACTGCAACTTCTGGCACATGAATCTATTGTTGGATGGGACCCCGGGACTGTGTCTCAAATCCTAAAATATAGGAGGTCAATATAGATGTACTGGTATGTGAAATAACTCAGAATAACATGTTTTATACAAAAATAGATGAGAGCATTTCATAATAACAGCGAACATAATATAAGTAGAAATACATAGGCATATTTAATAAACTTCAAATCAATTCTTGTCAGCCTTGACTCACTCTTTGTTATTCTTTTGAGCTAGTCTGTACACCCTACAAATTTGAAATTCCACAGGCTATGTGGAACCCATCCTTGACTCGGCGGCCGAGCCTCCAATCCAAGTAGCTTCCAGGATTTGGAGCTGGTGATACCCCCCATGTGAGCACACCATAGGAATCCCCCCATGTGAGATGTCCTAATTATTTTATTATCCTCTCATGTAGGATACAATATCATATGACCCACATCGGCAACTACGGTTTTCAGAGATGAACCCTTATACTCAAACACCTTCTTCAAGTAACCTACTAGCTCTCTTAAGACCAACTTTTAGTTCTTTAAAGTAGACATGTTCATACTTTCAAAACATTCAATACTTATCTTGTTAAGGTCATGTAATCATGGGTATCGTGATACCCTGACTTGCAAGCCAATCAAATCTCATCATATCAATCTGTAGCCCTTTTCACTTATTATCATATTAGTGACCACTCTAACTTTTAAACATCAGATGAGATAGAGAGTTATGCAATAAATCTTTCATTCAAAATCTTCATCAAAACATTCTCCTCCCAATTGCGGAATCAATAGGTGGTCACCCTATATTTGTAATTTCTTAAAATCCAAGGAAGTTGTTAATTTGACACAATGAACATTTATCATGTGAAAACATATACTCAACATTTCATAAAAAGTACCAAACCATGATCATTTAACAATCATTCACCCATTAGTTTTTCATTTAGAAAGTTCATGCCTTTAAACAACCCATAACAATCAAAATCAATAATATCATGATAAAAGAGGGAGTTTTAATCATTCATGCTCTTATTCAAACTTTACAAAACATACGAAATCAAATATACATAGTTATAGTTCATCTTCCATGAAAAGTGGTTCAAGACAACATATAGTTTTCATCAAAACAATCCCATGATGCATATTTTTCGAAAACAATATCGAACAATTCATTATGAAACATAATTGGGGATCTTTAATCTTGATTAAACGTTTAAACTTACGCCCATGATTTTTAAAGTATCCCCACATACTTTTGATTATAAGATTTGAAAGATCAAACTCGGATCTTGATATGTTTTCTTGAAATCTTGAACTTAAGGATTGGTTCTTGATTTCTTGTTCTTGGAGGTGGTTAGGGTTTTAGTTTGAGAGAAAAATGAATAAGGATGCAATTGATGCTTCTTGGGGCTGAATTTTTATGTTAGGGAAGGATTAGGGTGAAGGAAAGGATGCTTTTTCCCTTAAAAGCACGAAAATAGAACTTGGGAATTAGGAGCGTGCGACAGAGCGCGGGTCGCACGTTAATTGTGTGCAGCTATTGCCTCTCTCACGAAAATGGTTGTAACTTTTTACTTGGGCATCAGATTTAGGCAAAATTGGTATCGTTGGAAAGAGGAATCAAAGAACTTTCATTTGATATATAGTAGGAAAATTATTTATATATATACAAGAAGTTATGATCAATGGAAATCGACCTTAATTTAGACGCTCACCGAAACTCAATCGATAGGAAAACTTTCAACTCTCCCTTGAGTTGAGGGACCTCTAAGATCTCAAATCATGCTCAACATGACTACCACACTACATAATTGATTAAAAAACTAATTTGCATAGGATTTATGTCTTTTGGAACCTTTACGCGTAGGAAAAACGGTTTACGTTCTAGTCCGAAATGCGGAGTGTTACAAATTTTTGCACCAGATATCAGCTATGCACCAATTGAAGTTACATACTTCCTCTATATCCCAACGGATCCTTGGGATTCATTTAGAGCCCTACAAAAATGAATCAAATATACTACTAGTCTATGTACAACATTTTGGACTCAGTGAAACCATTGAATTAAAAAGAGATCGTTCACAATAAATTTGCCTCCAGGACCCCTCTAGGCTTATATTTAACTAGTTTTCACGAAAAGGATTGAAGTGCTAAATAACAGATTGGTACCAGAAATAACTATGCTACTGACTCAGTATCAACACTTCAAATCTAGTAGTACTGTTAAATCACTATTTGACTTATGGCTTTAAAAGCCTCTAAAAGTCTCAAATTCACCCAAAATACACCCCAATGCATAGGAGACCGTGCCAACAAATTCCACAACTCACAAATAACATGTATCAACTACAGAGAAGGCCAAAATGGACAAAACATATAAAAAGGTGCAATTCATCGCTACGGTTGTTACAATATTAAACATGACCAAGTAGAGATAGATGTTTTAGATTGACTAGTAAAAATATATTCTAAAGTTATTATAAGTAATTATATTCTCAATCTTGATAAAACTATTATGACTTATATATATGAATAATTATCATTTTAATTTATTAATAGATGAGATACTGAGATGGACCAATATGCATGAAAATTGAATGCTAATAATATATATTGGTGAAATAATAAGTTATTCATACTTGATATAGGCTGATGATATGCATTAATCAGAAGCTTCTAAGTTTTCAACATGTCAAATCTTGCAAATGGTTTAATGAATTTGGTACATGCAATAATTTAAGTAGTTCTATAGAGAAAATTAATCCTTGAATTAAGTTCGTGTCACAGTCCAAAAATAGGTCATGATGGCACTTATCATGGTCCAGTCATGATAAGTGAGTCAATCACCGAAACTGATAAAGGAAAAATTAAAATCAACAATAACAGAAATCAAGGTGAGACTTTTAAAATAAAGCCAGATCAATACAAGTACAATAATAATGGAAGCTTGAAAGAAATGTCATAAATTCCAAAACCTTGTGATAGGGGGCAAGAGCGTCTAGTACAATATCCAATAATCAAAAATACACATCTATCTCTAAATCATAAATAAAGATAAGTAAGGATAGATGAGGTCCAAAGCAGCCTCAAACTCTGAAGTAAATCAGTACCCCAAAATATGAATCTCTATAAAAATAAATTACCATGCCTTGTGCTCGAGCTAGGAACTACATCAAAAGGGTACAGTAGAAATGAGTATGGTCCACTTGTACTCAGTAGGTATTATAGGCTGACCAAGCAAAGCAAAAAATAATTTAGGTAAAGAAAACTATGAGCATATCACCTACAAAAAAGTTATAAATGATAGATCACACCATCTCTATGTCACGAACCAGAATAGGATCATGACAGATGCTAAGGAGGTTAGGACTCCAAACCAAGCCTCATCAGAATTCTATAAAAAATTAGACAAAGTTTTCCCTTTTTTGGGTCTATCAAAAAAATTTCCTGTCTCAAAACAGCATAGCAACCCAACATCACAATCAACACACTAATAACACCAACAACGCATCAAAACCATCAACAATACACCTCTACCACCAAATAACAATGCGAAATACATCTCCAAAAATGAGAGAAAGCCAAATACTCCACCAGTCTAAAATAATGAAAGAATACTTAAAACTCTAAAGACATGACTATGGATCAACTCTAAGAGTTTTTAAGAAAAAGAACATAACAAATAAATAAACTGAAGCCCACGTGAACAAATGCGGGGCTCACCAGGAATATTTCAACTCGAACCCTCTAGCTAATGAAATCCTCTCTAACGTCACCTACGTTCTCTGTAAAAATAATAGCGAGAAGTGATGCGCTAGCTCAGTGAGTAATAATACTTAACCACACCCGCTTTAATTGGGACAAGTCATTAAAAATAATGAAGTATATGCTCTTTTAGAAGACAGTATCCATAAATAGTATAATTTGTTTCATGTATGCAAGATGAACTAATTTTTCAGTAATTAACTCAATAACCATTATATAATATCAAATATTACATATTTTGGAGGTTTTCAAGAATGAATCATGTAATCACTATGGCATTCTATTTCAAGAATAGCCAATAA
The DNA here is from genome assembly GCA_030864215.1 of Capsicum pubescens. Classification (NCBI taxonomy): domain Eukaryota; kingdom Viridiplantae; phylum Streptophyta; class Magnoliopsida; order Solanales; family Solanaceae; genus Capsicum; species Capsicum pubescens. The sequence continues at coordinate 281,088,030 of CM061542.1, forward strand.
CAGTGGGCCCCTTGTAAACGAGTAAAATATCATATCAGTAAGTACCTACTCAAGGGAGATTAGTAATAATATGCTAGTTCTATTACAGCCCACTAGTAAGGGTTGTAACAATAATCGGTAAATATAAGGTGCACCAAGTTTAACGAACCCGTCCTTATCTAAGAAATTTAAATCAATGTCTACTCTCATTTATATTTTCTTTATAAACTGTATATATTCATATCAAAGTATTTTCAAAATGGTGCATAGCATTTAAGTTCATATCACATCATATTACGTATAAAATTGAATAAAAGACATGTCATGTTACTTATGTCTCAAGTAAATGAAATAACTTTCACTATAACAATACTATATCAAGTAAAAAATACTTGCCCCACGTCCAATTTCAAAACATTCTATAACTCATGTTTCATCAAAATTATGTATAAAAGATGCAAGTTATTAAACACAAATCACGGGAAGGTGACTACTCACAGTACTCTTGTCGGAATACCAAATTTGTCACCTCAAACAATTGATATAATTTTCTTCGATCAAATCTATAATCACATCATGTTAATCTTGTGTTAATTTCTTTGTTTAAGCTATAACATAACTACTTTAGACTTCCCAACTTAGGTATTTTAGGATAACTTTCAATTCATCGAATTTCATACCCAAAATCACACCTTACTGTGCATATTTCTTGTCTTTGATAATTAAATTTTAATACCTAAAATAAATTACCTAGACTAAAAATCATGATAAATATGTAGGAAAGAATTTACCTTAAATCCGATAGAAATCTCTCAAGGATTTCCCCTTTTTTCCTTCTTTCTCTTTCTCTTATTTCTCTATCTATTAAGTTTTTTTTCTTCCTTTGGTTGGGTGTGATGTATGCAACAAACAACCCTTCCAAAACCCTTTGCTTTTACAATTTTTTTCCTAGTCTTTAATTATTTTGGTTTACATTAGCAAATTTCCAATCTTAGGTAAGTTCATACTGCCCACTAGTTTATGGGCTTGACCCACTAGTTTTTTTTTTTTTTTAACTTTTAACTTTTAGATAAAGGGTACTACATTCTTGCCACCTTATGAAATTCAGTTCCCAAATTTTAAAATATATGCATACCTGTAGACTGAAACAAGTGGCATACTTTACTCACACGTCATTTTCATACTCCCAAGTAGCTTCTTCAACAGTATGATTCATCCATCTGACTTTTACGGACATAAAGTCTTTTGACTGTAACCTTCTTACTTGTCTATCAATAATAGCCACTGGTTCCTCTTCATAGGTTAAGTTCTCATCAAGCTGCAAGGTTGGTGCTTCAATAAAAAGAGAAGAATTTGATATATGCTTTCTCGACATACAAACATGGAACACTGGATGGATGAAGGACATCCCAGAAGGGAGTGCCATACAATATGTCACATCTTCTACTCAATCAAGTATCTCATATGGTCCTATATATATGGCTTAATTTACCTCTTTTTTTTTGAATTGCACCACACCTTTCATAGGAGAGACTCATAGAAAAATCTTATCCCTAATTGTGAAAAACAAATCTCTTCTCCTCTTATATGTGTACGACTTTTTCTTGCTTTGAGCTGTGAGCAACCTCTGTCTAATTAATCAGACCTTTTTCATCGCTTCATCCACCTAGTCTTGTCTTAAAACCTTAGCTTCTTCATCAAACCACTAGACAGGAGAATGACACCGCCTACCATACAAGACACATGGATCCATCTGAATGATTTTTCTAAAAACTATTACTGTAAGAAAATTAGGCTAAGGGTAAATAAGTATCCCAATTGCTTCCAAAATAAAGAATGCAAGATTTCAACATATCCTCCAAGATTTGTATAGTATGCTCAGACTGTCCGTCCATCTACAAATGAAATAAAGTACTAAGATCTACTCGGGTGCCCAATGCTTCTTGAAAAGATCTCCAAATGTGTAAAGTGAACTGTAATCCTCTGCCCAAAATGATGGACAATTGAACTCCATGAAGTTGGACAATTTCATCCATAAATAACTAAGCATATTTCACTCCACTATATGTAGTATTTACCAAAAAGAAGTGAGCTAATTTAGTAAGTCGGACTATAATCATCCATTTAGAGCCATATCCTTTAATGGTTCGCGGTAGCCTAATTACAAAATCCATGGTAATTATTTCCCATTTATAATTTGTAATCCTGATCCTTTGTATTAATCCTGTTGGTCGTTGATGCTCCGCTTTAACCTGCTGACAAGTCTAACAACTTGAAGAAAAGTTAGCAATATCTTTCTTCATACCTTCCAACCAGTACAATTTTTTCAGGTCATGATATATCTTAGTCGAGCCAGGGTGAATGGTATATCTGGAGTTGTAAGGTTCCTCAAGAATAACTTGACTTAATCCAGCTGCATCTGGTAAACATAATCGATTACCCTATCGGAGAATACCATCACAACCAACAATCATCGTCTTATTTTAACCAGCTAGGACCTCATCTTGATATTTACACGATTGTACATCATCATATTAAGTGGCCTTTATGCTCTCTACCAAAGAAGATTTTTCTTGAACACAAGCTAACAATACCCCTAACTTTTCAACACCAAATTTGACACATTTACCTTTAAGTTTCTACATTTCTTTTGCCAATTGTTTCTTTCCAAGAGCTATATTTGCCAAACTACCCATAGATTTCCTTCTCAAAGCATCATCCACAACATTAGCTTTTCCAGAATGATACAAGATAGCACAATCATAATCCTTAAGGAAATCCATCCACCGACGCTGTCAAAGATTTAGATCTCTTTGTTGAAAGATATATTTCAAAGTTTTATAATCAGTATAAAACTCAAAAATTTCACCATATAAGTAATGCCTCTAAATCTTATGAGAAAACACCACAACGGCCATCTCCAAATCATGTGTAGGATAGTTCAGCCCGTACTTCTTCAACTATCTCAAAGCATAAACAATAACATAATTATGTTGCATGAGAACACATCCTAATCCAACCCTCAAAGCATCACAGAATATCTTGAATCCTCCAAAACCTGATAGTAAGGCTAATACTGGTGAGGTGGTCAAATATGTTTTGAGTTTTTGAAGAGTTTCTGAAAGCTCTACTCACGTTCTTTCATCGATTGGAACTTCATATTTTTCTATGTTAACCTGGTCATTGGACCTACAATTCTAGGGAAATCTCGTACAAAAATGCCTATAGTAATTAGCCAAACCTATAAAGCTGTGAATCTCTGTAGGTGAAGTAGGTCTAGGCTATTTCTGCACTGCATCTGTGTTTTTGAAATCCATCGTGATACCATCTTTGGAGACAACATGTCAAAAAAATGATACTGAGTCATGCAAAAATTTGCACTTAGAGAACTTAGCATAGAGCTTATGTTCCCGCAATACTTTCACTACAGTCATCAGATTATTCTCATGTTCTTCCTAGATACGAGAATATATTAGAATATTATCAATAAATACTATCACAAATATTTCCAGAAACATCCTGAACACCCTATTTATCAAATCTATGAATGCAACTAGAGCATTGGTTAACCCAAAAGGTATCACAAAAAACTTAGAATGTCCATATCGAGTTATGAAGGCTGTCTTGGATATATCTTCCTCACTGATTCGACGATGATGATAACCAGACCAAAAATCAATCTTCAAAAAATGGACAACCCCTTGCAAATGATCAAACAGGTCCTTTATACGAGGCAACAAAAATTTATTCTGTATTGTTACCTTGTTTAGCTATCTGTAATCAATACACATTCTTAGAGACCCATATTTCTTCTTTAAAAACAAAATTGGTGCATCCCTTGGTAAAGCAATGGACTTGATAAAACTCTTATCTAGAAATCCTTGCAACTGTTGTTTTAGCTCCTTCAACTCTATTGGTGCCATACTATATGGGGGTGTAGATATTGTCATAGTTTTAAGTGCCAAATCAATATCAAAGTCTATCTCTTTCACTGGAGGTAATCCTAGCAACTCATCAAGAAATACATCAGTAAAATTCCTTCACAACGGGTAGCTCATCCAAACTAAGAGCCCCCTCTCCAATATCACTTACCATAGCTAAGAGACCCATGCAACCTTTCTTCAATAGTATTTGGATTTTCATAGATGATATAAGTTTACCAATCTCTGGAACTTGACCCCCTTTTAAAACAAAACTAGATTTGTTGGGTATCTCATCTATGCCCATAAATACATCAATATTAATTATATCAAGTACAATCAAGTTAGCAAGTGCATCCCTACCTTCCACTATGATCTCGCAATCATGATACACATACTCAACTAACAAGGAATCTCCCATAAGAGTATCAACAATAAAAAGACAATTCAATATTTCTGGCTATTTATCAAATTTCACAGCAAAGTATGAGATACATAAGAGTGGGTAGAACCCGGATCAATCAAACCATATACATCAAATGAACAGACAAAAGAATACTTGGAAACACTATATTCAAGGCCTGAACCTCCCGCCTAGTAAGTGCAACCGCTCTCGACTGTCCTCTACAAGCATTTTTTATGCCTAATTTCTAGCAACCGATTCTCCATTATCTCGACCTTCATTTCCAGTACCAACAGTATTATGAATATCCTGGATATGTGCAACTAACTGACTAGAACCCTGACTAACATTCCTTGGAGGATGAGGACAATCCCTAATTTAATGACCTAATTTGCCACACCGAAAGCACTCTTCAGTCAAAACACGACACTGACTCATATATGATTTACTTCAAGTCTGGCAGGATAGAGTAGTGGCATACATCTGGCTAGAACTATGATATCTATAAAATGTTGAATACCCCTGAGTACCCTGTCTAGGAGGTGGCTTGTATGCAGATTGTGAAATAGAATCGGTCCGTGTCTGATAGCCTTGCAGTTTTCCCTTATTTGCCGCTTTGGTATTTGCACTAAAGTCACCACTAAAATATCCCCCTATCTTAGCCTTCTTATGAACATTATAAGTTGTCCGCTCTACGCGACCCCTATTCTTAATTTTTCTAGCAAGATCCACTATCTCATAATAAGTCAAGACTTTCATCTGTGGGACTACCGCATTATAGAGACGAGCAACAAGACCATTAACAAACCTTTGGATTCGAGCTACTTTTGTGGATATCAAGTAAAAAGAATATCTAGCTATTTTGCAGAATTTAGAATTATAAATCGACACATCCATATCTAGAGTCTATTCTAATTTCTCAAACTGATCTGTATATTTTTGGTTTTAACTGTAAGGGAGAAAGTTATCCATGAAGAACTTAGTAAACTCATTACATGTCAGTCATTCCTAGAAATAATGTATCATACCAAACATTATCCATGTCCTCCAATTGGTATAATACCATAACCCTCTCACTAGAACATCTCAGCGTATGCAGTGCCTTGAATCTACCACCCAAAAAGCTCTGAGGATCAACTGAATTATCATAACCTGTGAATTTTGGTGTTTTCAATTTTAGAAACTCCTGCAAAGACACCTCCTTGTTTCCAAACTTGTAAGTCTGAACAGGTGCTTGGAATTGTGTTTGTGATAGTACAGAAGTATGCTGATCAACCCTCTCCTATCTATCCAGTCGATCGGTCAAGCCTTTTATAGCTCTTTATATGAAAGCAAGTGCCTCAACAGTACTACCCTCATGCGATGGTGGAGGTGTACTAGCATTTCTTTCAGGAGTGGGCTTTCTTAAAATTCTTAGAGTGGTAGAGCGATTTCCTGTGGTATCACAACTACCCCAGCCTAGGCCCCTTCTGAGAGATTCGCTTCTTCCCTTACCATTAGTTGCTCGAGTGTGAACCATCTGATTAATAAAACAAATACGGTTAGATTTATCTAATTAATCCTAATGTCACACACATAAGGAAGAATGATAAAGAAAATCAAGACACATTCTATCACACTCCCATAGAATCATGATTATATAGAAATGGCCGGCAGTATAACCATAATTGAGATTATACTACTAGCATGCGCCCCAATAGTCACAAAAATAATATAGTCTCTAACACCAACTTTGTCATGACCCAAAATAGGAGATCATGACCCACACTAAGGAGGTTAGGACTCTAAAGAAAGCCTCGTCCGAATTCTACAGAATATCAGACAGAGTTTCCCCTATTTTGGGGCCTATCAGTATTACTCCCTCTGAATATCAAGTATTTTTATAAAGCTTACTAATTTATTTAGATACTTTACTTGTATATTTAAGTTCTCTTTTTAATTTTTTTCTGCTTTACTGCAGAGTAAGAAATAATTTTAAACTACATGCTTTTAAAGACTACAACAAAAGCAGTATTTGTCTTAAAGACAAGGAGAAAATCTCTGTTATTTTTGTTTAATTAGGAAAAAATATATTTCAAAATTAATGCATTCTATTTTTTTTATGCAAAAGCAATTAAGAGAGATAAAAGTATCACTTAATTAGTGGGCTTTTGCAATGTCTACATGTTCCAACATTTCATTTCAATGAATGATGATGATGATGATGATAAACTAGTCTTTTCCATTATCATTCAGTTTTTATATCCTTATAAGCAAGTTCTTTTATTAAATTGTGTTAATTTTTTCATGTTGTAGAAAGCTTTATAGTGAAATAGATTTGAAGATTTTGGTTTTTGTATATCCTTTGGATTCCTTTCTAATGCTGTCATTCATATGATTTTAATTACTGTGCGCATTTCAAGAATTTTGTAGCCCATTCTAGAGATCTGTAAAAATATGTGGTTATAATTTTGACGATCTATTAGAAATGTGATGAGCCATGTGTTGTTTCAAAATCATGATTGTTTTTTATGATTTAGGATTTGACAATAATATTTGTATCCCTTCTAAAAATTAGTAATGAATATTTCTAGACACTTTCCTCATTTAAAGATAGCTAGGGATCGATAAACATTAAGTTGTATCACGAGTTAAACAATAATCTTTAGATGAAAAATTTAGTGCGTCACAATAAAATTAACCAAATGTTTTGCATCTCTTGCTATCATTTGAGTGAATTCTGTGAGAGAATATGCCTTAGCAAATAGAAAACTTCTAGCTTGTCTCAAATGATGCGTATTAGAGGAATATGAGTTCTCCAAAGAAAATTCAAAATGTTTGAAAATATGACTGTTCGTCTAGATTTCGTGAATCTAATCTTATAACTTTTCATAACAAAATCAAAGTTTGAATGGTGACAATGAACATTTTATTTGTGCAAATTATACACATATTACTAATAACAAATTTTATAATGTAGTAGCCAGACTATATAATCAAAATACACTCCAACTTTTTTATATTTTTGTCTAGTTTGCCTAATTTTTTTTTCTTTCTTGTGTTCTTTTTATATGTTATGGATAATCCTCAAAGTGTTTTTCTATTTTTTTTAAGAATAAACATCAAATTATCAATCCAAAAGTTTCATAGTAGACAACTTATTAGTGAGTCTAATATGACATTTCACTTTAACAAGAAAGATTGTAAATTTATATTATTAACTGGTAGCATATGGAAATTTCCATTATCTTTTCAAATAAAAGTATAACAGCCTTTTAACCATCTTACCATTTGAACTTAGTGCAAATCCATCATATGGTTTCATCAAATGTGGTCTTTGCATACTTTTATCTTTAAACTGTTTGATTGAAAATCACCTTTTATGTAACTCTTTAACTCTAATAATTTATTTTATATGTTAATTCAATGATATTTAGATATATTATATATATCTTTACTGCACTATCAAAAGTATTTATTACTTTTTTAAAGTCCTGTTTTGTTAAATTGAAACACGTAAAATAAAATGATGGGGTAACATGATTTTCTATGCAATAGAAATATAAAATGATAAATTTAACATTATTGCTTAATAACACTTATTTCAAATACAACCTTTAAATATCCTTACAATATCGTCACAATATTTCATCAGATATGGTTGTTTTAAAATATTATTATAACTAATTTTCAATCTCCTTATTCATCCTAATATTTCATCAAAAAGTTTTATTTTTAATTAACTTGAACTTAAAGCTGTTTGATCCAACATCCCAGTACAATCCAATCTCATCACCAATGTTCAATCCAGGATTTGCAAACAAATCTTTCAAGATAATTGCACAGTTCTTACTAGGCTTCATCATCTGAATATAACTGGTTTCCTGATTTTTAGGGTTTGCCGCTTCGGTGATTTCCCATAGTTCTAGATATTCCTTGTTTCCTTTCTTTACATTTTCAACCATATCTTTCATCCAGTGCTTAAAAACGTGCCTTTTAATATCCCCAAATGACAACACCAATCTCTGAATGGACTTTTCAAAGTCTGTGTAATGACTTTGCTTATGATCCATGGATTTTCTACATTCAGTATTGGGGAAGGATTTACGTCCTGTACTCCTTCTTCTATTTTTGATGGGATGAAATTGTCCATGAAATTCTTCTTCCTAATAATTATAATAATAGAAAAAGGTGTTTGATGATTTTTTTACAATGTTAAGCAAAGATGAATAGAAATTTATAGGGATATTTTGGTATTAAATTTGGAAAGTGTATGACACTATAAATTGCTTTCCTAATAAAGCTTTTGTATAAGATTACATAATTAAGATCAAGTTCTTTCTTTGTATAATTTTGTACACCAATTTAAAGAAACATTATAAGAAACTACTTTAAAGTCTTTTCAAGTTCTGATCAGTCATATTTTAAATTTTTCTAGTCAGTCAAATTTTAGTCTATCGTATTAGAAATTAATTTAATGTCTTTCCAAATTCTGGTCAGTCATATTTTGAATTTTTCTGTCCAGTCAAATAATGGTCTGTCATATTTGTAATTAATTTAATATCTTTCAGATTCTGGCCAATCATATTTTGATTTTTTCTTGTCACTTTTTTACTACTACTACTGTATTTGATAAATTACGTCCACAAACAAGATATTTAATGTAATTACAAGTAATTTTATTTAATAGAATTTATAGCATATAATAATTAATCGTTTATAATAAATTAGATTACACTAATGTTTAATAATATGACTAAATAATAGAAAATCCATCAGTATAAGAGCTAATTACTCCCTAAAATCATTATGTAACGTTCCGAGTCTATACCCCGGATGCTACATGGTGCTCATAATTTCGAAGGACCACAAGTTAACCCATGACTAGTACCTGCTGCAATAACTGAATAATAATACTGTAAAAATGCGGTAATTAGGCAAAAACTGGACATAAGGTTTAATACTGTAACTAAATACTGAATACGATATATCAATACCAAAACTGAATATTTGTCTAAGCAATACTCTAGTTTGAAAAAGCCTCTACTAAACATGGAGTTGATGGGACAAGTCCCCAACTAACTCCAACTCCTGAAATAAACTGAGTACTGAAATAATAAATATGTCCTCAAACTATAAGGACTGACCACTAACTCTGACTGCTGAATATCTAAACTGTTAAATATGATCGGAAGCTCGTGTGTCTGAACATATGATGTAAGACATCTTAGTGGAAAAGAAAAGTATGTGTCAATACTTTGAATGTACTGGTATGCAAAGTGGGGTAAGCTGAAATGCATGGGTTCATATGCATGAACAACACTGACTGGATGATAGGAGTATAATTGAATGAGAGTAAATGCATAAATACGTAAATTGTAACTGAGATCATGATAACATTGGATACTAAGTTCTGAGTACTGATTAATTGATATCTAAGTTTACTGATATTGTATTACTGATAGCTGAATGAATGTATCTGACAGTCCTGATTCTATGAAACTGTGTTGAGTTCTGTAATGAACTGAGTGACTATGTTTAGAAGTCCTAATTTCTAAAGAACTGAACTGAGTTCTATTCTGAAGACTGAAACTGAGACTGTGGGAGGTAATTATCTAACCGACATGCCTTTTTCTGAATAGATTGGGGTCCAACCTGTAACCCTAGTTGGAAGGGTGTTAGTACCATGTCAGGGGTAAAGATAAGCTGTGAGTTAACCCTCTCTGACAGGAAGTTCTTTCGTCAACCCTCGCTGGCAGGAAAACTCGAATGAGATGTATCAACCCTAGTCTATCAGGAAGATATCTCAACCTACGCTGGCTACATAGTTCTGTAACGCAGGGATTATTACTAAGGGTCAAACCCTTGCTGACAGGAATGACCCCATCCCCGGGTTCGCTTGGTGCTGAATCCTACTCCCAACTGAATAGACACTGAACTAATTTCTAGACTGTACTAGGCTGGACTTAATTGTTACTGATTTTACTATTTAACTGGAATGAACTGAGTACATTGGGTTCCATTAACTGACAGAGTACTACTGAGTTCTATTAACTGATTGAGTTCTGAACTGAATACAGAATTAAGACTGGACTAATACCGAGTCTACTGAGTTTTTCCTGAGTTCTATAACCGACTGAGAGTACTACTAATCGTGATATGACTGAGATTATTCTGTAACTGACTGAGAGTACTACTGATCATGACATGACTAAGATTATTCTATAACTGACACTAGCTCTAGGTAAATAGCTAAATTGTTGGGTATTAAATACCCCCAGGACTCGATAGCATTAAAAGTAAATCATAGCATAAACTTGAAAAGCATAACCATGTACACTTGATCATAACCCATTCATAAAGACATTTTATCAAACACTTGCATGATATAACTTGCACATAAGCTAGCATGAGATGATTTTCCCTTTCTAGTTCACATGAGCAATTTATTAAACACATGGTGAACATAATCCATATACATGACACTAAACAACATGTAGGCATCATAGTTCAAATCCTCATTTACAAATTCAAGGGGTTTAACGTGGATTCACATGATTCTATACACAAATCAAATAAGTCCAAATGAATCTTCGTAACTAACATGGATTAGAAACCCAATTAATCATTATAATCATGAATATAGTCAAACCCAACATGAAACTAATGAAATCAACACACTTGAAGTTTTAAAAATGGTTTCTTGAACTCCAAGGGTGGAAGGGATCCTTGGATGAACACTTGACATACCTTAGTAGTTAAATTCTTGAAGAATGATCGTGAAATATTAAGCCTTGAATTTGAAATTAAACCACCTAGGGTTTTTGTTCTTGAGAAATTTCTGAATAGAGAATGAATTTTGCCTCTAAAGGGGCTTAATTTTGTATTTTGGGGATGACATAAAGTAGGAAAAAACCCAATTACCCTTGAGGACGCGGCTTTTTAATGACTGAAAACTGATTTAGCGACGTGTATACCGACATGTCACGTCGATGGGGTCGATGCTATGGACGACACACCACGTCGAGTCTGCGTCGACTCACTAGAATTTGCACTGAGAGCTGGGGAAAAATACTTATCGACGCGATGCATCGAGATCGCGTCGATCCACTGGTTTGGGCTTTCAATTATTTTCAAACGAAATCTAAAGAATTCAAAACTTATCCGAGAACACCTACTGATATTCCTGATCATGAATTAATCTAAAAATCGATATTTGAAGGTCATAAGGGTCATGAAAAGAATTTCCAACTTATGAAGGCTAAAATAACTCCAAGTATGAACACTTAGCTGAACTTTCTATGTCTGGGACCCCTTACTAACTTTTATAGGACTGAATCAAGCTTAGGATTTTGTGGGGTCTTACAAACTAGTTTTCAAAATTACACTTTCTACCACTTATAGAGTGTCTACATACATTTTTCACGACCCAAAATCCAAGGGACAAGATGACACTTGTCTCGGCAAATCTTAACAAGTAAGCCTATTATTCAAAGCAACACACAATGGGGGAAAACACAATAATAACCCAAGGTAAGGCTTCTAGAATAAAGCTGAACCACACAAGTATAATAAATGTGGAAAGAAACATAACAATGCAACCATAACTCCCAAAACCGTGTGTCAATAGTATAAGAACGTATCTAATACAACCAGAAACTAATGAAGTACATAAGATATTCAAATATAAGAGAAAATTTGTTTCTGGAATGAAAATAAATGCATAGTTCATAGAGAAAGGTAGTAGAAGACATTCGGACGCCTAGAAATCATCAACTACCTTAAAAGCTCCAATAGTTGCCCGAGTCAAGCAGTGTGGGGTGCACCCGAACCTAGATTTTCATCAAAAAGGTATAGTATAAGTTTGTACGGTCCACTTATACTTAGTAGGTATTATAGGCCAACCGAGTAAAGTAAAAAGTAAAGTACACAAAATACACACTAAGGGAATGTCACCTACAATCAAAAAATGATCCACAACGGTAGCCTACACTGTTTGCACTAACATTTTTAATCTATATCTATACTACCTTAAAAGCACCAACTCAAAAAAATTAAAGTGAAATTATATAAATACCCTTCTTAACTTTAAAATCTAATTACTGTATTATTAAAAACAAAAGAAAATAAAGTATGTCGTGTAATAGCCCAACACACGTTCTGTATGTATACCACTGTGTGCTCTCTCAGAGAAACACCGCTTTAGATCTCTTTTCCATTTACATTGTATCTTTTCCATTCACAAGCTTTACACCATATATATCTCTTTGTATAAATGTCATAGAGCCTTCTTCTTCCTCGGATGGTCTTTTGGACATCATTATACAAGTTTGGGTTGATGGAATTTTTTATTAATTTAAAGCTTTTGCAGTAAATGACTTCAAATTAACTTCCGTCCCACTGTCATTTATGATAACTTTGGTCAAATCCTGAGGCGTGGGTTGAAAGGGGTTTGTCGCTCTTATTCCTCTATAGATAGTGTATGGCTTATCTATTCATGTATCTTCTTCTTATTGAGATATCTTGATTTACTTTCTAACTATATCTGAATTGAAATTCCTTTATGCAGTTCTATACATTAGAGCATTAGTAGGGTTTTTACCAATAGTTGAAATTATTTTTGTAGAATGTCTATATTGCAATTATTATCTCAACAATGATAGAACCAATTGTCAATTGGTATCTGCCTAAAAATTTCTGAACTATGAATAAACAATTTTTGACTGAATTAGGATCTGGTGTAAAGTCATCCACTGCATTTTTCTTATTGGAAAGCAACATAGTGTTCCCTGATGGCGCTCTCAAACTTAAAGCAACATAGTGTTCCCTGATAACGCTCTCAAACTTTCACTAATTTTACTATTAGACAATGAAGCTTGATATATAAAATTAAGATACCAAACAAGCAACTAAGGTCCGACTTAATAGTTGTACCCACAATCTCTTACCAGATAACGGGGTATATCAAATTCGAATTCAAAAAAATTAGTAACGACATGTCTTTCTCTTACTTGTGTGATTCTAATATTCTATTTCGGAATTTGAATTTTCTTTAGGTCTGATCATATAATTTTTTGGTTTTTATTTGATATGACTTGCGGGTGTTTGGGTGTATTTGTATATCTTCTTATAATTTCTTACTGCAATTTTGTGATTGAAACTTGAAATAGATTTTCAAATTTATGTTTGTTCTTCCTTTACAAACTGATAAAAACATTCAAAATAGGACGTGTTGGTTGATAAAAGATACATCGACTATTTTTTAAAGTAAATGATTAAGCTTGCTACCCTTTATTATAGTAAAGACTTTTGCAATCAGTTTGTTTTTTTATGTAATAAAGGAATACAATTATTCACATATATTGTTATGGAGAAGGCATATAATCATAATCGATTATAAAAAAAATGCATAGAAGCAGAATCTCCTATTCTCAAAGACGTCTTTTATATTTCAACCTAGAATATTACTTATTGGTTGTGTGGATTGGTAGTATAATTCATTGTTCGCATAATGATGGTGTAAGTAAGTTCATCATCATAGCTGGTTCAAAAATTTTCGGTAAGGACAAGAATGACTGTCCATTTTTTCTACAAAAGATGCATAAGTTTTGATGTGGATGCTTTGAAAGCTAGATATTGACTGATTGCGTATTGACGGTGTTAGTGTGTTCATTGTAGAAACTAATTCTGAAGTTTTTTTTATTAACAAGAAATGACCCTATGTACAGAAGAGAAGCATATGATTAGATATTTTATGTAAGCAAGGTGTTGACTTGTAGAGTAGTGATGGTATTAGTTTGTTCATAGTACAAACTGGTTTGAAACTTTTCATAAGGACAATAAATGACTCTATGCCCACTAGTTCTATAAGAGATACATTAGTTTTGATATGCTTCGTGAGCTATGTATTTTTGATGCTTACCACTAAAAATAAAAGATGTAAAAGGTGATTCTAAAGAAACTTTAACCAATATTGAGAAGCTAAAGAGTATGCAATAGCTGATCAGAGAAAACAGACGAAAGAGAATGGATCAATCCACGAAGACTCAATAAGAAGTGAGGTAATTTATAGAGTATTAAGTAGCTCATGAAATTTTTCTAACGACTGTTTTAGGTTCTATTCTACATATTGTCTTTTTTGTTCATTGCAGAAATGGGTACTATATAAAAATTTACTTTCGTGCAAGTATCTTATCAGGCATAGGTGCATAATTTTTGTTAAGGATTTTAAAGATAAAACATTACACAGGATGCTTTCTTAAAAAAAAATTTTACAAGATGTTTTTTGTCGTCTTTCTAATTTCCTAATACCTCACCTGCTTAAGAATCTATTGTCCTCCGCATCATGAATAATTGTGTGATAAGAATGCAGATGGTTTAAGAACATTCATGATTGGTGCATATCAAGATAACTTTGGTGGGGTCATAGTATTCCTGCTTGGTATGTGACACTATGTGAGGATGAGCAGAAGGAATTTGGTGTCTGTGATGATCACTGTGTTATTGCTAGAAATGAAGAAGAAACTGGAAATTTGGTTGGTAGGAAATTTTTGAGGAAGTAAATTATTGAGCTCTTTCAATATCCAGATCTGCTGGATACCGTCTGGTATTTTTCCACTATATGAATTGGGGTATTCAGATGACAATGCAGATTTTAAATTTTTTTATTCAATTTATGTTCTTGAAATTGGACATGATATTCTCATCTTTTGAGTTGTACGTAATAAATCTGGGAGATGATGTACAATTTTCAAAGGTTAGAAAACATTGATAAAACAATCTTTCTTATTGAGCTTTATGTTATAGGTTGAGTTTGATTTTTTGAATCTATTTTAGGTGCAGTTGATATCATTTTCACCTAGATATTTCTTTCCCTGATTCTTGCCTTTTCCAGTGCTTAAAATTGATTATTAAATAGTGTGTATATATGTCAGTTATATATTTGTAGTTCGTAGTTCATCTAAAGGAAGTAGTTATGTTATTTGATCTTTCTACTGTCATCACAACAAGTTCTTAGTCATTTTAAAATGATTTGCAGGTTTATTTGCATCCAATGATCCGCGATGCTCTTTGGCATAAGATATCGAAGTCGTTGGAAAATGTTGTTGATCCTTTTAAAGTTATTAATTGAATTAAACTTGGCGATCTTCATAAGAAATTAGAGAAAGGAAACCTAGAGGACAAATAGCTTCAGAGGGAATAAAAGGGTCTGACAAAGGACTTCCCTAATAGTATTGACAAATGTGGCGCAGCTGCTCTTCGATTTACCCTCGTCTTATAGACTGCTCAGGTTTTCCATAATTGTATCATAAGGTTTAATAAGTTGTTTCTTTTGAATTTCTTTGGATGTTGTTAATTTTCTTAGTTTGTCCTTCCAGTCTGATAAGATCAATCTTGATACCATGAGAGTGGTTAGGTATCGTCAATGGTGTAACAATCGGTGGAATTCTTTTAGGTTTTCCATGACTAAACTGGTTGGTGATTACACTCCTCCAACAAAAATAATTCCTTGTGAAATGCCTTTTAGCTTATGGTGGATTCTCTCAGCACTTAACAAAGCCATAGTGAGAATTGTCTCATCCCTGGAATCTTATGGTTTATCCAATACACAACA
Source organism: Capsicum pubescens (assembly GCA_030864215.1). NCBI lineage: Eukaryota > Viridiplantae > Streptophyta > Magnoliopsida > Solanales > Solanaceae > Capsicum > Capsicum pubescens. The sequence goes on from CM061542.1 coordinate 281,103,925, forward strand.
TTGGAGGTACAGTTTTGGTGGGAATATCAGTTATGTGATCTGCTTATAGAAGTAATCAAAGCGTACTTTGGTGTTGATAATCCAGAATTTGTTTCACTGAGAAGATTTGCTTAGGACAGCGGGTTGAGATTTACTCCATCCATTTATGTCATTTGTCACCAAAGAATTATGGTCTTTTTGTTAGCGATGATTATAGAAAGAAAGAATCTATAGAGCTAAGTGATTATTCTTTAACTGAAGAGTTATGATCGGAGCACAAATTTTGAGGTTTAGAACTACCAAATTGACGTTACCTCTGTTGGTGTCTTTAAGTAATTTTTGATTGGATACTGTTCTAATTTGATTCTGTTTAAAGTGTCGTTTCTTTTTCATCTTTCCTGTTTATTTTTGTAGTTGGTTTCAGTGATAATGTAGTGTCCTAATGGTTACTTTGAACTCAAGAAAAGGATATTTCTAAAAGAAAAATTAGAATCATGCATGTACTTTGTTAAACTTCTCATAAACTACCACTTATTGTATGCTCATGAGGTGCTCTGAGGGTTTGCACTCTTTTTTTAAAAAAAATAGTTATAGACAATCCTTTTTTTTTAAAAAAAGTTTAATGATACTAGAATCTCCCATAATTTGTATAATTTCTTCTTTAGTTGACAATGGATCGAAGAAAGGTGCATCATTATAATTTTCACTTCTAATTTTTGGCTTGTGAAGTTCGTGCATTTGAAAATAATATTTGAATGTTGTGTATTGCTGACTATAGTATTTTTGTAAGAATTGGTTGTTATGCGGACAAATTAATATGTTGCGAGATCACTGCAAAGGCTATTGCAAAGCTTGTCTGCTTGACATTTGAGTAACATTTGTTGAAGAAGTCTCTCTAGGAACATAATGGGTGAGGATAATTTCCTATGTCTAGCATAATCAATACTATTTGTAATCTCCATATAATAATTGTAAGGAGATGGAATACAAAAGACTTTTTCTATCTATGATAGCTATTGTTGCAGGGTTCATGTAATCATCAAATTTATATGAATAAAGAACATAGAATTGAGGAGATTCTTTTGACAAAACTTTTCTTGAGTTTCTTATATTTTCTAATGAGAAATTGAAATGGATGAGAGGGAGATGCAATGTAAAATATTGTGTAAGATACGATTTACTATATTCTTATAAGTCGATTTATAAATATTATTAGATAATCTTGCATTTCATTCGTTGCTATATAGTTATTTACATAATCTTTGTTTTAATAATGTTCATATTATTTTATAAAATAATGTACAACATAACTTGGTATACATGTGCAACGCATGTGTCGGAAAACTAGTATATCACAATTGCAACAACAATACAACAAGTATAACACCACTATACATTATATCTCATGCAAGTATAAATGGAGTAGAACATGTATATACAGGATAGTCAAGTATAAATAGAAAGATGTAGAGCAAGTAGACATATAACAAATCAATATGAAATTTTGATCACAATATCAACACAACAAAGTAAATGCAATGTATAATATAATGACGTTGATGATAATGAGGTTGGCACATAGCTTCGGTGATATCCCATAGTTACAAATCTCGAACTCAAGATCCTTTCTGTGTACATTGCGTACGATTTCTGTCAGCTCTGAGCTGTCTTAAGCCTTTTCTTGATCAACTGAACTTTGTCTAAGGTATCAAATACCAATTCAGGCCATACCACTGTGGCCTCACCTACTTCAAACCAATTAGTGGGAGATCTACACCTCCTCCCATAGAATGCCTCAAACGGAGCTATCTGATGCTGGAATGGTAGATGTTTATATATGTGAATTCAATCAACGACAAGTAGTCATCCCAACTACTTTTAAAGTCTATCGCACGTGCTCGCAACATATCTTGTAAAGTCTGAATGGTCCTTTCTGCTTGACCATCAATCTAAGGATAAAAGGTTGTACTGAGGTGAACTCGGGTACCAAGACCCTTTTGGAATGCCTTCTAGAAATGAGAGGTGAACTGGATACCTCTATCTAAGATAATGGACAATGGAACACCGTGCAATCTGACCAACTCTCTGATATAGAGTTTGGCATAATCCTCGGATGAGTAAGAGGTATGGACTGGTATGAAATGAGTTGATTTGGTCATCTTGTCTATAATGACCAAAACTATATCATGCTGGCAATGAGTACGAGGCAAACCCGTTAAAAATTCCATGTTCACTTCTTCCCACTTCCAGGAGGGAATGCTGAACTCCTACATGGACCACTAGGATTTTGATGCTTAATCTTAACCTGCTGACATGTTGAGCATTTAACGACAAACTCTGCAATATATCTCTTCATCCCACTCCACCAATAGATCTCTCGCAAATCACGGTACATCTTAGTGGCCCCTGGATGAATAGAGTAACGCGCACCATACGTTTCTGCAAGACTTCGCTGCCTTAAATCATCTTCACCTGACACACAGCCGACCCTGGCAGCGCAATACACCATCTCCCCCTTGGGAGAAGACCTCTACTTTCTAATATTTGACTGATTCCTTCAACTTGACTAGACTGGGATCCCTATACTGGTTTTCCTTTAACTCGGAAACCAGGGGTGATTCTAAACTACTCTGCACCCATACACTACCTTCCGATGAATCGACTAAGTGAACATCTAGTCGGGCAAGCTGATGAACTTCCTGAACTAACTTCTTCTTACCATCCTCCACATGAGCAACACTACCCATAAACATCCTACTCAGAGCATCAACCACTATATTAAATTTACCCGAATGATACAGGATACTTATGTCATAGTCTTTCAATAACTCCAACCACCTTCGCTAATTGAGGTTTAGGTCTTTCTGAGAAAATACATATTGAAGGCTCTTATGGTTTGTGAACACATTAACGTGCACGCATACAAATAGTGCCTCCAAATCTTTAAGGAAAATACTATTGTTGCTAACTCAAGATCATATGTAGGATATTTCTTCTTATGTGGCTTAAGCTATCTAGAGGAGTAGGCTATGACCCTACCTCTCTTTATCAAATCATACCCCAAACTGACTCTGGAGGCATCACAATATACCATAAGCCCATCTAAACCATCTGGTAGGGTCAAAACTGGAGATGTAGTAGGTTGAGTCTTTAACTCCTGAAAACTCTTTTCACAAGAATCTGACCACTAAAATTTAACTTTTTTCTGAGTCAATCTAGACATAGGGGATGCAATAGATTAAAATCCCTCAACAAACCATCGGTAATAGCCAGCCAAGCTGAAGAAACTCCTAATATCTGATGGAGAGATGGGTCTAGGTTAGTTTCTCATTTCTTTGGTCTTTTGGGGATCAACTCTAATGCCATCACCAAAAACGATATGGCCAAGAAAAGCCAATGACCTTACCCAAAATTCGCACTTACTGAATTTGGCGAATAGCTGATGGTTTCTAAGAGTCTTCAATATTATTTTAAGATGGTTTGCATGACCATGCTCACTGCGGGAGTAGACAAGAATGCCATCTATGAAGACTATGACGAACATGTCCAAGTACTGCTTGAACACACGGTTTATCAAGTCCATAAAAACTGTTGAGGCATTGGTAAGACCAAAGGACATGACTAAGAATTCGAAGTGACCATACCGAGTTCTGAAGGCTATTTTTAGGATGTCACATTCTCTGACTCTGAGATGATGATAGCCTGATCTGAGATCTATGTTAGATAAATAAATGGCACCCTGAAGTTGGTCAAACAAGTCATTGATTCTGGGAAGTGGATACTTGTTCTTGACCGTGACTTTATTTAACTGATGATAGTCTATGCACATTCTGAGAGAACCATCTTTCTTACGCACGAATAAAATAGGTGTACCCCATGGGGACACACTAGGTCTGATGAATCCCTTATCTAAGAGATCTTTCAACTGTTCTTTTAACTCTCTAAGTTTTGCTGGGGCCATTCTGTATGGAGGAATAGTTATAGGCTAAGTAACTAGGAGAAGGTCTATTTCGAAGTTGATTTCCCTTTCGGGAGGAACTCCGGGAAGATCTTCAAGAAACACTTTTGGGAATTCATATGCTACTGAAACTGATTCAATATTAGGGGTTTTTGAACTAGAGTCCTGGACTCGAACGAGATGGTAGACACATCCCTTAGATATTATTTTTCTCGCCTGAACGTAAGAAAAAAGTTGACCCCTAAGTGATGAATTACTACCCCTCCACTCAAGGACGGGATCATTCAAAAATTGAAACTGGACAATTCTATTTCTACAGTCGACTGAGGCATAGAAGGAATGAAGCCAATCCATACCGAGAATGATATCAAAATCAATCATCTCTAATTCGACTAAGTTTGTTGAAGTGACTTTCTGAGATATCATAACCGGACAGTTCCTGTATACCTTCCGGGCTATGATAGATTTACCCACTAGGGTAGAGACAGAGAAAGGATTTGCTAGGATTTCGGGACTTACTAAAAAATCAACTACTATATATGGAGTAACAAAGGACAAAGAAGCTCCTGGATCTAGCAAAGCATAGACATATAAATGGAAAACTTATAACGTACCAGTGACCACATCAGGAGAAATTTCCTGACCCTGTCGGGACTGAAGAGCATAGAGTCTATTTGGGCGTTTCCCACTGGTGGCACTAGAAGTTGCACCCTGCTGATTCAGGCGATCGGAATGAGCTGGGGGACGGTTATACTAACCATGAGAACCTAAATAGGGGAAATCTCTAACTCTGTGGCCTGTCTTGCCATACTCGAAACACACATCACTACCCTCTCTACAGATACCTGATGGTTCCTGCCATATTTCTGACAAAGAGATTGGTTCGGGCGCTGCTGACACTACCTTGGGGTTTAGGGCTTGATACCCTATCCCTATTGCCGTGTCTAAATTTCAACACTGAAGCACTGGCTGAGGAAGGATCTGGAACTGAGGATTTCAGGAAAAACTAGAAACGATTCCCACCCTCTGACTTACGCTGAATGAAGTTAAAACTACCTGTTCTTGCTCTCTTTTTCTCCCTCCCCTTCTCCCTATTCTTAGAATCCTCTATCTGCTTAGCATGGACGATGAGCCTGGATATGTCCATCTCCTTAATCAACATTGCGGTCCTACACTCTTTGACCACACTATTAGACATGCCAGATATACACTTACTCTTCCTGGTTCTGCTATCTTCCACCACATGAGTAGAATATGTGGCTAATTGAGTAAACTTAAGATAATACTCTTTCACTGTCAAGTTGCCTTAAGATTTATAAACTCCAAAACCTTTGCTTCCCTTAACTTTAATGGGAGGAACCTATCTAGAAAAGCAGTGGAAAACTCTTCCTATTCTATAGACCCTGCATCTGCGGCCCTCTCTGGTTTCCACTATTTAAACCATAAGTAAGCCATATCGTGCAACTTATATGTGGCCAACTCGACATTCTCAACAACGGTCACCCCTATAATATCAGTAGCTTTCTGCACCTGATCAAGAAATTCCTGAGGGTCCTCATCTGACTTAGACCCTGTAAAAGATAGAGGGTTCATTCGGGTGAAGTCTCAAATCCTGGCAGCAACAGTATTAGCCACTAGGTTGGCCGGAATAGCAGATGGACATTTATTCTGGGCTGCCACAGAATGAGATAGGGTGGTGAAAGCTTCTCTAAATTTAGTGTGGGAGACGTGTTCATCCAGAGGATGTAGCTGGACGGGCTAGGGTTCTGGATGGTCTCCTGTTGCTCTTTCTTTAGTCCTCTTTGGAGGTATATTTTGTAAATGAAAGAGAAATTTGATTTAGACAGGGAGTTTAATTGGAGCTCATGCTCACTCACACGACATCAATACTGAAAGAAGGGAAACTTTTCCTAAAAATATCTAATAGCCTCTTGTCCATAAGTGTGGCGCGTTGCACACTGATGCACAAGACTCTACTAGATGCGGCTTTATTCTTAATACTGATTGTTTTGCCTTTTGACTTTATTCTTTGATTATTATGTATAAAGTTTTGATCTTTTCTCAAAAAACATACTCATGCGTTGTTTAAATTCATTATTGGCGGATATGTTTGTTTTAGCATATAAAGATGTTTCCTTTATGTTGGAAAAATAGTTATTACTGTCTGATTTGCCTTAATAAAAATAGTAATTGGTTAAGTCAAGAATTTTTCATTTGCTTGCTAATTATTTTAATGGATTTCAAAATCCTCATATAAGAGATGAAGTGCTAGCTTTATTTGTCATCCAAGATGTTTATTCCTCTTTTGTTCGCACGTTTTCTTATCAAAATGATGAGAAAGTTCGGAATTTTGTAGCTAAATAGAATTATTTGGATATTTTTGAATCGTGCATAGTATGATTGTTGAACGACATTTCACTTTTAGAGATGTAAAACTTTTATTCTAATTTTCTTACTCCGGATTGTTATATGTTCTCTTTATGTGTGTAAAGACTTGATTTATGTCTCTTTTTTATTCATAATATCAAAAGAGAATCAACGATGTCTTAGAAATATAAACCATAGGTCATTACACATTTTTCCATAAATTATTGGTTATAATTTAGACGTATGAATTTTCGTTAATGTCGCCTTAATTGAAAGTTAAAGATTCTCTCTCTTGAAAAGTTAACCTTTATTTTCTTTTGTTAAATGGATTAGTGTATATGTTTGTTCAATTTTAGAAGTCATGAGTATTTTTCTTGTTGCCTCATCCCTCTACTTTCGCAAGATTATGTTGTTTGTTTCTCGCATTAATTCATTGAATATGACCTTCTTTCTTTCACCTTTATCCATTCTTACTATGAATATAAATCATGAGGCATGCAAGTGGATGTCTTTGCTTTGCTTTTTATCTATTGACTGTCACTCTTGTTATACGTGTACAAGTGTGCATATCATTGTAATTCAAAAAATTAATTCTTGATATTTTCTATTGCTTTGAAATATGTAACTATTATGTCTTGAAAGTATATTAATTTCTTTATCTTTTCTTTGCATGCAAAAAATATCTTGAGTCCAAATGGACTCCTCTCCTCTTTCATTTTGTAATGGACCAATGAGGCTTACCTCTTCGAGTCAAATCCGAAGTTTTAAATCCAAGGTCCACTACATGTCGTGCGGGTGCTACAAGATAGACGAATAAGAAAAATGGGTCAAAACCCATTGATGAGGTAACTAAGAGACTTTAAAAGTTTCGATTTTTATTATTGTCTTCTTTTTATTTATTTATTTAGTCATTTATTTATTCATTCATTTAGTCCTCGAAGACAAAGTTGTATTTTAATATAGGTGAGGCTAATTTTGGGCCTCAAAGGTCTGAAAACTAGCTTAGGGCAGGGTGTGGGCCGAAAGCTCAATATTTAGATTAGGACAGGTGATGATGGAACGAGAGCCCAAATTAGATTACGACAAATTTATTGATTTAGTCCTAAAATCCTAAATCTCGTAATTTCCCCCTACCCTCTTTCTATGCTCATTTGCTATTTATTTCTTAGACTTGGTTAAATTCCCTGTTACGCCATCAAAATTGATTTTATTCAAGTTTTTCCTAAATCACTTTCTTTTCATAAACCAACTTCTATTTTTCAAAGTTATTTAAAGGTGGTTTTCAAATAGTTCGGATAATCGCAAGTTAGCGGACATTTTAGGTTCCTTAAAAACCTTCCTAAAATGTTAACAAGAACCTCTTAGCCAAAGTTTTCTTAAAAACCTGTCTTTTTTTGTTTTTAGATTTAGGACTTAATTTCAAAAAGTTTTCTTAATTTCTTTTTAAATAAATTATGTGGCGACTCTAAAAGTCAAAATTTTCACAAACTAGAGGTGGCGACTCTGAAAGTCAAAATTTCCATAAAACATAGACATTGCGGCATGATTCACTATTGCTCTTTCTGTTGTTATTATTGATTTATCCATTACCAGTTTCCTATTTAATGAGAAAACTGAAGGAAAGGTGATTGTTAAGTCTTGAATTAATGAACCGTTGTTGATATTAAAATATGCAAAAGAAAGTCATCCGTTGGGAGAACCTAAAAATCCTTGTTGTCAATATCATTTTTTTATGTCTTTTGTTTGTTACTTTGGTGGTGCTGTTGTTGGGGGTATTACTGTTGTTGGAGCATATGGTATTTGTGTTATTGATAGTGTTGGGACATATGGTGTTGTTTCATTGTTGTTGATGTTGTTGGTGGGTTGCAATAGTTTTCTCCATTGATACAACTGATGAATCAGTTGTTGGAATAGACACAACAACTGTTGGAAGAAATTAAACTAGTAGCAAGGCTGGTTTAATTTATTCCAACATATGACCCATATGTTGCCACAGATGCATCACCTGTTACAACAGATGACTCATCTATTGTACAAATGAGGAATCTGGTTCATTAGATAGGTCATATATTAATTCATTCAATTTTGTGTTACCTTTTGGTAATGTTCTTTTTGTTTTTCTCTTGTTTGACATCAATTGTTTTTATCTTGTTTGCAGATAAAAGAAAGTGAAACTAGATCAATTTTTGCCCGACAAACATTAAAGGCTAGAGTAAACATAGGCTCGGAGGAATAAGCTGCTTGCAAATAAAACCACTTCATATGTGGGGGGTATGTATTACTGATCAACCTATTATGAAAACAGATATCCAGTACACTGATTTTGTGAATATTGGTTCTTTACCTATTAGGCGTTAATCTTTCAAACAAGATATGACATTTTACAGTTAAAATTGTTAGGTTCGAACTGGTAAGGCTAGGGGACTAAGTAGGTAGTGTCGATGTCCTCTTACGATTTGATAAATATTTTGCTAATGTTTATGTGTCAAGTTTGGAGAAGGGTTCTAGTTTTTGGCGAAAGTGTAAACGTTCAAATAGTCATTGGGCTTAGTTTAAGGGTTCAATGGACTTTTGAAAGGCCTCTGAAGCCTCATACTACTACAAACAAGAATGAAAAAGAATATAGTTATTGCTCTGGTCCAAATTTATAAGGATGGGTTGCTCGAGGAGACTATGTAATGCCCTGAGTCTGTACCCTGGATGCTACATGGTGCTCATAATTCTGAAGGACCATAAGATAACCCATAACTGGTACCTGCTACAATAACTTAATAATAATACTGAAATATGCAGAAATTAGGCGAAAAACATGACATAAGGTTCAATACTGTAATAAACTGAATATGGTATAGTAATACCAAAACTGATACATCTGTTAGAAAATACTCTAGTCTGAAAAACCTCTAAACTGTCTGAAATATGGAGTTGATGGGAAAAGTCCCTAACTAACGCTGACTACTGAAATAGATTGAAATATTGAAATAATAATCATGTCCTAGAACTATGAGGACTCACCCACTAATTCTGACTGATGAAGATCTAAACTGCTAAGGGTTCTCAGGAGTTCGTGAGTATGAACCTATGATATAAGACATCATAGCACAAGAGAAAAGTATGCATCAGTACTTTGAATGTATTGTTATGCTAAGTGAAGTAGGCTGAAATGCATGGGTTCATATCTATGAACAATACTGACTAAATGACATGAATATAAAGGAATGAGAGTACATCCATGAATACGTATATTGTAACTGAGATAGTGATAACACTGGATACTGAGTCTGAATACTGATTTATTGATATTTAAGATTACTGATACTTTACTACTGATAACTAAATGACTGTATCTGACAGTCCTAATTCTGTAGAACTATACTGAGTTCCGTACTGAACTGAATGACTGTGTTTGATAGTGCTAAATTTGTAGAACTGAACTGAGTTCTATTCTGAGACTGGAACTGAAACTAAGACTGTGGGAGGTAATTATCTAACTGGTATGCCCCTCTATGAACTCATTGGGGTCCAACCTATAACTCCAGTTAGAAGGGTGTCAATACCATGCCACGGGTAAGAAGAAGTTGAGTCACCCTCATCTGGCAGGTGATCTGAACGAGAATGGTGGTACCCTTAACTGAAAGGTAGATCACCTCATCAAACCTCAACTGGCAGGTTGATGTCTCAACCTACGATGGCTACGTAGTTCTGGAATACAAGGACTTCTTCTAAGTATCACACCCTCTACTGGAAGGTAAGTCCCCATCCTTGGGTTCACTCGGTGTTGAATCCTACTCCCAACTGAATAGATACAGAACAGATTTCTAAACTGTTCTAAGCTAAACTGAACTGTTACTGATCATCCTATTTAACTAAACTGAACTTAGTTCACTGAGTTCCATTGACTGATGGATTCTGTTAACTGACTTGATTTACTGAGGTCTGAACTGAATACTGAACTGGACTGGACTGATACTGTGTCTACTGAGTTTTTCCTGAGTTCTGTAACTTACTGAGAGTACTACTGATCATGACATGACTGAGATTATTCCGTAACTGACACTAGCTCTAGGTAAACAACTAAATTGTCGAGTATTAAAAACCCCTAGGACTCAATAGCATGAAAAGTAAAGCATCACATGATCTTGCATAGCATAAAAATTCACACTTATTCATAATGTATCTATAGAGACATTTTATCAAACACTTGCATGGTATAACGTACACATAATATAGCATGACATGATTTCTTTCCCCTATTAGTTCGCATAAACAATTCATCAAGCACACGGTGAGCATAATATATGCACAAAATAAGTGAGCATCATGATTCACTACCAATTTTACAATTTCAAGGGGTTTAACATGGATTCATACAAATCTACACACATTATAACCAATTCCACATGGAACGTATAATAAATCATGAAATAGAAATCTAATTCAAATAATAATCATGAATACACTTTAAATCCAATCATGAAATAATAAATTCCAACTACTTGAAGTTTAAAAGAGTTTCTTGGACTCCAAGGGAGGAAGGAACCCTAGGATGAACACTTGACATACCTTGATTGCTAAATTCCTGAAGATTAATGGTGGAATCTTGAGCCATGAATTTGAAATTTAATCTCCTAGGGTTTTTGTTCTTGAGTGTTTCGAGAAAGAATGGATATAATTTTTCTAATTAAAGGCTTAATCTCATGTTATGGGGGCTGAAGGACGTGGAAAAAAGACCCTATTACCCCTGAGGACGTGGCCTTTTTAATGACTGAAAACTGAACTGTTGATGCACAGACCAACGCGTTATGTCATTGGCATCGATGTAATAGCCAACACACCATATCTATTCTTCATTGGTTCACTGGAAATTGACACTGGGAGCCAAGGAAAATATTGACCTATGCGATGGCTGATGCGACGCGTCGAGATCGCATCGATACACTATTTTGGATTCCCAAACGTGGTTCAAACGAGGTCCGATAAATATGAAACTCATCCGGGAATACCTACTGATATTTCTGATCATAAATTAACCTAAATATTGACATTTTAAGGTCATAGAGGTCGTGAAATAGAGTTTCAACTTATGAAGGCCAAAATGACACTAAGTCTAAATACTTAGCTAGAATTTTCTAAGTCTGGAACCCCTTAGCAAGCTCAAAAGACTGAGTTACGCTTAGAATTTTGCGGGGTCTTATAGAATAGTATACAATAGAAGGTGATTGGAAGAATATCTATGCGGGAAGAGGAAGTGGAGAAGACCATATATCAACTCCGACCTTATTAAAGAAGAAACACAGGGTAGAAAGGAAAGTGTAACAAAAATGGTTGATGAAATTGACATGAAAAATGAAAAAATTGAATGAGGTGCGAATGTGAAACTGTATCCAAAAATGAAAATTCATCATTCCATTTTGAAAAGAAAAGTGCTGAAGTGGATTGGAGTAGTGCATTATGGTAGGGGACTACAACTAGCTAGCATGGCCTGAATGAAGACCCACAAAATGCAGGACCAGAACTCTAAAGTTTCAGCTTCGCGAGCACCGGTGGAGGTAGGATTATCGTCCAGGAACAAAACCTGAACCAACAACTTCTGAAGTAAAAAAATAAAGGATCAAGCCAAGGTGGCAATTTCTCAAGTTAAACTTGCATCCCATGCCTTCTATTTATGGATCTGGTTCGGTCAAAGGCAATGGAAACAACAAGGCTTGGAATTTCTTCCCAACTTTAGACCTTTTTATTTCGACTGCCATGGACATGATCAGAACCACAAATGGAAGGAATGAGATGCAAGTTAGACTTCAGAAATTAATGCCTTGGCTTCCCTTATTTTTACTTCTGGAGTTGTTGGTTTAGGTTTCATTCTTAACTAAAAATATTACCAATCCCCTGTGCTCGCAAAGATGCTTTCTTAAAGTTCTGGTCCTGCACTTTGTGAGTCTTCATTGAGGCCATGCTTGCTAGTCGCAATCCCTAGTAAAGTGTCCAGCTCCAGTCCTCTTGAGAATTTTTCTTTATCAAGAATGACTGACGGATTTTAATATTTGGATTCACTTCCACATTTGAAACTCATTCAGTTTTTGCATCTCTCAAGTCAATTTCATTGGCCTGATTTGCTAGATGTACCTTACTTGCTTTCCTGTGTTTCCTCTTAAATAATGTCTGAGATGATATATGGTCTTCTCCACATCCCCCTTCCCTCATAGGTATCCTCCCAAGCACCGTATGATATATAATAATCTTCTCGAGCAACCAATCCATATAAATTTGGACCAGGGAAATTTCTATTGGTTTTCCATTATTGTTTGCTGCAGTACGAGGCTTCAGAGGCCTTTCAAAAGTCCATTGCATCATTAAAATTAGTCCAATCATGTAATGCCCCAAAACTGGGTCTCAGGACGTCACACGGTGCTCAAGACTATGAGTAGTCTCAAGCTAACCCTGTAAGCTTTCTACTAGTTTTGGAACTCACATTAAGGTAAACAAATCAAGAATCAATACTGAATTTTATCAAAACTGAACTGAAACAACTGAGTATATTGTCTGGATAACTAATGCGGAAAGTCTGAAAATAATAGTAGTAGTTCGACAACCCTCTACCACTAAGAAACTAGAGATCCATTGGTACAAACCCCCAACTGACTCGAACTAAGTTGAAAACAACAAATCAAATACTATGAAAGCTGAAAATCTGGATAAATAGGCCCTCAAATGATGAGGACTCACCAAATGTATGGATGTAGATAGAGATGCTCGAAATCACTCACGTTGCTAAGATTGAGAACCTGAACCTACATTATGATACAATGTTGCACATAGACGTATATGTGGATCAGTACTTTGAGGATGTACTGAGTATATGGGGGTGAATGCATAAGTAAATCAATATCTTAATATTACAAAAATTCATAGAATATGTATGTTGTATGTGATGACTCACATGACTGGAATAACTGAAAGCTGAAAATCATAAATCATGAATAATAAAACATATTGCATAAATCTGGTGAGCCATCACATTCAAAGTCTAAAATATGAACTATTATTTGTCATTCTTTTCTGTTGAACTCTAAGAAAAATACCTTTAAAACTATTCTGAAGATCTTTACTGTTAGGGAAATTCCTTTAAAAGCTCTTATATTTTCTTTACTGGTAGGGGGTTCTCTTAACCGATATAAACCATGTGAGCTATCATAAAGTGCAACATCTTGTTCCCCTAAGAGGAAAACATCCCGTTGGGGAGAGGTGTCATACTCTTGCCAAGGAGTATAACCTGAGCTAAGTGATCACATCTGTAACTGTCATCCATATAGAAATGGGAATACTGAATATGTACCTACGTTGTCTTGTAGTTCTATGAAAGTAGGATGTGCTAAACCCATACTTTCCACTCGGTACTAAATACTACTCCCTTTAATCTATAAGCTCATTATGTAGAAAAGTCCACTTTAAAAAGTCACAATGTTTCATATTGAAAGCTAACTATGCATCTATTCATTCAAAACTGAATTTAAGTTGTAAAGTGGATTCCATATATTAGCTAAAGATCAAAAGATCAAATCTTTATTCAAAGCTTGCTATAAACATATCATGGGATTCTTAAAAGCATAATCATTCTTGAAATAGCAATATTCAACTAGGGCTTGATAACCCATGCATCAATTTCATGTTCAATCATCATAAAGTTCATGCTTGATAATGAAAATATTCATATTTCAACTCAAATCTAGAAAATATTGTCACACACATGAATTTATCAAAGTAGACATGTAATTCAATATCCAAAGCACTTGAAATCTCAAAATTTTCAATCAACAATAAATGGGTATGAACCCTAAATTGAAATTCATGTAAAATCATGTAAATTTGTAATTAAACACTAGTTTTGGGCACAACGATGAAAGATTTATCCTTGTTCAAAACCCCATATACCTTAATTGATGAACTAGATGAAGAAGCTTGGTTTTGAGATCCTATGTGTACTCTTGAAGGTTGGTTCTTGGAATTTTTGAATTGGGAACCTTAAGTTTTGGACTATTTTGGGAAAAGAATGGTGGAAATTTGGGATTCTTGTAGTTGAATGTTGAAGCCTAGGGTTTTCTTTGAGAATGATTTTATGAATAATGAGTATATTTTACTCAATAATACACTTAATCATTTGTTTTCACGGTTTGGGATATGGGCAACTGACTAAACTGCCCTTGGGATTTAAAATCCATAATTGGGTTGCCGATTGAGGCTTCACCGTGATGAGGTCAGTGTGTCATCGTGGTTCCCACCGAAACACGGTGGAATCGCGGTGACTCACTAGAAATTGACAAATGCTGAATTGGCCTGGTATCGCGATGGGACAAGGCTTCCACTGCTATTTCCACCACTATGCGGTGGAATAGCGGTGGCTTGCAGGAACGAAAATCCAAACACTGCCCAAACCTCATCCAAAAATTCTGAAACTTACCTGAGACCTTCTATTTTCACCCATGAATATAATTTAACTCAAAAATCAATGTCTCATAGCCCTAAAGGTCAACTTAGAAATCTTTGAAGTTTAGAGGGAGTAAAAATGAGTAAGTCCCTCAACTCTTAGCATTATTTTCAGGTTCTAAGTGCTTCAAGTACCTACTAAGGGCCGGACTGAACTAGAAATATTCGGGGTATTACAATATCTACCCCTTGGGAACATTCATCCTTGAATGAGACAAATGAAGCTAAGATGATGAAAAACTAAGGCTATAACTGACATGCATAACTAAAAGCATGACTAAACTGATTTACAAGTGCAAATATTATCAAGAGGATGGATATATAAAGGTAAAACTTGGAATGAAAAAGAGATAATCTGGGGAAACTTTTTACCTTAAACTGAATCTGAATCTGGAGCAAAAAGAGGAGGGTACTTGGTCCACATATCTGCTTCTGCTTCCCAAGTGGATCCCTTAGCCAAAGAACTTTAACCAAGGGAACTTCTTTGTTCCTTAGTCTACGAATCTAGTGATCAAGGATCTGAACTGGAATCTCTTCATAAGAGAGGCTGTCATGAATAACTATTCTTTCTAAGGGTACTACAACCGCCGCATCACCAATCTACTTTTTTAACAAGGACACATGCAACACAGGATGAACGAAGGACAAATCTGTAGGCAACTCAAGCTCATATGCCACCTTCCCAACACGACTCAATATCCTGTACGGACCAACATAGCGGGGACTAAGTTTCCTATTTTTGCCAAATCTCTTCACCCTTTTTATGGGTGAAACTTTCAAATAAACTAAATCACCAACTTCAAACTCCAGATCTCTTCTCCTTACATCTGCGTACAATTTTTGATGGCTTTGAGCTATTTTCAACCTCTCTCAAATCAACTTGAACTTCTCTATAGCTTCTAACACTACATGTGACCTTATCAATGTGGCCTTACCCACTTCGAACCAACCGATAGGTGACCTATATCTCCTCTAATAAATTTCTTCAAACGGGTCCATCTAGGTGCTAGCATGATAACTGTTATTTTAGGCAAACTCAATCAACGACAAATGATCATCCCAACTACCCTTGAAGTTAAGGACACATGCCCTCAATATATCTTTTAGAGTCTGAATGGTCCTTTCTGCCTGACCATCTGTCTGAGGATGAAAAGCTGAACTAAGGTGAACTTGGGTACCAAGACCCTTCAGAATGTCCCTCCAAAGTGAGAGGTAAATTGAGTACCCCTATCTGAAATGATAGACAAAGAAACCCCATACAATCTAACCAACTCTCTAATGTACAACTTAGCATAGTCTTCAGTTGAGTAGGATGTATGAACTACCAGAAAATGGGCTGATTTAGTCGACCTATCTACTATAACAAAATCAAATCATGCTGACGTCTCGAACAAGGTAACCCTATTACGAAATCCATGATCATCTCTTCCCACTTCCAAGTGGGAATATTGAACTCTTGCAAAGTACCACCAGGTCTTTGGTGCTCTACTTTAACCTGTTGAAAAACTGAACATTAAGCTATGAACTCTGCAAAATCTTTCTTCATACCACTCCACCAATAGATCTCCCACAAATCTCAATACATCTTAGTACCACCAGGATGAATGAAGTAACGCGCACCATGTTCTTCTTCCATAATCCCTTGTCGCGATTCATCAATGCACGGTACACATAATCTACTTTGGTATCTCAACACGCCATCTCCTCCTTGAGAGAAAACCTCTATATTCTGATCTCTAACAAACTCTTTTAACTTAACTAAAATGGGATCCTGATCTTGTTTCTCATTCACCTCAGAAACTAAGAAAGATTCTACACTACTTCACACCCAAATGCTACCCTCAACCGAATCAACTAAACGAGCACCAAATCTAGCCAATCGATGAACTTACCGAACTAACTCTTTCTTATCACTCTCCACATGAACAACACTACCCATAGGCAGTCTACTAAGGGCATCTTCCACAACATTGGCCTTTCCCAGATTCTACAACACACTCATATCATAATCTTTCAATAATTCTAACCATTTTCTTTGATGGAGATTCAACTTTCTCTGCGTAAAAACATACTGCAAACTTTTGTGGTCCGTAAATACATCAACATGCACCCCATAAAGATAATGGCTCTATATTTTCAAAGCAAACACAACAATAGCTAACTTCAGCTCATGACTAGGGTAGTTCTTTTCGTGAGGTTTAAGCTATCCAGAGGCATAGGTTATGACCTTACCTCTTTGCATCAAAACATAACCCAAGCCAACTCTAGAAGCATCATAATACACAATGAATCCATCTGTACCATCCGGTAATGCTAAGACTAGTGCTGGAGTGAGTCAAGTTTTCAACTCCTGTAAACTTTGCTCACAAGAATCTCACCACTGAAACTTAACTTTCTTCTGAATCAATCGGGTCATATGAGACACAATGGATGAAAATACCTCAATAAACCATCTATAATAGCCAGCTAAACACAAGAAACTTCTGATGTTTGATGGAGAAATAGTTTTAGGATGATTTCTCACTGCTTCAGTCTTTTGGGGATCTACTCTAATGCCATCAATGGAAATAATATGACCGAGGAAAGCTACTGACCTTAGCCAAAATTCACACATGTTGAATTTGGCGAACAACTGGTGATTTCTAAGAGCTTGCAACATAATTCTATGATTGTTTGCATGATCATCCTCACTACGGTAATAGACAAGGATATCATCGATGAAGACTATGACAAACATGTCTAGGTACTATTTCAATACTCAATTCATCAAGTCCATGAAGGTTGCTTGGGTATTTGTTAGACCGAAAGACATGACTAGGAATTCAAAATGACCATAACGAGTTCTGAAAGATTTCTTCGGGATATCACATTACCTTACTCAAAGCTGATGATACCCTGATCTAAGGTCTATCTTGGAAAAATAACTTGCACCTTGGCGTTGATCAAATAAGTCATCAATTATAGGAATAGGATATCTATTTTAAATTAAGACTTTATTCAACTGATGATAGTCAAGGCACATTCGCAAAGAACTATCTTTCTTATGAACGAATAGGATGGGAGTGCCCCATGGAGAAATACTAGGCCTTATAAAACATTTGTCTAAGAGATCTTGGAGTTGCTCTTTCAACTCTTAAAGCTCGGCAAGAGCCATACGATATGGAGGAATAGAGATGGGCTGAGTATCAGGAAGAAGATCAATTCCAATTTATATTTCCCTATCGGGAGGTACTCCTGGCAATTCTTTAGGAAACACATTAGGAAACTCATTACATACACGGACTGACTTAACTCTTAGAGTCTCAGACTTAGCATCCTTGACTCAAACTAGATGATAGATACACCCTTTAGATATCAAACTTCTAGCTATAAGATAAGATATAAAATGACTCTTGGGAGACACTGAATTGCCTTCCCACTCAAAGACTGGCTTATCAGGAAACTGAAACTTTACCACTCGGGTGCGAAAATCTATGGATGCATAACAGAGTTAGAGACAATCCATACCAAGAATAATATCAAAGTCAACCATGTCTAATTCTATAAAATCTGCTAACATGACCCTATGAAGGATAGTAATGGGACACTTTCTATAGATCTGTTTGGAAACAGCTGACTCACCCACTAGAGTAGAAACTAGGAAGGGCTCAGGGATCTTTTCAGGACCTATTTAAAAATTAACTGCAACTAGTGGGATCACATAATATAAGCTCGACCTAGGGTCCAACAACACATAAACGTCAAGATGAAAGACATGAAGCATACCAGTAATAAGATTTGGGGAGCTCTCCTGCTCCTGATGGGATAGTAATGCATAGAACCGATTCTGGCACTGATTTCAACCGGTACTGGATGATGTGCCCTGAGGAGGGATTGGGAGAGCTATCGGAGCTGGTGCACTAGTAGCCTGAGTATGGGGACGAACATCCCTGCATCCTTCCTTAGCATACGGGCACTTCTTGATACCATGGCCCAACTAACCATATCCAAAGCAACCTTTATGACCCAACAAGAACTCACCATGATGATTCTTACCACATCTAGCACATGAAGGATAACTAGGCCTTCCACTCACACTATTCTGAGATCTGAACATAGAAGTCTTACCCCCATTGTTCCTGCTTGGTTCTGGGTGCGGGGGAACTAGCTGAAGATGGTGTTGGCAAAGGAAGATGACTCTGAAACTACGGATGATTTCCTCCTGTAAATTTTGATTGACCATACTCAAACTACCAAGTTCTAGCCTTCTTATTACTTCTATCTCTCCCCCTTTAACTTTTCTGCCTTAATTTATTGGGCATGAGTCATCAATCTATCAAGATGTATATCTCTAATAAGCATGGCATTCCTACACTCCTTTACTACCGATCCAGACACTCCAGTAACAAACTTACTCATACTATATCTAGTGTCAGCCATTAAATCAAGAACATACTTGGATAACTGGTTGAACTTAAGAAAGTACTCTTTCACTGTCATTGAGTTGTGCCTCAGGTTCATGAACTCCTCAATCTTTTCTTTCTGTAATTCACTAAGTAAGAACCTATCTTGAAATGCATCCTGAAACACCTACCAACTCATAGGAGCTGCATTCTCACCCCCATCCTTCTTCCACTTAACAACTAAATCATAAGGAACATCCTTCTGCATATAAGAAGCCAATTCTACACTCTCTTCTTTAGTAATATACAGAACTTGGGTGATATTTTCCACCTCATCAAGATACAACTGTGGGTCCTCATCTATCTTTGACCCAAAGAATTCGGGCAGATTTATTCTCATGAAGTCAAAAAGTCTAGCTGTAGCTAAATCACCCTCTTGCTAATGCAAAACTACAACCTGATGGTTGGCCTAAACATTGGCAGTCACATCGTGGGCCAATGCCTAAAAGGCATCTCAAAATTTGGCATGGGACACATTCTCATTCAAAGGATCAATAGGCTAGGGTGGATGGCTATTATTTCTGTGGGTATTACCTTTGAGAGGAGGCATATTCTTTCATGAAAAAGAACGAGTTAAAAGAAGATAGAGATAGTTGTAAGCATGATGGATTATGAAAGAAAAGAGATAATTTCCTAAAATGCCCTGCAGCCTCTTTCTCATAAATATGGCGCGCTTCACATTCATGGTCAACACTCTACGTAATGCAGCTAGTTTGACTCCCTAGGACTCTCTAAACCTTAGGCTTTGTTACCAAGTTTGTAATGCCCCAAAACTTGGTCCTGGGACATCACACAGTGCTCAAAACTACGAGTAGTCTCAAGCTATCCCATAAGCCTTCTACTAGTTCTGGAACTCACATTAAGGTAAACAAATCAAGCATCAATACTGAATTATATAAAAACTGCACTGAAATAACTGAGTATACTTTCTGGATAACTAATGGAAAAAGTTTAAAAATAATAGCTAGTAGTCTGACAAGCCTCTACTACTAAGAAACTAAAGATCCATTTGGGACAAACCCCCAACTGAATCAGACTAAGATGAAAGCAACAAATCAAATACTATGAAAGCCAAAAGTCTGGATAAATGGGCCCTCGAACCATGAGGACTCACAAATATTGAGATGTAGATAGAGATGCTCGAAATTACTCACATTGCTGAGGCTGAGCGCCTGAACCTACATTATGTGACAATGTAGTACATAGACGTATATGTGGATCAGTACTTTGAGGATATACTTAGTATATATGGGCCAATGCACAAGTAAATCAATATCTTAATATTACAAAAATTCATAGAATATGCATGTTGTATGTGATGACTCACATGGATGGAATAACTGAAAGCTAAAAAACATAAATGATGAATAATAAAACATATTGCGTAAATTCCGTGAGATATCAATAGAAAGTCTTAAAGTTGAATTGTTATTTGTCATACTATTCTGTTGAATTGTAGGAAAAATACTTTTAAAGCTATTCTGAAGATCTTTACTATTAGGGAAATTCTTTTAAAAGCTATTCTATTATTCTTTACTAGTAGGGGGTTCTCTTAACCGACATAAACCATGTGAGCTATCACGGAGTCCAACGTCTTGTTCCCCTAAGGGGAAAACATCACGTTAGGGAGTGGTCTCATATCTTGCTAGGAAGTATAAACTAAGCTAAGTGATCACATCTGTAATTGTCATCCATATAGAAATGGGAATATTTAATCTGTACATATGTTGGCTCGTAGTTCTAGGAAAGTAGGATACGCTAAACCAATATTTTCCGCTCGGTGATAAATACTACTTCCTTTAATCTATACGCTCATTTTGTAGGAAAGTCTACTTTAAAAAGTCATAATGTTTCATACTGAAAGCTATCTATGTATCTGTTCATTCAAAACTGAATTTAAGCTATAAGTGGATTCCATCTCTTAGCTAAAGATCAAAAGATTAAATCTTTATCCAAAGCTGTCTATAAACATATCATGGGATTCTTAAAAACATAATCATTCTTTAAATAGCAATATTCAACTAGGGCTTGATAACCCATGCATCAATTTCATGTTAAATCATCATAAAGTTCATGATTGGTAATGAAAATATACATATTTCAACTAAAAATCTAGAAAATATCTACACGCATGAATTTAAGAAAGTAGACATATAATTCAATTGCCAAAGCACTTGAAATCTCAAAATCTTCAATTAACAATAAATGGGTATGAACCCTAAATAGAAATTCACGTATAGTCAGGTAAATTTATAATTAGAAACTATTTTTGGGCATAAGGATGAAATATTTATCCTTGTTCAAAACCCTACATACCATAATTGATTAACTAAATGAAGAAGCTTGGTTTTGAGATCCTATTTGTTCTCTTGAAGGTAGATTCTTGGAATCCTTGAATTGGGAACCTTGAATTTTGAACTATTTTGGGAAAAAAATATTGGAAATTTGGGGATTCTTGAAGTTGAATGTTGAAGCCAAGGGTTTTATTTGAGAAGGATTTGATGAATAATGAGAATATTTTGCTCAATAATACACTTAATCATCGGTTTTCGCGATTTAGGGATATTGGCAAAAGACTACATTGCCCCTGGGATTTAAAATTCGTAACTGGATTGTTGATTGAGGCTTCACTGCGATGTGGTAAGTGGGTTATTGCGATACCCACCGCATCGCGGTGGGTATCGCTGTAACTAAGTGGAAATTGAAAAATGCTGAATTGGCCTCCACCGTGACACGACGAGGCTTCCATCACTATTTCCACCATGACACGGTGGAATTGCGGTGGCTTGCTGTAACTAAAATCCAAAACACTGTCGAAACCTCATCTGGAAATTTCAAAACTTACCAAAGACATGCTATTTTCACCGCTGAATATAATTTAACTCAAAAATCATTGTCTCGAAGCCCGGAAGGTCAACTTAAAAAACTTTGAAGTTTAAAGGGAGTCAAAATGACTAAGTTCCTCAACACTTCGCTTTATTTTCAGGTTCTAAGTTCTTCAAGTACGTACTAAGGGCTAGACAGAGCTAGAATATTTGGGGTATTACAAATCACTATTGTATATTTTTATTGCCACCAAAAACTTGAACCCTTCTCCAAACTTGACACATAAACATGAGCAAAACCATCATTAAATTGTAACAGGGTATCGACACCACCTTCTTAGAATTCTTCGGCCTTATCAATTCGCACCTATCAAACTAAACTGTAAAATACAGGATCTTGTTTGAAGGGTCAATATCTAATCAGTATAAAACTATATTAACAAAATCATTGTACTTTATGTGTGTCTGTCATGATATGCTACTCAATAATACATAATTCCCATGCATGAAAGTGGTTCCATTCATTTGCACGCACCTTATTCTTCCTACCCCATCAATGTTAGACAGTGTTTATTCTTCACTTTCCATCGTTAAGTAGTGTACAAGACTATGGAGGATCAAAGGGCGACCATCTTCAATGTCAGAGGACTACTTTCCTATCAAGAAAAAACTAGTACTACAAGTCGTGGCTTTTCACCATTTTTGTTTCTAAATCTATTATATAATAAAATAGTCATCAATTTAGATTAATTAAGGTATGTGATGACTATTAAAAAAGAGGTGAACAGTCATGACTTTTTATCTAATGCATTTAAAATAGCAGATGAACCAAATTCCCCATCTGTTGCAACCGATGAAACAACTGTTAGAATAAATCAAAACATCTTCTCCGACAGATGGTCCATATGTCGCAATAGATAATCCATATGTTGCAACATATGTCCCATTTGTTTCACATATAGACCATCTACTGCAACAGATGTTAAATCTATTGCGACAGTGGGATATTTTTTATGACAGATGGACGATCTATTGCAACAGAGCAATAATAACAACATTTATTAAGTCTCAAACCATTTTTAAAAGGTGAGAAGTTTGAATGTAAAAGAAAAAGTCGTGAATTTTCACAGAAAACAAAATGCCAACAGTTTGAATATAATTAATACAATGGAGCTTAACTGTTGTTCCTTTTTGCCTAACATATTCAAATTCAATCCTCTATATCTAGGTCTCTCCTTAATCTTCATTCTACTCCACTTTTATTTATTTCTTGTATTTGGTCTTTTCGTATTACATCTTCAACTACTTCTATTCAAAGAGCATGTTCCTTTCTAGTTGAGGTAACTTTTTTTCTGTGTAAATCTACCAGTTGGTAGTATACGTTGTATTATATTCGAACTCTTTTCTTTATTTTTGTATTTATGATTTTTGTCAATTCATGTGTGTTCTATATATGGTTGATCCTGTTTGGGACATTGCTATTCTGCACAACATCGTGCAGAAACTTTAGAGGCAGGTTAATGACCTACAGAGGTTCATGAGGGCCCTGCTGCTGCCGGTTGACGATTGGCCGGCTGGAAATAATAGTGATGGTGATGATAATAATTATAATAATTAGAATTTATTTTTTTCTTTTAGCATATGCATTTTAATTTTCTATATCGTATCTATATCTATACCTAATGTATTTCTTTTTTCGTCTATTAAAAAAATTATTTTTGGTCGACTTTGGTTTTTTAATTCTTATTTAATTTTCATTCTTGCTATTTCTTCTTCTAAACATGTTAACATGTCGATAGTAGGAGGTAAGGAGCAATTTTGAATCCAATACCAATAGCAATTTTGACTTTTGAGTTCTATCAACAGATGGACCATGTGTTGGAACAGATTGATCATCGGTTGGGTTTCTGTCAATAGATTATCCATCTGTTGCAAAGATTTTTCATCTGTTGGAGGAAAACATTCCAGTTTGATGAACTGTATTGTGTTCTTCCAGCTAATGTCCATCTGCTGCAACAGATGGGTAATTTGTTGAAAATAATTTTATGGTCTACTATATTTAGTTCATGTTTTGGCTCATTTTATTGATGCACAAGTTATTAAAAAATATATTTTATATAATTAATGATAATATTTATGTTCACAACAATGATTCAAATATATAAAAGTCCATAGCAAACAACAACACAAGTTTTTGCAATTACAACGATCATGGTGGATTATGATCCAGACATATAGTTCTTTTGTGGCCAGCGCTCTTACATACGGAGCATTTGTTTCTTCTTGATGGAAATAATTTTCCGACTCCACTCCTCCTTTTATATGGCCTTCTTCCCGGTTTGATAGTGCTTGGGTCAATATATGGAGGAGGTATTAATCTTTCCAAAAGCTCTGCAGGAACAACCACAGATTCTTCGGAAGACACATGAGTAATATGCCCACTATATGCCATTGTATATTTTTCCATCGAATAATATGGAGAGGAGTAATCATAAATTTTAGTTTCATATTTTGTACTGTATTGATCTCGAAGCGCTGTCATAGCATGTGGATAGGGTATTTTTTCCAAGTCAAAAACTCTGTACGTACAAGATCTTGTTTGAAGATAGACCATGGCAACATCACCATGACCATTGATACTGAACTTGTAATCTGCTATTTGATGAGATAATAACCAATTCCTAGACTGATGATCGTTGATATTATTTTTCCGCTTGTAGAACAAATGGGGTTCCTATGTCCTCGAACTCCACACGCCTTTCGTGAAAATATTAGCCATACTTCTTGTTTATTATTTTGAACAGATCCATGATGGGAAATTCTCTTTCATCACCAAATAATAAATTCACCGATTCAGCAATGTTTGACGTCATAATTGTACCTATACAAAAGAATCACTTAGTACGACATCATACTAAACTTGTAACTCGAGCAAGACATTAAATTCATAAGAATATACCTATTTTCCAGAAAGAATGCCTGACTCCATCTCTCGAAACCGACACGTAGGAGATGTCTACTACTTTTGTATGTATATCCGCTATTTGATTGAAATGGTCTAAAAATCCTCTCTACTACATGCTTAGCCTCTCTATAAAAAAGGTTCACGACCCTTTCATCGAGAAAGTTGGTCTGAATGTTCTCTCCAAGATGCCTTATGCAACAACTAAAGTGAGCCAAAGTGAAGAAAATTGAATCCATCTTTGGAATACTTGGATGTCTATCTGAAACAAAACACAACTCTTCGGTATCTTCGATGCAGCTTTGCAGTTGTTCAAAAAAATATCCATAAGAGACATCACATTCCTTGTCTGCAACACAAAAAACATCAGGAAAGATATGATTTTCTGCATCTTATGCCACCACCGCTAGCAGATCTCCATTATACCTACTTCTCAAGAAGGTACCATCGATGCTATGCCTTTTCTCAACTATCAAAAACCTTGAATCCAAGCACCATACGATACAAAAAAAAATACTTGAACCTTCTATTTTCATCAACATGCAAAGTTGTCATACTTCCGGGATTTGTGGACTCAAGCATGTAACGGCGGACATCGAGTACTGCATACCCCATGCTCGTGTGTCCCCCTAACCAAGTCCTTGGAAATATCCATGGCCATATATATATTCCAATAACTGACTAGGACACCTAATTCCGTAAGGAGTTGATTGGGCATAACCTCTGTAGAAGGACCTTTGCCATCGGGGAATCTATTCTTGAAATCTTCACCGAGGACCTTTGTCGGGCGTGAGGATTTTGGCATGAAATATTCTCTGAACCACATGTGTGATACTTTTCATGATTATGAATGACGAATCGGTCAGAACTTAAGTACTTCACCACTCTCAACCACCACTTGCAGTTTGAATTAGTACATTTTTAGCAAAAGACTTTGCTCGAATTAATCACCTTCATTATTCTAAAATATTTTTTCAAGAAAGAAATAAACAAAGTAGTAGATAGTTCTTTATCTTCTGGAATGACATTCCTTTGTAAAATCCGGTCTTTTCATCTTGATGATTTCTAGACTATGTCGATCGAGAAGAGCTTCCCACCGTATTGGTCGCATCAACGGGCGTAGGTTGATAATCATCTCAAATATTCATGTCTAGATCATCCACCCTATCATCAAAGGTGTCTTATTGTTGTTCTTCTTCTATATTCTGGTTCTCATTCTCTCTCATATTTTTAACCACGTACACCCTTAACACCGACCTAGATGAATCACTAAGATAAGCACGCAACCAAACCTGACCGGTTATCTTGAAAGACAATACCCTCTGATTTTCAAAGGAGCTGTGCATGTAGATGATGACGAGTTCTTCTAGTTGACAATTCAATCCACAAAGCTGATGATTAAGTTCACAAAATCATCATACGAAACATCACTTTGGACTGTCATAGCTATCGTCTCCAATATTTTACCCTCCTTCCAACGCTATACATATCTATTGTTTTTCTTGATCTATTAACCATGACAATCCACCCCTATTGTTATTGATCCCTCCATTAGTGGTACCTAAATAAAATCATTTGTTAAAAAAAGTTAATTGTGATTTCATAGTGCCGTAACATGAATCCCAACAGATATGCAATAGGTAAGTGATGAGTTGCAACATATTACTTACCTATTGGGCTTCATGTTATGCTCCTGAAGCTAATTTTAATAGATGAAACATCTTTTGTAACAGGTGAATCATATGTTGCAATAGACTATACATCTATTGCAACAGATGATGCATCAGTTAAAATCAAGTTCGGGTTCTGTTGCAACAAATATTTATCCTATTGGAACAGATGACATGTCTATTGGAATCGAGTTCAGGTTTTGTTGCAATAGGTTACTAATCTGTTGGAAGAGATATTTACCCTGTTGCAATAGATAGCAAGTCTATTACAACAGATGGGTCATATGTTGCAACAGATGACCCATCTATTCGATTCATATTACGGCACTATAGAACCATAAACATGAATCCAACATATGCCTTTCATTGCAACAGATGGATCATCTGTCGCAATAGATAATTGATCTATTTATACAGATATTTCTTATGTTGCATTCATGTTTGCGTGCTATTTATTGTTGAAAAAACAGCACAATAACAGTTACCGAGATGACAAATTCAACTAAAAATTATAATTTGACTTACCAAAGTCTCCTGTGAATTAATTCCAAAGTGGAAAGTGATGTATGAAATAAAATTTGACCTAAGAAATTGGTCAAATAGCAGCAGTAGTGGTAACAACAACAACAACAATGGTCAACAAGAAGAATATGAAGATGATAGTAAAGTAGAAGATGATGATAATGAAGCAGAAGATGATGAATAAAGCAGCAGCAACAATCAACAACAAAAATATCTAAGAGAGAGAAAACAAAAATGGATGAGAAGAAAGAGAATTGCGCCTTTTCCCCCTCTATTTCCTATTATATTAGGTAAACATTTGGATATAAGTGTAAATTTAAAAACTTGTGGGCTATTCTTAAACTTACCCAACTTTCTTAATCCATAATAAAGTAATTTTCACCTACACTCAATTATTATGACTTGAGTCACCTACACCTCATTTTCAAACTTTTTTTGCCATTTTTAGATCAAAGCCTCCACTTTTTCATTACTTTTCAATTTTCAATGGTATCTAATTATTTACTGATCTTAGGCATATTTATATGCTCAAAGCACCAATATGCACCCAGATTTGAACTTAGTTCAAGAACTTTTGCATGAATTATTAAGTATAATTCAGTTTTTATTCCATTTTGTGCCAAATGGATATGATTAGTACTTTCAGAATCAAAATCATAAAGAATTGTGCATAATTGGATACAACGAGGATATGGAAGTAGTGAAGGAATACTAGGGATAGAAATTATGCTGAAAAAGGGAAGCTGGATGGTTCCGTTGAAGACTCTCCGCGTCGCGATAATAAACAAAATAGCAATGGTCAAATTCCAGTGAAGGTTCGCAAAACCACTGCATCGCGGAGAAGTTTTGTTTATCATATTTGGTGACTTGAAGGTTTAGCGCATCGTGGAGGATGATTATTTTGAAATTGTCCCAATCCAGTGGCTCACCGTGATAATGGAGCATCGCGGTGAGGGTGCATTTTATAATTGTTGGGGAATACTTGAGCTCCACAATTTCCCATATTTTAATGAAAAATAGCAATCGAAGTCATGGCGCGATGCACCGGGTGGATAAATCGGGAATATTTTGAGTGTTTTGTCCCAGCTATAAAAGGAAAAATCAAAGCTAATGTAGGGGACTTTTTTTCAAGCAGAGGAGCGGCGGAAAAGAAGAAATTTCTCTCTTTTAGGGTTCTTAAACATTCTTTTGAATTTCTTTATTCAAAGAATTAATTTGGGTATGATTTATTACTTATTTTGGATGATGAATTCAAACATGAGTAGCTAAATACCTTATTTCTGGGGTTGAGGCTAAGAACATGAGTACTATTTAATATTCTTATTCATAGTTTCTTTTTGGATTATCATATGAGTTGTTGTTAATTTCTTGAGCTTACTACTTTAATGATTGGCCACCATTAGAATAAATTTAGAAATATGTGAATCCGGGAGGAGAATCATAGGATAGAACGAAGAAATTAGGGAGCAAGGTTCTTATTCTTTTATAAAATAAGGGATTTGAATTAGCATCTAGGATAGGGATATACCTAGAAGCCTTGCTTGGTTCACTTGCATGAAGATAACTTCATGAATCTAGAAGATTTATTGTAACTCTGCGGGAGTTGTGGTTACAACATTCAATAGATAGAAGATTTGAGGTCGGGAGACCAAGATCGTGGCATAACCCTTGCGAACCATCAACCTAATAACCAATTAGACTATGAAAAGAATAGAGAATTGTATGATTGTTCAAAATACCTCAACCTTGGAATCGTCCTTATTATTGATTACAACCGTTGCTTACTTTGCTTTAGTCATCATTAATTATTTATTGTTTAGTAATTTACATTTTATTTATAGAATCATCTTGATCTTGATACAATCAAACACTTAATACTCAATTGTCTTGAAATAAAGATTGAATAAATTTCTAGTTTATTGATCCTCGAGGGAACAATATCTGACTGTCTGAGTCACTATATTACTTGCACGATCACTTATACTTGCGTGTGCGTAGAGACGCAACAAGTTTTTGGCGCCGTTGCTGGGGATCAAATAGAATTAGTAAATTGCTTTGATTTTTGGTTTTTGATCATAAGTTTAAGTGTTAACAACTTGATCTTAGCGGCTGAATTTTTGCAGGTTTAGC
Source organism: Capsicum pubescens (assembly GCA_030864215.1). NCBI lineage: Eukaryota > Viridiplantae > Streptophyta > Magnoliopsida > Solanales > Solanaceae > Capsicum > Capsicum pubescens. The sequence continues at coordinate 281,133,261 of CM061542.1, forward strand.
TGAAAATTGGACTGGCTAGAGACAAAGAGTTAGTAGAGCTCTTTGCAGAACCATAAGTGATTTTTCATCAGAGACGAAGAGCTCAATATTACACTCAACAGGGATCGATGACAGAAATACGCGATCCTATAGTTGCTGATCCAAATGTTGGAAATGTTCCAGCTCCAACTATTCCTGTTCAGCCAGTCGCAAGACCTGTTCGAGAAGTGGCAATCCCACTTACGCACCTGGTGACTAACAGTATTCTAAAGCCTGAAAAAGGAGGTCAATGGGAATTGAAACAAAATAGTGTGCGATTGTTAAGATATGTGGGAGAATTTTAGGGACTTTCACATGAGGATCCGCAGTAGCACTTACAAACCTTCTTGGAGATAAGCGACACATATATTCCTGAAGATGTGAATACTGATTATGTCAGATTGACACTCTTTCCCTTTTCTCTACTGGGGGAAGCAAAGAGATGGCTACTTACTAAACCACACCAATCCATCACTACATGGGAAGAATGTGCTCAAAGGTTTCTTATTCAATTTTTTCCATCTCAGAAAACTTCTTGATTGAGGAGTGAGATATTGAGTTTCAGACAAAAAGATGGAGTAAATCTCTACCAAGCTTGGGAGAGATTCAAGGGTATGCTAAGAAGTTGTCCTCATCACCATCAATTGAATGATGTTTTGGTTCATACATTTATAGAAGGCCTTGAGTTTAATACAAAGATTCTCTTGGATTCAGCAGCAGGGGGTCAAGCTTTGGAGAAAAAATATGAAGAATTGTATACCTTGCTGAATCAAATTGCACAAGGAAATCCTGATTGGCATGAAGACTTAAGGAATGCTCCCAAGAAAGTTGTAGGGGTTTTCGAGGTTGATCAGTTCACTGCCTTACAAGCACAGATTGCAGCAATACAGAACTATATGACTGCTCATCTTAACAACTTAAAGTTGGGTACAACACAACCAACAACCACAACAAATGTAGTTTAACAGGTATATGTATGGTGTGAAGTTTGTGGAAGCAGTGAGCATAAAGCAGATGCATTTTCTATTAATCCAGATTTAGTCAACTACGTGGGGAATGCAAATCGTCAGGGTCAATAGAATTTTGACAATACATATAATCCAAATTGGAGGAATCACCCTAATTTCTCATAGGGTGGGAATAAGGCAAAGAATACAAATCAGTATAAGGGACCAGTGCATCAAATCCACAGTCGGTTCAGAATAATCAGGCGAATACCTCAAATAGTAATATGAAGGAGATTCTTAAGCAGTTGATGGCTCAACAAGGACAGTTTGCAGTGGAAATAAAGGCTGAACAGACACAGTTTGTAGCTGAATTAAAGAGCCAACAATTACTCACAAGAAATCTAGAGTTACAGTCAGGTCAAATTGTGGGATCACAGAATACAAGGCCACAAGAAGCATTGCCTAGCAATACTGAGTCTAATCCTAAACAAGTGAATATGGTTACAATGAGGAGTGGGTTGCAAATGAAGGAGATGATGAAGGAGTAGGATAATCCTTGGGTTACTAATGATAGTTTACAAGAAAAGGCAGAAGTAAAAGAAAAAGAAAAAAGAGGATAGTGAAGAGATTCGTGTAGAGAAGAAGACTATTCCCTTGCCCTTTCCTCAAAGAGCAATAAAGCATCAAGAGGAAGCCAGTTTTAAGAAATTTCTAGATCTTTTGAAGAAAGTTCAAGTAAACCTTCCTCTTGTTGACATTCTACAGAGTGTGCCAAAATATGCAAAATACTTAAAGGATATTGTTGTTAATAAGAATCGGTTTATTGAATACTCTACAGTTGCACTTACTCAAGAATGCACATTAAAAATTCAAAATAAAATGCCCACAAAATTGAAGGATCCGGGGAGTTTCACATTAGAGATTACCCTTGGTCAGACTATTTGTGCACGTGGATTGTGTGACTTGGGGGTTAGCATAAATCTCATGCCCACATCATGGTATCGGAAGATGGGTATTGGAAGCCCCAAACCCATGACTATTGTGTTGCAGTTGGCTGACAGGTCACTTGCTAGACCAGATGGTATTATTGAAGATGTACAGGTGCAAGTGGGATCTTTAATCTTTCCTATGGATTTTGTGATTCTTGACTTTGTGGACGATCCAGTTGTTCCATTTATTTTGGGATGAGCCCTTTTAGCAACAGGGCAGTCACTCATTGATGTGACAGCTGGAAAAATGACAATGCAAGCACATGATAAAGTTGACGTTTTTGATGTGTACAGAGCATTGAAATTACCATCCATCTATGAGGAGTTGTCCTCAATATCGGTTATTGATCTTACTTTGGATTGGTAGTTGCTCTTATTTGATGATCTATTAGAGCTAGTTTTGATAGATTATGATCTGCGTGGGGATTCAGAAGCATTGGAATTAGTCCAGATTATGAATTTGGTTGTAATAGAGACAAATAAAATGTTTATCGAGTCTTTGAATAGACCAATTGGTCCACCACCCAGGCCTTTAGTTGAAGAAGCTCCTAACTTGGAGATTAAGGTTCTTCTTCCTCACTTACAATATGTTTTTCTTGGTGATCAAGATACCTTGCTTGTTATTTTGTCTGTAGGATTATCCGATGTACAGGTAAAAGAAGTTGTAGCAGTTCTCAAAAGGAGAAGGAAAGCGATTGGCTGGAAGATGTCTGACATTATAGGAATCAATCAATTATTTGCATGCACAATATTTACATGGAAGAAGGGTACAAACCTAGAGTACAATAACAAAAGAGGTTGAAACCTTTGATGAAGGAGGTAGTCCGGAAAGAGGTGATCAAGTAGTTAGACAATGGTATTGTCTACCAAATTTTGGATAGCAAATGGGTTAGTCCGATGCATTGTATACCAAAGAAGGGGGGAATGGCAGTAGTGACAAATGATGATAACGAGTTGGTTCCCACACGTACAGTTACTAGATGGAGAATATGTATAGATTATCTGATGTTAAATGAAGCAACTCATAAAGATCACTACCCAATTCCTTTTATTGACCAAATGCTGGATAGATTGGTAGAGAAAGAGTATTATTGTTTTCTTGATGGGTACTCTGGCTACAATCAAATAAGCATAACACCGGAAGGCCAATAAATGACCATGTTCACTTGTCCATACGGTATGAATGCTTTCAGACGCATGCCCTTCGAATTATGCAATGAACTTGCTACATTTCAAAGGTGTATGATGGAGATATTCTCGGACATGGTGGAGGAATTTGTGGAGGTATTCATGGATGATTTATCTGTGTATGGGAATTCATTTAAAACTTGTTTGGAAAATCTCAATAAAGTTCTAGCTCGTTGCAAAGAAACAAACTTGGTGTTGAATTGGGAAAAATGCTATTTTATGGTTAGAGAAGGAATTTTCTTAGTCCATAAAGTGTCATACAAAGGGCTAGAAGTTGACAAAGCAAAGGTTGAAGTAATTGAAAAGTTGCCTCATCCAGTTACAGTCAAAGGCGTGCGAAGTTTTTTTGTACATGCTGGGTTCTATAGACTATTCATTCAAGATTTCTCAAAGATCGCAAGTTCCATGTGCAAATTGTTAGGTAAAGAAGCCAAGTTCGAGTTTGGAGTTGATTGCCATGAAGCTTTTGAAAAGTTCAAGAAGAAGTTGACGGAAACACCTACTTTGATAGCACCAGATTGGGAGTTACTTTTTGAGCTAATGTGTGATACTAGTGATATTACAGTGGGAGCAGTGTTGGTTCGGAGAAAAGAGAAGGTATTTTGATCAATCTACTATGCTAGTAAGGTACTGAATGATGCTCAAGTTAACTACACAGTTATAGAGAAAGAGATGTTGGTTGTGGTATATGCATTCGATAAGTTTCGATCTTACTTAATTGGTACCAAGGTATTCATACAGACCATGCTGCCATTAAGTATCTTGTGAACAAAAAGGATGCAAAGCCATGACTAATTAGGTGGATTTTGCTACTTTAAGAATTTGATCTTGAGGTGCGTGATAGAAATGGAACTGAAAATCAGGATGCTGATCACTTGTCACGGGTGGAAAATCGAGACCATATTGTGGATGACTTGCAGAGTATCAAGGAAGACTTTCCTGATGAGAAGTTGTTGTTATTAGAAGCAGTTTAGTTTCCATGGTATGCTGACATTGTAAACCTGATAGTTTGTGGGGTGTATCCTCCCGAAACCAACTCACAACAAAGAAAGAAATTACTTCATGATTCTCGTGCTTACATTTGGGATGAACCATACCTTTTCAAGAAGGGTCCAGATGGAGTGATTCGTAGGTGTATCTCGGAGGCTGAATTTGTAAAGGTGTTACAAAATTGCCACTTATCTCCATATGGTGGATATCATGGTGGTGAGAAGACTGCGAGAAAAGTGTTGCAATTAGGTTTTTTTGTCCAACTCTGTTTAGAGATGCAGTAGTGTTTGTAAAGAGTTGTGATCAATGCCAAAGTTTGGGTACTATAACTAGGCGTCATGAGATGCCCCTAAATAATATTTTAGAAGTAGAAGTCTTTGATGTTTGGGGGATTGATTTCATGGGCCCCTTTCTACCTTCGAAAGGTAATTTGTACATTCTTGTTACAGTGGACTATGTCTCTAAATGGGTGGAAGCTATGGCGAGTCCGACTAATGATGCAAGAGTGGTGCTGAAGTTTGTGAAGAAGAATATACTTTTCAAATTTTGTACGCCAAGAGCAATAATTAGTGATGGAGGTACGCACTTTATCAAAAACTGGTTCAAGAATATTTTTGCTAAGTATGGTGTTCGGAACAAGGTGGCCACTTCATACCATCCTCAAACAAGTGGAAAAGTTGAGGTATCCAATCGGGAGATTAAGCAAATACTTCAGAAGACCGTGAATGAGCAGAGAAAAGATTGGGCGGAGAAGGTGGATGATGCACTGTGGGCATATCGAACAGCGTACAAAACACCCATTGGGACATCTCCATATCTCTTAGTGTATGGTAAGGCTTTTCATTTTCCTATAGAGTTGGAATACCAAGCATTTTAGGCTGTGAAGAAACTGAATTTTGAAATGACAATTGCGGGAGAAAGAAGGTTATTACAACTGAATGAGCTTGATGAGTTTAGACTCCATGCCTATGAAAACGCCAAATTTTACAAGGAAAATACCAAACGACAAGCACGTTCAAGTTAGGGAATTTGAACCTGGACAACTAGTGTTGTTGTTTAATTCACGGCTTAAGTTGTTTCCAGGTAAATTACAATCGAAATGGTCTGGACCTTTTGAGATGGTGCGCATGACACCTCATGGAGCTGTGGAGTTGTGGAATAAAGAGAAGACGGAGAAGTTCCTTTTGAATGGACAACATATAAAGCATTATTGGGTGGATCATCTGGACAAGCATATGGAATCTATCACTTTCGCTGATGAGTGATAATAAGCTGAGTCGTGCCACGACATAAACTAAGGCGCTATGTGGGAGGCAACCCACACATTTATTGTAATAGGTATTTTAATTTTTGGCTTGTAAAATCAAAAAGAAAAGAGAAATACAAAAAATGAGTCGTGCCACGACCAAAACTAAGGCGCTGAGTGGGAGGCAACCCATTTTTACTTACAATTTTTGTTGTTTTCATTTGAGATTTCTGAGAATTTCAAAGGAAATGAGGAGATTACCACATTTGAGAAAAGTAATTAGGTTTGCAAAATGATTTATGTAAGTGGGGATTTACTCAGGTAAGAAAAGGGTGAGAATTACATAAGGAATCTGAGTTTGATGAACAGCGCGACGCGAAACTGGGTATTTTGACAATTGTCAAATTCCAGTAAGGATACGCGAATTTCACCGCGATGCAAAGAAGTGTAAATTGAGAATTGTCAAATTCCAGTGGATTGTTGCGATTTCCAGCATGATCCAAAACTTGGACAATTGTCAATTGTCAATTTACAATGAGTGGACGCGAATCTTACTGCGTCACGGTAGGTATTTAAATGGAAATTGGCCTTATCCAATAGGTCTATGTGATACTACCGCATCGCGGAGGGGTCTTAAATTGGACAAAAAAAATTCATTACCCTAACCCGACCCGTCCCTCTATATATATAACCTCCCCAACCCTAAACCCTTTTGTTTTACCATACGCGCCGCCCTCGCACTCCCTCTCCTATTAACTTCATAAAATTTTCACTTTATCTCATCCTTCTCTCAATTGTTGAGGTATGTTTGTTAATATTTATTTATTCATTACCTTTCATGTTACATCTTGTGATGATTGATAGTATTTTTATGAATAATTTTGTTTTCCCTCTCCTAATAGTTGTCAATATTAGCATTGCCTATGATATTCTATCCAATTTATGACGTCTTAGCCTACTTATCATTACTTTAAATCAATGAGAGCAAAAGTGAATGGTATTTGCAGTTCGGATTAGGGGGTAAACGTTTTTCATGATAGTTGAGAGGATAGGGAGGTGTAAGGCTAGACTGTGCAGTAAGTTAGGGGTGATTTCGTTCTACTGTGTATATACCTTTGTTGTCCGATGTGAGATGATTGCGTAGAATTCTAGAATGCGAGATTCTATACTAACATGATCTTATTTATGGTCTCGTATTATGTGATTAACTGAGGAAATAATAAGGGATGATGTGTCCTGAAGAGTAATATGATGTCTTTGAATATGATATTTAGGCCTACGCAAAAGGAAGTCTAAGTATCTTGGTTGATAATGTAGGGTCTTGGCTAACAACTAAGTGTGGGGTGCAAAGGAACCTGTAATGCACGCTCAGTTTAATATTCTTGCATGTTTGTTGCATTTTCTTAATCGCAGGCATAATGGAAGAACAATCAAGCAAGGGCAAGGCAAAGGCAGGACTTTCTGCCCCTGCGAGGAAGAGAAGCAGACTGTCTGAAGGGAAAATAACTAGAGTGCCTAGGTCCCCTCCACTTCAGTGGGGGAAAGTTCAAAAATTTGGTTTCAAGGATGTAAGAAAGGATGGGAAGTAGTGGTATACTAAGCATACTGATGCTAAGTATATTTTAGAGGTCTATATCGATCGGGATAGCTTAATGAGAGAGTTTCCTTCTATGGTATGGCGAATCGAGGCACTCAATATGAATTTTATTTTTCATCAGCCGACTGTGTGCAACTTGCATCTTGTTAGAGAATTCTATGCCAATTGGGACCCCAGCCATCTTGAATATTTGTTGAAGGTTTAAGGGAAGGTGGTTTGATTCACCGCTGCTGATGTTAATGAGTTGTTGGGTATCCTAAAGACGAACCTAATTTTTTTGTGACAGTTTATTATTTCTCCTCCTTATGCACATCAGGCATTTGTTGTGTGGCCAGCGATCCTCAGCCCATTGGATGAGGCATCGAGTTATAGGTTTGTATTTTTATTTCCCCTATGCTTAGATGAACAAGGAAGCAAGAATGTGGGGTCGTATTGTGTATGCCTACTTGATTCAAGGAAAACATATGACTGAGGTGACTAGGGATAGGGTATGTTTAATTTATGCCCTCATGTTTGCTGATCTGGAAATTAATGTAGGAAATGTAATTTTTTCTACTGTGAAGAAAGAACCTACCTACGTGGGTCCTAGATGTGGATTGGTGGGTTGGTGACTAGATTTTTAAGGGGGCATAGGGTTGATGAAGAGGATCTTGATTATAAACCTGAGGTGATCACTCGTCCTATGGATATCACTACTGCTCGAAGCACATCTGGGGTATCTGGCCTAATTTTGACTATGATAGAGTGACAGACACGGACTGATGAGGTGCTGGGTAGGCTGTATGGCCTCATGATGATGATGTCGCGGACTGGAGGCAGACCTGCTACACCAGAGGAGCTTCATGTTGTAGAGCTCGACTATCTACTTGGCCATCATTCTAGGACCATGTTGAGGATTGACCCATATTTTGTAGAGCCTGTTGATAACAATGTACCCACATATGAAGAACACAGGTATAGGGATTCCAACATGGAGTCCGATGAAGAGCAGCAATCTGATGATGATGGAGCTGACGATGATGGTGATGATATGGATGTGGCTCCTGAGGACATATCTTCTATAGTCCCATTTGATTGATCAGGAAGTATACTGCCACCCTACCATGAGCTTAGTTGGAAGCACTGGGATAGTGTTTTATTTTAAGTGTGGGGTGGTGGGTTCATATTCTCTTGCATCTACATATTTTTTAAGTTATTCGACTGAAAAATATATTATTTTTCTGTTTTACTGTGTTGGTTTGAAGTACTAGCTATTTTGAACACTGGTATGTAATAGTTAGTAACTTTGATTTTGTGGATTGAAATTTTCCCTCTTTGGCATCTATCGCATATTGCTTCAGTTTAAAGTATTATTTTTGCCCGCATTGGCAAGTTCAGTTTCAAGTAGTTACGTTTACTTTTGCCCTCTTTGGTAATTAGGAATAAACAGTCATTGTTAGTTGCCATCCCCTATGATAGATGGATGACGACCGTCTTAAGGGAAACGGTCGTACGAAGTAAAGAAATTTAGGAGAACCTAATTACCATCTTAAAGGAGTGTGTGAAATGGGCCATCTTTGCAGTAATTGAAACTAATTCTAGTATCAATAAGCATAAGAGTGTTTTTATTTTAAGTACTGAGGATTCAATCTTGATAAATAAAATTTGATGTGTTGGCTTAATTTTTAATTCAATAAAGAACATGATTGGGAACTTTTGGCTGATTCCATACATACACTGTGAGTGTGAGGATTAGTATATATTCTACATAAATAGAAATGACTAGAACTTGCCCGGTGTGTTTACAAAGAGAAATAAAGGGTGTTGGGTGCAGGAAGTGATGTAGGCAATTTTTTTTGACAGACTTGTTTTTAACTTTAAAAGCCCTCCCTTGGTGCATAATCTTAGTCAACCCCGTTGAGCCTTAAGCCTTTTTCTTTGGTAGACTATTATGAAACCTTACCCCTTCTTTGCTGAATCGTAATTTGATCCAAATAAGCTCCTGAGCATATTTAATATAAGAACTTTTTTATGAATTCTTAAGTACAAAATGAGAAAAGAAGGTAATCAGTTGATGCCCTAAAGTAGAGGTTATTGATGTTTGATGATACTGGGTTAATTGGGAGTTAGTAAATAGAAATGTTACAATGAACCTGTTTTGGCCCTGGTCCAGTTGGATAATGTGCACCTTAATGAAGGCCTTTAATCTTAAGTTAAGGGTGGCTATAATAGGTGTGTATAACAAGAATATGGAAGAAATGATTAATACTCCCAACCTAGTTTGAGAAAATAAGCTAATTGAAAAAGATGTTGACAAATGAAAGGATGGGAAGAAATAGAAGGATAAATCGGTGTTAAAAAATAGAGTGAATTGATAGTTCTTGTATTTAAATACTTAGGAGCAATAGTCACTATTTCTGCAAATAGTACCTACATGTCCCTAAGCCTTTATTACAACCCGAAAAAGATCTAGTTGATCCTTCACCCAAACATCTGACTATTAGCGGAGTAGAACACTACGGGAAAGCTTATGGTTCATTTACTAGTATGTACGAATTCTTTGTTGAGAGCGAGCGATTTGATGTTGGTACTCCCCTATTTTTGTATAGATATCGCTGTGAAGTAATATGGGAAATTTTCTTCTGTGAGGAAGCATAAAAACCAGATTGCTTAATGTGTTTCTCTAATTGAGTTCGCCAACACGTTATAAATTCATTTGTGAGATAGAAAAATTTGTACTAAATTGTCTCATGTGCTGAAAAACTGTTTTGACAAGATGATGTAAGAATTTGTTATTGCAAAGTGTAAGTACCCATGGCCACATAAATTTGAGATTGTGATGAAAAGAGAAAGTAATTATGTTTTTGAATTCATGTGTTCGAGGAAGAACAAGGTTTTTAGTGTGGGGTGGTGATCTTGGGCATATTTATATGCTCAAAGCACCAATATGCACCCAGATTTGAACTTAGTTCAAGAACTTTTGTATGAATTCTTAAGTATAATTCAGTTTTTATACCATTTTGTACCTAATGGATATGATTAGTATTTTTACGATCGAAATCATGAAGAATTGTGCATAATTGGATACAACAAGGATATGGAAGTAGTGAAGGAATGCAAGGGACTGAATTTATGATGAAAAAGGGAAGCTTGATGGTTCCGTTGAAGACTCTCCGCGTCGTGATGATAAACAAAATAGCAATGGTCAAATTCCAGTGAAGGTTCGCGAAACCATCGCGTTGCGGAGAAGTTTTGTTTATCAGATTTGGTGACCTGAAGGTTTAGCGCATCGCGGAGGATGATTATTTTGAAATTGTCCCAATCAAGTAGCTCACCGCGATAGTGGCGCATCGCGGTGAGGGTGCGTTTTATAATTGTTGGGTAATACTTGAGCATCGCAATTTCCCAGATTTTAATGGAAAATAGCGATTGAAGTCATGGCGCGACGCGCCGGGTGGATAAATCGGGAATATTTTAAGTGTTTTGTCCCAGCTATAAAAGGAAAAATGCAAGATAATGTAGGGGACTTTTTTTCAAGCAGAGGAGCGGCGGAAAAGAAGAAATTTCTCTCTTTTAGGGTTCTTAAACATTCTTTGGAATTTCTTTATTCGAAGAATTAATTTTAGTATGATTTGTTACTTATTTTGGATGATTAATTCAAACATGAGTAGCTAAACACCCTATTTCTGGGGTTGAGTCTAAGAACATTAGTACTATTTAATATTCTTATTCATAGTTTCTTTTTGGATTATCATGAGTTGTTCTTAATTTTTTGAGCTTACTATTTTAATGATTGGCCACCATTAGAATAAATTTATATTTCTATGTGAATTCGGGAGGAGAATCATAGGATAGAACGACGAAATTAGGGAGCAAGGTTCTTATTCTTTTATAAAATAAGGGATTTGAATTAGCATCTAGGATAGGAATATACCTAGAAGTCTTGCTTGGTTCACTTTCAAGAAGATAACTTCATGAATCTAGAAGATTTGTTTTAACTCCATGGGAGTTGTAGTTAAAACATTCAATAGATAGAAGATTTGAGGTCGGGAGACCAAGATCGTGGCATAACCCTTGCGAACCATCAACCTGATAACCAATTAGACTGTGAAAAGAATAGAGAATTGTGTGATTGTTCAAAATGCCTCAACCCTGGAATCGTCCTCATTATTGATTACAACCGTTGCTTACTTTGCTTTAGTCATCATTAATTATTTATTGTTTAGTAATTTACATTTTATATACAGAATCATCTTGATCTTGATACAATCAAACACTTAATACACAATTGTCTTTAACTAAAGATTGAATAAATTTCTAGTTTAATAATGTTTATTTAGTTTACAAAATTAATAAGTAATTTTTTATCCATTTTATATTTATTATTAAATACACTCAATTCATTTTAAAAAATATTAAACTTATTATATTCAAAGACTAACAAACTAAAATTACCCCAATTATATATTATATCTTAATCTGTATGATAAGTCAATAGTGAAGGAGGAAAGATACTAAAATAATAATTTAAAAAATCAAAACTCTACACACAAACAAGAAAATTACATTTTTTACTCCTTAGAATGCCAACTGCCAAGTGTAAATTAAACTCAAAACAAAAATGAATTAAGATAAAATAAAAAATAAAATATGCAAAAAGAAAAATAAATAAATGAAAACACAATATAATTTTTATTTACAATTTAGTAAACTTCTACCCAAATTTGGAAGTTCCTTTTAAATTTGAAGTGGTTGTAACTCCCCCATAGTTATCTTAATCAATTACTGCAAGGCTAATATCCAACTTCTCTCTCTATATTTTTTTATCAATATCCAAAAGTTTGACTTATTCTCTTTAATTTTCAATACAAGTACTAATCATCATTATGGTAAGAGTAGTTTTATTCGGTAGTTAAGAAGGAATTTCATAAATAAAGTAAGTTGGAGTTGGTAGTTTGGGAGCTCAATCTAGCTCCATTACAAAAACAACTGGGCGACTTGCATAGTTTTGATAAGAGGGACCATTGCATAGACAACACTTCCCTTCTAAGTTGGCCCAAACATCCTGAATTACAAAAGGGTGTGGGGTTATAAAAACTTTACATCTTTCAAAATAATTCATCCTAGCTCCAGCCTTAGCCATCGAGTCAGCTACCTTATTTTGTTCTTTGTAACTATAGTGAACGGGAGGTCTGGCCAGCCTTCTTATCAAGGACCTGGAATCATGAATAATTGGTTTATACAATAAATTCCCCTTTTCTAACCAATTAATAACCTCTTCTGAGTCCACATAGATCTCTACAGGGTATAAGTTGTGCTCCATTAAGAGTTACGAGTCATTTCTAAGAGCCATGAGTTCCATGAGATTGTTGGAGGAATGGTGAAATCTTTGCATGAAACCAAACACCCAACTGCCTGACCCATTTCTCACTACCCCACCAATACCCCTTTTTCCATGATTTCCCAGGCAAGAAAACATCCATATTAGGTTTATAGACGTTCTGGAGGGTACCCATCCGATGAAGATAGTGATTCGGGGGTTACTAGTTGAATGCTTATTCATATGATAGAATTCTATGGCTTTAGAATAGTCATTCTGAAAGGAGGGAGGGTAGTTTTTGTTGTTGAAGGACTTATTATTTCTAGATTTCCAAATGTTCCAGAGGCAGAAGGGGAGAAAGTAACCCGGTCAACTTTGTTGTCAAAACTGGTGCGGTTTAGGGTTCTCTAGGTGGTATGCCAATTGGGAAGGGAGAAGATGTGAATGGTGATATTAGAATCTCCCTGATAGGAGAGCATAAGGTTCCTCCAAAGTGAATTGACATAGTTACACTCAAAGAAGAGGTGATGAATGTCTTCTTGATGGTGTGTGCAGGAAGGGCATGCTGGACTGATGTTGATCCCCCTGCTATGTAAGTTTTGTATCGTAGGGAGGCTGTTATGGTTCAAAATCCAGAGGAAGAATTTTATATTTTTTTTGAATGGGTGCTTGCCAAATACAGATCCAAGATTTGTTGTTATTATGGGGAGTGACTCTTTTTGGATGGATGTGGGTATAAGCACTCTTATACGTGAACATTCTAGACTCATTTAACAGCCAAAAGGGGGGTATCCTGCTTGATTAAAGGATTTGGAAAGAAGGTATTTTTGATGGTGTGAAGGATGTTGGAGGGAATTTCAAAGGGGAAAGTTTTTAGATTCTAATTTCCATTATTCCAAAAAATGTAGAGAGAGGTTAGAGTGTTGTGGCAGAGATAAAGACTATGTATGATGTTCCTAAGAGGGGGAAAGGTTGGGGATCCAGCAGTCCTCAAAAGAATTCACCTTGTTGCCATTGTGAATAGACCAGCAAGTAGCATCTCTATAGAGGTTCAAGCCTCTTTGAATGTTTCTACAGGTTCTAAAGGTACTGGAGGGACTGCTGGTTGAGTTTGGGTTATATTTATGACTCAGAATATTTGCCCAAAGGCTAGTGGGATTGGAGTTCAGCCTCCAAGCAAGGATTCTTAGGAGGGTGTCATTTTTTATGCAAGATTTTTGAATCCCAATCCCTTCTCCTTCTTAGTTCTAGTGAGAGTCTCTCATTTGATCATGTACATCTTCCTTCTGGAGTCCAAGGAGCCCCAGATGAAATTTCTTCGGGACCTATCAATGAGTTTGTGAATCCTGCTGGGTAGGAGGATGAATTGCATGACATAGTTGGGCATGTTTCCAAGACAAGATTTAGCTAGAGTGGTTATGCCAGCCATGTTGAGGAATTTAGTTTTCCAACTTGCCAGCTTGAAATTCATATTGTCAAGGAGGAAGTAGAAATCAGTAGTAGCAGGCTTGTTACTGAAGGTGGGGAAGCCAAGTATTTCTCAAAGTTATTGATGGATTTGATTCCTAGGATGAAAGGAAGATTTTGCTTAGATGCCTCTCCACAGATTCTAGAAAATAGAACCCTAGATTTGCTACTATTGACTCTTTGGCCTGAGTTTTTTCTTAAGCTGACTAGTATGCTAATGATTGTGTGGAAGTTTTGAACATTGGCTCTGGCAAAAAGAGTCGGATCATCAGTAAAGAAGAGGTGTGAAATTTTTGGGCCCCTATTTCTTATAGCAATGGGGGACCATTGGAGAATGTCCACCTTATGATTAATTATCCTAGAGAGTAACTCCATACATAAGATGAAGAGGTAGGGTGACATGGGGTCTCATTGCCTTATCCCTCTAGTAGATTGGAAGAGGGGGTTATATTCTCATTCACAAGGACAAAAATAAAGAATGAGGAGATGCATGAGAAAATGAGTTGAGAGAGACCAGGGGGAAATTGAAGAAGGCCAATGCTTGACTGATGAAAGACCATTCAAGTATGTCAAAGGCCTTTTCTAGGTCAATTTTCATAATCATGATGGGATTAGAGCCCTTCATTTTCCTGAAGTGATCTAAGTATTCCTAGACAATGATGGTATTATCATAAGCTCTCCTTTTAGCAAGGAAACTGGCTTGATTGTGAACAATAATGGTTTGGAGGAGAGGTTTTAATCTATTGGTGATGATCTTGTGCTAAGTATTACACAACCTAATGGGCCTGAAGTTTTTTAAGAAGGTTACATCTCTGCACTTAGTAATGAGGGAAAGATATGTGGTGTTGGCTGCAGGGTCCATTCTTTAAGAGATAAAGGTTGCTCTGCAAAACTAATGGATTAGCAGGGCCATGTTAGGCCAATATCTCTGATACATAAAGGGATGTATCCCATAAGGGCCAGGTGCTTTGGTAGGGCCAAAGGAGAAAACAACCCTTTTAATCTCTTCCAGGTTAGGAATGGAATCTAGAAGGAATTAGGAAGAAGGTTTAAGGGAATCCTGTCTAAAGGGTTTGTTCGGAATATAATGGGAGAGCATATATAGTCAGAGGAATGGAGATTTTTATAGAAAGAGGTGATGGCTTTAGAGATCTCAGAGGGTTCAAAGATCTAAAAGCTATTGTCTTGGACGGAGTTGATTCTATTTCTTCTTCTCCTATTAAGGGTGAAAGTGTGAAAGAATTTTGTATTCCTATCCCTATCAATAAGCCAGTTGATCCTGGATTTGTATTTCCAGAACTTATTCTCCTGGCCAAGAAAGTAAATAAATTCCTAGGTGAGGGAGACTTTAAGGTTTTGTAGAAAGGGGCAGGTGGGATAGTGAGGGGATTTTCGGATACCTATTAACCTAGCAAGAATCTATGTCTTGGGTTTAAAGATATTGTCAAATGTCTCTTTATTCTAGGTTCTAGCTATGTCATCAAAGAGAAGGGTTGCATTAGTGAGGTCAACTCCCTCAGCGAAGGAATTGAGGATGAGGCTATTCAAATAAGGACGATTGAACCACATGTATTCCACCCTAAAGGGTCTAGGGAAATATTAAGGGGGTCTAGTAAGTCTCACGAGTAGAGGGGAGTGGTCAGAGTGGATTCTAGTGAGGTAAGTGCAGAGGCCTCAGGATACAGGTAGACCCAATGGTCATTGTCTAAACATCTATCTAACCTTTCCAAGAAAAGGCCTTGCCTGTTTCTATATCTCATATTAGACCAAGAAAATTTATTCCCCATGAATCTCAGGTCTATGAGGTTCCATTTATTGATGTATTCCCAGAAGAGGGAGGACTTGTGGATGTTTATGGGGTTACCCCCAAATTTCTCACTAACCCTCAGGGCCTCATTAAAATTACCACCCACTACCCAATTATTACTACCCATGGAGGGTAAGGAGTCAGCTAGAGAAATAAGTTGGTCCTAGAGAAGCTTCCTATTATTATAATCATTACTAGCATAGACAATGCTAAGGACCCAGCTGGAGAGGAGAGAATTTACCTTAACAGAGGCATGAATAGCCTGAGAGGAGATAGAAAGGCTGGTAATGGTGATGTTGTCTTCTTTCCACAAAATTACTATGCCCCCTGAGTTACCACTAGCACTGGACTCAATGAAGTTATGGTAGCCAAGGTCTTTAGAGAGATTCTTATGGTCTACCATCTTAGTTTCAAGAAGGTCCAAGATGCAGTGGTGGTGGATGCTAATCATGGACTTGCATTGCTTCTTTAATTCTGCACTATTGGCCCCCCTAGAATTCCAAATTAGGAATCTCTTCATCATTGTTTTTTGAAGTTGGTGGGAGCTTGTCAGTACTTCTTTCCCCTTTCCTAGTGGGTTAGAGAGTCCATGTATCTCTAAGCTCTTTCTCTTCTTCGATAAGTGAGACATTTTTGTAGTGAAAAGTTCCCATATTATAGGGTTTGGCACGTTTAGCTTTAGTCCCAACTTTATCAGTGGTTGAGGCAAGAGGACAATGGCCATCTCATGAATGAGGTCTGTAAACTCTAGATTTACAGGTCTTTCCAGCCTGAAGACATCCATTTTAGGGATAGTTGTGCTAGAAGACCTTCCAGTTTCTGTTGCTTTTCCATTGAGTTTCCATAGTTTTCACCCTTTCAAGTCTCTCTAGTGCCATGGATGTTAGAGATGAGGGGGGAGTCATCATTGAGACTGAGAGTAATTGGCTTTCCCAGGTAAGCTTACGAAAGTTGGGCTCTGTGCGAGCAGGAGAGGATTTGAGGGTGGGAAGAATGGAATGCTAGCGCTTATCTGATTCATCATAGATGACAAGATTTCTGGGGTCAATTTCTCTTAGAAGGTTGACCCTACCGCATTGAACAGGGTTTCCATCTACATATTTTGTCTGTAGTTGGAAAGCCCCTGGCGTAGGTATTTCATGGCTAGAAGTGCCAGGTACCTGGGGTCCTAAATGAGTAGAGTCACCTGCCTCCTCTCCCATTGCATGTGTAGTGGTACAGTCTGGCCAGTGAGGCATACCTCCAGCTAAGAAGTTTGGAGGTGGTCCATTTGTAACATTTCCGTGATTAGGGTGATCATATAAGAGATTTAGGGTGGGTTCATGGCTATTCTCTTTAGAGGTATAAGAGATAGCCACATTGCTGGTTTGAGTTGAAAAGCTTCAGCCTTGGTATTGACATTTGCATTTAATGCAATATCTATGTGATGGACAATGTCCATCAAATCACCCTGAGAATCAGAAAGTTTGTAATGGGCATGGGGGGATTTCAGCTGCAGGCTCATGATTGTCTAAGCTGAGCTACTTTTCGTGGGGCCCATAGATCTTTTTTCTTTTATTCTTTAAGTCAACTAAGGAAGGGGTACTATTTAAAATAGGAGTAGAATAAGAGGGCCCCTATTTTCCTAAAGTGGGCTTGTTTGGGTTACTAGTGGAATTGGGCCTCGAGTAAGGAGGAGCTTTATGCTCTACTCCAGAATTGGCCTAGTCCATGGGGGAATCCACATGGTGTTGGAGGCCAAGTTTGGGCCTGGCCCAATTTTTGAATGGGGCAGGGGGTCTAGCAGCTGGCCCATTTTTGCTTTGCCCCGAGAGGACTCAAAAGTGTTAGGTTACCCTAACTTGTCGTCGCCGCCGTAGTGTCGAGGATTTGGAGAATTAGCTGTCACTGCTCCTCAAGACTTACCTTCCTTGTCGGGGTTTTGGATTGAAGCTGAGTCCTCCGATGGAACTTGATTTCTCTTTTTTTTTCAAGACACAGTGTGCCATTCCCTTTTTGATGTCGATGTTTTTGTTTGTGTTGCACTATCTTAAATGGGTGGATCTTTCTGGTGGTGGAAACTGGTAGGTGTGTGACCTACTTGGCTACACGATGAATAGAGTATCCCATCTCCTATGTATATGATCTCTTGTCGGTGCCCTCCAATGTTGATTAAGGCCATTACTGGTATGCCTAATTGAATTTGGACACATAATCGAGCACAACGACCCTGTAGGGTAGCCAATGTGCATGCGTAGATCTTTAGAATCCTTCCAATTTTCCTCCTCACCCTATGAAGGATTTGGGAGACATAAAAATAACGGAAGTTGGGGTAGGTGTAGCCAGATTGTTGTGGAGTCGATCTGTGCATTGCTTGGTACGAAATTAGGCTCCCATTTCCCTACTGAGATAAAAGTTCCGGAGATAAATCATGATCTTCCTTGGAGTGATTTTTCTTGACTTTATAGGTCTTCGAATTTCACAGTGTAGAAATCCGCTCCTAAGTCAATGAGATATAGGGGTGTGAAGGCTTCCGAAGAGCCTCTAATTTGTTTTTGAGGTTCTGGTGTGAGAAATTCTTCCGCATTGGTTTGATTATTACAAAGTATTTCCAGGGATCATAGAGGCGTGTCTGCTCTTCCATTGAGAGATTGATTAGATCCTGTTCCAGTGGATTTTCATCCTCTTCAAAGTTAACAGCATTGCTAGAGGAGGGTAGTTGATTGGAGATGATGAACTTATAGGTTGGGTTATTTCCCAAATTGGGACATCATTGATAGGAGGATTGGGTATCGAAGGGGATTGGATCGGGGTCAATAGCTCAATAGGAGGGGGAAAGGAGTTAGAGAGAAGATGGACACTCTCTCTCTAACCCATTTTTCTTTATGCATTATGGTAAGAGTAGTTGTAAGAAGAATGCTCTTTTTTTTTTATTTCAAAATATTTTTTTTTGTTATAGATTAATTTTTTATTTTATTAGAAATTCACCGAATATGTTATTATTGTTATATAAGTGATAATCATATTAATACTTGCATTCTATAAAGTTTTCTAATTTATTTAGATACTTTACTTGAATTTTTAAGTTCTCTTTCTATTTATTTTTTTTACTTTACTGCAGAGTAAGAAATAATGTTAAACTACATGCAGTTAAAGACTACAACAAAAGTAATAGTTGTCTTAAAGACAAAGAGAAGATCTCTGTTATTTCTTTTTAATTAGGAAAACATATGTTTCAAAATCAATGCATTTTATTTGGTTTATGCAAAATCAATTAAGAGAGATAAAAGTATCACTTAATTAGTTGGCTTCATGTTCCAACACAAAGTTTAGTTCAATGAATGATGATGATGACAAACTGGTCTTTCCCATTACCATTCAGTTTTTATATCCTTATAAGCAAGTTCTTTTATTAAATTGTGTTAATTTTTTCATGTTGTAGAAATCTTTATAGTGAAAGAGATTTGAAGATTTTTGTTTTTGTATATCATTTGTCTTCCTTTCTAATGATGTCTTTCATTTATGATTTTAATTACTGCACGCGTTTCAAGAATTTCGTAGCTCATTTTGGAGATCTGTAAAAATATGTGGTTATACTTTTGACGATCTATTAGAAATTAGATGAGCCATGTTTTTTTCAAAATCATGATTTTTTAGGATTTAGGATTTGACGATAAATATTTGTATTCCTTCTAAAAATTAGTTATGAATTTGTCTAGACACTTTCTCGTTTAAAGATAGCTAGGGATCGATAAACATTAAGTTGTATCACGAGTTAAACCATAATCTTTACACAAAAAACTTAGTGTGTCACAGTAAAATTAACCAAATATTTTTGTGTCTCTTGTTATCATTTGAGTGAATTCTAAGAGAGAATATGCCTTAACAAATAGAAAACTTCTAGCTTGTCTTAAATGATGCATATTAGAGGAATATCAGTTCTCCAAAGAAAATTCAAAATGTTTAAAATTATGATTGTTTGTCTAGATTACATGAATCTAATCTTGTAACTTTTCATAACAAAATCAAAGTTTGAATGATGACAGTGAACATTTTATTTGTGCAAATTATACACATATTACTAATAACAAATTTTATAATGTAGTAGCTCGACTATATAATCAAAATACACTCCAACTCTTTTTGATATTTTGGTCTAGTTAGCCTAATTTTTTTTCCTTGTGGTCTTTTTATATGTTATGGATAATCCTCAAAGTGATTTTCTATATTTTTTAAGAATAAATAACAAATTCTCAATCCAAAAGCTTCTTATTAGATAACTTATTAGTGAGTCTAATATGACATTTCATTTTAACAAGAAAGATTGTAAATTTATATTAATAACTGGTAGAATATGGCAATTACCATTATCTCTTTAAACAAAAGTATAACAATATTTTAACCATCTTACCATTTGAACTTAGTGCAAATCCATCATAAGATTTCATCAAATATGCTCTTCGTATACTTTCATCTTTAAACTGTTTTACTGAAAATCACCTTTTACGTAACTTTTTAATTCTAATAATTTATTTGATATGTTAATTCAACTATATTTAGATATAGTATATACATCTTTACTGCACGATCAAAAGTACTTATTACTTTTTTAAAGTCCATGTACTGTTAAATTAAAACATGTAAAATAAAATGATGGGGTAACATGATTTTCTATGGGGTAACATGATTTTCTAAGCAATAGAAATATAAAATGGTAAATTTAATATTATTGCTTAACAACACTTATTTCAAATACAACCTTTCATTCTCCTTACAAATGGCATCACAATATTTCATCAGATATGGCTGTTTTAAAATATTGTTATAACTAATTTTCAATCTCCTTATTCATCCTAATATTTCATCAAAAAGTTTTCTTTTAAATTAACTTGAACTTAAAGTTGTTTGATCCAACATCCTAGTATAGTCCAATCTCATCACCAATGTTCAACCCAGGATTTGCAAACAAATCCTTACAAACAATTGCACAGTCCTTACTAGGCTTCATCATCTGAATATAAGTGGTTCCCCGATTTATAGGGTTTGTCACTTCGGTGATATCCCATAGTTCTACATATTGCTTGTTTCCTTTCTTTACATGTTCAACCATATATTTCATCCAGTGCTTAAAAACATGTATTTTAATATTCCCGAACAACAACACCAATCTCTGAACGGACTTTTCAAAGTCCGTGATGACTTTGCTTATGGTTCATGGATTTTCTAGGATTGGGGCGGGATTGACATCCTGTACTCCTTCTGTTTTTTATGGGATGAAATTGTCCATGAAAGTCTTCTTCCTAATAATAATAATAATAAAAAAAAGTGTTTGATGATGTTTTACAACGTTAAGCAAAGATGAAAGAAATTTATAGGGATATTTTGGTATTAAATTTGGAAAGTGTATGACACTACAAATTGCTTTCCTAATAAAACTTTTGTATAAGATTACATAATTAAGATCAAATTCTTTTTGTATAAGATTACATAATTAAGATCAAATTCATTCTTTGTATAAATTTGTACACTAGTTTAAAGAAACATTATTAGAAACTAATTTAATGTATTTCCAAATTCTGGCCAGTCATATTTTAAATTTTTCTGGCCAGTTAAATTTTGGTCTGTCATATTAGAAATTAATTTAATGTCTTTTCAAATTCTGATTAGTCATATTTTGAATTTTTCTGGCCAGTCAAATTATGGTCTGTCATATTAGCAATTAATTTAATATCTTTCCAATTCTGGCCAATCATATTTGAATTATTCTTGTTACTTTTCTACTACTACTACTTTATTTGATATATTACATCCACAAACAGGATATTTAATGTAATTACAAGTAATTTTATTTAATAAAATTTATAGTATATAATAGTTAATTGATTATAATAAATTTGATTATACTAATGATTAATAATATGACTAAATAATAGAAAATCCATCAGTATAGGAACTAATTACTCCCTAAAAACATTAGTTTTCAAAATTACACTTTCTACCACTTAAAAAGTGTTTAGATACATTTCTCACGATTGAAAATTCAAGGGTCATGATGACACTTGTATCTGCAAATCTTAACAAGTAAGCCTATCATCCAAACCAACACACAAGGTGGGAAAAGACAATAATAACCCCAAGGTAAGGCTTCTAGAACCACACAAGTATAATAAATACGGAAAGAAACATAACAATGCAACCATAACTTCCAAAATCATGTGTCAATAGTATAAGAACGTATCTAATACAACCGGAAACCGATGAAGTACATAAGATATCCAAATACAAGAGAAACTTTGTCTCTGGAATGAAAGTAAAGACATAGTCCATAGAGAAAACTAGTAGAAGACATTCGGATGCTTAAAAATCATCAACTACCTTGAAAGCTCCAATAGTTACCCAAGTTAAGTAGCGTGGGGCGCACCCAAACCTAGATTTGCATCGAAAGGGTATAGTATAAGGGAGTACGGTCCACTTATACTTAGTTGGTATCATAGGCCGACCGAGTAAAGTAGAAATTAAAGTACACAAAATACATACTAAGGGCACGTCACCTGCAATAAAATAATGTCCCACAATGGTATCCCACACCGCTTGCACTAGCAGTTTTAATATAACACAAATGCAACAACAACACAACAAGTATAACACTACTATACATTATATCACATGCAAGTATAAACAGAGGAGAACATGTATATACAGGATAGTCAAATATAAATAGAAGGATGTAAAGTAAGTAGACATATAACAAATCAATATGAAATTTCAATCACAATATCAACACAATAAAGTAAATGCAATGTATAAGATAATGAATCTGATGATAATGAGGTTGGCACACAGCTTGGGATTGGCACATAACCAATTGAGCACAGCCTGAGATTGACACACAGCCTAAAAATTTGCACATGGCCTGAAAATTAGCGCATAGCCTAAAAATTGCCACATAACTTCCCCTTATATCTCAAATATCCACTCCTCTTCTAAGATATAATCATTCAGAGAAGGTCCATAATGTTGACTTCGGGTACATAAAATATGTATTTCGGCACAACAACTTCAACACAAGTTTGAGTATAAAACAAGAATACTTATGAAGTTATGAAACACCTTCAACAAAAGATCAAAATGACCTTTCAAGGAAGTATTTTTTTCAAAAAATTAGATGAAACAAAAAAAGGCCAAGTACTTCGACTTCACGAAGTGTCCTTAAGGAAATAATTCCCCTCAAGTACCCAAAGTTGCAGAATTTTCCTCCCAGGATAAAATGGCCTAACAATCCAACTGTAGTGGTACCTCAAACGATCAGATTCTCTTCAAACTCATTCAACGATAAGATGATCACACGAAGTATTTTAGAAAGCAAGATATTTTTTAATGCAGGAAAATTTTCATGTCTAAACCTGTGGAAAATGAAGGTTTATATAGCCATTAGGTGGCCCTTCCAAAAGGTGGCATTGGTTCACCAAAAAGGTAATTCCTTTCTGAACCACCATGTCTGTTCGTCAGAAAGTGTGTGTCTTTTATGAATAGCCACAACCATCAAAACAATCATACCCTTTGCCAAAACAGTGTGTCTTTTACTCGAAGAGTTGTGTCTTTTCAAGAGGCTGCAGCAGCAATATTTCTACATGTAGAAGCTTGCACATTAATGGAGGATCAAAAACTGCAACAAATAAATTTTGTGTGTTGCATTTTTCCTTTAGCTTTTTGGACTGAATTTTCCCGATGTTTTAAATAAAATTTGTCTAAAAAATTAATCTCATTAATCGATCATTTGACAAGTCCAAATCCAAATCCAAATCTGAAGTCGAAGTCAAAGACAAAGACGAAACTGAAGCCGAGCCAAGCGAGCGACAACGACGTGAGGCAACTCTTGTTTCTTGCCTCACTTACCATGTGGAGTAAGTTTTTATTAATATAAAAACTTTAAAATTTCCTTCTCCCACCAATGTGGGAGAATTTAGTAGACTTTTCAATTTTTTAGTACACTTTCCATTTTGAGTGTTATCTCAATTTTTCCTCCACTTGGTTCCCTCCATTTTCCATTCACACTTTGATATTGAACCCAACAATCCCTCACATGAATGGGGAATGACTACTTTTTTCATACAACTTTATGGACAATTATGTGATCATCAAGCAAAGACTGATTGCATCTACATTAGTGGATTTCCCTTTGAACTTTCCGTAATGAACATGCATTGGATGTACTCGGTCAATCGGTAGATTTGATATTTTTGACCCGTATAGCTTTAATGTACACCAAGACAACACTTGTCATACAACCAACCTTTTACCATCTATGGTTCTCACTGTTTTGTTCGTTTCAGCCATGAACACATCCCGGTATCTTGAGAGCTTAGAGAATAGACCTTTACTAACATTCTCCTTGAAGCGGCTTTGAATTTTCCCTCATATAGGTGATTTTTAAATGTTCAATCCTGTAGATTAAACTATTTGGTCAAATCTGCCAAATTCAGATAATCATTAAAAGACTTCACTACATAAGTTTTATCCTTGTTCACTAAACATTGTCGACATCATGAGAATAGATAGGGTATATTGACAATGTTGAACCTGTCAGACACAACATTGTTTGATCTCCTTGAACCTAGCTCTTGAGATCTCCAGTCTGTTAGGTAGAGTTACCTCTATGCTGACTTATCCTAGGCCATAAACCCATTCCTTTGGATATCCTCTCAACTTCTTATCTAGATAGGCCTTTTGTAAGTAGATCCGACACATTATCCTTTTACTTCACATAGTTAACAGTGATAATTCCACTAGAGAGAAGCTCTCTAATGGTATTATATCTCCATCTTATATGAAGAGAATTATAATTGTACATCATGCTCCCTACCCTATCTATTTCTGCTTAGCTATCGTAGGGTATACATATTGGTGCCACTGGTTTGGGCCAATAAGGAATATCTTCCAAGAAATTTTGGAGCCATTCTGCTTCTTCACCGACTTTATCTAATGCAATAAATTTTGATTCCGTTGTGGAGCGAGCGATACATGCATGTTTGGATGGTTTCTAAGAGACTTCTTCTCCACCGATAGTAAATACATATCCACTCATGGATTTTACTTCATTTGATCTAGTGATGCAATTTGCATCACTATATCCTTCAAGTATCATGGGATATTTATTATAATGCAAAGCATAGTCTTGAGTGTATTTATGATGCACCAAAACTCTTTTCATTGCAATTTAATGAGTTTTATTGGGATTACTCGTGTACCGACTCAACTTACTAATAGCACAAGCTATACCTAGTCGTGTACAATTCATGATATACATTAAACATCCCAACACTCTTACATACTCCAACTGTGAGTCAATTACACCTTTATTCTTTTGAAGTGCAAAGCTCTTGTCAAATGGAGTCTTGGCAATACCAAATTCCAAATACTTGAATTTGTCAAGTACCTTTTCAATGGAATGAGACTTTGACAATTCCAACCCTGGTAGAGTTCTATGAATTCTTATTCCTAAGATCACATCCGCAACTCCAAGGTCTTTTATATCAAATTTGCTCTCGAACATTCATTTTATAGCATTTATATCAGAAATGTCTCTACTGATGATCAACATATCATCCACATACAAACAAACAATGACTTGGTGATTTAAAGTGTCTTTAATGTAAAAGAGTTTTATCACATTCATTAATCTTGAACCCGTTTGCCAACATGGTTTGGTCAAACTTTGCATGCCATTATTTATGTACTTGTTTAGTCCATACATCGACTTAAATAGTTTACACACCTTATTTATTTTCCTAGAACCACAAAACCCTCAGGCTATTCCATGTAAATTTTTTCCTCCAATTCTCCATTTAGGAATGTTGTTTTCACATTCATCAGATGGAATTTAAGACCATATACCACTGTCAAGGCAATTAACATCCGAATTGACCTTATCCTTGTTACAGGTGTTCCTTTTGGTTTCTTAATAATACCATTTGTATTGACATTATCAAGGCCTTCCTTTTGTTTAAAGCCTTTTACTATAAGTCTTGCCTTGTATTTGTCAATAATACCATCCGTTTTCATTTTCCTTTTAAAGATCCATTTAGAATCTAAATGTTTATTTCCTAGAGGAAGATCAACCAGTTCCCATGTATGGTTACTTAATATTAAATCAATCTCACTATTGACTGCCTCTTTCCAAAAGGATGAGTCTGACAATGACATTGCTTTTTTAAACGTTTGAGGCTCATTTTCTAAGAAAAATGTTACAAAATCCAATCCAAATGAAGTTGACATTCTTTGACGTGTTCTATATCCTGGATTCTCATCATTAGGTACATCCTCACTTGGTTTATCTCAAGGTCATTTAGACCCCCCCACTAGACTGCTCATGTCTAGTTTTATACAGATAAATGTGTTCAAAGAATTCAGCATTATCTGATTCAATTACCATATTTTTATTGATATTTGGAATTCATATTTATGAACCAAAAACTGACATACTTTACTACTTTTAGCATATCCTATGAACACACAGTCCACCGTCTTAGGTCCTATCCTTACTCTTTTAGGCATGGAAACTTAGACCTTCGCTAGACACCCCCTCCCCCCCCCACACACACTTTGAAATATTTCAAGTTGCATTTTATTCCTTTCCATTTTTCATATGGAATTGATTGCTTCTTACAATGGGGAACTCAATTGAGTATTCGGTTAGCCATAAGGATAGCTTTCCCCCACAAGTTTTTCGGTAAACCTGAACTTATAATAAGACATTCATCATTTCCTTTAAGGTTTGGTTTATAATTTTCATAATTCCTTGAGATTGAGGTGAATACGGGGCCATAGTTTGATAGACAATTTCATTCTCTACACATATTTGCATAAAGGGAGATCTATATTCTCTGCCCCTATCACTTCTTAACGTTTTGATTTTTTTCTCTAACTGATTTTCAACTTCTATTTTATATTTTCCTAAATGCATGTATTTATTCATCCTTGCTATTTAGCAAATAGACATAACAGTATCTAGTGCAATCATCAATAAAATTTATAAATTACTTTTTCCCACCATGAGATGGTGTTAACTTCATATCACAAATGTCAGTTTGGATTAAGTTTAAGGGATTGGAATTCCTTTCACCAAAATTATATGAATGCTTAGCGTACTTTGATTCCACAGACGTTGGACATTTTAATTTATTGCACTCAAAGTTTAGCAAAACTTCTAAGTTAATTAGTTTTTGCAATGTTTTGTAATTGACAAGGCCTAATTGTTCATGCCACAAATCATAAGACTCAAGCAAGTAAGAAGAAACCAAACTTTTATTGATTTCAACATTCATTGCATTCATTTTGAATAGGCCCTCTGTGAGGTAACCTTTTCCTACATACATTCTCCTTTACTAAGTCTAATTTTTTTGGAAACAAATACATATTTGAATCTATTTTTGTCAAGAAGTAATACAAAAATCAAGTTCTTTCGTAACTCCAGTACATACAGGACATGGTTAAAGTCAACACGTTTCCTGAAGTCATTTTCAAGCAGACTTTCCTTCCCTTTGAGCTAGATCAAAAGCAGCAAATAACTCCTTATTAGCACAAACATGGTGGGTGGCACCAAAATTCATCCACCATTCTCAAGAATTTCCCACCAAGTTGCATTCAGATAGCATGGCACACATATCCTCTATTTCTTTATTGGACTCAGGCATATTTGCTTGGTCTTTCTTTGGGGTACGATAATCTGTTGACTTGTGGAAAATCTTTCCACAGTTAAACATTTTCCGTTGAATTTCTTCTTGGTTTGATTGCTTTCCTGTCCAACTTTCTTTCGCTTTTTGAAGTTGTTGTGGTCGTCTTCTACAATATTTGCTACATTTATTGTAGAATTTCCTTTCGACCTTCTTTTTGCAGCTTTGCTATCTTCTTCAATGCGCAGTTTTACTATAAGATCTTCAACTGTCATCTCCTTTCGTTTATGTTTTAAGTAGTTCTTAAAGTCCTTCCACGATGGTGGTAACTTCTCTATTATTGTCGCAACTTTAAACGCCTCGTTCTCTACCAAACCTATAATTAAGTTCATGTGAACATTAAGAATATTTTTAATATATTCAACTATGGCATTCATCAAAATCATACCTTTCACGAGGAGATCATGGATGATAACTTGCAGTTCCTACACTTGAGATACAACCGACTTGCTGTCAATCATTTTAAACTCTAGGAATCTTACAACGAAGAAATTTTTGGTTCACGCATTGTCAGTCTTGTATTTTCTTTCCAGCGCCCTTCACAACACTTTTTTCATCTTCATACCACTATACACTTTGTATAATTCATCTTGGAGGCCATTTAGAATCTAATTCCTGCATAGGAAATCTGAGTATTTCCACTCCTCCATATCAATAAATTTCTCCTAGTCCAAAGTTCCTTCGGGCACCTCTGGAGCTTCTTTAGATGTAAATCGTTGAAGACACAAAGTTTTAAGGTAAAAGAACACCTTCTGTTGCCACCTTTTGAAATCAACACCTGTGAATTTTACGAGTTTCTCCGCTGATGCCATTGCCTGCAGAGTACTCCTACGACTCATTGTGGCAACATTAGTTGCTGCCACAGTCGGTACAGTATCATACACTTGACTGTCAGTAGTGATTTTCCTATCACCACAAGACAGTAAATTTAGTATATTGAAATATTACTTATAAAGTTATAGCAACTTTAAATACCCTTTTGTTTCTAGTTTAACGATGAAGTTTTTATGACTTTCAATCGTCAACTGAGTGATCTTTAACTTGTGATGAAGATTTTATTTCTTCAAACACACTAGTTAAGTTCAAACGGAGTAGAAATCTTAAAGCTTTAATATCCATAAATAAAGCAATACAAATTCAAAAAATTATTTTCTTAAGATTGTTGTCTTCAAGTACACAATATCTGTATTTCGGCACAATAACTTCAACACAAGTTCAAGTATAAAAAAAGAACACTTATGAAGTTATGCAACACCTTTAACACAAGATCAAAAATGACCTTTCAAAGAAGTATTTTTTTCAGAAAATTAGATGAAACAGAAAAAGGCCAAGTCCTTCGACTTCACGAAGTGTCCTTAAGAAAATAATTCCCCTCAAGTGCCCGAGGATGCAGAATTTTTCTCCCATGATAAAATGGCCTAACAATCCAACTGTAGCGGTACCTCAAATGATCGTATTCTATTCAAACTCACTCAATGATTAGATGAGCACATAGAGTATTTCAGAAATCAAGAAATGTTTTAATGCAGGAAAATTTCTGTGTCTAAACCTGTGGAAAAATATAGGTTTATATAGCCATTAGGTGTCCCTTCCGAAAGGTGGAAATGGTTCACCAGAAAGGTGTACCCTTTCTAAATAACCATTTCTATTCATTAGAAAGTGTGTGTCTTTTCTGAACAGCCACAACCATCCGAACAGTCAGACCCTTTCCCGAAATAGTGTCTTTTACTCGAAGAGTTGTGTCTCTTCAAGAAGCCGCAACAACAACGTTTCTATATGTAGAAGCATGCATGTTAACGGGTTGGCTTCAATTCTATATGAAGTAAACGTTCTTCAATTTTAAATCCCAATTTCACTCCTTTTCAATTGAATAATGTTCTTGATTGTTAACGCCTCAAAATGGATTTTTAAAAGAGGAAAAAAAATTGTAACTTTACTTCAAAAATGTTCCCCATATTTTTGGGAATTTACATCTGAAAGCCCAAGTAAAATCGATTCAAAATGAGGTTCAAATCAAAGGAAAACTATTTTGAGTTTTGTCGAGTAAAATCTTTGAAATCTGTGTTAAAATCAAGAATCGAAGTTGATTGAAGATGAGATAGATGGAAAACTAGTAATTATAGAATCAAGAACATTATTCAATTGAAAAGGAGTG
Source organism: Capsicum pubescens (assembly GCA_030864215.1). Lineage (NCBI taxonomy): Eukaryota > Viridiplantae > Streptophyta > Magnoliopsida > Solanales > Solanaceae > Capsicum > Capsicum pubescens. The sequence goes on from CM061542.1 coordinate 281,162,675, forward strand.
AAATTGGGATTTAAAATCAAGATCTAAGATTTTTGAAATTTTGAACAATTAATCAAGAATTAGAGTAAGAATGTAATACCCCGTACCTTTTCTAGCTAAAATCCGTCCCTAGAATGTTAAGGGATAGCTTCCAAAATAAAAAATTATTTATTTCGTGTGGAATTATTCATATTTAAACTTTTCATCATGTGGAAAATTGAATAACATTTTCAACGATATAAGATTTGCCTAAATACGATAACTGAGTAAGAAGTTATGGCTATTTTAAGTTCCAGTCGTAAAACACCGTCATTTCAGTCATTTGTGTATCGCAGAGAGGGTTTAAATGATAATTATCAAATTTTAGTAAGACTCCACGATATTGGCGCTTCTCGAAAAATCCTTATTTCCTATTTGTCCATTTCCAGTGGCTCATCGTCGCGGTGATGGTCAAAATGGGAACTTAGTATTGCATCGTGATAGTTCTGCATCGCGGAGAGTTTCCAGATCCCAGTTGTTGATTTCCAGTAAGCCACCGCGATAGTGGCGCATTGTAGTGGAAGGTAGAGTCAAGATTTTTTGGTCGTTTTCTAGTTCCGAATTAGAGTTTAATAGGGGAATTTTTGTCAATCCTGATAAAATACTAAGTGTGTATCAAGAGATTCCAACCAACACAATAACAACAACATGAACCACAAAGTTCTAGTGAATCAAAAATGGCTTCACTAGGCTTGCAACACTTGTTTGAGCTAGAAAAGTGAGTTTAACAACAAGAACAACAAAGACAATATTGCTAGTGAATCGAAAGATCCCCACACGTCTTCACTAGACTTTTATATTCAACAACACAATGTTAACAAGATTTACAAAGAAAGAGATAGAAACTTGACACACAATATTCATTAATCTAAGAACCCTAACAAGAGAAAGGACCCTAAGACTAATAAATATCAATACCAAGTTCTTACTTGGACCAAGAGGAACTCAAAGAACCCCAAGAACCTAGTTTCTAGCCAAGATACAACACTAGTATCACTCTACTAGTGAGAATTCGGTTTTGGCCTCTCCAAATGAGAAAGAGAAGTAAAAAATTTACAAGTCTTTTGTTTCTTGATTAATAGGAATGAACTAAAGCAAGACTAGCACTATTACATGGCTTATATAGTCAATTATAAAAGGAGGGACAAAGACCAAAATACCCTTGGCATTTAAGTGGGTGGGTTTGGGGTGTCTTGATGATCCTCTTCATATTTTATTAAATATAGTCCCTTAGATGGGCTCACAAGGGCCTCACATATGGCCAAGAATGTGAACAAGGCTTGGATTCGTTGCAACTCACGTGTTTGGCTTCATGTGAAAGGTCTCGAGCTAGGAATTCCCGTATCATCCTCTCCATCTTGAAGGGAATTTTTCCTCAATTCGGATCATTGCCATCCTCCACCGTTTCCACCCGAGAGTGGTCACACACGTTGAAAGTGTTGTGCACTTTATATTCCGGGGGTAGATCAATCTTGTAGGCATTGTCGTTCATCCTTTCTAATACTTGGAACGGGCCATCACCCCATGGCATCAACTTATCATTCCTTTGATATGGGAATCTATCCTTCCTTAGGTGCACCCACCCCCAATCTCCCGGTTTAAGAATGATCTTTCTTCTTCCTTTGTGGCTCGCCTCGCAACTTCTTGGTTTATCTTCTCTAACTGCAACCTTACCTTCTCATGTAGCTTCTTCATGGCCTCAGCCTATTTTCTTCTATCTAAGCTTATCCCAAGATCACTTGGAAAAGGGGTTAAATCGAAAAGGGTGAGGGGGTTGATGCCGTATACACACTCAAAACGTGTCATCCCTGTGCTCGAGTGTATAACACGATTATAAGCAAACTCAATCAATGGTAAGTGCTCCTCCCAAGAAGTCATTTTTCCTTTAACCATGTACCGTAGCATAGACCCTAAGGTCCTATTTACTACTTCCGTTTGGCCATCGGTTTATGGGTGGCATGAAGTCAAAAACAACAACTTAGTACCGAGTCTACCCCACATGGACTTCCAAAAATGGCTTAGGAATTTAGAATCCCTATCACTCACTATGGTCCTCGAAACACCATGAAGTTTTACAACATTAGCAACAAACAAAGAGGCTACACTAGGTGCATCATCACATTTATAACAAGGAATAAAGTGAGCCATCTTGGAAAACCGATCAACCACAACAAAAATACTATCCCGCCCCCTTCTAGTCCTCGGCAATCCCAACACGAAGTCCATTGATATGTCAATCCAAGGATGCAAAGGGGTGGAGAATGGGGTGTACAACCCGTGGGGTTGGAGCCGTGACTTGGCTCTTTTGCACTCAACACATTGGCCGCGAATTCGGGCCACATCCTTGTGCATTCTAGGCCAATAAAATTGTTCTTCCAAAATTCTGAGGGTCTTCTCGACCCCAAAATGGCCCATTAGACCGCCATTGTGTGCTTTCCTCACAAATAATTCTCTCCACGAACTTGAGGGAACACATAATCGTCCAACTTTAAAAAAATATCCATCAAATTTGGTATAAGGATGGGAACCCCTATCCGTAACCCACCTATCCCTATCTAATTCTTCACTTTCCCTATAGATAGGAGCAAAGTGAGGGTCCTCGGGATATAAAGACATGAGGCTTTCAACCCCATCAACTTAGACGACAAAGTAGACACAAGCACATGTTTTCGGGATAAAGCATCGGCAACTACATTATCTTTACCCTTCTTGTATTGAATCACATAAGGGAAAGTTTCAATAAATTCAATCCATTTGGCATGCCGCCGGTTAAGCTTGTCTTGTGCCAGTAGATGCTTCAAGGATTCATGATCCATTTGGATCACGAATTCTTTAGGCCAAAAATAATGTTGCCAAGTGGCCAAGTCTCTAATCAAGGCATACAACTCTAAATCGTACGTAGAGTAGTTTAGAGTTGCTCCTTTGAGCTTTTCGCTAAAGTAGGCAATAGGCTTCAATTCTTACATTAAAACCGCGCCTATGCCGACTTTGCTAGAATAATATTCGACCTCAAAAGTCTTGTCAAAATTCAGCAATTGTAGCAAAGGGACCGAGATGAGCATAACTTTCAAGTCCTCGAAGGCCTTAGCTTGTTCATCTCCCCACTTGAAAGGCCGATCCTTTTTAATCACTTCCGTCAAGGGGGAGGCAATGGTGCTAAATCCTTTGACAAAACATTTATAAAAACTAGCCAACCCATGGAAGCTTCTCACTTCACCTACGGTTTTGGGAGTTGGGCAATTTTTAACGGCGTCAATCTTAGATTCATCCACTTCGACCCCTCTTGAGCTCACCATAAATCCAAGAAATACAACCTCATGGACACCAAAAGAACACTTTTCTAGATTAGCATATAATTTCTCCTTTTGGAGGACATCAAACACACATTATAAATGCTTTACATGCTCATCTAAGGACTTACTATACACCAACACATCATCAAATTAAACAACAACAAAATTTTCGATAAATGGCTTCATCACATGATTCATTATCCTCATGAAAGTACTTGGAGCATTAGTTAGACCAAATCACATAACCATCCATTCATAGAGACCAAATTTAGTCTTGAAGGCGGTTTTTCATTCATCACCCGGTTGCATACGAATTTGGTGATAGCCAATCCTCAAATCAATTTTAGAAAACAAACACGAACCACTCAATTCATCAAGCATATCATCTAACCTAGGAATAGGGCGACGATATTTTACCGTTATCTTATTGATGGCTCGGCAATCAATGCACATACGCCAAGTCCCATCTTTCTTGGGAACTAGTAGCACCGGGACTGCACAAGGGCTCATACTCTCCTTGATATAACCTTTGCTGAGGATTTCCTCAACTTGGCGTTGAAATTCCTTGGTATTCATCGGGTACCTCCTATAAGCCGGTTTGTTAGGCAATTATGAACCTGACACAAAATCTATTTGGTGTTCAATTACCTAAAGTGGGGGCAATCCTTGCAGTAATTCCTTTGAGAAGACATCCTCGTAATCCTGCAAAACATGAGAAATAAGAGGAGAAATGGAAATGTTAGTGGTGTTAGTATTAAAACAATGAGTCAAGAGGAGCATCGGAGTGTCTTCATCATGATCCACAAATAATTCTTTTCTCCTAGACATCATCACCACACTTCCTTTCCCCTTAGAAATTAGGAGCCCCTCGGTTTTCCCTACTCCCTCACTCTCGGGTTCCCCTCTTTTCCCCTCACTCTCGGCCTTCTTTCCCTTTTCCCTAAATTCTCGCATCTTTTGGTGTAATTCATTCACTTGGAAAGGCAATAATGGATAAAGAATGACCTTGAAGCCATCCTTCTCAAGTGTATACTGATTGGACCTCCTATCATGTTTGGTCGACCTATCGTATTGCCAAAGCCTTCCTAACAACAAGTGACAAGCTTGCATTGGTGTCACGTCACAAAGCACCTCGTCATGGTAGTTGGTTACCTTAAAACGCATCATAGATTTCCCTGTGACCTTTAACTCGCCGCATTCATTCAACCATTGCAACTTGTAAGGACTAGTGTGAGGTGTAGTCAACAATTTTAAGAAGTTCACCATTGCAACACTAACCACATTCACCATTGCAACACTAACCACATTCGCACAACTTCCACTATCTATCACCATAGTTCACACACTTCCCTTCATAAGACATTTAGTATCGAATAGATTCTCCCACTGGCTAGGATCATCTATTTCCTTACTAATCATGGCACGCATCACTACAAAGTTTAGAACCACATACTCCCTTTCTTGCGGATAAGCATCCTCACAATCATCATCATCATGTGGATAATTTTTAGGTTCCTCTTCATCTTGAGTCTCGGCCTCATTCTCTTCTTTTTCAAGACCCACTTCTTTACCAAGGTAATACAATATCCCTTCCCTTAGGATCACTTTACGCCGGTTTGGACATTTATTGGCTTTATGTCCCCAACCTTGGAACTTGAAACATTGGAACCCTTTAGGATTAGGATAATTGTGAGCTTCTTGCCGGGGAGGAAATTTATGGACTATTTTAGTCTCGGGCAGCCTTGTAGTGGTGGGTTGGTCCTTGTTTTTGGGCCAACCCGAAGATGGTTGAACCATATCTTTTCTCCTTGGCCAACCCGAGGTTGATGGTCCCTTTGCCTTGAATGACGACCTCTTTTTAAGATCCCTTTCAATCTCAAGTGTCGCTTGGAATATCCCTTTAACGGTATCAAACTTGTGAAGTGTCAAATGGGTGGACATCTCTTTTTCCAACCCACACTTGAAACGAATAATGTCATGGCCAATTTGTTCTCCCCAATGATCAAGCTTCAACATGAGTTGTTGAAACTTGTCATAGTATGCCATAACACTTCGATTCCCTTATTGCAAATTGTACAACCTAGCAAGAAACTCATGACGATAACTCTCGGGAAGATACCATTGCCTCATTAGGTACCTCAATTGAAACCATGGTGGTGGTTGTCCCTCTACCAACTCGTTGCCGAACCTCTTGACGTATTCCCACCAAGTGTTAGCATAGCCTTCAAAATGAGCTATGGCATAACAACTCTTCTTATCCTCCAAGATATCATTCACTTGAAACATCTTATCATACGCCGACTCCCAAGAAAGATACACCTCGGGGTCACTTTCACCCTTAAAGATAGGTAGGCTCAATTTGATGGTATTGATGCCTACGTCTCTCTCTAGGTGTGGGTTTCCTCTTTTTCTCTATACCCTCGGTATCTCCTTGGATCCACACGACCTTCTCTCATCTTTTCCTCTCTCATGTAGGCATCTTCAAAGGCTCCATACCCTTCATATTCCTCTCTACCATATTCCTCAAGGTGGATGGGACAATTTTGGACATTTGGAACTTGTGTAGGAGGAATTGGATTTTGTGGAGGTGGTGGTCTTTGGTTTAGTGGATCTTGGAAGGGGGTTCGGATTTTGTGGAGGCATTTGACGTCCGAGTACCCCTTGCGGAACTTGATTCATTTGGGAATGGGTTGGTCTATTGGAGTCTCGGTTTAGAGGGTTATAAGTTGTTTGGCTTGCGGTATTTAGTGGAGCTAGTGAAGGATTTGGTAATTGTGGCCATGTTTCGGGAGTAACGGTGGCAGAGGAATTTCTATCATGTCCACTTGACGAAATATGTCGAGGAGTAGAAGGACGAGAGTTCCTTTGACTCTCCACTTGTTCTAACCTCCCACTAATAGTCGACACTTCTCCTCTTATGGCTCCCACTTCCGTATTCAACCTTTCAAGAGCTCAGGTCATAACCTCAAGAGTGACCCTCATATTCTCCATTTCATTAGAATCCACGATTTGAGACGTGGTTCCCTCCATTATTAAGGTATAACCTACACAAGTAACAAATAACTTAGTTTAAAATCCCTCTCCTCACTCACACTCTCTTGGTTCACTCACGCTCAAGTTCCACAAGTGTTGTAGATTGGCTAGAAACCCGGGAATCCGTAAGGTATGAGTATGCTCTTACCCATAATGGATTCTTATTCGAAACTCAAATAATTCTCGTCGAACTAGAGACAAGATTTACAACGTATTCAAACGACAAAAGCACACAAACAAACAACATTAACACGAAGAACATACACAAAACTAACTTACAAGCTAGTAGGGTATTACTAGGTTGTCAATTAGTGTCGAGCAAACAAACGAAACTAGGAAACAATCAAAATGAAAATAAGAAATATGAAATTTGAACTCAAAAATATTGCATGAACAGTACTTTAGTGACGTGACAGTCCACTGTTGGCCTCGAGTTTTATCAAAATTTTATTTCCCAATTTCAAGTCTTGATCAATATACAATTTGGAATTGGTGGATTTGGTTAATAGAGGGAAAAGTGGTCTTGGAGCCTTTTTGTTCTATTTTCAAAAGCAAAACTTGACTTCTTTGAACTTTCTCCTTGAAACAAGGTCCTTTGATCAAGGAAAAGTAGATGAAAAGTCTTTGAAGTGATAGGGACAAGTTTTTCACTAACAACTACTACAAGCTTGTCTTTAACCTTTTTAGTTCTAGTTTGCACTTTAAGGATTCACCAGATGATGAAAGGGTGAAGAACCTGAAGAACACAACAACAACTCCAAGAAAACAACAATTTCAGTTTCCAACTCGACTACAACAAGACCATCAAATCGGCCAAGGTTTAGGTAACAACAACATCCAACTCGGCCACACCTTGTTCACATCTACAACTTCAACAAGTTCAAGTTCAATCTTAGATTTGAACACTTTTTCGTGTTGATGAGAAAGAAACCAACACTAGAAACACTCTAAACAAACAAAAGACTACAAGTTCTAGACACATAACAAACAAATCTTGGCCAAGATAACAACAACACAATTTTTGGCCAAGAACAAAAAATGGACAGATTTGCACTTTTCTGGGAAAAAAATTTCAGTTTTTTTTTTCTGATCTTCTTAGCAAGAAAGCCCAAGATTGGTATGGTAAGAACAATACCAAATATGATTTTGATACCAAATGATACAATACTAAGTGTGTATCAAGAGAGTCCAACCAACACAAGAACAACAACATGAACAACAAAGTGCTAGTGAATCGAAAATGGTCACACACGGCTTCACTAGGCTTGCAACACTTGTTTGAGCTAGAAAAGTGAGTTTAACAACAAGAACAACAAATACAATATTGCTAGTGAATCGAAAGATCCCCACACGGCTTCACTAGACTTGTATATTCAACAACACAATGTTAACAAGATTTACAAAGAAAGAGATAGAAAACTTGACACACAATATTTATTAATCTAAGAACCCTAACAAGAGAAAGGAACCTAAAACTAATAAATATCAATACCAAGTTCTTACTTGGACCAAAAGAAACTCAAAGAACCCCAAGAACCTAGTTTGTAGCCAAGATACAACACTAGTATCACTCTACTAGTGAGAATTCGGTTTTGGCCTCTCCAAATGAGAAAGAGAAGTAAAAAATTTACAAGTCTTTTGTTTCTTGAATAATAGGAATGAACTAAAGCAAAACTAGCCCTATTACATGGCTTATATAGTCACTTAGAAAGGAGAAACATAGACCAAAATACCCTTGGCATTTAAGTGGGTGGGTTTGCCTCTTCATATTTTATTAAATATAGGCCCTTAGATGGGCTCACAATGGCCTCACACATGGACAAGAATGTGAACAAGGCTTGGAGTCATTGCAACTCACGTTCTTGGCTTCATGTGAAAGGTCTCGATATAGGAATTCCCGTATCAAATCTCAGGGCCCCAATCCATCCAAAACACATCATTAAACATATACCAAAGCACTTTATGCTTATTTTATCACTTTTCTCTCAAAAGAAAACCCTAGATCATCAAACTTTTACCCTAAAAAATCCAAATTTCCTCCATTAATTCTCCAAATAAATTCAAGATTAGGGATTTCCAATACCAGAACTCTAAGAATTCATCTCCATAGCACAATAGGAATCCAAGATTCAAGTTTTTCATAAAAGATCATCAATTAAGGTATGTGGGGTTATGAACAAGGATACTCTTTTCATCCTTGTGCCCAAAACTTGTTTTAAATTACAAAAGTTATTTGATTTTATGTGATTTCCCATGAAATTGAAGTTAGGGTTTATACCCAATATAGCTATTCATAATATTATAAGATTTCCAATGATTTTGAAGCTGAATTACATGATTATGTTCATATTTTCATGCATATTGAAGAAATTTCCATATTTTTAATTGAATTATCAATGTTTACATTATCAAGCATGAACATATTGATGTTTTAACATGAGATTGATACATGAGTCATTAAGCCCTAATTAAAGATTGCTATTTCAAGAATTGTTGTGCTATAAGCACCCTATGACTAGATTTCTTTCAGATTTTTGATAAAGATTTGACCTTTTGGTCTCAGAATAGATATGAAATCCACTTTACAGATCCAGATTACAGATTTAGCTTTATAGATATACAGTTGGTTTTCATTATAAACCACTATACTATTTTAAAAGTGGATTTCCATCAGAATGAGCATACAAATTTAATAGGAGTAGTATTTAGCACCGAGATGGGTACGTTACTATGATTTCATACCCCAAAACTATATGCCAATGTAGGATTTAGATTATTCCCACTTCTACATAGATGACAAAAATGTGATCACCTAGATAGGTTATACTTCCTGGAAAGAGTATGACTCATCTCCCCAATGTGAGGATTCTTTCCTATGAAGATGAGACGTTGGACTCCATGAATGCTCACATGGTTTAAGTCGATTAGAAGAACCTCCCTATTAGTAAAGAAAAGTTTTGAAAGAATTCCCATCAAATAAAAGATAAAGTATTTCCCAAATTTTAGAAACTAAGTGTAAAGGCTCACAAACTTACTCAGATATTACTTTACTTAAGATTTTAGTTATAGAACTACAATTTTTAGTTTTCAGACAAAAAGAGGTGAGTCCTTTTCACTTGCACTATATGATTTGAGAACAGAATTGAAATTCATATTTTAGAACTAAGTGTTATGACTCACAAGATTTACATTATATGCTTTACTATTCATGATTTATGATCTTCAGATTTCAGATTACTCAAGCTTAAGTGAGTCATTTACATTTAGCATGCATAATTTTATAAACTATGATGATATTTTTTCACTTATTGCATTCACCCTCATATATTTAGTACATCATCAAAGTACTGATCCACATATACGTCTATGTGCTACATTGTCTCATAATGTAGGTTCAGGTGCTCAGTCTCAATAGCGTGAGTGATTTTCAAGCATCTCATCTACATCCCTGCAATTGGTGTGTCCTCATAGTTCGGGGCCTTAGTTATTCATATTACCAAGTTATTAGTAGACGTTTCATCATTCATTTCAGACAATTTGAGTCAATTGGGGCCTATCCCAGTGACTCTCTAGATTCAGTCAGTAGAGGCTTGTCGGACTACTAGATTCAGTTTAGACTTTGATTTCGTATCTAGATTTTTCGTTATTGTTTTACCAAGACTTGTGAGATTAGTATGCTTCAGATAAGATTTCCGCATTTATTATGTTTTCATGTTCATTTTTCCCTATTTTGAGATTCAGAGTTAGAAGTAAGCAGCCAGGGTTAGCTCAGGACTACTTGTAGTTCGGAGCACCGTGTGGCATCCCAGAAATTTAATTTTGGGGCGTTACAAAGAAAAGAATGAAATCTCACCTTAAATCCATAATAGAATCAAGAACTAGATGTTAATATAGCTTCCCAAGCACCCACAAAATTCACTTTTAAGATCTCATACTATTTTAGGGTTTAACTCTCAATAGGCAAGGTGAAAAATGAGCTAAAATCGGGTAAAATGGGCCTTTTTATATAGCACCTGGTTACCTGGACAAAAAGGGCATAAATCTCACATGCCAAATGCGTTTTACCTTTAAGGCATAAAACTCATTCACCACATGTGTTTTACTGGTGCACCGAATTTTTATGTCCCAAATGGACTTCGATGGAGTGCCCGAGATTCGTTTTAAATCCGATTTATGCAAATGAACTATGTAAACACACTAAATTCAATATTTTGGATGAATTAACAAAGTCGTATTTTCAAAAGATATCATTTTCACAGAGTTGAACCCCAAAATTTGAAATCACAATTTTTCAAATCGAGGATCGAAATGATAATTAAAAGCCATAAAACCAAACCAAATATGTTACCACCCTAAAATTAACGTTACAGATCTTCTAGTGCACTCTGTTCAGACATCCATCATACGGATCAAAAGATAATCACAGAAGTGCAAACTAAGGCTCTCAAAGATGCCAAAAACCACAATATTACATAAATAGTACCAAAATGCATCAGGAACATCTCAATCACCCCACGCCCTAGAAATACTATAATATAACTACAGAGAGGGCTAAAACAGTCAAATCACATGAAAATACACATTTCACATATTTCATAAAAAAATTGGTTGTTACAACATTGTTATGTCACATAGGTCCATGTATCATGTACATGCATAAGTATTTTGGTAACTGAAGATATTTTGTGTGACAAAATCTCTTTCTAGTATAAAGCGAAAACAAGACATTAAGGCAACATATGTCTTGATTATGTAAGTTGATTAATTTCATTTTATTACTTTTTAAAATAATATATTCACAAATGATGATTAATTCCATAGTTTTGAAAATTTTGAAATGAATGAGGACTTTTTTTTTTTTGGGAAAATTTTCAATTAGGTAGAGATTTGATTTTTGTATATTGGGACATGTTAGATGCGATAATAGGTAAATATGACTTGACTTTGATGATATGACAATTTCTTACTCCGGCAATGTATAACAATTTGATCTCTTAGTGATAACTTGCTACTTCCTCTCTTTATTTCCATCGATATCTCTTTTCTTTTATTTGATATGATATTTTTTCCTTCTTGATCTTATTAAACAAGTCGTGTATTTTCGTATTCGAAATTCTCTAAATTTAAACTTTTTGTGTTAACCCTTAATGATATAATATGTCCTAGAAGGCTTAAAATTATAAATTCTATGAAAACCTTTGTTATGTGCAAAAATCTAACTTTCTTAGAGGTATCCTTGTTAATAAAATTGAGAGAGTGTAATTTATCTTAATTGGAAGGTTTTCTATCACTATTTTGTATACCACTCTGTTTTAATTTGTTTGTCTGATTTACATTAAATTTAAGAAAGTAAAGAATTTGATCTTACATAAAAGATGTTTTGAAAGTACCAAACTTTTCATTAATCTTGTGGTAGGGGTTGGAAAAAAATGATTAATCGATAAATCAAATCAAAACAATCATTAGTGGTTTATCAGTTTTGGGTTATTGGGTTAACGGTTTTAAAAAACTTTTTACTGGGATATCGGTTTGATTTCTGGTTTTAAGATTATAGTTAACGGTTAAACCGATAACCCAATAAGATTATATTAAAAATTATATTTTTATCCCTAGTTATATAATAGTGGTTTTATATTTTAAATACATACCCTATTATTTATTGCATTTTTATAGTTGTTGTCTTACAAACCATTAAAATGTTGAGTTTTTACAAACTTGTAGGCTTGTTGAGTTTTCACCCATTAAAATGAACTATAAATCTACATTGATTTTCTTTTTTGAGAGATCGCTATCAATTGCTACTGCATTCTAGTTCGCCACTTAACTAAAATGAAAACAAGTTTGCTTTCGTAATAATGTATTTAAATTTTCTTCTACTTGTACTTTGTGTAGGCTTTCATGCATGAAGGTAGTGTACACATATGAACATATGAAAATAACAAAAGAAGGTGAAAACAATAAAGGGGGCATTTTCTTATCGGTTAAATCGATAAATCAAACCATTAAGGATCAAAATCAATAAACCAAAACCCAATAACAAGCATCTTATTGATTTAGCGTGTTGACAAATCAAAAATCGATAAATTGAATCAATAATACTCAAAACCGAATCGAACCAACCGATGCACACCCCTATCTTGTGGTCCTGAATAGAGATGGTAAAATCAAACCCAACAGGTTCAATCCAACCCTGTACATTCGAGTTTGGGTTGGTTATTGATCTGCCCATTATTAGCTCAATCCATGTCAACTCGTTTAAATTGGATTGATATGTAACCCGAATTGATTTTTGAGAAATCTTGTTAAATATTATAAGGACTTTATTTGATTTGTTATATATATAGTCGTAATAACGAAAAAATAATTTTATTTGGTACTAAAACTTTATAAAAGAACAAATAATACAATTAAAACTTAGTTAGAATTAGGCCGATTGAGTTATGAACCGGTACCTAACTTGTTTTGATCCTACCCATTTTTATGAATAGGTACCTAACTTGTTTTGGCCCAACCCGTTTTTACTCAAATAAATTTGGATCAGGTTGGACCTTGACACGTTTTGACCAATCAGTCCAATTGCCACCCTTGGTCTTGAACATATCGGATGTAAAGTTAAAATTAAAAAGTTGTCAAAAGAGAAAAGTAATACAAATAAATTCAAAGGAGGAAAGTAATAAGACAAATAAGTTAAAATAGAGGGAGTATTTCATTTTTTTCCTTTCTTAAAGTAGCTAATCTATTTTTTGTTACTACTAAAATTAACGTCTCAAATGCATATATAAATTTTTTGTGCATGCAAGAGCTACTATCGTTGCACAACAACATAGTTGTTACAACTTATGAAGACGCACACACATCCCTTCCCCGTAACGCCTCAAGGGTATGCCAACGTTCAGACGGTAACCACCAACTACGATGGCTCCATAGGTAGTGGTGGAAATGGAGGAAGAACTTGTTATGGTGATTATAAAAAAAAATATAAGTTTTTATTCATTTTTTTAAAAAATATTTATATTTATTACTGGTATGCAAATAAAGATCGCAATTTGAGCTCTTTTTTTTTCTTCTTTACTTGTCTTTCTAATTCAATCATATATGTGGATTATATAAAAGTCAAAAACATCATAAATTTTAAGAAACCTTAATACTAAACTTCAATTTCTCATTCTTAAAACAAAGTATAAGTAAGTCTTAATCATTATTTGAATTATAAATATAAATTAAACACTAAAAATATTAATAAAAAATATTACTAAACAAATGCATATAAAAGGACAATAGGGACTGTGTGAAGGTAATATGACTCTAATTAATTTTTCAAAATAAATAAAGAAAATAATTAAATAATGATAAAAGTTATTGTTAATAAATTTAGATATGATCTAAACTTATAGTTGTAAAAAAAAAAAAACTACTGATATATTGGTTTGTTTTTCGTAAGTGTAACGGTCCATCTCGTCATTACAAAATTATCCATGATAAATTTGTGAAAAATCTTATTTTTCATTCGGAAATATTAACTTGAAGACAAAATAACGATCATTTTATTGATTGCATAACCTCAAGCTTTTTGGCTAAGATTTAAATCTTTCGATGTGTCTATATACTCAAGCCCGATTAATTTAATTATTCACGAGTAATAATATCAATACTTTAGTTTGGAGTTCTTTAGGTATGAATTAAGGTCGTACAATATCCCTAACACAAAATTAAGTTTAAAACTTTCTTTCTAATAGAATTTCCATATGGGTTTCTATTAGGGTCAAGTTCAAATAACCATATCTCCTAGAATTTAAGGAGTTAGGGGGCGCAATACCCACAAATCAAGGGTATTTGAGTTCTCTTTCAAATGCAATAAATCATTCGTCAATTTAAATTTGTAGTAAAAAGATATGACTATTTTACTAAGCATTGTCTAGACTGAAATGGGAATTTTGCTGTAACGAGAATTCTGGTGGTATTTAAATCAATTTCAGCCGTATTTTAGGTCTAAAAATTCCAAAGTTGATTCCCTAAACCTATATAGGTGATTTCTTAAAGCTTAAGGTCAAAGTCTTTCATTGAGGTAAGTTTTTCCATTATTTTTTTTGTCTTTTAATCCTTTAACATCTTAGAATCCTTAGAAAGACCTTTAATGGTGGAATTTTTTAGTGAAAAACTCATGGGTGATTTTAATATGACCTAGAGCTGATTCTAAATTATGAATTAATGATTTCTAACATGAATTTCGTAAACTAGATTATGAATTTGTAAGTTGGAAACCTTGAATTCCGTAAAAATGTGACCTTTAGCATAAAACCTCAATTAATGGAGATATGTTAAATTTGAAAGATCTAGCTAATGGATAATTGACCTTGAAAAATGATATAGACCTTGAATTAAAGGTAGAATTAGTGGGTTTTAATCACCACGATATTTGTTTGAAGAATAATTATTTAATTACTCTTATTATTTTTTGATTTTTAGATGATTGATTATTCTAAGGCATGAAGGAAAGGAAAGAACAACCTTGTTGCAGTTTGCTTCTCCAAAAGCATGACGTCTAGGTAGGCTAGGTTAATGAGTAGGAGACTGTGCTATTTTATATTTTCATAATTTAGGATTAATGAGATACAACATGTCTAGTCTTGCGGGCATGAAGTTGAGGTGGATAAAGACATAAGAACTGTACTTTAATTCTGAAAATTACGTTATTGATTGATTATGTGTTACTGCTATTATACTATGCACTATGTGTCCGAAAAAATTATTTATGGATAAAGTGTGAAAGTGTGATGTCATTAAGTTATTCTAGTGATGGATCTAGTTGACTTACAAAGATATTAAATTTTATGTTGTACAATCATATGATGAGGAGAATTACGCTAGGGTCAAATATTGATGAGTATGGTAATATCTAAAGGATAAATGACTGAAATCATTATTAGAATTGTATTATGTGGAAAGAAGTCGACGATAATGATATGCTAGATATGCTAGTTATAGGTGGTGATATTAGAACCCAAGTTGTGGTATTTAAGAAAGTAGTGGCATTTTAATAGTAAATGAGCAATTAAGACTTCAATAGTGACTTGTAGGCTTAAGTTTTATATTGTGATTTATTTTATGATATTCTTATCTTGGTATTGATAAAACTACTTTATCTATTGGATGTAGTGATAAGCTAAATCGGTGATAATGATGATTTATTGAGTTGTGTCTATGAGAGGCTTATTTGATAATGATAACTCCTTGAAGTAATGCCAGGACTGGCTTGTTGATAATCATAATAAAATATTTAAATAATGCCCGTGAGAGGGTCAAAATATTGATAAATGAAAGAACTTGATCGAATTGTGTAACACCCCAATTAGGAAGGAGTCCCACATCGGCAAAACATAGGAGGGATATTGGGTATATAAGTAAGAAAAGCCTTACTCCCTAGCGACGCGTTTTAAAGCCATGCAGGCCTGGCCCAAAATGAGAAATATCACTAGTAGGTTGGGGAGTTACAGGGGTGTATCGGACCTTGATGGTTTGAGATACCCGTCGCAGCTAAAGCCTCGGCTCGAGTCCTGAAAAATTGCCTTTTGATTTTAAGTGCACATGTAAATTTAGTACGGCGTATTGTATTATGAGAAATAGTATAAATTTGATAAAATATATATAATATGGTTATGGAAGATCGGGCATCATACCGATACTAATATAGATATTGATATTACTTATTTATGAAGGATCACATATGACGCGGGTACGAATATGGTTATTGATATAATTTATTGATGGAGGATCGGGTACCACACCAGTATGGTACATGGACTTAGATTGTCATCTAGAGGTCATGACTAGTTGGACCAAAATAAGTCCCTTAGCATGTGTGTACAGATTAGTGTTGATTTTGAATGATCATTCAGTTTAATAAGCTGATAACAAACTAACAGTGTTTTAATTGCAAGGTTTAGAAGGACATAGTTTAATAAGCTTATAACAAACTAACAGTGTTTTTATCGTTATAAAGGTATGTGGGACTGTCCTAAATTGCATGGGAATAGGTTTATCATTTTAGCAAGTTTTAAAGATCTATAAAGAGTTGTGGAAATCATTGAAGAACACATATTATGAATCCATTTTGATAAAAGTGTGTAATTATTATGATGTTTTTTCATTAATTATAGTCATAATCATGTGCACATATGAAGTGGGTTCCGAAAAGTGAATGATGAACGTGGTTTATGAAATTTTCCTTTGCATGATGAGATTTATTCTCTTAACATGTATGGGTTGTTCAAATGCATGAATAAAAATTGAGTTTAAATGTTTTACTATCACTATGGATTAACATTATTTAATGACCAAATGAGAGCTCTCTTTATTAATTATAAATGCTCATTATGTTAAATGAAAGAGTTGCATGCATTTTTCTGTAATATCTGGTCACCATATGTTAAGTCTTGAAAAGAGAGTGTTTTGTATAAGCTCCATAGGTTATTTGAAATGAGAACTCTCTTGTGATGTTGAACCTTTTTTGTGATCATTAACATGATTTGTAATGAAAGAGCTAAGGATTTGATGAGATACAACATGGATTGGAAGTCTAGGTATGACGATACCTATTATGAAATGCCCTTAACCTGAAAGAAAAGAATGTCTTAAATAAGATGCATGTTTTAAAGGTTAAAAATGGGCTCCAATAGAGTTAGATGGTTACCCGAAGAATGCACGAGTTTAGATAACTCATTTTCCAAAACCATATTTTGCCGACGTGGGTTTATTATGTCCTAAAATATGGATTGTACGATGGAGACTACCTTTTGGTGTTTTATGAATTATGTACACCAATTCTCGCGTCACTCGAATTAGGGTCTTGGCCTCCAAGTTAAGGGTGAATTCCATATAGCCCGTAGATTGATACGAATGTAGGGTGTCCATCAAGCTCAGAAGTAAAACAAAGAGTGTTGTCTCTGTGTTGTCACATTAATGATTTGAAATTCTTTAATTATGACCATGTTTATATATATATATATATATATATATATATATATATATATATATATATATGCATACTATGCTAGACTGCTTTCACTATGCTCTCAATTATGTTACATAAAATTATATGTTATATTTTTTCATTACCCTCTATACCAGTACTTTCTAATTATTGACCCCTTTTCCTACAAGTTCTGAGGCTCAGTCCCATGGCCCAATTCAACATTAGACTATTTCTAGACTTGGTGAGCCTCTCATACTTCATAAGGAATCTTATCCATATCTAGTTTCAATGTTTTATGGTTCAGTCGAGGGCCTTGTCCCGGCCTAGATATACTAGTGTTTTCAGTTTAGTAGAGGTTTCGTAGATTGTTATAGATTGAATTTGATTTTCTTATAGATTGTTGTCATGAAGTGTTAAGCTTGATTATGGGATTCTCCTGTTTTATATTTATCTTCTGCTTTTTTATTTCAAATGAATTGTTCTTATGATCACATACTAAGGGGTCTCTCAGCCTTGATGGTTTGAGATGTCATTGAGGCCAGGGCCTCAGTTCAGATCGTGACAGATACAAACTGATGAATCCAATGACTAGTCCCAAAAAAACGATCTCAAAGTATCAATAATTAAATGAATCCTTTTCAAGAGTATGTATAAAATTTTGTAATGAGACTTGAGTTCTCTAATGTGTGTTACTGAGATATGAGTTGACTTGTAGTTCCTACTCGATGTATCCTTGTGTTGGGAAAACTGAAACTCTGTACTTACTTTCTATATGTTGGTCAACTTGTTTCATTTATACTTGTTGTAATCGTAGCTTACCCGATTAGCTAGTTATTATTCTTTACTATTATAAAAAGTATTTGATTGTTAGCCCGAGAGTTTAGTATGAGTTGTTTATAGGAAAAATTACATAAACTAGCATACTTAAGACATTAATTACAAGTAATAGCAATAGTTTCTCAAAATTACAACTAATAGCAAAAGTAGCAATATTTTACCTTTTTTATTATCAAGCGCGTGACTTTTACCCATATATTTTTACTATCCTCTTTTCACGCCACTTTCCCTCCACATAACACTATTTTCACGCCATTCATAAAAATTTCAATTCTCTCCAATATCTCTCTTCGGCTATTTTTTTTAAAATTTTATTTTCTTCTCTCTGATTCTTGATAAACGTTGTTTCCATCTATTAAGGTAAGTTAATTTTACAGTTAATGCATTTTATCTTTTTCATATAACTTTTTTTTTGTAATTTTTTTGGCATTATTTTTTCACATTCTTCTGGGTTTTGAATTGGAAAAATTTCAGAAATTTGGGATTTTTTTGTTTTGAATTGGGAAAATTTCAGAAATTTGATATTTTTTCTTGCCTGTTTCTCCAAATTTTGATTAAGTACTAACTTATTTCTTCAAATTCTGATTTTTTTTCTCTCAAATTCTTGATAAACATTGTCCCCATCTATAAGTTGATTTTACAGTTAATGCATGTTATCTTTTTCATATAAGTTCTAATATGTAATTTATTTTTGCCATTTTTTTCACACTCTTTAGCTTTCTTGTTTTTGGGAGTTTTTATTTTTATTTTTATTTTTGTGTGTTGAAATTACTGGGGCATTCTTTTTCCACATTCTTATGTATTGTAATTTTTTGGAATTTTTTATTTTTGTTTAATTTTTGTGTGTTGAAATTTTTGGAGTTTCGTTATAATGGCGGAACATGAAAATCGTAGTAGTTCAGTTGAAGGGAGGTGTTAGCATTGAAGCATTGAGATCGAAGCAGCGTAACGATCTCGTAAAGACTGTGGAAATCATGAAACGAAAAGCATTGACAAAATCTTCATCCCCCAAACCCACAAAAATTTAAAAATCGATGAAAAAAAAGAAAGTCGGATGAAAAAGCGGAATCTAGTAAAATTTCAAGACCTGTTTCATCTGACTTTGAATTTGAAGAAGAGAAAGTGGAGGAGGTATTTTGATATGTGTAAAATTTTATAGTTTCTGGACAACATGTTTATATATGTATTTTATATATACATTTTATAAAGTGTTTATTTTTTAGTTTTGTTGCTAATATGTTGATATGCATCTGTTATAACTAAGATTTTTAGTTTGTATATAGTTTTGTTACTGATAATAATTATATTTTGTTATGTATAATATATTTTAGATATGTATTTTGTATTTACGGTATGTGTAAGATATCTATATTTGTTACTGATAAGATTTGTAATTGATATTCAGTTGTATATTTTATTTGTATGTTAAATTTGAACCATTCATGTATTCATGAAATACATATGTATATGTTTCCATGTAAATGTAATATGTATATTGTAAATACAGAAGTACCACTTTTTTGACATGTAAATGTTATACATGGTACAGGTTAGATATGTATTTATTTTATTTACTGATAAGATATGTATTTGATTATGATATGTTCTTCTTTTTTATTGATAAGTATGACTTTTTGACAAATTATGTATAAATAAAATACATATGTAATTTGTTTGCTTGGAATCATATGAAATATATTTGTTACATAAGTACCATTGTTTTGACATGTAAATGTTATACCATGTACAGATCTTATTCGCACAAGATATGCTTCACTTTTGTGGGATTATGGTTCGAGGAAAGAAGAAGCGAAGGCACAAAGTGATGATGAAACACCAATGAGGAATCCTTTAGAAATTGGGAAAACAGAAAACACTGAAGTGCATGATATTTAATGTGTATTTTATTTTGTTGAAGTTAACAACAGTTAACATTTGGTGGATAAACAATTTTTTAAATATTTATTAAGTTTCATATGTTACTTTAATGTTCAAAGATGATTTGTTAATGTTTCTTTACTGTTATATTAAGTTTATTGATGTTTAATCTTTTAAAATCCAATATTTTCATGGTTAGTTTATGTAAATGTTAGTAATTGTCTTTATGAACCTTTCTTCTATCCAGTTTTGCATATGTATTTATTTCTAATGCATATGTATTTTTTGGTTTTGATTATATACATATATGTATTTTTACAGATTTGCACATATATTTTTGAACTATTATTGTATTCTTATGCAGATGTCCATATAAATTTACGAGTCATATGTATTTATGAATAATACACATGTTCATTCCAGTGTACATATGTATTTTTAAAAACGCATACTTATTTTTTACTAGTCTGAAAGTATATTTTTCCTAATATGCATTTGTAATTTTGAAAAATACATATTTATGATGAATACATATTTTCATTTCAGTTTGCATTTGTATTTATGTCTAATGCAAATATATTTTTTTCGAAATACGTCTCTCTCTCTCTATATATATATATAAATTAAATTAATCAAACTCTGTAAAAAAAATTCAACATTTGAACTATAACAAATTAACAAGTTCAAAATTTAGAATGACATAATTCTCAATGAAAAAAATTCAGCAATTGTATTTTGACTAAAAACATAATTCAACTTATCATTTGTTGTTTTTCCTACATGAACGCCTATTGTGACCTTTAAACACAAATGAACAACAACAATTTTTTTTTCTTTTCGAACATATCTCTTCCTGATTTACCACGAACAATGCATCATGTAACTTTTATTTTTTTTCACATTACCCCATAGACGCCACATACATGCATAATGTGGTACATTATTGTACACATCAGCAACAACTTCTATGATGCTTGCATTACAATCGAAAACTACGCACATATGTTTTCTTTCACCATATGCTTCCTTCATATTCTCAAAGAACCAAGTTCAAGATGCATCATTTTCAAAATCTAGTACACCATATGCCAATGGAAATATATGTCCTTCATATTAAAAAATACATATAAGAATACATGATTTTTACACATAAAATACTGCATATGTATATTATAAATACATACAGCTGGAAACATATGAAATTGCCAATTAACACATAAATGTTCTGCATGTGTATATTATAAATATATACAGCTGGAAACATATGAAACTACCAGTGAACACTTAAACGTACTGCATATGTATATTATAAATACATTTAGCTGGAAACATATGTAATCTTCATAATGTTGTTTATATGTCCATCTACAAGAGTGTTTAACAAGAACATGTATGCTTCTCATTGTCAATCTCCAAAACACAAAAAACAGTAAAAATAAAATTAAATATCAAATACGTACTATATACAACAACTAATTCGTTATACAAAACTGCAAAGTGAATTCCAACCAAAAGAAATCTTTTATTCGAATAATAGTTATCATCGACTAAAATTCAAATTTAATGTATAACAATTGTATCTCAAATTTCACATTACATAACAACACATATAACTTTGAATTTTAAAAAAAGAATTTCGATCAAATCATTTTTTTTGAGAACTGATAAAATTCATATACGATATCAGATTTTTGAATTCCGCGACTGTTACGCAATTTTGTTACAAGTTTTTCAGTAATTTTCGTAATTTTATTTTATGAAAAACACAAATAGAATCAATTTTTTTTAAATACCAAATACGTACTATATACAACAACTAATTTGTATATACAAAACTGTAAAACGAATTCAAACAAAAAAAAATTTTTGTCGAACACTAGTTATCTTAAACTAAAATTCAAATTTAACGTATAAAAATTGCATCTCAACTTTCAAATAACAAAACAACAAGAACAAATTTGAAATTGAAAAAAAAAATCGTTTAAACCATTTTTGACGAGAACTAATAAAATTCGTATAAGATCTCAAATTTTTGAATCCTACGACAGTTTGTTACAAGTTTTTTAGCAACTTCGCACTTTAATTTTATGAAATCCACAAATAGAATAGAGTTAGTTGATCAATACCTGTAATTGGACAGTTGTATTTTCAATATTTTCTTCAAAATTTTAGTCGATCAGCAAAAAAAAAATATGAAGGAAAACCTTTTTGAATTTGAATCTGTATTTTGAATTTGATTTGAGTTGTTGATTATGAAAATATTTTTTGAATTTCAATTAATAGTTGTAATTTAATGGTTGTGGTAAAAAAAGAGTTTTACAAGGTAAAGGAATCTGTAAAATTGAATGTGCCATAAATTAAGGAACAGTTTTTTTCCTTATTTAACTCAAACAGATTAACACTAAATTAGGAAGGGAATCTCTAATTGTATATGTATTTAAATAGCAACAGTTTACTGAAATACAAAATACATATTACTATTTTTTGTGATTTTGAAACTGTTGCTATAAAGGTTACAATTAAGGCTCTATAGTTGCTATTTTTGAAATTTTCCCTTGTTTATAATTACTGGGTTGATCCTATAGATGTGGGTAATGGAAAAGGTAATGTAAATAAATAGGTGATGGTGATGGTTTATTGTTGCATTGTGGTGGATTGTGTGAATTAATGAAGCTAGACTATGTTAGAAGTAAATAAAATCTCGTTAATAGAGATAGGAAATTATAAATTATATATGAAAAGTGTTATAATGATATTATAACCTTAGTTAAATTATATTTTATTTAATAAGTCATTATTTATTTTCTTTGATTCTATTTTATGATTATGTGGACTAACATTGATCGGTCGATGATGGCTATCAGTACATATGTTTGTACTGGCCCTACTCTTCTACGTTCCTTTTTGGGATGTAGAATGGATGCGGTTAGTTTGCAGTTACCAGATGAATGACGATATTCAACACTAACTACTACAATTCCTTCCTGGAAGATGTAGGAGTCTTTGTGTTATTTATTTTATTGTCAGTTTATTCTATAATAGGTAGCTCTTGTACATGTCTGACCATGTCTTGGGGTAGTGAAAGACAGTTGTAAGAAGTTTTTAAAAATTTTATTTATTGGTATTTAATTTACTTTGTTATATTTAATTCAGTATTATCGTAAAAATACATTAGTATTTACATATTTTTTATTGGGTAATAAGGGTTCTCCTAGCTACGTAGGATAGCGTTGGTGCTCACACGGTCCGTTAATTTGGATCGTAACAGTAAGTATTACTAGAACACTATTATAACGTGTTGAGGTGCTAAGTATTCCTACATTCTCTTATTTAAACTTTGCAATAAATTGGAGTTTTTATATTCAATAAAAACATGTATATATAATCACGTTTTGAACTGCGCATTGCGTCACTTTTTGATCAGTCATATTTTCAAAAAAATCTTGTCACTTCTCTATTACTAATACTTGATTTGATGTATTATGCAGAAGTAAGTAATTTAATGTAATTACAAGTAATTTTATTTTATAGAATTTATAATAAACAATAATTAATCGATTATAATAAATTATATACACTAATGATTAATTATATGACTAAACAACACAAAATCCACTAATATAGGAGCTAATTACTCCCTCTAACTACTAGTAAACTACATTTTCTATCATTAAAAAGTGTCGGGATACATCATTCTATCACGCAAGTCCATCTATCTCATATATATGCACAACTATTTTGGTAACTGAAGATATTTTTGTTAACAAAATCTCTTAATATAAGACAAAAATTAAGGAATTAATGGAAACATTATCTTGATTGTGTAAGTTGATTAATTTTCTTTTATTATTTTTTTAAATAATGAATTCATTAATTATATGGATCTATTATCAATTTTATACGATATATCCAAATAAATGTATCTAGTATCAAATATACATGTATCTAGTATCAAAGATGCATGAATACAATGATCAAATTTCATCTAATGTATCTGTTTATATATATCTAGTATTACTATCATCTATCTAGTATAAATTTAATGTATCCAGTTTTAATTCATATTATATCCAAAATACATATATATCTAGTAGTAAAAAAACTCTAATTTTGTGTATAAAGTAGGTGACTTATTTTGTTAGATTATTTACAAAGTTGTCATATTGCAAATCATATGAATTTTCATTTGACCACCATTTCCACATAATGGTGTCATTGTTGAGTCTAATTACCATTGGACTTGGAAGGTATGACAGAATTTTTCCAGCTATATCCCCATCAACCATAAAATGTTGGATAGTCTCACTTCGAGTGTTTCTACAATCCGTAGCTACTAGCTACACAGATCTTTCTATAAGAAGTGTCACATTTTAAAAAGTACATAAATGTGCATAAATTGCAATAACTATTTTTCATTTAAGAAGATGTTAATAGTTAGATCTCATGAATCTAGAGGCTAAATCTCGAAGCCATTAGAGGCTAACGGTAAAGCGTGTCATTTTTATCCTCTATATTTAATATCATGTGTAAATCACTAAGTTTAGGATAGACATATAATATTGATCTAGCAAGTTATTGTGTGGTAAAAAAAAATTCTAATGGAGTAATGTCACGTGACATCCCTTCACTCAAGGTATATCCGCCCGTGGCTACAACAATTACATTGGACACAATATTCTAAGTATCAATCTTGCTCATTTTTGTCTACTATGTTCTCTAGCAGAAGCACAAGTAAATTTACCCTCATTAGGATTAGTGCAATGTAGATATTTTCAATGTGATTTTGGAGGTTGTGGGGAACAGTCTCTATCTACACGATGGTGTTTGTATGTTTGTTGGTGGGCTTATCCAGTCCAAAGACAGGGGTCATTGAAGTTCACTGTGTGCAACTCATCACAAATTTTGAGTATTTATGGTAACTGAAGTCCAAAAACCAAAATCACTATATGCCACTCATTACATAGTTTGAGTATTCTTGAAGCCTATATTTTTAAAGCTTGATTTAAGAGTCCTCCAACTATTGTGAAATTTTAAGAATAATATAAATCCATAGAAGAGTTAGAGAAAATACTCTATTTCACCCTTGAACTATACCCAAAACGGCTGAGACACACCTCAACTTAACGGGGGTCCTATTAACCCCCTGAACTAATTAAAAGTGTAATTTTGACACCATTAGTGCCTACGTGGCACACACGTGTGCCTACGTAGACCCTTCAGTGTGTTGTGCTACGTATGTGCCACATAGGCACTAAGGATGTCAAAATTACACTTTTAATTAGTTCAGGGGGTAATAGGACCCCCTTTAAGTCGAGGTGTGTCTCAACCATTTTGGGTATAGTTCAAGGGTGAAATAGAGTATTTTCTCGAAGAATTATTTTATGAAGTTACGAACCTTATTTTAGCATATATAAAGCTATTCATATTTTAGCAACTTTTTTATGATTGGGGCTATGAACTGATTTATAGATATGTTATATGATTTTAAAAAGAAAGATTTGAGCTTCACCTCACACACTTGAGCATAGTCTCACAAAAACATATGTTTTAAAAAGACATTTTTTTTAGCAAGACTCATGAGAAGCTTTTAGATAAGCTTAATAGATATGTCATGATCTATATAAATAGTATGTTTTGGGAAGATTATATAACAACGAGCGGATACAAGTTTAGAAAACTCAAAGTCCATAACTACGTGCTACCCTAGGAGTATAATTTCACCGCAATGTCGGTTGACCTTTAGCCTTGAGAGGCTCACTTAGCGGATCCACACATAGATAGGTAGGTCGTATACTCTGGCATGGTATTAGGCAACCCTCCCAACAGGGTTAGACATTTTACATCATTAGCTCAAGTGATGTATGTCGATTATTAGAAACTCCCACATATCATATTTTACTTATTTTTGTTACGTGACTTAATTTGAAACCAATATGTTTTCAGATAGCATGATTTCAGATATGCATCTTTTCAGATATATAGTTGTAAAGGCTTTAGAAGTGGTTGAATGGATAGAACGTGGTAGATGAATTCGACAATTTTTTATCATATGACTATCTTTCTTGCAATATCGACAAAATAATTTGGAGGTAGAACCTCTCTGGTTGTGGCAATGAGAAGCATAATAACCCTTATCATGACAATTGAAGCAATCAATAGTAGACAAGTCACGATATTTTCCCTTGTAAGAAACAAAGGAATTAGGAGGGGAACTCAGAGAAGAGAGGCCAGACAGGTCTCTTTAGTAAGAAGATCAGCAAAAATACTATCAAGCGAAGACGTTGAGTTGTGGTTGAGAATAGAGGTCCGAATATGATCGAACTCTGGCTGTAACTTCATAAGGAACAAACGACAATGAGATTTTTGTAGTAATTGAAGGACCATTTCGAGTGCCGCTTTTGGAATACTAGCGTCATCAGTCATATTCATCTCATTCCAAATCAGTATTATGGAACAATAAATTTTTTGAATACTAGCTGTCTCATGAGAAAGAGATATAAGCGACTGTACTAATTTATAAATTCTTGCATCATTACTATGCTGATAGATCCATTGGAGGTAGTCCCACATCGTATGAGCTGAGGTCATAGGACTAAGATTCAGAGCAATTATGTTGTCAACGGATTCCATAATCCATGTATGTACCTTTGCATCAGAAACACACCACTTCAAGATGACTTCGACATTCTCAGTCATGATTTTTGGTTTGGGAGAAATAACATGAACCCAAAGTTGTTTTCCCTCAAGAAAATTCAAAAATATGAAGCCCATAAAAATAATTACTTCCATCAAGTTTCATTACTGGACGTTTATGATGGGAATCCATTGGAATGGAGCGGGAAAAAAAATACAAATATAAGGAAAGGAGAAACCAAAAGAGATACGACTAAAAAAAAGAAGGTAATATGAAGAAGGGAAAAACCTTGAATTTCTATATCATTTTAATGAAGGAGCTCATCTCCATATATAGTTATAAGGAAAACTATACATGGAAAATCCTATACACTGTAGGAACTATACATGGTAAATATAATTACTAAATATTCTAGACTAATTATATATAATCTACTTCCTAGTATATGAAAGATAATTACACTAAATATGGTAGGTATATATTATAATTGATGGTTATTAACATCGTGGAGGTGGTTATTTCTCAAACCATTCATAGTAGCCTAGATGTACTTCTCCTTTCTCACGTTCTATGACCATTTTTTCAATTTCCATGAGACGATAACCATTCCAAATTTGTTGTGCCAATCTCTCTGGAAGGGGAATCATTAGTCTGACCTCAAGCACAAAATCTTTCATATTTTCTGTTATAAGAATTATTTGACGTCTGCATAGCTGATGTAGAACCCACAATTCCACATATGGTTGAACACCTCTAATACCCATCAGTAACAAGAAAGGACGAATAAAGGAACTATGTATGACTTGCCTTCAAGGGAACCAAGGGAGATTCCAAGTGATGTTATCTGCTGTCATTGAGCGAAAAAGCTTATCCCAATCACTAACTCCTTATGGACACTTATATTTCTCCATCCTTTATTCATATTCTTTGATGTGATTGACTCGTTCAGTAACAAATTTTTCCACCGTAAGATGTTGATAAATATGCTCTACAATCCACAGACCTCTTCCTAGTAGGGAGAGGGATGAATTCTCAATTTCTCATCCTAACAACTTAGCCACTAGTTTGCATATCAGCATGACTAGATCTTACCTCACTGTCAATGTTCTATACCATTATTGATTCATCTTAAATCATCTTTTCAATTTATCTTTTCAAATCTCGACAATCTTTAATACTATGACCCTGAGCATCAGAATGATACGCACATCGTACATTAGGATCAAAATTTCTTGAATGCCGATTAAGAGTGCACCCAAGGAGAGGATTTATCATGCCCCATTGTACCAATCTCTAAAATAAATTGGCATATGACTCTCCAATTGGTGTGAATCTATGTCTCAACTTCTGCCTCGTTTCATCATTTGGCTTGGATTAAAAATTAGGCTTAGAAGGGTTTTGGTATATTTGTGGAGTTAGAGGATGGATCTGAGGAGTTGGTGTGTTCCACTGTGGGTAAGATGGGTGTTGAACATATGGTTTTGTGTTCTATACTGGATATGGAGGTGGAGGAGCAAAGTATAATGGATTTTAGGAGTGATTATGTGAAGTTTGGGTATGAACTTGGGTTTTTGCCTGAGAGTGATGATGACGGGGTCTTCTTGACAGTTCCCGCTGTCCAACTACAATAGCAGATGCATCTTCCTCATTCTTTTTCTCCCCGACACTTCCTGAACCCTTTTGAATTGCTTGAGTAGTCGTTTTCAATGTTGCAAAACTCACAATGTGATCCATCTTAATTCCTTCTTCTATCATCTCCCCTATTTTAAGGACCTCAATAAATGGCTTGCCCAATGGAGGTAATAAGTATTGATAATATGTTTCATCTTGCGCTTGAATAAAAACCTCCACTATTTTTCTTTCTTTCATTGGCGGTTTCACTCTAGCAGCTTGTTTGCGCCATCTGATTGTATACTCCCTAAAGCTCTCAGTATTCTTCTTCTTCATACTAGTTAGATATTTTTCATCAGGGATCAACTCCACATTGTATTGAAATTGTTGCATAAATTCATTAGCTAGGTCATCCCAACTAATCCACTTGTCAATGTCTTGGTCAACAAACCATTCCGAAGCTAGGCCTGAAAGACTCTCCCCGAAATAAGCCATGAGTAGTTCTTACTTCCCTACAGCGCCTCTTAATTGGTTACAATAGTGTCTCAAATGTTCCACTGGTCCCCATATCCGTCATATTTCTCAAACTTTGGCATTTTAAAGCCAGGAGGAAGGTTGAAACCTAGAAACATGCATAAGTCCTTATATGAGACACTTTTGTAACCCCTAAGTCTTTGCAAGTTCTTCATAGCCAGTTTAAACTTCTCAATTTTATGGTCATTTCCTCTTGTTCTTCTATCATAATAGGCTTCTCAGTGTTAGGAGGAAATTCAAGCGGTGAGTGTCACCATAAAGACTAGTCAACTTGAATATAGGCTTGAAAGTGTAACGCTGATCACCAGTAATATTTAATACAGGCTCTTTTGTAGAGTAGGGAGGAACAACTTGTGGATGAACATCAAAATTAGGATCTTCAGGTGGGGGTGGAACCGCAAAAGCATGAGCAGCAGGTGGAGCAGAGTATGTCGTAGTCTTGGATTGGGGAGTGAGAAAATGGACATTGGAAATGGTTGGATATTGTTTCCACAGAGTCGATCCTGATGCATGTTGTGGCATATCAACAAAAATGGGAAATTGTGCATGTCACACGGGAGGCAAGCTAGAAAGATATTTCAGATTATCAGTGGGAACTGGAGGAGGCGGCAACCCATTAGCCCAAGATCTATGCATTTTTATCATTTGCTGCCTTAATTTCTGAATCTCTTTATTATCTCCTAAATTCTCATTTCCCAAACTCCCTATCTGATTAGTGACAACAAACTCGATATATTTGTTGGCCATAACTTTCTTTGTGACTTGGTGCAATATGGAGGACCAGCCAAAATACCATAAACCAGCCACCTTAAACTAACTGAACAAGAGATAGCAAATGTGTTAGAATTCAACACTTTTTTTCAAAACCTTTTTTCTCTTTTTGAAAAGGTCACCGAACCCAAGAGGGGTGCCTACGTATCTCACTCCCGAGAGAGAAGAATCAGGTGTGCGTAGTTCGTGAAGTCTTGCCAAAATGGCCAATTAATTTTTTTTTGTTTCTTTTTCTTTTTCTTGAAACTTTAAAAAGAAAAGAAAATAACAAATTGTCAAAAGAATTGACGAATTTTTTTTGCATTTTTCAAGTTTAAACTCCCTATACAAAATGAAACCTATGATTACCAAAGAAAAATCTTTTTGGGTTTTCGATTTTGAATTTCATATGAAAAATGAAACTTGAACCTATTAAAGGAAAAAAAAAATTGTAGTTTTATTTTAAAGATGTATATGAAACACCTACTCTAATAAAGAGTGAAGAAAATATCTTTTTTTTTTTGAATTTTCAAATAAGATCCCCGAACCAACAATAGGTTGCCTACGTATCTCACTCCCGAGAGAGAAGAATTAGGGGTGCGTAGTTCGTCCAGATAGGACAATTAAGGATTAAATAACAAACTGAACCCTGACTTGAGAGACGAAACTACAACGATAAAAATCTTTTTTGAGGTTTTCACTTTGACACTCCCCATAAACTGACACCAACAACTATGAAAGAAAAATCTTTTTGGTATTTTCATGAAATGTGCAAAACTCCTACAATTTTTGCATTTTTCTTTTATAAAAACTCCTATGAATGAAAAATCTTTTTTGAAGTTTTCGAATTGTGAAGACTTGCTAAAGGAAACAAAAGAAAAATCTTTTTGATGTTTTTGATTTTGACAAATGAGTGCAAAAGGTAAAAATCTTTTTGAATTTTTGGATTGTGAAGAACAAAAACTATAAAAAAACAAAAAAAAACTACGAAACTCTTTTTCGATTCGTCTTTTTCTCTTTTTCCCTCTTTTTTTTTAAAAAAACTTTTCCTTGCCTACACACTTCCTTTAATTCTAGCACATGCTTTTGCCCAAATCAATTTGTCAAATGACCTCGTTACCCTCAGAGATGCAACATTTAGCACATAGGGATGCTTTAGAGGTGAGTCTCCTACAAAGAACTAAGTGGGTCCTTCTAGATCTCAATATGATGCACATAAGTATGACCTAAAGGATGACCTACACTGAGATTCAGTAACAAGCTTGTTCGGGGGAGCGTATGGTCGATAGTGGCTACTTTGGCTGTCTACCTACTCCATACTAGCCGACAGCCCCCCCTCCTAAAATAAGGGTGACTCAACTATAGGTCGTGTACACATCGTGTAC
The DNA here is from genome assembly GCA_030864215.1 of Capsicum pubescens. NCBI lineage: Eukaryota > Viridiplantae > Streptophyta > Magnoliopsida > Solanales > Solanaceae > Capsicum > Capsicum pubescens. The sequence continues at coordinate 281,193,620 of CM061542.1, forward strand.
TACAAAACTTGTTGCAGAAAGAATAACTCGGATTATGAACATGATGCCAGATATAAAGCGGTAACACATAAGATAAAAACTGTAAACAAAGAGCACGTAGGCACTCGACAATTAAAAAATAATAATAACACAAAATAACACAAACTTCTATACACCCATAATGCCAAACTAAGCCGATACAACTCCAAAAATAAGCTCAAATTCTGAAATGATCCCCAGCAGAGTCGTCAGAGTTGTCACACCTCTTTTACAACTCCAAAAAGATTATTTAAGGTTCGAAAGGGTTTTTATTATTAAAGTGACAAAATGAAGATAATTTGTTTCGAAAAGGACCTTTTACATTCAAAACTCAGAGTCGCCACTTGGCATAAATCAGGTGTGCCAAGTCACCCGTGGATATCCTTTTTGAAAACGGTTTTGACTCTATAAAACTGATTCGCAAATAGAGATTCATGCTAAGGAATTCTGTTGACCGAGGGGAAGGTGTTAGGCACCCCTCAATCCCGTGGTTCGACCACGGTCGCTTGGTGGAATATATCGACTAATTTGGACACTATGAATGTATAAACCACACCAAACATAAATAAAACGATCAATCAAACAAACAAATCCAAAAAAATAATGTCCATTCCAATTATACAGTACAAAATAGAAAAAGAATGCGAAAATGTAAATCCTATTCTACCCTACACTAATTTTATACTACGCTCCCATGCTACCCGACGCCTCGGGCCTTCATCACGGACGTTCTCCAAATACAAAATACTTCGGGGCATTCCCCGATGAATAAATACAAGTGATCGCAGGGCATTCCCCGATTAAATGAATACATTTCCAAATGCAAGAACTAAAACCAAACCTTTCAACTCAAATTCCACATTCAAACATTCAACAAGAAAACTTATTCCTAAATTTTTACCTACCCGAACCAACATTCGCCTATCCATTTCAATTTATAATAATTTTATCACATTCCAACAATATTCATGCTCATTATGAATTAAACAAAACAACAATAAACCAAAGCTAATCTAAATTTAACTTTTTTATCAATTTCTCAATTTCATCCCCCAAATCTATTTTTAACCACATTATTAAACCAGTTCGACTATCAAATCACTTTTCAAAATTCAAAACCAACAACACATACCCCAACGAAGATTCAAACATGTAAGTATACCAATCATTCATATCCACAATAACAATTAACATTTTGCTCAAAATATTCAAAACCGCACCACAAAATCACGATATTAACCAACTTCGATATAATAAAAAAGTAGAGTTGAGAGATAGACCTTTGAAGAATCGATTTAATTGATAATAAAATCAAGAAAGCCCGGACTATAGAATTCCTAATAGGACCTCAACAATGACGAACTCCAACTCCGTATTGAAAAATTTGAGACCCAAAGCTGAAGCTCCATAAATCCAATTGAACTCGAAAACCAACACTGTTCACGTATTGTTCACGTACTATTCACGGTACTGTTCACAACACTATTCACAGCACTGTTCACGATACTGTTTCTTTCTCGATTTTTTTTCTCTCTCGCGCGATTCTCTCTTCTCTCCCTCAATTTTTTTTTATTCTTCTTGTGAGGAAGATGATTTGGTGATTGTTGTTATTGTAGAGAAGATGATGATGAAAGAATGATCCTCCCTTTTCCCCTTTTAGAATTTTTCTTTTATATTTTTTATTTGGTTTTTCTTTTTCTTTATTTATTATTCTATGTTTAAGCATATAGTTGGTGGCTTGTGGAAATAAGTTTGTGGTATGTGGAAAAGTTATTGTGGCATGTGGAAAGATGAGGGTGGCGTATAAAAAAATAAGTAGGGCGTGTGCCTGTTGCATGTATCCAATGAAAAATTGAAAGTGAGGTGTTGAGGTGGCATAGTGAGGTGACAAAGATGCTATGTATTTAATTATTTTCAATTCTTTTTTTTGGGAGAAATTATCAATTAAACAAAAGTATGGCAAGGTGAATAAAAATAAAAAATAAAAAATAAAAAAAAATAAAAATGATTAAAATATTTTCGGAAAAGGACAAAATTACGTGTCTACAGTACTGACCTTACTATGTAGCGGGATATTTTTTATCCTCTCTCTCTCTCATTTGATATTTGTATTGTTATACTTGTACATCTACTGCTTATAATCTTGTTGTATTCTTATCATCGATATTTCTTATACTTTCCTCTAATTAGCCCATTACTTAACCATTACTTGATGTTTTGAGTTATGGTTTGACTTACTTACTAGTGGGTTAAAGTAGGTTCCATCACGACTCCCATAATTGGGTCGTGACACTTATACTTGAATTGGATTAATTATTATTTTTGTACTAATTGGTTGTGAGCATACCACTCTCATTTCATACTTACACACTAATGAGATACTGGTACCATTGATTTTTTAAAAGAAAATGAGACAACTTATCAAATTCTTGGTCCGTAAACACTAGCCGATGAGGTGAATGGAGTTATGATAAAGTATACGGATTAGGAAACTCCCATGGATATCATCTTAAAGAATTGAGGCTCAAAAGATGTAAGAGAAAAGCCATGTGATGACTTTCACTCATCATCATCACGTCATCCTGTATTTGATGATAGGCGAATTTACGCACCTATATCAATATATTTTGCCCATATTTTAGCCTAGTTTTGAGAACAAATTATATATTTCATGCACTTTTAGTCCTTTTTCCTGTAAATGAGCTAACGAACATGATTAGTAAAGTTTCAGGTATAAATGATGCATAATTCAGCATTTTATGGCTTACTTGACGCTAAAGAAAGCTCACGAAGGAAGGGAAGGGAGTTTACACGCCTAAGGACCAAAACTGCTGCACGGAAAATCTGTCCCGGGCTAAAACAGCATTTCTGAAGACTTTGGGGGACCAAACCTGCTGCATGGAAAATCTGTCCCGGGCTAAAACAGCAATTCTGAAGACTTTGGGGACTTACAGACACAAAACTGGATTTTGACAATGATACATTAACCTAGTACAATTAGGTTATGTATTTCATTATTTTAAGTGGATTATGATAATGTTACCTTAACCTAGTACATTTGGGTTAAGGATTTCATTAGTCTAATAGGATTTGGTTATTTATTTCATTAGCTTAGTAGGAGTAGGATATGGGTATTATAAATACCCTATCATGCTAGAGATTTTAGAGAACAAGGAGGGAGGAAGAAGGGAGAACACAATACTTCCTTCCATCCCTCTCATCTTCTATTCCTCTATTATTCTACACTACAAACAATTCTACAACTCTTCTAATCTTTCTATTAATTCTAGTTTTCTTCTTCCATTCATCTATTCTTAATTTCCGCAACAAGAGAATCGTTACTTTGCTAAGGAATTCACGCCTCACGCCTACCACCAAAGCTACACGAAATTACTCAATCTTGTGGTATAACAACAATGTCAATCGTGATCTCCTTCGCATTCATGGGTAACTAAACTTCTCTGTTGGGGTTATGGAAGCCGAATGAGTTACTATCTATTGCTGTGAGTTTGTGAGTTCGAGGCACGTATATTGCTTATATCATTATTCTCTTCATCTTAATCTACATTCTTTGCGGTTGCAAACGCAAGAATACGCCAGTCTAACATTTAACTTGTTCGAGAGAAAAGTTATTTGTCTGGAAAAGAGATAATGTCAAGGTAGTAGGACACCCTTTCCTATTAAAAAGTTGGTGCCGTAACTGGACTAACCTCTTGGAGAATTCGTACCGTTAGATACGCTTTAAGCTCGAGAGAGTTAAAGTGAAATAGTCCTTGTTTAGGTCGAGAGACGCTTGGATTTACCATCGACTACAATCCTCTATAAGCAATTGCATGTCAGAATTCTACACACTCATAGCCAATAGAGACGTATACCTCAGAAGGTGGACATAACCCCAACGCTTCAATTCTCATTGTTTACAACCAACGTAACATTCTTTCTCTTTTTACTTTGCTATTGCCGTTTTTAGATCTTATTTTGTTCACATTACTTGCAAGAAAAGAATTCCCCCTTTTTACGAGACTTGCATCAAAAGTTTTGTAATTTTACTTACTTGTTGGCCAAGCTATTCCCTGTGGGATCGACACCCAACCCAGGTTGGGTTCTATATTTGCTAACGACCGCTTTACACTCAAACGAGAGCTGTAGATTGAGCGTTATCAAAAATTGGCGCCGTTGCCGGGGAATACAAGTGTCAATCAAGTTCGTAATAATTACTAGACCCTTTGGTCGAAGACTCTTGTACTTTTACTTTTAGTTTTTGTTTTTGTTTACTGCAGGTTTTTGTTCAGTGCATCAATGGATGCACAACGTGAGATACCGTTCGATGATGATGATGATGATCTTGATGGAGCCGGAGCCACAGGAGCCATTATTCTTCCACCATTAGCGCCCGGAGCCAAGTTCAACATCACAAGCACCATGATTCAGTTATTGCAACTCAAGGGATTATTTGGTGGACTAGCAGGCGATGATCCGAATATGCATCTCATCAACTTTATTTCTACATGCAAGTCGTTTGACAATCCTGGAGTTGGTCAGAATGCAATTCGATTACGTCTATTTCCATTGTCTCTGTCTGGGGAGGCAACACTATGGTTGAATGGGCTGACTCCTGATTCAATTACAAATTGGAGGCAATTGAGAGACGCTTTCCTAGAAAGATTCTTTCCGCCTTCCAAAAGGGCACAATTGAGAGATGAAATTAGCAACTTTCGTCAGCTTCCCACTGAAGCTCTTCATGAAACATGGGAGAGGTTCAAGACAAAGCTAGCGAGGTGTCCAAACCATCATATGACTAATGTTCACCTAATGGAGATACTATACAGAGCCTTGAATTCAATAACTAAACCAGTGGTGGATAATGCGGCTGCAGGATCATTTATGGACCTCACCTTTGGTCAAGCAAGCAATATGCTAGATCGCATGACGAAACAAAGTAGAGCTTGGCATACTAGGGATTCTGAGGTAGCAAGCCCCACTTTATCTATAGGCATTACTGCAGACCAAAGAAGAAGACAAGAAGAATGTGATCAAGATATGGCGCACATGAAAACACAGATGGATCTTCTTACAAAGCATTTATTATCAGGGAAGACCGACAAAGTGAAAGTTGTGGCGCTAAAAGGAAGAGACGAATCTGATTCGGAAGAAGAAGCCAACTACTTGAACAATCAGGGGGGTTTCCGTGGGAATACCCAAGGAAACCAAGGTCGGAACTATTATGATAAATCTGGAAGCAAAGACCAAGGTAGTTGGAATAAAAATAATGAAAAGAGTGGTTTGTACGTTCCCCCTGGTAGACGTGATACCACCACATCTAATTCTGGAAGTATGGAAGACATGATGGCTAAATTATTGAAAGGAGTGGAAGCAACGAGCGCGGGAGTTACTGAGGTAATTAATGATTTGTCCTCCATGAAACAACTAGTTGATTCTCATTCCACTTCAATCAAGAAAATAGAGCAGCAATTGAGCCAACTCTTAGCAGCACTCAATCAAAGAAAGACTGGCACTTTACCTAGCAACACCGTGCAAAACCCAAGGAATGATGGGTCATGCATGGATATTACTACCCAAAGTGGTAAGGTGCTGGAAACCTCATCTAAGGGCAAGCAAGTGGTTGACGAAGTAGTGGACATTGATGATACGACGAAAGGGGAAGATGCCGCAGCAGCTGATCCTGACGTCCATAACGTCACCCCTCACGATTTGCAACCTGAAAAAGCTAAAAAACGGAAGCAAAAGGAGAAGAAAGCCGTGGAAAGAACAATTCCATACCCACCACCACCTTTTCCTCAAAGATTGAAGAAGGTGGCGGATGATACAAAGTTCAGCAAATTCATGACCATGTTGAAGCAGCTGACCATTAATGTTCCGTTGGTAGAGGCGCTAGAAAAAATGCCTGGGTATGCTAAATTCATGAAGGACCTGTTGACAAAGAAGAGGGCAGTAATCTATGAGCCGGCAGATAATATTCATCATTGCAGTGCAATTGCCACAAGGTCCTTAGTACAGAAGAAGGCAGACCCTGGTGCTTTCACTATTCCTTGCACGGTTGGATCTATGAATTTTGCTAAGGCATTGTGCGATCTGGGTGCTAGCATCAATTTGATGCCACTATCCGTCTACAAGAAGTTGGGGTTAGGCGATCCGACACAAACCAATATGAGGCTCGTGATGGTTGATAGGTCGGTAAAACGACCTGTGGGTATCTTGAATGATGTGTTGGTGAAGGTATCTACCTTCATTTTTCCTGCAGACTTTGTGATTTTGGATTGCGAGGTGGATTCTGAAGTTCCCATAATCTTGGGACGTCCTTTCCTTGCAACAGGAAGTGTGCTTATTGACATGAGAGATAATGAGCTTTTATTTCGAATGAATGACGAAGTGATTCGTTTTGATTTGTGCAAAGCGATGAAGCAGCCAAAAGATATGGATGTGTTCTCTATAGATGATGTTCATTATGAAGATAAGAAAGCATTATCTGTAGAGAAACAGCTTACTGTTGAGCCATTGTCTGCTGCGCCACTGAAAGTTGAGCATGAGGATAATGAAGATTATGAAGAACTTATGGGTGCTCTAACAGAAATAGAGTCTTATACTCCTAAGCAACCGGATTGTGATCTCAAGAATCAACCAACAGCGAAGACTCCCATTGACGAGACACCAATGCTAGAATCGCAAGAGCTCCCCGATTATCTAAGGTATGTGTTCTTGGAAAGTAGAAATATACTTCCAGAGAGTGCAGATGATTTAAGTAAACAGCACGTAGAAGCTCTCATCTCTGCTCTGAAGAGATACAAGAGAGCTATGGGTTGGACTATTGATGATATAATTGGTGAAGAAGATCGCATGCCCACAGGTAAGCCTCATTGTCGTCTAAATCCTTTCAGAAAACGATCCATCATTTACCTCGACGAAGTCTGAGTACTCGAGGTAACTATGTCGAGCCACGACAATAAATAAGGCGCTAGATGGGAGGCAACCCATCGTTTATCATTTTTCATTTATAGTTTATCATTTTCTTTCATTCTAGTACTTGATTTGATTTTGATAAATGAAAAATCCAAAAATAAGAGTCGTGCCACAACCAAAACTAAGGCGCTTGGTGGGAGGCAACCCATCGTACTAATCGTTTTCATTTATTTGAGTGAATATAGGTGCAAGAAGTAGTCAACGAGGAGATTGATTTCAATTGACGATTTGGACGCATTGTATGGTAAAGTTGGTAAGTTAGGAAGGGTGATGCATAAGGCTATGGATTGAGCCTTTCTCACGCCAAAATAGGCTTCGAGGAAGGCTAGGCCTTGGTAAAACTAGGCCAAGAACGATGCACAACCTATCCTATAGCCTTAGGTCTCGGAATCTAGTGTGCTATACACTATGCGCCGCCTATTCCTAGGTATGCTTTTGACTATGCGCCGCCTATGCTATGGCATTTGGTCTCAGTATCTCATATGCCATAGACTATGCGGCGCATATGTCCCATTATGCCATAGACAATGCGCCGCATAGTGTATAGCATTCTTAAATAAATGCATGGCATATGCTATGGCATTCTTAAATAAATGCTTGGCATATGCTATGGCATTCTGCTCAACTAGGCAAAGCATTAGGCACCACCTATGGTCACTTTTGGTCTCCAAATCCGATTTTAATGGGCCAAAACTCGACCCAACCTTTTCTTATAAATATGAGACTTAGTATTGAACCAAAAACACATTGGAAACCTAGCTTATGCACCACCTATAGTCTCCAAAACCTATGAAAAAGTTTCCTTTTGCTCTTTTTCATCACAAGAACATCATCCAAAGGCTTCAACCAAGTAAGTACTACTTTGTTCTTCATTTATATTTTGTAAGTACTACTTTACTACACCTATTATGAATTGCTAAATCTTGAAAAAGTATTGGTGATGTGAACGTGTTTGAATTGTTGATACAAAACCAAGTGAGTGAACATGTACGTTAGGATGCTCTTAACTTATGTCCGACTTGAATTTAATTTTGATGCATTGTTATACTACTTGCAGAATTGCTATAGTAATGAACATTGCATATTCTTGTCACTTGAATACTTACATGTTAGAATATCCCGTTCATCGGAATAAGACTTATAACTGCCTACCGACATAGGAGGTTGAGTTTATTGATAGAAACGATACCATGATGTAATCCCTATGTAGTAGTCTTGTTATACCTAACATGAAAGTATTGCAAAGGTTGCAAGAAGTGATATATCTCTGATTTTCTCGTTGGAATATAGCTCCTAAAACGCATGTCGATGAAGTCTAAGTAATCGACCACTTTCACTTCACTAATTTGTAGCAACAAACTAAGTGTGGGGTGGTACCCCTACTGCTTGTGTATATATTGTATCCATTGGGATTGTGCTACCATTAACACTATTTCAAGTCTCAGGTACAATGGCACCCAAAGCAAGACAAGGCAAAGAAAAGGCTACCACTTCCCAAAAGAGCAAGAAAAGAGGTCGCAAGGACCAAAGAGAACCCTCCTCGCTGCAAATACCTCGACTCACGCTTGGAATTAAGTGGGATACTTATGAGGAACTTCTGAGAATGACGACTCTGATGATGATTCCGATGCAAAGGGTATGACCCCCGACATTGAGGACGAGTCCGACTGACCAGGTTCTTCGTATTTATTCTCCACTGAGGACAGTGTCCCGACTAAGTGTGGGGTGGTGGTATTGCATGCTATACTTCTCTATTTGCATCTATGTTTGTTTGCTTTTGTTTCATTTTTGTTTCGTTTTGTTTTTTTTAGTAGTTAAAATTTTTTTTAGCTTCGCATAAAATTATTTTGATAGGCAGCATGAGATTATAACAAGAGTATGTGCTACAATTGTGACTATTGAGACGTTTAGGCTCTAGTTGTGACTCAATATGTGATATTGTGTGATTCAATTCCTTCACTTGTTGGGTCGAGAGTCTATATTACTTCCAATCAAGTCGACCATGTGCCTTGTGTGTGTGAGATAATAGTATATTCTATGTATGTGGCTGATGCTAGAACTTGCCTGGTATGTATGCAAAGCGAAAATAAGGAGTGTAAGTTTAGGATATGATTTAGGCATTTCTTTGGCAACCTATACATGTTTACCTTCAGTTTTACCTACCCATGGACATCATCCTAGTTAACCCTTTTGAGCCTTTAGCCTATTTCTTTGACAACCTTGTATATAAGCCTAATCCATTTCTTTCAAGACCGTAATTTGATCCCAAAATCCCTAAGTGCTTTAAAGTGAAAAAGTCATGTGACAACATAAAAGGAAATTGGGTGAGTATAATGCTATAAATTGGAATGGTTCTTGAATGTGTTATGAAAAAAAAAATGCTATCATAAGAGGTATGTTGTGAAAAGAAAAAGGAAAAGAAAGCTGAAAAGTGAGTTGTGCTTAAAATTGAAAAAAAAAAGGAGAACAAGGGTGGTAGAAAAAAAAAGAAAGAAGAAAGGTTGAAAGAAAAAAGTGTCAATGATACAAAGTGATGTATTAAAGCGCTTAGGAACTTAGTCACTATTCCTGGCCAAAATAGTCCTACCCGTCCCTTAGCCTACATTACAACCATCAAAAGACCTACTTGATCCTAAGCTTAGCATTCTGACATTTAGTAGAGTATTACATTAAGGGCAAGCCTATGGTCATCAGTTGCTTCATATGAATTCTTTGTGAGAGCGAGAGCAAGGATATTTTGATACCCATGTTTGAAAAATATGCTATACTTGTGAGTGATTATGGGTACTATAGTGTGAGACACACATGGTTGATGAGTTTTGGGTAGTTATATATGATTCCTTGTACCTTAACGTTTGCATGCGAGTTGATCACCATCCCGAGTCTATGCTAGAGGTTAAACTGTTTCTACTTATAATCGAAAAGATACTCTTTGTTGATAATTGTTGTGCTTGTCTTGAAGAATATTTTGTGTTGTTGTTGTAAAACCCTAAGTTGACGTTTAGAAGGACATGATAGTTTGTTCGAGGACGAACAAAGCTCTAAGTGTGGGGTGTTGATGATAGGCGAATTTACGCACCTATATCAATATATTTTGCCCATATTTTAGCCTAGTTTTGAGAACAAATTATATATTTCATGCACTTTTAGTCCTTTTTCCTGTAAATGAGCTAACGAACATGATTAGTAAAGTTTCAGGTATAAATGATGCATAATTCAGCATTTTATGGCTTACTTGACGCTAAAGAAAGCTCACGAAGGAAGGGAAGGGAGTTTACACGCCCAAGGACCAAAACTGCTGCATGGAAAATCTGTCCCGGGCTAAAACAGCATTTCTGAAGACTTTGGGGGACCAAACCTGCTGCATGGAAAATCTGTCCCGGGCTAAAACAGCAATTCTGAAGACTTTGGGGACTTACAGACACAAAGCTGGATTTTGACAATGATACATTAACCTAGTACAATTAGGTTATGTATTTCATTATTTTAAGTGGATTATGATAATGTTACCTTAACCTAGTACATTTGGGTTAAGGATTTCATTAGTCTAATAGGATTTGGTTATTTATTTCATTAGCTTAGTAGGAGTAGGATATGGGTATTATAAATACCCTATCATGCTAGAGATTTTAGAGAACAAGGAGGGAGGAAGGAGGGAGAACACAATACTTCCTTCCATCCCTCTCATCTTCTATTCCTCTATTATTCTACACTACAAACAATTCTACAACTCTTCTAATCTTTCTATTAATTCTAGTTTTCTTCTTCCATTCATCTATTCTTAATTTCCGCAACAAGAGAATCGTTACTTTGCTAAGGAATTCACGCCTCACGCCTACCACCAAAGCTACACGAAATTACTCAATCTTGTGGTATAACAACAATGTCAATCGTGATCTCCTTCGCATTCATGGGTAACTAAACTTCTCTGTTGGGGTTATGGAAGCCGAATGAGTTACTATCTATTGCTGTGAGTTTGTGAGTTCGAGGCACGTATATTGCTTATATCATTATTCTCTTCATCTTAATCTACATTCTTTGCGGTTGCAAACGCAAGAATACGCCAGTCTAACATTTAACTTGTTCGAGAGAAAAGTTATTTGTCTGGAAAAGAGATAATGTCAAGGTAGTAGGACACCCTTTCCTATTAAAAAGCTAGTGCCGTAACTGGACTAACCTCTTGGAGAATTCGTACCGTTAGATACGCTTTAAGCTCGAGAGAGTTAAAGTGAAATAGTCCTTGTTTAGGTCGAGAGACGCTTGGATTTACCATCGACTACAATCCTCTATAAGCAATTGCATGTCAGAATTCTACACACTCATAGCCAATAGAGACGTATACCTCAGAAGGTGGACATAACCCCAACGCTTCAATTCTCATTGTTTACAACCAACGTAACATTCTTTCTCTTTTTACTTTGCTATTGCCGTTTTTAGATCTTATTTTGTTCACATTACTTGCAAGAAAAGAATTCCCCCTTTTTACGAGATTTGCATCAAAAGTTTAGTAATTTTACTTACTTGTTGGCCAAGCTATTCCCTGTGGGATCGACACCCAACCCAGGTTGGGTTCTATATTTGCTAACGATCGCTTTACACTCAAACGAGAGCTGTAGATTGAGCGTTATCAGTATTGCATTACATTGTTGTATTTTTCTTATGTGCTTGTTGTCATGTAATTAGTTTTTCTTAGTTATATTTTGTGTGTAGTTTCCTTATTGTATGTATACTTAGATCTATTAGTGGAGATGGTGTGAACTATCATTTAGGAACTTTTCTGTTTGTTTGTAGGTGACGCGCTGATAGTATTTTTTACTTGTATTATTTTCTAATTACTCGATCAGGCGACCTATAATATCTACTGAGTACAAGTGGATCGTACTGACTCCTATTGTGCCATTTCGGTCCATATTCTAGTTCGAGTAAGAGTTGCGGTAGTTATTTGGATAGTGGTAGTTGATTTTTGGAGTACCTCGTGAGCTCCTCGTTTGGAGCCTTGTCCCAATCTCTATCAATCTTTTATGTCTTTACTTGTATTCAAAGATAGAGCTATATTTTCAAATTTTGAATTGTTTTGGGTTCTTTTATACTTATGAAACCGACTTTTGAAATTTGATTGTATTTTTATTCATGCTTTGGATTATGATTACTATGGCCTGACTTTGTTCTTGAAATTTTATTTCATTTTACTTCTTCTTTCCTTATATTTCCTTTCTATTATGGGTTTTTGGCTCATCTATTAAGACGGAAATGGGGTAGCCACCATTATGACTTAAACTTTTGGATCGACACAGTTCTCAGTGAAATATGCCATAGATTGTGTTGACACCACATACAATGAAGTGTTCAAAGTATTTATTAAGGCCTTCAAAAGTGGAACAGGACAAACCAATTATTCAAAATGTTGTTGCATTAGCATGTTTATCAATCAACGGATGTGCAACATAAAGATTATGACTTCCTAGACAAGGTTGATGTTCCGTTTTAACCGAAAGGGCATAAAAATGTTAGCTAGGACAAATAATATCTTTTAAGAATTTAATCAAAACCCGCCTCATGACAACATTTAACTCATTTTGTACTAAGCAATGAGTCACTACCCTTGGGGTGTCGCTGATTTTGCTTGCTTCTTCTTCCGCTTTTGGTGGGATGAAATTGTACGTGAAAGTTTTATTAATAACCCAATAATGATAATAATATTAATTAAAAAAATTGTAAGTGTGCTTGATGAATTTTTACTATGTTGAGTCAAAGTAGATAATAATTATTGTTAGGGATTTTTTGGTATTGAATTTAAAAACTAATATGACACTACAGATTATTTTCATAATGAAGCTTGGTTTTCCATTTACACCGAGTATAGAATCAGTACATAATTAAGGTCATTTATGATTCTACCTTTGTGTAAATTGTTAAAAAAAGAAAAGGCATTATTAGAAATTAATTTAATGTATTCTCTATATGTGATTAATCACATTTTAAAATTTTATCATCACTTTCCTAGTTTCGCACTAATGTACTCCAGTTCTTGCAATGACTATCCTGATGGGTTATATGCTATTGACTATGTATTTATTACAAAATAATTATTTGTTTAATTAAATAAAATTAAATGATCTTATATTCATTTTGTCTCCATTTACTTATATAATAAATAATGTAGTGTATAGAGTTTAAGATTGATTGAATCATTGACTTTTATAAGTATAACAATTTTGTTATCAAAATAGGATGAAAATTGGACAAGTTATTAGGATGATTTTTACACAAGATTAAATATAATATATCTAGATTACGGGGATAATAATATTTTTACTTTTTATTTTAGTGCATTTTGAATGTATTGGATATGATTAAGCTGAGCTACATGTTTTAGGCTAACAAGCAAAAACCTATATTCTCTGAATTGCTACAAGTACTTATATTCTCAACTTTGACCATATGTCATTGTCATAAATTTAAAATTCTAATGATTTATCTAGATCTTGCAAATCTATTATTACAATTTTATCTTATAACAGAGTCAAAACATGAATAATGACACTGAATATTCTACTTCTGCAAATCATACACATTATTCATTGGTCATATTTTATATAATAGTGACTTGGCGACATCATCAAAATTCTTTGAAAGTGTAATTTTCTTTGAGATTTTGGTCTTGTAATTCTCAATATTTTGTGTTCTTTCTATATGTTTCTAACAATCCTTCTGCTGGTCTCCTATTTTTTTTTTTTTAAATGAACAACAATTGTCTAAACCAAAAGCTTCATATTAATAACTAGTGAATTTGTCCATGCTTCACGCGATTATAGTGGATTTCTATCAAAATCATACGGTATTATATTGAACCAAAAAAATTATAAAACTACAATAATCAAAAATTCATATAAAATACAAAATAAAAAGAAATCATATAGAGAACATGCAAAACAAAAAGATGCAACATCATTCTTACGAACTTAATCATTAAAAACATGAAAATATAATAAGAACTGAAAACATAACAATAAAAAGGGTAAATGTAATTTTATAATAAATTAACATTTGAATTTAGTAGCTTATCTTTCAAAAAAAAAATAATAATAAAAGAGTTACTCCTTGAATTCAAATCGCAGAAACAATAAAACATATCTTAATTATCCATTATAAAGAGCAAATTAACATAAGAAAGTAAACGGGACATGTATAAAGAACAAATTAATAGAAAAGGTGAAGAGAAACATTATTCACGAAATTTATGATAAATTAATATTCCTCAAGAATCAAGCTTAATTCTACAAATAAAAACTAAATTGGCTATTAGAATCAAACATTCAAAAATTAGAAGAAGGGTCTAATATTCATAATTAGTATTAGATCTATATGAATATTTTTCTTCCGTTTATCATCACTAAAAAAAAATTTAAACAATAAAAAAATATGTATTTAAAATTTTATGATGCATTCTTACAAACTTTCAGCTACTAACACACAAGAAAAATAAAGTATATTTGTTTACCTTGATAATTACTTTTAGAGAGGTGAAAAAGCATAAATCTGTAAGCAAAAAAAATAATATTAGAAGAAAATTACAGCCAATATTGACCCAATGCTTAATTCTGAAAAGTGCATTGAGAAATGCTTATTCAAATGTTTAAATTTATAGAACTTATTATATTTGGAATATCAAAAGGCATGAGAAGATAGAATAACATTAAGGATATTAATGGATAATAACAATAATAGTAAGCCATAATTGTCATGTTTAATTCTCTTAAAAATTTATTTAAAATGGGAGTTTCAATTTTTAGATGATTTTTGAGTTTTTAACATATTATATAAATTAAAAAGAATAAGAAAAAACTCAAAATATTAAGAAAAGATATATATATATATATATATATATATATATATATATATAGAGAGAGAGAGAGAGAGAGAGAGAGAGAGAGAGAGAGATTGTCTTAAAATTATTTTTAAATGTGGAAAGTGGGATGAATTATTTTTTTTCAAGAGGAAGAATAGATAAATTAAATAATAAAAAGTGTGATAAATAAGGTGAGGAAGTGGAAGAGTTTAATAACATGAGATAATAATCATGTTGTATATTAAACACATTTTATTTAATTTCTAATAATATAGACATTAATGGATGGTTTTTATTAATTTTAAATAATTTATTAAGCTAAAAATAGGAGAAAATAATTCAAAAAAATCACAAAATAGATAAATGACATTAGAGGCCTCTAAAGCATGCCACATAGGATTGGCTATTGATCTCTTATATATATATATTGATTGATTGATTATTTTTTTCAACTCATATTAATGGTTGTTAGCAGTGACGGAGTTAGAATTTTTACTAAGGGGATTCATAAGTGAATATAAAAACTAATCGAGGGAGTTCAACATCTAATATATATACATAAAAAATAATTTCAACCATATATATATATATAGCATAATTTTCCGTCGAAGGAGATTTGGGTGAACTCCCTAACTTGAGTGTAGATCCGCCACTGTATGTTAGTGAGTCACATTAATATTATATTCCACTTCAGAAAAAATGTATATTATTGCTTTATAGCACTGACAATCACCAACATTCTTTTATATAAAAGTATAACCTTTCAATCTCCCAATTTCATTTGAACTAATCAAAATTCATCACAAGATTTCATGAAATATGACCCTTATAAACTTTCATTTTTATGTTGTTTCAAGATGGATATCACCTCCTATGTAAACTAATACTTAATATGATATATTTAAAATCATAAAATTCAAGATTAAGTGGATATATTATATACATTTTTATCATAAGATTCATTATTTTTTTAAAAAAACTTCATCTCTTGTTAAACTAAGACACAAAATAAAATGGCAAAATAAGATGAGAGATACCACACCAATATAGGAAGACAACTCCAATAATATTATTCCTTAATAACACTATTCTTTAAAAATAAGTATAATAATATTTCAATCTCTCTACCAATATCATCACAGGATTTTATCAAACACGACCCTTCTTAATCAACTTGAATCTAAAATTTAAACACTTCGGATCCCAGTACAGTCCAATCACATCATTATAAACCAAACCACGTTTGGTAAACAACTCCACAGAAACGAGTGCATAGTTCTCATCATTTATCATCTCAATATAAGACCCTAGACATTTATTAGGATTGTTTTCATTAGTAACATCCCATAAATAAACAGACATCTTATGTCCTAACATTGCAGATTTGACAGCGTCCAAGTTTCAATAGCGAAAGACATGTTCAAAAGTATCTATGAACGACAGTACCAACATCTTACCAGACTCCTCAAAATTTGTGATGACCTTTTTGATCTGCCATGGATTATTTGGGTTTATGACTGGGGCAGGGTAGATTTCCCGTATTTCTACTAACTCACGGGTCACTACCCATGGAGTGCCACTATTTTTGCATGCTTCTTCTTCCTCCGGATGAAATTATACATGAAAGTCTTCTTTATTGCACAACAAAAATAATAATATTATTAGAAAAAAAATGTGTTGGATGAATTTTTACGCGGAAGTGGGTAATAATTTATAGGGATGTTTTGGTATTATATTTTGGAAAGTTATATGACACAATAGATTATTTTCCTAATATAGTCTGATTTCCATTTATACTGTGTATAGAATTTTTACATAATTAAGGTCATTTATCATTTTTCTTTGCGTAAAATTTGTACACAAAACAAACATTATTAGGAATTAATTTAATGACTTCTCAATATGTGATTGATTATTCATATTTTAAATTTTATGGTCCACACTAATGTACTTAACTGGTCTATGTGTCATAACTATTCTAATGGGATATATGCTACTAACTATATATTCAGGTATACTATTTATTATAGAACAAATGTTTATTTAATTTTAATATAAATTAGATCATATATTTATTATGTGTCCATTTTTACTTATATTCAAGATAATCTAATGTATAGAATTTAGTTTATACAAAGAGGGTTGAATCATCGCCTATTATACTTATAATAATTTTGTTCACAATATAATAATCTGATAGGTGGGGGTTCTTATAACCGACCTACATCACTAGAGCTAATGATGTCAAACGCTTAACCATATTGGAGGGCTTCCTAACACCTTGTCAGGGTATACGACCTATCTATCTATGTGTGGATCCACTAAGTGAGCCTCTCAAGGCTAAAGGTCAATCGACATTGCGGTGAAATTATATTCCTATGATAGCACGTAGTTATGAAATTTAAGTTTTCTAAATTTTTATCCACTCAATGCTACATAATCCTCCCAAACATACTATCTAGATAGCTTATAACATATCTATTAAGCTTATCTAAAAGCTTCTCATGAGTCTTGCTCAAATAAATGTCTTTCTAAAACATATGTTTCTGTGAGACTATGCTCAAATTGGTGAGGTGAAGCTCAAATCTTTCTTTATAAAATCATATAACATATCTATAAATCAGGCTCATAGCCTCAATCATAAAATACTTGCTAAAACATGCATAACTTTATATGTGATAAAATAAGGTTCGTCACTTCATAAAATAACACTTCTATGAATTTACACTATTCTCAAAATTTCACAAAAGTTTGAAGGACTCTTTATGTAAAATGGTGCAAAAATGCCCTTTGTCTACCTATTGGGCATAAAATGCCCTTTCCGTCTACATATTGGACCTAAAATAGGGGTGTGTAAAAACCGAACCGCCCGATAAACCGAATCGATAAAAATGTTATTGGGTTATTGGGCTAACGGTTTTTTATTGGTTTTATAAAAAAAATTATTGGGTAAACGGTTCGATTTCGGTTTTAGCTTATTGGGTTATCGGTTAAATCGATAACCCAATAAGGATACACTAAGTTATTGTTTTATCCCTATTTATGTTATATATATAAATCTCTCTCTATATATATATCTATCTATCTATATATATATATAGAGAGAGAGAGATGTGTATGTATATATATTATATGCACTACTTATTCACAATTTAGTGATTCACAAAGTATAAACCTATTCAGAGCAACAAAGGCACAATATAAAGCTCGGCTATTATCGTATTAAAAAGTTTGAAGCATTTATATCTTCCAACAATTAGGATTTAATTTTTTTTTCTAACAGTTCAAGTTTGAAGATTCTTGTAAACTAAAATGCATTGCGTAGGATTTTGGTGGTATCTAAGATTTTGTTTTTTTATGTTAGTTGTTATTATTTCTATTTTATAAGTATTTTCTTATTGGTTAAACCAAAAACCAAACCGTTACGGACCAAAAACCAATAAACCGAAACCGGTAAGAAAATATCATATTGGTTGATTATTGGTTTTACATATTTAAAAATAGAAAATCGATAAACCGAACCAATAACACATAAAACCGAACCGAACCGAACTGACTGATGCACAACCCTAACCTAAAATACCCTTCTCACCTATCTATTGGGTCTAAAATGCCCTTCTCATCTAGCTATTTGGCCTATTTTTCCCTTTTACTTAGGCAAATTATTTGAAAAGGCCATCCATAAAACTTAATTACATAAATAATAGTACTTTTTCGATATTAAAAAATATAAAAAAAAAATCTGCATTTATAGCCATTTTAAGAAATCAAAAAAGATAATTATAATTCTTAATTTAATGCAATAACTAATTATCAATTCACCTTAATTTAAGAGATATATTTTCAATCTTCAAATTAAATAGAAAAGATAATCCTTGCTTTCAAATATTTTTCTCTCTTATATTCAAAATTCATATATTTTTAAATAAACTAAGTATTCCATTATTTGCTCGTGTATGTTTCATTTTATTTTAATGTATGTTAATCATCTAATATTATTTCATTATTGTGTAATTTTAATTGGCCAAAGGCATCGATAGGCACTCAAACTTGTTGCCAAAATTCACTTAGACACCTAAACTAAGGCATGTTCCTATCAGGCTCCTAACCCCCCCACATTTTGTTTCAATTGAGCATTTTTCCCCTATCAGCTAAAAGTTGAAGTGTGTGTTACCCACACGCGCTGACGTGGATAAATTAACAAATTAAAAGGTGACACATGGCATTAAAATCCAAAAATAATTTAATTTTTTTTATCACTAATTAAATTATAATATAAAAAGAATTATAATATCTTTAAAAAAAAAAAAACCAAAAACTCCCTTGCCCCCACCCTCTTCATTTTCTTCTCCAGTCACCCCCACCCCTCCCCCACCCCCCGCCTTCATCTTCTTCTTCAGCCATCCTTATTTTCTATTCCCTTTCTCCTTTAACAAATTTATCATCTTCCTTAGAAGCAAATGGAATAAGAACCTCAAAACTTCAAGTTCTTTAACAAGAACCTCAAACAAGAACAAGCAAATGGAACAAGTTTCTTTAACATGAAACTTCAACAACATCGAAACAATTTCATTCTGAAAGAAGAATTCTCCCAAAGTTACAAACTTTATTTCCAAATCCAATCATACACCAGAAAAACACCAAAAAAACACATAAACAAGGTAAAACTTTAAGAAGCTCCTAACAATTCAGTGGAATTAAAAAATTAATTTTTGAAAAGAGAATTAACTTAAAGTTGAAAATTGATCACCTAAGAAATTGATTTTTGAAAAGAAAATTAAAGCAATGTTCCATTCATGTAAGTTTAAGAAAATAAAAAAAGAGAGAGAGGAAGAAGATGAAGAGGGGTATCGGGTAGGGGGGAAGAGAGGGAATGGTTGAGCTTTTTTTTTACAATTTTTTTTCTTTATTAACGATTTTTGGGCTCCATTGATTTAAGTTTAAGAAAAAAAAAGTGAGAGGAAGAAGATGAAAAGGGGTTATCGGGTAGGGGGGAGAGAGGAAATGGTTGAGTTTTTTTTTTACAAAAATATTTTGCTTTATTAATGATTTTTGGGCTCCATTGATTTAAGTTTAAAAAAAAAGGAAGAAGATGACAGGGGGTATCAGGTGGTGGGGGGGGGGAGGGGGGAAGGGAATGGTTTTTTGCTTTATTAATGGTTTTTGGGGCCCCATGCCACTTGGCATCTTTTTATTTGGAATTTACAAAGAAAAATAACTATTCACGTGCTCCCTGTGTTTGCACAACACGTGCAGTGCCATGTAGACAAAAAATATCCAATTAAAACAAACTGTGGAGGGTTTAAGGGCCTGATAGGAACAAGCCTTAGTTTAGGTGTCTAGGTGAATTTTGGCAACAAGTTTGAGTTCCTATCGATGCCTTAGACCTTTTTAATTCTAATGTAATGGGGTAACCATAATTTTTTAAGGATACATATTTATGGAAAAAAAAATCATTTTGTTGGATGTACAGATATATCACATATTTTTATTGTATAAATATAATTAATGTAAAAGTCATATTATTATTATATTTTTTATATAATTTATGAGATAAATTTTCTAGATATTTTTTATATAATTTTTGCACCATTTGCACCATTTGATATAATATCAAACACCATTTGCACCATTTGATATTATATCAAAAGTCACAAAAATTATATATAAAATATAATAATAATAATCTGACTTTGACATTAATTATATTTATGCAACAAAAATATATGATATATCCGTACTTCCAACATAATGATTTTTATCCCATAAATATTTATTCGTAAAAAATTATGGTTAACCCATTACATTAGAATTAAAAATACACAATAATGAAATAATACTAGATGATTAACATACATGAAAATAAAATGAAACATACATGAGGAAATAATGGAATACTTAGTTTATTTAGAAATATTTAAATTTTGAATTTAAGAGAGAAAAATCTTTGAAATCAGGATTATCTTTTTCACTTTTAATTTGCAGATTGAAAATATATCTCTTAAATTAAGGTGAATTGATAATAAATTATTGCATTAAATTAAGAATTATTATCATCTTTTTGATTTTTTAAAATGGTTGTATATGAAAAAAAAACTTTTATTTTTGTAATATCAAAAAAGTACTATTATTTATGTAATTAAGTTTTATGGATGACCTTTTCATATAATTTGCCTAAATAAAGGGGAAAAATAGGCACAATATGTAGATGAGAAGTGCATTTTAGACCTAATAGATAGGTGAGAAGGGCATTTTAGGTCCAATAAGTAGATGAAAAGGATATTTTAGGCCCAATAGGTAGACGAAGGGCATTTTTGCACCATTTTACATAGTTGAAGGACATTTTAGACCCTTTTCCGTTAAAAATATAAACTTCAAGAATACTCAAACTATGTGATGAGTGGCATATAGTGAATTATGGTTTTTGAACTTCAGTTACCATAAAATACTCATCACGATGTGATGAGTGGCACACTGTGCATTTCATAACCCGTGTTTTTGAACTGGCTAAGCCACCAACAAATCTACAAACACCATGGCGTTGATGGAGATTGTGTCCTACAACCTCCAAAATCACATTGAAAATATCCAGATTGCATTGCTAATGCCTAATCCTAATGATGGTAAATTTACTTGTGCTTTTACGAGAGAACACAATGGCTTACTTTTGGGAGTTTTGGGTTGGCTTCTGATTTATATCTAATTTTATATTGGGTAACTTAAATAAATTTTAAGTCCATTAAATACCTTAGAGAGCTAATAAAGTGTGAAGATCGATCCTTGGGCATTCGGGGTGATTTTAAAACATCATTTTGATTATTTTCTCATCGATATTTCTATACATTTCCATTATATTCTTGATTAATTTTTCGACTTAAACTCAATCTCTAGTTTACTTTAGAGGCTGATTTAGGGCTCGTTTGTGCTCGGACTTCACCCATTTTTTAGTAATTGATCCTTGAGCTTAGAGGGATATTTTGGCGATTTCAAAGTCGTGATTCCATAAGGGGCTCTACGTTGAATTTTTAGCTTGATTTGGATCCAGAGAATTTATACAATGTGGGTATTGTTATTCCCGTGTTAACACAGATTATTATTTTGATAGCATGACATTGTGCGGAGGCTTTTTGAAATAAAAAACTCTGATTTGGTGAACTTTATCAATCTTTTGACGGTGTCCAAGTAGGCTAAACTTGTTGTAGACACATAATTTTATCCCTCTCGAGAGTGTATTTTACCCATTTTTATCCCGTCTTACCACGTACCTTCACCTATGTGATAATTTCCACTTAATAACAAATCCTACAAACTCTTAATCATTTTTGACACCTCACCCTAACAAATTTTATCTCATCCTAAATACCCTACTCTCACATCACGTAGTCCCTACCTCCTTAACAAACTCATAAAAAGACAAAAAAAATTATATACACAACACACACGAAATAATAGAGGCAGCTTCTATTTTTTTTATACATATAGACACCTCACAAAGCACTCGCAAATGGATTCCATAGAGAGAGCACACTATATACATATATTGGGGGGGGGGGGATTTATAGAATACATACCCATTATATACACCACACATAAACACTTATAAAAAGGGACTCCATCTTCCCCACTCTACACACATCAGCACACACAATATGCGCACGTGCACACACACAATAATTTCCATCAACACACTTCTACACACCCCAGTAACACACAACCAAATAGATACGCACACACATATGCTAGTAGAGGGAAGAGGGGTCGAGAGATAGAGAAAAATACTGAAAGAAAAATAGGGAGAGATCGGAGATCGGAGATCGAAAAACTGAGAGAAAAGGGAAACAGTAAGAAAAAAAGAGAGAGAGAGATCGAGATTTTAAGGAGAGGAGAATACTGAGAGTAAAATAGGAGAGAAAGAGATAAAACCGACGGAGATGGAATTTTCCAGCAAAGTTTTTCGCCGGAAAGAACTACAATCGCACAAACTGCACTATTTTTCTTCGATTCCCGGCATCGCCGAGCTCGTCGAAACTCCAACGAAGTGAAAGTCATGAATCCCAACTCTAATCCGATCAAGTTCCACCAATTTCAATCCAATTCCAGCTAAGTCCTTCAGAAAATGGCCGAAACAGTGACATGGCATGTGAATTCGATACAAATTTAGCTTTACTTTGTAGTTTTTGGTTTGGGTTGATGATAAACAGTAAGGAATATATTGAATTTGGATTTGGTTCGTATCGAGGTTCGAGCTGAGGTTTTTTGGGCGCGGTTCTATCTTTGGTATATTGAAATCGATAATTGAGGTCCAATTCTTCAACTCTCTCCCCCTTTATTTCATCTTGAATTTGGGAAATTAATGGCGTGATTATGTTTTGGATGATCTAGATTGGGTAATCTTGTTGACGTTGATTTTGCTTGTTTATGGATAATTGATTGTGGTATGAATTTGAGGATTAGTATGGGTTGGATAACCATGTCTCGTATAAGAAATTGGTGTTTAAAAGTAATTTGGGAGGGGGAATTGAAATCGATAAAAGTGAAAGCTTATTTGTTCTATTCATGGTTAGTGGTTTAATTCGGAATAAACATGGGTGTTGTTAGAACATGATAGTATCATGATAGGTTGAGTTGGGTAGGAAAATGGTAGGCTCGGGTAGACAAATTTAGAACTTATTAATTGTGGAATGTTTGGAATATTTGTTGAATGGTTTTGTTTACCGCATTTGGATCAATTGTATTCATTTAGCCGGAGAATGCCCCAAAGCCATTTGTACTTATTCATGGGGTATGCCCCAAAGTATCATGTATCGCAAAGGAGGTTCTTGATTAACGCCTGAGGCATCGGGTAAAGCATAATTTAGGATAGTTAGGATAGTCTAGATTTTCTTTTTAGCATTTTTTATTTTCGGTTTGTAATAAATTTGACTGGACACTAGATTTTTGGAATTTTTTTGTTTTGTTTATTTGATTGATTGTTTTGTGTGTTTAATGTGATTTTATACATTCATAGTGTCAAATTATCCGACGTGCTCTACAGAGCGACCGTGGTCGAACCATGGGATTGAGAGGTTCCTAACACCTTCCCCTCAGTCGACAGAATTTCTTAGCCGGAATCTCTGTTCGCAAACCAGTTTTAAAGAGTCAATAATTGTTTTGAATAAGGATTTTCAAAGGTGACTTGGCACACAAGATTTATACCAAGTGGCGAATCTGATTTTAAATGTAAATAATTCTTTCGAAATAAATTTTTATTTTTTGTAACTTAATAATAAAAAACCTTTTCAAACTTAAAATTGAATCTTTTTTGTCAAAAAGGGGTGTGATAGCTCTCACGACTCTGCTGAGGATTTTTCAAAATTCGAGCTTATTTTTGAGTTGTATCGGTTTAGTTTGACACTATAGGTGTATAGACATTTTGTTTGTGTTATTGTCTTATCATTGTTGGATGCCTACATGCTCTTTGTTTACAGTCTTTTTATGTGTTTTCGCTTTATATCTGGCATCATTTGCATAATCCAAGTCATTTCTCTTGCAACAAGTCCCGGAGTACACGTTGTGAACACAAATTCTAGTTGAGTTACCCTTATTTTAGGAGGGGGAGCCGTCAAAAGTATGGAGTGGGTGGAAAACTTTCGCAGCTACTATCGACCATACGCTTCCCTGAACAGCCTTGTTAGTGGCCCTAATGTAGGTCATCCTTTAGGCCATACTTATCTGCATCATATTGAGACCTAGCGGGACCTACTTGGTACTTTGTAGAAGACTTACCCCTAAAGCATCCTACGTTCTAATTGTTGTATATTTGAGGATAAAAGAGTCATTTGACAGACTGATTTAGGGAAAACATGTGCTAGAATTAAAGAAAGGTGTCTTGGCAAGGAAAACTTGAGAAAAAAAAGAGAAGAAGAAAAGAAAGGTGAATAAAAAAAGGAATTTTGTAGTTTTTAGAGTTCTTTATGACTTTTGTTTTCCACAATCCAAAAATTCAGAAGGATTTTTTATGTTAAGCACTCATTTTCCAAAAAAAAAAAATCAAAAAGATTTTCCTTTTATTTCTTTAGTAAGCATTCACAATTCAAAAACTCCAAAAAAAAAATTCACTAGAAGCTTTTTATGAAAGGACAATTCAAAAAAAAACGTAGAAGTTTTATACATTGCATATAACGAAAATACCAAAAAGATTTTCCTTTCATACTTGTTGGTGTCATTTTTTATGTTAAGTGTCAAATTGAAAGCTGAAAAAAGATTTTATTGACGTTTTTCTTCGTCTGTCTTGGTCGTGTCTCTCAAGTTGTGGTTCAGTCTGTCTGTTATTGTTTACTTGTCAAATATGGATGAACTACGCACACCTGATTCTCCTCTCTCGGGAATGAGATATGTAGGAAGCCCTTCTAGGGTTCGGTAATCTTATTTCAAAAATCCAAACAAATTTCCTTCACTCGTTATTAGAGTAGGTATTTCATATACATCTTTAAAAGAAAACTACAAAAAGATTTTTCTTTAATAGTTTCAAGTTTCATTGTCATATGAAATTCAAAATCAAAAATCCAAAAAGATTTTTCTTTAGTAATCATAGGTTTCATTTTTTATAGGGATGTTAAATCTGAAAAATTAGAAAAGATTTTCGTCAATTCTTTTGAAAATTTGTTATTTTTCTTTTCTTCTTAAAGTTTCAAGAAAAATAAAAATAAAAATAAAAATAAAAAGAAAAAGAAAGAGAGTTTGAACGGTTATGTTGTGCCAAAACTTCACGAAGTACGCACACCTGATTCTCCTCTCTCGAGGGTGAGATACGTAGTCACCCTTCTTGGGTTCGTTGATCTTTTCAAAAGAAAAAAAAGAGAAAAAGATTTAGGGAGAAAGTGTTGAACTCTAACACATTTGTTATCTCTTGTTTAGTTAGTTTAAGGTGGTTGGTTTTTGGCATTCTGGATGGTCATCCACATTACACCAAATCCAAGGAAGGGTTAGTTGTGTTCAACAAGGATATAGAGAGTGACATCATGGATTGAACAACGAGTCAGGAAAATGAGAGTTTAAAGCAGGAGATTAGGAGACTAAAGCAATAAATGATAGAAATGCACCAGCTTAGGACAGTGGGTTGCCTCCTCCTTCATTTTCCGCTATTGATCCTACAAATACCTTGAGTTTTTCACCAAAATGGCAAAGTCAGTTTCCTACTGTTGTTAATGCACTATAACATGACTCAAAATTCATTCCAAGCCAAAAGTATCCCAATACTTCTACCACTCTTTCTCTAGCTCCTCAGCATAAGCTTACCACATTCACAACAACACATGTCGTCTGTGATTTTGTTGCTCAATTCTCTACTGAGCCTTCTACATTAGATAGCCGCCCAATGGTTGTGCTTCCCCATTCTACTAGTGGACCCATGTTCAATACTCTTGGTGATCATTGCTATACTCCGGATCCTACTTTTAAGTTAACTGGACAACCAAAATTTCTTAACAAGAAGCCTAGTATGCCAGAAGAGCCACACAAAATGGTTGAAAAAATGAAGAGTGTAAAAAATGTTATGAAAAGTTCTCTAGTACCAAGGGGTAAAGAAGATGTTTCATACAAAGACTGGGGGCATGTCTTTAAGTGTGAACCTTAATCCAAGCCTTGAGATATCAAAATTTAAGGAGGGAGATAGACATGAGGAATCTGTGAAACATTTGGGACAATATTGCAGTTAATTAAAGAAAACTGGAGGGAAGAAGAATGAGAAAGATGCAGCTACTATTGTTGTTGGAAAATGCGCACGTCCAAGAAGACCACATCATCGTTATCCTTAGTTTCAAGACCAAGTTCATTTCCAAGCTCCATATAATAACTCCCAAAATCCATCATGACCCATATCCGCACCTCTATATCTAGTATACTGCGCACAACCATATGTTCAACTTCCTTTATACTCACAATGGCGTGCACCGATGCCTCAGAGTCACTCTCCAACTCCCCACAAACATATCAAAGACCTTATAGGATCGATGTTTGATCTAAGTCAAATAATGAGAAGAGACAGAAGACTAGGGATAGTTTCACGTCAATTGGAGAATCATATGCTAGTCTATTATGGAGATTACTATAATGGTGCATGATCACTCCTCTCCTTGGGTATACTCCTGACCTGCATTAAAGAAATTTTGATACTCATGTATGATGTGTATATCATTCTGATGTTCAGGGTCACAGTATTAAAGATTGTCGTGCTTTGAAAAGAGAAATAGAAAAGATGATTCAAGATAAATTGATCGTGGTGCAGAACATTGACAGTGGTGAAAGATTTAGTCATGATCATATGCAACTCAGTGGCTAAGATGTCAAGCTCAAAAATTGGAAAGTCACTCCTCTCCTTACTAGGAATGATTGTTGGTAGTTTGTTTTGTTTTCCTTTCTATTTTTTGAATTATCTCAGGGTTGTGGTTCGAAATCTATCTTGTTTTGTTTCTTTGTCGTTCATGTTTAAAATCTTCTATCTTTTATTTCAACTAAATGAAGTGTCCCTGTCCCTTTGTAGTTTAAATATGTATTGTTTGTTTGTTTTCTTTACACAGTACATTTTATGATGATTCTAGTGATATGACATGCTAGCGGAATTTTCAGCCAGATCTTAAAATCTAGTTTAATCTTGAAACATTGAGTCAAAGAATTAAAGTTAGAAAAAGAAAGCATATGAGAAAATAGATAAAGTGTTGAGGCATTTGGTGATCAAGTTGAAGACTTTTTTTAAAATTGATACGAGAAAGACAACGGAAGTACGAAAACACACTCCAAATCAGTCCACTAATCTTAAGAATCCGAGGACTTTTTTGGAGACCACTCTCGGATTCAGTACAACAACAATAATACGAGATAATAATGATATATTTGACACCAAAACAGCCACCAAAAACTAACAAAGAGAGTATCAAGATAACAATATGAAGAACAAGATGAACAATAACACAATGGAAACAACAACACACGGTTTTGACTAGAACAACAAGAAAGAGTCCAAAAAATGTACGTAAAGATAGATAGATAGACAAAGTGAAGGTATAATCTTAAGAACCCAAGAGCCTATTCTACTCTTGGACCCTTAACACTACACACTAAAAATACCTATATCTTCGGTGAGAACAAGAGAGAACTCAACCTCCTCTAGCACCCAACATTCCAAGCATGAATCCAACACGAATGATTCCACACTCAAGTTGGAAATCCTAGTTACAATGTTTCGGACATAGGCCTTTCTCACAAGAGAGAAATGTTCTTCTTACAACTTTCAATATCAATAAACATCTAAGACTAAAATCCGAAATTACCACAATACCCCTCAAGGGTGTAGTGCCCATCAAGTGTAACTTATGGGCTGTTTTTAGTGCATTTAGGCCCTCTTTCACACTTCACTTGTGAACTTCCTTGGACAGATTCAATAAGCACTCGTTCTCGTCCATCCTCGTGGTCGTACTCGTATCATCATCCCCTTCCTGAAAAGGATTCGACCTCGAATCCATACCTTGCAAATCATGAGAAGACAACAAGCACACATCCTCATGATATGAGGGGTTAGGGTTAGCAAAAATAACACATCAACATACCATGCCAAGGCGGGACAAATTTGAAGTATAGCTACGGGTCCTTTGTTTTAATCATGAAAATATTAGTACAATTTCTACAAAGGAAGTGACTCGGAAAAGCATCAAGACAAAAGGAAAATAGGCCGAGAGTCATCCTTTCCCACCCTAAGATGGTACCGGGATCAAATGAAATAATTAGCCAAGGGCCTAAGCCGAGGCTAGACCTTCCTTCCCCTAGAATTTCACTCCCACATTCACACATAAAAACATTTTCATACACATGATCTCTATGAACAAAACTAATCGCAATGCTTTTACCACACAAGATGTTCAAAGAGTCATGCGCATTATCAAGATCAATTTTGTAGACACTATCACTAACTTGCGAATTTTGAAGCACTTCATTCACATGCTCAAGTAGTGAACTACATTTAAGAGTAAATTGATCATTATGAACACCAAGATTACTACCAAGAGTACTCATTTCCGAGACTACATATTCCTTGCCCATAAGAGTACTATCATCTTCCAAGAAGAGATTTCCATCTTTAGGAGGAATGTTGTCATACCATAGTGGGTTAGCATATCGACTATAGCCTTCAAGGCAAGCTATACCATAATTTTCACCACTAGGTTCATTATGAGTGTTTATATCATCTCCAAACAAAATATTAAACCTAAAGAGAGCATGATCTATCTCACGGGCAGATTTGGAACTAGCAAGTGCTTCACTCTCTATAAGTTCACTATCAAGTACCAAAGATGTTTCAATCTTCTCTTTACCTTGGTGTAGTTTGGGGCAGCCCACCTCTTCCTTCGGAAAGCTCTCGGCAAAAGGTGTTTGGACAAGGAAAGTTGGATTTTGTGGGATAAGTTTAGGTAACAATTGGCATAGCCTTTCCACGTGCCATTTCATTTCTTCAATATCATCATTGATGTGATCAAATGTGGCATCGAGATTAGTGGCAGCCATGGTACCTAAAGAAAATGACAACAAAAACCAACAAAACAAACTTGTTAGTTCAAAATGCCTCACCACACCCTCACTCTCAGTTTTACCTCACACTTGGTTTCACAAGTGTTGAAAGTCGGCTTGTACTTCGTGAGTGATTGAGGGATGAGTCCATCTTTGCTCGCAATAGATTTTCATTTGAGTTGACTCAAAAGAAAAATTGTTTACGGACTTGAACTAACAAGACACAATGAATTCACAAAAGATAAAAAAAAGCACACAACAAACGCTAAACACGAATGAACGAACACAAAGACTAACTAACAATCTAGTAGATGAGTACTAGTTTGCCAATTAGTATTGGAACCAACAAACAAAACTACGGAACAATAAAAAGAAACTAAGAAAATCCAAAATTTGAGCCAAAATTTAATGCGTGAACAGTAACTTGATGATGTGGCAGCCACGTATTAGTTGCGGTTTCTACAATTTTTATTTTCCAAAGTCCAAGTCTTGACCAATTTTAATTTGGATTGATGGAATTTGTTTTAAGGAGAGAAGAATAAGTCTTGGAGCCTTTTTTTCAAGTTTCACATTTCTAGACTTGACTTTTGTAGTACTTTTCCTTAAAACATGGACCCTTGTTTGATGGGAATGTGGTTGAAAAGTGATGTAAAGTCTTTAGTGTGTAGGAAAAGTCTTTGAGTCACAAGTACTACACCTTGAAACTTGGATCTATGTCTTGCATTACTAACACAATACACACTTTTTTTCTTCAACTGGTAAGAACAACCACTTTTTTCGTCAACAATATATGGAGATGGTGAAGAACACCAAGAATACAAACTTTGAGTCTTGAAGTTCTAAGGTTCAAGTTGGACCTCCCAAACAACAACAACAACTTTCCAAGCTTAAATTCCACAACACAATCTTCACAATACACGTTCAAAACTTGAACCAACAACACATCACACGTTCAAGTCTTGAACCCGCAACAACAATACCAACAACAATCGGCCACACTTTGTTCACATTAACAACATCAATATTTCAAGCTCAAATCTAAGATATAGACTCAACGTGTTAGTGAGGAACAAAAACAAAAATTAAAGACAACAAAGACAAGTAAAAATATTGGCCAATACACAACAAAAGCACAATTTTCAACCAAGAACACTAAATGGACAGATTGCTCTCTTTTTTCTGGAATTTTCAGTTTTCTCAACAACATTTTTTTTTTTTTGAAATTTCTAGAAAAAAAGCCCAAGATTGATCTTGTAGGAACAAGATCAAGCCATGATTACAAAAACATACTCCAAATCAGTCCACTAATCTTAAGGATCAGAAGACCTTTTTGGAGACCACTCTCGGATTCACTACAACAACAATAATATGAGATAATAATGATGTATTTGACACCAAAACAGACACCACAAACTAACAAAGAGAGTATCAAGATAACAAAATGAAGAACAAGATGAACAATAACACAATGGAAACAACAACACATGGTTTTGACTAGAACAACAACAAAGAGTCCAAGAAATGTACGTAAAGATAGATAGATAGACAAAGTCAAGGTATAATATTAACAACCCAAGAGCCTATTCCACTCTTGGACCCTTAACACTACACACTAAAAATACCTATCTCTTCGGTGAGCACAAGAGAGACCTCAACCTCGTCTAGCACCCAACATTCCAAGCATGAATCCAACATGAATGATTCCACACTCAAGTTGGAAATCCTAGTTACAATGTTTCGGCCATAGGACTTTATCACAAGAGAGAAATGTTCTTCTTACAACTTTCAATATCAATAAACATCTAAGACTAAAAACCCTAAGAGGTTCTATATATAGTGTATTACAAAATAAAATACAAAATGACCACAATACCCCTCAAGGGTGAGGTGCCCATCAAGTGTAAATTAGGGTCTATTTTTAGTGCATTTAGGCCCTCTTTCACACTTCACTTGTGCACTTCCTTGGATAGATTCAATACGCACTCGTTCTCGTCCATCCTCGTGGTCGTACTCATATAAAAAATTGAGGCAATTATTATGTGAATCATAAGAATAACTTGGTCATTAATTGAATGACATATCTCAATTATGCCAAATAGTAAATGTGCGATCCTATGTCAAAAGGAATAGAAAGAAAATTATCTCCAAGAATTCATGAGTCCTTCAGCATGAGGAATGTACAACAAAAGTGGAGTGGTATGTTGAACAAAGTACAAGAGTAGTGATGCACAAATTCAGTTAAAGTTAGTGCTGTAAAAATGTCATGAATGATCTCCATCTTTCACTTCCACATTGCATGATATGTACTTGCATTTTAAGGATTGATATGATGGAGGCATTTTATTTTTCTATCCAAATATTTTTTCATCCTTTGTGAACCCTGTTTGAGCCTTTTGGAATCAAGATAAGAGTCAGCAAAGTTCAAAACAAAAGCGTAGAGCAAAAGAATAGAGTATGAAAAAATGTGTCAAAAGAAAAAAAAAGAAGAATGTCAAGAAAAATAAAGTTAGAAAAAAGTTTCAATGAGAAAATAAAGAGTCAGAAAAAAAAGAAGAAATCAGAATCAAGCAAAAGAGCGAGCTGTCAAAACTACGCGTGACCTGATTCTCCTCCCTCGAGAATGAGATATGTAGGCTTCCCTAATCTGGGCTCGGTCTAACGAAATAAACAATTTAGAGTTACCCAGTTAAAATAAATTGGGGCATGAGTTAATCTTCATTGTTTGAGTCGATTCCAAAAGTTGTAAGTCCTACCCCACTTCAAATGTCGTTTGGCCTTATGTCATCATTTCTTTCTAACCTTATCCAAAAGATGATTTACAACTAAAGAAAGACCTTCAGATCAATCCTTGAGAATGTTAAGGCTAAGTATGCAATAGATATGATGACATATTTTAGGAACTACTCGTCTTCCTCAGCATAAGGAATCAAGAGAAAAATAAAAAGGAGAGAGTCTTATTGGTAAAAATCCTCATGGGCACCATAAGGTGATGTCAAGTTGAGAGAGATAAAAATGAGAGTCTTATCGGTGAAAATCCTTATGGGAACTGTAAGATGACTGTAAGTTCAGAGAAATGAAAATAAGAGAGCCTCATTAGTGAAAAACCCTCAAGAACACCATAAGACAATGGTGAGGTAAGAAAAAGAAAATGAGAGAGGATTGTTAGATAAATCCCTTCAAGGAGACACTACCGAATGTGGTCTCCGAATCTAATTTTCCCAAGGAAGTAACTCAGTTTCAGGGCCATTAACTCAAGAATGATTGGTAGAAAGTTTGGACGAAAAGATCAGGCATCTTAAGAAAGACCTTCAAATCAATCCTTGAGAATATTAAGGATAAGCATGTAAATGATATGATGACATATTTTGGGAACTACTCATGTTCTTCAGCATAAAGAATTAGGAGAGAAATACAAATGAGAGAGTCTTATTGGTGAAAACCCTCACGGGAACCATAAGGTGATGTTGTTACTGGTATGCTTTGTGTATTTTATTTTGATGTTTACGTGTTGTTAGACCCTGGGTCGAGTTTCTCTTATGTGACCCCACTAGTTGCAATTAATTTTGAGATTAGTTCTGAAAAGATCCCTGAGCCTTTTGTGGTTTCTACTCCAGTAGGTGAGTTAGTTATTGCAAGAAAGATTTATAAAAATTTTCCTATCACTATTCTTCATGAGTTCATGTTAGCAGACTTGATAGAGTTAGATATGGTTGATTTTGACCTTATACTTGGTATGGATTGGCTCCATTCCTATTATACATCCATAGATTATCGCACCTGTGTAGTGAAGTTTTAGTTCCCTAATGAGCCAGTCTTTGAGTGGTCGGGTAATTTAGTATATCCTTAGAGTCATTTCATATTTTATCTTAAGGCTAGAAAGTTGTTATCCAAAGGTTGCATTTACCATCTAGTCCGGGTCAAAGACATAAAGTCCAAGACTCCAACAATTTAGTTGTTTGAGTGGTCAATGAGTTTCCTAAAGTTTTTCTAAAAGATCTCCTAGGGATACCTCTCGATAGAGAGATAGAATTCGGGATTTACCTTCTTCCCAATACTCATTCTATTTCTATCCCTCCATATCGTATGGATCCCGCAGAGCTTAAGGAGTTGAATGAACAACTCAAAGATTTGTTAGTAAAGGTTTCGTAATACGTAGTGTTTCTCCATGGGGCGCTCCCGTCCTATTCATTCAAAAGAAACATGGTTCTTTGCGTATGTGCATTGACTATCATCAGCTAAATAAGGTCACAGTTAAGAACAAATATCCTATTCCTAGAATTGATAACTTATTTGACCAACTCCAAGGTGCAAGTTATTTTTCCAAGATAGACCTTAGATACGGCTATCATCATCTTAAAGTAAGGGAATGTGATGTTCTAAAGACAGCCTTCAGGACATGTTATAGTCATTTTGAGTTTCTAGTTGTGTCTTTTAGGCTTACCAATGTCCAGTAGCTTTATTGGATCTCATGAATCGAGTGTTCAAATAGTACCTAGACATGTTTGTCATAGTATTCATAGATGATATCATTGTGTACTCTCGTAGTGAGGATGATCATGTAAACCATCTTAGAATTCTATTGCACACCCTTAGAGATAATCAATTATTCACCAAATTTAGCAAGTGTGAATTTTGGCTATGATCAGTAGCCTTTATCGGTTATATTATCTTCGTCGATGGAATTAGAGTCGACCCCCAAAAGATAGAATCCATAAGAAATTGGCCTAGACCTATCTCTCCATCAGACATTAGAAGTTTCTTGGGTCTATCTGGCTATTACCATTATTTTGTTGGAGGTTTCTCATCTATTGGATCCCTTATGTCTAGATTAACCTAAAAGAAAGTTAAGTTCCAGTGGTCAGATTCATGTGAGAAGAGTTTTCAGGAGTTGAAGACTCGACTCATGTCAGCCCTAGTCTTAGAACTATCCGATGGTATGTATGGTTTTGTTGTTTACTGTGATACCTCCATAGCGGGTTTGGGTTGTATATTGATGCAAAGAGGTAAGGTCATAGCCTATGCCTCTAGACAGTTGAAGCCTCATGAAAAGAATTACCCAACTCATGATTTGGAATTAGCTGTTGTAGTGTTTACTCTAAAAATCTAGAGACATTACCTGTATGGTGTGTATGTTGATGTGTTCACGGATCATAAAATCTTGCAGTGTGTGTTTACTCAGAGGGAGTTGATTCTCTGGCAGAGGAGGTGGTTAGAATTGCTGAAGGATTATGACATTAGGATGTTGTATCATCTGGGCAAGGCTAATGTAGTGGCAGATGCCCTTAGCAGATTGTCTATAGGTAGTGTTGCTCATGTGGAGAATGATAAGAAAGAGTTAGATCGAGAAGTATATCGATTAGCTAGAATGGGTGTTAGGGTGGTTGATTCAGCTGAAGGGAATGTTTGGGTTCAAAGTAGTTTTGAATCTTCCCTAGTTTCATAAGTAAAGGAGAAACAAGATATGGATTCTAGATTGGTCAAACTGAAGGAGTCAGTTAGAGATCAAAAGGTAGAGGTTTTCTCCCAAGAGGGAGATGGCGTGTTGAGGGACCAAGGCAGATTGTGTGTTCCTTGCGTGGATGATTTGAGGCAGCGGATTATGGTGGAAGCGCATGGTATGCTTTATTCTATTCATCCAGGTTCTACTAAGATGTACCGAGACTTGCGTGAAATCTATTGGCGGAGTGGTATGAAGAGAGATATATCAGAGTTCATAGCCAAGTGTGCAACTTGTCAACAGGTAAAGGTAGAGCATGAAAGACCTGGTGGTATATTTCAAGAGTTTGGTTCCTCGCTTGGAAGTGGGAAGGGGTGACTATGGACTTTGTGACTAGTTTACCCTATCTGCATCATCATCATGTTTTTATTTGGGTTATTGTGGAAAGATTGACTAATTACGCATATTTCTTTCCAGTTCACATGTACTATACAACTAAGGATTATGCTAAGTTGTATATCCGAGAGTTAGCCAGATTGCATGTAGTGCCTTTGTCCATTATCTCAGATAGGGGTACTCAGTTTACTTCTCAGTTTTGGAAGGACTTTCAGAAGGGTCTTGGTACCCAAGTCCATCTTAGTTCAGCTTTCCACCCTCAGACAGATTTGACCATCCAAACTCTAGAAGATATGTTGAGGGCATGTTCTCTTGATTTCAAAGGTAGTTGGGATGAGCATTTTCCATTGATTGAGTTCGCATATAATAACAGTTATCACTCTAGCATTCAGATGGACCCATTTGAGGCTCTTGATGAGAGGAGATGTAGATTGCCCATAGGTTGGTTTGAGGTGGGTGAGGCCGCCTTTCTTGGCCCTGATGCAGTGTTTGAAGCTATGGAGAAAGTTAAGTTGATTAGAGAAAGATTGAAAATATTACAGAGTCATCAGAAATCATATGTAGATGGGAGAAAAAGGGACCTCGAGTTTGAGGTTGGTGATTAAGTATATCTAAAGATTTCACCCATGAAGGGGGTAAAGAGATTTGGAAAAAAGGGGAAGCTTAGTCCTTGGTATGTTGTCCCTTATAGAATTCTGAGTCGTGTTGGGAAAGTGATTTACGAGCTTGAGTTGCCCATAGACTTATAGACAGTTCATCCTGTACTCCACATATCTATACTTAAGAAGTGCATCGGTGACTGTACAGTTGTAATTCCCTTGGAAATCTCAGATATTCAGGAAAGCCTTTAGTACGAAGAGATTCCAGTTGAGATTTTAGATCATCAGATCCGTAGACTAAGGAACAAAAAAGTTCCCTTGGTCAAAGTTCTTTGGTGAAATCAGTCTATTGAGGGGATACTTGGGAAGAAGAAGAAGATATACAGACAAAGTACCCTCATCTTTTCGCTGCATATTCAGATTTAGTTCAAGGTAACAAGCTTCCTCAAATCATCTCTTTTCAATTCCAAGTTTCAAGCTTTATATAGCCATTCATTCGATAGTTCGTGCATCTGTAATCAGTTTAGTCATGCTTTCAGTAGTACATATCAGTTATAGCCTTAGTTTTCAGCATCTCAGTTTTGTTATCCATATTCGAGGACGAATGTTACCAAGGGGGGGATATTGTAATACCCCAAACTTTCTCTAGCTTAATTTCCTCTCTAGAAAATTAAGGGATGGTTTCCAAAATGAATAGTATTTAATTTATATAGAATGTTCTTGATTTCAAATTTTCATCATGTAGGAAATTGAATAAGCTTTCTATCGATACCAAATTCTCCCAAATCTGACACTCGGTGAAGAAGTTAGGGCATTTTTAGTGAGCAGTGTGTCAACTGAGCAGTCATCGCATAACGGTGAAGGACAATTTCACAATAGTTGAATTCTAGTAGCTCACCGTGATTGGGTTGCGTCATTATGAGAATAGCGATGGGAAAGCCACTATGTCGCTATGGAGGCCAAATCGACGTTTGTCAAATTGTAGTGGGTCACTGCGATTGCACCGTGTAGCGATGAACCCCAAAACAGAAATTGTCCATGCCCAGTAAGTCACCGCGATTCCACCATGTCATGGTGGTTATCGTGATAACACACTCACCACATCATGGTGAATTCTTAAACATCATTCCAGTTATGAATTTTAAATTCTGAGGGCAGTTCAGTCTTTTGCTTAATCCCCCAAATCGTCAAAATAGAGGATTAAAAGTGATATTGAGCAAACTATACCTCTTTTTCATCAAATTCTCTCAAATACAAACCCTAGGCTTCAACATTCATCTCCAAGAATCCCAAAATTTCACCATCCTTTCTCCAAATTAGTTCTAGATTCAAGACTTTCAATCCAAGAATTCCAAGAATCAACCTTCAAAGGCACAAATAGAAGCTCAAACCAAGTTTGTTCATCAATTGAGGTATGTGGGTCTTGAACAAGGATAAATTTTTCATCCTTGTTCCCCAAAACTTGAATTTTATTAAATATTACATGATTTGCAAGTATGGGGTTTACACCCAAACTATCTTGTTTTGAGTTTACGGATTTACAAGTGATTTGAGTATTGAAGTGCTTGTTATCTCATTTAATTATGCTTTGACTTGAAGATTTCTATTATGATTTATACTTCCCTATTGTGAATTGATATTATTGAGTGATTTCAAGATGATTGTTGAGAATGAAGCTTTATTATGAAATTCTGAACATTTTAGTACATATGCTTTAATACCCAAGTATGAGTTTAGACATATCATGAAGAGTATATTATTAGCATCCTTTAACAAGCAAGTATTCATATTTTGAAGAAACATTGATCTTTGATCCGAAGCTAAGATAGGAATCCACATTATTCCTACAGTTTATGATTTAAACCAAAGAGAAGTATAATTGGTTTTAATTATGAACCCTTTTGTTATTTTAAGGTGGATTTTCTAAATGTTCTGAGCAATAAGTATGGGAGTAGTATTTAGCACCGAGTTAGTTGTGATTTCAAGGTCTCTTGCCCTAGAAATACGTGCCACCTTAGGTTTCTGATTTTTCTATAGTTGGATAAGATAGTGATCACTTAAGTTAAGGTCATATTCCGATGGCAAGGGTAGAACAACTCTCCTTAATATGGGTAAAACGTCGGACTCCATGTCAGCTCACATGGTTTATGTCGGTTAGAAGAAACTCCAAGTCCCAAAGTCCCTGAGTACCTAAGTTCCAAAGTCCAAGATTTCCAAAGTCCCTAAGTCTCAAAAGAAAGGGAATGACTGAAAAACTTTTAGAAAACTACGTGTAGAGGCTCACAAGATTTACTCAGATTACTCTTTACAAAAAGGTATTAGCTTTAGATTTTAGATTTAAACGTGAGCTCTTTCTACACTTAGCTAGTATGACTTAAAGAGAAGGTATAAGTACAATCCTTAGAACTAAATGTCATGACTCACCAAATTTATAAGGCTTGATTTGCTATGCATGATTTGAGATTTCAATATTTTAGACATTCCAGCTTAGGTGAGTCATTTACATTTAGCATGCATGGTTTTATAAATTATGATGATGTTCTCTTATGCATTACACTCCCATATACTCAGTACATTTTCAAAGTACTGATCCACATATACATCTATGTGCTATATTGTCTTATAATATAGGTTCAGGTGCTCAGCGTCTGCAGCGTGAGTAGTTCGAGCATCTCTATCTACGCTTCCAGAGTCGGTGATTCCTCATGATTCGAGGGCCTACTTCTTTAGATTTTCCAACTTTCATAGTAATTGATTTACCATTTATCATTTAGTCTGAGTCAGTTGGGGGTCTATCCTAATAGCTCTCTGGTTCTTTAGTGGTAGAGGCTTGTCGGACTATTAGTTGATTTCCAGACCTTCTGTATTTGTCATTCAAACAGTGTTTACAGTTTATTTCAGTTCAGATTTGATATAATACAGTACTATTGCTTGATCAGTTTATCTTGAAGTAAGCTCAAGATTTAGTTGCAGGCTCAAAGGGTTAGATTGGGGCTACTTGTAGCCTTGAGCACCGTGTCACGTATCGGGATGAAATTTTGGGGTGTTACACATACTCCCAACTGAATAGACACTAAACTGATTTCTAAATTGTTCTAAGCTGGACTAAACTATTACTGATCATACTGTTTAACCAAACTGAACAGAGTTCACTGAATTCCATTAACTTACTGAATTTACTAAGGTATGAACTGAATATTGAGCTGGACTGGACTGATGAGTCTACTAAGTTTTTTCCTGAGTTCTGTAATAGACTGAGAGTACTATTGATCGTAACATGACTGATACTATCCTAAGACTGACCATGACTCTAGGTTATCAGCTAAATTGCTGGGTATTAAATACGCCCAGGACTCAATAACATGAAAAGTAAAGCATCACCTGATCTTGCATAGCATAAAAATGCATACTTGTTCATAATGTATCTATAGAGACATTTTATCAAATACTTGTATGGTATAACTTGCACATAAGCTAGCCTGACATGATTTCTTTCCCTAATTAGTTCACATGAACAATTTATCAAGCACTTGGTGAGCATAATATATGCACGTAATAAGTGAGAATCATGATTCAATTCCAGTTTCACAAATTTCAAGGAGTTCAACATGGATTCATAAAAATCTACACATAAAAATCAATTCCACATAAAAAAGACTAATAAATCATGAAATAGAAATCTAATTCAAATAATAATCATGAATACACTTTAATTTCAATCATGGAAATCATAAATTCTAACTACTTGAAGTTTAAAAGAGTTTCTTGAACTCCAAGGGTGAAACAAACCCTTGGATGAACACTTGACATATCTTAGTTGGCGAATTCTTGAAGAATAATGGTGGAAACCTTGAGTCTTAGATATTGAATGTCATGAACTAGGGTTTGTTCTTGATAAATTCTAAAGAGAATGAGTATATTTTACCCCTTGGATGGCTTAATGATATGTTTTGGGGGATGAAGGATGTGGGAAAAAGACCCAATTACCACCAAAGATGCGTCTTTTTAATGGCTGAAAATTGAACTATCGACGCACAGGCCGACACACCGCATCGTTGCCATCGACGCAATCACCAACGCGCCGCGTAGAGTCCGCATTGGTTCACTGGGAATTTCCACTGGGATCCAAGGAAAATATTGATCAACGCGATGGGAAATGCGTCGCATTGAGATCGCATCAATACACTGGTTTGGAATCCCAAACGTGGTTCAAACGAGGTCTGAAAAATATAAAACTCGTCCGGGAACACCTACTGACATTTCTTATCATGCATCAACCTAAAGATTGATATTTTAAGGTCATAGAGGTCATGAAATAGAGTTGCCAACTTACGAAGGACAAAATGACACTAAGTCTGAATACTTAGCTAGATTTTTCTAAGTTTGGGACCCCTTAGAAGTCTTAAAAAATTGAGTTGAGCTTAGGATTTTTTACGGTCTTACAAAATCTCCCACTTGAAAAAATTCATCCTCAAATGAGACTGATTAAACTAAGAATACTGATAGACTTGATCTAGACCCTGGATATGCACAATTGAAGCATAATTTCATAACTGAAATTTCTGATATACTAAATTATCATACTGAACATGCATATCTGATGCATGAGTACATAGTTTAACATGATTCATCAATACATGACTGGGATAATTGATAAGCTGAGTTTATATATTAGACATATGTATATTATGCATGAGTGCATGACTGAACTAATTTGTGTATGCATGATTGAGTATGCATTGTTAATTGATACCAAGTTAGTAGCTACATCAGAACATGAAACTAAATAGAGCTATGGGAACTGTTACCTTGAGCTGAGTCTGAATTTATGGAGAAGAGGTGAGGATACTTTGCTCTTATATCTTCTTCTGCTTCCCAAGAAGCTCCCTCAATGGACTGATTCTGCCAAAGTACTTTAACTAGAGGGACTTCTTTGTTCCTCAGTCTGTGAATATGATAATCATGGATTTCAACTGGCATCTCTTTATAAGAGAAGCTATTCTGAATATCTATGCCCTCGGTAGGGACTACAGCTGTTGGGTCACCTATATATTTCTTAAGCAAGGAGACATAGATTACTGGATACACTGAAGCTAAGTCTGAAGGCAACTCAAACTCATAAGCTACCTTTCCGACACGGCTAAGAATTCAGTAAGAACCGACATATCGGGGACTGAGTTTCCCCTTCTTGCCAAACCTCTTCACTCCATTCATAGGAGAGATTTTCAAATACACAAAATCACCAACGTCGAACTTGAGATCCTTTCTGTGTACATTTGCGTATGATTTCTGTTGGCTCTGAGCTGCCTTAAGCCTTTCCTTAATCAACTAAACTTTCTCTAAGGTATCAAATACAAAGTCGGGCCTTACCACTATGGACTCACCCACTTCAAACCAAACAGTGGGAGATCTATAACTCCTCCCATAGAGCGCCTCAAACGGAGCCATCTAAATGATGGAATGGTAGTTGTTGTTATATGTGAATTCAATCAAAAGCAAGTGGTTATCGTACCTACCTTTAAAGTCTATCGCATATGCTCGCAACATATGTTCTATAGTATAAATGGTCCTTTCTACTTTACCATCTGTCTAAGGATGAAAGGAGGTACTGAGGTGAACTCGGGTACCAAGACCCTTTTGGAATTCCTTCCAGAAATAAGAGGTGAACTAGGTACCTCTATCTGAGACAATGGACAACAAAACACCGTGCAATCTGACAAACTCCCTAATATAGAGTTTGGCGTAATCCTTGGCTGAGTAAGAGGTATGGACTAGTAGGAAATTAGTCGATTTGGTCATCCTTTCTACAATGACCAAAACTGAATAATGCTGGCAATGAGTACAAGACAAACCTATCACAAAATCCATGTTCACTTCTTCCCACTTCCAGGTAGGAATGCTGAACTCCTGGATGGACCCACTAGGCTTTTGATGCTCAATCTTAACCTGCTGACATGTTGAGCATTTAGCCACAAACTCTAAATATCTCTCTTTATCCCACTCCACCAATAGATCTCCCATAAATCATGATACATCTTAGTGAACCCTGGATGAATAGAGTAATGCACACCATGTGTTTCTACAAGAATTCACTTCCTCAAATCATCTACACCTGGCACACATAGCCGACCCTGACAGCGTAATACACCATCTCCCCCTTGGGAGAAGACCTCTACTTTATGATCTCTGACTGATTCCTTCAACTTGACTAGACTGGGATCTCTATCTTGCTTTTCCTTTACCTCGGAAACCAGGGATGATTCTGAACTACTCTGCACCTAAACACTACATTTTGATGAATCGACTAAGTGAACACCTAGTCGGGCAAGCAGATGAACTTCCTGAACTAACTTCTTCTTACCATCCTCCATATGAGCAACACTACCCATAGACATCCTACTGATAGCATCAGCCACTACATTGATTTACCCAGATGATACAGGATGCTCATGTCATAGTCTTTCAACAACTCCAACCACCTTCTCTGATGAAGGTTTAGGTGTTTCTGAGAGAACACATACTGAAGGCTCTTATGTTCAATGAACACATCAACGTGCACACTCTACAAATAGTGCCTCCAAATCTTTCAGGCAAATACTATTGCTGCTAACTCAAGATCATTAGTAGGATAGTTCTTTTCGTGGGGCTTAAGTTATCTATAGGCGTAGGATATGACCTTACCTCTCTTTATAAAATCACACCCAAACTAAATCTGGAGGCATCACAATATACAACAAGCCCATCTGAACCATCTGGTAGGGTCAAAACAAGAGCTGTAGTGAGTCAAGTCTTCAACTCATGAAAACTCTTTTCACAAGAATCTGACCACTAGAATTTGAATTTTTTGAGTCAATTTGGACATAGGGGATGCAATAGATTAAAATCCCTCAACAAACCATTGATAATAGCCAGCCAAGCCTAATAAACTCCTGATATCTGGTGGAGAGATGGGTCTAGGCTAATTTCTCACTGCTTTGGTGTTTTGGGGATCAACTCTAATGCCATCACCAGAAATGATATGGCCAAGAAAAGCTACTGACCTTAGCCAAAATTCGCACTTACTGAATTTGGCGAATAGCTAATAGTTTCCAAGAGTCTGCAAAATTATTTTGAGATGGTCTATATGATCATGTTCACTGCGGGAGTAGACAAGAATGTCATCTATGAAGACTATGATGAACATGTCCAAGTACTGCTTGAACACACGGTTTATCAAGTCCATGAAAGCTGCTGGGGCATTGGTAAGACCAAAGGACAGGACTAAGAATTCGAAGTGACCATACCATGTTTTGAAGGCTATTTTCGGGATGTCACATTCTCTGACTCTGAGATGATGATAACCTGATCTGAGGTCTATCTTAGAAAAATAACTGGCACATTGAAGTTGGTCAAATAAGTCATTGATTCTGGAAAGTGGATACTTGTTCTTGATCGTGACTTTATTTAACTGATGGCAGTCTATACACATTTTAAGAGAACCATTTTCCTTACGCATTAATTAAATAGGTACACCCCACGGGGACACACTAGGTCTGATGAATCCCTTATCTAGGAGATCCTTCAACTGTTCTTTTAACTCACTGAGTTCTGTTAGGGTCATTTTGTATGGAGGAATAGATATGGGCTGAGTATCTGAGAGAAGGTCAGTTCCAAAGTTGATTTTCTTTCGGGAGAAACTCCGGGAAGATCTTCGGGAAACACATCTGGGAATTCACTGCTACTGACACTGATTCAAGATTAGGGGTTTCTGAACTAGATTCCTAGACTCGAATGAGATGGTATACACATCCCTTAGATATCATTTTTCTTGCCCAAAGGTAAGAAAAAAGCTGACCCCTAAGTGCTGAAGTACTACCCCTCCACTCAAGGACGGGTTCATTCAGAAACTGAAATTGGACAATTCTATTTCTGCAGTCGACTGACTCATAGAAGGAATAAAGCCAATCCATGGCAAGAATGACATCAAAATTAGTCATCTCTAATTTGACTAAGTCTACTAAAGTGACTTTCTAAGATGTCATAACCAAATAGTTCTAGTATACCTGTCGGGCATTGATAGATTTACCCAATAGGGTAGCGACTGAGAAAGGCTCTGCTGGGATTTCGGGACTGACTCAAAAATCAACTTCTATATATAGAGTAACAAAGGACAAAGAAGTTCCTAGATCTAGCAAAGCATAGACATCTAAATGGAAAACTTGTAACGTACCAATGACCACATCAGGAGTACTTTCCTAATCCTATTGGGACTGAAGAGCATAGAGTCTGTTTGGGCACTGCCTACTGGTGGCACTGGAAGCGGCACCCTGCTGATTCAGGCGATCGAACTGAGCTGGGGGA
This sequence comes from Capsicum pubescens, assembly GCA_030864215.1. Lineage (NCBI taxonomy): Eukaryota > Viridiplantae > Streptophyta > Magnoliopsida > Solanales > Solanaceae > Capsicum > Capsicum pubescens. The sequence goes on from CM061542.1 coordinate 281,237,775, forward strand.
CGGTTATACTAAGCTTGAGAACCTGACTGGGGGAAATATCTGACTCTGAGGCCTGACTTTCCACACCTAAACCACACATCACTACTTGCTCTACAGATACCCTAGTGGTTTCTGCCATATTTCTGACAAAGGGAATTGGTTCGGGCGCTGCTGACACTACCCTAGGGTTTAAGTCCTAATGCCCTATCCCTATTGCCATCTATGAGTTTCAGAACTGGAGAACTGGCTGAGAACGGATCTAGAACTGAGGATTTCAAACCGAACTGGGAATGATTCCTACCCTCTGACTTAGGCTGACCAAACTTGAAACTACCTGTTCTTGCTCTCTTGTTCTCCCTCCCCTTCTCCTTATTCTTAGCCTTATCTATCTGTTTAGCATAGATGATGAGCCTGGATATGTCCATTTCCTTAATTAAAATGATGGTCCTACACTCTTTGACCATACTATTAGACACGCCAGACACATACTTACTCATCCTGGATCTTCTATATATCGCCACATGATGAGAATATCTGGATAATTAAGTAAACTTAAGAGAATACTCTTTCACTGTCATGTTGACTTGTTTCAGATTTATAAACTCCAAAACCTTTGCTTCCCCTAACTCCAATGGGAAGAACCTATCCAGAAAAGCAGTGGCAAACTTCTCTTATTCTATGGACCCTGCATCTGCGGCCCTCTCAGCTTTCCACTATTTAAACCATAAGTGAGCCACATCCTACAACTAATATGCGGCCATCTCGACACTCTCAACAGCGGTCAGCCCCATAATATCAGTAGCTTTTTGTACATGATCAAGAAATTCCAAAGGGTCCTCATCTGACTTAGATCCTGTAAAAGATGGAGGGTTCATTCGGGTAAAATCTCAAATCCTGGAATCCATAGTATTGGCCACTGGGTTAGCGAAAATAACAGTTGGACATTCATTTTGGGCTGCATAGAATGAGCTAGGGTGGTGAAAGTTGCTCTGAATTCAGCATGGGATACGTGTTCATCCAGAGGATCTAGCTGGATGGGCTGAGGATCTAGCTGGTCTCTCATTCGTCTTCCCTTAGTCCTCTTTGGAGGCATATTTTGTAAATGAAAGAGAAATTTGATTTAGACAGGGAGTTTAATTGGAGCTCATGCTCACTCGAATGACATCAACACTGAAAGAAGGGATTTTTTTCCAAAAAATATCTAATAGCCTCTTGTCCATAACTGTGGCGTGCTACACACCCATGCACAAGACTCTACTAGATGTGTCTTTCAGAATTCGTAGGACTCTGTCGAACCTTAGGCTCTGATACCGAATTTGTAATTCCCCGAGTCTATACCCCGGACGCTACATGATGCTCATAATCCCGAAGGACCACAAAATAACCCATGATTGGTACCTACTGTAATAATTGGATAATAATACTAAAATATGTAGAAATTAGGCGGAAAACATACTGTTACTGTTCTAAGCTAGACTGAACTGTTACCGATCATACTGTTTAACTAAACTGAACTGAGTTCACTGAGTTCCGTTGACTGATGGAATACTACTTAATTCTATTAATTGACTGGATTTACTGAGGTTTGAACTGAATACTGAATTGGATTGGACTGATACTATGTCTACTGAGTTTACCCTGAGTTCTGTTACTTACTGAGAGTACTACTGATCGTGAAATGACTGAGATTATTCTATAACTGACACTAGCTCTAGGTAAACAACTAAATTATCAAGTATTACCCTGTTATTCGATAGCATGAAAAGTAAAGAATCACATGATCTTGCATCGCATAAAAATGCACACTTATTCATAATGCATTTATAGAGACATTTTATCAAACACTTGCATGGTATAACTTGCACATAATCTAGCATGACATGATTTCTTTCCCTTATTAGTTCGCATAAACAATTCATCAGGCACACGGTGAGTATAATATATGCACAAAATAAGTGAGCATCATGATTCACTACCAATTTTACGATTTCAATGGGTTTAACATAGATTCATATGAATCTACAAACAAAATAACCAATTCCTCATGGAACATATAATAAATCATGAAATAGAAATCTAATTCAAATAATAATCATAAATACACTTTAAATCCAATCATGAAATCATAAATTCCAACTACTTGAAGTTTAAAAGAGTTTATTGGACTCCAAGGGTGGAGGGAACCCTAGGATGAACACTTGACATACCTTGGTTGCTAAATTCCTGAAGATTAATGGTGGAATCTTGAGCCCCTTAAATTTGAAATTTAATCTCCTACGGTTTTTATTCTTGAGTGTTTTGAGAAAGAATGAATATAATTTGCTAATTAAGGGCTAAATATCATGTTATGGGGGATGAAGGACATGGAAAAAAGACCCCATAACCCCTGAGGACGCGACCTTTTCTATTGCTAAAAACTAAATTATCGATGCGCAGACCGACGCACTGTGTCGTTGGCATTGATGTAATAGCCAATGCGCTGTGTCGAGTCCGCGTCGGTTTATTGGAAATTTACAATTATATCCAAGGAATATATTGATCGATGCGATGGCTGATTTTCTGCGCCGAGATTGCATCGATATACTATTTTGGATTCCCTAACGTGGTTCAAACGAGGTCCAAAAAATATGAAACTCATCTGGGAACACCTATTGATATTTATGATCATGAATCAACCTAAAGATTGACATTTTAAGGTCATATAGTTGGTGAAATAGAGTTTCCAACTTACAAAGGACAAAATGACACTAAGTCTGAATACTTAGCTAGAATTTTCTAAGTCTGGGACCCTTTAGCAAGCTTAAAAAACTGAGTTACTCTTAGAATTTTGCGGGGTCTTACATACTAGTCTACAATAAAAGATGATTGGAAGAATACCTGTACTGGAAGGGGAGGTGAAGAATAATATATATCAACTCAGACTTTATTAAAGAAGAAACACAGGGTAGAAAAGAAAGTGTAGCGAAACTGGCTGATGAAATTGACATGAAAAATGAAAAAATTGAATGTGCTGCGAATGTAAAACTGTATCCAAAAATAAAAATCCACCAATCTAGTTTGAAAATAAAAATGCTAAAGTGGCTTGGATTTGTGCACTATGTTAGGGGACTACAACTAGCTAGCATGTCCTAAATGAAGACCCACAAAATATAGGACCAGAACTCTAATGTTTTAGCTTCGAGAGTACTGGTGTTGGTAAGATTGTCGGACAGGAACAAAACCTGAACCAACAACTCCTGAAGTAAAAAATAAAGGATCAAGCTAAGGTGGCAATTTCTCAAATTAACTTGCATCCCATGCCTTTTATTTATGGCTCTGGTCTGGTCAAAGGCAGTGGAAACAACAAAGCATGGGATTTCTTCCAAACTTTAGACCTTTTTATTTCTACTACCATTGACCTGATCAAAACCACAAACGAAAGGCATGTGATGCAAGTTAGACTTCAGAAATTGACGCCTTGGCTTCCCTTATTTTTACTTCTGGAGTTGTTGGTTCAGGTTTCATTCTTAATTAAAAATCTTACCAATCCCCTCACAAAGCTTCTTCCTCAAAGTTCTGGTCCTGTAATTTGTGAGTCTTCATTGAGACCATGCTTTCTAGTCGCAGTCCCTAGTAAAGTGTCCATCTCCAGTCCTCTAGAGAATTTTTCTTTTTCAAGAAATATTTTAATATTTGGATACAATTCCACATTTGAAGTCATTTAGTTTTTGCATCTCTCAAGTGAATTTCATTAGCCTGATTTGCTAGATGTTTCTTTTTTGCTTTCCTATGTTTCCTCTTAAACAATGTCTGAGATGATATATGGTCCTCTCCAAATCCCCCTTCCCGCACAGGTATCCTCCCAAGCACCGTCTGATGTATAATAGTCTTCTCGAGCAACCAATCCATATGAATTTGGACCAGGGGAATTTCTATTGGTTTTCCATTATTGTTTACTGTAGTACGAGGATTCAGAGGCCTTTTAAAAGTCTATTACACCATTAAAATTAGTCCAATCATATAATGCCCCAAAACTTGGTCTCTGGACGTTACACGGTGCTCAATACTACGAGTAGTCTCATGCTAACCCAGTAAGACTTCTACTAGTTCTGGAACTCACATTAAGGTAAACAAATCAAGCATCAATACTGAATTATATCAAAACTGAACTGAAATAATTCAGTATACTATTTGGATAACTAACGCGGAAAGTCTGAAAATAATAGCTAGTAGTCCGACAAGCCTCTACCACTAAGAAACTAGAGAGCCAGTGGGACAAACCCCCAAATGACTCGGACTAAGTTTAAAGTAACAAATAAAATACTATGAAAGCTGAAAATCTGGATAAATGGGCCCTCAAACCATGAGGACTCACCAAATGTAGGGATGTAGATTGAGATGCTCAAAATCACTGCACATAGACGTATATGTGGATCAGTACTTTGAGGATGTACTGTGTATATAGGGGTGAATGCACAAGTAAATCAATATCTTAATATTACAAAAATTCATAGAATATGCATGTTGTATGTGATGACTCACATGGCTGGAATAACTAAAAGATGAAAATCATAAATCATGAATAATAAAACATATTGCATAAATCTGGTGAGCCATCACATTTAAAGTCTAAAAGATGAACTGTTATTTGTCATTCTTTTCTGTTGAACTATAGGAAAAATACTTTTAAAACTATTCTGAAGATCTTTACTGTTAGCAAAATTCTTTTAAAAGCTCTTATATTTTCTTTACTAGTAGGGGGCTCTCTTAACCGACATAAACCATGTGAGCTATCATGGAGTGCAATATCTTGTTCCCTTAAGAGGAAAACATCTCATTGGGGAGAGGTGTCATACTCTTTCCAGGGAGTATAACCTAAGTTGCGATCATATCTGTAACTAACATCCATATAGAAATAGGAATAATGAATCTGTACCTATGTTGGCTCGTAGTTCTAGGAAAGTCGGATGTTCTAAACCCACACTTTCCGCTCGGTGCTAAATACTACTCCCTTTAATATATATGCTCATTCTATAGGAAAGTCCACTTTAAAATTCAAAATGTTTCATACTGAAATCTAATTATGCATCTGTTCATTAAAAACTAAATTTAAGTTGTAAAGTGGATTCCATATATTAGCTAAAGATCAAAAGATCAAATCTTTATTCAAAGATGTCTATAAACATATCATGGGACTCTTAAAAGCAGAATCATTCTTGAAATAACAATATTCAACTAGGGCTTCATAACCCATGCAGCAATTTCATGTTCAATCATCATAAAGTTCATGCTTGATAATGAAAATATTCATATTTCAACTCAAATCTGGAAAATATTATCACACGCATGAATTTAAGAAAGTAGGCATGTAATTCAATATCCAAAGCACATAAAATCTCAAAATCTTCAATTAACAATAAATGGGTATGAACCCTAAATTGAAATTCATGTAAATTTATAATTAGAAAGTAGTTTTGGGCACAAGGATGAACGATTTATCCTTGTTCAAAACTCCACATATCTTAATTGATGAACTAGATGAAAAAGCTTGGTTTTGATATTCTATTTGTGCTCTTGAAGGTTGATTCTTGGAATTTTTGAATTGGGAACCTTGAATTTTGGACTATTTTGGGAAAAGAATGGTGGAAATTTGGGGACTCTTGTAGTTGAATGTTGAAGACTAAGGCTTTCTTTGAGAAGGATTTGATGAATAATGAGTATATTTTTCTCAATAATACACTTAATCATCTGTTTTCACGGTTTAGGGATATGGGAAAATGACTAAACTACCCTTGGGATTTAAAATCCGTAACTGGGTTGCTGATTGAGGCTTCACTGCGATGAGGTTAGTGGATCATCGTTGTTCCCACTGCGACATGGTGGAATCGTGGTGACTCAATAGAAATTGACAAATACTGAATTGGCCTACACGGTGATGCAATGAGGCTTCCACTGCTATTTCCACTACTATGTGTGGTGGAATCGCGGTGGCTTGCTGGAACAAAAATCCAAACACTGTCCAAACCTCATTTGAAAATTCTAAAACTTATCTGAGACTTTCTATTTTCACCCCTGGATATAATTTAACTCAAAAATCAATGTCTCGGAGCCCTAAAGGTTAACTTAGAAATCTTTAAAGTTTAGAGGCAGTAAAAATGACTAAGTCCCTTAACTCTTATCTTTATTTTCAGGTTTTAAGTGCTTCAAGTACGTACTAAAGGCCGGAATAAACTAGAAATATTCGGGGTATTACAATATCTACCCCTTGGGAACATACGTCCTCGAATGAGACTAATGAAGCTGAGATGCTGAAAAACTAAGGCTATAACTGAATGCATAACTGAAAGCATGAATAAACTGATTTGTAAGTGCAAGAATTATCAAGAGGATGGATATATAAAGGTGAAACTTGGAATGAAAAAGAGATAATCTAAGGAAACTTTTTACCTTAAACGGAATCTGAATCTACAGAAAAAAGAAGAGGGTACTTGGTCCGCATATCTGCTTTTGCTTCCCAAGTGGCTCCCTTAACCAAAGAACTTTAACCAAGGAAACTTTTTTGTTCCTTAGTCTACGAATCTGGCGATCAAGGATCTCAACTGGAATCTCTTCATAAGATAGGCTATCATGAATATCTGTGCTTTCTAAGGGTACTACAACCGCTGGATCACCAATCTACTTCTTTTACAAGGACACATGGAACACAGGATGAACAGAGGCCAAATCTATTGGAAGCTCAAGCTCATATGCCACCTTCCCAACACGACTCAATATCCTGTAGGGACCAACATAGTAGGGACTAAACTTCCTTTTTTGCCAAATCTCTTCACCCTTTTCATGGGTGAAACTTTCAAATAAACTAAATCACTAACTTTAAACTCCAGATCTCTTCTCCTCATATCTGCATACAATTTCTGATGGCTTTGAGCTATTTTCAACCTCTCTTAAATCAACTGGAACTTCTCCATAGCTTCTAACACTATATTTGACCCTATCAACATGGCCTTACCCACTTCAAACCAACCGATAGATGACCTATATCTCCTCCCATAAAGTACCTCAAATGGGGCCATCTGGGTGCTAGCATAATAACTTTTATTGTAGGCGAACTCAATCAACGACAAATGCTCATCCCAACTACCCTTGAAGTCAAGCACACATGCTCTCAATATATCTTCTAGAGTCTGAATAATACTTTCTTCCTGACCATCTGTCTAAGGATGAAAAGCTGAACTAAGGTGAACTTGGGTACCAAGACCCTTCAGAAAGGCCCTCCAAAAGTGACAGGTAAACTGAGTACCCCTATCTGAAATGATAGACAAAGGAACCCCATACAATCTAACCAACTCTCTAATGTACAACTTAGAATAGTCTTCAGCTGAGTAGGACGTATGAACTATCAAGAAATGGGATGATTTAGTCAACCTATCTACTGTAACCCAAATCGAATTATGTTGACGTCATGAACAAGGTAACCCTATTATGAAATCCATGATCACCTCTTCCTCCTTCCAAGTGGGAATACTGAACTCTTGCAAAGTAACTCCATGCCTTTGGTGCTCTACCATAACCTGTTGAAAAACTAAACATTTAGCTACAAACTCTGTAATATCTTTCTTCATACCACTTCACCAATAGATCTCCCGTAAATCTTGGAACTTCTTAGTAACACCAGGATGAATGAACTAACGCGCACCATGCGCTTCAGCCATAATCCCTTGTCCCAATTCATGAATGCACGATACACACAATCTACTTTGGTATCTCAACACGCCATCTCCCTCTTAGGAGAAAATCTCTATCTTCTGATCTCTAATAGACTTCTTTAACTTAACTAAAATGGGATACTAATCTTGTTTCTCCTTCACCTTAGAAACTAAGAAAGATTCTGCACTACTCTATACCCAAACGCTACCCTCAACTGAATCAACTAAATGAAAACCTAATCTAGCCAATCGATGAACTTCCCAAACTAACTCCTTTTTATCACTCTCCACATGAGCAACACTACCCATAGACAGTCTACTAAGGGCATTTTTGAGAACATTGGCTTTGCTCGGATGATACAACACACTCATGTCATATTTTTTCAATAATTCTAACCACCTTCCCTGATGGAGATTCAACTCTCTCTGCGTAAATACATGCTACAAACTTTTGTGGTCCGTAAACACATCAACATGCATCCCATAAAGATAATGCCTCCATATTTTCAAAGCAAACACAACAACATCTAACTTAAGATCATGAGTAGGGTAGTTCTTTTCATGAGGCTAAAGCTTTCTAGAGGCATAGGTTATGACCTTACCTCTTTGCATCAAAACACACCCCAAGCCAACTCTAGAAGTATCACAATACACAATGAATCAATTTGTACCATCAGGTAATGCTAAGACTGGTACTGGAGTGAGTCAAGTCTTCAACTCCTGAAAACTCTTCTCACAAGAATCTGACCAATAAAACTTCACTTTCTTCTGAGTCAATCGGGTTATATGAGATGCAATGGACGAAAATCCCTCAATAAACCATCTATAATAGCCAACTAAACACAAGAAACTTCTGATGTTTGATGGAGAAATAGGTTTAGTCCATTTTCTTACTGCTTGATAACGCTCAATCTACAGCTCTCGTAGGAGTGTAAAGCGGTCGTTAGCAAATATAGAACCCAACAGGGTTGGGTGTCGATCCCACAGGGAATAGCTTGGCCAACAAGTAAGCAAAATTACTAAACTTTTGGTGCAAGTCTCGTAAAATGGGGGGATTGTAATGTGTCACCAAAACAATTAAATAAAAGCTGAAAATAGCAAAGTAAAAGAGAAATATTATTACGTAAGTTGTAAACAATGAGAATTGAGGCATTGGGGTTATGTCCACCTTCTGAGGTATACGTCTCTATTGGCTATGAGTGTGTAGAATTCTGACATGCAACTGCTTATAGAGAATTGTATTCGATGGTAAATCCAGGTGTCTTTCGACCTATTCGAGGATTATTTCACTTTAACTCTTTCGAGCTTAAAGCGTGTCTAACAGTACGAATTCTCCAAGAGGTTAGTCCAGTTACGGCACTAGCTTTTTAGTAGGGAATTTTAGGGGGTGACCCTACTACCTTGACATTATCTCTTTTCCAGACAGATAACCTTTCTTTCGAATAAGTTAAATGTTATACTGGCGTATTCTTGCGTTTGCAACCACACAGAATGTAGACTAAGATGAAGAGAATAATGATATAAGCAATATATGTGTTGCGAACTCACAAACTCACAGCAATAGATAGTATCTCATACGGCTTCCATAACCCCAACAGAGAAGTTTAGGTACCCATGAATGCGAAGGAGATCACGATTGACATTGTTGTTATACCACAAGATTGAGTAATTTCGTGTAGCTTAGGTGGTAGGCGTGAGGCGTGAATTCCTAGGAAAAGTAACGATTCTCTTGTTGTGGAATTTAAGAATAGAAGAGTAGAAGAAGAAAAATAGAATTAATGGAAAGATTAGAAGAGTTGTAGAATTGTTTGTAGTGGAAGATGAGAGGGATGGAAGAAAGTATTGTGTTCTCCCTCCTCCCTCCTTAATCAAAATCTCTAGCATGATAGGGTATTTATAATACCCATATCCTAATCCTACTAGATAAATAAAATATCTAACCAAATCCTACTAGGCTAATGTAATACTTAACCCAATTGTACTAGGTTAATGTAACATTATCATAATCCAAATAAACTAATGAAATACATAACCCAATTGTACTAGGTTAATGTATCATTGTCCAAATCCAACTAAGTTACTGCAAATCTCCAAAGTCTTCAAAAATATTGTTTTAGCCCGGGACAGATTTTCCATGCAGCAGTTTTGGTCCTTAGGCGTGTAAACTCCCTTCCCTTCCTTCGTGAGCTTTCTTTTGCGTCAAGTAAGCCATAAAATGCTGAATTCTGCATCATTTATACCTGAAACTTTACTAATCATGTTCGTTAGCTCATTTACAGGAAAAAGGACTAAAAGTGCATGAAATATATAATTTGTTCTCAAAACTAGGCTAAAATATGGGCAAAATATATTGATATAGGCGTGTAAATTCGCCTATCATCAACACCCCACACTTGAAGCTTTGTTCGTCCTCGAACGAAATACCATGTCCTTCTAAACATCAACTTAGGGTTTCACAGCAACAACACAAAACATTTGTCAAGACAAGCACAACAATTATAAACAAAGAGTAGCTTTTCGATTATAGGTAGAAACAATTTAACCTCTAGCATAGACTCGTGATGGTGATCAACTCGCATGCAAACGTTAAGGTACAAGGAATCATATATAACTACCCAAAACCAATCAACCATATGTGTCTCACACTATAGTACCCATAATCACTCACAAGTATAGCATATTTTTCAAACATGGGTATCAAAATGTCCTTGCTCTCACTCTCACAAAGAATTCATATGTAGCAACTGATGACCATAGGCTTGCCCTTAATGTAATACTCTACTAAATGTCAGAATGCTAAGCTTAGGATCAAGTAGGTCTTTTGATGGTTGTAATGTAGACTAAGGGACGGGTAGGACTATTTTGGCCAGGAATAGTGACTAAGTTCCTAAGCGCTTTTATACATCACTTTGTATCATTAACACTTTTTTTTTTCATTTTTCTTTAAACCTTTCTTTCTTTTATTCTACCACCCTTGTTCTCCTCTTTTGTTTTTCAATTTTAAGCACAACTCGCTTTTCAGCTTTCTTTTCCTTTTTCTTTTCACAACATACCTCTTATGATAGCACTTTTTTTTTCATAACACATTCAAGCACCATTACAATTTATAGCATCATACTCACCCAATTTCCTCTTATGTTGTCACCTGACTTTTTCACTTTAAAGCACTTAGGAGTTTGGATCAAATTACGGTCTTGAAAAAAATGGATTAGGCTTACATACAAAGTTGTCAAAGAAAATAGGCTAAAGGCTAAAAAGGGTTTAACTAGGCTGATGTCCATGGGTAGGTAAAACTGAAGGTAAACAAATACAGGTTGCCAAAGAAATGCCTAAATCATATCCTAAACTTATACTCCTTATTTTCGCTTTGTATACATACCAGGCAAGTTCTAGCATCAGCCACACACATAGAATATATGATTATCTCACACACACAAGGCACATGGTCGACTTGCTTGGAAGTAATATAGACTCTCGACCCAACAAGTGAAGGAATTTAACCACACAATATCACATAATGAGTCACAACTGGAGCCTAAACGTTTCAATGGTCACAATTGTAGCACATACTCTTGTTATAATCTCATGCTGCCTATCAAAATAATTTCATGCGAAACTAGGAAAAACAACAAAAAAACAACAAAATAAACAAACATAGATGCGATAAAGAAGTATAGCATACGATACTGCCACCCCACACTTAAATGGGACACTGCCCTAAGTGGAAAATAAATACGAGGAACCTGGTTAGTCGGACTCTTCCTCATTGTCGGGGGTCATACCCCCTTCGTCAGAATCATCATAAAAGTCGTCGTCAGAGTTCTCCTCCTCGTCAGAGTCTGGCAAGCGTCGATCGTCATCAGTCGACACATCATCATCTAGAGGTTACTCAAAGTATGCGCCCACTCCACACATCTCCCGTGCATGCATGTTCATGGGATAGTCGTGGTACAGCTGTTGGAGCTCTGCAGCAGTTGGAACACGTCCACCACTCATCATAGTAAATCGTGTCATGCCATAAAGATGACGAAAGAAACTCTCATCACGAGCATGTCTTTCCGCAGTAGTAAGGTTGACACTATGAGTTGTTTCAGCATCTTTGACTTTAGTAAGGTCAACCTTCTTTGGGTTATGTGGGAGTTTGTGGTCAGCTGGTTCCTCTTCGATATCCTCCTTCCGCAAGATTGCTGTCAACAGATTTCCAAACGTGAAGTGGGACCTTTTGTGGAGTCTGGCCTTCCTCATGGTAGAGCGAATGATTGCCCCAAAGTTGATAGGAACATTCGTCATCAAAGCATAGACCAAACACACTTTATCTCTTGATATCTTGGTGTATTGAGTCACAGGAATAAGGCATGAGTTGACAATACGCAACCAGATTCTTGCTTCCCTATTCAGTGAAGCACAGGGGAAGGTGTTGTGTCGTCCTGTGTCTTTATGTCTGCCCCACCTTGCCATCGATCTACTTCCATAAAGTGTGTGTCTAATTTCTCTATAAGGAGGCCTGCTGTACATCTCTTTGAATGGTGCTGGGTCGACCGAAGGTAAGCCAAGAAAAGAGTTGATCCAGTCCGCGTTGAGCTGTAACACTTGGCCCCGAATTTTGACTTCGTTGCCTGTTGTTTTCGGCGACCAGTTGGCGTAAAACTCTCTTGTCAAATCAAGATTACATTCTCCCATATCTCGGAAGATGAAATCCAGCTTCAATGCCATGATTTTCGCCAACATACGCGGCTCCTTCTTCGCTAAGGTGTCCTTATTGATCAGGTCGACGTGAACATATCTTCTTTCTTTATTGTTCCTGTACCATTCTTTGGCTTCCTCCTCAAGAACCTATTTTATTCCAAACATTCTGCGGGGTAGTTGTGTTGAGGATGATTCTTCTTGGTCCTTTCTACCTCTCTTCTTGCCCTTTTGGGAAGTGGTAGCCTTCTCCTTGCCTTGCCTCGCTTTAGGTGCCATTGTACCTGAGACTAGAAATAGTGTTAATGGAAGCACAATCTCAGTTGATACAATCTATAAACAAGCAGTAGGGGTACCACCCCACACTTAGTTTTGTTAACACAAATCAGTGAAGTGAAATTGGTCGATTACTCAGATTTCATCGACATACGTTTAAGGATTATATTCCGACAAGAAAATAAGTAATGTATTACTACTTGCAGCCATTTCACTACTTTCATGTTAGATATAACAACACTACTACATAGGGGTTGTAACATGGTATGGATGTTTTCAACAATCGCAACCTCCTAAGTCGGTAGGCCACTATAAGGCTTATCCCGATGAACGGGATAGTCTAGCATGTAAGTATCCAAGTAACAAGATCATAACATGATAGTCAATGTTCATCACCATAGCAATTCCGCAAATCGTATAACAATGCTATTAAAATCAAATTCAAGTCGGAAACAAGTCAAGATTTTCCTACGTATATGTTTACTCACATGATTTTGTATCAACGATCAAAACACATGAACATCACCAATCAATCTACGATGTAGCAATTTATAATAGACATAGCAACGTAGTACTTACGAGAAATAAATGAAGAATAAGAGAGTACTTACTTGCTTGAAGCTTTTGGAGATGGTTTTGTGAATTGGAAGAGCAAAAAGAAAAATTTTAGGATGGTTTGGAGAGGGAATGCGGTGCCTAGGTCAAGTTTTCAATGTGTTTATGTTTCAAGACTAAGTCTCCTTTATATAGGAAAAGAATGGGTCGGGTTTTGACCCATTTACAATCGGTTTTGGAGACAAAAATGCTACATATGCGGTGCATAATGCTCGGCATAGTCATGGTATATGCGGCGCATAGTCTATGGCATTTAGGGACATATGCGCCACATAGTCTATGGCATTTAGGGATATATGCGCCGCATAGTCTTTGGCATATGAGATCCTGAGACCTAATGCCATAGCATAGACGGCGCATAGTCAAAAGCATACTTAGGAATGGGCGGCGCATAGTGTATAGCACACTAGATTCCGAGACCTTAGGCTATAGGATAGGTTATGCATCGTTCGTGGCCTAGTTTTACCTAGGCCTAGCCTTCCTCGATGCCTAGTTTGGCATGGTCAATGCTCAATCCATAGCCTTATGCATCACTATTCCTTAACTTACCAACTTTACCATACAATGCGTCCAAATCGTCAATTGAAATCAATCTCCTCGTTGAATACCTCTTGCACCTATTTTTTCTTAAAACCAAATGAAAACGATTAGTACAATGGGTTGCCTCCCACCAAGCGCCTTAGTTTTGGTCGTGGCACGACTCTTATTTTTGGATTTTTATTTATCAAAAACAAACACGTAATAGAACGAAAGAAAAATGAAAAACGATAAACGATGGGTTGCCTCCCATCTAGCGCTTGATTTATTGTCGCGGCATGACATAGTTACCTCGAGTACTCAGACTTCATCGAGATAGATGGTGGATCATTTTCTGAATGGATTCAGACGACAATGAGGCTTACTTGTAGGAGGGGTACCAATTATATCATCAATAGTCCAACCCATAGCTCTCATGTATCTCTTCAGAGTAGAGATGAGAGCCTCTACGTGCTGTTTACTTAAATCATCCGCACTCACCGGAAGTATCTTTATACTTTCCAAGAACACATACCTTAGATAATCGGGGAGCTCTTTCAATTCTAGCATTGGTGGCTCTTCAAGGGAAGTCTTCGCTGTAGGTGAAGGTTGATTCTTAAGATCACGGTCCGGTTGCTTAGGAGTATGGGAATAGGACTCTATTTCTGTTAGAGCACCCATAAGTTCTTCATAATCTTCATCGTCCTCTTGCTCAACCTTCAGCAGCACAGCAGACAATGGCTCAACAGTAAGCTGTTTCTCTACAGATAATGCTTTCTTATCTTCATAATGAACATCATCTACAGAGAACACATCCATATCTTTTGGCTGCTTCATCGCTTTGCACAAATCACAACGAATCACTTCGTCATTCATTCAAAATAAAAGCTCATTATCTCTCATGTCAATAAGCACACTTCCTGTTGCAAGGAAAGGACGTCCCAAGATTATGGGAACTTCAGAATCCACCTCGCAATCCAAAATCACAAAGTCTGCAGGAAAAATGAAGGTAGACACCTTCACCAACACATCATTCAAGATACCCACAGGTCGTTTTACCGACCTATCAGCCATCACGAGCCTCATATTGGTTGGTGTCGGATCGCCTAACCCCAACTTCTTGTAGATGGATAGTGGCATCAAATTGATGCTAGCACCCAAATCGCACAATGCCTTAGCAAAATTCATAGATCCAACCGTGCAAGGAATAGTGAAAGCACCAGGGTCTGCCTTCTTCTGTACTAAGGACCTTGTGGCAATTGCACTGCAATGATGAATATTATCTGTCGGCTCATAGCTTACTGTAGACACCTAATTTCGTCCCTCCATAATATCATTTTTACCCATTTTTTACCTTATCCTACCGTATACCCTCAATCATGTAATTATCCTTCCACAAATGACAAAAAATCTAAACCAACTCTAAACAAATCTTATCCCAAAATTCCCACATAATCCTAATTGATAACAAATTAACAACCCTCCCAATTAAAAGTGGACACCTAACCCTTATCCCTCCAATTAAAAAAACAACACCTACCTACCCTACTATAACAAACCCTATCCCTACCCCTACCCCTACCTCACTACCCTACCCCACTACCCCATCCTAATATATACATATTCACATACACACAAAAAGGGGGGTATTATCAGTAACCAAAAGACAAGAAAAAAAGGAAGAAGGGAGCACTCTCTCTCTCTAACTCTATTCTCTCTCTCTTTCCATCTCTCTAGACTCTCACTCTCTCCCTTCATAGATCTCGCCGGCACCGCTCACTCTCTCTCTATCAACGATCACTCCCTCTCTACTCTCTCTCCCTAAAACTAAAAAAAATAAAAAAATCCGGCCAGCGGTCAGATCCGACCGACTCGCCGCCGCCCGTCGCTGACGCTGATCAGACCTGACCCAACCTCCCAACCCGCGACCCGACTCCAAATCCAACAATTTCAACCCGACCGGACCAGATCCGACCAGTTCCGGCCGGATCAGTTAGCTCCGTTTCGACAAAGCAGCCGGCGAGCCACCGCCGCCGTCATCGTCGAAACGAACCATCGTCTCGCCGTCCGAAACCACGACCAACCCGCCACCGTCCGACCAACGACATCGGCGATAGCGTTGGACATCTGCTGCCGCCGTTTCTCTCCGTCACCGGAGCTCGATCTGTTTGGATTTTGGTTTCTTGTTGTCTTTGGTTGATTTTGGTTTCATCTATTCCATGGTTCCACGTCGATAGTGAGTTTCAAGTCGACTTTACCGAATCTCGTCGTTGTGAGTTTGGGTTTTCGTAGAATAAAATTTCATTCACGGGTTTTGGAGCTGTCCGATTATTATTTTAATACCGAGTTTGATTTGTCCATTGTGAGGTTCTCCGATCGAGTTTTGGTCTTCGGATTTCTTTATTATCGACAAAAGCAAGTGTCAGTGAGGTCCATTTCTTTAACCCGCTCTCTTTTGTTTATCTTGTTATATTGAATTATTTGTGATTATGTTTGTTGTGATTATGTTTTGTTGCACTTTGTTTATGTTGATGTTATGATTGTGATGCTTGGTTGTTTGGTTTTAGTAGAATAAGGCATAAACTTGGTCAGGTTCTAATGGATGGATAGAAAGAAAGTCGGGGAACGAAATTGAAAAATTGACAAAAGGATAGACTCGGTTTAATTTGATTTATTGTTGGTACGGATCATGATAGAATTATGTCTTTATTCGAGAACGCATA
Organism: Capsicum pubescens; assembly: GCA_030864215.1. NCBI lineage: Eukaryota > Viridiplantae > Streptophyta > Magnoliopsida > Solanales > Solanaceae > Capsicum > Capsicum pubescens. The sequence goes on from CM061542.1 coordinate 281,254,252, forward strand.
GGCAAACGTAGGCCGGGTAGGAAAATTTAGGAATAACAATTTGTTGGAATGTTTTGAATATGTGCTTGAATGATATTTCCTACTTTATTGCACGAAAAGTTTAAATTGTACTCATTTGGTCGGGGAATGCCCTGAAGGATATGTATTGATTTATCCGGGGAATGCCCCGAAGTACCTTGTACCCGGAGGACGTCCGTGATGAAGGCCCGAGGCATCGGGTAAAGTATTAGTTTAGGATTAGCGTAGGTTTATTTTCAGTCCTTTTTTATTTCGGGTTGTAATAATTGGACTGGATTTACATTTCGGTTTGTTTTGTTTTGTTTTGTTTTGTTTAATTGTTTTGGCATGCTTTTTCTGTAGTTTATACACTTCATAATGCCAAAATAGTCGATACACTGCACCAAGCGACTGTGGTCGAACCACGGGATCGAGGGGTGCCTAACACCTTCCCCTCGGTCAACAGAATTTCTTAGCCGGAATCTCTGTGTGCAAACCGGTTTAAGAGTCAATTGGTTTCGAAAAAAGGGATTTTCCAAAGGTGACTTGACACACCTAATTATGCCAAGTGGCGACTCTGAATAAAAAATGCAAATAATCCTTTTTCCGAAATAAATTTTCATTTCTTGTCACTTAAATAATAAAACCCTTTCGAACTTTAAAAATGTATTCCAATGTATTGGAGTACGCGCAAAAAAGGGGTGTGACAGCTCTGGCGACTCTGCTGGGGACTTTTCAGAATTCGAGCTTATTTTTTAGTCGTATCGGCTTTGTTTGACATTACGAGTGTATAAACATTGTTTGTGATTATTGTTTTGTTATTGTTTTCACTTTTGTGCGTTTTCGTGCTCTTTGTTTATAGTATTTATCCTATGTGTTACCGCTTTATATCTGTCATCATGAGTCCATCCCCCCGGCCTTCTTTCTGCAACAAGTCTCGGAGCGCACGAACTCTAGTTGAGTCACCTTTATTTTAGGGGGGGAGCCGTTGGATGTATGGAGTAGGTGGAAAGCAAAGCAGCCACTATCGACCATATGCTCCCCCGAACGGCTTTGTTAGTAAACCACAACGTAGGTCAGCCTTTAGGTCATTCTTATGTGCATCATATTGAGACCTAGCGGGGCCTACATGTTTCTTTGTAGGAGACTCGCCTTTAAAGCATCCCTACGTGCTAACTGTTGCATATTTGAGGGTAACGTGGTCATTTGACGGACCGATTTGGGGAAAACATGTGTTAGAAGTAAAGTGTGAAAAAAGAAAAGAAGAAAATATAGAAAAGCGAGTCGAAAAGAATGAATCAAAAGGAATGTCGTAGTTTATTTTAGAATTCCTTATGGCTTTTGTTCTTCACGATCCAAAACTCAAAAAGATTTTTTTTACATTTTTTTTGCATTTTGTCTCCTCAAAGTACCGTAAATTCAAAAAAAAAAAAAAAAAAGTTTTTTCTACGTATTTGTCAAAAGCAAAAATACCAAAAAGATTTCCATAATGGATGGTGTCAGTCTTAGTTAAAGTGTCTAATTGAAAAATCCAAAAATAGTTTTTTTTTCGTTTGTTTTTTGTTGTGTCTCTTAAGTTAGGGTCAATTTATTAGTTAATCGTTAATTGTCCAATCTGGACGAACTACGCATACCTGATTTCCGTCCCTCGGGGCGGGATACGTAGGCAACCCTCGGTGGGTCCGGTAACCTTTATTTTGGTCTTCGTCTTAGTCTTAGGCTAGGTCTTTTACTCTGTAACCTAGAGTTGTTAGCCAAGTAGGCTGATTTTATTCAGCATTACTGTTCGGCGATTTGGAGTCATGAAGCGGTCTGTCCCATCGACGTATGTCCGCATCAAATTCCCGTTGGTTGGGAACCTTTTGCTCTTATCAAATTTTGAGACAATTTCTTATCTGCTACTACAGGATGGACCTGTCCACAAAGTCTAGAGTCCTTATGGTTGTCAAGGTACCCAAAAATTTGATCAGGTGGTGGGGCACGTTCAATTACTCCGAAAAACACGAAGTGAGGAAAGTGTTAGGCAATCTTTTAACACTCATGGATCTCACGCCTCGTACGGATTTAATAGAAGCTGCGTTGACTTTCTTGGATCCAAATAATTTGGTGTTTAGGTTCGGAAGTTGTGAATTGACTCCTACCCTGGTAGAAATATCTTGTTTGTTTCGGTTGACTTACATGGACCAACAGATGATTTTAGCCCGCAATCATACTCGTAAGAAATTCCTTCGACTCTGTGGATTAAAAGATAACAAGCATCTGGGATGTCTCAAACAATCTTGGATTTCCTTGGACTATTTGTTTGCTAGATTTGGGTCTTTAGAGGGTTTCGACTGTTTTTGGGATGAATTCTGTACTACCAAAAAAATCTGGGAACAACGTCGTCTGGAGGTTTTCTGTTTGGCTTTGTTGGGTATCTTAGTGTTTCCGTTAGATGAGAGGTGTATCAATACTCGTCTACAATCAGTGGTGATAGCTTTATTCAAGAAAAAAGATGAGGTCACCATTGTACCAATGATCCTAACAGAAATATATAAGGCTTTAACTGAAGTAAAAGGAGGGGTACGATTTTTTTAGGGGAGTAATCTGATATTGCAGTTGTGGATGATGGAGCACTTGCATACGCCTTCTTTGATTAGAGCAGATGTGATCGACCGTTGTCTGAATGATCGAGTGCAAGCCTTGCAAGAAAAAATGCGTTTTGACAAATTTTCTTTTCCTATTGGAGTCGATTCTTGGATCGAATTTCTCGGATCAAGAACCCCAAACAATATTCTTTGGTGCTATATGTGGTTTTGTCCTAAGAAAATCTCGATTGGATCTCAAATGCAACTCTTTCTAGTTTTGATAGGACTTAACTGCACTAGGCCTTACAGTCCAAGAAGGGTGATGCGTTAGTTGGGTAGAATGCGAGACGTCCCCCCAATAATGGACCTTCTAAAGGATGTAGAGTACTTTAAAGACCAAGCCGTAGGGGAAAGCAAATATGAGCAATTCTGGAATAACGCGATAAAGTTGGGTGTCGATACTTTCGAGGAAAATCCAGGATGCACTCAAAACTATGAAATCTGGCTACAATCTCTGCCCCGTGGCATTAGTAGACCCTTACCAGCCCAACTTAGAGGGCGAATACGGGAAGCAATCATGGTAGAAGATGATGAGTAGGAAGATCCGGGTGTCAAGGTGGAGTTTTTGAGAGTTCAGTTGTCGCGTTTGATCACAACTGTGGATGGGTGTCAGAGAAACCTTTGCGGGTGTACTCTCTAAGAGGCGGGGATACGGGCAAGAAATTTGTTTCCGAGTATCAAAATGTCGTTGCAGGACATGTTGCAAAGTCTAAGTGGAAAAATGGGGACTTCACAAATGGGTTCATCTCAGCCGGGGACATCACACAGAGCACCAGTTTGAAAGAACATGTCTTATCTTTATGTAGTTTGAGTCTTTTATGTTTCTGTCATTGTAGGTTGGTGTCTGTGTTAAGTCGGAGTTAAGTTGTTTTTGATATTCGGGTATTTATTGCACGCATATCGTTAGGGGTTTAAAGTGTTTTTTTTTGTATTTGTTGTTTAGTTTTAAAGTGGTCCTAAATTCGTTGTATGTTTTGCTATCTTTCATCGAAATGTTAGGATGTTACATCTTTCTTTTGTTTACTTGTTTTCGTGTTTCGAAAAAAAAAAAAAAAAAAAAAGGCCTTCAATTGTGTAATGTTTATGCATAAGCTGCCCGAACTACGCAAGATCTGATTCATGTACAACATGATACGTAGGCAGCCTACTTTTGGGTTCGATGTAATCATTTTGTTTTGTTGTTTTTCATTATTTTTCCTCTTTTAAGGAAAACAAAAGCCATAAAGAATGATAAAATAAAGGTATATAACGTGAGGAAAAGAGCAGATATTGATAAAAAAATAGTAATAGGTGTAGATAAAAAAAAATAAAAAATAAAAATAAAAAAAATAAAAAAAAATATATATATATATATATATATAAAAAATAAAAAATAAAAAAAAATCGGGATGATGTTGAAATGACCTCGCTACCCTCAAAAGCTGGTAGAAATGAACATGAACTTAGGGCAATTTTACCAATGTGATTCCCATGCTTTTGGTATACCCTAATCCTAATGGATGTCGTCTTTGATGAGCATGTTCTTTCAGATAAAAGTGGTAGGTTTGCAGCACTCTGGCTAGTCACCCATACTTCACTAGATCCAAATCAAAGCTCGCAATGGCTGGCAGTGAGATTGAAAATTCGCTCATTGACCCGGATCAGGATCACAGGGAAGAAAGTTCAGAACACAATGATGAGGTAGTAAGGCTCAGGCAACAATTGATAGATTTGCACCGGGCATGGGCCAGCGGAATGCCTCCTCCTCCGCTCCCTGAAGGTCTTGGGAATATCACTAATTGCCCACCGCTCTCTCAAGCACAATTCTCTGCTCCTACTGAGTCACCTGAGCACGCGCCAGGATTCACTCCGCGACATTATTATCCTGGCAATTCTGGTGTGCCCTTGGCATCTCCCCAATCAAGACCACCTGCTCATCCAGCGCCACCGATCACACCGGTATTCGTGGCCCCGATACCACAAGAAACTCCCATATATGTTGTGCGTCCCACAATGAGTCTTCCTCGGTCTTCCAGTGAGCCAGCATTGAAGGTTTCAGATGGTCAGTATTATGCTATGGAGCCTACTTTGCAATTGAATGAACCGTATGGGTACACTCAGCCGCCTGCATTTCCATTTGATACGGAGAAACCTGTCGCAACGGAGGAACAGGATGTCATAGCCCGGAAACTAAAGAGTTTAGAGCAAGCTATGAGGAATTTGCAAGGAATCGGAGATTATAGAAGTGTTTCCTATAAAGACCTGTGCATGTTCCCAGACATCAACCTGCCCCCGGGTTTTAAGATGCCTAAGTTCGAGAAGTACGCAGGGCACGGTGATCCTGTTGCATACTTGAGACGTTATTGCAACCAGTTGAGGGCTGCAGGAGGAAAGGAAGAACTACTCATGGCCTTCTTTGGCGAGAGTCTTTTAGATGTGGCTTCAGAATGGTTCATCGATCGGGATATCGATAAATGGAACAGTTGGGATGATTTGGCTTCTGAATTTGTTCATCATTTTCAGTACAACATTGATTTGATTCCGGACGAAAAATCTTTGTTCAACATGAAGAAAAAGAGCACTGAAGGTTTTAGGGAATACGCTATAAGGTGGCGTGAACAGGCCGCTAGGGTAAAGCCTCCAATGAAGGAAAGTAAGTTGGTAGAAGTTTTCATTCAGGCGCAGGATGAGACCTATTTTCAACATTTACTTCCGGCAATGGGAAAGTCTTTTATGAAAGTCCTCAAAATGGGGGAGATGATAGAGGACGGGATTAAGACCGGTCGAATAGTGAGTTTTGCTGCATTAAAAGCTACCACACAAGCGATTCAAGGTGGATCTGGCGCATTTGGAGGAAAAAAGAAGAAAGAGGATGTTGCGACTGTCGTAGCCGGAACCCATACTTATCCCAAAAGGCCACCTCGCCCCTATCCCCAATCCCAAGCCCAAGTCTACGCCCAAGATCCATATATTCCTCCCCACCATTACTACCCTCCACAAAATCCTTTATATTCCATTCTACCACCCCCTTACGCAGTATATAGTGCGCAACCATATGCCCAAACCCCTTCTTACCCGCAGTGGCGCGCGCAAACTTCACAAAATCGCCCATTCGCTCCACCAAATTACCAAAACCCCCCCAGACCCAGTTTTCAGCCTAGGCCCGAGTATAAGCAGGAGAAAACGGTCAAAAATCAATTCACACCTCTTGGGGAGTCATATGCTATCTTGTTTGATAGGTTGAAGAAGTTGAAGGTTTTAAGCCCAATTCAAGGAAGGCTTTCAAATCCACCACCAAGGAATCTCGATTATTCTTTAAGGTGTGCGTACTATTCTGATATGCCAGGCCATGATATTGAGAAATGCTGGCATTTAAAGAGAGCTGTCCAAGATTTGATTGACACAAATCAGATATTGGTCCAAGCTCCGGAGGGTCCAAACATTAACCAGAATCCATTGCCAACCCATGCTGAAGCCAATATGTTAGAATTGATATATGATGGGAAAGAGTCTTTGAGGGGTTATAAGCCTATTGTCAAGATACACACCACTGAGGAGAAATCGGTGAATTTAGCGGAGTCTTTGAAAGCAATGTCATTGAGCCAGGAAGGAATGAGGGAGGATAAATCCCGAGAAAGCACAAAGAAGCCCCTGATCACAGTACAAGGCGCCAGAAGGTATGGTGATTCGAGTCAGGATAAACCTAAGTTGACAGTGGTGGGAGCTTTGAGTCAGCCTATCTTGACGGTGAAAGGAGCACTGGCAGCGCCTATTGTCCTCAAACCGGTGACCCAACCTTCGATAGTTGATATGAAAAGGATTCCCTGGAATTATGGGCGGACTGTGATGACCTATCACGGGAAAGAAGTTGTGGAAGATGTAGATGAGGTAGGAGGTTTGACCAGGTCAGGAAGATGCTTCGTGCCTGAAAGCTTAAGAAAGTCTAAGCCAACGGTGAGTGAACCGTCGTCTATCAAAAAGCCTATCACTGAGGAGGAAGCCGAAGATTTTTTGAAAAAGATGAAATTGCCAGAGTATTCAGTATTAGACCAGCTGAAGAAAACCCCTGCTCAAATTTCCCTTTTATCTTTGCTGTTGCACTCCGAGGAGCATCGTGATGTTTTTCTGAAGGTATTGAATGAAGCATATGTTCCAAGGGAGATTACAATCAACCAGGTTGAGAAAATGGTGGGAAAAATCTTTGAGGTCAATCGGATCAGCTTTTCTGATGATGAATTGCCTGTTGAAGGTACAGGGCATAATCGGGGTCTTTACATTACAATGAAGTGTGAGGATTTATACGTCACTCATGTTATGATTGATGGAGGTTCAGGTGCAAATATTTGCCCTATTTCTACTTTGCAAAAGCTGAATGTTGGTGCTGATAGGATCAAGCCCAACAATGTATGTGTTAGGGCTTTCGATGGTGCAAAGTCAAATTCCATTGGCGAAATAGAACTAATGTTGACCATAGGGCCTGTTGAGTTTGCCATAGAGTTTCAGGTATTGAACGTAGAATCCTCTTACAATCTGTTGTTGGGAAGGCCCTGGATCCACAAGGCCAAGGCGGTTGCATCCACGCTGCACCAAATGATTAAGTTTGAGCATGACAGGCAAGAAGTAGTTATTCATGGTGAAGGAAATTTATCAGCCTACGAAGATTCTCCCTTGTCCTTTATTGAAGCAAATAACGTAGAGGAGACATTCGTCTATCAAATTTTTGATACAGTGCCAGTGAGTCGTATCCCTGAGTGGCAAGCTATACCGGGACCGCAATTGTCTTCTGCTTCTATCATGATGGTGAGTGAACTTTGGAAATACGGATTTGAACCAGGAAAAGGTTTGGGAGCATCTCTGCATGGTATAGTTCATCCCATATGTCCGAGTAAGAACGTGGGCACGTTTGGTATGGGATTTGAGCCTACAGCTGAAGATCTGAAGAAAATCAGGGGAAGAAAGAAGGAAATATGGTCCTTCCCTCGCCCAATGCCACTACTCAGTGAGTCATTTGTTAAGAGCGATGTCGCGAAGCATGTGGAATCTGAAGTTGAATTGGTGGGTGACCTCCAGAACTTTTTTATTGAAGTTGATATGGTTGAAGCAGGAGAAGGTACCAGTATGGCAGATGTGCAATTCATAGGTCCAGCTGTCCGGCTCAATAATTGGGAAGTCACTCCTCTCCCCGTCAGGAGGGAGTTTTGGTAGTTTATTTTGTTTTCCTTTCTGTTTATCCGAGTTATTTTAGGGTTGTAATTCGGATTTTAGTTTGTTTATGTTATATTGGTGTCTGTGTTTAAACCCTTCTATCTTTTATTTAATGAAATACAATGTCCCTTTTGTTTTGTGTCTAATATAGTTTGTTTTTCTTTTTACACAGTTCTCTTTATGCTGATTCTAATGACATGACATGCATGCAGAATTTTCAGCCTGGTCTTAAAATCCAAAATAATCCATATGTAATGGAGCAGGATGAGGAATATGATGAAAAAGAAGCATTAGAAGAAATAAGCAAAGGGTTGGAACAATTTGAAGACAAAACGAATCCTAATTTGAATGAGACTAAGCCAATAAATCTAGGGGATCAAGAAGATGTTAGGGAAACTAAAATCAGTGTACATGTTTTGCCCCAGCTAAAGGATGAAATGATTCAAACGTTAATGGATTATAAGGATGTTTTTGCATGGTTTTATGATGATATGTCTGGTTTAAGCACTGAATTAGTGTCCCTCAAATTGCCAACGGATCCCGCATTCCCTCCTGTCAAACAGAAGTTGAGGATGTTTAAAACAGATGTAAGTATTAAAATCAAAGAGGAAATCATGAAACAACTTGAAGCCAAAGTAATTCGAGTGGCTCGTTATCCCATGTGGTTATCCAATGTTGTTCCCGTACCAAAGAAAGATGGCAAATTTCGAGTATGTGTTGATTACCGCGATTTGAACAGGGCAAGTCCAAAAGATGATTTTCCACTGCCCAACATCCATATTTTGCTAGACAACTGTGCTAAACACGAGGTTGCCTCTTTTGTGGATTGCTATACCGGATATCACCAGATCATTATGGATGATGAAGATGCGGAGAAGACATCTTTTATCACACCATGGGGAACTTATTGTTATCGGGTGATGCCGTTCGGTTTGAAGAATGATGGAGCAACATACATGAGAGCCATGACCACTATGTTTCATGAAATGATGCATAAGGAGATTGAGGTTTACGTGGATGATGTGATTATTAAGTCAAAAAGTTAGGCCGACCATGTAAAAGACTTGAGAAAGTTCTTTGAAAGACTTCGCAGGTATAACCTCAAACTCAACCCGGAAAAATGTGTATTTGGAGTTCCATCTGGAAAGCTTTTGGGGTTTGTAGTCAGCCGTCGGGGAATTGAATTAGATCCCTCGAAAATCAAAGCCATTCAGGATTTGCCCCCGCCCAAGAATAAAACGGAGGTAATGAGTTTGCTTGGTAGACTGAACTACATTAGCAGGTTTATTGCTCAACTCACAACCACTTGTGAGCCCATATTCAAGTTGCTGAAAAAGAGTGCTGTGGTAAAATGGACTGAAGAATGTCAGGAAGCGTTCGATCGAATCAAAAGATATTTGTCAAATCCGCCCGTGTTGGTACCCCCGGAGCCTGGTAGGCCTTTGATCTTATACTTGTCAGTCATGGACAATTCTTTCGGGTGTGTCCTGGGGCAACATGATGTCACAGGAAAAAAAGAGCAGGCTATTTACTATCTTAGCAAGAAGTTCACCACTTATGAGGCCAGGTATACTCTTCTTGAAAGGACGTGTTGTGCCCTAACTTGGATAGCACAGAAGTTGAAGCACTATATCTCATCCTATACTACTTATCTCATCTCCCGCATGGATCCTTTGAAGTATATCTTTCAGAAGCCTATGCCGACAGGTCGATTGGCAAAGTGGCAAATTTTGCTTACCGAGTTCGACATCGTATATGTGACTTGAACCGCCATGAAAGCCCAAGCCTTGGCAGATCATCTTGCTGAGAATCCCATCAATGAAGAGTACGAGCCATTAAAGACATATTTTCCTAACGAAGAAGTGTCGTGTGTCGATGAAGTCGTTATAGATGTTGATCCAGGTTGGAGGTTATTCTTCGATGGAGCTGTCAATATGAAAGGAGTCGGAATAGGTGCGGTTCTTGTCTCTGAATCGGGACAACATTTCCCGATAACAACACAACTTTGATTCTACTGTACTAACAATATGGCAGAGTATGAAGCCTGCATCCTTGGTTTGAGGTTAGCTGTTGATATGGGAGTCCAAGAATTATTGGTGTTGGGAGTTTCAGATTTACTCGTCCATCAAATTCAAGGCGATTGGGAGACGCGAGATTTGAAGCTCATCCCGTATCAACAATGCTTGCAGGAGCTATGCCGACGATTTGTGTTAGTAAAATTTAGGCACATTGCAAGGATTCGTAATGAAATTGCTGATGCTTTGGCCACTTTGTCTTCAATGCTCCAACATCCTGACAAAGCCTACATCGATCCAGTGCATGTACAGAGTCGTGATCAGCATGCTTACTGCAATGTGGTTGAAGAAGAGCTCGATGGAGAACCTTGGTTCTTGGATATCAAGCGGTACATTCAATCAGGAGAATACCCAACATATGCCACCAACGATCAAAAGAGGACTCTTAGGCGTTTGGCTAGTGGATTTTTCTCGAGCGGGGGAATCTTGTATAAGAGGACCCCAGATCTGGGACTTCTAAGGTGTGTAGATGCAAAAGAGGCCTCGGCAATCATGGTTGAAATACAATCTGGAGTATGCGGGTCGCATATGAACGGTCACGTCTTGTCAAAGAAGATTCTTCGAGCAGGTTATTACTGGCTTACTATGGAGAGGGATTCTATTCAGTTTGTTTGAAAGTGTCATCAATGTCAGGTGCACGGCGATCTGATACGTTCTCCTCCTGTTGAGTTGCATGAAATGGCCGCTCCATGGCCGTTCGTAGCTTGGGGAATGGATGTGATTGGACCGATTGAGCCGAAGGCATAAAATGGACATAGATTCATTTTGGTAGCCATTGACTACTTCACAAAGTGGGTGGAAGCAGTAACTTTCAAGTCGGTGACAAAGAAGGTTGTGGTAGATTTTGTTCATGCCAATATCATTTGTAGATTTGGAATTCCTAAGATGATTATTACAGACAATGCTGCCAATCTTAATAGTCATTTGATGCAAGAAGTGTGTCAACAGTTTAAGATAGCACATCGAAATTCTACTCCATATCGCCCAAAGGCCAATGGTGCTGTAGAAGCCGCCAATAAAAATATAAAAAAGATACTGCGAAAAATGGTGCAAGGTTCTAGACAGTGGCATGAAAAGTTGTCGTTTGCATTGCTAGGTTATCGCACCACTGTTCGCACTTCAACAGGGGCAACTCCATATTTATTAGTGTATGGGACAGAAGCAGTCATCCCTGCAGAAGTTGAAATTCCTTCTCTTCGGGTCATTGTAGAAGCAGAGATCGATGACGACGAATGGGTAAAATCCCGACTGGAACATTTGAGTTTGATCGAGGAAAAAAGGCTAACGTCCGTGTGTCATGGCCAGTTGTATCAAAGGAGGATGGCTCGTGCGTATAACAAAAAGGTCCGTCCCAGGAATTTTGAAGTTGGTCAGTTGGTATTAAGACGTATCCTTCCTCACCAGGTTGAAGCGAAGGGCAAGTTCTCCCCTAACTGGCAAGGTCCCTTCGTTGTGAAGAAAGTGTTACCCAATGGAGCCTTATATTTGAAAGATACTGAAGGCAAAATGGCAGAAATGGCTATCAATGCTGATGCGGTCAAAAGATACTATGTATGATATTTGATCCTTTGTTTGAGTTTATTGCATGTTTAGTACTTGCATTTTTTAAGATTGATATGATGAAGGCATTTTATTCTTCTATCCAAACATTGTGTCACCCTTTGTTTACCCGTTTGAGCCTCGTTTATTTTTCTTTCATATCCCTCTTTTGGAATCAAAATAGAGTCAAAGATAAATGTCAAGAAAATAAGAATAAAAAAAAGAGTTCGAAAATAAAAGAAAAAAAAAATTAAATCAAAACAAAGAACAAGCTGATGGAACTACGTGCGACCTGATTCTCTTCTCTCGGGAGTGAGATACGTAGGCTGCCCTATTTCGGGCTCGGTCCAACCAAATAAAGATTTAAGATTCACCCAATCAACAAAACTGGGGCATGAGTTAATGCATTGTTTGAGTCGATTCCAAAAGTTGTAAGTCCCACCCCCACTTCAAGTATCGTTTGAGCCTCTTACCATCTTTTCTAACCTTATCCAAAAGCCAAGTTACAACCAAAGAAAGTCCTTCAGATCAATTTTTGATAGTGTTAAGGCTTTAAGCATGCAATGGATATGACGATACATTGCGAAGTACCATTTGTCTCCCTCGGCATAAGAAATCAGGAGAGAAATACAAAAATGAGAGAGTCTTATTGGTGAAAACCCCCCGTGGGCACCATAAGGCGATGGTGAGTTGAGAGAAATAAAAATAAGAGAGTCTTATTGGTGAAAACCCTCACGGGCACCGTAAGGCGATGGAGAGTTCAAGAGAAAAGTGAAAAGTGAAAAGAAAAAGATTTGTTGGAAAAAGTCTTTTAAGATGTCGTCAATCGAATGTGATGTATGAGTCCCATAGATTTGAAGAAGCGGCTCAGCGGCAAGGGCACAAACTCGACAACAAATGGGGAGTTTTGGATAGGAAGATCAGGCAGCTCAATCCTAAATGCATGTCATACTCATTGGAGTTGGTTGTCGTATTCAGATAAGTTTTCTATTTGAATATGGGACATTGGCCTTTTCTTTCATTTACATATTCATGTTTTTGTCTTTTCTTATGTTATTTATCAAAACAAGAGTCACCATCATTTTTTTTTTTTAAGTCAAGTCTGTGTCAAAATAAACGAGAAAGGATTTCAAAATTTACTACCAGTCTTTCCAATTATATGAGGAAAAGCCAAGGAACAACACAGGAAAGAAATATGATCGTAATTCAACACGAAGCAAAGGGAGTCTAATAACCGACAGGCTATTGGATTCGTGGAATCATTCAGATTTGGGAAAAGAGTGCACTTCAGGGGGCATGGTAAAAATGGAAACCCATTGTTAGAGTCAGAACTCATCTCTCTCAATCTGGATCTTGGTCAATGATGCGGTAAGACAGGGCAAGTGTTAGCAATTTGGAACAAAGATGAAAGGAACGAGTACTGGGGCAGATACCTGAGAAGCCAAGAGCTGCAAACCACCACTAAGTTTTTAACTGACCAATTTTTCTTTGATTGAAATAGGGGCAAATTCGTTGCACTTGATTCAGCTACCATTGGAAATGCACATCCAAGGGATTTTACTTTATATCCAGGACCCTCCTGAAAAATGGGATTTTATTTCTGTTCAGGACCCTCCTGAAAAATGGGACTTTACTTTATGTTCAGGACCCTCCTAAAAAATGGGACTTTACTTTCTGTTTAGGACCCTCCTGAAAAATGGGATTTTACATTATGTTCAGGACCCTCCTGAAAAATGGGAATTTACTTTCAGCTCAGGACCCTCCTGAAAAATGGGATTTTACTTTCTATTCAGGACCCTCCTGAAAAATGGGATTTTACTTCAGTTCAGGACCCTCCAGAAAAATGGGATTTTATTTTCTGTTCAGGACCCTCCTAAAAAATGGGATTTTACTTTATGTTCAGGACCCTCCTGAAAAATGGGACTTTACTTTATGTTCAGGACCCTCCTGAAAAATGGGACTTTACTTTCTGTTCAGGACCCTCCTGAAAAATGGGATTTTACTTTATGTTCAGGACCCTCCTGAAAAATGGGAATTTACTTTCAGCTCAGGACCCTCCTGAAAAATGGGATTTTACTTTCTGTTCAGGACCCTCCTGAAAAATGGGATTTTACTTCAGTTCAGGACCCTCCTGAAAAATGGGATTTTATTTTCTGTTCAGGACCCTCCTGAAAAATGGGATTTTACTTTCTGTTCAGGACCCTCCTGAAAAATGGGATTTTATTTTCTGTTCAGGACCCTCCTGAAGAATGGGACTTTACTTTATGTTCAGGACCCTCCTGAAAAATGGGATTTTATTTTCTGTCCAGGACCCTCCTAAAAAAAGGGGACTTTACTTTCTGTTCAGGACCCTCCTGAAAAATGGGACTTTACATTATGTTCAGGACCCTCCTGAAAAATGGGACTTTACTTTATGTTCAGGACCCTCCTGAAAAATGGGATTTTATTTTCTGTCCAGTACCCTCCTGAAAAATGGGACTTTACTTTCTGTTCAGGACCCTCCTGAAAAATGGGATTTTACTTTATGTTCAGGACCCTCCTGAAAAATGGGACTTTACTTTATGTTCATGACCCTCCTGAAAAATGGGATTTTATTTTCTGTCCAGGACCCTCCTGAAAAATGGGACTTTACTTTCTGTTCAGGACCCTCCTGAAAAATAGGATTTTACTTTATGTTCAGGACCTTCCTGAAAAATGGGACTTTACTTTCTGTTCAGGACCCTCCTGAAAAATAGGATTTTACTTTATGTTCAGGACCTTCCTGAAAAATGGGACTTTACTTTATGTTCAGGACCCTCCTGAAAAATGGGATTCTACTTTCTGTTCAGGACCCTCCTAAAAAAGGGGATTTTACTTTATGTTCAGGACCCTCCTGGAAAATGGGACAACGCTTTCAAAAATGAAATACTAATTATTTATAATTCTTGTTTGGGATAATTTTCGTTCTATTTTTAATTTTGAGTTTCAGGAGCCCGCCTGAAGAACAGGGTAATGAAATAGCAAGTTAGGAGCCCGCCTGGAGAATAGGGTGAAGAAACAAAAGAGTCAGGCAACAAAGTGAAGCAATTGAAGGCCAAGCAACAAGATGAAAGAAATTCCAAGTCAGGAGCCCGCCTGAAGAATAGGGTGACGAAAGTCGAGTCAAGAACCAACAGAAGCTGTATAGATAGGATTTTTGTAATTTCATTTATGTTTTTACTTGTAATTTTCAATTTGATGTAATAACAGAGCCGCGGACCGGAACCTCGATGGAACCTCACTCGACTCTCCAACTCGGTATAGTCCATCTCTTCCAATCCTTTGAAATACCCGTGACATGATTCTCTCGTAACTTGGGTAGGTAGGATGTCTTAAGTCAAGACCCGGTTGTCCTTCTTCCTTCTATTTCTTTCTTTGAATAATGGTCGGGACAAAATTCAGTCTTGTTGTCTACTTCTTTGTCTGAAAACACTTCGTGTTTACATTCAAAGGGGGCATGATGTAGACACCTAATTTCGTCCCTCCGCAATATCATTTTTACCCATTTTTTACCTTATCCTACCGTATACCCTCAATCATGTAATTATCCTTCCACAAATGACAAAAAATCAAAACCAACTCTAAACAAATCTTATCCCAAAATTCCCACATAATCCCAATTGATAACAAATTAACAACCCTCCCAATTAAAAGTGGACACCTAACCCTTATCCCTCCAATTAAAAAAACAACACCTACCTACCCTACTCTAACAAACCCTATCCCCACCCCTACCCCTACCTCACTACCCTACCCCACTACCCCATCCTAATATATACATATTCACATACACACAAAAAGGGGGGTATTATCAGTAACCAAAAGACAAGAAAAAAAGGAAGAAGGGAGCACACTCTCTCTCTAACTCTATTCTCTCTCTCTTTCCATCTCTCTAGACTCTCACTCTCTCCCTTCATAGATCTTGCCGGCGCCGGTAACGGTGCCGCTCTCTCTCTCTCCGTCAATGATCACTCCCTCTCTACTCTCTCTCCCTAAAACTAAAAAAAAAAAAATCCAGCCAGTGGTCAGATCCGACCGACTCGCCGCCGCCCGTCGCTGACGCTGATCAGACCTGACCCAACCTCCCAACCCACGACCCGACTCCAAATCCAACAATTTCAACCCGACCGAACCAGATCCGACCAGTTCCGGCCGAATCAGTTAGCTCCATTTCGGCAAAGCAGCCGGCGAGCCACCGTCGCCGTCGTCGTCGAAACGAACCGTCGTCTCGCCGTCCGAAACCACGACCAACCCGCCACCGTCCGACCAACGACAGCGGCGATAGCGTTGGACATCTGTTGCCGCCGTTTCTCTCCGTCACCGGAGCTCGATCTGTTTGGATTTGGTTTCTTTTTGTCTTTGGTTGATTTTGGTTTCGTCTATTCCATGGTTCCACGTCGATAGTGAGTTTCAAGTCGACTTTACCGAATCTCGTCGTTATGAGTTTGGGTTTTCGTAGAATAAAATTTCATTCACGGGTTCTGGAGCTGTCCGATTATTATTTTAATACCGAGTTTGATTTGTCCGTCGTGAGGTTCTCCGATCGAGTTTTGGTCTTCGAATTTCTTTATTATCGACAAAATAAAGTGTCAGTGAGGTCCATTTCTTTAACCCGCTCTCTTTTGTTTATCTTGTTATATTGAATTATTTGTGATTATGTTTGTTGTGATTATGTTTTGTTGCACTTTGTTTATGTTGATGTTATGATTGTGATTCTTGGTTGTTTGGTTTTAGTAGAATAAGGCATAAACTTGGTCAGGTTCTAATGGATGGATAGAAAGAAAGTCAGGGAACGAAATTGAAAAATTGACAAAAGGATAGACTCAGTTTAATTTGATTTATTGTTGGTACGGATCATGATAGAATTATGTCTTTATTCGAGAACGCATAGGCAAACGTAGGCCGGGTAGGCAAATTTAGGAATAACAATTTGTTGGAATGTTTTGAATATGTGCTTGAATGATATTTCCTACTTTATTGCACGAAAAGTTTAAATTGTACTCATTTGGTCGGGGAATGCCCTGAAGGATATGTATTGATTTATCCGGGGAATGCCCCGAAGTACCTTGTACCCGGAGGACGTCAGTGATGAAGGCCCGAGGCATCAGGTAAAGTATTAGTTTAGGATTAGCGTAGGTTTATTTTCAGTCCCTTTTTATTTTGGGTTGTAATAATTGGACTGGATTTACATTTCAGTTTGTTTTGTTTTGTTTTGTTTTGTTTAATTGTTTTGGCGTGCTTTTTCTGTAGTTTATACACTTCATAATGCCAAAATAGTCGATACACTGCACCAAGCGACCGTGGTCGAACCACGGGATCGAGGGGTGCCTAACACCTTCCCCTCGGTCAACAGAATTCCTTAGCCGGAATCTCTGTGCGCAAACCGGTTTAAGAGTCAATTGGTTTCGAAAAAAGGGATTTTCCAATGGTGACTTGTCACACCGGATTATGCCAAGTGGCGACTCTGAATAAAAAATGCAAATAATCCTTTTTCTGAAAAAAATTTTCATTTCTTGTCACTTAAATAATAAAACCCTTTCGAACTTTAAAAATGTATTCCAATGTATTGGAGTACGCGTAAAAAAGGGGTGTGACACTTACTGCCCTCTTCTTTGTCAACAGGTCCTTCATGAATTTAGCGTACCCAGGCATCTTTTCTAGCGCCTCTACCAACAGAACATTAATGGTCAGCTGCTTCAACATGGTCATGAATTTGCTGAACTTTGTATCATCCGCCACCTTCTTCAATCTCTGAGGAAAAGGTGGTGGTGGGTATGGAATTGTTCTTTCCACGGCTTTCTTCTTCTCTTGCTTCCATTTTTCAGCTTTTTCAGGTTGCAAATCGTAAGGGGTGACGTTATGGACGTCAGGATCAGCTGCTGCGGCATTTTCCCCTTTCGCCGTATCATCAATGTCCACTACTTCGTCAACCACTTGCTTGCCCTTAGATGAGGTTTCCAGCACCTTACCACTTCGGGTAGTAATAGCCATGCATGACCCATCATTCCTTGGGTTTTGCACGGTGTTGCTAGGTAAAGTGCCAACCTTTCTTTGATTGAGTGCTGCTGAGAGTTGGCTCAATTGCTGCTCTATTTGCTTGATTGAAGTGGAATGAGAATCAACTAATTGCTTCATAGAGGACAAATCATTAATTACCTCAGTAACTCCCGCGCTCGTTGCTTCCACTCCTTTCACTAATTTAGCCATCATGTCTTCCATACTTCCAGAATTAGATGTAGTGGTATCACGTCTACCAGGGGGAACATATACACCACTCTTTTCATTGTTTTTTCTCCAACTACCTTGGTCCTTGTTTCCAGAATTATCATAATAGTTCCGACCTTGGTTTCCTTGGGTATTACCTCGGAAACCCCCCTGATTGTTCAAGTAGTTGGTCTCCTCTTCCGAATCAGATTCGTCTCTTTCTTTTAGCGCCACAACTTTCACTTTTTCGGTCTTCCCTGATAATAAATGCTTTGTCAGAAGATCCACTTGCGTTTTCATGTGCGCTAAATCTTGATCACGTTCTTCTTGTCTTCTTCTTTGGTCTACAGTCATGCTTATAGATAAAGTGGGGCTTGCTACCTCGGAATCCCTGGTATGCCAAGCTCTACTTTGTTTCGTCATGCGATCTAGCATATTGCTTGCTTGACCAAAGGTGAGGTCCATAAAAGATCCTCCAGCTGCGTTGTCCACCACTGGCTTAGTTATTGAATTCAAGGCTCTATACAATATCTCTATGAGGTGAACATTAGTCATGTGATTGTTTGGGCATCTCGCTAGCTTTGTCTTGAACCTCTCCCATGTTTCATGAAGAGCTTCAGTAGGAAGCTGACGAAAGTTGCTGATTTCATCTCTCAATTGTGCCCTTTTGGAAGGCGGAAAGAATCTTTCTAGGAAAGCGTCTCTCAATTGCCTCCAATTTGTAATTGAATCAGGAGTCATCCCATTCAACCATAGTGTTGCCTCCCCAGACAGAGACAATGGAAATAGACGTAATCGAATTGCATTCTGACCAACACCAGGATTGTCAAAAGACTTGCATGTAGAAATAAAGTTGATGAGATGCATATTCGGATCATCGCCTGCTAGTCCACCAAAACAATCCCTTGAGTTGCAATAACTGAATCATGGTGCTTGTGATGTTGAACTTGGCTCCGGGCGCTAATGGTAGTGGAATTATAGCTCCAGTGGCTCCGGCACCATCAAGATCATCATCATCATCGTCGAAAGCTGGCTGCATAGGTTGGCTATCATGTCTATACCGAGCTTGTCGACCTCTTCTGTTGGCAGGTGTTGCGATTTCAGCATCATGCCTTGGGTTTAGTAACTCGTCATCACCTAAATCCTCATCGTCAGGATTTGTTGCTCGTGCAGGGTTATCAATGTTCTTCTGTTGAACCTGGGCTGCGGCAAGGGCAGCAAATCTTGCTTGTTCCTGTTGAGCAGCCATCCTTGCGATTTCAGCTTGTGCTTCCATTCTACCAATGCGTTGTGGTTCAGGATTGATTGGTAATAACGGTTGACCAGAACTTTGAGTATGGGGCATGCACTGAATAAAAACCTGCAGTAAACAAAAACAAAAACTAAAAGTAAAAGTACGAGAATCTTTGACCAAAGGGTCTAGTAATTATCACGAACTTGATTGACACTTGTATTCCCCGGCAACGGCGCCAATTTTTGATAACGCTCAATCTACAGCTCTCGTAGGAGTGTAAAGCGGTCGTTAGCAAATATAGAACCCAACAGGGTTGGGTGTCGATCCCACAGGGAATAGCTTGACCAACAAGTAAGCAAAATTACTAAACTTTTGGTGCAAGTCTCGTAAAAAGGGGGGATTGTAATGTGTCACCAAAACAATTAAATAAAAGCTGAAAATAGCAAAGTAAAAGAGAAATATTGTTATGTAAGTTGTAAACAATGAGAATTGAGGCGTTGGGGTTATGTCCACCTTCTGAGGTATACGTCTCTATTGGCTATGAGTGTGTAGAATTCTGACATGCAACTGCTTATAGAGAATTGTATTCGATGGTAAATCCAGGCGTCTTTCGACCTATTCGAGGATTATTTCACTTTAACTCTTTCGAGCTTAAAGCGTGTCTAACGGTACGAATTCTCCAAGAGGTTAGTCCAGTTACGGCACTAGATTTTTAGTAGGGAATTTTAGGGGGTGACCCTACTACCTTGACATTATCTCTTTTCCAGACAGATAACCTTTCTTTCGAACAAGTTAAATGTTATACTGGCGTATTCTTGCGTTTGCAACCACAAAGAATGTAGACTAAGATGAAGAGAATAATGATATAAGCAGTATACGTGTTGCGAACTCACAAACTCACAGCAATAAATAGTATCTCATACGGCTTCCATAACCCCAACAGAGAAGTTTAGGTACCCATGAATGCGAAGGAGATCACGATTGACATTGTTGTTATACCACAAGATTGAGTAATTTCGTTTAGCTTAGGTGGTAGGCGTGAGGCGTGAATTCCTAGGCAAAGTAATGATTCTCTTGTTGTGGAATTTAAGAATAGAAGAGTAGAAGAAGAAAAATAGAATTAATGGAAAGATTAGAAGAGTTGTAGAGTTGTTTGTAGTGGAAGATGAGAGGGATGGAAGAAAGTATTGTGTTCTCCCTCCTCCCTCCTTAATCAAAATCTCTAGCATGATAGGGTATTTATAATACCCATATCCTAATCCTACTAGATAAATAAAATATCTAACCAAATCCTACTAGGCTAATGTAATACTTAACCCAATTGTACTAGGTTAATGTAACATTATCATAATCCAAATAAACTAATGAAATACATAACCCAATTGTACTAGGTTAATGTATCATTGTCCAAATCCAACTAAGTTACTGCAAATCCCCAAAGTCTTCAAAAATGTTGTTTTAGCCCGGGACAGATTTTCCATGCAGCAGTTTTGGTCCTTAGGCGTGTAAACTCCCTTCCCTTCCTTCGTGAGCTTTCTTTTGCGTCAAGTAAGCCATAAAATGCTGAATTCTGCATCATTTATACCTGAAACTTTACTAATCATGTTCGTTAGCTCATTTACAGGAAAAAGGACTAAAAGTGCATGAAATATATAATTTGTTCTCAAAACTAGGCTAAAATATGGGCAAAATATATTGATATAGGCGTGTAAATTCGCCTATCATCACTGCTTCAGTCTTTTATGGATCAACTCTAATGCCATCACTGGAAATAATATGATCGAGGAAAGCTACTGACCTTAGCCAAAATTCACACTTTTTGAATTTGGCAAACAACTGGTGATTTCTAAGAGTTTGCAACATAATTCTATGATGGTTTGCATGGTCATCCTAACTTCGGTAATAGACAAGGATATCATCGATAAAGACTATGAAAAACATGTCTAGATACTATTTGAATACCCGATTCATCAGGTCCATGAAGGCTTCTTGGGCATTTGTTAGCTCGAAAGACATGACTAGGAATTCAAAATGACCATAACGGGTTCCAAAATCTGTCTTCGGGATATCACATTACCTTACTCAAAGAAGATGATAGCCGGATCTAAGGTCCATCTTGGAAAAATAACTTGCACCTTGGAGTTATTCAAATAAATCATCAATTCTAGGAATAGGATATCTATTTTAAATTGTGACTTTATTCAACTGACGATAGTCAATGCACATTCGCAAAGAACTATCTTTCTTACTAACGAATAAGATGGGAGCACCCCATGGAGAAACATTGGGCCTTATAAAACATTTGTCTAAGAGATCTTTGAGTTTCTCTTTCAACTCTTAAAGCTCGACAAGAGCCATACGATATAGAGGAATGAAGATGGGCTGAGTATCAGGAAGAAGATCAATTCCAAATTCTATTTCCCTATCAGGAGGTACTCCTGGCAATTCTTCAGGAAACTCATTGACAACACGGACTGACTGAACAGTTGGAGTCTCAGACTTAGTATCATTGACTCAAACTAGATGATAGATACACCCTTTAGATATCAAACTTCTAGCTTTAAGATAAGATATGAAATGACTCTTGGGAGACACTGAATTGCCTTACCACTCAAAGACTGGCTCATTAGGAAACTGAAACTTCACCACTCGAGTACGACAATCTATGGATGCATAACAGAAATGGAGCCAATCCATACAGAGAATATGGTCAAAGTCAACCATGTCTAATTCTATCAAATCTGCTAACATGACCCTATGAAGGATAGTAATGGGACACTTTCTATAGATCTGTTTGACAACAACTGACTCACCCACTGGAGTATAAACCAGGAAGGGCTCAGGGATCTTTTTAGGATCTATTTCAAAATTAACTACAACTAGTGGGGTCACATAAGAGAAGCTCGACCTAGGGTCCAACAACACATAATCATCAAGATGAAAGGCATGAAGTACACCAGTAATAAGATCTGGGGATCTCTCCTTCTCCTGATGGGATAGTAAAGCATAGAACTGATTTTGGCGCTGACCGCTAGTGGTACTAGATAATGCGCCCTGAGAAGGGATTGGGCGATCTATAGGAGCTAGTGCACTAGTATCCTGAGTCTGGGGCAAACGTCCCTGCGTCCTTATTTAGCATACGGGCACTCCTTGATACCGTGGCCCAACTAACCACATCCAAAGCAACCTTTTTGACCCAACAAGCACTCACCATGATGAATTTTACCACATCTAGCATATGAAAGATAACTAGGCCTTCCCACTCACACTATTCTGAGATCTGAACATAGAAATCTTACCCCATTATTCCTGCTTGGTTCTGGGTGCGGGGGAACTAGCTGAAGATGGCACTGGCAAAGGCAAATGCGGGTGATTTTCTCTTGCAAATCTTGATTGACCTTACTCAAATTGCCCAGTTCTAGCCTTCTTATTAATTTTATCTCTCCCCTTCAACTTTTCTGCCTTAATTTGTTGGGCATGAGTCATCAATCTATCAAGATCTATATCTCCAATAAGCATGGCAGTCCTACACTCCTTGACTACCAATCCAGATACTCCAGTAATAAACTTACTCATACTAGATCTAGTGTCAGCTATTAAATCAGGAACATACTTGGACAATAGGTTGAACTTAAGGCAGTACTCTTTCACTGTCATTGAGCCCTACCTTTGTTTCATGAACTCCTTAATCTTTGCTTCCTGCAACTCACGTAAAAAGAACCTGTCTTGTAATGTATCTTGAAACACCTACCAACTTATAGGATCTGCATTCTCACCCCTACCCTTCTTCCACTTAAAAACCCAATCATAAGCAACATCCTTCTACCTATAAGAAGCCAATTTGACACTCTTCTCTTCAGTAATATGCATAACTTGGGTGATCTTTTTCATCTCATTAAGATATAACTGTGGGTCCTCACCTACCTTTTACCCAAAGAATTCAGGAGGATTCATTCTGCAAATCTTAATTGACCTTACTCAAACTGCCCAGTTCTAGCCTTCTTATTAATTCTATCTCTCCCCTTCAACTTTGCTACCTCAATTTGTTGGGAATGAGTCATCAATCTATCAAAATCTATATCTCCAATAAGCATGGCAGTCCTACACTCCTTGACTACCAATCCAGATACTCTAGTAACAAACTTACTCATACTAGATCTAGTGTCAGCCATTAAAGCAGGAACATACTTGGAAAACAGGTTGAACTTAAGGTAGTACTCTTTCACTGTCATTGAGACCTGCCTCAGGTTCATGAACTCCTCAATCTTTGCTTCCTGCAACTCACGCAGAAAGAACCTATCTTGAAATGTATCTTGAAATACCTGCCAACTCATAGGAGCTGCATTCTCACCCCTACCCTTCTTTCACTTAATAACCCAATCATAAGAAACATCCTTCTACTTATAAGAAGCCAATTCGACACTCTCATCTTCAGTAATATGCATAACTTGGGTGATATTTTTCACCTTATCAAGATACAACTGTGGGTCCTCACCTATCTTTGACCCAAAGAATTTAGGCGGATTCATTTTGATGAAGTCACAAAGTCTGGCTGTAGCTAAATCACCCTATTAATGATGTAGAACTACAACATGATGGTTGTCGTGAATATTAGAAGTCATATCTTGGGCCAATGCCTAAAAGGCATCCAAAAATTTGGCATGGGACACATTCTCATTCAAAGGATTAATAGGCTGGGGTAGATGGCTATTATTTCAGCAGGCATTAACTCTGAGAAGAGGCATATTCTTTCATGAAAAGGCATAAATTAAAAGAAGATAGAGATAGCTATAAGCACTATGGATTATGAAATAAAGGAGATAAATTCCTAAAATATCCCATAGCCTTTTGCTCATAAATGTGTCGTGCTTCACATTCAGGATTAAGACTCTACGTAACATATCTAGTATGACTCCCTAAGACTCTCTAAACCTTAGGCTCTGATACCAACTTTTTAATGCCCAGAAACTTGGTCTTGGGACATCACACGATGCTCAAGACTACAAGTAGTCTCAAGCTAACCCCATAAGCCTTCTAATAGTTCTGGAACTCACATTAAGGTAAACAAATTAAGCATCAATACTGAATTATATAAAAATTAAACATAAATAACTGAGTATACTATCTGGATAACTAATGCGGAAATTATGAAAATAATAGCTTGTAGTCTGACAAGCCTCTACTACTAAGAAACTAGAGAGCCATTTGGGACAAACCCCCAACTGACTCGGACTAAGATAAAAACAATAAATCAAATACTATGAAAGATGAAAATCTGGATAAATGGGTCCTCTAACCATGAGGACTCACAAATGTTGGGATGTAGATAGAGATGCCCGAAATCACTTACGCTACTGAGACTGAGCACCTGAACCTACATTATGTGACAATGTAGCACATAGACGTATATATGGATCAGTACTTTGAGGATATACTGGGTATATGGGGATCAATGCACAACTAAATCAATATCTTAATATTACAAAAATTCATAGAATATGCATGTTGTATGTGATGACTCACATGGCTGGAATAACTGAAAACTAAAAATCATAAATCATGAATAATAAAACATATTATGTAAATCTTGTGAGCCATCAATTTAATGTCTAAAAAATGAACTGTTATCTGTCATACTATTCTGTTGAATTATAGGAAAATACTTTTAAAAATATTCTGAAGATCTTTACTATTAGGGAAATTCTTTTAAAAGCTATTTTATTATTCTTTACTAGTAGGGGTTCTCTTAACCGACATAAACCATGTGAGCTATCATGGAGTCCAACATCTTATTCCCCTAAGGGGAAAACATCACGTTAGGGAGAGGTGTCATACTCTTGATAAGAAGTATAACCTTAGCTAAGATATCATATTTGTAATTGTCATCCATATAGAAATGAGAATATTGAATCTGTACCTATGTTGGCTCGAAGTTCTAGGAAAGTAGGATGAACTAAACCCACATTTTCCGCTCGGTGCTAAATACTACTTCCTTTAATCTATATGCTCATTTTGTAGGAAAGTCCACTTTAAAAAGTCATAATGCTTCATACTGAAAGCTATCTGTATATCTGTTAATTCAAAACTGAATTTAAGCAATAAAGTGGATTCCATATCTTAGCTAAAGATCAAAAGATCAAATTTTTTTCCAAATCTATCTATAAACATATCATGGGATGCTTAAAAGCATAATCATTCTTGAAATAGAAATATTTAACTAGGGCTTGATAACCCATGCATCAATTTCCTGTTAAATCATCATAAAGTTCATGGTTGGTAATGAAAATTTACATATTTCAACTAAAAATCTGGAAAAATAGTCACACACATGAATTTATGAAAGTAAACATGTAATTCAATTGCCAAAGCACTTGAAATTTCAAAATCTTCAATTAACAATAAGTGGGTATGAACCCTAAATTGAAATTCATGTATAATCAGATAAATTTATAATTAAAAACTAGTTTTGGGAACAAGGATGAAATATTTATCCTTGTTCAAAACCCCATATACCTTAATTGAAGAGGTTTGATTTTGAGATCCCATTTATGCTCTTGAAGATCGATTCTTGGAATCCTTGAATTGGGAACCTTGAATTTTGAATTATTTTGGGAAAAGAATGTTGGAAATTTGGGGATTCTTGAAGTTGAATGTTAAAGCCAAGGGTTTTCTTTGAGAAGGATTTGATGAATAATGAGCATATTTTTCTCAATAATACACTTAATCATCTGTTTTCACGATTTGGGGATATGGGCAAAAGACTAAACTTCCCTTGGGATTTAAAATCCGTAACTGGGTTGCCGACTGAGGCTTCACCGAGACCTGGTGTGTGGGTTATCGATATACCCACCACGACACGGTGAAATCGCGGTAACTCGCTGGAAATTGACAAATGCTGAATTGGCCTCCACCGTGATGCGATGAAGCTTCCATTGCTATTTCCACCGCGACGTGGTGGAATAGTGGTGGCTTGCTGGAACGAAAATCTAAAACACTACCCAAACCTCATCTGGAAATTTTGAAACTTACTAAAGACATGCTATTTTCACCGCTGAACATAATTTAACTCAAAAATCATTGTCTCAGAGCTCGGAAGGTCAACTTTAAAATCTGTGAAGTTTAAAGGAGTCAAAATGACTAAGTCCCTCAACACTTAGCTTTATTTTTAGGTTCTAAGTTCTTCAAGTATGCACTAAGTGTTGGACTGAGCTTGTATATTCAGGGTATTATAAATCACTACTGTATATTTACACTACCGCCAAAAACTTGAACACTTCTCCAAACTTGATACATAAATATGAACAAAACCATCATTAAATTGTAACAGAGTATCGACACCACCGTCTTAGAATACTTCAGCCTTATCTGTTCACACCTATCAAACTAAACTGTAAATTGCAGGATCTTGCTTGAAGGGTTAATGTCTAATCGGTAAGAAACTACTTTAACAAAATCATTGTACTTTATGTGTGTCTGTCATGATCGACTACTCAATAATACATAACTCTCACACATTAAAGTGGATCCATTCATCTGCACGCACCTTATTCTTCCTACCCCATCAATGTAAGACAATGTTTATTCGTCACTTTCCATCGTTAAGTAGTGTAAAAGACTATGGAGGATCAAAGGGCAACCATCTTCAATGTCAGAGGACTACTTTCCCGTCAAGAAAAAACTAGTACTACAAGTCATGACTTTTCACCATTTTTTTTAAATCTATTTATATAATAAAGTAGTAATCAATTTAGATTAATTAAGGTATGTGATGACTATTAAAAAAAGAGGTGAACAGTCGTGACTTTTTGTCTAATGTATTTAAAATAGCAGATGAATCAAATTCCCCATCTGTTGCAACCAATGAATCAACTTTTAGAATAAATCAAAATATCTTCTTCGATAGATGGTCCATATGTTGCAATAAATAATCCATATGTTGCAACATATGTCTCATCTGTTGCACATACAGACCATCTATTGCAACATATGTTAAATCTATTACGATAGTGGAATATTTGTTATGACAGATGGACAATCTGTTGTAACAGAGCAATAATAATGGCATTTATTAAGTCTCAACCATTTTTAAAGGTGAGAAGTTTGAATGTAAAAGAAAAAGTCATGACTATTCACAGAAAACAAAATGCCAACAGTTTGAATGTAATTAATACAATGGATCTTAACAGTCGTGCCTCTTTGCCAAACATTCAGATTCAATCCTCTATATCTAGGTCCCTCCTTAATCTTCATTCTACTCCACTTTTATTTATTTCTTGCATTTGGTCTTTTCGTATTACATCTTCAACCACTTCTAATCAAAGAGCATATTCCTTTCTCATTGAGGTAACTTCTTTTTTGTTTTAATCTACCAGTTGGTAGTATACATTGTACTATATTCAGACTTTTTTCTTTTATTTTGTGTTTATCGTTTTTGTCAATTCATGTGTGTTCTAGCTATGGTTGATCCTGTTTGGGATATTACTATTCTGCACGACATCGTGCAGGAACTTTAGAGGTAGGTTAATGACCTGCAGAGGTTAATGAGGGCCCTGCTGCTGGTTGACGAAAGTCCAGCTGGCAATAATAGTGATGATGATAATAATAATAATAATTAGAATGTGTTTTTTATTTTAGCATATGTATTTTAATTTTTCTATATTGTATCTATATCTATACCTAATGTATTTATTTTTCGTCTAATAAAAAAATTATTTTTGGTCGACTTTGGTTTTTTAATTCTTATTTAATTTTTATTCTGTCTATTTGTTCTTCTAAACATGTTAACATGCCGACGGTAGGAGGTAAGGAGCAATTTTGAATCCAATACCAATAGCAATTTTGGCTTTTGAGTTCTAGTAACAGATGGACCATGTGTTGGAACAGATTGATCATCGGTTGGGTTTCTGTCAACAGATTATCCATCTGTTGCAAATATTTGTCATATGTTGGAGGAAAACATTCTAGTTTGATAAATTGTATTGTGTTCTTCCACCTAATGTCCATTTGCTGAAATAGATGGGTAATCTGTTGATAATAATTTTATGGTCTGCTGTATTTAGTTCATATTTTGGCTCTTTTTATTGATGCACAAGTTATTAAAAAATATATTTTATATAATTAGTAATAACATTTACGTTCACAACAATGATTCAAATATATAAAAGTCCACAACAAACAACAACACAAGTTTTTACAATTACAACGATCATGGTGGATTATGATCCAGACATGTAGTTCTTTTGTGGCCAGTGCTCTTACATACGAAGCATTTGTTTCTTCTTGATAGAAATGATTATCTGACTCCACACCTCTTTTTATATGTCCTTCTTACCGGTTTGATAGTTCTTGGGTCAATATATGGAGGACATATTAATCTCCCCAAAAGCCCTGCAGGAACAACCACAGATTCTTCGGGAGGCACCTGAGTAATATGCCCACTATATGCCATTGTATATTTTTCCATCGAATAATATGAAGATGAGTACTCATAAAAGTTTAGTTTCATATTTTTCACTATATTAATCTTGAAGCGCTGTCATAGCATGTGGATAGGGTATTTTGTCTAAGTCAAAAACTCTACACGTACAAGATTTTGTTTGAGGATCGACCGTGGAAATATCACCATGACCATTGATACTGAACTTGTAATCTGCTATTTGATGAGATAATAACCTATTCCCAGACTGATGATCATTGATATTATTTTTCCGCTTATAGAACAAATGGGGTTCCTATGTCCTCGAACTCCACACGCGTTTCATGAAACAATTAGCCATACTTCTTGTTTATTATTTTGAATAGAGCCATGATGGGAAATTCTCTTTCATCACCAAATAATAAATTCACCGATTCATCTATGTTTGACGTCATAATATTGTACCTATATAAAAGAATCACTTAGTACGACATCATACTAAACTTGTAACTCAAGCAAGACATTAAATTCATAAGAATATACCTATTTGCCGGACAGAATGCCCAACTCCATCTCTCGAAACTGACACGTACAAGATGTTCTACTACCTTTGGATGCATATCCTCTATTTGATTGAAATGGTCTAAAAACTCCTCTCTACTACATGCTTAGTCGCTCTATAAAAAAGGGTCACGACCCTTTCGTTGTGAAAGTTGGTCCAAATGTTCTCTCCAAGATGCCTGATGCAAAACCAAAGCGAGCAAAAATAAAGAAAATTGAACCCATCTTTGGAATACTTGGATGTATATCCAAAACAAAACACAACTCTTCAGTGTCTTCGATGCAACTTTGTAGTTGTTCAACAAAATATGCATAAGAGAAATCACATTCCTTGTCTTCTACATAAAAAGCACCAGGAAAGATATAATTTTCTGCATCCTGCGCCGCCACCACTAGCAGATCTCCATTATACCTGCTCCTCAAGAAGGTATCGTCGACGACTATGCCTTTTCTCAAATGTCGAAAACCTTGAATCCAAGCACCATAGGATATAAAAAAAATACTTGAACCTTCTATTTTCATCAACATGCAATGCCGTCATACTTCCAGGATTTGTGGACTCAAGCATGTAACAGTAGGCATCGAGTACTGTATACCCATGCTCCTGTGTTCCCCTAACTAAGTCCTTGGAAATCTCCATGGCCATATATATCTTCCAATAACTGACTAGGACACCCAATTTCGTAAGGAGTTGATTGTCCATAACCATTGTAGAAAGGCCTTTACCATCGGGGAATCTATTCTTGAAATACTCACCGAGGACCTTTTTTCGTGGCGTGAGGATTTTAGACTGAAATATGCTCTGACCCATATGTGTGATACTTTTCATGATTATGAATGACGAATTAGTCAGAACTTAAGTACTTCATTGCTCACAACCACCACTTGCAGTTTGAATTAGTACATTTTAGCAAAAGACTTTGCTCGAATTAATCACCTTCATTATTCTGAAATCTTTTTTCAAGCAAGAAATAAACAAAGTAGTAGATAGTTCTTTATCTCCTGGAATGACATTCCTTTGTAAAAACCAGTCTTGTCGTTGTGACTATTGCAAGACTGTGTCGATCGAGAAGAGCTTCCCACCGTATTGGTTGCATCAACGGACGTAGGTTGATAATCATATCAAATATTCATGTCTAGATTATCCAACCTATCATCAAATATGTCTTGTTGTTCTTCTTCTTCTACATTCTAGTTCTCATTCTCTCTCATCTTTTTAACCGCGTACACCCTTAACACTGGCCTGGATGAATCACTAAGATAAGCACGCAACCAAACCTGACCAATTATCTTGAAAGGTAATACCCTTTGATTTTCAAAGGAGCTATGCATGTAGCTGATGATGATTTCTTCTAGTTGACAATTCAGTCCACAATATCTGATGATTAATTTCACAAAATCATCATACGAAACATCACTTTGGAATGTCATAGCTATCGTCTCCAATATTTTACTCTCTTTCCAATGTTATACATATCTATTTCTCTTCTCGATCTATTGACCATGGCAATCCACCCCTATATGTTGCAACAGACTATACATCTATTGCAATAGATGATGTGTCTGTTGGAATCGAGTTTGGGTTTTGTTACAACAGATATTTATCCTATTGCAACAGATGACACGCCTATTAGAATCGAGTTCAGGTTCTGTTGCAATAGGTTACTAATCTATTGGAAGGGATATTTACCCTGTTGCAACAGATAACAAGTCTATTACAACAGATGGGTCATATGTTTTAACAGCTGGCCCATCTATTCGATTCATATTACGGCACTATAGAACCATAAACATTAATCCAACATATGTCTTCTGTTGAAAATAATGGATTATCTATCACAATAGATGATTGATCTATTTATATAGATGTCTCTTATGTTGCATTCATGTTCACGTGCTATTTATTGTTGAAAAAATAGGATAATAACAGTTACCTAGATGAAAAATTCAACGAAAAATCATAATTTGACTTACCAAAGTCTCCTGTGAAGTAATGCCAAAGTGGAAAGTGATGTATGAAATAAAATTTGACCAAAGAAATTGGTCAAATAGCAGTAGTAGTGGTAACAACAACAACAATAATGGTCAACAAGAAGAAGATGAAGATGATAATGAAGTAGAAGATAATTATAATGAAGCAGAAGATGATGAATAAAGAAACAACAACAATGAACAACAAAAATATCTAAGAGAAAGAAAACAGTAATGGATGAGAAGAAAGAGAATCGCGCCTTTTTTCCCTCCGTTACCCGTTATATTAGGTAAACATTTGGATAAAAGTGTAAATTTAAAAGCTTGTGGGCTATTCTTAAACTTACCCAACTTTCTCAATCCATAATAAAGTAATTGTCACCTACACTCAATTATTAAGACTTGAGTCACCTGCAACTCATTTTCAAACCTTTTTTGTCACTTTTAGCTCAAAGCCTCCACTTTCATTACTTTTCAATTTTCAATGGTATCTAATTATTTACTCAATCTTAAAAGAAGTAAAAATAACAAACTCTTTAATAAATCTTTTTGACTAGAATAAAAATAAATATTTAATAATGTTTATTTAGTTTAAAAAATTAATATTTTTTAGCCATTTTATCTTTATTATTAAATACACTCAATTCATTTTTTAAAATATTAAATTTATTATATTCAAAGAGTAACAAACTAAAATTACCCCTATTATATATTATATCTTAATCTGTATGATAAGTCAATAGTGAAGGAGGAAAGTTACTAAAATAATAATTTTAAAAATCAAAACTCTACACACAAATAAGAAAATTACATTTTTTACTCCTTAGAATGCCAACTGCCAAGTGTAAATTAAACTCAGAGAAAAATTGAATTAAGATAAAATAAAAAATAAAATATGGAAAAAGAAAAATAAATAAATGAAAACACAATAGAATTTTTATTTACAATTTAGTAAACTTATACCCACATTTGGAAGTTCCTTTTAAATCTGAAGTGGTGGTAACTCTCCCATATTTATCTTTATCAATTACTGCAAGGCTAATATCCAACTCCGCTATATATTTTTTTTATCAATATCCAAAAGTTTGACTTATTCTTTTAATTTTCAGTACAAGTACTAATCATCATTATGGTAAGAGTAGTTTTTTTTGGTAGTTAAGAAGGATTTTCATAAATAAAGTAAGCTGGAGTTGCTAGTTTGGGAGCTCAATCGGGCTCCACTACAAAAACAACTGGGCGACTTCTTATAAAGGACCTACCATCATGAATAATTGGGTTATACAATAAATTCCCATTTTATAACCAATTAATAACCTCATCTGAGTCCACACAAATCTCTACAGGCATAAGTTGTGCTCTATTATGAGTTTCAGTCCTTTTCTAAGAGCGATGAGTTCCATGAGATTATTGGAGTCATGGTGGAAGCTATGCATGAAACCTAACACCCAACTTCCCAACCCATTTCTCACTACCCCACCAATACCTTCTTTTCCATGATTTCCCAGGCAAGACAACATCCATATTGAGCTTATAGACATTTTGGGGGTACCTATTCGATGGATATGGTGATTCGGGGGTTGATAGTGGAATGCTTATTCATATGATAAAATTCTATGACTTTTAAGTAGGCATTCCGGAAGGAGGGAGGGTAGTTTTTGTTGTTGAAGGACTTATTATTTCTAGATTTCCAAATGTTCCAGAGGCAGAAGGAGAAAAAGTGACCCAGTCAACTTTGTTATCAAAACTGGTGTGGTTTAGGGTTCTAGATATGGTATGCCAATTGGGAGGGGAGAAACTGTGAATGGTGATGTTACAATCTCCCTAGTAGGAGAGCATAAGGTTCCTCCAAAGTGAATTGGCATGGTTACACTCAAAGAAGAGGTGATGAATGTCTTCTTAATGGTGAGTGCAGGAAGGGCATGCTGGACTAATGTTAATACCCCTTTTATGTAAGGTTTTTTTCGTAGGGAGGCCATTATGGTTCAAAAGCTAAAGGAAGAATTTCATCTTTTTTGGAATGGGTGCTTGCCAAATACAACTCCAAGATTTGTTGTTATTGTCCGGGGTGATTATTTTTGGATGGATATGGGTATAAGCACTCTTATACGAGAACATTCTAGATTTATTTAACATCCAAGTAGGGGTATCCTGCTGGATTAAAGGATTTGGAAAGAAGGTATTTTTAATGGTGTGAAGGATGTTGTAGGGAATTTCAAAAGGGATAGTTTTTAGATTCTAATTTCCATTATTCTAGAAATCGTAGAGAGAAGTAAGGGTGTTGTGGCATGGATAAAGACCATGTATAATGTTCCTGAGAGAGGGAAGGTTGGGGATCCAATAGTCCAAACAAGAATTCACCTTATTGCCATTGTGAATGGACCAACAAGTAGCATCTCTATAGAGGTTCAAGCCCCTTTGAATGTTTCTCTAGGTTCGAGAGGTACTGAAGGGACTGCTGGTTGAGTTCGGGTAATATTTATGACTCAGAATATTTTCCCAAAGGCTAGTGGGATTGGAGTTCAGCCTCTAAGCAAGGTTGCTGAGGAGGGTGTCATTTTTTATGCAAGATTTTTGAATCTCAATCCCCGCTCCTTCTTAGGACTATTGAGAGTCTCTCATTTAACCATGTGAAACTTTTTTTTGGAGTCCAAGGAGCCCCAGATGAAATTTCTTTGGGACCTATCAATGAGTTTGTGAATCTTGCTGGGTAGGAGGAGGAATTGCATGACATAGTTGGGCATGCTGCCAAGACAAGATTTAGCTTGAGTGGTTTTACCAGCCATGTTAAGGAATTTAGTTTTCCAACTTGCCAGCTTGGAATTCATATTGTCAAGGAGGAAGTGGAAATCGGTAGTAGTAGGCTTCTTTGTGAAGGTGGGGAAGCCCATGTATTTCTCAAAGTTATCGCTAGATTTGATACCTAAGATGAAGGAGAGATTTTTCTTAGATGCCTCACTATAGTTTCTAGAAAATAGAACCCTAGATTTTCTACTATTGACTCTTTGGCCTGAGTGTTTGCTAAAGCTGTTTAGACTGCTAATGATTGTATGGCAGTTTTGAACATTTGTTATGGAAAGAAAAATCAGATCATCAGCAAAGAAGAAGTGTGAAAATTTTTGGCCCCTGTTGCTTATAGCAATAGGGGACCATTGTAGAATGTCCATCTTATGATTAATTCTCCTAGAGAGTAACTCCATACAGAAAATAAAGAGGTAGGGTGACATAGGGTATCATTGCCTTATCCCTCTGGTGGGTTGGAAGAAGGGGTTATATTTCCATTTATAAGGACAAAAATAGAGGATAAAGAGATGCATGAGAGAATAAGTTGAGAGAGACCAGGAGGGAATTGAAGAAGGCTAATGCTTGTCTGGTGAAATACCATTCAAGTCTATCAAAGGCCTTTTCTAGATCAACTTTCATGATCATGATCGTATTAGAGCCCTTTATTTTCCTGAAGTGATCTAAGTAGTCCTACACAATGATGGCATTATCACAGGCTCTCCTTTTAGCAAGAAAACTGGCTTGATTTTTACCAATAGTGGTTTGGAGGAGAGGTTTTAATCTATTGGTGATGATCTTATACTGAGTATTACACAGCCCAATGGGCCTGAAGTTTTTAAAGGAGGTTACATCTCTGCACTTAGTAATGAGGAAAAGATAGGTGGTGTTGACTCCAGGGTCCATCCTCTAAGAGGTGAAGGTTACTCTGCAAAACATATAGATCAGAGGGTCCATGTTGGTTCAATATCTCTGATACATAAAGTGATGCATCCCATCAGGTTCAGGTGCTTTAGTAGAGCCAAAGAAGAAAACAACCCTTTTAATCTCTTCCAAGTTAGGAATAAAATCTAGAAGGGGGTAGGAAGAAGTTTTAAGGGAACCCTGTCTAAAGTGTTTGTTTGGAATATAATAGGAGAGAATGTATGGTCAGAGGAATAGAGAGTTTCGTAGAAAGAGGTGATAGCTTTAGAGATCTCAGAGGGTCCAAAGATCCAGCAACCATTGTCTTGGATGGAGTTGATTCTATTCCTTCTTCTCCTATTAAGGGTGGAAGTGTGAAAGAATTTTGTATTCCTATCCCCATCAATAAGCCAGTTGATCTTAGATTTTAGTTTCCAAAACTCATTCTTCTGGTCAAGCAAGTAAATAAATTCCTAGGTGAGGGTCTGAGAGAGACTTCAAGGTTTTAGAGAAAGGGGATGGTGGGGTAGTAAGGGGATTTTTGGATACCTGTTAACCTAACAAGTATTTGTTTCTTGGCTTTAAAGATATAGCCAAAGGTATCCTTATTCTAGGTTCTAGCTATATCATCAAAGAGAAGGGTTACATCAGTGAGGTCAACTCCCTCAAGGAAGGAATTGAGGATGAGGCTATTGAAATCAGGGAGATTGCACCATATGGATTCCACCCTGAAGGGTCTAGGGAGATATTGAGGGGGTCTAGTAAGTCTTAAAAGTAGAGAGGAATGGTCAGAGTGGATTCTAGGGAGGTGAGTGCAGAGGCCTTGGGATACAGGTGGACCCAATGATCATTGGCTAAACATCTGTCTAACCTTTCCAATATAAGGCCTTTCCTGTTTCTAAATCTCCTATTAGACCAGGAAAACTTGCAGCCCATAAATCCCAGGTCTATGAGGTTGCATTTATTAATGAATTTCCAGAAGAGGGAGGACTTGTGGATGTTTATGGGGTTGCCCCCAAATTTCTCACTAGCCCTCAGGACCTCATTAAAATCACCACCCACTACCCAATTGTTACTACCCATGGAGGGTAAGGAGTCATCTAGAGAAATAAGTTGATCCCAGAGAAGCTTCCTGTTATTATAATCATTACTAGCATAGATAATGCTAAGGACCCATCTGGAGGGGAAAGAATTTACCTTAACAGAGGCATGAATAGTCTGAGAGGATATAAAAAGGTTGGTGATGGTGATGTTGTCTTCTTTTCACATGATTACTATGCCCCCTGAGTTACCACTAGCACTGGACTTAATGAAGTTGTGGTAGCCATGGTCATTATAGAGATTCTTATGATCTACCATCTTAGTTTCAAGAAGGTCTAAGATGCAGGGGTGGTGGATGCTAATCATGGACTTGCATTGCTTCATTAATTCTACACTATTGGCCCATCTAGTATTCCAAATTAGAAAGCTTTTCATCATAGTTTTCCGAAGTCGGTGGGATCCTGTTAGTACTTCCTTCCCCTTTCCCAGTGAGTTGGAGAGTCCATGCATCTCTAAGCTCTTCCTCTTCTTCGATAGGGGAGACACTTTTGCAGTGAAAAGTTCCCCTATCATAGGGTTTGGCACGTTTAGCTTTAGGCCCAGCTTTGTCAGTGGTTGAGGCAAGAGGACAATGGCCATATCATGAATCAGGTTTGTAAACTCTAGATTTACAGGTCTTTCCAGCGTGAAGACATCCATTTTGGGGATTCTCAGTTGTGCTAGAAGATCTTCTAGTTCCCTGTTGCTTCCCCTTAGAGTTTCCATAGTTTTCACCCTTTCTAGTCTCTCTAGTGCCATGGGTGCTGGAGGTGAGGGGGGAGTCATCAATGAAACTGGGAGTGGTTGTCTTTCCCCAAGAAAGATTGTAAATTTATATTAATAACTGGTAGAATATGGCAATTTCCATTATCTTTTTAAACAAAAGTATAACAATCTTTTAACCATCTTATCATTTGAATTTAGTGCAAATCCATCATAAGATTTTATCAAATATGGTCTTTGCATACTTTCATCTTTAAACTATTTTACTGAAAATCACCTTTTACGTAACTTTTTAATTCTAATAATTTATTTGATATGTTAAATCAACTATATTTAGATATAGTATATACATCTTTACTGCACGATCAAAAGTACTTATTACTTTTTTAAAGTTCATGTGTTGTTAAATTAAAAAACGTAGAATAAAATGATGGGGTAACATGATTTTCTAAGCAATAGAAATAAAAAATGGTAAATTTAATTTCAAAAAAAACCTTTCAATCTCCTTACAAATGGCATCACAATATTTCATCAGATATGGTTATTTTAAAATATTGTTATAACTAATTTTCAATCTCCTTATTCATCCTAATATTTCATCAAAAAATTTTCTTTTAAATTAACTAGAAATTAAAGTTGTTTGATCCAACATCCCAATATAGTCCAATATCATCACCAATGTTCAACCCTGGATTTGCAAACAAATCCTTGCAGACAATTGCACAGTCCTTTCTAGGCTTCATCATCTGAATATAAGTGGTTCCCCGATTTATAGGGTTTGCCGCTTCAGTGATATCCCATAGTTCTACATATTTCTAGTTTCCTTTGTTATATGTTCAACCATATCTTTCATCCAGTGCTTAAAAAAATGCTTTTTAATATCTCCAAACGACAACACCAATCTCTGAACGGACTTTTCAAAGTCCGTGATCACTTTGCTTATGGTCCATGGATTTTCTACAGTCAGGATTGGGGCGGGATTGACATCCTGTACTCCTTCTTCTAATTTTGATGGGATGAAATTGTCCATGAAAGTCTTCTTCCTAATAATAATAATAATAATAATAATAATAATAATAATAATAATAGAAAAAAGTGTTTGATGATTTTTTACAACGTTAAGCAAAGATGACTAGAAATTTATAGGGATATTTTGGTATTAAATTTGGAAAGTGTATGACACTACAAATTGCTTTCCTAATAAAGCTTTTGTATAAGATTACATAATTAAGATCAAATTCTTTCTTTGTATAAATTTGTACACCAGTTTAAAGAAACATTATTAGAAACTAATTTAATGTATTTCCAAATTCTGGCCAGTCATATTTTAAATTTTTCTGGCTAATTAAATTTTGGTATGTCATATTAGAAATTAATTTGATGTCTTTTCAGATTCTGGTCAGTCATATTTTGAATTTTTCTGGCCAGTTAAATTATGGTCTGTCATATTAGCAATTAATTTAATATCTTTCCAATTCTGGCCAATCATATTTGAATTATTCTTGTCACTTTTCTACTACTACTACTACTATTTTATTTGATATATTACATCCACAAACAAGATATTTAATGTAATTACAAGTAATTTTATTTAATAGAATTTATAGTATATAATAATTAATTGATTATAATAAATTAGATTACACTAATGATTAATAATATGGCTAAATAATAGAAAATCCATCAGTATAGGAGCTAATTACTCCCTAAAAATATTAGTTTTCAAAATTACACTTTCTACCAAATAAAAAGTGTCTAGTTACATTTCTCACGATTCAAAATTCAAGGGTCACGATGACACTTGTATCGGCAAATCTTAATAAGTAAGTCTATCATCCAAACTAACACACAAGGTGTGAAAAGACAATAATAACCCCAAGGTAAGGCTTCTAGAACGAAGTTGAACCACACAAGTATAATAAATATGGAAAGAAACATAACAAATGCAGCCATAACTCCCAAAATCATGTGTCGATAGTATAAGAATGTATGTAATACAACCAAAAACCGATGAAGCACATAAGATATCGAAATACAAGAGAAATTTTATCTCTGGAATGAAAGTAAAGACATAGTCCATAGAGAAAGCTAGTAGAACACATTTGGACGCTTCAAAATCATCAACTACCTTGAAAGCTCCAATAGTTACCCAAGTCAAGCAGCGTGGGGCGCACTCGAACTTGGATTTGCATCGAAAGGGTACAATATATAGGAGTACGGTCCACTTATACTTAGTTGGTATCATAGGCTGACCGAGTAAAGTATAAATTAAAGTCCATAAAATACACACTAAGGGAACGTCACCTGCAATCAAAAAATGTCCCACAATGGTAGCCCACACCGCTTGCACTAACAGTTTTAATATAACACAAATGCAGCAACAACACAACAAGTATAACACTACTATACATTATATCACATGCAAGTATAAACAGAGGAGAACATGTATATACAGGATAATCAAGTATAAATAGTAGGATGTAGAGCAAGTAGACATATAACAAATCAATATGAAATTTCAATCACAATATCAACACAATGAAGTAAATGCAATGTATAAGAGAATGACGCTAATGATAATGAGGTTTGCACATACCTTGGGATTGGCATACAACTTAAGATTGGCACATAACCTATGGAGCACAGCCCAAGATTGACACACAGCCTAGAAATTTGTACATGTCCTGAAAATTAGCGCATAGCCTAAAAATTGGCACACAACTTCCTCTTATATCTCCAATATCCTCTCCTCTTCTACGACATAATCATTCATAGAAGGTCCATAATGTTGTCTTCGAGTACATAAAATATGTATTTCAGCACAACAAGTTCAAGTATAAAATAAGAATACGTATGAAGTTATGCAACACCTTCAATACAAGATCAAAATAAACTTTCAAAGAAGTATTTTTTTCAAAAAATTAGATGAAACAAAAAAAAGGTCAATTCCTTCCACTTCACGAAGTGTCCTTAAGGAAATAATTCCCCTCAAGTACCCAAGGTTGCGGAATTTTCCTCCCAGGATAAAATGGACTAACAATCCGACTGTAGTGGTACCTCAAATGATTAGATTCTCTTTAAACTCACTCAACGATAAGATGATCACACGGAGTATTTCAGAAAGAAAGATATGTTTTAATGTAGGAAAATTTTCATGTCTAAATCTGAGAAAAAATATTGGTTTATATAGACATTAGGTGGCATTGGTTTACTAAAAAGGTGTATCCTTTTTGAACCGTCGTGTCAGTTCATCAGAAAGTGTGTCTTTTTCGAATATCCACAACCATAAAAACAATCATACCCTTTCCCGAAATAATGTCTTTTACTCAAAGAGTTGTGTCTCTTTAAGAAGCTGTAGCAACAACATTTCTACATGCAGAAGTATGCACGTTAACGGAGGATCAAAAACTGCAACAAATGAATTTTGCGTGTTGTATTTTTCCTTTGGCTTTTTGGACTGAATTTTCCCTATGTTTCAAATAAAATTTGTCTAAAAATTTAATCTCATTAATCGATCATTTGACAAGTCCAAATCTAAATCCAAATCCGAAGTCAAAGCCGAAACTAAAGCCGAGCCAAGCGAGCGACGGCGATGATGATGCGAGGCACCTCTTATTTCTTGCCTTACTTACCATATAGAGTAAGTGTTTCTTAATATAAACACTTTCCAAATTTTTAGTACACTTTCTATTTTGAGTATTATCTCAATTTTCCCTCCACTTGGTTCCCTCCATTTTTTATTCACACTTTGATTTTGAACCCAAAAATCCTCCACATGAATGGGGAATGACTAATTTTTCATAAAACTTTACGGACAAGTATGTGATCATCAAGCAAAGACTGATTGAATCTGCGTAAGTGGATTTCCCTTTAAACTTTTCGTAGTGAACATGCATTGGATGCACTCGTTCAATCCATAGATTTGATATCTTTGAATCGTCGAGATTTAATATACACCTAGACAACACATGTCATACAACCAGTCTTTTACCATTTATGGTTCTTACAGTTTTGTTCATTTCAGCCATGAACACATATCGGTCTCATGAGAGCTTAGAGAATAGGCCTTTACTAACATTCTCCTTGAAACGACTTTGACTTTGCCCTCACATAGGTGATTTCTAAATGTTCAATCCTGTAGATTAAACTATTTGGTCAAATCTGCCAAATTCATATAATCATTAAAAGACATCAGTCATATGCCTTATCCTTGTTTACTAAACATTGTCAACATCATGAGAATGGATTGGGTATATTGACAATGTTGAACCTGTCAGACACAAATTTGTTTGGTCTCCTTGAACCTAGATCTTGAGATCTCCAGTTTGTTAGACAGAGTTACCTCTATGCTGACTTGTCCTATGCCATAAACCCATTTCTTTGGATGTCCTCTCAACTCCTTCTCTAGATAGGCCTTTTGTAAGTGGATCCAACACATTAACCTTTGACTTCACATAGTCAACAATGATAATTCCACTAGAGAGAAGCTCTATAATGGTATTATGTCTCTATCTTATATGAAGAGATTTATCGTTGTACATCATACTCGCCGCCCTACCTATCATTGCTTGGCTATCGCAGGGTGTACATATTGGTGCCACTAGTTTAGGCCAATAAGGAATATCTTCCAAGAAATTTCAGAGCCATTAGGCTTCTTCACCAACTTTATCCAATGCGATAAATTTTGATTCCATTGTGGAGCGAGCAATACATGTCTGTTTGGATGATTTCTAAGAGGTCATTTCTCCGCTGATAGTAAATATATATCGACTCATGGATTTTACTTTATTTGATCCAGTGATCCAATTTGCATCACTATATCCTTCAAGTATCGTGGTATATTTATTATAATTCAAAGCATAGTCTTAAGTGTATTTAAGATACACCAAAACTCCTTTCATTGCCATTTAATAAGTTTTATTGGTATTACTCGTATACCGACTCAACTTACTAATAGCACATGCTATGTCTGGTCGTGTACAATTCATGATGTACATTAAACATCCCAATTCTCTTGCATACTCCAACTATGAGTCAATTTCACCTTTATTCTTTTGAAGTGCAAAGCTCTCATCAAATGGAGTCTTGGCAATACCAAATTCCAAATACTTCAATTTGTCAAGTACCTTTTCAATGGAATGAGACTTTAACAATGCCAGTCCTCGTGGAGTTCTATGAATTCTTATTCCTAAGATCATATCCAAAACTCGAAGGTCTTTTATATCAAACTTGCTCTCGAACATTCATTTCGTAGAATTTGTTAGAAATGTCTCTACTGATGATCAGCATATCATCCACATACAAATAAATAATGACTTGGTGATTTAGAGTGTCTTTAATGTAAACACGTTTATCACATTAATTAATCTTGAACCCGTTTGCCAACAAGGTTTGGTTAAACTTCGCATACCATTGTTTAGGTGATTATTTAGTCCATACAACGACTTAACAAGTTTACACACCTTATTTCTTTTCATAGAACCAAAAAACCCTCAGGCTATTCCATGTAAATTTCTTCCTCCAATTCTCTATTTAGGAATGTTGTTTTCACATCCATTTGATAGATTTCAAGACCATATACCACTGTCAAGGCAATTAACATCTGAATTGACGTTATCCTTGTTTCAATTGTTGCTTTTGGTTGCTTAATAATACCATCCGAATTGACGTTATGAAGGCCTTCCTTTTTTTTTAAATCTTTTACTACAAGTCTTGCATTGTATTTGTCAGTAAGACCATCCGCTTTCATTTTCCTTCTGAAGATTCATTTAAAATCTAAAGGTTTATTTCCTAGAGGAAGATCAACCAATTCCCATGTATGGTTACTTAAGATTAAATCAATCTCACTATTGACTGCCTCTTTCCAAAAGGATGAGTATGACAACGATATTGCTTCTTTAAATGCTTGAGGATCATTTTCTAATAAAAATGTTACAAAATCCGATCCAAACGAAGTTGACGTTCTTTGGCATGTTCTACATCTTGGATTCTCATCATTAGGTACATCCTCACTTGGTTCATCTCGAGGTCGTTTAGACCCCCACTAGACTGCTCATGTCTAGTTTTATACAGATAAATGTGTTCAAAGAATTCAACATTATCTGATTCAATTACCGTATTTTCATTGATATTTGGAAGTTCGTATTTATGAACCAAAAACTGACATACTTTACTACTTTTAGCATATCCTATGAACACGCAGTCCACCGTATTAGGTCCTATCCTTACTCTTTTAGGCATGGGAACTTGGACCTTCACTAGACACCCTCACACTTTGAAATATTTCAAGTTGGGTTTTGTTTCTTTCCATTTTTCATATGAAATTGATTGTGTCTTACTATGGGGCACTTAATTGAGTATTCAGTTAGCCATAAGGATAGCTTCCACCAGCAAGTTTTGTGGTAAACCTGAACTTATAAGTAAGGTATTCATTATTTCCTTTAAGGTTTGGTTTTTACTTTCCGCAATTCCTTTAGATTGAGGTGAATACGGGACCATAGTTTGATGGACAATTCCATTGTCTACACATATTTGCATAAAGGGAGATTGATTTTCTCCGTCCTTATCACTTCTTAACGTTTTGATCTTTTTCTCTAACTGATTTTCAACTTCTATTTAATATTTTCCTAAACGCATCTATTTCTTCATCCTTACTATTTAGCAAATAGACATAACAATATCTAGTGCAATCATCAATAAAAGTTATAAATTACTTTTTCCCACCATGAGATGGTGTTGACTTCATATCACAAATGTCAGTGTGGATTGAGTCTAAGGGATTGAAATTTCTTCAACAAACTTATACGAATGCTTAGCATACTTTGATTCCACACACGTTGGACATTTTAATTTATTGCACTCAAAGTTTGGCAAAACTTCTAAGTTAATTAGTTTCCGCAATGTTTTATAATTGACATGGCCTAATTGTTCATGACACAAATCATAAGACTCAAGAAAGTAAGAAGAAACTAAACTTTTATTGATTTCAACATTCATTACATTCATTTTGAATAGGCCCTTTGTGAGGTAGCCTTTTCCTGTGTACATTCTCCTTTACTAAGTATAATTTTTCTGGAAATAAATACATATTTTAATCCATTTTTGTCAAGAAGTAATAGGAAAATCAAGTTCTTTCGTAACTCCAGTACAAACAGGACATAATTTAAAGTCAACACGTTGTCTGATGTCATTTTCAAGCAGACTTTTCATGTTCCTTCAACTTTGCAGTTGCGGAGTTGGCCATATATATCTTCTCTTCCCCTTAAGCCAGAGCAAAAGTAGCAAATAACTCCTTATTAGAACAAATGTGGTTGGTGGCACTAGAATCCATCCACCATTCTCGAGGATTTCCCACCAAGTTTCATTTAGATAGCATGGCACACATATTCTCCATTTCTTTCTTTGACTCAGCCATATTTGCTTGGTCCTTCTTTTTCCCTTTTTTTGGGGCACGACAATCTGTTGACTTGTGGCCAATCTTTCCATAGTTAAAACATTTTCCCTTGGGTTGATTTCTTTCTTGTCCAACTTTCTTCCGCTTTTTGAAGTTGTTGTGGTCGTCTTCTACAATATTTTCTCCATTTATTGTAGAATTTCCTTTCAACCTTCATTTTGCATCTTTGTTATCTTCTTCAATGCGCAATATTACTATAAGATCTTCTACCGTCATCTCCTTTCGCTTATATTTTAAGTTGTTCTTAAAGTCCTTCCACAATGGTGGTAACTTCACTATTATTGTCGCAACATGAAATGCCTCATTTACGACCAAACCTACAATTAAGTTCATGTGAACATTAATAATATTTTTTCAAAATCATACCTTCCATGAGGAGATCATGGATGATAACTTGTAGTTCCTGGACTTGGGATACAACCAACTTGCTATCAATCATTTTAAACTCTAGCAATCTTGCAACAAAGAACTTTTTGGTTCTCACATTTTCAGTCTTGTATTTTCTTTCCATCTCCCCTCACAACTCTTTTTTTCGTCTTCATACCACTATACACTTTGTATAATTCATCTTGGAGGTCATTTAGAATGTAATTCCTGCATAGAAAATCTGAGTGTTTCCACTCCTCCATAACAACAAATTTCTACTAGTCCGAAGTTCCTTCGAGCACCTCTTGAGCTTCTTCAGATGTAAATCGTTAAAGACACAAAGTTGTAAGGTAGAATAACACCTTCTGTTGCCACCTTTTGAAATCAACACCCGTGAATTTTACGAGTTTCTTCGGTGGTACCATTGCTTGCAGAGTACTCGTACGACTTGTTGTGGCAACATTAGTTGCTGCCACAGCCGTTGTAGTATCATACTCTTAAATGTCAGTAGCGATTTTCCTGTCACCACAAGACAGTAAATTTACTATATCAAAATACTACTTATAAAGTTATAACAACTTTAAATACCCCTTTGTTTCAAGTTTAACGATGAAGTTTTTACGACTTTCAATCATCAATTGAGTGATCTTTAACTTGTGATAAAGATTTTATTTCTTCAAAAACACTAGTTAAGTTCAAATAGAGTAAAAAGCTTAAAGCTT
The DNA here is from genome assembly GCA_030864215.1 of Capsicum pubescens. Classification (NCBI taxonomy): domain Eukaryota; kingdom Viridiplantae; phylum Streptophyta; class Magnoliopsida; order Solanales; family Solanaceae; genus Capsicum; species Capsicum pubescens. The sequence goes on from CM061542.1 coordinate 281,299,102, forward strand.
TAATATCCATAAATGAAGCAATACATATTCGAAAAATTATTTTCTTAAGATTGTTGTCTTCAGGAACACAAAATATGTATTTCGGCACAACAACTTCAACACAAGTTCAAGTATAAAAAATAACACTTATGAAATTATGCAACACCTTCAACACAAGATCAAAATGACCTTTCAAAGAAGTATTTTTTTCAGAAAATTAGATGAAACAGAAAAAGGCCAAGTCCTTCGACTTCATGAAGTGTCCTTAAGAAAATAATTCCCCTAACGTACCTGAGATTGCGGAATTTTTCTCCTAGGATAAAATGGCCTAACAATCCAACTATAGTGGTACCTCAAATGATCGTATTCTATCAAATTCACTCAATGATTAGATGAGCACATAGAGTATTTCAGAAAGAAAGAAATGTTTTAATGTAGGAAAATTTTCATGTCTAAACCTATGAAAAAATGCAGGTTTATATAGCCATTCGGTTTCCCTTCCGAAAGGTAGCAATGGTTCACCAGAAAGGTGTATCCTTTCTAAATAACCATGTCTAGTCATTAGAAAGTGTGTGTCTTTTCTGAACAGCCACAACCATCCAAATAGTCATACCATTTCCCAAAACAGTGTGTTTTTTACTTGAAGAGTTGTGTCTCTTCAAGAAGCCGCAACAATAACGTTTCTACATGCAGAAGCATGCACGATAACGGAGGATCAAAAACTACAACAAATAAATTTTGTGTGTTACATTTTTTCTTTGGCTTTTCGGACTGGATTTTTGCTATGTTTCAAATAAATCTTTTCTAAAAAAATTATCTCATCGATCAAACTAATCCAAATCTAAATCTGAAGCCTAAGCCGAAGTCGAGTTGAGTGAGCAACAACAATGATGGAACAAGGCACCTCTTGGTTCTTGCCTCACTTACCATGTGGAGTAAGTGTTTCATAATATAAACACTTAAAATTTTTCTTCACCCACCAATGTGGGAGAATTTAGTAAACTTTCCAATTTTTGAGTACGCTTTTCATTTTGAGTGTTATCTCAATTTTTCCCTCAACTTGGTTCCCTCCATTTTCCATTCACACTTTGATCTTGAACCCAACAAATAATATCCAACATTCACCACCAACATTCAGTATTTCCAATGTTACGAAAGTACATACATAGCATAAGACACAAATCAAGTACACCTACATGACAGCAAGTAAATAATAAGCGTTAAAACAAACAAGTGAAATGATGTGTATGATGACATGAGAATGATGATGCAATGTTCACAAGCATTAAAAATGAGTATTTCCACAACCAATTCATATGATGTATTTCCACAACCAACAACAATGTTATAATTCCACAACCACATGAGACAATATTCATCATTATTCCACTATCCATGAATTTTTCGCATGATTCGTATGCCCATAAATTATGAATATATCACAATACACCAAAGGCATCATAATAGGCATTTCTAACAACACAATAGAATTATTGACATGTATTTTAGGCTATCAACATCACATAAGACCCCACATGGTCACACATATCACATGATATCTCAAATTCAACATTACACCACTTTTAGATCCTCACACGATCACAACATATAGATAGACATATTTTATGATTATCTTCCACCCATAACATGAAAGTTCATATACAAATTAACTACCCAGCCCACTCTGAAGTGTTAAGTCATAACCTTCCTGAAATGCCAAAATCGATCCACTAAACTTTGAACCCATGACCTTACTTTTCATGAACGGTCTCAAAATCAACTAAAACTATGAAATATAGAATATATGCATCAAAATAAAACCAACGATACTCATATTGCCTACTTTTGATTTGGGATCTAAACAGATCCTCAAAATGGGTTTTTAAAAAGCAAAAAAAATCATAACTTTACTTCAAAAATGTTCCCCATATTTTTGAGAATTTATAGCTGAAAGCCCAAGTCAAATCTATTCAAAATGAGGTTCAAATCAAAGAAAAAACATTTTGAGTTTTGCCGAGTAAAACCTTTGAAATCTGTGTTAAAATTAAGAATCGAAGTTGTTTGAAGATGCGATAGATGAAAAACTAGAAATTATAGAATTAAGAACATTATTCAATTGAAAAGGAGTGAAATTGAAATGTAAAATCAAGATCTAAGATTTTTGAAATTTTGAACAATTAATCAAGAATTAGAGTAAGAATGTAATACCCTGTACCTTTTTTAGCTAAAATCCATCCCTAGAATGTTAAGAGATAGATTCCAAAATGAACAACTATTTATTTCGTATGGAATTCTTCAGATTTAGACCTTTCATCATGTTAATAATTGAATAACCTTTCTAGCGATATAGATTTGCCTAAATCTGATAACTGAGTAAGAAGTTATGGCTATTTTAAGTTCCAGTCGTAAAAGACCATCATTTCGGTCATTTGCGCCTCGCGGAGAGGGTTTAACTGACAATTATCAAATTCTAGTAAAACTCCACGATATTGGCGTATCACGGAGAAGCCTTATTTCCTATTTGTCCATTTTCAGTAGCTCACCATGATGGGGGCGCGTCGCGGTGACGGTCCAAATGGCAACTTAGTATTGCATCATGATAGTTCCGCATCGCGGAGAGTTTCCAAATCCTAGTTGTCAATTTCCAGTAAGCCACCATTATAGGGGCGCATCGCAGTGGCAGGTAGAGTCGGGATTTTTGGGTCGTTTTTCAGTTCCGAATTAGAGTTTAATAGGGGAATTTTTGTCAATCCCCAGGGCCTCAATCCGTCTAAAATACATCATTAACCATATACCAAAACACTTTATTCTTATTTTATCACTTTTCTCTCAAAAGAAAACCTTAGATCATCAAACTTTTACCCCAAAAAATCCAAATTTCCTCCATTAGTTCTCCAAAGAAATTCAAGATTAAGGATTCCCAATACAACAACTCTAAGAATTCATCTCCGAAGAACAATCAAGATTTAAGCTTTTCATCAAAGATCATCAATTAAGGTATGTGGGGTTATGAACAAGGATACTCCTTTCATCCTTGTGCCCAAAACTTATTTTTAATTACAAAAGTTATTTGATTTTATGTAATTTCCCATGAAATTGAAGTTAAGGTTTATACCCAATATTGCTATAATAAGATTATGAGATTTCCAATGATTTTGAAGCTGAATTACATGATTATATTCATATTTTCATGTATATTGCAGAAATTTCCATATTTTTAATTGAATTATCAATGTTTACATTATCAAGCATGAACATATTGATGTTTTAACATGAGATTGATACATGGGTCATTAAGCCCTAATTAAAGATTGCTATTTCAAGAATTATTGTACTATAAGCACCCTATGACTAGATTCCTTTCAGATTATTGATAAATATTTGACCTTTTGGTTTCAGAATAGATATGAAATCTATTTTACAGATTCAGATTACAGATTTAACTTTATAGATATATAGTTGGTTTTAATTCATTATAAACCAGTATACTATTTTAAAAGTGGATTTCCATCAGAATAAGCATACAGATTTAATGGGAGTAGTATTTAGCACTGAGATGGGTATCTTACTATGGTTTCTACCCTAGAACTACGTGCCAATGTAGGATTTAGATTATTCCCACTTTTACATAGATGACAGATATGTGATCACTTAGATAGGTTATACTCCCTGGAAAGAGTATGACTCATCTCCCCAACGTGAGGATTCTTCCTTAGGAAGATGAGACGTTGGACTCCATGAATGCTCACATGGCTTATGTCGATTAGAAGAACCTCCCTATTAGTAAAGAAAAGTTTACAAAGAATTCCCTTCAGATAAAAGATAAACTATTTCCCAGATTTTAGAAACTAAGTGTAAAGGCTCACAAACTAACTTAGATATTACTTTACTTGAGATTTTAGTTACAGAACTACAGCTTTTAGTTTTCAGAAAGAAAGAGGTGAGTCCTTTTCACTTAGACTATATGATTTGAGAACAAAATGGAAATACAGATTTTAGAACTAAGTGTTATGACTCACAAGATTTACATTATATGCTTTACTATTCATGATTTATGATCTTCATATTTCAGATTGCTCAAGCCTAAGTGAGTCATTTACATTTAGCATGCAGAATTTTATAAACTGTGATGACATTATTTACTTATTGCATTCACCTCCATATACTCAGTATATCATCAAAGTACTGATCCACATATACGTCTATGTGCTACATTATCTCATAATGTAGGTTCAGGTGCTCAATCTCAGCAACGTGAGTGATTTTCGAGCATCTCATCTACATTTCTACAGTTGGTGAGTCCTCATAGTTCGGGGGCTTAATTATTCATATTACCAAGTTATTAGTAGACATTTCATTATTCATTTCAGACAGTTTAAGTCAACTGGGGCATGTCCCAGTGTCTCTCTAGATTCAGTCAGTAAAGGCTTGTCGGACTACTAGATTCAGTTCAGACGTTTGATTCTGTATCTAGATTTTTCGTTATTGTTTTACCAAGACTTGTGAGATTAGTATGCTTCAGATAAGATTTCAGCATTTATTATGTTTTCATGTTTATTTTCCCCTATTTTGAGATTCAGATTTAGTAGAAAGCAGTCAGGGTTGGCTCAGGAATACATGTATTTTGGAGCATCGTGTGGCGTCCCGGAACTTTAATTTCAGGGTGTTACAAAGAAAAGGATGAAATCTCACCTTAAATCCATAATAGAATCAAGAATTAGATGTTAATATAGCTTTCCAAGCACCCACAAGATTCACTTTTAAGATCTCATACTATTTTAGGGTTTAACTCTCAAGAGGCAAGGTGAAAAATAAGCTAAAATCGGATAAAATGGGCCTTTCTATACTGCACCTAGTTACCTGGAACAAAAAGGGCATAAATCGTACTTGCCAAATGCATTTTACCTTTAAGGCATAAAACTCATTCACCACATGTGTTTTACTGGTGCACCGAATTTTTAAGACCCAAACGGACTTCGACGGAGTGTCCGAGATTCATTCGAAATCCGATTTATGCAAATGAACTATGTAACCCACTAAATTCAATGTTTTGGATGCATTAACAAAGTCGTATTTTCAAAAGATATCGTTTTCACAGAGTTGAACCCCAAAATTTTAAATCACAATTTTTCAAAATGAGGATCGAAATTTAAAAGCCATAAAACCAAATCAAATATGTTACCGCCCTAAAATTAACGTTCCGGATCTCCTAGTGCACTCTGTTTAGACATCCATCATACGGATCAAAAGATAACCATAGAAGTGCAAAATAAGGCTCTCAAAGCCGCCAAAAACACAATATTGCATAAATAGTACCAAAATTCATGGGGAACATTTCAATTACCCCCACACCTCAGAAATACTATAATGCAACTACAGGAAGGGGTAAAACAGCCAAATCACATGAAAATACACATTTCACATATTTCATGAAAAAATTGATTGTTACAACATTGTTGCGTCACGTAGGTCCATGTATCATATACATGCATAAGTATTTTGGTAACTGAAGATATTTTGTGTAACAAAATCTCTTACTAGTATAAAGCGAAAATCAAGAAATTAAGGCAACATATATCTTGATTATGTAAGTTGATTAATTTCATTTTATTACTTTTTAAAATAATATATTCATAAATGATGATTAATTCCATAGTTTTGAAAATTTTGAAATGAATGAGGAATTTATTTTTTTCGGAAACTTTTCAGTTAGGTAGAGATTTGAGTTTTGTATATTGGGACATGTTAGATGCGATAATAGGTAAATATGACTTGACTTTGATGATATGACAATTTCTTACCCCGGTAATGTATAATAATTTGATCTCTTAGTGATATCCTTCTACTTCCTCTCTTTATTTCCATCGATATCTCTTTTCTTTTATTTGATATTATATTTTTTCCTTCTTGATCTTATTAAACAACTCGTGCATTTTCGTATTCAAAATTCTCTAAATTTAAATTTTTCAGGTTAACCCTTAATGATATAATATGTCCTGGAAGGTTTAAAATTATAAATTCTACGAAAACCTTTGGTATGTGCAAAAATCTAACTTTCTTAGATGTATCCTTGTTAATAAAATTGAGAGTGTAATTTGTCTTAATTGGAAGGTTTTCTTTCACTATTTTGTATACCACTCTGTTTTAATTTGTTTGTCTGATTTACATTAAATTTAAGAAAGTAAATAATTTGGTCTTAAATAAAAGATGTTTTGAAAGTACCAAACTTTTCATTAATCTTGTGGTAGGGGTGGGAAAAAACCGATTAATAGATAAATCAAATCGAAACAATCATTATTGGTTTAACAATTTTGGGTTATTGGGTTATCGGTTTTAAAAAACTTTTTACTGAGATATCGGTTTAATTTTTGGTTTTAAGATTATAGTTAACGGTTAAACCAATAACCCAATAAGATTATATTAAAAATTATATTTTTATCCCTAGTTATATAATATTGGCTTTATATTTTAAATACATACCCTATTATTTATTGCATTTTTATAGTTGTTGTCTTACTGTTATTCTCTTTTTTACAAACTTGTAGGCTTGTTGAGTTTTCACCCATTAATATGAACTATAAATCTACATTGAATTTCTTTTTTGAGAGATCGCTATCAATTGCTACTGCATTCTAGTTCGCCACTTAACTAAAATGAAAACAAGTTTGTTTTAGTAATAATGTATTTGAATTTTCTTCCACTTGTACTTTGTGTAGGCTTTTATGCATGAAGGTAGTGTACACATATGAACATATGAAAATAACAAAAGAAGGTGAAAACAATAAAGGGGACACATTCTTATCGGTTAAATCGATAAATCGAACCATTAAGGATCAAAATCGATAAACCAGAAATTGATAACACGCATCTTATTGATTTAGCGTGTTGACAAATCAAAAATTGATAAACTGAATCAATAATACTCAAAACCAAATCGAACTGGTCAATGCACACCCCTATCTTGTGGTCCTGAATAGAGATGGTAAAATCAAACCCAGCAGGTCCAATCCAACCTTGTACATTCGAGTTTGGGTTGGTTATTGATCTGCCCATTATTAGCTAAATACATGTCAACTCGTTTAAATTGGATTGATATGTAACCCAAATTGATTTTTGAGAAATCTTGTTAAATATTATAAGGACTTTATTTGATGTGTTATATATATAGTCATAATAACAAAAAAATAATTTCATTCGGTACTAAAAATTTATAAAAGAACAAATAATAAAATTAAAACTTAGTTAGAATTAGGCCGATTGAGTTATGAACAGGTAACTAACTTGTTTTGAACCAACCCATTTTTATGAACTGGTACCTAACTTGTTTTGACCCAACCCATTTTGACTCAAATAAATTTTGATCAGGTTGGACCTTGACCCATTTTGACCAATCAGTCCAATAGCCACCCTTGGTCTTGAACATGTCAGATGTAAAGTTAAAATTAAAAAGTTGTCAAAAGAGAAAAGTAATACAAATAAATTGAAAGGAGGAAAGTAATAAGACAAATAAGTTGAAAAACGGGAGTATTTCATTTTTTTCCTTTCTTAAAGTAGCTAATCTATTTTTTGTTACAACTAAAATAAACGTCTCACATGCATATATAAATTTTTTGTACATGCAGGAGCTACTATCGTTGCACAACAACATAGTAGTTACAACTTATGAAGGCACACACACATCCCTGCCTCGTAACGCCTCAAGGGTATGTGGACGTTCAGACGGTAACCACCAACTACAATGGCTCCATAGGTAGCGGTGGAAGTGGAGGAAGAACTTGTTATGGTGATTATAAAAAAATATATAAGTTTTTATTCCCTTTTTTATAAAATATTTATATTTATTACTCATATGCAAATAAAGATCTCAATTTGAGCTCTCTTTTTTGCTTCTTTACTCGTCTTTCTAATTTAATCATATATGTGGATTATATAAAAGTCAAATACATCTTAAATTTTAAGAACTCTTAATACTAACATTCAATTTATCATTCTTAAAACAAAGTATAAGTAATTCTTAATCATTATTTGAATTATAAATATAAATTAAACACTAAAAAAAATTAACAAAAAATATTACTTAACAAAAGCATAAAAGGATAATAGGGATTGTATGAAGGTAATATGACTCTAATTAATTTTTCAAAATAAATAAAGTAAATAATTAAATAATGATAAAAGTTATTGTTAATAAATTTAGATATGATCTAAACTTATAGTTGTAAAGAAAAAAATACTTATATATTGGTTTGTTTTTCGTAAGAGTAACGGTCCATCTCGTCATTACAAAATTATCCATGATAAATTTGTGAAAAGTTTTATTTTTCATTTGGTAATATTAACTTGAAGCAAAAATAACGATCATTTTATTTATTGTGTCACCTCTACCTTTTTGACTAAGATTTAAATCTTTCCATGTGTCTAGACAGACTCAAGCCCAATGAATTTAATTATTCATGGGTAATAATATCAATACTTTAGTTTGGAGTTCTTTAGGTATGAATTAAGGTCGTACAATATCCCTAAAACAAAATTAAGTTTAAAACATTCTTTCCGATAGAGTTTTCATATGAGTTTCTATTAGGGTCAACTTCAAATAATCATATCTCCTAGAATATAAGGAGTTAGGGAGACCAATTTCCATCAAATCAATGGTATTTGAGTTCTCTTTCAAATGCAATAAATCATTGGTAAATTCAAATTTGTTGTAAAAAGTTATGACTCTTTTACTGAGCGTTGTCTGGACTGAAATGGGAATTTCGTTGTAACGAGAATTCTAGTGATATTTAAATCAATTTCAGTCGTATTTTAGGTCTAAAAAACCCAAAGTTGATTCCCTAAATCTAGAGAGGTGATTTCTCAAAGTTTAAGGTCAAAGTGCTTCATTGAGGTAATTTTTTTCATTATTTTCTTCGTCTTTTAATCCTTTAACATCTTAGAATCCTTAAAAAGACCTTTAATGGTGAAATTTTTTAGGGAAAAATTCATGGGTGATTTTAATATGACCTAGAGCTGATTCTAAATTATGAATTAAAGATTTCTAACATGAATTTTATAAACTAGATTATGAATTTGTATGGTTAGAAACCTTGAATTCTGTAAAAAGGAGAACTTTAGCATAAAACCTCAATTAATGGAGATAGGTTAAATTTGAAAGATTTAGTTAATGGCTAATTGACCTTGGAAAATGATATAGACCTTGAATTAATGATAGAATTTGTGGGTTTTAATCACCAAGATATTTATTTGAAGAGTAATTATTTAATTACTCTTATTATTGCTTGATTTTTAGATGATGGCTTATTCCAAGGCATGAAGGAAAGGAAAGAGCAACCTTGTTGCAGTTTGCTTCTCCAAAAGTTTGATGTCTAGGTAGGCTAGGTTAATGAGTAAAAGACTGTGCTACTTCATATTTTCATAATTTAGAATTAATGGGAGAAAGCATGTCTAGTCCCACGGACTTGAAGTTGAGGTGGATAAAGACATAAGAACTTTACTTTAATCCCGAAATTATGTTATTGATTGATTATGTGTTACTTCTGATACTATGCAGTATGTGCCCGAAAAATTAATTATGGATAAAGTGTGCAAGCATGATGTCATTATATTGTTCTAGTGATGAATCTAGTTGATTTACAAAGATATTAAGTTGTATGTTGTACAATAATATGATGAGGAGAATTACGCTAGGGTTAAATATTGATGAGCATGGTAATATCAAAGGGATAAATAACTGAAATCAATATTAGAATTGTATTATGTGGAAAGAGGTAGAGGAAAATGATATGCTTTAATATGCTTGTTATAAGTGGTGATATTAGAACCCAAGTTGCAGTATTTAAGAAAGTAGTGGTATTTTAATAATAAATGAGTAATTAAGACTCCAATAGTGACTTGTATTCTTAAGATTTATGTTGTGATTTATTTTATGATATTCTCATTTTGGTTTTGATAAAAATACTTTATCTATTAGATGCTCGTGACGGGCTAAATTGGTGATAATGATGATTTATTGAATTGTATCTATGAGAGGCTTATTTGATAATGATACCTCCATGAAGTAATGCCAGGACTGTCTTGTTGATAATCATGATGAATTATTGAAATAATGTTCGTGAGAGGGTCAAAATATTGATAAATGAAAGAACTTTATCGAATTGCCTTTTGATTTTAAGTGCACTTGTAAATCTAGTACGCCATATTGTATCCTGAGAGAGAGTATGAATTTGATAAAATGTATATAATATGGTTATGGAAGATTGGGTATCATGCCTGTACAAGTATAGATACCAATGTTACTTATTTATGGAGGATCGGATATCACACCGGTACGAATATAGAAATTGATATTATTTATTTATGGAGTATTGGGTACCACACCAGTATGATAATGAAGTAATCCTGTAACACCCTCAAATTTTTAGGGTATTTTATTTTTGGTCTTTTCGTGCCTGAAATATTAATTTTTTACTCAAATTATGTTTGGGGATGTTAAAAGAGCAATATAGAAGAATTTCAGAATTTTTGGATGGGGTTTGGGCCAGTTTTGAAACACAGAGGTAGTAAGCCTCCGCAATAGCCCTGCGTTGCGGAGGCTGGTGTCCACGATGGGGTTTATAGCGCAGAGGATAGCCTCCGCGATTGCCCCTACGCCACAAAAATTGTGTTTCCCTACGATTTTATATAAATCCCAAGGAGGGATTTTTGGTTTTTTCTTATTAAACCCATTCCCCATGATTTAAAGCATCCCATAAACGTTACATCAACTATAAAAATCCCAAAAAAAACATTCCATAAAAATAGAGGAGAAAACTACCTGGGGTTAAAAAATTTAAGCTTCAAGAGTCAAATTTCCCTACGTTTTCATCTTTATCAAGGTATGTGGGACTATCCTTGTAATACCCCGATCGTTTCTTAAGCCTAAATCCGTCTTTCGAGTGGATATATATGAATTCCAAAGTGATTGAAATTTAAACCATGTTGTATTTATCTAATTTATAAATATCTCTTTAGAGCATTGAATAATCTTTCCATCGATACCAATTTCATCAAAATCCAACATCGAATGAGGAACTTATGGCTGTTTTACTAAACTCTATCGGATCGCCCAGGTCTGACGGTCGACCTGGCTGACCATCAGGTCCTTGGTGGACCGTCAAGTGTTCCTTCAAGTCAGTGACCCCTCTTCCTATTCACCGTTCAACGGCCAAGATGGTGGACCGTAAAAAAGTAGATGGACTGTCAAGGGGTCCGTCAGGTAGAGACAGAATGTCTCGTTTCTGTCCCTCGAGTGACAGACGACTTGGTCATCCATCAGTTTCCTGACGGACCGTCACTTCAACCGTCACGCTGAAGAAGAATGTTCTAGTTTTGGCACTCGAGTGACGGATGATCTGGTGGACCATCAGGAGACTTGACGAACCGTCAGATCGACCTTCACAGGCCCCGATCAGCGAATTTCAATTTTTTTAAAAAGGCATTTTGATCATTTTCGCCCCATATGGTCTTATATATATATCCTAGTAGAGAATAGTCATTCATTATTCTCCTTTCCTCTTCCAAGAAACATGTAGAAATTAGGGTTTATTCCAAAATGCACAAATTCAATCTTCTTCCAAGAAATTCAAGGATCTTCTATGGATTTCTCCAAGTTGTTCGAGAATTAAGTTCCCCAAGTCAAGGGCATCTAGAATCTTGGTCTAAAAGTGGGAGAAAGAAGTTCCAAACAAGTTTCTACATCTCCAAAATCATAATCCAAGGTATGTGGGGCTTGAACAAGAACACTCCTTTCGTTCTTGTACCTAAAGATTTACTTTCTATTACTGATTTACATGATTTTGCAAGTGGGTTTACACCCAAATTTCTTTATTTATGATTTATGAGATTTGAGTTGAATAAGTTTGATATTTATGATTATTTCACCATCATTTTTTTTTAAATTGAGAATTTATTTCATGAGTTATATATTGTCATTACGTATTGATGATTTCTAAACGATTTAAGACAAGTGTCATAAGTTATGCCTTTCTATGAGAAATTTGACTATTGAATATACATCGATATTTGAGATTGAAATTCAAGAATGAGTCCTATGATGTTTCCTTGAAGATTTTGATATTTGAAAATGATTCAAAAAGCAAATGTACTAGATATTGAGAAAGATTGTGTTGAGTTAAGTCGGGTTAGGAATCCACAAGAGGTTTATGATTTGCAAATGAGATATATATATTTATGTTTTTGTCTTTGAAATAGACCCATGAGTTGATATTGATTAAGGTGGATTTCCTAACGCGTTCTGAGCTGAGTCTAGGAGGAGTATTTAGCACTGAGCGGAAAATGTGGTATTTCTCCGAAACTACGTGACACTATAGGATTGATGTTGATAATTGTGGGCCAGAGGCCGAGTATGGGATTGTGATAATGAAATTAAGGTTTTACTTCCTAGAAAGAGTACAACACCCCCGCCAATGTGGGGTTCTCTCCTTAGGAGGGCAAAACATTGGACTCCATACGGCTCACATGGTGTAGTTATGTCGGTTATAAGAATATCCCACGTCCATAATGATCTAAGTACCATGAGATAGTGATGATAGGCGAATTTACACGCCTATAGCGCTATATTTTACCCATATTTTAGCCATGTTTTGAGGACAAATTATATAATTCATGCACTTTTAGTCCTTTTTCCTGTAAGTGAGCTAACGAACATGATTAGCAAGTTTTCAGGTATAAATGATGCAGAATTCAGCATTTTATGGATAACTTGACGCCAAAGTAAGCTTCACGAAAGGAGGAAACCAAATCTTGGACGCCAAGGACCAAAAGTGGCGCATGGAAAATCTGTCCCGGGCAAAAACAGCAATTCTGAAGACTTTGGGGACTAGCAGTAACTTATTAGGATTAGGATAATGATACCTTAACCTAGTAGGATGGGTTAAGTAATTCATTAGCTTAGTAGGAATAGGATATGGGTATTATAAATACCCTATTCTGCTAGAGATTTTAATCATTCTTCCATTACTTTTAACTTCGAATTACAATTCTAATTCTACTTTTCAATTCTTATTCTACTTCCGCAAGACCTTTTCTATTAATTCTACTTTTTATTCTTCTTTTATTCATCTAATCAATTCTTAATTTCCGCAACAAGAGAAACATTACTTTGCAAGGAATTCACGCCTAACGCCTACCACACTTTGCTACACGAAATATTTATTGTGGTATGATAACAATGTCTATTGTGATTTCCTTCACACTCATGGGTAACTAAACTTCTCTGTTGGGGTTATGGAAGCCATATGAGATACTATTTATTGCTATGAGTTTGTGAATTCGTGACACGTATATTGCTTATATTATTATTCTCTTCATCTTAATCTAAATTCTTTGTGGTTACAAACGCATAGAATACGCCAGTATAGCATTAACTTGTTTGAAAGAAAGGTTATATGTCTGGAAAAGAGATAATATCAAGGTAATAGGGTCCCATCCCCTATTAAAAAGTTAGTGCCGTAACTGGATTAACCTCTTGGAGAATTTGTACCGTTAGATACGCTTTAAGCTCGAAAGAGATAAAGTGAAATAGTCCTTGTTCAGGTCAAAAGATGCTTGGATTTACCATCGAATACAATTCTCTATAAGCACATGCATGTCTGAACTCCGCATAACTCATAGCCAATAGAGACGTATAACTCATAAGGTGGACATAACCCCAACTTCTCAATTCTCATCGTTTACATCTTACTAAACATTCTTTCTTTTTACTTTGCTATTTCTGTTTTTTCTCTACTATTTGGTTACATTACTTGCACAACAAGACTCCCCCCTTTTCGAGACTTTTACTAAAAGTCTAGTAATCTTTGCTTACTTGTTGACCAAGCTATTCCTTGTGGGATCGATACCCAACCCAGTTGGGTTCTATATTTGACAAACGACCGCATTACACTCCGACGAGAGCTGTAGATTAAGCGTTATCAGATAGCAAGTTACTCTAAGTCATGATTCAAAGAGTTTGAGTTGAGTTAAATGACTTACGAGATTTATGAAGCATATGTTATTACTCATGACTTATGAAAATGATGTTTTAGATAATTCAAGTGAAGAGAGTTATTATTGTCAGCATGCATGATTTTCTTATACATTTATGATATTATTTAAAATGTTGCATTCACCCCCACATACTCAGTACGTTCCCAAGTACTGTCTCTCATACTCTTTTGTATTCTATATTTCCTCATGATATAGGTTCAGGTGCTCAGTCTCAGCAGCTACAGTGATCTTTGAGTACCTTCATCTACATTTCTACGGTTGGTGAGTCCTCATGGTTCGAGGACCTATGTCTCCGATTTTGTCTTGTTAATAGATGGTTGTTTACTTTCACTTCAGTACGAGTCAGTTAGGGATCTGTCCTAATGGCTCCTCAGTCCTATGTAGTAGAGGCTTTGTCAGACTAGTGTACTAGCGTGTACAGATATTTTAGTATTTTGTTTGTACAGGGCAGTATTACTTCATGTTTTAGTATGTTCATGACATAGTTATTCCTCTTTATCTTAGCATGATTTGCGCTATAATGAGTTCTGAAAGTGATGACAATCTTAGAGAGTTAGCTTGTGGCCACGTGTGGCCTTGAGCACCATGTGACATCTCGTGGATAGGTTTTTGGGGCATTACAAGATTGGTATCAGAGCCTAAGTTTCAAGGAGTCCTAGGGAGTCTGACAAGCCACATTACATAGAGTCTTGATCATCGGTGTGTAGCGCGCCACATCTATGAGCAAGAGGCTTCAGGACGTATTAGGAAAAGTTGTTTCTTTCTTTCAATAGTCTATCGTGCCTATGAATGTTTCTCTCTGCTATTAATTCGTTCTTTCTTATGACAAAAAATGCCTCCTCATAGAGCTCGCAGAAATAATGAACGACCTCAACCCGTTGACCCTTTAGGTAAGACGGTGTCCCATGCTGAATTTTGGGAAGTTTTCCAAGCGCTAGCCCAGGCGGTCACCGACAACGCTCAAGCCAACACCCAGGATACTGTTCCACCTCTACAAGGGAATAATTCTGTTGCAGCCTGGGTTTGTGACTTTATGTGAATGAATCCACCTGAGTTCTATGGGTCGAAGGTAGGTGAGGACCCGCAAATGTATTTAGATGAAGTGAGAAAGATGACTCATATTATGCACATGACTGAGGATGGGAGTGTTGGATTGGCTGCCTATTGAATAAAAGATGTTGCTTATGATTGGGTGGAGATGTGGAGGAAGAGTAGAGGGGAGAATGATACTTCTGTGACTTGGCGATTATTCCAAGATGCCTTCTTAGATAGATTCTTTCCCTCGAATCTGAGGGAAGAAAAATTAGAATAACTTATGAGCATGAGACAGGGCCCCATGACAGTTAAGGAGTATTACCATAATTTTAATCAGTTATCTAAGTATGCTCCCGGTATGATGGCTAATTCTAGAACTAGTATGAGTAAGTTCTTGGCCGGTGTATCTAGTTATGTTATGAAAGAGTGTAGATCCACTATGCTTAATAGGGACATGGACCTTTCAAGACTAATGATTCATGCTCAGCAGATTAAAGTGGACAACGTGAAGGAGAGAGAGAGAGAGTGATAGGGAATAAGAGAGTTAGATCAGAGCAGAAGGGGTATAGTCAGGCTAGATTTTCTGGAGATATCCGCCCTCAGTTCCAAAGCCGTTCACTTGTGCCAGCGCCTTCATCATCTAGTACTCTTGTATTCAGAATTAGGCCGGAGCAGGGTAATAGGCCTACTATGTCCAGGTCCCAGGACAGTGTAAGTAACAGAACTCGTCCTCCCCCATGTATGAAGTGTGGTAGAGACCATCTCGTTGAGTGCTTAGTCAGTTAGAGGGGTTGTTTTGGTTGCGGTAAGTTGGGCCACAAGTTCAGGGGTTGACCTTATACTAGACAAGGAAGTCGCTATATTCCTCCTCAGAGTCAGACTATTAGTGCTCCATCCCCTGTAGTTCGTCCTACTCCTCTTCAGGGTGCCTCATCTAGTACTGCAGGTGCTCAGCTCCAGAATCGCTTTTATGTTATACCACCCCGCCAGGAGCAGGAGGATTCACCATATATTGTTACTGGTATGCTACGTGTATTTCATTTTGATGTGTATGTGTTGCTGGACCCTGGGTCAAGTCTTTCTTATGTGACTCCATTGGTGGTTTTGAATTTTGAAATCAGTGCTGAAAAGATTTCTGAGCCTTTTCTAGTCTGTACACCAGTCGGTGAATCTGTTGTTGCTAAGCAAGTATATAAGAAATGTCCTATCATTGTTCTTAACAGACTCATGTTTGCAAATTTGATTGAGCTAGACATGGTTGATTTTGACATTATTCTGGGTATGGATTGGCTTCACTCTTGTTATCCGTCTATAGACTGTCGTACCCATGTAGTCAAGTTTCAGTTTACCAATAACCGAGTCTTTGAGTGGTCCAAAAATTCTGTATCTCCCAAAAGTCATTTCATATCCTATCTTAAAGCTAGGAAATTGATATCCAAGGGTTGTATCTATCATTTAGTCCAAGTTAAGGACACTAAGTCTGAGACTCCAACTATTCAGTCTCTTAGTGTTGTCAATGAGTTTCCTGATATTTCCCTGGAAGATCTCCCAGGGGTACCTCCTGATAGAGAGATATAATTCGGAATTGATCTTCTCCCTGATACACAGCCTATTTCTATTCCTCCGTATCGTATGGACCCTGTAAAACTTAAGGAGTTGAAAAAGCAACTCAAAGATCTTCTTGATAAGGGTTTTATAAGGCCCAGTGTGTCTCCCTGGGGTCCACCCGTTCTATTCGTGAGAAAGAAAGATGGTTCATTGCACATGTGCATTGACTATCGTCAGCTTAACAAGGTCACAGTCAAGAACAAGTACTCTCTTCCTAGAATTGATGACCTATTTAATCAGCTGCAAGGTGCCAGCTACTTCTCAAAAATAGATTTGAGATTCAGCTATCACCAACTTAAAGTCAGAGAGTGTGATATTCCAAAGACGGCTTTCCACACTCGTTATGGTCATTTTGAATTCTTGGTGATGTCCTTCGGGCTAACGAATGCCCCGACAACTTTTATGGACCTCATGAATCGGGTCTTTAGACCGTACCTAGATATGTTCGTTATTGTGTTTATAGATGATATCCTTGTATATTCCCAGAGTGAAAACGACCATGTAGATCATCTTCAAATTGTTTTACAGACCCTTAGGGATCAACAACTATTTGCCAAATTTAGCAAGTCTGAATTTTGGCTATGGTCAGTTGCTTTTCTGGGCCATATTGTTTCTTCTTATAGTATTCGAGTTGATCCTCAAAAGGTAGAAACTGTGAAGAATTGGCCTAGACCTATTTCCCCGTCTGATATTAGGAGTTTCTTAGGTCTAGATGGATACTACCGTTGTTTTGTCGAAGGTTTCTCTTCCATTGATGCTTCTTTGACCCAGTTGACCAAAAAGAAGGTTAAATTCCAGTGGTCAGATTCTTGCGAGAAGAGTTTTCAGGAGTTGAAAACTCGAGTCACTTCATCCCATGTGATGACCCTGCCTAATGGTGTAGATGATTTTGTGGTATATTGTGATGCTTCAAGAGTTGGTCTGGGTTGCGTATTGATCCAGAAGGGTAAGGTTATATCCTATGCCTCCAGGCAGTTGAAACCTCACGAGAGGAATTATTCGACCCATGACCTCGAGTTAGCTGCAGTGGTTTTTTCTCTGAAAATCTGGAGACACTATTTGTACGGTGTTCATATTGATGTCTTTACGGATCATAAGATTTTATAGTATGTGTTCACTCAGAGAGAATTGAATCTTCGACAGAGGCGATGGTTAGAATTACTAAAGTAT
The DNA here is from genome assembly GCA_030864215.1 of Capsicum pubescens. Classification (NCBI taxonomy): domain Eukaryota; kingdom Viridiplantae; phylum Streptophyta; class Magnoliopsida; order Solanales; family Solanaceae; genus Capsicum; species Capsicum pubescens. Next base: position 281,316,940 of record CM061542.1, read on the forward strand.
TACGATATAAGTGTGTTGTATCACCCGGGCAAGGCCAACGTAGTGGCAGATGCCCTTAGCAGATCGTCCATGGGCAATGTGATGCATATAGAGAGAGAAAAGAGAGAGTTGGCCTACGAAGTGCATTATTTATCTAGGTTGGGTGTTAGATTGCTTGACTCGGCCGAGGGTAATGTTTGGGTTCAGAGTAGTTCTGAATCTTCCCTAGTTTTGAAAGTGAAGGAGAAGCAGAATATGGATTCTCATTTGGATGAATTGAAAGCGTCTGTCAAAGACCAAAAGGTGGAGGTTTTCTCCCAAGGGGAGATGGTTTATTGAGATTTCAGAGCAGATTGTGTGTGCCTGATGTTGATGATCTGAAAAAGAGAATTATGGTTGAGGTGCATGGCGCGCGGTATTCTATTCATCCCGGTGCTACCAAGAGGTACCGCGATTTGTGGGAAATTTATTGGTGTAATGGTATGAAAAAGGATATAGCAAAGTTCATAGAAAAGTGTGCAACTTGCCAGCAGGTAAAGATAGAGCACCAGAGACCCGGTGGCGTGATGCAAGAATTTGGCATTCCATCTTGGAAGTGGGAAGTGGTGAACATAGATTTCGTGACTGGTTTACCTCTCTCTTGTCATCATCATGATTCTATTTGGGTCGTTGTAGACAGGTTGACTAAGTCAGCAAATTTTTCTACCAGTATATACATCTTTCACCGCGGAAGACTATGCTAAGCTGTATATTCGGGAGTTAGTTAGGTTACATGGAGTTCCGTTTTCTATCATCTCCGATAAAGGTACTCAGTTTACTTCTCAGTTTTGGAGAGTCTTTCAGAAGGGTCTTGGCACCCATGTTTATCTTAGCTTCGCTTTTTATCCACAGACAGATGGTCAGGCTGAGAGGACTATCTAGACTTTGGAGGTTATGTTGAGGGCTTATGTTCTTGATTTCAAATGAAGTTGGGATGAACATTTTCCGTTGATTGAATTTGCTTACAACAATAGTTTCCATGCTAGCATTGGACTGGCTCCTTTTGAAACTTTGTATGGGAGAAGATTTAGATCTCCCATAGGTTGGTTCGAAGTGGGTGAAGCTACTGTGATTGGACCTGATGTTGTATTTAAGGCTATGGGGAAAGTTAAGTTAATTTGGGAGAGGTTAAAGACAACCCATAGTCATCAGAAGTTGTATGCAGATGTGAAAAGAAGACCTCTTGAGTTTGAAGTCGATGATTTGGTGTACTTGAAAATTTCACCCATGAAAGGGGTGAAAATATTTGAAAAGAAAGGGAAGATGATTCCCACATATGTTGTCCCTTATAGAGTTTTGAATCGTGTTGGGAAAACAACTTATGAGGTTGAGTTGCCTACAGAATTGTCAGTTGTCAATCTTGTGTTTCATGTTTCTATTCTCAAGAAGCACATTAGAGACTCTATTGTTGTTGATCTGTCAGAAAGTTGTGATGTTCAGAATAGCCTTTCGTATGATGAAGTCCCACTTGAAATCCTAGATTATCAAGTCCGTAGACTAAGGAACAAAGAAGTTCCCTTGGTTAAAGTTCTATGGCGAAATCAATTAGTAGAGGGTGCCACTTAGGAAAAAGAAGTAGATATGCGAGCTAGTCACCCTCATCTTTTCTCCGCGAGTTCAAATCAAGCTGAAGGTACTATTCCCTTAATTCAATTTCTAATCTAATGTATTCAGCTATATGGTTATTCCCTTTATGATTTGTGCATTTGGTGAAGTACTTAAAAGTTGAGGGTATAGTGTTCCCTTTAATGTGAGTCGTTCCAGCTGGGCGTCCTCATTCTCTCTTGTTCTTGGACTATCTAGCAACATTCGAGGACGAATGTATCCAAGGGGGAGATATTGTAATACCCCGATCGTTTCTTAAGCCTACATTTATCTTTTGAGTGGATATGTATGACTTCGAAAGACATTGATATTTAAAACATGTTGTATTTCTATAATTTCTACATTTTTTCATGTAGAGCATTGAATAAGATTTCCATCGATACCAATTACATCAAAATTCGACATCGAACGAGGGAGTTATGGTCGTTTTACTAAACTATATCGGATCGCCCAGGTCTGAAGGTCGACCTGGCGGACCGTCAGGTCCTTGGTGGACCGTCAAGTGTCCCGTCAAGACAAGGCAGTGACCCCTCTTCCTGGTCACCTTGTGACGGCCAAGATGGTGGACCGTCAAAAAGTTGACGGACCGTCAAGGGGTCCATCAGGTCGAGACAGAATGTCTCGTTTCTTGCCCTCGAGTAACGGACGACTTGGTGGTCCGTCAGTTTCCGAACGGACCATCACTTCGATCGTCACGTGAGGTAGAATGTTCCAGTTTTTGCACTCAAGTGACGGATGATCTGGTGGACCGTCAGGAGACTTGACGGACCGTCAGATCGACCGTCACAGTCCTCGATCAGCGAATTTCAACTTTTTCAAAAGGGTATTTTGGTCATTTCTTCCCCATATGGTCTTATATATATATCCTAGTAGAGAATAGCCATTCATTTTGCTCCTTTCCTCTTCCAAGAAACATCTAGAAATTAGGGTTTCTTGCAAAATGCAAAAATTCAATCTTCTTCCAAGAAATTCAAGGATTTTCCATGGATTTCTACAAGTTGTTCGAGAATTAAGTTCCCCAAGTCAAGGGCATCAAGAATCTTGGTCTAAAAGTGGGAGAAAGAAGTTCCAAACAAGTTTCTACATCTCCAAAATCATAATCCAAGGTATGTGGGGCTTGAACAAGAACACTCTTTTCGTTCTTGTGCCTAAAGATTTACTTTCTATTACTGATTTACATGATTTTGCAAGTGGGTTTACACCCAAATTTCTTTATTTATGATTTATGAGATTTGAGTTGAATAAGCTTGATATTTATGATTATTTCACCATCATGTTTTTTTTTTAAATTGAGAATTTATTTCATGAGTTGTATATTGTCATTACGTATTGATGATTTCTAAGCGATTTCAGACAAGTGTCATGAGTTATGCCTTTCCATGAGAAATTTGAATATTGAATATATATTGATATTTGAGATTGAAAGTCAAGAATGAGTCCTATGATGTTTCCTTGAAGCATTTGATATTTGAAAATGATTCAAAAAGCAAATGTACTCGATGTTGAGAAATATTGTGTTGAGTTGAGTCGGGTTAGGAATCCACAAGATGTTTGTGATTTGCAAATGAGATATATATATTTATGTTTTGTTCTTTGAAATAGACCCATGAGTTGATATTGATTAAGGTAGATTTCCTAACGCGTTCTGAACTGAGTCTGGGAGGAGTATTTAGCACCGAGCGGAAAATGTGGTATTTCCCCAAAACTATGTGCCACCGTAGGATTTATTTTGATAATTGTGGTCCAGAGTCCGAGTATGGGATTGTGATAATGAGATTGAGGTTGTAATCCCTGGCAAGAGTACAACACCCCCGCCAATGTGGGGTTCTTTCCTTATGAGGGAAGATGTTGGAATCCATGCGGCTCACATGGTGTAGTTATGTCGGTTATTAGAAACTCCCACATCCATAATGATCTAAGTACCATGAGATACCGAGTCACTCTAATTCAAGATTCAAAGATTTTGAGTTGACTTAAATGATTTAAGAGATTTATGAAGCATATGTTATTACTGATGACTTACGATAATGATGTTTTAGATAATTCAAGCGAAGAGAGTTATTTTGTCAGCATGCATGATTTTCTTATACATTCATGATATTTTTTTAAAACATTGCATTCGCCCCCACATACTCAGTACGTTCCCAAGTACTGACTCTCATACTCTTTTGTATTATATATTTCCTCTTGATATAGGTTCAGGTGCTCAGTCTCAGCAGCCACAGTGATCTTTGAGTACCTTCATCTACATTTCTGTGGTTGGCCAGTTCTCATGGTTCGAGGACCTGTGTCTCCAATTTTGTCTTGTTAATATATGGTTGTTTACTTTCAGTTCAGTACGAGTCAGTTGGAGATCTATCCCAATGGCTCCTCAGTCCTATGTAGTAGAGGCTTTGTCAGACTAGTGTACCAGTGTGTACAGAGATTTCAGTATTTTATTTGTACAGGGAAGTATTACTTCATGTTTCAATATGTTCATGACATGGTTATTCCTCTTTATCTTAGCATAATTTGCGCTATAATGAGTTCTGAAAGTGATGACAAGCTTAGATGGTTAGCTTGAGGCCACGTGTGGCCTTGAGCACCATGTGACATCTCGGGATAGGTTCTTGGGGCATTACAATCCTAGATCTTATGGTCATAGGTTGACCATTTTAACATGTTTTAAAGATCTACAATTATGTATATCTAAAGGATTGTGGAAATAGTTTGAAGGACACATATTATGAAATCATTTTGATAAAAGTGTGTAATAATTATGACGTTGTCCATAAATTTGAGTCATAATCATGTACATATATGAAGTGTGTTTTGAAAAGTGAATTATGTACATGGTTTATGAAATTTCCCCTTGCATGATGAGATTTATTGTCTTAACATGTATGGGTTGTTCAAATGCGTGACTAAAAGTTGAGTTTAAATGTTTTACTATCATTATGGGTTGACATTATGTGATGATCAAATGAGAGCGCGCTTTATTAATTATAAAGGCTCATTATGTTAAATGAGAGTTTGCTTTATTAATTAGTGTGCAATATGCGGGCTTGTATGAGGAAGTTCACATCTGGTCTCTCAGATGTTTTTGTGCTAGAATGTAAGGGGGCAATGCTTAACAAGAACATGAATATATTCAAGCTAACAGTGTATATGCAGTAGGTAGAAGAGGTAAAAAAGAGGCGGGTAGAGGTAGAGGAAAAAGAAAGGCAGGCTAAGAGGGCTAAGTCTGCAGATCGAAATATCAGTCAACAATAAGGTGAAAATAGGATAAGAAATCGACGAAGAAGAATTTTTGGAGCAATGCATAGTCATCAGCTAGATCCCACCACCCATACCTCAAGTCGATGAATAGTTCAAAATTTTTTAATATAACAACGGGCCACGAGTTCAGGGCACTCAATCTCAGGGAAGTGTGGCTCATTCATACAGACAATACCCTTATTGTGACGCCTATGGAAAGAATCATCCAGGAATATGTTATTTAGAAAGTAACTTGTGCTTCAAATGTATCCAGACAGTCCATACCCAGGAAAAATTCCCCTCAGCCAGAGGAAACTTGGGAGCTTCTAAGTCCCAAGACACTTCCAGAGCTCCGCCACCCAAGGATACCCTTATGCTACTGGAGGTAGTCGAAATTGGTTATATATTTTATCTACTCACCAGGACTCAGAGGCCTCTCCAGATGTTGTTATAGGTATGTTACAGATTTTCTCCCGTGATGTGTATGTGTTACTTGATCCTGAGTCTACTTTATGTTATGTGACACCTTATGTGGAAGTCGGTTTTGGATTTGAGCTCTAAAATATTTCTGAACCATTCTCTATCTTCACCCTTGTTGGTGACTATTGTGGCTACGAGAGCTTATCGAAATATGTGGTGTCTGTTTTCCATCGAGATGTTGTGACTGATCTTGTAGAACTTGATATGGTTGATTTTGATGTTATTTTTTGAATGGATTGGCTCCATTCATTTTATGCTACGTTAGACTATAGAACCAGAAATTTCATCTTATCTTTTCCTACTGAGCTAGTAATAGAGTGGGAGGGGTATTCTCTTGCACTTAGAGGGAAATACATATCTTATCTTAGAGCCCGTAAGCTCATATCCAAAGGTTGTTTGAACCATCTTGTTCGGGTCAAAGATTCTAGCACTAAAATTCCCTTCCTATGGTTAATGAATTCCCAGAAGTCTTTCCTGACGATCTTTCTAGGATACCCCTAGATAAGGAGATAGATTTCTGTATTGGCATGTTGCTAATAACCCAACCTATTTCTATTCTTCTATACAGAATGGATCCTGCTGAATTGAAAGAGTTGAAATAGCAGTGTAACAACCTGAAAATAAACCCTGGTCTCCACACGGCGCTTACGGTCCCAAAAGATCATAAGCTAACCCATGAGTTGATATCTGCTGTGAGCAATAAATAATATACTAATAATAAAAGACATGCACGTAAGTAATCTAAAGACGCCATAAGATTTTAGAAAAAAAAAGAACTAAACACTGATAACAATACTGAATCATAGTTCTGAACGTGTCTATAAACATACTAAAAATAATGGAAAAAACAACTAAACAACTGTCTATCTGTTTGAATGTCTGAAAGCTTCTAAAACTGACTGACTGTTGAATTGATGGGACAAATTCACAACTAACTCCGTCTGACTAAATAATTGGACTACTGAATTAATCGAATATAAGATAAACTTGTCCTCAAAGTATGAGGACTCACCACTGCTGCTGATGCTGGCTGACTGGTTCTGTCTAAGCTAAGTCGAGAAACTGAGTGTCTAAACCTATGATATAAGATATCATAGTGCAAGAAATGAGTATGAAATTAGTACTTTGAATGTACGGGTATATGAGATGAGGCTAGGCTGAAATGCATGGGTTAACTGAACACAAAGTAATAACTGGCAGAATAACATGAGATAACTGAATAAACATGCATGAAAATTGAACTACTGAAGGTGCAAGACCAAGAATGTAATGTATCTGAAATAATCTGTGAAACTGAAATACTAAAATCTGGTAACTGCATAACTGATAGTTGTATGCCATGGTCAAGCAACATGGCTGAATTCTGTACGGATTACTAGACTGAGACTGTGGGAGGTATAATCTTACTGACATGTCCCGCTCTGAACTGATTGGGGGTCTAACCTGTAACCCCAGTTGGAAGGGGTGTCAGTACCGTGCCACGGTTACAAACAATGGTTGTGTGGATCCACTATGTAAACACGTTATATTTGACCTCCCCGAGTTTTAATCTATTTTTTCGACATTAAATATTTATATTTTTATCCAACATCTACTTTAGATCTTATTTCATTTTTAATAAGTTTTAGTTGAAAATAAATAAATAAATAAAGTTACATTTTGAGATATTTTTATTTTATTTCTATTTTTATTTTTAAAATAATACAAAAAATTCAAAAATATATTCTTTTTTTTAATAAATAGGCGAATAGTTTTAGTATTATCTTAGTTTTATTTATTTTAGATTATTTATAAACTTTTATTGTATTTTATTAAAATATAAAAATTAATTAGTTAATATTTTTTCATTTTTAATATTTATTTTAGTTTATTATCAAAAAATAATATAATAAAAATAAAAAATATAAATTTTATCCTAAACTACCCCAACCACCCCTAGCTTTACCTCAACCCCCTCAACTTCCCATCCTACACATACTATATTACACACGCACGGACAGACAACACAAAACACAGAGAGAGACAAAGCTTGAGAGAACCAAAAACCAAAAAAAAAGGGAGAAACTTAGAAATGGAAGAAAGTAAGAAAGGGAAGGATTAAAGATAAAAAAAGATTAGGGAAAAAGGAAAAGAAAAGGCTCAGGAAAGAGGGTAACAATAGAGTTCATTGTTTGGTTCACGATTCGAGGTTCATGGCTTCTTCTTTCTTTTAGTTCGGATTATTTTCGCAAGAAGTAATTTTCAATTTGTTCTTTATATAATATAACGTTGTAATCATGCGGGATTTAATTTTAATATTACAAAGTTTGTAGAATTTTCTATGTGTTTGAATTATTATTATTATTATTTTTTATTTTTTTTATTTTTTTTGGTTTCCCAAGGTATTCCCACAGCCGATAGCCGTAAGATTTATCCTCCGTTCCTCGGTCAACGCATTTTGTGGTAGGGAACTGGCCACAGAGTTTGCTCTATTTGCCAGAGGCGGGGATCGAACCCCCGACCTCTTGCTTAAGGGACATAGCGTTGAACCACTATGCCAACTCTGGTGGTTTATTATTATTATTATCTAAAATTGCTTTTCCTGTTCTAACATATTACAGTTAGTGTTAAGTACGTGAGATCATAGTTAATTGAACTATTTACTAAGGTTTTCGTTAGGAGTGTAGAAAATGTATACTAGGGATTAGAAGTAATAACATTAGATTTTGGGTTGTAAGTTGGTGAAAACGTAGATAAATGTAAACATAAGTTGCCTACTTTAAGATTATTATACATGATATAATAGTATTATATTAGGAGAAAAAAAAACGGTTGTACATATAAAATCACGGAAAATCAGTTTATTAATGGAAGGCTTAGTTAATTAGTTAGTAAAGATACCAGGATTCTTCAAAAAAATAAATAAATAATAACTTTTGGATTATATATAATTTGTCTATTAAAAAAAATAATGAAGTTTTTTCTGCACTTGTCGGTTTCCTTAAAAAGGAACTTATTGAAGTATTATATAGTGGATTAAATATTTTTGGCAGTATAGCATCGCTAGGCTTATTTTAATAATCACTAGTTTTACGTTAAATGTTAAACTTATTACTATTGCCTATTTTGTTTGATCAACTTGACCATTTTTGACAAGTTATCTTACAGTAATACCTTTATAGGCTTACCCGATAGTCAAGTGTAACGCCTCCCGAGGGACCACAAGCTAACCCATGAGATGGTACCCGCTGTGAGCATTGTGTAAAACTGATAATGACATAACATATGCAGAATTTAACTGAGGAATGCCATAAGGTTTTAAGTCATAAATCTGATAAAATCTGTAAGGCATACCTGATAATACCGATAAAACGTCTGACAATGACAACTGAATCTGAGAAACTGACTAACTGTCTGAAATAGTCTGAAAAGCCTCTACTGACTAACTGAGGAGTTGATGGGACAAGCCCCCAACTAACTCCGACTGAGTGGAAATAACTGAAACTGATAAAGTAATCTGAGCTAAATAAATTATGCCCTCAAACTATGAGGACTCACCACTGGTACGGCTGATAATCTAGAAAATCTATGCGCGATTCGGGAACTGAGCATCCAAATCTATGATATGATACATCATAGTGTAAGAAAAGAGTATGTGATCAGTACTTTGAATATATTGGTATGCTAAATAAGGTAGGCTAATATGGACGGTTTCATGTGCATGAGTAATAACTGTCTGAATGGATAGCCTGAAGTACTGCATAGAATGCCTGAAATCTGTAAAGTGCTAAGAATGTATGACCAAGCATAAAATATGTATCTAAATACAATTTTTCCTGAAATACTAAAATTTGATAATTGGATAACTTATATCTGTATGTTATGGTCAATACAATCCTGAACTGAAATATACTAAATACTGAACTGAGACTTTAGGAGCTATCATCTACGACATGCCCCAATGAGCAAATTAGGGTCCAACCTATGACCCCAGTTGGAAGGGTGTCAGTACCGTCCCACGAGTACTAACATTAGCTGTATGGATCCACTGTTATACTATTCTGAATTACTAAGTGTGTCAAGACTAAACTGTCGGGTGACTCCTGGGAGGTAGTCAAGCCTGAACTGACGGGACGCTGGCTACGTAGTTTTAGAGTATAGAGACTTCTACCAATGACTCTGCCTAACTGACGAGGAATTTTTCATCCCAGCACTCACTTGGTGCTAAATCCTACTCCAAATTGAACTGACTCGGAATACTGAACTGTTTTAAGTTAACAGATCATGTTGACTTATTGAACTAATATTGCTCATAACATGTCTATAAATAATCTAAAGATATTGAGGCTAAGTAAACAACTAAGTTTTTGGGTATTCATAACCCCCAGGACTCGATAACAATGATAGCAAAATAGTACTAAAACTTTGGAAACATAATATGAAGGAATATATTCAAAATTCATTCTTATAGGCATTTCATCAAATACTTGGTATGCATAGTGCAATATATGCATGGGAATAGTTTAAAGCTTGTAGTAATAGCATGATTTCAACATCAACATCACTAGTTATGGTTTAAATCAGCAAATAACATAATTCAAATGTATGAGGTTCAATATCAACCACAATTGCATGTAAACATGGTGTAGAATTACAATTTCATGGGAGTTAATGGTTAAAATCAACAATTAAAATCACAATAACTTGTAAAGGTCACAACTTTGAATTTGAAATTGGATACGTGGGCTCCATGGGTGAAAGAGACCTATGGATGAACACTTAACATACCTTGATTTCTGAATTTATGAGAATTGATGGTGAACCCTTGAGATTTGACCTTGAATTTGATGAACCTAGGGTTTAGTTCTTAAGAGGTTTTTGTGAAAATAATGTGGGAATTTGCCTTTTGGAAGGCTTAATTTCGTGTTTTGAACTGAATGAGGTAAAGGGAAAAGGACTTGAATGCCCTTTGGGAATTAAAAACTCAAAACTGAAAACCTGAAATCTCAATTTTATAGCACGGCGTGATGCGGTGCAATCGCATCGGGCCATTAGAAAAGGACAATCCCAAACTGGAACTTTGGCGCGACGCGACGCCATCGCGGTGCCTCACTGAATGCGAATTTTCCCCTTGGCGCGACACAGTGAAATTGTGTTGGGTTCACTTAAAAAGGACGAACGCCACCTTGATCATCACTGTGATGCGATGAAATCGCATAGCCTCACTAGAAAAGGATGAGTTCCAATCTTGGGGTAACCGCATCACGGTGTCATTTATTTTGGCCCACTGCTTTCACTAAAAGTGCTATAACATCTCACCCAAGTATCGGATTTAGACGAAATTGGTATCGTTGGAAAGATAATTTAATTTCCTACAATTAGGTGGGTCTTAAGCTGGAAAATTCTGAGTAGAGAAAAAGATATGATCATTTGAAGTTGACTAAAGAAACGTTCTTATACAAAAATTCAATCGGTAAGGATTATTTTGACTCGTCTAATAAGCTGGGAGTTATTTGAGTCCTTAATATACATCAAATTAACTCATAAAACTACCAAGGAACCATAATGTACTATGTATGATCTTGAAACATGGCGCTAACATTGGTTTGAATTTTTGGGGTATTACAATATCTCCTCCTCGGGAACATTCGTCCTCGAATGAGAATGGTTAAGCTTAAAGCACTAAGGAACTAAGATTACATGCTGAACGTAACCAAAAACATGATTTACATGACTAATTCTGAAACAAAATTCATGACTGAACTAGTTTTGTGAATGCATGACTGACATGAGAATGATATACAGCTGAAACTGAGCATGGAAAAGAGAAATACTGAGAGGATTCTTACCTTAAGCTGAATCTGAGTTTGCAGAGAAGAGATGAGGGTACTTGGTCCACATATATGCTTTTGATTCCCACGTGGCCACCTCAACGGACTGATTCCGCTAAAGAACTTTGACTAGGGGAAGTTCTTTGTTCCTTAGTCTATGAATTTGTCGATCAAGGATCTCGACTGAAACTTCTTTATAAGAGAGACTGCTCTAAACATCTATTCTTTCTAAGGGAATAATTACAGCTGGATCACCAATACACTTCTTCAACAAAGACACATGAAATACTGGGTGCACTAATGCTAAGTCTGCAGGCAACTCAAGCTCATAAACCACCTTTACGAAATGGCTCATAATTCTATAAGGGCCAACATATCAGGGACTAAGCTTCCCCATCTTAACAAACCTCTTTACTCCCTTCACGAGAGAGATTTTTATGTACACAAAATCGCTAATCATAAACTCAAGATCTTTCCTTCACACATTTGCATATGATTTCTGTCGGTTTTAGGCTACCTTAAGCCTATCCCTAAATAACTGAACTTTCTCTAAAGCATCAAACACCAAGTCAGTCCCTACTATCGAGTTTTCTTCAACTTCAAACCAACCAATAGTAGATCTACACCTCTTTCTATATAAAGCCTCAAATAGAGCCATCTAAATACTAGAATAATAGCTATTATTATACGCAAACTCAATTAAAGGGAAGTGATCATCCCAACTGCTCTTAAAGTCAACTACACACGCTTTTAACATATCCTCAAGGGTTTGAATGGTCCTTTTTGCCTGACCATCTATCTGAGGGTGAAATGTTGTACTGAGGTGAACTTGGGTACCCAGACCCTTCTGGAAAGCTTTCCAGAAGTGAGACGTAAACTGAGTACCTCTATCTGATATGATAGACAATGGAATATGGTGCAACCTAACCAACTCTCTGAGATAGAGATTTACATAGTACTCAGTTGAATAAGAGGTATGGACTAGAAATAAATGAGTTGATTTGTTCATTCTGTCCATAATGACCCAAATCGAATCATGCTGCTGATGAGTACGAGGTAAACCTGTCACAAAATCCATATTCATTTCCTCCCACTTCTAAATGGGAATAATGAACTCCTGCATAGACCCACTAGGCTTCTGATGTTCAATCTTAACCTGCTGACAACTGGAGCACTTAGCTACAAACTCTGCGATATCCCTCTTCATCCACTCCACCAATAGATTTTTTTGCAGATCATGGTACATCTTTGTGGTCCCTTGATGAATTGAGTAACGCGCACCATACGTTGCTGCAAGAATTCACTGCCTCAACTCATCAATATACAACATACACAATCTATCCTAGCAATGCAATACATCATCTTTCCCTTGGGAGTAAACCTCCACTTTCTGATATCTGACTGGCTCATTTAGCTTCACTAGAGTAGGATCCCTATCCTGCTTTTCTTTTGCTTCGGTAACCAAAGAATATTCTGAACTATTTTGAACCGAAATACTACCCTCAGCTGAATCAACCAAACGAACACCTAACCTGGCAAGCTGATGAACTTCTCTAACTAACTTCTTCTTATAACTTTTAACATGAGCAACACTACCCATAAACAATCGACTTATGGCATCTGCCACTACATTGACCTTGCTCGAATGGAACAAAATACTCATATCATAATCTTTCAACAATTCTAACCATTTCCTCTGATGCAGATTCAAATCCTTATGTAAAAATACATATTGCAATCTTTTATGATTTGTGAACACATAAACATGTACTCCAAACAAATAATACCTCCAAATCTGTAAGGCAAACACAACAGCTGCTACCTCAAGATCATGGGTAGGATAATTTTTTTCATGGGGTTTAAGTTGTCTAGAGGCATAGGACAAAACCTTACCCTTTTGCAAGAAAACACATCCCAAACCGACTCTGGAAGCATCACGGTACACAAAAATCCCAACAGATCCATCTGGTAACATAAAAAATGGGGCTGTAGTGAGTCAAGCCTTCAACTCCTGAAAACTCTTCTTATAGAAATATGACCATTGAAATTTAACTTTCTTTTGAGTCAATCTGAGGGATGCAATAGACAAAAATCCTTTAACAAACCATCGATAATATCCAGCCAAACCTTAGAAACTCTTGATATCTATTGGAGAGATGGGTCTAGGATAATTTTTCACCACCTCGATCGTTTGAGAATCAAATCTAATGCCATCATCGAAAATAATATGGCTAAGGAAAGTTACTGATCTTAGCCAAAATTTACACTTACTGAATTTAGCGAAAAACTGATGGGTTCTAAGAGTCTGCAATACTATTCTGAGGTGGTCTGCATGATCATTTTATCTACGGGAGTAGACAAGAATGTCATCAATGAAGGCTATGATGAACATGTCCAAGTACTTCTTGAACACTCGGTTCATCAAGTCTATGAAGGCTGCTGGGGAATTCGTGTGACCAAATACTAGAAACTCGAAGTGACCATACTAAGTTCTTAAAGCTATTTTTAGAATGTCACATTCTCTGACTCTGAGCTGTTGATAGCCAGATCTGAGGTCTATCTTAGAAAAGTAATTAGCACCCTGAAGTTGGTCAAACAAGTCATCAATTCCAGGAAGTGGATATTTGTTTTTGATTGTGACTTTGTTCAACTGATGGTAATCAATATACATTCTGAGAGAATCATCTTTCTTACGCATGAATAGGACTGGTGTAATACCCCGTATTTCCCTAGCTTAATTTAAATCTCAGTACATGAGTTATCCTATATTAAATCTTTTAAATAATTATTATTTTTTAGTTTAAATCCTGTCATTGCATAGAAAATTCAATTAGATTTCCAATGATATAAAGTTCGCCCAAATCTGACATCTAGGCGAAAAGTTAGAGCCATTTTAGTAAGACAGTGTGCCAACTGGCACTTCAGCGCGTCGTGGAGGCCGTACAAATGGAAATTGTCATTTTCCAGTGAGACAACGTGATACCACCGCATCGCACCACCATCAATTTTTACAATTGTCACTTTCTAGTGTGACTCCACGATTATGGTGCATCGCGATTGTACCAAGGGGTAAAATCGTATCCAATGAGGCACCGCGATTGTACCGCATCACGCCAAGATTCTAGGTCATTGTTTTCCATTTCCAATATTTCAACTTAATTCCACCACATCGTGGTGAGTCCAAAATTTAGAATCAAAAAGGTACCGCGATTTCACCGCATCGCGCGAAGCCCCCAGTTTCCAGTTGTTAATTTCCAGAGGCATGGCGCGATAGTGGCGCATCGCTTCAGGTGACCAAATTGGGTTTTTTATTGATGAATTTTATTTTATTCGTAGCGGTCGTTTGGTATTTTTCCACAACCCTAATCAGTCTAAACACAAAATTAAACCCCTAAATAACCTATTGCCTCATTATTTCCTCACTTTCTCTCAAGAATAAAATATTCTCTCTCGAAGAGGCAAAAAACCTAGTTCAAGAAATGAAGAACAATCCTAAGAATTCCTCTAATAACCTTTAAGAAAGAATCTTATAAGGTATGTTAGGTGTTCATCTATGGGTTCCTTTCACTCATAGAGTCCACGAATCCATTTTCAAATTACAAGATTGTTGAATTATGAAGTTCCATGTTTGAATTGAATTGCATTCATGTTTATGTTACTGTTGGGTCGTAGTCCATGATTAAATTGCAAAACTTCATGAAATAAATCATTATAGGTGTTGATTTGCATGATATTCATGATAAACCCTTCAATTTGCAAGCTGATTGTTATAACCATGTTTACCCTAAGTGTTTATGATTCAGTAAAACAAGTATGCTTCCCATGTGTTTGATAAATTGTCTATGAGAATGAAATAATTCCATTATAGCATGCTAACATATATTTCCCATTCATGTACAAGTTAATGTGTTACAAGTGTTTGATGAAATGTCCAAGTGAAAATTATTGTGCTATTCAAGATTATGCTTTGCTTTACTTTTCATGCTTCGAGTCCTGGGGGTATTTAATACCCAAAAAATTAGTTGTTTATGTAGAGCCAATGTCAGTTGCAAAATAGTATCAGTCATGTCACGACCAGTAGTACTCTCAATCAGTTACAGAACTCAGTAGAACTTAGTCAGTTACAGAACTTAGGAAAACTCAGTAAACTCAATATTAGTCCAGTCTAGTTTAGTATGATTAGTTTAGTATCTTTCAGTTGGGAGTAAAATTCAGTACCAAGCAAGCCTAGGGATGATGGCTTACCCGTTAGTTAGGACTGGGTCCCTAGAAGCTATCTCTAAGTTCCAGAACTACGTAGCCAATATAGGTTATGAGATGTCACCTGTTAGATAGGACTGACATACTCAGGGATAACCCGTTATTTTAGGACTAATCTCAGGGGTCACCTGTTAGTTAGGACAGACTCCACAACAGTTGTTAGTACCCATGGCACGGTGCTAACACCCTTCCAATTAAGATTACAGATTGGACCCCAGCTCAATTATCTCATCTTATTGGGCATGTCGGTTAGATGATTAACTCCTACAGTTTTGGTTTTAGTCTTCAGTTTAGAACTCAGTTCAGTTCTACAGAATTAGG
Organism: Capsicum pubescens; assembly: GCA_030864215.1. NCBI lineage: Eukaryota > Viridiplantae > Streptophyta > Magnoliopsida > Solanales > Solanaceae > Capsicum > Capsicum pubescens. The sequence continues at coordinate 281,332,671 of CM061542.1, forward strand.
ATTTTCAGACACAGGCAATCAGTATCAGTAATTCAGTTATTAGTAACTTGAAGAATCAGTTACTTAGTTACCAAAACATAGTTACAGTATTCCGGTATATGCACAGTATTTCACACTTAGTTTGTATAGAAGTATCAGTTATCCATGTAATCTTATGTTCAGTTATTCTCTATCATTTAGTCAGTTACTGTTCATGCATATGAACCCTTGCATTCAGCCTTACCTCATCTAGCATACCATTACATTCCACGTACTGACACATACACTTTCTTTATGCTATGATGTCTTATATCATAGATTCGGATGCTCAGGTTCCCGACCATGTATAGACATATTTAAATTCAACCAGCATATCAGATTTAGTAGTGAGTCCTCATCTATCTAGGATATTCTTTTGTTTCATTAATTTAATAGACTCAGGGTTTCAGTAGATTGAGTTAGTTGGGGGATTGTCCCATCAACTCCACTTTCAGACAATTTCAGTTAGAGGCTTATCAGACTAGACTTTTAGACAATATTTAATTTTATAGATTTTTATTATAGATTTTATCTTTTATCAGTATTTAAATTTTTGAACCTTATGGCATTTCAGCCTATTTTTTTTCATTTATTACAGTGTATCATTTAGTGCTCATAGTAGATATCAGTCATGGGTTATCTTGTAGTCCTTCAGGGTCGTAAGCACCATGTAGAGTCCGAGTTATAGACTTAGGGAATTATAACTATTGCGCCCCATGGGGATACGTTGGTCCTGATGAATCCACTATCTAGGAGATTTTTCAACTCGTTCAGTTGGCTGGAGCCATTCTGTATGGCAAAATATAGATAGGCTGAGTATCTGGAAGAAGGTCTATTCTGAAGTCAATTTCCCTTTTGGGAGGAACTTCGGGAAGATCTTCAATGAAAAAATCTGGAAATTCCCTCACTATTGAAACTGACTCAAGGTTAGGAGTCTCAGAATTAGAGTCTTTGACTTGGACAAGATGATAAATACACCCCTTGGATATCATTTTTCGAATCCTAAGGACGAAACAAGATGACCCCTAAGCGTTGTACTACTACCCCTCCATTCAAGGATTGGTTTATTTGGAAATTAAAAATGAACTACTCTATTTCTGCAATCAACTGAAGCATAGCATAAGTGGAGCCAATCCATACCGAGAATGATGTCAAAATCCATCATCTATAACTCCACAAGATCAACTGAAGTGAATTTTTAAGAAATTATGACTGAATAGTTCCTGTATACCTGCCTGGCTACAATAGAGACACCTACTGGGGTATACACTAAAAAGGGCTCTACTAAGATTTCGGGATTGATTTCGAAGTTAACGGCTACATAAAGGGTTACAAAAGAAAGAGAAGTTCCAGGATCTAATAAAGCATAAACATGTAAATAAAAGACTTGCAACATACCAGGGACCACATCAGGAGAAGTTTCCTGATCCTATCGGGACTTAAGAGTATACAATCTATTTAGACAATGCCACTGGTAGCACTAGAAGTGGCACCCTGCTGAGTCGGGCGACCGGCTGAAACTGATGACTGATAGGACTGGCCCTGTTGGCACAAATCCCTACCTTTCTGAGCAACAATATGACACTCCCAAATCCGATGTCCTAGCTTGCCATACCCAAGCATACATAACTGTAATACCCCATATTTTTTGGGCAAGTCTATGAACCGTCTTTCCTACGTGTAAAAGCTATAATCCAAGTGATTACTATGTGAATATAAGTTTCTTGATCTTTATTCTAGTGTGTGAAGTTCTCTTGAGGTTAAAAATGTTCATAGGATTCACTTAGAGCCAAGTTGAGCTAAGCTCATTTGATTCGTCCAAAATTTGATATTTGATTCAACAAAGGTCTACTTTAAACATTTATAACTTTTGATACACATGGAATTTTTTAGATCAAGATCCACCAAATTGTTGATAATTGAATCATCTTTCCAATCATACCAATTTCTCCTAAATTCGATACTCGAGCAAAAAGTTACAGCCATTTTTGTGAGAGGAAGTAAGCTGAGGCGATATGCCCGAAGAGCGCTCCATCGCCTGCACCTAATTCCCAGGTTCTGTTTTTGCGTTTTTAAGGGCAAAAGGGTCCTTTCCTTCACCCTAACTCATCCATAACAGATAATTAAAGCCCCAAAAGCATTATTTACATCATTTTTCATCCTTTTATCTCCAAAGAAAACCCTAGCCCCTTCAAGAACACCAAGAACTCCATCAAATCCTCTTTAAGAAAAATCAAGATTTCAAGTTTCCCAATTCAAGAAAGCTTTCAAGATTTTGTTTCTTCTTTAATAGTAAAGCTTTAAGGTATGTGGGAGTTCATCCATGGGTCTCTTTCACCCATGGAGCCCAAAAACCCTTTTCTTTATATTAAAGAATGAAATTTTATCATTATGATATATTATATGCTCAAGATGATTGAATTTCATGTTTCCATGGTGATTTAAATTAAATTCAGCCCATGTATGATCCCATGCAAGATTTGATTTCCTCATGCTATGAATTTTGTTTCCCATGTCATACTCAAGTAAAATTCATGTTGTTGAATTGAATGCTTATGTTTAGAATATACTTATGCTTTATTCAAGTAAATCCCATGATAGATCCTAAATTCATAATGTTTAGCAATATTCCCAGGTTTCAAATTCATACCTTCCACATGTTTGCTAAAATTCCTATATCATGTTAAGTCAATTTCAAGATGAATCCCTAAGTTATGAATTTTGCAATGTAACTCTATTGTTCACCCATGTTTAAGACATTCTTATATTCAAGTTATGAACTTTACATATTTTGATGAAACACCCATGTCCTATTTCAAGCGAATTAAATGTGAATTCCCCAATTCATGATTTTTGTTATGTAATCATGCTATGATCCCATGTTTAAGATATTCCCATGTCCAAGTTCATGATCCCCATGTGTTTGGCGAATTGCCCCATGTTAAAGTATTAATCTCCAAGTGCTTGATAGAATGCCCATGTGAATTGAATGGGGTAATCATGACACGTTACCATGTGTTCTCATTCATGTACAAGTCCATAACCTCTAAGTGCTTGATAAAATGTCTCAGTGAACAAATTGTGAACAATTGACTATGGCTATGCTTTTAAGGATTGGTAGGTTTTATCATTTATGCTATCGAGTCGTGGGGGTATTTATTACCCAAAATTTAGCTGTTTACATAGTTATAGTAGATATAGAATAGTCCCAGTGAAAGGTCAAGAATAGCAATAGTCAGTTAATAGAACTCAGTGAAATTAGTCCAGTTCAGTCAGTCAACAGAATTAATGTGGGTTCAGTCAAGCCTAATATAGTCTAGTTTTAGTCCTAGTATTAGTTTAATCGTTAATAATTACCTCAGAATCTGTGTATGCACTATTATTTTTAGAATACCATGACCTGAGCTTTTAAGTTATAAGTTAAAAGTGCATACACCAGTTAGTATTCTAGTTTCATTTAGTTGAGAGTAGGATTCAGCATCGAGAGAACCCAGGGATGGGGGCATTTCTGCCAGCAGAGGGTTTGACCCTTAGTAGCAATCCCTGAGTTACAGAACTACGTAGACAACATAGGTTTAAGATATCTTCCTGCCAGTCTAGGGTTGAGACATATCTAATGAGATTCCTGCCAGTATAGGGTTACTCCTTAGTCCTTCGGGACACCAGTTTAGTGGATCCACAACCAGTGTTAGTACCCATGTCACGGTACTGACACCCTTCCAACTGGGGTTACAGGTTGGACCCCGATTAGCTTAGATTGGGGAATGTTGGTTAGATGAACACTCCCATAACCAAAATTTCAGTTTTAGTCTCAGTATAGAACTCAGTTCAGTTCTACAAAAATCAGGACTGTCAGAAATAGTCACTCAGCTCAGTATAGAACTCAGTTTAGTTCTATAGAATCAGGACTGTCAAAAATAGTCACCCAGTTATCTGTAACTCGTTATCAGTGATCATAGCTATTAGTTACTCAATTATCAAAACTCAGTATTCAGTTCCAACACAGTCTCAGTTACAGTCTTAGTTACAGTCTCAGTCATAGTTTCAGTCTGTTAATAAGTATAATTCAGTTCAGGTTTACTTGATCATAGTGTACAGTTATTAGTTATTTAGTTATCAGTATTTCAGTACCTCAGTTTATAGACTATTTTAGAATCATGTTATACACTTGGTCTTGCATTCTCAAATAATACAGTTTTTTCACGAATTCATGCTCAGTTACCTCATGTTACTCAGACAGTACTTACCTCGTATGTATAATACTCTACAGTTTTAGTCCATTTATTCAGACTAAGTAAGTTCATTTTTGCATGCCCAGTATTAATCTATCATTCATTTAGTTAATCAGATAAGTTAGTATGTTTATGCATTCACGCTCAGTATGATTGTATATTCAGATCCTGAATTTATGTCAGTCTCTATCATGTAGTTTCAGACCCAGTATTCATACAATATCCTTTTTATCACATCCCAGCTTCAGTTATACTTATATAATTAAAGTATGTTTGCAGAAACTAAGTGTAGAGATTCACCATCTTATCAGAGAATGTTTGTCCCTCATGCGTTAAGATATTTCAGTTTTCAGTTTTTTCCAGCCTATTGGTGAGTCTACTTACACTTAGCATGCATGTTTTATGATTACGTATGAAATCCATTTTACTTATTGCATTCACCCCTGCATACTCAGTATATTCCAGAAGTACTATCCACATATATGTTTGTGTGGCTACATTGTTTCATAATGTAGGTACCAGTTGTAGCCTACACATCACGATCAGACAATTGCAGATTCCAGCCAGCAGGTTATGAGTTCTTCTACTTCGGGAACTCCAAACAGTTTTAGTTCATGTATAGTTCATTTACTTTCATGTGTATTGATTAGTGGTAGTTAGAGGATTGTCTTCATAGATGTCTATTAGAGTCAGTCATGTAATTCCAGTTTCATTCTTTAGATTTATCAGATTGTAAAGCTTTATCAATATTGTATCTATTTTAGAGTATTTTAGAGTTTAAGTATGATTATGTTTCTGCACAGTAGAACAACTATTTATTATGTTATAATTTAGTTTCTTAAAAGTATACCAGTTACTAAGTTAGCTTGGGATCACTTGTGGTTCCAAGCACAGTGTGACGACTAGGGGGTAGTCTCAGGTTGTTACAATCACTGCCAGCTTTACACTCACCCTGATAGTTTCTACCATATTTTTGGCAAAGAGGACTTGTACGAGCACTGTTCACACTACCTTACAACTTAGAGCCTGGCGTTCTATCCCTATTATCATTTTTGAAATTGGGTACCAGGGCATAGGCGGAAGATGGAGTTGGGACAAAATATTTCTGATCAAACTGAGGACGTTACCACTTTTTGACCTTGGCTGATTGAAATTAAAGCTACCCATTCTAGACTTTTTGTTCTCCCTCCTCTCTCCTTAGTCTTCTGCTCCTTGATCTATTGGGCATGGACCATGATCCTAGACAAGTTCATATCCTTAATCAACATTGTCGTCCTACACTTCTTGACCACACTGTCAGATATACCAGACATGAACTTACTCATCTTAAACCTGCTATCATCTACCACATGAGGAGCATACCTTGCTAACTAAGTAAACTTGAGGTAATACTGCTTCACACTTATGTTTCCCTACCTCAACTTAATAAACTCTAACAACTTGGCTTCTCTCAACTCCAACAAAAATAATCTATCTAAGCTGGTTGTAGAAAACTCTTCCCATTCTATTGGCCCTATATTGACGCTCTATATACTTTCTACTTCTTAAACCATGTATGAACCACATCTTAAAACTGATAGGGAGCTAACTCAGCACTCTCACTAGAAGTTACCCCCATAATATCTATTACCTTCTGCACCGTGTCTAAGAATTCATGTGGATCTTCTTCAGATTTGGATCCTGAAAACAGAGGAGGATTCATTCTGGCGAAGTCTTGAATTCTAGATGAAACAGTATTGCCCACTAGGTTGGCTGAAACAGCGGCTAGATAAGCATTCTGAGCCACTATAGTAGTGAATGCAGTTCTAAACTCTGCATGGGAAACATGCTCCTTCAAGGGATCTTCCTGAATAGGCTGAGGTGTTGGATGGTTCACATTTCTTCTTTCATTGGTCTTTTTGGGAGGCATGTTTTGTAAACAAAAGAGTGAATATATTAGATACAGAGTTTAACATGAGCCCATGCTTAGTTGCACGACATGAATACTGAAATAAGGAAAACTTTTCCTACAACGTCTCATAGCCTCTTGCCCATAAGTGTGGCGCACTTAACACCCATGCACAAGACTCTACTTGAAACGACTTTCAGAATTCCTAGGACACTTTAAAATCTTAGGCTCTGATACCAAGTTTGTAATGACTCGAGAGTACACCCTAGGCTTCACACGGTGCTTACATTCTTGAGGGACCACAAGCTAACCCATAAGCTGGTACCTACTGTCACACCCCTTTTTTAACCAAAAAAGGTTGATTTTAAGTTTGAAAAGGGTTTTTATTATTAAGTGACAAAATAAATATTTGTTTTAAAAAGGAATTTTTACATTTAAACTCAGAATTGCCACTTGGCATAATCCGGTGTGACAAGTCACCTTTAAAAAATCCTTTTCAAAATGATTTGACTCTTTAAACTAGTTTACAAACAGAGATTCTGGCTAACGAATTTTGTTGACCGCGGGGAAGGTGTTAGGTACCCCTCGATCCTGTGGTTCAACCACGGTCGCTCCATAGTGTATATCGTCTAGCATGAACACTATGAATGTATAAACCACAAAACACATAAAAAAAACCAAACTAAACAAACGAAAATCCAAATGTTAATGTCCAGTTCAATTATAACAAACAAAAAATAAAAGGTACTGAAATGTAAACCTACACTAATCCTAAAGTATGCTCCACCCGGTGCCTCGGATCATGATTACGAACATTTCTGCCAACATAATACTTCGGGGCATTCCCTGGTGAATAAGTATAGAGGACCTTGGGGAAATCCCCAGCAAAAATGAATAAAATGAATTTGAATGTGATAAAACAACAATCATTCAAACAAATGTCCAAATATTCAACAACCCACCATTCCTTAGTTTTGCTTACCCAACCTCCTATTTTCCTATCTATTTTGATGGCCTAACATATGATACAAGTGGGATCAACACAATCGATGTTCATTCAAATTTAAACAACCAACATTTAATTGACATAAACCAACATTCACTTTTATCAATTTCAATTCCGCCCCATGCAATCAATTTTAATTCTAAAATGAGATACCATTTCACCATACAATCCATAATCAAGAAAACCAACCATTAATCAAAACAAACCACTATTTATCATCAACAAAGATCAATCAATACATAACACTCAATTCAATGCATCAAATATGATAAATAATAAAATAAAAAGAGTGAAGGAGTAGAATTGGGCCTCAAAAGCTTTTAATTGACTTAAGAAGAGAACCTCAATGGGTACCAAAATCTAAATAGGGATCCAACTAGATCATGAAAAATCCCTAGATATGAGTTAAACAGAAGTCCAAAAACATATCCACGATCACCCGAAGCACCTGAAAAGGAATTGCAACAAAACCCGAACCTGTATGCTAAAACTTCACCGAAATCAAATCAAGCGGGCCAAATTTGATAAGGAATTCGCTGCTAGGTATTTTTTTCTGGCAATGAGAGACAGATTCAAGTCGATTGGTATCAATTTATGATAGATGGATTTGTTTGCTGGCATTTTTTATCGACAAAGATCAATAATTTCGGTGATTTCGGCCAAAAAATAAACTCAACCCCTCACTATTATCTCATTTTTCTACTGCCTTAGTGTTTTTTTTCAATTAATTTTCCTCCTCTCATGTTTATCACTCTCATTTGTTCACTTCTTAGCCGTGTGTGGTGTTAATATAGCTCTGTGAGGTGTGTGCTTTTTGTAATAGTGTCTGTGCGTGAATTCAGAGTGAAAATAGAAATTTAGGAATCTGTTAATATGTGTTATGTGTGTGATTGTGTATCTGTGAGTGTATTATGAATAATGGTGGAGTGTGTGCTTATATATTGTGTGTGTATGAATTGGTGGAGGTGAAGCTGTGTATATGAAATGGAGGAGGAGGATGTGTATTTTTGTGCATTTTTTTCTGTGAGTATGTGTAATTGTGTATATAAAATAGAGGATGATGATGATGGCTTACCCTTTTTATGTATGTTCTCTCTGTGTATATATCCTCCCTTATGGTGATTGTGAGAATGTGTATATGTTAATGGAATAATACTTATGGACCTCCTTATGTGTGTGTGCGTGTATATCTATATTCTGTTGAGAAAAAAGAATAAAAATATGAGTGGGGTGGGGTGAGGTACGTGGGTAGATGGGGTAAGGGTGATTAGGATGAGGTGTAAAAATTAGTTAGGTTAAGGGAATCTTAGGGATTTAATTTTTTAGGATTTGTTGTATTTGTTTCCTTATGGGTAAAGAGTAGAATGGGTGCAGGTATGTGGTAAGGTAAGCTAAAAATGAATAAAATTAAACTTTGGGAGGAAGAAAATTAGGTGTCTACGCCATTCCACTTTTTGGGTGTAAACACAAAGTGTTTTCAGACAAAAAAGTAGACAATGGGACCAAATTTTGACCGGACCATTATTCAAGGAAAGAAACAGAAGAAAGAAGGGAAACCAGGTCTTGACTTAGGACATCCTACCTACCCAAGTTATGAGGGAATCAAGTTACAGGTATCTTAAAGGGTTGGAAGGAGAGAGACTATATCAAGTTGGAGAGTCGAGTAAGGACCTTTCGAGGTTCCGATCCACGGCTCTGTTATTACATCAAAAAATGAAAATTAGAAGTTAAAAAGATAATTGAAATTACAAAATCATATCTATGCAGCTTCTCTGGACTCTTGACTTGAGTTTCATCACCCTGTTCTTCGGGTAAACTCTCGACTTGCAATTTCATCACCTTGTTCTCCAGGCGGGCTCCTGACTTGAAATTTCTTCAAATTGTTTCTTGGCTTTCAATTTCTTCACCCTGTTCTCTAGGCGGGCTCCTGACTTGCTATGTTTCAATCTGTTGACTTTTAATTTCTTCACCTTGTTGCTTATTTTTCAACTTTTTCACCTTGTTGCTTGTTTTTCAACTTCTTTACCTTGTTGTTTGACTTTCAACTTATTCACTTTCTTTCTTGACTTTTTATTTATTTTCCCTTTTCTTCAGGCGGGCTCCTTAAATCACATTAAAACTAGAAAGAAAATTATTCCAAACAAAGATTATTATAAAGAGAGATTCCATTTGCCGGAAAAGTAAAGTTCTAAACAACAGGAATTGGATTTGTTGTCCCAGTTTATCATCAGAGGACTTTTGTGAATGTCAAATCCAATCATAATTACTTGTATGTTGAAATGATGAATCAAGGTTCTGACTAAGAAATGCACCTATTGAGAGTAAATTTAAATGACCAAGAGTAGAAAGTGCATCTCCTAAGAATTAAAGTGAGAAATTCTTACTAGAAAGGGCATCTTCTAGAGATAAAGGTTTAAGTTAGGAAGTATGTCACCTGACAAATGAAAACTGATAAAGAAGTGCATCTCCTATGCAATGACTCGACTAGAAAGTGCATTTTCTAGGAGCCAAAAGAAATGAATCGACTAGAAAGTACATTTTCTAGGAATCAAGGGGAATGACTCGATTAGGAAATACATCTTCTAGAATCAAGGGGAATGACTTGACCAAGAAGTACATCTTCTAGGAATCAAGGGTGATGACTCGACTTGGAAGTACATCTTCTAGGAATCACGAGGACCGACTCGACTAGGAAGTACATCTCCTAGGAATCAAGGGAACTGGATCTACTAGGAAGTACATCTTCTAGGAATCAAGGGGACTGACTCGACCAGGAAGTACATCTTCTAGGTATCAAGGGGACTGACTCAACTAGGCAGTACATCTTCTAAGAATCAGGGGGACTTACTCGACTAGGAAGTACGTATTTTAGGAACCAAGGGGACTGAATCAACCAGAAAGTACATCTTCTATGAATCAAGGGGACTTACTCAACCAGGGCGTACATCTTCTAGGAATCAAGAGTCGCTAGCAGAGTCGCCAGAGCTGTCACACCCTTTTTTTAACCAAGAAAGATTGATTTTATGTTTGAAAAGGGTTTTTATAATTAAGTGACAAAATGAATATTTATTTCAAAAAGGAATTTTTACATTTAACCTTAGAGTCGCCACTTGGCATAATTCGGTGTGCCAAGTCACCTTTGGAAAATTCTTTTCAAAATGATTTGACTCTTTAAACTAGTTTGCAAACAGATATTCGGAATTCTGTTGATCGAGGGTAAGGTGTTAGGCACCCCTCGATCCCGAGGTTCAACCACGATCGCTCCATAGAGTATATCGGCTAGCATGAATACTATGAATGTATAAACCACAAAACACATAAAATAACCAATCTAAATTGAAAATCCAAGAGTTAATGTCCAGTCCAATTATTACAAACCAAAAGTAAAAGGTACTGAAATGTAAACCTGCACTAATCCTAAACTATGTTCCACCCGGTGCCTCAGATCTTGATCACGAACATCTTCCGCCAACATAATACTTTGGGGTATTTCCCGGTGAATAAGTACAAAAGACCTCGGGGAAATCCCCGCTAAAATAAATACAATGAATTTGAATGCGATGAAACAACACCTGCTGTGAGCACTGAGTAAAACTGATAATGACATAACATATGCGGAATTTAACTGAGGAATGCCATAAGGTTTTAAGTCATAAATATGATAAAATATGTAAGGCATAACTAATAATATCGAAAAAACGTCTGACAATGACAACTAAAATCTGAGAAATTGACTAACTATCTGAAATAGTCTTAAAATCCTCTACTGACTGACTAAGGAGTTGATGTGACAAACCCCCAACTAACCCAGCTTAATAAAAATGACTGAAACTGATAAAGTAATCTGATCTAAATAAACCATATCCTCTAAATATGAGGACTCGCCACTGCTATGGCTGATAATCAAGAAAATCTATGTGCGATTCGGGAACTGAGCACCCGAACCTATGATATGATACATCATAGCGCAAGAAAAGAGTACGCGATCAGTACATTGAATGTACTGGTATGCTAAATGAGGTAGGATAATATGCATGGTTTTATGTGACTGAGTAATAATTTTCTGAATGGATAGCATGAAGTACTAATTAGAATGCATGAAATTAGTAAAGTTCTGAGAATGTATGACCAGGTATAAAATATGTATCTGAATACAATTTGTAATAAAATACTGAAATCTGATAACTTAATAAATATCTATATGCTATGGTCAATACATGTCACGACCTGAACTAGGTCCTGGCCGTGACGGACATCTCGAACCATAAAGGCCTGGAACGCCCTTCTCTATCTGGTAATCATACACAACATTCATATAATAAAAGAAGATGCAAAAACATAAGCTGCTACGGAACCATGGTCAATTCTAAATTCAACATAAGTATGGAAACTGTAAAGCAACTACATCTAAATAACATCTGACTCAGTCTGCGAAATCTCTACTACATGAAAATCTGACAACTGTCAGAAACTGGGACAAGGCCCCCAGTAGACAAAAACTGAAATAAGTGACATAATCAGAAATGATAGGCCTTCTGGAATAGAGAAGGCTCACCACTACATAATCTGATCAGTTGTCTAAATTATTTACTACTTATCTAGACCCCTAGACTGAGCCTCAGAACCTGAGAGATAGGGGGAGGGGGGGTCAATACAGATGTACTGGTACGCAGAGCATATCTAAAATAAATATTTATTATTTAACATATATGAGAGAAATTTAAAATAGTTCATGAGTATATCATATAGTAAGAATTCACACGGGCATTTTAAAGACTCTATAAAAATCGTCACAACTCTGAGAAATCTGTGTTACTTCTGCGCTAGGTGGTATACCCTAAACTCTGAAAAATTCCATGGGCTATATGAAAACTGCCATTAACTCGGTAGCAAAGCCCCCAACCCAAGTGTGCCTCAAGGGTTGGAGTCTCTGAATCTACTACGCCACACGGCCGTCGCCAGCGTACAATAATAATCTACCCGTATCAGCAAATACGATTTCAGGCTAAGAGTTGCTTGAACTCGCGCCTTCTTTGGGTAACCACCTAACCCTCTTTAAGCCCCTTTTTAAAACTCTATAAAAACATGCAGACTCTGAAAACATACTCTGAAAACATGCCCTGAAAACATACTCTGAAAACATGATCTGTTATGGCATAAATACATATGGTATCGTCATACCATTGACTTGCAAGTCACATCTCTGAGCCATTATTAGTCTATTGTACATCTCTATTTTCAAAACACAAGTTTTGGGACCACCATTTCAATAATTCAATTCAAAGAAACACTTTCTCAAACCTCATCTAAACACATGCAAGGAACTCATCTTTGTCAAGCATTTCAATAGTACAATACAAGGTGGTCATGTCAAAGTTCTCAATTCACATGTAATTCTTTCTCTTAAACACAAGAACACATTTATATCAAGAAACACCCTCTCAACTATTTCAAATCATGCTCAAACGCTATAATATTGCAAAAATATCTTTCAAATCATAAAACCATAATCTTTAATTCAATACAAGAGAGGGAGTTCATAATTTATGCTCTCAACAATCTTAAATCTCAATTTCATACATATGCATATATATGTAAATCAATTTAGGGGAAAAGACCACAACGACAAAGCAATAGTATCATTGAAACTTCCAAAATGCATAACCAATAATATAGTTTTCAAAAATCCCATAAAATACATGCATAAAAACCTTTAAATCATGCTTTAACAATTTTAAGCCCATGTAGTTTTTAGGATAAACCCCACATACCTCTATTTCGGAGAATAATGAATGATTCTTGAAGCTTACGAATTGGGGATTCCAAATCTCTAATTATCTTCAAAAACTCACGGTTGAATCTTGAAGTATTTGGGATTCTTGTTTGAAACCTAGAGAGTGTTTTTGATGAATTTTGGTGAAAGTATATGTATTTAGGTGTATTTGGGATTAAATCCCGTGTTTGGATGGGTTTGGGTCCATGGGAAATGTCTAGTTTGACCTTGGAATTCAAAATTCGGGACTGAAACACCGTAAAAGGCTTCACCGCGATGCACTGGAAATCACAGTGAGCTACTGGAATTGACAATTGTCGATTTAAGGCTCATCGTGATGTGGTGGCCAGTCAATCGGGAACGCTGACACTAAAAATTCTCTAACTTCTTCACCGAGTCTCCGTTTTAGGTGAATTTGGTATCAATGGAAAGATAATTCGAAGATATTTCATTTGATATATAGTAGGACACATATTTCATTATATACAAGTATATATGGTCGATTAAAGTTGACTCAAGTTTGGACGCTCACTAAAACTCGAACGATAGGAAAGCTTTCAACTTGACCTTGAGGTTTTCATGCAAATAGGTTACCACACTACATAGTTGATTAACATGGAAAATTTGCATAGGATTTAGGGCTTTTGGATCATCTACGCATAGAAATGACAGTTTTTATTCTAGCCCGAAACATGGGGCGTTACAATACAATCCTGAACTGAAATATACTGAATACTGGACTGAGATCGTAGGAGCTATCATCTAACCAATATGCACCAATGAGAAAATTAGGGTCCAATATGTGACCCCAGTTGGAAGGGTGTCAGTACCGTACCACGGGTATTAATATTGGGTGTGCGGATCCACTAGTATACTGTCCCAAAGGACTAAGGGTGTCAAACCTAAATTGACGGGTGACCCCTGGGAGGTAGTCAAGCCTGAACTGATGGGTGACTCCTCAAATCCTATGTTTTCTATGTAGTTTTAGAGTACAGGGACTACTACCAACGACTTTGCCTAACTAACGGAGAAGTCATCATCTTGGCACTCGCTCGGTTCTAAATCCTACTCCCAACTGAACTGACTTGGAATACTGAACTATTCTAAGTTAACTAATCATGATGACTGACTTAACTTGTACTGCTCATGACATGTCTATAACAAATCTAAAGATACTGAGGCTAAGTAAACAACTAAGTTTTCGGGTATTCATAACCCCCAGGACTTGATAGCAATCATAGCAAAATAGTACTAAAACTTTGGAAACATAATAAGAAGGCATTTATTCAAAATTCATTCTTATAGGCATTTCATCAAACACTTGGTATGCATAGTGAAAACTAAGTATGGTAATAGTTTAAAGCTTGTAGTAATAGCATGATTTAAACATCAACATCACTAGTTATGGTTTAAATCAGAAAATAACATTATTCAAACGTATGGGGTTCAATATCAACCACAATTGCATGTAAACATGGTGTAGAATTACAATTTCATGGGAGTTCATGGTTAAGATCACAACTAAAATCACAATAAATTGTAAAGGTCACAACTTTGAATTTGAAATTGGATACGTGGGTTCCATGGGTGAAAGGGACCCATGGATGAACACTTAACATACCTTGATTTTTGAATTTGTCAGAATTGATGCTGAACCCTTGAGATTTGATCTTGAATTTGATGAGCCTAGGATTTTGTTCTTGAGAGGTTTTTCTAAAAATAATAAGGGAATTTGCCTTTTGGAAGGCTTAATTTTGTTTTTTGAACTAAATGAGGTAAAGGGAAAAGGACTTAAATGCCCTTTCGAAATTAAAAACTCAAAACTGGAAAATTGAAATCCCGATTTTACGACATGGCACAATGCGGTGCAGTTGCATCGGTCCACTGGAAAAGGAAAAATCCTGAACTGGAACTTTGGCGCAATGCGGAGCCATTGCGGTGCCTCACTGAACGCGAATTTTTCCAATGACCCAACGCGGTGAAATCGCGTTGGGTTCACTGGAAAAGGACGAATGCCACTTTGACCATAACCATGATGCAATGAAATCACATCGCCTCACTATAAAAGGACGAGTTCCAATCTTGGGGTCTCCGCGATGCGGTGTCGTTCATTTTGACCCACTACTTTCACTAAAAGTGCTCTAACTTCTCACTCGAGTATCGAATTTAGATGAAATTAGTATCGTTGGAAAGATAATTCAATTTTCTACAATTTGGTGGGTCTTGATATGGAAAATTCTAAGTAGAACAAAAGATATGATCATTTGAAGTTGACTAAAGCAACATTCTTATGCAAAAGTTCAATCGAAAAGGATTATTTTGACTCGTCTAATAGCTGAGAGTTATTTGAGACCTTAGTATACATAAAACTAACTCATAAAACTACCAAGAACCATAATGTACTATGCATGATCTTGAAACATGGCGCTAACATTGGTTTGGATTTTTGGGTGATACATCAAGATTCGAATTATTTATAAATGTGAGGTTGAGTGAAATAAGGTTGTAAAATTATTCAAGACCGATCATCACATGATAAAAGAAAAAAGAGGAAAACCATATTTGTAAGGGAGAGAGATGAGTTGCTGATTAATTCCAAAACTCGTTGTAAATTTGAAAGAAAAGGCAAAAAAGAATAAAAATGATTAAGAAAATTGTCTCGAGTTTACGGGAGATGAAACAAATGTCTTTTAGTGCTAGGAAAATTTTAGGCATGTTTAATATATATTTGTCTCAATTAAGAATACGGCGTACACATATTTCTGATACATTTTAAAAAAATAATCCTAGGATGCAATAATGCATCTTGGAAAAGATCATCATAAAATAATTTTTCACTATCTTAATACAAGAGTTATAGACAGATACTAGATATTAAAAATGAGAAATTTTAGGCCTTAACATAATTTATCAGAATAGTTTAATTTAAGATAAGTCAATAAAAGCGACCGTGCTAAAACCACGGGACTCAAGGGGTGCCTTACACCTTTCCCACAGTTAACATAATTCTTTACCCGGTCTTCTATTTTCGCAGACCATAATGAAGAGTCATTTTCTTTTCATTAGAGATTTAATAAGGTGACTTGGAACACCATAAATCAATTCTAAGTGGTGACTATGAAAATAATAAAAATAATCCTTATTCAAAATCGTGACTTTAATTGGAAAAACCCTTTGACTCAACTCCTGGAGTATAAAAGGGGTGTGACATCTCTGGCGACTCTGGTGGGGATGACTAGACTTCAAGCTTTTAATATTGACTTTTAATTGCTTTAATTATTTTGATATTGTGTTTGTTGGCCTAATGCGCTACTTGTGTGATACAAGTATGATCATAATCATGACACTTTTGAGTATTTTTGTAAACTAGTCACTAACGGGCCCTTTTATCATTTTTTCTATTATTGTAATGTAGTTTAAATAGAATATTGTATGGTTTATTTATTTAGTTACTTAATGATATTGAGAGAACACTCTTATGAGAGAGAGAGAGTCCCAAAACCGTAACTAGGGTCATATACAAGTGTGGAATCACCTGTGTGTTGCATTGCTTGATACATTGGTGCTTGGGTAGTGGACGCCTCTCTTGTGTCAATTGTAAGAGATAGGTGATTGTAGTGTGTAGTTTTAAGGATCCAAGAGTTTCATATGTTCTTGGGTTCTTAAGATTATACCTCTATTTGTCTATCTTTCTATCTTTATTTTGCTGTAACCGTTGGTGGTGTTCTTCTTGTGTAACCTTGTAATCGTTCTATTGTTGAAATATCATTGTGCTGTTCATCTTTTTATTGTTGTTACACTAGTTTGGGTTGGCTGTTTTGGTGTCAAATACATCATTATATCTTGTATTCTTGTTGTTGGTAGTGAATCCGAGAGTGGTCACCAAAGGGGTCCTCAGTTCTTCAAACTTGTGGACTGTTTTGGTGTATGTTTTATGACTTTACTTGTCATTCTTGTATCATTTGGTATCAAGTCTTGTGGTTTATTTTGTTCTAACAAAATCAATCTTGGGCTTGGTAGTTGAAAAATCTCAAAAAAGAAAAAAAAAAGTGTTTCTTGTATTTGTTCTTCGCTGAGAAGTTGAGGTTGTTGTTCTTATATTCTTGGCCGAAATTTGTGGAGTCTAGGTATAGGGTTTATTTTGTTGTTATTGTTGTTTCTTATTTTAGTTTCTTAACTTACTAACAATAAAGGTATCTAGATCTATATTTGGGCTTAAACTTGTTAAAGTTGTGTTGTGAACAAAGACCTAGGCCAAAATTTG
The DNA here is from genome assembly GCA_030864215.1 of Capsicum pubescens. Lineage (NCBI taxonomy): Eukaryota > Viridiplantae > Streptophyta > Magnoliopsida > Solanales > Solanaceae > Capsicum > Capsicum pubescens. The sequence goes on from CM061542.1 coordinate 281,349,852, forward strand.
GTGGTTTGTTGTGTCGGGTTGGGTCTTGGATGTGTGGATATTGTTGGTGTTTTTGAAGGTTGTTGTGAGTTTTTGTTGTTCTTCACCTTTCTTATTTTTTTAAAACAAGAAAAGTGAAATGTAGATCTAAAAAGGGGAAGTATAAAGTTGTAAGACTTGTTGATGAGAGGACTTGAACCCATCACTTCATAGACTTTTCCATCCACTTTCCCTATTTCAAGGGCCTTGTTTTGTGGGAATTTGACAATTCAAAGTCACACCTTTTTGAAGATTGAAATTGAAAAAGGTTCTAAGACGTATACTTTACCTCCAAACCCAATTTCATCCATTCCAAATTGAGAAGTGACCAAATCATCAAATTGATAATTGAAATTTGTTGAACCCGTGGCCAATTGGAGAGTGACACATCATCAAATTACTGTTCACACAGCAATTTTAAGCTCAAAATTTTGATTTTCTAGTTTCATTTTGTTGTCTCTTTAGTCTCATTTGTTGATTCCATTACTAACTTACAAGCTAGTCCTAGATTGTCAGTTAGTCTTGAAACCGTCCTTCATGTTAACGTTCCTTTGTGTGCTTTATTCTTTTGAGTCATTGTAAACAATTGGTTCACCTCTTAAGATCTCAATAACGGAATACAATCAAGCTTGCAAACATTTGTGAAATCAAGTGTGAGAGAACAAAGTGTGTGAGAGTGAAGTGAGGTTGTTTTGAACTAACGTGTGTTTTGTGTTGTATCAATGAGTGGGAGATTAGAATATTTGGAAAGAAAAAGGAGTCGACCTTCCCCCCCTCAAAATATTTTCCCAACTAATATTCCCGAGACCTTGCACCAAATGTAATATCCACCAATTGTCACAAATCAAACCAATCTTTATTCCCAAAGCCAAGAACAAGATAGACCAATCCATTCTCCACTCCACCAAGTCCAACAAGAAGGGCTTCGAACCCAAATACCACCACCAAACCCGAAGCCTCCCATCCAAACTCTACTTGACCAAAGACCTCACTATCCAAACCCAATCCAGCCACTACAAGCTCCACTTAACCCAAATAGACCTATCCATGATTAGGTCTATGGTCAGGGAGGACAACATGATGGTTATGGGCCATATAATGATGTTTACTTAAGGGAAGAAAGAATGAGAGGTACACATGGGGATTTATGCCGAGAGGTGAGATATGGACACCCAAACCAAGATGTAGGTCTTCATTCCATCAAAGTGACCCTTCCCATTTTCAAAGGTGAGAGTGATCCCGAATCCTACCTTGCATGGGAGTTGTCTTGTGACAAGATCCTCCAACTTAATGATCTCACCGAAGAAAAAAAAAGTTGTTATGATATAGCTCACTTCGAAGGGTATACTAATACTTTGTGGGAGTATGTTAAACGGTTTGGGAATGAGAAGATTGGTGGACAACCTCCTCCTTGGTTTTGGTTGAATAACCTTATGTGGAAAAGGTACTTGCCCGAGACTTATAGGCATGATCTACTTGCAAAATTGTATAATTTGAGGCAAGGGAGAAGGAGTGTCATGGCTTACTACAATGAATTTCAACAATTGATGTTGAAACTTGACCACCAAGTCAAGCAAGTAAGTAATGACATTGTGCGCTTCAAGGTTGGGTTAAACAAGGACATCTCCACTCGCATGATGCTTCACAAATTGGACACCATAGATGGCATCTTCCACATAGATTTAGAGGTTGAGAGGAATATCAAAGAGAACTCATTCATGGCTACCCAACCCGAGGTCACCAAGGCTGTCCAAAAACATCCTCCAAGGTATGAAGGTAAATTGAATTCTACTCCAATCCCAAGGGGTTTCAATTCTTCAAGTGTCGAGGGTGGGGGCACAATGCTCGTGAGTGCCCAAACTGAAGGAATATAATCCTAAGAGAGGGTAGATTTTAATATCTTAGAGAATAGGTGGGCATTGAATTAGTTAAGAATGATGGTAAACCATAAGATGGAGAGCAAGAAAAAGCCGAAGTGCAAAATAAAGAGTATCGAGAAGATGTGTGGCCACAAGAAGGATATTGTGAAGTGTCTTTGTAAAAGAGGTGAGCTCGTGAATTTGTGGTCAAATTCCTCTCAAGATGGAGAGGATGATAAAAGTATGATCATGATCATGACACTTTTTGAGTATTTTTGTAGACTAGTCACTAAAGGTCCCTTTTGTCATTTTGTCTATTATTTTAATGTAGTATAAGTAGAACATTGTAGGGCATATTTATTTAGTTGCTTAATAATATTGAGATAACACACCTCTTAGAGAGAGAGAGAGTCCCAAAACCGTAACTAGGGCCATATACAAGTGTGGAATCACATGTGTGTTGCATTGCTTGATACATTGGTGCTTGGGTGGTGGACGCCTCTCTTATGTAAATTGTAAGTATAGGTGATTGTATTGGGTAGTTTTAAGGGTTCAAGAATGTCATATGTTCTTGGGTTCTTAAGATTATACATCCATTTGTCTATCTTTCTATCTTTATTTTGTTTTAACCGTTGGTAGTGTTCTTGTTGTGTAACCTTGTAATCGTTCTATTGTTGAAATCTTATTGTGTTGTTCATATTCTTATTGTTGTTACATTATTTTGGGTTGGCTATTTTGGTGTCAAATACACCATTATATCTTGTATTCTTGTTGGTGGTAGAGAATCCAAGAGTGGTCATCAGAAGGGTCATCGATTCTTCAAACTTGTGGACAGTTTTGGTGTATGTTTTGTTCCTTTCCTTGTATTTCTTGTATCATTGTGGCTCATTTATCACTTTGATTTTGTTGAATTGTATTATAAATTGTCTTCTCTTTTGCACCCCCTCTTAGTCTATGAAAATAGGATAGAAAGAATGTAGAGTATGCATCCTACTTTCTTTTCGAGATAGTTGGAGTGTCAAGGCACCTGGTGAAGGATTATTAGTCACACATTTTAGGAGGGGTTTGGATCAACAACAAAGTTGGAGTAGCACTACTATCGAATAAGTTTTCCCTCCCAAACTCGAGTATCCACTCGGGTAAGCCAGTCTAGACACCTATCCTTATCAGGCTAAACTTAGTGGAACTGAAACTCAGAATCTGGTTATCCCTATTAGGTTCTACATTATTTGCATCTTGTGCATTTGACTTAGCGAGACTCGGAACAGGGGCCGAGTTTTTCTAGGAGAGGTGCCCCTCTTTTGACTAACATGTGCATCCTACGTGCTCTTTGACATTTATTCGGAAGGCCATTTGATTGTTGACCGACTTTTAGGAAACTTGGAGAAATGTAGGAGAAGATTTTGTCCTCAAATTTAATAATCCCCTTAGCAAAGAAATTAAAAATATACATAGTTTTTTTTAAGATCTTCATGAACTACGGGGGTCTGATTCTCACTATTTAGCGGGATACGTAGAAGGTCCTTTTCAGGGTACGACCCTGACTTTTGAAAAAAAAAATTCATAGATTTATTGGGGAATTTTTAACATATGATTACTTTCATAATTATTTTTCTTATCCTCAAGTTCAATTTTTGTATGTATATATATATATATATATATATATCTTAATAGCCTTGAATCTTTAGGGATCATGAGGCTATGTTTTAAAAAATAAATAAATATATATATATATATATATATCTTAAAATCCCTAAACCTTTAGGGGTTTTAAGGCTGAGTTTTGTACAACGTATAAAATGATCATGTTTTACTTGTAAGATTGTTTTATTTTTTATATGTAGAATACTTAGTATTATTTTCTTCCAAATTCATGATTGAAAATATATAGGGGTCAATCATTGCAAAATTTTTGGTAAAGTTGGTCTAAATAATTGTAATCCCTTTTTTTTAAAAAAAAGAGAAAAATATTTTGTTAGTTTAAGAACTACGCACACCTGATTCTGACATTAATGAGATACGCAGATAGCCCTTCATGGGTTCGGTGATCTTTTAGAAAATAAAAAGAAAGAAAGGATGTCTTTCCTTCTAAAAAAAAAAGTTTTGATCCTTATAAATTTGAAAAAAAAGAAAAAAATTAATTTGTTTTCGAAAACAAAAAAAACGCATTTTTTAACATTATTAATAAATTCAAGAAAAAAAATTCTTTCTCATTAGTCAAATAAAAAAATGTAATTTTTTCATATCTCCAGTTTCACAAACTACGCACACCTGATTCTCACATTGATGAGGTACGTAGGCAGCCCTTATCGGGTTCGGTGATATTTTTTAAGAAAATTTTTAAATATGATGAACTCGACATATTCATTTTTTTGAAAATCAAAATAATATTTAGGTGGTTGGTTTGTGAAAAAATTGGCATCTCACCCATACAACACCAGATCTAAAGAACATGCAAAATGACCCACACAAAAATGGTATAGGGTCGGAGATGAGGTGGTGTAGACTGTTAGAAATGAGGAATGTAAAGAAATGGCCAGGAAGTTGAGAAGTTTAGAGTAAAATATGAGAAACATGCAAGTACTGAGAGAGAAAAAGAGCGTTTCTTACAAGGATATGTACATTTTTCGCAATGTTCACTTGTTTCTAGAGTCCAAAACACCAAAATTGGACATGTTCGAGAGATGTGGTGGTCCTTTGGCTCATCTAAAAAGGTTTTGTAATCAGCTAAGCGGAGCAGGGGAAAAGAGGAATCAATGATAGCTTACTTTGGAGAGAGTCTAGTGGGGATCGATAGTTTTAAAATAGCTCAGGATACTTTGGGGCCAAGAAGAAAAACGGATAAGGTAGCAATTATAATGGCGACTCCATTAAGACTGACGTGCAAATCAATGGCTAAAATATCAAAAGTTTTGCAATTCGGAAGTCACTCCACTCCCCATGAGGAGGGAGTTTTGGTAGTCTGTTTTGTTTTTCTTTCGGCTACACGAATTAGTTTTGTATTGTAGTTCGGGATCTATCTTGTCTTATTTTCTTTTATCATTTTTGTTCAAACCCTTCTATCTTTCTGTCAACAAATGTGAGTCCCTTTTTTATTTTTATTTTTTAATATATATTGTTTAACTGTCTTTCTTTTCTTCAGGCAGCTCTTTCTCTAGTGATTCTAGTGATATGATATGCATGTTGAATTTACAGACTAATCTTAAACCCATTCTTATCCTGAAACATCGAGCCAAGAAATTAATTTTTTTTTTGAAAGAGTATAAGAAACTAAGTAAAATATTGAGGTGTTTAGGGACCTAGTTACAATGTCACTTGAATATATTGAGGCAACCACATTGCAAAAAAAAATGTCTTGGTCTTCAATGAGAAGGTCCATCTCAAGTATTTTGAATGAGATTAAATAGAGGATAAATAGTTTCCATTGAGGAAGTTGGCTTAAAAAAAGGCAAAAGTTATCTATTGTAAGGATAATACAAGTGGGCCTATGTGTTTTACAAGAATGGAATAAGTTACACACGTGCATGTGCTTAGTCACAGTCAATGTTGAAAAAGATGCGTATGATCTTCATGTTCCACTGCCAGATTGTGTGTTATGTACTTGTATTTTTAAGGATTGATATGACGAAGGCATTTCATTCTTTTATTCGAAATTGTATCATCCTTTATTACCTCTTTTGAGCTTTTATTTTATTTTATTTCGTCAAAAAAAAGTGGAGTTGGAAAAGATCCCAAAAAGAGAAGAATCAAAGAAAATAAAAACAAGATAGCCAAAAAAAAAGCAAAAAAAAATAAAAGAATGACTTTTCTGAACTATGTTTGACCTGATTCTTGCTATGATAAGATACACAGGCAATCCTACTATGGGGTTCGGTCCAACCAAGTAAAAATTCAAGTTACCCAGTATGAAATAATAAAGAAGCAAAGTTATATTCCTTTGAATGATTCCAAAGGTTGTAAGTCTCACCTTATGATATGTATATTTTGAGCCTCATGCCTCTCTTTCTTTCTAATCCTATCCAAAAGTCAAGTTACAACCAAAGAAAGACCTTCAGATTAATCTTTGAGAATGTCAACGCTAAACATGTTATGGGTGCATGATTTGTCATATTTTGGGCATCGTTTTCCTTCAAAAGAATATAATAATAAAAAAATGAGGGAGTCTTATTGGTGAAAACTCTCTTGGGCACTATAAGGAGACGTTGAGTTGTGAAAACAATAAAAAATGAGAGAATATTATTGGAGAAAATCCTCAAGGGCACCATAAGGCGACAGTGAATTGACAAAGAAATGATAATGGGAGCGGCTCATTGGCAAAAATTCATTGAAGTTCCACTAGCCTAAGGAGGATTGTAATTCAAAAGGAACGAGTTCAAGAATAGCTCCATTTCAAATTCAATGTGTGGGAAAAAGTGGATCGTTATTAGTTTGGGTAGATCAGGTTATTTAATTTAAAATACATATCATAATCACTGGAATCAGCTGCCACACCTAGATAAGTTTTTCTTTTTTACATTTTTAGAAAAAGAGTTGTCTATTGTCTTTTTCTTTTCCTTTTGTTATTTTTATTTTTTATTTTTGTGTCTTTGTTGTCAAAAGAAAAATCACTATTGTCATTTTTCACGTATTTTTGAGTCAAATTTATGTTATGACAAGTGAGGAAGGACTTCAAAACTTTCTACCAACTCCTTCAGTTGTGCAAAGCAAGACAAAGGGCCGACAAATAAAGATAACATGTTTCAGGAATAAAGCAAGGTACTCGAGAATGCTTGTCATCCGATAATTTTTTGAACTCATAAGAATATAAAAGGTGCATTAAAAGTTAAACCCAGAGGCATCATGCAAGGTAAATATGAGTTGAGTCAAATACTTTTAGTACCCAGAATTTGGGGTCAAAAGTATGACAAGTCAATAATACCTATCAATCATTTGCAATGGAGCTGAGCAGTACAAATGCAAGAACGGTCGCCTCAATAGCCAAATACCACAAATCAAAGGATTCAAAGCCTAAATATCAAAAGATGCAATTTCTCATTTTTGCAAATGCAAGAGGCAATATTGCTACACATGTTTAGTAATTACAATCATGGTGAAAACTCATCATCATTTAACTCTAGGAGACCTACTTCCTTGTCTGGGTATTTCAGTTTTTGAAAAAAAATGAAAACACATTTTTTAAGATTATTAATAAATTCAAGAAAAAAAATTCTTTCTCATTAGTGACATAAAAAAATGTAATTTTTTCATATCTACAGTTTCACAAACTACGCACACCTGATACTCACATTGATGAGGTATGTAGGTAGCCCTTATTGGGTTCGGTGATATTTTTTAAGAAAATTTTTAAAAATGATGAACTCGACACATTCATTTTTTTTTAAAATCAAAATAAAATTTAGGTGGTTGGTTTATGTCTAAATTGGCATCTCACCCAAACAACACCATATCCAAAGAACGCAAAATGACCCACACAAAAATGGTATAGGGTCAGAGATGAGGTGGTGTAGACTGTTAGAAATGAGGAATGTAAAGAAATGGCCAGGAAGTTGAGAAGTTTAGAGCAAAATATGAGAAACATGCAAGTACTGAGAGAGAAAAAAAGCGTTTCTTACAAGGATATGTACATATTTCGCAATGTTCACTTGCTTCTAGAGTCCAAAACACCAAAATTGGACATGTTCGAGAGACGTGGTGGTCCTTTGGCTCATCTAAAATGGTTTTGTAATCAGCTAAGCGGAGCAGGGGAAAAGGGGAACCAATGATAGCTTAATTTGGAGAGAGTCTAGTGGGGATCGATAGTTTTAAAATAGCTCAGGATACTTTGGGGCCAAGAAGAAAAACTGATAAGGTAGCAATTATAATGGAGACTCCATTAAGACTGACGTGCTAATCAATGGCTAAAATATCAAAAGTTTTGCAATTTGGAAGTCACTCCACTCCCCATGAGGAGGGAGTTTTGGTAGTCTGTTTTGTTTTTCTTTCGGCTACCCGAATTAGTTTTGTATTGTAGTTCGGGATCTATCTTGTATTATTTTCTTTTATTATTTTTGTTCAAACCCTTCTATCTTTCTGTCAACAAATGTGAGTCCCTTTTTATTTTTATTTTTATTTTTATTTTTATTTTTATTTTTATTTTTCAATATATATTGTTTAATTGTCTTTTTTTTCTTCAGAAAGCTCTTTCTCTAGTGATTCTAGTGATATGATATGCATGTTGAATTTACAGACTAATCTTAAACCCATTCTTATCCTGAAACATCGAGCCAAGAAATTAATTTTTTTTTGAAAGAGTATAAGAAACTAAGTAAAATATTGAGGTGTTTAGGGACCTAGTTACAATCTCACGTGAATATATTGAGGTAACCACTTTTCAAATAAAAATGTCTTGGTCTTCAATGAGAAGGTCCATCTCAAGTATTTTGAATGAGATTAAACAGAGGATATATAGTTTCCATTGAGGAAGTTGGCTTAAAAAAAGGGCACAAGTCATCTATTGTGAGGATAATACAATACAAGTGGGCCTATGTGTTTTACAAGAATGAAAGAAGTGACACATGTGCATGTGCTTAGTCACGGTCAATGTTGAAAAAGATGTGTATGATTTTCATGTTCCATTCCCAGGTTGCGTGTTATGTACTTGTATTTTTTAGGATTGATGTGACGAAGGCATTTCATTCTTCTATTCAAATATTGTATCATCCTTTGTTACCTCCTTTGAGATTTAATTTTATTTTATTTCATACTCCTCTTTTGGAATTAAAATAGAGTTTGAAAAAGAAAAGGGTGTCAAGAAAATGAAGTAAAAAAAATGATAAAAAAAGAGTGGAGTTGGAAAAGGTCCCAAAAAGAGAATAATCAAAGAAAAGAAAAACAATAGAGCCAAAAAAAAAGTAAAACAAATAAAAGACTGACTTGTCTGAACTACGTTTGACCTGATTCTTTCTATGACAAGATACACAGGCAAGCCTACTCTGGGGTTCGGCCCAACCAAGTAAAAATTCAAGTTACCCAGTATGATATAATAAACAAGCAAAAGTTATTTTCCATTGAATGATTCCAAAGGTTGTAAGTCTCACCCTATGATATGTATATTTTGAGCCTCATGCCTCTCTTTCTATCTAATCCTATCCAAAAGTCAAGTTACAACCAAAGAAAGACCTTCATATTATTCTTTGAGAATATCAAGGCTAAACATGTTATGGGTGCATGATGTGTCATATTTTGGGCGTCGTTTTTCTTTAAAAAAATATAATAATAAAAAAATGAGAGTCTTATTGGTGAAAACTCTCGTGGGCACTATAAGGCGACGTTGAGTTGTGAGAACAATAAAAAATGAGAGAATCTTATTGGTGAAAATCCTTATGGGCACCATAAGGCGACAGTGAGTTGAAAAAGAAATGAAAATGGGAGCGGCTCATTGGCAAAAATCCATTGAAGTTCCACTAGACTAAGGAGGATTGTAATTTAGAAGGAACAAGTTCCAGAATAGCTCTATTTCAAATTCAATGTGTGAGAAAAATTTAATCGTGACTAGTTTGGGTAGATTAGGTTATTTATTTCAAAATGCATGTCATAATCATTGGAATCAGCTGCCGAACCCAGATAAGTTTTTCTTTTTGACATTTTTGGTTTAAGAGATATCTATTATCTTTTCCTTTTCTTTTTGTTATTTTTATTTTTGATTTTTGTGTCTTTGTTTTCAAAAGAAAAATCACTATCGTCAATCTTTCGCGTATTTTTGAGTCAAATTTATGTTAAGCCAAGTGAGGAAGGACTTCAAAACTTGCTACCAACTCCTTCAGTTGTGCAAATCAAAACAAAGGACCGACACACAAAGATAACATATTTCAAGAATAAAGCAAGGTACTCGAGAATGCTTGTCATCCGACAGTTTTTTGGACTCATAAGAATATAAAAGGTGCATTAAAAGTTAAACCCAGAGGCATAATGCAAGGGAAATACAAGTTGATTCAAATACTTTTAGTAGCCAGAATTTGGGGTCAAAAGTATGACAAGTCAACAATACCTATCAATGATTTGCAATGGAGCTGAGCATCACAAATGCAAGAACGGTTGCCTCAATATCCAAATACCACAAATCAACCATTGTGTTTTTAAATTAAAAAGTTTTCTTTTTATGAAACAAAAACACATGTGACCCTCAAATCAAGGGCTTCAAAGCCTAAATATCAAAAGATGCAATTCCTCACTTTTGTAAATAAAAAAGGCAATATTGCTACACATGTTTAGTAATCACAATTATGGTGAAAACTCATCATCATTTAACTCTAGGAGATGCACTTTCTTGTGTGGGTATTTCAGTTTTCCTTTGTTAGGTGACATACTTTCTAAATAGAAACTTTATTCCTAGAAGACACACTTTCTAATTGAGTCATTTCATTTAACCCAAGGAGACACACTTTCTTGTCTGGGTAATTTCAGTTTTCCTTTGTTAGGTAACGAACTTCCTAATTTGAACCTTTACTCCTAAAATACGCACTTTCTAGTCGAGTCATTACATTTACCCCTAGGAGACGCACTTCCCTGTCTGGGTATTTCATTTTTTATTTGTTAGGTAACGCACTTTCTAACTTGAATCATTACTCCTAGAAGATGCATTTTCAAGACAATTCATTTCATTTAACCCCTAGGATATGCACTTCCTTGTCTGGGTAATTTCAGTTTTCATTTGTTAGGAAATGTATTTCCTAACTTGAATCATTACTAGAAAACGCACTTTCTAGTCAATTTATTTTATTTAATCGCTAGGAGACATACTTCCTTATCTGGGTAATTTAATTTTTATGTGTTAGGTGACACACTTCCTAACTCGAACCTTCACTCCTAGAAGACACACTTTCTAGTTGAGTCATTTTATTTAACCCCTAGGTGACGCGTTTCCTTGTCTGGGTAATTCAAGTTTCGTTTGTTAGGTAACACATTTCCTAACTTGAACCTTCACTCCTAGAAGATGCACTTTCTCATTGAGTCAATACATTTAACCCCTAGGAGACGCACTTCTTTATCTGGGTATTTCAAGTTTCATTTGTTAGGTAGCGCACTTCCTAACTTGAATCTTCACTCCTAGAAGACGCACTTTCTAGTTGATTCATTTTATTTAACCCCTAGAAGACACACTTCCTTTTTTGGGTATTTTAGTTTTCATATGTTAGATAACACACTTCCTAACTTGAATCATTACTGCTAGAAGATGCACTTTCTAGTTGAGTCATTTCATTTAACCCACTTGGAGACGTACTTCCTTGTCTGGGTAATTTAAGTTTCATCTGTTAGGAGACATACTTCCTAATTTTTATAATTAGTTTTACTATTAAGAGACACATTTATTTAGCAGGGCCTTGATTCACCCTCTTTACTCTATTTTTAAAAAGTTGTGATCTACCGACACTCCCAAAACTTTCTATTGCAAACTTGGGAAAAAATTTTATTTGTGTTTATTGAAATTCATTTTTTGCTCAGGACCCTCCTGAAGAATGAGAATTTATAAATGCTCATGACCCTCCTGAAGAAGGGAATTTATAAATGCGCATGACCCTCCTGAAGAATGAGAATTTATTTATGCTCAGGACCCTCCTGAAGAATGGGAATTTATTTTATGCTTAGGATCCTCTTGACGAATGGAAATTTATTTATGCACAGGACCCTCCTGAAGAATGAAAATTTATTTTATGCCTAGACACTCCTGGAGAATGGAAATTTATTTATACTCAGGATCATCCTAAAGAATGGGAATTTATTTATGCTCAGGACCCTCCTAAAGAATGAGAATTTAATTATGCTCAGGACCCTCTTGATGAATGGAAATTTTTTTTTATGCTCAGGACCCTCCAGAAGAATGTTAATTTATTTTTTGCTCAGGACCCTCCTGAAGAATGGAAATTTATTTATCCTCATGACCCTCCTAAAGAATGGGAATTTGTTTTTATTCTCAGGACCTTCCTGAAGAATGGAAATTTATTTTTATGCTCAGTACCCACCTGAAGAATGAAAATTTATTTTATGCATAGGACCCTACTAAAGAATGAGAATTTATTTTATGCCTAGCACCCTCCTGAAGGATGAGAATTTATTTCATGCCCTGGATTCTACTGAAGAATGAGAATTTATTTTATGCATAGGACCCTCCTGAAGAATGAGAATTTATATTTTACCTAGGACTTTCCTGAAGAATGGGAATTTATTTTATTCTCAGGACCATCCTGAAGAATGGGAATTTATTTTATGCTCAGGACCCTCCTGAAGAATGGGATGTTATATTTCTGTTTCGCCATTTATTTTGAGGTGACGAGCCCGCCTGAAAAACAGGGTGAAGAAAAGTAGGTCAAAAGTCTGCCTGAAGAATAGGGTGAAGAAATAGCAAATCAAGAGCCCAGCTGGAGAATAGGATGAAGAAAGAGCAAGTCAAGTCCCCGCCTGAAGTATAGGGTGAAAATTATTGTTAAGTCCAAGTTGAAGAGTATGTCAATTGTCAAGTTCCTCTTCGATGCCAAGTATCAACATAGAGGAACATTTCGCGTTTCAAGTCCAATTCAAAATAATGACTATTTATCACTTGAGAAGTCATAAAGCTTCAAGTCAAGATTTCAGAAAAGCTGAATAGATAGGATCTTTGACTTATATCTTCAATTTTATTTTTGTTATTCATTTGAATGTAAAAGCAGAAGTCACGAACCGGAAACTCGACGGACCCTCACTTGACCTTTAACTCGTTCTCTGACTATTTTACCTTTGAACTACACGTGACCTGATTCCCTTATAACTCGGGATATGTAGGCGGTCCCAAACCAGGACTCAGTCATATCTTTTATTTTATTTTATTTTATTTTATTTTATTTTATTTTATCCCCACATTTTAAATAATCGGAGGATAAAAATTCATATCTTTTACTACTTTTTTATATGAAAACTCTTTGAGATTTCAAACAAAGAGGGGCAAAACCTAGACACGTGATTTTTGACCTCCCCGAGTTTTAACCTATTTTTTCTTCATTCAATATTTATATTTTTGTCCAATATCTACTTTAGCTCTTAATTAATTTTTAATAAGTTTTAGTTGAAAATAAATAAATAAATAAATAAATAAAGTTACATTTTGAGATATTTTTATTTTTGTTTTTAAAATAATACAAAAAATTCAAAAATATATTCCTTTTTTTTAATAAATAGGCTACTAGTTTTAGTATTATCTTAATTATATTTATTTTAAATTTTTTATAAAATTTTATTGTATTTTATTAAAATATAAAAATTAATATGTTAATATATTTTTATTTTTATTATTTATTTTAATTTATTATTAAAAAAATAATATAATAAAAATAAAAAATATAAATCTTATCCCCAACTACCCCAACAACCCCCACCTTTTCCTCAACCCCCTCAACTCCCACAACTTCCCACCCTACACACACTATATTATACACGCACGGACAGAAAACACAACACACATAGAGACACGAAACTTGAAAAAAACAAAAACAAAAAAAGGGAGAAACTTAGAAACGGAAGAAAGCAAGAAACGAAAAGATTAGAGAAAAAATAAAAAAACTAGAGAAAAAGGAAAATAAAAGGCTCAGAAAAGAGGGTAACAATAGAGTTCATGGTTTGGTTCGCGATTCCGGGTTCATGGCTTCTTCTTTCTTTTATTTCAGATTATTTTTGTAAGAGGTAATTTTCAATTTTTTCTTTATATAATATAACATTGTAATCATGCAGAATTTAATTTTAATATTACAAAGTTGTTTGAATTTTTTATGTGCTTGAATTATTATTATTATTATTATTATTATTATTATTATTATTATTATTATTATTATTATTATTATCTAAAATTGCTTTTCTTGTTCTAACATATTACAGTTAGTGTTAATCATGTGAGATCATGGTTAATTGAGATATTTATTAAGGTTTTCTTAAGGGGCGTAGAAAATGTATTGTAGGGACTAGTAGTAATAACATTATATTTTGGGTTGTAAGTTGGTGAAAACGTAGATAAATGGAAATATAAGTTGCCTTCTTTAAGATTATTATGCACGATATAATATTATTATATTAGGTGAATGAAAAAACTGTTGTACATAAAAAATTATGGAAAATCAGTGTATTAATGGAAGGCTTAATTAATTAGTTAGTCAATATACAAGGATTCTTCAAAAAATAAAAATAACAACTTTTAGATTATATATAGTTTGTTTATTCAAAAAAAAATTGAAGTTTTTTCTGCACTTGTCGGTTTCCTTGAAAAGGAACTTATTGAATTATTATATAGTGGATTAAATATTTTTGGCAGTATAGCGTCGCTTGGCTTATTTTACTAATCACTAGTTTTACATAAAATTTTAAACTTATTATTTTCGCCTCTTCTATTTGATCATCTTGACCATTTTGAACAAATTATCTTATTGTAATACCTTTATAGGCTTACTCGATAGTCAAGGTTCGGGTTATTTATAAATGTGAGGTTGAGTGAAATGAGGTTGTAAAATTTTTAAGACCGATCATCACATCATAAAATAAAAGAGAGGAAAAAGCCCATTTGTAAGGGAGAGAGATGAGTTGCGGATTAATTCCAAAACTCATCGTAAATTTGAAAGAAAAGGCGAAAAAGAATAAAAATGAATAAGAAAATTGTCTCGAGTTTATGAGAGATGAAACAAATGCCTTTTAACGCTAGGCAAATTTTATGCATGTTTAATATATATTTGTCTCGATTAAGAATGTGGCGTACGCATCTTTCTGAGACATTTAAAAAAATAACCCGAGGTTGCAATAATGCATCTTGGATAAGATCATCATAAAATTAATTTGCACTAGCTCAATACAAAAGTTATAGATAGATACTAGATATTAAAAATGACCAATTTTAGGCCTTAACATAATTTATCAGAATAGTTTAAGTTAGGATAAGTCAATAAAATGGACTGTACTAGAACCACGTGACTCGAGGGGTGCCTCACACCTTTTCCTCGGTCAACAAATTTTTTTATCTAGTTTTCTATTATTGCAGACCATAATGAAGAGTCATTTACTTTTGATTAGGGATTCAATAAGGTGACTTGGAACACCATAACTCAATTCCAAGTGGAGACTCTAAAAAATGATAAAAATAATCCCTATTCAAAACCGCCACTTTAATTGAAAAAAACCTTTGGCTCGACTCCTCAGGCTAAAAAGGGGTGTGACACACTATGCTGCTGAAGAACCAGAATATCAAGCCTAAACTGACGGGTGACACCTAGAGGAAGTCAAGCCTAATTTGACGGGTGACCCCTAGGAGGTAGCCAAGCCTAAGATGACGGGTGACTCTTCATAACCCATGTTGGCTACATAGTTTTGGAATACAGAGACTGCTGCTAATGACTCTGCCTAACTAATGAGGAAGCCATCGTCCTGTATTCGCTCGGTGCTAAATCCTACTCCCAACTAAAGACACTAATTTCTGGACTAATCTTAGCTTAACTGATTATGATAACTGACTGAACTATTACTGTTTATGATTTATCTACAAACCATTCTGAAAATACTGTAATTGACTATGTAAACAACTATGTTTTTGTGTATTCATAACTCCCAGGACTCGATAGCAATATCAATAAGAACACATGAGAGCATTTAAAACCACAATAGTTTAGAATTACCCCAAGACCATTACTTAGGCATTTCATCAAACACTTGAGAGTCATGATTTAAAGCATGAGGGTAGTTTAAAACATATGATATTTCACATGGCTATAATACTAAACCAAAAACTAGGGATTTAACATGAAAACATCATCAATCCAACATGCAAAGTTTATTTCCAACAACAACTCCTTGTAAACATCATTTATAATAAAAAACCATAAAGATTTATGGAGTTAGTTTTATTATAAGCATGTAAATTCATGATTCAAAACATAATAATAGGTTCTTGGAGTCCATGGTGAAATAAAACCATGGATGAATATCACATATACCTTAATTGAAGAATTATTGGAAGGTCTTGATGGATTTCTTGAGAATTGATCTTGAAAGTTAAAGGTCTAGGGTTTGTTCTTAAGAGAGGATTGTGTGAGGAATGATTAACTTTTGCCTTTTGGGACCCTAATTTTGTGTTATGGCTGAGTTAAAGTGAGCGAAAATGACTGAAACACCCTCCTGGATCCGAAATTCATTAAAACGAACTGGGCACCCAACGCGTTTGGCGACACGCCATGTCGCTTTCATGACGCGATAGGCAACGCGCTGCGTTGCTTCCCACCAATGTGATACCCAATGACACGCGGCTATATCGCGTTGGTCTACTGTTTTGTCCCTCCAAACATACCTCAAACGTCATTCAAAAAATTTAAAATTCACCTGAGACATTCTACTTACACCCCTGCACAAGAATTAACTCAAAAACTGATGTCTCAAGGTTGGGAAGGTCACTTTAAAAATTATCTAAGTTAAGAGGCCAAAAATAAGACTAAGTCTTTAATACTTTGCTAAATTTTTCAGGTTCTAAACCCCTTATGCATGCATATTGAGCTGAATTGAACTAGGGAGAATATGAAGTATTACAAGCAGTTAAAGGATCTTCTTTGAAGAGGCTTTATTCGTCCTAGTGTCTCTCCCTATGGTGCTCCGATAATATTCGTGCATAAGAAATATGGATCCCTTCGCATGTGTATATATTACCGTCATCTGAATAAAGTCACCGTCAAGAACAAGTACCCTCTTTCCAAAATCAATGATCTCTTTGACCAAATCCATGTTGATAAATATTTCTCCAAATAATCCTTCATTCAGGGTACCATCAATTGAATTTTAGGGAGGTTGACATCCCCAAAACAGCTTTTAGAACCTGATATGGTCACTGTGAATTCTTGGTCAAGTCCTTCGGGATGACTAATGCCCCCAAAACTTTTATGGATCTCATGAATAGGGTGTTTCATAAGTGTCTAAACCTATTCATCATAGTCTTTATTGATGATATCTTGATTTACTCTAAGAGTCTTTATTGGGACTGACCTTGTTCATCAGGCGATAGAGAAAGTGAAAGTCATTAGAGAGCGTCTCAAGACAGCCCAAAGTCTCCAGAAGTCTTACGTCGATGTTAAAATAAGGGAGTTAGAGTTTGAGGTTGATGCTTAGGTGTTCCTAAAGATCTCCCCTTTGAAAAGAGTTATGAGATTCAGGAAGAAGGAAAGTTGAGTCCTCGCTACATAGGTCCCTACCAGATTATGAGAATGGTTGGTGGAGTTTCTTATGAGTTAGAGTTACCACAAATTTAGCATTAATTCATCCTTTTCATACGTCAATTCTTAAGAAGTATATTGGAGATCAATCGCTTGTGTTGCTTGTAGAGGAGATTGGTGTAAGAGATTCTTAATCGTATGAGGAAGAACCCATAACTATTTTAGATTGTCAAGTTTGGAAGCTTATATATAAGGAGATATCTTTAGTTAAAGTGTTGCGGAAGAATCATAAAGTTTGAAAAGCTACTTGGGAGTTGGAGAATGGTATGCGCACAAGATATCCATTACTTTTTGAATCCGCACACAATGATATGGAAGGTATTGACCTTATCTTACTCATTTTAGTTCTTGTAACGCCTTAAATTGTGCTTAATGGGGTCCAAATCTTCATTTGAGGACGACTGATCCCAATAGGGGGGATAATGTAACACCCTTAAATTTTGGATATTTTATTTTTGGTCTTCCCTTGCTTGAAATATAAATTTTTGACTTAAATTATGTTCGGGGATGATAAAAGAGTAACCCAAAAGAATTTGGGAATTTTGGAATGGGGTTCAGGGCAGTTTTGGAACACAGAGGTAGTAAGCCTCCGCGATAGCCCCGCATATCGCGGAGGCTGGTGTCGTGATAGGGTCTACGATGTGGAGGATGGCCTCTTTGATAGCCCTCACAGCATGGAGACTGTGTTTTCCTACTATTTTATTTAAAGTCCAAGGGTAGTTTTTTGGTCTTTTCTGCATTAAACCCATTCCTCACGACTTAAAACATCCCACAAATATTATATCAACTCTAAAAATCCCTAAGCAATCATTTTTAAACTAGAGAGGAGAAAACTACCTAGGGTTGGGAATTTTAAACTTCAATGGTCAAATTTTCCTATGTTTTGTTCTTTATCAAGGTATGTGGGGTTGTCCTAAATCTCATTGGAATAGGTTTACCATTTTAATAAGTTGTAAAGATCTATAAATATGTATATGAAAAGAGTTGTGGAAATCATTGAAGAACACGTATTATGAAACTATTTTTATAAAAGTGTGTAATTATTATGATGTTTTTTCATAAATTTTAGTCATATTAATGTGCATATATGAGTGGGTTCAAAAAAATGAATGCTGAACATGGTTTATGAAATTTTCCCTTGCATGATGAGACTTATTGTCTTAACATGTATGGGTTGTTCAAATGCATGAATAAAAGTTGAGTTTAAATATTTTACTATCATTATGGATTGACATTGTTTAATGATCAAATGAGAGCGCTCTTTACTAATTATAAATGCTCATTATGTTAAATGAAAGAGTTGCATGTGTTTTTATGTAAGATTTGGTCACCATATGTTAAGTTTTGAAAAAAGAGTGTTTTGCATAAGCTCCATAGGTTATTTGAAATGAGAACTCTCTTGTGATGTTGAACCTTTTTGGTGATCATTAACATGATTTTTAATGAAAGGGCTAAGGATTTGATAAGATACAATATGGCTTTCAAGTCTAGGTATGACGCCCTTAACATGAAAGAAAAGAATGTCTTAAGTAAGATGCATGTTTTAAAAGGATAAAAATGGGCTACAAGAAATTTAGATGGTTACCTGAAGAATGTATGAGTTCAGATAACTCATATTTCGAAACCTCATTTTGCCGATGTGGGTTTATTATGTCCTGAAATATGGATTGTAAACCGGCGACAACCCTTTGGTGTCTTATTAATTATGTACCCCAATTCTTGTGGCACTTGAATTAGGGGCTTGACCTCCAAGTTAAGGGAGGATTTCATATATCCCGTGGATTGGTACGAATGTAGGGTGTCCATCTAGCTCAAAAGTAAAACAAAGGGAGTTGTCTCTGTGTTGTCACATGAGTGATTTGAAATTCTTTAATTATGCCCATGTGTTTAAATATATGTATATATATATATATATATATATTATGCTATTATATATATATATAAATATGGATATTGTGCTAGACTGTTTTCACAGTGCTCTCAATTATGTTACATGAAATTATATGTTATATTTTTTTGATTGCCCTAAATACCTGTACTTTCCAATTATTGACCCCTTTCCCTATAGGTTTTGAGGCTCAGTCCCGTAGCCCAGTTCAACATTAGACTATTCCCATACTTCCAGAGCTGATGAGCCTCCCATACTTCAGAAGGCATCTTATTCATGAGTAAGTTTCGGTATTTTATGGTCCGGCCGGTGGCCTTATCCCGGCCTAGACATACTAGTGTTTTCAGTTCAGTAGAGGCGCCGTAGATTATTTTAGAATGGATTTGATTTTCTTATGGATTGCTATCATGAAGTGTTAAGCTTGATTATGGGATTCTTATGTTTTCAATTTGTCTTCCACCCTTTTACTTCAAATAATTTTTTCTTATGATCACATGCTAAGGGGTCTCTCGGCCTTCATGGTTCAAGATGTCATCGCGACCAAGGCCTTAGTTCGGATCACGATAGATCCAAACTGATGAATCCAATGATTAATCTCAAATTTTCAATAATCAAATTAACCATTTTCAAGAGTATGAATAAAGTTTTATAATGAGGCTTGAGTTCTCTAGTGTGTGTTACTAAGATATAAGTTGACTTGTATTTCCTACTTGATATATCTTTGTGCTGGGAAAAGTGAAACTCTATACTTAATTTCTATATGTTGGTCAACTTACTTCATTTATACTTGTTGTAATCGTAGCTTACTCAATTAGCTAGTTATTATTCTTTACCGTTACAAGAAAGTATCTGGTTGTTAGCCCGAGAGTTTAGTATGAGTTGTTTATGATTATTGGGTTGATCCTATAGATGTGGCTAATGGAAAATGTAATGCAAAAAAAAAGGTGATATTGATGGTTTATTATTGCATTGTGGTGGATTGTGTGAATTAATGAAGCTAGACTATGCTAGAAGTAAATTTAATCTCGTTAATAGAGCTTGAAAATTATAAATTATATAGGAAAAATGTTATAATGATATTACAACCTTAGCTGAATTATATTTTATTTAATAAGTCATTATTTCTTTTCTTTGATTCTATTTTATGATTATGTGGATTAACATTGATTGGCTGATGATGGCTACCAGTACATGTGTTTGTACTGACCCTACTCTTCTACATTCCTTTTTTGGGTGTAGAATGGATGCGGTTAGTTTGCAGTTACCAGATGAATGACGATATTCAATACTAACTTTTGCAATTCCTTCCAGGTAGATATTGAAGTCTTTGTGTTATTTATTTTATTGTTAGTTTATTATGTAATAAGTAGCTATTATACATGTCTGACCAGGTCTTGAGGTAGTGAACGGCAACTGTAATAAGTTTTTAAAAAGTTTATTTATTGGTAATTAATTTACTTTGTTATATTTAATTCAGTATTATCCTAAAAATACAGAAGTCTTTACATATTTTTTGTTGGGTAATATGGGTTCTCCTAGCTACATAGGATAGCGTTAGTGCCCTCACGGTCCGTTAATTTGGATCGTAACAAGTAAGTATTGCTAGAACACAATTATAACATGTTGAGGTGCTAAGTATTCCTACATTCTCTTATTTAAACTTTGCAATAAGTTGGATTTATTATATTCAATAAACACCTGTATATTTATAATCACGTTTTGAACTAAGTGCACATTGCGTCACTTTTCGATCAATAATATTTTGAAAAAAATCTTGTCACTTTTTTGTTGCTACTACTTGATTTGATGTATTTCATACAAGTAAGTTATTTAATGTAACTACAAGTAATTTTATTTAATAGAATTTATAATAAACAATAATTAATTGATTATAATAAATTAAATTACACTAATGATTAATTATATGACTAAACAACACAAAATCCACTAGTATAGGAGCTAATTACTCCCTCTAACTATTAGCAAACTACACTTTCTACTATTAAAAAGTGTCGGAATACATCATTTTATCGCGCAAGTCTATCTGTCTGACTGTCTCATATATATGCACAATTATTTTGGTAACTGAAGATATTTTTGTTAACAAAAATCTCTTAGTATCAGACAAAAATTAAGGAATTAATGGAAACATGTATCTTGATTGTGTAAGTTGATTAATTTTATTTTATTATTTTTTAAATAATGAATTTCTTAATTAGATGCATCTATCATCAATTTTGTACGATATATCCAAATAAATGTATTTGGTATCAAATATACATATATCTAGTATCAAAGATGAATGAATACACTGGTCAAATTTCATCTAATGTATCTGTTTATATGTATCTAGTATTAATATCATGTACCTAGTATAAATTTAATGTATCAAGTTTTAATTCATAAATTATATCAAAAATACATATATATCTAGTATAAAAAAAAACTCTAATTTTGTGTATAAAGTAGGTGACTTATTTTGTTAGATTATTTACAAAGTTGTCATATTGCAAATCATATGAGCTTTCATTAGCCCACCATTTCCACATAATGGTGCCATTGTTGAGTCTAATTACCATTGGACTTGCAAAGTATGACCGAATTTTTCCAGCTATGTCCCCATCAACCAAAAAATGCTGGATAGTCTCACTTCGAGTGTTTCTACAATACGTAGCTACTAGCTGTGCAGATCTTTCTATAAGCAGTGACACATTTTAAAAAGTACATAAATGGCAATTTTACAAAAGAGGATGAATATTTTTTTTTAAAATAAATATTTTAAACTTGGTGAAGTTATTTTTTTTTTCATATCATTGAATTAACTGTTTTTTATTTAAGAAGATTTTAATAGTCAGATCTCATGAATCTAGAGGCTAAATCACTAAGCCATTAGAGGCTAACGGTAATGCAGTGCCATTTTTATCCTCTATATTTAATCATGTGTAAAATCACCAAATTTAGCATAAACATATAATACTAATCGAGCAAGTTGTTGTGTGGTAATAAAATTTTCTAATGAAGTAATGTCACGTGACATCCCTTCACTCAAGGTAAATCCGCCCGTTGCTACAACAGTTACATTGGACACAATATTTCTAAGTATAAGTCTTGTTCTTTTTTTGTCTACTGTGATCTCTAGCAGAAGCACAAGTAAATTTACCGTCATTGGAGGTTGTAGGGAACAGTCTCCATCTACACGATGGTGTTTGTATGATTGTTGGTGGACTTAGCCAGTCCAAAGACACGGGTCATTGAAGTTCACTGTATGCCACTCAACACAAATTTTGAGTATTTTATGGTAACTGAAGTCCAAGAACCAAAATCACTGTATGCCACTCATTACATAGTTTGTGTATTCTTGAAGCTTATATTTTTTGTCGTACCCATTTTTTTTACCAAAAAAAGATAGGATTTTAAGTTTGAAAAGGGTTTTATTATTAAGTGAAAAGAGAAAACATTATTTTGAAAATGTTTCTTTTTCATTTTAACTCAGAGTCGCCAGTCGACATAAATCTGGCGTGCCAAGTCACCGTTGGAAATCCTTTTTTAAAATGGTTTGACTCTTTAAAACTGATCCACGAACAGAGATTCAGGTTAAGGAATTTTGTTGACCGAGGGGAAGGTGTTTGGCACCCGTCGATCCCGTGGTTCAAGAACGGTTGCTTCTTGACTTGTATCAGCTAATCTGACGCTATGAAGTGAATAAACCACATAAAACACACAAAACGAACAAACAAGCAAACCACACAAAACAAGTCTGAAAAATAGTGTCCAGTCCAATTATTATAGTCCAAAATAAAAATACTAAAATAAACCTACACTATCCTATACTAACTTTGAATTATGCTCTACCCGACGTCGTGGGCCTTTATCACGAATGTCCATTGCGTACATACTTCGGTTCATTCCCTGGTAAATAATACAAATGGCCTCGGGGCATTCCCCCGCTAAATAAATACATTTTTTCAATGCGAGAAAACCAAAACCATTCAACAAATATTTCAAACATTCAACAATCCACAATCTCTAAAATTACCTACCCCTATCATCTGCTTGTCCATCTGATGGCCTAACACATGATACTATCGAGTTTGAGAAAATTAATATTCATTTCAAATCAACTAAATCAATGAATCAATCCGAGCCAATATTTATTTTTGTCACTTTTCAATCCCCACCACCAACTTTATCCTTAATCAATGATTAACTTAATCCACAACCATCAATTCAAATCTTTAAAAATCCAAATCCAACATCAACCAACATTCATGCTTCGAATATTCAAAAATACGAATCCAACATCAACTAACATTCATGATTCAAATATCACAAAATCATACAAAACAAACTTCACGTAACATAAATTTATCACACAACGTATTCGAAACTTAAAATTAATCAAGAATGAGATGAGAAATGGACCTTAACATCGCTTTCAATTAAAATTTCTCCTTCCGAATAAAACCGCGATAAGGATCTCAAATCGACCTCAACCAACAGATAAAACCCAACTCGATATCGAATTCAACCCCGAAGACATTTAAAAAACAACCGGATAACCTCAATACGAACCCAAATCACAGATTTTTACTTAACAATAAACGGGTCTCGACGAAATAGGAGATGGGTTTGATGTTTCCTTTTTTCCGAAGCTCCGGTGAACTCAAACAGTGACAAAAGTGATGGGTTGGTCAGTTTTGATCTGATTTTTGGGTGTTCTCACTGGTTTAGGCATTTCGGGTTGTTTGGCAGTAGTGGGTGGTGTTTGCAGAGCGAGGGATGGCTGATTCTGGCAAGAAATTCACCGAAAACTCAAGCCTGCTGACTGGGATTCCTCCGTTCACCATTTTCACCCTTCTTACTCGATTTCTCTCTCCTGCGCGCCAGTTTCTCTCTGTATTCTGCCTATCTCTCTCTCTCATCTTTTCCCCTTAATTTTTGATCACTCTCTTATTTTTCGATCACTTTCTCGTCTGTTTTCTTTCTCTTCTCTTTCTTCCTTAATTCTTCTTACTCTTCTCTTAATCTTTTTCTCTAATTTCTCTTACTCTCGATCTCTCACTCTCCATTTTCTTCCTTTTTTTACTCTATTTCACTGTTTTTTCCATCTAGTGTGTGTGAATTGTTAATCTATATGAGATGAACTGTGTGTAAGTGCATATTATTATTCACTGTGTATGTATTTCGTTGATGGTGAAGTGGACAAAAAAATGGACCTCTCCTTAATTGGTGTGCCAGTGTGTATATATATAGAAACTGTTAAAAGAGAGGGGTAAAACATGAAGGTGGTAGAGGAGAGGTAGGGGTAGGAGTGAGTTGCTTAAATTGGTTAGAATGAGGTGTCAAATTTTTAATTGGGTGGGGTGTTAATTTGTTTGTAATTTGGTTATTTTGTCATTTTGTGGAGGGATAATTACACGGGGTTGAGGTATACGGTAAAGTAAGGGTAAAATGGATAAATTGGGCTTTCGGGAGGGACAAAATTACGTGTCTACATCATGCCCCTTTTTGGATGTAAACTCAAAATACTTTCAGACAAAGAAGTAGACAAAGAGACCAAATTTTGACCAGACCATTATTCAAAATAAAGAAAAAGGACATATGCAACTAGATCTTTATTTTGGAAATCCTACTCACCCAAGTTATGAGGGAATCAAGTCACAACTATATCAAAGGGTTGGAAGGAGAAGAAGTATACCGAGTTGGAGAGTTGAGTAAGTTCCTGTCAAGGTTTTGGTCTACGGCTCTGTCATTACATCAAAAATGAAAATTACAAGTTAAAAACATAATTTAAATTACAAAAGTCTTATCTATTTAACTATCTTTGGATCTTTACTTGTTATTTCATCACCCTATTTTTCAGGTGGGCTCCTGACTTGCAATTTCCTTACTCTATTCTCCAGACGAGCTCCCAACTTGTAATTTCATCACCTTGTTGCTTGGCTTTCAATTTCTTCATCTTGTTCTCCAGGCGGGCTCCTGACTTGTTATTTCTTCAATCTGTTGGCTTTCAATTTCTTCACCTTGTTTTTTGACTTTCAACTTCACCTTGTTGCTTGACTTTCCATTTATTCACCCTGTTCTTAAGGCGGGCTCCTGAAATCATATCAAAAATAGAAAGAAAGTTATCCCAAACAAAGTTTATGATAGAGATCTCACTTTTCAAAAATAAAGTCCCATTTTCAAGAGGGTCCAAAAATGATGCTTCCAATAAATTAAATTCTTGCCCTAGTTTATCATCAGAAAAATTTTGTGAATGTCAAATCCAATCATAACTACTTGCATTTTTCAATGATGAATCAAGAATCTGACCAAGAAATGCATCTCTAGAGAGTAAAATTAAATGACCAAGCCTAGGAAGTGCGTCTCCTCAGAATTAAAGTGAGGAATTCCGACTAGAAAGTACGTCTTCTAGAGATAAAGGTTTAAGTGAGGAAGTGTGCCACCTGAAAAATGAAAACTGACAAGGAAGTACATCTCCCAAGGGTTAAGTGCAATGACTCGACTAGAAATTACGTCTTCTAGGAGTGAAGGTTCAATGTAGAAAGTGCATCACCTAATAAATGAAACTTGAATTATTTAGATAAGGAGGTCCATCTCCTAGGGGTTGCATGGAAGGACCCGACCAAAAATGTTTTTTCTAGGAGTAAAGGCTTAAGTTAGAAAGTATGTCACCTAGAAAGCCAAAACTTGATCTACCTTGACAAAAAAGTGCGTCTCTAAGGGTTAAGTGGAATGACTAGACTAGAAAGTGCATTTTCTAGGAGTAAATACTTAAGTTAGGAAGGGAACCACCTAACAAGCGAAACTTGAATTACCCTGATAAGAAAGTGCATCTCCTAAGGGTTATCTACTCAACTAGAAAGTACATTTCATAGGAGTAAAGGCTTAAGTTAGGAAGTGAACCACCTAACAAGCGAAACTTGAATACCCACCAAGAAAGTGTGTCTCCTAAGGGTCAAGTGAAATGACTCGACTAGAAAGTGAATTTTCTAGGAGTCAAGACTTAAGTTAGGAAGTGCATCACCTAACAAGTAAAATTCAAATCACTCAAACAAAAAAGTGCGTCACCTTACAAATGTCACTTGAACTACCCAAATAAGGAAATGTGTCTCCTTACAAATGCCACTTAAATTACCCAGACAAGGAAATGCGTCTCCTTACAAATGCCGCTTGAATTACCCAAACAACGAAATGCATCTCCTTACAAATGCCACTTAGATTACCCATACAAGGAAATATGTATCCTTACAAATGTTTCTTGAATTACCTAAACAAGGAAATGCGTCTCCTTACAAATACCACTTGAATTACCAAAATAAGGAAATACGTCTCCTTACAAATACAACTTAAATTATCTAGACAAGGAAATACATCTCCTTACAAATGCCACTTGAATTTCTCAAGGAAATTTGTCTCCTTACAAATGCTACTTATATTACACAGACAAGGAAATGCGTCTTCTTACAAATGCCACTTGAATTACCCAAGGTAATGCATCTTCTTACAAATACCGCTTGAATTACACGAACAAGGAAATACGTCTCTTTACATATGTCTCTTGAATTACCCAAACAAGAAAATGTGTCTTCTTATATATGCCACTTGAATTACTCAAACAAGAAAATGTATCTCCTAAAGATTAAATGTAAGGACTCAACTAGAAAGTGCAATTTCTAGGAGTGAAGGTTCAATTTAGGAAGTGTGTTACCTAATAAATGAACCTGAATTACCCAAACAAGGAAGTGTGTCTCCAAGAGATATTGAATTATAAGTTTTACCATGGTTTTGATTATCAAACCTGTGCAGTAACATTGCCTCTTGTATTTGTAGAAGTGAGAAATTACGGCCTTTGATGTTTAGGCTTTGAAGTCCTTGATTTGAAGGTAACATGTGTTTCTTTTTCATACAAAGAAAACTTGTGAGTTTAAAAATACGGTGGCTGATTTGTGGCTTTAGCTTTCGCGATAATCGCTTTTGCCCCATCAGATTTAATCTTGCTTCTAACCATTAGCATATGTCATTGACTTGTTGCATCATTGACCCGAACTTAGATTATTAAGAATGACTCTGAAACAAAACATAGTATCTCTGCTTTGCAATGCTCCTCAGATAAACCCTTTGAACCTTGGTATTTCCACAAGTTCTCAAACTTTTCTGTTGAAAAAACTTTCTACATGCCTTATTTAGGCTCACAATCATGTCTCTTTCATATGCTGGCCTTTTGTCTTGATTTGTCCAATTGAAGAATTGGTAGCAAGTTTTGAACCTTTTCTCAATTGCTTTGACATTGACTTGACTCAAAGACACAAGAAAAATGACTTTCCATTTGAATAACTGACTCAAAAAAACACAAATAGAAATACAAAGAAGAAAGAATAAACAATGAATATCCCTATTCAAACAGAGAAAAGAAATTTTTATCTAAAAGTGACAATCAACTCTAATGATTATAACATCATTTTGGATTCAGCTGACTGATATTTCCATACAAACTTTCACCAATTGTGATTGAGTTAATGGATCTAAAATTGAGTTACTTCCTTAGGACAATCGCATTCAGAGACCTCATCATCTAGTTACTCCTTGAAGGGTTTTTGCCAACAAACCTCTCTCATTTTCTTTCTCTCAGCTCACCGTTACCCTATGTTGTCCATGAGGGTTTTATCCAATGAGACTCTCTTATTTTTATTTCTCTCAACTCAAAATTATTTTACGGTGCCTATGAGGGTTTTCACCAATAAGACTCTCTCATTTTATCTCTCTCAACTTACCATCACCTTACGGTGCCCATGAGGGTTTTCACCGATAGGACTCTCTCATTTTATTTCTCTCCTGATTTCTTATGTTGAGGAAGACAACTAGTTCCCAAAATGCATTATCATATCATTGCATGCTTAACCTTATTATTCTCAAAGATTGATATGAAGTTCTTTCTTGGGTTGTAACTTGGATTTTGGATAAGGTTAGAAAGAAAGGATGGCATGAGGCCCAAACGACACTTGAAGTGGGTGGGACTTACAACTTTTGGAATTGACTCAAACAATGAAGACTAACTTATGCCCTAGTTTCTTTCAAAGGGACAATGCTAAATAGTTCATTTGGTTGGACCGAACACAAAGTAAGGCTGCTTACGTATCTCACACTCGAAAGAGGAGAATCAGGTCACACATAGTTTCGACAACTTGTTCATTTGCTTGACTCTAACTTCCTTTTTTTCTTTTTTTTATTGACTATTTTCTCATTGGAACTTTTTCTGACTCTATTTTCTTGACACTCATCTCTTTTTTTACTTTTTGACACATTTTTTTACTCTGTTTTTACTTGACACTTTTTCTTGAACTTTACTGACTCTATCTTGATTCCATAAGAGAGGTATGAAAGAAAATAAAAATAAAGCTCAAACGGCATAATCAAAGTATGAAACAATATTTGGATAGCAGAATAAAATGTCTTCATCATATCAATCCTTGAAAATACAAGTACATATCATGCAATATGACAGTGAAAGATGAAAATCATTTGTGACATTTTTTATAGAACTTACTTCAACTGAGCCTGTGCGTCACTACTTCTTCTACGCTTTTCCTGTATACAACTCCACCTTTGTTGTACATACCTTACATCGAATGACTCATGATTTCGTGGAGATGATTTTATTTATATCTCTCTTGATATAGGATCACACGTCCGATTTATGCTTTTCAACTGATGACCAAGTTATTCTTGTGATTGTAAAAATAATTGCCTTAATTTTGAAAGAAGGCTTCAATGTGGTCACCAAATGTCTTAACACTCTACCTATTTCTTAAATGGGTCTTTTTTTAACTTTAGCCCTCTAATTCAATGCTTCATGATTAAACTGGATTTTAAGATCCAGCTCAAAATTTTGCAAGCATGTCATAAGACTAGAACAACATAAGATGTATTGTGTAAAAAAGACAAACAAATAACTTGTAATAAGACAAAATAAAAAGGGACACCACATCTCATTGAAAATAAAAATAGAAGGGTTTACACAAAGACAACAAAGAAATAAAACAAGATAGATTTTGAACTACAATCTTGAAATAATTTGAAAAATAGAAAGGAAAACAAACCAAACTACCAACAATCCTTCTAAGTAAAAAGAGTAGTGACTTTCCAATTGTTGAGCTTGACATCTTAGCCACTGATTTGCACATAATCATGACTAGAGCTTTCACCGCTATCAGACACATTCTGTGTAAAATTAACCTTTGACTTTCTCCTTTTTGCAATCTTCGGCCTCAGTTGAAACTTGGACTTAGAAGTTCTTTGGTAAATATGTGGGGCTCAAGGATGACGTTAAAGGGCCGTTGTATTCCATTGTGGACGGGAAGATGGATGAGTATACTATTGTGCATTGTTCAAAGGATATTGAGAAAATGGAATGAAATATCTTGGATTTTGCAAAGAGGAACCTTATTGCAAGTAAGCATGTGGATTTGATGTACATATTCGGGGTTGAGGATGATGGTATTATTGAGTTTACCCTTTCAAGCTCCATTGTTTCCCTGACATAACAATAGTTATATTCTTAATTCTTCTCTCCTTCAGTCCCCCTCAATTGATGGCAATATCATCCCAAGTGTTTTATAGAATCCTCATACCCATCATGCTCCTCAAATTCTAATACCTCAAAGTTAGGAGGGAGATTAACACTTAAAGACATGCCTCAGTATATATATTCAACATCTTCGCAATTTGCAAGTCCCATAGAATTTTCATAGCCTTTTTTACAGTCTTCATTCTCCTAACCATTTTCTCTAGCTCTTCTAGAATGCTAGGCTTCTTGTTAAGAAATTTTGGTGTTCCAATTAACATTGATATAAGCTAAAGAGTGTAGCAATGATCATCAAGAGTATTGAACATGGGTCCATAAGCAGATTGGGGTAGAACAACCATTTGATTGATAGACAAAGTGTAAGCCTCAGTAAGAGGTTGACCAATAAAATCACAAATTGCATGTGGTGATGTCAATGTAATATATTTATACTGAAGATCTAGAGAATGGGTGATGTAAGCATTAGGATGCTTTTGGCTTGGAATGAATTCTGAGGCATGTTGTGGTGCATCAACAACATTAGGAAATTGAGCTTACCAGCTTGATAGAAAACTCTGGGTATATGCAGGGTCAATAGTGGGGAATGAAGGAGGAGGCAACCCATTGGCCCAAGCTTGATGCATTTTCATCATTTGTTGCCTTAGTCGCCTAATCTCTTTCTTTAAACTTTCATTTTCCTGACTCTTTGTTTGATCCATGATGTAACTCTCTATATCCTTGTTGGACACAACTAACCCTTTCTTTGATTTAGTGTGATGTGGAGGACCAGCTACAATGCTACAATGCTACAATGCCACAAACCAACCACCTTAAACTAACTAATCAAGAGGTAACTATAACACCCCAAGTATGTACCCTAAATGCTACATGGTGTTCATAATCTCGAAGGACCACAAGCTAACCCATGATTGGTACCTACTGCAATAATTGAGTAACAATACTGTAATTATACGGAAATTAGGCAAAAATCTGCCATAAGGTTCAAATATAAAATTAATACTGAATACGGTACATTAATACCAAAACTAAATATTTTTCTATAAATACTCTAGTTTGAGAAAGCCTCTACTATTTGGACATGGAGTTGATGGGACAAGCCACCAACTAACTCTGACTACTGAAACTAATAAACTGAGATACTGAAATAATAATTATGTCCTCAGACTAAGAGGACTCACCACTAACACTGTTGCTAAAAGGTCCGGGTGCTATGTGTGATCGGGAACCCGTGCGTCTGAACTTATGATATAAGACATCATAGCATAAAAAAAATATATGCGTCAGTACTTTGAATGTACTGGTATGCTAAGTGAGGTAGATTGACATGCATGGGTTCATATGCATGAATAATACTGAATGAATGAGATGATTATACTGAATGGGAGTACATATAAGAATACATAAATTGTAACTAAGGTCATGATAATACTGGATGCTGAGTTCAGAATACTGATTAACTGGTATATAAGTTTACTGATACTGTACTACTGATAACTAAGTGACTGTATCTGATAGTCTTTATTCTGTTGAATAATGTTGAGTTCCGTACTGAACTGAGTTATTATATTTGACAGTCCTAAATCTATAGAACCAAACTGAGACTGTGGGAGGTAATCATCTAACCGATATGCCTCTTTTTTAATAGATTAGGGTACAACCTGTAACCCCATTTTAAAGGGTATCAGTACCGTGCCACGGGTAAAGACAAGCTATGAGTTAACGCTTCCTAACAAAAAGCTCTTTCGTCAACCCTTGCTGCAGAAAAACTCGTATGAGATATATTAACCCTAGTCTGGCAGGAAGATATCTCAATCTACACTGGCTACGTAGTTCTGTAACGCAAGGATTTCTCTAAGGTTCAAACCCTCTGCTGGCAGGAATGCCCACATCCCTAGGTTCACTCGGTGCTGAATCCTACTTCTAACTGAATAGACACTGAACTAATTCCTAGTTCATACTAGGCTTGACTAAACTTTTACTAGTTATACTGTCTAACTAAACTGAACTGAGTTTACTGGGTCTTGTTGACTGATAAAATACTACTGAATTCTATTCACTGACTGAATTTACCAAGGTCTGAACTAAATACTAAACTGGACTGATACTAAGTCTACTGATTTTTTCCTAAGTTCTGTAACTGATTGAGAGTACTACTGATCATGACATGACTGATATTTATTCTGTAACTGACACTGACTCTAGGTAAACAGCTAAATTGTCGGGTATTAAATACCCTCAGGACTCGATAGTATAAAAAGTAAGGCATTATATGACCTTCCATAGCATAGAAATGCACACTTGCTCATAATGCATCTATAGAGGCATTTTATTAAACACTTGAATGGCATGAACTAGTATACATGCTAACATGATAATCTCACTATTTAATTCACATGACCAACTCATCAAACACTTAGAAGGAATTGTATATGCACATAGTACTAATCAACACATGAGCATCACAATTTCAAGGCTTTAACATGAATTCACATGGTACTACAAACATAATAATTGTTTTCACATAAATCTTGCACTTAATCATGGATAAGAAACCAAATCAACATTATAATCATGAATACACTTGAATCCAAATCATGAAATCAATTTAGTTAAATTTTAAAAGAGTTTCTTGACTCCAAGGGTGGAAAGGACCCTTGGATGAACACTTGACATACCTTAAAGCTTGAATTCTGAAAGATTGATGGATTTTCTTGGAACTTGGATTCTTGAATGTGATGAACTAGGGTTTGTTCTTGAAAAATTCTAGAGATAATAAGTAAATTTTACCTTTTGGATGACTTAATTACATGTTTTGGGGGCTGATATAATATGTGAAAAGACCCATTTACCCCTATGGATGCAAGTTTTAATTACTGAAAACTGGACTAGCGACGTGTAGACCGATGCGCCGCATCGTTGGTATCGACGCGATGGACAATGCACCGCGTCGAGTCCGCATCAGTTCACTGTAATATGCACTGAGAGCTGGAGGAAAATATTCATCGACGTGATGGGTGATGCATCACGTCGAGATCGCGTCGATCCACTGGTTTGGACTTCCAAACTCGCTTTAAATGAAGTATGAAAAATCTAAAACTTGTTCTGGAACACCCACTGACATACGTGATCATGATTCAACCTAAAAATCATTACTTTAAGGTCATGAAGGTCGTGAAATAGAGTCTTCAACTTACGAAGGCTAAAATAACACTAAGTCAAAATACTTAGCTAAAATTTTCTAAGTCTGGGACCCCCTTAATAAGATTTAAAGGACTGAGTTAAGTTTAGGATTTTGCGGGGTCCTACAATATCTCCCCCTTGGAAAATTCATCCTCGAATGAGGCTAAATGAGCTGAGAATATTGATAGACTAAATTTAGATACAGGACATGCACAACTGTAACGTGATTTCATGACTGACACTATTGATATGCTGAAATTTCATGCTGAACATGCATATCTGATGAATGAGTACATAGACGAACATGATTCATGAATGCATAAATGGGATTAATAATAATCTATGTTTCTCATGATGAACATGCATATCTGATTCATGAATTCAAAACTGAATATGCAATGGTAATTGGTACCAAGTCTATAAAGAAAAACCTGAGCATGGAACTAAGTAAGTATAAAGAGAATCGTTACCTTGGGATGAGTCTCATTTTATGGAGAAGAGGTGAGGATACTTGGTTCACATATCTACTTTTTCTTCCCAAGTATCTCCCTCAACGGACTGATTCCGCCAAAGAACTTTGACTAGAGGGACTTTTTTGTTCCTCAGTCTGCGAATATGATAGTCAAGGATTTCGACTGGAATCTCCTCATAAGAGAGGTTGTTCTGAATGTCTATACTCCCTACAGGGACTATAACTATTGGGTCACCTATACATTTCTTTAGCATGGATACATGGAACACTAGATGGACTGAAGCTAAATCTGAAGGCAACTCAAGATCGTAAACTACCTTTCCGAAATGGCTAAGAATTTGGTGAGGACCGACATATCGAGGACTGAGCTTCCCCTTCTTGCCAAACCTCTTCACTCCTTTATTAGGAGAGATTTTCAAATACATATCATCATCAATCCCAAACTCGAGATCCTTTCTGTGGACATCTGCGTACTATTTATGTTGGCTCTGAGCTGTATTAAGTCTTTCCCTAATTAGCTGAACTTGTCTAAGGTGTCAAACACCAAGTCAGGTCCTACCACTGTGGCCTCACCTACTTCAAACTAACCAATAGGAGATCTACATCTCTTCCCATAGAGCACCTCAAATGGATCCATCTGAATGCTAGAATGATAGTTGTTGTTATATGCACACTCAATCAAAGGTAAGTCATCATCCCAAATACCTTTAAATTCTATCGCACACGCTCATAACATATCCTCTAAAGTCTGAATGATCCTTTTTGCATGACCATCTATCTGAGGGTGAAAAGTTGTACTAAGGTGGACTTGGGTACCAAGACCCTTTTGGAAAACTTTACATAAATGAGAGGTAAACTGGGTACCTCTATCTGAGATAATAAATAATGAAACTCCATGTAATCTGACACACTCTCTGACATAGAGCTTGTCATAGTCCTCGGCTGAATAAGAGGTATGAACTGGTAGGAAATGAGTTGATTTTGTCATCCTATCTATAATGACCCATACTGAATTGTGCTGACGTCGAGTGCGAGGTAAACCCTATACAAAATCCATGTTCATCTTTTCCCACTTCCAAGTGGAAATACTAAACTCCTGCATAGACCCACTGGGTTTCGGATACTCAATCTTAGCCTGCTGATATGTAAATCACTTAGCTACAAACTCTGCGATGTCTCTCTTTATGTCACTCAACCAATAGATCTCCCGCAAATCACGGTACGTCTTAGTGGCCCCTGAATGAATAGAGTAATGCGCACCATACACTTCTGCAAGAATTTGCTATCTTAGGTCATCTACACCTAGCACGTATAGCCGGCCCTGACAACGTAATACACCATCTCCCCTTTGGGATAAAACCTCTACCTTCTGATCTCTAACTGATTATTTCAACTTAGCTAGACTGAGATCCCTATCCTACTTTTCCTTCACTTAGAAAACCCGGGATGATTCTAAAATACTTTGTGCCCATACTCTACCTTCTTCTGAATCGACTAAGTGAACACCTAGTCTGGCAAGACGATGAACTTCCTGAGCTAACTACTTATTATTATTTTCCACATGAGCAACACTACCCATATACATCCTACTAAGAGCAGCAACCACTACATTGGCTTTACCCGGATGGTACAGGAAGCTCATGTCGTAGTCCTTCAACAATTCCAACCACCTTCTCTGATGGAGGTTTAGGTCTTTCTGAGAGAAAAAATACTGCAAGCTCTTATGTTCTGTGAACATATCAACATGCACTCCATACAAATAGTTCCTTCAGATCTTTAAGGCAAATACTACTGCTGCTAAATCGAGGTCATGAGTAGGATAGTTCTTTTCATGGGGTTTTAGTTTTCTAGAGGCGTAGGCTGTGACCTTACCTCTCTGCATCAAAACACACCCCAAACCAACTCTGGAAGCATCATAATATACCATAAATCTGTTTGAACCATCTATTAGAGTCAAAATTGGGGTTGTAGTGAGTCGAGTTTTCAACTCCTGGAAACTCTTCTCACAAGAATCCGACCATTAGAATTTGATTTTTTCTAAGTCAATCTGGACATAGGGGAAGCAATAGATGAAAATCCCTCAACAAACCGTCGGTAATAGCTGATCAAACCCAAGAAACTTTGGATATCTGATGGAGAGATGGGTCTGGGATAGTTTCTCACTGCTTCTGTCTTTTGGGGATCAACTCTAATGCCATCACTGGAAACGATATAGAGGAGAAAGGCTATTGGCCTTATCCAAAATTAGCACTTGCTGAATTTGATGAATAGCTTATGGTTTCTGAGAGTCTACAATATTGTTCTGAGATGGTCTGCATAATCATACTCACTGCGGGAGTAGACAAGAATATCATGTATGAAGACTACGAAGAACAGGTTCAAGTACTTCTTTAACACGCATTTCATCAGGTCCATGAAAACTGTTGGGGCATTGTTAAGACCGAATGACATGACTAAGAATTCAAAGTGACCATACTGAGTTCTGAAAGCTATTTGTAGAATGTCACATTCTCTGACTCTAAGCTGATGATAACCTGATGTAAGATCTATCTTGGAAAAGTAACTGGCACTCTGAAGTTGGTCAAACAAGTCATCATTTCTACGAAGTGGATACTTGTTCTTGACCATGACTTTATTTAACTGACGGTAGTCAATACATATTCTGAGGGAACCGTCTTTCTTACGAATGAATAGAACTGGTGCCCCCACAGGAACACACTTTGTCTGATGAATCCCTTATTTTGGAGATCTTTCAACTGTTATTTTAATTCTTTGAGTTCTGCTGGAGCCATTCTGTATGTCGGAATAGATATGGGCTGAGTATCTTGAAGAGTGTCAATTCCAAAGTTAATTTTCCTTTCGGGAGGAACTCTGGGAAGATCTTTGGGAAACACCTTAGGGAATTCACATGCTACTAACACTAATTTAAGATTCGAGGTTTCTAAACTAGAGTCTTGGACTCAAACGAGATGGTAGACACATCCCTTATATATCATTTTCCTTTCCCTAAGGTAGGAGACAAGTTGGCCCCCAAGTGCTGAAGTACTACCCCTCCACTCTAGGACGGGTTCATTTGGGAACTGAAACTGGATAATTTTATTTTTGTAGTCAACTGAGGCATAGAAGGAATGAAGCCAATCCATGCTAATAATGATATCAAAATCGGTCATCTCTAATTTGACTATGTCTGCTGATGTGACTTTTTGAGATACCATAATCGGAAAGTTCCTGTATACCCGCCGGGCTATAATAGATTTACCCACTGGGTAGAGATTGAGAAAGTATCTGCTAGAATTTTAGGA
Organism: Capsicum pubescens; assembly: GCA_030864215.1. NCBI lineage: Eukaryota > Viridiplantae > Streptophyta > Magnoliopsida > Solanales > Solanaceae > Capsicum > Capsicum pubescens. The sequence continues at coordinate 281,386,395 of CM061542.1, forward strand.
CTGACTTTGAAGTCAACAACTATATAAGGAGTTATAAAAGACAAAGAATCTCTTGGATCTAGCAAAGCATAAACATGAAAATAATTAAATTGTAACTTACCAATGAACGCATCAGGAGAACTTTCTTGATCCTGTCGGGATTGAAGTGTATAGAGTCTATTTGGGCGTTGCCCATTGGTGGAACTAGAAGTGGCACTCTACTGATTCGGACGATCGGATTGAGCGGAGGAATGGTTATGAAGACTCTGTGAACCCACCTGAGGACACTGTCTGACTCTGTGGACTGGCTTGCCATATCCAAAACATTCAGCACTGCCAGCTCTGCAGACACCCTGATGGTTTCTACCACACTTCTGGCAAAGAGGATTTGTTTGGGCATTACTAACACTACCCTGAGGTTTAGGTCCTGGCACCTATCTCTGTTTAATTTCAACACTGGAGCACTGGCTGAGGATGGAGATAAAGCTGATGATTTTGAGAAAAACTGAGAATGATTCTCACCCTCTTACTTAGGCTGAGCAAAGTTGAAACTCCCTGTTCTCTCTCTCTTGTTCTCCCTCTCATTCTCTTTATTTGTAGCTTTTTCTATCTTCTAAGCATGGACCCTGAGCATGGATATGTCCATCTCCTTATTTAGCATTGCGGTCCTACACTCTTTTACCATACTACTAGACATGCCTGACACAAACTTACTCATCTTAGATCTTCTATCTGCCACCACATGAGGAGCGTATCTTGATAACTGAGTAAACTTGAGAGAATTCTCTTGTACCGTCATATTGCCCTTCTTCAGATTTATAAACTCCAAAACCTTCGCTTCCCTTAACTCTAGCGGGAAGAACCTATCCAGAAAAGCAACAACAAACTCTTCGTATTCTATGGGCTTTCTATCTGCAGCCCTCTCTTCTTTCCACTGTTTAAACCATGAGTGAGCCACATCCTGCAACTAATATGTAGCTAACTCATTTTTCAGGAGGGTCCTGAAAAAAAAAGTAAAATCCCATTTTTCAGGAGGGTCCTGAACGAAGGTAAAATCCCAATTTTCAGGAGGGTCCTGAACAGAAAGTAAAGTCCCATTTTTAAGGAGGGTCCTAAACAGAAAGTAAAGTCCCATTTTTCAGAAGGGTCCTGCACAGAAAATAAAGTCCCATTTTTCAGGAGGGTCCTGAACAAAAAGTAAATTCCTATTTTTCTGGAGGGTCCTGATCAGAAAGTAAAATCCCAATTTTCAGGAGGGTCCTGAACAGACAGTAAAATCCCATTTTTCAGGAGGGTCTGAACAGAAAGTAAAGTCCCATTTTTCAGGAAGGTCCTGAACAGAAAGTAAAATCCCATTTTTCAGGAGTGTCCTTAACAGAAAGTAAAATCCCATTTTTCAGGAGGGTCCTGAAAAAAAGTAAAATCCCATTTTTGCGGAGGGTCCTAAACAGAAAGTAAAATCCCATTTTTCAAGAGGGTCCTGAGCAGAAAGTAAAATCCTATTTTGCAGGAGGGTCTTGAACAAAATTAAAATCCCATTTTTCAGGAGGGTCCTGAACGAATGTAAAATCCCATTTTTCAGGAGGGTCCTGAACAGAAAGTAAAATCCTATTTTACAAGAGAGTCCTGAACAAAAAGTAAAGTCCCATTTTTCAGAAGGGTCCTGAACAGAAAGTAAAATCCCATTTTTCAAGAGAGTCCTGAATAAAAAGTAAAATTTTATTTTTCAGGAGGGTCCTGAAAAATAGTAAAATCCTATTTTTCAGAAAGGTCCTGAATAGAAAGTAAAATCCCATTTTTCAGGAGGGTACTGAACAAAAGTAAAATCCAATTTTTCAGGAGGGCCCTAAGCCAAAGTAAAATCTCATTTTTTAGGAAGGTCCTGAACAAAAAGTAAAATCCCATTTTTCAGGAGGATCCTGAACAAAAGTAAAATCCTATTTTTAAGGAGAGACCTGGAAAAAAGTAAAAATCTCATTTTTCAAGAGACTCCTGACCAGAAAATAAAATCCCAATTTTCAGGAGGGTCCTGAACAGAAAGTAAAATCCCATTTTTCAGGAGGGTCCTGAACAGAAAGTAAAGTCCCATTTTTCAGGAGGGTACTGAACAGAAAGTAAAATCCCATTTTTCAGGAGGCTCCTGAACAAAAGTAAAATCTCATTTTTCAGAAAGATACTGAAAAGAAGTAAAATCTCATTTTTCAGGAGGGTCCTAAATAGAAAGTAAAATCCCATTTTTCAGGAGGGTCTTGAACAAAAGTAAAATCCCATTTTTTCAGGAGGGCCCTGAACCAAAGTCAAATCCCATTTTTTAGGAAGGTCCTGAACAAAACGTAAAATCCTATTTTTCAAGAGGATCCTGAATAAAAGTAAAATCCCATTTTTAAGGAGACACCTGAAAAAAAGTAAAATTTCATTTTTCAAAAGGCTCCTGAACAGAAAGTAAAATCCCAATTTTCAGGATGGTCCTGAACAGAAAGTAAAATCCCATTTTTCAGTAGGGTCCTAAACAGAAAGTAAGGTCTCATTTTTCAGGAGGGTACTGAACAGAAAGTAAAATCCCATTTTTTAGGAGGCTCCTGAACAAAAGTAAAATCCTATTTTTCAGGAAGGTCCTGAAAAGAAGTAAAATCCAATTTTTCAGAAGTGTCCTGAATAGAAATTAAAATCCTATTTTTCAGGAGGGTCTTGAACAAAAGTAAAATCCCATTTTTCAGGAGGGCCCTGAACCAAAGTCAAATCCCATTTTTTAGGAAGGTCCTGAACAAAAAGTAAAATCCTATTTTTCAGGAGGATCCTGAACAAAAGTAAAATCCCATTTTTAAGGAGAGACCTGGAAAAAAGTAAAATCTCATATTTCAAGAGGCTCCTGAAGAGAATGTAAAATTCCATTTTTCAGGAGGGGCCTGAACAAAAGAAAAATCCAAATTTTTAGGATGGTACTGAAAAGAAAGTAAAATCCCATTTTTTCAGGAGGCTCCTGATCAAAAATAAAATCCCATTTTTCAGGAAGGTCCTGAACAAAAGTAAATTCCTATTTTTCATGAGGGTCCTAAACAAAAGTAAAATTCCACTTTTTAGAAGGGTCCTGAGCAAAAAGTAAAATCCCATTTTTCAGGAGAGTCCTGAACAAAATTAAAATCCCATTTTTACGGAGGGTCCTGAACAGAAAGTAAAATTCCATTTTTCAGGAGGATCCTGAGTAGAAAGTAAAATCCCATTTTCAGGAGGGTCCTGAATAAATGTAAAATTCCATTTTTCAGGAGGGTTCTGAACGGAGGTAAAATCCCATTTTTCAGAAGGGTGCTGAACAGAAAGTAAAGTCCCATTTTTCAGAAGAGTCTTGAAGAGAAAGTAAAGTCCCATTTTTTTCAGTAGGGTCCAGAACAGAAAGTAAAGTCCCATTTTCCAGGAGGGTCCTTAACAGAAAACAAATTCCTATTTTTCAGGAGAGTCCTATACAGAAAGTAAAATCCTATTTTTCAGGAGGGTCCTGAACAGAAAGTAAAATCTCATTTTTAAGGAGGGACCTGAACAGAAAGTAAAATCCCATTTTTCTGGAGAGTCCTGAATAGAAAGTAAAATCTCATTTTTCAGGAGAGTCCTGACAAGAAGTAAAATCCCATTTTTCAGGAAGGTTCTGAATAGAAAGTAAAATCCCATTTTTCAGGAGGGTCCTGAACAAAAGTAAAATCCCATTTTTCAAGAGGGCCCTAAACCAAAGTAAAATTCCATTTTTTAGGAAGGTCAAGAACAAAAAGTAAAATCCCATTTTACAGGAGGATCCTGAACAAAAGTAAAATCCCATTTTAAAGGAGAGACCTAAAAAAAAGTAAAATCTCATTTTTCAAGAGGCTCCTGAACAGAAAGTAAAATCCTATTTTTCAGAAGGGACCTAAACAAAAGAAAAATCCCATTTTTCAGGAGGGTATCGCACAAAAAGTAAAATCCCATTTTTCAGGAAGCTCGTCAACAAAAGAAAAATCCTATTTTTCAGGAAGGTCCTGAAAAGAAGTAAAATCCCATTTTTCAGGAGGGTCATTAATAGAAAGTAAAATCCCATTTTTCAGGAGGGTCTTGAACAAAAGTAAAATCCTATTTTTCTGGAGGATCCTGAACAAAAGTAAAATACTATTTTGAAGGAGAGACCTGAAAAAAAAAGTAAAATCTCATTTTTCAAGAGGATCCTAAACAGAAAATAAATCCCATTTTTCATGAGTGTCCTAACAGAAAGTAAAATTCCATTTTTCAGGAGGGTCCTGAACAAAAGTAAAATCCCATTTTTGCGGAGGGTCCTAAACAGAAAGTAAAATCCCATTTTTCAGGACGATCCTGAGTAGAATGTAAAATCCTATTTTTCAGAAGGGTCCTAAACAAAAGTAAAACCCAATTTTTCAAAAGGGTCCTGAACGAATGTAAAATCCCATTTTTCAGGAGGGTCCTGAACAGAAAGTAAAATCCTATTTTACAGGAGAGTCCTGAACAGAAAGTAAAGTCCCATTTTTCAGAAGGGTCCTGAACATAAAGTAAAATCCCATTTTTATGGAGAGTCCTGAATAGAAAGTAAAATCCCATTTTTCAGGAGGGTCCTGAAAAGAAGTAAAATCCTATTTTTCAGAAAAGTCCTGAATAGAAAGTAAAATTCCATTTTTCAGGAGGGTACTGAACAAAAGTAAAATCCCACTTTTCAGGAGGGCCCTAAGCCAAAGTAAAATCCCATTTTTTAGGAAGGTCCTGATTTTTAAAGTAAAATCCCATTTTTCAGGAGGATCTTGAACAAAAGTAAAATCCTATTTTTAAGGAGAGACCTGAAAAAAAGTAAAATCTCATTTTTCAAGAGGCTCCTGAACAGAAAGTAAAATCCCAATTTTCAGGAGGGTCTTGAACAGAAAGTAAAATCCCATTTTTCATGAGGGTCATGAACAGAAAGTAAAGTCCCATTTTTCAGGAGGGTACTGAACAGAAACTAAAATCCCATTTTTCAGCAGGCTCCTGAAGAAAAGTAAAATCTCATTTTTCAGGAAGTTTCTGAAAAGAAGTAAAATCTCATTTTTCAGGAGGGTCCTGAATAAAAAGTAAAATCCCATTTTTCAGGAGGGTCTTGAACAAAAGTAAAATCCCATTTTTCAGGAGGGCCCTGAAACAAAGTCAAATCCAAATTTTTTTAAAGGTCCTGAACAAAAAGTAAAATCCTATTTTTCAAGAGGATCCTGAACAAAAGTAAAATCCCATTTTTAAGGAGAGACCTGAAAAAAAGTTAAATCTCATTTTTCAAGAGGCTTCTGAACAGAAAGTAAAATCCCAATTTTCAGGAGGGTCCTGAACATAAAGTAAAATCCCATTTTTCAGTAGGGTCCTAAACAGAAAGTAAAGTTCCATTTTTCAGGAGGGTACTGAACAGAATGTAAAATCCCATTTTTCAGGAGGCTCCTGAACAAAAGTAAAATCCCATTTTTCAGGAAGGCCTGAAAAGAAGTAAAATCCCATTTTTCAGTAGAGTCCTGAATAGAAATTAAAATCCCATTTTTCAGGAGGGTCTTGAACAAAAGTAAAATCCCATTTTTCAGGAGCTCCCTGAACCAAAGTCAAATCCCATTTTTTAGGAAGTTCCTGAACAAAAAGTAAAATCCTATTTTTAAGGAGGATCCTGAACAAAAGTAAAATCCCATTTTTAAGGAGAGACCTGTAAAAAAGTAAAATCTCATTTCTCAAGAGGCTCCTGAACAGAAACTAAAATTCCATTTTTCAGGAGGGACCTGAACAAAAGAAAAATCCCATTTTTCAGCATGGTACTGAACAGAAAGTAAATTCCCATTTTTCAGGAGGCTCATAAACAAAAATAAAATCCCATTTTTCAGGAATATCCTGAACAAAAGTAAATTCCTATTTATCATAAGGGTTCTGAACAAAAGTAAAATCCCACTTTTTAGAAGGGTCCTGACCAAAAAGTAAAATCCCATTTTTCAGGAGAGTCCTGAACAAAATTAAAAAACCATTTTTACGGAGGATCCTGAACAGAAAGTAAAATCCCATTTTTCAGGAGGATCCTGAGCAGAAAGTAAAATCTCATTTTTCAGGAGGGTCCTGAATGAATGTAAAATCCCATTTTTCAGGAGGGTCCTGGACGGAGGTAAAATCTCATTTTTCAGGAGGGTCCTGAACAGAAAGTAAAGTCCCATTTTTCAGGAGGGTCCTGAACAGAAAGTAAAGTCCCATTTTTTAGAAGGGTCCTGAACAGAAAGTAAATTCCCATTTTTAAGGAGAGTCCTGAACAGAAAGTAAAATCCTATTTTTCAGGAGGGTCTTGAATAGAAAGTAAAGTCTCATTTTTCAGGAGGGTCCTGAACAGAAAGTAAAATCCCATTTTTCTGGAGAGTCCTGAATAGAAAGCAAAATCTCATTTTTCAGGAGAGTTTTGACAAGAAGTAAAATCCCATTTTTCAGAAAGGTTCTGAATAGAAAGTAAAATCCCATTTTTCAGGAGGGGCCTGAACAAAAGTAAAATCCCATTTTTCAGGAGGGCCCTAAACCAAAGTTAAATCTCATTTTTTAGAAAGGTTCTGAAGAAAAAGTAAAATCCCATTTTTAAGGAGAGACCTGAAAAAAGTAAAATCTCATTTTTCAAGAGGCTCCTGAACAGAAAGTAAAATCCTATTTTTTAGGAGAGACCTGAACAAAAGAAAAATCCCATTTTTCATGAGGGTATTGAACAAAAAGTAAAATCCCATTTTTCAGGAGGCTCCTGAACAAAAGAAAAATCCCATATTTCAGAAAGGTCCTGAAAAGAAGTAAAATCCCATTTTTGAGGAAAGTCATTAATAGAAAGTAAAATCCCATTTTCCTGGAGGGTTTTGAACAAAAGTAAAATCCCATTTTTCAAGAGGGCCTTGAACCAAAGTAAAATCCCATTTTGTGGAAGGTCCTGAACAAAAAGTAAAATCCAATTTTTCAGGAGGATCCTGAACAAAAGTAAAATCCTATTTTCTAAGGGAAGAACTGAAAAAAAGTAAAATCTCATTTTTCAAGAAGATCCTGAACAGAAAGTAAAATTCCATTTTTCAGGAGGGACCTAAACAAAAGAAAAATCAAATTTTTCAGGAGGGTACTGAACAGAAAGTAAAATCCCATTTTTCATGAGACTCCTGAACAAAAGTAAAATCCCATTTTTCAAGAAGGTCCTGAACAAAAGTAAAATCCTATTTTTCAAGAGGGTCCTGAACAGAAGTAAAATCCCACTTTTTAGAAGGGTCCTGAATAAAAAGAAAAATCCCACTTTTTAGAAGGGTCCTGACCAAAAGTAAAATCCCACTTTTTAGAAGGGTCCTGAACAGAAAGTAAAATCCCATTTTTCAGGAGTGTCCTGAACAAAAGTAAAATCCAATTTTTCAGGAGGGTCCTGAATGAATGTAAAATCCCATTTTTCAGGAGAGTCCTAAACGAAGGTAAAATCCTATTTTTCAGGTGGGTCCTGAACAGAAAGTAAAGACCCATATTTAAGGAGGGTCCTGAACAGAAAGTAAAGTCCCATTTTTCAGGAGGGTCCTGAACAGAAAGTAAAGTCCCATTTTTTAGGAGGGTCCTGAACAGAAAGTAAATTATCATTTTTCAGGAGAGTCTTGGAAAGAAAGTAAAATCCTATTTTTCAAGAGGGTCCTGAACAAAAAGTAAAGTCCCATTTTTCAGGTGGGTCCTGAACAGAAAGTAAAATCCCATTTTTCTGGAGAGTCCTGAATAGAATGTAAAATCCCATTTTTCAGGAGGGTTCTGAAAAGAAGTATAAACTCATTTTATCGGAAGGTCCTGAATAGAGAGTAAAATCCCATTTTTCAGGAGGATCCTGAACAAAAGTAAAATCCCATTTTTCAAGAGGGCCCTAAACCAAAGTAAAATCCCATTTTTTAGGAAGGTTCTGCACAAAAAGTAAAATCCTATTTTACAGGAGGATCCTGAACTAAAGTAAAATCCCATTTTTAAGGAGAGACCTGAGAAAAAGTAAAATCTCATTTTTCAAGAGGCTCCTGAACAGAAAGTAAAATCCTATTTTTCAGGAGGGACATGAACAAAAGAAAAATACCATTTTTAAGAAGGGTACAGAACAAAAAGTAAAATCCCATTTTTCAAGAGGCTGCTGAAACAAAGTAAAATCCCATTTTTTAGGAAGGTCCTGAAAAGAAGTAAAATCTCATTTTTCAGGAGGGTCCTGAATAGAAAGCAAAATCCCATTTTTCAGGAGGGTCTTGAACAAAAGTAAAATCTCATTTTTTAGGAAGGCCCTAAACCAAAGTAAAATCCCATTTTTTAGGAAGGTCCTGACCAAAAAGTAAAATCTTATTTTTCAGGGGGATCCTGAACAAAAGTAAAATCGTATTTTTAAGGAGAGACCTAAAAAAAAGTAAAATCTCATTTTTCAAAGGATCCTGAACAGAAAGTAAAATTCCATTTTTCAGGAGGGACCTGAACAAAAGAAAAATCTCATTTTTCAGGAGGGTACTGAACAGAAAGTAAAATCCCATTTTTCATGAGGCTCCTAAACAAAAGTAAAATTCCATTTTTTAGGAAGGACCTGTAAAAAAGTTAAATCTCATTTTTCAAGAGGCTTCTGAACAGAAAGTAAAATCCCAATTTTCAGGAGGATCCTGAACATAAAGTAAAATCCTATTTTTCAGTAGGGTCCTAAACAGAAAGTAAAGTTCCATTTTTCATGAGGGTACTGAACAGAATGTAAAATCCCATTTTTCAGGAGGCTCCTGAACAAAAGTAAAATTCCATATTTTAGTAGGGTCCTGAACAAAAAGTAAAATCCCATTTTCAGAAGGGTCCTGAACAAAAGTAAAATCCCATTTTTGCGTAGGGTCCTGTACAGAAAGTAAAATCCCATTTTTCAGGAGGATCCTGAACTGAAAGTAAAATCTCATTTTTCAGGAGGGTCCTGAAAAAAAGTAAAATCCCGTTTTTCAGGAAGGTCCTAAACGAAAGTAAAATCCCATTTTTCAGGAGGTTCCTGAACGAAGGTAAAATCCCATTTTTAAGGAGAGTCCTGAACAGAAAGTAAAGTCCCATTTTTAAGGAGGGTCCTGAACAGAAAGTAAAGTCCCATTTTTCAGGAGGGTCCTAAACAGAAACTAAAATCCCATTTTTCAGGAGTGTACTTAATAGAAACTAAAATCCCATTTTTCATTAGGGTCCTGAACAGAAAGTAAAGTCCCATTTTTCAGGAGAGTTCTGAACAGAAAGTAAAGTCCCATTTTTCAGGAGGGTCCTGAACAGAAAGTTAATTCCCATTTTTAAGGAGAGTTCTGAAAAGAAAGTAAAATCCTATTTTTCACGAGGTTACTGAACAGAAAGTAAAGTCTCATTTTTCAGGAGGGTCCTGAACAGAAAGTAAAATCCCATTTTTCTGGAGAGTCCTGAATAAAAAGTAAAATCCCTTTTTTAAGGAGGGTCCTGAAAAGAAGTAAAATCCCATTTTTCAAGAGGGTCCTGAATGGAAAGTAAAATCCCATTTTTCAGGAGGGTCCTGAACAGAAATAAAATCCTATTTTTCAGGAGGGCCCTAAACCAAAGTAAAATCCCATTTTTTAGGAGGGTCCTGAACAAAAAGTTAAATCCCATTTTTCAGGAGGATCCTGAACAAAAGTAAAATCCCATATTTAAGGAGAGACCTAAAAAAATGTAAAATCACATTTTTCAAGAGGCTCCTGAACAGAAAGTAAAATCCCATTTTTCAGGGGGGACCTGAACAAAAGATAAATCCCATTTTTCAGGAGGGTACTGATCAGAAAGTAATAACCCATTTTTCAAGAGGCTCCAGAACAAAATTAAAATCCAATTTTTCTGGAAGGTCCTGAACAAAAGTAAAATCCTATTTTTTAGGAGGGTTCTGAACAAAAGTAAAATCCCATACTTTAGAAGGGTCCTGAACAGAAAGTAATATCCCATTTTTCATGAGGGTCCTGAACAAAAGTAAAATCATATTTTTTCGGAGAGGCCTAAACAGAAAGTAAAATCCCATTTATCAGGTGGATCCTGAACAAAAAGTAAAATCCCATTTTTGAGGAGGGCCCTGATAAAGTAAAATCCCATTTTTCAGGGAGTCCTGAATGAAAGTAAAATCCTATTTTTCAAGAGGGTCCTGAACGAAAGTAAAATCACATTTTTGTGGAGAGTGCTGAATAAAAAGTAAAGTCCCATTTTTTACGAGGGTCTTGAAAAGAAAGTAAAGTCCCATTTTTCAAGAGTGTCCTGAACAGAAAGTAAAGTACCATTTTTCAGGAGGGTCCTGAACAGAAAGTAAATTCCTATTTTTCAGAAGGGTCCTGAACAGAAAGTAAAATCCCATTTTTCAGGAGTGTCCTTAATAGAAAGTAAAATCCCATTTTTCAGGAGGGTCCTGAATGAAAGTAAAGTCCAATGTTTCAGGAGGGTCCTGAAAAGAAAGTAAAGTCCCATTTTTCAGGAGGGTCCTGAACAAATAGTAAAGTCCCATTTTTCAGGAGGGTCCTGAAAAGAAAGTAATGTCCCATTTTTCAGGAGGGTCCTGAAAAGAAAGTCTAGTCCCATTTTTCAGGAGGGTCCTGAACAGATAGTAAAGTCCCATTTTTTAGGAAGGTCTTGAACAGAAAGTAAAATCCCATTTTTCAGGAGGGTCCGGAACAGAAAGTAAAATCCCATTTTTCAGGAGGGTCCTAAACAGAAAGTAAAATCCCATTTTTTAGGAGGGTCTTGAACAGAAAGTAAAATCCCATTTTTCAGGAGTGTTCTGAACATAAAGTAAAGTCCCATTTTTCTTGAAGGTCCCGAACAGAATGTAAAGTCCCATTTTTCAGGAGGGTCCTAAACAGAAATTGAATTCTCATATTTCAGAAGAGTCCTGAACATAAAGTAAATTCTCATTTCTTCGGAGGTTCCTGAACAGAACGTAAAATCCTATTTTTCAGGAGAATCTGGAATCGAAAGTAAATTCCTAATTTTTAAGAAGGATCCGAAACAGAGAGTCAAGTCCAATTTTTCAGGAGAATCTTGAATAGAAAGTAAAATCCCATTTTTCAGTAAGGTCCTGAAGAAAAGTAAAATCCTATTTTTAAGGAGGGTCCTGAAAAATAAGTAAAATCCCACTTTTCAGGAGGGTCCTAAACTAAACTAAACTTCCATTAATCAGGAGGGTCCTGATCCAAACTAAAATCCCATTTTTAGGAAGGTCCTGAACAGAAAGTAAAATGCAATTTTTCAGGAGGACCCTAAACAAAAGTAAAATCTCATTTTTAAGGAGAGACCTGAAAAAAAGTAAAATCTCATTTTTCAAGAGACTCCTAAACAAAAAGTAAAATCCTATTTTTCAGGAGGGTCCTGAACAAAAGTAAAATCCCATTTTTTAGGTGGGTCCTGAACAGAAAGTAAAATCCCATTTTTCGGAGGGTCCTGAACAGAAATTAAAATCTCATTTTTCACAAGGGTCCTGAACAGAAAGTAAAATCCCATTTTTTAGGAGTGTCCTGAACAGAAATTAAAATCCCATTTTTCAGGAGGGTCCTGAACAGAAAGTAAAGTCACATTTTTCAGGAGGGTCTTGGACAGAAAGTAAAGTCCATTTTTCAGGAGGGTCCTGAATAGAAAGTAAAGTCCCATTTTTCAAGAGCGTTCTGAACAGAAAGTAAAGTCCTATTTTTCAGCAGGGTCCTGATCAGAAAGTAAAATCCCAATTTTTAGGAGGGTCCTAAACAGAAAGTAAAATACTATTTTTCAGGAGGGTCCTTAAGAGAAAGTCTAGTCTCATTTTTCAGGAGGGTCCTAAACAGAAAGTAAAATCCCATTTTTCAGGAAGGTCCTGAACAAAAAGTAAAATCCCATTTTTCAGGAGGGTCCTGAACGAAAGTAAAGTCCCATTTTTAGGAGGGTCTTAAAAAGAAAGTAAAGTCCTATTTTTCAGGAGGGTCTTGATCAGTAAGTAAAATCCTAATTTTACGAAGGGCCCTGTACAGAAAGTAAAATCCAATTTTTCAGGATGGTCCTGAACAGAAAGAAAAGTCCTATTTTTCAGGAGGGTGCTGAACAGAAAGTAAAATCCCATTTTTAAGGAGTGTCCAGAACAGAAAGTAAAATCCCATTTTTCAGGAGGGTCCTGAACGAAAGAAAAGTCGTAATTTTCAGGAGGGTCCTAAACAGAAACAGAAGTCCCATTTTTCATGAGGGTCCTGAGCAAAAATTAAAATCCCATTTTTCTAGAGGGTCCAGAACAGAAAGTAAAATCCCATTTTTCGGGAGGGTCCTGAACAAAAATTAAAATCCCATTTTTTTGGAGGGTCCTGAATAGAAAGTAAAATATCATTTTTCAGGAGGGTCCTGAACAGAAAGAAAAGTTCCATTTTTCAGGAGGGTCCTGAACAAATCGTAAAGTCCCATTTTTCAGGAGGGTCCTGAAAATAAAGTAAAGTCCCATTTTTCAGGAGGGTCCTGAACAGATAGTAAAATCCCATTTTTCAGGAGAGTCCTGAACAGAAAGTAAAATCCCATTTTTCAGGAGGGTCCAGAACAGAAAGTAAAATCCCATTTTTCAGGAGGGTCCTAAACAGAATGTAAAATCCCATTTTTTAGGAGTGTCTTGAACAGAAAGTAAAATCCTATTTTTCAGGAGTGTTCTGAACATAAAGTAAAGTCCCATTTTTCTTGAGTGTCCCGAACAGAATGTAAAGTCCCATTTTTCAGGAGGGTCCTAAACAGAAATTGAATTCTCATTTTTCAGAAGAGTCCTGAACATAAAGTAAATTCTCATTTCTCCGGAGGTTCCTGAACAGAACATAAAATCCTATTTTTCAGGAGGGTCTGGAATAGAAAGTAAATTCCTAATTTTTAAGAAGGGTCCGGAACAGAGAGTCAAGTCTAATTTTTCAGGAGAGTGTTGAATAGAAAGTAAAATCCCATTTTTCAGTAAGGTCCTAAACAAAAGTAAAATCCTATTTTTAAGGAGGGTCCTGAACTAAACTAAACTCCCATTTATCAGGAGGGTCCTGAACCAAACTAAAATCCCATTTATTAGAAAGGTCCTGAACAGAAAGCAAAACTCTATTTTTCAGGAGGGTCCTGAATAAAAGTAAAATACCATTTTTAAGGAGAGACCTGAAAAAAAGTAAAATCTCATTTTTGAAGAGACTCCTGAACAATAAGTAAAATCCCATTTTTCAGGAGGGTCCTGAACAAAAGTAAAATCCCATTTTTTAGGAGGGTCCTGAACAGAAAGTAAAATCCCATTTTTCAGGAAGGTCCTGAACAGAAATTAAAATCTCATTTTTCAGAAGGGTCCTAAACAAAAAGTAAAATCCCATTTTTTAGGAGTGTCCTGAACAGAAATTAAAATCCCATTTTTCAGGAGGGTCCTAAACAGAAAGTAAAGTCACATTTTTCAGGAGGGTCTTGGACAGAAAGTAAAGTCCCATTTTTCAGGAGGGTCCTGAATAGAAAGTAAAGTCCCATTTTCAGGAGGGTTCTGAACAGAAAGTAAAGTCCTATTTTTCAGCAGGGTCCTGAATAGAAAGTAAAATCCTAATTTTTAGGAGGGTCCTAAACAGAAAGTAAAATCCCATTTTTCAGGAGGGTCCTAAACAGAAAGTAAAATCCCATTTTTTAGGAGGGTCTGAACAGAAAGTAAAATCCCATTTTTCAGGAGTGTTCTGAACATAAAGTAAAGTCCCATTTTTCTTGAGGGTCCCGAACAGAAAGAAAAGTCCCATTTTTCAGGAGGGTCCTAAACAGAAATTGAATTCTCATATTTCAGAAGAGTCCTGAACATAAAGTAAATTATCATTTCTCCGGAGGTTCCTGAACATAACGTAAAATCCTATTTTTCAGGAGGATCTGGAATCGAAAGTAAATTCCTAATTTTTAAGAAGGATCCGAAACAGAGAGTCAAGTCCAATTTTTCAGGAGAGTCTTGAATAGAAAGTAAAATCCCATTTTTCAGTAAGGTCCTGAACAAAAGTAAAATCCTATTTTTAAGGAGGGTCCTGAAAAATAAGTAAAATCCCACTTTTCAGGAGGGTCCTAAACTAAACTAAACTTCCATTAATCAGGAGGGTCCTGATCAAAACTAAAATCCCATTTTTTAGAAAGGTCCTGAACAGAAAGTAAAATGCAATTTTTCAGGAGAGCCCTAAACAAAAGTAAAATCTCATTTTTAATGAGAGACCTGAAAAAAAGTAAAATCTCATTTTTCAAGAGACTCCTGAACAAAAAGTAAAATCCCATTTTTCAGGAGGGTCCTGAACAAAAGTAAATACCCATTTTTTAGGAGGGTCCTGAACAGAAAGTAAAATCCCATTTTTCAGGAAGGTCCTGAACAGAAATTAAAATCTCATTTTTCAGAAGGGTCCTGAACAGAAAGTAAAATCCCATTTTTTAGGAGTGTCCTGAACAGAAATTAAAATCCCATTTTTCAGGAGGGTCCTGAACAGAAAGTAAAGTCACATTTTTCAGGAGGGTCTTGGACAGAAAGTAAAGTCCATTTTTCAGGAGGGTCCTGAATAGAAAGTAAACTCCCATTTTTCAAGAGCGTTCTGAACAGAAAGTAAAGTCCTATTTTTCAGTTGGGTCCTGATCAGAAAGTAAAATCCCAATTTTTAGGAGGGTACTAAACAGAAAGTAAAATACTATTTTTCAGGAGGGTCCTTAAGAGAAAGTCTAGTCTCATTTTTCAGGAGGGTCCTAAACAGAAAGTAAAATCCCATTTTTCAGGAAGGTCCTGAACAAAAAGTAAAATCCCATTTTTCAGGAGGGTCCTGAACGAAAGTAAAGTCCCATTTTTTAGGAGGGTCTTGAAAAGAAAGTAAAGTCCTATTTTTCAGGAGGGTCTTGATCAGTAAGTAAAATCCCAATTTTCCGAAGGGCCCTGTACAGAAAGTAAAATCCAATTTTTCAGGAGGGTCCTGAACAGAAAGAAAAGTCCTATTTTTCAGGAGGGTGCTGAACAGAAAGTAAAATCCCATTTCTAAGGAGTGTCCAGAACAGAATGTAAAATCCCAATTTTCAGGAGGGTCTTGGACAGAAAGTAAAGTCGATTTTTCAGGAGGGTCCTGAATAGAAAGTAAAGTCCCATTTTTCAAGAGCGTTCTGAACAGAAAGTAAAGTCCTATTTTTCAGCAGGGTGTGATCAGAAAGTAAAATCCCAATTTTTAGGAGGGTCCTAAACAGAAAGTAAAATACTATTTTTCAGGAGGGTCCTTAAGTGAAAGTCTAGTCTCATTTTTCAGGAGGGTCCTAAATAAAAATTAAAATCCCATTTTTCAGGAAGGTCCTGAACAAAAAGTAAAATCCCATTTTTCAGGAGGGTCCTGAACGAAAGTAAAGTCCCATTTTTTAGGAGGGTCTTGAAAAGAAAGTAAAGTCCTATTTTTCAGGAGGGTCTTGATCAGTAAGTAAAATCCCAATTTTCCGAAGGGCCCTGTACAGAAAGTAAAATCCAATTTTTCAGGAGGGTCCTGAACAGAAAGAAAAGTCCTATTTTTCAGGAGGGTGCTGAACAGAAAGTAAAATCCCATTTCTAAGGAGTGTCCAGAACAGAATGTAAAATCCCAATTTTCAGGAGGGTCTTGGACAGAAAGTAAAGTCGATTTTTCAGGAGGGTCCTGAATAGAAAGTAAAGTCCCATTTTTCAAGAGCGTTCTGAACAGAAAGTAAAGTCCTATTTTTCAGCAGGGTGTGATCAGAAAGTAAAATCCCAATTTTTAGGAGGGTCCTAAACAGAAAGTAAAATACTATTTTTCAGGAGGGTCCTTAAGTGAAAGTCTAGTCTCATTTTTCAGGAGGGTCCTAAACAGAAATTAAAATCCCATTTTTCAGGAAGGTACTGAACAAAAAGTAAAATCCCATTTTTCAGGAGGGTCCTGAACGAAAGTAAAGTCCCATTTTTTAGGAGGGTCTTGAAAAGAAAGTAAAGTCCTATTTTTCAGGAGGGTCTTGATCAGTAAGTAAGATCCTAATTTTCCGAAGGGCCCTGTACAGAAAGTAAAATCCAATTTTTCAGGAGGGTCCTGAACAGAAAGAAAAGTCCTATTTTTCAGGAGGGTGCTGAACAGAAAGTAAAATCCCATTTTTAAGGAGGGTCCTGAAAAGAAAGTAAAGTCCCATTTTTCAGGAGGGTCCTGAACAGATAGTTAAATCCCATTTTTCAGCAGAGTCCTGAACAGAAAGTAAAATCCCATTTTTCAGGAGGGTCCGGAACAGAAAGTAAAATCCCATTTTTCAGGAGGATCCTAAACAGAAAGTAAAATCCCATTTTTTAGGAGGGTCTTGAACAGAAAGTAAAATCCTATTTTTCAGGAGTGTTCTGAACATAAAGTAAAGTCCCATTTTTCTTGAGGGTCCCGAACAGAATGTAAAGTCCCATTTTTCAGGAGGGTCCTAAACAGAAATTGAATTCTCATTTTTCAGAAGAGTCCTGAACATAAAGTAAATTCTCATTTCTCCGGAGGTTCCTGAACAGAACGTAAAATCCTATTTTTCAGGAGGGTCTGGAATCGAAAGTAAATTCCTAATTTTTAAGAAGGGTCCGGAACAGAGAGTCAAGTCTAATTTTTCAGGAGAGTCTTGAATAGAAAGTAAAATCCCATTTTTCAGTAAGGTCCTGAACAAAAGTAAAATCCTATTTTTAAGGAGGGTGCTGAAAAATTAGTAAAATCCCATTTTTCATGAGGGTCCTGAACTGAACTAAACTCCCATTTATCAGGAGGGTCCTGAACCAAACTAAAATCCCATTTTTTAGAAAGGTCCTGAACAGAAAGTAAAACTCTATTTTTCAGGAGGGTCCTGAATAAAAGTAAAATACCATTTTTAAGGAGAGACCTGAAAAAAATTAAATCTCATTTTTCAAGAGACTCCTGAACAAAAAGTAAAATCCCATTTTTCAGGAGGGTCCTGAACAAAAGTAAAATCCCATTTTTTAGGAGGGTCCTGAACAGAAAGTCAATCCCATTTTTCAGGAAGGTCCTGAACAGAAATTAAAATCTCATTTTTCAGAAGGGTCCTGAACAAAAAGTAAAATCCCATTTTTTAGGAGTATCCTGAACAGAAATTAAAATCCCATTTTTCAGGAGGGTCCTAAACAGAAAGTAAAGTCACATTCTTCAGGAGGGTCTTGGACAGAAAGTAAAGTCCCATTTTTCAGGAGGGTCCTGAATAGAAAGTAAAGTCCCATTTTTCAGGAGGGTTCTGAACAGAAATTAAAGTCCTATTTTTCAGCAGGGTCCTGATCAGAAAGTAAAATCCTAATTTTTAGGAGAGTCCTAAACAGAAAGTAAAATCCCATTTTTCAGGAGGGTCCTAAACAGAAAGTAAAATCCCATTTTTTAGGAGGGTCTTGAACAGAAAGTAAAATCCCATTTTTCAGGAGTGTTCTGAACATAAAGTAAAGTCCCATTTTTCTTGAGGGTCCCGAACAGAATGTAAAGTCCCATTTTTCAGGAGGGTCCTAAACAGAAATTTAATTCTCATATTTCAGAAGAGTCCTGAACATAAAGTAAATTCTCATTTCTCCGGAGGTTCCTGAACAGAACGTAAAATCCTATTTTTCAGGAGGATCTGGAATCGAAAGTAAATTCCTAATTTTTAAGAAGGATCCAAACAGAGAGTCAAGTCCAATTTTTCAGGAGAGTCTTGAATAGAAAGTAAAATCCCATTTTTCAGTAAGGTCCTGAACAAAAGTAAAATCCAATTTTTAAGGAGGGTCCTGAAAAATAAGTAAAATCCCACTTTTCAGGAGGGTCCTAAACTAAACTAAACTTCCATTAATCAGGAGGGTCCTGATCAAAACTAAAATCCCATTTTTTAGAAAGGTCCTGAACAGAAAGTAAAATGCAATTTTTCAGGAGGGCCCTAAACAAAAGTAAAATCTCATTTTTAAGGAGAGACCTGAAAAAAAGTAAAATCTCATTTTTCAAGAGACTCCTGAACAAAAAGAAAAATCCTATTTTTCAGGAGGGTCCTGAACAAAAGTAAAATCCCATTTTTTAGGAGGGTCCTGAACAGAAAGTAAAATCCCATTTTTCAGGAGGGTCCTGAACAGAAATTAAAATCTCATTTTTCAAAAGGGTCCTGAACAGAAAGTAAAATCCCATTTTTTAGGAGTGTCCTGAACAGAAATTAAAATCCCATTTTTCAGGAGGGTCCTGAACAGAAAGTAAAGTCACATTTTTCAGGAGGGTCTTGGACAGAAAGTAAAGTCCATTTTTCAGGAGGGTCCTGAATAGAAAGTAAAGTCCCATTATTCAAGAGCGTTTAGAACAGAAAGAAAAGTCCTATTTTTCAGCAGGGTCCTGATCAGATAGTAAAATCCCAATTTTTAGGAGGGTCCTAAACAGAAAGTAAAATACTATTTTTCAGGAGGGTCCTTAAGAGAAAGTCTAGTCTCATTTTTCAGGAGGGTCCTAAACAGAAAGTAAAATCCCATTTTTCAGGAAGGTCCTGAACAAAAAGTAAAATCCCATTTTTCAGGAGGGTCCTGAACGAAAGTAAAGTCCCATTTTTTAGGAGGGTCTTTAAAAGAAAGTAAAGTCCTATTTTTCAGGAGGGTCTTGATCAGTAAGTAAAATCCTAATTTTCCGAAGGGCCCTGTACAGAAAGTAAAATCCAATTTTTCAGGATGGTCCTAAACAAAAAGAAAAGTCCTATTTTTCAGGAGGGTGCTGAACAGAAAGTAAAATCCCATTTTTAAGGAGTGTCCAGAACAGAAAGTAAAATCCCATTTTTCAGGAGGGTCCTGAACGAAAGAAAAGTCGTAATTTTCAGCAGGGTCCTAAACAGAAACCAAAGTCCCATTTTTCATGAGGGTCCTGAGCAAAAATTAAAATCCCATTTTTCAAGAGGGTCCAGAACAGAAAGTAAAATCCCATTTTTCGGGAGGATCCTGAACAAAAATATAAATCCCATTTTTTTGGAGGGTCCTGAACAGAAAGTAAAATATCATTTTTCAGGAGGGTCCTGAACAGAAAGAAAAGTTCCATTTTTCAGGAGGGTCCAGAACAAATAGTAAAGTCCCATTTTTCAGGAGGGTCCTGAAAAGAAAGTAAAGTCCCATTTTTCAGGAGGGTCCTGAACAGATAGTAAAATCCCATTTTACAGGAGAGTCCTAAACAGAAAATAAAATCCCATTTTTCAGGAGGGTCCAGAACAGAAAGTAAAATCCCATTTTTCAGGAGGGTCCTAAACATAAAGTAAAATCCCATTTTTTAGGAGGGTCTTGAACAGAAAGTAAAATCCTATTTTTCAGGAGTGTTCTGAACATAAAGTAAAGTCCCATTTTTCTTGAGGGTCCCGAACAGAATGTAAAGTCCCATTTTTCAGGAGGGTCCTAAACAGAAATTGAATTCTCATTTTTCAGAAGAGTCCTGAACATAAAGTAAATTCTCATTTCTCCGGAGGTTCCTGAACAGAACGTAAAATCCTATTTTTCAGGAGGCTCTGGAATCGAAAGTAAATTCTTAATTTTTAAGAAGGGTCCGGAACAGAGAGTCAAGTCTAATTTTTCAGGAGAGTGTTGAATAGAAAGTAAAATCCCATTTTTCAGTAAGGTCCTGAACAAAAGTAAAATCCTATTTTTAAGGAGGGTCCTGAACTAAACTAAACTCCCATTTATCAGGAGGGTCTTGAACCAAACTAAAATCCCATTTTTTAGAAAGGTCCTGAACAGAAAGTAAAACTCTATTTTTCAGGAGGGTCCTGAATAAAAGTAAAATACCATTTTTAAGGAGAGACATGAAAAAAAGTAAAATCTCATTTTTCAAGAGACTCCTGAACAAAAAGTAAAATCCCATTTTTCAGGAGGGTCCTGAACAAAAGTAAAATCCCATTTTTTAGGAGGGTCCTGAACAGAAAGTAAAATCCCATTTTTCAGGAAGGTCCTGAACAGAAATTAAAATCTCATTTTTCAGAAGGGTCCTGAACAAAAAGTAAAATCCCATTTTTTAGGAGTGTCCTGAACAGAAATTAAAATCCCATTTTTCAGGAGGGTCCTAAACAGAAAGTAAAGTCACATTTTTCAGGAGGGTCTTGGACAGAAAGTAAAGTCCTATTTTTCAGGAGGGTCCTGAATAGAAAGTAAAGTCCCATTTTTCAGGAGGGTTCTGAATAGAAAGTAAAGTCCTATTTTTAAGCAGGGTCCTGATCAGAAAGTAAAATCCCAATTTTTAGGAGGGTCCTAAACAGAAAGTAAAATCCCATTTTTCAGGATCGTCCTAAACAGAAAGTAAAGTCCCATTTTTTAGGAGGGTCTTGAACAGAAAGTAAAATCCCATTTTTCAGGAGTGTTCTGAACATAAAGTAAAGTCCCATTTTTCTTGAGGGTCCCGAACAGAATGTAAAGTCCCATTTTTCAGTAGGGTCCTAAACAAAAATTGAATTCTCATATTTCAGAAGAGTCCTGAACATAAAGTAAATTCTCATTTCTCCGGAGGTTCCTGAACAGAACGTAAAATCCTATTTTTCAGGAGGATCTGGAATCGAAAGTAAATTCCTAATTTTTAAGAAGGATCCGAAACAGAGAGTCAAGTCCAATTATTCAGGAGAGTCTTGAATAGAAAGTAAAATCCCATTTTTCAGTAAGGTCCTGAACAAAAGTAAAATACTATTTTTAAGGAGGGTCCTGAAAAATAAGTAAAATCCCACATTTCAGGAGGGTCCTAAACTAAACTAAACTTCCATTAATCAGGAGGGTCCTGATCCAAACTAAAATCCCATTTTTTAGAAAGGTCCTGAACAGAAAGTAAAATGCAATTTTTCAGGAGGGCCCTAAACAAAAGTAAAATCTCATTTTTAAGGAGAGACCTGAAAAAAAGTAAAATCTCATTTTTCAAGAGACTCCTGAACAAAAAGTAAAATCCCATTTTTCAGGAGGGTCCTGAACAAAAGTAAATACCCATTTTTTAGGAGGGTCCTGAACAGAAAGTAAAATCCATTTTTCAGGAGGGTCTTGAACAGAAATTAAAATCTCATTTTTCAGAAGGGTCCTGAACAGAAAGTAAAATCCCATTTTTTAGGAGTGTCCTGAACAGAAATTAAAATCCCATTTTTCAGGAGGGTCCTGAACAGAAAGTAAAGTCACATTTTTCAGGAGGGTCTTGGACAGAAAGTAAAGTCCATCTTTCAGGAGGGTCCTGAATAGAAAGTAAAGTCCCATTTTTCAAGAGGGTTCTGAACATAAAGTAAAGTCCTATTTTTCAGCAGTGTCCTGATCAGAAAGTAAAATCCCAATTTTTAGGAGGGTCCTAAATAGAAAGTAAAATACTTTTTTTCAGGAGGGTCCTTAAGAGAAAGTATAGTCTCATTTTTCAGGAGGGTCCTAAACAGAAAGTAAAATCCCATTTTTCAGGAAGGTCCTGAACAAAAAGTAAAATCCCATTTTTCAGGAGGGTCCTGAACGAAAGTAAAGTCCCATTTTTTAGGAGGGTCTTGAAAAGAAAGTAAAGTCCTATTTTTCAGGAGGGTCTTGATCAGTAAGTAAAATCCCAATTTTCCGAAGGGCCCTGTACAGAAAGTAAAATCCCATTTTTCAGGAGGGTCTTGAACAGAAATTAAAATCTCATTTTTCAGAAGGGTCCTGAACAGAAAGTAAAATCCCATTTTTTAGGAGTGTCCTGAACAGAAATTAAAATCCCATTTTTCAGGAGGGTCCTGAACAGAAAGTAAAGTCACATTTTTCAGGAGGGTCTTGGACAGAAAGTAAAGTCCATTTTTCAGGAGGGTCCTGAATAGAAAGTAAAGTCCCATTTTTCAAGAGGGTTCTGAACATAAAGTAAAGTCCTATTTTTCAGCAATGTCCTGATCAGAAAGTAAAATCCCAACTTTTAGGAGGGTCCTAAACAGAAAGTAAAATACTTTTTTTCAGGAGGGTCCTTAAGAGAAAGTATAGTCTCATTTTTCAGGAGGGTCCTAAATAGAAAGTAAAATCCCATTTTTCAGGAAGGTCCTGAACAAAAAGTAAAATCCCATTTTTCAGGAGGGTCCTGAACGAAAGTAAAGTCCCATTTTTTAGGAGGGTCTTGAAAAAAAAGTAAAGTCCTATTTTTCAGGAGGGTCTTGATCAGTAAGTAAAATCCCAATTTTCCGAAGGGCCCTGTACAGAAAGTAAAATCCAATTTTTCAGGAGGGTCCTGAACAGAAAGAAAAGTCCTATTTTTCAGGAGGGTGCTGAACAGAAAGTAAAATCCCATTTTTAAGGAGTGTCCAGAACAGAAAGTAAAATCCCATTTTTCAGGAGGGTCCTGAACAGAAAGTAAAGTCACATTTTTCAGGAGGGTCTTGGACAGAAAGTAAAGTCCATTTTTCAGGAGGGTCCTGAATAGATAGTAAAGTCCCATTTTTCAAGAGCGTTCTGAACAGAAAGTAAAGTCCTATTTTTCAGCAGGGTCCTGATCAGAATGTAAAATCCCAATTTTTAGGAGGGTCCTAAACAGAAAGTAAAATACTATTTTTCAGAAGGGTCCTTAAGTGAAAGTCTAGTCTCATTTTTCAGGAGGGTCCTAAACAGAAAGTAAAATCCCATTTTTCAGGAAGGTCCTGAACAAAAAGTAAAATCTCATTTTTCAGGAGGGTCCTGAACGAAAGTAAAGTCCCATTTTTTAGGAGGGTCTTGAAAAGAAAGTAATGTCCTATTTTTCAGGAGGGTCTTGATCAGTAAGTAAAATCCTAATTTTCCGAAGGGCCCTGTACAGAAAGTAAAATCCAATTTTTCAGGAGGGTCCTGAACAGAAAGAAAAGTCCTATTTTTCAGGAGGGTGCTGAACAGAAAGTAAAATCCCATTTTTAAGGAGTGTCCAGAACAGAAAGTAAAATCCCATTTTTCAGGAGGGTCCTGAACGAAAGAAAAGTCGATATTTTCAGGAGGGTCCTAAACAGAAACCAGAGTCCCATTTTTCATGAGGGTCCTGAGCAAAAATTAAAATCCCATTTTTCAAGAGGGTCCAGAACAGAAAGTAAAATCCCATTTTTCAGGAGGGTCCTGAACAAAAACTAATATCCCATTTTTTAGGAGGGTCCTGAACAGAAAGTAAAATATCATTTTTCAGGAGGGTCCTGAATAGAAAGAAAAGTCCCATTTTTCAGGAGAGTCCTGAACAATTAGTAAAGTCCCATTTTTCAGGAGGGTCCTGAAAAGAAAGTAAAGTCCCATTTTTCAGGAGGGTCCTGAACAGATAGTAAAATCCCATTTTTCAGGAGAGTCCTGAACAGAAAGTAAAATCCCATTTTTCAGGAGGGTCCGGAACAGAAAGTAAAATCCCATTTTTCAGGAGGGTCCTAAACAGAAAGTAAAATCCCATTTTTTAGGAGGGTCTTGAACAGAAAGTAAAATCCTATTTTTCAGGAGTGTTCTGAACATAAAGTAAAGTCCCATTTTTCTTGAGGGTCCCGAACAGAATGTAAAGTCCCATTTTTCAGGAGGGTCCTAAACAGAAATTGAATTCTCATTTTTCAGAAGAGTCCTGAACATAAAGTAAATTCTCATTTCTCCGGAGGTTCCTGAACAAAACGTAAAATCCTATTTTTCAGGAGGGTCAGGAATGGAAAGTAAATTTCTAATTTTTAAGAAGGGTCCGGAACAGAGAGTCAAGTCTAATTTTTCAGGAGAGTCTTGAATAGAAAGTAAAATCCCATTTTTCAGTAAGGTCCTGAACAAAGTAAAATCCTATTTTTTAGGAGGGTCCTGAAAAATTAGTAAAATCCCATTTTTCATGAGGGTCCTGAACTAAACTAAACTCCCATTTATCAGCTGGGTCCTGAACCAAACTAAAATCCCATTTTTTAGAAAGGTCCTGAACAGAAAGTAAAACTCTATTTTTCAGGAGGGTCCTGAATAAAAGTAAAATACCATTTTTAGGAGGGTCCTGAACAGAAATTAAAATCCCATTTTTCAGGAGGGTCCTAAACAGAAAGTAAAGTCACATTTTTCAGGAGGGTCTTGGACAGAAAGTAAAGTCCCATTTTTCAGGAGGGTCCTGAATAGAAAGTAAAGTCCCATTTTTCAGGAGGGTTCTGAACAGAAAGTAAAGTCCTATTTTTCAGCAGGGTCCTGATCAGAAAGTAAAATCCCAATTTTTAGGAGGGTCCTAAACAGAAAGTAAAATCCCATTTTTCAGGAGGGTCCTAAACAGAAAGTAAAATCCCATTTTTTAGGAGGGTCTTTAACAGAAAGTAAAATCCCATTTTTCAGGAGTGTTCTGAATATAAAGTAAAGTCCCATTTTTCTTGAGGGTCCCGAACAGAAAGTAAAGTCCCATTTTTCAGGAGGGTCCTAAACAGAAATTGAATTCTCATATTTCAGAAAAGTCCTGAACATAAAGTAAATTCTCATTTCTCCGAAGGTTCCTGAACAGAACGTAAAATCCTATTTTTCAGGAGGATCTGGAATCGAAAGTAAATTCCTAATTTTTAAGAAGTATCCGAAACAGAGAGTCAAGTCCAATTTTTCAGGAGAGTCTTGAATAGAAAGTAAAATCCCATTTTTCAGTAAGGTCCTGAACAAAAGTAAAATACTATTTTTAAGGAGGGTCCTGAAAAATAAATAAAATCCCACTTTTCAGGAGGGTCCTAAACTAAACTAAACTTCCATTAATCAGGAGGGTCCTGATCCAAACTAAAATCCCATTTTTTAGAAAGGTCCTGAATAGAAAGTAAAATGCAATTTTTCAGGAGGGCCCTAAACAAAAGTCAAATGTCATTTTTAAGGAGAGACCTGAAAAAAAGTAAAATCTCATTTTTCAAGAGACTCCTGAACAAAAAGTAAAATCCTATTTTTCAGGAGGGTCCTGAACAAAAGTAAAATCCCATTTTTTAGGAGGGTCCTGAACAGAAAGTAAAATCCCATTTTTCAGGAGGGTCCTGAACAGAAATTAAAATCTCATTTTTCAGAAGTGTCCTCAACAGAAAGTAAAATCCCATTTTTTAGGAGTGTCCTGAACAAAAATTAAAATCCCATTTTTCAGGAGGGTCCTGAACAGAAAGTAAAGTCACATTTTTCAGGAGGGTCTTGGATAGAAAGTAAAGTCCATTTTTCAGGAGGGTCCTGAATAGAAAGTAAAGTCCCATATTTCAAGAGCGTTCTGAACAGAAAGTAAAGTCCTATTTTTCAGCAGGGTCCAGAACAGAAAGTAAAATCCCATTTTTCAGGAGGGTCCTGAACAAAAATTAATATCCCATTTTTTAGGAGGGTCCTGAACAGAAAGTAAAATATCATTTTTCAGGAGGGTCCTGAATAGAAAGAAAAGTCCCATTTTTCAGGAGGGTCCTGAACAATTAGTAAAGTCCCATTTTTCAGGAGGGTCCTGAAAAGAAAGTAAAGTCCCATTTTTCAGGAGGGTCCTGAACAGATAGTAAAATCCCATTTTTCAGGAGAGTCCTGAACAGAAAGTAAAATCCCATTTTTCAGGAGGGTCCGGAACAGAAAGTAAAATCCCATTTTTCAGGAGGGTCCTAAACAGAAAGTAAAATCCCATTTTTTAGGAGGGTCTTGAACAGAAAGTAAAATCCTATTTTTCAGGAGTGTTCTGAACATAAAGTAAAGTCCCATTTTTCTTGAGGGTCCCGAAAAGAATGTAAAGTCCCATTTTTCAGGAGGGTCCTAAACAGAAATTGAATTCTCATTTTTCAGAAGAGTCCTGAACATAAAGTAAATTCTCATTTCTCCGGAGGTTCCTGAACAGAACGTAAAATCCTATTTTTCAGGAGGGTCTGGAATGGAAAGTAAATTTCTAATTTTTAAGAAGGGTCCGGAACAGAGAGTCAAGTCTAATTTTTCAGGAGAGTCTTGAATAGAAAGTAAAATCCCATTTTTCAGTAAGGTCCTGAACAAAGTAAAATCCTATTTTTTAGGAGGGTCCAGAAAAATTAGTAAAATCCCATTTTTCAGGAGGGTCCTGAACTAAACTAAACTCCCATTTATCAGGAGGGTCCTGAACCAAACTAAAATCCCATTTTTTAGAAAGGTCCTGAACAGAAAGCAAAACTCTATTTTTCAGGAGGGTCCTAAACAGAAAGTAAAATCCCATTTTTTAGGAGGGCCTTGAACAGAAAGTAAAATCCTATTTTTCAGGAGTGTTCTGAACATAAAGTAAAGTCCCATTTTTCTTGAATGTCCTGAACAGAATGTAAAGTCCCATTTTTCAGGAGGGTCCTAAACAGAAATTGAATTCTCATTTTTCAGAAGAGTCCTGAACATAAAGTAAATTCTCATTTCTCCGGAGGTTCCTGAACAGAACGTAAAATCCTATTTTTCAGGAGGGTCTGGAATCGAAAGTAAATTCCTAATTTTTAAGAAGGGTCCGGAACAGAGAGTCAAGTCTAATTTTCCAGGAGAGTCTTGAATAGAAAGTAAAATCCTATTTTTCAGTAAGGTCCTGAACAAAAGTAAAATCCTATTTTTAAGGAGGGTCCTGAACTAAACTAAACTCCCATTTATCAGGAGGGTCCTGAACCAAACTAAAATCCCATTTTTTAGAAAGGTCCTGAACAGAAAGTAAAACTCTATTTTTCAGGAGGGTCCTGAATAAAAGTAAAATACCATTTTTAAGGAGAGACCTGAAAAAAAGTAAAATCTCATTTTTCAAGAAACTCCTTAACAAAAAGTAAAATCCCATTTTTCAGGAGGGTCCTGAACAAAAGTAAAATCCCATTTTTTAGGAGGGTCCTGAACAGAAAGTAAAATCCCATTTTTCAGGAAGGTCCTGAACAGAAATTAAAATCTCATTTTTCAGAAGGGTCCTGAACAAAAAGTAAAATCCCATTTTTTAGAAGTGTCCTGAACAGAAATTAAAATCCCATTTTTCAGGAGGGTCCTAAACAGAAAGTAAAGTCACATTTTTCAGGAGGGTCTTGGACAGAAAGTAAAGTCCTATTTTTCAGGAGGGTCCTGAATAGAAAGTAAAATCCCATTTTTCAGGAGGGTTCTGAATAGAAAGTAAAGTCCTATTTTTCAGCAGGGTCCTGATCAGAAAGTAAAATCCCAATTTTTAGGAGGGTCCTAAACAGAAAGTAAAATCCCATTTTTCAGGAGGGTCCTAAACAGAATGTAAAATCCCATTTTTTAGGAGGGTCTTGAACAGAAAGTAAAATCCCATTTTTCAGGAGTGTTCTGAACATAAAGTAAAGTCCCATTTTTCTTGAGGGTCCCGAACAGAATGTAAAGTCCCATTTTTCAGGAGGGTCCTAAACAGAAATTGAATTCTCATATTTCAGAAGAGTCCTGAACATAAAGTAAATTCTCATTTGTCCGGAGGTTCCTGAACAGAACGTAAAATCCTATTTTTCAGGAGGATCTGGAATCGAAAGTAATTTCCTAATTTTTAAGAAGGATCCGAAACAGAGAGTCATGTCCAATTTTTCAGGAGAGTCTTGAATAGAAAGTAAAATCCCATTTTTCAGTAAGGTCCTGAACAAAAGTAAAATACTATTTTTAAGGAGGGTCCTGAAAAATAAGTAAAATACTATTTTTAAGGAGGGTCCTAAACTAAACTAAACTTCCATTAATCAGGAGGGTCCTGATCCAAACTAAAATCCCATTTTTTAGAAAGGTCCTGAACAGAAAGTAAAATGCAATTTTTCAGGAGGGCCCTAAACAAAAGTAAAATCTCATTTTTAAGGAGAGACCTGCAAAAAAGTAAAATCTATTTTTTCAAGAGACTCCTGAACAAAAAGTAAAATCCCATTTTTCAGGAGGGTCCTGAACAAAAGTAAAATCCCATTTTTTAGGAGGGTCCTGAACAGAAAGTAAAATCCCATTTTTCAGGAGGGTCCTGAACAGAAATTAAAATCTCATTTTTCAGAAGGGTCCTGAACAGAAAGTAAAATCCCATTTTTTAGGAGTGTCCTGAACAGAAATTAAAATCCCATTTTTCAGGAGGGTCCTGAACAGAAAGTAAAGTCACATTTTTCAGGAGGGTCTTGGACAGAAAGTAAAGTCCATTTTTCAGGAGGGTCCTGAATAGAAAGTAAAGTCCCATTTTTCAAGAGCGTTCTGAACAGAAAGTAAAGTCCTATTTTTCAGCAGGGTCCTGATGAGAAAGTAAAATCCTAATTTTTAGGAGGGTCCTAAACAGAAAGTAAAATACTATTTTTCAGGAGGGTTCTTAAGAGAACGTCTAGTCTCATTTTTCAGGAGGGTCCTAAACAGAAAGTAAAATCCCATTTTTCAGGAAGGTCCTGAACAAAAAGTAAAATCCCATTTTTCAGGAGGGTCCTGAACGAAAGTAAAGTCCCATTTTTTAGGAGGGTCTTGAAAAGAAAGTAAAGTCCTATTTTTCAGGAGGGTCTTGATCAGTAAGTAAAATCCCAATTTTCCGAAGGGCCCTGTACAGAAAGTAAAATCCAATTTTTCAGGAGGGTCCTGAACAGAAAGAAAAGTCTTATTTTTCAGGAGGGTGCTGAACAGAAAGTAAAATCCCATTTTTAAGGAGTGTCCAGAACAGAAAGTAAAATCCCATTTTTCAGTAGGGTCCTGAACAGAAAGTAAAGTCACATTTTTCAGGAGGGTCTTGGACAGAAAGTAAAGTCCATTTTTCAGGAGGGTCCTGAATAGAAAGTAAAGTCCCATTTTTCAAGAGCGTTCTGAACAGAAAGTAAAGTCCTATTTTTCAGCAGGGTCCTGATCAGAAAGTAAAATCCCAATTTTTAGGAGGGTCCTAAACAGAAAGTAAAATACTATTTTTCAGGAGGGTCCTTAAGAGAAAGTCTAGTCTCATTTTTCAGGAGGGTCCTAAACAGAAAGTAAAATCCCATTTTTCAGGAAGGTCTTGAACAAAAAGTAAAATCCCATTTTTCAGGAGGGTCCTGAACGAAAGTAAAGTCCCATTTTTTAGGAGGGTCTTGAGAAGAAAGTAAAGTGCTATTTTTCAGGAGGGTCTTGATCAGTAAGTAAAATCCTAATTTTTCGAAGGGCCCTGTACAGAAAGTAAAATCCAATTTTTCAGGAGGGTCCTGAACAGAAAGAAAAGTCCTATTTTTCAGGAGGGTGCTGAACAGAAAGTAAAATCCCATTTTTAAGGAGTGTCCAGAACAGAAAGTAAAATCCCATTTTTCAGGAGGGTCCTGAACGAAAGAAAAGTCGTAATTTTCAGGAGGGTCCTAAACAGAAACCAAAGTCCCATTTATCATGAGGGTCCTGAGCAAAAATTAAAATCCCATTTTTCAAGAGGGTCCAGAACAGAAAGTAAAATCCCATTTTTCAGGAGGGTCCTGAACAAAAATTAATATCCCATTATTTAGGAGGGTCCTGAACAGAAAGTAAAATATCATTTTTCAGGAGGGTCCTGAACAGAAAGAAAAGTCACATTTTTCAGGAGGGTCCTGAACAAATAGTAAAGTCCCATTTTTCAAGAGGGTCCTGAAAAGAAAGTAAAGTCCCATTTTTCAGGAGGGTCCTGAACAGATAGTAAAATCCCATTTTTCAGGAGAGTCCTGAACAGAAAGTAAAATCCCATTTTTCAGGAGGGTCCGGAACAGAAAGTAAAATCCCATTTTTCAGGAGGGTCCTAAACAGAAAGTAAAATCCCATTTTTTAGGAGGGTCTTGAACAGAAAGTAAAATCCTATTTTTCAGGAGTGTTCTGAACATAAAGTAAAGTCCCATTTTTCTTGAGGGTCCCGAACAGAATGTAAAGTCCCATTTTTCAGGAGGGTCCTAAACAGAAATTGAATTCTCATTTTTCAGAAGAGTCCTGAACATAAAGTAAATTCTCATTTCTCCGGAGGTTCCTGAACAGAACGTAAAATCCTATTTTTCAGGAGGGTCTGGAATCGAAAATAAATTCCTAATTTTTAAGAAGGGTCCGGAACAGAGAGTCAAGTCTAATTTTTCAGGAGAGTCTTGAATAGAAAGTAAAATCCCATTTTTCAGTAAGGTCCTGAACAAAAGTAAAATCCTATTTTTAAGGAGGGTCCTGAAAAATTAGTAAAATCCCATTTTTCAGGAGGGTCCTGAACTAAACTAAACTCCAATTTATCAGGAGGGTCCTGAACCAAACTAAAATCCCATTTTTTAGAAAGGTCCTGAACAGAAAGCAAAACTCTATTTTTCAGGAGGGTCCTGAATAAAAGTAAAATACCATTTTTAAGGAGAGACCTGAAAAAAAGTAAAATCTCATTTTTCAAGAGACTCCTGAACAAAAAGTAAAATCCCATTTTTCAGGAGGGTCCTGAACAAAAGTAAAATCCCATTTTTTAGGAGGGTCCTGAACAGAAAGTAAAATCCCATTTTTCAGGAAGGTCCTGAACACAAATTAAAATCTCATTTTTCAGAAGGGTCCTGAACAAAAAGTAAAATCCCATTTTTTAGGAGTGTCCTGAACAGAAATTAAAATCCCATTTTTCAGGAGGGTCCTAAACAGAAAGTAAAGTCACATTTTTCAGGAGGGTCTTGGACAGAAAGTAAAGTCCCATTTTTCAGGAGGGTCCTGAATAGAAAGTAAACTCCCATTTTTCAGGAGGGTTCAGAACAGAAAATAAAGTCCTATTTTTCAGCAGGGTCCTGATCAGAAAGTAAAATCCTAATTTTTAGGAGGGTCCTAAACAGAAAGTAAAATCCCATTTTTCAGGAGGGTCCTAAACAGAAAGTAAAATCCCATTTTTTAGGAGGGTCTTGAACAGAAAGTAAAATCCCATTTTTCAGGAGTGTTCTGAACATAAAGTAAAGTCCCATTTTTCTTGAGGGTCACGAACAGAATGAAAAGTCCCATTTTTCAGGAGGGTCCTAAACAGAAATTGAATTCTCATATATCAGAAGAGTCCTGAACATAAAGTAAATTCTCATTTCTCCGGAGGTTCCTGAACAGAACGTAAAATCCTATTTTTCAGGAGGATCTGGAATCGAAAGTAAATTCCTAATTTTTAAGAAGGATCCGAAACAGAGAGTCAAGTCCAATTTTTCAGGAGAGTCTTGAATAGAAAGTAAAATCCCATTTTTCAGTAAGGTCCTGAACAAAAGTAAAATCCTATTTTTAAGGAGGGTCCTGAAAAATAAGTAAAATCCCACTTTTCAGGAGGGTCCTAAACTAAACTAAACTTCCATTAATCAGGAGGGTCCTGATCCAAACTAAAATCCCATTTTTTAGGAAGGTCCTGAACAAAAAGTAAAATGCAATTTTTCTGGAGGGCCCTAAACAAAAGTAAAATCTCATTTTTAAGGAGAGACCTGAAAAAAAGTAAAATCTCATTTTTCAAGAGACTCCTGAACAAAAAGTAAAATCCCATTTTTCAGGAGGGTCCTGAACAAAAGTAAAATCCCATTTTTTAGGAGGGTCCTGAACAGAAAGTAAAATCCCATTTTTCAGGAAGGTCCTGAACACAAATTAAAATCTCATTTTTCAGAAGGGTCCTGAACAAAAAGTAAAATCCCATTTTTTAGGAGTGTCCTAAACAGAAATTAAAATCCCATTTTTCAGGAGGGTCCTAAACAGAAAGTAAAGTCACATTTTTCAGGAGGGTCTTGGACAGAAAGTAAAGTCCCATTTTTCAGGAGGGTCCTGAATAGAAAGTAAACTCCCATTTTTCAGGAGGGTTCAGAACAGAAAGTAAAGTCCTATTTTTCAGCAGGGTCCTGATCAGAAAGTAAAATCCTAATTTTTAGGAGGGTCCTAAACAGAAAGTAAAATCCCATTTTTCAGGAGGGTCCTAAACAGAAAGTAAAATCCCATTTTTTAGGAGGGTCTTGAACAGAAAGTAAAATCCCATTTTTCAGGAGTGTTCTGAACATAAAGTAAAGTCCCATTTTTCTTGAGGGTCCCAAACAGAATGAAAAGTCCCATTTTTCAGGAGGGTCCTAAACAGAAATTGAATTCTCATATTTCAGAAGAGTCCTGAACATAAAGTAAATTCTCATTTCTCCGGAGGTTCCTGAACAGAACGTAAAATCCTATTTTTCAGGAGGATCTGGAATCGAAAGTAAATTCCTAATTTTTAAGAAGGATCCGAAACAGAGAGTCAAGTCCAATTTTTCAGGAGAGTCTTGAATAGAAAGTAAAATCCCATTTTTCAGTAAGGTCCTGAACAAAAGTAAAATCCTATTTTTAAGGAGGGTCCTGAAAAATAAGTAAAATCCCACTTTTCAGGAGGGTCCTAAACTAAACTAAACTTCCATTAATCAGGAGGGTCCTGATCCAAACTAAAATCCCATTTTTTAGAAAGGTCCTGAACAGAAAGTAAAATGCAATTTTTCTGGAGGGCCCTAAACAAAAGTAAAATCTCATTTTTAAGGAGAGACCTGAAAAAAAGTAAAATCTCATTTTTCAAGAGACTCCTGAACAAAAAGTAAAATCCCATTTTTCAGGAGGGTCCTGAACAAAAGTAAATACCCATTTTTTAGGAGGGTCCTGAACAGAAAGTAAAATCCCATTTTTCAGGAGGGTCCTGAACAGAAATTAAAATCTCATTTTTCAGAAGGGTCCTGAACAGAAAGTAAAATCCCATTTTTTAGGAGTGTCCTGAACAGAAATTAAAATCCCATTTTTCAGGAGGGTCCTGAACAGAAAGTAAAGTCACATTTTTCAGGAGGGTCTTGGACAGAAAGTAAAGTCCATTTTTCAGGAGGGTCCTGAATAGAAAGTAAAGTCCCATTTTTCAAAAGGGTTCTGAACATAAAGTAAAGTCCTATTTTTCAGCAGTGTCCTGATCAGAAAGTAAAATCCCAATTTTTAGGAGGGTCCTAAACAGAAAGTAAAATACTATTTTTCAGGAGGGTCCTTAAGAGAAAGTATAGTCTCATTTTTCAGGAGGGTCCTAAACAGAAAGTAAAGTCCCATTTTTCAGGAAGGTCCTGAACAAAAAGTAAAATCCCATTTTTCAGTAGGGTCCTGAACGAAAGTAAAGTCCCATTTTTTAGGAGGGTCTTGAAAAGAAAGTAAAGTCCTATTTTTCAGGAGGGTCTTGATCAGTAAGTAAAATCCTAATTTTCCGAAGGGGCCTGTACAGAAAGTAAAATCCAATTTTTCAGGAGGGTCCTGAACAGAAAGAAAAGTCCTATTTTTCAGGAGGGTGCTGAACAGAAAGTAAAATCCCATTTTTAAGGAGTGTCCAGAACAGAAAGTAAAATCCCATTATTCAGGATAGTCCTGAACGAAAGAAAAGTCGTAATTTTTAGGAGGGTCCTAAACAGAAACCAGAGTCCCATTTTTCATGAGGGTCCTGAGCAAAAATTAAAATCCCATATTTCAAGAGGGTCCAGAACAGAAAGTAAAATCAAATTTTTCAGGAGGGTCCTGAACAAAAATTAATATCCCATTTTTTAGGAGGGTCCTGAACAGAATGTAAAATATCATTTTTCAGGAGGGTCCTGAACAGAAAGAAAAGTCCCATTTTTCAGGAGGGTCCTGAACAAATAGTAAAGTCCCATTTTTCAGGAGGGTCCTGAAAAGAAAGTAAAGTCCCATTTTTCAGGAGGGTCCTGAACAGATATTAAAATCCCATTTTTCAGGAGAGTCCTGAACAGAAAGTAAAATCCCATTTTTCAGGAGGGTCCGGAACAGAAAGTAAAATCCCATTTTTCAGGAGGGTCCTAAACAGAAAGTAAAATCCCATTTTTTAGGAGGGTCTTGAACAGAGAGTAAAATCCTATTTTTCAGGAGTGTTCTGAACATAAAGTAAAGTCCCATTTTTCTTGAGGGTCCCGAACAGAATGTAAAGTCCCATTTTTCAGGAGGGTCCTAAACAGAAATTGAATTCTCATTTTTCAGAAGAGTCCTGAACATAAAGTAAATTCTTATTTCTCCGGATGTTCCTGAACAGAACGTAAAATCCTATTTTTCAGGAGGGTCTGGAATCGAAAGTAAATTCCTAATTTTTAAGAAGGGTCCGGAACAGAGAGTCAAGTCTAATTTTTCAGGAGAGTCTTGAATAGAAAGTAAAATCCCATTTTTCAGTAAGGTCCTGAACAAAGTAAAATCCTATTTTTTAGGAGGGTCCTGAAAAATTAGTAAAATCCCATTTTTCAGGAGGGTCCTGAACTAAACTAAACTCCCATTTATCAGGAGGGTCCTGAACCAAACTAAAATCCCATTTTTTAGAAAGGTCCTGAACAGAAAGTAAAACTCTATTTTTCAGGAGGGTCCTGAATAAAAGTAAAATACCATTTTTAAGGAGAGACCTGAAAAAAAAGTAAAATCTCATTTTTCAAGAGACTCCTGAACAAAAAGTAAAATCCCATTTTTCAGGAGGGTCCTGAACAAAAGTAAAATCCCATTTTTTAGGAGGGTCCTGAACAGAAAGTAAAATCCTATTTTTCAGGAAGGTCCTGAACAGAAATTAAAATTTCATTTTTCAGAAGGGTCCTGAACAAAAAGTAAAATCCCATTTTTTAGGAGTGTCCTGAACAGAAATTAAAATCCCATTTTTCAGGAGGGTCCTAAACAAAAAGTAAAGTCACATTTTTCAGGAGGGTCTTGGACAGAAAGTAAAGTCCCATTTTTCAGGAGGGTCCTGAATAGAAAGTAAAGTCTCATTTTTCAGGAGGGTTCTGAACAGAAAGTAAAGTCCTATTTTTCAGCAGGGTCCTGATCAGAAAGTAAAATCCCAATTTTTAGGAGGGTCCTAAACAGAAAGTAAAATCCCATTTTTCAGGAGGGTCCTAAACAAAAAGTAAAATCCCATTTTTTAGGAGGGTCTTGAACAGAAAGTAAAATCCCATTTTTCAGGAGTGTTCTGAACATAAAGTAAAGTCCCATTTTTCTTGAGGGTCACGAACAGAATGTAAATTCCCATTTTTCAGGAGGGTCCTAAACAGAAATTGAATTCTCATATTTCAGAAAAGTCCTGAACATAAAGTAAATTCTCATTTCTCCGAAGGTTCCTGAACAAAACGTAAATTCCTATTTTTCAGGAGGATCTGGAATCGAAAGTAAATTCCTAATTTTTAAGAAGGATCCGAAACAGAGAGTCAAGTCCAATTTTTCAGGAGAGTCTTGAATAGAAAGTAAAATCCCATTTTTCAGTAAGGTCCTGAACAAAAGTAAAATCCTATTTTTAAGGAGGGTCCTGAAAAATAAGTAAAATCCCACTTTTCAGGAGGGTCCTAAACTAAACTAAACTTCCATTAATCAGGAGGGCCCTAAACAAAAGTAAAATCTCATTTTTAAGGAGAGACCTGAAAAAAAGTAAAATCTCATTTTTCAAGAGACTCCTGAAAAAAGTAAAATCCTATTTTTCAGGAGGGTCCTGAACAAAAGTAAGATCCCATTTTTTAGGAGGGTCCTGAACAGAAAGTAAAATCCCATTTTTCAGGAGGGTCCTGAACAGAAATTAAAATCTCATTTTTCAGAAGGGTCCTAAACAGAAAGTAAAATCCCATTTTTTAGCAGTATCCTGAACAGAAATTAAAATCCCATTTTTCAGGAGGGTCCTGAACAGAAAATAAAGTCACATTTTTCAGGAGGGTCTTGGACAGAAAGTAAAGTCCATTTTTCAGGAGGGTCCTGAATAGAAAGTAAAGTCCAATTTTTCAAGAGCGTTCTGAACAGAAAGTAAAGTCCTATTTTTCAGCAGGGTCCTGATCAGAAAGTAAAATCCCAATTTTTAGGAGGGTCCTAAAGAGAAAGTAAAATACTATTTTTTAGGAGGGTCCTAAACAGAAAGTAAAATCCCATTTTTCAGGAAGATCCTGAACAAAAAGTAAAATCCCATTTTTCAGGAAGGTCCTGAACAAAAAGTAAAATCCCATTTTTCAGGAGGGTCCTGAACGAAAGTAAAGTCCCATTTTTTAGGAAGGTCTTGATAAGAAAGTAAAGTCCTATTTTTTAGGAGTGTCTTGATCAGTAAGTAAAATCCTAATTTTCCGAAGGGCCCTGTACAGAAAGTAAAATCCAATTTTTCAGGAGGGTCCTGAACAGAAAGAAAAGTCCTATTTTTCAGGAGGGTGCTGAACAGAAAGTAAAATCCCATTTTTAAGGAGTGTCCAGAACAGAAAGTAAAATCCCATTTTTCAGGAGGGTCCTCAACGAAAGAAAAGTCGTAATTTTCAGGAGGGTCCTAAACAGAAACCAAAGTACCATTTTTCATGAGGGTCCTGAGCAAAAATTAAAATCCCATTTTTCA
The DNA here is from genome assembly GCA_030864215.1 of Capsicum pubescens. Lineage (NCBI taxonomy): Eukaryota > Viridiplantae > Streptophyta > Magnoliopsida > Solanales > Solanaceae > Capsicum > Capsicum pubescens. Next base: position 281,422,418 of record CM061542.1, read on the forward strand.
AGAGGGTCCAGAACAGAAAGTAAAATCCCATTTTTCGGGAGGGTCCTGAACAAAAATTAAAATCCCATTTTTTTGGAGGGTCCTGAACAGAAAGTAAAATATCATTTTTCAGGAGGGTCCTGAACAGAAAGAAAAGTTCCATTTTTCAGGAGGGTCCTGAACAAATAGTAAAGTCCCATTTTTCAGGAGGGTCCTGAAAAGAAAGTAAAGTCCCATTTTTCAGGAGGGTCCTGAACAGATAGTAAAATCCCATTTTTCAGGAGAGTCCTGAACAGAAAGTAAAATCTCATTTTACAGGAGGGTCCGGAACAGAAAGTAAAATCCCATTTTTCAGGAGGGTCCTAAACAGAAAGTAAAATCCCATTTTTTAGGAGGGTCTTGAACAGAAAGTAAAATCCTATTTTTCAGGAGTGTTTTGAACATAAAGTAAAGTCCCATTTTTCTTGAGGGTCCCGAACAGAATGTAAAGTCCCATTTTTCAGGAGGGTCCTAAACAGAAATTGAATTCTCATTTTTCAGAAGAGTCCTGAACATAAAGTAAATTCTCATTTCTCCGGAGGTTCCTGAACAGAACGTAAAATCCTATTTTTCAGGAGGGTCTGGAATCGAAAGTAAATTCCTAATTTTTAAGAAGGGTCCGGAACAGAGAGTCAAGTCTAATTTTTCAGGAGAGTCTTGAATAGAAAGTAAAATCCCATTTTTCAGTAAGGTCCTGAACAAAAGTAAAATCCTATTTTTAAGGAGGGTCCTGAAAAATTAGTAAAATCCCATTTTTCAGGAGGGTCCTGAACTAAACTAAACTCCCATTTATCAGGAGGGTCCTGAACTAAACTAAAATCCCATTTTTTAGAAAGGTCCTGAACAGAAAGTAAAACTCTATTTTTCAGGAGGGTCCTGAATAAAAGTAAAATACCATTTTTAAGGAGAGACCTGAAAAAAAGTAAAATCTCATTTTTCAAGAGACTCCTGAACAAAAAGTAAAATCCCATTTTTCAGGAGGGTCCTGAACAAAAGTAAAATCCCATTTTTTAGGAGGGTCCTGAACAGAAAGTAAAATCCCATTTTTCAGGAAGGTCCTGAATAGAAATTAAAATCTCATTTTTCAGAAGGGTCCTGAAGAAAAAGTAAAATCCCATTTTTTAGGAGTGTCCTGAACAGAAATTAAAATCCCATTTTTCAGGAGGGTCCTAAACAGAAAGTAAAGTCACATTTTTCAGGAGGGTCTTGGACAGTAAGTAAAGTCCCATTTTTCAGGAGGGTCCTGAATAGAAAGTAAAGTCCCATTTTTCAGGAGGGTTCTGAACAGAAAGTAAAGTCCTATTTTTCAGCAGGGTCCTGATCAGAAAGTAAAATCCCAATTTTTAGGAGGGTCCTAAACAGAAAGTAAAATACTATTTTTCAGGAGTGTCCTTAAGAGAAAGTATAGTCTCATTTTTCAGGAGGGTCCTAAACAGAAAGTAAAATCCCATTTTTCAGGAAGGTCCTGAACAAAAAGTAAAATCCCATTTTTCAGGAGGGTCCTGAACGAAAGTAAAGTCCCATTTTTTAGGAGGGTCTTGAAAAGAAAGTAAAGTCCTATTTTTCAGGAGGGTCTTGATCAGTAAGTAAAATCCCAATTTTCCGAAGGGCCCTGTACAGAAAGTAAAATCAAATTTTTCAGGAGGGTCCTGAACAGAAAGAAAAGTCCTATTTTTCAGGAGGGTGCTGAAAAGAAAGTAAAATCCCATTTTTAAGGAGTGTCCAGAACAGAAAGTAAAATCCCATTTTTCAGAAGGGTCCTGAACAGAAAGTAAAGTCACATTTTTCAGGAGGGTCTTGGACAGAAAGTAAAGTCCATTTTTCAGGAGGGTCCTGAATAGAAAGTAAAGTCCCATTTTTCAAGAGCGTTCTGAACAGAAAGTAAAGTCCTATTTTTCAGCAGGGTCCTGATCAGAAAGTAAAATCCCAAATTTTAGGAGGGTCCTAAACAGAAAGTAAAATACTATTTTTCAGGAGGGTCCTTAAGAGAAAGTCTTGTCTCATTTTTCAGGAGGGTCCTAAACAGAAAGTAAAATCCCATTTTTCAGGAAGGTCCTGAACAAAAAGTAAAATCCCATTTTTCAGGAGGGTCCTGAACGAAAGTAAAGTCCCATTTTTTAGGAGGGTCTTGAAAAGTAAGTAAAGTCCTATTTTTCAGGAGGGTCTTGATCAGTAAGTAAAATCCTAATTTTCCGAAGGGCCCTGTACAGAAAGTAAAATCCAATTTTTCAGGAGGGTCCTGAACAGAAAGAAAAGTCCTATTTTTCAGGAGGATGCTGAACAGAAAGTAAAATCCCATTTTTAAGGAGTGTCCAGAACAGAAAGTAAAATCCTATTTTTCAGGAGGGTCCTGAACGAAAGAAAAGTCGTAATTTTTAGGAGGGTCCTAAACAGAAACCAAAGTCCCATTTTTCATGAGAGTCCTGTGCAAAAATTAAAATCCCATTTTTCAAGAGGGTCCAGAACAGAAAGTAAAATCCCATTTTTCAGGAGAGTCCTGAACAAAAATTAATATCCCATTTTTTAGGAGGGTCCTGAACAGAAAGTAAAATATCATTTTTCAGGAGGGTCCTGAACAGAAAGAAAAGTCCCATTTTTCAGGAGGGTCCTGAACAAATAGTAAAGTCCCATTTTTCAGGAGGGTCCTGAAAAGAAAGTAAAGTCCCATTTTTCAGGAGGGCCCTGAACAGATAGTAAAATCCCATTTTTCAGGAGAGTCCTGAACAGAAAGTAAAATCCCATTTTTCAGGAGGGTCCGGAACAGAAAGTGAAATCCCATTTTTCAGGAGGGTCCTAAACAGAAAGTAAAATCCCATTTTTTAGGAGGGTCTTGAACAGAAAGTAAAATCCTATTTTTCAGGAGTGTTCTGAACATAAAGTAAAGTCCCATTTTTCTTGAGGGTCCCGAACAGAATGTAAAGTCCCATTTTTCAGGAGGGTCCTAAACAGAAATTGAATTCTCATATTTCAGAAAAGTCCTGAAGATAAAGTAAATTCTCATTTCTCCGAAGGTTCCTGAACAGAACGTAAAATCCTATTTTTCAGGAGGATCTGGAATCGAAAGTAAATTCCTAATTTTTAAGAAGGATCCGAAACAGAGAGTCAAGTCCAATTTTTCAGGAGAGTCTTGAATAGAAAGTAAAATCCCATTTTTCAGTAAGGTCCTGAACAAAAGTAAAATCCTATTTTTAAGGAGGGTCCTGAAAAATAAGTAAAATCCCACTTTTCAGGAGGGTCCTAAACTAAACTAAACTTCCATTAATCAGGAGGGTCCTGATCCAAACTAAAATCCCATTTTTTAGAAAGGTCCTGAACAGAAAGTAAAATGCAATTTATCAGGAGGGCCCTAAACAAAAGTAAAATCTCATTTTTAAGGAGAGACCTGAAAAAAAGTAAAATCTCATTTTTCAAGAGACTCCTGAACAAAAAGTAAAATCCCATTTTTCAGGAGAGTCCTGAACAAAAGTAAAATCCCATTTTTTAGGAGGGTCCTGAACAGAAAGTAAAATCCCATTTTTCAGGAGGGTCCTGAACTGAAATTAAAATCTCATTTTTCAGAAGGGGCCTGAACAGAAAGTAAAAGCCCATTTTTTAGGAGTGTCCTGAACAGAAATTAAAATCCCATTTTTCAGGAGGGTCCTGAACAGAAAGTAAAGTCACATTTTTCAGGAAGGTCTTGGACAGAAAGTAAAGTCCATTTTTCAGGAGGGTCCTAAATAGAAAGTAAAGTCCCATTTTTCAAGAGCGTTCTGAACAGAAAGTAAAGTCCTATTTTTCAGCAGGGTCCTGATCAGAAAGTAAAATCCCAATTTTTAGGAGGGTCCAAAACAAAAAGTAAAATACTATTTTTCAGGAGGGTCCTTAAGAGAAAGTCTAGTCTCATTTTTCAGGAGGGTCCTAAACAGAATGTAAAATCCCATTTTTCAGGGAGGTCCTGAACAAAAAGTAAAATCCCATTTTTCAGGAGGGTCCGGAACGAAAGTAAAGTCCCATTTTTTAGGAGGGTCTTTAAAAGAAAGTAAAGTCCTATTTTTCAGGAGGGTCTTGATCAGTAAGTAAAATCCTAATTTTCCGAAGGGCCCTGTACAGAAAGTAAAATCCAATTTTTCAGGAGGGTCCTGAACAGAATGAAAAGTCCTATTTTTCAGGAGGGTGCTGAACAGAAAGTAAAATCCCATTTTTAAGGAGTGTCCAGAACAGAAAGTAAAATCCCATTTTTCAGGAGGGTCCTGAACGAAAGAAAAGTCGTAATTTTGAGGAGGGTCCTAAACAGAAACCAAAATACCATTTTTCATGAGGGTCCTGAGCAAAAATTAAAATCCTATTTATCAAGAGGGTCCAGAACAGAAAGTAAAATCCCATTTTTCAGGAGGGTCCTGAACAAAAATTAATATCCCATTTTTTAGGAAGGTCCTGAACAGAAAGTAAAATATCATTTTTCAGGAGGGTCCTGAACAGAAAGAAAAGTCCCATTTTTCAGGAGGGTCCTGAACAAATAGTAAAGTCCCATTTTTCAGGAGGGTCCTGAAAAGAAAGTAAAGTCCCATTTTTCAGGAGGGTCCTGAACAGATAGTAAAATCCCATTTTTCAGGAGAGTCCTGAACAGAAAGTAAAATCCCATTTTTCAGGAGGGTCCGGAACAGAAAGTAAAATCCCATTTTTCAGGAGGGTCCTAAACAGAAAGTAAAATCCCATTTTTTAGGAGGTTCTTGAACAGAAAGTAAAATCCTATTTTTCAGGAGTGTTTTGAACATTAAGTAAAGTCCCATTTTTCTTGAGGGTCCCGAACAGAATGTAAAGTCCCATTTTTCAGGAGGGTCCTAAACAGAAATTGAATTCTCATTTTTAAGAAGAGTCCTGAACATAAAGTAAATTCTCATTTCTCCGGAGGTTCCTGAACAGAATATAAAATCCTATTTTTCCGGAGGGTCTGGAATCGAAAGTAAATTCCTAATTTTTAAGAAGGGTCCGGAACAGAGAGTCAAGTCTAATTTTTCAGGAGAGTCTTGAATAGAAAGTTAAATCCCATTTTTCAGTAAGGTCCTGAATAAAAGTAAAATCCTATTTTTTAGGAGGGTCCTGAAAAATTAGTAAAATCCCATTTTTCAGGAGGGTCCTGAACTAAACTAAACTCCCATTTATCAGGAGGGTCCTGAACCAAACTAAAATCCCATTTTTTAGAAAGGTCCTGAACAGAAAGTAAAATGAAATTTTTCAGGAGGGCCCTAAACAAAAGTAAAATCTCATTTTTAACGAGAGACCTGAAAAAAAGTAAAATCTCATTTTTCAAGAGACTCCTGAACAAAAAGTAAAATCCCATTTTTCAGGAGGGTCCTGAACAAAAGTAAAATCCCATTTTTCAGGAGGGTCCTGAACAGAAAGTAAAATCCCATTTTTCAGGAGGGTCCTGAACAGAAATTAAAATCTGATTTTTCAGAAGGGTCCTGAACAGAAAGTAAAATCCCATTTTTCAGGAGGGTCCTGTACAGAAAGTAAAGTCACATTTTTCAGGAGGGTCTTGGACAGAAAGTAAAGTCCATTTTTCAGGAGGGTCCTGAATAGAAAGTAAAGTCCCATTTTTCAAGAGCGTTCTGAACAGAAAGTAAAGTCCTATTTTTCAGCGGGGTCCTGATCAGAAAGTAAAATCCCAATTTTTAGGAGGGTCCTAAACAGAAAGTAAAATCCCATTTTTCAGGAGGGTCCTAAACAGAAAGTAAAATCCCATTTTTAAGGAGGGTCTTGAACAGAAAGTAAAATCCCATTTTTCAGGAGTGTTCTGAACATAAAGTAAAGTCCCATTTTTCTTGAGGGTCCCGAACAGAATGTAAAGTCCCATTTTTCAGGAAGGTCCTAAACAGAAATTGAATTCTCATTTTTCAGAAGAGTCCTGAACATAAAGTAAATTCTCATTTCTCCGGAGGTTCCTGAACAGAACGTAAAATCCTATTTTTCAGGAGGATCTGGAATCGAAAGTAAATTCCTAATTTTTAAGAAGGATCCGAAACAGAGAGTCAAGTCCAATTTTTCAGGAGAGTCTTGAATAGAAAGTAAAATCCCATTTTTCAGTAAGGTCCTGAACAAAAGTAAAATCCTATTTTTAAGGAGGGTCCTGAAAAATAAGTAAAATCCCACTTTTCAGGAGGGTCCTAAACTAAACTAAACTTCCATTAATCAGGAGGGTCCTGATCCAAAATAAAATCCCATTTTTTAGAAAGGTCCTGAACAGAAAGTAAAATGCAATTTTTCAGGAGGGCCCTAAACAAAAGTAAAATCTCATTTTTAAGGAGAGACCTGAAAAAAAGTAAAATCTCATTTTTCAAGAATCTCCTGAACATAAAGTAAAATCCCATTTTTCAGGAGGGTCCTGAACAAAAGTAAAATCCCATTTTTTAGGAGGGTCCTGAACAGAAAGTAAAATCCCATTTTTCAGGAGGGTCCTAAACTGAAATTAAAATCTCATTTTTCAGAAGGGTCCTGAACAGAAAGTAAAATCCCATTTTTTAGGAGTGTCCTGAACAGAAATTAAAATCCCATTTTTCAGGAGGGTCCTGAACAGAAAGTAAAGTCACATTTTTCAGGAGGGTCTTGGACAGAAAGTAAAGTCCATTTTTCAGGAGGGTCCTGAATTGAAAGTAAAGTCCCATTTTTCAAGAGAGTTCTGAACAGAAAGTAAAGTCCTATTATTCAGCAGGGTCCTGATCAGAAAGTAAAATCCCAATTTTTAGGAGGGTCCTAAACAGAAAGTAAAAAACTATTTTTCAGGAGGGTCCTTAAGAGAAAGTCTAGTCTCATTTTTCAGGAGGGTCCTAAACAGAAAGTAAAATCCAATTTTTCAGGAAGGTCCTGAACAAAAAGTAAAATCCCATTTTTCAGGAGGGTCCTGAACGAAAGTAAAGTCCCATTTTTTAGGAGGGTCTTGAAAAGAAAGTAAAGTCCTATTTTTCAGGAGGGTCTTGATCAGTAAGTAAAATACCAATTTTCCGAAGGGCCCTCTACAGAAAGTAAAATCCAATTTTTTAGGAGGGTCCTGAACAGAAAGAAAAGTCCTATTTTTCAGGAGGGTGCTGAACAGAAAGTAAAATCCCATTTTTAAGGAGTGTCCAGAACAGAAAGTAAAATCCCATTTTTCAGGAGGGTCCTGAACGAAACAAAAGTCGTAATTTTCAGGAGGGTCCTAAACAGAAACCAAAGTCCCATTTTTCATGAGGGTCCTGAGCAAAAATTAAAATCCCATTTTTCTAGAGGGTCCAGAACAGAAAGTAAAATCCCATTTTTCAGGAGGGTCCTGAACAAAAATTAAAATCCCATTTTTTAGGAGGGTCCTGAACAGAAAGTAAAATATCATTTTTCAGGAGGGTCCTGAACAGAAAGAAAAGTCCCATTTTTTAGGAGGGTCCTGAACAAATAGAAAAGTCCCATTTTTCAGGAGGGTCCTGAAAAGAAAGTAAAGTCCCATTTTTCAGGAGGGTCCTGAACAGATAGTAAAATCCCATTTTTCAGGAGAGTCCTGAATAGAAAGTAAAATCCCATTTTTCAGGAGGGTCCGGAACAGAAAGTAAAATCCCATTTTTCAGGAGGGTCCTAAACAGAAAGTAAAATCCCATTTTTTAGGAGGGTCTTGAACAGAAAGTAAAATCCTATTTTTCAGGAGTGTTCTGAACATAAAGTAAAGTCCCATTTTTCTTGAGGGTCCCGAACAGAATGTAAAGTCCCATTTTTTAGGAGGGTCCTAAACAGAAATTGAATTCTCATTTTTCAGAAGAGTCCTGAACATAAAGTAAATTCTCATTTCTCCGGAGGTTCCTGAACAGAACGTAAAATCCTATTTTTCAGGAGGGTCTGGAATCGAAAGTAAATTCCTAATTTTTAAGAAGGGTCCGGAACAGAGAGTCAAGTCTAATTTTTCAGGAGAGTCTTGAATAGAAAGTAAAATCCCATTTTTCAGTAAGGTCCTGAACAAAAGTAAAAACCTATTTTTAAGAAGGGTCCTGAAAAATTAGTAAAATCCCATTTTTTTGGAGGGTCCTGAACTAAACTAAACTCCCATTTATCAGGAGGGTTCTGAACCAAACTAAAATCCCATTTTTTAGAAAGGTCCTGAACAGAAAGTAAAACTCTATTTTTCAGGAGGGTCCTGAATAAAAGTAAAATACCATTTTTAAGGAGAGACCTGAAAAAAAGTAAAATCTCATTTTTCAAGAGACTCCTGAACAAAAAGTAAAATCCCATTTTTTTCAGGAGGGTCCTGAACAAAAGTAAAATCCCATTTTTAAGGAAGGTCCTGAACAGAAAGTAAAATCCCATTTTTCAGGAAGGTCCTGAACAGAAATTAAAATCTCATTTTTCAGAAGGGTCCTGAAGAAAAAGTAAAATCCCATTTTTTAGGAGTGTCCTGAACAGAAATTAAAATCCCATTTTTCAGGAGGGTCCTAAACAGAAAGTAAAGTCACATTTTTCAGGAGGGTCTTGGACAGAAAGTAAAGTCCCATTTTTCAGGAGGGTCCTGAATAGAAAGTAAAGTCCCATTTTTCAGGAGGGTTCTGAACAGAAAGTAAAGTCCTATTTTTCAGCAGGGTCCTGATCAGAAAGTAAAATCCCAATTTTTAGGAGGGTCCTAAACAGAATGTAAAATCCCATTTTTCAGGAGGGTCCTAAACAGAAAGTAAAATCCCATTTTTTAGGAGGGTCTTGAACAGAAAGTAAAATCCCATTTTTCAGGAGTGTTCTGAACATAAAGTAAAGTCCCATTTTTCTTGAGGGTCCCGAACAGAATGTAAAGTCCCATTTTTCAGGAGGGTCCTAAACAGAAATTTAATTCTCATATTTCAGAAGAGTCCTGAACATAAAGTAAATTCTCATTTCTCCGGAGGTTCCTGAACAGAACGTAAAATCCTATTTTTCAGAAGGATCTGGAATCGAAAGTAAATTCCTAATTTTTAAGAAGGATCCGAAACAGAGAGTCAAGTCCAATTTTTCAGGAGAGTCTTGAATAGAAAGTAAAATCCCATTTTTCAGTAAGGTCCTGAACAAAAGTAAAATCCTATTTTTAAGGAGGGTCCTGAAAAATAAGTAAAATCCCACTTTTCAGGAGGGTCCTAAACTAAACTAAACTTCCATTAATCAGGAGGGTCCTGATCCAAACTAAAATCCCATTTTTTAGAAAGGTCCTGAACAGAAAGTAAAATGCAATTTTTCAGGAGGGCCCTAAACAAAAGTAAAATCTCATTTTTAAGGAGAGACCTGAAAAAAAGTAAAATCTCATTTTTCAAGAGACTCCTGAACAAAAAGTAAAATCCCATTTTTCAGGAGGGTCTTGAACAAAAGTAAAATCCCATTTTTTAGGAGGGTCCTGAACAGAAAGTAAAATCCCATTTTTCAGGAGGGTCCTGAACAGAAATTAAAATCTCATTTTTCAGAAGGGTCCTGAACAGAAAGTAAAATCCCATTTTTTAGGATTGTCCTGAACAGAAATTAAAATCCCATTTTTCAGGAGGGTCCTGAACAGAAAGTAAAGTCACATTTTTCAGGAGGGTCTTGGACAGAAAGTAAAGTCCATTTTTCAGGAGGGTCCTGAATAGAAAGTAAAGTCCCATTTTTCAAGAGCGTTCTGAACAGAAAGTAAAGTCCTATTTTTCAGCAGGGTCCTGATCAGAAAGTAAAATCCCAATTTTTAGGAGGGTCCTAAACAGAAAGTAAAATACTATTTTTCAGGAGGGTCCTTAAGAGAAAATCTAGTCTCATTTTTCAGGAGGGTCCTAAACAGAAAGTAAAATCCCATTTTTCAGGAAGGTGCTGAACAAAAAGTAAAATCCCATTTTTCAGGAGGGTCCTGAACGAAAGTAAAGTCCCATTTTTTAGGAGGGTCTTGATCAGTAAGTAAAATCCCAATTTTCCGAAGGGCCCTGTACAGAAAGTAAAATCCAATTTTTCAGGAGGGTCCTGAACATAAAGAAAAGTCCTATTTTTCAGGAGGGTGCTGAACAGAAAGTAACATCCCATTTTTAAGGAGTGTCCAGAACAGAAAGTAAAATCCCATTTTTCAGGAGGGTCCTGAACGAAAGAAAAGTCGTAATTTTCAGGAGGGTCTTAAACAGAAACCAAAGTCCCATTTTTCATGAGGGTCCTGAGTAAAAATTAAAATTCCATTTTTCAAGAGGGTCCAGAACAGAAAGTAAAATCCCATTTTTCAGGAGGGTCCTGAACAAAAATTAAAATCCCATTTTTTAGGAGGGTCCTGAACAGAAAGTAAAATATCATTTTTCAGGAGGGTCCTGAACAGAAAGAAAAGTCCCATTTAAAGGAAGGGCCTGAACAAAAAGTAAAATCCCATTTTTAAGGAGGGTCCTGAACGAAAGTAAAGTCCCATTTTTTAGGAAGGTCTTGAAAAGAAAGTAAAGTCCTATTTTTCAGGAGGGTCTTGATCAGAAAGTAAAATCCCAATTTTCCGAAATGCCCTGTACTGAAAGTAAAATCCCATTTTTCAGGAGGGTCCTAAACAGAAAGTAAAATCCTATTTTTCAGGAGGGTCCTGAACAGAAAGTAAAATCCCATTTTTAAGGAGGGTCCAGAACAGAAAGTAAAATCCCATTTTTTTGAAGGGTCCTGAACGAAAGAAAAGTCATAATTTTCAGGAGGGTCCTAAACAGAAAGTAAGGTCCCATGTCCCATTTTTCAGGAGGATCCTTACCAGAAAGTAAAGTCCCATTTTTCATGAGGGGCCTGAGCAAAAATTAAAATCCCATTTCTCAAGAGGGTCCAGAACAGAAAGTAAAATCCCATTTTTCAGGAGGGTCCTGAACAAAAATTAAAATCCCATTTTTTAGGAGGGCCCTGAACAGAAAGTAAAATCTTTTTTTTCAGGAAGGTCCTGAACAGAAAGAAAATTCCCATTTTTTAGGAGGGTCCTTAACAGAAAGTAAAATCCCATTTTGCAGGAGGGTCCTGAACAGAAAGTAAAATCCCATTTTTCAGGAGGGTCCTGAACGAAAGTAAAGCCCCATTTTTCAGGAGGGTCCTGAACAGAAAGTAAAGTCCTATTTTTCAGGAGGGTGTTGAGCAGAAAGTAAAATCCCTTTTCTCAGGAGGGTCCAGAACAGAAAATAAAATCCCATTTTTCAGGGGGGTCCTAAACATAAAGTAAAATCCCATTTTTTAGAAGGGTCCTGAAAAGAAAGTAAAATCCCACTTTTCACGAGGGTCCTAAACAGAAAGTAAAGTCCCATTTTTCAAGAGGGTCCTAAAGATAAATTGAATTCTCATTTTTCAGGAGGGTTCTGAACAGAAAGTCAATTCTTATTTTTTAGAAGGGTACTGAACAGAATGTAAAATCCTACTTTTCAGAAGGGTCCTGAACAGAAAGTAAATTCCCAATTTTTAAGAAGGGTCCAGAACAGAAAGTCAAATCCCATTTTTTTGGAGGGTCCTGAATATTAGGTAAAATCCCATTTTTAAGGAGAGTCTTGAGTAGAAGTAAAATCCCATTTTTAAGGAGGGTCCTGAATAAAAATTAAAATCCCATTTTTCGGGAGTGTCTTGAAAATCCTATTATTCAGGAGTGTCTTGAACAGAAAGTAAAATCTCATTTTTCAGAAGGGTCCTGAACAGAAAGTAAAACCCTATTTTTTAGGAGGGACCTGTACAGAAAGTAAAATACCATTTTTCAGTAGGGTCCTGAACAGAAAGTAAAGTCCCATTTTTCTGATGGGTCCTGAACAGAATGTAAAGTCCTTTTTTTTAGCAGGGTCCTGAAAATAATGTAAATTCTCATTTTTCAGGAGGTTCCTGAAAAGAACGTACAATCCTATTTTTCAGGAGGGTCCGGAATGGAAAGTAAATTCCCAATTTTTAAGAAAGGTTCGGAACATAGAGTCAAGTCCCATTTTTCAGGTGGTTCTTGAATAGAAAGAAAAATCCTATTTTTCAGGAGGGTCCTGAAAAGAAGTAACATCCTATTTATAAGGAGGGTACTGAATAAAAAGTAAAATCTCATTTTTTAGGAAAGTCCTGAACAGAAACTAAAATCCCATTTTTCAGGAGATCCCTGAAAAATAGTAAAATCCCATTTTTTAGGAGAGACCTGAGAAAAATTAAAATCTCATTTTTCAAGAGATTCCTGAACAAAAAGTAAAATCCCATTTTTCAGGAGGGTCCTAAAAAAAAGTAACATCCCATATTTTAGGAGGGTCCTGAACGGAAAGTAAAATCCCATTTTTCAGGAGGGTCCGGAACAGAAAGTAAAATCCCATTTTTCAGGAGGGTCCTAAACAGAATGTAAAATCCCATTTTTTAGGAGGGTCTTGAACAGAAAGTAAAATCCTATTTTTCAGGAGTGTTCTGAACATAAAGTAAAGTCCCATTTTTCTTGAGGGTCCCGAACAAAATGTAAAGTCCCATTTTTCAGGAGAGTCCTAAACCGAAAGTGAATTCTCATTTTTCAGAAGAGTCCTGAACATAAAGTAAATTCTCATTTCTCCGGAGGTTCCTGAATAGAACGTAAAATCCTATTTTTCAGGAGGGTCTGGAATCGAAAGTAAATTCCTAGTTTTTAAGAAGGGTCCGGAATAGAGAGTCAAGTCCAATTTTTCAGGAGAGTCTTGAATAGAAAGTAATATCCCATTTTTCAGTAAGGTCCTGAACAAAAGTAAAATCCTATTTTTAAGGAGTGTCCTGAAAAATAAGTAAAATCCCATTTTTCAGGAGGGTCCTGAACTAAACTAAACTCCCGTTTATCAGAGGGTCCTGACCCAAACTAAAATCCCATTTTTTAGAAAGGTCTTGAACAAAAAGTAAAATGCTATTTTTCAGGAGGGTCCTTAACAAAAGTAAAAGCCCATTTTTAAGGAGAGACCTGGAAAAAAGTAAAATCTCATTTTTCAAGAGACTCCTGAACAAAAAGTAAAATCCCATTTTTCAGGAGGGTCCTGAGCAAAAGTAAAATCCCATTTTTTAGGAGGGTCCTGAACAGAAAGTAAAATCCCATTTTTCAAGAGGGCCCTGAACAGAAATTAAAATCTCATTTTTCAGAAGGGTCCTGAACAGAAAGTAAAATCCCATTTTTTACGAGTGTCCTGAACAGAAATTAAAATCCCATTTTTCAGGAGGGTCCAGAACAGAAAGCAAAGTCACATTTTTCAGGAGGGTCTTGGACAGAAAGTAAAGTCCCATTTTTTAGGAGGGTCCTGAATAGAAAGTAAAGTCCCATTTTTCAGGAGGGTTCTGAACAGAAAGTAAAGTCCTATTTTTCAGCAGGGTCCTGATCAGAAAGTAAAATCCCAATTTTTAGGAGGGTCCTAAACAGAAAGAAAAATACCATTTTCAGGAGGGTCCTTAACAGAAAGTCTAGTCCCATTTTTCAGGAGGGTCCTGAGCATAAAATAAAGTCCTATTTTTCAGGAGGGTCCTAAACAGAAAGTAAAATCCCATTTTACAGGAAGGGCCTGAACAAAAAGTAAAATCCCAATTTTAAGGAGGGTCCTGAACGAAAGTAAAGTCCCATTTTTTAGGAGGGTCTTGAAAAGAAAGTAAAGTCCTATTTTTCATGAGGGTCTTGATCAGAAAGTAAAATCCCAATTTTCCGAAGGGCCCTGTACAGAAAGTAAAATCCCATTTTTCAGGAGGGTCCTGAACAGAAAGAAAGTTCTATTTTTCAGGAGGGTCTTGAAAAGAAATAAATTCCCATTTTTAAGGAGGGTCCAGAACAGAAAGTAAAATCCCATTTTTTAGGAGGGTCCTGAACGAAAGAAAAGTCGTAATTTTCAGGAGGGTCCTAAACAGAAAGTAAGGTCCCATTTTTCAGGAGGATCCTTAACAGAAAGTAAAGTCCCATTTTTCATGAGGGTCCTAGGAAAAAATTAAAATCCCATTTCTCAAGAGGGTCCAGAACAGAAAGTAAAATCCCATTTTTCAAGAGGGTCCTGAACAAAAATTAAAATCCCATTTTTTAGGAGGGCCCTGAACAGAAAGTAAAATCTTATTTTTCAAAAGGGTCCTGAACAGAAAGAAAAGTCCCATTTTTCAGGAAGGTCCTTAACAGAAAGTAAAATCTCATTTGGCAGGAGGGTCCTGAACAGAAAGTAAAATCCGATTTTTCAGGAGGGTCCTGAACGAAAGTAAAGCCCCATTTTTTAGGAGGGTCCTGAACAAAAAGTAAAGTCCTATTTTTCAGGAGGGTGTTGAGCAGAAAGTAAAATCCCATTTTTTAGGAGGGTCCTGAACAGAAAGTAAAATCCCACTTTTCACGAGGGTCCTAAACAAAAAGTAAAGTCCCATTTTTCAAGAGGGTCCTAAAGATAAATTGAATTCTCATTTTTCAGGAGGGTCCTGAACAGAAAGTCAATTCTCATTTTTTAGAAGGGTCCTGAACAGAATGTAAAATCCTACTTTTCAGGAGGGTCCTGAATAGAAAGTAAATTCCCAATATTTAAGAAGGGTCTAGAACAGAAAGTCAAGTCCCATTTTTTTGGAGGGTCCTGAATATAAGGTAAAATCCCAATTTTAAGGAGAGTCCTGAGTAGAAGTAAAATCCCATTTTTAAGGAGGGTCCTGAATAAAAATTAAAATCCCATTTTTCGGGAGGGTCCTGAACAAAAGTAAAGTCCCATTTTTCAGGAGGTTCCTGAACCAAACTAAAATACTTTTTTTTAGGAAGGTCCTGAACAGAAAGTAAAATCTCATTTTTCAGGAGTGTCCTGAACAAAAGTAAAATCCCATTTTTTAGGAGAGACCTGAAAAAAAGTAAGATCTCATTTTTCAAGAGAATCCTGAACAAAAAGAAAAATCCCATTTTTAAGAAAGGTCTTGAACAAAAGTAAAATCCCATTTTTCAGGAGGGTCCTGAACAAAAAGTAAAATCCCATTTTTCAGGAGGGTCCTGAACAAAGGTAAAATCCTATTATTCAGGAGGGTCTTGAACTGAAAATAAAATCTCATTTTTCAGAAGGGTCCTGAACAGAAACTAAAACCCCATTTTTTAGGAGGGTCCTGTACAGAAAGTAAAATACCATTTTTCAGTATGGTCCTGAACAGAAAGTAAAGTCCCATTTTTCTGAAGGGTCCTGAACAGAAAGTAAAGTCCTTTTTTTTTAGCAGGGTCCTGAAAATAAAGTAAATTCTCATTTTTCAGGAGGTTCCTGAAAATAACGTACAATCCTATTTTTCAGGAGGGTCCGAAATCGAAAGTAAATTCCCAATTTTTAAGAAAGGTTCGGAACAGAGAGTCAAGTCCTATTTTTCAAGAGGTTCTTGAATAGAAAGTAAAATCCTATTTTTCAGGAGGGTCCTGAACAGAAGTAACATCCTTTTTATAAGGAGGGTACTGAATAAAAAGTAAAATCTCATTTTTTAGGAAAGTCCTGAACAGAAACTAAAATCCCATTTTTCAGGAGAGTCCGGAAAAATAGTAAAATCCCATTTTTTAGGAGAGACCTGAGAAAAATTAAAATCTCATTTTTCAAGGGATTCCTGAACAAAAAGTAAAATCCCATTTTTCAGGAGGGTCCTAAAAAAAGTAACATCCCATATTTTAGGAGGGTCTTGAACAGAAAGTAAAATCCCATTTTTCAGGAGGGTCCGGAACAGAAAGTAAAATCCCATTTTTCAGGAGGGTCCTAAACAGAATGTAAAATCCCATTTTTTAGGAGGGTCTTGAACAGAAAGTAAAATCCTATTTTTCAGGAGTGTTCTGAACATAAAGTAAAGTCCCATTTTTCTTGAGGGTCCCGAACAGAATGTAAAGTCCCATTTTTCAGGAGAGTCCTAAACCGAAATTGAATTGTCATTTTTCAGAAGAGTCCTGAACATATAGTAAATTCTCATTTCTCCGGAGGTTCCTGAACAGAACGTAAAATCCTATTTTTCAAGAGGGTCTGGAATCGAAAGTAAATTCCTAGTTTTTAAGAAGGGTCCGGAATAGAGAGTCAAGTCCAATTTTTCAAGAGTGTCTTGAATAGAAAGTAATATCCCATTTTTCAGTAAGGTCCTGAACAAAAGTAAAATCCTATTTTTAAGGAGTGTCCTGAAAAATAAGTAAAATCCCATTTTTCAGGAGGGTCCTGAACTAAACTAAACTCCCGTTTATCAGAGGGTCCTGAACCAAACTAAAATCCCATTTTTTAGAAAGGTCCTGAACAAAAAGTAAAATGCTATTTTTCAGGAGGGTCCTTAACAAAAGTAAAATCCCATTTTTAAGGAGAGACCCGGAAAAAAGTAAAATCTCATTTTTCAAGAGACTCCTGAACAAAAAGTAAAATCCCATTTTTCAGGAGGGTCCTGAGCAAAAGTAAAATCCCATTTTTCAAGAGGGCCCTGAACAGAAATTAAAATCTCATTTATCAGAAGGGTCCTGAACAGAAAGTAAAATCCCATGTTTTAGGAGTGTCCTGAACAGAAATTAGAATCCCATTTTTCAGGAGGGTCCAGAACAGAAAGCAAAGTCACATTTTTCAGAAGGGTCTTGGACAGAAAGTAAAGTCCCATTTTTTAGGAGGGTCCCGAATAGAAAGTAAAGTCCCATTTTTCAGGAAGGTTCTGAACAGAAAGTAAAGTCCAATTTTTCAGCAGGGTCCTGATCAGAAAGTAAAATCTCAATTTTTAGGAGGGTCCTAAACAGAAAGAAAAATCCCATTTTCTGGAGGGTCCTTAACAGAAAGTCTAGTCCCATTTTTCAGGAGGGTCCTGAAGAGAAAATAAAGTCCTATTTTTCAGGAGGATCCTAAACAGAAAGTAAAATCCCATTTTACAGGAAGGGCCTGAACAAAAAGTAAAATCTCATTTTTAAGGAGGGTCCTGAACGAAAGTAAAGTCCCATTTTTTAGGAAGGTCTTGAAAAGAAAGTAAAGTCCTATTTTTCAGGAGGGTCTTGATAAGAAAGTAAAATCCCAATTTTCCGGAGGGCCCTGTACAGAAAGTAAAATCCCATTTTTCAGGAGGGTTCTGAACAGAAAGAAAAGTTCTATTTTTCAGGAGGGTCCTGAACAGAAAGTAAAATCCCATTTTTAAGGAGGGTCCAGAACAGAAAGTAAAATCCCATTTTTTAGGAGGGTCATGAACGAAAGAAAAGTCGTAATTTTCAGGAGGGTCCTAAACAGAAAGTAAGGTCCCATTTTTCAGGAGGATCCTTAACAGAAAGTAAAGTCCCATTTTTCATGAGGGTCTTGAGCAAAAATTAAAATCCCATTTCTCAAGAGCGTCCAGAACAGAAAGTAAAATCCCATTTTTCAGGAGGGTCCTGAACAAAAATTAAAATCCCATTTTTTAGGAGGGCCCTGAACAGAAAGTAAAATCTTATTTTTCAAAAGGGTCCTGAACAGAAAGAAAAGTCCCATTTTTCAGGAGGGTCATTAACAGAAAGTAAAATCCCATTTGGCAGGAGGGTCCTGAACAGAAAGTAAAATCCAATTTTTCAGGAGGGTCCTGAACGAACGTAAAGCCCCATTTTTCAGGAGGGTCCTGAACAGAAAGTAAAGTCCTATATTTCAGGAAGGTGTTGAGCAGAAAGTAAAATCCCATTTTTTAGGAGGGTCCTGAAAAGAAAGTAAAATCCCACTTTTCACGAGGGTCCTAAACAGAAAGTAAAGTCTCATTTTTCAAGAGGGTCCTAAAGATAAATTGAATTCTCATTTTTCAGGAGGGTCCTGAAAAGAAAGTCAATTCTCATTTTTTAGAAGGGTCCTGAACAGAATGTAAAATCCTACTTTTCAGGAGGGTCCTGAATAGAAAGTAAATTCCCAATATTTAAGAAGGGTCCAGAACAGAAAGTCAAGTCCCATTTTTTTGGAGGGTCCTGAATATAAGGTAAAATCCCATTTTTAAGGAGAGTCCTTAGTAGAAGTAAAATCCCATTTTTAAGGAGGGTCCTGAATAAAAATTAAAATCCCATTTTTCGGGAGGGTCCTGAACAAAAGTAAAGTCCCATTTTTCAGGAAGGTCCTGAACCAAACTAAAATACTTCTTTTTAGGAAGGTCCTGAACAGAAAGTAAAATCTCATTTTTCAGGAGTGTCCTGAACAAAAGTAAAATCCCATTTTTTAGGAGAGACCTGAAAAAAAGTAAAATCTCATTTTTCAAGAGAATCCTGAACAAAAAGTAAAATCCCATTTTTAAGAAAGGTCCTGAACAAAAGTAAAATCCCATTTTTCAGGAGGGTCCTGAACAAAAAGTAAAATCCCATTTTTCAGGAGGGTCCTGAACAAAGGTAAAATCCTATTATTCAGGAGGGTCTTGAACAGAAAGTAAAATCTTATTTTTCAGAAGGGTCCTGAACAGAAACTAAAACCCCATTTTTTAGGAGAGTCCTGTACAGAAAGTAAAATACCATTTTTCAGTAGGGTCCTGAACAGAAAGTAAAACCCCATTTTTTAGGAGGGTCCTGTACAGAAAGTAAAGTCCTTTTTTTTAGCAGGGTCCTAAAAATAAAGTAAATTCTCATTTTTCAGGAGGTTCCTGAAAAGAACGTACAATCCTATTTTTCAGGAGGGTCCGGAATCGAAAGTAAATTCCCAATTTTTAAGAAAGGTTCGAAACAGAGAGTCAAGTCCCATTTTTTAGGAGGTTCTTGAATAGAAAGTAAAATCCTATTTTTCAGGAGGGTCCTGAACAGAAGTTACATCCTATTTATAAGGAGGGTACTGAATAAAAATTAAAATCTCATTTTTTAGGAAAGTCCTGAACAGAAACTAAAATCCCATTTTTCAGGAGAGTCCTGAAAAATAGTAAAATCCCATTTTTTAGGAGAGACCTGAGAAAAATTAAAATCTCATTTTTCAAGAGATTCCTGAACAAAAAGTAAAATCCCATTTTTCAGGAGGGTCCTGAAAAAAGTAACATCCCATATTTTAGGAGGGTCCTGAACAGAAAGTAAAATCCCATTTTTCTGGAGGGTCCTGAACCAAAGTAAAATTTTATTATTCAGGAGGGTTCTGAACTGAAATTAAAATCTCATTTTGCAGAAGAGTCCTGAACAGAAAGTAAAATCCCATTTTTAGGAGGGTCCTGAACAGAAAGTAAAATCCCATTTTTCAGGAGGGTCCTGAATAGAAAGTAAAGTCCCATTTTTCAATAGGGTCCTGGAAAGAAAGTAAAGTCCCATTTTTCAGGAGGGTCCTGAACAGAAAGTAAAATCCCATTTTTCAGGAGGGTTCTGAACAGAAAGTAAAGTCCAATTTTTTAGGAGGGTCCTGAACAGAATGTAAAGTCCTTTTTTTTAGCAAGGTCCTGAACATAAAGTAAATTCTCATTTTTCAGGAGTTTCCTGAAAAGAACGTACAATCCTATTTTTCAGGAGAGTCCGAAATCGAAAGTAAATTCCCAATTTTTAAGAAACGTCCGGAGCAAAGAGTCAAGTCCCATTTTTCAGGAGGGTCTTGAATAGAAAGTAAAATCCTATTTTTCAGGAGGGTCCTGAACAGAAGTAAAATCATATTTTTAAAGAGGGTCCTGAACAGAAACTAAAATCCTATTTTCAGGAGGGTCATGAAAAACAGTAAAATCCTATTTTTTAGGAGAGACCTGAAAAAAATTAAAATCTCATTTTTCAAGAGACTCCTGAACGAAAAGTAAGATCCCATTTTTCTTGAGGTTCCTGAACAAAAGTTAAATGCCATTTTTTAGGAGGGTCCTGAACAGAAAGTAAAATACCATTTTTTTCAGGAGGGTCCTGAACAAAAGTGAAATCCTATTATGCATGGGGGGCCTGAACATAAAGTAAAATCTCATTTTTCAGGAGGGTCCTAAACAGAAAGTAAAATCCTATTTTTTAGGAGGTTCCTGAACAGAAAGTAAAATCCTATTTTTCAGGAGGTTCCTAAACAGAGAGTAAAATCCCATTTTTCAGGAGGGTCCTAAACAAAAGTAAAATCCTATTTTTTAGGAGGATCCTAAACTGAAAGTAAAATCCCATTATTCAAGAGGGTCCTGAACAAAAAGTAAAATCCCATTTTTCAGAATGGTCCTGAACAGAGAGTAAAGTCCCATTTTTCAGGATCGTCCAAAACATAAATTGAATTCTCATTTTTCAGAAGGGTCCTGAACAGAAAGTAAATTCTCATTTTTTAGAAGGGTCCTTAACAAAATGTAAAATTCTATTTCTTGGGAGGGTCCTGAACAAAAAGTAAATTCCCAATTTTTAGAAGGGTCTTGAACAAAAAGTAAAATCCAATTTTTCAGGATAGTCCCGGACAAAAGTAAAATCCCATTTTTTCGGAGGATCCTGAACAAAAATTAAACACATTTTTTAGGATGTTCCTGAACAGAAAGTAAAATCCTATTTTTTCAGGAGGGTCTTCAACAAAAGTAAAATCCTATTATTCAGGATGGGCCTGAACAGAAAGTAAAAACTCGTTTTTCAGTAGGGTCCTAAACAGAAAGTAAAATCCTATTATTCAGGAGGGTCCTGAAAAGAAAGTAAAATCCCATTTTTCACGAGGGTCCTGAACAAAAGTAAAATCCCATTTTTCAGTAGTTTTCTGAATGAAAGTAAAATCCTATTTTTCAGGAGGGTCCTGAACAGAAAGTAAAGTCCCATTTTTCAAGAGGGTCCAAAACATAAATTGAATTTTCATTTTTCAGGAGGGTCCTGAACAGAAAGTAAATTCTCATTTTTTAGAAGGGTCCAGAGCAAAACGTAAAATCCTATTTTTTGGGAGGGTCCTGAATAGAAAGTAAATTCCCAATTTTTAGAAGGGTCTTGAACAAAAAGTAAAATCTCATTTTTCAGGATAGTCCTAAACAAAACTAAAATCCCATTTTTTCGGAGGGTCCTGAACAGAAAGTAAAATCCCATTTTTCAGGAGGATCCTGAACAGAAAGTAAAATCCTATTTTCAGGAAGGTCCTGAACAAAATTAAAATACCATTTTTCAGGAGGGTCCTGAACGAAAGAAAAATCCCATTTTTTAGGAGGGTCCAGAACAGAAAGTAAAATCCCATTTTTCAGAAGGGTTCTGAACAAAAAGTAAAGTCCCATTTTTCTGGAGGGTCCTGAACAGAAAGTAAAGTCCCTTTTTTCAGGAGGGTGTTGAACAGAAATTGAATTCTAATTTTTCAGAAGGGTCCTGAACAGAAAGTAAATTCTTATTTTTCAGGAGGGTCCTGAACAGAACGTAAAATCCTATTTTTCAGGAAAGTCCTGAACAGAAAGTAAAATCTTATTTTTCAAGAGTGTCTTGAACAAAAAGTAAAGTCCCATTTTTTTAGGAGGGTCCTGAACAGAAAGTAAAATCATATTTTTCAGAAGGGTCCTGGATAGAAAGTAAAATCCCATTTTTCAGGAGGGTCCTGAAAAGAAGTAAAGTCCCATTTTTCAGGAGGGTTATGAATAAAAAGAAAAATCCCATTTTTCAGGAGGGTCCTGAACAGAAAGTAAAATCCTATTTTTTAAGAGGGACCTGAACTGGAAATAAAATCTAATTTTTCTAGAGCGTTCTGAACAGAAAGTAAAGTACTATTTTTCAGGAGGGTCCTGAACAGAAAATAAAGTCCCATTTTTCAGGAGGGTCCCGAACAGAAATTGAATTCTCATATTTCAGGAGGGTTCTTAACAGAAGGTAAATTCTCATTTTTTAGGAATGTCCTGAACAGAAAGTAATGTCCCATTTTTCAGGAGGGTCCTGAACATAAATTGAATTCTCATTTTTCAGGAGGGTCCTGAACAAAAGGTAAATTCTCATTTTTCAGGAGGGTCCTGAACATAACGTAAAATCCTATTTTTCAGGAGAGTCCTGAACCAAAAGTAAATTCCCATTTTTAGGTGGGTCCTGAACAGAAAGTCAAGTTCCATTTTTTAGGAGGGTCCTGAACAGAAAGTAAAATCTCATTTTACAGGAAGGTCCTGAACAAAAGTAAAATCCTATTTTTAAGGAGGGTCCTGAATAGAAACTAAAATGCCATTTTTCAGGAGGGTCCTGAATAAAAGTATAATCCCATTTTTTAGGAAGGTCCTGAACCAAACTAAAATCTCATTTTTTAGGAAGGTCCTGAACAGAAAGTAAAATCCCATTTTTCAGGAGGGTCCTGAACAAAAGTAAAATCCCAGTATTAAGGAGAGACCTTAAAAAAGTAAAATCTCATTTTTCAAGAGACTCCTGAACATAAAGTAAAATCCTATTTTTCAGGAGGGTC
Source organism: Capsicum pubescens (assembly GCA_030864215.1). Classification (NCBI taxonomy): domain Eukaryota; kingdom Viridiplantae; phylum Streptophyta; class Magnoliopsida; order Solanales; family Solanaceae; genus Capsicum; species Capsicum pubescens. The sequence goes on from CM061542.1 coordinate 281,444,548, forward strand.
CGGAACAAAAGTAAAATCCCATTTTTCAGGAGGGTCCGGAACTAAAAGTAATATCCCATTTTTCAGGAGGGTCCTGCACAAAAGTAAAATCCTATTATTCAGGAGGGTCCTGAACAGAAAATAAAATCTCATTCTTTAGTAGGGTCCTGAACAGAATGTAAAATCCTATTTTTTAGGAGGGTACTGGACAGAAAATAAAATCCTATTTTTCAGGAGGGTTCTGAATAGAAAGTAAAATCCCATTTTTCATGAGGGTCCTGAATAGAAAGTAAAATCCCATTTTTCAGGAGGGTCCTGAAACAAAAGTAAAATCCTATTTTTCAGAAGGGCCATGAACAGAAAGAAAAATCCCATTTTTAGGAGGGTGCTGAACAGAAAGTAAAGTTCCATTTTTTTAGGAGGGTCCTGAACAGAAAGCTTAATTCCATTTTTCAGGAGGGTCCTGAGCTGAAACTAAAATCCTATTTTTCATAAAGGTCCTGAACAGAAAGTAAAATCCCATTTTTCAGAAAGGTCCTGAACATAAAGTAAAGTCCCATTTTTCAGCAGGGTCCTGAACAGAAAGTAAAATCCCATTTTTCAGAAAGGTCCTGAACAGAATGTAAAGTCCCATTTTTCATGAGGATCCTGAACAGAAAATAAAATCCTATTTTTTTAGGAGAGTCCTGAACAGAAAGTAAAATCCTATATTTCAGGAGGGTCCTGAAAAGAAAGTAAAGTCCCATTTTTCAGGAAGGTCCTGAATAGAAAGTAAAGTCCCATTTTTTAGGAGGGTCCAGAATAGAAAGAAAAATCCTATTTTTCAGGAGGTTCCTGAACAGAATGAAAAATCTCATATTTCAGGAGAATCCTGAACCAAAAGTAAAGTTCGATTTTTCAAGAGGGTCCTGAACAGAAAGTAAATTATCATTTTTCAGGAGGGTCCTGAACGGAAAGTAAATTCTCATTTTTCAGGAGGGTCCGGAACAGAAAGTAAAATCCTATTTTTCAGAAGGGTCCTGAATAGAAAGTAAAATATCATTTTTAAGAAGGGTCCTGAACAGAAAGTCAAGTCTCATTTCTCAGGAGGGTCCTGAACAGAAAGTAAAGTATTATTTTTCAGGAGGGTCCTGAAAAAAAAAGTAAAGTCCCATTTTTCAGGAGGGTCCTGAACAGAAAGTAAAGTCTCATTTTTCATGAGGGTTCTGTACAGAAAGTAAAATCCCATTTTTTAAGAGATCCTGAACAAAAAGTAATGTCCTTTTTTTAGGAGTGTCCTGATTAGAAAGTAAAATCCGATTTTTCAAGCGGGTCCTGAACCGAATGTAAAATCCCATTTTTCGGGAGGGTCCAAAACAGAAAGTAAATTCCTATTTTTTAGGAGAGTCCTGAACAGAAAATAAAATCCTATTTTTCAGGAGGTTCCTGAACAGAAAGTAAAGTCCCATTTTTTAGGAGGGTCATGAACAGAAAGTAAAATCACATTTTTCAGGAGGGTCCTGAATAGAAAGTAAAATCCCATTTTTTAAGAGGGTCCTTAAAAAAAGTAAAATCCCATTTTTCAGGAGGGTCCTGAATAGAAAGTAAAATACCATTTTTCAGGAGGGTCCTGAACAGAAAGTAAAATCCTATTTTTTAGGAGTGTACTGAACAGAAAGTAAAATCCCATTTTTCAGAAGGGTTCTGAACAGAAAGTAAAATCCCATTTTTTAGGAAGGTCCAGAACAGAAATTAAATTCTCATTTTTCAGGAGGGCCCTAAACAGAAAGTAAATTCTTATTTTTCAGGAGAGTCCTGAACAACACCTTAATTCTTATTTTTCAGGAGGGTCCTAAATAGAAAGTAAATTCCCATTTTTCAGGAGTGTCCTGAACAGAAAGTCAGGTCACATTTTTCAGAAGGGTCCTGAACAGAAAGTAAAATCCCATTTTTCAGGGGGGTCCTGAACAGAAATAAAATCTTATTTTTAAGGAAGGTCCTGAATAGAAAGTAAAATCCCATTTTTCAGGAGGGTCCTAAACAAAAGTAAAATCCCATTTTTTAGGAGGGTCCTGAACCAAACGAAAATCTTATTTTTTAGGAAGGTCCTGAACAGAAAGTATTATCCCATTTTTCAGGAGGGTCCTGAACAAAAGTTAAATCCCAATTTTAAGGAGAGACTTGTAAAAAAAAGTAAAATCTCATTTTCCGAGAGACTCTGAACAAAAAGGAAAATCCCATTTTTCAGGAGGGTCCGGAACAAAAGTAAAATCCCATTTTTTTGGAGGATCCTGAACAGAAAGTAAAGTCCTATTTTTTAGGAGGGTACTGAACAAAAGTAAAATCTTCTTATTCAGGAGGTTCCTGAACAGAAAGTAAAATCTTATTTTTTGGGAGGGTCTGAAATAGAAAGTAAAATCATATTATTTAGGAGGGTCCTGAACAGAAAGTAAAATCCCATTTTTCAGGAGGGTTCTGAAGAGAAAGTAAAATCCCATTATTCAGGAGGGTCCTGAACATAAAGTAAAATCCCATTTTTAAGGATGGTCCTGAACAAATGTAAAATCCCATTTTTCAGGAGGGTTCTGAATGAAAGTAAAATCCCATTCTACAGGAGGGTCCTGAACAGAAAGTAAAGTCCCATTTTTTAGGTGGATCCAAAACATAAATTGAATTTTCATTTTTCAGGAGGGTCTTGAACAGAAAGTAAATCTCATTTTTTAGAAGGGTCCTGAACAAAACGTAAAATCCTATTATTTGGGAGGGTCCTGAACAGAAAGTAAATTCCCAATTTTTAGAAGGGTCTTGAACAAAAAGTAAAATCCCATTTTTCAGGATGGTCCTGAACAAAAGTAAAATCCCATTTTTTCGGAGGTTCCTGAACCGAAAGTAAAATCCCATTTTTAATGAGGATCCTGAACAGAAAGTAAAATCCCATTTTCAGGAGGGTCCTAAAAAAAATTAAAATCCCATTTTTCAGGAGGGTCCTGAACGAAAGTAAAATCCCATTTTTACGGAGGGTCCGGAACAGAAAGTAATGTCCCATTTTTTCAGGAGGGTTTAGATCAGAAAGTAAAGTCCCATTTATCTGGAGGGTCCTGAACAGAATGAATAGACCCTTTTTTAGGAGGGTCTTGAACATAAATTGAATTCTAATTTTTCAGGACGGTCCTGAACAGAAAGTAAATTATCATTTTTCTGGAGGGTCCTGAACATAACGTAAAATCCTATTTTTCAGGCGAGTCCTGTACAGTAAGTAAAATCCTATTTTTCAAGAAGGTCTAAAACAAAAAGTAAAGTCCCATTTTTTAGGAGGGTCATGAACAAAAAGTAAAATCACATTTTTCAGGAGGGTCCTGAATAGAAAGTAAAATCCCATTTTTCAGGAGGGTCCTGAAAAGAAGTAAAGTACCATTTTTCAGGAGGGTCCTGAATAAAAAGTAAAATTCCATTTTTAGGAGGGTCCTGAACAGAAAGTAAAATCCCATTTTTAAGAGAGTCCTGAACAGGAAATAAAATCTAATTTTTCAAGAGGGTTCAGAACAGAAAGTAAAGTACTATTTTTTTGGAGCGTCCTAAACAGAAAGTAAAGTCCCATCTTTCAGGAGGGTCCTGCACAAAAATTGAATTCTCATTTTTTAAGGGGGTCCTGAACAAAAGGTAAATTCTAATTTTTCAGGAGGATCCTGAACAGAAAGTAAAGTACCATTTTTCAGGAGGGTCCTGAACAGAAATTAAATTCTCATTTTTCAGGAGGGTCCTGAACAGAAGGTAAATTCTCATTTTTCAGGAGGGTCCTGAACATAACGTAAAATCCTATTTTTTCGGAGGGTCCTGAACCGAAAGTAAATTCCCATTTTTTAGGAGGGTCCAGAACAAAAGTAAAATCTTCTTATTATGGAGGTTCCTCAATAGAAAGTAAAATCTCTATTTTTGGAAGGGTCCGAAACAGAAAGTAAAATCCCATTTTTTAGGAGGGTCCTGAACAAAAATTAAAATCGCATTATTCAGGAGGGTCCTGCATAGAAAGTAAAATCCCATTATTCGGGAGGGTCCTGAACAGAAAGTAAAATCCCATTTTTCAGGAGGGTCTGAACAAAAAGTAAAGTTTCTTTTTTCAGGAGGGTCCTGAACAGAAAGTAAAGTCCCATTTTTCAGCAGGGTCCTGAACAGAAAATACAGTCTCATTTTTCAGAATGGTCCTGAACAAAAAGTAAAGTCCCATTTTACAGCAGGGTCCTGAACAGAAAGTAAAGTCTTATTTTTCATGAGGGTCCTGTACAAAAAGTAAAATCCCATTTTTTAAGAGGGTCCTGAACAGAAAGTAATATCCCATTTTTTAGGAGGGTCCTGAACAAAAAGTAAAATCCCATCTTTCAGGAGGGTCCTGAACAGAAAGTAGAATCCCATTTTTCAGGAGGGTCTTGAACAAAAGTAAAGTCCCATTTTTCAGGAGGGTCCTGAATAGTAAGTAAAGTCCTATTTTTCAGGAATGTCCTAATCAGAAAGTAAAATCCCAATTTTCTGGAGGGTCCTGAATAGAAAATAAAGTCCTTTTTTTCTGGAGCTTCCTGAACATAAAGTAAAATCCCATTTTTTTGGAAAGTTCTGAACAGAAAGTAAAATCATATTTTTCAGAAGGGCTGTGAACGAAAGTAAAGTTCTATTTTACAGGAGGGTCCTAAACAGAAAGTAAAGTCCCATTTTTCAGATGAGTCTTGAACAGAAAGAAAAGTCCCATTTTTCAGGAGGGTCCTGGTCAGAAAGTAGAATCCCATTTTTCAGGAGGGTCCTGAACATAAAGTAAAATCCCATTTTTCAGGAGGGTCCTGAACCGAAAGTAAAATCCCATTTTTCAGGAGGGTTCTGGACAGAAAGTAAAGTCCCATTTTTCTGGAGGGTCCTGTACAGAAAGTAAAGTCCCATTTTTCAGGAGGGTCCTGAACGGAAAGTAAAATCCCATTATTCAAGAGGATCCTGAGCAGAAAGTAAAGTCCCATTTTTCAGGTCGGTCCTGAACAGAAAGAAAATTATTATTTTTCAGGAGGGCCCTAAACAGAATGTAAAATCCTATTTTTCAAGAGGATCCTGAACAGAAAGTAAATTCCCATTTTTCAGGAGGCTCCGAAATAAAAAGTCAAATCCCATTTTTCAGGAGGGTCCTGAATAGAAAGTAAAATCCCATTTTTCAGGAGGATCCTCAACAGAAGTAAAATCCCATTTTTAAGGAGGGTACAGAATAAAAAGTAAATTTCCATTTTTTAGGAGGGTCCTGAACAAAAGAAAAATCTCATTATTCCGGAGGGTCCTGAACGAAACTAAAATCCCATTTTTTTGTAAGGTCCTGAACAGAAAGTAAAATCCTATTTTTCAAGAGTGTCTTGAACAAAAGTAAATTCCCATTTTTAAGAAGAGACCTAAAAAAAAAGTAAAATCTCATTTCAAGAGACTCCTGAGCAAAAAGTAAAATCCCATTTTTCAAGAGGGTCCTGAACAAAAGATAAATCCCATTTTTCAGGAGGCTCCTAAAAAGAAAGTAAAATCCCATTTTTTCAGGAGGGTGCTGAACAAAAGAGAAATCCTATTATGAAGGAGGGGCCTAAACATAAAGTAAAATCTCATTTTCAGGAGAGTCCTAAACAGAAAATAAAATCCTATTTTTTAGGAGGGTGCTGAACAGAAAGTAAAATCCCATTTTTCAGGAGGGTCCTACGCAAAAGTAAAATCCTATTTTTTAGAAGGGTCCTAAACTGAAAGTAAAATCCCATTATTCAAGAGGGCCCTGAACAGAAAGTAAAATCCCATTTTTCGGAATGGTCCTGAACAGAAAGTAAAATCCCATTTTTCAGGATCGTCAGAAACATAAATTAAATTCTCATTTTTCAGAAGGGTCCTGAAAAGAAAGTAAATTCTCATTCTTTAGAAGGGTCCTGAACAGAACGTAAAATCCTATTTTTTGGGAATGTCCTGAACAGAAACTAAATTCCCAATTTTTAGAAGGGTCTTGAACAAAAAGTAAAATCCCATTTTTCAGGATGGTCCTGAACAAAAGTAAAATCCCATTTTTTTGGAGAGTCCTGAACAAAAGTTAAATCCCATTTTTCAGGAGGTTCCTGAACAGAAAGTAAAATCCTATTTTTTTCAGGAGGGTCCTGAACAAAAGTAAAATCCTATTATTCAGGATGGGCCTGAACAACAAGTAAAATCTCATTTTTCAGTAGGGTCCTAAACAGAAAATAAAATCCTATTTTTTAGGAGGGTCCTGAACATAAAGTAAAATCCCATTTTTCAGGAGGGTCCGGAACAGAAAGTAAAATCACATTTTTCTGGAAGGTCCTGAATAGAAAGCAAAATCCCATTTTTCAGGAGGGTCCTGAAAAGAAGTACAGTACCATTTTTATGGAGGGTCCTGAATAAAAATTAAATTCCATTTTTCAAGAGGGTCCTGAACAGAAAGTAAAATCCCATTTTTAAGAGAGTCCTGTACAGGAAATAAAATCTAATTTTTCTAGAGGGTTCAGAACAGAAAGTAAAGTACTATTTTTCTGGAGGGTCCTAAACATAAATAAAGTCCCATCTTTCAGGAGGGTCCTGAAAGAAAATTGAATTCTCATTTTTTAGGGGAGTCCTGAACAAAAGGTAAATTCTCATTTTTCAGGAGGATCCTGAACAGAAAGTAAAGTACCATTTTTCAGGAGAGGCCTGAACAGAAATTAAATTCTCATTTTTCAGAAGGGTCCTGAAAAAAAGGTAAATTCTCATTTTTTTCAGGAGGGTCCTGAACATAACGTAAAATCCTATTTTTTTGGAGGGTCCTGAACCGAAAGAAAATTCCCATTTTTTAGGAGGGTCCAGAATAAAAGTAAAATCTTCTTATTCAGGAGGTTCCTGAATAGAAAGTTAAATCTCATTTTTTGGGAGGGTCCGAAACAGAAAGTAAAATCCCATTTTTTAGGAGGATCCTGAACATAAAGTAAAATACCATTTTTCAGGAGGGTCCTAAATAGAAAGTAAAATCCCATTATTCAGGAGGGTCCTGAACAGAAAGTAAAATCACATTTTTCAGGAGGGTCCTGAACAAAAAGTAAAGTTTCATTTTTCAGAAGGGTCCTGAACAGAAAGTAAAGTCCCATTTTTCAGCAGGGTCCTGAACAGAAAGTAAAGTCTCATTTTTCAGAATTGTCCTGAACAGAAAGTAAAGTCCCATTTTACAGCAGGGTCCTGAACAGAAAGTAAAGTCTTATTTTTCATGAGGGTCCTGTACAGAAAGTAAAATCCCATTTTTTAAAAGGGTCCTGAATAGAAAGTAATATCCTATTTTTTAGGAGGGTCCTGAACAAAAAGTAAAATCCCATCTTTCAGGAGGGTCCTGAACAGAAAGAAGAATCCCATTTTTCAGGAGGGTCCTGAACGAAAGTAAAATCCCATTGTTCAGGAGGGTCCTGAATAGTAAGTAAAGTCCTATTTTTCATGAATGTCCTGATCAGAAAGTAAAATCCCAATTTTCAGGAGGGTCCTGAATAGAAAATAAAGTCCCTTTTTTCAGGAGGTTCCTGAACATAAAGTAAAATCCCATTTTTTCGGAAACTTCTGAACAAAAAGTAAAATCATATTTTTCAGAAGGGCCGTGAACGAAAGTAAAGTCCCATTTTTCAGGAGGGTCCTGGACAGAAAGTAAAGTCCCATTTTTCAGATGAGTCCTGAACAGAAAGAAAAGTCACATTTTTCAGGAGGGTCCTAATCAGAAAGTAGAATCCCATTTTTCAGGAGGGTCCTGAACATGAAGTAAAATCCCATTTTTCAGGAGGGTCCTGAACCGAAAGTAAAATCCCATTTTTCAGGAGGGTTCTGGACAGAAAGTAAAGTCCCATTTTTCTGGAGGGTCCTGTACAGAAAGTAAAGTCCCATTTTTCAGGAGGGTCCTGAACGGAAAGTAAAATCCTATTATTCAAGAGGATCCTGGGCAGAAAGTAAAGTCCCATTTTTCAGGTCGGTCCTGAACAGAAAGTAAATTATTATTTTTCAGGAAGTCCTTAAACAGAATGTAAAATCCTATTTTTCAAGAGGATCCTGAACAGAAAGTAAATTCCCATTTTTCCGGAGGGTCTGAAATAAAAAGTCAAGTCCCATTTTTCAGGAGGGTCCTGAATAGAAAGTAAAATCCCATTTTTCAGGAGGATCCTGAAAAGAAGTAAAATCCCATTTTTAAGGAGGTTACAGAATAAAAAGTAAATTTCCATTTTTCAGGAAGGTCCTGAACAAAAGAAAAATCTCATTATTTTGGAGGGTCCTGAACGATACTAAAATCCCATTTTTTAGGAAGGTCCTGAACAGAAAGTAAAATCCTATTTTTCAAGAGTTTCTTGAACAAAAGTAAAATCCCATTTTTAAGGAGAGTCCTAAAAAAAAGTAAAATCTCATTTCAAGAGACTCCTGAACAAAAAGTAAAATCCCATTTTTCAAGAGGGTCCTAAACAAAAGTTAAATCCCATTTTTCAGAAGGGTACTAAACAGAAAGTAAAATCCCATTTTTTTCAGGAGGGTCCTAAACAAAAGTGAAATCCTATTATGCAGGAGGGGCCTAAGCATAAAGTAAAATCTCATTTTTCAGGAGAGTCCTAAACAGAAAATAAAATCCTATTTTTTAGGAGGGTCCTGAACAGAAAGTAAAATCTCATTTTTCAGGAGGGTCCTAAACAGAAAGTAAAATCCCATTTTTCAGGAGGGTCCTACACAAAAGTAAAATCCTATTTTTTAGGAGGGTCCTAAACTGAAAGTAAAATCCCATTATTCAAGAGGGCCCTGAACAGAAAGTAAAATCCCATTTTTCAGAATGGTCCTGAACAGAAAGTAAAATCCCAATTTTCAGGATCGTCAGAAACATAAATTGAATTCTCATTTTTCAGAAAGGTCCTAGAAAGAAAGTAAATTCTCATTTTTTAGCAGGGTCCTGAACAGAACGTAAAATCCTATTTTTTGGGAATGTCCTGAACAGAAAGTAAATTCCCAATTTTTAGAAGGGTCTTGAACAAAAAGTAAAATCCCATTTTTCAGGATGGTCCTGAACAAAAGTAAAATCCCATTTTTTTGGAGGGTCCTGAACAAAAGTTAATTCCCATTTTTCAGGAGGTTCCTTAAAAGAAAGTAAAATCCTATTTTTTTCAGGATGGTCCTGAACAAAAGTAAAATCCTATTATTCAGGATGGGCCTGAACAGAAAGTAAAATCTCATTTTTTAGTAGGGTCCTAAACAGAAAGTAAAATCCTATTATTCAGGAGGGTCCTGAACAGAAAGTAAAATCCCATTTTTCACGAGGGTCCTGAACAGAAGTAAAATCTCATTTTTTAGGAGTTTTCTGAATGAAAGTAAAATCCCATTTTTCAGGAGGGTCCTGAACAGAAAGTAAAGTCCCATTTTTCAGGATGGTCCTGAACAGAAAGTAAAGTCCCATTTTTCAGGAGGGTCCAAAATATAAATTGAATTTTCAGTTTTCAGGATGGTCCTGAACAGAAAGTAAATTCTCATTTTTTAGAAGGGTCCTGAGCAAAACGTAAAATCCTATTTTTTGGGAGAGTTTCTGAATAGAAAGTAAATTCCCAATTTTTAGAAGGGTCCTGAACAAAAAGTAAAATCTCATTTTTCAAGATGGTCCTAAACAAAACTAAAATCCCATTTTTTTGGAGGAACCTGAATAGAAAGTAAAATCTCATTTTTCAGGAGGATCCTGAACAGAAAGTAAAATCCCATTTTCAGGAGGGTCTTGAACAAAATTAAAATACCATTTTTCAAGAGGGTCCTGAACGAAAGTAAAATCCCATTTTTTAGGAGGGTCCGGAACAGAAAGTAAAATCCCATTTTTCAGGAGGGTTCTGAACAGAAAGTAAAGTCCCATTTTTCTAGAGGGTCCTGAACAGAAAGTAAAGTCCCTTTTTTCAGGAGGGTCTTGAACAGAAATTGAATTCTAATTTTTTAGGAGGGTCCTGAACAGAAAGTAAATTATTATTTTTTAGGAGGGTCCTGAACAGAACGTAAAATCCTATTTTTCAGGATAGTCCTGAACAGAAAGTAAAATCCTATTTTTCAAGAGAGTCTTGAACAAAAAGTAAAGTCCCATCTTTTAGGAGGGTCCTGAACAGAAAGTAAAATCATATTTTTCAGGAGGGTCCTGAATAGAAAGTAAAATCCCATTTTTCAGGAGGGTCCTGAAAAGAAGTAAAGTCCCATTTTTCTGGAGGGTTCTGAATAAAAAGTAAAATTCTATTTTTCAGGAGGGTCCTGAATAAAAAGTAAAATCCTATTTTTTAAGAGGGACCTGAGCAGGAAATAAAATCTCATTTTTCTAAAGGGTTCTGAACAGAAACTAAAGTACTATTTTTCAGGAGGGTCCTAAACAAAAAGTAAAGTCCCATTTTTCAGGAGGGTCCTGAACAGAAATTGAATTCTCATTTTTCAGGAGGGTCCTGAACAGAAATTGAATTCTTATTTTTCAGGAGGGTCCTGAACATAACGTAAAATCCTATTTTTCAGGGGGGTCCTGAACCGAAAGTAAATTCCAATTTTTTAGATGGATTCTGAATAGAAAGTCAAGATCTAATTTTAGGAGGGTCCTGAACAGAAAGTAAAATCTCATTTTACAGGAAGGTCCTGAACAAAAGTAAAATCCTATTTTTAAGGAGGGTCCTGAATAGAAACTAAAATCCCATTTTTCAGGAGGGTCCTGAACAAAAGTATAATCCCATTTTTTAGGAAGGTCCTGAACCAAACTAATATCCCATTTTTTAGAAAGGTCCTGAACAGAAAGTAAAATCCCTTTTTTCAGGAGGGTCCTGAACAAAAGTAAAATCCCAGTTTTAAGGAGAGACCAGAAAAAAGTAAAATATCATTTTTCAAGAGTCTCCTGAACATAAAGTAAAATCCCATTTTTCAGGAGGGTCCGGAACAAAAGTAAAATCCCATTTTTCAGGAGGGTCCTGAACAAAAAGTAATATCCCATTTTTCAGGAGAGTCCTGAACAAAAGTAAAATCCTATTATTCAGGAGGGTCCTGTACAGAAAGTGAAATCTCATTTTTTAGGAGGGTCCTGAACAGAATGTAAAATCATATTTTTTAGGAGGGTCCTGGACATAAAATAAAATCTTATTTTTCAGGAGGGTTCTAAAAAGAAAGTAAAATCCCATTATTCAGGAGGGTCTTGAAAAGAAGTAAAGTCCCATTTTTCAGGAGGGTCCTGAATAGAAAGTAAAATCCTATTTTTTAGGGGGGTCCTGAACAAAAGTAAAATCCTATTTTTCAGTAAGGCCTTGAACAGAAAGAAAAATCCCATTTTTTAGGAGGGTCCTGAACAGAAAGCGTAATTACATTTTTCAAGAGGGTCCTGAGGAGAAACTAAAATCCTATTTTTCAGGAAGGTCTTGAACAGAAAGTAAAATCCCATTTTTCAGAAAGGTCCTGAACAGAAAGTAAAGTTCCATTTTTCAGGAGGGTCCTGAACAGAAAGTAAAATCCCATTTTTTAGAAAGGTCCTAAACATAAATTAAAGTCCCATTTTTCAGGAGGATCCTGAACAGAAAATAAAATCCTATTTTTTTAGGAGAGTCCTGAACAGAAAGTAAAATCCTATTTTTCTGGAGGGTCCTGAAAAGAAATTAAAGTACCATTTTTCAGGAAGGTCCTAAATAGATAGTAAAGTCCCATTTTTTAGGAGGGTCCAGCATAGAAAGAAAAATCCTATTTTTCAGGAGGTTCCTGAACAGAATGAAAAATGCCATTTTTTGTGAGAATCCTGAACCAAAAGTAAAGTCCGATTTTTCAGGAGGGTCCTGAACAGAAATTGAATTCTTATTTTTTAGAAGGGTCCTGAACAGTAAGTAAATTCTCATTTTTCAGAAGGGTCCTGAACGGAAAGTAAATTCTCATTTTTCAGGAGGGTCCTGAACAGAAAGTAAAATCCTATTTTTCAGAAGGGTCCTGAATAGAAAGTAAAATCTTATTTTTCAAAAGGGTCCTGAACAGAAAGCAAAGTCTCATTTCTCAAGAGGGTCCTGAACAGAAAGTAAAGTATCATTTTTCAGGAGGGTCCTGAACAGAAAGTAAAGTCCCATTTTTCAGGAGGGTCCTGAACAGAAAGTAAAGTCTCATTTTTCATGATGGTCCTGTACAAAAGGTAAAATCCCATTTTTTATGAGGGTCCTGAACAAAAAGTAATGTCCTATTTTTTAGGAGGGTCCTGAACAGAAAGTAAAATCTAATTTTTCAGGAGGGTCCTGAACCAAAAGTAAAATCCCATTTTTCAGGAGGGTCCAAAACAGAAAGTAAATTCCTATTTTTTAGGAGAGTCCTGAACAGAAAGTAAAATCCTATTTTTCAGGAGGTTCCTCAACAGAAAGTAAAGTCCCATACTTTAGGAAGGTCATGAACAGAAAGTAAAATCATATTTTTCAGGAGGGTCCTTAATAGAAAGTAAAATCCCATTTTTCAGGAGGGTCCTGAAAAAATGTAAAATCTCATTTTTCAGGAGGGTCCTGAATAGAAAGTAAAATACCATTTTTAAGGAGGGTCCTGAACAGAAAGTAAAATCCCATTTTTTAGGAGCATCCTGAACATAAAGTAAAGTCCCCTTTTTCGGAAGGGTTCTGAACAGAAAGTAAAGTCCCATTTTTCAGGAGGGACCTGAACAGAAATTGAATTCTCATTTTTCAGGAGGGTCCTTAACAGAAAGTAAATTCTTATTTTTCAGGAGAGTCCTGAACAGAACCTATATTCTTATTTTTCAGGAGGGTCCTAAATCGAAACTAAATTTCCATTTTTCAGGAGTGTCCTGAACAGAAAGTCAAGTCTCATTTTTCAGGAGGGTCCTGAATAAAAAGTAAAATCTCATTTTTCAGGAAGGTCCTGAAGAGAAATAAAATCCTATTTTTAAGGAGGGTCCTGAATAGAAAGTAAAATTCCATTTTTCAGGAGGGTCCTGAACAAAAGTAAAATCACATTTTTTAGGAGGGGCCTGAACCAAACGAAAATCTTATTTTTTAGGAAGGTCCTGAACAGAAAGTATTATCCCATTTTTCAGGAGGGTCCTGAACTAAAGAAAAATCCCATTTTTAAGGAGAGACTTGAAAAAAAAGTAAAATCTCATTTTCCAAGAGACTCTGAACAAAAAGTAAAATCCCATTTTTCAGGAGGGTCCTGAACAAAAGTAAAATCCCATTTTTCTGGAGGATCCTGAACAGAAAGTAAAATCCTATTTTTTAGGAGGGTCCAAAACATAAATTGAATTTTCATTTTTTAGGAGGGTCCTGAACAGAAAGTAAATTCTCATTTTTTAGAAGGGTTCTGAACAAAACGTAAAATCCTATTTTTTGGGAGGGTCCTGAACAGATAGTAAATTCCCAATTTTTAGAAGGGTCTTGAACAAAAAGTAAAATCCCATTTTTCAGGATGGTCCTGAACAAAAGTAAAATCTCATTTTTTCGGAGGGTCCTGAACAAAAAGTGAAATCCCATTTTTTAAGAGGGTCCTGAATAGAAAGTAATATCCTATTTTTAGGAGGGTCCTGAACAAAAAGTAAAATCCCATCTTTCAGGAGGGTCCTGAACAGAAAGTAGAATCCCATTTTTCAGGAGGGTCCTGAGCGAAAGTAAAATCCCATTTTTCAGGAGGATCCTGAATAGTAAGTAAAGTCCTATTTTTCAGGATTGTCCTGATCAGAAAGTAAAATCCCAATTTTTAGGAGGGTCCTGAATAGAAAATAAAGTCCCTTTTTTCAGGAGGTTCCTGAACATAAATTAAAATCCCATTTTTTTGGAAACTTCTGAACAGAAAGTAAAATCATATTTTTCAGAAGGGCCATGAACGAAAGTAAAGTCCCATTTTTCAGGAGGGTTCTGGACAGAAAGTAAAGTCCCATTTTTCAGATGAGTCCTGAACAGAAAGAAAAGTCTCATTTTTCAGGAGGGTCCTAATCAGAAAATAGAATCCCAATTTTCAGGAAGGTCCTGAACATAAAGTAAAATCCCATTTTTCAGGAGGGTCCTGAACAGAAAGTAAAATCCCATTTTTAAGAGAGTCTTGTACAGGAAATAAAATCTAATTTTCCTAGAGGGTTCAGAACAGAATGTGAAGTACTATTTTTCTGGAGGGTCCTGAACGGAAAGTAAAATCCCATTATTCAAGAGGATCCTGAGCAGAAAGTAAAGTCCCATTTTTCAGGTCGGTCCTGAACAGAAAGTAAATTATTATTTTTCAGGAAGTCCTTAAATAGAATGTAAAATCCTATTTTTCAAGAGGATCCTGAACAGAAAGTAAATTCCCATTTTTCCGGAGGGTCCGAAATAAAAAGTCAAGTCCCATTTTTCAGGAGGGTCCTGAATAGAAAGTAAAATCCCATTTTTCAGGAGGATCCTGAAAAGAAGTAAAATCCCATTTTTAAGGAGGTTACAGAATAAAAAGTAAATTTCCATTTTTCAGGAGGGTCCTGAACAAACGAAAAATCTCATTATTCCGGAGGGTCCTGAACGAAACTAAAATCCCATTTTTTAGGAAGATCCTGAACAGAAAGTAAAATCCTATTTTTCAAGAGTGTCTTGAACAAAAGTAAAATCCCATTTTTAAGGAGAGGCCTAAAAAAAAGTAAAATCTCATTTCAAGAGACTCCTGAACAAAAAGTAAAATCCCATTTTTCAAGAGGGTCCTAAACAAAAGTTAAATCCCATTTTTCAGGAGGGTCCTAAACAGAAAGTAAAATCCCATTTTTTCAGGAGGGTCCTAAACAAAAGTGAAATCCTATTATGCAGGAGGGGCCTAAACATAAAGTAAAATCTCATTTTTCAGGAGAGTCCTAAACAGAAAATAAAATCCTATTTTTTAGGAGGGTCCTGAACAGAAAGTAAAATCCCATTTTTCAAGAGAGTCCTAAACAGAAAGTAAAATCCCATTTTTCAGGAGGGTCCTACACAAAAGTAAAATCCTATTTTTTAGGAGGGTTGATAACGCTCAATCTACAGCTCTCGTAGGAGTGTAAAGCGGTCGTTAGCAAATATAGAACCCAACAGGGTTGGGTGTCGATCCCACAGGGAATAGCTTGGCCATCAAGTAAGCAAAATTACTAAACTTTTGGTGCAAGACTCGTAAAAAGGGGGGATTTGTAATGTGTCTCCAAAATAATTAAATAAAAGCTGAAAATAGCAAAGTAAAAGAGAAATATTGTTACGTAAGTTGTAAACAATGAGAATTGAGGCGTTGGGGTAATGTCCACCTTCTGAGGTATACGTCTCTATTGGCTATGAGTGTGTAGAATTCTGACATGCAACTGCTTATAGAGAATTGTATTTGATGGTAAATCCAGGCGTCTTTCGACCTATTCGAGGATTATTTCACTTTAACTCTTTCGAGCTTAAAGCGTGTCTAACGGTACGAATTCTCCAAGAGGTTAGTCCAGTTACGGCACTAGCTTTTTAGTATGGAATTTTAGGGGGTGACCCTACTACCTTGACATTATCTCTTTTCCAGACAGATAACCTTTCTTTCGAACAAGTTAAATGTTATACTGGTGTATTCTTATGTTTGAAACCACAAAGAATGTAGACTAAGATGAAGAGAATAATGATATAAGCAGTATACGTGTCGCGAACTCACAAACTCACAGCAATAGATAGTATCTCATACGGCTTCCATAACCCCAACAGAGAAGTTTAGTTACCCATGAATGCGAAGGAGATCACGATTGACATTGTTGTTATACCACAAGATTGAGTAATTTCGTGTAGCTTAGGTGGTAGGTGTGAGGCGTGAATTCCTAGGCAAAGTAACGATTCTCTTATTGTGGAATTTAAGAATAGAAGAGTAGAAGAAGAAAAATAGAATTAATGGAAAGATTAAAAGAGTTGTAGAATTGTTTGTAGTGGAAGATGAGAGGGATGGAAGAAAGTATTGTGGGCTTCCCCCTCTCAAATTCCTTGCAAATCTCTAGCATGATAGGGTATTTATAATACCCATATCCTAATCCTACTAGATAAATAAAATATCTAACCAAATTCTACTAGGTTAATGTATTACTTAACCCAATTATACTAGGTTAATGTAACATTATCATAATCCAAATAAACTAATGAAATACATAACCCAATTGTACTAGGTTAATGTAAAAATGTTACTGCAAATCCCCAAAGTCTTCAGAAATGCTGTTTTAGCCCGGGACAGATTTTCCATGCAGCAGTTTTGGTCCTTAGGCGTGTAAACTCCCTTCCCTTCCTTCGTGAGCTTTCTTTTGCGTCAAGTAAGCCATAAAATGCTGAATTCTGCATCATTTATACCTGAAACTTTACTAATCTGTGTTCGTTAGCTCATTTGCAGGAAAAAGGACTAAAAGTGCATGAAATATATACTTTGTTCTCAAAACTAAGCTAAAATATGGGCAAAATATAGTGCTATAGGCGTGTAAATTCGCCTATCATCAACACCCCACACTTGAAGCTTTGTTCGTCCTCGAACAAAATATCATGTCCCTCTAAACATCAACTTAGGGTTTCACAGCAACAACACAAAATATTCGTCAAGACAAGCACAACAATTATCGACAAAGAGTAGTTTTTCGATCATTAGTAGAAACAGTTTAACCTCTAGCATAGACTCGTGATGGTGGTCAACTCATATTCAAAGGTTAAGGCACAAAGAATCATACACGACTACCCAAAACTCATCAACCATGTGTGTCTCACAATATATTACCCATAATCACTCACAAGTATAGCATATTTTTCAAACATGGGTATCAAAATATCCTTGCTCTCTCTCTCACAAAGAATTCATATGAAGCAACTGATGACCATAGGCTTGCCCTTAGTGTAATGCTCCACTAAATGTCAAAGTGCTAAGCTTAGGATCAAATAGGTCTTTTGATGGTTGTAATGTAGGCTAAGGGACGGGTAGGACTATTTTGGCCAGAAATAGTGACTATGTTCCTAAGCGCTTTAATACATCACATTCTATCATTAACACTTTTTCTTTCAAGCAACCTTTCTACTTTCTTTTATTCTACCACTCTTTTTCTCCTCTTTTGTTTTTCAATTTTAAACATAACTTACTTTTCAGTTTTTCTTTCCTTTTTCTTTTGATGACATACCTCTTATGATAGTACTTTCTTTTTCATAACTCATTCAAGCACCAATGCATTCTAAAGCATCATACTCACCCAATTTCCTCTTATTTTGTCACATGACTTTACACTTTAAAACACTTAGGAATTTGGATCAAATTATGGTCTTGAAAAAATGGATTAGGCTTACATACGAGGTTTGTCAAAGAAAATAGGCTAAAGGCTCAAAAGGGTTTAACTAGGATGATGTCCATGGGTAGGTAAAAAGAAGGTAAATAATCATAGGTTGTCAAAGAAATGCCTAAATCATCTCCTAGACTTACACTCCTTATTTTCGCTTTACATACATACCAGGCAAGTTCTAGCATCAGCCACAAGCACATAATATACTATTAGCTCACACACACAAGGCACATGGTCGACTTTATTGAGAGTAGTATAGACTCTTGTCCCAACAGGTGAAGGAATTGAACCACACAATATCACATAGTGAGTCACAATTAGAGCCTAAATGTCTCAATAGTCATGATTTTAGCACAAACTCTTGTCATAATCTCATGCTGCCTATTAGAATAATTTCATGCGAAGCTAAGTTAAAAAAAAATTTAACTACTAAAAAAAAACAATTAACTACTAACAAACATAAATAAATGCAAATGTGGATGGAGAAGTATAGCATGCAAATACCAGCACCCCACACTTAGACGGGACACATTGTCCTCAGTGGAAAATAAATAAGAAGAACCTGGTTAGTCGGACTCATCCTCTATGTCTGGGGTCATACCCTTTGCATCGGAATCATCATCAGAGTCGTCATCCTCAGAAGTTCCTCATAAGTATCCCACTTAATTCCAAGAGTGAGTCGAGGTATTTGCAGCGAGAAGGGTTCTCCTTGCTCTTTTCGGCCTCTTTTCTTGCCTTTTTGTGAAGTGGTAGCCTTATCTTTGCCCTGTCTTGCTTTGGGTGCCATTGTACCTGAGACTTAAAACAATGTTCATGTTAGCATCATCTCGATGGATACAATCTATAAACAAGCAGTAGTGGCACCACCCCACACTTAGTTTGTTGGTACAGACTAGTGAAGTGAAAGTAGTCGATTACTCAGACTTCATCGACATACGTTTTAGAGGCTATATTCCAACAAGAAATTCAGATATGTAACACTTCTTGCAATCTTTGCAATACTTTCATGTTAGGTATATCAAGACTTCTACATAGGGATTACATCATGGTATAGTTTCTATCAATAATCACAATCTCCTATGTCTGTAGGCAACTATAAGTCTTATTCCGATGAGCGAGACATCCCAACATGTAAGTATTCAAGTGACAAGAGTATGCAATGTTCATGACTATAGCAATTCCGCAAGTAGTATGACAATGCATCAAAATTGAATTGAAGTCGGAAACAAGTCAAGATCATCCTAACGTATATGTTCACTCACTTGGTTGTGTATCACAATTCAAACACATTCACATCTCCAATACTTATTCAAGATTTAGCAATTCATAATAGACATAGTAACGTAGTACTTACGAAAAATAGATGAAGAACACAAGAGTACTTACGTGATTGAAGCCTTTGGAGATGTTCTTGTGAAGTGGGAGAGCAAAAAGAAAATTTTTGAGATGATTTGGAGAATATGTGCGGAGCCTAGGTCAAGTTTTCAATGTTTTTATGTTTCAAGACTAAGTATCCTTTATATAGTAAAAGAATGGGTCAGGTTTTGACCCATTTACAATCGGTTTTGGAGACAAAAATGCTACATATGCGGCGCATAATGCTCGACATAGTCATGGTATATGCGGCGCATAGTCTATGGCATTTAGGGACATATGCGCCGCATAGTCTATGGCATTTAGGGACATATGCGCCGCATAGTCTATGGCATATGAGATCCTGAGACCTAATGCCATAGCATAGGCGGCGCATAGTCAAAAGCATACTTAGGACTGGGCGGCGCATAGTGTATAGCACACTAGATTCCGAGACCTTAGGCTATAGGATAGGTTGTGCATCGTTCGTGGCCTAGTTTTACCTAGGCCTAACCTTCCTCGATGCCTAGTTTGGCATGGGAAATTCTCAATCCATAGCCTTATGCATCACTATTCCTAACTTACCAACTTTACAATACAATGCGTCCAAATCGTCAATTGAAATCAATCTCCTCGTTGAATACCTCTTGCACCTATTTTTGCTTAAAACCAAATGAAAATGATTAGTACGATGGGTTGCCTCCCACCAAGCGCCATAGTTTTGGTTGTGGCACGACTCTTATTTTTGGATTTTTATTTATCAAAAACAAACACGTAATAGAACGAAAGAAAAATGAAAAATGATAAACGATGGGTTGCCTCCCATCTAGCGCTTGATTTATTGTCGCGGCACGACATAGTTACCTCGAGTACTCAGACTTCGTCGAGATAGATGGTGGATCGTTTTCTGAATGGATTCAGACGACAATGAGGCTTACTTGTAGGAGGGGTACCAATTATATCATCAATAGTCCAACCCATAGCTCTCATGTATCTCTTCAGAGTAGAGATGACAGCCTCTACATGCTGTTTACTTAAATCATCCGCACTCACCGGAAGTATCTTTATACTTTCCAAGAACACATACCTTAGATAATCGGGGAGCTCTTTCGATTCTAGCATTGGTGGCTCTTCAAGGGAAGTCTTCGCTGTAGGTGAAGGTTGATTCTTAAGATCACGGTCTGGTTGCTTAGGAGTATGGGAATAGGACTCTATTTCTGTTAGAGCACCCATAAGTTCTTCATAATCTTCATCGTCCTCATGCTCAACCTTCAGCAGCGCAGCAGACAATGGCTCAACAGTAAGCTGTTTCTCTACAGATAATGCTTTCTTATCTTCATAATGAACATCATCTACAGAGAACACATCCATATCTTTTGGCTGCTTCATCGCTTTGCACAAATCAAAACGAATCACTTCGTCATTCATTCAAAATAAAAGCTCATTATCTCTCATGTCAATAAGCACACTTCCTGTTGCAAGGAAAGGACGTCCCAAGATTATGGGAACTTCAGAATCCACCTCGCAATCCAAAATCACAAAGTCTGCAGGAAAAATAAAGGTAGACACCTTCACCAACACATCATTCAAGATACCCTCAGGTCGTTTTACCGACCTATCAGCCATCACGAGCCTCATATTGGTTGGTGTCGGATCGCCTAACCCCAACTTCTTGTAGACGGATAGTGGCATCAAATTGATGCTAGCACCCAGATCGCACAATGCCTTAGCAAAATTCATAGATCCAACCGTGCAAGGAATAGTGAAAGCACCAGGGTCTGCCTTCTTCTATACTAAGGACCTTGTGGCAATTGCACTGCAATGATGAATATTATCTGCCGGCTCATAGCTTACTGCCCTCTTCTTTATCAACAGGTCCTTCATGAATTTAGCGTACCCAGGCATCTTTTCTAGCGCCTCTACCAACGGAACATTAATGGTCAGCTGCTTCAACATGGTCATGAATTTGCTGAACTTTATATCATCCGCCACCTTCTTCAATCTTTGAGGAAAAGGTGGTGGTGGGTATGGAATTGTTCTTTCCACGGCTTTCTTCTCCTCTTGCTTCCGTTTTTCAGCTTTTTCAGGTTGCAAATCGTGAGGGGTGACGTTATGGACGTCAGGATCAGCTGCTGCGGCATCTTTCCCTTTTGCTGTATCATCAATGTCCACTACTTCGTCAACCACTTTCTTTCCCTTAGATGAGGTTTCCAGCACCTTACCACTTCGGGTAGTAATAGCCATGCATGACCTATCATTCCTTGGGTTTTGCACGGTGTTGCTAGGTAAAGTGCCAGCCTTTCTTTGATTGAGTGCTGCTGAGAGTTGGCTCAATTGCTTCTCTATTTTCTTGATTGAAGTGGAATGAGAATCAACTAATTGCTTCATAGAGGACAAATCATTAATTACCTCAGTAACTCCCGTGCTCGTTGCTTCCACTCCTTTCACTAATTTAGCCATCATGTCTTCCATACTTCTAGAATTAGATGTAGTGGTATTACGTCTACCAGGGGGAACATATACACCACTCTTTTCATTGTTTTTTCTCCAACTACCTTGGTCCTTGTTTCCAGAATTATCATAATAGTTCCAACCTTGGTTTCCTTGGGTATTACCTCGGAAACCCCCCTGATTGTTCAAGTAGTTGGCCTCCTCTTCCGAATCAGATTCGTCTCTTCCTTTTAGCGCCACAGCTTTCACTTTTTCGGTCTTCCCTGATAATAAATGCTTTGTCAGAAGATCCACTTGCGTTTTCATGTGCGTTAAATCTTGATCACGTTCTTCTTGTCTTCTTCTTTGGTCTGCAGTCATGCCTATAGATAAAGTGGGGCTTGCTACCTCGGAATCCCTGGTATGCCAAGCTCTACTTTGTTTCGTCATGCGATCTAGCATATTGCTTGCTTGACCAAAGGTGAGGTCCATAAAAGATCCTCCAGCTGCGTTGTCCACCACTGGCTTAGTTATTGAATTCAAGGCTCTATACAATATCTCCATGAGGTGAACATTAGTCATGTGATGGTTTGGGCATCTCGCTAGATTTGTCTTGAACCTCTCTCATGTTTCATGAAGAGCTTCAGTGGGAAGCTGACGAAAGTTGCTGATTTCATCTCTCAATTGTGCCTTTTTGGAAGGCGGAAAGAATCTTTCTAGGAAAGCGTCTCTCAATTGCCTCCAATTTGTAATTGAATCAGGAGTCAGCCCATTCAACCATAGTGTTGCCTCCCCAGACAGAGACAATGGAAATAGACGTAATCAAATTGCATTCTGACCAACACCAGGATTGTAAAAAGACTTGTATGTAGAAATAAAGTTGATGAGATGCATATTCGGATCATCGCCTGCTAGTCCACCAAACAATCCCTTGAGTTGCAATAACTGAATCATGGTGCTTGTGATGTTGAACTTGGCTCCTGGCGCTAATGGTGGTGGAATTATAGCTCCAGTGGCTCCGGCACCATCAAGATCATCATCATCATCGTCGAAAGCTGGCTGCATAGGTTGGCGATCATGTCTATACCGAGCTTGTCGACTTCTTCTGTTGGCAGGTGTTGCGATTTCAGCATCATGCCTTAGGTTTAGTAACTCGTCATCACCTAAATCCTCATCGTCAGGATTTGTTGCTCGTGCAGGGTTATCAATGTTCTGCTGTTGAACCTGGGTTGCGGCAAGGGCAGCCAATCTTGCTTGTTCCTGTTGAGCAGCCATCCTTGCAATTTCAGCTTGTGCTTCCATTCTACCAATGCGTTGTGGTTCAGGATTGATTGGTAATAACGGTTGACCAGAACTTCGAGTATGGGGTATGCACTGAATAAAAACCTGCAGTAAACAAAAACAAAAACTAAAAGTAAAAGTACGAGAATCTTTGACCAAAGGGTCTAGTAATTATCACGAACTTGATTGACACTTGTATTCCCCGGCAGCGGCGCCAATTTTTGATAACGCTCAATCTACAGCTCTCGTAGGAGTGTAAAGCGGTCGTTAGCAAATATAGAACCCAACAGGGTTGGGTGTCGATCCCACAGGGAATAGCTTGGCCAACAAGTAAGCAAAATTACTAAACTTTTGGTGCAAGTCTCGTAAAAAGGGGGGATTTGTAATGTGTCTCCAAAATAATTAAATAAAAGCTGAAAATAGCAAAGTAAAAGAGAAATATTATTACGTAAGTTGTAAACAATGAGAATTGAGGCGTTGGGGTTATGTCCACCTTCTGAGGTATACGTCTCTATTGGCTATGAGTGTGTAGAATTCTGACATGCAACTGCTTATAGAGAATTGTATTCGATGGTAAATCTAGGCGTCTTTCGACCTATTCGAGGATTATTTCACTTTAACTCTTTCGAGCTTAAAGCGTGTCTAACGGTACGAATTCTCCAAGAGTTTAGTCCAGTTACGGAACTAGTTTTTTAGTAGGGAATTTTAGGGGGTGACCCTACTACCTTGACATTAACTCTTTTCCAGACAGATAACCTTTCTTTCGAACAAGTTAAATGTTATACTGGCGTATTCTTGCGTTTGCAACCACAAAGAATGTAGACTAAGATGAAGAGAATAATGATATAAGCAGTATACGTGTCGCGAACTCACAAACTCACAGCAATAGATAGTATCTCATACGGCTTCCATAACCCCAACAGAGAAGTTTAGTTACCCATGAATGCGAAGGAGATCACGATTGACATTGTTGTTATACCACAAGATTGAGTAATTTCGTGTAGCTTAGGTGGTAGGTGTGAGGCGTGAATTCCTAGGGAAAGTAACGATTCTCTTGTTGTGGAATTTAAGAATAGAAGAGTAGAAGAAGAAAAATAGAATTAATGGAAAGATTAAAAGAGTTGTAGAATTGTTTGTAGTGGAAGATGAGAGGGATGAAAGAAAGTATTGTGGGCTTCCCCCTCTCAAATTCCATGCAAATCTCTAGCATGATAGGGTATTTATAATACCCATATCCTAATCCTACTAGATAAATAAAATATCTAACCAAATTCTACTAGGCTAATGTAATACTTAACCCAATTATACTAGGTTAATGTAACATTATCATAATCCAAATAAACTAATGAAATACATAACTCAATTGTACTAGGTTAATGTATCATTGTCCAACTCGAACTAAGTTACTGCAAATCCCCAAAGTATTCAGAAATGCTGTTTTAGCCCGGGACAGATTTTCCATGCAGCAGTTTTGGTCCTTAGGCGTGTAAACTCCCTTCCCTTCCTTCGTGAGCTTTCTTTTGCGTCAAGTAAGCCATAAAATGCTGAATTCTGCATCATTTATACCTGAAACTTTACTAATCATGTTCGTTAGCTCATTTGCAGGAAAAAGGACTAAAAGTGCATGAAATATATACTTTGTTCTCAAAACTAGGCTAAAATATGGGCAAAATATAGTGCTATAGGCGTGTAAATTCGCCTATCATCAAGAGTCCTAAACTGAAAGTAAAATCCCATTATTCAAGAGGGCCCTGAACAGAAAGTAAAATCCCATTTTTCAGAATGGTCCTGAACAGAAAGTAAAATCCCATTTTTCAGGATCGTCAGAAACATAAATTGAATTCTCATTTTTCAGAAGGGTCCTAAACAGAAAGTAAATTCTCATTTTTTAGAAGGGTCCTGAACAGAACGTAAAATCCTATTTTTTGGGAATGTCCTGAACAGAAAGTAAATTCCCAATTTTTAGAAGGGTCTTGAACAAAAAGTAAAATCCCATTTTTCAGGATGGTCCTGAACAAAAGTAAAATCCCATTTTTTCGGAGGGTCCTGAACAAAAGTTAATTCCCATTTTTCAGGAGGTTCCTGAACAGAAAGTAAAATCCTATTTTTTTCAGGAGGGTCCTGAACAAAAGTAAAATCCTATTATTCAGGATGGGCCTGAACAGAAAGTAAAATCTCATTTTCCAGTAGGGTTCTAAACAGAAAGTAAAATCCTATTATTCAGGAGGGTCCTGAACAGAAAGTAAAATCCCATTTTTCACGAGGGTCCTGAACAGAAGTAAAATCTCATTTTTCAGGATTTTTCTGAATGAAAGTAAAATCCCATTTTTCAGGAAGGTCCTGAACAGAAAGTAAAGTCCCATTTTTCAGGATGGTCCTGAACAGAAAGTAAAGTCCCATTTTTCAGGACGGTCCAAAATATAAATTGAATTTTCATTTTTCAGGATGGTCCTGAACAGAAAGTAAATTCTCATTTTTTAGAAGGGTCCTGAGCAAAACGTAAAATCCTATTTTTTGGGAGGGTTTCTGAATAGAAAGTAGATTCCCAATTTTTAGAAGGGTCCTGAACAAAAAGTAAAATCTCATTTTTCAAGATGGTCCTAAACAAAACTAAAATCCCATTTTTTTGGAGGAACCTGAACAGAAAGTAAAATCCCATTTTTCAGGAGGATCCTGAACAGAAAGTAAAATCCCATTTTCAGGAGGGTCCTGAACAAAATTAAAATACCATTTTTCAAGAGGGTCCTGAACGAAAGTAAAATCCCATTTTTTAGGAGGGTCCGGAACAGAAAGTAAAATCTCATTTTTCAGGAGGGTTCTGAACAGAAAGTAAAGTCCCATTTTTCTAGAGGGTCCTGAACAGAAAGTAAAGTCCATTTTATCAGGAGGGTCTTGAACAGAAATTGAATTCTAATTTTTTAGGAGGGTCCTGAAAAGAAAGTAAATTCTCATTTTTAAGGAGGGTCCTGAACAGAACGTAAAATCCTATTTTTCAGGATAGTCCTGAACAGAAAGTAAAATCCTATTTTTCAAGAGAGTCTTGAACAAAAAGTAAAGTCCCATTTTTTAGGAGGGTCCTGAAGAGAAAGTAAAATCATATTTTTCAGGAGGGTCCTGAATAGAAAGTAAAATCCCATTTTTCAGGAGGGTCCTGAAAAGAAGTAAAGTCCCATTTTTCAGGAGGGTTCTGAATAAAAAGTAAAATTCCATTTTTCAGGAGGGTCCTGAACAAAAAGTAAAATCCTATTTTTTAAGAGGGACCTGAGCAGGAAATAAAATCTCATATTTCTAAAGGGTTCTGAATAGAAAGTAAAGTACTATTTTTCAGGAGGGTCCTAAACAGAAAGTAAAGTCCCATTTTTCAGGAGGGTCCTGAACAGAAATTGAATTCTCATTTTTCAGGAGGGTCCTGAACAGAAGGTAAATTCTTATTTTTCAGGAGGGTCCTGAACATAATGTAAAATCCTATTTTTCAGGAGGGTCCTAAACCGAAAGTAAATTCCAATTTTTTAGGTGGATCCTGAATAGAAAGTCAAAATCTAATTTTAGGAGGGTCCTGAACAGAAAGTAAAATCTCATTTTACAGGAAGGTCCTGAACAAAAGTAAAATCCTATTTTTAAGGAGGGTCCTGAATAGAAACTAAAATCCCATTTTTCAGGATGGTCCTGAACAAAAATATAATACCATTTTTTAGGAAGGTCCTGAACCAAACTAATATCCCATTTTTTAGAAAGGTCCTGAACAGAAAGTAAAATCCCTTTTTTCAGGAGGGTCCTGAACAAAAGTAAAATCCCAGTTTTAAGAAGAGACCTGAAAAAAGTAAAATATCATTTTTCAAGAGTCTCCTGAACATAAAGTAAAATCCCATTTTTCAGGAGGGTCCGGAACAAAAGTAAAATCCTATTTTTTAGGAGGGTCCTGAACAAAAAGTAATATCCCATTTTTCAGGAGAGTCCTGAACAAAAGTAAAATCCTATTATTCAGGAGGGTCCTGTACAAAAAGTAAAATCTCATTTTTTAGGAGGGTCCTGAACAGAATGTAAAATCATATTTTTTAGGAGGGTCCTGGACAGAAAATAAAATCTTATTTTTCAGGAGGTTCTAAAAAGAAAGTAAAATCCCATTATTCAGGAGGGTCCTGAAAAGAAGTAAAGTCCCATTTTTCAGGAGGGTCCTGAATAGAAAGTAAAATCCCATTTTTTAGGGGGGTCCTGAACAAAAGTAAAATCCTATTTTTCAATAAGGCCTTGAACAGAAAGAAAAATCCCATTTTTTAGGAGGGTCCTGAACAGAAAGCGTAATTCCATTTTTCAAGATGGTCTTGAGGAGAAACTAAAATACTATTTTTCAGGAAGGTCCTGAACAGAAAGTAAAATCCCATTTTTCAGAAAGGTCCTGAACAGAAAGTAAAGTTCCATTTTTCAGGAGGGTCCTGAACAGAAAGTAAAATCCCATTTTTCAGAAAGGTCCTGAACATAAATTAAAGTCCCATTTTTCAGGAGGATCCTGAACAGAAAATAATATCCTATTTTTTTAGGAGAGTCCTGAACAGAAAGTAAAATCCTATTTTTCAGGAGGGTCCTGAAAAGAAATTAATGTACCATTTCTCAGGAAGGTCCTGAATAGATAGTAAAGTCCCATTTTTTAGGAGGGTCCAGCATAGAAAGAAAAATCCTATTTTTCAGGAGGTTCCTGAACTGAATGAAAAATGCATTTTTCAGGAGAATCCTGAACCAAAAGTAAAGTCCGATTTTTCAGGAGGGTCCTGAACAGAAATTGAATTCTTATTTTTTAGAAGGGTCCTGAACAATAAGTAAATTCTCATTTTTCATGAGGGTCCTGAACGGAAAGTTAATTCTCATTTTTCATGAGGGTCCTGAACAGAAAGTAAAATCCTATTTTTCAGAAGGGTCCTGAATAGAAAGTAAAATCTTATTTTTCAGAAGGGTCCTGAACAGAAAGCAAAGTCCCATTTCTCAAGAGGGTCCTGAACAGAAAGTAAAGTATCATTTTTCAGAAGGGTCCTGAACAGAAAGTAAAGTCCCATTTTTCAGGAGGGTCCTGAACAGAAAGTAAAGTCTCATTTTTCATGATGGTCCTGTACAGAAAGTAAAATCCCATTTTTTATGAGGGTCCTGAACAAAAAGTAATGTCCTATTTTTTAGGAGGGTCCTGAACAGAAAGTAAAATCCAATTTTTCAGGAGGGTTCTGAACATAAAGTAAAGTCCCCTTTTTCGGAAGGGTTCTGAACATAAAGTAAAGTCCCATTTTTCAGGAGGGTCCTGAACAGAAATTGAATTCTCATTTTTCAGGAGGGTCCTTAACAGAAAGTAAATTCTTATTTTTCAGGAGAGTCCTGAACAAAACCTATTTTCTTATTTTTCAGGAGGGTCCTAAATCGAAACTAAATTTCCATTTTTCAGGAGTGTCCTGAACAGAAAGTCAAGTCCCATTTTTCAGGAGGGTCCTGAATAGAAAGTAAAATCCCATTTTTCAGGAAGGTCCTGAACAGAAATAAAATCCTATTTTTATTGAGGGTCCTGAATAGAAAGTAAAATCCCATTTTTCAGGAGGGTCCTAAACAAAAGTAAAATCCCATTTTTTAGGAGGGGCCTGAACCAAACGAAAATCTTATTTTTTAGGAAGGTTTTGAACAGAAAGTATTATCCCATTTTTCAGGAGGGTCCTGAACTAAAGAAAAATCCCATTTTTAAGGAGAGACTTGAAAAAAAAGTAAAATCTCATTTTCCAAGAGACTCTGAAGAAAAAGTAAAATCCCATTTTTCAGGACGGTCCTGAACAAAAGTAAAATCCCATTTTTCTGGAGGATCCTGAAAAGAAAGTAAAATCCTATTTTTTAGGAGGGTCCAAAACATAAATTGAATTTTCATTTTTCAGGAGGGTCCTGAACAGAAAGTAAATTCTCATTTTTTAGAAGGGTTCTGAACAAAACGTAAAATCCTATTTTTTGGGAGGGTCCTGAACAGAAAGTAAATTCCCAATTTTTAGAAGGGTCTTGAACAAAAAGTAAAATCCCATTTTTCAGGATGGTTCTGAACAAAAGTAAAATCCCATTTTTTCGGAGGGTCCTGAACAGAAAGTAAAATCCCATTTTTCATGAGGATCCTGAACAGAAAGTAAAATCCCATTTTTAGGAGGGTCCTAAACAAAATTAAAATACCATTTTTCAGGAGGGTCCTAAACAAAAGTAAAATCCCATTTTTTAGGAGGGGCCTGAACCAATCGAAAATCTTATTTTTTACGAAGGTTTTGAACAGAAAGTATAATCCCATTTTTCAGGAGGGTCCTGAACTAAAGAAAAATCCCATTTTTAAGGAGAGACTTGAAAAAAAAGTAAAATCTCATTTTCCAAGAGACTCTGAAGAAAAAGTAAAATCCCATTTTTCAGGAGGGTCCTGAACAAAAGTAAAATCCCATTTTTCTGGAGGATCCTGAAAAGAAAGTAAAATCCTATTTTTTAGGAGGGTCCAAAACATAAATTGAATTTTCATTTTTCAGGAGGATTCTGAACAGAAAGTAAATTCTTATTTTTTAGAAGGGTTCTGAACAAAACGTAAAATCCTATTTTTTGGGAGGGTCCTGAACAAAAAGTAAATTCCCAATTTTTAGAAGGGTCTTGAACAAAAAGTAAAATCCCATTTTTCAGGATGGTTCTGAACAAAAGTAAAATCCCATTTTTTCGGAGGGTCCTGAACAGAAAGTAAAATCCCATTTTTCATGAGGATCCTGAACAGAAAGTAAAATCCCATTTTTAGGAGGGTCCTGAACGAAAGTAAAATCCCATTTTTCAGGAGGGTTTGGAACAGAAAGTAAAGTCCCATTTTTCAGGAGGATTTAGATCAGAAAGTAAAGTCCCATTTATCTGGAGGGTCCTAAATTGAAAGTAAAGAACCTTTTTTCAGGAGGGTCTTGAACAGAACGTAAAATCCTATTTTTCAGGAGAGTCCTGAACAGAAAGTAAAATCCTATTTTTCAAGAGGGTCTTGAACAAAAAGTAAAGTCCCATTTTGTAGGAGGGTCCTGAATAGAAAGTAAAATCACATTTTTCAAGAGGGTCCAGAATAGAAAGTAAAATCCCATTTTTCAGGAGGGTCCTGAAAAGAAGTAAAGTCCCATTTTTCAGGAGGGTCTTGAATAAAAAGTAAAATTCCATTTTTCAGGAGGGTGCTAAACAGAAAGTAAAATCCCATTTTTTAAGAGGGCCCTGAACAGGAAATAAAATCTAATTTTTCTAGAGGGTTCTGAACAGAAAGTAAAGAACTATTTTTTTGGAGGGTCCTAGACAGAAAGTAAAGTCCTATCTTTCAGGAGGGTCCTGA
Organism: Capsicum pubescens; assembly: GCA_030864215.1. Classification (NCBI taxonomy): domain Eukaryota; kingdom Viridiplantae; phylum Streptophyta; class Magnoliopsida; order Solanales; family Solanaceae; genus Capsicum; species Capsicum pubescens. The sequence goes on from CM061542.1 coordinate 281,474,184, forward strand.
ACAAAAATTAAATTCTCAATTTTAAGGGGGGTGCTGAACTGAAGGTAAATACTCATTTTTCAGGAGGATCTTGAACAGAAAGTAAAGTACCATTTTTCAGGAGGGTCCTGAACAGAAATTAAATTCTCATTTTTCAGGAGGGTCCTGAACAGAAGGTAAATTCTCATTTTTCAGGAGGGTCCTGAACATAACGTAAAATCCTATTTTTTTAGGAGGTTCCTGAACAAAAGTAAAATCTTCTTATTCAGGAGGTTTCTGAATAGAAAGTAAAATCTCATTTTTTGGGAGGGTCCTGAACAAAAAGTAAAATCCCATTTTCCAGGAGGGTCCTGAACAAAAGTAAAATCCCATTTTTCAGGAGGATTCTGAATGTAAGTAAAATCCCATTTTTCAGGAGGGTCCTGAACAGAAAGTAAAGTCCCATTTTTTAAGAGGGTCCAAAATATAAATTAAATATTTATTTTTTGGAAGGGTCGTTAACAGAAAATAAATTCTCATTTTTTACAAGGGTTCTGAAAAAACGTAAAATCCTATTTTTTGGGAGGATACTGAACAGAATGTAAATTCCCAATTTTTAGAAGGGTCTTGATCAAAAAGTAAAATCCTATTTTTGAGGATGGTCCTGAACAAAAGTAAATTCCCTTTTTTTCGGAGGGTCCTAAACAAAATTAAAATCCCATTTTTCAGGGGGTCCTGAACGAAAGTAAAATCCCATTATTCAGGAGGGTCCGAAACAGAAAGTAAAATCCCATTTTTCAGGAGGGTTCTGATCAGAAAGTAAAGTCCCATTTATTTGGAGGGTCCTGAATAGAAAGCAAAGTCCCTTTTTTCAGGAGGGTCTTGCACATAAATTGAAATCTAATTTCTCAGGAGGGTCCTGAACAGAAAGTAAAATCATATTTTTCAGGAGGGTCCTGAATAGAAAGTAAAATCCTATTTTTCAGGAGGGTCCTGAAAAAAAGTAAAGTACTATTTTTCAGGAAGGTCCTGAATAAAAAGTAAAATTCCATTTTTCAGGAGGGTCCTGAACAGAAAGTAAAATCCCATTTTTAAGAGGGTCCTGAACAGGAAATAAAATCTCATTTTTCTAGAGGGTTCTGAACAGAAAGTAAAGTACTATTTTTCAGGAGGGTCCTAAACAGAAAGTAAAGTCCCATCTTTCAGGAGGGTCCTGAACAAAAATTCAATTCCCATTTTACAGGAGGGTCCTGAACATAAGGTAAATTCTCATTTTTCAGGAGGATCCTGAACAGAAAGTAAAGTCCCATTTTTCAGGAGGGTCCTGCACAGAAGGTAAATTTTCATATTTCAAGAGGGTCCTGAACATAACGTAAAATCCTATTTTTCAGGAGGGGCCTGAACCGAAAGTAAATTCCCATTTTTTAGGTGGGTCCTGAACAAAAAGTCAAGTTCCATTTTTTAGGAGGGTCCTGAACAGAAAATAAAGTCCCATTTTTTAGGAGGGTCCTTAACAAAAAGTAAAGTCCCATTTTTCAGGAGGGTCCTGAACAAAAAGTAAATTCCTATTTTTCAGGAGTGTCGTGATCGGAAAGTAAAATTCTAATTTTCAGGAGGGTCCTGAATATAAAGTAAAATCCCATTTTTCCGGAAGGTCCTGAACAGAAAGTAAAGTCCCATTTTTCAGGAGGGTCCTAAACAGAAACTAAAATCCCATTTATCAGGAGTGTACTTTACACAAACTAAAATCCAATTTTTCAGGAGGGTCCTGAACAGAAAGTAAAGTACCATTTTTCAGGAGAGCCGTGAGCAGAAAGTAAAGTCACATTTTTCAGGAGGGTCCTGAACAGAAAGTTAATTCCCATTTTTAAGGAGAGTCCTGAACATATATTAAAATCCTATTTTCAGGAGGGTCCTGAACAGAAAGTAAAGTACCATTTTTCAGGAGAGTCGTGAGCAGAAAGTAAAGTCACTTTTTTCAGGAGGGTCCTGAACAGAAAGTTAATTCCCATTTTTAAGGAGAGTCCTGAACATATATTAAAATCCTATTTTTCATGAGGGTCCTAAACAGAAAGTAAAGTTCCATTTTTCAGGAGGGTCCTGAACAGAAAGTTAATTCTATTTTTCTGGAGATTCCTGAATAAAAAGTAAAATCCCATTTTTTAGGAGGGTCCTGAAAAGAGGTAAAATCCCATTTTTCAGGAGGGCCCTGAATAGAAATCAAAATCCCATTTTTCAGGAGGGTTCTGAACAAAAGTAAAATCCTATTTTTCAGGAGGGTCCTGAACCAAAGTAAAATCCCATTTTTTAGAAGGATCCTGAACAATACGTAAAATCCCGTTTTTCAGGAGGATCCTGAACAAAAGAAAAATCCCATTTATAGGGAGAGACCTGAAAAAAAAAGTAAAATCTCATTTTTCAAGAGGCTCCTGAACAGAAAGTAAAATTCCATTTTTCAGGAGGGACCTGAACAAAAGAAAAACCCCATTTTTCAGGAGGGAACTGATCAGAAAGTAATAACCCATTTTTCAAAGGCTCCTGAACAAAATTAAAATCCTACTTTTCAGGAAGGTCCTGAACAAAAGTAAAATCCTATTTTTCATGAAGGTTCTGAACAAAAGTAAAATCCCATATTTTAGAAGGGTCCTGAACAGAAAGTAATATCCCATTTTTTAGGAGGGTCCTGAACAAAAGTAAAATCCCATTTTTTCAAAGGGTCCTGAACAGAATGTAAAATCCCATTTATCTGGTGGATCCCGAACAGAAAGTAAAATCCCATTTTTAGGAGGGTCCTGAACAAAAGTAAAATCCCATTTTTCATGGGGGTCCTGAATGAAAGTAAAATCCCATTTTTCAAGAGGGTCCTGAACAAAAGTAAAATCCCATTTTTTAGGAGGGTGCTGAACAGAAGGTAAATTTTCAATTTTCAAGAGGGTCCTGAACATAACGTAAAATCCTATTTTTCAGGAGGGGCCTGAACCGAAAGTAAATTCCCATTTTTTAGTTGGGTCCTGAACAGAAAGTCAAGTTCCCTTTTTTCGGAGGGTCCTGAACAGAAAATAAAGTCCCATATTTTAGGAGGGTCCTTAACAAAAAGTATAGTCCCATTTTTCAGGAGGGTCCTGAACAAAAAGTAAATTCCTATTTTTCAGAAGGGTCCTGATCGGAAAGTAAAATTCTAATTTTCAGGAGGGTCCTGAACATAAAGTAAAATCCCATTTTTCCGGAAGGTCCTGAACAGAAAGTAAAGTCCCATTTTTCAGGAGGGTCCTAAACAGAAACTAAAATCCCATTTATCAGGAGTGTACTTAACAGAAACTAAAATCCAATTTTTCAGGAGGGTCCTGAACAGAAAGTAAAGTACCATTTTTCAGGAGAGTCGTGAGCAGAAAGTAAAGTCACATTTTTCAGGAGGGTCCTGAACAGAAAGTTAATTCCCATTTTTAAGGAGAGTCCTGAACATATATTAAAAGCCTATTTTTCATGAGGGTCCTAAACAGAAAGAAAAGTTCCATTTTTCAGGAGGGTCCTCAACAGAAAGTAAATTCTATTTTTCTGGAGAGTCCTGAATAAAAATTAAAATCTCATTTTTCAGGAGGGTCCTGAAAAGAACTAAAATCCCATTTTTCAGGAGGGCCCTGAATAGTAATCAAAATCCCATTTTTCAGGAGGGTCCTGAACAAAAGTAAAATCCTATTTTTCAGGAGGGTCCTAAACCAAAGTAAAATCCCATTTTTTAGGAGGATCCTGAACAATAAGTAAAATCCCATTTTTCAGGAGGATCCTGAACAAAAGTAAAATCCCATTTATTGGGAGAGACCTGAAAAAAAGTAAAATCTCATTTTTCAAGAGGCTCCTGAACAGGAAGTAAAAACCCATTTTTCAGGAGGGACCTGAACAAAAGAAAAACCCCATTTTTCAGGAGGGAACTGATCAGAAAGTAATAACCCATTTTTCAAAGGCTCCTGAACAAAATTAAAATCCTACTTTTCAGGAAGGTCCTGAACAAAAGTAAAATCCTATTTTTCATGAAGGTTCTGAACAAAAGTAAAATCACATATTTTAGAAGGGTCATGAACAAAAAGTAATATCCCATTTTTTAGGAGGGTCCTGAACAAAAGTAAAATCCTATTTTTTCGAAGGGTCCAGAACAGAAAGTAAAATCCCATTTATCAGGTGGATCCCGAACAAAAAGTAAAATCCCATTTTTAGGAGGGTCCTGAACAAAAGTAAAATCCCATTTTTCATGGGGGTCCTGAATGAAAGTAAAATCCCATTTTTCAAGAGGGTCCTGAACGAAAGTAAAATCCCATTTTTCAGGAGGGTGCTGAACAGAAAGTAAAGTCCCATTTTTCAGGAGGGTCATGAACAGAAAATAAAATCCTATTTTTCTGGAGGGTCGTGGTCAGAGAGTAAAATCCTAATTTCAGGAGGGTCCATAACAGAAAAAAAATCTCATTTGTCAGGAGGGTCCTGAACAGAAAGTAAAGTCCCATTTTTCAGGAGGAGCCTGAATAGAAAGTAAACTCCCATTTTCAGGAGGGTCCTGAACGAAAGTAATGTCCCATTTTTCAGGAGGGTCCTGAAAAGAAAGTAAAGTCCCATTTTTTAGGAGGGTCCTGAACAGAAAGTAAAGTCCCATTTTTCAGGAGGGACCTAAACAGAAAGTAAAATCCCATTTTTCTGGAGGGTCCGGAACAGAAAGTAAAATCCCATTTTTTAGGAGGATCCTAAACAGAATGTAAAATCCCATATTTTAGGAGGGTCTTGAACAGAAAGTAAAATCCCATTTTTCAGGAGTGTTCTGAACATAAAATAAAGTCCAATTTTTCTTGAGGGTCCCGAACAGAATGTAAAGTCCCATATTTCAGGAGGGTCCTAAACAGAAATTGAATTCTCATTTTTCAGAAAAGTCCTGATCATAAAGTAAATTCTCATTTCTCCGGAGGTTCCTGAAAAGAACGCAAAATCCTATTTTTCAGGAGGGTCTGGAATCGAAAGTAAATTCCTAATTTTTAAGAAGGGTCCGGAACAGAGAGTCTAGTCCCATTTTTCAGGAGGGCCTTGAATAGAAAGTAAAATCCAATTTTTCAGGAGGGCCTGAACAAAAGTAAAATCCTATTTCTAAGGAGGGTCCTGAATAATAAGTAAAATCTCATTTTCAGGAGGGTCCTGAACTAAACTAAAATCCCATTTAACAGGACGGTCCTGAACAAAACTAAAATCCCATTTTTTAGGAAGGTCCTGAACAGAAAGTAAAATCCTATTTTTCAGGAGGGTTCTGAACAAAAGTAAAATCCCATTTTTAAGGAGAGACCTGAAAAAAAGTAAAATCTCATTTTTCAAGAGACTCTTGAACAAAAAGTAAAATCCCATTTTTCAGGAGGGTCCTGAACAAAAGTAAAATCCCATTTTTTAGGAGGGTCCTGAACAGAAAGTAAAATCCCATTTTTCACGAGGGATCTGAACAAAAGTAAAATCCAATTATTCAGGAGGGTCCTGAACAGAAAGTAAAATCTCATTTTTTAGAAGGGTCCTGAACAGAAAGTCAGGTCCCATTTTTTAGGAGGGTCATGAACAGAAAGTAAAATCCCATTTTTCAGGAGGGTTCTGAATAAAAGTAAAGTCTGATTTTTCAGGAAGGTCTTGGACAGAAAGTAAAGTCATTTTTCACTAGGGTCTTGAACAGAAAGTAAAGTTCTATTTTTTAGGAGGGTTCTGAACAGAAAGTAAAGTCCTATTTTTCAGCAGAGTCCTGATCAGAAAGTAAAATCCCAATTTTCAATAGGGGCCTAAACAGAAAGTAAAATCCCATTTTTCAGGAGGGTCCTGAACAGAAAGTCAAGTCCCATTTTTCAGGAGGGTCCTAAACAGAAAACAAAGTCCTATTTTTTAGGAGGGTCATAAACGAAAAGTAAAATCCCATTTTTCACGAAGGTCCTGAACGAAAAGTAAAATCTCATTATTCAGGAGGGTCCTGAACGAAAGTAAAGTCCCATTTTTTAGGAGGGTCTTGAAAAGAAAGTAAAGTCCTATTTTTCAGGAGGGTCCTGATCAGAAAGTAAAATCCCAATTTTCTGAAGGGCCTTGTACAAAAAGTAAAATCCCATTTTTCAGGAGGGTCCTAAACAGAAAGAAAAGTCTTATTTTTCAGGAGGGTCCTGAACAGAAAGTAAAATCCCATTTTTAAAGAGGGTCCTGAACAGAAAGTAAAATCCCATTTTTCATGAGGTTCCTGAACGAAAGTAAAGTCCCAATTTTCAGGAAGGTCCTGAACAGAAAGTAAAGTCCCATTTTTCAGGAGGGTCCTTGACAGAAAGTAAAGTCCCATTTTTCAGGAGGGTCCTGAGCAAAAATTAAAATCCCATTTCTCAAGAGGGTCCAGAACAGAAAGTAAAATCCCATTTTTCAGGAGGGTCCTGAACAAAAATTAAAATCCCATATTTTAGGAGGGCCCTGAATAGAAAGTAAAATCACATTTTTCAAGAGGGTCCTGAAAAAAGAAAAGTCCCATTTTTCAGGAGGGTTCTGAACAGAAAGTAAAATCCCATTTTTTAGGAGGGTCCTGAATAATAAGTAAAATCCCATTTTCAGGAGGGTCCTGAACTAAACTAAAATCCCATTTATCAGGACGGTCCTGAACCAAACTAAAGTCCCATTTTTTAGGAAGGTCCTGAACAGAACGTAAAATCCTATTTTTCAGGAGGGTCCTGAAAAAAGTAAAATCCCATTTTTAAGGAGAGACCTGAAAAAAAGTAAAATCTCATTTTTCAAGAGACTCCTGTACAAAAAGTTAAATCCCATTTTTCAGGAGGGTCCTGAAGAAAAATAAAATCCCATTTTTTAGGGGGGTCCTGAACAGAAAGTAAAATCCCATTTTTCAGGAGAGTCCTGAACAAAATTAAAATCCAATTATTCAGGAGGGTCCTGAACAAAAAGTAAAATCTCATTTTTCAGAAGGGTCCTGAACAGAAAGTCAGGTCCCATTTTTTAGGTGGGTCATGAACAAAAAGTAAAATCCCATTTTTCAGGAGGGTCCTGAATAAAAGTAAAGTCCGATTTTTCAGGAGGGTCTTGGACAAAAAGTAAAGTCCCATTTTTCAGTAGGGTCCTGAACAGAAAGTAAAGTCCAATTTTTCAGGAGGGTTCTGAACAGAAAGTAAATTCCTATTTTTCAGCAGGGTCCTGATCAGAAAGTAAAATCCCAATTTTCAATAGGGACCTAAACGAAAAGTAAAATCCTATTTTTCAGGAGAGTCCTGAACAAAAAGTCTAGTCCCATTTTTCAGGAGGGTCCTGAACAGAAAAAAAAGTCCTATTTTTCAAGAGGGTCCTAAACAGAAAGTAAAATCCCATTTATCAGGAAGGTCCTGAACAAAAAGTAAAATCTCATTTTTCAGGAGGGTCCTGAACGAAATGTAAAATCCCAATTTTCACGAGGGTCCGGAACAGAAAGTAAAATCCCATTTTTTAGGAGGATCCTAAACAGAAAGTAAAATCCCATTTTTTAGGAGGGTCTTGAACAGAAAGTAAAATCCCATTTTTCAGGAGTGTTCTGAACATAAAATAAAGTCCCATTTTTCTTGAGGGTCCCGAACAGAATGTAAAGTCCCATATTTCAGGAGGGTCCTAAACAGAAATTGAATTCTCATTTTCCAGAAAAGTCCTGATCATAAAGTAAATTCTCATTTCTCCGGAGGTTCCTGAAAAGAACGTAAAATCCTATTTTTCAGGAGGGTCTGGAATCGAAAGTAAATTCCTAATTTTTAAGAAGGGTCCGGAACAGAGAGTCAAGACCCATTTTTCAGAAGGGCCTTGAATAGAAAGTAAAATCCAATTTTTCAGGAGGGCCTGAACAAAAGTAAAATCCTATTTCTAAGGAGGGTCCTGAATAATAAGTAAAATCTCATTTTCTAGAGGGTCCTGAACTAAACTAAAATCCCATTTATCAGGACGGTCCTGAACCAAACTAAAATCCCATTTTTTAGGAAGGTCCTGAACAGAAAGTAAAATCCTATTTTTCAGGAGGGTTCTGAACAAAAGTAAAATCCCATTTTTAAGGAGAGACCTGAAAAAAAGTAAAATCTCATTTTTCAAGAGACTCTTGAACAAAAAGTAAAATCCCATTTTTCAGGAGGGTCCTGAACAAAAGTAAAATCCCATTTTTTAGAAGGGTCCTGCTTAGAAAGTAAAATCCCATTTTTCAGGAGGGTCCTGAACAAAAGTAAAATCCAATTATTCAGGAGGGTCCTTAACAGAAAGTAAAATCTCATTTTTCAGAAGGGTCCTGAACAGAAAGTCAGGTCCCATTTTTTAGGAGGGTCATGAACAGAAAGTAAAATCCCATTTTTCAGGAGGGTTCTGAATAAAAGTAAAGTCTGATTTTTCAGGAAGATCTTGGACAGAAAGTAAAGTCCCATTTTTCAGTAGGATCCTGAACAGAAAGTAAAGTTCTATTTTTTAGGAGGGTTCTGAACAGAATGTAAAGTCCTATTTTTCAGCAGAGTCCTGATCAGAAAGTAAAATCCCAATTTTCAATAGGGGCCTAAACAGAAAGTAAAATCCCATTTTTCAGGAGGGTCCTGAACAGAAAGTCAAGTCCCATTTTTCAGGAGGGTCCTAAACAGAAAACAAAGTCCTATTTTTTAGAAGGGTCCTAAACAGAAAGAAAAATCCCATTTTTCAGAAAGGTCCTGAACAAAAAGTAAAATCTCATTTTTCAGGAGGGTCCTGAACGAAAGTAAAGTCCCATTTTTTAGGAGGGTCTTGAAAAGAAAGTAAAGTCCTATTTTTCAGGAGGGTCCTGATCAGAAAGTAAAATCCCAATTTTCTGAAGGGCCCTGTACAAAAAGTAAAATCCCATTTTTCAGGAGGGTCCTAAACAGAAAGAAAAGTCCAATTTTTCAGGAGGGTCCTGAACAGAAAGTAAAATCCCATTTTTAAAAAGGGTCCTAAACAGAAAGTAAAATCCCATTTTTCATGAGGGTCCTGAACGAAAGTAAAGTCCCAATTTTCAGGAGGGTCCTGAACAGAAAGTAAAGTCCCATTTTTCAGGAGGTTCCTTAACAGAAAGTAAAGTCCCAATCTTCAGGAGGGTCCTGAGCAAAAATTAAAATCCCATTTCTCAAGAGGGTCCAGAACAGAAAGTAAAATCCCATTTTTCAGGAGGGTCCTGAACAAAAATTAAAATCCCAATTTTTAGGAGGGCCCTGAATAGAAAGTAAAATCTCATTTTTCAAGAGGGTCCTGAAAAAAGAAAAGTCCCATTTTTCAGGAGGGTTCTGAACAGAAAGTAAAATCCCATTTTTGAAAAGGGTCCTTAATAATAAGTAAAATCCCATTTTCAGGAGGGTCCTGAACTAAACTAAAATCCCATTTATCAGGACGGTCCTGAACCAAACTAAAATCCCATTTTTTAGGAAGGTCCTGAACAGAACGTAAAATCCTATTTTTCAGGAGGGTCCTGAAAAAAGTAAAATCCCATTTTTAAGGAGAGACCTGAAAAAAAGTAAAATCTCATTTTTCAAGAGACTCCTGAACAAAAAGTTAAATCCCATTTTTCAGGAGGGTCCTGAACAAAAATAAAATCCCATTTTTTAGGAGGGTCCTAAACAGAAAGTAAAATCCTATTTTTCAGGAGAGTCCTGAACAAAATTAAAATCCAATTATTCAGGAGGGTCCTGAACAAAAAGTAAAATCTCATTTTTCAGAAGGGTCCTGAACAGAAAGTCAGGTCCCATTTTTTAATAGGGGTCATGAACAAAAAGTAAAATCCCATTTTTCAGGAGGGTCCTGAATAAAAGTAAAGTCCGATTTTTCAGGAGGGTCTTGGACAGAAAGTAAAGTCCCATTTTTCAGTAGGGTCCTGAACAGAAAGTAAAGTCCAATTTTTCAGGAGGGTTCTGAACAGAAAGTAAATTCCTATTTTTCAGCAGGGTCCTGATCAGAAAGTAAAATCCCAATTTTCAATAGGGACCTAAACAGAAAGTAAAATCCAATTTTTCAGGAGAGTCCTGAACAAAAAGTCAAGTCCCATTTTTCTGGAGGGTCCTGAACAGAAAAAAAAAGTCCTATTTTTCAGGAGGGTCCTAAACAGAAAGTAAAATCCCATTTTTCAGGAAGGTCCTGAACAAAAAGTAAAATCTCATTTTTCAGGAGGGTCCTGAACTAAAGTAAAGTCCCATTTTTTAGGAGGGTCTTGAAAAGAAAGTAAAGTCCTATTTTTCGGGAGGGTCCTGATCAGAAAGTAAAATCCCAATTTTCTGAAGGGCCCTGTAGAAAAAGTTAAATCCCATTTTTCAGGAGGGTCCGGAACAGAAAGTAAAATCCCATTTTTTAGGAGGATCCTAAACAGAAAGTAAAATCCCATTTTTTAGGAGGGTCTTGAACAGAAAGTAAAATCCCATTTTTCAGGAGTGTTCTGAACATAAAATAAAGTCCCATTTTTCTTGAGGATCCCGAACAGAATGTAAAGTCCCATATTTCAGGAGGGTCCTAAACAGAAATTGAATTCTCATTTTTCAAAAAAGTCCTGATCATAAAGTAAATTCTCATCTCTCCGGAGGTTCCTGAAAAGAACGTAAAATCCAATTTTTCAGGAGGGTCTGGAATCGAAAGTAAATTCCTAATTTTTAAGAAGGGTCCGGAACAGAGAGTCAAGACCCATTTTTCAGGAGGGCCTTGAATAGAAAGTAAAATCCAATTTTTTCAGGAGGGCCTGAACAAAAGTAAAATCCTATTTCTAAGGAGGGTCCTGAATAATAAGTAAAATCTCATTTTCAGGAGGGTCCTGAACTAAACTAAAATCCCATTTATAAGGACGGTCCTGAACCAAACTAAAATCCCCTTTTTTAGGAAGGTCCTGAACAGAATGTAAAATCCTATTTTTCAGGAGGGTTCTGAACAAAAGTAAAATCCCATTTTTAAGTAGAGACCTGAAAAAAAGTAAAATCACATTTTTCAAGAGACTCTTGAACAAAAAGTAAAATCCCATTTTTCAGGAGGGTCCTGAACAAAAGTAAAATCCATTTTTTAGGAGGGTCCTGAACAGAAAGTAAAATCCCATTTTTCAGAAGGGTCCTGAACAAAAGTAAAATCCAATTATTCAGGAGGGTCCTGAACAGAAAGTAAAATCTCATTTTTCAGAAGGGACCTGAACAGAAAGTCAGGTCCCATTTTTTAGGAGCGTCATGAACAGAAAGTAAAATCCCATTTTTCGAGAGGGTTCTGAATAAAAGTAAAGTCCGATTTTTCAGGAAGGTCTTGGACAGAAAGTAAAGCCCCATTTTTCAGTAGGGTCCAGAACAGAAAGTAAAGTTCTATTTTTTAGGAGGGTTCTGAACAGAAAGTAAAGTCCTATTTTTCAACAGAGTCCTGATCAGAAAGTAAAATCCCAATTTTCAATAGGGGCCTAAAATGAAAGTAAAATCCCATTTTTCAGGAGGGTCCTGAACAGAAGTCAAGTCCCATTTTTCAGGAGGGTCCTAAACAGAAAACAAAGTCCTATTTTTTAGGAGGGTCCTAAACAGAAAGTAAAATCCCATTTTTCAGGAAGGTCCTGAACAAAAAGTAAAATCTCATTTTTCAGGAAGGTCCTGAACGAAAGTAAAGTCCCATTTTTTAGGAGGGTCTTGAAAAGAAAGTAAAGTCCTATTTTTAAGGAGGGTCCTATTCAGAAAGTAAAATCCCAATTTTCTGAAGGTCCCTGTACAAAAAGTAAAATCCCATTTTTCAGGAGGGTCCTAAACAGAAAGAAAAGTCCTATTTTTCAGGAGGGTCCTGAATAGAAAGTAAAATCCCATTTTTAAAGAGGGTCCTGAACAGAAAGTAAAATCCCATTTTTCATGAGGGTCCTGAACGAAAGTAAAGTCCCAATTTTCAGGAGGGTCCTGAACAGAAAGTAAAGTCCCATTTTTCAGGGGGGTCCTTAACAGAAAGTAAAGTCCCATTTTTCAGGAGGGTCCTGAGCAAAAATTAAAATCCCATTTCTCAAGAGGGTCCAGAACAGAAAGTAAAATCCCATTTTTCAGGAGGGTCTTGAACAAAAATTAAAATCCCATTTTTTAGGAGGGCCCTGAATAGAAAGTAAAATCTCATTTTTCAAGAGGGTCCTGAAAAAAGAAAAGTCCTATTTTTCAGGAGAGTTAAGAACAGAAAGTAAAATCCCATTTTTAAGGAGGGTCCTGAATAATAAGTTAAATCCCATTAGCAGGAGGGTCCTGAACTAAACTAAAATCCCATTTATCAGGACGGTCCTGAACCAAACTAAAATCCCATTTTTTAGGAAGGTCCTGAACAGAAAGTAAAATCCTATTTTTCAGTAGGGTTCTGAACAAAAGTAAAATCCCATTTTTAAGGAGAGACCTGAAAAAAAGTAAAATCTCATTTTTCAAGAGACTCCTGAACAAAAAGTTAAATCCCATTTTTCAGGAGGGTCCTGAACAAAAATAAAATCCCATTTTTCAGGAGAGTCCTGAACAAAATTAAAATCCAATTATTCAGGAGGGTCCTGAACAAAAAGTAAAATCTCATTTTTCAGAAGGGTCCTGAAGAGAAAGTCAGGTCCCATTTTTTAGGAGGGTCATGAACAAAAAGTAAAATCCCATTTTTCAGGAGGGTCCTGAATAAAAGTAAAGTCCGATTTTTCAGGAGGGTCTTGGACAGAAAGTAAAGTCCCATTTTTCAGTAGGGTCCTGAACAAAAAGTAAAGTCCAATTTTTCAGAAGGGTTCTGAACAGAAAGTAAATTCCTATTTTTCAGCAGGGTCCTGATCAGAAAGTAAAATCCCAATTTTCAATAGGTACCTAAACAGAAAGTAAAATCCAATTTTTCAGGAGAGTCCTGAACAGAAAGTCAAGTCCCATTTTTCAGGAGGGTCCTGAACAGAAAAAAAAGTCCTATTTTTCAAGAGGGTCCTAAACAGAAAGTAAAATCCCATTTTTCAGGAAGGTCCTGCACAAAAAGTAAAATCTCATTTTTCAGGAGGGTCCTGAACGAAAGTAAAGTCCCATTTTTTAGGAGGGTCTTGAAAAGAAAGTAAAGTCCTATTTTTCGGGAGGGTCCTGATCAGAAAGTAAAATCCCAATTTTCTGAAGGGGGCCCTGTACAAAAGGTAAAATCCCATTTTTCAGGAGTGTCCTAAACAGAAAGAAAAGTCCTATTTTTCAGGATGGTCCTGAACAGAAAGTTAAATCCCATTTTTAAAGAGGGTCCAGAACAGAAAGTAAAATCCCATTTTTCATGAGGGTCCTGAACGAAAGTAAAGTCCCAATTTTCAGGAGGGTCCTGAACAGAAAGTAAAGTCCCATTTTTCAGGAGGGTCCTTAACAGAAAGTAAAGTCCCATTTTTCAGGAGGGTCCTGAGCAAAATTTAAAATCCCATTACTCAAGATGGTCCAGAACAGAAAGTAAAATCCCATTTTTCAGGAGGGTCCTGAACAAACATTAAAATCCCATTTTTTAGGAGAGCCCTGAATAAAAAGTAAAATCTCATTTTTCAAGAGGGTCCTGAAAAAAGAAAAGTCCCATTTTCCAGGAGTGTTCTGAACAGAAAGTAAAATCCTATTTTTCAGGAGGGTCCTGAATAATAAGTAAAATCCCATTTTCAGGAGGGTCCTGAACTAAACTAAAATCCCATTTAACAGGACGGTCCTGAACCAAACTAAAATCCCATTTTTTTATGAAGGTCCTGAACAGAACGTAAAATCCGATTTTTCAGGAGGGTCCTGAAAAAAGTAAAATCCCATTTTTAAGGAGAGACCTGAAAAAAAGTAAAATCTCATTTTTCAAGAGACTCCTGAACAAAAAGTTAAATCCCATTTTTCAGGAGGGTCCTGAACAAAAATAAAATCCCATTTTTCAGGAGAGTCCTGAACAAAATTAAAATCCAATTATTCAGGAGGGTCCTGAACAAAAAGTAAAATCTCATTTTTCAGAAGGGTCCTGAAGAGAAAGTCAGGTCCCATTTTTTAGGAGGGTCATGAACAAAAAGTAAAATCCCATTTTTCAGGAGGGTCCTGAATAAAAGTAAAGTCCGATTTTTCAGGAGGGTCTTGGACAGAAAGTAAAGTCCCATTTTTCAGTAGGGTCCTGAACAAAAAGTAAAGTCCAATTTTTCAGAAGGGTTCTGAACAGAAAGTAAATTCCTATTTTTCAGCAGGGTCCTGATCAGAAAGTAAAATCCCAATTTTCAATAGGTACCTAAACAGAAAGTAAAATCCAATTTTTCAGGAGAGTCCTGAACAGAAAGTCAAGTCCCATTTTTCAGGAGGGTCCTGAACAGAAAAAAAAGTCCTATTTTTCAAGAGGGTCCTAAACAGAAAGTAAAATCCCATTTTTCAGGAAGGTCCTGCACAAAAAGTAAAATCTCATTTTTCAGGAGGGTCCTGAACGAAAGTAAAGTCCCATTTTTTAGGAGGGTCTTGAAAAGAAAGTAAAGTCCTATTTTTCGGGAGGGTCCTGATCAGAAAGTAAAATCCCAATTTTCTGAAGGGGGCCCTGTACAAAAGGTAAAATCCCATTTTTCAGGAGTGTCCTAAACAGAAAGAAAAGTCCTATTTTTCAGGATGGTCCTGAACAGAAAGTTAAATCCCATTTTTAAAGAGGGTCCAGAACAGAAAGTAAAATCCCATTTTTCATGAGGGTCCTGAACGAAAGTAAAGTCCCAATTTTCAGGAGGGTCCTGAACAGAAAGTAAAGTCCCATTTTTCAGGAGGGTCCTTAACAGAAAGTAAAGTCCCATTTTTCAGGAGGGTCCTGAGCAAAATTTAAAATCCCATTACTCAAGATGGTCCAGAACAGAAAGTAAAATCCCATTTTTCAGGAGGGTGCTGAACAAACATTAAAATCCCATTTTTTAGGAGAGCCCTGAATAAAAAGTAAAATCTCATTTTTCAAGAGGGTCCTGAAAAAAGAAAAGTCCCATTTTCCAGGAGTGTTCTGAACAGAAAGTAAAATCCTATTTTTCAGGAGGGTCCTGAATAATAAGTAAAATCCCATTTTCAGGAGGGTCCTGAACTAAACTAAAATCCCATTTAACAGGACGGTCCTGAACCAAACTAAAATCCCATTTTTTTATGAAGGTCCTGAACAGAACGTAAAATCCGATTTTTCAGGAGGGTCCTGAAAAAAGTAAAATCCCATTTTTAAGGAGAGACCTGAAAAAAAGTAAAATCTCATTTTTCAAGAGACTCCTGAACAAAAAGTTAAATCCCATTTTTCAGGAGGGTCCTGAACAAAAATAAAATCCCATTTTTCAGGAGAGTCCTGAACAAAATTAAAATCCAATTATTCAGGAGGGTCCTGAACAAAAAGTAAAATCTCATTTTTCAGAAGGGTCCTGAAGAGAAAGTCAGGTCCCATTTTTTAGGAGGGTCATGAACAAAAAGTAAAATCCCATTTTTCAGGAGGGTCCTGAATAAAAGTAAAGTCCGATTTTTCAGGAGGGTCTTGGACAGAAAGTAAAGTCCCATTTTTCAGTAGGGTCCTGAACAAAAAGTAAAGTCCAATTTTTCAGAAGGGTTCTGAACAGAAAGTAAATTCCTATTTTTCAGCAGGGTCCTGATCAGAAAGTAAAATCCCAATTTTCAATAGGTACCTAAACAGAAAGTAAAATCCAATTTTTCAGGAGAGTCCTGAACAGAAAGTCAAGTCCCATTTTTCAGGAGGGTCCTGAACAGAAAAAAAAGTCCTATTTTTCAAGAGGGTCCTAAACAGAAAGTAAAATCCCATTTTTCAGGAAGGTCCTGCACAAAAAGTAAAATCTCATTTTTCAGAAGGGTCCTGAACGAAAGTAAAGTCCCATTTTTTAGGAGGGTCTTGAAAAGAAAGTAAAGTCCTATTTTTCGGGAGGGTCCTGATCAGAAAGTAAAATCCCAATTTTCTGAAGGGGGCCCTGTACAAAAGGTAAAATCCCATTTTTCAGGAGTGTCCTAAACAGAAAGAAAAGTCCTATTTTTCAGGATGGTCTTGAACAGAAAGTAAAATCCCATTTTTAAAGAGGGTCCAGAACAGAAAGTAAAATCCCATTTTTCATGAGGGTCCTGAACGAAAGTAAAGTCCCAATTTTCAGGAGGGTCCTGAACAGAAAGTAAAGTCCCATTTTTCAGGAGGGTCCTTAACAGAAAGTAAAGTCCCATTTTTCAGGAGGGTCCTGAGCAAAATTTAAAATCCCATTACTCAAGAGGGTCCAGACCAGAAAGTAAAATCCCATTTTTCAGGAGGGTCCTGAACAAACATTAAAATCCCATTTTTTAGGAGAGCACTGAATAAAAAGTAAAATCTCATTTTTCAAGAGGGTCCTGAAAAAAGAAAAGTCCCATTTTCCAGGAGTGTTCTGAACAGAAAGTAAAATCCTATTTTTCAGGAGGGTCCTGAATAATAAGTAAAATCCCATTTTCAGGAGGGTCCTGAACTAAACTAAAATCCCATTTAACAGGACGGTCCTGAACCAAACTAAAATCCCATTTTTTATGAAGGTCCTGAACAGAACGTAAAATCCGATTTTTCAGGAGGGTCCTGAAAAAAGTAAAATCCCATTTTTAAGGAGAGACCTGAAAAAAAGTAAAATCTCATTTTTCAAGAGACTCCTGAACAAAAAGTAAAATCCGATTTTTCAGGAGGGTTCTGAATAAAATATAAAATCCCATTTTTAAAGATGGTCCTGAACAAAAGTAAAATCCTATTTTTTAGGAGGGTCCTGAACAGAAAGTAAAATCCCATTTTTAAAGAGGGTCCTGAACCGAAAGTAAAATCCCATTTTTCATGAGGGTCCTGAACGAAAGTAAAGTCCCAATTTTCAGGAAGGTCCTGAACAAAAAGTAAAGTCCCATTTTTCAGGAGGGTCCTTAACAGAAAGTAAAGTCCCATTTTTCAGGAGGGTCCTGAGCAAAAATTAAAATCCCATTTCTCAAGAGGGTCCAGAACAGAAAGTAAAATCCCATTTTTCAGGAGGGTCCTGAACAAAAATTAAAACCCCATATTTTAGGAGGGCCCTGAATAGAAAGTAAAATCACATTTTTCAAGAGGGTCCTGAAAAAAGAAAAGTCCCATTTTTCAGGAGGGTTCTGAATAGAAATTAAAATCCCATTTTTGAGGAGGGTCCTGAATAATAAGTAAAATCCCATTTTCAGGAGGGTCCTGAACTAAACTAAAATCCCATTTATCAGGACGGTCCTGAACCAAACTAAAGTCCCATTTTTTAGGAAGGTCCTGAACAGAACGTAAAATCCTATTTTTAGGAGGGTCCTGAAAAAAGTAAAATCCCATTTTTAAGGAGAGACCTGAAAAAAAAGTAAAATCTCATTTTTCAAGAGACTCCTGAACAAAAAGTTAAATCCCATTTTTCAGGAGGGTCCTGAACAAAAATAAAATCCCATTTTTTAGGAGGGTCCTGAACAGAAAGTAAAATCCCATTTTTCAGGAGAGTCCTGAACAAAATTAAAATCCAATTATTCAGAAGGGTCCTGAATAGAAAGTCAGGTCCCATTTTTTAGGAGGGTCATGAACAGAAAGTAAAATCCCATTTTTTAGGAGGGTCCTGAATAAAAGTAAAGTCCGATTTTTCAGGAGGGTCTTGGACAAAAAGTAAAGTCCCATTTTTCAGTAGGGTCCTGAACAGAAAGTAAAGTCCAATTTTTCAGGAGGGTTCTGAACAGAAAGTAAATTCCTATTTTTCAGCAGGGTCCTGATCAGAAAGTAAAATCCCAATTTTCAATAGGGACCTAAACAAAAAGTAAAATCCTATTTTTCAAGAGAGTCCTGAACAAAAAGTCAAGTCCCATTTTTCAGGAGGGTCCTGAACAGAAAAAAAAGTCCTATTTTTCAAGAGGGTCCTAAACAGAAAGTAAAATCCCATTTTTCAGGAAGGTCCTGAACAAAAAGTAAAATCTCATTTTTCAGGAGGGTCCTGAACGAAAGTAAAGTCCCATTTTTTAGGAGGGTCTTGAAAAGAAAGTAAAGTCCTATTTTTCGGGAGGGTCCTGATCAGAAAGTAAAATCCCAATTTTCTGAAGGGCCCTGTACAAAATGTAAAATTCCAATTTTCAGGAGGGTCCAGAACAGAAAGTAAAATCCCATTTTTTAGGAGGATCCTAAACAGAAAGTAAAATCCCATTTTTTAGGAGGGTCTTGAACAGAAAGTAAAATCCCATTTTTCAGGAGTGTTCTGAACATAAAATAAAGTCCCATTTTTCTTGAGGGTCCCGAACAGAATGTAAAGTCCCATATTTCAGGAGGGTCCTAAACAGAAATTGAATTCTCATTTTTCAGAAAAGTCCTGATCATAAAGTAAATTCTCATTTCTCCGGAGGTTCCTGAAAAGAACGTAAAATCCTATTTTTCAGGAGGGTCTGGAATCGAAAGTAAATTCCTAATTTTTAAGAAGGGTCCGAAACAGAGAGTCAAGACCCATTTTTCAGGAGGCCCTTGAATAGAAAGTAAAATCCAATTTTTCAGGAGGGCCTGAACAAAAGTAAAATCCTATTTCTAAGGAGGGTCCTGAATAATAAGTAAAATCTCATTTTCCAGAGGGTCCTGAACTAAACTAAAATCCCATTTATCAGGACGGTCCTGAAAAAAACTAAAATCCCATTTTTTAGGAAGGTCCTGAACAGAAAGTAAAATCCTATTTTTCAGGAGGGTTCTGAACAAAAGTAAAATCCCATTTTTAAGGAGAGACCTGAAAAAAAGTAAAATCTCATTTTTCAAAAGACTCTTGAACAAAAAGTAAAATCCCATTTTTCAAGAGGGTCCTGAACAAAAGTAAAATCCCATTTTTTAGGAGGGTCCTGCACAGAAAGTAAAATCCCATTTTTCAGGAGGGTCCTGAACAAAAGTAAAATCCAATTATTCAGGAGGGTCCTTAACAGGAGGTAAAATCTCATTTTTCAGAAGGGTCCTGAACAGAAAGTCAGGTCCCATTTTTTAGGAGGGTCATGAACAGAAAGTAAAATCCCATTTTTCAGGAGGGTTCTGAATAAAAGTAAAGTCCGATTTTTCAGGAAGATCTTGGACAGAAAGTAAAGTCCCATTTTTCAGTAGGGTCCTGAACAGAAAGTAAAGTTCTATTTTTTAGGAGGGTTCTGAACAGAAAGTAAATCCTATTTTTCAGCAGAGTCCTGATCAGAAAGTAAAATCCCAATTTTCAATTGGGGCCTAAACAGAAAGTAAAATCCCATTTTTCAGGAGGGTCCTGAACAGAAAGTCAAGTCCCATTTTTCAGGAGGGTCCTAAACAGAAAACAAAGTCCTATTTTTTAGGGGGGTCCTAAACAGAAAGAAAAATCCCATTTTTCAGAAAGGTCCTGAACAAAAAGTAAAATCTCATTTTTCAGGAGGGTCCTGAACGAAAGTAAAGTCCCATTTTTTAGGAGGGTCTTGAAAAGAAAGTAAAGTCCTATTTTTCAGGAGGGTCCTGATCAGAAAGTAAAATCCCAATTTTCTGAAGGGCCCTGTACAAAAAGTAAAATCCCATTTTTCAGGAGGGTCCTAAACAGAAAGGAAAGTACAATTTTTCAGGAGGGTCCTGAACAGAAAGTAAAATCCCATTTTTAAAGAGGGTCCTGAACAGAAAGTAAAATCCCATTTTTCATGAGGGTCCTGAACGAAAGTAAAGTCCCAATTTTCAGGAGGGTCCTGAACAGAAAGTAAAGTCCCATTTTTCAGGAGGATCCTTAACAGAAAGTAAAATCCCTTTTTTCAGGAGGGTCCTGAGCAAAAATTAAAATCCCATTTCTCAAGAGGGTCCAGAACAGAAAGTAAAATCCCATTTTTCAGGAGGGTTCTGAACAAAAATTAAAATCCCAATTTTTAGGAGGGCCCTGAATAGAAAGTAAAATCTCATTTTTCAAGAGGGTCCTGAAAAAAGAAAAGTCCCATTTTCCAGGAGGGTTCTGAACAGAAAGTAAAATCCCATTTTTGAGGAGGGCCCTGAATAATAAGTAAAATCCCATTTTCAGGAGGGTCCTGAACTAAACTAAAATCCCATTTATCAAGACGGTCCTGAACTAAACTAAAATCCCATTTTTTAGGAAGGGCCTGAACAGAACGTAAAATCCTATTTTTCAGGAGGGTCCTGAAAAAAGTAAAATCCCATTTTTAAGGAGAGACCTGAAAAAAAGTAAAATCTCATTTTTCAAGAGACTCCTGAACAAAAAGTTAAATCCCATTTTTCAGGAGGGTCCTAAACAAAAATAAAATCCCATTTTTTAGGAGGGTCCTGAACAGAAAGTAAAATCCTATTTTTCAGGAGAGTCCTGAACAAAATTAAAATCCAATTATTCAGGAGGGTCCTGAACAAAAAGTAAAATCTCATTTTTCAGAAGGGTCCTGAACAGAAAGTCAGGTCCCATTTTTTAATAGGGGTCATGAACAAAAAGTAAAATCCCATTTTTCAGGAGGGTCCTGAATAAAAGTAAAGTCCGATTTTTCAGGAGGGTCTTGGACAGAAAGTAAAGTCCCATTTTTCAGTCGGGTCCTGAACAGAAAGTAAAGTCCAATTTTTCAGGAGGGTTCTGAACAGAAAGTAAATTCCTATTTTTCAGCAGGGTCCTGATCAGAAAGTAAAATCCCAATTTTCAATAGGGACCTAAACAGAAAGTAAAGTCCAATTTTTCAGGAGAGTCCTGAACAAAAAGTCAAGTCCCATTTTTCTGGAGGGTCCTGAACAGAAAAAAAAGTCCTATTTTTCAAGAGAGTCCTAAACAGAAAGTAAAATCCCATTTTTCAGGAAGGTCCTGAACAAAAAGTAAAATCTCATTTTTCAGGAGGGTCCTGAACGAAAGTAAAGTCCCATTTTTTAGGAGGGTCTTGAAAAGAAAGTAAAGTCCTATTTTTCGGGAGGGTCCTGATCAGAAAGTAAAATCCCAATTTTCTGAAGGGCCCTGTACAAAAAGTGAAATCCCATTTTTCAGGAGGGTCCGGAACAGAAAGTAAAATCCCATTTTTTAGGAGGATCCTAAACAGAAAGTAAAATCCCATTTTTTAGGAGGGTCTTGAACAGAAAGTAAAATCCCATTTTTCAGGAGTGTTCTGAACATAAAATAAAGTCCTATTTTTCTTGAGGATCCCGAACAGAATGTAAAGTCTCATATTTCAGGAGGGTCCTAGACAGAAATTGAATTCTCATTTTTCAAAAAAGTCCTGATCATAAAGTAAATTCTCATTTCTCCGGAGGTTCCTGAAAAGAACGTAAAATCCAATTTTTCAGGAGGGTCTGGAATCAAAAGTAAATTCCTAATTTTTAAGAAGGGTCCGGAACAGAGAGTCAAGTCCCATTTTTCAGGAGGGCCTTGAATAGAAAGTAAAATCCAATTTTTCAGGAGGGCCTGAACAAAAGTAAAATCCTATTTCTAAGGAGGGTCCTAAATAATAAGTAAAATCTCATTTTCAGGAGGGTCCTGAACTAAACTAAAATCCCATTTATAAGGACGGTCCTGAACCAAACTAAAATCCCATTTTTTAGGAAGGTCCTGAACAGAATGTAAAATCCTATTTTTCAGGAGGGTTCTGAACAAAAGTAAAATCCCATTTTTAAGTAGAGACCTGAAAAAAAGTAAAATCACATTTTTCAAGAGACTCTTGAACAAAAAGTAAAATCCCATTTTTCAGGAGGGTCCTGAACAAAAGTAAAATCCCATTTTTTAGGAGGGTCCTGAACAGAAAGTAAAATCCCATTTTACAGGAGGGTCCTGAACAAAAGTAAAATCCAATTATTCAGGAGGGTCCTGAACAGAAAGTAAAATCTCATTTTTCAGAAGGGACCTGAACAGAAAGTCAGGTCCCATTTTTTAGGAGGGTCATGAACAGAAAGTAAAATCCCATTTTTCGAGAGGGTTCTGAATAAAAGTGAAGTTCGATTTTTCAGGAAGGTCTTGGACAGAAAGTAAAGCCCCATTTTTCAGTTGGGTCCTGAACAGAAAGTAAAGTTCTATTTTTTAGGAGGGTTCTGAACATAAAGTAAAGTCCTATTTTTAAGCAGAGTCCTGGTCAGAAAGTAAAATCCCAATTTTCAATAGGGGCCTAAACAGAAAGTAAAATCCCATTTTTCAGGAGGGTCCTGAACAGAAAGTCAAGTCCCATTTTTCAGGAGGGTCCTAAACAGAAAACAAAGTCCTATTTTTTAGGAGGGTCCTAAACAGAAAGTAAAATCCCATTTTTCAGGAAGGTCCTGAACAAAAAGTAAAATCTCATTTTTCAGGAAGGTCCTGAACTAAAGTAAAGTCCCATTTTTTAGGAGGGTCTTGAAAAGAAAGTAAAGTCCTATTTTTAAGGAGGGTCCTGATCAGAAAGTAAAATCCCAATTTTCTGAAGGTCCCTGTACAAAAAGTAAAATCCCATTTTTCAGGAGGGTCCTAAAATAAAAGAAAAGTCCTATTTTTCAGGAGGGTCCTAAATAGAAAGTAAAATCCCATTTTTAAAAAGGGTCCTGAACAGAAAGTAAAATCCCATTTTTCATGAAGGTCCTGAACGAAAGTAATGTCCCAATTTTCAGGAGGGTCCTGAACAGAAAGTAAAGTCCCATTTTTCAGGGGGGTCCTTAACAGAAAGTAAAGTCCCATTTTTCAGGAGGGTCCTGAGCAAAAATTAAAATCCCATTTCTCAAGAGGGTCCAGAACAGAAAGTAAAATCCCATTTTTCAGGAGGGTCTTGAACAAAAATTAAAATCCCATTTTTTAGGAGGGCCCTGAATAGAAAGTAAAATCTCATTTTTCAAGAGGGTCCTGAAAAAAGAAAAGTCCCATTTTTCAGGAGGGTTCTGAACAGAAAGTAAAATCCCATTTTTGAGGAGGGTCCTGAATAATAAGTAAAATCCCATTAGCAGGAGGGTCCTGAACTAAACTAAAATCCCATTTATCAGGACGGTCCTGAACCAAACTAAAATCCCATTTCTTCGGAAGGTCCTGAACAGAAAGTAAAATGCTATTTTTCAGTAGGGTTCTGAACAAAAGTAAAATCCCATTTTTAAGGAGAGACCTGAAAAAAAGTAAAATCTCATTTTTCAAGAGACTCCTGAACAAAAAGTTAAATCCCATTTTTCAGGAGGGTCCTGAACAAAAATAAAATCCCATTTTTTAGGAGGGTCCTGAACAGAAAGTAAAATCCCATTTTTCAGGAGAGTCCTGAACAAAATTAAAATCCAATTATTCAGGAGGGTCCTGAACAAAATGTAAAATCTCATTTTTCAGAAGGGTCCTGAACAGAAAGTCAGGTCCCATTTTTTAGGAGGGTCATGAACAAAAAGTAAAATCCCATTTTTCAGGAGGGTCCTGAATAAAAGTAAAGTCCGATTTTTCAGGAGGGTCTTGGACAGAAAGTAAAGTCCCATTTTTCAGTAGGGTCCTGAACAAAAAGTAAAGTCCAATTTTTCAGAAGGGTTCTGAACAGAAAGTAAATTCCTATTTTTCAGCAGGGTCCTGATCAGAAAGTAAAATCCCAATTTTCAATAGGGACCTAAACAGAAAGTAAAATCTAATTTTTCAGGAGAGTCCCGAACAGAAAGTCAAGTCCCATTTTTCAGGAGGGTCCTGAACAGAAAAAAAAGTCCTATTTTTCAAGAGGGTCCTAAACAGAAAGTAAAATCCCATTTTTCAGGAAGGTCCTGCACAAAAAGTAAAATCTCATTTTTCAGGAGGGTCCTGAACGAAAGTAAAGTCCCATTTTTTAGGAGGGTCTTGAAAAGAAAGTAAAGTCCTATTTTTCGGGAGGGTCCTGATCAGAAAGTAAAATCCCAATTTTCTGAAGGGGGCCCTGTACAAAAAGTAAAATCCCATTTTTCAGGAGTGTCCTAAACAGAAAGAAAAGTCCTATTTTTCAGGAGGGTCCTGAACAGAATGTAAAATCCCATTTTTAAAGAGGGTCCAGAACAGAAAGTAAAATCCCATTTTTCATTAGGGTCCTGAACGAAAGTAAAGTCCCAATTTTCAGGAGGGTCCTGAACAGAAAGTAAAGTCCCATTTTTCAGGAGGGTCCTTAACAGAAAGTAAAGTCCCATTTTTCAGGAGGGTCCTGAGCAAAATTTAAAATCCCATTACTCTAGAAGGTCCAGAACAGAAAGTAAAATCCCATTTTTCAGGAGGGTCCTGAACAAACATTAAAATCCCATTTTTTAGTTGTGCCCTGAATAAAAAGTAAAAGCTCATTTTTCAAGAGGGTCCTGAAAAAAGAAAAGTCCCATTTTCCAGGAGTGTTCTGAACAGAAAGTAAAATCCCATTTTTCAGGAGGGTCCTGAATAATAAGTAAAATCCCATTTTCAGGAGGGTCCTAAACTAAACTAAAATCCCATTTAACAGGACGGTCCTGAACCAAACTAAAATCCCATTTTTTATGAAGGTCCTGAACAGAACGTAAAATCCCATTTTTAAGGAGAGACCTGAAAAAAAGTAAAATCTCATTTTTAAAGAGACTCCTGAACAAAAAGTTAAATCTTATTTTTCAGGAGGGTCCTGAACAAAAGTAAAATCTCATTTTTTAGGAGGGTCCTGAAAAGAAAGTAAAATCCCATTTTTCAGGAGAGTCCTTAACAAAAGTAAAATCCAATTATTCAGGAGGGTCCTGAACAAAAAGTAAAATATCATTTTTCAGAAGGGTCCTGAACAGAAAGTCAGGTCCCTTTTTTTTGGAGGATCATGAACAGAAAGTAAAATCCCATTTTTCAGGAGAATACTGAATAAAAGTAAAGTCCGATTTTTCAAGAGGGTCTTGGACAGAAAGTAAAGTCCCATTTTTTAGTAGGGTCCTGAACAGAAAGTAAAGTCCAATTTTTCAGGAGGGTTCTGATCAGAAAGTATAGTCCTATTTTTCAGCAGGGTCCTGATCAGAAAGTAAAATCCCAATTTTCAAGAGGGGCCTAAACAGAAAGTAAAATCCCATTTTTCAGGAGAGTCCTGAACAGAAAGTCATGTCCCATTTTTCAGGAGGGTCCTGAATAGAAAAAAAGTCCTATTTTTCAGGAGGGTCCTAAACAGAAAGTAAAATCCCATTTTTCAGGAAGGTCCTGAACAAAAAGTAAAATCTCATTTTTCAGGAAGGTCCTGAACAAAAGTAAAGTCCCATTTTTTAGGAGGGTCTTGAAAAGTAAGTAAAGTCCTATTTTTCAGAAGGGTCCTGATCAGAAAGTAAAATCCCAATTTTCTGAAGGGCCCTGTACAAAAAGTAAAATCTCATTTTTCAGGAAGGTCCTGAACAAAAGTAAAGTCCCATTTTTTAGGAGGGTCTTGAAAAGTAAGTAAAGTCCTATTTTTCAGGAGGGTCCTGATCAGAAAGTAAAATCCCAATTTTCTGAAGGGCCCTGTACAAAAAGTAAAATCCCATTTTTCATGAGGGTCCTAAACAGAAAGAAAAGTCCTATTTCTCAGGAGGATCCTGAATAGAAAGTAAAATCCCATTTTTAAAGAGGGACCTGAACAGAAAGTAAAATCCCATTTTTCATGAGGGTCCTGAACGAACGTAAATTCCCAATTTTCAGGAGGGTCCTGAACAGAAAGTTAAGTCCCATTTTTTAGGAGGGTCCTTAACAGAAAGTAAAGTCCCATTTTTCAGGAGGGTCCTGAGCAAAATTTAAAATCCCATTTCTCAAGAGGGTCCAGAACCAAACGTAAAATCCCACTTTTCAGGAGGGTCCTGAACAAAAATGAAAATCCCATTTTTTAGGAGGGTCCTGAAAAAAGAAAAGTCCCATTTTTCAGGAGGGTTCTGAACAGAAAGTAAAATCCCATTTTTCAGGAGGGTCCTGAATAGAAAGTAAAATCCCATTTTTCAGGAGGGTCCTCAACGAAAGTAAAGTCCCATTTTTCAGGAGGGTCCTGAACAGAAAGTAAAGTCCCATTTTTCAGGAGGGTCCTGAGCAGAATGTAAAATCCCATTTCTCAGGAGGGTCTAGAACAGAAAATAAAATCCCATTTTTTAGGAGGGTCCTGAACAGAAAGTAAAATCCTATTTTTCAGGAGGGTCCTGAACAGAAAGTAAAATCCCATTTTTCAGGAGGGTCATAAACAGAAAGTAAAGTCCCATTTTTCAAGAGGGTCCTAAATATAAATTGAATTCTCATTTTTCAGGAGGGTTCTGAAGAAAAAGTCAATTCTCATTTTTTAGAAGGGTTCTGAATAGAACGTAAAATCCTACTTTTCAGGAGGGTCCTGAACAGAAAATAAATTCTCAATTTTTAAGAAGGGTCCAGAACAGAAAGTCGAGTCCCATTTTTCAGGAGGGTCCTGAATAGAAAGTAAAATTCCATTTTTCAGGAGAGTCCTAAATAGAAGAAAAATCCCATTTTTAAGGAGGGTCCTGAATAAAAAGTAAAATCCCATTTTTCGGGAGGGTCCTAAACAAAAGTAAAGTCCCATTTTTCAGGAGGTTCCAGAACCAAACAAAAATCCTATTTTTTAGGAAGGTCCTGAACATAAAGTAAAATCCCATTTATCAGGAGTGTCCTGAACAAAAGTAAAATCCCATTTTTTAGGAAACACCTGAAAAAAAGTAAAATCACATTTTTCAAGAGACTCCTGAACAAAAAGTAAAATCCCATTTTTCAGGAGGGTCTGGAATCGAAAGTAAATTCCTAATTTTTAAGAAGGGTCCGGAACAGAGAGTCAAGTCCCATTTTTCAGGAGGGCCTGAACAAAAGTAAAATCCTATTTCTAAGGAGGGTCCTGAATAATAAGTAAAATCTCATTTTTAGGAGGGTCCTGAACTAAACTAAAATCCCATTTATAAGGACGGTCCTAAACCAAACAAAAATCCCATTTTTTAGGAAGGTCCTGAACAGAATGTAAAATCCTATTTTTCAGGAGGGTTCTGAACAAAAGTAAAATCCCATTTTTAAGTAGAGACCTGAAAAAAAGTAAAATCACTTTTTTCAAGAGACTCTTGAACAAAAAGTAAAATCCTATTTTTCAGGAGGGTCCTGAACAAAAGTAAAATCCCATTTTCTAGGAGGGTCCTGAACAGAAAGTAAAATCCCATTTTTAAGGAGGGTCCTGAACAAAAGTAAAATCCAATTATTCAGGAGGGTCCTGAACAGAAAGTAAAATCTCATTTTTCAGAAGGGACCTGAACAGAAAGTCAGGTCCCATTTTTTAGGAGGGTCATGAACAGAAACTAAAATCCCATTTTTCGAGAGGGTTCTGAATAAAAGTAAAGTCCGATTTTTCAGGAAGGTCTTGGACAGAAAGTAAAGCCCCATTTTTCAGTAGGGTCCTGAACAGAAAGTAAAGTTCTATTTTTTAGGAGGGTTCTGAACAGAAAGTAAAGTCCTAATTTTCAGCAGAGTCCTGATCAGAAAGTAAAATCCTAATTTTCAATAGGGGCCTAAACAGAAAGTAAAATCCCATTTTTCAGGAGGGTCCTGAACAGAAAGTCAAGTCCCATTTTTCAGGAGGGTCCTAAACAGAAAAAAAAGTCCTATTTTTTAGGAGGGTCCTAAACAGAAAGTAAAATCCCATTTTTCAGGAAGGTCCTGAACAAAAAGTAAAATCTCATTTTTCAGGAAGGTCTTGAACGAAAGTAAAGTCCCATTTTTTAGGAGGGTCTTGAAAAGAAAGTAAAGTCCTATTTTTAAGGAGGGTCCTGGTCAGAAAGTAAAATCCCAATTTTCTGAAGGTCCCTGTACAAAAAGTAAAATTCCATTTTTCAGGAGGGTCCTAAACAGAAAGAAAAGTCCTATTTTTCAGGAGGGTCCTGAATAGAAAGTAAAATCCCATTTTTAAAGAGGGTCCTGAACAGAAAGTAAAATCCCATTTTTCATGAGGGTCCTGAACGAAAGTAAAGTCCCAATTTTCAGGAGGGTCCTGAACAGAAAGTAAAGTCCCATTTTTCAGGGGGGTCCTTAACAGAAAGTAAAGTCCCATTTTTCAGGAGGGTCCTGAGCAAAAATTAAAATCCCATTTCTCAAGAGGGTCCAGAACAGAAAGTAAAATCCCATTTTTCAGGAGGGTCCTGAACAAAAATTAAAATCCCATTTTTTAGGAGGGCCCTGAATAGAAAGTAAAATCTCATTTTTCAAGAGGGTCCTGAAAAAAGAAAAGTCCCATTTTTCAGGAGAGTTCTGAACAGAAAGTAAAATCCCATTTTTGAGGAGGGTCCTGAATAATAAGTAAAATCCCATTAGCAGGAGGGTCCTGAACTAAACTAAATTCCCATTTATCAGGACGGTCCTGAACCAAACTAAAATCCCATTTTTTAGGAAGGTCCTGAACAGAAAGTAAAATCCTATTTTTCAGTAGGGTTCTGAACAAAAGTAAAATCCCATTTTTAAGGAGAGACCTGAAAAAAAGTAAAATCTCATTTTTCAAGAGACTCCTAAACAAAAAGTTAAATCCCATTTTTCAGGAGGGTCCTGAACAGAAATAAAATCCCATTTTTTAGGAGGGTCCTGAACAGAAAGTAAAATCCCATTTTTCAGGAGAGTCCTGAACAAAATTAAAATCCAATTATTCAGGAGAGTCCTGAACAAAATTAAAATCCAATTATTCAGGAGGGTCCTGAACAAAAAGTAAAATCTCATTTTTCAGAAGGGTCCTGAACAGAAAGTCAGGTCCCATTTTTTAGGAGGGTCATGAACAAAAAGTAAAATCCCATTTTTCAGGAGGGTCCTGAATAAAAGTAAAGTCCGATTTTTCAGGAGGGTCTTGGACAGAAAGTAAAGTCCCATTTTTCAGTAGGGTCCTGAACAAAAAGTAAAGTCCAATTTTTCAGAAGGGTTCTGAACAGAAAGTAAATTCCTATTTTTCAGCAGGGTCCTGATCAGAAAGTAAAATCCCAATTTTCAATAGGGACCTAAACAGAAAGTAAAATCCAATTTTTCAGGAGAGTCCTGAACAGAAAGTCAAGTCCCATTTTTCAAGAGGGTCCTGAACAAAAAAAAAATTCCTATTTTTCAAGAGGGTCCTAAACAGAAAGTAAAATCCCATTTTTCAGGAAGATCCTGCAAAAAAAGTAAAATCTCATTTTTCAGGAGGGTCCTGAACAAAAGTAAAGTCCCATTTTTTAGGAGGGTCTTGAAAAGAAAGTAAAGTCCTATTTTTCGGGAGGGTCCTGAATAGAAAGTAAAATCTCATTTTTCAAGAGGGTCCTGAAAAAAGAAAAGTCCCATTTTTCAGGAGGGTTCTGAACAGAAAGTAAAATCCCATTTTTGAGGAGGGTCCTGAATAATAAGTAAAATCCCATTAGCAGGAGGGTCCTGAACTAAACTAAAATCCCATTTATCAGGACGGTCCTGAACCAAACTAAAATCCCATTTTTTAGGAAGGTCCTGAACAGAAAGTAAAATCCTATTTTTCAGTAGGGTTCTGAACAAAAGTAAAATCCCATTTTTAAGGAGAGACTTGAAAAAAAGTAAAGTCTCATTTTTCAAGAGACTCCTGAACAAAAAGTTAAATCCCATTTTTCAGGAGGGTCCTGAACAAAAATAAAATCCCATTTTTTAGGAGGGTCCTGAACAGAAAGTAAAATCCCATTTTTCAGGAGAGTCCTAAACAAAATTAAAATCCAATTATTCAGGAGGGTCCTGAACAAAAAGTAAAATCTCATTTTTCAGAAGGGTCCTGAACAGAAAGTCAGGTCCCATTTTTTAGGAGGGTCATGAACAAAAAGTAAAATCCCATTTTTCAGGAGGGTCCTGAATAAAAGTAAAGTCCGATTTTTCAGGAGGGTCTTGGACAGAAAGTAATGTCCCATTTTTCAGTAGGGTCCTGAACAAAAAGTAAAGTCCAATTTTTCAGAAGGGTTCTGAATAGAAAGTAAAATCCTACTTTTCAGCAGGGTCCTGATCAGAAAGTAAAATCCTAATTTTCAATAGGGACCTAAACAGAGAGTAAAATCCAATTTTTCAGGAGAGTCCTGAACAGAAGTCAAGTCCCATTTTTCAGGAGGGTCCTGAACAGAAAAAAAAGTCCTATTTTTCAAGAGGGTCCTAAACAGAAAGTAAAATCCCATTTTTCAGGAAGGTCCTGCACAAAAAGTAAAATCTCATTTTTCAGGAGGGTCCTGAACGAAAGTAAAGTCCCATTTTTTAGGAGGGTCTTGAAAAGAAAGTAAATTCCTATTTTTCGGGAGGGTCCTGATCAGAAAGTAAAATCCCAATTTTCTGAAGGGGTCCCTGTACAAAAAGTAAAATCTCATTTTTCAGGAGTGTCCTAAATAGAAAGAAAAGTCCTATTTTTCAGGAGGGTCCTGAACAGAAAGTAAAATCCCAATTTTAAAGAGGGTCCAGAACAGAAAGTAAAATCCCATTTTTCATGAGGGTCCTGAACGAAAGTAAAGTCCCAATTTTCAGGAGGGTCCTGAACAGAAAGTAAAGTCCCATTTTTCAGGAGGGTCCTAATCAGAAAGTAAAGTCCCATTTTTCAGGAGGGTCCTGAGCAAAATTTAAAATCCCATTACTCTAGAGGGTCTAGACAGAAAGTAAAATCCCATTTTTCAGGAGGGTCCTGAACAAACATTAAAATCCCATTTTTTAGGAGGGCCCTGAATAGAAAGTAAAATCTCATTTTTCAAGAGGGTCCTGAAAAAAGAAAAGTCCCATTTTCCAGGAGTGTTCTGAATAGAAAGTAAAATCCCATTTTTCAGGAGGGTCCTGAATAATAAGTAAAATCCCATTTTCAGGAGGGTCCTGAACTAAACTAAAATCCCATTTAACAGGACGGTCCTGAACCAAACTAAAATCCCATTTTTTATGAAGGTCCTGAACAGAACGTAAAATCCAATTTTTCAGGAGGGTCCTGAAAAAAGTAAAATCCCATTTTTAAGGAGTGACCTGAAAAAAAGTAAAATCTCATTTTTCAAGAGACTCCTGAACAAAAAGTTAAATCTTATTTTTCAGGAGGGTCCTGAACAAAAGTAAAATCCCATTTTTTAGGAGGGTCCTGAAAAGAAAGTAAAATCCCATTTTTCAGGAGAGTCCTGAACAAAAGTAAAATCCAATTATTCAGGAGGGTCCATAACAGAAAGTAAAATATCATTTTTCAAAAGGGTCCTGAACAGAAAGTCAGGTCCCTTTTTTTTAGAGGATCATGAACAGAAAGTAAAATCCCATTTTTCAGGAGAGTACTGAATAAAAGTAAAGTCCGATTTTTCAGGAGGGTCTTGGACAGAAAGTAAAGTCCCATTTTTCAGTAGGGTCCTGAACAGAAAGTAAAGTCCAATTTTTCAGGAGGGTTCTGATCAGAAAGTATAGTCCTATTTTTCAGCAGGGTCCTGATCAGAAAGTAAAATCCCAATTTTCAAGAGGGGCCTAAACAGAAAGTAAAATCCCATTTTTCAGGAGAGTCCTGAACAGAAAGTCATGTCCCATTTTTCAGGAGGGTCCTAAACAGAAAAAAAGTCCTATTTTTCAGGAGGGTCCTAAACAGAAAGTAAAATCCCATTTTTCAGGAAGGTCCTGAACAAAAAGTAAAATCTCATTTTTCAGGAAGGTCCTGAACAAAAGTAAAGTCCCATTTTTTAGGAGGGTCTTGAAATGTAAGTGAAGTCCTATTTTTCAGGAGGGTCCTGATCAGAAAGTAAAATCCCAATT
The DNA here is from genome assembly GCA_030864215.1 of Capsicum pubescens. NCBI lineage: Eukaryota > Viridiplantae > Streptophyta > Magnoliopsida > Solanales > Solanaceae > Capsicum > Capsicum pubescens. The sequence goes on from CM061542.1 coordinate 281,505,649, forward strand.
TTCTGAAGGGCCCTGTACAAAAAGTAAAATCTCATTTTTCAGGAAGGTCCTGAACAAAAGTAAAGTCCCATTTTTTAGGAGGGTCTTGAAAAGTAAGTAAAGTCCTATTTTTCAGGAGGGTCCTGATCAGAAAGTAAAATCCCAATTTTCTGAAGGGCCCTGTACAAAAAGTAAAATCCCATTTTTCATGAGGGTCCTAAACAGAAAGAAAAGTCCTATTTTTCAGGAGGGTCCTGAACAGAAAGTAAAATCCCATTTTTAAAGAGGGACCTGAACAGAAAGTAAAATCCCATTTTTCATGAGGGTCCTGAACGAAAGTAAAATCCCAATTTTCAGGAGGGTCCTGAACAAAAAGTAAAGTCCCATTTTTCAGGAGGGTCCTTAACAGAAAGTAAAGTCCCATTTTTCAGGAGGGTCCTGAGCAAAATTTAAAATCCCATTTCTCAAGAGGGTCCAGAACCAAACGTAAAATCCTACTTTTCAGGAGGGTCCTGAACAAAAATTAAAATCCCATTTTTTAGGAGGGCCCTGAATAGAAAGTAAAATTTCATTTTTCAAGAGGGTCCTGAAAAAAGAAAAGTCCCATTTTTCAGGAGGGTTCTGAACAGAAAGTAAAATCCCATTTTTCAGGAGGGTCCTGAATAGAAAGTAATATCCCATTTTTCAGGAGGGTCCTCAACGAAAGTAAAGTCCCATTTTTCAGGAGGGTCCTGAACAGAAAGTAAAGTCCCATTTTTCAGGAGGGTCCTGAGCAGAAAGTAAAATCCCATTTCTCAGGAGGGTCTAGAACAGAAAATAAAATCCCATTTTTTAGGAGGGTCCTGAACAGAAAGTAAAATCCTATTTTTCAGGAGGGTCCTGAACAGAAAGTAAAATCCCATTTTTCGGGAGGGTCATAAACAGAAAGTAAAGTCCCATTTTTCAAGAGGGTCCTAAAGATAAATTGAATTCTCATTTTTCAGGAGGGTTCTGAAGAAAAAGTCAATTCTCATTTTTTACAAGGGTTCTGAATAGAACGTAAAATCCTACTTTTCAGGAGGGTCCTGAACAGAAAGTAAATTCTCAATATTTAAGAAGGGTCCAGAACAGAAAGTCGAGTCCCATTTTTCAGGAGGGTCCTGAATAGAAAGTAAAATTCCATTTTTCAGGAGAGTCCTAAATAGAAGAAAAATCCCATTTTTAAGGAGGGTCCTGAATAAAAAGTAAAATCCCATTTTTCGGGAGGGTCCTAAATAAAAGTAAAGTCCCATTTTTGAGGAGGTTCCAGAACCAAACAAAAATCCTATTTTTTAGGAAGGTCCTGAACATAAAGTAAAATCCCATTTATCAGGAGTGTCCTGAACAAAAGTAAAATTCCATTTTTTAGGAAACACCTGAAAAAAAGTAAAATCTCATTTTTCAAGAGACTCCTGAACAAAAAGTAAAATCCGATTTTTCAGGAGGGTCTGGAATCGAAAGTAAATTCCTAATTTTTAAGAAGGGTCCGGAACAGAGAGTCAAGTCCCATTTTTCAGGAGGGCCTTGAATAGAAAGTAAAATCCAATTTTTCAGGAGGGCCTGAACAAAAGTAAAATCCTATTTCTAAGGAGGGTCCTGAATAATAAGTAAAATCTCATTTTCAGGAGGGTCCTGAACTAAACTAAAATCCCATTTATAAGGACGGTCCTGAACCAAACTAAAATCCCATTTTTTAGGAAGGTCCTGAACAGAATGTAAAATCCTATTTTTCAGGAGGGTTCTGAACAAAAGTAAAATCCCATTTTTAAGTAGAGACCTGAAAAAAAGTAAAATCACTTTTTTCAAGAGACTCTTGAACAAAAAGTAAAATCCTATTTTTCAGGAGGGTCCTGAACAAAAGTAAAATCCCATTTTCTAGGAGGGTCCTGAACAGAAAGTAAAATCCCATTTTTAAGGAGGGTCCTGAACAAAAGTAAAATCCAATTATTCAGGAGGGTCCTGAACAGAAAGTAAAATCTCATTTTTCAGAAGGGACCTGAACAGAAAGTCAGGTCCCATTTTTTAGGAGGGTCATGAACAGAAACTAAAATCCCATTTTTCGAGAGGGTTCTGAATAAAAGTAAAGTCCGATTTTTCAGGAAGGTCTTGGACAGAAAGTAAAGCCCCATTTTTCAGTAGGGTCCTGAACAGAAAGTAAAGTTCTATTTTTTAGGAGGGTTCTGAACAGAAAGTAAAGTCCTAATTTTCAGCAGAGTCCTGATCAGAAAGTAAAATCCTAATTTTCAATAGGGGCCTAAACAGAAAGTAAAATCCCATTTTTCAGGAGGGTCCTGAACAGAAGGTCAAGTCCCATTTTTCAGGAGGGTCCTAAACAGAAAAAAAAGTCCTATTTTTTAGGAGGGTCCTAAACAGAAAGTAAAATCCCATTTTTCAGGAAGGTCCTGAACAAAAAGTAAAATCTCATTTTTCAGGAAGGTCTTGAACGAAAGTAAAGTCCCATTTTTTAGGAGGGTCTTGAAAAGAAAGTAAAGTCCTATTTTTAAGGAGGGTCCTGGTCAGAAAGTAAAATCCCAATTTTCTGAAGGTCCCTGTACAAAAAGTAAAATTCCATTTTTCAGGAGGGTCCTAAACAGAAAGAAAAGTCCTATTTTTCAGGAGGGTCCTGAATAGAAAGTAAAATCCCATTTTTAAAGAGGGTCCTGAACAGAAAGTAAAATCCCATTTTTCATGAGGGTCCTGAACGAAAGTAAAGTCCCAATTTTCAGGAGGGTCCTGAACAGAAAGTAAAGTCCCATTTTTCAGGGGGGTCCTTAACAGAAAGTAAAGTCCCATTTTTCAGGAGGGTCCTGAGCAAAAATTAAAATCCCATTTCTCAAGAGGGTCCAGAACAGAAAGTAAAATCCCATTTTTCAGGAGGGTCCTGAACAAAAATTAAAATCCCATTTTTTAGGAGGGCCCTGAATAGAAAGTAAAATCTCATTTTTCAAGAGGGTCCTGAAAAAAGAAAAGTCCCATTTTTCAGGAGAGTTCTGAACAGAAAGTAAAATCCCATTTTTGAGGAGGGTCCTGAATAATAAGTAAAATCCCATTAGCAGGAGGGTCCTGAACTAAACTAAATTCCCATTTATCAGGACGGTCCTGAACCAAACTAAAATCCCATTTTTTAGGAAGGTCCTGAACAGAAAGTAAAATCCTATTTTTCAGTAGGGTTCTGAACAAAAGTAAAATCCCATTTTTAAGGAGAGACCTGAAAAAAAGTAAAATCTCATTTTTCAAGAGACTCCTAAACAAAAAGTTAAATCCCATTTTTCAGGAGGGTCCTGAACAGAAATAAAATCCCATTTTTTAGGAGGGTCCTGAACAGAAAGTAAAATCCCATTTTTCAGGAGAGTCCTGAACAAAATTAAAATCCAATTATTCAGGAGAGTCCTGAACAAAATTAAAATCCAATTATTCAGGAGGGTCCTGAACAAAAAGTAAAATCTCATTTTTCAGAAGGGTCCTGAACAGAAAGTCAGGTCCCATTTTTTAGGAGGGTCATGAACAAAAAGTAAAATCCTATTTTTCAGGAGGGTCCTGAATAAAAGTAAAGTCCGATTTTTCAGGAGGGTCTTGGACAGAAAGTAAAGTCCCATTTTTCAGTAGGGTCCTGAACAAAAAGTAAAGTCCAATTTTTCAGAAGGGTTCTGAACAGAAAGTAAATTCCTATTTTTCAGCAGGGTCCTGATCAGAAAGTAAAATCCCAATTTTCAATAGGGACCTAAACAGAAAGTAAAATCCAATTTTTCAGGAGAGTCCTGAACAGAATGTCAAGTCCCATTTTTCAAGAGGGTCCTGAACAAAAAAAAAATTCCTATTTTTCAAGAGGGTCCTAAACAGAAAGTAAAATCCCATTTTTCAGGAAGATCCTGCAAAAAAAGTAAAATCTCATTTTTCAGGAGGGTCCTGAACGAAAGTAAAGTCCCATTTTTTAGGAGGGTCTTGAAAAGAAAGTAAAGTCCTATTTTTCGGGACGGTCCTGATCAGAAAGTAAAATCCCAATTTTCTGAAGGGGGCCCTGTACAAAAAGTAAAATCCCATTTTTCAGGAGTGTCCTAAACAGAAAGAAAAGTCCTATTTTTCAGGAGGGTCCTGAACAGAAAGTAAAATCCCATTTTTAAAGAGGGTCCAGAACAGAAAGTAAAATCCCATTTTTCATGAGGGTCCTGAACGAAAGTAAAGTCCCAATTTTCAGGAGGGTCCTGAACAGAATGTAAAGTCCCATTTTTCAGGAGGGTCCTTAACAGAAAGTAAAGTCCCATTTTTCAGGAGGGTCCTGAGCAAAATTTAAAATCCCATTACTCAAGAGGGTCCAGAACAGAAAGTAAAATCCCATTTTTCAGGAGGGTCCTGAACAAACATTAAAATCCTATTTTTTAGGAGGGCCCTGAATAGAAAGTAAAATCTCATTTTTCAAGAGGGTCCTGAAAAAAGAAAAGTCCCATTTTCCAGGAGTGTTCTGAACAGAAAGTAAAATCCCATTTTTCAGGAGGGTCCTGAATAATAAGTAAAATCCCATTTTCAGGAGGGTCCTGAACTAAACTAAAATCCCATTTAACAGGACGGTCCTGAACCAAACTAAAATCCCATTTTTTATGAAGCTCCTGAACAGAACGTAAAATCCGATTTTTCAGGAGGGTCCTGAAAAAAGTAAAATCCCATTTTTAAGGAGAGACCTGAAAAAAAGTAAAATATCATTTTTCAAGAGACTCCTGAACAAAAAGTTAAATCTTATTTTTCAGGAGGGTCCTGAACAAAAGTAAAATCCCATTTTTTAGGAGGGTCCTGAAAAGAAAGTAAAATCCCATTTTTCAGGAGAGTCCTGAACAAAAGTAAAATCCAATTATTCAGGAGGGTCCTGAACAAAAAGTAAAATATCATTTTTCAGAAGGGTCCTGAACAGAAAGTCAGGTCCTTTTTTTTTGGAGGATCATGAACAGAAAGTAAAATCCCATTTTTCAGGAGAGTACTGAATAAAAGTAAAGTCCGATTTTTCAGGAGGGTCTTGGACAGAAAGTAAAGTCCCATTTTTCAGTAGGGTCCTGAATAGAAAGTAAAGTCCAATTTTTTAGGAGGGTTCTGATCAGAAAGTATAGTCCTATTTTTCAGCAGGGTCCTGATCAGAAAGTAAAATCCCAATTTTCATGAGGGGCCTAAACAGAAAGTAAAATCCCATTTTTCAGGAGAGTCCTGAACAGAAAGTCATGTCCCATTTTTCAGGAGGGTCCTGAACAGAAAAAAAAGTCCTATTTTTCAGGAGGGTCCTAAACAGAAAGTAAAATCCCATTTTTCAGGAAAGTCCTGAACAAAAAGTAAAATCTCATTTTTCAGGAAGGTCCTGAACAAAAGTAAAGTCCCATTTTTTAGGAGGGTCTTGAAAAGTAAGTGAAGTCCTATTTTTAAGGAGGGTCCTGATCTGAAAGTAAAATCCCAATTTTCTGAAGGGCCCTGTACAAATAGTAAAATCTCATTTTTCAGGAAGGTCCTGAACAAAAGTAAAGACCCATTTTTTAGGAGGGTCTTGAAAAGTAAGTAAAGTCCTATTTTTCAGGAGGGTCCTGATCAGAAAGTAAAATCCCAATTTTCTGAAGGGCCCTGTACAAAAAGCAAAATCCCATTTTTCATGAGGGTCCTAAACAGAAAGAAAAGTCCTATTTTTCAGGAGGGTCCTGAACAGAAAGTAATATCCCATTTTTAAAGAGGGACCTGAACAGAAAGTAAAATCCCATTTTTCATGAGGGTCCTAAACGAAAGTAAAGTCCCAATTTTCAGGAGGGTCCTGAACAGAAAGTAAAGTCCCATTTTTCAGGAGGGTCCTTAACAGAAAGTAAAGTCCCATTTTTCAGGAGGGTCCTGAGCAAAATTTAAAATCCCATTTCTCAAGAGGGTCCAGAACAAAACGTAAAATCCCACTTTTCAGGAGGGTCCTGAACAAAAATTAAAATCCCATTTTTTAGGAGGGCCCTGAATAGAAAGTAAAATTTCATTTTTCAAGAGGGTCTTGAAAAAAGAAAAGTCCCATTTTTCAAGAGGGTTCTGAACAGAAAGTAAAATCCCATTTTTCAGGAGGGTCCTGAATAGAAAGTAAAATCCCATTTTTCAGGAGGGTCCTCAACGAAAGTAAAGTCCCATTTTTCAGGAGGGTCCTGAACAGAAAGTAAAGTCCCATTTTTCAGGAGGGTCCTGAGCAGAAAGTAAAATCCCATTTCTCAGGAGGGTCTAGAACAGAAAATAAAATCCCATTTTTTAGGAGGGTCCTGAACAGAAAGTAAAATCCCATTTTTCATGAGGGTCCTGAACGAAAGTAAAATCCCAATTTTCAGGAGGGTCCTGAACAAAAAGTAAAGTCCCATTTTTCAGGAGGGTCCTTAACAGAAAGTAAAGTCCCATTTTTCAGGAGGGTCCTGAGCAAAATTTAAAATCCCATTTCTCAAGAGGGTCCAGAACCAAACGTAAAATCCTACTTTTCAGGAGGGTCCTGAACAAAAATTAAAATCCCATTTTTTAGGAGGGCCCTGAATAGAAAGTAAAATTTCATTTTTCAAGAGGGTCCTGAAAAAAGAAAAGTCCCATTTTTCAGGAGGGTTCTGAACAGAAAGTAAAATCCCATTTTTCAGGAGGGTCCTGAATAGAAAGTAAAATCCCATTTTTCAGGAGGGTCCTCAACGAAAGTAAAGTCCCATTTTTCAGGAGGGTCCTGAACAGAAAGTAAAGTCCCATTTTTCAGGAGGGTCCTGAGCAGAAAGTAAAATCCCATTTCTCAGGAGGGTCTAGAACAAAAAATAAAATCCCATTTTTTAGGAGGGTCCTGAACAGAAAGTAAAATCCTATTTTTCAGGAGGGTCCTGAACAGAAAGTAAAATCCCATATTTCAGGAGGGTCATAAACAGAAAGTAAAGTCCCATTTTTCAAGAGGGTCCTAAAGATAAATTGAATTCTCATTTTTCAGGAGGGTTCTGAAGAAAAAGTCAATTCTCATTTTTTAGAAGGGTTCTGAATAGAACGTAAAATCCTACTTTTCAGGAGGGTCCTGAACATAAAGTAAATTCTCAATATTTAAGAAGTGTCCAGAACAGAAAGTCGAGTCCCATTTTTCAGGAGGGTCCTGAATAGAAAGTAAAATTCCATTTTTCAGGAGAGTCCTAAATAGAAGAAAAATCCCATTTTTAAGGAGGGTCCTGAATAAAAAGTAAAATGTCATTTTTTGGGAGGGTCCTAAACAAAAGTAAAGTCCCATTTTTCAGGAGGTTCCAGAACCAAACAAAAATCCTATTTTTTAGGAAGGTCCTGAACATAAAGTAAAATCCCATTTATCAGGAGTGTCCTGAACAAAAGTAAAATCCCATTTTTTAGGAAACACCTGAAAAAAAGTAAAATCTCATTTTTCAAGAGACTCTTGAACAAAAAGTAAAATTCCATTTTTCAGGAGGGTCCTGAACAAAAAGTAAAATCCCATTTTTCAGGAGGGTCCTGAACAAAGGTAAATTCCTATTATTCAGGAGGGTCTTGAACAGAAAGTAAAATCTCATTTTTCAGAAGGGTCCTGAACAGAAAGTAAAACCCCATTTTTTAGGAGGGTCCTGAATAGAAAGTAAAATCCCATTTTTCAGTAGGGTCTTGAACAGAAAGTAAAGTCCCATTTTTCAGGAGGGTCCTGAACAGAAAGTAAAGTCCTTTTTTTAGCAGGTTCCTGAAAATAACGTACAATCCTATTTTTCAGGAGGGTCCGGAATCAAAAGTAAATTCCCAATTTTTAAGAAGGGTCCGGAACAGAGAGTCAAGTCCCATTTTTTAGGAGGTTCTTGAATAGAAAGTAAAATCCTATTTTTCAGGAGGGTCCTGAACAGAAGTAAAATCCTATTTTTAAGGAGGGTCCTGAATAAAAAGTAAAATCCCATTTTTTAGGAAGGTCCTGAACAGAAACTAAAATCCCATTTTTCAGGAGAGTCCTGAAAAATAGTAAAATCCCATTTTTTAGGAGAGACCTGAAAAAATTAAAATCTCATTTTTTAAGAGACTCCTGAACAAAAAGTAAAATCCCATTTTTCAGGAGGGTCTTGAACCAAATTAACATCCCATATTTTAGGAGGGTACTGAAAAAAAAGTAAAATCCAATTTTTCAGGAGGATCCTGAACAAAAGTAAAATCCTATTATTCAGGAGGGTCCTGAACAGAAAGTAAAATCTCATTTTGCATAAGGGTCCTGAACAGAAAATAAAATACCATTTTTTCAGGAGGGTCCTGAATAGAAAGTAAAGTCTCATTTTTCAAGAGTGTCCTGGAAAGAAAGTAAAGTCCCATTTTTAAGGAGGGTCCTGAACAGAAAGTAAAATCCCATTTTTTAGGAGGGTCCTGAACAGAAAGTAAAGTCCCATTTTTCTGGAGGGTCCTGAACAGAAAGTAAAGTCCTTTTTTTTATCAGGGTCCTGAACATAAAGTAAATTCTCATTTTTCAGGAGGTTCCTGAAAAGAACGTACAATCCTATTTTTCAGGAGGGTCTGGAATCGAAAGTAAATTCCCAATTTTAAAGAAGGGTCAGGAACAGAGAGTCAAGTCCCATTTTTCCGGAGGGTCTTGAATACAAAGTAAAATCCTATTTTTTAGGAGGGTCCTGAACAGAAGTAAAATCCAATTTTTAAAGAGGGTCCTGAATCAAAAGTAAAATCCCATTTTTTAGGAGAGACCTGAAAAAAATTAATATCTAATTTTTCAAGAGATTCCTTAACAAAAGGTAAAATCCTATTTTTCAGGAGGGTCCTGAACAAAAGTAGCATCCCATATTTTAAGAGGGTCCTGAACAGAAAGTAAAATCCCATTTTTCAGGAGGGTCCTGAACAAAAGTAAAATCCTATTATTCAGGAGGGTCCTGAACAGAAAGTAAAATCTCATTTTGCAGAAGGGTCCTGAACAGAAAGTAAAATCCCATTTTTAGGATGGTCCTGAACAGAAAGTAAAATCCCATTTTTCAGGAGTGTCCTTAACAGAAAGTAATATCCCATTTTTTAGGAGGGTCCTGAATTGAAAGTAATGTCCCATTTTTCAGGAGGGTCCTGGAAAGACAGTAAAGTCCCATTTTTCAGGAGGGTCCTGAACAGAAAGTAAAATCCCATTTTACAGGAAAATTCTGAACAAAAAGTAAAGTCCTATTTTTCAGCAGGGTCCTGATCAGAAAGTAAAATCCCAATTTTCAGAAGGGTCCAAAACAGAAAGTAAAATCCCATTTTTCAGGATGGTCCTAAATTGAAAGTAAAGTCCCATTTTTCAGAAGGGTCCTGAACGAAAGTATAGTCCAATTTTTCAGGAGGGACCTGGAAAGAAAGTAAAGTCCTATTTTTTAGGAGGGTCCTGATCAGAAAGTAAAATCATAATTTTCCAGAGGGCCCTGAACAGAAAGTAATATCCTATTTTTCAGGGGGGTCCTGATAGAAAGTAAAGTCCAATTTTTTAGGAGGGTGCTGAACAGAAAGTAAAATACCATTTTTCAGGAGGGTCCTGAACAGAAAGTAAAATTCCATTTTTCAGGAGGGTCCTGAACGAATGTAAAGTCCTATTTTTCAGGAGGGTTCTGAACATAAAGTAAAGTCCCATTTTTCAGGAGGGACCTGAATAGAAAGTAAAGTCCCATTTTTCAGGAGGGTCCTGAGCAAAAAGTAAAATCCCATATCTCAGGAGGGTCCAGAACAAAAACTAAAATCCTATTTTTCAGGACGGTCCTGAACAGAAAGTAAAATCCAATTTTTTAGGAGGTTCCTGGACAGAAAGTAAAATCCCATTTTTCAGGAGAATCCTAAACAGAAAGTAAAGTCCCATTTTTTAGGAGGGTCCAAATTATAAATTGAATTCTTATTTTTCAGCAAGGTCCTGAATAGAAAATAAATTCTTATTTTTTAGAAGGGTCCTGAACAGAATGTAAACTCCTATTTTTCGGGACGGTCCTGAACAGAAAGTAAATTCCCAATTTTAAAGAAGGGTCCGGAACAGAAAGTCAGGTCTCATTTTTCAGGAGGGTCCTGAATAGAAAGTAAAATCCTATTTTTTAGGAGGGGCCTGAATAAAACTAAAATCCCATTTTTAAGGAGGGTCCTGAATAAAAAGTAAAATTCAATTTTTCGGGAAGGTTCTGAACAAAAGTAAAATCATATTTTTCAGGAGGGTCCTGAACCAAACTAAAATCCTATTTTTTAGTAAGGTCCTGAACAGAAAGTAAAATCTCATTTTTCAGGAGGGTTCTGAAAAAAAGTAACATCCCATTTTTTATGAAAGACCTGAAAAATAGTAAAATCTCATTTTTCAAGAGACTCCTGAACAAAAAGTAAAATCCCATTTTTAAGGAGGGTCCTGAACAAAAGTACAATCCCATTTTTCAGTAGGGTCCTGAACAAAAAGTAAAATCCCATATTTCAGGAGGGGCCTGAACAAAAGTAAAATCCTATTATTCAGGAGGGTCCTTAATTGATATTAAAATCTCATTTTCAGAATGGTCCTGAACAGAAAGTAAAACCCCATTTTTCAGGAGAGTCCTGAACAGAAAGTAAAATCCTATTTTTCAAGAGAGTCCTGAAGAGAAAGTAAAAACTCATTTTTCAGAAGGGTCCCTAACAGAAAGTAAAGTCCCATCTCTCAGGAGGGTCCTGAATAGAAAGTAAAGTCTCATTTTTCTTGAGGATCCTGTACAGAAAGTAATATCCCATTTTTTAAGAGGGTCCTGAACAGAAAGTAATATCCCTTTTTTTAAGAGAGTCCTGAACAGAAAGTAAAATCCCATCTTTCAGGAGTGTCCTGAACAGAAAGTAGAATCCCATTTTTTAGGAGGGTCCTGAACGAAAGTAAAGTCCCATTTTTCAGGAGGGTCCTGAACAGAAAGTAAAGTCCTATTTTTCAGGAGGGTCCTGATCAGAAAGTAAAATCCCAATTTTCAGAAGGGTCCTGAATAGAAGTAAAGTCTAATTTTCAGGAGGTTCCTGAACAGAAAGTAAAATCCCTTTTTTCAGGAGAGTCCTGAACAGAAAGTAAAATACTATTTTTCAGGAAGGTCGTGAACGAAAGTAAAGTCCTATTTTTCAGGAGGGTCCTGAGCAGAATGTAAAGTCCCATTTTTCAGAAGAGTCCTGTACAGAAAGTAAAGTCCCAATTTTTAGGAGAGTCGTGATCTGAAAGTAATATCCCATTTTTCAAGAGAGTCCTGAACGTAAAGTAAAATCTCATTTTTCAAGAGGGTCCTGAACAGAAAGTAAAATCCCATTTTTCAGGAGGGTTCTGGACAGAAAGTAAAGTCCCATTTTTCTGGAGGGTCCTGTACAGAAAGTAAAGTCCCATTTTCCAGGAAGATCCTGAACAGAAAGTAAAATCCTATTTTTCAAGAGGATCCTGAGCAGAAAGTAAAGTCTCATTTTTCAGGTCGGTCCTGAACAGAAATTAAATTATTATTTTTCAGGAGGGCCCTGAACAGAATGTAAAATCTTATTTTTCAGGAGGATCCTGAACAGAAAGTAAATTCTCATTTTTTTAGGAGGGTTCGAAATAGAAAGTCAAGTCCCATTTTTCAAGAGGGTCCAGAATAGAAAGTAAAATCCCATTTTTAGGAGGATCCTGAACAGAAGTAAAATCCCATTTTTAAGGAGGGTACTGAATGAAAAGTAAATTCCCATATATCAGGAGGGTCCTAAATAAAAGTAAAATCCCATTTTTCAGGAGGGTCCTGAACGAAACTAAAATCCCATTTTTGAGGAAGGTCCTGAACAAAAAGTAAAATCCTCTTTTTCAAGAGTGTCCTGAACAAAAGTAAAATCAAATTTTTAAGGAGAGACCTGAAAAAAAGTAAAATCTCATTTCAAGAGAGTCCAAAAAAAAAGGTAAAATTCCATTTTTCAGGAGGGTCCTGAACAAAAGTTAAATACCATTTTTCAGGAGGGTCCTGAACAGAAAGTAAAATCCCATTTTTTTCAGGAGGGTCCTGAACAAAAGTGAAATTCTATCATGCAGGAGGGGCCCGAACAAAAAGTAAAATCTCATTTTTTAGGAGGGTCCTTAACAGAAAGTAAAATCCTATTATTTAGGAGGGTCCTGAACAGAAAGTAAAATCCCATTTTTTTGGAGGGTCCTGAACAGAAAGTAAAATCCCATTTTTCAGGAGGGTCCTAAACAAAAGTAAAATCCTATTTTTTAGGAGGGTCTTGAACAGAAAGTAAAATCCCATTATTTAGGAGGGTCCTGAACAGAAAGTAAAATCCCATTTTTCAGGAGGGTCCTGAACAGAAAGTAAAGTCCTATTTTTCAGGATCGTCCAAAACATATATTGAATTCTTATTTTTCAGGAGGGTCTTGTACAGAAAGTAAATTCTCAGTTTTTAGAAGGGTCCTGAACAGAACATAAAATCCTATTTTTCAGGAGGGTCCTAAACAGAAAATAAAATCCCTTTTTTCAGGAGGGTCCCTAAAAAAAGTAAAATCCTATTTTTTAGGAGGGTACTGAACAGAAAGTAAAATCCCATTATTGGGAGGGTCCTGAACAGAAAGTAAATTCTCATTTTTCAGGAGGGTCCTGAACAAAAAGAAAAATCCCATTTTTCAGGAGGGTCCTGAACAAAGGTAAAATCCTATTATTCAGGAGGGTCTTGAACTGAAAGTAAAATCTCATTTTTCAAAAGGGACCTGAACAGAAAGTAAAACCCCATTTTTTAGGAGAGTCCTGAACAGAAAGTAAAATCCCATTTTTCAGTAGGGTTCTGAACAAAAAGTAAAGTCCCATTTTTCAGGAGGGTCCTGAACCGAAAGTAAAGTCCCATTTTTCAAAAGGGTCCTGAACAGAAAGTAAATTCCTATTTTTCAGAAGGGTCCTGAACCGAAAGTAAAGTCCCATTTTTCAGAAGTGTCCTGAACAGAAAGTGAAGTCCTTTTTTTTAGCAGGGTCATGAACATAAAGTAAATTCTCATTTTTCAGGAGGTTCCTGAAAAGAACGTAAAATCCTATTTTTCAGGAGGGTCCGGAATCGAAAGTAAATTCCCAATTTTTAAAAAAGGTCCGGAACAGAGAGTCAAATCCCATTTTTCAGGAGGGTCTTGAATAGAATGTAAAATCCTATTTTTCAGGATGGTCCTGAACAGAAGTGAAATCCTATTTTTAAGGAGGGTCCTGAATAAAATTAAAATCCCATTTTTTAGGAAGGTCCTGAATAGAAACTAAAATCCTATTTTTCAGGAGGGTCCTGAACAATAGTAAAATCCCATTTTTAAGGATAGACCAAAAAAAAATCAAAATCTCATTTTTCAATAGACTCCTGATCAAAAAGTAAAATCTCATTTTTCAGGAGGGTCTTGAACAAAAGTAACATCCTATATTTTAGGAGGGTCCTGAGCAGATAGTAAAATCCCTTTTATCAAGAGGGTCCTGAACTAAAGTAAAATCCTATTATTCAGGAGGGTCCTGAACAGAAAGTAAAATGTCAGTTTGCAGAAGGGTCCGAAACAGAAAGTAAAATCCCATTTTTTAGGAGGGTCCTGAACAGAAAGTAATATCCCATTTTTCAGGAGGGTCCTGAATAGAAAGTAAATTCCCATTTTTCAGGAGGGTCCTGGACAGAAAGTAAAGTCCCATTTTTCAAGAAGGTCATGAACAAAAAGTAAAATCCCATTTTTCAGGAAAATTCTAAACAGAAAGTAAAGTCCTATTTTTCAGCAGGGTCCTGATCAGAAAGTAAAATCCGAATTTTCAGGACGGTCCTAAACAGAAAGTAAAATCCCATTTTTCAGGATGGTCCTAAAGAGAAAGTAAAGTCCAATTTTTCAGAAGGGTCCTGAACAGAAAGTAAAATCCCATTTTTCAGGAAGGTCCTGAACGAAAAGTAAAATCCCATTTTTCAGGAGGGTCCAGAACGAAAGTATAGTCCAATTTTTCAGGAGGGTCCTGGAAAGAAAGTAAAGTCCTATTTTTCTAGAGGGTCCTGATCAGAAAGTAAAATCCCAATTTTCTGGAGGTCCCTGAACAGAAAGTAATATCCCATTTTTCAGGAGGGTCCTAATAGAAAGAAAAGTCCAATTTTTCAGAAGGGTCATGAACAAAAAGTAAAATACCATTTTTCAGGAGGGTCCTGAACAGAAAGTACAATTCCATTTTTCAGGAGGGTCCTGAACGAAAGTAAAGTCCTATTTTTCAGGAGGGTCCTGAATAGAAAGTAAAGTCCCATTTTTCAAGAGGGTCCTGAGCAGAAAGTAAAATCCCATTTTTCAAGAGAGTCCAGAACAGAAAGTAAAATCCCATTTTCGAGGAGGGTCCTGAACAGAAAGTAAAATCCCATTTTTTAGGAGGGTCTTGAGAAGAAAGTAAAATCCCATTTTTCAGGAGAGTCCTAAACAGAAATGAAAGTCCCATTTTTCCGGAGGGTCCAAAACATAAATTGAATTCTCATTATTCAGCAGTGTCCTGAACAGAAAGTAAATTCTCATTTTTTAGAAAGGTCCTGAACAGAACGTAAAATACTATTTTTCGATTGGGTCCTGAACAGAAAGTAATTTCCCAATTTTTAAGAAGGGTTCGGAACAGAAAGTCATGTCCTATTTTTAATGAGGGTCCTGAACAAAAGTTAAATCCTATTTTTAAGGAGGGTCCAAAACAAGAAGTAAAATCCCAATTTTTAGGAGGGTCCTAAAATAAATTAAAATCCTATTATTCAGGAGGGTCCTGAACAGAAAGTAAAATCTCATTTTCAGAAGGGTCCTGCACAGAAAGTAAAACCCCATTTTTCAGGAGGGTCTTGAATAGAAAGTAAAATCTCATTTTTCAGAAGGGCCCTAAACAAAAAGTAAAGTCCCATTTCTCAGGAGGGTCCTGAACAGAAAGTAAAGTCTCATTTTTTAGGAGGGTCCTGAACAGAAAGTAAAGTCCCATTTTTCAGCAGGGTCCTGAACAGAAAGTAAAGTCTCATTTTTCATGAGGGTCCTATATAGAAAGTAAAATCCTATTTTTTAAGAGGGTCCTGAACTGAAAGTAATATCCCATTTTTTAGGAGGGTCCTGAACAGAAAGTAAAATCCCATCTTTCAAGAGGGTCCTGAACAGAAAGTAAAATCCCATTTTTCTGGAGAGTTCTGAACAGAAAGTAAAATCCTATTTTTCAGGAGAGTCGTGAACGAAAGTAAAGTCCCATTTTTCAGGAGGATCCTAAACAAAAAGTAAAATCCCATTTTTCGGATGAGTCCTGAACATAAAGTAAAGTCCCATTTTTTAGGAGGGTCCTGATCAGAAAGAAGAATCCCATTTTTCAGGAGGGTTCTAAACATAAAGTAAAATCCCATTTTTCAGAAGGGTCCTGAACCGAAAGTAAAATCCTATTTTTCAGGAGAGTTCTGGAAAGAAAGTAAATTCCCATTTTTCTGGAGGGTCCTGTACAGAAAGTAAAGTCCCATTTTTCAGGAGGGTCCTGAAAGGAAAGTAAAATCCCATTATTCAAGAGGACCCTGAGCAGAAAGTAAAGTCTCATTTTTCAGGTCGGTCCTGAACATAAAGTAAATTATTATTTTTCAAGAGGGCCCTGAACAGAATGTAAAATCCTATTTTTCAAGAGGATCTTGAACAGAAAGTAAATTCCCATTTTTCAGGAGGGTCCGAAATAGAAAGTCTAGTCCCATTTTTCAGGAGGGTCCTAAATAGAAAGTAAAATCCCATTTTTCAGGAGGATCCTGAACAGAAGTAAAATCTCATTTTTAAGGAGGGTACTAAAGAAAAATTAAATTCCCATTTTTAAGGAGGGTTCTTAACTAAAAAAAATCTCATTATTCAGGAGTGTCCTGAACGAAACTAAAATCCCATTTTTTAGAAAGGTCCTGAACAGAAAGTAAAATCCTTTTTTTCAAGAGTGTCCTGAACAAAAGTAAAATCCCATTTTTAAGGACAGTCCTAAAAAAAAGTTAAATCTCATTTCAAGAGACTCCTGAACAAAAAGTAAAATCTCATTTTTCAGGAGGGTCCTGAACAAAAGTTAAATCCCATTTTTCAGGAGGGTCCTGAACAGAAAGTAAAATCCCATTTTTTTCAGAAGGGTCCTGAACAAAAGTGAAATCCTATTATGCAGAAGGGGCCTGAACATAAAGTAAAATCTCATTTTTCAGGAGGGTGCTAAACAGAAAGTAAAATCCTATTTTTTAGGAGGGTCCTAAACAGAAAGTAAAATCCCATTTTTTAGGAGGGTTCTGAACAGAAAGTAATATCCCATTTTTCAGGAGGGTCCAAAACAAAAGTAAAATATTATTTTTTAGGAGGGTCCTGAACAGAAAGTAAAATCTCATTATTCAGGAGGGCCCTGAACAGAAAGTAAAATACCATTTTTTAGAATGGTCCTGAACAGAAAGTAAAGTCCCATTTTTCAGGATCGTCCAAAACATAAATTGAATTCTCATATTTCAGGATGGTCCTGAACAGAAAGTAAATTCTCATTTTTTAGAAGGGTCCTGAACAGAACGTAAAATCCTATTTTTAAGGAGGGTCCTAAACAGAAAGTAAATTCCCAATTTTTAGAAGGGTCTTGAACAAAAAGTAAAATCCCACTTTTCAGGATGGTCCTGAACAAAAATAAAATCCCATTTTTTCGGAGGGTCCTAAACAAAAGTTAAATCCTATTTTTCAAGAGGTTCCTGAACAGAAAGTAAAATCCCATTTTTTTCAGGAGGGTCCTGAACAAAAGTAAAATCCTATTATTTAGGATAGGCCTGAACAGAAAGTAAAATCTCATTTTTCAGTAGGGTCCTAAACAGAAAGTAAAATCCTATTATTCAGGAGGGTCCTGAACATAAAGTAAAATCCCATTTTTCAGGAGGGTCCTGAACAAAAGTAAAATCCCATTTTTAAGGACAGTCCTAAAAAAAAAGTTAAATCTCATTTCAAGAGACTCCTGAACAAAAAGTAAAATCTCATTTTTCAGGAGGGTCCTGAACAAAAGTTAAATCCCATTTTTCAGGAGGGTCCTGAACAGAAAGTAAAATCCCATTTTTTTCAGAAGGGTCCTGAACAAAAGTGAAATCCTATTATGCAGAAGGGGCCTGAACATAAAGTAAAATCTCATTTTTCAGGAGGGTGCTAAACAGAAAGTAAAATCCTATTTTTTAGGAGGGTCCTAAACAGAAAGTAAAATCCCATTTTTTAGGAGGGTTCTGAACAGAATGTAATATCCCATTTTTCAGGAGGGTCCAAAACAAAAGTAAAATATTATTTTTTAGGAGGGTCCGGAACAGAAAGTAAAATCTCATTATTCAGGAGGGCCCTGAACAGAAAGTAAAATACCATTTTTTAGAATGGTCCTGAACAGAAAGTAAAGTCCCATTTTTCAGGATCGTCCAAAACATAAATTGAATTCTCATATTTCAGGATGGTCCTGAACAGAAAGTAAATTCTCATTTTTTAGAAGGGTCCTGAACAGAACGTAAAATCCTATTTTTAGGGAGGGTCCTGAACAGAAAGTAAATTCCCAATTTTTAGAAGTGTCTTGAACAAAAAGTAAAATCCCACTTTCAGGATGGTCCTGAACAAAAATAGAATCCCATTTTTTCGGAGGGTCCTAAACAAAAGTTAAATCCCATTTTTCAAGAGGTTCCTGAACAGAAAGTAAAATCCCATTTTTTTCAGGAGGGTCCTGAACAAAAGTAAAATCCTATTATTTAGGATAGGCCTGAACAGAAAGTAAAATCTCATTTTTCAGTAGGGTTCTAAACAGAAAGTAAAATCCTATTATTCAGGAGGGTCCTGAACATAAAGTAAAATCCCATTTTTCAGGAGGGTCCTGAACAAAAGTAAAATCCCATTTTTCAGGAGGGTTCTGAATGAAATTAAAATCCCATTTTTCAGGAGGGTCCTGAACAGAAAGTAAAGTCCCATTTTTCAGGATGGTCCTGAACAGAAAGTAAAGTCCCATTTTTCAGGAGGGTCCAAAACATAAATTGAATTTTCATTTTTCAAGAGGGTCCTGAACAGAAAGTAAATTCTCATTTTTTAGAACGGTCCTGAACAAAACGTAAAATCCTATTTTTTGGGAGGGTCCTGAACAGAAAGTAAATTCCCAATTTTTAGAAGGGTCTTGAACAAAAAGTAAAATCCCCTTTTTCAGGATGGTCCTAAACAAAACTAAAATCCTATTTTTTCGGAGGGTCCTTAACAGAAAGTAAAATCCCATTTTTTAGGAAGATCCTGAACAGAAAGTAAAATCCCATTTTCATGGGGGTCCTGAACAAAATTAAAATACCATTTTTCTGGAGGGTCCTGAACAAAAGTAAAATCCTATTTTTTAGGAGGGTCCGGAACAGAAAGTAAAATCCCATTTTTCAGGTGTGTTCTGAACAGAAAGTAAAGTCCCATTTTTCTGGAGGGTCCTGAACAGAAAGTAAAGTCCCTTTTTTCAGGAGGGTCTTGAACAGAAATTGAATTCTAATTTTTCAGGAGGGTCCTGAACAGAAAGTAAATTCTCATTTTTCAGGAGGGTCCTAAACAGAACGTAAAATCCTATTTTTCAGGAGAGTCCTGAACAGAAAGTAAAATCCTAATTTTCTAGAGGGTCTTGAACAAAAAGTAAAGTCCAATTTTTTGGGAGGGTCCTGAACAGAAAGTAAAATCATATTTTTCAGAAGGGTCCTGAATAGAAAGTAAAATCCCATTTTTCAGGAGGGTCCTGAAAAGAAGTAAAGTCCCATTTTTCAGGAGGG
Organism: Capsicum pubescens; assembly: GCA_030864215.1. Taxonomy (NCBI): domain Eukaryota; kingdom Viridiplantae; phylum Streptophyta; class Magnoliopsida; order Solanales; family Solanaceae; genus Capsicum; species Capsicum pubescens. Next base: position 281,524,330 of record CM061542.1, read on the forward strand.
TCCTGAATAAAAAGTAAAATCCCATTTTTCAGGAGGGTCCTGAACAGAAATTAAAATCCTATTTTTTAAGAGGTGCCTGAACAGGAAATAAAATCTCATTTTTCTAGAGGGTTCTGAACAGAAAGTAAATTACTATTTTTTAGGAGGGTCCTAAACAGAAAGTAAAGTCCCATTTTTCATGAGGGTCCTGAATAGAAATTGAATTCTCATTTTTCAGGAGGGTCCTTAACAGAAGGTAAATTCTCATTTTTTAGGAGGGTCCTGAACAGAAATTAAAGTCCCATTTTTCAGGAGGGTCCTGAACAGAAATTGAATTCTCATTTTTCTGGAGGGTCCTGAACAGAAGGTAAATTCTTATTTTTCAGGAGGGTCCTGAACATAACGTAAAATCCTATTTTTCAGGAGGGTCCTGAACCGAAAGTAAATTCCCATTTTTTAGGTGGGTCCTGAACAGAAAGTCAAGTTCCATTTTTTAGGAGAGTCCTGAACATAAAGTAAAATCTCATTTTACAGGAAGGTCCTGAATAAAAGTAAAATCCTATTTTAAAGGAGGGTCTTGAATAGAAACTAAAATCCCATTTTTCAGGAGGGTCCTGAACAAAAGTATAATCCCATTTTTTAGGAAGGTCTTGAACCAAACTAAAATCCCATATTTTAGGAAAGTCCAGAACAGAAAGTAAAATCCCATTTTTCAGGAGGGTCCTGAACAAAAGTAAAATCCCAGTTTTAAGGAGAGTCCTGAAAAAAAGTAAATTCTCATTTTTCAAGAGACTCCTGAACATAAAGTAAAATCCCATTTTTCAGGAGGGTCCGGAACAAAAGTAAAATCCCATTTTTCAGGAGGGTCCTGAACAAAAAGTAATATCCCATTTTTCAGAAGGGCCCTGATCAAAAGTAAAATCCTATTATTCTGGAGTGTCCTGAACAGAAAGTAAAATATCATTTTTTAGGATGGTCCTGAACAGAATGTAAAATCCTATTTTTTAGGAGGATCCTGGACAGAAAATAAAATCCTATTTTTCAGGAGGGTTCTGAATAGAAAGTAAAATTCCATTATTCAGGAGGGTCCTGGAAAGAAGTAAAATCCCATTTTTCAGGGGGGTCATGAATAGAAAGTAAAATCCCATTTATCAGGAGGGTCCTGAACAAAACTAAAATGCTATTTTTCAGAAGGGCCTTGAACAGTAAGAAAAATCCCATTTTTTAGGGGGGTCCTGAATAGAAAATAAAGTCCTATTTGTTCAGCAGGGTCCTGAACAGAAATCTTAATTCCATTTTTCAGGAGGGTCCTGAGAAGAAACTAAAATCCTATTTTTCTGGAAGGTCCTGAACAGAAACTAAAATCCCATTTTTCAGAAAGGTCCTGAACAGAAAGTAAAGTCCCATTTGTCAGGAGGGTCCTGAATAGAAAGTAAAATCCCATTTTTCAGAAAGGTCCTCAACAGAAAGAAAAGTCCCATTTTTCAGGAGGATCCTGAACAGAAAATAAAATCCTATTTTTTTAGGAGAGTCCTGAACAAAAAGTAAAATCCTATTTTTCAAGAGGGTCCTGAAAAGAAAGTGAAGTCCCATTTTTTTGGAAGTTCCTAAATAGAAAGTAAAGTCCTATTTTTTAGGAGGGTCCATAATAGAAAGAAAAATCCTATTTTTCAGGAGGTTCCTGAACAGAATGAAAAATCCCATTTTTCAAGAGAATCCTGAACCAAAAGTAAAGTTTGACTTTTTAGGAGGGTCCTGAACAGAAATTGAATTCTTATTTTTAGGAGGGTCCTGGACAAAAAGTAAATTCTCATTTTTCAGGAGGGTCCTGAACGGAAAGTAAATTCTCATTTTTCAGGAGGGTCCTGAATAGAAAGTAAAATCTCATTTTTCTGAAGGGTCCTGAACAAAAATTAAAGTCTCATTTCTCAGGAGGGTCCTGAGCAGAAAGTAAAGTATAATTTTTCAGGAGGGTCCTGAACAGAAAGTAAAGTCTTATTTTTCAGCAGGGTCCTGTACAGAAAGTAAAATCCCATTTTTTAAGAGGGTCTTGAACAAAAAGTAATGTCCTATTTTTTAGGAGGGTCTTGAAAAGAAAGCAAAATCTAATTTTTCAGGAGGGTCCTGAACCGAAAGTAAAATCCCATTTTTCAGGAGGGTCCAAAACAGAAAGTAAATACGTATTTTTTAGGAGAGTCCTGAACAGAAAGTAAAATCATATTTTTTCGGAGGGTCCAGAACAGAAAGTAAAGTCCCATTTCTTAAGAGGGGCATGAACAGAAAGTAAAATCACATTTCTCAGGAGGGTCCTGAATAGAAAGTAAAATCCCATTTTTCAGGAGGGTCCTGAAAAAAACTAAAATCCCATTTTTCAGCAGGGTCCTGAATAGAAAGTAAAATACCATTTTTCAAGAGGGTCCTGAACAGAAAGTAAAATCCTATTTTTTAGGAGCGTCCTGAACAGAAAGTAATATCCCATTATTCAGAAGGGTTCTGAATAGAAAGTAAAGTCCCATTTTTCTAGAGGGTCCTAAACAGAAAGTAAAGTCCTATTTTTACGTAGGGTCCTGAACAGAAACTGAATTCTCATTTTTCAGGAGGGTCCTGAGAAGAAAGTAAATTCTTATTTTTCAGGAGAGTCCTGAACAGAACCTTAATTCTTATTTTTCAGGAGGGTCCTAAATCGAAAGTAAATTCCTATTTTTTAGGAGTGTCCTGAACAGAAAGTCAAGTCCCATTTTTCAGGAGGGTCCTGAACAGAAAGTAAAATCCCATTTCAGGAGGGTCCTGAACAGAAATAAAATCCTATTTTTAAGAAGGGTCCTGAATAGAAAGTAAAATCCCATTTTTCAGGAGGGTCCTGAACAAAAGTAAAATCCAATTTTTTAGGAGGGTCCTGAACCAATCAAAAATCTTATTTTTTAGGAAGCTCCTAAACAGAAAGTATTATCCCATTTTTCAGGAAGGTCCTGAACGAAAAGTAAAATCCCATTTTTCAGGAGGGTCCTGAACGAATGTATAGTCCAATTTTTCAGGAGGGTCCTGTAAAGAAAGTAAAGTCCTATTTTTCAGGAGGGTCCTGATCAGAAAGTAAAATCCCAATTTTCCGGAGGGCCCTGTAAAGAAAGTAATATCCTATTTTTCAGGAGGGTCCTGATAGAAAGAAAAGTCCCATTTTTCAGGAGGGTCCTGAACAGAAAGTAAAATACCATTTCTCAGGAGGGTCCTGAACAGAAAGTATATTTCCAATTTTCAGGAGGGTCCTGAACGAAATTAAAGTCCTATTTTTCAGGAGGGTCTGAACATAAAGTTAAGTCCCATTTTACAGGAGGGTCCTGAATAGAAAGTAAAGTCCCATTTTTCAAGAGGGTCCTGAGCAGAAAGTAAAATCCCATTTTTCAGGAGAGTCCAGAACAGAAAGTAAAATCCCATTTTTCAGGAGGGTCCTGAACAGAAAGTAAAATCCTATTTTTCAAGAGTGTACTGAACAAAAGTAAAATCCCATTTTTAAGGAGAGAACTAAAAACAAGTAAAATCTCATTTAAAGAGACTCCTGAACAAAAAGTAAAATCCCATTTTCAGGAGTGTCCTGAACAAAAGTTAAATCCCATTTTTCTGCAAGGTCCTGAGTTGAAAGTAAAATCCCATTTTTTTCAGGAGGGTCCTGAACAAAAGTAAAATCCTATTATGCAGGAGGGGCCTTAACATAAAGTAAAATCTCATTTTTTAGGAGGGTCCAAACAGAATGTAAAATCCTATTTTTTAGGAGGGTCTTGAACAGAATGTAAAATCTCATTTTTAGGAGGGTTCTGAACACAAAGTAAAATCCCATTTTTCAGGAGGGTCCTAAACAAAAGTAAAATCTTATTTTTTAGGAGGGTCCTGAACAGAAAGTAAAATCCCATTATTCAGGATAGGCCTGAACAGAAAGTAAAATCCCATTATTCAGGATAGGCCTGAACAGAAAGTAAAATCCTATTATTCAGGATAGGCCTGAACAGAAAGTAAAATCTCATTCTTCAGTAGGGTCCTAAACAGAAAGTAAAATCCTATTATTCAGGAGGGTCCTGAACAGAAAGTATAATCCCATTTTTCAGGAGGGTCCTGAAAAAAAGTAAAATCACATTTTTCAGGATGGTTATGAATGAAAGTAAAATCCCATTTTTCAGGAGGGTCCTGAACAAAAAGTAAAGTCCCATTTTTCAGGATGGTCCTGAACAGAAAGTAAAGTCCCATTTTTCAGGAGGGTCCAAAACATAAATTGAATTTTAATTTTTCAAGAGGGTCCTGAACAGAAAGTAAATTCTCATTTTTTAGAAGGGTACTGAACAAAACGTAAAATCCTATTCTTTGGGAGGGTCCTGAACAGAAAGTAAATTCCCAATTTTTAGAAGGGTTTTGAACAAAAAGTAAACTCCGCTTTTTCAGGATGGTCCTAAACAAAACTAAAATCTTATTTTTTCGGAGGGTCCTGAACAGAAAGTAAAATCCCATTTTTCAGGAAGATCCTGAACAGAAAGTAAAATCCCATTTTCAAAAGGGTCCTGAACAAAATTAAAATACCATTTTTCAGAAGGGTCCTGAACAAAACTAAAATCCTAATTTTTAGGAGGGTCCGAAACAGAAAGTAAAATCCCATTTTTCAGGAGGGTTCTGAACAGAAAGTAAAGTCCCATTTTTCTGGAGGGTCCTGAACAGAAAGTAAAGTCCCTTTTTTCAGGAGGGTCTTGAACAGAAATTGAATTCTAATTTTTCAGGAGGGTCCTGAACAGAAAGTAAATTCTCATTTTTCAGGAGGGTCCTAAACAGAACGTAAAATCCTATTTTTCAGGAAAGTCCTGAACAGAAATTAAAATCCTATTTTTCTAGAGGGTCTTGAACAAAAAGTAAAGTCCCATTTTTTAGGAGGGTCCTGAACAGGAAGTAAAATCATATTTTTCAGGAGGGGCCTGAATAGAAAGTAAAATCCCATTTTTCAGGAGGGTCCTGAAAATAAGTAAAGTCCCATTTTTCAGAAGGGTCCTAAATAAAAAGTAAAATCCAATTTTTCAGGAGAGTCCTGAACAGAAAGTAAAATCCTATTTTTTAAGAGGGACCTGAACAGGAAATAAAATCTCATTTTTCTAGAGGGTTCTGATCAGAAAGTAAAGTACTATTTTCCAGGAGGGTCCTAAACAGAAAGTATAGTCCCATTTTTCAGAAGGGTCCTTAACAGAAATTGAATTCTCATTTTTCAGGAGGGTCCTTAACAGAATGTAAATTCTCATTTTTTAGGAGGGTCCTGAACGGAAAGTAATGTCCCATTTTTCAGGAGGGTCCTGAACAGAAGGTAAATTCTTATTTTTCAGGAGGGTCCTGAACATAACGTAAAATCCTATTTTTTAGGAGGGTCATGAACCGAAAGTAAATTCCCATTTTTTAGGTGGGTCCTGAACAGAAAGTCAAGTTCCATTTTTTAGGAGGGTCCTGAACAGAAATTAAAATCTCATTTTACTGGAAGGTCCTGAACAAAAGTAAAATCCTATGTTTAAGGAGGGTCTTGAATAGAAACTAAAATCCCATTTTTCAGGAAGGTCCTGAACCAAACTAAAATCCCATTTTTTAGGAAGGTCCTGAACAGAAAGTAAAATCCTATTTTTCAGGAGGGTCCTGAAAATATGTAAAATCCCAGTTTTAAGGAGAGTCCTGAAAAAAGTAAAATCTCATTTTTCAAGAAACTCCTGAACATAAAGTAAAATCTCATTTTTCAGGAGGGTCCGGAACAAAAGTAAAATCCCATTTTTCAGGAGGGTCCTGAATAAAAAGTAATATCCCATTTTTCAGGAGGGTCCTGAACAAAAGTAAAATCCTATTATTCTTGAGGGTCCTGAACAGAAAGTAAAATTTCATTTTTTAGGAGGGTTCTGAACAAAATGTAAAATCCTATTTTTTAGGAGGGTCCTGAAAGAAAATAAAATCCTATTTTTCAGGAGGTTTCTGAATAGAAAGTAAAATCCCATTATTCAGGAGGGTCCTGAAAAGAAGTAAAATCCCATTTTTCAGGATTTTCCTGAATAGCAAGTAAAATCCCATTTTTCAGGAGGCTCCTGAACAAAAGTAAAATGCTATTTTTTAGAAGGGCCTTGGACAGGAAGAAAAATCCCATTTTTTAGGAGGGTCCTGAACAGAAAATAAAGTCCTATTTTTTCAGGAGGAACCTGAACAGAAAGTTTAATTCCATTTTTCAGGAGGGTCCTGAGCAGAAACTAAAATCTTATTTTTCAGGAAGGTCCTGAACAGAAAGTAAAATCCCATTTTTCAGAAAGGTCCTGAACAGAAAGTATAGTCCCATTTGTCAGAAAGGTCCAGAATAGAAAGTAAAATCCCATTTTTAAGAAAGGTCCTGAACAAAAAGAAAAGTCCCATTTTTCAGGAGAATCCTGAACATAAAATAAAATCCTATTTTTTGAGGAGAGTCCTGAACAAAAAGTAAAATCCTATTTTTCAGGAAGGTCCTGAAAAGAAAGTAAAGTCCCATTTTTCAGGAAGGTCCTGAATAGAAAGTAAAGTCCCATTTTGTAGGAGGGTCCATAATAGAAAGAAAAATCCTATTTTTCAGGAGGTTCCAGAACAGAGTGAAAAATCCCATTTTTCAGGAGAATCCTGAGCCAAAAGTAAAGTCCGATTTTTTAGGTGGGTCCTGAACAAAAATTGAATTCTTATTTTTCAGGAGGGTCCTTGACAGAAAGTAAAATCCTATTTTTCCGTAGGGTCCTGAACAGAAAGTAATGTCCCATTTTTTAGGAGGGTCATGAACAGAAAGTAAAATCACATTTTTCAGGAGGGTCCTAAATAGAAAGTAAAATCTCATTTTTTAGGAGGGTCCTGAAAAAAAGTAAAATCCCATTTTTCAGGAGGGTCCTGAATAGGAAGTAAAATACCATTTTTCAGGAGGATCCTGAACAGAAAGTAAAATCCCATTTTTTAGGAGCGTCCTGAACAGAAAGTAATATCCGATTTCTCAGAAGGGTTCTGAACAGAAAGTAAAGTCCCATTTTTCTGGAGGGTCCTAAACAGAAAGTAAAGTCCCATTTTCAGAAGGGTCCTGAACAGAAATTGAATTCTCATTTTTCAGGAGGGTCCTTAGCAGAAAGTAAATTCTTATTTTTCAGGAGAGTCCTGAACAGAACCTTAATTCTTATTTTTTAGGAGGGTCCTAAATCGAAAGTAAATTCCCATTTTTTAGGAGTGTCCTGAACAGAAAGTCAAGTCCCATTTTTCAGGAGGGTCCTGAACAGAAAGTAAAATCCCATTTCAGAAGGGTCCTGAACAGAAATAAAATCCTATTTTTAAGGAGAGTCCTGAATAGAAAGTAAAATCCCATTTTTTCAGGAGGGTCCTGAACAAAAGTAAAATCCCATTTTTTAGGAGGGTCCTGAACCAATCAAAAATCTTATTTTTTAGGAAGCTCCTGAATAGAAAGTATTATCCCATTTTTCAAGAAAGTCCTGAACGAAAAGTAAAATCCCATTTTTCAGGAGGGTCCTGAACGAACGTATAGTCCAAATTTTCAGGTGGGTCCTGGAAAGAAAGTAAAGTCCTATTTTTCAGGAGGGGCCTGATCAGAAAGTAAAATCCTAATTTTTCGGTGGGCCCTGAATAGAAAGTAATATCCCATTTTTCAGGAGGGTCCTGATAGAAAGAAAATCCCATTTTTCATGAGGGTCCTGAACAGAAAGTAAAATACCATTTCTCAGGAGGGTCCTGAACAGAAAGTATATTTCCAATTTTCAGGAGGGTCCTGAACGAAATTAAAGTCCTATTTTTCAGGAGGGTCTGAACATAAAGTTAAGTCCCATTTTTCAGGAGGGTCCTAAATAGAAAGTAAAGTCCCATTTTTCAAGAGGGTCCTGAGCAGAAAGTAAAATCCAATTTTTCAGGAGAGTCTAGAACAGAAAGTAAAATCCCATTTTTCAGGAGGGTCCTGAACAAAAGTAAAATCCTATTATTCTTGAGGGTCCTGAACAAAAAGTAAAATTTCATTTTTTAGGAGGGTCCTGAACAAAATGTAAAATCCTATTTTATAGGAGGTTTCTGAATAGAAAGTAAAATCCCATTATTCAGGAGGGTCCTGAAAAGAAGTAAAATCCCATTTTTCAGGATTTTCCTGAATAGCAAGTAAAATCCCATTTTTCAGGAGGCTCCTGAACAAAAGTAAAATGCTATTTTTTAGAAGGGCCTTGGACAGGAAGAAAAATCCCATTTTTTAGGAGGGTCCTGAAAAGAAAATAAAGTCCTATTTTTTCAGGATGGACCTGAACAGAAAGCTTAATTCCATTTTTCAGGAGGGTCCTGAGGAGAAACTAAAATGTTATTTTTCAGGAAGGTCCTGAACAGAAAGTAAAATCCCATTTTTCAGGAAGGTCCTGAACAGAAAGTAAAGTCCCATTTGTCAGAAAGGTCCTGAATAGAAAGTAAAATCCTATTTTTCAGAAAGGTCCTTAACAGAAAGAAAAGTCCCATTTTTCAGGAGGATCCTGAACATAAAATAAAATCCTATTTTTTGAGGAGAGTCCTGAACAAAAAGTAAAATCCTATTTTTCAGGAAGGTCCTGAACAGAAAGTAAAGTCCCATTTTTCAGGAAGGTCCTGAGTAGAAAGTAAAGTCCCATTTTGTAGGAGGGTCCATAATAGAAAGAAAAATCCTATTTTTCAGGATGTTCCAGAACAGAGTGAAAAATCTTATTTTTCAGGAGAATCCTGAGCCAAAAGTAAAGTCCGATTTTTTAGGTGGGTCCTGAACAAAAATTGAATTCTTATTTTTCAGGAGGGTCCTTGACAGAAAGTAAAATCCTATTTTTCCAGAGGGTCCTGAACAGAAAGTAATGTCCCATTTTTTAGGAGGGTCATGAACAGAAAGTAAAATCACATTTTTCAGGAGAGTCCTGAATAGAAAGTAAATTCACATTTTTCAGGAGGGTCCTGAAAAAAAGTAAAATCCCATTTTTCAGGAGGGTCCTGAATAGGAAGTAAAATACCATTTTTCAGGAGGATCCTGAAAAGAAAGTAAAATCCCATTTTTTAGGAGCGTCCTGAACAAAAAGTAATATCCGATTTTTCAGAAGGGTTCTGAACAGAAAGTAAAGTCCCATTTTTCTGGAGGGTCCCAAACAGTAAGTAAAGTCCCATTTTCAGAAGGGTCCTGAACAGAAATTGAATTCTCATTTTTCAGGAGGGTCTTGAGAAGAAAGTAAATTCTTATTTTTCAGGAGAGTCCTGAACAGAACCTTAATTCTTTTTTTTCAGGAGGGTCCTAAATCGAAAGTAAATTCCTATTTTTCAGGAGTGTCCTGAACAGAAAGTCAAGTCCCATTTTTCAGGAGGGTCCTGAACAGAAAGTAAAATCCCATTTCAGGAGGGTCCTGAACCGAAATAAAATCCTATTTTTAAGGAGAGTCCTGAATAGAAAGTAAAATCCCATTTTTTCAGGTGGGTCCTGAACAAAAGTAAAATCCCATTTTTTAGGTGGGTCCTGAACCAATCAAAAATCTTATTTTTTAGGAAGCTCCTGAACAGAAAGTATTATCCCATTTTCCAAGAAGGTCCTGAACGAAAAGTAAAATCCCATTTTTCAGGAGAGTCTAGAACAGAAAGTAAAATCCCATTTTTCAGGAGGGTCCTTAACAGAAAGTAAAATCCTATTTTTCAAGAGTGTCCTGAACAAAAGTAAAATCCCATTTTTAAGGAGAGACCTAAAAAAAAGTAAAATCTCATTTCAAGAGACTCCTGAACAAAAAGTAAAATCCCATTTTTCAGGAGGGTCCTGAACAAAAGTTAAATCCCATTTTTCAGGAGGGTCCTGAACAGAAAGTAAAATCCCATTTTTTTCAGAAGGGTCCTGTTCAAAAGTGAAATCCTATTATGTAGGATGGGCCTGAACATAAAGTAAAATCTCATTTTTCAGGAGGGTCCTAAACAGAAAGTAAAATCCTATTTTTTAGGAGTGTCCTGAACAGAAAGTAAAATCCCATTTTTAGGAGGGTTCTGAACAGAAAGTAAAATCCCATTTTTCAGGAGGGTCTTAAACCAAAGTAAAATCCTATTATTCAGGACAGGCCTGAACAAAAAGTAAAATCTCATTTTTCAGTAGGGTCCTAAACAGAAAGTAAAATCCTATTATTCAGGAGGGTCCTGAACAGAAAGTAAAATCTCATTTTTCAGGAGGGTCCTGAACAAAAGTAAAATCCCATTTTTCAGGTTGGTTCTGAATGAAAGTAAAATCCCATTTTTCAGGAGGGTCTTGAACAGAAAGTAAAGTCTGATTTTTCAGGATGGTCCTGAACAGAAAGTAAATCCCAATTTTTTAGGAGGGTCCAAAACATAACCTGAATTTTCATTTTCCAAGAGGGTCCTGAACAGAAAGTGAATTCTCATTTTTTAGAAGAGTCCTGAACAAAACGTAAAATCCTATTTTTTTGGAGGGTCCTGAACAGAAAGTAAATTCCCAACTTTTAGAAGGGTCTTGAACAAAAAGTAAACTCCTCTTTTTCAGGATGGTCCTAAACAAAACTAAAATCCTATTTTTTCGGAGAGTCCTGAACAGAAATAAAATCCCATTTTTCAGGAAGATCCAGAACAGAAAGTAAAATTCCATTTTCAAGGGGGTCCTGAAAAAAATTAAAATACCATTTTTCAGGAGGGTCCTGAACAAAAGTAAATTCCTATTTTTTAGGAGGGTCCGGAACAGAAAGTAAAATCCCATTTTTCAGGAGGGTTCTGAACAGAAAGTAAAGTCCCATTTTTCTGGAGGGTCCTGAACAGAAAGTAAAGTCCCTTTTTTCAGGAGGGTCTTGAACAAAAATTAAATTCTAATTTTTCAGGAGGGTCCTGAACAGAAAGTAAATTCTCATTTTTCAGGAGGGTCCTAAACAGAACGTAAAATCCTAATTTTCAGAAGAGTCCTGAACAGAAAGTAAAATCCTATTTTTCTAGAGGGTCTTGAACAAAAAGTAAAGTCCCATTTTTTAGGAGGGTCCTGAACAGAAAGTAAAATGATATTTTTCAGGAGGATCCTGAATAGAAAGTAAAATCCCATTTTTCAGAAGGGTCCTAAAAATAAGTAAAGTCCCATTTTTCAGGAGGGTCCTGAATAAAAAGTAAGATCCCATTTTTCAGGAGAGTCCTAAACAGAAAGTAAAATCCTATTTTTTAAGAGGGACCTGAACAGGAAATAAAATCTCATTTTTCTAGAGGGTTCTGATCAGAAAGTAAAGTACTATTTTTCAGGAGGGTCCTAAACAGAAAGTAAAGTCCCATTTTTCAGGAGGGTCCTGAACAGAAATTGAATTCTCATTTTTCAGGAGGGTCCTTAACAGAATGTAAACTCTCATTTTTTAGGAGGGTCCTGAACAGAAATTATATTCTTATTTTTCAGGAGGGTCCTGAACCGAAAGTAAATTCCCATTTTTTAGGTGGGTACTGAACTGAAAGTCAAGTTCCATTTTTAGGAGGGTCCTGAACAGAAATTATAATCTTATTTTACAGGAAGATCCTGAACAAAAGTAAAATCCTATTTTTAAGGATGGTCTTGAATAGAAATTAAAATCCCATTTTTAAGGAGGGTTCTGAACAAAAGTATAATCCCATTTTTTAGGAAGGTCCTGAACCAAACCAAAATCCCATTTTTTAGGAAGGTCCTGAACAAAAAGTAAAATCCTATTTTTCAGGAGGGTCCTGAACATAAGTAAAATCCCAGTTTTAAGGAGAGTCCTGAAAAAAGTAAAATCTCATTTTTCAAGAAACTCCTGAACATAAAGCAAAATCTCATTTTTCAGGAGGGTCCGGAACAAAAGTAAAATCCCATTTTTCAGGAGGGTCCTGAATAAAAAGTAATATCCCATTTTTCAGGAGGGTCCTGAACAAAAGTAAAATCCTATTATTCTTGAGGGTCCTGAACAGAAAGTAAAATTTTATTATTTAGAAGGGTCCTGAACAGAATGTAAAATCCTATATTTAAGGAGGGTCCTGGACAGAAAATAAAATCCTATTTTTCAGGAGGGTTCTGAATAGAAAGTAAAATCCCATTATTCAGGAGGGTCCTGAAAAGATGTAAAATCCCATTTTTCAGGAGGGTCCTGAATAGAAAGTAAAATCCCATTTTTCAGGAGGGTCCTGAACAAAAGTAAAATGCTATTTTTCAGAAGGGCCTTGAACAGGAAGAAAAATCCCATTTTATAGGAGGGTCCTGAACAGAAAATAAAGTTCTATTTTTTCAGGAGGGTCCTGAACAAAAAGCTTAATTCCATTTTTCAGGAGGGTCCTGAGTAGAAACTAAAATCCTATTTTTCAGGAAGGTCCTGAACAGAAAGTAAAATCCCATTTTTTAGAAAGGTCCTGAACAGAAAGTAAAGTCCCATTTGTCAAAAAGGTCCTGAATAGAAAGTAAAATCCCATTTTTAGAAAGGTCCTGAACAAAAGTAAAATCTTCTTATTCAGGAGGTTCCTGAATAGAAATTAAAATCTCATTTTTCGGGAGGGTCAGAATCATAAAGTAAAATGTCATTTTTTAGGAGGGTCCTGAACAGAAAGTAAAATCCCTTTTTTCAGAAGGGTCCTGAATAGAAAGTAAAATCCCATTATTCAGGAGGGTCCTGAACAGAAAGTAAAATCCCATTTTTCAGGAGGGTCCTGAACAAAAGTAAAATCCCATTTTAAAGGAGGGTTCTGAATGAAAGTAAAATCCCATTTTTCAGGAGGGTCCTGAACAGAAAGTAAAGTCCCATTTTTTAGGAGGGTCAAAAATATAAATTAAATTTTTATTTTTCAGGAGGGTCCTGAACAAAATGTAAATTCTCATTTTTTAGAAGGGTTCTGAACAAAACGTAAAATCCTTTTTTTTGGGAGGGTACTGAACAGAAAGAAAATTCCCAATTTTTAGAAGGGCCTTGAACAGAAAGTAAAATCCCATTTTTCAGGATGGTCCTGAACAAAATTAAATCCCATTTTTTCGGAGGGTCCTGAAAAGAAAGTAAAATCCCATTTTTCAGGAGGATCCTCAATAGAAAGTAAAATCCCATTTTCAGGAGAGTCCTAAGCAAAATTAAAATCCCATTTTTTAGGAGGGTCCTGAACGAAAGTAAAATCCCATTATTCAGGAGGGTCCGGAACAGAAAGAAAAATCCCATTTTTCAGGAGGGTTCTGATCAAAAAGTAAAGTCCCATTTATCTGGAGGGTCCTGAATAGAAAGCAAAGTCCCTTTTTTCAAGAGGGTCTTGAACAGAAATTGAATTCGAATTTTTCCGGAGAGTCCTGAACAGAAAGTAAATTCTCATTTTTCAGGAGGGTCCTGAACAGAACGTAAAATCCTATTTTTCAGGAGAGTCCTGAACAGAAAGTAAAATCCTATTTTTCAAGAGGGTCTTGAATAAAAAGTAAAGTCCCATTCTTTAGGAGGGTCCGAAACAGAAAGTAAAATCACATTTTTCATGAGGATCCTGAATAGAAAGTAAAATTCCATTTTTCAGGAGGGTCCTGAAAAAAAAAAAACAAAGTCCCATTTTTCAGGAAGGTCCTGAATAAAAAGTAAAATTCCATTTTTCAGGAGGGTCCTGAACAGAAAGTAAAATCCCATTTTTTAAGAGGGTCCAGAACAGGAAATAAAATCACATTTTTCTAGACGGTTCTGAACAGAAAGTAAAGTATTATTTTTCTGGAGGGTCCTAAACAGAAAGTAAATTCCCATCATTCAGGAGGGTCCTGAATAAAAATTGAATTCTCATTTTTCAGGAGGGTCCTGAACAGAAGGTAAATTCTCATTTTGCTGGAGGATCCTGAACAAAAGTATAATCCCATTTTTTAGGAAGGTCCTGAACCAGAGTAAAATCCCATTTTTTAGGAAGGTCCTGAACAGAAAGTAAAATCCCATTTTTCAGGAGGGTCCTGAACAAAAGTAAAATCCCAGTTTTAAGGAGAGTCCTGAAAAAAGTAAAATCTCATTTTTCAAGAAACTCCTGAACATAAAGTAAAATCTCATTTTTCAGGAGGGTCCGAAACAAAAGTAAAATCCCATTTTTTAGGAGGGTCCTGAATAAAAAGTAATATCCCATTTTTCAGGAGGGTCCTGAACAAAAGTAAAATCCTATTATTCTTGAGGGTCCTAAACAAAAAGTAAAATTTCATTTTTTAGGAGGGTCCTGAACAGAATGTAAAATCCTATATTTAAGGAGGGTCCTGGACAGAAAATAAAATCCTATTTATCAGGAGGGTTCTGAATAGAAAGTAAAATCCCATTATTCAGGAGGGTCCTGAAAAGTTGTAAAATCTCATTTTTCAGGAGGGTTCATAATTGAAAGTAAAATCCCATTTTTCAGGAGGGTCCTGAACAAAAGTAAAATGCTATTTTTCAGAAGGGCCTTGAACAAGAAGAAAAATCCCATTTTATAGGAGGGTCCTGAACAGAAAATAAAGTTCTATTTTTTCAGGAGGGTCCTGAACAAAAAGCTTAATTCCATTTTTCAGGAGGGTCCTGAGTAGAAACTAAAATCCTATTTTTCAGGAAGGTCTTGAACAAAAAGTAAAATCCCATTTTTTAGAAAGGTCCTGAACAGAAAGTAAAGTCCCATTTGTCAAAAAGGTCCTGAATAGAAAGTAAAATCCCATTTTTCAGAAAGGTCCTGAACAGAAAGAAAAGTCCCATTTTTCAGGAGGATCCTGAACAAAAAATAAAATCCTATTTTTTGCGGAGAGTCCTGAACAAAAAGTAAAATCCAATTTTTCAGGAGGGTCCTGAAAAGAAAGTAAAGTCCAATTTTTTAGGAAGGTCAAGAATAGAAAGTAAAGTCCCATTTTTTAGGAGGGTCCATAATAGAAAGAAAAATCCTCTTTTTCAGGAGGTTCCAGAACAGAATGAAAAATCCCATTTTTCAGGAGAATCCTGAACCAAAAGTAAAGTCCGATTTTTTAGGGGGGTCCTAAACAGAAATTGAATTCTTATTTTTTAGGAGGGTCCTGGACAGAAAGTAAATTCTCATTTTTCTGGAGGGTCCTGAACGGAAAGTAAATTCTCATTTTTCAGGAGGTTCCTGAACAGAAAGTAAAATCCTATTTTTCAGAAGGGTCATGAACAGAAAGTAAAGTCTCATTTCTCAGGAGGGTCCTGAACAGAAAGTAAAGTATCATTTTTCAGGAGGGTCCTGAACAGAAAGTAAAGTCCTATTTTTCAGCAGGGTCCTGAACAGAAAGTAAAGTCTCATTTTTCATTAGGGTCCTGTACAGAAAGTAAAATCCCATTTTTTAAGAGGGTCCTGAACAAAAACTAATGTCCTATTTTTTAGGAGGGTCCTGAACAGAAAGTAAAATCCGATTTTTCAGGAGGGTCCTGAACCGAAAGTAAAATCCGATTTTTCAGGAGGGTCCAAAACAGAAAGTAAATTCCTATTTTTTAGGAGAGTCCTGAACAGAAAGTAAAATCCTATTTTTTCGGAGGGTCCTGAACAGAAAGTAAAGTCCCATTTTTTAGGAGGGTCATGAACAGAAAGAAAAATCATATTTTTCAGGAGGGTCCTGAATAGAAAGTAAAATCACATTTTTCAGGAGGGTCCTGAAAAAAAGTAAAATCCCATTTTTCAGGAGGGTCCTGGATAGGAAGTAAAATACCATTTTTCAAGAGGATCCTGAACAAAAAGTAAAATCCAATTTTTTAGGAGCGTCCTGAACAGAAAGTAATATCCGATTTTTCAGTAGGGTTCTGAACAGAAAGTAAAGTCCCATTTTCAGGAGGATCCTGAACAGAAATTGAATTCTCATTTTTCAGGAGGGTCCTGAGCAGAAATAAATTCTTATTTTTCAGGAGAGTCCTGAACATAACCTTAATTCCAATTTTTCAAGAGGGTCCTAAATCGAAAGTAGATTCCCATTTTTCAGAAGTGTCCTGAACAGAAAGTCAAGTTCCATTTTTCAGGAGGGTCCTGAACAGAAAGTAAAATCCTATTTCAGGAGGGTCCTGAACAAAAATAAAATCCTATTTTTAAGGAGGGTCCTGAATAGAAAGTAAAATTCCATTTTTCAGGAGGGTACTGAACAAAAGTAAAATCCCATTTTTTAGGAGGGTCCTAAACCAATAAAAATCTTATTTTTTAGGAAGCTCCTGAAGAAAAAGTATTATCCCATTTTTCAGGAAGGTCCTGAACGAAAAGTAAAATACCATTTTTCAGGAGGGTCCTGAACGAATGTATAGTCCAATTTTTCAGGAGGGTCCTGGAAAGAAAGTAAAGTCCTATTTTTCAGGAGGGTCCTAATCAGAAAGTAAAATCCCATTTTTCAGGAGGGTCCTAAAAAGAAATAAAATCCTATTTTTAAGAAGGGTACTGAATAGAAAGTAAAATCTCATTTTTCAGGAGTATCCTGAACAAAAGTAAAATCCCATTTTTTAGGAAGGTCCTGAACCAAACGAAAATATTATTTTTTAGGAAGGTCCTGAACAGAAAGTATTATCCCATTTTTCAGGAGCGTCCGGAACAAAAGTAAAATCCCATTTTTAAGGAGAGACTTGAAAAAAAAGTAAAATCTCATTTTCCAAGAGACTCTGAACAAAAAGTAAAATCCCATTTTTCAGGAGGGTCCTGAACAAAAGTAAAATCCCATTTTTCTGGAGGATCCTGAACAGAAAGTAAATTCCCATTTTTTAGGAGGGTCCTGAACAAAAGTAAAATCTTCTTATTCAGGAGGTTCCTGAATAGAAATTAAAATCTCATTTTTCCGGAGGGTCAGAATCATAAAGTAAAATGTCATTTTTTAGGAGGGTCCTGAACAGAAAGTAAAATCCCTTTTTTCAGAAGGGTCCTGAATAGAAAGTAAAATCCCATTATTCAGGAGGGTCCTGAACAGAAAGTAAAATCCCATTTTTCAGGAGGGTCCTGAACAAAAGTAAAATCCCATTTTAAAGGAGGGTTCTGAATGAAAGTAAAATCCCATTTTTCAGGAGGGTCCTGAACAGAAAGTAAAGTCCCATTTTTTAGGAGGGTCAAAAATATAAATTAAATTTTTATTTTTCAGGAGGGTCCTGAACAGAATGTAAATTCTCATTTTTTAGAAGGGTTCTGAACAAAACGTAAAATCCTTTTTTTTGGGAGGGTACTGAACAGAAAGAAAATTCCCAATTTTTAGAAGGGTCTTGAACAACAAGATAAATCCCATTTTTTCAGGATGGTCCTGAACAAAAGGAAAATCCCATTTTTTCGGAGGGTCCTGAACAGAAAGTAAAATACCATTTTTCATGAGAATCCTGAACAGAAAGTAAAATCCCATTTTCAGGAGGGTCCTAAATAAAATTAAAATCCCATTTTTCAGGAGGGTCCTGAATGAAAGTAAAATCCCATTTTTCAGGAGGGTCCGGAACAAAAAGTAAAGTCCCATTTTTCAGGAGGGTTTAGATCAGAAAATAAAGTACCATTTATCTGGAGAGTCCTGAACAGAAAGTAAAGACCAATTTTTTAGGAGGGTCTTGAACATAATTTGAATTCTAATTTTTCTGGAGGGTCCTGAACAGAAAGTAAATTCTCATTTTTTAGGAGGGTCCTGAACAGAACGTAAAATCCTATTTTTCAGGAGAATCCTGAACAGAAAGTAAAATCCTATTTTTCAAGAGAGTCTTGAACACAAAGTAAAGTCCCATTTTTTAGGAGGGTCCGGAACAGAAAGTAAAATCATATTTTTCAGGAGGGTCCTGAATAGAAAGTAAAATCCCATTTTTTAGGAGGGTCCTAAAAAGAAGTAAAGTCCCATTTTTCAGGAGGGTCCTGAATAAAAAGTAAAATTCCATTTTTCAAGAGGGTCCTGAACAAAAAGTAAAATCCCATTTTTAAGAGGGTCCTGAACAGGAAATAAAATCTAATTTTTCTAGAGGGTTCTGAATAGAAACTAAAGTAATATTTTTCTGGAGGGTCCTAAATAGAAAGTAAAGCCCTATCTTTCAGGAGTGTCCTGAACAAAAATTGAATTCTCATTTTTTAGGGGGGTCCTGAACAGAAGGTAAATTCTCATTTTTCTGGAGGATCCTAAACAGAAAGTAAAGTACCATTTTTCAGGAGGGTCCTGAACAGAAATTAAATTCTCATTTTTCAAGAGGGTCCTGAACAGAAGGTAAATTCTCATTTTTCAGGAGGGTCCTGAACATAATTTAAAATCCTATTTTTGAGGAGGGTCCTGAACCGAAAGTAAATTCCCATTTTTTAGGAGGGTCCTGAACAAAAGTAAAATCTTCTTATTCAGGAGGTTCCTGAATAGAAATTAAAATCTCATTTTTCGGGAGGGTCAGAATCATAAAGTAAAATGTCATTTTTTAGGAGGGTCCTGAACAGAAAGTAAAATCCCTTTTTTCAGAAGGGTCCTGAATAGAAAGTAAAATCCCATTATTCAGGAGGGTCCTGAACAGAAAGTAAAATCCCATTTTTCAGGAGGGTCCTGAACAAAAGTAAAATCCCATTTTAAAGGAGGGTTCTGAATGAAAGTAAAATCCCATTTTTCAGGAGGGTCCTGAACAGAAAGTAAAGTCCCATTTTTTAGGAGGGTCAAAAATATAAATTAAATTTTTATTTTTCAGGAGGGTCCTGAACAAAATGTAAATTCTCATTTTTTAGAAGGGTTCTGAACAAAACGTAAAATCCTTTTTTTTGGGAGGGTACTGAACAGAAAGAAAATTCCCAATTTTTAGAAGGGCCTTGAACAGAAAGTAAAATCCCATTTTTCAGGATGGTCCTGAACAAAATTAAATCCCATTTTTTCGGAGGGTCCTGAAAAGAAAGTAAAATCCCATTTTTCAGGAGGATCCTCAATAGAAAGTAAAATCCCATTTTCAGGAGAGTCCTAAGCAAAATTAAAATCCCATTTTTTAGGAGGGTCCTGAACGAAAGTAAAATCCCATTATTCAGGAGGGTCCGGAACAGAAAGAAAAATCCCATTTTTCAGGAGGGTTCTGATCAAAAAGTAAAGTCCCATTTATCTGGAGGGTCCTGAATAGAAAGCAAAGTCCCTTTTTTCAAGAGGGTCTTGAACAGAAATTGAATTCGAATTTTTCCGGAGAGTCCTGAACAGAAAGTAAATTCTCATTTTTCAGGAGGGTCCTGAACAGAACGTAAAATCCTATTTTTCAGGAGAGTCCTGAACAGAAAGTAAAATCCTATTTTTCAAGAGGGTCTTGAATAAAAAGTAAAGTCCCATTCTTTAGGAGGGTCCGAAACAGAAAGTAAAATCACATTTTTCATGAGGATCCTGAATAGAAAGTAAAATCCCATTTTTCAGGAGGGTCCTGAAAAAAAAAAAGCAAAGTCCCATTTTTCAGGAAGGTCCTGAATAAAAAGTAAAATTCCATTTTTCAGGAGGGTCCTGAACAGAAAGTAAAATCCCATTTTTTAAGAGGGTCCAGAACAGGAAATAAAATCACATTTTTCTAGACGGTTCTGAACAGAAAGTAAAGTATTATTTTTCTGGAGGGTCCTAAACAGAAAGTAAATTCCCATCATTCAGGAGGGTCCTGAATAAAAATTGAATTCTCATTTTTCAGGAGGGTCCTGAACAGAAGGTAAATTCTCATTTTGCTGGAGGATCCTGAACAAAAGTATAATCCCATTTTTTAGGAAGGTCCTGAACCAGAGTAAAATCCCATTTTTTAGGAAGGTCCTGAACAGAAAGTAAAATCCCATTTTTCAGGAGGGTCCTGAACAAAAGTAAAATCCCAGTTTTAAGGAGAGTCCTGAAAAAAGTAAAATCTCATTTTTCAAGAAACTCCTGAACATAAAGTAAAATCTCATTTTTCAGGAGGGTCCGAAACAAAAGTAAAATCCCATTTTTTAGGAGGGTCCTGAATAAAAAGTAATATCCCATTTTTCAGGAGGGTCCTGAACAAAAGTAAAATCCTATTATTCTTGAGGGTCCTAAACAAAAAGTAAAATTTCATTTTTTAGGAGGGTCCTGAACAGAATGTAAAATCCTATATTTAAGGAGGGTCCTGGACAGAAAATAAAATCCTATTTATCAGGAGGGTTCTGAATAGAAAGTAAAATCCCATTATTCAGGAGGGTCCTGAAAAGTTGTAAAATCTCATTTTTCAGGAGGGTTCATAATTGAAAGTAAAATCCCATTTTTCAGGAGGGTCCTGAACAAAAGTAAAATGCTATTTTTCAGAAGGGCCTTGAACAAGAAGAAAAATCCCATTTTATAGGAGGGTCCTGAACAGAAAATAAAGTTCTATTTTTTCAGGAGGGTCCTGAACAAAAAGCTTAATTCCATTTTTCAGGAGGGTCCTGAGTAGAAACTAAAATCCTATTTTTCAGGAAGGTCTTGAACAAAAAGTAAAATCCCATTTTTTAGAAAGGTCCTGAACAGAAAGTAAAGTCCCATTTGTCAAAAAGGTCCTGAATAGAAAGTAAAATCCCATTTTTCAGAAAGGTCCTGAACAGAAAGAAAAGTCCCATTTTTCAGGAGGATCCTGAACAAAAAATAAAATCCTATTTTTTGCGGAGAGTCCTGAACAAAAAGTAAAATCCAATTTTTCAGGAGGGTCCTGAAAAGAAAGTAAAGTCCAATTTTTTAGGAAGGTCAAGAATAGAAAGTAAAGTCCCATTTTTTAGGAGGGTCCATAATAGAAAGAAAAATCCTCTTTTTCAGGAGGTTCCAGAACAGAATGAAAAATCCCATTTTTCAGGAGAATCCTGAACCAAAAGTAAAGTCCGATTTTTTAGGGGGGTCCTAAACAGAAATTGAATTCTTATTTTTTAGGAGGGTCCTGGACAGAAAGTAAATTCTCATTTTTCTGGAGGGTCCTGAACGGAAAGTAAATTCTCATTTTTCAGGAGGTTCCTGAACAGAAAGTAAAATCCTATTTTTCAGAAGGGTCATGAACAGAAAGTAAAGTCTCATTTCTCAGGAGGGTCCTGAACAGAAAGTAAAGTATCATTTTTCAGGAGGGTCCTGAACAGAAAGTAAAGTCCTATTTTTCAGCAGGGTCCTGAACAGAAAGTAAAGTCTCATTTTTCATTAGGGTCCTGTACAGAAAGTAAAATCCCATTTTTTAAGAGGGTCCTGAACAAAAACTAATGTCCTATTTTTTAGGAGGGTCCTGAACAGAAAGTAAAATCCGATTTTTCAGGAGGGTCCTGAACCGAAAGTAAAATCCGATTTTTCAGGAGGGTCCAAAACAGAAAGTAAATTCCTATTTTTTAGGAGAGTCCTAAACAGAAAGTAAAATCCTATTTTTTCGGAGGGTCCTGAACAGAAAGTAAAGTCCCATTTTTTAGGAGGGTCATGAACAGAAAGAAAAATCATATTTTTCAGGAGGGTCCTGAATAGAAAGGTAAATCACATTTTTCAGGAGGGTCCTGAAAAAAAGTAAAATCCCATTTTTCAGGAGGGTCCTGAATAAGAAGTAAAATACCATTTTTCAGGAGGATCCTGAACAGAAAGTAAAATCCAATTTTTTAGGAGCGTCCTGAACAGAAAGTAATATCCGATTTTTCAGTAGGGTTCTGAACAGAAAGTAAAGTCCCATTTTTCTGAAGAGTCCTAAATAGAAAGTAAAGTCCCATTTTCAGGAGGGTCCTGAACAGAAATTGAATTCTCATTTTTCAGGAGGGTCCTGAGCAGAAATAAATTCTTATTTTTCAGGAGAGTCCTGAACATAACCTTAATTCCAATTTTTCAAGAGGGTCCTAAATCGAAAGTAGATTCCCATTTTTCAGAAGTGTCCTGAACAGAAAGTCAAGTCCCATTTTTCAGGAGGGTCCTGAACAGAAAGTAAAATCCCATTTCAGGAGGGACCTGAACAAAAATAAAATCCTATTTTTAAGGAGGGTCCTGAATAGAAAGTAAAATTCCATTTTTCAGGAGGGTGCTGAACAAAAGTAAAATCCCATTTTTTAGGAGGGTCCTAAACCAATAAAAATCTTATTTTTTAGGAAGCTCCTGAACAAAAAGTATTATCCCATTTTTCAGGAAGGTCCTGAACGAAAAGTAAAATACCATTTTTCAGGAGGGTCCTGAACGAATGTATAGTCCAATTTTTCAGGAGGGTCCTGGAAAGAAAGTAAAGTCCTATTTTTCAGGAGGGTCCTAATCAGAAAGTAAAATCCCATTTTTCAGGAGGGTCCTAAAAAGAAATAAAATCCTATTTTTAAGAAGGGTACTGAATAGAAAGTAAAATCTCATTTTTCAGGAGGGTCCTGAACAAAAGTAAAATCCCATTTTTTGGGAAGGTCCTGAACCAAACGAAAATATTATTTTTTAGGAAGGTCCTGAACAGAAAGTATTATCCCATTTTTCAGGAGCGTCCGGAACAAAAGTAAAATCCCATTTTTAAGGAGAGACTTGAAAAAAAAGTAAAATCTCATTTTCCAAGAGACTCTGAACAAAAAGTAAAATCCCATTTTTCAGGAGGGTCCTGAACAAAAGTAAAATCCCATTTTTCTGGAGGATCCTGAACAGAAAGTAAAGTCCTATTTTTTAGGAAGGTCCTGAACAAAAGTAAAATCTTCTTATTCAGGAGGTTCCTGAACAGAAAGTAAAATCTTATTTTTCGAGAGAGTCCGAAACAGAAAGTAAAATCCCATTTTTTAGGAGGTTCCTAAACAGAAAGTAAAATCCCATTTTTCAGGAGGTGTCTGAACAGAAAGTAAAATCCCATTATTCAGGATGGTCCTGAACAAGAAGTAAAATCCCATTTTTCAGGAGGGTCCTGAACAAATGCAAAATCCCATTTTTCAGGAGGGTTCTGAATGAAAGTAAAATCCCATTTTTCAGGTGGGTCCTGAACAGAAAGTAAAGTCCCATTTTTTAGGAGAGTCCAAAACATAAATTGAATTTTTATTTTTCAGGAGGGTCCTGAACAGAAAGTAAATTCTCATTTTTTAGAAGGGTCCTGAACAAAATGTAAAATCTTAATTTTTGGGAGGGTCCTGAACAAAAAGTAAATTCCCAATTTTTAGAAGGGTCTTGAACAACAAGATAAATCCCATTTTTTCAGGATGGTCCTGAACAAAAGGAAAATCCGATTTTTTCGGAGGGTCCTGAACAGAAAGTAAAATACCATTTTTCATGAGAATCCTGAACAGAAAGTAAAATCCCATTTTCAGGAGGGTCCTAAACAAAATTAAAATCCCATTTTTCAGGAGGGTCCTGAATGAAAGTAAAATCCCATTTTTCAGGAGGGTCCGGAACAAAAAGTAAAGTCCCATTTTTCAGGAGGGTTTAGATCAGAAAATAAAGTCCCATTTATCTGGAGAGTCCTGAACAGAAAGTAAAGACCAATTTTTTAGGAGGGTCTTGAACATAATTTGAATTCTAATTTTTCTGGAGGGTCCTGAACAGAAAGTAAATTCTCATTTTTCAGGAGGGTCCTGAACAGAACGTAAAATCCTATTTTTCAGGAGAGTCCTGAACAGAAAGTAAAATCCTATTTTTCAAGAGAGTCTTGAACACAAAGTAAAGTCCCATTTTTTAGGAGGGTCCGGAACAGAAAGTAAAATCATATTTTTCAGGAGGGTCCTGAATAGAAAGTAAAATCCCATTTTTTAGGAGGGTCCTAAAAAGAAGTAAAGTCCCATTTTTCAGGAGGGTCCTGAATAAAAAGTAAAATTCCATTTTTCAAGAGGGTCCTGAACAAAAAGTAAAATCCCATTTTTAAGAGGGTCCTGAACAGGAAATAAAATCTAATTTTTCTAGAAGGTTCTGAATAGAAACTAAAGTAATATTTTTCTGGAGGGTCCTAAATAGAAAGTAAAGCCCTATCTTTCAGGAGTGTCCTGAACAAAAATTGAATTCTCATTTTTTAGGGGGGTCCTGAACAGAAGGTAAATTCTCATTTTTCTGGAGGATCCTGAACAGAAAGTAAAGTACCATTTTTCAGGAGGGTCCTGAACAGAAATTAAATTCTCATTTTTCAAGAGGGTCCTGAACAGAAGGTAAATTCTCATTATTCAGGAGGGTCTTGAACATAATTTAAAATCCTATTTTTGAGGAGGGTCCTGAACCGAAAGTAAATTCCCATTTTTTAGGAGGGTCCTGAACAAAAGTAAAATCTTCTTATTCAGGAGGTTCCTGAATAGAAATTAAAATCTCATTTTTCGGGAGGGTCAGAATCATAAAGTAAAATGTCATTTTTTAGGAGGGTCCTGAACAGAAAGTAAAATCCCTTTTTTCAGAAGGGTCCTGAATAGAAAGTAAAATCCCATTATTCAGGAGGGTCCTGAACAGAAAGTAAAATCCCATTTTTCAGGAGGGTCCTGAACAAAAGTAAAATCCCATTTTAAAGGAGGGTTCTGAATGAAAGTAAAATCCCATTTTTCAGGAGGGTCCTGAACAGAAAGTAAAGTCCCATTTTTTAGGAGGGTCAAAAATATAAATTAAATTTTTATTTTTCAGGAGGGTCCTGAACAGAATGTAAATTCTCATTTTTTAGAAGGGTTCTGAACAAAACGTAAATTCCTTTTTTTTGGGAGGGTACTGAACAGAAAGAAAATTCCCAATTTTTAGAAGGGCCTTGAACAGAAAGTAAAATCCCATTTTTCAGGATGGTCCTGAACAAAATTAAATCCCATTTTTTCGGAGGGTCCTGAAAAGAAAGTAAAATCCCATTTTTCAGGAGGATCCTCAATAGAAAGTAAAATCCCATTTTCAGGAGAGTCCTAAGCAAAATTAAAATCCCATTTTTTAGGAGGGTCCTGAACGAAAGTAAAATCCCATTATTCAGGAGGGTCCGGAACAGAAAGAAAAATCCCATTTTTCAGGAGGGTTCTGATCAAAAAGTAAAGTCCCATTTATCTGGAGGGTCCTGAATAGAAAGCAAAGTCCCTTTTTTCAAGAGGGTCTTGAACAGAAATTGAATTCGAATTTTTCCGGAGAGTCCTGAACAGAAAGTAAATTCTCATTTTTCAGGAGGGTCCTGAACAGAACGTAAAATCCTATTTTTCAGGAGAGTCCTGAACAGAAAGTAAAATCCTATTTTTCAAGAGGGTCTTGAACAAAAAGTAAAGTCCCATTTTTTAGGAGGGTCCGAAACAGAAAGTAAAATCACATTTTTCATGAGGATCCTGAATAGAAAGTAAAATCCCATTTTTCAGGAGGGTCCTGAAAAAAAAAAAGCAAAGTCCCATTTTTCAGGAAGGTCCTGAATAAAAAGTAAAATTCCATTTTTCAGGAGGGTCCTGAACAGAAAGTAAAATCCCATTTTTTAAGAGGGTCCAGAACAGGAAATAAAATCTCATTTTTCTAGACGGTTCTGAACAGAAAGTAAAGTATTATTTTTCTGGAGGGTCCTAAATAGAAAGTAAATTCCCATCATTCAGGAGGGTCCTGAATAAAAATTGAATTCTCATTTTTCAGGAGGGTCCTGAACAGAAGGTAAATTCTCATTTTGCTGGAGGATCCTGAACAAAAGTATAATCCCATTTTTTAGGAAGGTCCTGAACCAGAGTAAAATCCTATTTTTTAGGAAGGTCCTGAACAGAAAGTAAAATCCCATTTTTCAGGAGGGTCCTGAACAAAAGTAAAATCCCAGTTTTAAGGAGAGTCCTGAAAAAAGTAAAATCTCATTTTTCAAGAAACTCCTGAACATAAAGTAAAATCTCATTTTTCTGGAGGGTCCGAAACAAAAGTAAAATCCCATTTTTTAGGAGGGTCCTGAATAAAAAGTAATATCCCATTTTTCAGGAGGGTCCTGAACAAAAGTAAAATCCTATTATTCTTGAGGGTCCTGAACAAAAAGTAAAATTTCATTTTTTAGGAGGGTCCTGAACAGAATGTAAAATCCTATATTTAAGGAGGGTCCTGGACAGAAAATAAAATCCTATTTATCAGGAGGGTTCTGAATAGAAAGTAAAATCCCATTATTCAGGAGGGTCCTGAAAAGTTGTAAAATCTCATTTTTCAGGAGGGTTCATAATTGAAAGTAAAATCCCATTTTTCAGGAGGGTCCTGAACAAAAGTAAAATGCTATTTTTCAGAAGGGCCTTGAACAGGAAGAAAAATCCCATTTTTTAGGAGGGTCCTGAAAAGAAAATAAAGTCCTATTTTTTCAGGAGGTTCCTGAGCAGAAAGCTTAATTCCATTTTTCAGGAGGGTCCTGAGCAGAAACTAAAATCCTATTTTTCAGGAAGGTCCTGAACAGAAAGTAAAATCCCATTTTTTAGAAAGGTCCTGAACAAAAAGTAAAGTCCCATTTGTCAGAAAGCTCCTGAATAGAAAGTAATATCCCATTTTTCAGAAAGGTCCTGAACAGAAAGAAAAGTCCCATTTTTCAGGAGGATCCTGAACAGAAAATAAAATCCTATTTTTTGAGGAGAGTCATGAACAAAAAGTAAAATCTAATTTTTGAGGAGGGTCCTGAAAAGAAAGTAAAGTCCAATTATTCAAGAAGGTCTAGAATAGAAAGTAAAGTCCCATTTTTTAGGAGGGTCCATAATAGAAAGAAAAATCCTCTTTTTCAGGAGGTTCCAGAACAGAATGAAAAATCCCATTTTTCAGGAGAATCCTGAACCAAAAGTAAAGTCCGATTTTTTAGGGGGGTCCTAAACAGAAATTGAATTCTTATTTTTCAGGAGGGTCCTGGACAGAAAGTAAATTCTCATTTTTCTGGAGGGTCCTGAACGGAAAGTAAATTCTCATTTTTCAGGAGGTTCCTGAACAGAAAGTAAAATCCTATTTTTCAGAAGGGTCCTGAACAGAAAGTAAAGTCTCATTTCTCAGGAGGTTCCTGAACAGAAAGTAAAGTATCATTTTTCAGGAGGGTCCTGAACAGAAAGTAAAGTCCCATTTTTCAGCAGGGTCCTGAACAAAAAGTAAAGTCTCATTTTTCATTAGGGTCCTGTACAGAAAGTAAAATCCCATTTTTTAAGAGGGTCCTGAACAAAAACTAATGTCCTATTTTTTAGGAGGGTTCTGAACAGAAAGTAAAATCCGATTTTTCAGGAGGGTCCTGAACCGAAAGTAAAATCCGATTTTTCAGGAGGGTCCAAAACAGAAAGTAAATTCCTATTTTTTAGGAGAGTCCTGAACAGAAAGTAAAATCCTATTTTTTTGGAGGGTCCTGAACAGAAAGTAAAGTCCCATTTTTTAGGAGGGTCATGAACAGAAAGAAAAATCATATTTTTCAGGAGGGTCCTGAATAGAAAGTAAAATCACATTTTTCAGGAGGGTCCTGAAAAAAAGTAAAATCCCATTTTTCAGGAGGGTCCTGAATAGGAAGTAAAATACCATTTTTCAGGAGGATCCTGAACAGAAAGTAAAATCCAATTTTTTAGGAGCGTCCTGAACAGAAAGTAATATCCGATTTTCAGTAGGGTTCTGAACAGAAAGTAAAGTCCCATTTTTCTGAAGAGTCCTAAATAGAAAGTAAAGTCCCATTTTCAGGAGGGTCCTGAACAGAAATTGAATTCTCATTTTTCAGGAGGGTCCTGAGCAGAAATAAATTCTTATTTTTCAGGAGAGTCCTGAACCGAAAGTAAATTCCCATTTTTTCGGAGGGTCCTGAACAAAAGTAAAATCTTCTTATTCAGGAGGTTCCTGAATAGAAAGTAAAATCTCATTTTTCAGGAGGGTCAGAAACATAAAGTAAAATGTCATTTTTTAGGAGGGTCCTGAAGAGAATGTAAAATCCCATTTTTCAGAAGGGTCCTGAATAGAAAGTAAAATCTCATTATTCAGGAGGGTCCTGAACAGAAAGTAAAATCCCATTTTTCAGGAGGGTCCTGAACAAAAGTAAAATCCCATTTTAAAGGAGTGTTCTGAATGAAAGTAAAATCCCATTTTTCAGGAGGGTCCTGAACAAAAAGTAAAGTCCCATTTTTTAGGAGGGTCAAAAATATAAATTAAATTTTTATTTTTCAGGAGGGTCCTGAACAGAATGTAAATTCTCAATTTTTAGAAGGGTTCTTCACAAAACATAAAATCCTTTTTTTGGGAGGGTACTGAATAGAAAGAAAATTCCCAATTTTTAGAATGGCCTTGAACAGAAAGTAAAATCCCATTTTTCAGGATGGTCCTGAACAAAATTAATTCCCATTTTTTCGGAGGGTCCTGAACAGAAAGTAAAATCCCATTTTTCAGGAGGATCCTCAATAGAAAGTAAAATCCCATTTTCAGGAGAGTCCTAAACAAAATTAAAATCCCATTTTTTTGGAGGGTCCTGAACGAAAGTAAAATTCCATTATTCAGGAGGGTCCGAAACAGAAAGAAAAATCCTATTTTTCAGGAGGGTTCTGATCAAAAAGTAAAGTCCCATTTATCTGGAGGGTCCTGAATAGAAAGCAAAGTCCCTTTTTTCAAGAGGGTCTTGAACAGAAATTAAATTCTAATTTTTCAGGAGAGTCCTGACCAGAAAGTAAATTCTCATTTTTCAGGAGGGTTCTGAACAGAACGTAAAATCCTATTTTTCAGGAGAGTCCTGAAACGAAAGTAAAATCCTATTTTTCAAGAGGGTCTTGAACAAAAAGTAAAGTCCCATTTTTTAGGAGGGTCCGAAACAGAAAGTAAAATCACATTTTTCATGAGGATCCTGAATAGAAAGTAAAATCCCATTTTTCATGAGGGTCCTGAAAAAAAAGCAAAGTCCCATTTTTCAGGAGGGTCCGAATAAAAAGTAAAATTCCTTTTTTCAGGAGGGTCCTGAACAGAAAGTAAAATCCCATTTTTTAAGAGGGTCCTGAACAGGAAATAAAATCTCATTTTTCTAGACGGTTCTGAACAGAAAGTAAATTCCCATCAATCAGGAGGGTCCTGAATAGAAATTGAATTCTCATTTTTCAGGAGGGTCCTGAACAGAAGGTAAATTCTCATTTTGCAGGAGGATCCTGAACAAAAGTATAATCCCATTTTTTAGGAAGGTCCTGAACCAGAGTAAAATCCCATTTTTTAGGAAGGTCCTGAACAGAAAGTAAAATCCCATTTTTCAGGAGGGTCCTGAACAAAAGTAAAATCCCAGTTTTAAGGAGAGTCCTGAAAAAAGTAAAATCTCATTTTTCAAGAAACTCCTGAACAGAAAGTAAAATCTCATTTTTCAGGAGGGTCCGGAACAAAAGTAAAATCCCATTTTTCAGGAGGGTCCTGAAGAAAAAGTAATATCCCATTTTTCAGGAGGGTCCTGAACAAAAGTAAAATCCTATTATTCTTGAGGGTCCTGAACAAAAAGTTAAATTTCATTTTTTAGGAGGGTCCTGAATAGAATGTAAAATCCTATATTTAAGGAGGGTCCTGGACAGAAAATAAAATCCTATTTTTCAGGAGGGTTCTGAATAGAATGTAAAATCCCATTATTCAGGAGGGTCCTGAAAAGTTGTAAAATCTCATTTTTCAGGAGGGTCCTTAATAGAAAGTAAAATCCCATTTTTCAGGAGGGTCCTGAACAAAAGTAAAATGCTATTTTTCAGAAGGGCCTTGAACAGGAAGAAAAATCCCATTTTTTAGGAGGGTCCTGAACAGAAAATAAAGTCCTATTTTTTCAGGAGGTTCCTGAACAGAAAGCTTAATTCCATTTTTCAGGAGGGTCCTGAGCAGAAACTAAAATCCTATTTTTCAGGAAGGTCCTGAACAGAAAGTAAAATCCCATTTTTTAGAAAGGTCCTGAACAGAAAGTAAAGTCCCATTTGTCAGAAAGTCCTGAATAGAATGAAAATCCCACTTTTCAGAAAGGTCCTGAACAGAAAGAAAAGTCCCATTTTTCAGGAGGATCCTGAACAGAAAATAAAATCCTATTTTTTGAGGAGAGTCCTGAACAAAAAGTAAAATCTAATTTTTCAGGAGGGTCCTGAAAAGAAAGTAAAGTCCAATTTTTTAGGAAGGTCTAGAATAGAAAGTAAAGTCCCATTTTTTAGGAGGGTCCATAATAGAAAGAAAAATCCTCTTTTTCAGGAGGTTCCAGAACAGAATGAAAAATCCCATTTTTCAGGAGAATCCTGAACCAAAAGTAAAGTCCGATTTTTTAGGGGGGTCCTAAACAAAAATTGAATTCTTATTTTTCAGGAGGGTCCTGGACAGAAAGTAAATTCTCATTTTTCTTGAGGGTCCTGAACGGAAAGTAAATTCTCATTTTTCAGGAGGTTCCTGAACAGAAAGTAAAATCCTATTTTTCATAAGGGTCCTGAACAGAAAGTAAAGTCTCATTTCTCAGGAGGGTCCTGAACGGAAAGTAAAGTATCATTTTTCAGGAGGGTCCTGAACAGAAAGTAAAGTCCCATTTTTCAGCAGGGTCCTGAACAAAAAGTAAAGTCTCATTTTTCATTAGGGTCCTGTACAGAAAGTAAAATCCCATTTTTTAAGAGGGTCCTGAACAAAATCTAATGTCCTATTTTTTAGGAGGGTCCTTAACAGAAAGTAAAATCCGATTTTTCAGGAGGGTCCTGAACCGAAAGTAAAATCCCATTTTTCAGGAGGGTCCAAAACAGAAAGTAAATTCCTATTTTTTAGGAGAGTCCTGAACAGAAAGTAAAATCCTATTTTTCCGGAGGGTCCTGAACTGAAAGTAAAGTCCCATTTTTTAGGAGGGACATGAACAGAAAGTAAAATCACATTTTTCAGGAGGGTCCTGAATAGAAAGTACAATCACATTTTTCAGGAGGGTCCTGAAAAAAAGTAAAATCCTATTTTTCAGGAGGGTCCTGAATAGGAAGTAAAATACCATTTTTCAGGAGGATCCGGAACAGAAAGTAAAATCCCATTTTTTAGGAGCGTCCTGAACAGAAAGTAATATCCGATTTTTCAGTAGGGTTCTGAACAGAAAGTAAAGTCCCATTTTTCTGAAGAGTCCTAAGCAGAAAGTAAAGTCCCATTTTCAGGAGGGTCCTGAACAGAAATTGAATTCTCATTTTTCAAGAGGGTCCTGAGCAGAAATAAATTCTTATTTTTCAGGAGAGTCCTGAACATAACCTTAATTCCGATTTTTCAGGAGGGTCATAAATCGAAAGTGAATTCCCATTTTTCAGAAGTGTCCTGAACAGAAAGTCAAGTCCCATTTTTCAGGAGGGTCCTGAATAGAAAGTAAAATCCTATTTCAGGAGGGTCCTGAACAGAAATAAAATCCTATTTTTAAGTAGGGTCGTGAATAGAAAGTAAAATTCCATTTTTCAGGAGGGTGCTGAACAAAAGTAAAATCCCATTTTTTAGGAGGGTCCTAAACCAATCAAAAATCTTATTTTTTAGGAAGCTCCTGAACAGAAAGTATTATCCCATTTTTCAGAAAGGCCCTGAACGAAAAGTAAACTCCCATTTTTCAGGAGGGTCCTGAACGAATGTATAGTCTAATTTTTCAGGAGGGTCCTGGAAAGAAAGTAAAGTCCTATTTTTCAGGAGGGTCCTGATCAGAAAGTAAAATCCCATTTTTCAGGAGGGTCCTAAAAAGAAATAAAATCCTCTTTTTAAGAAGGGTACTGAATAGAAAGTAAAATCCCATTTTTCAGGAGAGTCCTGAACAAAAGTAAAATCCCATTTTTTAGGAAGGTCCTGAACCAAACGAAAATCTTATTTTTTAGGAAGGTCCTGAACAGAAAGTATTATCCCATTTTTCAGGAGGGTCCGGAACAAAAGTAAAATCCCATTTTTAAGGAGAGACTTGAAAAAAAAGTAAAATCTTATTTTACAAGAGACTCTGAACAAAAAGTAAAATCCCATTTTTCAGGAGGGTACTGAACAAAAGTAAAATCCCATTTTTCTGGAGGATCCTGAACAGAAAGTAAAGTCCTATTTTTTCGGAGGGTCCTGAACAAAAGTAAAATCTTCTTATTCAGGAGGTTTCTGAACAGAAAGTAAAATATTATTTTTCTGGAGGGTCCGAAACAGATAGTAAAATCCCGTTTTTTAGGAGGTTCCTGAACAGAAAGTAAAATCCCATTTTTTAGGAGGGTTCTGAACAGAAAGTAAAATCCCATTATTCAGGAGGGTCCTGAACAAAAAGTAAAATCCCATTTTTCAGGAGGGTCCTGAACAAATGAAAAATCCCATTTTTCAGGAGGGTTCTGAATGAAAGTAAAATCCCATTTTTCAGGTGGGTCCTGAACAGAAAGTAAAGTCCCATTTTTTAGGAGGGTCCAAAACATAAATTAAATTTTCATTTTTCAGGAGGGTCCTGAACAGAAAGTAAATTCTCATTTTTTAGAACTGTCCTGAACAAAAGGTAAAATCTTAATTTTTGGGAGGGTCCTGAACAAAAAGTAAATTCCCAATTTTTAGAAGGGTCTTGAACAAAAAGATAAATCCCATTTTTTCAGGATGGTCCTGAACAAAAGGAAAATCCCATTTTTTCGGTGGGTCCTGAACAGAAAGTAAAATCCCATTTTTCATGAGAATCCTGAACAGAAATTAAAATCCCATTTTTAGGAGGGTCCTGAACAAAATTAAAATCTCATTTTTCAGGAGGGTCCTGAACGAAAGTAAAATCCCATTTTTCAGGAGGGTTCGGAAAAAAAAGTAAAGTCCCATTTTTCAGGAGGGTTTAGATCAGAAAGTAAAGTCCCATTTATCTGGAGAGTCCTGAACAGAAAGTAAAGATCGTTTTTTCAGGAGGGTCTTTAACAAAATTTGAATTCTAATTTTTCTGGAGGGTCCTGAACAGAAAGTAAATTCTTATTTTTTAGGAGGGTCCTGAACAGAACGTAAAATCCTATTTTTCAGGAGAGTCCTGAACAGAAAGTAAAATCCTATTTTTCAAGAGAGTCTTGAACACAAAGTAAAGTCCCATTTTTTAGGAGGGTCCTGAACAGAAAGTAAAATCATATTTTTCAGCAGGGTCCTGAATAGAAAGTGAAATCCCATTTTTCAGGAGAGTCCTTAAAAGAAGTAAAGTCCCATTATTCAGGAGGGTCCTGATTAAAAAGTAAAATTCCATTTTTTTGGAGGGTCCTGAACAGAAAGTAAAATCCCATTTTTAAAGCCCTATCTTTCAGGAGGGTCCTGAACAAAAATTGAATTCTCATTTTTTAGGGGGGTCCTGGACAGAAAGTAAAGTACCATTTTCAGGAGGGTCCTGAACAGAAATTAAATTCTCATTTTTCAAGAGGGTCCTGAACAGAAGGTAAATTCTCATTTTTCAGGAGGGTCCTGAACATAATTTAAAATCCTATTTTTCAGGAGGGTCCTGAACCGAAAGTAAATTCCCATTTTTTAGGAGGGTCCTGAACAGAAAGTAAAATCTTCTTATTCAGGAGGTTTCTGAATAGAAAGTAAAATCTCATTTTTCGGGAGGGTCAGAAACATAAAGTAAAATCTCATTTTTTAGGAGGGTCCTGAACAGAAAGTAAAATCCCATTTCTCAGGAGGGTCCTGAATAGAAAGTAAAATCCCATTATTCAGGAGGGTCCTGAGCAGAAAGTAAAATCCCATTTTTCAGGAGGGTCCTGAACAAAAGTAAAATCCCATTTTAAAGAAGGATTCTGAATGAAAGTAAAATCCCATTTTTCAGGAGGGTCCTGAACAGAAAGTAAAGTCCCATTTTTTAGGAGGGTCAAAAATATAAATTAAATTTTTATTTTTTAGGAGGGTCCTGAACAGAATGTAAATTCTCATTTTTTAGAAGGGTTCTGAACAAAACGTAAAATCCTTTTTTTTGGGAGGGTACTGAACAGAAAGAAAATTCCCAATTTTTAGAAGGGCCTTGAACAGAAAGTAAAATCCCATTTTTCAGGATGGTCCTGAACAAAAGTAAAATCCCATTTTTTCGGAGGGTCCTGAACAGAAAGTAAAATCCCATTTTTCAGGAGGATCCTCAATAGAAAGTAAAATCCCATTTTCAGGAGTCCTAAACAAAATTAAAATCCCATTTTTTAGGAGGATCTTGAACGAAAGTAAAATCCCATTATTCAGGAGGGTCCAGAACAAAAAGAAAAATCCCATTTTTCAGGAGGGTTCTGATCAAAAAGTAAAGTCCCATTTATCTGGAGGGTCCTGAATAGAAAGCAAAGTCCCTTTTTTCAAGAGGGTCTTTTACAGAAATTGAATTCTAATTTTTCAGGAGAGTCCTGAACAGAAAGTAAATTCTCATTTTTCAGGAGGGTCCTGAACAGAACGTAAAATCCTATTTTTCAGGAGAGTCCTGAACAGAAAGTAAAATCCTATTTTTCAAGAGGGTCTTGAACAAAAAGTAAAGTCTCATTTTTTAGGAGGGTCCGAAACAGAAAGTAAAATCACATTTTTCATGAGGATCCTGAATAGAAAGTAAAATCCCATTTTTCAGGAGGGTCCTGAAAAAAAAAGTAAAGTCAGATTTTTCAGGAGGGTCCTGAATAAAAAGTAAAATTCCATTTTTCAGGAGGGTCCTGAACAGAAAGTAAAATCCCATTTTTTAAGAGGGTCCTGAACAGGAAATAAAATCTCATTTTTCTAGAGGGTTCTGAACAGAAAGTAAAGTACTATTTTTCTGGAGGGTCCTAAACAGAAAGTAAATTCCCATCATTCAGGAGGGTCCTGAACAAAAATTGAATTCTCATTTTTCAGGAGGGTCCTGAACAGAAGGTAAATTCTCATTTTTTAGGAGGATCCTGAACAAAAGTATAATCCCATTTTTTAGGAAGGTCCTGAACCAAAGTAAAATCACATTTTTTAGGAAGGTCCTGAACAGAAAGTAAAATCCCATTTTTCAGGAGGGTCCTGAACAAAAGTAAAATCCCAGTTTTAAGGAGAGTCCTGAAAAAAGTAAAATCTCATTTTTCAAGAGACTCCTGAACATAAAGTAAAATCCCATTTTACAGGAGGGTCCGAAACAAAAGTAAAATCCCATTTTTCAGGAGGGTCCTGAACAAAAAGTAATATCCCATTTTTCAGGAGGGTCCTGAACAAAAGTAAAATCCTATTATTCTGGAAGGTCCTGAACATAAAGTAAAATCTCATTTTTTAGGAGGGTCCTGAACAAAATATAAAATCCTATTTTTTAGGAGGGTCCTGGACAGAAAATAAAATCCTATTTTTCAGGAGTGTTCTGAATAGAAAGTAAAATCCCATTATTCAGGAGGGTCCTGAAAAGAAGTAACATCCCATTTTTCAGGAGGGTCCTGAATAGAAAGTAAAATCCCATTTTTCAGGAGGGTCCTGAACTAAAGTAAAATTCAATTTTTCAGAAGGGCCTTGAACAGGAAGAAAAATCCCATTTTTTAGGAGGGTCCTGAACAGAAAGTAAAGTCCAATTTTTTCCGGAGGGTCCTGAACAGAAAGCTTAATTCCATTTTTCAGGAGGGTCCTGAGCAGAAACTAAAATCCTATTTTTCAGGAAGGTCCTGAACAGAAAGTAAAATTTTATTTTTCAGAAAGGTCCTGAACAGAAAGTAAAGTCCCATTTGTCAGGAGGGTCCTGAATAGAAAGTAAAATCCCATCTTTCAGAAAGGTCCTGAACAGAAAGAAAAGTCCTATTTTTCAGGAGGATCCTGAACAGAAAATAAAATCCTATTTTTTTAGGAGAGTTCTGAACAAAATGTAAAATCCTATTTTTCAGGAGGGTCCTGAAAAGAATGTAAAGTCCCATTTTTCAGGAAGGTCCTGAATAGAAAGTAAAGTCCCATTTTTTACGAGTGTCCATAATAGAAAGAAAAATCATATTTTTCAGGAGGTTCCTGAACAGAATAAAAAATCCCATTTTTCAGGAGAATTCTGAACCAAAAGTAAAGTCCGATTTTTTAGGAGGGTCCTGAACAGAAATTGAATTCTTATTTTTTAGGAGGGTCCTGGACTAAAAGTAAATTCTCATTTTTCAGGAGGGTCCTGAACGGAATGTAAATTCTCATTTTTAGGAGGGTCCTGAACAGAAAGTAAAATCCTATTTTTCAAAAGGGTCCTGAATAGAAAGTAAAATCTAATTTTTCTGAAGGGTCCTGAATAGAAAGTAAAGTCTCATTTCTCAGGAGGGTCCTGAACAGAAAATAAAGTATCATTTTTCAGGAGGGTCCTGAACAGAATGTAAAGTCTCATTTTAAAGCAGGGTCCTGAACAGAAAGTAAAGTCTCATTTTTCATTAGGGTCCTGTATAGAAAGTAAAATCCCATTTTTTAAGAGGGTCCTGAACAAAAAGTAATGTCCTATTTTTTAGGAGGGTCCTGAACAAAAAGTAAAATCCGATTTTTCAGGAGGGTCCTGAACGGAAAGTAAAATCCCATTTTTCAGGAGGGTCTAAAAGAGAAAGTAAATTCCTATTTTTTAGGAGAGTCCTGAACAGAAAGTAAAATCCTATTTTTCTGGAGGGTCCTGAACAGAAAGTAAAGTCCCATTTTTTTAGGAGGGTAATGAACAGAAACTAAAATCACATTTTTTAGGAGGGTCCTGAATAGAAAACAAAATCTCATTTTTCAAGAGGGTCCTGAAAAAAAGTAAAATCCCATTTTTCAGGAGAGTCCTGAATAGGATGTAAAATACAATTTTTCAGGAGGATCCTGAACAGAAAGTAAAATCCCAATTTTTAGGAGGGTCCTGAACGAAAGTATAGTCAAATTTTTCTGGAGGGTCCTGGAAAGAAAGTAAAGTCCTATTTTTCAGGAGGGTCCTGATCAGAAAGTAAAATCCCAATTTTTCGAAGGGCCCTGAACAGAAAGTAATAGCCCATTTTTCAGGAGGGTCCTGATAGAAAGAAAAGTCCCATTTTTCAGGAGGGACCAGAACAGAAAGTTAAATACCATTTTTCAGGAGGGTCCTGAACAGAAAGTAAAATTCGTTTTTTTAGGAAGGTCCTAAACGAAAGTAAAGTCCTATTTTTCAGGAGGGTCTGAAAAGAAAGTAAAGTCCCAATTTTTCGGAGTGCTCTGAACAGAAAGTAAAGTCCCATTTTTCAGGAAGGTCCTGAGAAGAAAGTAAAATCTCATTTTTCAGGAGAGTCCAGAACAGAAAGTAAAATCCCATTTTTCAGGAGGGGCCTGAACAGAAAGTAAAATCCCATTTTTTAGGAGGGTCCTGAACAGAAAGTAAAATCCCATTTTCAGGAGAGTCCTAAACAGAAAGTAAAGTCCCATTTTTCTGGAGGGTCCAAAACATAAATTGAATTCTCATTATTCAGCAGGGTCCTGAACAGAAAGTAAATTCTTATTTTTTAGAAGGGCCCTGAACAGAATGTAAAATCCTATTTTTCGGGTGGGTCCTGAACAGAAAGTAAATTCCCAATTTTTAAGAAGTGTTCGAAATAGAAAGTCAGGTCCCATTTTTCGGGAAGGTCCTGAATAAAAGTAAAATCCCATTTTTCAGGAGGGTCTTGAACAAAACTAAAATCCTATTTTTTAGGAAGTTCCTGGACAGAAAGTAAAATCCCATTTTTCAGGAGGGTCCTGAACAAAAGTAAAATCCTATTTTTTAGGACAGACCTGGAAAATTATAAAATCTTATTTTTCAAGAGACTCCTGAACAAAAAGTAAAATCCCATTTTTAAATAGGGTCCTGAACAAAAGTAGAATCCCAATTTTCAGGAGGGTCCTGAACAAAAAGTAAAATCCCAATTTTCAGGAGGGTCCTGAACAAAAGTAAAATCCTATTATTTAGGAGGGTCCTGAGCAGAAAGTAAAATCTCATTTTTAGAAGGGTCCTGCACAGAAAGTAAAACCTCATTTTTCAGGAGGGTCCTGAACAGAAAGTAAAATACTATTTTTCAGGTGGTTCCTGAATAGAAAGTAAAATCTCATTTTTCAGAAGGGTCCTGAATAGAAAGTAAAGTCCCATTTCTCAGGAGGGTCCTGAACAGGAAGTAAAGTCTCATTTTTTAGGAGGGTCCTGAACAGAAAGTAAAGTCCCATTTTTCAGCAGAGTCCTGAACAGAAAGTAAAGTCTCATTTTTCATGAGATACCTGTACAAAAAGTAAAATCCTATTTTTTAAGAGGGTCCTGAACAAAAAGTAATATCCCATTTTTTAGGAGGGTTTTAAATAGAAAGTAAAATCCCATCTTTCAGGAGGATCCTAAACAGAAAGTAGAATCCCATTTTTCAGGAGGGTCCTGAACGAAAGTAAAGTCCCATTTTTCAAGAGGGTCCGGAATAGAAAGTAAAGTCCTATTTTTCAGGAGGGTCCTGATCAAAAAGTAAAATCCCAATTTTCAGGAGGGTCCTGAACAGAAAATAAAGTCCCATTTTTCAGGAGGTTCATGAACAGAAAGTAAAATCCCATTTTTCTGGAGAGTTCTGAACAGAAAGTAAAATATTATTTTTCAGGAGGGTCGTGAACAAAAGTAAAGTCCCATTTTTCAGGAGGGTCCTGAACAAATAGTAAAGTCTCATTTTTCAGATAAGTCCTGAACAGAAAGTAAAGTCCCATTTTTCAGGAGGGTCCTGATCAGAAAGTAGACTCCCATTTTTCAGAAGGGTCCTGAACATAAAGTAAAATCTCATTTTTCAGGAGGGTCCTGAACGGAAAGTAAAATCCCTTTTTTCAGGAGGGTTCTGGACAGAATGTAAAGTCCCATTTTTCTGGAGGGTCCTGTACAGAAAGTAAAGTCCCATTTTTCAGGAGGATTCTGAACGGAAAGTAATATCCCATTATTCAAGAGGATCCTGAGCAGAAAGTAAAGTCCCATTTTTCAGGTCGGTCCTGAATAGAAAGTATATTACTATTTTTAAAGAGGGCCCTAAACAGAATGTAAAATCCTATTTTTCAAGAGGATCCTGAACAGAAATTAAATTCCCATTTTTCAGGAGGGTCCGAAATGGAAAGTCAAGTCCCATTTTTCAGGAGGGTCCTAAATAGAAAGTAAAATCCCATTTTTAAGGAGGATCCTGAACAGAAGTAAAATCCTATTTTTAAGGAGGGTACTGAATATAAATTAAAATCCCATTTTTCAGGAGGGTCCTGAACAAAAGTAAAATCCTATTTTTTAGGACAGACCTGAAAATAGTAAAATCTTGTTTTTCAAGAGACTCCTGAACAAAAAGTAAAATCCCATTTTTAAGTAGGGTCCTGAACTAAAGTAGAATCCCAATTTTCAGGAGGGTCCTGAACAAAAAGTAAAATCCCAATTTTCAGGAGGGTCCTGAACAAAAGTAAAATCCTATTTTTCAGGAGGGTCCTGAGCAGAAAGTAAAATCTCATTTTCAGAAGGGTCCTGCACAGA
This sequence comes from Capsicum pubescens, assembly GCA_030864215.1. Lineage (NCBI taxonomy): Eukaryota > Viridiplantae > Streptophyta > Magnoliopsida > Solanales > Solanaceae > Capsicum > Capsicum pubescens. Next base: position 281,563,326 of record CM061542.1, read on the forward strand.
AAGTAAAACCTCATTTTTCAGGAGGGTCCTGAACAGAAAGTAAAATCCAATTTTTCAGGAAGGTCCTGAATAGAAAGTAAAATCTCATTTTTCAGAAGGGTCCTGAACAGAAAGTAAAGTCCCATTTCTCAGGAGGGTCCTGAACAGGAAGTAAAGTCTCATTTTTCAGGAGGGTCCTGAACAGAAAGTAAAGTCCCATTTTTCAGCAGAGTCCTGAACAGAAAGTAAAGTCTCATTTTTCATGAGGTTCCTGTACAGAAAGTAAAATCCTATTTTTTAAGAGGGTCCTGAACATAAAGTAATATCCCATTTTTTAGGAGGGTTCTGAACAGAAAGTAAAATCCCATATTTCAGGAGGGTCCTAAACAGAAAGTAGAAACCCATTTTTCAGGAGGGTCCTGAACGAAAGTAAAGTCCTATTTTTGAAGAGGGTCCTGAATAGAAAGTAAAGTCCTATTTTTCAGGAGGGTCCGGATCAAAAAGTAAAATGCCAATTTTCAGGAGGGTCCTGAACAGAAAATAAAGTCCCATTTTTAAGGAGTTTTATGAACAGAAAGTAAAATCCAATTTTCTGGAGAGTTCTGAACAGAAAGTAAAATCCTATTTTTCAGGAGGGTCGTGAACAAAAGTAAAGTCCCATTTTTTAGGAGGGTCCTGAACAAATAGTAAAGTCCCATTTTTCAAATGAGTCCTGAACAGAAAGTAAAGTCCCATTTTTCAGGAGGGTCCTGATCAGAAAGTAGACCCCCATTTTTCAGGAGGGTCCTGAACATAAAGTAAAATCTCATTTTTCAAGAGGGTCCTGAACGTAAAGTAAAATCCCATTTTTCAGGAGGGTTCTGAACAGAAAGTAAAGTCCCATTTTTCTGGAGGGTCCTGTACAGAATGTAAAGTCCCATTTTTCAGGAGGATTCTGAATGGAAAGTAAAATCCCATTATTCAAGAGGATCCTGAGCAGAAAGTAAAGTCCCATTTTTCAGGTCGGTCCTGAATAGAAAGTAAATTACTATTTTTCAAGAGGGACTTGAACAGAATGTAAAATCCTATTTTTCTAGAGGATCCTGAACAGAAAGTGAATTCCCATTTTTCAGGAGGGTTTGAAATGGAAAGTCAAGTCCCATTTTTCAGGAGGGTCCTAAATAGAAAGTAAAATCCCATTTTTCAGGAGGATCCTGAACAGAAGTAAAATCCTATTTTTAAGGAGGGTACTGAATAAAAATTAAATTTACATTTTTAAGGAGGGTTCTGAACAAAAGAAAAATATCATTATTCAGGAGTGTCCTGAACGAAAGTAAAATCCCATTTTTTAGGAAGGTCCTGAACAGAAAGTAAAATCCTATTTTTCAAGAGTGTCCTGAACAAAAGTAAAATCCCATTTTTAAGGAGAGACCTAAAAAAAAGTAAAATCTCATTTCAAGAGACTCCTGAACAAAAAATAAAATCCCATTTTTCAGTAGGGTCCTGAACAAAAGTTAAATCCCATTTTTCAGAATGGTCCTGAACAGAAAGTAAAATCCCATTTTTTCTAGGAAGTTCCTGAACAAAAGTGAAATCCTATTATGCAGGAAGAGCCTGAACATAATGTAAAATCTCATTTTTCAGGAGGGTGCTAAACAAAAGTAAAATCTTATTTTTTAGGAGGGTCCTGAACAGAAAGTAAAATCCCATTATTCAGGAGGGTCCTGAACAGAAAGTAAAATCCCATTTTTCAGAATGGTCCTGAATAGAAAGTAAAGACCCATTTTTTAGGATCGTCCAAAACATAAATTGAATTCTCATTTTTCAGGAGTGTCCTGAACAGAAAGTAAATTCTCATTTTTTAGAAGGGTCCTGAATAGAACGTAAAATCCTATTTGTCGGGAGGGTCCTGAACAGAAAGTAAATTCCAAATTTTTAGAAGGGTCTTGAACAAAAAGTAAAATCTCATTTTTCAGTATGGTCCTGAACAAAAGTAAAATCCCATTTTTTTGGAGGGTCCTGAACAAAAGTTAAATCCCATTTTTCAAGAGGTTCCTGAACAGAAAGTAAAATCCCATTTTTTTCAGGAGGGTCCCGAACAAAAGTAAAATCCTATTATTCAGGATAGGCCTGAACAGAAAGTAAAATCTCATTTTTCAGTAGGGTCCTAAACAGAAAGTAAAATCCTATTATTCAGGAGGGTCCTGAACAGAAAGTAAAATCCCATTTTTCAGGAGGTTCCTGAACAAAAGTAAAATCTCATTTTTCAGGAGGGTCCCGAACAAAAAGTAAAGTCCCATTTTTCAGGATGATCCTGAACAGAAAGTAAAATCATATTTTTCAGGAGGGTTGCTGAATAGAAAGTAAAATCCAATTTTTCAGGAGGGTCCTGAAAAGAAGTAAAGTCCAATTTTTCAGGAGAATCCTGAATAAAAAGTAAAATCCCATTTTTCAGAAGGGTCCTGAACAGAAAGTAAAATCCTATTTTTTAAGAGGGACCTGAACAGGAAATAAAATCTCATTTTTCTAGATGGTTCTGAACAGAAAGTAAACTACTATTTTTTAGGAGGGTCCTAAATAGAAAGTAAAGTCCCATTTTTCAGGAGGGTCCTGAACAGAAATTGAATTCTGATTTTTCAGGAGGGTCCTTAACAGAAGGTAAATTCTCATTTTTTAGGAGGGTCCTGAATAGAAAGTAAAGTCCCATTTATCAGGAGGGTCCTGAACAGAATTTGAATTCTCATTTTTCATGAGGGTCCTGAACAGATGGTAAATTCTCATTTTTCTGGAGGATCCTGAACATAACTTAAAATCCTATTTTTCAGGAGGGTCCTGAACCGAAAGTAAATTCCCATTTTTTAGGTGGGTTCTGGGAAGAAAGTCAAGTTCCATATTTTAGGAAAGTCCTGATCATAAAGTAAAATCTCATTTTACAGGAAGGTCCTGAACAAAAGTAAAATCCCATTTTTAAGGAGGTGCCTGAATAGAAAGTAAAATCCCATTTTTCAGGAGGGTCCTGAACAAAAGTATAATCCTACTTTTTAGGAAGGTCCTGAACAAAAGTATAATCCCATTTTTCAGGAGGGTCCTCAACAAAAGTAAAATCCCAGTTTTAAGGACAGACTTGAAAAAAGTAAAATCTCATTTTTCAAGAGACTCCAGAACAAAAAGTAAAATCCCATTTTTCAGGAGGGTCCTGAACAGAAAGTAATATTCCATTTTTCAGGAGGGTCCTGAACAAAACTAAAATCCAATTATTCAGGAGGGTCCTGAACAGAAAGTAAAATCTCATTTTTTAGGAGGGTTCTGAACAGAATGTAAAATCCTATTTTTTAGTAGGGTCATGTACAGAAAATAAAATCCTATTTTTCAGGAGGGTTCTGAACAGAAATTAAAATCCTATTATTCAGGAGGGTCTTGAAAACATGTAAAATCCCAGTTTTCGAGAGGGTCCTGAATAGAAAGTAAAGTCCCATTTTTCAGGAGGGTCCTGAACAAAAGTAAAATGCTATTTTTCAGAAGGGCCTTGGACAGAAAGAAAAATCCCATTTTTTAGGAGGGTCCTGAACAGAAAGTAAAGTCCCATATTTTCAGGAAGGTCCTGAACAGAAAGTAAAATCCCATTTTTTAGAAAGGTCCTGAACAGAAAGTAAAGTCCCATTTTTCAGGAGGATACTGAACAGAAAATAAAATCCCATTTTTTTAGGAGAGTCCTGAACAGAAAGTAAAATCCTATTTTTCAGGAGGGCCCTGAATAGAAAGTAAAGTCCCATTTTTCAGGAAGGTCCTGAATAAAAAGTAAAGTACCAATTTTCAGGAGGGTCCAGAATAGAAAGAAGAATCCCATTTTTCAGGAGGTTCCCGAACAGAATGAAAAATCCCATTTTTCAGGAGAATCCTGAACCAAAAGTAAAGTCCGATTTTTCAGGAGGGTCCTGAACAGAAATTGAATTCTTATTTTTCAAGAGGGTCCTGAACAGAAAGTAAATTCTCATTTGTCAGGAGGGTCCTGAACGGAAAGTAAATTCTCATTTTTCAGGAGGGTCCTGAACAGAAAGTAAAATCCTATTTTTCAGAAGGTTCCTGGATAGAAAGTAAAATCTCATTTTTCAGAAGGGGCCTGAACAGAAAGTAAAGTCTCATTTCTCAAGAAAGTCCTGAACAGAAAGTAAAGTATCATTTTTCAGGAGGGTCCTGAACAAAAAGTAAAGTCCCATTTTTCAGCAGGGTCCTGCACAGAAAGTAAAGTCTCATTTTTCATGAGGGTCCTGTACAGAAAGTAAAATCCCATTTTTTTAAGAGGGTACTGAACAAAAAGTAATGTCCTATTTTTTAGGAAGGTCCTGAAAAGAAAGTAAAATCCGATTTTTCAAGAGGGTCCAGAACAGAAAGTAAAATCCCATTTTTCAGGAGGGTCCAAAACAGAAAGTAAATTCCTATTTTTTAGGAGAGTCCTGAAGAAAAAGTAAAATCCTATTTTTCAGGAGTGCCCTGAACAGAAAGTAAAGTCCCATTTTTTAGGAGGTTCATGAACAGAAAGTAAAATCACATTTTTCAGGAGGGTCCTGAATAGAAAGTTAAATCCCATTTTTCAGGAGGGTCCTGAAAAGAAGTAAAATCCCATTTTTTAGGAGAGTCCTGAATAGAAAGTAAAATCCCATTTATTAGGAGGGTCCTGAACAAAAGTAAAATCCCATTTTTCAGGAGGGTTCCGAACAGAAGGTAAAGCCCCATTTTACAGGATGGTCCTGAACAGAAAGTAAAGATCCATTTTTCAGGAGGGTCCAAAACATAAATTGAATTTTCATTTTTCAGGAGGGTCCTGAACAAAAAGTAACTTCTCATATTTTAGAAGGGTCCTAAACACAACGTAAAATCCTATTTTTTGGGAGAGTCCTGAACAGAAAGTAAATTCCCAATTTTTAGAAGGGTCTTGAACAAAAAGTATAATCCACTTTTTCAGGATGGTCCTAAACAAAACTAAAATCCTATTTTTTCGGAGGGTCCTGAACAGAAAGTAAAATCCCATTTTTTAAGAGGATCCTGAACAAAAAGTAAAATCCCATTTTCAAAGGGGTCCTGAACAAAATTTAAATACCATTTTTCAAGAGGGTCCTGAACGAAAGTAAAAGCCTATTTTTTAGGAGGGTACGGAACAGAAAGTAAAGTCCCATTTTTTTGGAGGGTCCTGAACAGAAAGTAAAGTCCCTTTTTTCAGGAGGGTCTGGAACAAAAATTGAATTCTAATTTTTCAGGAGGGTCCTGAACAGAAAGTAAATTCTCATTTTTCAGGAGGGTCCTAAACAAAATGTAAAATCCTATTTTTTAGAAGGGTCCTGAACAGAAAGTAAAATCATATTTTTCAGGAGGGTGCTGAATAGAAAGTAAAATCCCATTTTTCAGGAGGGTCCTGAAAAGAAGTAAAGTCCATTTTTCAGGAGGGTCCTGAATAAAAAGTAAAATCCCATTTTTCAGAAGGGTCCTGAACAGAAAGTAAAATCCTATTTTTTAAGAGGGACCTGAACAGGAAATAAAATCTCATTTTTCTAGATGGTTTTGAACAGAATGTAAACTACTATTTTTCAGGAGGGTCCTAAACAGAAAGTAAAGTCCCATTTTTCAGGAGGGTCCTGAACAGAAATTGAATTCTGATTTTTCAGGAGGGTCCTTAACAGAAGGTAAATTCTCATTTTTTAGGAGGTTCCTGAATAGAAAGTAAATTCCCATTTTTCAGGAGGGTCCTGAGCAGAAATTGAATTCTCATTTTTCAGGAGGGTCCTGAACAGAAATTGAATTCTCATTTTTCAGGAGGGTCCTGAACAGATGGTAAATTCTCATTTTTCTGGAGGATCCTGAACATAACTTAAAATCCTATTTTTCAGGAAGGTCCTGAACCGAAAGTAAATTCCCATTTTTTAGTTGGGTCCTGAGCAGAAAGTCAAGTTCCATATTATAGGAAAGTCCTGATCACAAAGTAAAATCTCATTTTTCAGAAGGGTCCTGAACAAAACGTAAAATCCTATTTTTCAGGAGAGTCCTGAATAGAAAGTAAAATCCTATTTTTCAAGAGGGTCTTGAACAAATTGTAAAGTCCCATTATTTAGGAGGGTCTTGAACAGAAAGTAAAATCACATTTTTCAGGAGGGTCCTGAATAGAAATTAAATTCCCATTTTTCAGGAGGGTCCTGAAAAGAAGTAAAGTCCCATTTTTCAGGAGGGTCCTGAATAAAAAGTAAAATTCCATTTTTCAGGAGGGTCCTGAACAGAAAGTAAAATCCCATTTTTTAAGATGGTCCTGAACAGGAAATAAAATCTCATTTTTCTAGAGTGTTCTGAACAGAAAGTAAAGTACTATTTTTCTGGAGGGTCCTACACAGAAAGTAAAGTCCCATCTTTCAGGAAGGTCCTGAACAAAAATTGGATTCTCATTTTTCAGGAGGGTCCTGAACAGAAGGTAAATTCTCATTTTTCTGGAGGATCCTAAACATGAAGTAAAGTCCCATTTTTCAGAAGGGTCCTAAACAGAAATTAAATTTTCATTTTTCAGGAGGGTCCTGAACAGAAGGTAAATTCTCATTTTATAGGAGGGTCCTCAACATAAAGTAAAATCCTATTTTTCAGGTAGGTCCTGAACCGAAAGTAAATTCCTATGTTTAGGTGGGTCCTGAACAGTAAGTCAAGTTTCATTTTTTAGGAGGGTCCTGAACAGAAAGTAAAATCCCATTTTACAGGAAGGTCCTGAACCGAAGTAAAATCCCAATTTTAAGGAGGGTCCTGAATAGAAAGTAAAATCCCATTTTTCGGGAGGGTCCTGAACAAAAGTATAATCCCATTTTTTAGGAGGGACCTGAACAAAACTAAAATCCCATTTTTTAGGAAGGTTCTGAACAAAAAGTAAAATCCCATTTTTCAGGAGGGTTCTGAACAGAAAGTAAAATCCCATTATTCAGGAGGGCCCTGAACAGAAAGTAAAATCCTACTTTTCAGGAGGGTCCTGAACAAAAGTAAAATCCAATTTTTCAGGAGGGTCTTGAATAGAAAGTAATATCCCATTTTTCAGGAGGGTCCTGAATAGAAAGTAAAATCTTATTTTTTAGGAGGGTCCTGAACAAAATGTAAAATCCTATTTTTTAGGAGGGTCCTGGACAGAAAATAAAATCCCATTTTTCAGGAGGGTTCTGAACAGATAGTAAAATCCCATTATTCAGGATGGTCCTGAAAAGTAGTAAAATCCCATTTTTCAGGAGGGTCCAGAATAGAAAGTAAAATCCCATTTTTCAGGAGGGTCCTGAACAAAAGTAAAATCCTATTTTTAAGTTGGCGCTTGAACAGAAAGAAAAGTCTCATTTTTTAGGAAGGTCCTGAACAGAAAGTATAGTCCCATTTTTTCAGGAGGGTCCTGAACAAAAAGCTTAATCCCATTTTTCAGGAGGGTCCTGGGCAGAAACTAAAATCCTATTTTTCAGGAGGGTCCTGAACGGAAAGTAAAATCCTATTTTTCAGAATGGTATTGAACAGAAAGTAAAGTCCCATTTTTCAGGAGGATCCTGAACAGAAAGTAAGGTCCCATTTTTATGGAGGGTCCTGAACAAAAAGTAAAATCCTATTTTCCTGGACAAAAAGTAAAGTCCCATTTTTATGGGGGTTCCTGAACAGAAAGTAAAATCCCATTTTTCAGGTGGTCCTGAACAGATATAAACTCTCTTTTTTTTAATAGGGTCCTGAACAAAAGTAAAATCTCATTTTTTAGTAAAGTCCTGAACAAAAGTGAAATCCTATTTAGTAAAATCACATTTTTCAGGAGGGTCCTAAACAGAAAGTAAAGTACCATTTTTTAGGAGGGTCCAAAACATAAATTAAATTTTCATTTTTCAGTAGGGTACAGAATAGAAAGTAAATTCTCATTTTTTAGAAGGGTCCTGAACAAAACGTAAAATACTATTTTATGGGAGGGTCCTGAAAAGAAAGTAAATTCCCAATTTTTAGAAGAGCCTTGGACGAAAAGTAAAATCCCATTTTTCAGGGTGGTCCTGAACAAAAGTAAAATCCTATTTTTTCGGAGGGTCCTGAACAAAAGTAAAATTTTCTTATTCAGGAGGTTCCTGAACAGTAAGTAAAATCTCATTTTTTGGGAGGGTCCGAAACAGAAAGTAAAATCCCATTTTTTAGGAGGTTCCTGAATAAAAAGTAAAATCCCATTTTTCAGGAGGATCCTGAATAGAAAGTAAAATACCATTATTCAGGAGGGTCGTAAACAGAAAGTAAAATCCCATTTTTCTGGAGGGTCCCGAACAAAAGTAAAATCCCATTTTTCAGGAGGGTTCTGACTGAAAGTAAAATCCTATTTTTCAGGAGGGTCCTGAATAGAAAGTAAAGTCCCATTTTTTATGAGGGTCCAAAACATAAATTTTATTTTCATTTTTCAGGAGGGTCCTGAACAGAAAGTAAATTCCCAATTTTTTGAAGGGTCTTGAACAAAAACTAAAATCCCATTTTTCAGGATGGTCCTGAACAAAAGTAAAATCCCATTTTTTTGGAGGGTCCTGAACAGAATGTAAAATCCCATTTTTCAGGAGGATCCTGAACCGAAATTAAAATCCCTTTTTCAGGAGGGTCCTGAACAAATTTAAAATCCCATTTTTCAGGAGGGTCTTGAACGAAACTAAAATTCTATTTTTCAGGAGGGTCCGGAACAGAAAGCAAAATCCCATTTTTAAGTAGGGTTCTGATCAGAAAGTAAAGTCCCATTTATCTAGAGGCTCCTAAACAGAAAGTAATGTCCGTTTTTTAAGGAGGGTCTTGAAACGAATTTGAATTCTAATTTTTCAGGAGGGTCCAGAAAAGAAAGTAAATTCTCATTTTTCAGGAGGGTCCTGAACAGAACGTAAAATCCTATTTTTCAGGAGAGTCCGGAACAGAAAGTAAAATCCTATTTTTCAAGAGGGTCTTGAACAAATTGTAAAGTCCCATTATTTAGGAGGGTCTTGAACAGAAAGTAAAATCACATTTTTCAGGAGGGTCCTGAATAGAAATTAAAATCCCATTTTTCAGGAGAGTCCTGAAAAGAAGTAAAGTCCCATTTTTCAGGAGGGTCCTGAATAAAAAGTAAAATTCCATTTTTCAGGAGGGTCCTGAACAGAAAGTAAAATCCCATTTTTTAAGATGGTCCTGAACAGGAAATAAAATCTCATTTTTCTAGAGGGTTCTGAACAGAAAGTAAAGTACTATTTTTTTGGAGGGTCCTAAACAGAAAGTAAAGTCCCATCTTTCAGGAAGGTCCTGAACAAAAATTGGATTCTCATTTTTCAGGAGGGTCCTGAACAGAATGTAAATTCTCATTTTTCTGGAGGATCCTAAACAGGAAGTAAAGTCCCATTTTTCAGGAGGGTCCTAAACAGAAATTAAATTTTCATTTTTCAGGAGGGTCCTGAACAGAAGGTAAATTCTTATTTTTTAGGAGGGTCCTCAACATAAAGTAAAATCCTATTTTTCAGGTAGGTCCTGAACCGAAAGTAAATTCCCATTTATTAGTCGGGAACTGAACAGAAAGTCAAGTTCCATATTTTAGGAGGCTCCTGAACAGAAAGTAAAATCCCATTTTACAGGAAGGTCCTGAACATAAGTAAAATCCCAATTTTAAGTAGGGTCCTGAATAGAAAGTAAAATCCCATTTTTCAGGAGGGTCCTGAACAAAAGTATAATCCCATTTTTTAGGAGGGTCCTGAATAAAACTAAAATCTCATTTTTTAGGAAGGTCCTGAACATAAAGTAAAATCTCATTTTTTAGGAGGGTCCTGAACAGAAAGTAAAATCCCATTTTTCAGGAGGGTTCTGAACAGAAAGTAAAATCCCAGTATTCTGGAGGGTCCTGAACAGAAAGTAAAATCCTATTTTTCAGGAGGGTCCTGAACAAAAATAAAATCCAATTTTTCAGGAGGGTGTTCAACAGAAAGTAATATCCCATTTTTTAGGAGGGTTTTGAATAGAAAGTAAAATCTCATTTTTTAGGAGGGTCCTGAACAGAATGTAAAATCCTATTTTTTAGGAGGGTCCTGGACAGAAAATAAAATCCTATTTTTTCGGAAGGTTCTGAACAGAAAGTAAAATTTCATTATTCAAGAGGGTCCTGAAAAAAAGTAAAATCCCATTTTTCAGTAGGGTCCTAAATAGAAAGTAAAATCCCGTTTTTCAGGAGGGTCCTGAACAAAAGTAAAATCCTATTTTTAAGAAGGCGCTTGAACAGAAAGAAAAATCTCATTTTTTATGAGGGTCCTGAACAGAAAGTAAAGTCCCATTTTTTCAGGAGGGTCCTGAACAGAAATCTTAATCCCATTTTTCAGGAGGGTCCTGGGCAGAAACTAAAATCCTTTTTTCAGGAGGGTCCTGAACGGAAAGTAAAATCCTATTTTCCTGGACAGAAAGTAAACTCCTATTTTTATGGGGGGTCCTGAACAGAAAGTAAAATCCCATTTTTCAGGTGGTCCTGAACAGATATAAACTCCCCTTTTTAAATAGGGTCCTGAACAAAAGTAAAATCTCATTTTTTGGAGAGTCCTGAACAAAAGTGAAATCCTAATTAGTAAAATCCCATTTTTTAGGAGGGTCCTGAACAGAAAGTAAAGTCCCATTTTTTAGGAGGGTCCAAAACATAAATTAAATTTTCATTTTTCAGGAGGGTCCTGAATAGAAAGTAAATTCTCATTTTTTAGAAGGGTCCTGAACAAAACGTAAAATACTATTTTATGGGAGGGTCCTGAAAAGAAAGTAAATTCCCAATTTTTAGAAGGGTCTTGAACAAAAAGTAAAATCCCATTTTTCAGGATGGTCCTGAAAAAAAGTAAAATCCCATTTTTTCGGAGGGTCCTAAACAAAAGTAAAATCTTCTTATTGAGGAGGTTCCTGAACAGTAAGTAAAATCTCATTTTTCGGGAGGGTCCGAAACAGAAAGTAAAATCCCATTTTTTAGGAGGTTCCTGAACAAAAAGTAAAATCCCATTTTTCAGGAGGATCCTGAATAGAAAGTAAATTCCCATTATTCAGGAGGGTCCAAAACATAAAGTAAAATCCCATTTTTCAGGAGGGTCCTGAACAAAAGTAAAATCCCATTTTTCAGGAGGGTTCTGAATGAAAATAAAATCCTATTTTTAAGGAGGGTCCTGAATAGAAAGTAAAGTCCAATTTTTAAGGAGGGTCCAAAACATAAATTTAATTTTCATTTTTCAGGAGGGTCCTGAACAGAAAGTAAATTCTCATTTTTTAGAAGGGTCCTGAACAAAATGTAAAATCCTATTTTTTGGGAGGGTTCTGAACAGAAAGTAAATTCCAAATTTTTAGAAGGGTCTTGAACAAAAACTAAAATCCCATTTTTCAGGATGGTCCTGAACAAAAGTAAAATCCCATTTTTTTAGGGTCCTGAACAGAATGTAAAATTCCATTTTTCAGGAGGATCCTGAACAGAAAATAAAATCTCATTTTCAGGAGGGTCCTGAACAAATTTAAAATCCCATTTTTTAGGAGGGTCTTGAACGGAACTAAAATCCCATTTTGCAGGATGTTCCGGAACAGAAAGTAAAATCCCATTTTTCAGTAGGGTTCTGATCATAAAGTAAAGTCCCATTTATCTAGAGGCTCCTGAACAGAAAGTAAAGTCCCTTTTTTAAGGTGGGTCTTGAAACGAATTTGAATTCTAATTTTTCAGGAAGGTCCTGAAAAGAAAGAAAATTCTCATTTTTCATTAGGGTCCTGAACAGAACGTAAAATCCTATTTTTCAGGAGAGTCCTGAACAGAAAGTAAAATCCTATTTTTCAAGAAGGTCTTGAACAAAAAGTAAAGTCCCATTATTTGGGAGGGTCTTGAACAGAAAGCAAAATCACATTTTTCAGGAGGGTCCTGAATAGAAATTAAAATCCCATTTTTCAGGAGGGTCCTGAAAAGAAGTAAAGTCCTATTTTTCAGGAGGGTCCTGAATAAAAAGTAAAATTCCATTTTTCAAGAAGGTCCTGAATATAAAGTAAAATCCCATTTATTAAGATGGTCCTGAACAGGAAATAAAATCTCATTTTTCTAGAGGGTTCTGAACAGAAAGTAAAGTACTATTTTTCTTGAGGGTCCTAAATAGAAAGTAAAGTCCCATCTTTCAGGAGGGTCCTGAAAAAAAATTGGATTCTCATTTTTTAGGAGGGTCCTGAACAGAAGGTAAATTCTCATTTTTCTGGAGTATCCTAAACAGGAAGTAAAGTCCTATTTTTCAGGTGGGTCCTGAACTGAAATTAAATTCCCATTTTTTAGGTGGGTCCTCAACAGAAAGTCAAGTTCCATTTTTTAGGAGGGTCCTGAACAGAAAGTAAAATCCCATTTTACAGGAAGGTCCTGAACAGAAGTAAAATCCCATTTTTAAGGAGGGTCCTGAATAGAAAGTAAAATCCCATTTTTCAGGAGGGTCCTGAACAAAAGTATAATCCCATTTTTTAGGAGGGTCCTGAACATAACTAAAATCCCATTTTTTTGGAAGGTCCTGAACAGAAAGTAAAATCCCATTTTTCAGGAGGCTCCTGAACAAAAGTAAAATCCCAGTTTTAAGGAGAGACCTGAAAAAAAGTAAATTCTCATTTTTTAAGAGACTTTTAAACAAAAAGTAAAATCCCATTTTTCAGGAGGGTCCGGAACAAAAGTAAAATCCCATTTTTCAGGAGGGTCCTGAACATAAAGTAATCTCCCATTTTTCTGGAGGGTCCTGAATAGAATGTAAAATCTCATTTTTTAGGAGGGTCCTGAACAGAATGTAAAATCCTATTTTTTAGGAGGGTCCTGGACAGAAAATAAAATCTTATTTTTCAGGAGGTTTCTGAACAGAAAGTAAAATCCCATTATTCAGAAGGGTCTTGATAAGAAGTAAAATCCCATTTTCCAGGAGGGTCCTGAATAGAAAGTAAAATCCCATTTTCAGGAGAGTCCTGAACAGAAAGTAAAGTTCTATTTTTTAGGAGGGTCCAAAACGTAAATTAAATTTTCATTTTTCAGGAGGGTCCTGAATAGAAAGTAAATTCTCATTTTTTAGAAGGGTCCTGAACAAAACGTAAAATACTATTTTTTGGGAGGGTCCTGAAAAGAAAGTAATTTCCCAATTTTTAGAATGGTCTTGAACAAAAAGTAAAATCCCATTTTTCAGGATGGTCCTGAACAAAAGTAAAATCCCATTTTTTCGGAGGGTCCTGAACAAAAGTAAAATCTTCTTATTCAGGAGGTTCCTGAACAGTAAGTATAATATAATTTTTCGAGAAAGTCCGAAACAGAAAGTAAAATCCCATTTTTTTGGAGGTTCCTGAACAAAAAGTAAAATACCATTTTTCAGGAGGATCCTGAATAGAAAGTAAAGTCCCATTATTCAGGAGGGTCCTAAACAAAACGTAAAATCCCATTTTTCAGGAGGGTCCTGAACAAAAGTAAAATCCTATTTTTAAGAAGGCGCTTGAACAGAAAGAAAAATCTCATTTTTTAGGAGGGTCCTGAACAGAAAGTAAAGTCCCATTTTTTCAGGAGGGTCCTGAACAGAAAGTAAAGTCCCATTTTTTCAAGAGGGTCCTGAACAGAAATCTTAGACCCATTTTTCAGGAGGGTCCTGAACGGAAAGTAAAATCCCATTTTTCAGAAAGGTCCTGAACAGAAAGTAAATTCCCATTTTTCAGGAGGATCCTGAACAGAAAGTAAAGTCCCATTTTTATGGAGGGTCCTGAACAGAAAGTAAAATCCTATTTTCCTGGACAGAAAGTAAACTCCCATTTTTATGGGGGGTCCTGAACAGAAAGTAAAATCCCATTTTTCAGGTGGTCCTGAACAGATATAAACTCCCTTTTTTAAATAGGGTCCTGAACAAAAGTAAAATCTCATTTTTTTGGAGAGTCCTGAACAAAAGTGAAATCCTATTTAGTAAAATCCCATTTTTCAGGAGGGTCCTGAACAGAAAGTAAAGTCCCATTTTTTAGGAGGGTCCAAAACATAAATTAAATTTTTATTTTTCAGGAGGGTCCTGAATAGAAAGTAAATTCTCATTTTTTAGAAGGGTCCTGAACAAAACGTAAAATACTATTTTATGGGAGGGTCCTGAAAAGAAAGTAAATCCCCAATTTTTAGAAGGGTCTTGAACAAAAAGTAAAATCCCATTTTTCAGGATGGTCCTGAAAAAAAGTAAAATCCCATTTTTTGGAGGGTCCTAAACAAAAGTAAAATCTTCTTATTCAGGAGGTTCCTGAACAGTAAGTAAAATCTCATTTTTCGGGAGGGTCCGAAACAGAAAGTAAAATCCCATTTTTTAGGAGGTTCCTGAACAAAAAGTAAAATCCCATTTTTCAGGAGAATCCTGAATAGAAAGTAAAATCCCATTATTCAGGAGGGTCCTAAACAGAAAGTAAAATCCCATTTTTCAGGTGGGTCCTGAACAAAAGTAAAATCCCATTTTTCAGGAGGGTTCTGAATGAAAGTAAAATCCTATTTTTCAGGAGAGTCCTGAATAGAAAGTTAAGTCCAATTTTTAAGGAGGGTCTAAAACATAAATTTAATTTTCATTTTTCAGGAGGGTCCTGAACAGAATGTAAATTCTCATTTTTTAGAAGGGTCCTGAACAAAACGTAAAATCCTATTTTTTGGGAGGGTCCTGAACAGAAAGTAAATTCCCAATTTTTAGAAGGGTCTTGAACAAAAACTAAAATCCCATTTTTCAGGATGGTCCTGAACAAAAGTAAAATCCCATTTTTTTGGAGGGTCCTGAACAGAATGTAAAATCCCATTTTTCAGGAGGATCCTGAACAGAAAATCAAATCCCATTTTCTGGAGGGTCCTGAACATATTTAAAATCCCATTTTTAGGAGGGTCTTGAACGAAACTAAAATCCCATTTTGCAGGAGGGTCCGTAACAGAAAGTAAAATCCTTTTTTTCAGTAGGGTTCTGATCAGAAAGTAAAGTCCCATTTATCTAGAGGCTCCTGAACAGAAAGTAAAGTCCCTTTTTTAAGGAGGGTCTTGAAACGAATTTGAATTCTAATTTTTCAGGAGGGTCCTGAAAAGAAAGTAAATTCTCATTTTTCAGGAGGGTCCTGAAGAGAACGTAAAATCCTATTTTTCAGGAGAGTCCTGAACAGAAAGTAAAATCCTATTTTTCAAGAGGGTCTTGAACAAAAAGTCAAGTCCCATTATTTGGGAGGGTCTTGAACAAAAAGCAAAATCACATTTTTCAGGAGGGTCCTGAATAGAAATTAAAATCCCATTTTTCAGGAGGGTCCTGAAAAGAAGTAAAGTCCCATTTTTCAGGAGGGTCCTGAATAAAAAGTAAAATTCCATTTTTCAGGAGGGTCCTGAACAGAAAGTAAAATCCCATTTTTTAAGATGGTACTGAACAGGAAATAAAATCTCATTTTTCTAGAGGGTTCTGAACAGAAAGTAAAGTACTATTTTTCTGGAGGGTCCTAAACAGAAAGTAAAGTCCCATCTTTCAGGAGGGTCCTGAAAAAAAATTGGATTCTCATTTTTCAGGAGGGTCCTGAACAGAAGGTAAATTCTCATTTTTCTGGAGTATCCTAAACAAGAAGTAAAGTCCCATTTTTCAGGAGGGTCCTAAATAGAAATTAAATTTTCATTTTTCAGGAGGGTCCTGAACAGAAGGTAAATTCTCATTTTTTAGGAGGGTCCTCAACATAAAGTAAAATCCTATTTTTCAGGTGGGTCCTGATCCGAAAGTAAATTACCATTTTTAGGTGTGTCCTGAACAAAAAGTCAAGTTCCATTTTTTAGGAGGGTCCTGAACAGAAAGTAAAATCCCATTTTACAGGAAGGTCCTGAACAGAAGTAAAATCCCATTTTTAAGGAGGGTCCTGAATAAAAAGTAAAATCCCATTTTTCAGGAGGGTCCTGAACAAAAGTATAATCCCATTTTTTAGGAGGGTCCTGAACAAAACTAAAATCCCATTTTTTAGGAAGGTCCTGAACAGAAAGTAAAATCCCATTTTTTAGCAGGGTCCTGAACAGAAAGTAAAATCCCATTTTTCAGGAGGGTTCTGAACAGAAAGTAAAATCCCATTATTCAGGAGGGTCCTGAACAGAAAGTAAAATCCCATTTTTTAAGATGGTCCTGAACAGGAAATAAAATCTCATTTTTCTAGAGGGTTCTGAACAGAAAGTAAAGTACTATTTTTCTGGAGGGTCCTAAACAGAAAGTAAAGTCCCATCTTTCAGGAGGGTCCTGAACAAAAATTGGATTCTCATTTTTCAAGAGGTTCCTGAACAGAAGGTAAATTCTCATTTTTCTGGAGGATCCTAAACAGGAAGTAAAGTCCCATTTTTCAGGAGGGTCCTAAACAGAAATTAAATTCTCATTTTTCAGGAGGGTCCTGAACAGAAGGTAAATTCTCTTTTTTCAGGAGTGTCCTCAACATAAAGTAAAATCCTATTTTTCAGGTGGGTCCTGAACTGAAATTAAATTCCCATTTTTTAGGTGGGTCCTGAACAGAAAGTCAAGTTCCATTTTTTAGGAGGGTCCTGAACAGAAAGTAAAATCCCATTTTACAGGAAGGTCCTGAACAGAAGTAAAATCCCATTTTTAAGGAGGGTCCTGAATAGAAAGTAAAATCCTATTTTTCAGGAGGGTCCTGAACAAAAGTATAATCCCATTTTTTAGGAGGGTCCTGAACAAAACTAAAATCCTATTTTTTTGGAAGGTCCTGAACAGAAAGTAAAATCTCATTTTTCAGGAGTCTCCTGAACAAAAGTAAAATCCCAGTTTTAAGGAGAAACCTGAAAAAAAGTAAAATCTCATTTTTCAAAAGACTTTTAAACAAAAAGTAAAATTCCATTTTTCAGGAGGGTCCGGAACAAAAGTAAAATCCCATTTTTCAGGAGGGTTCTGAACATAAAGTAATCTCCCATTTTTCAGGAGGGTCCTGAACAGAAAGTAAAATCTCATTTTTTAGGAGGGTCCTGAACAGAATGTAAAATCCTATTTTTTAGGAGGGTCCTGGACAGAAAATAAAATCTTATTTTTCAGGAGGGTTCTGAACAGAAAGTAAAATCCCATTATTCAGAAGGGTCTTGAAAAGAAGTAAAATCCCATTTTTCAGGAGGGTCCTGAATAGAAAGTAAAATCCCATTTTCAGGAGAGTCCTGAACAGAAAGTAAAGTTCCATTTTTTAGGAGGGTCCAAAACGTAAATTAAATTTTCATTTTTCAGGAGGGTCCTGAATAGAAAGTAAATTCTCATTTTTTAGAAGGGTCCTGAACAAAACGTAAAATACTATTTTTTGGGAGGGTCCTGAAAAGAAAGTAAATTCCCAATTTTTAGAAGGGTCTTGAACAAAAAGTAAAATCCCATTTTTCAGGATGGTCCTGAACAAAAGTAAAATCCCATTTTTTCGGAGGGGCCTGAAGAAAAGTAAAATCTTCTTATTCAGGAGGTTCCTGAACAGTAAGTAAAATATCATTTTTCGGGAAGGTCCGAAACAGAAAGTAAAATCCCATTTTTTAGGAGGTTCCTGAACAAAAAGTAATATCCCATTTTTCAGGAGGATCCTGAATAGAAAGTAAAATCCCATTATTCAGGAGGGTCCTAAACAAAACGTAAAATCCCATTTTTCAGGAGGGTCCAGAACAAAAGTAAAATCCCATTTTTCAGGAGGGTTCTGAATGAAAGTAAAATCCTATTTTTCAGGAGGGTCCTGAATAGAAAGTAAAGTCAAATTTTTTAGGAGGGTCCAAAACATAAATTTAATTTTCATTTTTCAGGAGGGTCCTGAACAGAAAGTAAATTCTCATTTTTTAGAAGGGTCCTGAACTAAACGTAAAATCCTATTTTTTAGGAGGGTCTTGAACAGAAAGTAAATTCCCAATTTTTTGAAGGGTCTAAAACAAAAACTAAAATCCCATTTTTCAGGATGGTCCTGAACAAAAGTAAAATCCCATTATTTCGGAGGGTCCTGAACAGAATGTAAAATCCTATTTTTCAGGAGGATCTTGAACAGAAAGTAAAATCCCATTTTCAGGAGGGTCCTGAACAAATTTAAAATCCCCTTTTTCAGGAGGGTCTTGAACGAAACTAAAATCCCATTTTTCAGGAGGGTCCGGAACAGAAAGTAAAATCCCATTTTTCAGTAGGGTTCTGATCAGAAAGTAAAGTCTCATTTATCTAGAGGCTCCTGAACAGAAAGTAATGTCCCTTTTTTAAGGAGGGTCTTGAAACGAATTTGAATTCTAATTTTTCAGGAGTGTCCTGAAAAGAATGTAAATTCTCATTTTTCAGGAGGGTCCTGAGCAGAACGTAAAATCCTATTTGTCAGGAGAGTCCTGAACAGACAGTAAAATCCTATTTTTCAAGAGGGTCTTGAACAAAAAGTAAAGTCCCATTATTTAGGAGAGTCTTGAACAGAAAGTAAAATCACATTTTTCAGGAAGGTCCTGAATAGAAAGTAAAATCCCATTTTTCAGGAGAGTCCTGAAAAGAAGTAAAGTCCCATTTTTCAGGAGAGTCCAGAATAAAAAGTAAAATTCCATTTTTCAGGAGGGTCCTGAACAGAAAGTAAAATCCCATTTTTTAAGATAGTCCTGAACAGGAAATAAAATCTCATTTTTCTAGAGGGTTTTGAACAAAAAGTAAAGTACTATTTTTCTGGAGGGTCCTAAACAGAAAGTAAAGTCCCATCTTTCAGGAGGGTCCTGAACAAAAATTGGATTCTCATTTTTCAGGAGGGTCCTGAACAGAAGGTAAATTCTAATTTTTCTGGAGGATCCTAAACAGGAAGTAAAGTCCCATTTTTCAGGAGGGTCCTAAACAGAAATTAAATTTTAATTTTTCAGGAGGGTCCTGAACAGAAGGTAAATTCTCATTTTTTAGGAGGGTCCTCAACATAAAGTAAAATCCTATTTTTCAGGTGGGTCCTGAACCGAAAGTAAATTCCCATTTATTAGGTGGGTCTTGAACAGAAAGTCAAGTTCCATTTTTTAGGAGGGTTTTGAACAGAAAGTAAAATCCCATTTTATAGGAAGGTCCTGAACAGAAGTAAAATCCCATTTTTATGGAGGGTCCTGAATAGAAAGTAAAATCCCATTTTTCAGGAGGGTCCTGAACAAAAGTATAATCCCTTTTTTTAGGAGGGTCCTGAACAAAACTAAAATCCTATTTTTTAGGAAGGTCCTGAACAGAAAGTAAAATCCCATTTTTTAGGAGGGTCCTGAACAGAAAGTAAAATCCCATTTTTCAGGAGGGTTCTGAATAGAAAGTAAAATCCCATTATTCAGGAGGGTCCTGAACAGAAAGTAAAATCCTATTTTTAAGGAGGGTCCTGAACAAAATTAATATCCAATTTTTCAGGAGGGTCTTGAACAGAAAGTAATATCCCATTTTTCAGGAGGGTCTTGAATAGAAAGTAAAATATCATTTTTTAGGAGGGTCCTAAACAGAATGTAAAATCCTATTTTTTAGGAGGGTCCTGGACAGAAAATAAAACCCTATTTTTCAGGAGGGTTCTGAACAGAAAATAAAATCCCATTATTCAGGAGTGTCCTGAAAAAGAAGTAAAATCCCATTTTTCAGGAGGGTCCTGAATAGAAAGTAAAATCTCATTTTTCAGGAGGGTCCTGAACAAAAGTAAAATCCTATTTTTAAGAAGGCCCTTGAACAGAAAGAAAAATCTCATTTTTTAAGAGGGTCCTGAACAGAAAGTAAAGTCCCATTTTTTCAGGAGGGTCCTGAACAGAAAGCTTAATCCCATTTTTCAGAAGGGTCCTGGGCAGAAACTAAAATCCTATTTTTCAGGAGGGTCCTGAACGGAAAGTATAATCCCATTTTTCAGAAAGGTCCTGAACAGAAAGTAAAGTCCCATTTTTCAGGAGGATCCTGAACAGAAATTAAAGTCCCATTTTTATGGAGGGTCCTGAACATAAAGTAAAATCCTATTTTCCTTGATAGAAAGTAAAGTCCCATTTTTATGGGGGGTCCTGAACAGAAAGTAAAATCCCATTTTTCAGGAGGTCCTGAACAGATATAAACTCCCTTTTTTCAATAGGGTCCTGAACAAAAGTAAAATCTCATTTTTTTGGAGAGTCCTGAACAAAAGTAAAATCTCATTTTTCAGGAGGGTCCTGAACAGAAAAAAAAATCCCATTTTTCAAGAGGGTTCTGAACAAAAGTAAAATCCTATTTTTTAAGAGGGTCTTGAACAGAAAGTAAAATCTCATTTTTCAAGAGGGTCCTGAACAGAAAGTAAAATACCATTTTTCAGGAAGGTCCTGAATAGAAAGTAAAGTCCCATTTTTCAGGAGGGTCCTGAACAGAAAGTAAAATCCTATTTTTCAGGAGGGTCATGAACAGATAGTAAAATTCTATTTATCAGGAGGGTCCTGAACAGAAAGTAAATCCCATTTTTTAAGAGGGTCCATGACAGAAGTAAAATCCTATTTTGAGGAGTGTTCTGAAGAAAAAGTAAATTCTCATTATTCAGGAGGGTGCTGAACAGAAAGTAAAATCCTATTTTTCAGTAGGGTCCTGAACAAAATAAAGTCCCATTTTTTAGGAGGATCCTGAACAGAAAGTAAAATCCTATTTTTCAGGAGGGTCCTGAACAGAAAGTAAAATCTCAGTTTTCAGGAGGTTCCTGAACAGAAAGTAAAATCCCATCTTTTGGAGGGTCCTGTACAAAAGTAAAATCCCATTTTTTTGGAGTGTCCTATATAGAAAGTAAAATCCCATTTTCAGGAGGGTCCTGAACAGAAAATAAAATCCTATTTTTCTAGAGGGTCCTGATCAAAAGTAAAATCCCATTTTTTTGGAGGGTCCTAAACTAAAGTAAAATCCTATTTTTCAGGAGGGTCCTGAACAGAAAGTAAAATCCTATTTTTCAGGAGGGTCCTGAATAGAAGATAAATCTCATTTTTTAGGAGGGTTCTTAAGAAAAAGTAAATTCTCATTATTCAGGAGGGTCCTGAACAAAAATTGGATTCTCATTTTTCAAGAGGTTCCTGAACAGAAGGTAAATTCTCATTTTTCTGGAGGATCCTAAACAGGAAGTAAAGTCCCATTTTTCAGGAGGGTCCTAAACAGAAATTAAATTCTCATTTTTCAGGAGGGTCCTGAACAGAAGGTAAATTCTCTTTTTTCAGGAGTGTCCTCAACATAAAGTAAAATCCTATTTTTCAGGTGGGTCCTGAACTGAAATTAAATTCCCATTTTTTAGGTGGGTCCTGAACAGAAAGTCAAGTTCCATTTTTTAGGAGGGTCCTGAACAGAAAGTAAAATCCCATTTTACAGGAAGGTCCTGAACAGAAGTAAAATCCCATTTTTAAGGAGGGTCCTGAATAGAAAGTAAAATCCTATTTTTCAGGAGGGTCCTGAACAAAAGTATAATCCCATTTTTTAGGAGGGTCCTGAACAAAACTAAAATCCTATTTTTTTGGAAGGTCCTGAACAGAAAGTAAAATCTCATTTTTCAGGAGTCTCCTGAACAAAAGTAAAATCCCAGTTTTAAGGAGAAACCTGAAAAAAAGTAAAATCTCATTTTTCAAAAGACTTTTAAACAAAAAGTAAAATTCCATTTTTCAGGAGGGTCCGGAACAAAAGTAAAATCCCATTTTTCAGGAGGGTTCTGAACATAAAGTAATCTCCCATTTTTCAGGAGGGTCCTGAACAGAAAGTAAAATCTCATTTTTTAGGAGGGTCCTGAACAGAATGTAAAATCCTATTTTTTAGGAGGGTCCTGGACAGAAAATAAAATCTTATTTTTCAGGAGGGTTCTGAACAGAAAGTAAAATCCCATTATTCAGAAGGGTCTTGAAAAGAAGTAAAATCCCATTTTTCAGGAGGGTCCTGAATAGAAAGTAAAATCCCATTTTCAGGAGAGTCCTGAACAGAAAGTAAAGTTCCATTTTTTAGGAGGGTCCAAAACGTAAATTAAATTTTCATTTTTCAGGAGGGTCCTGAATAGAAAGTAAATTCTCATTTTTTAGAAGGGTCCTGAACAAAACGTAAAATACTATTTTTTGGGAGGGTCCTGAAAAGAAAGTAAATTCCCAATTTTTAGAAGGGTCTTGAACAAAAAGTAAAATCCCATTTTTCAGGATGGTCCTGAACAAAAGTAAAATCCCATTTTTTCGGAGGGGCCTGAAGAAAAGTAAAATCTTCTTATTCAGGAGGTTCCTGAACAGTAAGTAAAATATCATTTTTTGGGAAGGTCCGAAACAGAAAGTAAAATCCCATTTTTTAGGAGGTTCCTGAACAAAAAGTAATATCCCATTTTTCAGGAGGATCCTGAATAGAAAGTAAAATCCCATTATTCAGGAGGGTCCTAAACAAAACGTAAAATCCCATTTTTCAGGAGGGTCCAGAACAAAAGTAAAATCCCATTTTTCAGGAGGGTTCTGAATGAAAGTAAAATCCTATTTTTCAGGAGGGTCCTGAATAGAAAGTAAAGTCAAATTTTTTAGGAGGGTCCAAAACATAAATTTAATTTTCATTTTTCAGGAGGGTCCTGAACAGAAAGTAAATTCTCATTTTTTAGAAGGGTCCTGAACTAAACGTAAAATCCTATTTTTTAGGAGGGTCTTGAACAGAAAGTAAATTCCCAATTTTTTGAAGGGTCTAAAACAAAAACTAAAATCCCATTTTTCAGGA
This sequence comes from Capsicum pubescens, assembly GCA_030864215.1. Taxonomy (NCBI): domain Eukaryota; kingdom Viridiplantae; phylum Streptophyta; class Magnoliopsida; order Solanales; family Solanaceae; genus Capsicum; species Capsicum pubescens. The sequence goes on from CM061542.1 coordinate 281,585,927, forward strand.
TGGTCCTGAACAAAAGTAAAATCCCATTATTTCGGAGGGTCCTGAACAGAATGTAAAATCCTATTTTTCAGGAGGATCTTGAACAGAAAGTAAAATCCCATTTTCAGGAGGGTCCTGAACAAATTTAAAATCCCCTTTTTCAGGAGGGTCTTGAACGAAACTAAAATCCCATTTTTCAGGAGGGTCCGGAACAGAAAGTAAAATCCCATTTTTCAGTAGGGTTCTGATCAGAAAGTAAAGTCTCATTTATCTAGAGGCTCCTGAACAGAAAGTAATGTCCCTTTTTTAAGGAGGGTCTTGAAACGAATTTGAATTCTAATTTTTCAGGAGTGTCCTGAAAAGAATGTAAATTCTCATTTTTCAGGAGGGTCCTGAGCAGAACGTAAAATCCTATTTGTCAGGAGAGTCCTGAACAGACAGTAAAATCCTATTTTTCAAGAGGGTCTTGAACAAAAAGTAAAGTCCCATTATTTAGGAGGGTCTTGAACAGAAAGTAAAATCACATTTTTCAGGAAGGTCCTGAATAGAAAGTAAAATCCCATTTTTCAGGAGAGTCCTGAAAAGAAGTAAAGTCCCATTTTTCAGGAGAGTCCAGAATAAAAAGTAAAATTCCATTTTTCAGGAGGGTCCTGAACAGAAAGTAAAATCCCATTTTTTAAGATAGTCCTGAACAGGAAATAAAATCTCATTTTTCTAGAGGGTTTTGAACAAAAAGTAAAGTACTATTTTTCTGGAGGGTCCTAAACAGAAAGTAAAGTCCCATCTTTCAGGAGGGTCCTGAACAAAAATTGGATTCTCATTTTTCAGGAGGGTCCTGAACAGAAGGTAAATTCTAATTTTTCTGGAGGATCCTAAACAGGAAGTAAAGTCCCATTTTTCAGGAGGGTCCTAAACAGAAATTAAATTTTAATTTTTCAGGAGGGTCCTGAACAGAAGGTAAATTCTCATTTTTTAGGAGGGTCCTCAACATAAAGTAAAATCCTATTTTTCAGGTGGGTCCTGAACCGAAAGTAAATTCCCATTTATTAGGTGGGTCTTGAACAGAAAGTCAAGTTCCATTTTTTAGGAGGGTTTTGAACAGAAAGTAAAATCCCATTTTATAGGAAGGTCCTGAACAGAAGTAAAATCCCATTTTTATGGAGGGTCCTGAATAGAAAGTAAAATCCCATTTTTCAGGAGGGTCCTGAACAAAAGTATAATCCCTTTTTTTAGGAGGGTCCTGAACAAAACTAAAATCCTATTTTTTAGGAAGGTCCTGAACAGAAAGTAAAATCCCATTTTTTAGGAGGGTCCTGAACAGAAAGTAAAATCCCATTTTTCAGGAGGGTTCTGAATAGAAAGTAAAATCCCATTATTCAGGAGGGTCCTGAACAGAAAGTAAAATCCTATTTTTAAGGAGGGTCCTGAACAAAATTAATATCCAATTTTTCAGGAGGGTCTTGAACAGAAAGTAATATCCCATTTTTCAGGAGGGTCTTGAATAGAAAGTAAAATATCATTTTTTAGGAGGGTCCTAAACAGAATGTAAAATCCTATTTTTTAGGAGGGTCCTGGACAGAAAATAAAACCCTATTTTTCAGGAGGGTTCTGAACAGAAAATAAAATCCCATTATTCAGGAGTGTCCTGAAAAAGAAGTAAAATCCCATTTTTCAGGAGGGTCCTGAATAGAAAGTAAAATCTCATTTTTCAGGAGGGTCCTGAACAAAAGTAAAATCCTATTTTTAAGAAGGCCCTTGAACAGAAAGAAAAATCTCATTTTTTAAGAGGGTCCTGAACAGAAAGTAAAGTCCCATTTTTTCAGGAGGGTCCTGAACAGAAAGCTTAATCCCATTTTTCAGAAGGGTCCTGGGCAGAAACTAAAATCCTATTTTTCAGGAGGGTCCTGAACGGAAAGTATAATCCCATTTTTCAGAAAGGTCCTGAACAGAAAGTAAAGTCCCATTTTTCAGGAGGATCCTGAACAGAAATTAAAGTCCCATTTTTATGGAGGGTCCTGAACATAAAGTAAAATCCTATTTTCCTTGATAGAAAGTAAAGTCCCATTTTTATGGGGGGTCCTGAACAGAAAGTAAAATCCCATTTTTCAGGAGGTCCTGAACAGATATAAACTCCCTTTTTTCAATAGGGTCCTGAACAAAAGTAAAATCTCATTTTTTTGGAGAGTCCTGAACAAAAGTAAAATCTCATTTTTCAGGAGGGTCCTGAACAGAAAAAAAAATCCCATTTTTCAAGAGGGTTCTGAACAAAAGTAAAATCCTATTTTTTAAGAGGGTCTTGAACAGAAAGTAAAATCTCATTTTTCAAGAGGGTCCTGAACAGAAAGTAAAATACCATTTTTCAGGAAGGTCCTGAATAGAAAGTAAAGTCCCATTTTTCAGGAGGGTCCTGAACAGAAAGTAAAATCCTATTTTTCAGGAGGGTCATGAACAGATAGTAAAATTCTATTTATCAGGAGGGTCCTGAACAGAAAGTAAATCCCATTTTTTAAGAGGGTCCATGACAGAAGTAAAATCCTATTTTGAGGAGTGTTCTGAAGAAAAAGTAAATTCTCATTATTCAGGAGGGTGCTGAACAGAAAGTAAAATCCTATTTTTCAGTAGGGTCCTGAACAAAATAAAGCCCCATTTTTTAGGAGGATCCTGAACAGAAAGTAAAATCCTATTTTTCAGGAGGGTCCTGAACAGAAAGTAAAATCTCAGTTTTCAGGAGGTTCCTGAACAGAAAGTAAAATCCCATCTTTTGGAGGGTCCTGTACAAAAGTAAAATCCCATTTTTTTGGAGTGTCCTATATAGAAAGTAAAATCCCATTTTCAGGAGGGTCCTGAACAGAAAATAAAATCCTATTTTTCTAGAGGGTCCTGATCAAAAGTAAAATCCCATTTTTTTGGAGGGTCCTAAACTAAAGTAAAATCCTATTTTTCAGGAGGGTCCTGAACAGAAAGTAAAATCCTATTTTTCAGGAGGGTCCTGAATAGAAGATAAATCTCATTTTTTAGGAGGGTTCTTAAGAAAAAGTAAATTCTCATTATTCAGGAGGGTCCTGAACAAAAATTGGATTCTCATTTTTCAAGAGGTTCCTGAACAGAAGGTAAATTCTCATTTTTCTGGAGGATCCTAAACAGGAAGTAAAGTCCCATTTTTCAGGAGGGTCCTAAACAGAAATTAAATTCTCATTTTTCAGGAGGGTCCTGAACAGAAGGTAAATTCTCTTTTTTCAGGAGTGTCCTCAACATAAAGTAAAATCCTATTTTTCAGGTGGGTCCTGAACTGAAATTAAATTCCCATTTTTTAGGTGGGTCCTGAACAGAAAGTCAAGTTCCATTTTTTAGGAGGGTCCTGAACAGAAAGTAAAATCCCATTTTACAGAAAGGTCCTGAACAGAAGTAAAATCCCATTTTTAAGGAGGGTCCTGAATAGAAAGTAAAATCCTATTTTTCAGGAGGGTCCTGAACAAAAGTATAATCCCATTTTTTAGGAGGGTCCTGAACAAAACTAAAATCCCATTTTTTTGGAAGGTCCTGAACAGAAAGTAAAATCCCATTTTTCAGGAGTCTCCTGAACAAAAGTAAAATCCCAGTTTTAAGGAGAAACCTGAAAAAAAGTAAAATCTCATTTTTCAAGAGACTTTTAAACAAAAAGTAAAATTCCATTTTTCAGGAGGGTCCGGAACAAAAGTAAAATCCCATTTTTCAGGAGGGTTCTGAACATAAAGTAATCTCCCATTTTTCAGGAGGGTCCTGAACAGAAAGTAAAATCTCATTTTTTAGGAGGGTCCTGAACAGAATGTAAAATCCTATTTTTTAGGAGGGTCCTGGACAGAAAATAAAATCTTATTTTTCAGGAGGGTTCTGAACAGAAAGTAAAATCCCATTATTCAGAAGGGTCTTGAAAAGAAGTAAAATCCCATTTTTCAGGAGGGTCCTGAATAGAAAGTAAAATCCCATTTTCAGGAGAGTCCTGAACAGAAAGTAAAGTTCCATTTTTTAGGAGGGTCCAAAACGTAAATTAAATTTTCATTTTTCAGGAGGGTCCTGAATAGAAAGTAAATTCTCATTTTTTAGAAGGGTCCTGAACAAAACGTAAAATACTATTTTTTGGGAGGGTCCTGAAAAGAAAGTAAATTCCCAATTTTTAGAAGGGTCTTGAACAAAAAGTAAAATCCCATTTTTCAGGATGGTCCTGAACAAAAGTAAAATCCCATTTTTTCGGAGGGTCCTGAAGAAAAGTAAAATCTTCTTATTCAGGAGGTTCCTGAACAGTAAGTAAAATATCATTTTTCGGGAAGGTCCGAAACAGAAAGTAAAATCCCATTTTTTAGGAGGTTCCTGAACAAAAAGTAATATCCCATTTTTCAAGAGGATCCTGAATAGAAAGTAAAATCCCATTATTCAGGAGGGTTCTAAACAAAACGTAAAATCCCATTTTTCAGGAGGGTCCAGAACAAAAGTAAAATCCCATTTTTCAGGAGGGTTCTGAATGAAAGTAAAATCCTATTTTTCAGGAGGGTCCTGAATAGAAAGTAAAGTCAAATTTTTTAGGAGGGTCCAAAACATAAATTTAATTTTCATTTTTCAGGAGGGTCCTGAACAGAAAGTAAATTCTCATTTTTTAGAAGGGTCCTGAACTAAACGTAAAATCCTATTTTTTAGGAGGGTCTTGAACAGAAAGTAAATTCCCAATTTTTAGAAGGGTCTAAAACAAAAACTAAAATCCCATTTTTCAGGATGGTCCTGAACAAAAGTAAAATCCCATTATTTCGGAGGGTCCTGAACAGAATGTAAAATCCTATTTTTCAGGAGGATCTTGAACAGAAAGTAAAATCCCATTTTCAGGAGGGTCCTGAACAAATTTAAAATCCCCTTTTTCAGGAGGGTCTTGAACGAAACTAAAATCCCATTTTTCAGGAGGGTCCGGAACAGAAAGTAAAATCCCATTTTTCAGTAGGGTTCTGATCAGAAAGTAAAGTCTCATTTATCTAGAGGCTCCTGAACAGAAAGTAATGTCCCTTTTTTAAGGAGGGTCTTGAAACGAATTTGAATTCTAATTTTTCAGGAGTGTCCTGAAAAGAATGTAAATTCTCATTTTTCAGGAGGGTCCTGAACAGAACGTAAAATCCTATTTGTCAGGAGAGTCCTGAACAGAAAGTAAAATCCTATTTTTCAAGAGGGTCTTGAACAAAAAGTAAAGTCCCATTATTTAGGAGGGTCTTGAACAGAAAGTAAAATCACATTTTTCAGGAAGGTCCTGAATAGAAAGTAAAATCCCATTTTTCAGGAGAGTCCTGAAAAGAAGTAAAGTCCCATTTTTTTGGAGTGTCCTATATAGAAAGTAAAATCCCATTTTCAGGAGGGTCCTGAACAGAAAATAAAATCCTATTTTTCAAGAGGGTCCTGATCAAAAGTAAAATCCCATTTTTTTGGAGGGTCCTAAACTAAAGTAAAATCCTATTTTTCAGGAGGGTCCTGAACAGAAAGTAAAATCCTATTTTTCAGGAGGGTCCTGAATAGAAGATAAATCTCATTTTTTAGGAGGGTTCTTAAGAAAAAGTAAATTCTCATTATTCAGGAGGGTTCTGAACAGAAAGTAAAATCCTATTTTTGAGGAGGGTCCTGAACAAAAGTAAAGTCCCATATTTTAGGAGGGTCCTGAACAGAAAGTAAAATCCTATTTTTCAGAAGGGTCCTGAACAGAAAGTAAAATCTCGTTTTTTAGAAGGCTCCTGAGCAGAAAGTAAAATCCCATTCTTTAGGAGGGTCCTGAACAGAAGTAAAATCCTACTTTTCAGGAGGGTCCTGAATAGAAAGTAAAATCCTATTTTTCAGGAGGGTCCTGAACAGAAAGTTAAATCCTATTTTATAATAGAGTCCTGAACAAAAGTAAAATCCCATTTTTTTGGAGGGTCCTGAACAAAAGTAAAATCCTATTTTTCAGGAGGATCCTGAACAAAACTAAAATCTCATTTTTCAGGATGGTCCTGAACAGAAAATAAAATCTCATTTTTTCAGTAGGGTTCTGAACAAAAGTAAAATCCTATTTTTCTAGAGGGTCCTGAACAGAAAGTAAACTCCTATATTTTAAGAGAGCCTGAACAGAAAGTAAAATACCATTTTTCAGGAAGGTCCTGAACAGAAAGTAAAGTCCAATTTTTTCAGGAGGGTCCTGAACAGAAAGTAAAATCTCATTTTTCAGTAAGGTCCAGAACAAAAAGTAAAATCATATTTTTCAAAGGATTTTGAATAGAAAGTAAAATCCCATTTTTAAGGAGGGTCCATAAACGAAGTAAAAATCCTATTTTTCAAGATGGTTCTGAAGAAAAAATAAATTGTCATTATTCAGGAGGATCCTGAACAGAAAGTAAAATCCTATTTTTCACGAGGTCCTGAACAAAAGTAAAGTCCCATATTTTAGGAGGGTCCTGAACAGAAAGTAAAATCCTATTTTTCAGGAGGGTCCTGAACAGAAAGTAAAATCTCATTTTACAGAAGGTTCCTGAACAGAAAGTAAAATCCCATTCTTTAGGAGGGTCCTGAACAGAAGTAAAATCCAACTTTTCAAGAGGGTCCTGAATAGAAAGTAAAATCCTATTTTTCAGGAGGGTCTTGAACAGATAGTAAAATCCTATTTTACAAGAGAGTCCTAAACAAAAGTAAAATCCTATTTTTTCTGAGGGTCCTGAACAAAAGTAAAATCCTTTTTTTCAGGAGGGTCCTGAACAAAACTAAAATCTTATTTTTCAGGATGGTCTTGAACAGAAAATAAAATCTCATTTTTTCAGGAGGGTTCTGAACAAAAGTAAAATCCTATTTTTCAGGAGGGAGGGTCCTGAAAAGAAAGTAAACTCCTATTTTTCAAGAGGGTCCTGAACAGAAAGTAAAAGACCATTTTTCAGGAAGGTCCTGAACAGAAGTAAAGTCCCATTTTTCAGGAGGGTCCTGAACAGAAAGTAAAATCCTATTTTTCAGTAGGGTCCATAAACGAAGTAAAATCCTATTTTTCAAGAGGGTTTTGAAGAAAAAGTAAATTCTCATTATTCCGGAGGATCCTGAACAGAAAGTAAAATCCTATTTTTTAGGAGGGTCCTGAACAAAAGTAAAGTCCCATATTTTAGGAGAGTCCTAAACAGAAAGTAAAATCCTTATTTTCAGGATGGTCCTGAACAGAAAGTAAAATCTCATTTTTCAGGATGCTCCTGAACAGTAAGGAAAATCCCATTCTTTAGGAGGGTCCTGAACAGAAGTAAAATCCCATTTATTAGGAGGGTCCTGAATAGAAAGTAAAATCCCATTTTTCAGGTGGTCTGGAACAGATATAAACTCCCATTTTTCAAGATGGTCCTGAACAAAAGTAAAATCTCATTTTTTTGGAGAGTCCTAAACAAAAGTCAAATCCTATATTTTTGGAGGGTCCTGAACAAAAGTAAAATCTCATTTTTCAGGAGGGTCCTGAACAGAAAATAAAATCCCATTTTTTAAAAGGGTCCTGAACAGAAAGTAAAATACCATTTTTCAGTAAGGTCCTAAACAAAAAGTAAAGTCCCATTTTTCAGGAGGGTCCTGAACAAAAAGTAAAATCCCATTTTTCAGGAGGGTCCAGAACAAAAAGTATAATCTCATTTTACAGGAAGGTCCTGAACAGAAAGTAAATTCCATTTTTTAAGAGGGTCCATGACAGAAGTAAAATCCCTTTTTCAGGAGGGTTCTGAACATAAAGTAAATTCTCATGATTCAGGAGGGAATTGAACAGAAAGTAAAATCCTATTTTTCAGGAGGGTCCTGAACAAAAGAAAAGACCCATTTTTTAGGGGGGTCCTGAACAGAAAGTAAAATCCTATTTTTTAGGAGGGTCCTTAACAGAAAGTAAAATCTCATTTTTCAGGAGGCTCCTGAACAGAAAGTAAAAATCCCATTCTTTAGGAGGGACCTGTACAGAAGTAAAATCTTATTTTTTAGGAGTGTCCTATATAGAAAGTAAAATCCCATTTTCAGGATGGTCCTGAACAGAAAGCAAAATCCCATTTTTCTAGAGGGTCCTGAACAAAAGTAAAATCCCATTTTTTTGGAAGGTCCTAAACTAAAGTAAAATCCTATTTTTCAGGAGGGTCCTGAAAAAATGTAAAATACCATTTTTCAGGAGGGTCCTGAACAGATAGTAAAATCCAATTTTTCAGGAGGGCCCTGAACAGAAAATAAATCCCATTTTTTAGAAGGGTTCTGAAGAAAAAGTAAATTCTCATTATTCAGGAGTGTTCTGAACAGAAAGTAAAATCCTATTTTTCAGAAGGGTCCTGAACAAATGTAAAGACCCATATTATAGGAAGGACCAGAAAAGAAAGTAAAATCCTATTTTTCAGGAGGGTCCTGAACAGAAAGTAAAATCTCATTTTTTAGGAGGCTCCTAAGCAGAAAGTAAAATCCCATTCTTTAAGAGAGTCCTGAACAGAAGTAAAATCGCACTTTTCAGAAGGGTCCTGAATAGAAAGTAAAATCCCATTTTACAGGAGGGTCCCGAACAGAAAGTTAAATCCTATTTTACAAGAAAGTCCTGAACAAAAGTAAAATCCCATTTTTTTGGAGGGTCCTGAACAAAAGTAAAATCCTATTTTTTTGGAGGGTCCTGAACAACAGTAAAATCCTATTTTTCAGGAGGGTCCTGAACAAAACTAAAATCACATTTTTCAAGATAGTCCTGAACAGAAAATAAAATCTCATTTTTTCAGGAGGGTTCTGAACAAAAGTAAAATCGTATTATTAAGGAGGGTCCTGAACAGAAAGTAAAGTCCTATTTTTCAAGAGCGTCCTGAACAGAAAGTAAAATACCATTTTTCAGGAAGGTCCTGAACAGAAAGTTAAGTCCCATTTTTCAAAAGGATCCTGAACAGAAAGTAAAATCCCATTTTTTAGTAGGGTCCAGAACAGAAAGTAAAATCACATTTTTCAGAGGGTCCTGACCAGAAAGTAAAATCCCATTTTTCAGGAGGGTCCATAAGGAAAGTAAAATCCTATTTTTCAAGAGGGTTCTGAAGAAAAAGTAAATTGTCATTATTCAGAAAGATCCTGAAAAGAAAGTAAAATCCTATTTTTAAGGAGGGTCCTGAACAAAAGTAAAGTCCCATATTTTGGGAGTGTCCTGAACAGAAAGTAAAATCCTATTTTTCAGGAGGGTCCTGAACAGAAAGTAAAATCTCATTTTACAGGAGGGTCCTGAACAGAAAGTAAAATCCTATTTTACAAGAAGGTCCTGAACAAAAGTAAAATCCCATTTTTTTGGAGGGTCCTTACAAAAGTAAAATCCTTTTTTTCAGGAGGGTCCTGAACAAAACTAAAATCTCATTTTTCTGGATGGTCCTGAACAGAAAATAAAATCTTTTTTTTCGGGAGGGTCTGAACAAAAGTAAAATCCTATTTTTCAGGAGGGTCCTGAACAGAAAGTAAACTCCTATTTTTCAAGAGGGTCCTGAACAGAAAGTAAAGTCCCATTTTTCAGGAGGGTCCTGAACAGAAAGTAAAATCCTATTTTTCAGTAGGATCTTGAATAGAAAGTAAAATCTCATTTTTCAGAGGATCCTAGACAGAAAGTAAAATCCCATTTTTCAGGAGGGTCTATAAACGAATTAAAATCCTATTTTTCATGAGGGTTCTGAAGAAAAAGTAATTTCTCATTATTCCGGAGGATCCTGAATAGAAAGTAAAATCCTATTTTTCAGGAGGGTCCTGAACAAAAGTAAAGTCCCATATTTTAGTAGGGTCCTGAACAGAAAATAAAATCCCATTTTTCAAGAGGGTTCTGAACAAAAGAAAAGTCCTATTTTTCAAGAGGGTCTTGAACAGAAAGTAAAATCTCATTTTTCAAGAGGGTCTTGAACAGAAAGTAAAATACCATTTTTCAGGAAGGTCCTAAACAGAAAGTAAAGTCCCATTTTTCAGGTGGGTCCTGAACAGAAAGTAAAATCCCATTTTTCAGGAGGGTCCAGAACAGAAAGTATAATCCTATTTTTCAGGAGGGTCCTGAACAGAAAGTAAATCCCATTTTTTAAGAGGGTCCATGACAGAAGTAAAATCCCTTTTTCAGGAGGGTTCTGAAGAAAAAGTAAATTCTCATTATTCAGGAGGGTATTGAACAGAAAGTAAAATCCTATTTTTCAGGAGGGTCCTGAACAAAAGAAAAGTCCCACTTTTTAGGGGGGTCCTGAACAGAAAGTAAAATCTTATTTTTCAGGAGGGTCCTGAACAGAAAGTAAAATCTCATTTTTCAGGAGGCTCCTGAACTGAAAGTAAAAATCCCATTCTTTAGGAGGATCCTGTACAGAAGTAAAATCTTATTTTTTAGGAGTGTCCTATATAAAAAGTAAAATCCCATTTTCAGGATGGTTCTGAACAGAAAGCAAAATCCCATTTTTCTAGAGGGTCCTGAATAAAAGTAAAATCCCATTTTTTTGGAGGGTCCTAAACTAAAGTAAAATCCTATTTTTCAGGAGGGTCCTGAAAAAATGTAAAATACCATTTTCTAGGAGGGTCCAGAACAGATAGTAAAATCCCATTTTTCAGGAGGGTCCTGAAAAAAAATCCCATTTTTTAGAAGGGTTCTGAAGAAAAAGTAAATTCTCATTATTCAGGAGTGTTCTGAATAGAAAGTAAAATCCTATTTTTCAGAAGGGTCCTGAACAAAAGTAAAGACCCATATTTTAGGAATGTCCTGAACAGAAAGTAAAATCCTATTTTTCAGGAGCGTCCAGAACAGAAAGTAAAATCTCATTTTTTAGGAGGCTCCTGAGCAGAAAGTAAAATCCCATTCTTTAAAAGGGTCCTGAACAGAAGTAAAATCCCACTTTTTAGAAGGGTCCTGAATAGAAAGTAAAATCCCATTTTTTAGGAGGGTACTGAACAGAAAGTAAAATCCTATTTTACAAGAGAGTCCTGAACAAAACTAAAATCCCATTTTTTTGGAGGGTCCTGAACAAAAGTAAAATCCTATTTTTTTAGAGGGTCCTGAACAACAGTAAAATCATATTTTTCAGGAGGGTCCTGAACAAAACTAAAATCTCATTTTTCAAGATAGTCCTGAACAGAAAATAAAATCTCATTTTTTCAGGAGGGTTCTGAACAAAAGTAAAATCCTATTATTCAGGAAGGTCCTGAACAGAAAGTAGAGTCCTATTTTTCAAGAGCGTCCTGAACAGAAAGTACAATACCATTTTTCAGAAAGGTCCTGAACAGAAAGTAAAGTCCCATTTTTCAGAAGGGTCCTGAACAGAATGTAAAATCCCATTTTTCAGGTGGGTCCAGAACAGAAAGTAAAATACCATTTTTCAGGTGGGTTCTGAACAGAAAGTAAAATCCCATTTTTCAAAAGGGTCCAGAACAGAAGTAAAATTCCATTTTTTAGGAGGATTCTGAAGAAAAAGTAAATTATCATTATTTAGGAGGGTCCTAAACAGAAAGTAATATCCAATTTTTCAGGAGGGTCCTGAACGAAAGTAAAGTCCAATTTTTTAGGAGGATCCTGAACAGAAAGCAGAATCCAATTTTTCAGGAGGGTCCTGAACAAAAAGTAAAATCTCATTTTTCAGGAGGCTCCTGAATAAAAGGTAAAATCCCATTCTTTAGGAGGGTCCCGAAGAGAAGTAAAATCCCACTTTTCAGGAGGGTCCTGAATAGAAAGTAAAATCCCATTTTTCAGGAGGGTCTTGAACAGAAAGTAAAATCCTATTTTACAAGAGAGTCCTGAACAAAAGTAAAATCCCATTTTTTTGGAGGGTCCTAAACAAAAGTAAAATAATTTATTTCAGGAGGGTCCTGAACAAAACTAAAATCTCATTTTTCTAGATAGTCCTGAACAGAAAATAAAATCTCATTTTTTCTGGAGGGTCTGAACAAAAGTAAAATCCTATTTTTCAGGAAGGTCCTGAACAGAAAGAAAACTCCTATTTTTTAAGAGGGTCCTGAACAGAAAGTAAAATACCATTTTTCAGGAAGGTCCTGAACAGAAAGTAAAGTCCCATTTTTCAGGAGGGTCCTGAACAGAAAGTAAAGTCTCATTTTTTAGGAGGATCCTGAACAGAAAGTAGAATCCAATTTTTCAGGAGGGTCCTGAACAAAAAGTAAAATCTCATTTTTCAGGAGGCTCCTGAATAAAAGGTAAAATCCCATTCTTTAGGAGGGTCCCGAAGAGAAGTAAAATCCCACTTTTCAGGAGGGTCCTGAATAGAAAGTAAAATCCCATTTTACAGGAGGGGCCTGAACAGAAAGTAAAATCCTATTTTACAAGAGTGTCCTGAACAAAAGTAAAATCCCATTTTTTTGGAGGGTCCTGAACAAAAGTAAAATAATTTTTTTCAGGAGGGTCCTGAACAAAACTAAAATCTCATTTTTCTAGATAGTCCTGAACAGAAAATAAAATCTCATTTTTTCAGGAGGGTCTGAACAAAAGTAAAATCCTATTTTTCAGGAAGGTCCTGAACAGAAAGTAAACTCCTATTTTTCAAGAGGGTCCTGAACAGAAAGTAAAATACCATTTTTCAGGAAGGTCCTAAACAAAAAGTAAAGTCCCATTTTTCAGGAGGGTCCTGAACAGAAAGTAAAATCTCATTTTTCAGAGGGTCCTGAAGAGAAAGTATTATCCCATTTTTCAGGAGGGTCCTGAACAGAAAGTAAATCCCATTATTTAAGAGGGTCCATGACAGATAGTAAAATCCCATTTTTCAGGAGGGTCCTTAACAGAAAATAAATCCCATTTTTAGAAGGGTTCTGAAGAAAAAGTAAATTCTCATTATTCAGGAGTGTTCTGAACAGAAAGTAAAATCCTATTTTTCAGAAGGGTCCTGAACAAAATTAAAGACCCATATAATAGGAAGGTCCTGAACAGAAAGTAAAATCCTATTTTTCAGGAGGGTCCTGAACAGAAAGTAAAATCTCATTTTTTAGGAGGCTCCTGAGCAGAATGTAAAATCACATTCTTTAAAACGGTCCTGAATAGAAGTAAAATCCCACTTTTCAGAAGGGTCCTGAATAGAAAGTAAAATCCCATTTTTCAGGAGGGTCCTGAAAAGAAAGTTAAATCCTATTTTACAAGAGCGTCTTGAACAAAATTAAAATCCCATTTTTTGGAGGGTCTTGAACAAAAGTGAAATCCTATTTTTTTAGAGGGTCCTGAACAACAGTAAAATCCTATTTTTCAGGAGGGTCCTGAACAAAACTAAAATCTCATTTTTCTGGATGGTCCTGAACAGAAAATAAAATCTTTTTTTTCGGGAGGGTCTGAACAAAAGTAAAATCCTATTTTTCAGGAGGGTCCAGAACAGAAAGTAAACTCCTATTTTTCAAGAGGGTCCTGAACAGAAAGTACAGTCCCATTTTTCAGGAGGGTCCTGAACAGAAAGTAAAATCCTATTTTTCAGTAGGATCTAGAATAGAAAGTAAAATCTCATTTTTCAGAGGATCCTAGACAGAAAGTAAAATCCCATTTTTCAGGAGGGTCCATAAACGAACTAAAATCCTATTTTTCATGAGGGTTCTGAAGAAAAAGTAAATTCTCATTATTCAGGAGGATCCTGAACAGAAAGTAAAATCTTATTTTTCAGGAGGGTCCTGAACAAAAGTAAAGTCCCATATTTTAGTAGGGTCCTGAACAGAAAATAAAATCCCATTTTTCAAGAGGGTTCTGAACAAAAGAAAAGTCCTATTTTTCAAGAGGGTCTTGAACAGAAAGTAAAATCTCATTTTTCAAGAGGGTCTTGAACAGAAAGTAAAATACCATTTTTCAGGAAGGTCCTAAACGGAAAGTAAAGTCCCATTTTTCAGGAGGGTCCTGAACAGAAAGTAAAATCCCATTTTTCAGGAGGGTCCAGAACAGAAAGTATAATCCCATTTTTCAGGAGGGTCCTAAACAGAAAGTAAATCCCATTTTTTAAGAGGGTCCATGACAGAAGTAAAATCCCTTTTTCAGGAGGGTTCTGAGGAAAAAGTAAATTCTCATTATTCAGGAGAGTATTGAACAGAAAGTAAAATCCTATTTTTCAGGAGGGTCCTGAACAAAAGAAAAGTCCCAATTTTTAGGGGGGTCCTAAACAGAAAGTAAAATCTTATTTTTCAGGAGGGTCCTGAACAGAAAGCAAAATCTCATTTTTCAGGAGGCTCCTGAACTGAAAGTAAAAATCCTATTCTTTAGGAGGATCCTGTACAGAAGTAAAATCTTATTTTTTAGGAGTGTCCTATATAAAAAGTAAAATCCCATTTTCAGGATGGTCCTGAACAGAAAGCAAAATCCCATTTTTCTAGAGGGTCCTGAACAAAAGTAAAATCCCATTTTTTTGGAGGGTCCTAAACTAAAGTAAAATCCTATTTTTCAGGAGGGTCCTGAAAAAATGTAAAATACCATTTTTCAGGAGGGTCCTGAACAGATAGTAAAATCCCATTTTTCAGGAGAGTCCTGAAAAAAAAATCCCATTTTTTAGAAGGGTTCTGAAGAAAAAGTAAATTCTCATTATTCAGGAGTTATTTGAACAGAAAGTAAAATCCTATTTTTCAGAAGGGTCTTGAACAAAAGTAAAGACCCATATTTTAGGAGGGTCCTGAACAAAACTAAAATCTCATATTTCTGGATGGTCCTAAAAAGAAAATAAAATCTCATTTTTTTAGGAGGGTCTGAACAAAAGTAAAATCCTATTTTTCAGGAGGGTCCTGGACAGAAAGTAAACTCCTATTTTTCAAGAGGGTCCTGAACAAAAAGTAAAATACCATTTTTCAGGAAGGTCCTGAACAGAAAGTAAAGTTCCATTTTTAAGGAGGGTCCTGAATAGAAAGTAAAATCCTATTTTTCAGTAGGATCTAGAATAGAAAGTAAAATCTCATTTTTCAGAGGGTCCTGAACAGAAAGTAAAATCCCATTTTTCAGGAGGGTCCATAAACGAACTAAAATCCTATTTTTCATGAGGGTTCTGAAGAAAAAGTAAATTCTCATTATTCAGGAGGATCCTGAACAGAAAGTAAAATCCTATTTTTCAGGAGGGTCCTGAACAAAAGTAAAGTCCCATATTTTAGTAGGGTCCTGAACAGAAATTAAAATCCCATTTTTCAGGAGGGTTTTGAACAGAAAGTAAAATCCCATTTTTCAGGAGGGTCCGGAACAGAAGTAAAATTCCATTTTTCAGGAGGGTTTCTGAAGAAAAAGTAAATTGTCATTATATAGGAGGGTCCTAAATAGAAAGTAAAATCCAATTTTTCAGGAGGGTCCTGAACGAAAGTAAAGTCCTATTTTTTAGGAGGATCCTGAACAGAAAGTAAAATACCATTTTTCAGGAAGGTCCTGAACAGAAAGTAAAGTCCTATTTTTCAAGAACGTCGTGAACAGAAAGTAAAATACCATTTTTTAGGAAGGTCCTGAGCAGAAAGTAAAGTCCCATTTTTCAGGAAGGTCCTGAACAGAAAGTAAAATCCCATTTTTCAGTAGGGTCCAGAACAGAAATTAAAATCCCATTTTTCAAGAGGGTCCTGAACAGAAGTAAAATCCAAGTTTTCAGGAGGGTCCTGAATAGAAAGTAAAATCCCATTTTTCAGGTGGTCCTGAACAAATATAAACTCCCATTTATCAAGAGGGTCCGGAACAAAAGTAAAATCCCATTTTTTTTAGGGTCCTGAAAAAAAGTAAATTCCTATTTTTTAAGAGGATCCTAAACAAAAGTAAAATCTCATTTTTCAGGAGGGTCCTGAATAGAAAATAAAATCCCATTTTTCAGGAGAGTCCTGAACAAAAGAAAAATACTATTTTTCAGGAGGGTCATGAACAGAAAGTAAAATCCCATTTTTCACGAGGGTCCTGAACAGAAAGTAAAATACCATTTTTCTGGAAGGTCCTGAACAGAAAGTAAAGTCTCATTTTTCAGGAGGGTCCTGAACAGAAAGTAAAATCCCATTTTTCAGTAGGAGCCTGAACAGAAAGTAAAGTCCTATTTTTCAGGAGTGTCCTGAAAAGAAACTAAAATCTTATTTTTCTGTTGGGTCCAGAACAGAAAGAAATATCATATTTTTCAGAGGGTCCTGAACAGAAAGTAAAATCCCATTTTTCAAGAGGGTCCATAACAGAAGTAAAATCCCATTTTCAGGAGGGTTTTGATGAAAAAGTAAATTATCATTATTAAGGAGGGTACTGAACATAAAGTAAAATCCTATTTTTCAGGAGAGTCCTGAAAAAAAGTAAAGTCCCATTTTTTAGGGGGGTCCTGAACAGAAAGTAAAATCCTATTTTTCAGGAGGGTCCTGAACAGAAAGTAAAATCTCATTTTTCAGGAGGCTCCTAAACAGAAAGAAAAATCTCATTCTTTAGGAGGGTCCTGAACAGAAGTAAAATCTCATTTTTTAGGAGTATCCTATATAGAAAATAAAATCCCATTTTCAGGAGGGTCCTGAACAGAAAGCAAAATCCAATTTTTCTAGAGAGTCCTGAACAAAAGTAAAATCATATTTTTTTGAAAAGTCCTAAACTAAAGTAAAATCCTATTTTTCAGGAGGGGCCTGAACAAAAGTAAAATCCCATATTTTAAGATGGTCCTAAACAGAAAGTAAAATCCTATTTTTTAGGAAGGTCCTGAACAAAATTAAATCCTATTTTTCAGGAGGGTCTTGAACGGAAGTAAAATCCCATTTTTAGGAGGGTACTAAACAAAAGTAAAATTCTATTTTTTCAAGGAGGTTCGAAACAGAAAGTAATATTCAATTTTTCAGGTGCATCCTGAACAGAAAGTAAAGTCCCATTTTTTAGAAGGATCCTGAACAGAAAGTAAAATACCATTTTTCAGGAAGGTCCTGAACAGAAAGTAAAGTCCCATTTTTCAGGAGGGTCCTGAACAGAAAGTAAAATCCCATTTTTCAGGAGGGTACAGAACAGAAAGTAAAATCCCATTTTTCAGGAGGGTCCTGAAAAGAAACTAAAATCCCATTTTTCAGTTGGGTCCAGAACAGAAAGTAATATCATATTTTTCAGAGGGTCCTGAACAGAATGTAAAATCCCATTTTTCAAGAGGATCCATAACAGAAGTAAAATCCCATTTTTAGGAGGGTTTTGAAGAAAAAGTAAATTATCATTATTCAGGAGGGTACTGAAAAGAAAGTAAAATCCTATTTTTCAGGAGGGTCCTGAACAGAAAGTAAAATTTCATTTTTCAGGAGGCTCCTGAACAGAAAGTAAAATCCCATTCTTTAGTAGGGTCCTGAACAGAAGTAAAATCCCATTTTTTAGGAGTATCCTATATAGAAAGTAAAATCCCATTTTTCAGGTGGGGCCTGAACAGAAAGTAAAGTCCCATTTTTCTGGAGGGTCCTGAACATACAGTAAAGTCACATTTTTTATAAGGGTCCTAAGCAGAAAGTAAAATCCCATTTTTCAGGAGGGTCCAGAACAGAAAGTAAAATACCATTTTTCAGGAGGGTTCTGAACAGAAAGTAAAGTCCCATTTTTCAGGAGGGTCCGAAACAAAAGTAAAATTCCTTTTTTCAGGAGGGTTCTGAAGAAAAAGTAAATTCTCATTATTTAGGAGGGTCCTAAAATGAAAGTAATATCCAATTTTTCAGGAGGGTCCTGAAAGAAAGTAAAGTCCCATTTTTTAGGAGGATCCTGAACAGAAAGTAGAATCCAATTTTTCAGGAGGGTCCTGAACAGAAAGTAGAATCTCATTTTTCAGGAGGCTCCTGATCAGAAGGTAAAATCCCATTCTTTAGGAGGGTCCTGAAGAGAAGTAAAATCCCACTTTTCACGAGGGTCCTGAATAGAAAGTAAAATCCCATTATTCAGGAGGGTCCTGAACAGAAAGTAAAATCCTATTTTACAAGAGAGTCCTGAACAAAAGTAAAATCCCATTTTTTTGGAGGGTCTTGAACGAAAGATAAATCCTTTTTTCAGGAGTGTCCTGAACAAAACTAAAATCTCATTTTTCTGGATAATCCTGAACAGAAAATAAAATCTCATTTTTTCAGGAGGGTCTGAACAAAAGTAAAATCCTATTTTTCAAGAGGGTCCTGAACAGAAAGCAAAATACCATTTTTCAGGAAGGTCCTGAACAGAAAGCAAAGTCCCATTTTTCAGGATGGTCCTGAACATAAAGTAAAATCCTATTTTTCATAGGATCTAGAATAGAAAGTAAAATATCATTTTTCAGAGGGTCCTGAACAGAAAGTAAAATCCCATTTTTCAGGAGGGTCCATAAACGAACAAAAATCCTATTTTTCATGAGGGTTCTAAGAGAAAAAGTAAATTCTCATTATTCAGGAGGATCCTCAACAGAAAGTAAAATCCTATTTTTCAGGAGGGTCCTGAACAAAACTAAAGTCCCATATTTTAGTAGGGTCCAGAACAGAAATTAAAATCCTATTTTTCAGGAGGGTCCTGAAAAGAAAGTAAAATCTCATTTTTCAGGAGGATCTCGAACAGAAAGTAAAATCCCATTCTTTAGGAGGGTCCTAAACAGAAAGTAAAATCCCATTTTTCAGGAGGGTCCATAAACGAACTAAAATCTTATTTTTCATGAGGGTTCTGAAGAAAAAGTAAATTCTCATTATTCAGGAGGATCCTGAACAGAAAGTAAAATCCTATTTTTCAGGAGGGTCCTGAACAAAAGTAAAGTCCCATATTTTAGTAGGGTCCTGAACAGAAATTAAAATCCTATTTTTCAGGAGGGTCCTGAACAGAAAGTAAAATCTCATTTTTCAGGAGGCTCTTGAACAGAAATTAAAATCCCATTCTTTAGGAGGGTCCTGAACAGAAGTAAAATCCCATTTTTCAGGAGGACCCTGAATAGAAAGTAAAATCCTAATTTTCAGGTGGTCCTGAACAGATATAAACTCCCATTTTTAAAGAGGGTTCTGAACAAAAGTAAAATCCCATTTTTTTGGAGGGTCCTGAAAAAAAAGTAAAATCCTATTTTATAGGAGGGTCCTGAACTAAATAAAATCTCATTTTTCAGGAGGCTCCTGAATAGAAAATAAAATCCGATTTTCAGGAGGGTCCTGAACAAAAGTAAAATCCTATTTTTCAGGAGGGTCCTGAACAGAAAGTAAAATCCCATTTTTCAAGAGAGTACTGAACAGAAAGTGAAATACCATTTTTCAGGAAGGTCCTGAACAGAAAGTAAAGTCCTATTTTTCAGGAGGGTCCTGAATAGAAAGTAAAATCCTATTTTTCAGTAGGATCTAGAATAGAAAGTAAAATATCATTTTTCAGAGGGTCCTGAACAGAAAGTAAAATCCCATTTTTCGGAGGGTCCATAAACGAACTAAAATCCTATTTTTCATGAGGGTTCTAAGAGAAAAAGTAAATTCTCATTATTCAGGAGGATCCTCAACAGAAAGTAAAATCCTATTTTTCAGGAGGGTCCTTAACAAAAGTAAAGTCCCATATTTTAGTAGGGTCCTGAACAGAAATTAAAATCCTATTTTTCAGGAGGGTCCTGAACAGAAAGTAAAATCTCATTTTTCCGGAGGATCTCGAACAGAAAGTAAAATCCCATTCTTTAGGAGGGTCCTAAACAGAAAGTAAAATCCCATTTTTCAGGAGGGTCCATAAACGAACTAAAATCTTATTTTTCATGAGGGTTCTGAAGAAAAAGTAAATTCTCATTATTCAGGAGGATCCTGAACAGAAAGTAAAATCCTATTTTTCAGGAGGGTCCTGAACAAAAGTAAAGTCCCATATTTTAGTAGGGTCCTGAACAGAAATTAAAATCCTATTTTTCAGGAGGGTCCTGAACAGAAAGTAAAATCTCATTTTTCAGGAGGCTCTTGAACAGTAATTAAAATCCCATTCTTTAGGAGGGTCCTGAACAGAAGTAAAATCCCATTTTTCAGGAGGACCCTGAATAGAAAGTAAAATCCTAATTTCAGGTGGTCCTGAACAGATATAAACTCCCATTTTTAAAGAGGGTTCTGAACAAAAGTAAAATCCCATTTTTTTGGAGGGTCCTGAAAAAAAGTAAAATCCTATTTTATAGGAGGGTCCTGAACTAAATAAAATCTCATTTTTCAGGAGGGTCCTGAATAGAAAATAAAATTCGATTTTCAGGAGGGTCCTGAACAAAAGTAAAATCCTATTTTTCAGGAGGGTCCTGAACAGAAAGTAAAATCCCATTTTTCAAGAGAGTACTGAACAGAAAGTGAAATACCATTTTTCAGGAAGGTCCTGAACAGAAAGTAAAGTCCTATTTTTCAGGAGGGTCCTGAATAGAAAGTAAAATCCCATTTTTTAGGAGGGTCCAGAACAGAAAGTAAAATCCCATTTTTTAGGAAGGTCCTGAAAAAAACTAAAATCCCATTTTTCAGTAGGGTTCAGAACAGAAATTAATATCACATTTTTCAGAGGGTCCTGAACAGAAAGTAAAATCCCATTTTTCAAGAGGGTCCATAACAGAAGTAAAATCCCATTTTCAGGAGGGTTCTGAAGAAAAAGTAAATTATCATTATTTTGAAGGGTACTGAACAGAAAGTAAAATCCTATTTTTCAGGAGGGTCCTGAACAAAAATAAAGTACCATTTTTTAGGGGGGTCCGGAACAGAAAGTAAAATCTTATTTTTCAAGAGGGTCCAGAACAGAAAGTAAAATCTCATTTTTGAGAGGGCTCCTGAACAGAAAGTAAAATCCCATTCTTTAGGAGGGTCCTGAACAGAAGTAAAATCCCATTTTTTAGGAGTATCCTCTATAGAATGTAAAATCCCATTTTCAAGAGGGTCCTGAACAGAGAGCAAAATCCCATTTTTCTAAAGGGTCCTGAACAAAAGTAAAATCCTATTTTTTTGGAAAGTCCAAAACTAAAGTAAAATCCTATTTTTCAGGAGGGGCCTGAACAAACCTAAAATCCCATATTTTAAGATGGTCCTGAACAGAAAGTAAAACCCTATTTTTTAGGAGGGTCCAGAACAAAAGTAAAATACTATTTTTCAGGAGGGTCCTGAACGGAAGTAAAATCCCATTTTTAGTAGGGTCCTAAACAAAAGAAATATTATATTTTTTCAAGGAGGTCCGAAACAGAAAGTAAAATTCCATTTTTCAGGTGCGTCCTGAACATAAAGTAAAGTCCCATTTTTTAGGAGGGTCCTGAACAGAAAGTAAAATCCCATTTTTTAGGATAGTCCTGAACAAAAGTGAAATCCCATTTTTCAGGTGGGTCCTGAGCAGAAAGTAAAGTCCCATTTTTCAGGAGGGTCCTGAACAGAAAGTAAAATCCCAATTTTCAGTAGGGTCCAGAATCGAAAGTAAAATCCCATTTTTCAGGTGGGTCCTGAGCAGAAAGTAAAGTCCCATTTTTCAGGAGGGTCCTGAACAGAAAGTAAAATCCCATTTTTCTGTAGGGTCCAGAACAGAAAGTAAAATCCCATTTTTCAGGAAGGTCCTGAACAGATAGTAAAATCCCATTTTTTAGGAGGGTCCGGAACAGAAAATAAATCCCATTTTTTAGATGGGTTCTGACGAAAAAGTAAATTCTCATTATTCAGGAGGGTTTTGAACAGAAAGTAAAATCCTATTTTTTCAGAAGGGTTCTGAACAAAAGTAAAGTCCCATATTTTAGGAGGGTCCTGAACAGAAAGTAAAATCCTATTTTTCAGGAGGGTCCTGAACAGAAAGTAAAATCTCATTTTTTAGGAGGCTCCTGAGCGGAAAGTAAAATCCCATTCTTTAGGAGCGTCCTGAACAGAAGTAAAATCCCACTTTTCAGGAGGGTCCAGAATAGAAAGTAAAATCTCATTTTTCAGGAGGGTCCTGAACAGAAAGTCCAATCCTATTTTACAAGAGAGTCCTGGACAAAAGTAAAATCCCATTTTTTTGGAGGGTCCTGAACAAAGGTAAAATCCCATTTTTTTGGAGGTTACTGAACAAAAGTAAAATCCTATTTTCAGGAGGGTCCTGAACAAAACTGAAATCTCATTTTTAAAGATAGTCCTGAACAGAAAATAAAATCTCATTTTTTCAGGAGGGTTCTGAACAAAAGTAAAATCCTATTATTTAGGATGGTTCTGAACAGAAAGTAAAGTCCTATTTTTCAAGAGCGTCGTGAACAGAAAGTAAAATACCAATTTTTAGGAAGGTCCTGAACAGAAAGTAAAATCCCCATTTTTAAGGAGGGTCCTGAACAGAAAGTAAAATCCCATTTTTCAATAGGGTCCAGAACAGAAAGTAAAATCCCATTTTTCAAGAGGGTCCTGAACAGAAGTAAAATCCCACTTTTCAAGAGGGTCCTGAATAGAAAGTAAAATCCAATTTTTCAAGTGGTCCTGAACAGATATAAACTCCCATTTTTCAAGAGGGTCCTGAACAAAAGTAAAATCCCATTTTTTTTAGGGTCCTGAAAAAAAGTAAAATCCTATTTTTTAGGAGAGTCCTGAACAAAAGTAAAATCTCAATTTTCAGGAGGGTCTAAACAAAAGTAAAATCCTATTTTTCAAGAGGGTCCTGAACAGAAAGTGAAATCCCATTTTTCAGGAAGGTCCTGAACAGAAAGTAAAGTCCCATTTTTCAGGAGGGTCCTGAACAGAAAGTAAAAACCCATTTTTCAGGAGGGTCCAGAACAGAAAGTAAAATCCCATTTTTCAGGAGGGTCCTGAAAAGAAACTAAAATCCCATTTGTTAGTTGGGTCCAAAACAGAAAGTAATATCACATTTTTCAGAGGGTCCTGAACAGAAAGTAAAATCCCATTTTTCAAGAGGGTCCATAACAGAAGTAAAATCCCATTTTCAGGAGGGTTCTGAAGAAAAAGTAAATTGTCATTATTCAGGAGGGTACTGAACAGAAAGTAAAATCCTATTTTTCAGGAGGGTCCTGAACAGAAAGTAAAATCTCATTTTTCAGGAGGTTCCTGAACAGAAAGTAAAATTCCATTCTTTAGGAGGGTCCTGAACAGAAGTAAAATCCCATTTTTCAGGAGTATCCTATATAGAAAGTAAAATCCCATTTTCAGGAGGGTCTTGAACAGAAGTAAAATCATATTTTTTTGGAAAGTCCTAAACTAAAGTAAAATCCTATTTTTCAGGAGGGGCATGAACAAAAGTAAAATCCCATATTTTAAGATGGTCCTGAACAGAAAGTAAAATCCTATTTTTTATGAGCGTCCTGAACAAAAGTAAAATCCTATTTTTCAGGAGGGTCCTAAACGGAAGTAAAATCCCATTTTTAGGAGGGTACTAAACAAAAGTAAAATTCTATTTTTTCAAGGAGTTCCGAAACAGAAAGTAAAATTCCATTTTTCAGGTGCGTCATGAACAGAAAGTAATGTCCCATTTTTTATGAGGATCCTGAACAGAAAGTAAAATCCCATTTTTTAGGATGGTCCTGAACAAAAGTAAAATCCCATTTTTCAGGAGAGTCCTGAACTAAAGTAAAATCCCATTTTTCAGGTGGGGCCTGAACAGAAAGTAAAGTCCCATTTTTCAGGAAGGTTCTGAACAGAAAGTAAAATCTCATTTTTCAGGAGGGTCCGGAACAAAAGTAAAATTCCATTTTTCAGGAGGGTTCTGAAGAAAAAGTAAATTCTCATTATTTAGGAGGGTCCTAAACAGAAAGTAAAATCCAATTTTTCAGGAGGGTCCTGAACGAAAGTAAAGTCCCATTTTTTAGGAGGATCCTGAACAGAAGGTAAAATCCCATTCTTTAGGAGGGTCCTGAATAGAAGTAAAATCTCACTTATCAGGAGGGTCTTGAATATAAAGTAAAATCCCATTTTTCAGGAGGGTCCTGAACAGAAAGTAAAATCCTATTTTACAAGAGAGTCCTGAACAAAAGTAAAATCCCATTTTTTTGTAGGGTCCTGAACAAAAGTAAAATCCTTTTTTTCAGGAGGGTCCAGAACAAAACTAAAATCTCATTTTTCTAGATGGTCCTGAACAGAAAATAAAATCTCATTTTTTCAGGAGGGTCTGAACAAAAGTAAAATCCTATTTTTCAGGAATGTCCTGAACAGAAAGTAAACTCTTATTTTTCAAGAGGGTCCTGAACAGAAAGTAAAACACCATTTTTCAGGAAGGTCCTGAACAGAAAGTAAAGTCCCATTTTTCATGAGGGTCCTGAACAGAAAGTAAAATCCTATTTTTCAGTATGATCTAGAATAGAAAGTAAAATCTCATTTTTCAGAGGGTCCTGAACAGAAAGTAAAATCCCATTTTTCAGGAGGGTCCATAAACGAACTAAAATCCTATTTTTTATGATGGTTCTGAAGAAAAAGTAAATTCTCATTATTCAGGAGGATCCTAAGCAGAAAGTAAAATCCCATTTTTCAGGAGGGTCCTGAACAAAAGTAAATTCCCATATTTTAGTAGGGTCCTGAACAGAAATTAAAATCCTATTTTTCAGGAGGGTCCTGAACAAAAGTAAAGTCCCATATTTTAGTAGGGTCCTGAACAGAAAGTAAAATCTCATTTTTCAGGAGTCTCTTGAACAGAAACTAAAGTCCCAATCTTTAGAAGAGTCCTGAACAGAAAGTAAAATCCCATTTTTCAAGAGGGTCCATAAACGAACTAAAATCCTATTTTTCATGAGGGTTCTAAAGAAAAAGCAAATTCTCAGTATTCAGGAGGATCCTGAACAGAAATTAAAATCCTATTTTTCAGGAGGGTCCTGAATAAAAGTAAAGTCCCATATTTTAGTAGGGTCCTGAACAGAAATTAAAATTCTATTTTTCAGGAGGGTCCTGAACAGAAAGTAAAATCTCATTTTTCAGGAGGCTCTTGAACAGAAAGTAAAATCCCATTCTTTAGGAGGGTCCTGAACAGAAGTAAAATTCTTTTTTCAGGAGGATCCTGAATAGAAAGTAAAATCCCAATTTTCAGGTGGTCCTGAACAGATATAAACTCCCATTTTTCAAGAGGGTCCTGAACAAAAGTAAAATCCCATTTTTTTGAAGGGTCCTGAAAAAAAGTAAAATCCTATTTTTTAGGAGGGTCCTGAACTAAAGTAAAATCTCATTTTTTAGGAGGGTCCTGAATAGAAAATAAAATCCCATTTTTCAGGAGGGTCCTGAACAAAAGTAAAATCCTATTTTTCAGGAGGGTCCTGAACAGAAAGTAAAATCCCATTTTTCAAGAGGGTCCTGAACAGAAAGTAAAATACCATTTTTCAGAAAGGTCCTGAACAAAAAGTAAAGTCCCATTTTTTAGGAGTGTCCTGAACAGAAAGTAAAATCCCATTTTTCACGAGGGTCCAGAACAGAAAGTAAAATCCCATTTTTCAGGAGGGTCCTGAAAAGAAACGTAAATCCGATTTTTTAGTAGGGTCCAGAACAGAAAGTAATATCACATTTTACAGAGGGTCCTGAAAAGAAAGTAAAATGCCATTTTTCAAGAGGGTCCATAACAGAAGTAAAATCCCATTTTCAGGAGGGTTCTGAAGAAAATGTAATTTATCATTATTTTGGAGGGTACTGAACAGAAAGTAAAATACTATTTTTCAGGAGGGTCCTGAACAAAAGTAAAGTCCCATTTTTAGGGGGGTCCTGAACAGAAAGTAAAATCTTATTTTTCAAGAAGGTGTTGAACAGAAAGTAAAATCTCATTTTTCAGGAGGCTCCTGAACAGAAAGTAAAATCCCATTCTTTAGGAGGGTCCTGAACAGAAGTAAAATCCCATTTTTTAGGAGTATCCTATATAGAAAGTAAAATCCCATTTTCAGGAGGGTCCTGAACAGAAAGCAAAATCCCATTTTTCTTGAGGGTCCTGAACAAAAGTAAAATCCTATTTTTTTTTAAAGTCCAAACCTAAAGTAAAATCCTATTTTTCAGGAGGGGCCTGAACAAAAGTAAAATCCCATATTTTAAGATGGTCCTGAACAGAAAGTAAAATCCTATTTTTTAGGAGGGTCCAGAACAAAAGTAAAATCCTATTTTTCAGGAGGGTCCTGAACGGAAGTAAAATCCCATTTTTAGTAGGGTCCTAAACAAAAGTAAAATTCTATTTTTTCAAGGAGGTCCGAAACAGAAAGTAAAATTTCATTTTTCAGGTGCGTCCTGAACAGAAAGTAAAGTCCCATTTTTTAGGAGGGTCCTAAAAATAAAGTAAAATCCCATTTTTTAGGAGGGTCCTGAACAAAAGTAAAATCCTATTTTTCAGAAGCGTCCTGAAAGAAAGTAAAATCCCATTTTTCAGATGGGTCCTTAGCAGAAAGTAAAGTCCCATTTTTCAGGAGGGTCCTGAACATATAGTAAAGTCACATTTTTATAAGGGTCCTAAATAGAAAGTAAACTCCTATTTTTCTGGAGGGTTCTGAACAGAAAGTAAACTCCCATTTTTTAGGGGGGTCCTAAACAGAAAGTAAAATCCTATTTTTCAGGAGGGTCCTGAACAGAAAGTAAAATCTTATTTTTCAGGAGGCTCCTGAACAGAAAGTAAAATCCCATTCTTTAGGAGGAATCTGTACAGAAGTAAAATCCCATTTTTTTGGAGTGTCCTATATAGGAAGTAAAATCCCATTTTCAGGAGGGTCCTGAATAGAAAATAAAATCCCATTTTTCTAGAGGGTCCTGAACAAAAGCAAAATCCCATATATTTGGAGGGTCCTAAACTAAAGTAAAATCCTATTTTTCAGGAGGGTCCTGAAAAAATGTAGAATCCCATTTTTCAGGAGGGTCCTAAACAGAAAGTAAAATTCCATTTTTCAGGATGGTCCTGAACAGAAGAGAAATCCCATTTTTAGTAGAGTTCTGAAGAAAAGTAAATTCTCATTATTCAGGAGGGTTCTGAACAGAAAATAAAATTCTATTTTTCAGGAGGGTCCTGAACAGAAAGTAAAATCTTATTTTTTAGGAGGATCGTGAACAGAAAGTAAAATCCCAATCTTTAGGAGGGTCCTGAACAGAAGTAAAATCTCACTTTTCAGGAGGGTCCTAAATAAAAAGTAAAATACTATTTTCAGGAGGGTCCTGAACAGAATGTTAAATCCTATTTTACAAGAGAGTCCTGAATAAAAGTAAAATCCCATTTTTTTGGAGGGTCCAGAACAAAAGTAAAATCCCATTTTTTTTAGGGTCCTGAACAAAACTAAAATCTCATTTTTCAAGATAGTCCTGAACAGAAAATAAAATCTTATTTTTTCAGGAGGATTCTGAACAAAAGTAAAATCCTATTATTCAGGAGGGTCCTGAACAAAAAGTAAAGTCCTATTTTTCAAGAGCGTCCTGAACAGAAAGTAAAATACCATTTTTCATGAAGGTCCTGAATAGAACGTAAAGTCCCATTTTTCAGGAGGGTCCTGAACAGAAAGTAAAATCCCATTTTTCAGTAGGGTTCAGAACAGAAAGTAAAATCATATTTTTCAGAGGGTCCTGAACAGAAAGTAAAATCCCATTTTACAAGAGAGTCCTAAACAAAAGTAAAATCCCATTTTTTTGGAAGGTCCTGAACAAAAGTAATATCCTTTTTTTCAGGAGGGTCCTGAACAAAAGTAAAATCCTATTTTCAGGAGTGTCCTTAACAGAAAGTGAACTCCTATTTTTCAAGCGGGTCCTGATCAGAAAGTAAAATACCATTTTTCAGGAAGGTCCTGAACAGAAAGAAAAACCCCATTTTTCAGGAGGGTCCAGAACAGAAAGTAAAATCCCATTTTTCAGGAGGGTCCTTAACAGAAAGTAAATCCCATTTTTTAAGAGGGTCCATGAAATAAGTAAAATCCTATTTTAAGGAGGGTTCTGAAGAAAAAGTAAATTCTCTTTATTCAGGAGGGTGCTGAACAGAAAGTAAAATCCTTTTTTTCAGGAGGGTCCTGAACAAAAGTAAAGTCCTATTTTTTAGGGGGGTCCTGAATAGAAAGTAAAATCCTATTTTTTAGGAGGGTCCTGAACAGAAAGTAAAATCCTAGTTTTAAGGAGGTTCCTGAACGAAAAGTAAAATCTCATTCTTTTGGAGGGTCCTGTACAGAAGTAAAATCCCATTTTATTGGAGTGTGCTATATAGAAATTAAAATCCCATTTTCAGGAGGGTCCTGAACAGAAAATAAAAGCCTATTTTTCTAGAGGGTCCTGAACAAAAGTAAAATCCCATTTTTTTGAAGGGTCCCAAACTAAAGTAAAATCCTATTTTTTAGGAGGTTCCTGAAAAAATGTAAAATCCCATTTTTCAGGAGGGTCCTGAACAGAAAGTAAAATCCTATTTTTCAGGAGGGTCCTGAACAGAAGATAAATCTCATTTTTTAGGAGGGTTCTTTAGAAAAAGTAAATTCTCATTATTCAGGAGGGTTCTGAACAGAAAGTAAAATCCTATTTTTCAGGAGGGTCCTGAACAAAAGTAAAGTCCCATATTTTAGGAGGGTCTTGAACAGAAAGTAAAATCCTATTTTTCAGGACGGTCCTGAACAGAAAGTAAAATCTCATTTTTTAGGAGGCTCCTGAGCAGAAAGTAAAATCCCATTCTTTAGGAGGGTCCTGAACAGAAGTAAAATCCCACTTTTTAGGAAAGTCCTGAATAGAAAGTAAAATCCCATTATTCAGGAGGGTCCTGAACAGAAAGTTAAATCCTATTTTACAATAGAGTCCTGAACAAAAGTAAAATCCCATTTTTTGGAGGGTCCTGAACAAAAGTAAAATCCTATTTTTCAGGAGGGTCCTGAACAAAACTAAAATCTCATTTTTCAGGATGGTCCTGAACAGAAAATAAAATCTCATTTTTTCAGGAGGGTTCTGAACAAAAGTAAAATCCTATTTTTCTAGAAGGTCCTGAACAAAAATTAAACTCCTATTTTTTAAGAGGGTCTTGAACAGAAAGTAAATACCATTTTTCAGGAAGGTCCTGAACAGAAAATAAAGTCCCATTTTTCAGGAGGGTCCTGAACAAAATGTAAAATCCCATTTTTCAGTAAGGTCCAGAACAGAAAGTAAAATCATATTTTTCAGCGGATCCTGAACAGAAAGTATAATCCCATTTTTCAGGAGGGTGCATAAACGAAGTAAAATCCTATTTCACAAGATGGTTCTGATGAAAAAGTAAATTGTCATTATTCAGGAGGATCCTGAACAAAAAGTAAAATTTTATTTTTCACGACGTTCCTGAACAAAAGTAATGTCCCATATTTTAGAAGGGTCCTGAACAGAAAGTAAAATCCTATTTTTCAGGAGGGTCCTGAACAGAATGTAAAATCACATTTTACAGGAGGCTCCTGAACAGAAAGTAAAATCCCATTCTTTAGGAGGGTCCTGAACAGAAGTAAAATCCCACTTTTCAGGAGGGTCCTGAATATAATGTAAAATCCTAGTTTTCAGGAAGGACCAGAACAGAAAGTAAAATCCTATTTTACAAGAGAGTCCTAAACAAAAGTAAAATCCCATTTTTTTTAGGGTCCTGAACAAAAGTAAAATCCTATTTTTCAGCAGAGACCTGGACAAAATTAAAATCTCATTTTTCAGGATGGTCCTGAACAGAAAATAAAATCTCATTTTTTCAGGAGGGTTCTGAATAAAAGTAAAATCCTATTTTTCTAGAGGGTCCTGAACAAAAAGTAAACTCCTATTTTTTAAGAGGGTCCTGAACAGAAAGTAAAATACCATTTTTCAAGAAGGTCCAGAACAGAAAGTAAAGTCCGGGTCCTGAACAAAAAGAAAAATCCCATTTTTCAGTAAGGTCCAGAACAGAAAGTAAAATAACATTTTTCAGAGGATCCTGAACAGAAAGTAAAATCCCATTTTTCAGGAGGGTCCATAAACGATGTAAAATCCTATTTTAAAAGACGGTTCTGAAGAAAAAGTAAATTGTCATTATTCAGGAGGATCCTGAACAGAAAGTAAAATTTTATTTTTCACGACGTTCCTGAACAAAAGTAATGTCCCATATTTTAGAAGGGTCCTGAACAGAAAGTAAAATCCTATTTTTCAGGAGGGTCCGGAACAGAAAGTAAAATTTCATTTTACAGGAGGCTCCTGAACAGAAAGTAAAATCCCATTCTTTAGGAGGGTCCTGAACAGAAGTAAAATCCCACTTTTTAGGAGGGTCATGAATATAAAGTAAAATCCTATTTTTCAGGAGGGTCCTGAACAGAAAGTAAAATCCTATTTTACAAGAGAGTCCTAAACAAAAGTAAAATCCCATTTTTTTAGGGTCCTGAACAAAAGTAAAATCCTATTTTTCAGCAGGGTCCTGAACAAAACTAAAATCTCATTTTTCAGGATGGTTCTGAACAGAAAATAAAATCTTATTTTTTCAGGAGGGTTCTGAAAAGAAAGTAAACTACTATTTTTCAAGAAGGTCCTGAACAGAAAGTAAAATACCATTTTTCAGGAAGGTCCTGAAGAGAAAGTAAAGTCATATTTTTCAGGAGGGTTCTGAACAGAAAGTAAAATCTCATTTTTCAGTATGGTCCAGAACAGAAAGTAATATCACATTTTTCAGAGGGTCCTGCATAGAAAGTAAAATCCCATTTTTCAGGAGGGTCCATAAACGAAGTAAAATCCTATTTTTCAAAAGGGTTCTGAAGAAAAAGTAAATTCTCATTATTCAGGAGGATCCTGAACAGAAAGTAAAATCCTATTTTTCAGGAGGGTCCTGAACAAAAGTAAAGTCCCATATTTTAGGAGGGTCCTGAACAGAAAGTCAAATCCTTATTTTCAGGAGGGTCCTGAACAGAAAGTAAAATCTCATTTTTCAGGAGGCTCCTGAACAGAAAGGAAAATCCCATTCTTTAGGAGAGTCCTGAACAGAAGTAAAATCCCATTTTTCAGAAGGGTCCTGAATAGAAAGTAAAATCCTATTTTTCAGGTGGTCCTGAACAGATATAAACTCCCATTTTTCAAGAGGGTCCTGAACAAAAGTAAAATCTCATTTTTTTGGAGTGTCCTGAACGAAAGTGAAATCCTATTTTTTAGGAGGGTCCTGAACAAAAGTAGAATCTCATTTTTCAGGAGGGTCCGAAACAGAAAATAAAATACCATTTTTCAAAAGGGTCCTGAACAAAGGTAAAATCCTAGTTTTCAGGAGGGTCCTGAACAGAATGTAAAATCTCATTTTTCAAGAGGGTCCTGAACAGAAAGTAAAATACCATTTTTCTGGAAGGTCCTGAACAGAAAGTAAATTCCCATTTTTCAGGAGGGTCCTGAACAGAAAGTAAAATCCCATTTTTCAGGAGGGTCCAGAACAGAAAGTACTATCCCATTTTTAAGGAGGGTCCTGAACAGAAAGTAAATCCCATTTTTTAAGAGGGTCCATGACAGAAGTAAAATCCCATTTTCAGGAGGGTTCAGAAGAAAAAGTAAATTCTCATTATTCAGGAGGGTATTGAACAGAAAGTAAAATCCTATTTTTCAGGAGGGTCCTGAACAAAAGTAATGTCCCATTCTTTAGGAGGGTCCTTTACAGAACTGAAATCCTATTTTTTAGGAGGGTCCTGAACAAAAGTAAAATCTCATTTTTCAGGAGGGTCCGGAACAGAAAATAAAATCCCATTTTTCAAAAGAGTCCTGAACAAAAGTAAAATCCTAGTTTTCAGGAGGGTCCTGAACAGAATGTACAATCCCAAATTTCAAGAGGGTCCTGAACATAATGTAAAATACCATTTTTCAGGAAGGTCCTGAACAGAAAGTAAAGTCCCATTTTTCAGGAGAGTCCTGAACAGAAAGTAAAATCCCATTTTTCAGGAGGGTCCAAAACAGAAAGTATAATTCCATTTTTCAGGAGGGTCCTGAACAGAAAGTAAATCCCATTTTTTAAGTGGGTCCATGACAGAAGCAAAATCCCATTTTCAGGAGGGTTCGGAAGAAAAAGTAAATTCGCATTATTCAGGAGGGTATTGAACAGAAAGTAAAATCCTATTTTTCAGGAGGGTCCTGAACAAAAGTAAAGTCCCATTTTTTAGGGGGGGTCCTGAACAGAAAGTAAAATCCTATTTGTCAGGAGAGTCCTGAACAGAAAGTAAAATCTCATGTTTCAGGAGGCTCGTGAACAGAAAGTAAAATCCCATTCTTTAGGAGGGTCTTGTACAGAAGTAAAATCCCATTTTTTAGGAGTGTCCTATATAGAAAGTAAAATCCCATTTTCTGGAGGGTCCTGAACAGAAAGCAAAATCCCATTTTTCTAGAAGATCCTGAACGAAAGTAAAATCCCATTTTTTTGGAGGGTCCTAAACTAAAGTAAAATCCTATTTTTCAGGAGTGTTCTGGAAAAATGTAAAATCCCATTTTTCAGGAGGGTCCTGAACAGATAGTAAAATCCCATTTTTCCGGAGGGTCCTGAACAGAGAGTAAAATCCTGAAGAAAAAGTAAATTCTCATTATTCGGGAGGGTTCTGAACAGAAAGTAAAATCCTATTTTTTCAGAAGGGTCCTGAAAAAAAGTAAAGTCCCATATTTTAAGAGGGTCCTGAACAGAAAGTAAAATCCTTTTTTTTAGGAAGGTCCTGAACAGAAAGTAAAATATCATTTTTTTGGAGGCTCCTGAGCAGAATGTAAAATCCCATTGTTTAGGAGCGTCCTGAACAGAAGTAAAATCCCACTTTTCAGGAGGGTCCAGAATAGAAAGTAAAATAACATTTTTCAGGAGGGTCCTGAACAGAAAGTTAAATCCTATTTTACAAGAGAATCCTGGACAATAGTAAAATCCCATTTTTTTGGAGGGTCCTGAACAAAAGTAAAATCCCATTTTTTTGGAGGGTCCTGAACAAAAGTAAAATCCTATTTTTCAGGAGGGTCCTGAACAAAACTGAAATCTCATTTTTCAAGATAGTCCTGAACAGAAAATAAAATCTCATTTTTTCAGGTGAGTTCTGAACAAAAGTAAAATCCTATTATTTAGGAGGGTCCTGAACAGAAAGTAAAGTCCTATTTTTCAAGAGCGTCGTGAACAGAAAGTAAAATACAATTTTATAGAAAGTTCCTGAACAGAAAGTAAAGTCCCATTTTTCAGGATGGTCCTGAACAGAAAGTAAAATCCTATTTTACAGGAGGGTCCTGAACAGAAGATAAATCTCATTTTTTAGGAGGGTTCTTAAGAAAAAGTAAATTCTCATTATTCAGGAGGGTTCTGAACAGAAAATAAAATCCTATTTTTCAGGAGGGTCCTGAACAAAAGTAAAGTCCTATATTTAAGGAGGGACCTGGACAGAAAGTAAAATCCTACTTTTCAAGAGAGTCCTGAACAGAAAGTAAAATCTAATTTTTTTGGAGGCTCCTGAGCAGAAAGTAAAATCCCATTCTTTAGGAGGGTCCTGAACAGAAGTAAAATCCCACTTTTCAGGAAAGTACTGAATAGAAAATAAAATCTCATTATTCAGGAGGGTCCTGAACAGAAAGTTAAATCCTATTTTACAATAAAGTCCTGAACAAAAGTAAAATCCCATTTTTTTGGAGGGTCCTGAACAAAAGTAAAATCCTATTTTTCAGGAGGGTCCTGAACAAAACTAAAATCTCATTTTTCAGGATGGTCCTGAAAAGAAAAGAAAATCTCATTTTTTCAGGAGGGTTCTGAACAAAAGTAAAATCCTATTTTCCTAGAGGGTCCTGAACAAAAATTAAACTCTTATTTTTTAAGAGGGTCCTGAACAGAAAAAAAATACCATTTTTCAGGAAGATCCTGAACAGAAAGTAAAGTCCCATTTTTCAGGAGGGTCCTGAACAAAAAGTAATATCCCATTTTTCAGTAAGGTCCAGAACAGAAAGTAAAATCACATTTTTCAGAGGATCCTGAACAGAAAGTAAAATCCCATTTTTTAGGAGGGTCCATAAATGAAGTAAAATCCTATTTTACAAGATGGTTCTGAAGAAAAAGTAAATTGTCATTATTCAGGAGGATCCTGAATAGAAAGTAAAATTATATTTTTCACGACGTTCCTGAACAAAAGTAATGTCCCATATTTTAGAAGGGTCCTGAACAGAAAGTAAAATCCTATTTTTCAGGAGGGTCCTGAACCGAAAGTAATATCCCATTTTACAGGACGCTCCTGAACAGAAAGTAAAATCCCATTCTTTAGGAGGGTCCTGAACAGAAGTAAAATCCCACTTTTCAGGAGGGTCCTGAATATAAAGTAAAATTCTATTTTTCAGGATAGTCCTGAACAGAAAGTAAAATCCTATTTTACAAAAGAGTCCTAAACAAAAGTAAAATCCCAATTTTGTTGAGGGTCCTGAACAAAAGTAAAATCCTATTTTTCAGCAGGGTTCGGTACAAAACTAAAATCTCATTTTTCAGGATGGTCCTGAACAGAAAATAAAATCTAATTTTTTCAGGAGGGTTCTCAAAAGAAAGTAAACTACTATTTTTCAAGAATGTCCTGAACAGAAAGTAAGATACCATTTTTCAGGAAGGTCCTGAAGAGAATGTAAAGTCACATTTTTCAAGAGGGTCCTGAACAAAAAGTAAAATCCCATTTTTCAGTATGGTCCAGAACAGAAAGTAATATCACATTTTTCAGAGGGTCGTGCATAGAAAGTAAAATCCCATTTTTCAGGAGGGTCCATAAATGAAGTAAAATCCTATTTTTCAAGTGCGTTCTGAAGAAAAAAGTAAATTCTCATTATTCAGGAGGATCCTGAACAGAAAGGAAAATTTTATTTTTCAGGAGGGTCCTGAACAAAATTAAAGTCCCATATTTTAGGAGGGTCCTGAACAGAAAGTAAAATCCTTATTTTCAGGATGGTCCTGAACAGAAAGTAAAATCTCATTTTTCAGGAGGCTCCTAAACAGAAAGGAAAATCCCATTCTTTAGGAGAGTCCTGAACAGAAGTAAAATCCCATTTTTCAGGAGGGTCCTGAATAGAAAGTAAAATCCCATTTTTCAGGTGGTCCTGAACAGATATAAACTCCCATTTTTCAAGAGGGTCCTGAACAAAAGTAAAATCTCATTTTTTTGGACTGTCCTGAACAAAAGTGAAATCCTATTTTTAGGAGGGTCCTGAACAAAAGTAAAATATCATTTATCAGGAGAGTCCAAAACAGAAAATAAAATCCCATTTTTCAAATGGGTCCTGAACAAAAGTAAAATCCTAGTTTTCAGGAGGGTCCTGAACAGAATGTAAAATCCCATTTTTCAAGAGGGTCCTGAACAGAAAGTAAAATACCATTTTTCAGGAAGGTCCTGAACAGAAAGTAAAGTCCCATATTTCAGGAGGGTCCTGAACAGAAAGTAAAATCCCATTTTTCAGGAGGGCCAGAACAGAAAGTATAATCCCATTTTTAAGGAGGGTCCTGAGCAAAAAGTAAATCCCATTTTTTAAGAGGGTCCAAGACAGAAGTAAAATCCCATTTTCAGGAGGGTTCAGAAGAAAAAGTAAATTCTCATTATTCAGGAGGGTATTGAACAGAAAGTAAAATCATATTTTTCAGGAGGGTCCTGAACAAAAGTAAAGTCCCATTCTTTAGGAGGGTCCTGTACAGAAGTGAAATCCTATTTTTTAGGAGGGTCCTGAACAAAAGTAAAATCTCATTTTTCAGGAGGGTCCGGAACAGAAAATAAATTCCCATTTTTCAAAAGTGTCCTGAACAAAAGTAAAATCCTAGTTTTCAGGAGGGTCCTGAACAGAATGTACAATCCTATTTTTCAAGAGGGTCCTGAACAGAAAGTAAAATACCATTTTTCAGGAAGGTCCTGAACAGAAAGTAAAGTCCCATTTTTCAGGAGGGTCCTGAACAGAAAGTAAAATCCCATTTTTCAGGAGGGTCCAAAACAGAAAGTATAATTCCATTTTTCAGGAGGGTCCTGAACAACGAAGTAAATCCCATTTTTTAAGTGGGTCCATGACAGAAGTAAAATCCCATTTTCAGGAGGGTTCGGAAGAAAAAGTAAATTCTCATTATTCAGGAGGGTATTGAACAGAAAGTAAAATCATATTTTTCAGGAGGGTCCTGAACAAAAGTAAAGTCCCATTTTTAAGGGGGGTCCTGAACAGAAAGTAAAATCCTATTTCTCAGGAGGGTCCTGAATAGAAAGTAAAATCTCATTTTTCAGGAGGCTCCTGAACAAAAAGTAAAATCCCATTCTTTAGGAGGGTCCTGTACAGAAGTAAAATCCCATTTTTTAGGAGTGTCCTATATAGAAAGTAAAATCCCATTTTCAGGAGGGTCCTGAACAGAAAGCTAAATCCCATTTTTCTAGAGGGTCCTGAATAAAAGTAAAATCCCATTTTTTGGAGGGTCCTAAACTAAAGTAAAATCCTATTTTTTAGGAGGGTTCTGAAAAAATGTAAAATCCCATTTTTCAGGAGGGTCCTGAACAGATAGTAAAATCCCATTTTTCAGGAGGGTCCTGAACAGAAAATTAATCCCATTTTTTAGAAGGGTTCTGAAGAAAAGGTAAATTCTAATTATTCGGGAGGGATCTGAACAGAAAGTAAAATCCTATTTTTTCAGAAGGGTCCTGAAAAAAACTAAAGTCCCATATTTTAAGAGGGTCCTGAACAGAAAGTAAAATCCTATTTTTTAGGAGGGTCCTGAACAGAAAGTAAAATATCATTTTTTATGAGGCTCCTGAGCAGAAAGTAAAATCCCATTCTTTAGGAGCGTCCTGAATAGAAGTAAAATCCTACTTTTCAGGAGGGTCCAGAATAGAAAGTAAAATAACATTTTTCAGGAGGGTCCTGAACAGAAAGTTAAATTCTATTTTTCAAGAGAGTCCTGGAAAAAAGTAAAATCCCATTTTTGTGGAGGGTCCTGAACAAAAGTAAAATCCCATTTTTTTGGAGGGACCTGAACAAAAGTAAAATCCTATTTTTCAGGAGGGTCCTGAACAAAATTGAAATCTCATTTTTCAAGATAGTCCTGAACAGAAAATAAAATCTCATTTTTTCAGGTGCGTTCTGAACAAAAGTAAAATCCTATTATTTAGGAGAGTCCTGAAAAGAAAGTAAAGTACTATTTTTCAAGAGCGTCGTGAACAGAAAGTAAAATACCATTTTTTAGGAAGTTCCTGAACAGAAAGTAAAGTCCCATTTTTTAGAAGGGTCCTGAACAGAAAGTAAAATCCTATTTTTCAGGAGGGTCCTGAACAGAAGATAAATCTCATTTTTTAGGAGGGTTCTTAAGAAAAAGTAAATTCTCATTATTCAGGAGGGTTCTGAATAGAAAGTATAATCCTATTTTTCAGGAGGGTCCTGAACAAAAGTAAAGTCCCATATTTTAGGAGGGACCTGAACAGAAAGTAAAATCCTATTTTTCAAGAGTGTCCTGAACAGAAAGTAAAATCTCATTTTTTAGGAGGCTCCTGAGCAGAAAGTAAAATCCCATTCTTTAGGAGGGTCCTGAACAGAAGTAAAATCCCACTTTTCAGGAAAGTCCTGAATAGAAAGTAAAATCCCATTATTCAGGAGGGTCCTGAACAGAAAGTTAAATCCTATTTTACAATAGAGTCCTGAACAAAAGTAAAATCCCATTTTTTTGAAGGGTCCTGAACAAAAGTAAAATCCTATTTTTCAGGAGGGTCCTGAAAAAAACTAAAATCTCATTTCTCAGGATGGTCCTGAACAGAAAATAAAATCTCATTTTTTCAGGAGGGTTCTGAACAAAAGTAAAATCCTATTTTTCTAGAAGGTCCTGAACAAAAATTAAACTCCTATTTTTTAAGAGGGTCCTGAACAGAAAGTAAATACCATTTTTCAGGAAGGTCCTGAACAGAAAGTAAAGTCCCATTTTTCAGGAGGGTCCTGAACAAAAAGTAAAATCCCATTTTTCAGTAAGGTCCAGAACAGAAAGTAAAATCACATTTTTCAGAGGATCCTGAACAGAAAGTATAATCCCATTTTTCAGGAGGGTGCATAAACGAAGTAAAATCCTATTTTACAAGATGGTTCTGATGAAAAAGTAAATTGTCATTATTCAGGAGGATCCTGAACAAAAAGTAAAATTTTATTTTTCACGACGTTCCTGAACAAAAGTAATGTCCCATATTTTAGAAGGGTCCGGAACAAAAAGTAAAATCCTATTTTTCAGGTGGGTCCTGAACAGAAAGTAAAATCTCATTTTACAGGAGGCTCCTGAACAGAAAGTAAAATCCCATTCTTTAGGAGGGTCCTGAACAGAAGTAAAATCCCACTTTTCAGGAGGGTCCTGAATATAAAGTAAAATCCTAGTTTTCAGGAGGGACCTGAACACAAAGTAAAATCCTATTTTACAAGAGAGTCCTAAACAAAAGTAAAATCCCATTTTTTTTGGGTCCTGAACAAAAGTAAAATCCAATTTTTCAGCAGGGTCCTGGACAAAATTAAAATCTCATTTTTCAGGATGGTCCTGAACAAAAAATAAAATCTTATTTTTTCAAAAGGGTTCTGAAAAGAAAGTAAACTACTATTTTTCAAGAAGGTCCTGAACAGAAAGTAAAATACCATTTTTCAGGAAGGTCCTGAAGAGAATGTAAAGTCACATTTTTCAGGAGGGTCCTGAATAAAAAGTAAAATCCCATTTTTCAGTATGGTCCAGAACAGAAAGTAATATCACATTTTTCAGAGGTTCCTGCATAGAAAGTAAAATCTCATTTTTCAGGAGGTTCCATAAATGAAGTAAAATCCTATTTTTCAAGTGGGTTCTGAAGAAAAAGTAAATTCTCATTATTCTGGAGGATTCTGAACAGAAAGTAAAATCCTATTTTTCAGGAGGGTCCTGAACAAAAGTAAAGTCCCATATTTTAGGAGGGTCCTGAACAGAAAGTAAAATCCTTATTTTCTGGATGGTCCTGAACAGAAAGTAAAATCTCATTTTTCAGGAGACTCCTAAACAGAAAGGAAAATCCCATTCTTTAGGAGAGTCCTGAACAGAAGTAAAATCCCATTTTTCAGGAGGGTCCTGAATAGAAAGTAAAATCTTATTTTTCAGGTGGTCCTGAACAGATATAAACTCCCATTTTTCAAGTGGGTCCTGAACAAAAGTAAAATCTCATTTTTTTGGAGTGTCCTGAACAAAAGTGAAATCCTATTTTTTAGGAGGGTCCTGAACAAAAGTAAAATCTCATTTTTCCGGAGGGTCCGAAACAGAAAATAAAATCCCAATTTTCAAATGGGTCCTTAACAAAAGAAAAATCCTAGTTTTCAGGAGGGTCCTGAACAGAATGTAAAATCCCATTTTTCAAGAGGGTCCTGAACAGAAAGTAAAATACCATTTTTCAGGAAGGTCCTGAACAGAAAGTAAAGTCCCATTTTTCAGGAGGGTCCTGAACAAAAGTAAAATCCCATTTTTCAGGAGGGTCCAGAACAGAAAGTATAATCCCATTTTTAAGGAGGGTCCTGAACAGAAAGTAAATCCCATTTTTTAAGAGGGTCCAAGACAGAAATAAAATCCCATTTTCAGGAGGGTTCAGAAGAAAAATTAAATTCTCATTATTCAGGAGGGTATTGAACAGAAAGTAAAATCCTATTTTTCAGGAGGGTCCTGAACAAAAGTAAAGTCCCATTCTTTAGGAGGGTCCTGTACAGAAGTGAAATCATATTTTTTAGGAGGGTACTGAACAAAAGTAAAATCTCATTTTTCAGGAGGGTCCGGAACAGAAAATAAAATCCCATTTTTCAAAAGAGTCCTGAACAAAAGTAAAATCCTAGTTTTCAGGAGGGTCCTGAACAGAATGTACAATCCCATTTTTCAAGAGGGTCCTGAACAGAAAGTAAAATACCATTTTTGAGGAAGTTCCTGAACAGAAAGTAAAGTCCCATTTTTCAGAAGGGTCCTGAACAGAAAGTAAAATCCCATTTTTCAGGATGGTCCAAAACATAAAGTATAATTCCATTGTTCAGGAGGGTCCTGAACAGAAAGTAAATCCCATTTTTTAAGTGGGTCCATGACAGAAGTAAAATCCCATTTTCAGGAGGGTTCGGAAGAAAAAGTAAATTCTCATTATTCAGGAGGGTATTGAACAGAAAGTAAAATCCTATTTTTCAGGAGGGTCCTGGACAAAAGTAAAGTCCCATTTTTTAGGGGGGTCCTGAACAGAAAGTAAAATCCTATTTTTCAGGAGGGTCCTGAACAGAAAGTAAAATCTCATTTTTCAGGAGGCTCCTGAACAAAAAGTAAAATCCCATTCTTTAGGAGTGTCCTGTATAGAAAGTAAAATCCCATTTTTCAGGAGGGTCCATAAATGAAGTAAAATCCTATTTTTCAAGTGGGTTCTGAAGAAAAAGTAAATTTTCATTATTCTGGAGGATTCTGAACAGAAAGTAAAATCCTATTTTTCAGGAGGGTCCTGAACAAAAGTAAAGTCCCATATTTTAGGAGGGTCCTGAACAGAAAGTAAAATCCTTATTTTCAGGATGGTCCTGAACAGAAAGTAAAATCTCATTTTTCAGGAGACTCCTAAACAGAAAGGAAAATCCCATTCTTTAGGAGAGTCCTGAACAGATGTAAAATCCCATTTTTCAGGAGGGTCCTGAATAGAAAGTAAAATCCTATTTTTCAGGTGGTCCTGAACAGATATAAACTCCCATTTTTCAAGAGGGTCCTGAACAAAAGTAAAATCTCATTTTTTTGGAGTGTCCTGAACAAAAGTGAAATCCTATTTTTTAGGAGGGTCCTGAACAAAAGTAAAATCTCATTTTTCCGGAGGGTCCGAAACAGAAAAAAAAATCCCAATTTTCAAATGGGTCCTGAACAAAAGTAAAATCCTAGTTTTCAGGAGGGTCCTGAACAGAATGTAAAATCCCATTTTTCAATAGGGTCCTGAACAGAAAGTAAAATACCATTTTTCAGGAAGGTCCTGAACAGAAAGTAAAGTCCCATTTTTCAGGAGGGTCCTGAACAAAAGTAAAATCCCATTTTTCAGGAGGGTCCAGAACAGAAAGTATAATCCCATTTTTAAGGAGGGTCCTGAACAGAAAGTAAATCCCATTTTTTAAGAGGGTCCAAGATAGAAATAAAATCCCATTTTCAGGAGGGTTCAGAAGAAAAATTAAATTCTCATTATTCAGGAGGGTATTGAACAGAAAGTAAAATCCTATTTTTCAGGAGGGTCCTGAACAAAAGTAAAGTCCCATTCTTTAGGAGGGTCCTGTTCAGAAATGAAATCATATTTTTTAGGAGGGTACTGAACAAAAGTAAAATCTCATTTTTCAGGAGGGTCCGGAACAGAAAATAAAATCCCATTTTTCAAAAGAGTCCTGAACAAAAGTAAAATCCTAGTTTTCAGGAGGGTCCTGAACAGAATGTACAATCCCATTTTTCAATAGGGTCCTGAACAGAAAGTAAAATACCATTTTTCAGGAAGTTCCTGAACAGAAAGTAAAGTCCCATTTTTCAGAAGGGTCCTGAACAGAAAGTAAAATCCCATTTTTCAGGATGGTCCAAAACAGTAAGTATAATTCCATTGTTCAGGAGGGTCCTGAACAGAAAGTAAGTCCCATTTTTTAAGTGGGTCCATGACAGAAGTAAAATCCCATTTTCAGGAGGGTTCGGAAGAAAAAGTAAATTCTCATTATTCAGGAGGGTATTGAACAGAAAGTAAAATCCTATTTTTCAGGAGGGTCCTGGACAAAAGTAAAGTCCCATTTTTTAGGGGGGTCCTGAACAGAAAGTAAAATCCTATTTTTCAGGAGGGTCCTGAACAGAAAGTAAAATCTCATTTTTCAGGAGGCTCCTGAACAGAAAGTAAAATCCCATTCTTTAGGAGGGTCCTGTATAGAAGTAAAATCCCATTTTTTAGGAGTGTCCTATATAGAAAGTAAAATCCCATTTTCAGGAGGGTCCTGAACAGAAAGCAAAATCCCATTTTTCTAGAGGGTCCTGAACAAAAGTAAAATCCCATTTTTTTGGAGGGTCCTAAACTAAAGTAAAATCCTATTTTTCAGGAGGGTTCTAAAAAAATGTAAAATCCCATTTTTCAGGAGGGTCCTGAACAGATAGTAAAATCCCATTTTTCAGGAGGGTCCTGAACAGAAAATAAATCCCATTTTTTAGAATTGTTCTGAAGAAAAAGTAAATTCTCATTATTCGGGAGGGTTCTGAACAGAAAGTAAAATCCTATTTTTTCAGAAGGGTCCTGAAAAAAACTAAAGTCCCATATTTTAAGAGGGTCCTGAACAGAAAGTAAAATCCTATTTATAGGAGGGTCCTGAACAGAAAGTAAAATATCATTTTTTAGGAGGCTCCTGAGCAGAAAGTAAAATCCCATTCTTTAGGAGCGTCCTGAACAGAAGTAAAATCCCACTTTTCAGGAGGGTCCAGAATAGAAAGTAAAATAACATTTTTCAGGAGGGTCCTGAACAGAAAGTTAAATCCTATTTTACAAGAGAGTCCTGGACAAAAGTAAAATCCCATTTTTTTGGAGGGTCCTGAACAAATGTAAAATCCCATTTTTTTGGAGGGTCCTGAACAAAAGTAAAATCCTATTTTTCAGGAGGGTCCTGAACAAAACTGAAATCTCATTTTTCAAGATAGTCCTGAACAGAAAATAAAATCTCATTTTTTCTGGTGCGTTCTGAACAAAAGTAAAATCCTATTATTTAGGAGGGTTCTGAACAGAAAGTAAAGTCCTATTTTTCAAGAGCGTCGTGAACAGAAAGTAAAATACCATTTTTTAGGAAGTTCCTGAACAGAAAGTAAAGTCCCATTTTTCAGGAGGGTCCTGAACAGAAAGTAAAATCCTATTTTTCAGGAGGGTCCTGAACAGAAGATAAATCTCATTTTTTAGGAGGGTTCTTAAGAAAAAGTAAATTCTCATTATTCAGGAGGGTTCTGAACAGAAAGTAAAATCCTATTTTTCAGGAGGGTCCTGAACAAAAGTAAAGTCTCATATTTTAGGAGGGACCTGAACAGAAAGTAAAATCCTATTTTTCAAGAGAGTCCTGAACAGAAAGTAAAATCTCATTTTTTAGGAGGCTCCTGAGCAGAAAGTAAAATCCCATTCTTTAGGAGGGTCCTGAACAGAAGTAAAATCCCACTTTTCAGGAAAGTCCTGAATAGAAAGTAAAATCCCATTATTCAGGAGGGTCCTGAACAGAAAGTTTAATCCTATTTTACAATAGAGTCCTGAACAAAAGTAAAATCCCATTTTTTTGGAGTGTCCTGAACAAAAGTAAAATCCTATTTTTCAGGAGGGTCCTGAACAAAACAAAAATCTAATTTTTCAGGATGGTCCTGAACAGAAAATAAAATCTCATTTTTTCAGGAGGGTTCTGAGCAAAAGCAAAATCCTATTTTTCTAGAGGGTCCTGAACAAAAATTAAACTCCTATTTTTTACGAGGGTCCTGAAAAGAAAGTAAATACCATTTTTCAGGAAGGTCCTGAACAGAAA
This sequence comes from Capsicum pubescens, assembly GCA_030864215.1. Classification (NCBI taxonomy): domain Eukaryota; kingdom Viridiplantae; phylum Streptophyta; class Magnoliopsida; order Solanales; family Solanaceae; genus Capsicum; species Capsicum pubescens. Next base: position 281,629,058 of record CM061542.1, read on the forward strand.
GTAAAGTCCCATTTTTCAGGTTGGTCCTGAACAAAAAGTAAAATCCCATTTTTCAGTAAGGTCCAGAACAGAAAGTAGAATCACATTTTTTAGAGGATCCTGAACAGAAAGTAAAATCCCATTTTTCAGGAGGGTGCATAAACGAAGTAAAATCCTATTTTACAAGATGGTTCTGAAGAAAAAGTAAATTGTCATTATTCAGGAGGATCCTGAACAGAAAGTAAAATTTTATTTTTCACGACGTTCCTGAACAAAAGTAATGTCCCATATTTTAGATGGGTCCTGAACAGAAAGTAAAATCTTATTTTTCAGGAGGGTTCTGAACAGAAAGTAAAATCTCATTTTATAGGAGGCTCCTGAACAGAAAGTAAAATCCCATTCTTTAGGAGGGTCCTGAACAGAAGTAAAATCCCACTTTTCAGGAGGGTCCTGAATATAAAGTAAAATTCTATTTTTCAGGAGGGTCCTGAACAGAAAGTAAAATCCTATTTTACAAGAGAGTCCTCAACAAAAGTAAAATCCCATTTTTTTTAGGGTCCTGAACAAAAGTAAAATCGTATTTTTCAGCAGGGTCCTGTACAAAATTAAAATCTCATTTTTCAGGATGGTCCTGAACAGAAAATAAAATCTTATTTTTTCAAGAGGGTTCTGAAAAGAAAGTAAACTACTATTTTTCAAGAAGGTCCTGAACAGAAAGTAAAATACCATTTTTCGGGAAGGTCCTGAAGAGAATGTAAAGTCACATTTTTTAGGAGGGTCCTGAACAAAAAGTAAAATCCCATTTTTCAGTATGGTCCAGAACAGAAAGTAATATCACATTTTTCAGAGGGTCCTGCATAGAAAGTAAAATCCCATTTTTCAGGAGGGTCCATAAATGAAGTAAATTCTCATTATTCAGGAGGATCCTGAACAGAAAGTAAAAACCTATTTTTCAGGAGGGTCCTGAACAAAAGTAAAGTCCCATATTTTAGGAGGGTCCTGAACAGAAAGTAAAATCCTTATTTTCAGGATGGTCCTGAACAGAAAGTAAAATCTCATTTTTCATGAGGCTCCTAAACAGAAAGGAAAATCCCATTCTTTAGGAGAGTCCTGAACAGAAGTAAAATCCCATTTTTCAAGAGGGTCCTGAACAAAAGTAAAATCTCATTTTTTTGGAGTGTCCTGAACAAAAGTGAAATCCTATTTTTTAGGAGGGTCCTGAACAAAAGTAAAATCTCATTTTTCAGGAGGGTCCGAAACAAAAAATAAAATCCCATTTTTCAAATGGGCCCTGAACAAAAGTAAAATCCTAGTTTTCAGGAATGTCCTGAACAGAATGTAAAATCCCATTTTTCAAGAGGGTCCTGAACAGAAAGTAAAATACCATTTTTTAGGAAGGTCCTGAACAGAAATTAAAGTCCCATTTTTCAGGAGGGTCCTGAACAGAAAGTAAAATCCCATTTTTCAGGAGGGTCCAGAACAGAAAGTATAATCCCATTTTCAAGGAGGGTCCTGAACAAAAAGTAAATCCCATTTTTTAAGAGGGTCCAAGATAGAAGTAAAATCACATTTTCAGGAGGGTTCAGAAGAAAAAGTAAATTCTCATTATTCAGGAGGGTATTGAACAGAAAGTAAAATCCTATTTTTCAGGAAGGTCCTGAACAAAAGTAAAGTTCCATTCTTTAGGAGGGTCCTGTACAGAAGTGAAATCCTATTTTTTAGGAGGGTCCTGAACAAAAGTAAAATCTCATTTTTCAGGAGGGTCCGGAACAGAAAATAAAATCCCATTTTTCAAAAGTGTCCTGAACAAAAGTAAAATCCTAGTTTTCAGGAGGGTCCTGAACAGAATGTACAATCCCATTTTTCAAGAGGGTCCTAAACAGAAAGAAAAATACCATTTTCAGGAAGGTCCTGAACAGAAAGTAAAGTCCCATTTTTCAGGAGGGTCCTGAACAGAAAGTAAAATCCCATTTTTCAGGAGGGTCCAAAACAGAAAGTATAATTCCATTTTTCAGGAGGGTCCTGAATAGAAAGTAAATCCCATTTTTTAAGTGGGTCCATGACAAAAATAAAATACCATTTTCAGGAGGGTTCGGAAGAAAAAGTAAATTCTCAGTATTCAGGAGGGTATTGAACAGAAAGTAAAATCCTATTTTTCAGGAGGGTCCTGAACAAAAGTAAAGTCCCATTTTTTAGGGGGGTTCTGATTAGAAAGTAAAATCCTATTTTTCAGGAGGGTCCTGAACAGAAAGTAAAATCTCATTTTTCAGGAGGCTCCTGAACAGAAAGTAAAATCCCATTCTTTAGGAGGGTCCTGTACAGAAGTAAAATCCCATTTTTAGGAGTGTCCTATATAGAAAGTAAAATCCCATTTTCAGGAGGGTCCTGAACAGAAAGCAAAATCCCATTTTTCTAGAGGGTCCTGAACAAAAGTAAAATCCCATTTTTTTGGAGGGTCCTAAACTAAAGTAAAATCCTATTTTTCAGAAGAGTTCTGAAAAAATGTAAAATCCCATTTATCAGGAGCGTCCTGAACAGATAGTAAAATCCTATTTTTCAGGAGGGTCCTGAACAGAAAATAAATGCCATTTTTTAGAAGGGTTCTGAAGAAAAAGTAAATTCTCATTATTCGGGAGGGTTCTGAACAGAAAGTAAAATCCTATTTTTTCAGAAGGGTCCTGAAAAAAAGTAAAGTCCCATATTTTAAGAGGGTCCTGAACAGAAAGTAAAATCCTATTTTTTAGGAGGGTCCTGAATAGAAAGTAAAATATCATTTTTTAGGAGGCTCCTGAGCAGAAAGTAAAATCCATTCTTTAGGAGCGTCCTGAACAGAAGTAAAATCCCACTTTTCAGGAGGGGTCCAGAATAGAAAGTAAAATAACATTTTTCAGGAGGGTCCTGAACAGAAAGTTAAATCCTATTTTACCAGAGAGTCCTGGACAAAAGTAAAATCCCATTTTTTTGGAGGGTCCTGAACAAAAGTAAAATCCCATTTTTTTGGAGGGTCCTGAACAAAAGTAAAATCCTATTTTTCAGGAGGGTCCTGAACAAAACTGAAATCTCATTTTTCAAGATAGTCCTGAACAGAAAATAAAATCTCATTTTTTCAGTTGCGTTCTGAACAAAAGTAAAATCCTATTATTTAGGAGGGTCCTGAACAGAAAGTAAAGTCCTATTTTTCCAGAGCGTCGTGATCAGAAAGTAAAATACCATTTTTTAGGAGGTTCCTGAACAGAAAGTAAAGTCCCATTTTTCAGGAGGGTCCTGAACAGAAAGTAAAATCCTATTTTTCAGGAGGGTCCTGAACATAAGATAAATCTCATTTTTTAGGAGGGTTCTTAAGAAAAAGTAAATTCTCATTATTCAGGAGTGTTCTGAACAGAAAGTAAAATCCTATTTTTCAAGAGGGTCCTGAACAGAAGTAAAATCCCATTTTTCAGTAGAGTCCAGAACAGAAAGTAAAATCCCATTTTTTAGGAGGGTCCTGAACAGAAAGTAAAATCTCATTTTTCAGGAGGCTCCTGAACAGAAGGTAAAATCCTATTCTTTTTGAGGGTCCTGAGCAGAAGAAAAATCCCATTGTTCAGGAGGGTCCTGAATAGAAAGGAAAATCCCATTTTTCAGGTGGTCCTGAACAGATATAAACTCCCATTTTTCAAAAGGGTCCTGAACAAAAGTAAAATCCTATTTTTTTGGAGGGTACTGAAAAAAAGTAAAATCCTATTTTTTAGGAGGGTCCTGAACAAAAGTAAAATCTCATTTTTCAGGAGGGTCCTGAATAGAAAATAAAATCCCATTTTTCAGGAGGGGCCTGAACAAAAGTAAAGTCCCATTCTTTAGGAGGGTCCTGTACAGAAGTGAAATCCTATTTTTTAGGAGGGTCCTGAACAAAAGTAAAATCTCATTTTTCAGGAGGGTCCAGAACAGAAAATAAAATCCCATTTTTTAAAAGGGTCCTGAACAAAAGTAAAATCCTAGTTTTCAGGAGGGTCCTGAACAGAATGTACAATCCCATTTTTCATGAGGGTCCGTAACAGAAAGTAAAATACTATTTTTCAGGAAGGTCCTGAACAAAAAGTAAAGTCCCATTTTTCAGGAGGGTCCTGAACAGAAAGTAATATCCCATTTTTCAGGAGGGTCCAAAACAGAAAGTATAATTCCATTTTTCAGGAGGGTCCTGAACAGAAAGTAAATCCCATTTTTTAAGAGGGTCCATGACAGAAGTAAAATCCCATTTTCAGGAGGGTTCGGAAGAAAAATTAAATTCTCATTATTCAGGAGGGTACTGAACAGAAAGTAAAATCCTATTTTACAAGAGAGTCCTAAACAAAAGTAAAATCCCATTTTTTTTTAGGGTCCTGAACAAAAATAAAATCGTATTTTTCAGCAGGGTCCTGTACAAAATTAAAATCTCATTTTTCAGGATTGTCCTGAACAGAAAATAAAATCTTATTTTTTCAAGAGGGTTCTGAAAAGAAAGTAAACTACTATTTTTCAAGAAGGTCCTGAACAGAAAGTAAAATACCATTTTTCAGGAAGGTCCTGAAGAGAATGTAAAGTCACATTTTTCAGGAGGGTCCTAAACAAAACGTAAAATCCCATTTTTCAGTATGGTCCAGAACAGAAAGTAATATCACATTTTTCAGAGGGTCCTGCATAGAAAGTAAAATCTCATTTTTCAGGAGGGTCCATAAATGAAGTAAATTCTCATTATTCAGGAGGATCCTGAACAGAAAGTAAAAACCTATTTTTCAGGAGGGTCCTGAACAAAAGTAAAGTCCCATATTTTAGAAGGGTCCTGAACAGAAAGTAAAATCCTTATTTTCAAGATGGTCCTGAACAGAAAGTAAAATCTCATTTTTCAGGAGGCTCCTAAACAGAAAGGAAAATCCCATTCTTTAGGAGAGTCCTGAACAGAAGTAAAATCCCATTTTTCAAGAGGGTCCTGAACAAAAGTAAAATCTCATTTTTTTGGAGTGTCCTGAACAAAAGTGAAATCCTATTTTTTAGGAGGGTCCTGAACAAAAGTAAAATCTCATTTTTCAGGAGCGTCTGAAACAAAAAATAAAATCCCATTTTTCAAATGGGCCCTGAACAAAAGTAAAATCCTAGTTTTCAGGAGGGTCCTGAACAGAATGCAAAATCCCATTTTTCAAAAGGGTCCTGAACAGAAAGTAAAATACCATTTTTTAGGAAGGTCCTGAACAGAAAGTAAAGTCCCATTTTCCAGGAGGGTCCTGAACAGAAAGTAAAATCCCATTTTTCAGGAGGGTCCAGAACAGAAAGTATAATCCCATTTTCAAGGAGGGTCCTGAACAAAAGTAAATCACATTTTTTAAGAGGGTCCAAGATAGAAGTAAAATCACATTTTCAGGAGGGTTCAGAAGAAAAAGTAAATTCTCATTATTCAGGAGGGTATTGAACAGAAAGTAAAATCCTATTTTTCAGGAAGGTCCTGAACAAAAGTAAAGTTCCATTCTTTAGGAGGGTCCTGTACAGAAGTGAAATCCTATTTTTTAGGAGGGTCCTGAACAAAAGTAAAATCTCATTTTTCAGGAGGGTCCGGAACAAAAAATAAAATCCCATTTTTCAAAAGTGTCCTGAACAAAAGTAAAATCCTACTTTTCAGGATGGTCCTGAACAGAATATACAATCCCATTTTTCAAGAGGGTCCTAAACAGAAAGAAAAATACCATTTTCAGGAAGGTCCTGAACAGAAAGTAAAGTCCCATTTTTCAGGAGGGTCCTGAACAGAAAGTAAAATCCCATTTTTCAGGAGGGTCCAAAACAGAAAGTATAATTCCATTTTTCAGGAGGGTCCTGAATAGAAAGTAAATCCCATTTTTTAAGTGGTTCCATGACAAAAATAAAATCCCATTTTCAGGAGGGTTCGGAAGAAAAAGTAAATTCTCAGTATTCAGGAGGGTATTGAACAGAGAGTAAAATCCTATTTTTCAGGAGGGTCCTGAACAAAAGTAAAGTCCCATTTTTTAGGGGGGTTCTGAACAGAAAGTAAAATCCTATTTTTCAGGAGGGTCCTGAACAGAAAGTAAAATCTCATTTTTCAGGAGGCTCCTGAACAGAAAGTAAAATCCCATTCTTTAGGAGGGTCCTGTACAGAAGTAAAATCCCATTTTTTAGGAGTGTCCTATATAGAAAGTAAAATCCCATTTTCAGGAGGGTCCTGAACAGAAAGCAAAATCCCATTTTTCTAGAGGGTCCTGAACAAAAGTAAAATCCCATTTTTTTGGAGGGTCCTAAACTAAAGTAAAATCCTATTTTTCATAAGAGTTCTGAAAAAATGTAAAATCCCATTTATCAGGAGCGTCCTGAACAGATAGTAAAATCCCATTTTTCAGGAGGGTCCTGAACAGAAAATAAATGCCATTTTTTAGAAGGGTTCTGAAGAAAAAGTAAATTCTCATTATTCGGGAGGGTTCTGAACAGAAAGTAAAATCCTATTTTTTCAGAAGGGTCCTGAAAAAAAGTAAAGTCCCATATTTTAAGAGGGTCCTGAACAGAAAGTAAAATCCTATTTTTTAGGAGGGTCCTGAACAGAAAGTAAAATATCATTTTTTAGGAGGCTCCTGAGCAGAAAGTAAAATCCATTCTTTAGGAGCGTCCTGAACAGAAGTAAAATCCCACTTTTCAGGAGGGTCCAGAAAAGAAAGTAAAATAATATTTTTCTGGAGGGTCCTGAACAGAAAGTTAAATCCTATTTTACCAGAGAGTCCTGGACAAAAGTAAAATCCCATTTTTTTGGAGGGTCCTGAACAAAAGTAAAATCCCATTTTTTTGGAGGGTCCTGAACAAAAGTAAAATCCTATTTTTCAGGAGTGTCCTGAACAAAACTGAAATCTCATTTTTCAAGATAGTCCTGAACAGAAAATAAAATCTCATTTTTTCAGGTGCGTTCTGAACAAAAGTAAAATCCTATTATTTAGGAGGGTCCTGAACAGAAAGTAAAGTCCTATTTTTCCAGAGCGTCGTGATCAGAAAGTAAAATACCATTTTTTAGGAGGTTCCTGAACAGAAAGTAAAGTCCCATTTCTCAGGAGGGTCCTGAACAGAAAGTAAAATCCTATTTTTCAGGAGGGTCCTGATCAGAAGATAAATCTCATTTTTTAGGAGGGTTCTTAAGAAAAAGTAAATTCTCATTATTCAGGAGGGTTCTGAACAGAAAGTAAAATCCTATTTTTCAAGAGGGTCCTGAACAGAAGTAAAATCCCATTTTTCAGTAGAGTCCAGAACAGAAAGTAAAATCCCATTTTTCAGGAGGGTCCTGAACAGAAAGTAAAATCTCATTTTTCAGGAGGCTCCTGAACAGAAGGTAAAATCCTATTCTTTTGGAGGGTCCTGAACAGAAGAAAAATCCCATTGTTCAGGAGGGTCCTCAATAGAAAGGAAAATCCCATTTTTCAGGTGGTCCTGAACAGATATAAACTCCCATTTTTCAAAAGGGTCCTGAACAAAAGTAAAATCCTATTTTTTTGGAGGGTACAGAAAAAAAGTAAAATCCTATTTTTTCGGAGGGTCCTGAACAAAAGTAAAATCTCATTTTTCAGGAGGGTCCCTAATAGAAAATAAAATCCCATTTTTCAGGAGGGGCCTGAACAAAAGTAAAGTCCCATTCTTTAGGAGGGTCCTGTACAGAAGTGAAATCCTATTTTTTAGGAGGGTCCTGAACAAAAGTAAAATCTCATTTTTCAGGAGGGTCCGGAACAGAAAATAAAATCCCATTTTTTAAAAGGGTCCTGAACAAAAGTAAAATCCTAGTTTTCAAGAGGGTCCTGAACAGAATGTACAATCCCATTTTTCATGAGGGTCCGTAACAGAAAGTAAAATACTATTTTTCAGGAAGGTCCTGAACAAAAAGTAAAGTCCCATTTTTCAGGAGGGTCCTGAACAGAAAATAAAATCCCATTTTTCAGGAGGGTCCAAAACAGAAAGTATAATTCCATTTTTCAGGAGGGTCCTGAACAGAAAGTAAATCCCATTTTTTAAGAGGGTCCATGACAGAAGTAAAATCCCATTTTCAGGAGGGTTCGGAAGAAAAATTAAATTCTCATTATTCAGGAGGGTATTGAACAGAAAGTAAAATCCTATTTATCAGGAGGGTCCTGAACAAAAGTAAAGTCCTATTTTTTAGGGGGGTCCTGAACCGAAAGTAAAATCCTATTTTTCAGGAGGGTCCTGAACAGAAAATAAAATCTCATTTTTCAGGAGGCTCCTGAACAGAAAGTCAAATCCCATTCTTTAGGAGGGTCCTGTACAGAAGTAAAATCCCATTTTTTAGGAGTGTCCTATATAGAAAGTAAAATACCATTTTCAGGAGGGTCCTGAACAGAAAGCAAAATCCCATTTTTCTAGAGGGTCCTAAACAAAAGTAAAATCCCATTTTTTTCGAGGGTCCTAAACTAAAGTAAAATCCTATATTTCAGGAGGGTCCTGAAAAAAAGTAAAATCCCATTTTTCAGGAGGGTCCTGAACAGATAGTAAAATCCCATTTTTCAGGAGGGTCCTGAACAGAAAATAAATCCCATTTTTTAGAAGGGTTCTGAAGAAAAATTAAATTCTCATTATTCGGGAGGGTTCTGAACTGAAAGTAAAATCCTATTTTTTTAGAAGGGTCCTGAACAAAAGTAAAGTCCCATATTTTAGGAGGGTACTGAACAGAAAGTAAAATCCTATTTTTCAGAAGGGTCCTAAACCGAAAGTAAAATCTCATTTTTTAGGAGGCTCCTGAGCAAAAAGTAAAATCCCATTCTTTAGGAGCGTCCTGAACAGAAGTAAAATCCCACTTTTCAGGAGGGTCCAGAATAGAAAGTAAAATCACATTTTCAGGAGGGTCCTGAACAAAAAGTTAAATCTTATTTTACAAGAGAGTCTTGGACAAAAGTAAAATCCCATTTTTTTGGAGGGTCCTGAACAAAAGTAAAATCCCATTTTTTTGTAGGGTCCTGAACAAAAGTAAAATCCTATTTGTCAGGAGGGTCCTGAACAAAACTGAAATCTCATTTTTCAAGATAGTCCTGAACAGAAAATAAAATCTCATTTTTTCAGGTGGGTTCTGAACAAAAGTAAAATCCTATTATTTAGGAGGGTCCTGAACAGAAAGTAAAGTCCTATTTTTCAAGAGCATCGTGAACAAAAAGTAAAATACCATTTTTTAGGAATGTCCTGAACAGAAAGTAAAGTCCCATTTTTCAGGAGGGTCCTGAACAGAAAGTAAAATCCCATTTTTCAGTAGGGTCCAGAACAGAAAGTAAAGTCCCATTTTTCAAGAAGGTCCTGAACTGAAGTAAAATCCCATTTTTCAGTAGGGTCCAGAACAGAAAGTAAAATCCCATTTTTCAGGAGGGTCCTGAATAGAAAGTAAAATCTCATTTTTCAGGAGGCTCCTGAACAGAAGGTAAAATCCTATTCTTTCGGAGGGTCCTGAACAGAAGTAAAATCCCATTTTTCAGGAGGGTCCTGAATAGAAAGGAAAATCCCATTTTTCAGGTGATCCGGAACAGATGTAAACTCCCATTTTTCAAAAGGGTCCTGAACAAAAGTAAAATCTAATTTTTCAGGAGGGTCCTGAATAGAAAATAAAATCCCATTTTTCAGGAGGGTCCTGAACAAAAGTAAAATCATATTTTTCAGGAGGGTCCTGAACAGAAAGTAAAATCCTATTTTTCAAGAGGGTCCTGAACAGAAAGTAAAGTCCCATTTTTCAGGAGGGTCCTGAACAGAAAGTAAAATCCTATTTTTCAGGAAGGTCCAGAACATAAAGTAAAATCCCATTTTTCAAGAGGGTCCTGAAAAGAAACTAAAATCCCATTTTTCAGTTGGGATCAGAACAAAAAGTAATATCACATTTTTCAGGAAGGTCCTGAACAGAAAGTAAAATCTCATATTATCGGAGGCTCCTGAACAGAAAGTAAAATCCCATTCTTTAGGAGGGTCCTGAAAAGAAGTAAAATCCCACATTTCAGGAGGGTCCTGAATATAAAGTAAAATCCCATTTTTTTTAGGGTCCTGAACAAAAGTAAAATCCTATTTTTCAGAAGGGTCCTGTACAAAATTAAAATCTCATTTTTCAGGATGGTCCTGAACAGAAAATAAAATCTTATTTCTTCAAGAGGGTTCTGAAAAGAAAGTAAACTACTATTTTTCAAGAAGGTCCTGAACAGAAAGTAAAATACCATTTTTCAGGAAGGTCTTGAAGAGAATGTAAAGTCACATTTTTCACGAGGGTCCTGAACAAAAAGTAAAATCCCATTTTTCAGTATGGTCCAGAACAGAAAGTAATATCACATTTTTCAGAGGGTCCTGCATAGAAAGTAAAATCCCATTTTTCAGGAGGGTCCATAAATGAAGTAAAATCCTATTTTTCAAGTGGGTTCTGAAGAAAAAGTAAATTCTCATTATTTAGGAGAATCCTGAACATAAAGTAAAATCCTATTTTTCAGGAGGGTCCTGAACAAAATTAAAGTCCCATATTTTAGGAGGGTCCTGAACAGAAAGTAAAATCCTTATTTTCAGGATGGTCCTGAACAGAAAGTAATGTCCCATATTTTAGGAGGGTCCTGAACAGAAAGTAAAATCCTTATTTTCAGGATGGTCCTGAACAGAAAGTAAAATCTCATTTTTCAGGAGGCTCCTAAACAGAAAGGAAAATCCCATTCTTTAGGAGAGTCCTGAACAGAAGTAAAATCCCATTTTTCAGGAGGGTCCTGAATAGAAAGTAAAATCCCATTTTTCAGGTGGTCCTGAACAGATATAAACTCCCACTTTTCAAGAGGGTCCTGAACATAAGTAAAATCTCATTTTTTTAGAGTGTCCTGAACAAAAGTGAAATCCTATTTTTTAGGAGGGTCCTGAAGAAAAGTAAAATCTCATTTTTCAGGAGGGTCCGAAACAGAAAATAAAATCCCATTTTTCAAATGGGTCCGGAACAAAAGTAAAATCCTAGTTTTCAGGAGGGTCCTGAACAGAATGTAAAATCCCATTTTTCAAGAGGGTCCTGAACAGAAAGTAAAATACCATTTTTCAGGAAGGTCCTGAACAGAAAAAAAAGTCCCATTTTTCAGGAGGGTCCTGATCAGAAAGTAAAATCCCATTTTTCATGAGGGTCCAGAAAAGAAAGTATAATCCCATTTTTAAGGAGGGTCCTGAACAGAAAGTAAATCCCATTTTTTAAAAGGGTCCAAGACAGAAGTAAAATCCCATTTTCAGGAGGGTTCAGAAGAAAAAGTAAATTCTCATTATTCAGGATGGTATTGAACAGAAAGTAAAATCCTATTTTTCAGGAAGGTCCTGAACAAAATTAAAGTCCCATTCTTTAGGAGGGTCCTGTACAGAAGTGAAATCCTATTTTTTAGGAGGGTCCTGAACAAAAGTAAAATCTCATTTTTCAGGAGGGTCCGGAACAGAAAATAAAATCCCATTTTTCAAAAGAGTCCTGAACAAAAGTAAAATCCTAGTTTTCAGGAGGGTCCTGAACAGAATGTACAATCCCATTTTTCAAGAGGGTCCTGAACAGAAAGTAAAATACCATTTTCAGGAAGGTCCTGAACAGAAAGTAAAGTCCCAATTTTCAGGAGGGTCCTGAACAGAAAGTAAAATCCCATTTTTCAGGAGGGTCCAAAACAGAAAGTATAATTCCATTTTTCAGGAGGGTCCTGAACAGAAAGTAAATCCCATTTTTTAAGTGGGTCCATGACAAAAGTAAAATCCCATTTTCAGGAGGGTTCGGAAGAAAAAGTAAATTCTCATTATTCAGGAGGGTATTGAACAGAAAGTAAAATCCTATTTTTCAGGAGGGTCCTGAACAAAAGTAAAGTCCCATTTTTTAGGGGGGTTCTGAACAGAAAGTAAAATCCTATTTTTCAGGAGGGTCCTGAACAGAAAGTAAAATCTCATTTTTCAGGAGGCTCCTGAACAGAAAGTAAAATCCCATTCTTTAGGAGGGTCCTGTACAGAAGTAAAATCCCATTTTTTAGGAGTGTCCTATATAGAAAGTAAAATCCCATTTTCAGGAGGGTCCTGAACAGAAAGCAAAATCCCATTTTTCTAGAGGGTCCAGAACAAAAGTAAAATCCCATTTTTTTGGAGGGTCCTGAACAGAAAGCAAAATCCCATTTTTCTAGAGGGTCCTGAACAAAAGTAATATCCCATTTTTCTAGAGGGTCCTGAACAAAAGTAAAATCCTATTTTTCAGGAGGGTCCTGAACAAAACTAAAATGTCATTTTTCAGGATGGTCCTGAACAGAAAATAAAATCTCATTTTTTCAGGAGGGTTCTGAAAAAAAAGCAAAATCCTATTTTTCTAGAGGGTCCTGAACAAAAATTAAACTCCTATTTTTTAAGAGGGTCCTGAACAGAAAGTAAATACCATTTTTCAGGAAGGTCCTGAACAGAAAGTAAAGTCCCATTTTTCAGGAGGGTCCTGAACAAAAAGTAAAATCCCATTTTTCAGTAAGGTCTAGAACAGAAAGTAAAATCACATTTTTCAAAGGATTCTGAACAGAAAGTAAAATCCCATTTTTCAGGAGGGTGCATAAACGAAGTAAAATCCTATTTTACAAAATGGTTCTAAAGAAAAAGTAAATTGTCATTATTCAGGAGGATCCTGAACAGAAAGTAAAATTTTATTTTTCACGACGTTCCTGAACAAAAGTAATGTCCCATATTTTAGAAGGGTCCTGAACAGAAAGTAAAATCCTATTTTTCAGGAGGGTCCTGAACAGAAAGTAAAATCTCATTTTATAGGAGGCTCCTGAATAGAAAGTAAAATCCCATTCTTTAGGAGGGTCCTGAACAGAAGTAAAATCCTACTTTTCAGGAGGGTCCTGAATATAAAGTAAAATCCTATTTTTCAGGAGGGTCCTGAACAGAAAGTAAAATCCTATTTTACAAGAGAGTCCTAAACAAAAGTAAAATCCCATTTTTTTAGGGTCCTGAACAAAAGTAAAATCCTATTTTTCAGCAGGGTCCTGTACGAAATTAAAATCTCATTTTTCAGGATGGTCCTGAACAGAAAATAAAATCTTAATTTTTCAAGAGGGTTCTGAAAAGAAAGTAAACTACTATTATTCAAGAAGGTCCTGAACAGAAAGTAAAATACCATTTTTCAGGAAGGTCCTGAAGAGAATATAAAGTCACATTTTTCAGGAGGGTCCTGAACAAAAAGTAAAATCCCATTTTTCAGAATGGTCCAGAACAGAAAGTAATATCACATTTTTAAGAGGGTCCTGCATAGAAAGTAAAATCCCATTTTTCAGGAGGGTCCATAAATGAAGTAAAATCCTATTTTTCAAGTGGGTTCTGAACAAAAACGTAAATTCTCATTATTCAGGAGGATCCTGAACAGAAAGTAAATCCTATTTTTCAGGAGGGTCCTGAACAAAAGTAAAGTCCCATATTTTAGAAGGGTCCTGAACAGAAAGTAAAATCCTTATTTTCAGGATGGTCCTGAACAAAAAGTAAAATCTCATTTTTCAGGAGGCTCCTAAACAGAAAGGAAAATCCCATTCTTTAGGAGAGTCCTGAACAGAAGTAAAATCCCATTTTTCAGGAAGGTCCTGAATAGAAAGTAAAATCCCATTTTTCAGGTGGTCCTGAACAGATATAAACTCCCATTTTTCAAGAGGGTCCTGAACAAAAGTAAAATCTCATTTTTTTGGAGTGTCCTGAACAAAAGTGAAATCCTATTTTTTAGGAGGGTCCTGAACAAAAGTCAAATCTCATTTTTCAGGAGGGTCCGAAACAGAAAATAAAATCCCATTTTTCAAATGGGTCCGGAACAAAAGTAAAATCCTAGTTTTCAGGAGGGTCCTGAACAAAATGTAAAATCCCATTTTTCAAGAGGGTCCTGAACAGAAAGTAAAATACCATTTTTCAAGAAGGTCCTGAACAGAACGTAAAGTCCCATTATTCAGGAGGGTCCTGAACAGAAAGTAAAATCCCATTTTTCAGGAGGGTCCAGAACAGAAAGTATAATCCCATTTTTAAGGAGGGTCCTGAACAGAAAGTAAATCCCATTTTTTAAGAGGGTCCAAGACAGAAGTAAAATCCCATTTTCAGGAGGGTTCAGAAGAAAAAGTAAATTCTCATTATTCAGGAGGGTATTGAACAGAAAGTAAAATCCTATTTTTCAGGAAGGTCCTGAACAAAAGTAAAGTCCCATTCTTTAGGAGGGTCCTGTACAGAAGTGAAATCCTATTTTTTAGGAGGGTCCTGAACAAAAGTAAAATCTCATTTTTCAGGAGGGTCCGAAACAGATAATAAAATCCCATTTTTCAAAAGGGTCCTGAACAAATGTAAAATCCTAGTTTTCAGGAGGGTCCTGAACAGAATGTACAATCCCATTTTTCAAGAGGGTCCTGAACAGAAAGCAAAATACTATTTTTCAGGAAGGTCCTGAACAGAAAGTAAAGTCCCATTTTTCAGTACGGTCCAGAACAGAAAGTAAAGTCCCATTTTTCAAGAAGGTCCTGAACAGAAGTAAAATCCCATTTTTCAGTAGGGTCCAGAGCAGAAAGTAAAATCCCATTTTTCAGGAGGGTCCTGAACAGAAAGTAAAATCTCATTTTTCAGGAGGCTCCTGAACAGAAGGTAAAATCCTATTCTTTCGGAGGGTCCTGAACAGAAGTAAAATCCCATTTTTCAGGAGGGTCCTGAATAGAAAGGAAAATCCCATTTTTCAGGTGGTCCTGAACAGATATAAACTCCCATTTTTCAAAAGGGTCCGGAACAAAAGTAAAATCCTATTTTTTTGGAGGGTCCTGCAAAAAAGTAAAATCCTATTTTTTAGGAGGGTCCTGAACAAAAGTAAAGTCCCATATTTTAGGAGGGTCCTGAATAGAAAGTAAAATCCTTATTTTCAGGATGGTCCTGAACAAAAAGTAAAATCTCATTTTTCAGGAGGCTCCTAAACAGAAAGGAAAATCCCATTCTTTAGGAGAGTCCTGAACAGAAGTAAAACCCCATTTTTCAGGAAGGTCCTGAATAGAAAGTAAAATCCCATTTTTCAGGTGGTCCTGAACAGATATAAACTCCCATTTTTCAAGTGGGTCCTGAACAAAAGTAAAATCTCATTTTTTTGGAGTGTCCTGAACAAAAGTGAAATCCTATTTTTTAGGAGGGTCCTGAACAAAAGTAAAATCTCATTTTTCAGGAGGGTCCGAAACAGAAAATAAAATCCCATTTTTCAAATGGGTCCTGAACAAAATGAAAATCCTAGTTTTTAGGAGGGTCCTGAACAGAATGTAAAATCCCATTTTTCAAGAGGGTCCTAAACAGAAAGTAAAATACCATTTTTCAGGAAGGTCCTGAACAGAAAGTAAAGTCCCATTATTCAAGAGGGTCCTAAACAGAAAGTAAAATCCCATTTTTCAGGAGGGTCCATAACAGAAAGTATAATCCCATTTTTAAGGAGGGTCCTGAACAGAAAGTAAATCCCATTTTTTAAGAGGGTCCAAGACAGAAGTAAAATCCCATTTTCAGGAGGGTTCAGAAGAAAAAGTAAATTCTCATTTTTCAGGTGGGTATTGAACAGAAAGTAAAATCCTATTTTTCAGGAAGGTCCTGAACAAAAGTAAAGTCCCATTCTTTAGGAGGGTCCTGTACAGAAGTGAAATCCTATTTTTTAGGAGGGTCCTGAACAAAAGTAAAATCTCATTTTTCAGGAGGGTCCGGAACAGAAAATAAAATCCCATTTTTCAAAAGGGTCCTGAACAAAGGTAAAATCCTAGTTTTCAGGAGGGTCCTGAACAGAATGTACAATCCCATTTTTCAAGAGGGTCCTGAACAGAAAGCAAAATACTATTTTTCAGGAAGGTCCTGAACAGAAAGTAAAGTCCCATTTTTCAGTAGGGTCCAGAACAGAAAGTAAAGTCCCATTTTTCAAGAAGGTCCTGAACAGAAGTAAAATCCCATTTTTCATTAGGGTCCAGAACAGAAAGTAAAATCCCATTTTTCAGGAGGGTCCTGAACAGAAAGTAAAATCTCATTTTTCAGGAGGCTCCTGAACAGAAGGTAAAATCCTATTCTTTCGGAGGGTCCTGAACAGAAGTAAAATCCCATTTTTCAGGAGGGTCCTGAATAGAAAGGAAAATCCCATTTTTCAGGTGGTCCTGAACAGATATAAACTCTCATTTTTCAAAAGGGTCCTGAACAAAAGTAAAATCCTATTTTTTTGGAGGGTCCTGAAAAAAAGTAAAATCCTATTTTTTAGGAGGGTCCTGAACAAAAGTAAAGTCCCATATTTTAGGAGGGTCCTGAACAGAAAGTAAAATCCTTATTTTCAGGATGGTCCTGAAGAAAAAGTAAAATCTCATTTTTCAGGAGGCTCCTAAACAGAAAGGAAAATCCCATTCTTTAGGAGAGTCCTGAACAGAAGTAAAACCCCATTTTTCAGGAAGGTCCTGAATAGAAAGTAAAATCCCATTTTTCAGGTGGTCCTGAACAGATATAAACTCCCATTTTTCAAGAGGGTCCTGAACAAAAGTAAAATCTCATTTTTTTGGAGTGTCCTGAACAAAAGTGAAATCCTATTTTTTAGGAGGGTCCTGAACAAAAGTAAAATCTCATTTTTCAGGAAGGTCCGAAACAGAAAATAAAATCCCATTTTTCAAATGGGTCCTGAACAAAATTAAATCCTAGTTTTTAGGAGGGTCCTGAACAGAATGTAAAATCCCATTTTTCAAGAGGGTCCTGAACAGAAAGTAAAATACCATTTTTCAGGAAGGTCCTGAACAGAAAGTAAAGTCCCATTTTTCAGGAGGGTCCTGAACAGAAAGTAAAATCCCATTTTTCAGGAGGGTCCAGAACAGAAAGTATAATCCCATTTTTAAGGAGGGTCCTGAACAGAAAGTAAATCCCATTTTTTAAGAGGGTCCAAGACAGAAGTAAAATCCCATTTTCAGGAGGATTCAGAAGAAAAAGTAAATTCTCATTATTCAGGAGGATATTGAACAGAAAGTAAAATCCTATTTTTCGGGAAGGTCCTGAACAAAAGTAAAGTCCCATTCATTAGGAGGGTCCTGTACAGAAGTGAAATCCTATTTTTTAGGAGGGTCCTGAACAAAAGTAAAATCTCATTTTTCAGGAGGGTCCGGAACAGAAAATAAAATCCCTTTTTTCAAAAGGGTGCTGAACAAAAGTAAAATCCTAGTTTTCAGGAGGGTCCTGAACAGAATGTACAATCCCATTTTTCAGGAGGGTTCAGAAGAAAAAGTAAATTCTCATTATTCAGGAGGGTATTGAACAGAAAGTAAAATCTTATTTTTCAGGAAGGTCCTGAACAAAAGTAAAGTCCCATTCTTTAGGAGGGTCCTATACAGAAGTGAAATCCTATTTTTTAGGAGGGTCCTAAACAAAAGTAAAATCTCATTTTTCAGGAGGGTCCGGAACAGAAAATAAAATCCCATTTTTCAAAAGGGTCCTGAACAAAAGTAAAATCCTAGTTTTCAGGAGGGTCCTGAACAGAATGTACAATCCCATTTTTCAAGAGGGTCCTGAACAGAAAGTAAAATACTATTTTTCAGGAAGGTCCTGAACAGAAAGTAAAGTCCCATTTTTCAGGAGGGTCCTGAACAGAAAGTAAAATCCCATTTTTCCGGAGGTTCCAAAACAGAAAGTATAAATCCATTTTTCAGGAGGGTCCAGAACAGAAAGTAAATCACATTTTTTAAGACGGTCCATGACAGAAGTAAAATCCCATTTTCAGGAGGGTTCGGAAGAAAAAGTAAATTCTCATTATTCAGGAGGGTATTGAACAGAAAGTAAAATCCTATTTTTCAGGAGGGTCCTGAACAAAAGTAAAGTCCCATTTTTTAGAGGGGTCCTGAATAGAAAGTAAAATCCTATTTTTCAGGAGGGTCCTGAATAGAAAGTAAAATCTCATTTTTCAGGAGGCTCCTGAACAGAAAGTAAAATCCCATTCTTTAGGAGGATCCTGTACAGAAGTAAAATCCCATTTTTTAGGAGTGTCCTATATAGAAGTTAAAATCCCATTTTCAGGAGGGACCTAAACAGAAAGCAAAATCCCATTTTTCTAGAGGGTCCTGAACAAAAGTAAAATCCCATTTTTTTGGAGGGTCCTAAACTAAAGTAAAATCCTATTTTTTCAGAAGGGTCCTGAACAAAAGTAAAGTACCATATTTTAGGAGGGTCCTGAACAGAAAGTAAAATCCTATTTTTCAGGAGGGTCCTGAACCGAAAGTAAAATCTTATTTTTTAGGAGGCTCCTGAGCAAAAAGTAAATTCCCATTCTTTAGGAGCGTCCTGAACAGAAGTAAAATCCCACTTTTCAGGAGGGTCCAGAATAGAAAGTAAAATCACATTTTTCCGGAGGGTCCTGAACAGAAAGTTAAATCCTATTTTACAAGAGAGTCCTGGACAAAAGGAAAATCCCATTTTATTGGAGGGTCCTGAACAAAAGTAAAATCCTATTTTTCAGGAGGGTCCTCAAAAAAACTGAAATCTCATTTTTCAAGATAGTCCTGAACAGAAAATAAAATCTCATTTTTTCAGGTGGGTTCTGAACAAAAGTAAAATCCTATTATTTAGGAGAGTCCTGAACAAAAAGTAAAGTCCTATTTTTCAAGAGCGTCGTGAACAAAAAGTAAAATAACATTTTTTAGGAAGGTCCTGAACAGAAAGTAAAGTCCTATTTTTCAGGAGGGTCCTGAACAGAAAGTAAAATCCCATTTTTCAGTAGGGTCCAGAACAGAAAGTAAAATCCCATTTTTCAAGAGGGTCCTGAACAGAAGTAAAATCCCATTTTTCAGTAGAGTTCAGAACAGAAAGTAAAATCCCATTTTTCAGGAGGGTCCTGAACAGAAAGTAAAATCTCATTTTTCAGGAGGCTCCTGAACAGAAGGTAAAATCCTATTCTTTCGGAGGGTCCTGAACAGAAAAAAAATCCCATTTTTAGGAGGGTCCTGAATAGAAAGGAAAATCCCATTTTTCAGGTGGTCCTGAACAGATATAAACTCCCATTTTTCAAAAGGGTCCTGAACAAAAGTAAAATCCTATTTTTTTGGAGGGTCCTGAAAAAAAGTAAAATCCTATTTTTTAGGAGGGTCCTGAACAAAAGTAAAATCTCATTTTTTAGGAGGGTCCTGAATAGAAAATAAAATCCCATTTTTCAGGAGGGGCCTGAACAAAAGTAAAGTCCCATTCTTTAGGAGGGTCCTGTACAGAAGTGAAATCCAATTTTTTAGGAGGGTCCTGAACAAAAGTAAAATCTCATTTTTCAGGAGGGTCCGGAACAGAAAATAAAATCCCATTTTTTAAAAGGGTCCTGAACAAAAGTAAAATCCTAGTTTTCAGGATGGTCCTGAACATAATGTACAATCCCATTTTTCAAGAGAGTCCAGAACAGAAAGTAAAATACAATTTTTCAGGAAGGTCCTGAACAGAAAGTAGAGTCCCATTTTTCAGGAGGGTCCTGAACAGAAAGTAAAATCCCATTTTTCAGGAGGGTCCAAAACAGAAAGTATAATTCCATTTTTCAGGAGGGTCCTGAAGAGAAAGTAAATCCCATTTTTTAAGAGGGTCCGTGACAGAAGTAAAATCCCATTTTCAGCAGGGTTCGGATGAAAAATTAAATTCTCATTATTCAAGAGGGTATTGAACAGAAAGTAAAATCCTATTTATCGGGAGGGTCCTGAACAAAAGTAAAGTCTCATTTTTTAGGGGGGTCCTGAACAGAAAGTAAAATCCTATTTTTCAGGAGGGTCCTGAACAAAAAGTAAAATCTCATTTTTCAGGAGGCTCCTGAACAGAAAGTAAAATCCCATTCTTTAGGAGGGTCCTGTACAGAAGTAAAATCCTATTTTTTAGGAGTGTCCTATATAGAAAGTAAAATCCCATTTTCAGGAGGGTCCTGAACAGAAAGCAAAATCCCATTTTTCTAGAGGGTCCTGAACAAAAGTAAAATCCCATTTTTTTGGAGGGTCCTAAACTAAAGTAAAATCCTATATTTCAGGAGGGTCCTGAAAAAATGTAAAATCCCATTTTCAGGAGGGTCCTGAACAGATAGTAAAATCCCATTTTTCAGGAGGGTCCTGAACAGAAAATAAATCCCATTTTTTAGAAGGGTTCTGAAGAAAAATTAAATTCTCATTATTCGGGAGGGTTCTGAACTGAAAGTAAAATCCTATTTTTTTAGAAGGGTCCTGAACAAAAGTAAAGTCCCATATTTTAGGAGGGTCCTGAACAGAAAGTAAAATCCTATTTTTCAGAAGGGTCCTAAACCGAAAGTAAAATCTCATTTTTTAGGAGGCTCCTGAGCAAAAAGTAAAATCCCATTCTTTAGGAGCGTCCTGAACAGAAGTAAAACCCCACTTTTCAGGAGGGTCCAGAATAGAAAGTAAAATCATATTTTTCAGGAGGGTCCTGAACAGAAAGTTAAATCTTATTTTACAAGATAGTCCTGAACAGAAAAAAAAATCTCATTTTTTCAGGTGGGTTCTGAACAAAAGTAAAATCCTATTATTTAGGAGGGTCCTGAACAGAAAGTAAAGTCCTATTTTTCAAGAGCGTCGTGAACAGAAAGTAAAATACCATTTTTTAGGAATGTCCTGAACAGAAAGTAAAGTCCCATTTTTCAGGAGGGTCCTGAACAGAAAGTAAAATCCCATTTTTCAGTAGGGTCCAGAACAGAAAGTAAAGTCCCATTTTTCAAGAAGGTCCTGAACTGAAGTAAAATACCATTTTTCAGTAGGGTCCAGAACAGAAAGTAAAATCCCATTTTTCAGGAGGGTCCTGAACAGAAAGTAAAATCTCATTTTTCAGGAGGCTCCTGAACAGAAGGTAAAATCCTATTCTTTCGGAGGGTCCTGAACAGAAGTAAAATCCCATTTTTCAGGAGGGTCCTGAATAGAAAGGAAAATCCCATTTTTCAGGTGATCCGGAACAGATGTAAACTCCCATTTTTCAAAAGGGTCCTGAATAAAAGTAAAATCCTATTTTTTTGGAGGGTCCTGAAAAAAAGTAAAATCCTATTTTTTAGGAGGGTCCTGAACAAAAGTAAAATCTAATTTTTCAGGAGGGTCCTGAATAGAAAATAAAATCCCATTTTTCAGGAGAGTCCTGAACAAAAGTAAAATCTTATTTTTCAGGAGGGTCCTGAACAGAAAGTAAAATCCTATTTTTCAAGAGGGTCCTGAACAGAAAGTAAAATACCATTTTTCAGGAAGGTCCTGAACAGAAAGTAAAGTCCCATTTTTCAGGAGGGTTCTGAATAGAAAGTAAAATCCCATTTTTCAGGAAGGTCCAGAACAGAAAGTAAAATCCCATTTTTCAGGAGGGTCCTGAAAAGAAACTAAAATCCCATTTTTCAGTTGGGTTCAGAACAAAAAGTAATATCACATTTTTCAGGAGGGTCCTGAACAGAAAGTAAAATCTCATATTATAGGAGGCTCCTGAACAGATAGTAAAATCCCATTCTTTAGGAGGGTCCTGAAAAGAAGTAAAATCCCACATTTCAGGAGGGTCCTGAATATAAAGTAAAATCCTATTTTTCAGGAGGGTCCTGAACAGAAAGTAAAATCTTATTTTACAAGAGAGTCCTAAACAAAAGTAAAATCCCATTTTTTTAGGGTCCTGAACAAAAGTAAAATCCTATTTTTCAGCAGGGTCCTGTACAAAATTAAAATCTCATTTTTCAGGATGGTCCTGAACAGAAAATAAAATCTTATTTCTTCAAGAGGGTTCTGAAAAGAAAGTAAACTACTATTTTTCAAGAAGGTCCTGAACAGAAAGTAAAATACCATTTTTCAGGAAGGTCCTGAAGAGAATGTAAAGTCACATTTTTCATGAGGGTCCTGAACAAAAAGTAAAATCCCATTTTTCAGTATGGTCCAGCATAGAAAGTAAAATCCCATTTTTCAGGAGGGTCCATAAATGAAGTAAAATCCTATTTTTCAAGTGGGTTCTGAAGAAAAAGAAAATTCTCATTATTTAGGAGGATCCTGAACATAAAGTAAAATCCTATTTTTCAGGAGGGTCCTGAACAAAAGTAAAGTCCCATATTTTAGGAGGGTCCTGAACAAAAAGTAAAATCCTTATTTTCAGGATGGTCCTGAACAGAAAGTAAAGTCCCATATTTTAGGAGGGTCCTGAACAGAAAGTAAAATCCTTATTTTCAGGATGGTCCCGAACAGAAAGTAAAATCTCATTTTTCAGGAGGCTCCTAGACAGAAAGGAAAATCCCATTCTTTAGGAGAGTCCTGAACAGAAGTAAAATCCCATTTTTCAGGAGGGTCCCGAATAGAAAGTAAAATCCCATTTTTCAGGTGGTCCTGAACAGATATAAACTTCCACTTTTCAAGAGGGTCCTGAACAAAAGTAAAATCTCATTTTTTTGGAGTGTCCTGAACAAAAGTGAAATCCTATTTTTTAGGAGGGTCCTGAAGAAAAGTAAAATCTCATTTTACAGGAGGGTCCGAAACAGAAAATAAAATCCCATTTTTCAAATGGGTCCTGAACAAAAGTAAAATCCTAGTTTTCAGGAGGGTCCTGAACAGAATGTAAAATCCCATTTTTCAAGAGGGTCCTGAACAGAAAGTAAAATACCATTTTTCAGGAAGGTCCTGAACAGAAAGAAAAGTCCCATTTTTCAGGAGGGTCCTGATCAGAAAGTAAAATCCTATTTTTCAGGAGGGTCCAGAAAAGAAAGTATAATCCCATTTTTAAGGAGGGTCCTGAACAGAAAGTAAATCCCATTTTTTAAAAGGGTCCAAGACAGAAGTAAAATCCCATTTTTAGGAGGGTTCAGAAGAAAATGTAAATTCTCATTATTCAGGATGGTATTGAACAGAAAGTAAAATCCTATTTTTCAGGAAGGTCCTGAACAAAATTAAAGTCCCATTCTTTAGGAGGGTCCTGTACAGAAGTGAAATCCTATTTTTTAGGAGGGTCCTGAACAAAAGTAAAATCTCATTTTTCAGGAGGGTCCGGAACAGAAAATAAAATCCCATTTTTCAAAAGAGTCCTGAACAAAAGTAAAATCCTAGTTTTCAGGAGGGTCCTGAACAGAATGTACAATCCCATTTTTCAAGAGGGTCCTGAACAGAAAGTAAAATACCATTTTCAGGAAGGTCCTGAACAGAAAGTAAAGTCCCATTTTTCAGGAGGGTCCTGAACAGAAAGTAAAATCCCATTTTTCAGGAGGGTCCAATACAGAAAGTATAATTCCATTTTTCAGGAGGGTCCTGAACAGAAAGTAAATCCCATTTTTTAAGTGGGTCCATGACAAAAGTAAAATCCCATTTTCAGGAGGGTTTAGAAGACAAAGTAAATTCTCATTATTCAGGAGGGGATTGAACAGAAAGTCAAATCCTATTTTTCAGGAGGGTCCTGAACAAAAGTAAAGTCCCATTTTTTAGGGGGGTTCTGAACAGAAAGTAAAATCCTATTTTTCAGGAGGGTCCTGAACAGAAAGTAAAATCTCATTTTTCAGGTGGCTCCTGAACAGAAAGTAAAATCCCATTCTTTAGGAGGGTCCTGTACAGAAGTAAAATCCCATTTTTTAGGAGTGTCCTATATAGAAAGTAAAATCCCATTTTCAGGAGGGTCCTGAACAGAAAGCAAAATCCCATTTTTCTAGAGGGTCCTGAACAAAAGTAAAATCCCATTTTTTTGGAGGGTCCTGAACAGAAAGCAAAATCCCATTTTTCTAGAGGGTCCTGAACAAAAGTAAAATCCCATTTTTCTAGAGGGTCCTGAACAAAAGTAAAATCCTATTTTTCAGGAGGGTCCTGAACAAAACTAAAATGTCATTTTTCGGGATGGTCCTGAACAGAAAATAAAATCTCATTTTTTCAGGAGGGTTCTGAACAAAAGCAAAATCCTATTTTTCTAGAGGGTCCTGAACAAAAATTAATCTCCTATTTTTTAAGAGGGTCCTGAACAGAAAGTAAATACCATTTTTCATGAAGGTCCTGAACAGAAAATAAAGTCCCATTTTTCAAGAGGGTCCTGAACAAAAAGTAAAATCCCATTTTTCAGTAAGGTCTAGAACAAAAAGTAAAATCATATTTTTCAGAGGATCCTGAACAGAAAGTAAAATCCCATTTTTCAGGAGGGTGCATAAACGAAGTAAAATCCTATTTTACAATATGGTTCTAAAGAAAAAGTAAATTGTCATTATTCAGGAGGATCCTGAACAGAAAGTAAAATTTTATTTTTCACGACGTTCCTGAACAAAAGTAATGTCCCATATTTTAGAAGGGTCCTGAACAGAAAGTAAAATCCGATTTTTCAGGAGGGTCCTGAACAGAAAGTAAAATCTCATTTTATAGGAGGCTCCTGAATAGAAAGTAAAATCCCATTCTTTAGGAGGGTCCTGAACAGAAGTAAAATCCTACTTTTCAGGAGGGTCCTGAATATAAAGTAAAATCCTATTTTTCAGGAGGGTCCTGAACAGAAAGTAAAATCCTATTTTACAAGAGGGTCCTAAACAAAAGTAAAATCCCATTTTTTTAGGGTCCTGAACAAAAGTAAAATCCTATTTTTCAGCAGGGTCCTGTACGAAATTAAAATCTCATTTTTCAGGATGGTCCTGAACAGAAAATAAAATCTTATTTTTTCAAGAGGGTTCTGAAAAGAAAGTAAACTACTATTATTCAAGAAGGTCCTGAACAGAAAATAAAATACCATTTTTCAGGAAGGTCCTGAAGAGAATATAAAGTCACATTTTACAGGAGGGTCCTGAACAAAAAGTAAAATCACATTTTTCAGAATGGTCCAGAACAGAAAGTAATATCACATTTTTCAGAGGGTCCTGCATAGAAAGTAAAATCCCATTTTTCAGGAGGGTCCATAAATGAAGTAAAATCCTATTTTTCAAGTGGGTTCTGAACAAAAAAGTAAATTCTCATTATTCAGGAGGATCCTGAACAGAAAGTAAAATCCTATTTTTCAGGAGGGTCCTGAACAAAAGTAAAGTCCCATATTTTAGAAGGGTCCTGAACAGAAAGTAAAATCCTTATTTTTAGGATGGTCCTGAACAAAAAGTAAAATCTCATTTTTCAGGAGGCTCCTAAACAGAAAGGAAAATCCCATTCTTTAGGAGAGTCCTGAACAGAAGTAAAATCCCATTTTTCAGGAAGGTCCTGAATAGAAAGTAAAATCCCATTTTTCAGGTGGTCCTGAACAGATATAAACTCCCATTTTTCAAGAGGGTCCTGAACAAAAGTAAAATCTCATTTTTTTGGAGTGTCCTGAACAAAAGTGAAATCCTATTTTTTAGGAGGGTCCTGAACAAAAGTCAAATCTCATTTTTCAGGAGGGTCCGAAACAGAAAATAAAATCCCATTTTTCAAATGGGTCCGGAACAAAAGTAAAATCCTAGTTTTCAGGAGGGTCCTGAACAGAATGTAAAATCCCATTTTTCAAGAGGGTCCTGAACAGAAAGTAAAATACCATTTTTCAGGAAGGTCCTGAACAGAAAGTAAAGTCCCATTATTCAGGAGGGTCCTGAACAGAAAGTAAAATCCCATTTTTCAGGAGGGTCCAGAACAGAAAGTATAATCCCATTTTTAAGGAGGGTCCTGAACAGAAAGTAAATCCCATTTTTTAAGAGGGTCCAAGACAGAAGTAAAATCCCATTTTCAGGAGGATTCAGAAGAAAAAGTAAATTCTCATTATTCAGGAGGGTATTGAACAGAAAGTAAAATCCTATTTTTCGGGAAGGTCCTGAACAAAAGTAAAGTCCCATTCATTAGGAGGGTCCTGTACAGAAGTGAAATCCTATTTTTTAGGAGGGTCCTGAACAAAAGTAAAATCTCATTTTTCAGGAGGGTCCGGAACAGAAAATAAAATCCCATTTTTCAAAAGGGTGCTGAACAAAAGTAAAATCCTAGTTTTCAGGAGGGTCCTGAACAGAATGTACAATCCCATTTTTCAGGAGGGTCCTGAACAGAAAGTAAAATACTATTTTTCAGGAAGGTCCTGAACAGAAAGTAAAGTCCCATTTTTCAGTAGGGTCCAGAACAGAAAGTAAAGTCCCATTTTTCAAGAAGGTCCTGAACAGAAGTAAAATCCCATTTTTCAGTAGGGTCCAGAACAGAAAGTAAAATCCCATTTTTCAGGAGGGTCCTGAACAGAAAGTAAAATCTCATTTTTCAGGAGGCTCCTGAACAGAAGGTAAAATCCTATTCTTTCGTAGGGTCCTGAACAGAAGTAAAATCCTATTTTTCAGGAGGGTCCTGAATAGAAAGGAAAATCCCAGTTTTCAGGTGGTCCTGAACAGATATAAACTCCCATTTTTCAAAAGGGTCCGGAACAAAAGTAAAATCCTATTTTTTTGGAGGGTCCTGAAAAAAAGTAAAATCCTATTTTTTAGGAGGGTCCTGAACAAAAGTAAAGTCCCATATTTTAGCAGGGTCCTGAACAGAAAGTAAAATCCTTATTTTCAGGATGGTCCTGAACAAAAAGTAAAATCTCATTTTTCAGGAGGCTCCTAAACAGAAAGGAAAATCCCATTCTTTAAGAGAGTCCTGAACAGAAGTAAAACCCCATTTTTCAGGAAGGTCCTGAATAGAAAGTAAAGTCCCATTTTTCAGGTGGTCCTGAACAGATATAAACTCCCATTTTTCAAGAGGGTCCTGAACAAAAGTAAAATCTCATTTTTTTGGAGTGTCCTAAACAAAACTGAAATCCTATTTTTTAGGAGGGTCCTAAACAAAAGTAAAATCTCATTTTTCAGGAGGGTCCGGAACAGAAAATAAAATCCCATTTTTAAAAAGGGTCCTGAACAAAAGTAAAATCCTGGTTTTCAGGAGGGTCCTGAACAGAATGTACAATCCCATTTTTCAAGAGGGTCCTGAACAGAAAATAAAATACTATTTTTCAGGAAGGTCCTGAACAGAAAGTAAAGTCCCATTTTTCAGGAGGGTCCTGAACAGAAAGTAAAATCCTATTTTTCCGGAGGTTCCGAAACAGAAAGTATAATTCCATTTTTCAGGAGCGTCCAGAACAGAAAGTAAATCCCATTTTTTAAGAGGGTCCATGACAGAAGTAAAATCCCATTTTCAGGAGGGTTCGGAAGAAAAAGTAAATTCTCATTATTCAGGAGGGGATTGAACAGAAAGTAAAATCCTATTTTTCAGGAGGGTCCTGAACAAAAGTAAAGTCCCATTTTTTAGGGGGTTCCTGAACAGAAAGTAAAATCCTATTTTTCAGGAGGGTCCTGAATAGAAAGTAAAATCTCATTTTTCAGGAGGCTCCTGAACAGAAAGTAAAATCCCATTCTTTAGGAGGGTCCTGTACAGAAGTAAAATCCCATTTTTTAGGAGAGTCCTATATAGAAGTTAAAATCCCATTTTCAGGAGGGTCCTAAACAGAAAGCAAAATCCCATTTTTCTAGAGGGTCCTGAACACAAGTAAAATCCCATTTTTTTGGAGGGTCCTAAACTAAAGTAAAATCCTATTTTTTCAGAAGGGTCCTGAACAAAAGTAATGTACCATATTTTAGGAGGGTCCTGAACAGAAAGTAAAATCCTATTTTTCAGGAGGGTCCTGAACCGAAAGTAAAATCTCATTTTTTAGGAGGCTCCTGAGCAAAAAGTAAATTCCCATTCTTTAGGAGCGTCCTGAACAGAAGTAAAATCCCACTTTTCAGGAGGGTCCAGAATAGAAAGTAAAATCACATTTTTCCGGAGGGTCCTGAACAGAAAGTTAAATCCTATTTTACAAGAGAGTCCTGGACAAAAGTAAAATCCCATTTTTTTGGAGGGTCCTGAACAAAAGTAAAATCCTATTTTTCAGGAAGGTCCTAAAAAAAACTGAAATCTCATTTTTCAAGATAGTCCTGAACAGAAAATAAAATCTCATTTTTTCAGGTGGGTTCTGAACAAAAGTAAAATCCTATTATTTAGGAGGGTCCTGAACAAAAAGTAAAGTCCTATTTTTCAAGAGCGTCGTGAACAAAAAGTAAAATAACATTTTTTAGGAAGGTCCTGAACAGAAAGTAAAGTCCTATTTTTCAGGAGGGTCCTGAACAGAAAGTAAAATCCCATTTGTCAGTAGGGTCCAGAACAGAAAGTAAAATCCCATTTTTCAAGAGGGTCCTGAACAGAAGTAAAATCCCATTTTTCAGTAGAGTCCAGAACAGAAAGTAAAATCCCATTTT
The DNA here is from genome assembly GCA_030864215.1 of Capsicum pubescens. NCBI lineage: Eukaryota > Viridiplantae > Streptophyta > Magnoliopsida > Solanales > Solanaceae > Capsicum > Capsicum pubescens. Next base: position 281,657,172 of record CM061542.1, read on the forward strand.
TCAGGAGGGTCCTGAACAGAAAGTAAAATCTCATTTTTCAGGAGGCTCCTGAACAGAAGGTAAAATCCTATTCTTTCGGAGGGTCCTGAACAGAAAATAAATCCCATTTTTTAGGAGGGTCCTGAATAGAAAGGAAAATCCCATTTTTCAGGTGGTCCTGAACAGATATAAACTCCCATTTTTCAAAAGGGTCCTGAACAAAAGTAAAATCCTATTTTTTTGGAGGGTCCTGAAAAAAAGTAAAATCCTATTTTTTAGGAGGGTCCTGAACAAAAGTAAAATCTCATTTTTCAGGAGGGTCCTGAATAGAAAATAAAATCCCATTTTTCAGGAGGGGCCTGAACAAAAGTAAAGTCCCATTCTTTAGGAGGGTCCTGTACAGAAGTGAAATCCTATTTTTTAGGAGGGTCCTGAACAAAAGTAAAATCTCATTTTTCAGGAGGGTCCGGAACAGAAAATAAAATCCCATTTTTTAAAAGGGTCCTGAACAAAAGTAAAATCCTAGTTTTCAGGAGGGTCCTGAACATAATGTACAATCCCATTTTTCAAGAGGGTCCGGAACAGAAAGTAAAATACAATTTTTCAGGAAGGTCCTGAACAGAAAGTAAAGTCCCATTTTTCAGGAGGGTCCTGAACAGAAAGTAAAATCCCATTTTTCAGGAGGGTCCAAAACAGAAAGTATAATTCCATTTTTACGGAGGGTCCTGAACAGAAAGTAAATCCCATTTTTTAAGAGGGTCCGTGACAGAAGTAAAATCCCATTTTCAGGAGGGTTCGGAAGAAAAATTAAATTCTCATTATTCAAGAGGGTATTGAACAGAAAGTAAAATCCTATTTATCAGGAGGGTCCTGAACAGAAAGTAAAATCTCATTTTTCAGGAGGCTCCTGAACAGAAAGTAAAATCCCATTCATTAGGAGGGTCATGTACAGAAGTAAAATCCCATTTTTTAGGAGTGTCCTATATAGAAAGTACAATCCCATTTTCAGGAGGGTCCTGAACAGAAAACAAAATCCCATTTTTCTAGAGGGTCCTGAACAAAAGTAAAATCCCATTTTTTTGGATGGTCCTAAACTAAAGTAAAATCCTATATTTCAGGAGGGTCTTGAAAAAATGTAAAATCCCATTTTTCAGGAGGGTCCTGAACAGATAGTAAAATCCCATTTTTCAGGAGGGTCCTGAACAGAAAATAAATCCCATTTTTTAGAAGGGTTCTGAAGAAAAAGTAAATTCTCATTATTCGGGAGGGTTCTGAACTGAAAGTAAAATCCTATTTTTTCAGAAGGGTCCTGAACAAAAGTATAGTCCCATATTTTAGGAGGGTCCTGAACAGAAAGTAAAATCCTATTTTTCAGAAGGGTCCTAAACCAAAAGTAAAATCTCATTTTTTAGGAGGCTCCTGAGCAAAAAGTAAAATCCCATTCTTTAGGAGCGTCCTGAACAGAAGTAAAATCCCACTTTTCAAAAGGGTCCAGAATAGAAATTAAAATCACATTTTTCAGGGGGGTCCTGAACAGAAAGTTAAATCTTATTTTACAAGAGAGTCCTGGACAAAAGTAAAATCCCATTTTTTTTTAGGGTCCTGAACAAAAGTAAAATCCCATTTTTTTGGAGGGTCCTGAACAAAAGTAAAATCCGATTTTTCAGGAGGGTCCTGAACAAAACTGAAATATCATTTTTCAAGATAGTCCTGAACAGAAAATAAAATCTCATTTTTTCAGGTGGGTTCTGAATAAAAGTAAAATCCTATTATTTAGGAGGGTCGTGAACAGAAAGTAAAATACCATTTTTTAGGAAGGTCCTGAACAGAAAGTAAAGTCCCATTTTTTAGAAGGGTCCTGAATAGAAAGTAAAATCCCATTTTTCAGTAGGGTCCAGAACAGAAAGTAAAGTCCCATTTTTCAAGAAGGTCCTGAACAGAAGTAAAATCCCATTTTTCAGTAGGGTCCAGAATAGAAAGTAAAATCCCATTTTTCAGGAGGGTCCTGAACAGAAAGTAAAATCTCATTTTTCAGGAGGCTCCTGAACAGAAGGTAAAATCCTATTCTTTCGGAGGGTCCTGAACAGAAGTAAAATCCCATTTTTCAGGAGGGTCCTGAATAGAAAGGAAAATCCCATTTTTCAAGTGGTCCTGAACAGATATAAACTCCCATTTTTCAAAAGGGTCCTGAACAAAAGTAAAATCCTATTTTTTTGGAGGGTCCTGAAAAAAAGTAAAATCCTATTTTTTAGGAGGGTCCTGAACAAAAGTAAAGTCCCATATTTTAGGAGGGTCCTGAACAGAAAGTAAAATCCTTATTTTCAGGATGGTCCTGAACAAAAAGTAAAATCTCATTTTTCAGGAGGCTCCTAAACAGAAAGGAAAATCCCATTCTTTAGGAGAGTCCTGAACAGAAGTAAAACCCCATTTTTCAGGAAGGTCCTGAATAGAAAGTAAAATCCCATTTTTCAGGTGGTCCTGAACAGATATAAACTCCCATTTTTCAAGAGGGTCCTGAACAAAAGTAAAATCTCATTTTTTTGGAGTGTCCTGAACAAAAGTGAAATCCTATTTTTTAGGAGGGTCCTGAACAAAAGTAAAATCTCATTTTTCAGGAGGGTCCGAAACAGAAAATAAAATCCCATTTTTCAAATGGGTCCTGAACAAAAGTAAAATCCTAGTTTTTAGGAGGGTCCTGAACAGAATGTAAAATCCCATTTTTCAAGAGGGTCCTGAACAGAAAGTAAAATACCATTATTCAGGAAGGTCCTGAACAGAAAGTAAAGTCCCATTTTTCAGGAGGGTCCTGAACAGAAAGTAAAATCCCATTTTTCAGGAGGGTCCAAAACAGAAAGTATAATCCCATTTTTAAGGAGGGTCCTGAACAGAAAGTAAATCCCATTTTTTAAGAGGGTCCAAGACAGAAGTAAAATCCCATTTTCAGGTGGGTTCAGAAGAAAAAGTAAATTCTCATTATTCAGGAGGGTATTGAACAGAAAGTAAAATCCTATTTTTCAGGAAGGTCCTGAACAAAAGTAAAGTCCCATTCTTTAGGAGGGTCCTGTACAGAAATGAAATCCTATTTTTTAGGAGGGTCCTGAACAAAAGTAAAATCTCATTTTTTAGGAGGGTCCGGAACAGAAAATAAAATCCCATTTTTCCAAAGGGTCCTGAACAAAAGTAAAATCCTAGTTTTCAGGAGGGTCCTGAACAGAATGTACAATCCCATTTTTCAAGAGAGTCCTGAACAGAAAGTAAAATACTATTTTGCAGGAAGGTCCTGAACAGAACGTAAAGTCCCATTTTTCAAGAGGGTCCTGAACAGAAAGTAAAATCCCATTTTTCCGGAGGTTCCAAAACAGAAAGTATAATTCCATTTTTCAGGGGGGTCCAGAACAGAAAGTAAATCCCATTTTTTAAGAGGGTCCATGACAGAAGTAAAATCCGATTTTCAGGAGGGTTCGGAAGAAAAAGTAAATTCTCATTATTCAGGAGGGTATTGAACAGAAAGTAAAATCCTATTTTTTAGGAGGGTCCTGAACAAAAGTGAAGTCCCATTTTTTAGGGGGGTCCTGAACAGAATGTAAAATCCTATTTTTCAGGAGGGTCCTGAACAAAAAGTAAAGTCCTATTTTTCAAGAGCGTCGTGAACAAAAAGTAAAATAACATTTTTTAGGAAGGTCCTGAACAGAAGTAAAATCCCATTTTTTAGGAGTGTCCTATATAGAAGTTAAAATCCCATTTTCAGGAGGGACCTAAACAGAAAGCAAAATCCCATTTTTCTAGAGGGTCCTGAACAAAAGTAAAATCCCATTTTTTTGGAGGGTCCTAAACTAAAGTAAAATCCTATTTTTTCAGAAGGGTCCTGAACAAAAGTAAAGTACCATATTTTAGGAGGGTCCTAAACAGAAAGTAAAATCCTATTTTTCATGAGGGTCCTGAACCGAAAGTAAAATCTTATTTTTTAGGAGGCTCCTGAGCAAAAAGTAAATTCCCATTCTTTAGGAGCGTCCTGAACAGAAGTAAAATCCCACTTTTCAGGAGGGTCCAGAATAGAAAGTAAAATCACATTTTTCCGGAGGGTCCTGAACAGAAAGTTAAATCCTATTTTACAAGAGAGTCCTGGACAAAAGTAAAATCCCATTTTTTTGGAGGGTCCTGAACAAAAGTAAAATCCTATTTTTCAGGAGGGTCCTAAAAAAAACTGAAATCTCATTTTTCAAGATAGTCCTGAACAGAAAATAAAATCTCATTTTTTCAGGTGGGTTCTGAACAAAAGTAAAATCCTATTATTTAGGAGGGTCCTGAACAATAAGTAATGTCCTATTTTTCAAGAGCGTCGTGAACAAAAAGTAAAATAACATTTTTTAGGAAGGTCCTGAACAGAAAGTAAAGTCCTATTTTTCAGGAGGGTCCTGAACAGAAAGTAAAATCCCATTTGTCAGTAGGGTCCAGAACAGAAAGTAAAATCCCTTTTTCAAGAGGGTCCTGAACAGAAGTAAAATCCCATTTTTCAGTAGAGTCCAGAACAGAAAGTAAAATCCCATTTTTCAGGAGGGTCCTGAACAGAAAGTAAAATCTCATTTTTCAGGAGGCTCCTGAACAGAAGGTAAAATCCTATTCTTTCGGAGGGTCCTGAACAGAAAAAAAATCCCATTTTTTAGGAGGGTCCTGAATAGAAAGGAAAATCCCATTTTTCAGGTGGTCCTGAACAGATATAAACTCCCATTTTTCAAAAGGGTCCTGAACAAAAGTAAAATCCTATTTTTTTGGAGGGTCCTGAAAAAAAGTAAAATCCTATTTTTTAGGAGGGTCCTGAACAAAAGTAAAATCTCATTTTTCAGGAGGGTCCTGAATAGAAAATAAAATCCCATTTTTCAGGAGGGGCCTGAACAAAAGTAAAGTCCCATTCTTTAGGAGGGTCCTGTACAGAAGTGAAATCCAATTTTTTAGGAGGGTCCTGAACAAAAGTAAAATCTCATTTTTCAGGAGGGTCCGGAACAGAAAATAAAATCCAATTTTTTAAAAGGGTCCTGAACAAAAGTAAAATCCTAGTTTTCAGGATGGTCCTGAACATAATGTACAATCCCATTTTTCAAGAGAGTCCGGAACAGAAAGTAAAATACAATTTTTCAGGAAGGTCCTGAACAGAAAGTAAAGTCCCATTTTTCAGGATGGTCCTGAACAGAAAGTAAAATCCCATTTTTCAGGAGGGTCCAAAACAGAAAGTATAATTCCATTTTTCAGGAGGGTCCTGAACAGAAAGTAAATCCCATTTTTTAAGAGGGTCCGTGACAGAAGTAAAATCCCATTTTCAGCAGGGTTCGGATGAAAAATTAAATTCTCATTATTCAAGAGGGTATTGAACAGAAAGTAAAATCCTATTTATCGGGAGGGTCCTGAACAAAAGTAAAGTCCCATTTTTTAGGGGGGTCCTGAACAGAAAGTAAAATCCTATTTTTCAGGAGGGTCCTGAACAAAAAGTAAAATCTCATTTTTTAGGAGGCTCCTGAACAGAAAGTAAAATCCCATTCTTTAGGAGGGTCCTGTACAGAAGTAAAATCCTATTTTTTAGAAGGGTCCTAAACTAAAGTAAAATCCTATATTTTAGGAGGGTCCTGAAAAAATGTAAAATCCCATTTTCAGGAGGGTCCTGAACAGATAGTAATATCCCATTTTTCAGGAGGGTCCTGAACAGAAAATAAATCCCATTTTTTAGAAGGGTTCTGAAGAAAAATTAAATTCTCATTATTCGGGAGGGTTCTGAACTGAAAGTAAAATCCTATTTTTTTAGAAGGGTCCTGAACAAAAGTAAAGTCCCATATTTTAGGAGGGTCCTGAACAGAAAGTAAAATCCTATTTTTCAGAAGGGTCCTAAACCGAAAGTAAAATCTCATTTTTTAGGAGGCTCCTGAGCAAAAAGTAAAATCCCATTCTTTAGGAGCGTCCTAAACAGAAGTAAAATCCCACTTTTCAGGAGGGTCCAGAATAGAAAGTAAAATCATATTTTTCAGGAGGGTCCTGAACAGAAAGTTAAATCTTATTTTACAAGAGAGTCTTGGACAAAAGTAAAATCCCATTTTCTTGGAGGGTCCTGAACAAAAGTAAAATCCCATTTTTTTGGAGGGTCCTGAACAAAAGTAAAATCCTATTTGTCAGGAGGGTCCTGAACAAAACTGAAATCTCATTTTTCAAGATAGTCCTGAACAGAAAAAAAAATCTCATTTTTTCAGGTGGGTTCTGAAAAAAAGTAAAATCCTATTATTTAGGAGGGTCCTGAACAGAAAGTAAAGTCCTATTTTTCAAGAGCGTCGTGAACAGAAAGTAAAATACCATTTTTTAGGAATGTCCTGAACAGAAAGTAAAGTCCCATTTTTCAGGAGGGTCCTGAACAGAAAGTAAAATCCCATTTTTCAGTAGGGTCCAGAACAGAAAGTAAAGTCCCATTTTTCAAGAAGGTCCTGAACTGAAGTAAAATCCCATTTTTCAGTAGGGTCCAGAACAGAAAGTAAAATCCCATTTTTCAGGAGGGTCCTGAACAGAAAGTAAAATCTCATTTTTCAGGAGGCTCCTGAACAGAATGTAAAATCCTATTCTTTCAGAGGGTCCTGAACAGAAGTAAAATCCCATTTTTCATGAGGGTCCTGAATAGAAAGGAAAATCCCATTTTTCAGGTGATCCGGAACAGATGTAAACTCCCATTTTTCAAAAGGGTCCTGAATAAAAGTAAAATCCTATTTTTTTGGAGGGTCCTGAAAAAAAGTAAAATCCTATTTTTTAGGAGGGTCCTGAACAAAAGTAAAATCTAATTTTTCAGGAGGGTCCTGAATAGAAAATAAAATCCCACTTTTCAGGAGGGTCCTGAACAAAAGTAAAATCTTATTTTTCAGGAGGGTCCTGAACAGAAAGTAAAATCCTATTTTTCAAGAGGGTCCTGAACAGAAAGTAAAATACCATTTTTCAGGAAGGTCCTGAACAGAAAGTAAAGTCCCATTTTTCAGGAGGGTTCTGAACAGAAAGTAAAATCCCATTTTTCAGGAAGGTCCAAAACAGAAAGTAAAATCCCATTTTTCAGGAGGGTCCTGAAAAGAAACTAAAATCCCATTTTTCAGTTGGGTTCAGAACAAAAAGTAATATCACATTTTTCAGGAGGGTCCTGAACAGAAAGTAAAATCTCATATTATAGGAGGTTCCTGAACAGATAGTAAAATCCCATTCTTTAGGAGGGTCCTGAAAAGAAGTAAAATCCCACATTTCAGGAGGGTCCTGAATATAAAGTAAAATCCTATTTTTCAGGAGGGTCCTGAACAGAAAGTAAAATCTTATTTTACAAGAGAGTCCTAAACAAAAGTAAAATCCCATTTTTTTAGGGTCCTGAACAAAAGTAAAATCCTATTTTTCAGCAGGGTCCTGTACAAAATTAAAATCTCATTTTTCAGGATGGTCCTGAACAGAAAATAAAATCTTATTTCTTCAAGAGGGTTCTGAAAAGAAAGTAAACTACTATTTTTCAAGAAGGTCCTGAACAGAAAGTAAAATACCATTTTTCAGGAAGGTCCTGAAGAGAATGTAAAGTCACATTTTTCATGAGGGTCCTGAACAAAAAGTAAAATCCCATTTTTCAGTATGGTCAAGCATAGAAAGTAAAATCCCATTTTTCAGGAGGGTCCATAAATGAAGTAAAATCCTATTTTTCAAGTGGGTTCTGAAGAAAAAGAAAATTCTCATTATTTAGGAGGATCCTGAACATAAAGTAAAATCCTATTTTCCAGGAGGGTCCTGAACAAAAGTAAAGTCCCATATTTTAGGAGGGTCCTGAACAGAAAGTAAAATCCTTATTTTCAGGATGGTCCTGAACAGAAAGTAAAGTCCCATATTTTAGGAGGGTCCTGAACAGAAAGTAAAATCCTTATTTTAAGGATGGTCCTGAACAGAAAGTAAAATCTCATTTTTCAGGAGGCTCCTAGACAGAAAGGAAAATCCCATTCTTTAGGAGAGTCCTGAACAGAAGTAAAATCCCATTTTTCAGGAGGGTCCTGAATAGAAAGTAAAATCCCATTTTTAAGGAGGGTCCTGAACAGAAAGTAAATCCCATTTTTTAAAAGGGTCCAAGACAGAAGTAAAATCCCATTTTCAGGAGGGTTCAGAAGAAAAAGTAAATTCTCATTATTCAGGATGGTATTAAACAGAAAGTAAAATCCTATTTTTCAGGAAGGTCCTGAACAAAATTAAAGTCCCATTCTTTAGGAGGGTCCTGTACAGAAGTGAAATCCTATTTTTTAGGAGGGTCCTGAACAAAAGTAAAATCTCATTTTTCAGGAGGGTCCGGAACAGAAAATAAAATCCCATTTTTCAAAAGAGTCCTGAACAAAAGTAAAATCCTAGTTTTCAGGAGGGTCCTGAACAGAATGTACAATCCCATTTTTCAAGAGGGTCCTGAACAGAAAGTAAAATACCATTTTCAGGAAGGTCCTGAACAGAAAGTAAAGTCCCATTTTTCAGGAGGGTCCTGAACAGAAAGTAAAATCCCATTTTTCAGGAGGGTCCAATACAGAAAGTATAATTCCATTTTTCAGGAGGGTCCTGAACAGAAAGTAAATCCCATTTTTTAAGTGGGTCCATGACAAAAGTAAAATCCCATTTTCAGGAGGGTTCGGAAGAAAAAGTAAATTCTCATTATTCAGGAGGGTATTGAACAGAAAGTCAAATCCTATTTTTCAGGAGGGTCCTGAACAAAAGTAAAGTCCCATTTTTTAGGGGGGTTCTGAACAGAAAGTAAAATCCTATTTTTCAGGAGGGTCCTGAACAGAAAGTAAAATCTCATTTTTCAGGAGGCTCCTGAACAGAAAGTAAAATCCCATTCTTTAGGAGGGTCCTGTACAGAAGTAAAATCCCATTTTTTAGGAGTGTCCTATATAGAAAGTAAAATCCCATTTTCAGGAGGGTCCTGAACAGAAAGCAAAATCCCATTTTTCTAGAGGGTCCTGAACAAAAGTAAAATCCCATTTTTTTGGAGGGTCCTGAACAGAAAGCAAAATCCCATTTTTGTAGAGGGTCCTGAACAAAAGTAAAATCCCATTTTTCTAGAGGGTCCTGAACAAAAGTAAAATCCTATTTTTCAGGAGGGTCCTGAACAAAACTAAAAGGTCATTTTTCGGGATGGTCCTGAACAGAAAATAAAATCTCATTTTTTCAGGAGGGTTCTGAACAAAAGCAAAATCCTATTTTTCTAGAGGGTCCTGAACAAAAATTAATCTCCTATTTTTTAAGAGGGTCCTAAACAGAAAGTAAATACCATTTTTCATGAAGGTCCTGAACAGAAAATAAAGTCCCATTTTTCAGGAGGGTCCTGAACAAAAAGTAAAATCCCATTTTTCAGTAAGGTCTAGAACAAAAAGTAAAATCATATTTTTCAGAGGATCCTGAACAAAAAGTAAAATACCATTTTTCAGGAGGGTGCATAAACGAAGTAAAATCCTATTTTACAAAATGGTTCTAAAGAAAAAGTAAATTGTCATTATTCAGGAGGATCCTGAACAGAAAGTAAAATTTTATTTTTCACGACGTTCCTGAACAAAAGTAATGTCCCATATTTTAGAAGGGTCCTGAACAGAAAGTAAAATCCTATTTTTCAGGAGGGTCCTGAACAGAAAGTAAAATCTCATTTTATAGGAGGCTCCTGAATAGAAAGTAAAATCCCATTCTTTAGGAGGGTCCTGAACAGAAGTAAAATCCTACTTTTCAGGAGGGTCCTGAATATAAAGTAAAATCCTATTTTTCAGGAGGGTCCTGAACAGAAAGTAAAATCCTATTTTACAAGAGGGTCCTAAACAAAAGTAAAATCCCATTTTTTTAGGGTCCTGAACAAAAGTAAAATCCTATTTTTCAGCAGGGTCCTGTACGAAATTAAAATCTCATTTTTCAGGATGGTTTGAACAGAAAATAAAATCTTATTTTTTCAAGAGGGTTCTGAAAAGAAAGTAAACTACTATTATTCAAGAAGGTCCTGAACAGAAAATAAAATACCATTTTTCAGGAAGGTCCTGAAGAGAATATAAAGTCACATTTTTCAGGAGGGTCCTGAACAAAAAGTAAAATCACATTTTTCAGAATGGTCCAGAACAGAAAGTAATATCACATTTTTCAGAGGGTCCTGCATAGAAAGTAAAATCCCATTTTTCAGGAGGGTCCATAAATGAAGTAAAATCCTATTTTTCAAGTGGGTTCTGAACAAAAAAGTAAATTCTCATTATTCAGGAGGATCCTGAACAGAAAGTAAAATCCTATTTTTCAGGAGGGTCCTGAACAAAAGTAAAGTCCCATATTTTAGAAGGGTCCTGAACATAAAGTAAAATCCTTATTTTCAGGATGGTCCTGAACAAAAAGTAAAATCTCATTTTTCAGGAGGCTCCTAAACAGAAAGGAAAATCCCATTCTTTAGGAGAGTCCTGAACAGAAGTAAAATCCCATTTTTCAGGAAGGTCCTGAATAGAAAGTAAAATCCCATTTTTCAGGTGGTCCTGAACAGATATAAACTCCCATTTTTCAAGAGGGTCCTGAACAAAAGTAAAATCTCATTTTTTTGGAGTGTCCTGAACAAAAGTGAAATCCTATTTTTTAGGAGGGTCCTGAACAAAAGTCAAATCTCATTTTTCAGGAGGGTCCGAAACAGAAAATAAAATCCCATTTTTCAAATGGGTCCGGAACAAAAGTAAAATCCTAGTTTTCAGGAGGGTCCTGAACAGAATGTAAAATCCCATTTTTCAAGAGGGTCCTGAACAGAAAGTAAAATACCATTTTTCAGGAAGGTCCTGAACAGAAAGTAAAGTCCCATTATTCAGGAGGGTCCTGAACAGAAAGTAAAATCCCATTTTTCAGGAGGGTCCAGAACAGAAAGTATAATCCCATTTTTAAGGAGGGTCCTGAACAGAAAGTAAATCCCATTTTTTAAGAGGGTCCAAGACAGAAGTAAAATCCCATTTTCAGGAGGATTCAAAGAAAAAGTAAATTCTCATTATTCAGGAGGGTATTGAACAGAAAGTAAAATCCTATTTTTCGGGAAGGTCCTGAACAAAAGTAAAGTCCCATTCATTAGGAGGGTCCTGTACAGAAGTGAAATCCTATTTTTTAGGAGGGTCCTGAACAAAAGTAAAATCTCATTTTTCAGGAGGGTCCGGAACAGAAAATAAAATCCCATTTTTCAAAATGGTGCTGAACAAAAGTAAAATCCTAGTTTTCAGGAGGGTCCTGAACAGAATGTACAATCCCATTTTTCAAGAGGGTCCTGAACAGAAAGTAAAATACTATTTTTCAGGAAGGTCCTGAACAGAAAGTAAAGTCCCATTTTTCAGTAGGGACCAGAACAGAAAGTAAAGTCCCATTTTTCAAGAAGGTCCTGAACAGAAGTAAAATCCCATTTTTCAGTAGGGTCCAGAACAGAAAGTAAAATCCCATTTTTCAGGACGGTCCTGAACAGAAAGTAAAATCTCATTTTTCAGGAGGCTCCTGAACAGAAGGTAAAATCCTATTCTTTCGTAGGGGCCTGCACAGAAGTAAAATCCCATTTTTCAGGAGGGTCCTGAATAGAAAGGAAAATCCCATTTTTCAGGTGGTCCTGAACAGATATAAACTCCCATTTTTCAAAAGGGTCCGGAACAAAAGTAAAATCCTATTTTTTTGGAGGGTCCTGAAAAAAAGTAAAATCCTATTTTTTAGGAGGGTCCTGAACAAAAGTAAAGTCCCATATTTAAGGAGGGTCCTGAACAGAAAGTAAAATCCTTATTTTCAGGATGGTCCTGAACAAAAAGTAAAATCTCATTTTTCAGGAGGCTCCTAAACAGAAAGGAAAATCCCATTCTTTAGGAGAGACCTGAACAGAAGTAAAACCCCATTTTTCAGGAAGGTCCTGAATAGAAAGTAAAATCCCATTTTTCAGGTGGTCCTGAACAGATATAAACTCCCATTTTTCAAGAGGGTCCTGAACAAAAGTAAAATCTCATTTTTTTGGAGTGTCCTAAACAAAAGTGAAATCCTATTTTTTAGGAGGGTCCTGAACAAAAGTAAAATCTCATTTTTCAGGAGGGTCCGAAACAGAAAATAAAATCCCATTTTTCAAATGGGTCCTGAACAAAAGTAAAATCCTAGTTTTTAGGAGGGTCCTGAACAGAATGTAAAATCCCATTTTTCAAGAGGGTCCTGAACAGAAAGTAAAATACCATTTTTCAGGAAGGTCCTGAACAGAAAGTAAAGTCCCATTTTTTAGGAGGGTCCTGAACAGAAAGTAAAATCCCATTTTTCAGGAGGGTCCAGAACAGAAAGTATAATCCCATTTTTAAGGAGGGTCCTGAACAGAAAGTAAATCCCATTTTTTAAGAGGGTCCAAGACAGAAGTAAAATCCCATTTTCAGGAGGGTTCAGAAGAAAAAGTAAATTCTCATTATTCAGGAGGGTATTGAACAGAAAGTAAAATCCTATTTTTCAGGAAGGTCCTGAACAAAAGTAAAGTCCCATTCATTAGGAGGGTCCTGTACAGAAGTGAAATCCTATTTTTTAGGAGGGTCCTAAACAAAAGTAAAATCTCATTTTTCAGGAGGGTCCGGAACAGAAAATAAAATCCCATTTTTCAAAAGGGTCCTGAACAAAAGTAAAATCCTAGTTTTCAGGAGGGTCCTGAACAGAATGTACAATCCCATTTTTCAAGATGGTCCTGAACAGAAAATAAAATACTATTTTTCAGGAAGGTCCTGAACAGAAAGTAAAGTCCCATTTTTCAGGAGGGTCCTGAACAGAAAGTAAAATCCTATTTTTCCGGAGGTTCCAAAACAGAAAGTATAATTCCATTTTTCAGGAGGGTTCAGAATAGAAAGTAAATCCCATTTTTTAAGAGGGTCCATGACAGAAGTAAAATCCCATTTTCAGGAGGGTTCGGAAGAAAAAGTAAATTCTCATTATTCAGGAGGGGATTGAACAGAAAGTAAAATCCTATTTTTCAGGAGGGTCCTGAACAAAAGTAAAGTCCCATTTTTTAGGGGGGTCCTGAACAGATAGTAAAATCCTATTTTTCAGGAGGGTCCTGAATAGAAAGTAAAATCTCATTTTTCAGGAGGCTCCTGAACAGAAAGTAAAATCCCATTCTTTAGGAGGGTCCTGTACAGAAGTAAAATCCCATTTTTTAGGAGTGTCCTATATAGAAGTTAAAATCCCATATTCAGGAGGGTCCTAAACAGAAAGCAAAATCCCATTTTTCTAGAGGGTCCTGAACAAAAGTAAAATCCCATTTTTTTGGAGGGTCCTAAACTAAAGTAAAATCCTATTTTTTCAGAAGGGTCCTGAACAAAAGTAAAGTACCATATTTTAGGAGGGTCCTGAACAGAAAGTAAAATCCTATTTTTTAGGAGGGTCCTGAACCGAAAGTAAAATCTCATTTTTTAGGAGGCTCCTGAGCAAAAAGTAAATTCCCATTCTTTAGGAGCGTCCTGAACAGAAGTAAAATCCCACTTTTCAGGGGGGTCCAGAATAGAAAGTAAAATCACATTTTTCCGGAGGGTCCTGAACAGAAAGTTAAATCCTATTTTACAAGAGAGTCCTGGAGGGTCCTGTACAGAAGTGAAATCCTATTTTTTAGGAGGGTCCTGAACAAAAGTAAAATCTCATTTTTCAGGAGGGTCCGGAACTGAAAATAAAATCCCATTTATTAAAAGGGTCCTGAACAAAAGTAAAATCCTAGTTTTCAGGAGGGTCCTGAACATAATGTACAATCCCATTTTTCAAGAGGGTCCGGAACAGAAAGTAAAATACAATTTTTCAGGAAGGTCCTGAACAGAAAGTAAAGTCCCATTTTTCAGGAGGGTCCTGAACAGAAAGTAAAATCCCATTTTTCAGGAGGGTCCAAAACAGAAAGTATAATTCCATTTTTCAGGAGGGTCCTGAACAGAAAGTAAATCCCATTTTTTAAGAGGGTCCGTGACAGAAGTAAAATCCCATTTTCAGGAGGGTTCGGAAGAAAAATTAAATTCTCATTATTCAAGAGGGTATTGAACAGAAAGTAAAATCCTATTTATCGGGAGGGTCCTGAACAAAAGTAAAGTCCTGAACAGAAAGTAAAATCCTATTTTTCAGGAGGGTCCTGAACAAAAAGTAAAATCTCATTTTTCAGGAGGCTCCTGAACAGAAAGTAAAATCCCATTCATTAGGAGGGTCATGTACAGAAGTAAAATCCCATTTTTTAGGAGTGTCCTATATAGAAAGTACAATCCCATTTTCAGGAGGGTCCTGAACAGAAAACAAAATCCCATTTTTCTAGAGGGTCCTGAACAAAAGTAAAATCCCATTTTTTTGGAGGGTCCTAAACTAAAGTAAAATCCTATATTTCAGGAGGGTCCTGAAAAAATGTAAAATCCCATTTTTCAGCAGGGTCCTGAACAGATAGTAAAATCCCATTTTTCAGGAGGGTCCTGAACAGAAAATAAATCCCATTTTTTAGAAGGGTTCTGAAGAAAAAGTAAATTCTCATTATTCGGGAGGGTTCTGAACTGAAAGTAAAATCCTATTTTTTCAGAAGGGTCCTGAACAAAAGTATAGTCCCATATTTTAGGAGGGTCCTGAACAGAAAGTAAAATCCTATTTTTCAGAAGGGTCCTAAACCAAAAGTAAAATCTCATTTTTTAGGAGGCTCCTGAGCAAAAAGTAAAATCCCATTCTTTAGGAGCGTCCTGAACAGAAGTAAAATCCCACTTTTCAAAAGGGTCAAGAATAGAAAGTAAAATCACATTTTTCAGGGGGGTCCTGAACAGAAAGTTAAATCTTATTTTACAAGAGAGTCCTGGACAAAAGTAAAATCCCATTTTTTTTAGGGTCCTGAACAAAAGTAAAATCCCATTTTTTTGGAGGGTCCTGAACAAAAGTAAAATCCAATTTTTCAGGAGGGTCCTGAACAAAACTGAAATCTCATTTTTCAAGATAGTCCTGAACAGAAAATAAAATCTCATTTTTTCAGGTGGGTTCTGAACAAAAGTAAAATCCTATTATTTAGGAGGGTCCTGAACAGAAAGTAAAGTCCTATTTTTCAAGAGCGTCGTGAACAGAAAGTAAAATACCATTTTTTAGGAAGGTCCTGAACAGAAAGTAAAGTCCCATTTTTTAGGAGGGTCCTGAATAGAAAGTAAAATCCCATTTTTCAGTAGGGTCCAGAACAGAAAGTAAAGTCCCATTTTTCAAGAAGGTCCTGAACAGAAGTAAAATCCCATTTTTCAGTAGGGTCCAGAACAGAAAGTAAAATCCCATTTTTCAGGAGGGTCCTGAACAGAAAGTAAAATCTCATTTTTCAGGAGGCTCTTGAACAGAAGGTAAAATCCTATTCTTTCGGAGGGTCCTGAACAGAAGTAAAATCCCATTTTTCAGGAGGGTCCTGAATAGAAAGGAAAATCCCATTTTTCAAGTGGTCCTCAACAGATATAAACTCCCATTTTTCAAAAGGGTCCTGAACAAAAGTAAAATCCTATTTTTTTGGAGGGTCCTGAAAAAAAGTAAAATCCTATTTTTTAGGAGGGTCCTGAACAAAAGTAAAGTCCCATATTTTAGGAGGGTCCTGAACAGAAAGTAAAATCCTTATTTTCAGGATGGTCCTGAACAAAAAGTAAAATCTCATTTTTCAGGAGGCTCCTAAACAGAAAGGAAAATCCCATTCTTTAGGAGAGTCCTGAACAGAAGTAAAACCCCATTTTTCAGGAAGGTCCTGAATAGAAAGTAAAATCCCATTTTTCAGGTGGTCCTGAACAGATATAAACTCCCATTTTTCAAGAGGGTCCTGAACAAAAGTAAAATCTCATTTTTTTGGAGTGTCCTGAACAAAAGTGAAATCCTATTTTTTAGGAGGGTCCTGAACAAAAGTAAAATCTCATTTTTCAGGAGGGTCCGAAACAGAAAATAAAATCCCATTTTTCAAATGGGTCCTGAACAAAAGTAAAATCCTAGTTTTTAGGAGGGTCCTGAACAGAATGTAAAATCCCATTTTTCAAGAGGGTCCTGAACAGAAAGTAAAATACCATTATTCAGGAAGGTCCTGAACAGAAAGTAAAGTCCCATTTTTCAGGAGGGTCCTGAACAGAAAGTAAAATCCCATTTTTCAGGAGGGTCCAAAACAGAAAGTATAATCCCATTTTTAAGGAGGGTCCTGAACAGAAAGTAAATCCCATTTTTTAAGAGGGTCCAAGACAGAAGTAAAATCCCATTTTCAGGTGGGTTCAGAAGAAAAAGTAAATTCTCATTATTCAGGAGGGTATTGAACAGAAAGTAAAATCCTATTTTTCAGGAAGGTCCTGAACAAAAGTAAAGTCCCATTCTTTAGGAGGGTCCTGTACAGAAATGAAATCCTATTTTTTAGGAGGGTCCTGAACAAAAGTAAAATCTCATTATTTAGGAGGGTCCGGAACAGAAAATAAAATCCCATTTTTCAAAAGGGTCCTGAACAAAAGTAAAATCCTAGTTTTCAGGAGGGTCCTGAACAGAATGTACAATCCCATTTTTCAAGAGAGTCCTGAACAGAAAGTAAAATACTATTTTGCAGGAAGGTCCTGAACAGAAAGTAAAGTCCCATTTTTCAAGAGGGTCCTGAACAGAAAGTAAAATCCCATTTTTCCGGAGGTTCCAAAACAGAAAGTATAATTCCATTTTTCAGGGGGGTCCAGAACAGAAAGTAAATCCCATTTTTTAAGAGGGTCCATGACAGAAGTAAATTCCGATTTTCAGGAGGGTTCGGAAGTAAAAGTAAATTCTCATTATTTAGGAGGGTATTGAACAGAAAGTAAAATCCTATTTTTTAGGAGGGTCCTGAACAAAAGTAAAGTCCCATTTTTTAGGGGGGTCCTGAACAGAATGTAAAATCCTATTTTTCAGGAGGGTCCTGAACAGAAAGTAAAATCTCATTTTTCAGGAGGCTCCTGAACAGAAAGTAAAATCCCATTCTTTAGGAGGGTCCTGTACAGAAGTAAAATCCCATTTTTTAGGAGTGTCCTATATAGAAGTTAAAATCCCATTTTCAGGAGGGTCCTAAACAGAAAGCAAAATCCCATTTTTCTAGAGGGTCCTGAACAAAAGTAAAATACCATTTTTTTGGAGGGTCCTAAACTAAAGTAAAATCCTATTTTTTCAGAAGGGTCCTGAACAAAAGTAAAGTCCCATATTTTAGGAGGGTCCTGAACAGAAAGTAAAATCCTATTTTTCAGGAGGGTCCTGAACCGAAAGTAAAATCTCATTTTTTAGGAGGCTCCTGAGCAAAAAGTAAAATCCCATTCTTTAGGAGCGTCCTTAACAGAAGTAAAATCCCACTTTTCAGGAGGGTCCAGATTAGAAAGTAAAATCACATTTTTCAGGAGGGTCCTGAACAGAAAGTTAAATCCTATTTTACAAGAGAGTCCTGGACAAAAGTAAAATCCCATTTATTTGGAGGGTCCTGAACAAAAGTAAAATCCCATTTTTTTGGAGGGTCCTGAACAAAAGTAAAATCCTATTTTTCAGGAGGGTCCTCAAAAAAACTGAAATCTCATTTTTCAAGATAGTCCTGAACAGAAAATAAAATCTCATTTTTTCAGGTGGGTTCTGAACAAAAGTAAAATCCTATTATTTAGGAGGGTCCTGAACAAAAAGTAAAGTCCTATTTTTCAAGAGCGTCGTGAACAGAAAGTAAAATACCATTTTTTAGGAAGGTCCTGAACAGAAAGTAAAGTCCTATTTTTCAGGAGGGTCCTGAACAGAAAGTAAAATCCCATTTTTCAGTAGGGTCCAGAACAGAAAGTAAAATCCCATTTTTCAAGAGGGTCCTGAACAGAAGTAAAATCCCATTTTTCAGTAGAGTCCAGAACAGAAAGTAAAATCCCATTTTTCAGGAGGGTCCTGAACAGAAAGTAAAATCTCATTTTTCAGGAGGCTCCTGAACAGAAGGTAAAATCCTATTCTTTCGGAGGGTCCTGAACAGGAAAAAAATCCTATTTTTTAGGAGGGTCCTGAATAGAAAGGAAAATCCCATTTTTCAGGTGGTCCTGAACAGATATAAACTCCCATTTTTCAAAAGGGTCCTGAACAAAAGTAAAATCCTATTTTTTTGGAGGGTCCTGAAAAAAAGTAAAATCCTATTTTTTAGGAGGGTCCTGAACAAAAGTAAAATCTCATTTTTCAGGAGGGTCCTGAATAGAAAATAAAATCCCATTTTTCAGGAGGGGCCTGAACAATAGTAAAGTCCCATTCTTTAGGAGGGTCCTGTACAGAAGTGAAATCCTATTTTTTAGGAGGGTCCTGAACAAAAGTAAAATCTCATTTATCAGGAGGGTCCGGAACAGAAAATAAAATCCCATTTTTTAAAAGGGTCCTGAACAAAAGTAAAATCCTAGTTTTCAGGAGGGTCCTGAACAGAATGTACAATCCCATTTTTCAAGAGGGTCCGGAACAGAAAGTAAAATACAATTTTTCAGGAAGGTCCTAAACAGAAAGTAAAGTCTCATTTTTCAGGAGGGTCCTGAAAAGAAAGTAAAATCCCATTTTTCAGGAGGGTCCAAAACAGAAAGTATAATTCCATTTTTCAGAAGGGTCCTGAACAGAAAGAAAATCCCATTTTTTAAGAGGGTCCGTGACAGAAGTAAAATCCCATTTTCAGGAGGGTTCGGAAGAAAAATTAAATTCTCATTACTCAGGAGGGTATTGAACAGAAAGTAAAATCCTATTTATCGGGAGGGTCCTGAACAAAAGTAAAGTCCCATTTTTTAGGGGGGTCCTGAACAGAAAGTAAAATCCTATTTTTCATGAGGGTCCTGAACAGAAAGTAAAATCTCATTTTTCAGGAGGCTCCTGAACAGAAAGTAAAATCACATTCTTTAGGAGGGTCCTGTACAGAAGTAAAATCCCATTTTTTAGGAGTGTCCTATATAGAAAGTAAAATCCCATTTTCAGGAGGGTCCTGAACAGAAAACAAAATCCCATTTTTCTAGAGGGTCCTGAACAAAAGTAAAATCCCATTTTTTTGGAGGGTCCTAAACTAAAGTAAAATCCTATATTTCAGGAGGGTCCTAAAAAAATGTAAAATCCCATTTTTCAGGAGGGTCCTGAACAGATAGTAAAATCCCATTTTTCAGGAGGGTATTGAACAGAAAATAAATCCCATTTTTTAGAAGGGTTCTGAAGAAAAAGTAAATTCTCATTATTCGGGAGGGTTCTGAACTGAAAGTAAAATCCTATTTTTTCAGAAGGGTCATGAACAAAAGTATAGTCCCATATTTTAGGAGGGTCCTGAACAGAAAGTAAAATCCTATTTTTCAGAAGGGTCCTAAACCAAAAGTAAAATATCATTTTTTAGGAGGCTCCTGAGCAAAAAGTAAAATCCCATTCTTTAGGAGCGTCCTGAACAGAAGTAAAATCCCACTTTTCAGGAGGGTCCAGAATAGAAAGTAAAATCACATTTTTCAGGGGGGTCCTGAACAGAAAGTTAAATCTTATTTTACAAGAGAGTCCTGGACAAAAGTAAAATCCCATCTTTTTTAGGGTCCTGAACAAAAGTAAAATCCCGATTTTTTGGAGGGTCCTGAACAAAAGTAAAATCCGATTTGTCAGGAGGGTCCTGAACAAAACTAGAATCTCATTTTTCAAGATAGTCTTGAACAGAAAATAAAATCTCATTTTTTCAGGTGGGTTCTGAACAAATGTAAAATCCTATTATTTAGGAGGGTCCTGAACAGAAAGTAAAGTCCTATTTTTCAAGAGCGTCGTGAACAGAAAGTAAAATACCATTTTTTAGGAAGGTCCTGAACAGAAAGTAAAGTCCCATTTTTTAGGAGGGTCCTGAATAGAAAGTAAAATCCCATTTTTCAGTAGGGTCCAGAACAGAAAGTAAAGTCCCATTTTTCAAGAAGGTCCTGAACGGAAGTAAAATCCCATTTTTCAGTAGGGTCCAAAACAGAAAGTAAAATCCCATTTTTCAGGAGGGTCCTGAACAGAAAGTAAAATCTCATTTTTCAGGAGGCTCCTGAACAGAAGGTAAAATCCTATTCTTTCGGAGGGTGCTGAACAGAAGTAAAATCCCATTTTTCAGGAGGGTCCTGAATAGAAAGGAAAATCCCATTTTTCAGGTGGTCCTGAACAGATATAAACTCCCATTTTTCAAAAGGGTCCCGAACAAAAGTAAAATCCTATTTTTTTTTAGGGTCCTGAAAAAAAGTAAAATCCTATTTTTTAGGAGGGTCCTGAACAAAAGTAAAATCCCATTTTTCAGGAGGGTCCTGAACAGATAGTAAAATCCCATTTTTCAGGAGGGTCTTGAACAGAAAATAAATCCCATTTTTTAGAAGGGTTCTGAAGAAAAAGTAAATTCTCATTATTCGGGAGGGTTCTGAACTGAAAGTAAAATCCTATTTTTTCAGAAGGGTCCTGAACAAAAGTATAGTCCCATATTTTAGGAGGGTCCTGAACAGAAAGTAAAATCCTATTTTTCAGAAGGGTCCTAAACCAAAAGTAAAATCTCATTTTTTAGGAGGCTCCTGAGCAAAAAGTAAAATCCCATTCTTTAGGAGCGTCCTGAACAGTAGTAAAATCCCACTTTTCAGGAGGGTCCAGAATAGAAAGTAAAATCACATTTTTCAGGGGGGTCCTGAACAGAAAGTTAAATCTTATTTTACAAGAGAGTCCTGGAAAAAAGTAAAATCCCATTTTTTTTTAGGGTCCTGAACAAAAGTAAAATCCCATTTTTTTGGAGGGTCCTGAACAAAAGTAAAATCCGATTTGTCAGGAGGGTCCTGAACAAAACTGAAATCTCATTTTTCAAGATAGTCTTGAACAGAAAATAAAATCTTATTTTTTCAGGTGGGTTCTGAACAAATGTAAAATCCTATTATTTAGGAGGGTCCTGAACAGAAAGTAAAGTCCTATTTTTCAAGAGCGTCGTGAACAGAAAGTAAAATACCATTTTTTAGGAAGGTCCTGAACAGAAAGTAAAGTCCCATTTTTTAGGAGGGTCCTGAATAGAAAGTAAAATCCCATTTTTCAGTAGGGTCCAGAACAGAAAGTAAAGTCCCATTTTTCAAGAAGGTCCTGAACAGAAGTAAAATCCCATTTTTCAGTAGGGTCCAAAACAGAAAGTAAAATCCCATTTTTCAGGAGGGTCCTGAACAGAAAGTAAAATCTCATTTTTCAGGAGGCTCCTGAACAGAAGGTAAAATCCTATTCTTTCGGAGGGTGCTGAACAGAAGTAAAATCCCATTTTTCAGGAGGGTCCTGAATAGAAAGGAAAATCCCATTTTTCAGGTGGTCCTGAACAGATATAAACTCCCATTTTTCAAAAGGGTCCCGAACAAAAGTAAAATCCTATTTTTTTTTAGGGTCCTGAAAAAAAGTAAAATCCTATTTTTTAGGAGGGTCCTGAACAAAAGTAAAATCTCATTTTTCAGGAGGGTCCTGAATAGAAAATAAAATCCCATTTTTAAGGAGGGTCCTGAACAAAAGTAAAATCTTATTTTTCAGGAGGGTCCTGAACAGAAAGTAAAATCCTATTTTTCAAGAGGGTCCTGAAAAGAAAGTAAAATACCATTTTTCAGGAAGGTCCTGAACAGAAAGTAAAGTCCCATTTCTCAGGAGGGTCCTGAACAGAAAGTAAAATCCCATTTTTCAGGAGGGTCCAGAACAGAAAGTAAAATCTCATTTTTCAGGAGGGTCTTGAAAAGAAACTAAAACCCATTTTTCAGTTGGGTTCAGAACAGAAAGTAATATCACATTTTTCAGAGGGTCCTGAGCAGAAAGTAAAATCCCATTTTTCAAGAGAGTCCATAACAGAAGTAAAATCCCATTTTCAGGGGGGTTCTGAATCAAAAGTAAATTATCATTATTCAGGAGGGTACTGAACAGAGAGTAAAATCCTATTTTTCAGGAGGGTCCTGAACAAAATTAAAGTCCCATATTTAAGGATGGTCCTGAATAGAAAGTAAAATCCTATTTTTCAGGAGGGTCCTAAACAAAAAGTAAAATCTCATTTTTAAAGAGGCTCCTGAACAAAAAGTAAAATCCCATTCTCTAGGAGGGTCCTGAAAGAAGTAAAATCCCATTTTTTAGGAGTATCCTATATAGAAAGTAAAATCCCATTTTCTGGAGGGTCCTGAACAGAAAGAAAAATCCAATTTTTCTAGAGGGTCCTGAACAAAACTAAAATCCTATTTTTTTGGAAAGCCCTAAACTAAAGTAAAATCCTATTTTTCAGGAGGGGCCTGAACAAATATAAAATCCCATATTTTAAGATGGTCCTAACAGAAAGTAAAATCCTATTTTTTAGGAGGGTCCTGAACAAAAGTAAAAACCTATTTTTCAGGAGGGTCCTAAACGGAAGTAAAATCCCATTTTTAGGAGGGTACTAAACAAAAGTAAAATTCTATTTTTACAAGGAGGTCCAAAAAAGAAAGTAAAATTCCATTTTTCAGGTGCGTCCTGAACAGAAAGTACAGTCCCATTTTTTAGGAGGATCCTGAACAGAAAGTAAAATCCCATTTTTTAGGATGGTACTGAACAAAACTAAAATCCCATTTTTCAGGAGTGTCCTAAACGAAAGTAAAATCCCATTTTTCAGGAGGGTCCTAAACAGAATGTAAAGTCCCATTTTTCAGGAGGGTCCTGAACATACAGTAAAGTCACATTTTTTATAAGGGTCCTAAGCAGAAAGTAAAATCCCATTTTTCAGGAGGGTCCAGAACAGAAAGTAAAATACCATTTTTCAGGAGGGTTCTGAACAGAAAGTAAAATCCCATTTTTCAGGAGGGTCCGGAACAGAAGTAAAATTCCATTTTTCAGGAGGGTTCTGAAGAAAAATTAAATTCTCATTATTTAGGAGGGTCCTAAGCAGAAAGTAAAATCCAATTTTTCAAGAGGGTCCTGAACGAAAGTAAAGTCCCATTTTTTAGGAGGATCCTAAACAGAAAGTAGAATCCAATTTTTCAGGAGGGTCCTGAACAGAAAGTAAAATCTCATTTTTCAAGAGGCTCCTGAACAGAAGGTAAAATCCTATTCTTTCGGAGGGTCCTGAACAGAAGTAAAATCCCATTTTTCAGGAGGGTTCTGAATAGAAAGTAAAATCCCATTTTTCAGGTGGTCCTGAACAGATATAAACTCCCATTTTTCAAAACGGTCCTGAACAAAAGTCAAATCTCATTTTTCAGGAGGGTCCTGAATAGAAAATAAAATCCCATTTTTCAGGAGGGTCCTGAACAAAAGTAAAATCCTATTTTTCAGGAGGGTCCTGAACAAAAATTAAAATCCCATTTTTCAAGAGGGTCCTGAACAGAGAGTAAAATACCATTTTTCAGGAAGGTCCTGAACAGAAAGTAAAGTCCCATTTTTCAGGAGGGTCCTGAACAGAAAGTAAAATCCCATTTTTCAGGAGGATCCAGAACAGAAAGTAAAATCCCATTTTTCAGGAGGGTCCTGAAAAGAAACTAAAATCCCATTTTTCAGTTGGGTCCAGAACAGAAAGTAATATCACATTTTTCAGAGGGTCCTGAACAGAAAGTAAAATCCCATTTTTCAATAGGGTCCATAACAGAAGTAAAATCCCATTTTTAGGAGGGTTCTGAAGAAAAAGTAAATTATCATTATTCAGGAAGGTACTGAACAGAGAGTAAAATCCTATTTTCAGGAGAGTCCTGAACAAAAGTAAAGTCCCATATTTTAGGATGGTACTGAATTGAAAGTAAAATCCTATTTTTCAGGAGGGTCCTGAAGAGAAAGTAAAATCTCGTTTTTCAGGAGGCTCCTGAACAGAAAGTAAAATCCCATTCTTTAGGAGGGTCCTGAACAGAATGAAATCCCATTTTTTAGGAGTATCCTATATACAAAGTAAAATCCCATTTTCAGGAGGGTCCTGAACAGAATGCAAAATCTAATTTTTCTAGAGGGTCCTGAACAAAAGTAAAATCCTATTTTTTTGGAAAGTCCTAAACTAAAGTAAAATCCTATTTTTCAGGAGGGGCCTGAACAAATGTAAAATCACATATTTTAAGATGGTCCTGAACAGAAAGTAAAATCCTATTTTTTAGGAGGGTCCTGAACAAAAGTAAAAACCTATTTTTCAAGAGGGTCCTGAACGA
The DNA here is from genome assembly GCA_030864215.1 of Capsicum pubescens. NCBI lineage: Eukaryota > Viridiplantae > Streptophyta > Magnoliopsida > Solanales > Solanaceae > Capsicum > Capsicum pubescens. Next base: position 281,681,255 of record CM061542.1, read on the forward strand.
AAGTAAAATCCCATTTTTAGGAGGGTACTAAACAAAAGTAAAATTCTATTTTTTCAAGAAGGTCCGAAACAGAAAGCAAAATTCTATTTTTCAGGTGTGTCCTGAACAGAAAGTACAGTCCCATTTTTTAGGAGGATCCTGAACAGAAAGTAAAATCCCATTTTTTATGATGGTACTAAACAAAAGTAAAATCCCATTTTTCAGGAGAGTCCTAAACGAAAGTAAAATCCCATTTTTCAGGAGGGTCCTGAACAGAAAGTAAAGTCCCATTTTTCAGGAGGGTCCTGAACATACAGTAAAGTCACATTTTTTATAAGGGTCCTAAGCAGAAAGTAAAATCCCATTTTTCAGGAGGGTCCAGAACAGAAAGTAAAATACCATTTTTCAGGAGGGTTCTGAACAGAAAGTAAAATCCCATTTTTCAGGAGGGTCCGGAACAGAAGTAAAATTCTATTTTTCAGGAGGGTTTTTAAGAAAAAGTAAATTCTCATTATTTAGGAGGGTCCTAAACAGAAAGTAAAATCCAATTTTTCAGGAGGGTCCTGAACGAAAGTAAAGTCCCATTTTTTAGGAGGATCCTGAACAGAAAGTAGAATCCAATTTTTCAGGAGGGTCCTGAACAGAAAGTAAAATCTCATTTTTCAGGAGGCTCCTGAACAGAAGGTAAAATCCTATTCTTTCGGAGGGTCCTGGATAGAAGTAAAATCCCATTTTTCAGGAGGGTCCTGAATAGAAAGTAAAATCCCATTTTTCAGGTGGTCCTGAACAGATATAAACTCCCATTTTTCAAAACGGTCCTGAACGAAAGTAAAATACCATTTTTTTGGAGGGTCCTGAACAAAAGTAAAATCCTATTTTTTAGGAGGTCCAAAACAAAAGAAAAATCTCATTTTTCAGGAGGGTCCTGAATAAAAAATAAAATCCCATTTTTCAGGAGGGTCCTGAACAAAAGTAAAATCCTATTTTTCAGGAGGGTCCTGAACAGAAATTAAAATCCCATTTTTCAAGAGGGTCCTGAACAGAAAGTAAAATACCATTTTTCAGGAAGGTCCTGAACAGAAAGTAAAGTCCCATTTTTCAGGATGGTCCTGAACAGAAAGGAAAATTCCATTTTTCAGGAGGGTCCAGAACAGAAAGTAAAATCCCATTTTTCAGGAGGGTCCTGAAAAGAAACTAAAATCCCATTTTTCAGTTGGGTCCAGAACAGAAAGTAATATCACATTTTTCAGAGGGTCCTGAACAGAAAGTAAAATCCTATTTTTCAATAGGGTCCATAACAGAAGTAAAATCCCATTTTAAGGAGGGTTCTGAAGATAAAGTAAATTATCATTATTCAGGAGGGTACTGAACAGAGAGTAAAATCCTATTTTCAGGAGGGTACTGAACAGAAAGTAAAATCTCATTTTTTAGGAGTCTCCTGAACAGAAAGTAAAATCCCATTCTTTAGGAGGGGCCTGAACAGAACTAAAATCCCATTTTTTAGCAGTATCCTATATACAAAGTAAAATCCCATTTTCAGGAGTGTCCTGAACAGAATGCAAAATCTAATTTTTCTAGAGGGTCCTGAACAAAAGTAAAATCCTATTTTTTTGGAAAGTCCTAAACTAAAGTAAAATCCTATTTTTCAGGAGGGGCCTGCACAAAAGTAAAATCCCATATTTTAAGATGGTCCTGAACAGAAAGTAAAATCCTATTTTTTAGGAGGGTTCCTGAACAAAACTTAAATCCTATTTTTCAGGAGGGTCCTGAACGGAAGTAAAATCCCATTTTTAGGAGGGTACTAAACAAAAGTAAAATTCTATTTTTTCAAGGAGGTCCGAAACAGAAAGTAAAATTCCATTTATCAGGTGCGTCCTGAACAGAAAGTACAGTCCAATTTTGTAGGAGAATCCTGAATAGAAAGTAAAATCCCATTTTTTAGGATGGTCCTGAACAAAAGTAAAATCCCATTTTTCAGGAGAGTCCTGAACGAAAGTAAAATCCCATTTTTCAGGAGAGTCCTGAACAGAAAGTAAAGTCCCATTTTTCAGGAGGGTCCTGAACATACAGTAAAGTCACATTTTTTATAAGGGTCCTATGCAGAAAGTAAAATGTCATTTTTCAGGAGGGTCCAGAACAGAAAGTTGAATCCAATTTTTCAGGAGGGTCCTGAACAGAAAGTAAAATCTCATTTTTCAGGAGGCTCCTGAACAGAAGGTAAAATCCTATTCTTTCGGACGGTCCTGAACAGAAGTAAAATCCCATTTTTCAGGAGGGTTCTGAATAGAAAGTAAAATCCCATTTTTAGGTGGTCCTGAACAGATATAAACTCCCATTTTTCAAAACGGTCCTGAACGAAAGTAAAATACCATTTTTTTGGAGGGTCCTGAACAAAAGTAAAATCCTATTTTTTAGGAGGTCCTGAACAAAAGTAAAATCTCATTTTTCAGGAGGGTCCTGAATAGAAAATAAAATCCCATTTTTCAGGAGGGTCCTGAACAAAAGTAAAATCCTATTTTTCAGAAGGGTCCTGAACAAAAATTAAAATCCCATTTTTCAAGAGGGTCCTTAACAGAAAGTAAAATACCATTTTTCAGGAAGGTCCTGAACAGAAAGTAAAGTCCCATTTTTCAGGAGGGTCCTGAACAGAAAGTAAAATCCCATTTTTCAGGAGGCTCCTGAACAGAAGGTAAAATCCTATTCTTTCGGAGGGTCCTGAACAGAAGTAAAATCCCATTTTTCAGGAGGGTCCTGAATAGAAAGTAAAATCCCATTTTTCAGGTGGTCCTGAACAGATATAAACTCCCATTTTTCAAAACGGTCCTGAACGAAAGTAAAATACCATTTTTTTGGAGGGTCCTGAACAAAAGTAAAATCCTATTTTTTAGGAGGTCCAAAACAAAAGAAAAATCTCATTTTTCAGGAGGGTCCTGAATAAAAAATAAAATCCCATTTTTCAGGAGGGTCCTGAACAAAAGTAAAATCCTATTTTTCAGGAGGGTCCTGAACAGAAATTAAAATCCCATTTTTCAAGAGGGTCCTGAACAGAAAGTAAAATACCATTTTTCAGGAAGGTCCTGAACAGAAAGTAAAGTCCCATTTTTCAGGATGGTCCTGAACAGAAAGGAAAATTCCATTTTTCAGGAGGGTCCAGAACAGAAAGTAAAATCCCATTTTTCAGGAGGGTCCTGAAAAGAAACTAAAATCCCATTTTTCAGTTGGGTCCAGAACAGAAAGTAATATCACATTTTTCAGAGGGTCCTGAACAGAAAGTAAAATCCTATTTTTCAATAGGGTCCATAACAGAAGTAAAATCCCATTTTAAGGAGGGTTCTGAAGATAAAGTAAATTATCATTATTCAGGAGGGTACTGAACAGAGAGTAAAATCCTATTTTCAGGAGGGTACTGAACAGAAAGTAAAATCTCATTTTTCAGGAGTCTCCTGAACAGAAAGTAAAATCCCATTCTTTAGGAGGGTCCTGAACAGAACTAAAATCCCATTTTTTAGCAGTATCCTATATACAAAGTAAAATCCCATTTTCAGGAGTGTCCTGAACAGAATGCAAAATCTAATTTTTCTAGAGGGTCCTGAACAAAAGTAAAATCCTATTTTTTTGGAAAGTCCTAAACTAAAGTAAAATCCTATTTTTCAGGAGGGGCCTGAACAAAAGTAAAGTCCCATATTTTCAGGAGGGTTCTGAAGAAAAAGTAAATTATCATTATTCGGGAGGGTACTGAACAGATAGTAAAATCCTATTTTCAGGAGGGTCCTGAACAAAAGTAAAGTCCCATATTTTAGGATGGTAATGAATTGAAAGTAAAATCCTATTTTACAGGAGGGTCCTGAACAGAAAGTAAAATCTCTTTTTTCAGTAGTCTCCTGAACTGAAAGTAAAATCCCATTCTTTAGGAGGGTCCTGAACAGAACTAAAATCCCATTTTTTAGGAGTATCCTATATACAAAGTAAAATCCCATTTTCAGGAGGGTCCTGAAAAGAATGCAAAATCTAATTTTTCTAGAGGGTCCTGAACAAAAGTAAAATCCTATTTTTTTGGAAAGTCCTAAACTAAAGTAAAATCCTATTTTTCAGGAGGGGCCTGAACAAAAGTAAAATCCCATATTTTAAGATGGTCCTGAACAGAAAGTAAAATCCTATTTTTTAGGAGGGTTCCTGAACAAAAGTTAAATCCTATTTTTCAGGAGGGTCCTGAACGGAAGTAAAATCCCATTTTTAGGAGGGTACTAAACAAAAGTAAAATTCTATTTTTTCAAGGAGGTCCGAAACAGAAAGTAAAATTCCATTTATCAGGTGCGTCCTGAACAGAAAGTACAGTCCAATTTTGTAGGAGAATCCTGAATAGAAAGTAAAATCCCATTTTTTAGGATGGTCCTGAACAAAAGTAAAATCCCATTTTTCAGGAGAGTCCTGAACGAAAGTAAAATCCCATTTTTCAGGAGAGTCCTGAACAGAAAGTAAAGTCCCATTTTTCAGGAGGGTCCTGAACATACAGTAAAGTCACATTTTTTATAAGGGTCCTATGCAGAAAGTAAAATGTCATTTTTCAGGAGGGTCCAGAACAGAAAGTTGAATCCAATTTTTCAGGAGGGTCCTGAACAGAAAGTAAAATCTCATTTTTCAGGAGGCTCCTGAACAGAAGGTAAAATCCTATTCTTTCGGACGGTCCTGAACAGAAGTAAAATCCCATTTTTCAGGAGGGTTCTGAATAGAAAGTAAAATCCCATTTTTAGGTGGTCCTGAACAGATATAAACTCCCATTTTTCAAAACGGTCCTGAACGAAAGTAAAATACCATTTTTTTGGAGGGTCCTGAACAAAAGTAAAATCCTATTTTTTAGGAGGTCCTGAACAAAAGTAAAATCTCATTTTTCAGGAGGGTCCTGAATAGAAAATAAAATCCCATTTTTCAGGAGGGTCCTGAACAAAAGTAAAATCCTATTTTTCAGAAGGGTCCTGAACAAAAATTAAAATCCCATTTTTCAAGAGGGTCCTTAACAGAAAGTAAAATACCATTTTTCAGGAAGGTCCTGAACAGAAAGTAAAGTCCCATTTTTCAGGAGGGTCCTGAACAGAAAGTAAAATCCCATTTTTCAGGAGGGTCCAGAACAGAAAGTAAAATCCTATTTTTCAGGAGGGTCCTGAAAAGAAACTAAAATCCCATTTTTCAGTTGGGTCCAGAACAGAAAGTAATATCACATTTTTCAGAGGGTCCTGAACAGAAAGTAAAATCCCATTTTTCAATAGGGTCCATAACAGAAGTAAAATCCCATTTTCATGAGGGTTCTGAAGAAAAAGTAAATTATCATTATTCAGGAAGGTACTGAACAGAGAGTAAAATCCTATTTTCAGGAGGGTCCTGAACAAAAGTAAAGTCTTATATTTTAGGATGGTACTGAATTGAAAGTAAAATCCTATTTTTCAGGAGGGTCCTGAACAGAAAGTAAAATCTCATTTTTCAGGAGGCTCCTGAACAGAAAGTTAAATCCCATTCTTTAGGAGGGTCCTGAACAGTAGTAAAATCCCATTTTTTAGGAGTATCCTATATACAGTAAAATCCCATTTTCAGGAGGTTCCTGAACAGAATGCAAAATCTAATTTTTCTAGAGGGTCCTGAACAAAAGTAAAATCCTATTTTTTTTGAAAGTCCTAAACTAAAGTAAAATCCTATTTTTCAGGAGGGGCCTGAACAAAAGTAAAATCCCATATTTTAAGATGGTCCTGTACAGAAAGTAAAATCCTATTTTTTAGGAGGGTACTGAACAAAAGTAAAAACCTATTTTTTCAAGGAGGTCCGAAACAGAAAGTAAAATTCCATTTTTCAGGTGCGTCCTAAACAGAAAGTACAGTCCCATTTTTTAGGAGGATCCTGAATAGAAAGTAAAATCCCATTTTTTAGGATGGTACTAAACAAAAGTAAAATCCCATTTTTCAGGATAGTCCTAAACAAAAGTAAAATCCCATTTTTTAGGAGGGTCCTGAACAGAAAGTAAAGTCCCATTTTTCAGGAGGGTCCTGAACATACAGTAAAGTTACATTTTTTATAAGGGTCCTAAGAAGAAAGTAAAATACCATTTTTCAGGAGGGTCCAGAACAGAAAGTAAAATACCATTTTTCAGGAGGGTTCTGAACAGAAAGTAAAATCCCATTTTTCAGGAGGGTCCGGAACAGAAGTAAAATTCCATTTTTCAGGAGGGTTCTGAAGAAAAAGTAAATTCTCATTATTTAGGAGGGTCCTAAACAGAATGTAAAATCCAATTTTTCAGGAGGGTCCTGAACGAAAGTAAAGTCCCATTTTTTAGGAGGATCCTGAACAGAAAGTAAAATCCAATTTTTAAGGTGGGTCCTGAACAAAAAGTAAAATCTCATTTTTCAGGAGGCTCCTGAACAGAAGGTAAAATCCTATTCTTTCGGAGGGTCCTGAACAGAAGTAAAATCCCATTTTTCAGGAGGGTCCTGAATAGAAAGTAGAATCCCATTTTTCAGGTGGTCCTTAACAGATATAAACTCCCATTTTTCAAAACGGTCCTGAACGAAAGTAAAATACCATTTTTTTGGAGTGTCCTGAACAAAAGTAAAATCCTATTTTTTAGGAGGTCCTGAACAAAAGTAAAATCTCATTTTTCAGGAGGGTCCTGAATAGAAAATAAAATCCCATTTTTCAGGAGGGTCCTGAACAAAAGTAAAATCCTATTTTTCAGGAGGGTCCTGAACAAAAATTAAAATCCCATTTTTCAAGAGGGTCCTGAACAGAAAGTAAAATACCATTTTTCAGGAAGGTCCTGAACAGAAAGTAAAGTCCAATTTTTCAGGAGGGTACTGAACAGAAAGTAAAATCTCATTTTTCAGGAGTCTCCTGAACAGAAAGTAAAATCCCATTCTTTAGGAGGGTCCTGAACAGAACTAAAATCCCATTTTTTAGCAGTATCCTATATACAAAGTAAAATCCCATTTTCAGGAGTGTCCTGAACAGAATGCAAAATCTAATTTTTCTAGAGGGTCCTGAACAAAAGTAAAATCCTATTTTTTTGGAAAGTCCTAAACTAAAGTAAAATCCTATTTTTCAGGAGGGGCCTGCACAAAAGTAAAATCCCATATTTTAAGATGGTCCTGAACAGAAAGTAAAATCCTATTTTTTAGGAGGGTTCCTGAACAAAACTTAAATCCTATTTTTCAGGAGGGTCCTGAACGGAAGTAAAATCCCATTTTTAGGAGGGTACTAAACAAAAGTAAAATTCTATTTTTTCAAGGAGGTCCGAAACAGAAAGTAAAATTCCATTTATCAGGTGCGTCCTGAACAGAAAGTACAGTCCAATTTTGTAGGAGAATCCTGAATAGAAAGTAAAATCCCATTTTTTAGGATGGTCCTGAACAAAAGTAAAATCCCATTTTTCAGGAGAGTCCTGAACGAAAGTAAAATCCCATTTTTCAGGAGAGTCCTGAACAGAAAGTAAAGTCCCATTTTTCAGGAGGGTCCTGAACATACAGTAAAGTCACATTTTTTATAAGGGTCCTATGCAGAAAGTAAAATGTCATTTTTCAGGAGGGTCCAGAACAGAAAGTTGAATCCAATTTTTCAGGAGGGTCCTGAACAGAAAGTAAAATCTCATTTTTCAGGAGGCTCCTGAACAGAAGGTAAAATCCTATTCTTTCGGACGGTCCTGAACAGAAGTAAAATCCCATTTTTCAGGAGGGTTCTGAATAGAAAGTAAAATCCCATTTTTAGGTGGTCCTGAACAGATATAAACTCCCATTTTTCAAAACGGTCCTGAACGAAAGTAAAATACCATTTTTTTGGAGGGTCCTGAACAAAAGTAAAATCCTATTTTTTAGGAGGTCCTGAACAAAAGTAAAATCTCATTTTTCAGGAGGGTCCTGAATAGAAAATAAAATCCCATTTTTCAGGAGGGTCCTGAACAAAAGTAAAATCCTATTTTTCAGAAGGGTCCTGAACAAAAATTAAAATCCCATTTTTCAAGAGGGTCCTTAACAGAAAGTAAAATACCATTTTTCAGGAAGGTCCTGAACAGAAAGTAAAGTCCCATTTTTCAGGAGGGTCCTGAACAGAAAGTAAAATCCCATTTTTCAGGAGGGTCCAGAACAGAAAGTAAAATCCTATTTTTCAGGAGGGTCCTGAAAAGAAACTAAAATCCCATTTTTCAGTTGGGTCCAGAACAGAAAGTAATATCACATTTTTCAGAGGGTCCTGAACAGAAAGTAAAATCCCATTTTTCAATAGGGTCCATAACAGAAGTAAAATCCCATTTTCATGAGGGTTCTGAAGAAAAAGTAAATTATCATTATTCAGGAAGGTACTGAACAGAGAGTAAAATCCTATTTTCAGGAGGGTCCTGAACAAAAGTAAAGTCTTATATTTTAGGATGGTACTGAATTGAAAGTAAAATCCTATTTTTCAGGAGGGTCCTGAACAGAAAGTAAAATCTCATTTTTCAGGAGGCTCCTGAACAGAAAGTTAAATCCCATTCTTTAGGAGGGTCCTGAACAGTAGTAAAATCCCATTTTTTAGGAGTATCCTATATACAAAGTAAAATCCCATTTTCAGGAGGTTCCTGAACAGAATGCAAAATCTAATTTTTCTAGAGGGTCCTGAACAAAAGTAAAATCCTATTTTTTTTGAAAGTCCTAAACTAAAGTAAAATCCTATTTTTCAGGAGGGGCCTGAACAAAAGTAAAATCCCATATTTTAAGATGGTCCTGTACAGAAAGTAAAATCCTATTTTTTAGGAGGGTACTGAACAAAAGTAAAAACCTATTTTTTCAAGGAGGTCCGAAACAGAAAGTAAAATTCCATTTTTCAGGTGCGTCCTGAACAGAAAGTACAGTCCCATTTTTTAGGAGGATCCTGAATAGAAAGTAAAATCCCATTTTTTAGGATGGTACTAAACAAAAGTAAAATCCCATTTTTCAGGATAGTCCTAAACAAAAGTAAAATCCCATTTTTTAGGAGGGTCCTGAACAGAAAGTAAAGTCCCATTTTTCAGGAGGGTCCTGAACATACAGTAAAGTTACATTTTTTATAAGGGTCCTAAGAAGAAAGTAAAACCCCATTTTTCAGGAGGGTCCAGAACAGAAAGTAAAATACCATTTTTCAGGAGGGTTCTGAACAGAAAGTAAAATCCCATTTTTCAGGAGGGTCCGGAACAGAAGTAAAATTCCATTTTTCAGGAGGGTTCTGAAGAAAAAGTAAATTCTCATTATTTAGGAGGGTCCTAAACAGAATGTAAAATCCAATTTTTCAGGAGGGTCCTGAACGAAAGTAAAGTCCCATTTTTTAGGAGGATCCTGAACAGAAAGTAAAATCCAATTTTTAAGGTGGGTCCTGAACAAAAAGTAAAATCTCATTTTTCAGGAGGCTCCTGAACAGAAGGTAAAATCCTATTCTTTCGGAGGGTCCTGAACAGAAGTAAAATCCCATTTTTCAGGAGGGTCCTGAATAGAAAGTAGAATCCCATTTTTCAGGTGGTCCTTAACAGATATAAACTCCCATTTTTCAAAACGATCCTGAACGAAAGTAAAATACCATTTTTTTGGAGTGTCCTGAACAAAAGTAAAATCCTATTTTTTAGGAGGTCCTGAACAAAAGTAAAATCTCATTTTTCAGGAGGGTCCTGAATAGAAAATAAAATCCCATTTTTCAGGAGGGTCCTGAACAAAAGTAAAATCCTATTTTTCAGGAGGGTCCTGAACAAAAATTAAAATCCCATTTTTCAAGAGGGTCCTGAACAGAAAGTAAAATACCATTTTTCAGGAAGGTCCTGAACAGAAAGTAAAGTCCAATTTTTCAGGAGGGTCCTGAACAGAAAGTAAAATCCCATTTTTCAGGAGGGTCCAGAACAGAAAGTAAAATCCCATTTTTCAGGAGGGTCCTGAAAAGAAACTAAAATCCCATTTTTCAGTTGGGTCCAGAACAGAAAGTAATATCACATTTTTCAGAGGGTCCTGAACAGAAAGTAAAATCCTATTTTTCAAAAGGGTCCATAACAGAAGTAAAATCCCATTTTCAGGAGGGTTCTGAAGAAAAAGTAAATTATCATTATTCGGGAGGGTACTGAACAGATAGTAAAATCCTATTTTCAGGAGGGTCCTGAACAAAAGTAAAGTCCCATATTTTAGGATGGTAATGAATTGAAAGTAAAATCCTATTTTACAGGAGGGTCCTGAACAGAAAGTAAAATCTCTTTTTTCAGTAGTCTCCTGAACTGAAAGTAAAATCCCATTCTTTAGGAGGGTCCTGAACAGAACTAAAATCCCATTTTTTAGGAGTATCCTATATACAAAGTAAAATCCCATTTTCAGGAGGGTCCTGAAAAGAATGCAAAATCTAATTTTTCTAGAGGGTCCTGAACAAAAGTAAAATCCTATTTTTTTGGAAAGTCCTAAACTAAAGTAAAATCCTATTTTTCAGGAGGGGCCTGAACAAAAGTAAAATCCCATATTTTAAGATGGTCCTGAACAGAAAGTAAAATCCTATTTTTTAGGAGGGTACTGAACAAAAGTAAAAACCTATTTTTCAGGAGGGTCCTGAACGAAAGTAAAATCCCATTTTTAGGAGGGTACTAAACAAAAGTAAAATTCTGTTTTTTGAAGGAGGTCCGAAACAGAAAGTAAAATTCCATTTTTCAGGTGCGTCCTGAACAGAAAGTACAGTCCCATTTTTTAGGAGGATCCAGAATAGAAAGTAAAATCCCATTTTTTAGGATGGTCCTGAACAAAAGTAAAATCCGATTTTTCAGGAGAGTCCTGAACGAAAGTAAAATCCCATTTTTCAGGAGGGTCCTGAACAGAAAGTAAAGTCCCATTTTTCAGGAGGGTCCTGAACATACAGTAAAGTCACATTTTTTATAAGGGTCCTAAGCAGAAAGTAAAATCCCATTTTTCAGGAGGGTCCAGAACAGAAAGTAGAATCCAATTTTTCAGGAGGGTCCTGAACAGAAAGTAAAATCTCATTTTTCAGGAGGCTCCTGAACAGAAGGTAAAATCCTATTCTTTCGGACGGTCCTGAACAGAAGTAAAATCCCATTTTTCAGGAGGGTTCTGAATATAAAGTAAAATCCCATTTTTTAGGTGGTCCTGAACAGATATAAACTCCCATTTTTCAAAACGGTCCTGAACGAAAGTAAAATACCATTTTTTTGGAGGGTCCTGAACAAAAGTAAAATCCTATTTTTTAGGAGGTCCTGAACAAAAGTAAAATCTCATTTTTCGGGAGGGTCCTGAATAGAAAATAAAATCCCATTTTTCAGGAGGGTCCTGAACATAAGTAAAATCCTATTTTTCAGGAGGGTCCTGAACAAAAATTAAAATCCCATTTTTCAAGAGGGTCCTGAACAGAAAGTAAAATACCATTTTTCAGGAAGGTCCTAAACAGAAAGTAAAGTCCCATTTTTCAGGAGGGTCCTGAACAGAAAGTAAAATCCCATTTTTCAGGAGGGTCCAGAACAGAAAGTAAAATCCCATTTTTCAGGAGGGTCCTGAAAAGAAACTAAAATCCCATTTTTCAGTTGGGTCCAGAACAGAAAGTAATATCACATTTTTCAGAGGGTCCTGAACAGAAAGTAAAATCCCATTTTTCAATAGGGTCCATAACAGAAGTAAAATCCCATTTTTAGGAGGGTTCTGAAGAAAAAGTAAATTATCATTATTCAGGAAGGTACTGAACAGAGAGTAAAATCCTATTTTCAGGAGGGTCCTGAACAAAAGTAAAGTCCCATATTTTAGGATGGTACTGAATTGAAAGTAAAATCCTATTTTTCAGGAGGGTCCTGAACAGAAAGTAAAATCTCATTTTTCAGGAGGCTCCTGAACAGAAAGTAAAATCCAATTCTTTAGGAGGGTCCTGAACAGAACTAAAATCCCATTTTTTAGGAGTATCCTATATACAAAGTAAAATCCCATTTTCAGGAGGGTCCTGAACAGAATGCAAAATCTATTTTTTCTAGAGGGTCCTGAACAAAAGTAAAATCCTATTTTTTTGGAAAGTCCTAAACTAAAGTAAAATCCTATTTTTCAGGAGGAGCCTGAACAAATGTAAAATCCCATATTTTAAGATGGTCCTGAACAGAAAGTAAAATCCTATTTTTTAGGAGGGTACTGAACAAAAGTAAAAACCTATTTTTCAGGAGGGTCCTGAACGAAAGTAAAATCCCATTTTTAGGAGGGTACTAAACAAAAGTAAAATTCTATTTTTTCAAGGAGGTCCGAAACAGAAAGTAAAATTCCATTTTTCAGGTGCGTCCTGAACAGAAAGTACAGTCCCATTTTTTAGGAGGATCCTGAATAGAAAGTAAAATCCCATTTTTTAGTATGGTACAAAACAAAAGTAAAATCCCATTTTTCAGGAGAGTCCTAAACGAAAGTAAAATCCCATTTTTCAGGAGGGTCCTGAACAGAAAGTAAAGTCCCATTTTTAAGGAGGGTCCTGAACATACAGTAAAGTCACATTTTTTATAAGGGTCCTAAGAAGAAAGTAAAATCCCATTTTTCAGGAGGGTCCAGAACAGAAAGTATAATACCATTTTTCAGGAGGGTTCTGAACAGAAAGTAAAATCCCATTTCTCAGGAGGGTCCGGAACAAAAATTAAAATCCCATTTTTCAAGAGGGTCCTGAACAGAAAGTAAAATACCATTTTTCAGGAAGGTCCTGAACAGAAAGTAAAGTCCAATTTTTCAGGAGGGTACTGAACAGAAAGTAAAATCTCATTTTTCAGGAGTCTCCTGAACAGAAAGTAAAATCCCATTCTTTAGGAGGGTCCTGAACAGAACTAAAATCCCATTTTTTAGCAGTATCCTATATACAAAGTAAAATCCCATTTTCAGGAGTGTCCTGAACAGAATGCAAAATCTAATTTTTCTAGAGGGTCCTGAACAAAAGTAAAATCCTATTTTTTTGGAAAGTCCTAAACTAAAGTAAAATCCTATTTTTCAGGAGGGGCCTGCACAAAAGTAAAATCCCATATTTTAAGATGGTCCTGAACAGAAAGTAAAATCCTATTTTTTAGGAGGGTTCCTGAACAAAACTTAAATCCTATTTTTCAGGAGGGTCCTGAACGGAAGTAAAATCCCATTTTTAGGAGGGTACTAAACAAAAGTAAAATTCTATTTTTTCAAGGAGGTCCGAAACAGAAAGTAAAATTCCATTTATCAGGTGCGTCCTGAACAGAAAGTACAGTCCAATTTTGTAGGAGAATCCTGAATAGAAAGTAAAATCCCATTTTTTAGGATGGTCCTGAACAAAAGTAAAATCCCATTTTTCAGGAGAGTCCTGAACGAAAGTAAAATCCCATTTTTCAGGAGAGTCCTGAACAGAAAGTAAAGTCCCATTTTTCAGGAGGGTCCTGAACATACAGTAAAGTCACATTTTTTATAAGGGTCCTATGCAGAAAGTAAAATGTCATTTTTCAGGAGGGTCCAGAACAGAAAGTTGAATCCAATTTTTCAGGAGGGTCCTGAACAGAAAGTAAAATCTCATTTTTCAGGAGGCTCCTGAACAGAAGGTAAAATCCTATTCTTTCGGACGGTCCTGAACAGAAGTAAAATCCCATTTTTCAGGAGGGTTCTGAATAGAAAGTAAAATCCCATTTTTAGGTGGTCCTGAACAGATATAAACTCCCATTTTTCAAAACGGTCCTGAACGAAAGTAAAATACCATTTTTTTGGAGGGTCCTGAACAAAAGTAAAATCCTATTTTTTAGGAGGTCCTGAACAAAAGTAAAATCTCATTTTTCAGGAGGGTCCTGAATAGAAAATAAAATCCCATTTTTCAGGAGGGTCCTGAACAAAAGTAAAATCCTATTTTTCAGAAGGGTCCTGAACAAAAATTAAAATCCCATTTTTCAAGAGGGTCCTTAACAGAAAGTAAAATACCATTTTTCAGGAAGGTCCTGAACAGAAAGTAAAGTCCCATTTTTCAGGAGGGTCCTGAACAGAAAGTAAAATCCCATTTTTCAGGAGGGTCCAGAACAGAAAGTAAAATCCTATTTTTCAGGAGGGTCCTGAAAAGAAACTAAAATCCCATTTTTCAGTTGGGTCCAGAACAGAAAGTAATATCACATTTTTCAGAGGGTCCTGAACAGAAAGTAAAATCCCATTTTTCAATAGGGTCCATAACAGAAGTAAAATCCCATTTTCATGAGGGTTCTGAAGAAAAAGTAAATTATCATTATTCAGGAAGGTACTGAACAGAGAGTAAAATCCTATTTTCAGGAGGGTCCTGAACAAAAGTAAAGTCTTATATTTTAGGATGGTACTGAATTGAAAGTAAAATCCTATTTTTCAGGAGGGTCCTGAACAGAAAGTAAAATCTCATTTTTCAGGAGGCTCCTGAACAGAAAGTTAAATCCCATTCTTTAGGAGGGTCCTGAACAGTAGTAAAATCCCATTTTTTAGGAGTATCCTATATACAAAGTAAAATCCCATTTTCAGGAGGTTCCTGAACAGAATGCAAAATCTAATTTTTCTAGAGGGTCCTGAACAAAAGTAAAATCCTATTTTTTTTGAAAGTCCTAAACTAAAGTAAAATCCTATTTTTCAGGAGGGGCCTGAACAAAAGTAAAATCCCATATTTTAAGATGGTCCTGTACAGAAAGTAAAATCCTATTTTTTAGGAGGGTACTGAACAAAAGTAAAAACCTATTTTTTCAAGGAGGTCCGAAACAGAAAGTAAAATTCCATTTTTCAGGTGCGTCCTGAACAGAAAGTACAGTCCCATTTTTTAGGAGGATCCTGAATAGAAAGTAAAATCCCATTTTTTAGGATGGTACTAAACAAAAGTAAAATCCCATTTTTCAGGATAGTCCTAAACAAAAGTAAAATCCCATTTTTTAGGAGGGTCCTGAACAGAAAGTAAAGTCCCATTTTTCAGGAGGGTCCTGAACATACAGTAAAGTTACATTTTTTATAAGGGTCCTAAGAAGAAAGTAAAACCCCATTTTTCAGGAGGGTCCAGAACAGAAAGTAAAATACCATTTTTCAGGAGGGTTCTGAACAGAAAGTAAAATCCCATTTTTCAGGAGGGTCCGGAACAGAAGTAAAATTCCATTTTTCAGGAGGGTTCTGAAGAAAAAGTAAATTCTCATTATTTAGGAGGGTCCTAAACAGAATGTAAAATCCAATTTTTCAGGAGGGTCCTGAACGAAAGTAAAGTCCCATTTTTTAGGAGGATCCTGAACAGAAAGTAAAATCCAATTTTTAAGGTGGGTCCTGAACAAAAAGTAAAATCTCATTTTTCAGGAGGCTCCTGAACAGAAGGTAAAATCCTATTCTTTCGGAGGGTCCTGAACAGAAGTAAAATCCCATTTTTCAGGAGGGTCCTGAATAGAAAGTAGAATCCCATTTTTCAGGTGGTCCTTAACAGATATAAACTCCCATTTTTCAAAACGATCCTGAACGAAAGTAAAATACCATTTTTTTGGAGTGTCCTGAACAAAAGTAAAATCCTATTTTTTAGGAGGTCCTGAACAAAAGTAAAATCTCATTTTTCAGGAGGGTCCTGAATAGAAAATAAAATCCCATTTTTCAGGAGGGTCCTGAACAAAAGTAAAATCCTATTTTTCAGGAGGGTCCTGAACAAAAATTAAAATCCCATTTTTCAAGAGGGTCCTGAACAGAAAGTAAAATACCATTTTTCAGGAAGGTCCTGAACAGAAAGTAAAGTCCAATTTTTCAGGAGGGTCCTGAACAGAAAGTAAAATCCCATTTTTCAGGAGGGTCCAGAACAGAAAGTAAAATCCCATTTTTCAGGAGGGTCCTGAAAAGAAACTAAAATCCCATTTTTCAGTTGGGTCCAGAACAGAAAGTAATATCACATTTTTCAGAGGGTCCTGAACAGAAAGTAAAATCCTATTTTTCAAAAGGGTCCATAACAGAAGTAAAATCCCATTTTCAGGAGGGTTCTGAAGAAAAAGTAAATTATCATTATTCGGGAGGGTACTGAACAGATAGTAAAATCCTATTTTCAGGAGGGTCCTGAACAAAAGTAAAGTCCCATATTTTAGGATGGTAATGAATTGAAAGTAAAATCCTATTTTACAGGAGGGTCCTGAACAGAAAGTAAAATCTCTTTTTTCAGTAGTCTCCTGAACTGAAAGTAAAATCCCATTCTTTAGGAGGGTCCTGAACAGAACTAAAATCCCATTTTTTAGGAGTATCCTATATACAAAGTAAAATCCCATTTTCAGGAGGGTCCTGAAAAGAATGCAAAATCTAATTTTTCTAGAGGGTCCTGAACAAAAGTAAAATCCTATTTTTTTGGAAAGTCCTAAACTAAAGTAAAATCCTATTTTTCAGGAGGGGCCTGAACAAAAGTAAAATCCCATATTTTAAGATGGTCCTGAACAGAAAGTAAAATCCTATTTTTTAGGAGGGTACTGAACAAAAGTAAAAACCTATTTTTCAGGAGGGTCCTGAACGAAAGTAAAATCCCATTTTTAGGAGGGTACTAAACAAAAGTAAAATTCTGTTTTTTGAAGGAGGTCCGAAACAGAAAGTAAAATTCCATTTTTCAGGTGCGTCCTGAACAGAAAGTACAGTCCCATTTTTTAGGAGGATCCAGAATAGAAAGTAAAATCCCATTTTTTAGGATGGTCCTGAACAAAAGTAAAATCCGATTTTTCAGGAGAGTCCTGAACGAAAGTAAAATCCCATTTTTCAGGAGGGTCCTGAACAGAAAGTAAAGTCCCATTTTTCAGGAGGGTCCTGAACATACAGTAAAGTCACATTTTTTATAAGGGTCCTAAGCAGAAAGTAAAATCCCATTTTTCAGGAGGGTCCAGAACAGAAAGTAGAATCCAATTTTTCAGGAGGGTCCTGAACAGAAAGTAAAATCTCATTTTTCAGGAGGCTCCTGAACAGAAGGTAAAATCCTATTCTTTCGGACGGTCCTGAACAGAAGTAAAATCCCATTTTTCAGGAGGGTTCTGAATATAAAGTAAAATCCCATTTTTTAGGTGGTCCTGAACAGATATAAACTCCCATTTTTCAAAACGGTCCTGAACGAAAGTAAAATACCATTTTTTTGGAGGGTCCTGAACGAAAGTAAAATCCTATTTTTTAGGAGGTCCTGAACAAAAGTAAAATCTCATTTTTCGGGAGGGTCCTGAATAGAAAATAAAATCCCATTTTTCAGGAGGGTCCTGAACATAAGTAAAATCCTATTTTTCAGGAGGGTCCTGAACAAAAATTAAAATCCCATTTTTCAAGAGGGTCCTGAACAGAAAGTAAAATACCATTTTTCAGGAAGGTCCTAAACAGAAAGTAAAGTCCCATTTTTCAGGAGGGTCCTGAACAGAAAGTAAAATCCCATTTTTCAGGAGGGTCCAGAACAGAAAGTAAAATCCCATTTTTCAGGAGGGTCCTGAAAAGAAACTAAAATCCCATTTTTCAGTTGGGTCCAGAACAGAAAGTAATATCACATTTTTCAGAGGGTCCTGAACAGAAAGTAAAATCCCATTTTTCAATAGGGTCCATAACAGAAGTAAAATCCCATTTTTAGGAGGGTTCTGAAGAAAAAGTAAATTATCATTATTCAGGAAGGTACTGAACAGAGAGTAAAATCCTATTTTCAGGAGGGTCCTGAACAAAAGTAAAGTCCCATATTTTAGGATGGTACTGAATTGAAAGTAAAATCCTATTTTTCAGGAGGGTCCTGAACAGAAAGTAAAATCTCATTTTTCAGGAGGCTCCTGAACAGAAAGTAAAATCCAATTCTTTAGGAGGGTCCTGAACAGAACTAAAATCCCATTTTTTAGGAGTATCCTATATACAAAGTAAAATCCCATTTTCAGGAGGGTCCTGAACAGAATGCAAAATCTATTTTTTCTAGAGGGTCCTGAACAAAAGTAAAATCCTATTTTTTTGGAAAGTCCTAAACTAAAGTAAAATCCTATTTTTCAGGAGGAGCCTGAACAAATGTAAAATCCCATATTTTAAGATGGTCCTGAACAGAAAGTAAAATCCTATTTTTTAGGAGGGTACTGAACAAAAGTAAAAACCTATTTTTCAGGAGGGTCCTGAACGAAAGTAAAATCCCATTTTTAGGAGGGTACTAAACAAAAGTAAAATTCTATTTTTTCAAGGAGGTCCGAAACAGAAAGTAAAATTCCATTTTTCAGGTGCGTCCTGAACAGAAAGTACAGTCCCATTTTTTAGGAGGATCCTGAATAGAAAGTAAAATCCCATTTTTTAGTATGGTACAAAACAAAAGTAAAATCCCATTTTTCAGGAGAGTCCTAAACGAAAGTAAAATCCCAATTTTCAGGAGGGTCCTGAACAGAAAGTAAAGTCCCATTTTTAAGGAGGGTCCTGAACATACAGTAAAGTCACATTTTTTATAAGGGTCCTAAGAAGAAAGTAAAATCCCATTTTTCAGGAGGGTCCAGAACAGAAAGTATAATACCATTTTTCAGGAGGGTTCTGAACAGAAAGTAAAATCCCATTTCTCAGGAGGGTCCGGAACAAAAATTAAAATCCCATTTTTCAAGAGGGTCCTGAACAGAAGGTAAAATCCTATTCTTTCGGAGGGTCCTGAACAGAAGTAAAATCCCATTTTTCAGGAGGGTCCTGAATAGAAAGTAGAATCCCATTTTTCAGGTGGTCCTGAACAGATATAAACTCCCATTTTTCAAAACGGTCCTGAACGAAAGTAAAATACCAATTTTTTGGAGGGTCCTGAACAAAAGTAAAATCCTATTTTTTAGGAGGTCCTGAACAAAAGTAAAATCTCATTTTTCAGGAGGATCCTGAATAGAAAATAAAATCCCATTTTTCAGGAGGGTCCTGAACAAAAGTAAAATCCTATTTTTCAGGAGGGTCCTGAACAAAAATTAAAATCCCATTTTTCAAGAGGGTCCTGAACAGAAAGTAAAATACCATTTTTCAGGAAGGTCCTGAACATAAAGTAAAGTCCCATTTTTCAGGAGGGTCCTGAACAAAAAGTAAAATCCCATTTTTCAGGAGGGTCCAGAACAGAAAGTAAAATCCCATTTTTCAGGAGGGTCCTGAAAAGAAACTAAAATCCCATTTTTCAGTTGGGTCCAGAACAGAAAGTAATATCACATTTTTCAGAGGGTCCTGAACAGAAAGTAAAATCCTATTTTTCAAAAGGGTCCATAACAGAAGTAAAATCCCATTTTCAGGAGGTTTCTGAAGAAAAAGTAAATTATCATTATTCAGGAGGGTACTCAATAGATAGTAAAATACTATTTTCAGGAGGGTCCTGAACAAAAGTAAAGTCCCATATTTTAGGATGGTAATGCATTGAAAGTAAAATCCTATTTTATAGGAGGGTCCTGAACTGAAAGTAAAATCTCATTTTTCAGGAGTCTCCTGAACAGAAAGTAAAATCCCATTCTTTAGGAGGGTCCTGAACAGAACTAAAATCCCATTTTTTAGCAGTATCCTATATACAAAGTAAAATCCCATTTTCAGGAGGGTCCTGAACAGAATGCAAAATCTAATTTTTCTAGAGGGTCCTGAACAAAAGTAAAATCCTATTTTTTTGGAAAGTCCTAAACGAAAGTAAAATCCTATTTTTCAGGAGGGGCCTGAACAAAAGTAAAATCCCATATTTTAAGATGGTCCTGAACAGAAAGTAAAATCCTATTTTTTAGGAGGGTTCCTGAACAAAAGTAAAATCCTATTTTTCAGGAAGGTCCTGAACGGAAGTAAAATCCCATTTTTAGGAGGGTACTAAACAAAAGTAAAATTCTATTTTTTCAAGGAGGTCCGAAACAGAAAGTAAAATTCCATTTTTCAGGTGCGTCCTGAACCGAAAGTACAGTCCAATTTTTTAGGAGGATCCAGAATAGAAAGTAAAATCCCATTTTTTATGATGGTCCTGAACCAAAGTAAAATCCCATTTTTCAGGAGAGTCCTGAACGAAAGTAAAATCCCATTTTTCAGGAGGGTCCTGAACAGAAAGTAAAGTCCCATTTTTCAGGAGGGTCCTGAACATACAGTAAAGTCACATTTTTTATAAGGGTCCTAAGCAGAAAGTAAAATCCCATTTTTCAGGAGGGTCCAGAACAAAAAGTAGAATCCAATTTTTCAGGAGGGTCCTGAACAGAAAGTAAAATCTCATTTTTCAGGAGGCTCCTGAACAGAAGGTAAAATCCTATTCTTTCGGACGGTCCTGAACAGAAGTAAAATCCCATTTTTCAGGAGGGTTCTGAATACGAAGTAAAATCCCATTTTTTAGGTGGTCCTGAACAGATATAAACTCCCATTTTTCAAAATGGTCCTGAACGAAAGTAAAATACCATTTTTTTGGAGGGTCCTGAACAAAAGTAAAATCCTATTTTTTAGGAGGTCCTGAACAAAAGTAAAATCTCATTTTTCAGGAGGGTCCTGAATAGAAAATAAAATCCCATTTTTCAGGAGGGTCCTGAACAAAAGTAAAATCCTATTTTTCAGGAGGGTCCTGAACAAAAATTAAAATCCCATTTTTCAAGAGGGTCCTGAACAGAAAGTAAAATACCATTTTTCAGGAAGGTCCTGAACAGAAAGTAAAGTCCCATTTTTCAGGAGGGTCCTGAACAGAAAGTAAAATCCCATTTTTCAGGAGGGTCCAGAACAGAAAGTAAAATCCCATTTTTCAGGAGGGTCCTGAAAAGAAACTAAAATCCCATTTTTCAGTTGGGTCCAGAACAGAAAGTAATATCACATTTTTCAGAGGGTCCTGAACAGAAAGTAAAATCCTATTTTTCAATAGGGTCCATAACTGAAGTAAAATCCCATTTTCAGGAGGGTTCTGAAGAAAAAGTAAATTATCATTATTCCGGAGGGTACTGAACAGATAGTAAAATCCTATTTTCAGGAAGGGCCCTGAACATACAGTAAAGTCACATTTTTTATAAGGGTCCTAAGCAGAAAGTAAAATCCCATTTTTCAGGAGGGTCCAGAACAGAAAGTAAAATACCATTTTTCAGGAGGGTTCTGAACAGAAAGTAAAATCCCATTTTTCAGGAGGGTCCGGAACAGAAGTAAAATTCCATTTTTCAGGAGGGTTTTGAAGAAAAAGTAAATTCTCATTATTTAGGAGGGTCCTAAACAGAAAGTAAAATCCAATTTTTCAGGAGGGTCCTGAACGAAAGTAAAGTCCCATTTTTTAGGAGGATCCTGAACAGAAAGTAGAATCCAATTTTTTAGGAGGGTCCTGAACAGAAAGTAAAATCTCATTTTTCAGGAGGCTCCTGAACAGAAGGTAAAATCCTATTCTTTCGGAGGGTCCTGAACAGAAGTAAAATCCCATTTTTCAGGAGGGTCCTGAATAGAAAGTAAAATCCCATTATTCAGGTGGTCCTGAACAGATATAAACTCTCATTTTTCAAAAGGGTCCTGAACGAAAGTAAAATCCCATTTTTTTGAGGGTCTTGAACAAAAGTAAAATCCTATTTTTTAGGAGGTCCTGAACAAAAGTAAAATCTCATTTTTCAGAAAGGTCCTGAATAGAAAATAAAATCCCATTTTTCAGGAGGG
Organism: Capsicum pubescens; assembly: GCA_030864215.1. NCBI lineage: Eukaryota > Viridiplantae > Streptophyta > Magnoliopsida > Solanales > Solanaceae > Capsicum > Capsicum pubescens. The sequence continues at coordinate 281,702,743 of CM061542.1, forward strand.
TCCTGAACAAAAGTAAAATCCTATTTTTCAGGTGGGTCCTGAACAGAAAGTAAAATGCCTTTTTTTAGGAAGGTCCTGAATAGAAAGTAAAGTCCCATTTTTCAGGAGGGTCCTGAACATAAAATAAAATCCCATTTTTCAGGAGGGTCCAGAACAGAAAGTAAATTCTCATTTTTCAGGAGGGTCCTAGACAGAAAGTAAATACCATTTTTCAAGAAGGTCCATAACAGAATAAAATCCCATTTTCAGGTGGGTTCTGAAGAAAAAGTAAATACTCATTATTCAGTAGGGTACTGAACATAAAGTAAAATCCTATTTTTCAGGAGGGTCCTGAACAAAAGTAAAGTCCCATTTTTTAAGGGGGTCCTGAACAGAAAGTAAAATCCTACTATTCAGGAGGTTCCTGAACAGAAAGTAAAATCTCATTTTTCAGGAGGTTCCTGAACAGAAAGTAAAATCCCAATCTTTAGGAGGTTCCTGTGCAGAAGTAAAATCCCATTTTTAGGAGTGTCCTATATAGGAAGTAAAATCCCATTTTCAAGATGGTCCTGAATAGAAAGCAAAATCCCATTTTTCTTGAGGGTCCTGAACAAAAGTAAAATCCTATTTTTTTAGAGGGTCCTAAACTAAAGTAAAATCCTATTTTTCAGGAGGGTCCTGAAAAAATGTAAAATCCCATTTTTCTGGAGGGTCCTGAACAGAAGTAAAATCCCATTTTTCAGGATGGTCATAAACAGAAAGTAAATTCCCATTCTTTAGGAGGGTCCTGAACAGAAGTAAAATCCCACTTTTCAGGAGGGTCCTGAATAGAAAGTAAAATCCTATTTTTCAGGAGGGTCCTGAACAGAAAGTTAAATCCTATTTTACAAGAGAGTTCTGAACAAAAGTACAATCCCATTTTTTTGGAGGGTCCTGAACAAAAGTATAATCCCATTTATTTGGAGGGTCCTGAACAAATGTAAAACCCTATTTTTCAGGAGGGTCCTGAACAAAACTAAAATCTCATTTTTCAAGATAGTCCTGAACAGAAAATAAAATCTCATTTTTTCAGGAGGGTTCTGAACAAAAGTAAAATCCTATTATTCAGGAGGTCCTGAACAGAAAGTAAAGTCCTATTTTTCAAGAGCGTCCTGAACAGAAAGTAAAATACCATTTTTCAGGAAGGTCCTGAACAGAATATAAAGTCCCATTTTTCAGGAGGGTCCTGAACAGAAAGTAAAATCCCATTTTTCAGTAAGATCCAGAACAGAAAGTAAAATCATATTTTTCAGAGGGTCTTGAACAGAAAGTAAAATCCCATTTTTCAGGAGGATCCATAAACGAAGTAAAATCCTATTTTTCAAGAGGGTTCTGAAGAAAAAGTAAATTGTCATTATTCAGAAGGATCCTAAAAAGAAATTAAAATCCTATTTTTCAGGAGGGTCCTAAACAAAAGAAAAGTCCCATATTTAGGGAGGGTCCTGAACAAAAAGTAAAATCCTATTTTTTTGGAGGGTTCTGAACAGTAAGTAAAATCTCCTTTTACAGGAGGCTCCTGAACAGAAAGTAAAATCCAATTCTTTAGGAGGGTCCTGAAAAGAAGTAAAATCCCACTTTTCAGTAGGGTCCTAAATAGAAAGTAAAATCCCATTTTTCAGGAGGGTCCTGAACAGAATGTAAAATCCTATTTTACAAGAGAGTCCTGAACAAAAGTAAAATCCCATTTTTTTGGAGGGTCCTAAACAAAAGTAAAATCCTTTTTTTCAGGAGGGTCCTGAACAAAACTAAAATCTCATTTTTTCAGGATGGTCCTGAACAGAAAATAAAATCTCATTTTTTAAGGAGGGTTCTGAACAAAAGTAAAATCCAATTTTTCAGGAGGGTCCTGAACAGAAAGTAAACTCCTATTTTTCAAGTGGGTCCTGAACAGAAAGTAAAATCTCATTTTTCAGGAGGCTCTTGAACAGAAAGTAAAATCCCATTCTTTAGGAGGGTCCTGTACAGAAGTAAAATCCCATTTTTTAGGAGTATCCTATATAGAAATTAAAATCCCATTTTCAGGAGAGTCCGGAACAGAAAGAAAAATCCCATTTTTCTAGAGGGTCCTGAACAAAAGTAAAATCCTATTTTTTTGGAGGGTCATAAACTAAAGTAAAATCCTATTTTTCAGAAGGGGCCTGAACAAAAGTAAAATCCCATATTTTAAGATGGTCCTGAACAGAAAGTAAAATCCTTTTTTTTAGGAAGGTCCTGAACAAAAGTAAAATCCTATTTTTCAGGAGGGTCCTGAACGGAAGTAAAATCTCATTTTTAGGAGGGTCCTAAACAAAAGTAAAATTCTATTGTTTTCAAGGAGGTCCGAAACAGAAAGAAAAATTCCATTTTTCAGGTGCGTCCTGAACATAAAGTAATGTTCGATTTTTTAGGAAGGTCCTGAACAGAAAGTAAAATCCCATTTTGTAGATGGTCCTGAACAAAAGTAAAATCCCATTTTTCAGGAGAGTCATGAACGAAAGTAAAATCCCATATTTCAAGTGGGTCCTGAACAGAAAGTAAAGTCTAATTTTACAGGAGGGTCCTGAACATAAAGTAAAGTCACATTTTTTATAAGGGTCCTAAACAGAAAGTAAAATCCCATTTTTCAGGAGGGTCCAGAACAAAAAGTAAAATCCCATTTTTCAGGAGGGTTCTGAACAAAAAGTAAAATCCCATTTTTCAGGAGGGTCCAGAACAGAAGTAAAATTCCATTTTTCAGGAGGGTTCTGAAGAAAAAGTAAATTCTCAATATTCAGGAGGGTCCTAAAAAGTAAGTAAAATCCAATTTTTCGGGAGGGTCCTAAATGAAAGTAAAGTCCCATTTTTTAAGAGGGTCCTGAATAGAAAGTAGAATCCAATTTTTCAGGAGGGTCCTGAACAGAAAGTAAAATCTTATTTTTCAGGAGGCTCCTAAACAAAAGGTAAAATCCTATTCTTTCGGAGGGTCCTGAACAGAAGTAAAATCCCATTTTTCAGGAGGGTCCTGAATAGAAAGTAAAATCCCATTTTTCAGGTGGTCCTGAACAGATATAAACTCCCATTTTTCAAGAGGGTCCTGAACGAAAATAAAATCCCATTTTTTGGAAGGTCCTGAACAAAAGTAAAATCCTTTTTTGTAAAAGGTCCTGAACAAAAGTAAAATCTCATTTTTCAGGAAGGTCCTGAACAGAAAACAAAATCCCATTTTTCAGAAGGGACCTGAGCAAAAGTAAAATCCTATTTTTTAGGAGGGTCTTGAACAGAAAGTAAAATACCATTTTTCAGGAAGGTCCTGAACAGAAATTACAGTCCCATTTTTTAGGAGGGTCCTGAACAGCAAATAAAATCGCATTTTTCTGGAGGGTCAAGAACAGAAAGTAAAATCTCATTTTTCAGGAGGGTCCTGAACAGAAAGTAAATCCCATTTTTCAAGAGGGTCCATAACAGAAGTAAAATCCCATTTTCAGGAGGGTTCTGAAGAAAAAGTAAATTCTCATTATTCAGGAGGGTACTGAACAGAAAGTAAAATCATATTTTTCAGGAGGGTCCTGAACAAAATTAAAGTCCCATTTTTTAGGGGGGTCCTGAACAGAAAGTAAAATACTATTTTTCAGGAGGGTCCTGAACAGAAAGTAAAATCTCATTTTTCAGGAGGCTGTTGAACAGAAAGTAAAATCCCATTCTTTAGGAAGGTCCTGTACAGAAGTAAAATCCCATTTTTTAGGAGTGTCCTATATAGGAAGTAAAATCCCATTTTCAGGAGGGTCCTGAATAGAAAGCAAAATCCCATTTTTCTAGAGGGTCCTGAACAAAAGTAAAATCCCATTTTTTGGGAGGGTCCTAAACTAAAGTAAAATTCTATTTTTCAGGATGGTCCTGAAAAAATGTAACATCCCATTTTTCAGGATGGTCCTGAACAAAAAGTAAAATTGCATTTTTCAGGATGGTCCTGATAGAAGATAAATCCCATTTTTTTGGAGGGTTCTGAAGAAAAAGTAAATTCTCATTATTCAGGAGGGTTCTGAACAGAAAGTAAAATCCTATTTTTCAGGAGGGTCCTGAACAGAAAGTAAAATCTCATTTTTTAGGAGGCTCTTGAACAGAAAGTAAAGTCCCATTATTTAGGAGGGTCCTGAACAGAAGTAAAATCCCACTTTTCAGGAGGGTCCTGAATAGAAAGTAAAATCCTAATTTTCAGGAGGGTCCTGAACAGAAAGTTAAATCCTATTTTACAAGAGAGTCCTGAAAAAAAGTAAAATCCCATTTTTTTGGAGGGTCGGTCCTAAACAAAAGTAAAATCCTATTTTTCTGAAGGGTCCTGAACAAAACTAAAATCTCATTTTTCAGGATGGTCCTGAACATAAAATAAAATTTCATTTCTTCAGGAGGGTTTTGAAAAAAAGTAAAATCCTATTTTTCAGGAGGGTCCTGAACAGAAAGTAAACTCATATTTTTCAAGAGTTTCCTGAACAGAAATTAAAATACCATTTTTCAGAAAGGTCCTGAACAGAAAGTAAAGTCCTATTTTTCAGGAGAGTCCTGAACAGAAAGTAAAATCCCATATTTCAGTAGGATCCAGAACCGACAGTAAAATCACATTTTTCAGAGGGTCCTGAACAGAAAGTAAAATCCCATTTTTAGGAGGGTCCATAATCGAAGTAAAATCCTATTTTTCAAGAAGGTTCTGAAGAAAAAGTAAATTCTCATTATACAGGAGGATCCTGAAAAAAAAGTAAAATCTTATTTTTCAGGAGGGTCCTGAACAAAAGTAAAGTCCGATATTTTAGGAGGGTCCTGAACAGAAAGTAAAATCCTATTTTTCAAAAGAATCCTGAACAGAAAGTAAAATCTCATTTTTCAGAAGGCTCCTGAATAGAAAGTAAAATCCCATTCTTTAGGAGGGTCCTGAATAAAAGTAAAATCCCACTTTTCAGGAGGGTCCTAAATAGAAATTAAAATCCCATTTTTCCGGAGGGTCCTGAACAGAAAGTTAAATTCTATTTTACAAGAGATTCCTGAACAAAACTAAAATCCCATTTTTTTGGAGGGTCCTGAACAGAAAGTAAACTCCTATTTTTCAAGAGGGTCCTGAACAGAAAGTAAAATACCATTTTTCAGGAAGGTCCGGAACAGAAAGTAAAGTCCCATTTTTCAGGAGGGTCCTGAACAGAAAGTAAAATCCCATTTTTCAGTAGGGTCCAGAACGAAAGTAAAATCACATTTTTCAGAAGGTCCTGAACAGGAAGTAAAATCCCATTTTAGGAGGGTCCATAAACAAAGTAAAATCCTATTTTTCGGAGGGTCCTAAACAAAAGTGAAGTCCCATATTTTAGGAGGGTCCTGAACAAAAAGTAAAATCCTATTTTTCAAGAGGGTCCTGAACAGAAAGTGAAATATCATTTTTCATAAGGCTCCTGAACAGAATGTAAAATCCCATTCTTTCGGAGGGTCCTGAACAGAAGTAAAATCCCACTTTTCAGGAGGGTCCTGAATAGAAAGTAAAATCCCATTTTTCAGGATGGTCCTGAACAGAAAGTTAAATCCTATTTTACAAGAGAGTCCTGAACAAAAGTAAAATCTCATTTTTTTGGAGCGTCCTGAACAAAATTAAAATCTTATTTTTCAGGATGGTCCTGAACAGAAACTAAAATCTCATTTTTTCAGGAGGGTTTTGAACAAATATAAAATCCTATTTTTCAGGAGAGTCCTGAACAGAAAGTAAACTCCTATTTTTCAAAAGGGTCCTGAAAAGAAAGTAATATATCATTTTTCAGGAAGGTCCTGAATAGAAAGTAAAGTCCCATTTTTCAGGGGGGTCCTGAACAGAAAGTAAAATCCCATTTTTCAGTAGGGTCCAGAACAGAAAGTAAAATCACATTTTTCAGAGGGTCCTGAACAGAAAGTAAAATCCCATTTTTCAGGAAGGTCCATAAACGAAGTAAAATCCTATTTTTCAAGAGGGTTCTGAAGAAAAAGTAAATTCTCATTATTCAGGAGGGTACTGAACAGAAAGTAAAATCCTATTTTTCAGGAGGGTCCTGAACAAAATTAAAGTCCCATTTTTTAGGGTGGCCTGAACAGAAAGTAAAATCCTTTTTTTCCGGAGGGTCCTGAACAGAAAGTAAAATCTCATTTTTCAGGGGTCTCTTGAACAGAAAGTACAATCCCATTCTTTAGGAGGGTCCTGTGCAGAAGTAAAATCCAATTTTTTAGGAGTGTCCTATATAGGAAGTAAAATCCCATTTTCAGGAGGGTCCTGAATAGAAAGCAAAATCCCATTTTTCTAGAGGGTACTGAACAAAAGTAAAATCCCATTTTTTTGGAGGGTCCTAAACTAAAGTAAAATTCTATTTTTCAGGAGGGTCCTGAAAAAATGTAACATCCCATTTTTCAGGAGGGTCCTAAATAAAAAGTAAAATTGCATTTTTCAGGATGGTCCTGAATAGAAGATAAATCCCATTTTTTTGGAGGGTTCTGAAGAAAAAGTAAATTCTTATTATTCAGGTGGATTCTGAAAAGGAAGTAAAATCCTATTTTTCAGGAGGGTCCTGAACAGAAAGTAAAATCTCATTTTTTAGGAGGCTCTTGAACAGAAAGTAAAGTCCCATTATTTATGAGGGTCCTGAACAGAAGTAAAATCCCACTTTTCAGGAGGGTCCTGAATAGATAGTAAAATCCTAATTTTCAGGAGGGTCCTGAACAGAAAGTTAAATCCTATTTTACAAGAGAGTTCTGAACAAAAGTAAAATCCCATTTTTTTGGAGGGTCCTGAACAAAAGCAAAATCCTATTTTTCATAAGGGTGTTGAACAAAACTAAAATCTCATTTTAGAGGATGGTCCTGAACAGAAAATAAAATTTCACTTTTTTCAGGAGGGTTTTGAAAAAAAGTAAAATCCTATTTTTCAGGAGGGTCCTGAACAGAAAGTAAACTCCTATTTTTCAAGAGTGTCCTGAACAGAAAGTAAAATACCATTTTTCAGAAAGGTCCTGAACAGAAAGTAAAGTCCTATTTTTCAGGAGAGTCCTGAACAGAAAGTAAAATCCCATATTTCAGTAGGATCAAGAACCGAAAGTAAAATCATATTTTTCAGAGGGTCCTGAACAGAAAGTAAAATCCCATTTTTCAGGAGGGTCCATAATCGAAGTAAAATCCTATTTTTCAAGAAGGTTCTGAAGAAAAAGTAAATTCTCATTATACAAGAGGATCCTGAAAAGAAAGTACAATCCTATTTTTCAGGAGGATCCTGAACAAAAGTAAAGTCCAATATTTTAGGAGGGTCCTGAACAGAAAGTAAAATCCTATTTTTCAAAAGGGTCCTGAACAGAAAGTAAAATCTCATTTTTCAGAAGGCTCCTGAACAGAAAGTAAAATCCCATTATTTAGGAGAGTCCTGAATAGAAGTAAAATCCCACTTTTCAGGAGGGTCCTGAATAGAAAGTAAAATCCCATTTTTCAGGAGGGTCCTGAACAGAAAGTTAAATTCTATTTTACAAGAGAGTCCTGAACAAAAGTAAAATCCCATTTTTTTGGAGGGTCCTGAACAAAAAGTAAACTCCTATTTTTCAAGAGGGTCCTGAACGTAAAGTAAAATACCATTTTTCAGGAAGGTCCTGAACAGAAAGTAAAGTCCAATTTTTCAGGAGGGTCCTGAACAGAAAGTAAAATCCCATTTTTCAGTAGGGTCCAGAACAGAAAGTAAAATCACATTTTTCAGAAGGTCCTGAACAGAAAGTAAAATCCCATTTTTCAGGAGGGTCCATAAACAAAGTTAAATCCTATTTTTCAAGAGGGTTCTGAAGAAAAAGTAAATTCTCATTATTCAGGAGGATCGTGAACAGAAAGTAAAATCCTATTTTTCAGGAGGGTCCTGAACAAAAGTAAAGTCCCATATTTTAGGAGGGTCCTGAACAGAAAGTAAAATCCTATTTTTCAGGAAGGTCCTGAACAGTAAGTAAAATCTCATTTTTCATAAGGCTCTTGAACAGAACGTAAAATCCCATTCTTTCGGAGGGTCCTGAACAGAAGTAAAATCCCACTTTTCAGGAGGGTCCTGAATAGAAAGTAAAATCCCATTTTTCAGGATGATCCTGAACAGAAAGTTAAATCCTATTTTACAAGAGAGTCCTGAACAAAAGTAAAATCTCATTTTTTTGGAGGGTTCTGAGCAAAACTAAAATCTCATTTTTGAGGATGATCCTGAACAAAAAATAAAATCTCATTTTTTAAGGAGGGTTCTGAACAAATGTAAAATCCTATTTTTCAGGAGAGTCCTGAACAGAAAGTAAACTCCTATTTTTCAAGAGGGTCCTGAAAAGAAAGTAAAATACCATTTTTCCGGAAGGTCCTGAACAGAAAGTAAAGTCCCATTGTTTAGGGGGGTCCTGAACAGAAAGTAAAATCCCATTTTTCAGTAGGGTCCAGAATAGAAAGTAAAATCACATTTTTCAGAGGGTCCTGAACAGAAAGTAAAATCCCATTTTTCAGGAGGGTCCATAAACGAAGTAAAATCCTATTTTTCAAGAGGGTTCTGAAGAAAAAGTAAATTCTCATTATTCAGGAGGATCCTGAACAGAAAGTGAAATCCTATTTTTCAGGAGGGTCCTGAACAAAAGTAAAGTCCCATATTTTAGGATGGTCCTAAACAGAAAGTAAAATCCTATTTTTCAGGAGGGTCCTGAACAGAAAGTAAAATCTCATTTTTCAGGAGGCTCCTGAACAGAAAGTAAAATCCCATTCTTTAGGAGGGTGCTGAACCGAAGTAAAATCCCATTTTTCAGGAGGGTCCTGAATAGAAAGTAAAATCCCATTTTTCAGGTGGTCCTGATCAGATATAAACTCCCATTTTTAAAGAGGGTCCTTAACAAAAGTAAAATCCCATTTTTTTGGAAGGTCCTGAACAAAAGTAAAATCCTATTTTTTTGGAGGGTCTTGAACTAAAGTAAAATCTCTATTTTCAGGAGGGTCCTGAACAGAAAATAAAATCCCATTTTTAACGAGGGTCCTGAACAAAAGAATAATCCTATTTTTCAGGAGGGTCCTGAACAGAAAGTAAAATACTATTTTTCAAGAGGGTCCTGAACAGAAAGTAAAATACCATTTTTCAGGAAGGTCCTGAACAGAACGTAAAATCCTATTTTTCAGATGGGTCTAGAACAGACAGTAAAATTCTATTTTTCAGGAAGGTCCTGAACAGAAAGAAAAGTCCCATTTTTCAGGAGGGTCCTGAACAGAAAGTAATATCCCATTTTCAGTAGGGTCCAGAACAGAAAGTAAAATCACATTTTTCAGAGGGTCCTGAACAGAAAGTAAAATCCTATTTTTCAGGAGGGTACATAAACGAAGTAAAGTCTTATTTTTCAAGAGGGTTCTGAATAAAAATTAAATTCTCATATTCAGGAGGATCCTGAACAGAAAGTGAAATCCTATTTTTCAGGAGTGTCCTGAACAAAAGTAAAGTCCCATATTTTAGGATGGTCCTGAACAGAAAGTAAAATCCTATTTTTTAGGAGTGTCCTGAACAGAAAGTAAAATCTCATTTTTCCGGGGGCTCCTGAACAGAAAGTAAAATCCCATTCTTTAGGAGGGTCCTGAACCGAAGTAAAATCCCATTTTTCAGGAAGGTCCTGAATAGAAAGTAAAATCCCATTTTTCAGGTGGTCCTGATTAGAAATAAACTCCCATTTTTCAAGAGGGTCCTTAACAAATATAAAATCCCATTTTTTTGGAGGGTCCTGAACGAAAGTAAAATCCTATTCTTTAGGAGGGTCCTGAACAAAAGTAAAATCTCTATTTTCTGGAGGGTCCTGAACAGAAAATAAAATCTCATTTTTTAGGAGGGTCCTGAACAAAAGTAAAATCCTATTTTTCAGGAGGGTCCAGAATAGAAAGTAAAATCCTATTTTTTAAGAGGGTCCTGAACAGAAAGTTAAATACCATTTTTCAGGAGGGTCCTGAACAGAAAGTAAAATCCTATTTTTCAGGAGGGTCCCGAACAGAAAGTAAAATCCTATTTTTCAAAAGGGTCCTGAACAGAAAGTAAAATACCATTTTTCAGGAGGGTCCTGAACAGAAAAAAAAAATCCTATTTTTCAGGTGGTTCCAGAACAGACTGTAAAATCCCATTTTTCAGAAGGGTCCTGAACAGAAAGTAAATCCCATTTTTCAAAAGGGTCCATAACAGAAGTAAAATCACAATTTCAAGAGGGTTCTGAAGAAAAAGTGAATTCTCATTATTCAGGAGGATACTGAACAGAAAGTAAAATCCTATTTTTCAGGAGGGTCCTGAACAAAAGTAAAGTTCTATGTTTTAGGGGGGTCCTGAACAGAAAGTAAAATCCTATTTTTTCAGGAGGGTCCTGAACAGAAAGTAAAATCTCATTTTTCAGGAGGGTCCTGAACAGAAAGCAAAATCCCATTTTTCTAGAGGGTCCTGAACAAAAGTAAAATCCCATTTCTTTCTAGGGTCCAAAACTAAAGTAAAATCCTATTATTCAGGAGGGTCCTGAAAAAATATAAAATTCCATTTTTCAGGAGGGTCCTGAACAGAAAGTAAAATCCCATTTTTCAGGAGGGTCCTGAACAAAAGTAAAATCCCATATTTCAAAATGGTCCTTAACAGAAAGTAAAATCCCATTTTTTAGGTGGGTCCTGAACAAAAGTAAAATCCTATTTTTTAGGAGGGTCCTGAATGGAAGTAAAATCCCATTTTCAGTAGGGTCCTGAACAATACTAAAATTCTATTTTTCAGGAAGGTACGGAACAAAAAGTAAAATTCCATTTTTCAGGAGCGTCCTGAACAGAAAGTAAAGTCCCATTTTTTAGGAGGGTCCTGAACAGAAAGTAAAATCCCATTTTTCAAGATGGCCCTGAACAAAAGTAAAATCCAATTTTTCAATAGGATCCTGAACAGAAAGTAAAATCCCATTTTTCAAGAGGGACCTGAACAGAAAGTGAAATACTATTTTTCAGGAAGGTCCTGAACAAAAAGTAAAATCCCATTTTTCTAGAGGGTCTTGAACAGAAAGTGAAATACCATTTTTCAGGAAGGTCCTAAACCGAAAGTAAAATCCTATTTTGAGGAGGGTCCTGAACAAAAAGTAAAATCCCATTTTTCAGGAGGGACTTGTGCAGAAAGTAAAATCTTATTTTTCAGGAGGGTCGTGAACAGAAGTAAAATCCCATTTTTCAGGAGAGGCCTGAACAAAAGTAAAATCCCATATTTTAAGATGGTCCTGAAAAGAAAGTAAAATCCCATTTTTTAGGAGGGTCCTGAACAAAAGTAAAATCCTATTTCTCAGGAGGGTCCTGAACGGATGTAAAATCCCATTTTTAGGAGGGTCCTGAACAAAAGTAAAATTCTATTTTTAAGGAAGGTCCGACACAGAAAGTAAAATTCAATTTTTCAGGTGCGTCCTGAACAGAAAGATAAGTCCCATTTTTTAGGAGTATCATATATCGAAAGTAAAATCCCATTTTCAGGAGGGTCCTGAATAGAAAGCAAAATCACATTTTTCTAGAGGGTCCTGAACAAAAGTAAAATCCCATTTTTTTGGAGGGTCCTAAACTAAAGTAAAATCTTATTTTTCAGGAGGGTCTTGAAAATATGTAAAATCCCATTTTTCAGAAGGATCCTGAACATATAGCAATATCCCATTTTTCAGGAGGGTCCTGAACAGAAAGTAAAATCTCATTTTTCAAGAGGGTCCTGAACAGAAAGTGAAATTCCATTTTTCAGGAAGGTCCTAAACAGAAAGTAAAATCCCATTTTTGAGGAGGGTCCTAAACAGAAAGTAAAATCCTATTTTGCAGGAGGGTCTTGTACAGAAAGTAAAATCCCACTTTTTAAGTGGGTCCTCAATAGAAAGTAAAATATTATTTTTCAGAAGGGTCCTTAACAGAAGTAAAATCCCATTTTTCAGGAGGGGCCTGAACAAAAGGAAAATCTCATATTTATGGTTCTGAACAGAAAGTAAAATCCCATTTTTAATGAGGGTCCTGAACAAAAGTAAAATCCTATTTTTAGAAGGGTCCTGAACGTAAGTAAAATCCCATTTTCAGTAGGGTCCAGAACAAAATTAAAATTCTATTTTTCAGGAAGGTCCGGAACAGAAAATAAATTCCATTTTTCAGGAGCGTCCTGAAAAGAAAGTAAAGTCCCATTTTTTAGGAGAGTCCTGAACAAAAAGTAAAATCCCATTTTTCAGGAAGGTCCTGAACAAAAGTAAAATCCTATTTTTTCGGAGGGTCCTGAGCAGAAAGTAAAATCCCATTTTTATAGAGGGTCCTGAACAGAGAGTGAAATACCATTTTTCAGGAAGGTCCTGAACAGAAAGTAAAATCCCATTTTTCAACAGGGTCTTGAACAGAAAGTGAAATACCATTTTTCAGGAAGGTCCTAAACGAAAAGTAAAATCCCATTTTTAGGAGGGTCCTGAACAGAAAGTAAAATCCCATTTTCAGGAGGGTCTTGTACAGAAAGTAAAATCCCACTTTTTAAGAGGGTCCTGAACAGAAAGTAAAATCTTATTTTTCAGGAAGGTCCTGAACAGAAGTAAAATCCTATTATTCAGGAGGGGCCTGAACAAAAGTAAAATCCCATATTTTAAGATGGTCCTGAACAGAAAGTAAAATCCTATTTTTTAGGAGGGTCCTGAACAAAAGTAAAATCCTATTTTTCAGGAGGGTCCTGAGCGGAAGTGAATTCCCATTTTTAGGAGGGTCCTAAACAAAAGTAAAATTCTATTTTTTAGGAAGGTCCAAAACAGAAAGTAAAATTTCATTTTTCAGGTGCGTCCTGAACAGAAAGTAAAGTCCCATTTTTTAGGAAGGTCCTGAACAGAAAGTAAAATCCCATTTTTTAGGAGGGTCCTGAACAAAAGTAAAATCCCATTTTTCAGAAGAGTCCTGAACGAAAGAAAAATACCATTTTTCAGGAGGGTCCTGAACAGAAAGTAAAGTCCCATTTTTCAGGAGGGTTCTGAACATAAAGTAAAGTCCTATTTTTTATTAGGGTCCTAATCAGAAAGTAAATTCCCATTTTTCAGGAGGTCTAGAACAGAAAGTTAAATCCCATTTTTCAGGAGGTTCTGAACAGAAAGTAAAATCCCATTTTTCAGGAGGGTCCTGAACAGAAGCAAAATTCCATTTTTCTGGAGGGTTCTAAAGAAAAAGTAAATTCTTATTATTCAGGAGGGTCCTAAATAGAAAGTAAAATCCAATTTTTCAGGAGGGTCCTGAACAAAAGTAAAGTCCCATTTTTTTGGAGGGTCCTGAATAGAAAGTAAAATCCAAATTTTCAGGAGGGTCCTGAACAGAAAGTAAAATACCATTTTTCACGAGGGTCCGGAACAGAAAAAAAAATCCTATTTTTCAGGTGGTTCCAGAACAGACAGTAAAATCCCATTTTTCAGAAGGGTCCTGAACAGAAAGTAAATCCCATTTTTCAAAAGGGTCCATAACAGAAGTAAAATCCCAATTTCAAGAGGGTTCTGAAGAAAAAGTAAATTCTCATTATTCAGGAGGATACTGAACAGAAAGTAAAATCCTATTTTTCAGGAGGGTCCTGAACAAAAGTAAAGTTCTATGTTTTAGGGGGGTCTTGAATAGAAAGTAAAATCCTATTTTTTCAGGAGGGTCCTGAACAGAAAGTAAAATCTCATTTTTCAGGAGGGTCCTGAACAGAAAGCAAAATCCCATTTTTCTAGAGGGTCCTGAACAAAATTAAAATCCCATTTTTTTCTAGGGTCCTAAACTAAAGTAAAATCCTATTATTCAGGAGGGTCCTGAAAAAATGTAAAATTCCATTTTTCAGGAGGGTCCTGAACAGAAAGTAAAATCCCATTTTTCAGGAGGGTCCTGAAAAAATATAAAATTCAATTTTTCAGGAGAGACCTGAACAGAAAGTAAAATCCCATTTTTTAAGAGGGTCCTGAACAGAAAGTGAAATATCATTTTTCAGGAAGGTCCTGAACAAAAAGTAAAATCCCATTTTTAAAGAGGGTCCTGAATAGAAAGTGAAATACCATTTTTCAGGAAGATCCTAAACAGAAAGTTAAATCCTATTTTTTAGGAGGGCCCTAAACAGAAAGTAAAATCCCATTTTTCAGGAGGGTCTTGTACAGAAAGTAAAATCCCACTTTTTAAGAGGGTCCTCAATAGAAAGTAAAATCTTATTTTTCAGGTGGGTCCTTAACAGAAGTAAAATCACAATTTTCAGGAGGGGCCGGAACAAAATTAAAATCCCATATTTCAAGATGGTCCTGAACAGAAAGTAAAATCCCATTTTTTAGGTGGGTCCTGAACAAAAGTAAAATCCTATTTTTTAGGAGGATCCTGAATGGATGTAATATCCCATTTTAAGTAGGGTCCTGAACAAAACTAAAATTCTATTTTTCAGGAAGGTACGGAACAAAAAGTAAAATTCCATTTTTCAGGAGCGTCCTGAACAGAAAGTAAAGTCCCATTTTTTAGGAGGGTCCTGAACAGAAAGTAAAATCCCATTTTCCAAGATAGCCCTGAACAAAAGTAAAATCCAATTTTTCAGGAGGATACTGAATAGAAAGTAAAATCCCATTTTTCAAGAGGGACCTGAACAGAAAGTGAAATACTATTTTTCAGGAAGGTCCTGAACAGAAAGTAAAATCCCATTTTTCTAGAGGGTCTTGAACAGAAAGTGAAATACCATTTTTCAGGAAGGTCCTAAACCGAAAGTAAAATCCTATTTTGAGGAGGGTCCTGAACAAAAAGTAAAATCCCATTTTTCAGGAGGGACTTGTACAGAAAGTAAAATCTTATTTTTCAGGAGGGTCCTGAACAGAAGTAAAATCCCATTTTTCAGGAGAGGCCTGAACAAAAGTAATATCCCATATTTTAACATGGTCCTGAAAAGAAAGTAAAATCTCATTTGTTAGGAGGGTCCTGAACAAAAGTAAAATCCTATTTCTCAGGAGGGTCCTGAACGGATGTAAAATCCCATTTTTAGGAGGGTCCTGAACAAACGTAAAATTCGATTTTTCAGGAAGGTCCGACACAGAAAGTAAAATTCAATTTTTCAGGTGCGTCCTGAACAGAAAGATAAATCCCATTTTTTAGGAGTATCATATATCGAAAGTAAAATCCCATTTTCAGGAGGGTCCTGAATAGAAAGCAAAATCACATTTTTCTAGAGGGTCCTGAACAAAAGTAAAATCCCATTTTTTTGGAGGGTCCTAAACTAAAGTAAAATCTTATTTTTCAGGAGGGTCCTGAAAATATGTAAAATCCCATTTTTCAGAAGGATCCTGAACATATAGCAATATCCCATTTTTCAGGAGGGTCCTGAACAGAAAGTAAAATCTCATTTTTCAAGAGGGTCCTGAACAGAAAGAGAACTTCCATTTTACAGGAAGGTCCTAAATAGAATGTAAAATCCCATTTTTGAGGAGGGTCCTAAACAGAAAGTAAAATCCCATTTTGCAGGAGGGTCTTGTACAGAAAGTAAAATCCCACTTTTTAAGTGGGTCCTCAATAGAAAGTAAAATATTATTTTTCAGAAGGGTCCTTAACAGAAGTAAAATCCCATTTTTCAGGAGGGGCCTGAACAAAAGGAAAATCTCATATTTAAGATGGTTCTGAACAGAAAGTAAAATCCCATTTTTAATGAGGGTCCTGAACAAAAGTAAAATCCTATTTTTAGAAGGGTCCTGAACGTAAGTAAAATCCCATTTTCAGTAGGGTCCAGAACAAAATTAAAATTCTATTTTTCTGGAAGGTCCGGAACAGAAAATAAATTCCATTTTTCAGGAGCGTCCTGAAAAGAAAGTAAAGTCCCATTTTTTAGGAGAGTCCTGAACAAAAAGTAAAATCCCATTTTTCAGGAAGGTCCTGAACAAAAGTAAAATCCTATTTTTTCGGAGGGTCCTGAGCAGAATGTAAAATCCCATTTTTATAGAGGGTCCTGAACAGAGAGTGAAATACCATTTTTCAGGAAGGTCCTGAACAGAAAGTAAAATCCCATTTTTCAACAGGGTCTTGAACAGAAAGTGAAATACCATTTTTCAGGAAGGTGCTAAACGAAAAGTAAAATCCCATTTTTAGGAGGGTCCTGAACAGAAAGTAAAATCCCATTTTCAGGAGGGTCTTGTACAGAAAGTAAAATCCCACATTTTAAGAGGGTCCTGAACAGAAAGTAAAATCTTATTTTTCAGGAGGGTTCTGAACAGAAGTAAAATCCTATTATTCAGGAGGGGCCTGAACAAAAGTAAAATTCCATATTTTAAGATGGTCCTGAACAGAAAGTAAAATCCTATTTTTTAGGAGGGTCCTGAACAAAAGTAAAATCCTATTTTTCAGGAGGGTCCTGAGCGGAAGTGAAATCCCATTTTTAGGAGGGTCCTAAACAAAAGTAAAATTCTATTTTTCAGGAAGGTCCAAAACAGAAAGTAAAATTTCATTTTTCAGGTGCGTCCTGAACAGAAAGTAAAGTCCCATTTTTTAGGAAGGTCCTGAACAGAAGGTAAAATCCCATTTTTTAGGAGGGTCCTGAACAAAAGTAAAATCCCATTTTTCAGAAGAGTCCTGAACGAAAGAAAAATATCATTTTTCAGGAGGGTCCTGAACAGAAAGTAAAGTCCCATTTTTCAGGAGGGTTCTGAACATAAAGTAAAGTCCTATTTTTTATAAGGGTCCTAAACAGAGAGTAAATTCCCATTTTTCAGGAGGTCCAGAACAGAAAGTTAAATCCCATTTTTCAGGAGGGTTCTGAACAGAAAGTAAAATCCCATTTTTCAGGAGGGTCATGAACAGAAGCAAAATTCCATTTTTCTGGAGGGTTCTAAAGAAAAAGTAAATTCTCATTATTCAGGAGGGTCCTAAATAGAAAGTAAAATCCAATTTTTCAGGAGGGTCCTGAACAAAAGTAAAGTCCCATTTTTTTGGAGGGTCCTGAATAGAAAGTAAAATCCAAATTTTCAGGAGGGTCCTAAACAGAAGGTAAAATCCTATTCTTTCGGAGGGTTCTGAACAGAAGTAAAATCCCATTTTTCAGGAGGGTCCTGAATAGAAAGTTAAATCCCATTTTTCAGGTGGTCCTGAACATATATAAACTCCCATTTTTCAAGAGGGTCATGAACAAAAGTAAAATCCCATTTTTTTGGAAGGTCCTGAACAAAAGTAAAATCCTATTTTTTAGGAGGGTCATGAACAAAAGTAAAATTTCATTTTTCAGGAGGGTCCTGAATAGAAAATAAAATCCCATTTTTCAGGAGGGTCCTGAACAAAAGTAAAATCCTATTTTTCAGCAGGGTCCAGAACAGATAGTAAAATCCCATTTTTCAAGAGGGTCCTGAACAGAAAGTAAAATACCATTTTTCAGGAAGGTCCTGAACAAAAAGTAAAGTCCCATTTTTCAGGAGGGTCCTGAACAGAATGTAAAATCCCATTTTTCAGGAGGGTCCAGAACAGATAGTAAAATCTCATTTTTCAGGGGGGTCCTGAACAGAAAGTAAATCCCATTTTTCAAGAGGGTCCATAACAGAAGTAAAATTCCATTTTCAGGAGGGTTCTGAAGAAAAAGTAAATTCTCATTATTTAGGGGGTACTGAACAGAAAGTAAAATCCTATTTTTCAGGAGGGTCCTGAACAGAATGTAAAATCTCATTTTTCAGGAGGCTCCTGAACAAAAAGTAAAATCCCTTTTTTAGGTGGGTCCTGTACAGAAGTAAAATTCCATTTTTTAGGAGTGTCCTATATAGAAAGTAAAATCCCATTTTAAGGAGGGTCCTGAACAGAAAGCATAATCCCATTTTTCTAGAGGGTCCTGAACAAAAGTAAAATCCTATTTTCTTGGAGGGTCCTAAACTAAAGTAAAATCCTATTTTCAGGAAGGTCCTGAAAAAATGTAAAATCCCATTTTTCAGAAGGGTCCTGAACAGAAAGTAAAATCTCAATTTTCAGGAGGGTCCTGAACAGAAGATAAATCCCATTTTTTAGGATGGTTCTGAAGAAAAAGTAAATTCTCATTATTTAGGAGGGTTCTGAACAGAAAGTAAAATCCTATTTTTCAGAAGGGTCTTGAACAGAAAGTAAAATCTCATTTTTTAGGAGGCACCTGAACTGAACGTAAAGTCCCATTCTTTAGAAGGGTCCTGAATAGAAGTAAAATCCCACTTTTCAGGAGGGTCCTAAATAGAAAGTAAAATCCCATTTTTCAGGAGGGGCCTGAACTGAAAGTTAAATCTTATTTTACAAGAGAGTCCTGAACAAAGGTAAAATCCCATTTTTTGGAGGGTCCTGAACAAAAGTAAAATCCTATTTTTCAGGAGGGTCCAGAACAAAACTAAAATCTCATTTTTTAGGATGGTCTTGAACAGAAAATAAAATCTCATTTTTTCTGGAGGGTCCTGAACAGAAAATAAACTCCTATTTTTCAAGAGGGTCCTGAACAAAAAGTAAAATACCATTTTTCAGGAAGGTCCTAAACAGAAAGTAAAGTCCTATTTTTCAGGAGAGTCCTGAACAGAAAGTAAAATCCCATATTTCAATACGGTCCAGAACAGAGAGTAAAATCACATTTTTCAGAGGGTCCTGAACAGAAAGTAAAATCCCATTTTTCAGAAGGGTCCATAAATGAAGTAAAATCCTATTTTTCAAGAGGGTTTTGAAGAAAAAGTAAATTCTCTTTATTCAGGAGAATCCTGAACAGAAAGTAAAATCCAATTTTTCAGGAGGATCCTGAACAAAAGTAAAGTCCCATATTTTATGAGGGTCCTGAAAAGAATGTAAAATCCTATTTTACAGGAGGGTCCTGAACAGAAAGTAAAATCTCATTTTTTAGGAGGCTCATGAACAGAAAGTAAAATCTCATTCTTTAGGTGGGTCCTGAATAGAAGTAAAATCCCACTTTTCAGGAGGGTCCTGAATAGAAAGTAAAATCCCATTTTTCAACAGGGTCCTAAACAGTAAGTTAAATCCTATTTTACAAGAGTGTCCTGAACAAAAGTAAAATCTCTTTTTTTTGGAGGGTCCTGAACAAAAGTAAAATCCTATTTTTCAGGTGGGTCCTGAACAAAACTAAAATCTCATTTTTCAGGACGGTCCTGACTAGAAAATAAAATCTCATTTTTTCAGGAGGGTTCTGAACAAAAGTAAAATCTTATTTTTCAGGAGGGTCCTGAACAGAAAGTAAACTCCTATTTTTCAAGGGGGACCTGAACAGAAAGTAAAATACCATTTTTCAGGAAGGTCCTGAACAGAAAGTAAAGTCTCATTTTTCAGGAGGGTCCTGAATAGAAAGTAAAATCCCATTTTTCAGTAGGGTCCAGAACAGAATGCAAAATCATATTTTTCAGAGGGTCCTGAACAGAAAGTAAAATCCCATTTTTCAGGAGAGTCCATAAACGAAGTTAAATCCTATTTTTCATGAGGGTTCTGAAGAAAAAGTAAATTCTTATTATTCAGGAGGATCCTGAACAGAAAGTAAAATCCTATTTTTCAGGAGGGTCCTGAACAGAACTAAAGTTCCATATTTTAGGAGGGTCCTGAACAGAAAGTAAAATCCTATTTTTCAGGAGGGTCCTGAACAGAAAGTAAAATCTCATTTTTCAGGAGGCTCCTGAACATAAAGTAAAATCCTATTCTTTAGGAGGGTCTTTAACAGAAGTAAAATCCCACTTTTCAGGAGGGTCCTGAATAAAAAGTAAAATCCCATTTTTCAGGAGGTTCCTGAACAGAAAGTTAAATCCTATTTTACAAGAGAGTCCTGAACAAAAGTAAAATCCCATTTTTATGGAGAGTCCTGAACAAAAGTAAAATCCAATTTTTCAGGAGGTTCCTGAAAAAAACTAAAATCTCATTTTTCAGGATGGTCCTGATCAGAAAATAAAATCCCATTTTTACAGGAGGGTTCTGAACAAAAGTAAAATCCTATTTTTCAGGAGAGTCCTGTACAAAAAGTAAACTCCTATTTTTCAAGAGGGTCATGAAAAGAAAGTAAAATACCATTTTTCAGGAAGGTCCTAAACATAAAGTAAAGTCCCATTTTTTAGGAGGGTCCTGAACAGAAACTAAAATCCCATTTTTCAGTAGGGTCCAGAAAAGAAAGTAAAATTCCATTTTTCAGGAGGGTCCATAAATGAAGTAATATCCTATTTTTCAAGAGGGTTCTGAAGAAAAAGTAAATTCTCATTATTAAGGAGGATTCTGAACAGAAAGTAAAATCCTATTTTTCAGGAGGGTCCTGAACAAAAGAAAAGTCCCATATTTTAGGAGGGTCCTGAACAGAAAGTAAAATCCTATTTTTCAGGAGGGTCCTGAACAGAAAGTAAAATCTCATTTTTCAGGAGGCTCATGAACAGAAAGTAAAATCACATTCTTTAGGAGGGTCCTGAACAGAAGTAAAATCCCATTTTTCAGGAGGGTGCTTAACAGATATTAACTCCCATTTTTCAAAAGGGTCCTGAACAAAAGTAAAATCCCATTTTTTTGGAGGGACCTGAACAAAAGTAAAATCCTATTTTTTAGGAGGGTCCTAAACAAAACTAAAATCTCATTTTTCAGGAGGGTCCTGAACAAAAGCAAAATCCTATATTTCAGGAGGGTCCTGAACAGAAAGTAAAATCCCATTTTTCCAGAGGGTCCTGCACAGAACGTAAAATACCATTTTTCAGAAAGGTCCTGGACAGAAAGTAAAGTCCCATTTTTCAGGAGGGTCCTGAACAGAAAGTAAAATCCTATTTTTCAGAAGGGTCCAGAACAAACAGTAAAATCCCATTTTTTAGGAGGGTCCTGAACAGAAAGTAAATCCCATTTTTCAGGAGGGTTCTGAAGAAAACGTAAATTCTCATTATTCAGGAGGGTACTGAAAAGAAAGTAAAATCCTATTTTTCAGGAGGGTCCTGAACAAAAGGAAAGTTCCATTTTTCGGGGGTCCTGAAAAAAAAGTAAAATCCTATTTTTCAGGAGGGTCTTGAACAGAAAGTAAAATCTCATTTTTCAGGAGGCTCTTGAACAGAAAGTAAAATCCCATTCTTTCGGAGGGTCCTATACATAAGTAAAATCCCATTTTTAGGAGTGTCCTATATAGAAAGTAAAATCCCATTTTCAGAAGGGGCCTGAACAGAAAGCAAAATCCCATTTTTCTAGAGGGTCCTGAACAAAAGTAAAATCATATTTTTTTGGAGCGACCTAAACTAAAGTAAAATCCTATTTTTCAGGAGGGTCCTGAAAAAATTTAAAATCTCATTTTTCAGGAGGATCTTGAACAGAAAGTAAAATCCCATTTTTTAAGAGGGTCCTGAACAGAAAGTGAAATATCATTTTTCAGGAATGTCCTAAACAGAAAGAAAAATCCCATTTTTCAAGAGGGCCCTGAACAGAAAGTGAAATACCATTTTTCAGGAAGGTCCTAAACAGAAAGTAAAATCCCATTTTTGAGGAGGGTCCTAAAAAGAAAGTAAAATCCCATTTTTCAGGAGGGTCTTGTACAGAAAGTAAAATCCCACTTTTTAAGAGGGTCCTCAATAGAAAGTAAAATCTTATTTTTCAGGAGGGTATTGAACAGAAGTAAAATCCCATTTTTCTGGAGGGGCCTGAACAAAAGTAAAATCCCATATTTTAAGATGGTCCTGAACAGAAAGTAAAATCCCATTTTTTAGGAGGGTCCTAAACAAAAGTAAAATCCAATTTCTTAGGAGGGTCCTGAACGGAAGTAAAATCTCATTTTTAGGAGGGTCCTGAAAAAAAGTAAAATTCTATTTTTCAGGAAGGTCCGAAACAGAAAGTAAAATTCCATTTTTCAGGTGCGTCCTGAACAGAAAGTAAAGTCCCATTTTTTAGGAGGGTCCTGAACAGAAAGTAAAATCCCATTTTTTAGGAGGGTCCTGAACAAAAGTAAAATCCCATTTTTCAGGAAAGTCCTGAACGAAAGTAAAATCCCATTTTTCAGGTGGGTCCTGAACAGAAAGTAAAGTCCCATTTTTTAGGAGGGTTCGAACATAAAGTAAAGTCCCATTTTTCAGAAGGGTCCAGAACAGAAAGTAAAATCCCATTTTTCAGGAGGGTTCCGAACAGAAAGTAAAAACCCATTTTTTAGGAGGGTCCTGAACAGAAGTAAAATTCCATTTTTCAGGAGGGTTCTGAAGAAAAAGTAAATTCTCATTATTCTGGAGGGTCCTAAATAGAAAGTAAAATCCAATTTTTCAGGAGGTTCCTGAACGAAAGTAAAGTCCCATTTTTTAGGAGAATCCTGAACAGAAAATAAAATCCAATTTTTCAGGTGGGTCCTGAACAGAAAGTAAAATCTCATTTTTCAGGAGGCTCCTGAGCAGAAGGTAAAATCCTATTCTTTCGGATGGTCCTGAACAGAAGATAAATCCCATTTTTCAGGAGGGTGCTGAATAGAAAGTAAAATCCCATTTTTCAGGAGGGTCCTGAACAGAAAGTAAAATCCTATTTTTCAAGAGTGTCCTGAACAAAAGTAAAATCCTATTTTTTTTTGGACCCTAAACAGAAACTAAAATCCCATTTTTCAGGAAGTTCCTCAATCGAAAGAAAAATCCCATTTTCAGGTAGGTGCGGAACAGAAAGTAAAGTCCCATTTTTCAGGAGGGTCCCGAACAGAAAGAAAAATCCCATTTTCAGGAGGGTTCTAAACAGAATTTAAAATCCCATTTTTGAGGAGGGGCCTGAACAGAAAGTAAAATCCCATTTTTCAGGAAGGTCCTGAACAGAAAGTAAAGTCCCATTTTTTAGGAGGGTCTAGAACAGAAAGTAAAATCCCCTTTTTCAGAGGGTTCCTGAACAGTATGTAAAATCCCATTTTTCATGAGTGTTCTGAAAAGAAGTAAAATC
The DNA here is from genome assembly GCA_030864215.1 of Capsicum pubescens. NCBI lineage: Eukaryota > Viridiplantae > Streptophyta > Magnoliopsida > Solanales > Solanaceae > Capsicum > Capsicum pubescens. The sequence continues at coordinate 281,725,564 of CM061542.1, forward strand.
TCATTTTTCAGTAGGGTCTTGAACAAAAGTAAAATCCCATTTTTTTTTAGGTTCCTGAACAAAAGTAAAATCCTATTTTTCAGGAGGGACTTGAACAAAAGTAAAATCCCATTTTTCAAGAGGGTCCTGAACAAAAGTTAAATTCTATTTTTCAGGAGGGTCCTGAACAGAAAGTAAAATCCCATTTTTCAAGAGGGGCCAGTACAAAAATTGAAATACCATTTTTCAGGAAGGTCCTTAACAGAAAGTAAAATCCCATTTTGAGGAGGGTTCTAAACAGAAAGTAAAACCCCATTTTTGGGGAGGGTCCTGAACCGAAAGTAAAATCCCATTTTTAAGGAGGGTCCTGTATAGAAAGTAAAATCCAACTTTTTAAGAGGGTCTTGAACAGAAAGTAAAATCTTATTTTTCAGGAGGGTCCGGAACAGAAGTAAATTCCCATTTTTCAGGAGGGTCCTGAACAGAAGTAAAATCCCATATTTCAAGATTGTCTTGAACAGATAGTAAAATCCCATTTTTTAGGAGGGTCCTGAAAAAAAGTAAAATCCATTTTTTTAGGAGTGTCCTGAACGGAAGTAAAATCCCATTTTTTAGGAGGGTCCTAAACAAAAGTAAAATTCTATTTTTCAGGAAGGTCCTAAACAGAAAGTAAAATTCCATTTTTCAGGAGGATCCTGAGCAGAAAGTAAAGTCCCATTTTTCAGGAGGGTCCTGAAAAGAAAGTAAAATCCTATTTTTAAGGAGGGTCCTGAACAAAAGTAAAATCCCATTTTTCAGGAGAATCCTGAACGAAAGTAAAATCCCATTTTTCAGGAGGGTCCTGAACAGAAAGTAAAGTCCTATTTTTCAGGAGGGTCCTAAACATAAAGTAAAGTCCCATTTTTCAGGAGGGTCCTGAACACAAAGAAAAATCTCATTTTTCAGGAGGGTCCTGAGCAGAAAGTAAAATCCCATTTTTCAAGAGAGTTCTGAGCATAAAGTAAAATCTCATTTTTCAGGTTGGTCCTGAACAAAAGTAAAATCTCATTTTTCAGGTGGGTCCTGAACAGAAGTAAAATCCCATTTTTTTTTAGACCCTAAACAGAAAGTAAAATCCCATTTTTCGGGAAGTTCCTCAACCGAAAGAAAAATCCTATTTTCAGGAAGGTGCGGAACAGAAAGTAAAGTCCCATTTTTCAGGGGGGTCCCGAACATAAAGAAAAATCTCATTTTCAGGAGGGTCCTGAACAGAAAGTAAAGTCCCATTTTTCAGGAGGATCCTGAATAGAAAGTAAAATACCATTTTTTAGGAGGGTCTAGAACAGGAAGTAAAATCCCATTTTTGAGAGGGGTCCTGAACAGTAAGTTAAATCCCATTTTTCATGAGTGTTCTGAAAAGAAGTAAAATCCCATTTTTCAGTAGGTCCTTAACAGAAAGTAAATTCTCATTATTCAAGAGGGTCTTGAACAGAAAGTAAAATCCTATTTTTAGGAGAATCCTGAACAGAAAGTAAAATCCCAGTCTTCAGGAGGGTCCTGAACAGAAATAAAATCCCATTTTTCAGGAGGTTCCTGAATTGAAAAGTAAAATCCCATTTTTCAGGAAGGTTCTTAACAGAAAGTAAAATAATTTTTTTTCAGGAGGGTTCTGAAGATAAAGTAAATTCTCATTATTCAGGAGGGTCCTGAACAGAAAGTAAAATCCTATTTTTCAGGAGGGTCCTTAACAAAAGTAAATTCCCAATTTTTAGTAGTGTCCTGAACAGAAAATAAAATCCTATTTTTCAGAAGGATCCTGAACAGAAAGTAAAATCTCATTTTTCAGCAGGCTCCTGAACAGAAAGTAAAATCCCATTCTTTAGGAGGGTCCTTTACAGAGGTAAAATCCTATAAATAGGAGGGTCCTGAACAGAACGCAAAATCTCATTTTTCAAGAGGGTCCTGAAAAAAAGTAAAATCCCATTTTTTTGGAGGTCCCTGAACAAAAGTAAAATATTATTTTTCAGGTGGGACTTGAACAAAAGTAAAATCCTATTTTTCAAGAGGGTCCTGAACAAAAGTAAAATCCTATTTTTCAGGAGGGTCCTGAACAGAAAGTAATATCCTATTTTTCAAGAGGGTCCAGAACAAAAATTGAAATACCATTTTTCAAGAAGGTCCTGAACAGAAAGTAAAATCCCATTTTGAGGAGGGTCCTAAACAGAAAGAAAAACCCCATTTTTGGGAAGGGTCGTGAACAGAAAGTAAAATCCCATTTTTAAGGAGGGTCCTGAACAAAAGTAAATTCCCATTTTTTAGGAGGGTCCTGAACAGAAAATAAAATCCTATTTTTCAGAAGGATCCTGAACAGAAAGTAAAATCTCATTTTTCAGTAGGCTCCTGAACAGAAAGTAAAATCCCATTCTTTAGGAGGGTCCATTACAGAGGTAAAATCCCATTTTTAAGGAGGGTCCTGAACAGAACGCAAAATCTCATTTTTCAAGAGGGTCCTGAAAAAAAGTAAAATCCCATTTTTTTGGAGGTCCCTGAACAAAAGTAAAATCTTATTTTTCAGGTGGGACTTGAACAAAAGTAAAATCCTATTTTTCAAGAGGGTCCTGAACAAAAGTAAAATCCTATTTTTCAGCAGGGTCCTGAACAGAAAGTAAAATCCCATTTTTCAAGAGGGTCCAAAACAAAAATTGAAATACCATTTTTCAAGAAGGTCCTGAACAGAAAGTAAAATCCCATTTTGAGGAGGGTCCTAAACAGAAAGTAAAACCCCATTTTTGGGAAGGGTCGTGAACAGAAAGTAAAATCCCATTTTTAAGGAGGGACTTGTTCAGAATGTAAAATCCCACTTTTTAAGAGGGTCCTGAACAGAAAGTAAAATCTTTTTTTTAGGGGGTCCGGATCAGAAGTAAAATCCCATTTTTCAGGAGGGTCCTGAACAAAAGTAAAATACCATATTTCAAGATGGTCCTGAACAGATAATAAAATCCCATTTTTTAGGAGGGTCCTGAAAAAAAAGTAAAATCCAATTTTTAAGGAGTGTCCTGAACGGAAGTAAAATCCCATTTTTCAGGAGGGTCCTAAACAAAAGTAAAATTCTATTTTTCAGGAAGGTCCTAAACAGAAAGTAAAATCCCATTTTTCAGGAGGGTCCTCAACAAAAGTAAAATCCCATTTTTCAGGAAGGTCCTGAACAGAAAGTAAAGTCCTATTTTTCAGAAGGTTCCTAAACATAAAGTAAATTCCCATTTTTCAGAAGGGTCCTGAACAGAGAGTAAAATCCAATTTTTCAAGAGGGTTTTGAGCATAAAGTAAAATACAATTTTTCAGGTGGGTCCTGAACAGAAGTAAAATAATATTTTTCAGGAGGGTTCTGAAGAAAAAGTATATTCTCATTATTCAGTAGGGTCCTAAACAGATAGTAAAATCCTATTTTTCAGGAGGGTCCTGAACGAAAGTAAAGTCCCATTTTTAGGAGGGTCCTGAACGGAAAATAAAATCCTATTTTTCAGAAGGGTCCTGAACAAAAAGTAAAATCTCATTTTTAAGGAGGCTCCTGAACAGAAAATAAAATCCCATTCTTTAGGAGGGTCCTGAACCGAAGTAAAATCCCATTTTTCAGGAGGCTCCTGAACAGAAAGTAAAATCCTAGTCTTCAGGAGGGTCCTCAATAGAAGTAAAATCCCATTTTTCAGGAGGGTTCTGAATTGAAAGTAAAATCACATTTTTTTGGAGGGTTCTGAACAGAAAGTAAAATCTCTTTTTCTGGATGGTCCTGAAAAAAAGTAAAATCCCATTTTTTAGGAGGGTCCTGAACAAAAGTAAAATCCTATTTTTCAGGAGGGTCCTGAACTAAAGTAAAATACCATTTTTATGGAGGGTCTTGAACAGAAAGTAAATTCCCATTTTTCAAGAGGGGTCCTGAACAAAAGTAAAATCCCATTTTTCCGAAAGGTCCTTAACAGAAAGTAAAGTCCCATTTTTCAGAAGGGTCCTGAACAGAAAGTAAAATCCTATTTTCAAGAGGGTCCTAAACAATAGTAAAATCCCATTTTTCAGGAGAGTCCTGAACGAAAGTAAAATTCTATTTTTTAGGAGGGTTCTGAACAGAAAGTAAGGTCCCATTTTTCAGAAGAATCCTGAACAGAAAGTAAAGTCCCATTTTCATAGACGGTCCTGAACAGAAAGTAAAATCCCATTTTCCTGGAGGGTCCGGAACAGAAAGTACAACCCCATTCTTCAAGAAGGTCCTGTACAAAAAGTAAAATTCCATTTTTCAGGAGGTTCCTGAACATTAAGTAACATCTCATTTTTCAGGAGGGTCCTGAAGAAAAAGAAAAGTCCTATTTTTCAGGATGGTCCAGAACAATAAGTAAAATTCCATTTTCAGGAGGGTCCTGAACAGAAGTAAAATCCCATTTTTCAGAAAGGTCCTGAACAGAAAGTAAATTCTCATTATTCAAGAGCGTCCTTAACAAAAAGTAAAATCTTATTTTTCAGGTGGGTCCTGAACAAAAGTAAAGTCCCATTTTTCAGGGGGGACCTGAACAGAAAGTAAAATCCCATTTCTCATGAGGGTCCTAAACAAAACTAAAATATCATTATTTAGAAGGGGACTGTACAGAAAGTAAAATCTTATTTTTCAGGATGGCCCCGAACAAAAGTAAAATCCTATTTTCTGGAGGGTCCTGAATAGAAGTAAAATCTCATTTTTCAGGAGGATCCTGCACAAAAGTAAAATCCCATTTTTTAGGAGGGTCCTAAATAGAAAGTAAAATCCCATTTTTCAGGAGGGTCGTGAACAAAAGTAAAATGCCATTTTTTCTTGGAGGGTCCTGAACAGAAATTGAAATCTCATTTTCCACGAGGGTCCTGAACAGAAAGTAAAGTCCCATTTTTCAGGAGGGTCCTGAATAGAGAGTAAAATCCCATTTTTCAGGAAGGTCCTAAACAGAAAGTAAAATCTAATTTTTCAGAAGGGCCCTGAACAAAAAGTGAAATCCCATTTACAGGAGGTTCCTGAACAAAAAATAAAGACCCATTTATCGGAGGGTCCTGAACGGAAGTAAGATCCTATTTTTCAGAAGGGTTCTGAAGAAGAAGTAAATTCTTATTATTTCAGGAGGGTCCTGAACAGAAAGTAAAATCCTATTTTTCCGAATGGTCCTGAACAAAAATAAGTCCCATATTTTAGGAGGGTCCTGAAAAGAAAGTAAAATCCTATTTTTCAGGAGGGTCCTGAACAAAAAGTAAAATATCATTTTGCAGGAGGCTACTGAACAGAAATTAAAATCCCATTCATTAGGAGGGTCCTGAACAGAAGGAAAATCCCATTTTTCAGGAATGTCCGGAATAGAAAGTAAGATTCCATTTTTCAGGAGGGTCCTGAACAGAAAGTAAAATCCTATTTTTTTAGGGTCCTGAAGAATAGTAAAATCTCATTTTCAGGAGGGTCCGGAACAGAAAATAAAATCCCATTTTTCAGGAGGGTCCTGAACAAAAGTAAAATCCTATTTTTAGGATGGTCCTGAACAGAAAGTAAAATCCCATTTTTCAAGAGGGTCCTGAACAGAAAGTAAAATCCCATTTTTCAGGAGGGTCCTGAACAGAAAGCAAAATCCCATTTTACAAGAGGGTCCTGAACAAAAGTAAAATCCCATTTTTTTAGGGTCCTGAACAAAAGTAAAATCTGATTTTTCAGAAGGGACTTGAACAAAAGTAAAATCCCATTTTTAGGAGTGTCCTGAACAAAAGTAAAATCCTATTTTTCAGGAGGGTCCTGAACAGAACGTAAAATCCCTTTTTTCAAGAGAGCCAGAACAGAAATTGACATACCATTTTTCAGGAAGGTCTTGAACAGAAAGTAAAATCCCATTTTCAGGAGGGTTCTAAACAGGAATTAAAATCCTAATTTTGAGGAAGGTCCTGAACAGAATGTAAAATCCCATTTTTAAGGAGGGTCCTGTACAGAAAGAAAAATCCCACTTTTTGAGAGGGTCCTGAGTAGAAAGTAAAATCTTATTTTTTTCCGGAGGGTCCTGAACAAAAGTAAAATCCTATTTTTCAGGAGGGTCCTGAACGAAAGGAAAATACCATTTTTCAGGAGGGCCCTGAACAAAAGTAAAATTCTATTTTTCAGGAAGGTCCTGAACAGAAAGTAAAATTCCATTTTTCAGGAGGGTCCTGAACAAAAGTAAAATCCCATTTTTCAGGAGAGTCCTGAACGAAAGTAAAATCTCATTTTTCAGGCGGGTCCTGAACAGAAAATAAAGTCCTATTATTCAGGAGGGTCCTGAACATAAAGTAAAGCCCCATTTTTCAGGATGGTCGTGAATGAAAATAAAATCCTATTTTTTCGGAGAGTCCTGAACGAAAGTGTAGTACCATTTTTCAGGAGAGTCATGAACAGAAAGTAAAGTCCCATTTTTCAGGAGGGTCCTGAACATTACGTAAAGTCCCATTTTTCAGGAGGGTCCTGAACAGAAAGTAAAATCCCATTTTTAGGAGTGTCCTGAACAGAAAGTAAAATCCCATTTGTCACGAGGGTTCTGAACAGAAAGTAAAATCCCATTATTCAGGTGGCTCCTAAACAGAAGTAAAATCCTATTTTTTAGGAGGGTTCTGAAGAAAAAGTAAATTCTCAATATTCAGAAGGGTCCTAAACAGAAAGTAAAATCCTATTTTTCAGGAGGGTCCTGAACCAAAATAAAGTCCCATTTTTAGGAGGGTCCTGTACGGAAAGTAAAATCCTATTTTTCAGGAGTGTCCTGAACAGAAAGTAAAATCTCATTTTTCAGGAGGCTCCTGAACAGAAAGTAAAATCTCATTCTTTAGGAGGGTCCAAAACAGAAGTAATATCCCATTTTTCAGTAGGGTCCTGAATAGAATTAAAATTAGATTTTTTAGGAGGGTCCTGAACATAAACTAAAATTCCATTTTTCAAGAGGGTCCTGAACAAAAGTAAAATCATATTTTTTTGGAGGGTCCTAAACATAAAGTAAAATCCCATTTTTAAGGATGGTCCCCAACAGAAAGAAAAATCCAATTTTCAGGATGGTGCTGAAAAGAAAGTAAAGTCCTATTTTTCAGGTAGTTCCTGAACAGAAAAAAAAATCCCATTTTCAGGAGAGTCCTATACAGAAAGTAAAATTCCATTTTTGAGGAGGGTCCTGAACAGTAAGTAAAATCCCATTTTTTAGGAAGGTCCTGAACAGAAAGTAAAGTCCCATTTTTCAGAAGGGTCTAGAACATAAAGTAAAATCCCATTTTTCAGAGGGGTCCTGAACAGTAAATAAAATCCCATTTTTCATGAGGCTTCTAAAAAGAAGTAAAATCCCATTTTTCAGGATGATCCTGAACAGAAAGTAAATTTTCATTATTCAGGAGGGTCCTGAACAGAAAGTAAAATCCTATTTTTGAGGAAGCTCCTGAGCAGAAAGTAAAATCCCAGTCTTCCGGAGGGTCCTGAACAGAAGTAAAATCCCATTTTTCAGGAGGGTCCTGAACAGAAAGTAATATCCTATTTTTTTCGAAGGTCCTGAAGAAAAGTAAAATCTCATTTTCAGGAGAGTCCGGAACAGAAAATGTATTCCCATTTTTCAGGAGGGTCCTGAACAAAAAGTAAAATCCTATTTTAAGGATGGTCCTGAACAGAAAGTAAAATCCCATTTTTCAAGAGGGTCCTGAACAGAAAGTTAAATCCCATTTTTCAGGAGGGTCCTGAACAGAAAGTAAAATCCCATTTTTCAGGAGGGTCTATAACAGAAGTAAAATCCCATTTTTCAGGAGGGTTTTGAAGATAAAGTAAATTCTCATTATTTAGGAGGGTCCTGAACAGAAAGTAAAATCCTTTTTTTCTGGAGGGTTCTGAACAAAAGTAAAGTCCTATTTTTTAGGAGGGTCCTGAATAGAAAGTAAAATCTTATTTTTCAGGAGAGTCCTGAACAGAAAGTAAAATCTCATTTTTCAGGAGGCTACTGAACAGAAAGTAAAATCCCATTCTTTAGGAGGGTCCTGTACAGAAGTAAAATTTCTTTTTTCAGGAGTGTCCTGAACAGAAAGCAAAATCCCATTTTTCAAGAGAGTCCTGAAAGAAATTAAAATCACAATTTTTTTAGGGTCCTCAACAAAAGTAAAATTCTATTTTTCAGAAGGGACTTGAACAAAAGTAAAATCCCATTTTTAGGAGGGTCCTGAACAAAAGTAAAATCCTATTTTTCAGGAGGGTCCTGAACAGAACGTAAAATCCTATTTTTTAAGAGGGTCCAAAACAGAAAGTGAAATACCATTTTTCAAGAAAGTCTTGAACAGAAAGTAAAATCCCATTTTCAGGAGCGTTCTCAACAGGAATTAAAATCCTATTTTTGAGGAGGGTCCTGAACAGAATGTAAAATCCCATTTTTAAGGAGGGTCCTGTACAGAAATAAAAATCACACTTTTTGAGAGGGTCCTGAACAGAAAGTAAAATCTTATTTTTTTCAGAAGGGTCCTGAACAGATGCAAAATCCCATTTTTCATGAGAGTCCTAAACAAAAGTAAAATCCCATATTTCAAGATGGTCCTGAACAGAAAGTAAAATCTCATTTTTTTGGAGGGTCCTGAGCAAATGTAAAATCCTATTTTTCAGGAGGGTCCTAAACGAAAGTAAAATCAATTTTTTTAGGAGGGTCCTGAACAAAGGTAAAATTCTATTTTTCAGGAAGGTCCTGAACAAAAAGTAAAATTCCATTTTTCAGGAGAGTCCTGAACGAAAGTAAGATCCCATTTTTCAGGAGGGTCCTGAACAGAAAGTAAAATCCCATTTTTTTCGAGGGTCCTGAAGAAAAGTAAAATCTCATTTTCAGGAAGGTCCAGAACAGAAAATATAATCCCATTTTTCAGGAGGGTCCTGAACAAAAGTAAAATCCTATTTTTAGGATGGTCCTGAACAAAAAGTAAAATCCCATTTTTCAAGAGGGTCCTGAACAGAAAGTAAAATCCAATTTTTCAGGAGGGTCCATAACAGAAGTAAAATCCCATTTTTCAGGAGGGTTCTGAAGATAAAGTAAATTCTCATTATTAAGGAGGGTCCTGAACAGAAAGTAAAATCCTATTTTTCAGGAGGGTCCTGAAAAAAAGTAAAGTCCCATTTTTTTAGAGGGTCCTGAACAGAAAGTAAAATCTTATTTTTCAGGATAGTCTTGAACAGAAAGTAAAATCTCATTTTTCAGGAGGCTCCTGAACAGAAAGTAAAATCCCATTCTTTAGGAGGGTCCTGTACAGAAGTAAAATTTCATTTTTCAGGAGGGTCCGGAACAAAAAGCAAAATCTCATTTTTCAAGAGATTCCTGAACAAAATTAAAATCCCATTTTTTTAGGGTCCTGAACAAATGTAAAATCCTATTTTTCAAAAGGGACTTGAACAAAAGTAAAATCCCATTTTTAGGAGGGTCCTGAACAAAAGTAAAATCCTATTTTTAAAGAGGGTCCTAAACAGAACGTAAAATCCTATTTTTTAAGAGGGTCCAGAACAGAAAGTGAAATACAATTTTTCAAGAAGGTCCTGAACAGAAAGTAAAATCCCATTTTCAGGAGGGTTCTAAACAGGAATTAAGAGGGTCCTGAAAAGAAAGTAAAATCTTATTTTTTTCAGGAGGGTCCTGAACAGAAGTAAAATCCCATTTTTCATGAGGGTCCTGAACAGAAGTAAAATCCCATATTACATGATGGTCCTGAACAGAAAGTAAAAACCCATTTTTTTGGAGGGTCCTGAACAAAAGTAAAATCCTATTTTTCAGGAGGGTCCTGAACGAAAGTAAAATCCCATTTTTCAGGAGGTTCCTTAACAAAAGTAAAATTCTAATTTTCAAGAAGGTCCTGAACATAAAAGTAAAATTCTATTTTTTAGGAGGGTCCTAAACAAAAGTAAAATCCCATTTTTCAGGAGAGTCCTGAACGAAAGTAAAATCTCATTTTTCAGGAGGGTCCTGAACAGAAAGTAAAGTCCCATTTTTCAGGAGGGTCCTGAACATAAAGTAAAGTCCCATTTTTCAGGAGGGTCCTTAACGAAAGTGAAATCCTATTTTTTTTTAGTCCTGAACGAAAGTAAAATACCATTTTTCAGGAGGGTCCTGAACAGAAAGTAAAGTCCCATTTTTTAGGAGGGTCCTGAACATTACGTAAATTCCCATTTTTCAGGAGGGTCCTGAAAAGAAAGTAAAATCCCATTTTTAGGAGTGTCCTGAACAGAAAGTAAAATCCCATTTGTCAGGAGGGTTCTGAACAGAAAGTAAAATCCCATTATTCAGGTGGCTCCTGAACAGAAGTAAAATCCCATTTTTAGGAGGGTTCTGAAGAAAAAGTAAATTCTCATTATTCAGAAGGGTCCTAAACCGAAAGTAAAATCCTATTTTTCAGGAGGGTCCTGAGCGAAAATAAAGTCCTATTTTTTAGGAAGGTCCTGTACGGAAAGTAAAATCCTATTTTTCAGGAGTTTCCTGAACAGAAAGTAAAATCTCATTTTTCAGGAGGCTCCTGAACAGAAAGTAAAATCCCATTCTTTAGGAGGGTCCTGAACAGAAGTAATATCCCATTTTTCAGGAGTGTCCTGAATAGAAAGTAAAATCAGATTTTTAAGGATGGTCCTGAACATAAACTAAAATTCCATTTTTCAAGAGGGTCCTGAACAAAAGTAAAATCCCATTTTTTTATGGTCCTAAACAGAAAGTAAAATCCCATTTTTAAGGAAGATCCCCAACAAAAATAAAAATCCCATTTTTAGGATGGTGCTGAAGAGAAAGTAAAGTCCCATTTTTCAGGTAGGTCCTGAACAGAAAAAAAAATCCCATTTTCAGGAGAGTCCTATACAGAAAGTAAAATCCCATTTTTGAGGCGGGTCCTGAACAGTAAGTAAAATCCCATTTTTCAGGAAGGTCCTGAACAGAAAGTAAAGTCCCATTTTTCAGGAGGGTCTAGAACATAAAGTAAAATTCCATTTTTCAGAGGGGTCTTGAACAATAAGTAAAATCCAATTTTTCATGAGGGCTCTACAAAGAAGTAAAATCCCATTTTCCAGGAGGATCCTGAACAGAAATTAAATTCTCATTATTCATGAGGGTCCTGAACAGAAAGTAAAATCCTATTTTTTAGGAAGCTCCTGAGCAGAAAGTAAAATCTCAGTCTTCCGGAGGGTCCTGAACAGAAGTAAAATCCTATTTTTAAGGAGGGTCCTGAATTGAAAGTAAAATCCTATTTTTCAGGAGGGTCCTAAACAAAAGTAAAATCTCATTTTTTAGGAGGGGACTGAATTAAAAGTAAAATTCTATTTTTCAGGAGGGTCCTGAACAAAAGTAAAATCCTATTTTTCTTGAGGGTCCTGAATAGAAGTAAAATCTTATTTTTCAGGAGGTTCCTCCACAAAAGTAAAATCCCATTTTTCAGGAGAGTCCTGAATAGAAAGTAAAATCCAATTTTTCAGGAGGGTCCTGAACAAAAGTAAAATGCCATTTTTTAGGAGGGTCCTGAATAGAAAGTAAAATCCCATTTTTCAGGAGGGTCCTCAAGAAAAAGTAAAGTTCCAGTTTTCAGGAGGGTCCTGAACAAAAAATAAAATACCATTTTTCAGAAGGGTCGTGAACAAGAAGTAAAATCCCATTTTTCAGGAGGGTCCTGAACATAAAGAAAAATTCTATTTTTCAGGAAGGTCCTGAACAGAAAGTAAAATCTAATTTTTTAGGTGGGTCCTGAACAGAAAGTAAAATCCCATTTACAGGAGTGTCCTGAATAGAAAGTAAAGACCCATTTATCAGGAGGGTCCTGAACAGAAAGTAAAGTCTCATTTTTCAGGAGGGTCCTGAACAGAAAGTAAATTCCTATTTTTCATGAGGGTCCTGAACAGAAAGTGAAATACCATTTTTCAGGAGGGTCATGAACATGAAGTAAAATCCCATTTCCCAGGACTGTCCTGAACAGAAAGTAAAGTCCTATTTATCAGGAGGGTCCTAAACAGAAAGTAAAATCCCATTTTTTAGGAGTGTCTTAAACAGAATGTAAAATCCTATTTTTCAGGAGGGTCCTAAATAGTAAGTAAAATCTCATTTTTCAGGAGGGTCTTGAACAGAAAGTAAATTCCCATTTATAATGAGGGTCCTGAAAAGAAAGTAAAGTGACATTTTTCAGGAGGGTCCTGAAAAAAACGTAAAGTCCCATTTTTCAGGTGGATCCTGAACAGAAAGTAAAATCCTATTTTTTAGGTTGGTCCTGAACAGAATGTAAAATCCCATTTTTCAGGAGGGTCCTGAACAGACCGTAAAGTCCCTTTTTTCAGGAGGGTCCTGAACAAAAAGTAATGTCCCATTTTTCAGAAGGGTCCTGAACAGAATGAAAAATCCCATTTTTCAGGAGGGTCCTGAGCAGAAAGTAAAATCTCATTTTTCAGGAGGGTCCTCAACAGAAAGTAAAATCCCATTTTTCAGGAGGGTCCTGTACTGAAAGTAAAATCCCATTTTTCAGGAAGGTCCTGTACAGAAAAGTAAAATCCCATTTTTCAGGAGGGTCCTGAACAGAAAGTAAAATCTTATTTTTCAACAGGGTCCTGAACAAAAGTAAAATCCCATTTTTCAGGAGTGTCCTGAACAAAAGTAAAATTCCATATTTCAGGATGGTCCTGACAAGAAAGTAAAATCCCATTTTTTAGGAGAGTCCTGAACAAAAGTAAAATCCTATTTTTCAGGAGGGTCCTGAACGGAAGTAAAATCCCATTTTTCAGGAGTGTCCTTAACAAAACTAGAATTCTATTTTTCAGGAAGGTCCTGAACAGAAAGTAAAATTCCATTTTTCAGGAGGGTCCTGAATAAAAGTAAAACCCATTTTTAAGGAGAGTCCTGAACGAAAGTAAAATCCTATTTTTCAAGAGGCTCCTGAACAGAAAGTAAAGTCCCATTTTTCAAAGTCCCAATTTTCAGGAGGGTCCAGAACAGAAAGTAAAATCCCATCTTTTAGGAGGGTCCTGAAGATATAGTAAAATCCTATTTTTTAGGAGAGTCCTAAATAGATGTAAAATCTCATTTTTCAGGAGTGTTCTGAAGAAAAAGTAAATTCTCATTATTTAGGAGAGTCCTGAACAAAAAGAAAAGTTCCATTTTTCAGGAGGGTCTTGAACAAAAAATAAAATACCATTTTTCAGAAGGGTCGTGAACCAGAAGTAAAATCCCATTTTTCAGGAGGGTCCTAAACATAAAGCAAAATCCTATTTTTCATGAAGGTCCTGAACAGAAAGTAAAATCTAATTTTTTAGGTGGGTCCTGAACATAAAGTAAAATCCCATTTACAGGGGTGTCCTGAACAGAAAGTAATGACCCATTTATCAGGAGGGTCCTGAACAGAAAGTAAAGTCTCACTTTTCAGGAGGGTCCTGAACAGAAAGTAAATTTCTATTTTTCAGGAGGGTCCTGAACAAAAGTAAAATCCTATTTTTCAAGAGGGTCCTAAACAAATGTAAAATCCTATTTTTCAAGAGGGTCCTGAACAGAAAGTAAAATCCCATTTTTCAGGAGGGTCCTGAACAAAAGTAAAATGTCAATTTTCAGAAGAGTCCTGAACAGAAAGTAAAGTCCCATTATTCAGGAGGGTCCTGAAAAAAAGTAAAATCCCATATTTAAAGATGGTCCTGACCACAAAGTTAAATTCCTTTTTTTAGTAGGGTCCATATCAAAAGTAAAATCCTATTTTTTAGGAGGGTCCTGAACGGAAGTAAAATCCCATTTTTTAGGAGAGTCCTGAACAAAAGTAATATTGCATTTTTCAGGAAGTACCGGAACAGAAAATAAAATTCCATTTTTCATGAGGGTCCAGAACAGAATGTAAAATTCCATTTTTCAGGAGGGTCCTGAATAAAAGTAAAACCTATTTTTAAAGAGAGTCCTGAATGAAAGTAAAATCCTATTTTTCAGGAGGTTCCTGAATAGAAAGTAAAGTCCCATTTTTCAAAGTCCCATTTTCCAGGAGGGTTCTGAACAGAAAGTAAAATGCCATTTTTAAGGAGGGTCCAGAATAGAAAATAAAATCCTATTTTTCAGGAGGGACCTGAACAGAAAGTAAAATGCCATTTTTAAGGAGGGTCCTATACAAAAATAAAATCCCATTTTTCAGGAGTGTTCTGAACAAAAAGTAAATTCTCATTATTCAGGAGGGTCCTGAACAGAAAGTAAAATCCTATTTTTTATGAGGATCCTGAACAAAAGTAAAGTCCCATTTTTTAGGATGGTCCTAAACAGAAGGTAAAACCCTATTTTTCAGGAGGGTCCTGAACAGGAAGTAAAAGCTCATTTTTCAGGAGGCTCCTAAACAGAAAGTAAAATCCCATTTTTTAGGAGGGTCCTGAACAGAAAGTAAAATTCCATTTTTCAGGAGGGTCCTGAACAAAAGTAAAATGCCATTTTTCAGGAAGGTCCTGAACAGAAAGTAAAGTTTCATTATTCAGGAGGGTCCTGAACAAAAGTAAAATCCCATATTACAAGATGGTCCTGACCAGAAAGTAAAATTTCATTTTTTAGGAGGGTTCTGAACAAAAGTAAAATCCTATTTTTCAGGAGATTCCTGAATGGAAGTAAAACCCCATTTTTCATGAGTGTCCTGAACAAAAGTAAAATTCCATTTTTCAGTAATTTCCTGAACAGAAAGTAAAATTACATTTTTCATGAGGGTCCTGAACATAAAGTAAAATTCTATTTTTCAGGAGGGTCTTGAATAAAAGTAAAACCCATTTTTAAAGAGAGTCCTGAATGAAAGTAAAATGCTATTTTTCAGGAGGTTCCAGAACAGAATGTAAAGTCCCATTTTTCAGGAGGGTCCTTAACAGAAAGTAAAATCCCATTTTTCAGGAGGGTCCAGAACAGAAAGTAACATCCCATTTTTCAGGAGGGTCCTGAATAGAAAGTAAAATCCTATTTTTAGGAGGGTCATGAACGGAAGTAAAATCCCATTTTTAGGAGGGTTCTGAAGAAAAAGTAAATTCTCATTAATCAGGATGGTCCTGAACAGAATGTAAAATCCTATTTTTTAGGAGGGTCCTGAACAAAAGTAAAGTCCCATTTTTTAGAAGGGTCTTGAACAGAAAGCAAAATCCTATTTTTCAGGAGGGTCTTGAAGAGAAAGTAAAATCTCATTTTTAGGAGGCTCCTGAACAAAAGTTAAATCCCATTTTTCAGGAGGGTCTTGAATAGAAAGTATTATCCCATTTTTCCGGAGGGTCCTAAATAGACGTAAAGTCCCATTTTTTAGGATGGTCCTGAAGAGAAAGTAAAATCCTATTTTTCAGGAGGGTCCTGAACAGAAAGTAAAATCTCATTTTCCAGGAGGCTCCTGAATAGAAAGTAAAATCCCATTCTTTAGGAGGGTCCTGAACAGAAGTAAAATCCTATTTTTCAGGAGAGTCTTGAATATAAAGTAAAATCAGATTTTTCAGGAGGGTCCTTAACAGAAAGTAAAATCCCATATTTTTGGAGGGTCCTAAACAGAAAGTAAAATCCCATTTTTCAGGAAGTTCCTCAACAGAAAGAAAAATCCCATTTTCAGGAAGGTGCTGAACAGAAAGTAAATTCCCATTTTTCTGGAGGGTCCTGCACAGAAAGAAAAATCCTATTTTCAGGAAGGTCCTGAACTGAAAGTAAAGTCCCATTTTTCAGGAGGGTCCTGAACAGAAAGTAAAATCCTAATTTTTAGGAGGGTCTAGAACAAAAAGTAAAATCCAACTTTTCAGAGGCATCCTGAACAGTAATTAAAATCCCATTTTTCATGAGGGTTCTGAAAAGAAGTAAAATCCCATTTTTCTGGAGGGTCCTGAACAGAAAGTAAATTCTCATTATTCAGCAGGGTTCTAAACAGAAAGTAAAATCCTATTTTTCAGGAAGCTCCTGAATATAAAGTAAAATCCCAGTCTTCAGGAAGGTCCTGAACAGAAGGAAAATCCCATTTTTCTGGAGGGTCCTGAATTGAAAGTAAAATGCCATTTTTTAGGAAAGTCCTGAACAGAAAGTAAAATCTCTTTTTTTAGGAGGGTCCTAAACAAAAGTAAAATCCTATTTTTCAGGAGGGTCCTGAACTAAAGTAAAATCCCATTTTTATGGAGGGTCTTGAACATAAAGTAAATTCCCATTTTTCAAGAGAGGTCCTGAAAAAAAGTAAATTTCCATTTTTCAGGAAGGTCCTTAAAAGAAAGTAAAGTACCATTTTTCAGAAGGGTCCAGAACAGAAAGTAAAATTCTATTTTTCAAGAGGGTCCTAAACAAAAGTAAAATCCTATTTTTCAGGATAGTCCTGAACGAAAGTAAAATTCCATTTTTTAGGAGGGTTCTGAACCGAAAGTAAAGTTGCATTTTTAAGAAGGGTCCTGAATAGACAGTAAAGTCCCATTTTTATGGAGGGTCCTGAACAGAAAGTAAAATCCCATTTTGGTAGAGGGTCTGGAACAGAAAGTAAAACCCCATTTTTAAGGAGTGTCCTGTACAGAAAGTAAAATCCCATTTTTTAGGAGGGTCCTGAACATGAAGTAAAATCTTATTTTTCAGGAGGGTCCTGAACTAAAAGTAAAGTGCTATTTTTCACGATGGTCCTGAACAATAAATAAATCCCATTTTTTAGGAGAGTCCTGAACAGTAATATCACATTTTTCAGAAAGGTCCTGAACAGAAAGTAAATTCTCATTATTCAGGAGGGTCCTGAACAGAAAGTAAAATCTTATTTTTCAGGAGGGTCCTGAACAAAATTAAAGACCCATTTTTCAAGGGGGTCCTGACCAGAAAGGAAAATCCCATTTTAAAAGAGTGTCCTGAAAAAAAGTAAAATCTCATTTTTTAGGAGGGGCCTGAACAGAAAGTAAAATCCTATTTTTCACGAGTGTCCTGAACAAAAGTAAAATCCTATTTTTCTGGAGGGTCCTGAATAGAAGTAAAATCTCATTTTCCAGGAGGGTCTTGCATAAAAGTAAAATCCCATTTTTCAGGAAGGTCCTGAATAGAAAGTAAAATCCCATTTTTCAGGAGGGTCCTGAACAAAAGGAAAATGCCATTTTTTAGGAGGGTCCTGAACAAAAAGTAAAATCCCATTTTTCAGAAGGGTCGTGAACAGAAAGCAAAATCCCATTTTTCAGGAGCGTCCTGAACAGAAAGTAAAATTCCATTTTTCAGGAAGGTCCTGAACAGAAAGTGAAATCCAATTTTTCAGGAGGGTCCTGAATAGAAAGTAAAATCCCATATACAGGAGGGTCCTGAACAGAAAGTAAAGACCCATTTATCAGGAGGGTCCTATACAAAAAGTACAATACCATTTTTCAGAATGGTCCTGAACAGGACGTAAAATCCCAATTTTCAGGACTGTCCTAAACAGAAAGTAATGTCCTATTTATTAAGAGGGTCCTGAACAGAAAGTAAAATCCCATTTTTCAGGAATATCCTAAACAGAACGTAAAATCTTATTTTTTAGGAGGGTCTTAAACAGAAAGTAAAATCCCATTTTTCAGGAGGGTCTTGAACATAAAGTATATTCCCATTTTTAAGGAGGGTCCTGAAAAGAAAGTAAAGTGCCATTTTTCTGGAGGGTCCTGAACTGAACGTAAAGTCCCATTTTCAGGAGAGTCCTGAACAAAAAGTAAAATCCCATTTTTCAAGAGGGTCCTGAACAGAAAGTAAAGTCCCATTTATCAGGAGGGTCCTGAACATAAAGAAAAGTCCCATTTTTTCAGAAAGGTCCAGAATAGTTTATAAAATCCTATTTTTCAGGAGGGTCCTTAACAGAAAGTAAAATCCCATTTTTTAGGAGGGTCCTCAACAGAAAGTAAAATCCCATTTTTCAGGAGGTTCCTGTACAGAAAGTAAAATCCTATTTTTCAGGAGGGTCCTGAACATAAAGAAAAGTCCCTTTTTTCAGAAAGGTCCAGAACAGTTTATAAAATCCTATTTTTCAGGAGAGTCCTTAACAGAAAGTAAAATCCCATTTTTTAGGAGGGTCCTCAACAGAAAGTAAAATCCCATTTTTTAGGAGGTTCCTGTACAGAAAGTAAAATCCTATTTTTCAGGAGGGTCCTGAACAGAAAGTAAAATCCTATATTTCAAGATGGTCCTGACCAGAAAGTAAAATCCCATTTTTTAAGAAGGGTCCTGAACAAAAGTAAAATCCTATTTTTCAGGAGGGTCCTGGACGAAAGTAAAATTCCATTTTTCAGGAAGTTCCTGAACAGAAAGTAAAATTATATTTTTCATGAGGGTCCTGAACAGTAAGTAAAATTCCATTTTTCAGGAGGGGCTTGAATAAAAGTAAAACCCATTTTTAAAGAGAGTCCTGAATGAAAGCAAAATGCTATTTTTCAGGAGGTTCCTGAACAGAAAGTAAAGTCCAATTTTTCAAAGTCCCGTTTTTCAGGAGGGTCCTGAACAGAAACTAAAATCCCATTTTTCAGGAGGGTCCAGAACAGAAAGTAACATCCCATATTTCAGGAGGGTCCTGAACAGAAAGTTAAATCTTATTTTTATGAGGGTCATGAACAGAAGTAAAATCCCATTTTTCAGGAGGGTTCTGAAGAAAATGTAAATTCTCATTAATCAGGATGGTCCTCAACAGAATGTAAAATCCTATTTTTTAGGAGGGTCCTGAACAAAAGTAAAGTCCCATCTTTTAGGAGGGTCGTGAACATAAAGCAAAATCCTGTTTTTCAAGATGGTCTTGAAGAGAAAGTAAAATCTCATTTTTAGGAGGTTCCTGAACAGAAGTAAAATTCCATTTTTCAGGAGTCCCATTTTTAAGAAGGGTCCTGAATAGAAAGTAAAGTCCCATTTTTATGGAGGGTCCTGAATAGAAAGTAAAATCCCATTTTCGAATAGGGTCCGGAACAGAAAGTAAAACCCCATTTTTAAGGAGTGTCCTGAACAGAAAGTAAAATCCCATTTTTCAGGAGGGTCCTGAACATAAAGTAAAATCTTATTTTTCAAGAGGGTCCTAAACTAAAAGTAAAGTCCTTTTTTTCAGGATGATCCTAAACAATAAGTAAAATCCCATTTTTAGGAGAGTTCTGAACAGTAAAATCCCATCTTTCAGAAAGGTCCTGAACAGAAAATAAATTCTCATTATTTAGGAGGGTCCTGAACAGAAAGTAAAATCTTATTTTTCAGGAGGGTCCTGAACAAAAGTAAAGTCCTATTTTTAAGGGGGGTCCTGAACAGAAAGGAAAATCCCATATTTCAGGAGGGTCCTGAACAAAAGTAAAATCTCATTTTTTAGGAGGGGCCTGAACAGAAAGTAAAACCCTAATTTTCACGAGGGTCCCGAACAAAAGTAAAATCCTATTTTTCTGGAGGGTCCTGAATAGACGTAAAATCTCATTTTTCTGGAGGGTTTTGCATAAAAGTAAAATCCCATTTTTCAGGAGGGTCCTGAATAGAAAGTAAAATCCCATTTTTCAGGAGGGTTCTGAACAAAAGCAAAATTCCATTTTTTAGGAGGGTCCTGAACAGAAAGTAAAATCCCATTTTTCTGGAGGGACCTAAACAGAAAGTAAAGTCCCATTTTTCAGGAGATTCCTGAACAGAAAATAAAATCCCATTTTTCAGAAGGGTCGTGAACAGAAAGTAAAATTCCATTTTTCAGGAGGGTCCTGAAAAGAAAGTAAAATTCCATTTTTCAGGAAGGTCCTGAACAGAAAGTAAAATCTAATTTTTCAGGAGGGTCCTGAACAGAAAGTAAAATCCCATTTAGAGGAGGGTCCTGAACAGAAAGTAAAGACCCATTTATCAGGAGGGTCCTGAACAGAAAGTACAATACCATTTTTCAGAATGATCCTGAACAGGAAGTAAAATCCCATTTATCAGGACTGTCCTGAACAGAAAGTAAAGTCCTATTTATTAGGAGGGTCATGAACAGAAAGTAAAATCCCATTTTTCAGGAATGTCCTAAACAGAACGTAAAATCCTATTTTTCAGGAGGGTCTTAAACAGAAAGTAAAATCCCATTTTTCAGGAGCGTCTTGAACATAAAGTATATTCCCCTTTTTAAGGAGGGTCATGAAAAGAAAGTAAAGTGCCATTTTTCAATAGGGTCCTGAACTGAACGTAAAGCACCATTTTCAGGAGAGTCCTGAACAAAAAGTAAAATCCCATTTTTTAGGTAGGTACTGAACAGAAAGTAAAATCCCATTTTTCAAGAGGGTCCTGAACAGAAAGTAAAGTACCTTTTTTCAGGAGGGTCCTGCACAGAAAGTAAAGTACCATTTTACAAGATGGTCCTGAAGTGATAGTAAAGTCCCATTTTTCAGCAGGGTCCTGAACATAAAGTAAAGTCCTATTATTCAGAAAGGTCCGGAACAGTTTATAAAATCCTATTTTTCAGGAGGGTCCTTAATAGAAAGTAAAATCCAATTTTTTAGGAGGGTCCTCAACATAAAGTAAAATCCCATTTTTCAGGAGGTTCCTGTACAGATATAAAATATCATTTTTCAGGAGGGTCCTGAACAGAAAGTAAAATCCTATATTTCAAGATGGTCCTGACCAGAAAGTAAAATCCCATTTTAGGAGGGTCCTGAACAAAAGTAAAATCCTATTTTTCAGGAGGGTCCTGAACGAAAGTAAAATCCCATTTTTCAGGAGTGTCCTAGACAAAAGTAAAATTCTATTTTTCAGGAAGGTCCTGAACAGAATGTAAAATTCCATTTTTCAGGAGGGTCCTGAATAGAAAGTAGAGTCCTATTTTTCAAAGTCCCAATTTGCAAGAGGGTCCTGAACAGAAAGTAAAATCCCATTTGTCAGGAGGGTCCAGAACAGAAAATAAAATCCTATTTTTCAGGAGGGACCTGAACAGAAAGTAAAATGCCATTTTTAAGGAGGGTCCTGAACAGAAGTAAAATCCCATTTTTTAGAAGTGTTTTGAAGAAAAAGTAAATTCGCATTATTCAGGAGGGTCCTGAACAGAAAGTAAAATCCTATTTTTTATGAGGATCCTAACAAAAGTAATGTCTCATTTTTTAGGATGGTCCTGAAAAGAAATTAAAATCCTATTTTTCAGGAGGGTCCTGAACAGGAAGTAAAAGCTCATTTTTTCAGGAGGCTCCTGAACAGAAAGTAAAATCCCATTCTTTAGGAGGGTCCTGAACAGAAAATAAAATCCCATTTTTCAGGAGAGTCCTGAACAAAAGTAAAATGCCATTTTTCAGGAAGGTACTGAACAGAAAGTAAACTCCCATTTTTCAGGAAGGTACTGAACAGAAAGTAAAGTCCCATTATTTAGGAGAGTCTTGAAAAAAAATAATATCCCATATATCAAGATGATCCTTACCAGAAAGTAAAATTTCATTTTTAGGAGGGTCCAGAACAAAATTAAAATCCTATTTTTCAGGAGGGTCCTGAATGGAAGTAAAATCCCATTTTTCTAGAGTGTCCTGAACAAAAGTAAAATTCCATTTTTCAGTAAGTTCCTGAACAGAAAGTAAAATTACATTTTTTATGAGGGTCCTGAACAGAAAGTAAAATTCCATTTTTCAGGAGGGTCTTGAATAAAAGTAAAACCCATTTTTAAAGAGAGTCCTGAATGAAAGTAAAATGCTATTTTTCAGGAGGTTCCTGAACATAAAGTAAAGTCCCATTGTTCAAAGTCCCATTTTTCACGAGGGTCCTGAACAGAAAGTAAAATCCCATTTTTCAGGAGGGTCCAGAACAGAAAGTTACATCCCATTTTTAAGGAGGGTCCTGAACAGAAAGTAAAATCCTATTTTTAGGAGGGCCATGAACAGAAGAAAAATCCCATTTTTCAGGAGGGTTCTGAAGAAAAAGTAAATTCTCATTAATCAGGATAGTCCTGAACAGAATGTAAAATCCTATTTTTTAGGAGGGTCCTGAACAAAAGTTAAGTCCCATTTTTTAGGATGGTCCTGAATAGAAAGCAAAATCCTATTTTTCTGGAGGGTCTTGAAGAGAAAGTATAATCTCATTTTTAGGATGCTCCTGAACTGAAGTAAAATCCCATTTTTCAAGAGGGTCTTGAATAGAAAGTATTATCCCATTTTTCAGGAGGGTCCTAAATAGAAGTAAAATCCCATTTTTTAGGATGATCCTGAATAGAAAGTAAAATCCTATTTTTGAGGAGGGTCCTGAACAGAAAGTAAAATCTCATTTTCCAGGAGACTCCTGAATAGAAAGTAAAATCCCATTCTTCAGGAGGGTCCTGAACAGAAGTAAAATCCTATTTTTTAGGAGGGTCCTGAATACAAAGTAAAATCAGATTTTTCAGGAGGGTCCTGAACAGAAAGTAAAATCCCATTTTTCAAGAGGGTCCTGAACAAAGGTAAAATCCCATTTTTTTGAAGGGTCCTAAACAGAAAGTAAAATCCCATTTTTCAGGAAGTTCCTCAACAGAAAGAAAAATCCCATTTTCAGGAAGGTGCTGAAAAGAAAGTAAAGTCCCATTTTTCAGGAAGGTCCTGAACAGAAAGAAAAATCCCATTTTCAGGAGGGTCCTAAACAGAAAGTAAAATCTCATTTTTGAGGATGGTCCTGAACAGTAAGTAAAATTCCATTTTTCAGGATGGTCCTGAACTGAAAGTAAAGTCCCATTTTTCAAGTAGGTCCTGAATAGAAAGTAAAATCCTATTTTTTAGGAGGGTCTAGAACAAAAAGTAAAATCTCACTTTTCAGAGGGATCCTGAACAGTAATTAAAATCCCATTTTTCATGAGGGTTTTGAAAAGAAGTAAAATCCCATTTTTCTGAGGGTCCTAAATAGAAAGTAATTTCTTATTATTCAGGAGGGTTTTGAATAGAAAGTAAAATCCTATTTTTTAAGAAGCTCCTGAACAGAAAGTAAAATCCCAGTCTTCAGGAGGGTCCTGAACAGAAGGAAAATCCCATTTTTCTTGAGGGTCCTGAATTGAAAGTAAAATGTCTTTTTTCAGGAAGGTCCTAAACAAAAAGTAAAATCCCTTTTTTTAGGAGGGTTCTGAAAAAAAGTAAAATCCTATTTTTTCAGGAGGGTCCTGAACTAATGTAAAATCCCATTTTTATGGAGGGTATTGAACAGAAAGTAAATTCCCATTTTTCAAGAGGGGTCCTGAATAAAAGTAAAATCCCATTTTTCAGGAAGGTCCTTAACAGAAAGTAAAGTCCCATTTTTCAGAAGGGTCCTGAACATAAAGTAAAATCCTATTTTTCAAGAGGGTCCTAAACAAAAGTAAAATACTATTTTTCAGGATAGTCCTGAACGAAAGTAAAATTCCATTTTTCAGGTGGGTTCTGAACAGAAAGTAAAGTCCCATTTTTAAGAAGGGTCCTCAACAGAAAGTAAAGTCCCATTTTTATGGAGGATCCTGAACAGAAAGTAAAATCCCATTTTCGTAGAGGGTCCAGAATAGAAAGTAAAACCTCATTTTTAAGTAGTGTCCTGTACAAAAAGTAAAATCCCATTTTTCAGGAGGGTCCTGAACAAAAAGTAAAATCTCATTTCTCAGGAGGGTCCTGAACTAAAAGTAAAGTCCTATTTTTCAAAATGGTCCTGAACAATAAGTAAATTCCCATTTTTTAGGAGAGTCCTGAACAGTAAAATCCCATTTATCAGAAAGGTCCTGAACAGAAAGTAAATTCTCATTACTCAGGAGGGTTCTGAACAAAAAGTAAAATCCTATTTTTCAGGAGGGTCCTAAAAAAAATAAAGTCCCATTTTTTAGGAAGGTCCTGAACAGAAAGAAAAATCCTATTTTTCAGAAGGGTCTTGAAGAGAAAGTAAAATCTCATTTTTAAGAGGCTCCTGAACAGAAGTAAAATCCCATTTTTAAGGAGGGTCTTGAATAAAAAGTATTATCCCATTTTTCAGGAGGGTCCTGAATAGAAGTAAAGTCCCATTTTTTAGGATGGTCCTGAAGAGTAAGTAAAATCCTATTTTTCAGGAGGGTCTTGAACAGAAAGTAAAATCCCATTTTTCAGGAAGGTCCTCAACAGAAAGAAAAATCCCGTTTTCAGGAAGGTGCTGAACAGAAAGTAAAGTCCCATTTTTCAGGAGGGTCCTGAACAGAAAGAAAAATCCCATTTTCAGGAGGGTCCTAAACAGAAAGTAAAATCCCATTTTTGAGGAGGGTCCTGAATAGTAAGTAATATCCCATTTTTCAGGAAGGTCCTGAACAGAAAGTAAAGTCCCATTTTTCAGGAGGGTCCTGAACAGAAAGTAAAATCCTATTTTTTAGGAAGGTCTAGAACAAAAAGTAAAATCCCATTTTTCAAAGGGGTCCTGAACATTAAGTAAAATCCCATTTTTCATGAGGGTTCTGAAAAGAAGTAAAATCCCATTTTTAAGGAGGGTCCTGAACAGAAAGTAAATTCTCATTATTAAGGAGGGTTCTGAACAGAAAGTAAAATCCAAGTCTTCAGGAGGGTCCTGAACAGAAGTAAAATCCAATTTTTCAGGAGGGTCCTGAACAGAAAGTATAATCCTTTTTTTTAGGAGAGTCCTGAACAAAAGTTAAATCCTATTTTTCAGAAGGGTCCTGAACTAAAGTAAAATCCCATTTTTATGGAGGGTCTTGAACAGAAAGTAAATTCCTATTTTTCAAGTAGGGTCATGAACAAAAGTAAAATCCCATTTTTCAAGAAGGTCCTTAACAGAAAGTAAAGTCCCATTTTTCAGAAGGGTCCTGAACAGAAAATAAAATCCTATTTTTCAAGAGGGTCCTAAACCAAAGTAAAATACTATTTTTCAGGATAGTCCTGAATGAAATTAAAATTCCATTTTTCAGGAGGGTTCTGAACAGAAAGTAAAGTCCCATTTTTAAGAAGGGACTTGAACAGAAAGTAAAGTCCCATTTTATGGAGGGTCCTGAACAGAAAGTAAAATCCCATTTTCCTAGTTGGTCCGGAACAGAAAGTAAAATCCCATTTTTAAGGAGTGTCCTGTACAGAAAGTAAAATCCCATTTTTCAGGAGGGTCCTGAACATAAAGTAAAATCTCATTTTTCAGGAGTGTCCTGAACAAAAAGTAAAGTCCTATTTTTCAGGATGGTCCTGAACAATAAGTAAAATCCCATTTTTTAGGGTTCTCATTATTCAGGAGGGTCCTGAACAGAAAGTTAAATCTAATTTATTAGGAGGGTCCTGAACAGAAAGTAGAATCCCATTGTTTAGGTGTTCCTCAATAGAAAGTAAAATCCCATTTTTCAGGAGGGTCCTGTACAGAAAGTAAAATCTCATTTTTTAGGAGGGTCATGAACACAAAGTAAAATCTTATTTTTCAGGAAGGTCCTGAACAAAAGTAAAATCCCATTTTTCAGGAGGGTACTGAACAAAAGTAAAATCCCATATTTCAAGATAGTCCTGAACAGAAAGTAAAATCCCATTTTTTAGGAGGGTCCTGAACAAAAGTTAAATACTATTTTCAAGAGGGCCCTGAATGGAAGTACAATCCCATTTATCAGGAGGATCCTGAACAAAAGTAAAATTCTAGTTTTCAGGAAGGTTCTGAAAAGAAAGTAAAATTCTATTTTTCTGGAAGGTCCAGATCAAAAAGTAAAATTCTATTTTTCTGGAGGGTCCTGAACAGAAAATAAAGTCCCATTTTTCAGGAGGGTCATGAACAGAAAGTAAAACACCATTTTTCAGAAGGGTCTGAATGAATGTAAAATCCCATTTTTCAGGAGGGTCCTGAAAGAAAGTTAATCCCATTTTTTAGGAGGGTCCTGAACAGAAAGTAAAATTCTATTTTTCAGGTGGGTCCTGAATAGAAAGTAAAATCCTATTTTTCAGGAGGCTCTTGAACCGAAATAAAATCCTATTTTTCAAGAGTGTCCTGAACAGAACGTAAAATCTTATTTTTCAGCAGGGTCCTAAACAAAAAGTAAAATCCCATTTTTCAGGAGGGTCTTGAACAGAAAGTAATTCTCATTTTTAAGGAGGGTCCTGAAAAGAAAGTAAAGTGTCATTCTTCAGGAGTGTCCTGAACATAAAGTAAAGTCCCATTTTTCAAGAGGATCCTGAACAGAAAGTAAAATCCCATTTTTCTGGAGGGTCCTGAACAGAAAGTAAAATCCCATTTTTTAGAAAGGTCCTGAACAGAAAGTAAAGTCCCTTTTTTCAGGAAGGTCCTGAAGAGAAAGTAAGGTCCCATTTTTCAGAAGGGTCCTGAACAGAATGAAAAATCCTATTTTTCAGGAGGGTCCTTAACAGAAAGTAAAATCTCATTGTTTAGGTGGGTCCTCAACAGAAAGTAAAATCCCATTTTTTAGGAGGATCCTGTACAGAAATTAAAATCCCATTTTTCAGGAGGGTTATGAACATAAACTAAAATCATATTTTTCAGAAGGGTCCTGAACAAAAGTAAAATCCCATTTTTCAGGAGGGTACTGAACAAAAGTAAAATCCCATATTTCAAGATAGTCCTGAACAAAAAGTAAATTCCAATTTTTTAGGAGGGTCCTGAACAAAAGTGAAATACTATTTTCCAGGAGGGTCCTGAATGGAAGTAAAATCCCATTTATCAGGAGGATCCTGAACAAAAGTAAAATTCCATTTTTCAGGAAGGTTTTGAAAAAATAGTAAAATTCCATTTTTTAGGAGGGTCCTGAACAATATTAAAATCCCATTTTTCAGGAGGGTCCTGAACAGAAAGTAAAATCCCATTTTTCAAGAGGGTGCTGAACAGAAAGTAAAATCCCATTTTTCAGGAGGGTACTGAACAAAAGTAAAATCCCATATTTCAAGATAGTCCTGAACAGAAAGTAAAATCCCATTTTTTAGGAGGGTCCGGAACAAAAGTAAAATACTATTTTTCAGGAGGGTCCTGAATGGAAGTAAAATCCTATTTATCAGGAGGATCCTGAAAAAAAGTAAAATTCCATTTTTCAGGAAGGTTCTGAAAAGAAAGTAAAATTCCATTTTTCTGGAAGGACCAGAACAAAAAGTAAAATTCTATTTTTCAGGAGTGTCCTGAACAGAAAATAAAGTCCCATTTTTAAGGAGGTTCCTTAACAGAAAGTAAAACACCATTTTTAGGAGGGTCTGAACGAATGTAAAATCCCAATTTTTCAGGTGGGTACTGAACGAAAGTAAAATCCCATTTTTCAGGAGGGTCATGAACATAAAGTAAAATCTTATTTTTCAGGAAGGTCCTGAACAAAAGTAAAATACCATTTTTCAGGAGGGTACTGAACAAAAGTAAAATGCCATATTTCAAGATAGTCCTGAACAGAAAAGAAAATCCCATTTTTTAGGAGGGACCTGAACAAATGTAAAATACTATTTTTCAGGAGGGTCCTGAATGGAAGTAAAATTCCATTTATCAGGAGGATCCTGAACAAAAGAAAAATTCCATTTTTCAGGAAGGTTCTGAAAAGAAAGTAAAATTCCATTTTTTATGGAAGGTCCAGAACAAAAAGTAAAATTCCATTTTTCAGGAGGGTCCTGAATAGAAAATAAAGTCCCATTTTTCAGAAGGGTCCTGAACAGAAAGTAAAACACCATTTTTCAGGAGGGTCTGAACGAATGTAAAATCCCATTTTTCAGGAGGGTCCTGAAAGAAAGTAAAATCCCATTTTTCAGGAGGGTCCTGAACAATTGTAAAATCCTATTTTTCAGGAGGGTCCTGAACAGAAAGTAATATCCCATTTTTCAGGAGGGTCTTGAACAGAAAGTATTTCTCATTTTTAAGGAGGGTCCTGAAAAGAAAGTAAAGTGCTATTTTTCAGGAGTGTCCTGAACATAAAGTAAAGTCCCATTTTTCAAGAGGATCCTGAACAGAAAGTTAAATCTCATTTTTCATGAGGGTCCTGAACAGAAAGTAAAATCCCATTTTTTAGAAGGGTCCTGAACAAAAACTAAAGTCCCTTTTTTCTGGAGGGTCCTGAAGAGAAAGTAAAGTCCCATTTTTCAGAAGGGTCCTGAACAGAATGAAAAATCCCATTTTTCAGGAGGGTCCTTAACAGAAAGTAAAATCCCATTATTTTGGTGGGTCCTCAACAGAAAGTAAAATCCAATTTTTCAGGAGGGTCCTGTACAGAAAGTAAAATCCCATTTTTCAGGAGGGTTATGAACATAAAGTAAAATCTTATTTTACAGAAGAGTCCTGAACAAAAGTAAAATCCCATTTTTCAGGAGGGTATTGAACAAAAGTAAAATCCCATATTTCAAGATAGTCCTGAACAGAAAGTAAATCCCATTTTTTAGGAGGGTCCTGAACAAAAGTTAAATACTATTTTTCAGGAGGGTCCTAAATGGAAGTAAAATCCCATTTATTAGGAGGATCGTGAACAAAAGTAAAATTCCATTTTTCAGGAATGTTCTGAAAAAAAAGTAAAATTCCATTTTTTAGGAGGGTCCTGAACAATAGTAAAATCCTATTTTTCAGGTGGGTCCTGAACAGAAAGTAAAATCCCATTTTTCAAGAGGGAGCTGAATAGAAAGTAAAGTCCCATTTTTCAGAAGGGTCCTGAACAGAAAGTAAAGTCCCTTTTTTTAGGAGGGTTTTGAAGAAAAGTAAAGTTCCATTTTTCAGAAGGGTCCTGAACAGAATGAAAAATCCCATTTTTCAAGAGTGTCTTTAACAGAAAGTAAAATCCCATTGTTTAGGTGGACCTCAACAGAAAGTAAAATCCCATTTTTCAGGAGGGTCCTGTATAGAAAGTAAAATCACATTTTTCAGGAGAGTCATGAACATAAAGTAAAATCTTATTTTTCAAGAAGGTCTTAAACAAAAGAAAAATCCCATATTTCAAGATAGTCCTGGACAGAAATTTAAATCCTATTTTTTAGGAGGGTCCTGAACAAAAGTAAAATACTATTTTTTAGGAGGGTCCTGAATGGAAGTAAAATCCCATTTATCAGGAGGATCCGGAACAAAAGTAAAAGTCTATTTTTCAGGAAGGTTCTTAAAAGAAGGTAAAATTCTATTTTTCTGGATGGTCCAGAAGAAAAAGTAAAATTACATTTTTCAGGAGGGTCCTGAACAGAAAATAAAGTCCCATTTTTCAGAGGGTCCTGAACAGAAAGTAAAACACCATTTTTCAGAAGGGTCTGAACGAATGTAAAATCCCATTTTTCAGGAGTGTCCTGAAAGAAAGTTAATCCCATTTTTCAGGAGGGTCCTGAACAGAAAGTAAAATACCATTTTTCATGAGGGTCCTGAATAGAAAGTAAAATCCTATTTTTCAGGAGTCTCCTGAACCGAAATAAAATCCCATTTTTCAGGAGTGTCCTGAACAGAACGTAAAATCCTATTTTTAGGAGGATCCTGAATAAAAAGTAAAATCCCATTTTTCAGGATGGTCTTGAACAGAAAGTGATTCTCATTTTTAAGGAGGGTCCTGAAAAGAAAGTAAAGTGCCATTTTTCAGAAGTGTCCTGAACATAAAGTAAAGTCCCATTTTTCAAAAGGATCCTGAACAGAAAGTAAAATCCCATTTTTCAGGAGGGTCCTGAACAAAAAGTAAAATCCCATTTTTCAGAAGGGTCCTGAACAGAAAGTAAAGTCCCTTTTTTCAGGAGGGTCCTGAAGAGAAAGTAAAGTCCCATTTTTCAGAAGGGTCCTGAACAGAATAAAAAATCCCATTTTTCAGGAGGGTCCTTAACAGAAAGTAAAATCCCATTGTTTAGGTGGTCCTCAACAGAAAGTAAAATCACATTTTTCAGGAGGGTCCTGTACAGAAAGTAAAATCCCATTTTTCAGGAGGGTCATGAACATAAAGTAAAATCTTATTTTTCAGGAAGGTCTTGAACAAAAGTAAAATCCCATTTTTCAGGAGGGTACTGAACAAAATAAAATCCAATATTTCAAGATAGTCCTGAACAGAAAGTAAAATCCCATTTTTTAGGAGGGTCCTGAACAAAAGTAAAACACTATTTTTCAGGAGGGTCCTGAATGAAAGTTAAATCCCATTTTTTAGAAGGGTCCTGAACAGTAAGTAAATTCTCATTTTTCAGGATGGTCCTGAACAGAAAGTAAAATCCTACTTTTCAGGAGGGTCCTGAACAAAAGTAAAATCCCATTTTTCAGGAGGGTCCTTAACAGAAAGTAAAGTCCAATTTTTCAGGAGGGTCCTGAACAGAAAGTAAAATCTCATTTTCCAGGAGGGTCCGGAATAGAAAGTAAAATCCCATTTTTCAGGAGGGTCTTGTACAGAAAACAAAATCCCATTTCACAGGAAGGTCCTGAACATAAAGTAAAATCTCATTTTTTCAAGAGGGTTCTGAACAAAAAGTAAAGTCCTTTTTTTCAGGAGTATCCTGAACAGAAAGTAAAGTCCCATTTGTCAGGAGGGTCCTAAACAAAAAGGGATTTCTCATTTTTCAGGAAGGTCCTGAATAGAAAGTAAATTCTCCTTTTTCAGGAGGGTCCTTAAAAGAAAGTAAAGTCCCTTGTTTTAGGATGGTCCTGAACAGAAAGTAAAGTCCCTTTTTTTAGGAGGGTCCAGAACAGAAAGTAAAGTCCCATTTTTCATAAGGGTCATGAACAGAATGAAAAATCCCATTTTTCAGGAGGGTCCTCAACAAAAAATAATAGCTCATTTTTTATGAGGGTCCTCAACAGAAAGTAAAATCACATTTTTCAGGAGGTTCCTGTACAGAAAGTAAAATCCCATTTTTCAGGAGGGCCCTGAACAGAAAGTAAAATCTTTTTTTTAGATGAGTCCTGAATAGAAGTAAAATCCTATTATCAGGAGGGGCTTGAACAAAAGTAAAATCCCATATTTCTAGATGGTCCTGAACAGAAAGTAAACTCCCATTTTTTAAGAGCGTCCTGAACAAAAGTAAAATCCTATTTTTCAAGAGGGTCCTGAACAGAAAGTAAAGTCCCATTTGTTAGGAGGGTCCTAAACAAAAATTGAATTCTCATTTTTTAGGAAGGTCCTGAATAGAAAGTAAATTCTCATTTTTCAGGAGCGTCCTGAAAAGAAAGTAAAATCCTATTTTTCTTGGGGTCCTAAACAGAAAGTAAAGTCCTATTTTTTAGGAGAGTTCTGAACAGAAAGTAAAAACCTATTTTTAGGAGTGTCCTGAACAGATGGTAAAATCCCAATTTTAAGAAGGATCCTGAACAGAAGTAAAATCCCATTTCTCAGGAGGGTCCTGAACAAAAAGTAAAATCCTATTTTTCAGGAGGGTCCTGAACAAAAGTAAATTCCCATTTTTTAGGAGCGTCCAGAACAGTAAGTAAAATCCTAGTTTTTAGAAGGGTTCTGAACAGAAAGGCAAATCCCATTTTTAAGGAGGGTCCTGAAAAGAAAGTAAAATCACATTTTCCAGGAGGGTCCTGAACAGAAGTAAAATCCCATTTTTCATGAGGGTCCTGAATGAAAGTAAAATCCCATTTGTCAGGATAGTCCTGAACGAAACTAAAATCCCATTTTTCAGGAGGGTCCTGAACAGAAAGTAAAGTCCTATTTTTCTGGAGAGTCCTAAACAGAAAGTAAAAGCCTATTTTTCAGGAGAATCCTGAACAGAAAGTAAAATCCCATTTTTTAGGAGGGTCCTGAACAGAAAGCAAAATCCCATTTTTCAGGAGGGTCCTGAACAGAAGTAAAATTCCATTTTTCAGATGTGTCCTGAACAGAACGTATAATCCTATTTTTCAAGAGGGTCCTAAACAGAAAGTAAAATCCCATTTTTCAGGAGGGTCTTGAACAGAAAGAAAATTCTCATTTTTAAGGAGGGTCCTGAAAAGAAAGTAAAGTGCCATTTTTCAGGAGGGTTCTGAAAAGAAAGTAAAGTCCCTTTTCTCATGAGGGTCCTGAAGAGAAAGTAAAGTCCCATTTTTCAGAAGGGTCCTGAACAGAATGAAAAATCCCATTTTTCAGGTGGGTCCTTAGCAGAAAGTAAAATCCCAATTTTTAGAAGGGTCCTCAACAGAAAGTAAAATCCAATTTTTCAGGAGGGTCCAATACAGAAAGTAAAATCCTATTTTTCAGGAGGGTCCTGAACTGAAAAATCTTCTTTTTCACGAGGGTCCTGAACAAAAGTAAAATCCCATTTTTCAAGAGGGTCCTGAACAAAAGTAAAATCCCATATTTCAAGTTAGTTCTGAACAGAAAGTAAAATCCCATTTTTTAGGAGGGTCATGAACAAAAGTAAAATCCTATTTTTCAGAAGGGTTCTGAATGGAAGTAAAATCCCATTTATCAGGAGGGTCCTGAAAAAAAGTAAAAAATTTTTTTTAAGGAAGGTTCTGAACAAAAAGAAAAAATTTATTTTTCAGAAGGGTCTTGAACAAAAGTAAAATCCTATTTTTCAGGAAGGTCCTGAGCTGAAAGTAAAATCCCATTTTTCAAGATGGTCCTGAACAGACAATAAATTCCCATTTTTAGGAGGGTCCTGAACAGAAAGTAAAGTCCCATTATTCAGGAGGGTCCTGAACACAGAGTAAAGTCTCATTTTTCAGGACGGTCCTGAACAGAAAGTAAAGTCCTATTTATCTGGAGGGCCCTGAACAGAAAGTTAAATCCTATTTTTTAAAAGTGTCCTGAACAGATTGTAAAATCCTATTTTTCAGGAGGGTCCTAAACAAAAAGTAAAATCCCATTATCAGGAAGGTCTTGAACAAAAACTAAATACCCATTTTTAAGGAGTGTTCTGAAAGGAAAATATAGTGCCATTTTTCAGAAGTGTCCTGAACAGAAAGTAAAGTCCCATTTTTCAGGAGGATCCTGAACAGAAAGTAAAATCTCATTTTTTAGGAGGGTCCTGAACAGAAAGTAAAATTCTATTTTTCAGGATTGTCCTGAACAGATAGTGAAGTCCCTTTTTTCAGAAATGTCCTGAATTGAAAGTAAAGCCCCATTTTTCAGAAGGGTCCTGAATAGAATGAAAAATCCCATTTTTTAGGAGGGTCCTTAACAGAAAGTAAAATCCTATTTTTTAGGAGGGTCCTCAACAGAAAGTAAAATCCCATTTTTCAGGAGGGTATTGTACAGGAAGTAAAATCCTATTTTTTCAGGAGGGTCCTGAACAGTAAGTTAAATCTTATTTTTCAGGAGGGTGCTGAACAAAAGTAAAGTCCCATTTTTTAGGAGGGTCCTGAACAAAAGAAAAATCTCATATTTCAAGATGGTTCTGAACAGAAAGTAATATCTCATTTTTTAGGGGGGGGGGCCTGAACAAAAGTAAAATCCTATCTTTTAAGAGGGTCATGAACGGAAGTAAAATCCCTCTTTTCAGGAAGGTCCTGAACAAAGTAAAATTCCATTTTTAAGGAAGGTCCAGAACAAAAAGTAAAATTCCATTTTTCAGGAGGGTGCTGAACAAAAGTAAAATCCCATTTTTCAGGAGGGTCCTGAACAAAAGTAAAATCTCATATTTCAAGATGGTTCTGAACAGAAAGTAATATCTCATTTTTTAGGGGGGGGCCTGAACAAAAGTAAAATCCTATCTTTTAGGAGGGTCATGAACGGAAGTAAAATCCCTCTTTTCAGGAAGGTCCTGAACAAAAGTAAAATTCCATTTTTAAGGAAGGTCCAGAACAAAAAGTAAAATTCAATTTTTCAGGAGGGTCCTGAACAGAAAATAAAGTCCCATTTTTCAGGAGGGGCCTGAACAAAAAGTAAAATACCATTTTCAGGAGGGTCTGAACGAAAGTAAAATCCCATTTTTCAGGAGGGTCCTGAGTGAAAGTAAAATCCTATTTTTCAGGAGCGTCCTAAACGAAAGTAAAATCCCATTTTTCAGGAGGGTCCTGAACAGAAAGTAAAGTCCCATTTTTTAGGAGGGTCCTGAACAGAAAGTGAAATCCCATTTTTCAGGAGGGTCCTGAATAGAAAGTAAATTCCTATTTTTCAGGAGGGTCCTGACCAGAAATAAAATCCCATTTTTCAGGAGTGTCCTGAACAGAACGTAAAATCCTATTTTTCAGGAGGGTCCTAAACAAAAAGTAAAATCCCAATTTTCAGGAGGGTCTTGAACCAAAAGTAAATTCTCATTTTTAAGGAGGATCCTGAATAGAAGTAAAATCCCATTATCAGGAGGGTCCTGAACAAAAGTAAAATCCCATATTTCAAGATGGTCCTGAACAGAAAGTAAAATCCCATTTTTTAAGAGGGTCCTGAACAAAAGTAAAATCCTATTTTTCAGAAGGGTCCTGAACATAAAGTAAAGTCCCATTTGTCAGGAGGGTCCTAAACAAAATTTGAATTCTAATTTTTCAGGAAGGTCCAGAATAGAAAGTAAATTCTCATTTTTCAGGAGGGTCCTGAAAAGAAAGTAAAATCCTATTTTTCAGGAGGGACCTGAACAGAAAGTAAAGTCCTGTTTTTTAGGAGGGTCCTGAACAGAAAGTAAAATCCTATTTTTCAGGAGTGTCCTGAACAGATGGTAAAATCCCATTTTTCAGGAGGATCCTGAACAGAAGTAAAATCCCATTTCTCAGGAGGGTCCTGAACAGAAAGTAAATTCTTATTTTTCTGGAGGGTCCTGAACAAAAAGTAAAATCCTATTTTTCAGGAGGGTCCTGAACAAAAGTAAAGTCCCATTTTTCAGGAGGGTCCGGAATAGAAAGTAAAATCCTATTTTTTAGGAGGGTCCTGAACTGAAAACCAAATCCCATTTTTATGGAGCGTCCTGAAAAGAAAGTAAAATCCCATTTTTCAGGAGGGTCCTGAACAGAAGTAAAATCCCATTTTTCACCAGGGTCCTGAACAAAAAGTAAAATCCCATTTTTTAAAAGGTACTGAACAGAAGGTAAAGTCCCATTTTTCAGGAGGGTCCTGAACAAAAAGTAAAATTCCATTTTTCAGGAGGGTCCTGAACAGAAGTAAAATCCTATTTTTCAGGACGGTCCTGAACAAAAGTAAAATCTCATTTTTCAAAAACGTCCTGAACAGAAGGTAAAATCCCATTTTTTCAGGAGGGTCCTGAACAAAAGTAAAATCCCATTTTTCAGTAGGGGCCTGAAGAGAAAGTAAAATCCTATTTTTCAAGAGGGTCCTGAACAAAAGTTAAATCCTATCTTTTAGGAGGGTGCTGAACAGAAGTAAAATCTCATTTTTTAGAAGGGTCCTGCACAAAATTAAAATCCCATTTTTCAGGAGGGTCCTGAATAGAAAGAAAAATCCAATTTTTCAGGTGGGTCTTGAAACAAAAGTAAAATTCCATTTTTTAGGAGGGTCCTGAACAAAAATTAAATCCCATTTTTTAAGAGATTACTGAATAGAATGTAAATACTCATTTTTCAGGAGGGTCCTAAACAGAAAATAAAATCCAATTTTTAAGTAGGGTCCTGAACAGAAAGTAAAATCCCATTTTTCAGTAGGGTCCTGAATAGAAAATAAAATCCAATTTTTTAGGAGGGTCCTGAACAGAAAGTAAAATCCAATTTATCAGGAGGGTCCTGAACAGAAAGTAAAATCCCATTTACAGAAAGGTCCTGAACAGAAAGTAAAGTCTCATTTATCAGGAGGGTCCTGAACAGAAAGTAAAGTCTCATTATTCAGGAGGGTCCTGAATAGAAAGTAAAGTCACATTTTTCAGGAGTTTCCTGAACAGAAAGTAAATTTCTATTTTTCAGGAGGGTCCTGAATAGAAAGTAAAATCCCATTTTTCAGGAGGGTCCTGAACAAAAGTAAATTCCCATTTTTCAGAAGTGTCCTGAACAAAAAGTAAATTTTCAGTTTTAAGCAGGGTCCTGAACAGAAAGTAAAATCCTATTTTTCAGAAAGGTCCTAAACAAAAGTAAAGTCCAATTTTTCTGGAGGGTCCTAAACAGAAAGTAAAATACTATTTTTTGGGAGGGTCCTGAACAGAAAGTAAATTCTCATATTTCAGGAGAGTCCTGAACAGAAAGTAAAATCATATTTTTCAGGAGGGTCTTGAACAGAAAGTAAAATCCTATTTTTTAGGAGGGTCCTGAACAGAAAGTAAAATCTCATTTTTCAGGAATGTCCTGAACAGAAAGCAAAATCCCATTTTTCAGGAGGGTCCAAAACTGAAGTAAAATCCCATTTTTCAGGAGGGTCCTGAACAGAAAATTAAATCCCATTTTTCAAGAGGGTTCTGAACTGAAAGTAATGTCCTATTTTTTAGGAGGGTCCTGTACAGAAAGTAAAATCCCATATTTCAGGAGGGTCCTGAACAGAAAGTAAAATCCTATTTTTATGAAGGGTCCGGAACATAATGTAAATTCTAAATTTTTAGGAGGGTCCTGAACAGAAAGTAAAATCTTATTTTTTCAGGAGGGTCTTGCACAGAAAGTAAAGTCCCATTTTTCTGAAGGGTCGTGAAGAGAAAGCATTATCCTATTAATCAGAAGGGTCCTGAACAGATTGTAAAATCCCATTTTTTAGGAGGGTCCTGAACAGAAATAAAAATTCTATTTTTCTAGAGGGTCCTGAAGAGAAGTAAAATTCTATTTTTCAAGAGGGTCCTGAAGAGAAGTAAAATCCCATTTTTAGGAGGGTCCGGAATAGAAAGTAAATTCCCATTTTTCAGGAGGGTTCTGAACAGAAAGTATAATCCTATTTTTCAGGAGGGTCCTGAACAAAAGTAAAGTCCCATTTTCTAGGAGGGTCTTGAACAGAAAGTAAAATCCTATTTTTCAGGAGGGTTTTCAACAGAACGTAAAAATCTATTTTTCAGGAGGGTCCTGAACAGAAAGTAAATTCTCATTTTTCAGGAGGTTCCTGATCAAAATGTAAAATACTGTTTTTCAGGAGGGTCCTGATAAAAGTAAAGTCACATTTTTCTGAAGGGTCCTGAACAGAAAGTAAAATCCTATTTTTTAAAAGGGTCCTGAACAGAAAGTAAAATATCATTTTACAAGAGGGTCCTGAACAGAAATTAAAATCCCATTTTTCAGGAAGGTCCTAAACAAAAGTAAAATCTCATTTTTCAAGATGGTTCTAAACAGAAATTAAAATCCCATTTTTCAGGAGGGTCCTGAACAAAAGGAAGATCCTATTTTTAAGGAGGGTCCTGAACTTAAAGTAAAGTCCCATTTGTCAGGAGGTTCCTAAACAAAAATTGAATTCTAATTTTTCAGGAAGGTCCTGAATAGAAAGTAAATTCTCATTTTTCAGGAGGGTCCTGAAAAGAAAGTAAAATTCTATTTTTCAGGAGGGTCCTGAATAGAAAGTAAAGTCCTATTTTTTAGGAGGGTCCAGAACAGAAAGTAAAATCCTATTTTTCAGGAGTGTCCTGAACAGATGGTAAAATCCCATTTTTCAGGAGGATCCTGAATAGAAGTAAAATCCCATTATTCAGGAGGGTCCTGAATAGAAAGTAAATTCTTATTTTTATGGAGGGTCCAGAACAAAAAGTAAAATCCTATTTTTCAGGAGGGTCCTGAACAAAAGTAAAATCTCATTTTTCAAAAACGTCCTGAACAGAAGGTAAAATCCCATTTTTCAGGAGGGTCCTGAACAAAAGTAAAATCCCATTTTTCAGTAGGGGCCTGAAGAGAAAGTAAAATCCTATTTTTCAAGAGGGTCCTGAACAAAAGTAAAATCCTATCTTTTAGAAGGGTCCTGAACAGAAGTAAAATCTCATTTTTCAGAATGGTCCTGAACAAAATTAAAATCCCATTTTTCAGGAGGGTCCTGAATAGATAGAAAAATCCAATTTTTCAGGAGGGTCTTGGAACAAAAGTAAAATTCCATTTTTGAGGAGGGTCCTGAACAGAAATAAAATCCCATTTATCAGGAGATTCCTAAATAGAAAGTAAAGTCCCATTTTTCAAGAGGGTCCTAAACAGAAAATAAAATCCAATATTTAAGTAGGGTCCTGAACAGAAAGTAAAATCCCATTTTTCAGTAGGGTCCTGAATAGAAAGTAAAATCCCATTTTTCAGGAGGGTCCTGAACAGAAAGTAAAATCCAATTTATCAGGAGGGTCCTAAACAGAAATTAAAATCCCATTTACAGAAGGGTCCTGAACAGAAAGTAAAGTCCCATTTATCAGGTTGGTCCTGAACAAAAAGTAAAGTCTCATTATTCAGGAGGGTCCTGAATAGAAAGTAAAGTCTCATTTTTCAGGAGTTTCCTGAGCAGAAAGTAAATTTCTATTTTTCAGGAGGGTCCTGAACAGAAAGTAAAATCCCATTTTTCAGGAGGGGCCTGAACAAAAGTAAATTCCCATTTTTCAGAAGTGTCATGAACAAAAAGTAAATTTTCATTTTTAAGGAGGGTCCTGAACAGAAAGTAAAATCCTATTTTTTAGAAAGGTCCTAAACAAAAGTAAAGTCCCATTTTTCAGGAGGGTCCTGAACAGAAAGTAAAATACTACTTTTTGGGAGGGTCCTGAACAAAAAGTAAATTCTCATATTTCAGGAGAGTCCTGTACAGAAATTAAAATCATATTTTTCAGGAGGGTCTTGAACAGAAAGTAAAATCCTATTTTTTAGGAGGGTCCTGAACAGAAAGTAAAATCTCATTTTTCAGGAGCGTCCTGAACAAAAAGTAAAATCCCATTTTTTAGGAGGGTCCACAACTGAAGTAAAATCCCATTTTTCAGGAGGGTCCTGAACAGAAAATAAAATCTCATTTTTCAAGATGGTTCTGAACAGAAAGTAAAGTCCTATTTTTTAGGAGGGTCCTGTACAGAAAGTAAAATCCCATATTTCAGGAGGGTCCTAAACAAAAATGGATTTCTCATTTTTCAGGAAGGTCCTGAATAGAAAGTAAATTCTCCTTTTTCAGGAGGGTCCTTAAAAGAAAGTAAAGTCCCTTGTTTTAGGATGGTCCTGAACAGAAAGTAAAGTCCCTTTTTTTAGGAGGGTCCAGAACAAAAAGTAAAGTCCCATTTTTCAGAAGGGTCATGAACAAAATGAAAAATCCCATTTTTCAGGAGGGTCCTCAACAGAAAATAATATCTCATTTTTTATGAGGGTCCTCAACAGAAAGTAAAATCTCATTTCTCAGGAGGTTCCTGTACAGAAAGTAAAATCCCATTTTTCAGGAGGGCCCTGAACAGAAAGTAAAATCTTATTTTTCAGGAGTGTCCTGAACAGAACGTAAAATCCTATTTTTTAGGAGGGTCCTAAACAAAAAGTAAAATCCCATTTTTCAGGAGGGTCTTGAACAGAAAGTAATTCTCATTTTTAAGGAGGGTCCTGAAAAGAAAGTAAAGTGCCATTTTTCAGGAGTATCCTGAACATAAAGTAAAGTCCCATTTTTCAGGAGGATCCTGACAGAAAGTAAAATCCTATTTTTCAAGAGGGTCCTGAACAGAAAGTAAAATCCCATTTTTCAGAAGGGTCCTGAACAGAAAGTAAAGTCCCTTTTTTCAGGAGGGTCCTGAAGTGAAAGTAAGGTCCCATTTTTCAGAAGGGTCCTGAACAGAATGAAAAATCCCATTTTTCAGGAGGGTCCTTAACAGAAAGTAAAATCCCATTGTTTAGGTGGGTCCTCAACAGAAAGTAAAATCCCATTTTTCAGAAGGGTCCAGTACAGAAAATAAAATCCCATTTTTCAGGAGGGTTATGAACATAGAGTAAAATCTTATTTTTTCAGAAAGGTCCTGAACAAAAGTAAAATCCCATTTTTCAGGAGGGTACTAAACGAAAGTAAAATCCCATATTTCAAGATAGTTCTGAACAGAAAGTAAAATCCCATTTTTTAGGAAGGTCCTGAACAAAAGTAAAATACTATTTTTCAGGAGGGTCCTGAATGGAAGTAAAATCCCATTTATCAGGAGGATCCTGAACAAAAGTAAAATTCCATTTTTCAGGAAGGTTCTGAAAAAAAAGTAAAATTCCATTTTTCAAGAGAGTCCTGAACAATAGTAAAATCCTATTTTTCAGGAGGGACCTGAACAGAAAGTAAAATCCCATTGTTCAAGAGGGTGTTGAACAGAAAGTAAAGTCCCATTTTTCAGAAGGGTCCTGAACAGAAAGTAAAGTCCCTTTTTTTAGGAGGGTTTTGAAGAGAAAGTAAATTCCCATTTTTCAGAAGGTTTCCGAATAGAATGAAAAATCCCATTGTTTAGGTGGTTCTCAAGAGAAAGTAAAATCCCATATTTCAGGAGGGTCCTGTACAGAAAGTAAAATCCCATTTTTCAGGAGGGTCATGAACATAAAGTAAAATCTTATTTTTCAGGAATGTCCTGAACTAAAGTAAAATCCCATTTTTCAGGAGGCTACTGAAAATAAGTAAAATCCCATATTTCAAGATGGTCCTGAACAGAAAGTAAAATCTCATTTTTTAGGAGAGTCCTGAACAAAAGTAAAATACTATTTTTCAGAAGGGTCCTGAATGGAAGTAAAATCCCATTTATCAGGAGGATCCTGAACAAAAGTAAACTTCTATTTTTCAGGAAGGTTCTGAAAAGAAAGTAAAATTCTATTTTTCTGGAAGGTCCAGAACAAAAAGTAAAATTCTATTTTACAGGAGGGTCCTGAACAGAAAATAAAGTCCCATTTTTCAGGAGGGTCCTGAAAAGAAAGTAAAACACCATTTTCAGGAGGGTCTGACTGAATGTAAAATCCCATTTTCAGGAGGGTCCTGAAAGAAAGTTAATCCCATTTTTCAGGAGGGTCCTGAACAGAAAGTAAAATCCCATTTTTCAGGAGGGTCCTGAATAGAAAGTTAAATCCTATTTTTCAGTAGGCTCCTGAACCGAAATAAAATCCTATTTTTCAAGAGTGTCCTGAATAGATCGTAAAATCTTATTTTTCAGGAGGGTCCTAAACAAAAAGTAAAATCCCATTTTTCAGGAGGGTCTTGAACAGAAAGTAATTCTCATTTTTAAGGAGGGTCCTGAAAAGAAAGTAAAGTGCCATTTTTCAGGAGTGTCCTGAACATAAAGTAAAGTCCCATTTTTCAAGAGGATCCTGAACAGAAAGTAAAATCCCATTTTTCAGGAGGGTCCTGAATAGAAAGTAAAATCCTATTTTTTAGAAGGGTCCTGAACAGAAAGTAAAGTCCCTTTTTTCAGGAGGTTCCTGAAGAGAAAGTAAGGTCCCATTTTTCAGAAGGGTCCTGAATAGAATGAAAAATCCCATTTTTCAGGAAGGTCCTTAACAGAAAGTAAAATCCCATTGTTTAGGTGGGTCCTCAACAGAAAGTAAAATCCCATTTTTCAGGAGGGTTATGAACATAATGTAAAATCTTATTTTTCAGAAGGGTCCTGAACAAAAGTAAAATCCCATTTTTCAGGAGGGTACTGACCAAAAGTAAAATCTCATATTTCAAGATAGTCCTGAACAAAAAGTAAAATCCAATTTTTTAGGAGGGTCCTGAACAAAAGTAAAATACTATTTTTCAGGAGGGTCCTGAATGGAAGTAAAATCCCATTTATCAGGAGGATCCTGAACAAAAGTAAAATTCCATTTTTCAGGAAGGTTCTGAAAAAAAAGTAAAATTCCATTTTTCAGGAGGGTCCTGAACAATATTAAAATCCTATTTTTCAGGAGGGTCCTGAACAGAAAGTAAAATCCCATTTTTCAAGAGGGTGCTGAACAGAAAGTAAAATCCCATTTTTTAGGAGGGTACTGAACAAAAGTAAAATCCCATATTTAAGATAGTCCTGAACAGAAAGTCGTATCCCATTTTTTAGGAGGGTCCTGAACAAAAGTATAATACTATTTTTCAGGAGGGTCCTGAATGGAAGTAAAATCCCATTTATTAGGAAGGTTCTGAAAAGAAAGTAAAAATCCATTTTTCTGGAAGGTCCAGAACAAAAAGTAAAATTCCATTTTTCAGGAGGGTCCTGAACAGAAAATAAAGTCCTATTTTTAAGGAGGGTCCTGAACAGAAAGTAAAACACCATTTTTTAGGAGGGTCTGAACGAATGTAAAATCCCAATTTTTCAGGAGGGTCCTGAACGAAAGTAAAATACCATTTTTCAGGAGGGTCATGAACATAAAGTAAAATCTTATTTTTCAGGAAGGTCCTGAATAAAAGTAAAATACCATTTTTCAGGAGGGTACTAAACAAAAGTAAAATCCCATATTTCAAGATAGTCCTGAACAGAAAGTAAAATCCCATTTTTAGGAGGGTCCTGAACAAAAGTAAAATACTATTTTTCAGGAGGGTCCTGAATGGAAGTAAAATCCCATTTATCAGGAGGATCCTGAACAAAAGAAAAATTCCAATTTTCAGGAAGGTTCTGAAAAGAAAGTAAAATTCCATTTTTCTGGAAGGTCCAGATCAAAAAGTAAAATTCCATTTTTCAGGAGTGTCCTGAACAGAAAATAAAGTCCCATTTTTCAGGAGGGTCCTGAACATAAAGTAAAACACCATTTTTCTGGAGGGTCTGAACGAATGTAAAATCCCATTTTTCAGGAGGGTCCTGAAAGAAAGTAAAATCCCATTTTTCAGGAGGATCCTGAACAATAGTAAAATCCTATTTTTCAGGAGGGTCCTTAAAAGAAAGTAAAATCCCATTGTTTAGGTGGTCCTCAATAGAGAGTAAAATCCCATTTTTCAGGAGGGTCCTGTACATAAAGTAAAATCCCATTTTTCAGGAGGGTCATGACCATAAAGTAAAATCTTATTTTTTAGGAAGGTCCTGAACAAAAGTAAAATCCCATTTTTCAGCAGGGTACTGAACAAAAGTAAAATCCCATATTTCAAGATAGTCCAGAACAGAAAGTAAAATCCCATTTTTTAGGAGGGTCCTGAACAAAAGTAAAATACTATTTTTCAAGAGGGCCCTGAATGGAAGTAAAATCCCATTTATCAGGAGGATCCTGAACAAAAGTAAAATTCGAGTTTTCAGTAAGGTTCTGAAAAGAAAGTAAAATTCTATTTTTCTGGAAGGTCCAGCACAAAAAGTAAAATTCCATTTTTCTGGAGGGTCCTGAACAGAAAATAAAGTCCCATTTTTCAGGAGGGTCCTGAACAGAAAGTAAAACACCATTTTTCAGGAGGGTCTGAATGAATGTAAAATCCCATTTTTCAGGAGGGTCCTGAAAGAAAGTTAATCCCACATTTCAGGAGGGTCCTGAACAGAAAGTAAAATCCTATTTTTCAGGTGGGTCCTGAATAGAAAGTAAAATCCTATTTTTCAGGAGGCTCCTAAACCGAAATAAAATCCTATTTTTCAAGAGTGTCCTGAACAGAACGTAAAATCTTATTTTTCAGCAGGGTCCTAAACAAAAAGTAAAATCCCATTTTTCAGGAGGGTCTTGAACAGAAAGTAATTCTCATTTTTAAGGAGGGTCCTGAAAAGAAAGTAAAGTGCCATTTTTCAGGAGTGTCCTGAACATTAAGTAAAGTCCCATTTTTCAAGAGGATCCTGAACAGAAATTAAAATCCCATTTTTCTGGAGGGTCCTGAACAGAAAGTAAAATCACATTTTTTAGAAGGGTCCTGAACAGAAAGTAAAGTCCCTTTTTTCAGGAGGGTCCTGAAGAGAAAGTAAGGTCCCATTTTGCAGAAGGGTCCTGAACAGAATGAAAAATCCTATTTTTCAGGAGGGTCCTTAACAGAAAGTAAAATCCCATTGTTTAGGTGGGTCCTCAACAGAAAGTAAAATCCCATTTTTCAGGAGGGTCCTGTACAGAAAGTAAAATCCCATTTTTCAGAAGGATCCTGTACAGAAAGTAAAATCCCATTTTTCAGGAGGGTTATGAACATAAACTAAAATCTTATTTTTCAGAAGGGTCCTGAACAAAAGTAAAATCCCATTTTTCAGGAGGGTACTGAACAAAAGTAAAATCCCATATTTCAAGATAGTCCTGAACAAAAAGTAAAATCCAATTTTTTAGGAGGGTCCTGAACAAAAGTGAAATACTATTTTTCAGGAGGGTCCTGAATGGAAGTAAAATCCCTTTTATCAGGAGGATCCTGAACAAAAGTAAAATTCCATTTTTCAGGAAGGTTCTGAAAAAAAAGTAAAATTCCATTTTTCAGAAGTGTCCTGAAC
Organism: Capsicum pubescens; assembly: GCA_030864215.1. Lineage (NCBI taxonomy): Eukaryota > Viridiplantae > Streptophyta > Magnoliopsida > Solanales > Solanaceae > Capsicum > Capsicum pubescens. Next base: position 281,769,305 of record CM061542.1, read on the forward strand.
AATATTAAAATCCCATTTTTTCAGGAGGGTCCTGAATAGAAAGTAAAATCCCATTTTTCAAGAGTGTGCTGAACAGAAAGTAAAATCCCATTTTTCAGGAGGGTACTGAACAAAAGTAAAATCCCATATTTCAAGATAGTCCTTAACAGAAAGTAAAATCCCATTTTTTAGGAGGGTCCTGAACAAAAGTAAAATACTATTTTTCAGGAGGGTCCTGAATGGAAGTAAAATCCCATTTATCAGGAGGATCCTGGACAAAAGTAAAATTCCATTTTTCAGGAAGGTTCTGAAAAGAAAGTAAAATTCTATTTCTCTGGAAGGACCAGAACAAAAAGTAAAATTCCATTTTTCAGGAGTGTCCTGAACAGAAAATAAAGTCCCATTTTTAAGGAGGTTCCTGAACAGAAAGTAAAACACCATTTTTAGGAGGGTCTGAACGAATGTAAAATCCCAATTTTTCAGGAGGGTCCTGAACGAAAGTAAAATCCCATTTTTCAGGAGGGTCATGAACATAAAGTAAAATCTTATTTTTCAGGAAGGTCCTGAACAAAAGTAAAATACCATTTTTCAGGAGGGTACTGAACAAAAGTAAAATGCCATATTTCAAGATAGTCCTGAACAGAAAGTAAAATCCCATTTTTTAGGAGGGTCCTGAACAAAAGTAAAATACTATTTTTCAGGAGGGTCCTGAATGGAAGTAAAATTCCATTTATCAGGAGGATCCTGAACAAAAGAAAAATTCAATTTTTCAGGAAGGTTCTGAAAAGAAAGTAAAATTCCATTTTTATGGAAGGTCCAAAACAAAAAGTAAAATTCCATTTTTCAGGGGGGTCCTGAACAGAAAATAAAGTCCCATTTTTCAGGAGGGTCCTGAACAGAAAGTAAAACACCATTTTTCAGGAGGGTCTGAACGAATGTAAAATCCCATTTTTCTGGAGGGTCCTGAAAGAAAGTAAAATCCCATTTTTCAGGAGGGTCCTGAACAATTGTAAAATCCTATTTTTCAGGAGGGTCCTGAACAGAAAGTAAAATCCCATTTTTCAGGAGGGTCTTGAACAGAAAGTATTTCTCATTTTTAAGGAGAGTCCTGAAAAGAAAGTAAAGTGCCATTTTTCAGGAGTGTCCTGAACATAAAGTAAAGTCCCATTTTTCAGGAGAATTCTGAACAGAAAGTAAAATCCTATTTTTCAGGAGGGTCCTGAACAGAAAGTAAAATCCCATTTTTCAAAAGGGTCCTGAACAGAAAGTAAAGTCCCTTTTTTCAGGAGGTTCCTAAAGAGAAAGTAAAGTCCCATTTTTCAGAAGGATCCTGAACAGAATGAAAAATCCCATTTTTCAGGAGGGTCCTTAAAAGAAAGTAAAATCCCATTGTTTAGGTGGTCCTCAATAGAAAGTAAAATCCCATTTTTTAGGAGGGTCCTGTACAGAAAGTAAAATCCCATTTTTCAGGAGGGTCATGAACATAAATTAAAATCTTATTTTCCAGGTAGGTCCTGAACCAAAGTAAAATCCCATTTTTCAGGAGGGTACTGAACAAAAGTAAAATCCTATATTTCAAGATAGTCCTGAACATAAAGTAAAATCCCATTTTTTAGGAGGGTCCTGAAAAAAAGTAAAATACTATTTTTCAGGAGGGTCCTGAATGGATGTAAAATCCCATTTATCAGGAGGATCCTAAAATAAAGTAAAATTCCATTTTACAGGAAGGTTCTGAAAAGAAAGTAAAATTCCATTTTTCTGGAAGGTCCAGAACAAAAAGTAAAATTCCATTTTTCAGGAGGGTCCTGAACAGAAAATAAAGTCCCATTTTTCAGGAAGGTCCTGAACAGAAAGTAAAACACCATTTTTCAGGAGGGTCTGAACGAATGTAAAAAATTCCATTTTTCAGGAGGGTCCTGAACAGAAAGTAAAATGCTATTTTTCAGTAGGCTCCTGAACCGAAATAAAATCCTATTTTTCAGGAGTGTCCTGAACAGAACGTAAAATCCTATTTTTCAGGAGGGTCCTAAACAAAAAGTAAAATCCCATTTTTCAGGAGGGTCTTGAACAGAAAGTAATTCTCATTTTTAAGGAGGGTCCTGAAAAGAAAGTAAAGTGCTATTTTTCAGGAGTGTCCTGAACATAAAGTAAAGTCCCATTTTTCAAGAGGATCCTGAACAGAAAGTTAAATCTCATTTTTCAGGAGAGTCCTGAACAGAAAGTAAAATCCCATTTTTCAGAAAGGTCCTGAACAAAAAGTAAAGTCCCTTTTTTCAGGAGGGTCCTGAAGAGAAAGTAAAGTCCCATTTTTCAGAAGGGTCCTGAACAGAATGAAAAATCCCATTTTTCAGGAGGGTCCTTAACAGAAAGTAAAATCCCATTATTTTGGTGGGTCCTCAACAGAAAGTAAAATCTAATTTTTCAGGAGGGTCTTGTACAGAAAGTAAAATCCCATTTTTCAGGAGGGTTATGAACATAAAGTAAAATCTTATTTTACAGAAGAGTCCTGAACAAAAGTAAAATCCTATTTTTCAGGAGGGTATTGAACAAAAGTAAAATCCCATATTTCAAGATAGTCCTGAACAGAAAGTAAAATCCCATTTTTTAGGAGGGTCCTGAACAAAAGTAAAATACTATTTTTTAGGAGGGTCCTGAATGGAAGTAAAATCCCATTTATCAGGAGGATCGTGAACAAAAGTAAAATTACATTTTTCAGGAATGTTCTGAAAAAAAAAGTAAAATTCCATTTTTCAGGAGGGTCCTGAACAATAGTAAAATCTTATTTTTCAGGAGGGTCCTGAACAGAAAGTAAAATCCCATTTTTCAAGAGGGTGCTGAATAGAAAGTAAAGTCCCATTTTTCAGAAGGGTCCTGAACAGAAAGTAAAGTCCCTTTTTTTAGGAGGGTTTTGAAGAAAAGTAAAGTCCCATTTTTAAGAAGGGTCCTGAACAGAATGAAAAATCCCATTTTTCAAGAGTGTCCATAACAGAAAGTAAAATCCCATTGTTTAGGTGGACCTCAACAGAAAGTAAAATCCCATTTTTCAGGAGGGTCCTGTATAGAAAGTAAAATCACATTTTTCAGGAGGGTCATGAACATAAAGTAAAATCTTATTTTTCAGGAAGGTCTTAAACAAAAGTAAAATCCCATATTTCAAGATAGTCCTGGACAGAAAGTAAAATACTATTTTTTAGGAGGGTCCTGAACAAAAGTAAAATACTATTTTTTAGGAGGGTCCTGAATGGAAGTAAAATCCCATTTATCAGGAGGATCCTGAACAAAAGTAAAAGTCTATTTTTCAGGAAGGTTCTGAAAAGAAAGTAAAATTCTATTTTTCTGGAAGGTCCAGAACAAAAAGTAAAATTACATTTTTCAGGAGGGTCCTGAACAGAAAATAAAGTCCCATTTTTCAGGAGGGTCCTCAACAGAAAGTAAAACACCATTTTTCAGAAGGGTCTGAACGAATGCAAAATCCCATTTTTCAGGAGTGTCCTGAAAGAAAGTTAATCCCATTTTTCAGGAGGGTCCTGAACAGAAAGTAAAATACCATTTTTCATGAGGGTCCTGAATAGAAAGTAAAATCCTATTTTTCAGGAGTCTCCTGAACCGAAATAAAATCCCATTTTTCAGGAGTGTCCTGGACAGAACGTAAAATCCTATTTTTCAGGAGGATCCTGAATAAAAAGTAAAATCCCATTTTTCAGGATGGTCTTGAACAGAAAATAATTCTCATTTTTAAGGAGGGTCCTGAAAAGAAAGTAAATTGCCATTTTTCAGAAGTGTCCTGAACATAAAGTAAAGTCCCATTTTTCAAGAGGATCCTGAACAGAAAGTAAAATCCCATTTTTCAGGAGGGTCCTGAACAAAAAGTAAAATCTCATTTTTCAGAAGGGTCCTGAACAGAAAGTAAAGTCCCATTTTTCAGAAGGGTCCTGAACAAAAAGTAAAGTCCCTTTTTTCAGGAGGGTCCTGAAGAGAAAGTAAAGTCCCATTTTTCAGAAGGGTCCTGAACAGAATAAAAAATCCCATTTTTCAGGAGGGTCCTTAACAGAAAGTAAAATCCCATTCTTTAGGTGGTCCTCAACAGAAAGTAAAATCACATTTTTCAGGAGGGTCCTGTACAGAAAGTAAAATCCCATTTTTCTGGAGGGTCATGAACATAAAGTAAAATCTTATTTTTCAGGAGGGTACTGAACAAAATTAAATTCCCATATTTCAAGATAGTCCTGAAGAGAAAGTAAAATCCCATTTTTTAGGAGGGTCCTGAACAAAAGTAAAACACTATTTTTCAGGAGGGTCCTGAATGAAAGTAAAATCCCATTTTTTAGAAGGGTCCTGAACAGTAAGTAAATTCTCATTTATCAGGATGGTCCTGAACAGAAAGTAAAATCCTATTTTTCAGGAGGGTCCTGAACAAAAGTAAAATCCCATTTTTCAGGAGGGTCCTTAACAGAAAGTAAAGTCCAATTTTTCTGGAGGGTCCTGAACAGAAAGTAAAATCTCATTTTCCAGGAGGGTCCGGAATAGAAAGTAAAATCCCATTTTTCAGGAGGGTCTTGTACAGAAAATAAAATCCCATTTCACAGGAAGGTCCTGAACATAAAGTAAAATCTCATTTTTTCAAGAGGGTTCTGAACAAAAAGTAAAGTCCTTTTTTTCAGGAGTATCCTGAACAGAAAGTAAAGTCCCATTTGTCAGGAGGATCCTAAACAAAAAGGGATTTCTCATTTTTCAGGAAGGTCCTTAATAGAAAGTAAATTCTCCTTTTTTAGGAGGGTCCTTAAAAGAAAGTAAAGTCCCTTTTTTTAGGATGGTCCTGAACAGAAAGTAAAGTCCCTTTTTTTTAGGAGGGTCCAGAACAGAAAGTAAAGTCCCATTTTTCAGAAGGGTCATGAACAGAATGAAAAATCCCATTTTTCAGGAGGGTCCTCAACAGAAAATAATATCTCATTTTTTATGAGGGTCCTCAACAAAAAGTAAAATCCCATTTTTCAGGAGGTTCCTGTACAGAAAGTAAAATCCCATTTTTCAGGAGGGCCCTGAACAGAAAGTAAAATCTTTTTTTTTAGAAGAGTCCTGAATAGAAGTAAAATCCTATTATCAGGAGGGGCTTAAACAAAAGTAAAATCCCATGTTTCAAGATGGTCCTGAACAGAAAGTAAACTCCCATTTTTTAAGAGCGTCCTGAACAAAAGTAAAATCCTATTTTTCAAGATGGTCCTGAACAGAAAGTAAAGTCTCATTTGTTAGGAGGGTCCTAAACAAAAATTGAATTCTCATTTTTCAGGAAGGTCTAGAATAGAAAGTAAATTCTCATTTTTCAGGAGGGTCCTGAAAAGAAAGTAAAATCCTATTTTTCATGGGGTCCTAAACAGAAAGTAAAGTCCTATTTTTTATGAGAGTTCTGAACAGAAAGTAAAATCCTATTTTTAGGAGTGTCCTGAACAGATGTAAAATTCTTATTTTTCTGGAGGGTCCTGAACAAAAAGTAAAATCCTATTTTTCAGGAGGGTCCTGAACAAAAGTAAATTCCCATTTTTCAGGAGCGTCCAGAACAGTAAGTAAAATCCTAGTTTTTAGAAGGGTTCTGAACAGAAAGATAAATCCCATTTTTAAGGAGGGTCCTGAAAAGAAAGTAAAATCCCATTTTCCAGGAGGGTCCTGAACAGAAGTAAAATCCCATTTTTCATGAGGGTCCTGAATGAACGTAAAATCCCATTTTTCAGGATAGTCTTGAACGAAACTAAAATCCCATTTTTCAGGAGGGTCCTGAACAGAAAGTAAAGTCCTATTTTTCAGGAGAGTCCTAAACAGAAAGTAAAAGCCTATTTTTCAGGAGAATCCTGAACAGAAAGTAAAATCCCATTTTTTAGGAGGGTCCTTAACAGAAAGCAAAATCCCATTTTTCAGGAGGGTCCTGAACAGATGTAAAATTCCATTTTTCAGAAGTGTCCTGAACAGAACGTATAATCCTATTTTTCAAGAGGGTCCTAAACAGAAAGTAAAATCCCATTTTTCAGAAGGGTCTTGAACAGAAAGAAAATTCTCATTTTTAAGGAGGGTCCTGAAAAGAAAGTAAAGTGCAATTTTTCAGGAGGGTTCTGAAAAGAAAGTAAAGTCCCTTTTCTCATAAGGGTCCTGAACAGAATGAAAAATCCCATTTTTCAGGTGGGTCCTGAACAGAATGAAAAATCCCATTTTTCAGGTGGGTCCTTAACAGAAAGTAAAATCCTAATTTTTAGAAGGGTCCTCAACAGAAAGTAAAATCCCATTTTTCAGGAGGGTCCTATACAGAAAGTAAAATCCCATTTTTCACGAGGGTCCTGAACAGAAAAATCTTATTTTTCACGAGGGTCCTGAACTATAGTAAAATCCCATTTTTCAAGAGGGTCCTGAACAAAAGTAAAATCCCATATTTCAAGATAGTTCTGAACAGAAAGTAAAATCCCATTTTTTAGGAGGGTCATGAACAAAAGTAAAATCCTATTTTTCAGAAGGGTTCTGAATGGAAGTAAAATCCCATTTATCAGGAGGGTCCTGAACAAAAGTAAAATTCCATTTTTAAGGAAGGTTCTGAACAGAAAGAAAAATTTTATTTTTCAGAAGGGTCTTGAACAAAAGTAAAATGCTATTTTTCAGGAAGGTCCTGAGCAGAAAGTAAAATCCCATTTTTCAAGATGGTCCTGAACAGACAATAAATTCCCATTTTTAGGAGGGTCCTGAACAGAAAGTAAAGTCCCATTATTCAGGAGGGTCCTGAACACAAAGATAAGTCTCATTTTTCAGGACGGTCCTGAACAGAAAGTAAAGTCCTATTTATCTGGTGGGCCCTGAACAGAAAGTAAAATCCCATTTTTTAAAAGTGTCCTGAACAGATTGTAAAATCCTATTTTTTAGGAGGGTCCTAAACAAAAAGTAAAATCCCATTATCAGGAAGGTCTTGAACAAAAACTAAATACCCATTTTTAAGGAGTGTTCTGAAAGGAAAACATAGTTCCATTTTTCAGAAGTGTCCTGAACAGAAAGTAAAGTCCCATTTTTCAGGAGGATCCCGAACAGAAAGTAAAATCTCATTTTTTAGGAGGGTCCTGAACAGAAAGTAAAATCCTATTTTTCAGGATGGTCCTGAACAGATAGTGAAGTCCCTTTTTTTAGAAATGTCCTGAATTGAAAGTAAAGCCCCATTTTTCAGAAGGGTCCTGAATAGAATGAAAAATCCCATTTTTTAGGAGGGTCCTTAACAGAAAGTAAAATCCTATTTTTTTGGAGGGTCCTCAACAGAAAGTAAAATCCCATTTTTCAGGAGGGTCTTGTACAGGAAGTAAAATCCTATTTTTTCAGGAGGGTCCTGAACAGTAAGTAAAATCTTATTTTTCAGGAGGGTGCTGAACAAAAGTAAAATCCCATTTTTCAGGAGGGTCCTGAACAAAAGTAAAATTTCATATTTCAAGATGGTTCTGAACAGAAAGTAATATCTCATTTTTTAGGGGGGGGCCTGAACAAAAGTAAAATCCTATCTTTTAGGAGGGTGATGAACGGAAGTAAAATCCCTCTTTTCAGGAAGGTCCTGAACAAAAGTAAAATTCCATTTTTAAGGAAGGTCCAGAACAAAAAGTAAAATTCAATTTTTCAGGAGGGTCCTGAACAGAAAATAAAGTCCCATTTTTCAGGAGGGTCCTGAACAGAAAGTAAAATACCATTTTCAGGAGGGTCTGAACGAAAGTAAAATCCCATTTTTCAGGAGGGTCCTGAGTGAAAGTAAAATCCTATTTTTCAGGAGCGTCCTAAACGAAAGTAAAATCCCATTTTTCAGGAGGGTCCTGAACAGAAAGTAAAGTCCCATTTTTTAGGAGGCTCCTTAACAAAAAGTATAATCCACTTTTTCAGGAGAATCCTGAACAGAAAGTGAAATCCCATTTTTCAGGAGGGTCCTGAACAGAAAGTATATTCCTATTTTTCAGGAGGGTCCTGACCAGAAATAAAATCCCATTTTTCAGGAGTGTCCTGAACAGAACGTAAAATCCTATTTTTCAGGAGGGTCCTAAACAAAAAGTAAAATCCCATTTTCCAGGAGGGTCTTGAACCAAAAGTAAATTCTCATTTTTAAGGAGGATCCTGAATAGATGTAAAATCCCATTATCAGGAGGGTCCTGAACAAAAGTAAAATCCCATATTTCAAGATGGTCCTGAACAGAAAGTAAAATCCCATTTTTTAAGAGGGTCCTGAACAAAAGTAAAATCCTATTTTTCAGAAGGGTCCTGAACATAAAGTAAAGTCCCATTTGTCAGGAGGGTCCTAAACAAAATTTGAATTCTAATTTTTCAGGAAGGTCCAGAAAAGAAAGTAAATTCTCATTTTTCAGGAGGGTCCTGAAAAGAAAGTAAAATCCTATTTTTCAGGAGGGACCTGAACAAAAAGTAAAGTCCTATTTTTTAGGAGGGTCCTGAACAGAAAGTAAAATCCTATTTTTCAGGAGTGTCCTGAACAGATGGTAAAATCCCATTTTTCAGGAGGATCCTGAACAGAAGTAATATCCCATTTCTCAGGAGGGTCCTGAACAGAAAGTAAATTCTTATTTTTCTGGAGGGTCCTGAACAAAAAGTAAAATCCTATTTTTCAGGAGGGTCCTGAACAAAAGTAAAGTCCCATTTATCAGGAGGGTCCGAAATAGAAAGTAAAATCCTATTTTTTAGGAGGGTCCTGAACTAAAAACCAAATCCCATTTTTAAGGAGCGTCCTGAAAAGAAAGTAAAATCCCATTTTTCAGGAGGGTCCTGAACAGAAGTAAAATCCCATTTTTCACCAGGGTCCTGAACAAAAAGTAAAATCCCATTTTTTAAAAGGGTCCTGAACAGAAGGTTAAGTCCCATTTTTCAGGAGGGTCCTGAACAAAAAGTAAAATTCCATTTTTCAGGAGGGTCCTGAACAGAAGTAAAATCCTATTTTTCAGGACGGTCCTGAACAAAAGTAAAATCTCATTTTTCAAAAACGTCCTGAACAGAAGGTAAAATCCCATTTTTTCAGAAGGGTCCTGAACAAAAGTAAAATCCCATTTTTCAGTAGGGGCCTGAAGAGAAAGTAAAATCCTATTTTTCAAGAGGGTCCTGACCAAAAGTTAAATCCTATCTTTTAGGAGGGTGTTGAACAGAAGTAAAATCTGATTTTTCAGAAGGGTCCTACACAAAATTAAAATCCCATTTTTCAGGAGGGTCCTGAATAGAAGAAAAATCCAATTTTTCAGGTGGGTCTTGAAACAAAAGTAAAATTCCATTTTTTAGGAGGGTCCTGAAGAAAAATTAAATCCCATTTTTCAAGAGATTACTGAATAGAATGTAAAGTCTCATTTTTCAGGAGGGTCCTAAACAGAAAATAAAATCCAATTTTTAAGTAGGGTCCTGAACAGAAAGTAAAATACCATTTTTCAGTAGGGTCCTGAATAGAAAATAAAATCCAATTTGTTAGAAGGATCCTGAACAGAAAGTAAAATCCAATTTATCAGGAGGGTCCTGAACAGAAAGTAAAATCCCATTTACAGAAAGGTCCTGAACAGAAAGTAAAGTCTCATTTATCAGGAGGGTCCTGAACATAAAGTAAAGTCTCATTATTCAGGAGGGTCCTGAATAGAAAGTAAAGTCACATTTTTCAGGAGTTTCCTGAACAGAAAGTAAATTTCTATTTTTCAGGAGGGTCCTGAATAGAAAGTAAAATCCCATTTTTCAGGAGGGTCCTGAACAAAAGTAAATTCCCATTTTTCAGAAGTGTCCTGAACAAAAAGTTAATTTTCAGTTTTAAGGAGGGTCCTGAACAGAAAGTAAAATCCTATTTTTCAGAAAGGTCCTAAACAAAAGTAAAGTCCAATTTTTCTGGAGGGTCCTAAACAGAAAGTAAAATACTATTTTTTGGGAGGGTCCTGAACAGAAAGTAAATTCTCATATTTCAGGAGAGTCCTGAACAGAAAGTAAAATCATATTTTTCAGGAGGGTCTTGAACAAAAAGTAAAATCCTATTTTTTAGGAGGGTCCTGAACAGAAAGTAAAATCTCATTTTTCAGGAGTGTCCTGAACAGAAAGCAAAATCCCATTTTTCAGGAGGGTCCAAAACTGAAGTAAAATCCCATTTTTCAGGAGGGTCCTGAACAGAAAATAAAATCCCATTTTTCAAGAGGGTTCTGAACTGAAAGTAAAGTCCTATTTTTTAGGAGGGTCCTATACAGAAAGTAAAATCCCATTTTTCAGGAGAGTCCTGAACAGAAAGTAAAATCCTATTTTTCAGAAGGGTCCGGAACAGAATGTAAATTCTCAATTTTTAGGAGGGTCCTGAACAGAATGTAAAATCTTATTTCTTCAGGAGGGTCTTGCATAGAAAGTAAAGTCCCATTTTTCTGAAGGGTCGTGAAGAGAAAGCATTATCCTATTAATCAGAAGGGTCCTGAACAGATTGTAAAATCCCATTTTTTAGGAGGGTCCTGAACAGAAAGAAAAATTCTATTTTTCAAGAGGGTCCTGAAGAGAAGTAAAATCCCGTTTTTAGGAGGGTCCAGAATAGAAAGTAAATTCCCATTTTTCAGGAGGGTTCTGAACAGAAAGTATAATCCTATTTTTCAGGAGGGTCCTGAACAAAAGTAAAGTCCCATTTTCTAGGAGGGTCTTGAACAAAAAGTAAAATCCTATTTTTCAGGAGGGTTTTCAACAGAACGTAAAAATCTATTTTTCAGGAGGGTCCTGAACAGAAAGTAAATTCTCATTTTTCAGGAGGTTCCTGAACAAAAAGTAAAATACTATTTTTCAGGAGGGTCCTGATAAAAGTAAAGTCACATTTTTCTGACGGGTCCTGAACAGAAAGTAAAATCCTATTTTTTAGAAGGGTCCTGAACAGAAAGTAAAATATCATTTTACAAGAGGGTCCTGAACAGAAATTAAAATCCCATTTTTCAGGAAGGTCCTAAACAAAAGTAAAATCTCATTTTTCAAGATGGTTCTGAACAGAAATTAAAATCCCATTTTTCAGGAGGGTCCTGAACAAAAGGAAGATCCTATTTTTCAGGAGGGTCCTGAACTTAAAGTAAAGTCCCATTTGTCAGGAGGTTCCTAAACAAATATTGAATTCTAATTTTTCAGGAAGGTCCTGAATAGAAAGTAAATTCTCATTTTTCAAGAGGGTCCTGAAAAGAAAGTAAAATCCTATTTTTCAGGAGGGTCCTGAACAGAAAGTAAAGTCCTATTTTTTAGGAGGGTCCTGAACAGAAAGTAAAATCCTATTTTTCAGGAGTGTCCTGAACAGATGGTAAAATCCCATTTTTCAGGAGGATCCTGAACAGAAGTAAAATCCCATTTCTCAGGAGGGTCCTGAATAGAAAGTAAATTCTTATTTTTCTGGAGGGTCCTGAACAAAAAGTAAAATCCTATTTTTCAGGAGGGTCCTGAACAAAAGTAAAATCTCATTTTTCAAAAACGTCCTGAACAGAAGGTAAAATCCCATTTTTCAGGAGGGTCCTGAACAAAAGTAAAATCCCATTTTTTAGTAGGGGCCTGAAGAGAAAGTAAAATCCTATTTTTCTAGAGGGTCCTGAACAAAAGTAAAATCCTATCTTTTAGAAGGGTCCTGAACAGAAGTAAAATCACATTTTTCAGGTGGGTCCTGAACAAAATTAAAATCCCATTTTTCAGGAGGGTCCTGAATAGATAGAAAAATCCAATTTTTCAGGAGGGTCTTGGAACAAAAGTAAAATTCCATTTTTGAGGAGGGTCCTGAACAGAAATTAAATCCCATTTATCAGGAGATTCCTGAATAGAAAGTAAAGTCCCATTTTTCAGGAGGGTCCTAAACAGAAAATAAAATCCAATTTTTAAGTAGGGTCCTGAACAGAAAGTAAAATCCCATTTTTCAGTAGGGTCCTGAATAGAAAGTAAAATCTCATTTTTCAGGAGGGTCCTGAATAGAAAGTAAAATCCTATTTATCAGGAGGGTCCTAAACAGAAAGTAAAATCCCATTTACAGAAGGGTCCTGAACAGAAAGACAAGTCCCATTTATCAGGTTGGTCCTGAACAGAAAGTAAAGTCTCATTATTCAGGAGGGTCCTGAATAGAAAGTAAATTCTCATTTTTCAGGAGTTTCCTGAACAGAAAGTAAATTTCTATTTTTCAGGAGGGTCCTCAACAGAAAGTAAAATCCCATTTTTCAGGAGGGGCCTGAACAAAAGTAAATTCCTATTTTTCAGAAGTGTCATGAACAAAAAGTAAATTTTCATTTTTAAGGAGGGTCCTGAACAGAAAGTAAAATCCTATTTTTTAGAAAGGTCCTAAACAAAAGTAAAGTCCCATTTTTCAGGAGGGGCCTGAACAGAAAGTAAAATACTACTTTTTGGGAGGGTCCTGAACAAAAAGTAAATTCTCATATTTCAGGAGAGTCCTGAACAGAAAGTAAAATCATATTTTTCAGGAGGGTCTTGAACAGAAAGTAAAATCCTATTTTTTAGGAGGGTCCTGAACAGAAAGTAAAATCTCATTTTTCAGGAGCGTCCTGAACAAAAAGTAAAATCCCATTTTTTAGGAGGGTCCAGAACTGAAGTAAAATCCCATTTTTCAGGAGGGTCCTGAACAGAAAATAAAATCTCATTTTTCAAGAGGGTTCTGAACAGAAAGTAAAGTCCTATTTTTTAGGAGGGTCCTGTACAGAAAGTAAAATCCCATATTTCAGGAGGGTCCTAAAAAAAAATGGATTTTTATTTTTCAGGAAGGTCCTGAATAGAAAGTAAATTCTCCTTTTTCAGGAGGGTCCTTAAAAGAAAGTAAAGTCCCCTTTTTTAGGATGGTCCTGAACAGAAAGTAAAGTCCCTTTTTTTAGGAGGGTCCTGAACAGAAAGTAAAGTCCCATTTTTCAGAAGGGTCATGAACAGAATGAAAAATCCCATTTTTCAGGAGTGTCCTCAACAGAAAATAATATCTCATTTTTTATGAGGGTCCTCAACAGAAAGTAAAATCTCATTTTTCAGGAGGTTCCTGTACAAAAAGTAAAATCCCATTTTTCAGGAGGGCCCTGAACAGAAAGTAAAATCTTATTTTTTAGAAGAGTCCTGAATAGAAGTAAAATCCTATTATCAGGAGGGGCTTGAACAAAAGTAAAATCCCATATTTCAAGATCGCCCTGAACAGATAGTAAACTCCCATTTTTTAAGAGCGTCCAGAACAAAAGTAAAATCCTATTTTTCAGGACGGTCCTAAATAGAAATTGAATTCTCATTTTTCCGGAAGGTCCTAAATAGAAAGTAAATTTATCATTTTTCAGGAGGGTCCTGAAAAGAAAGTAAAATCCTATTTTTCAGGGGGTCTTAAACGGAAAGTAAAGTCCTATTTTTTAGGAGAGTTCTTAACAGAACGAAAAATCCTATTTTTCAGGAGTGTCCTGCACAGATGGTAAAATCTCAATTATCAGGAGGATCCTGGAAAGAAGTAAAATCCCATTTCTCAGGAGGGTCCTGAACAGAATGTAAATTCTTATTTTTCTGGAGGGGCCTGAACAAAATGTAAAATCCTATTTTTCATGAGGGTCCTGAACAAAAGTAAAGTCCCATTTTTTAGAAGGGTTCTGAACAGAAAGACAAATCCCATTTTTAAGGAGGGTCCTGAAAAGAAAGTAAAATCCCGTTTTTCAGGAGGGTCTTGCATAGAAGTAAAATCCTATTTTTCAGGAGGGTCCTTAACGAAAGTAAAATCCCATTTTTCAGGATGGTCCTGAATGAAAGTAAAATCCCATTTTTCAGGAGGGTCCTGAACAGAAAGTAAAGTCCCATTTTTCAGGAGAGTCCTAAACAGATAGTAAAAGCCTATTTTTCAGGAGAATCCTGAACAGAAAGTAAAATCCCATTTTTTAGAAGGGTCCTGAACAGAAAGTAAAATCCCATTTTTCAGGAGGATCCTGAACAGAAGTAAAATCCCATTTTTCAGAAGTGTCCTGAAAAGAACATATAATCCTATTTTTCAAGAGGGTCCTAAACAGAAAGTAAAATCCCATTTTTCAGGAGGGTCTTGAACAGAAAGTAAATTCTCATTTTTAAGGAGGGTCCTGAAAAGAAAGTAAAGTGCCATTTTTCAGGAGGGTTCTGAACAGAAAGTAAAGTCCCTTTTTTTATGAGGTTTCTGAACAGAAAGTAAAGACCCTTTTTTCATGAGGGTCCTGAAGAGAAAGTAAAGTCCCATTTTTCAGAAGGGTCCTGAATAGAATAAAAAATCCCATTTATCAGGTGGGTCCTTAACAGAAAGTAAAATCCCAATTTTTAGGAGGGTCCTCAACATAAAGTAAAATCCCATTTTTCAGGAGGGTCCTGAACAGAAAAATATTATTTTTCACGAGGGTCCTGAACAAAAGTAAAATCCTATTTTTCAAGAGTGTCCTGAACAAAAGTAAAATCCCATATTTCAAGATAGTCCTGAACAGAAAGTAAAATCCCATTTTGTAGGAGGGTCATGAACAAAAGTAAAATCCTATTTTTCAGAAGGGTTCTGAATGGACGTAAAATCCCATTTATCAGGAGGGTCTTGAACAAAAGTAAAATTCCATTTTTTAGGAAGGTTCTGAAAAGAAAGAAAAATTCCATTTTTCAGAAGGGTCTTGAACAAAAGTAAAATCCTATTTTTCAGGAAGGTCCTGAGCAGAAAGTAAAATCCTATTTTTCAAGATGGTCCTGAACAGACAGTAAAGTCCCATTTTTAAGAGGGTCCTGAACAGAAAGTAAAGTCCCATTATTCAGGAGGGTCCTGAACACAAAGTAAAGTCTCATTTTTCAGGACGGTCCTGAACAGAAAGTAAAGTCCTATTTATCTGGAGGGTCCTGAACAGAAAGTAAAATCCCATTTTTTAAAAGTGTCCTGAATAGATTGTAAAATCCTATTTTTCAGGAGGATCCTAAACAAAAAGTAAAATCCCATTATCAGGAAGGTCTTGAACAGAAACTAAATACCCATTTTTAAGGAGTGTCCTGAAAGGAAAATAAAGTGCCATTTTTCAGAAGTGTCCTGAACAGAAAGTAAAGTCCCATTTTTCAGGAGGATCCTGAACAAAAAGTAAAATCTCATTTTTTAGGAGGGTCCTGAACAGAAAGTAAAATCCTATTTTTCAGGATGGTCCTGAACAGATAGTGAAGTCCCTTTTTTCAGAAATGTCCTAAATTGAAAGTAAAGCCCCATTTTTCAGAAGGGTCCTGAATAGAATGAAAAATCCCATTTTTTAAGAGGATCCTTAATAGAAAGTAAAATCCTATTTTTTAGGAGGGTCCTCAACAGAAAGTAAAATCCCATTTTTCAGGAGGGTCATGTACAGGAAGTAAAATCCTAATTTTTTAGGAGGGTCCTGAACAGTAAGTAAAATCTTATTTTTCAGGACGGTCCTGAACAAAAGTAAAATCACATTTGTCAGGAGGGTCCTAAACAAAAGTAAAATCTCATATTTCAAGATGGTTCTGAACAGAAAGTAATATCTCATTTTTTAGAGGGGGGGGCTGGACAAAAGTAAAATCCTATTTTTTAGGAGGGTCATGAACGGAAGTAAAATCCCTCTTTTCAGGAAGGTCCTGAACAAAAGTAAGATTCCATTTTTCAGGAAGGTCAAGAACAAAAAGTAAAATTCCATTTTTCAGGAGGGTCCTGAACAGAAAATAAAGTCCCATTTTTTAGGAGGGTCCTGAACAGAAAGTAAAATACCATTTTCAGGAGGGTCTAAACGAAAGTAAAATCCCATTTTTCAGGAGGGTCCTGAGCGAAAGTAAAATCCTATTTTTCAGGAGCGTCCTAAACAAAAGTAAACTCCCATTTTTAAGGAGGGTCCTAAACAGAAAGTAAAGTCCCATTTTTTAGGAGGCTCCTTAACAAAAAGTATAATCCACTTTTTCAGGAGAATCCTGAACAGAAAGTAAAATCCCATTTTTCATGAGGGTCCTGAACAAAAAGTAAATTCCTATTTTACAGGAGGGTCCTGACCAGAAATAAAATCCCATTTTTCAGGAGTGTCCTGAACAGAACGTAAAATCCTATTTTTCAGGAGGGTCTTAAACAAAAAGTAAATTCTCATTTTTAAGGAGGGTCCTGAATAGAAGTAAAATCCCATTATCTGGAGGGTCCTGAACCAAAGTAAAATCCCATATTTCAAGATGGTCCTGAACAGAAAGTAAAATCCCATTTTTTAAGAGGGTCCTGAACAAAAGTAAAATCCTATTTTTCAGGAGGGTCTTGAACATAAAGTAAAGTCCCATTTGTCAGGAGGGTCCTAAAAAAAATTTGAATTCTAATTTTTCAGGAAGGTCAAGAATAGAAAGTAAATTATCATTTTTCAGGGGGGTCCTGAAAAGAAAGTAAAATCCTATTTTTCGGGAGGGACCTGAACAGAAAGTAAAGTCCTATTTTTTAGGAGGGTCCTGAACATAAAGTAAAATCCTATTTTTTAGTAGTGTCCTGAACAGATGGTAAAATCCCATTTTTCAGGAGGATCCTGAACAGAAGTAAAATCCCATTTCTCAGGAGGGTCCTGAACAGAAAGTAAATTCTTATTTTTCTGGAGGGTCCTGAACAAAATGTAAAATCCTATTTTTCAGGAGGGTCCTGAACAAAAGTAAAATCCCATTTTTCAGGAGGGTCCAGAATAGAAAGTAAAATCCTATTTTTTAGGAGGGTCCTGAACTGATAACCAAATCCCATTTTTAAGGAGAGTCCTGAAAAGAAAGTAAAATCCCATTTTTCAGGAGGGTCCTGAACAGAAGTAAAATCCCATTTTTCACCAGGGTCCTGAACAAAAAGGAAAAACCCATTTTTCAAGAGGGTCCTGAACAGAAGGTAAAGCCCCATTTTTAAGGAGGGTCCTGAACAAAAAGTAAAATTCTATTTTTCAGGAGGGTCCTGAACAGAAGTAAAATCCTATTTTTCAGGACGGTTCTGATCAAAAGTAAAATCTCATTTTTCAAAAACGTCCTGAGCAGAAGGTAAAATACCATTTTTTCAGGAGGGTCCTGAACAAAAGTAAAATCCCATTTTTCAGTAGGGGCCTGAAGAGAAAGTAAAATCCTATTTTTCAAGAAGGTCTTGAACAAAAGTACAATCCTATCTTTTAGGAGGGTCCTGAACAGAAGTAAAATCTCAATTTTCAGAAGGGTCCTGCACAAAATTAAAATCCCATTTTTCAGGAGGGTCCTGAATAGAAAGAAAAATCTAATTTTTCAGGAGGGTCTTGAAACAAAAGTAAAATTCCATTTTTTAAGAGGGTCTTGAACAGAAATTAAATCCCATTTTTCAGGAGATTCCTGAATAGAAAGTAAAGTCTCATTTTTCAGGAGGGTCCAAAACAGAAAATAAAACCCAATTTTTAAGTAGGGTCCTGAACAGAAAGTAAAATCCCATTTTTCAATAGGGTCCTGAACAGAAAGTAAAATCCAATTTTTTAGGAGGGTCCTGAACAGAAAGTAAAATCTAATTTATCAGGAGGGTCCTGAAAAGAAAGTAAAATCCCATTTACAGAAGGGTCCTGAAAAGAAAGTAAAGTCTCATTTCTCAGGAGGGTCCGGAACAGAAAGTAAAGTCTCATTATTCAGGAGGGTCCTGAATAGAAAGTAAAGTCTCATTTTTCAGGAGTTTCCTGAATAGAAAGTAAATTTTTATTCTTCAGGAGGATCCTGAATAGAAAGTAAAATCCTATTTTTCAGGAGGGTCCTGAACAAAAGTAAATTCCCATTTTTCAGAAGTGTCCTGAACAAAAAGTAAATTTTCATTTTTAAGGAGGGTCCTGAACAGAAAGTAAAATCCTATTTTTCAGAAAGGTCCTAAACAAAAGTAAAGTCCCATTTTTCTGGAGGGTCCTGAACAAAAAGTAAAATACTATTTTTGGGAGGGTCCTGAACGGAAAGTAAATTCTCATATTTCAGGAGACTCCTGAACAGAAAGTAAAATCATATTTTTCAGGAGGGTCTTGAACAGAAAGTAAAATCCTATTTTTTAGGAGGGTCCTGAACAGAAAGTAAAATCTCATTGTTCAGGAGCGTCCTGAACAGAAAGTAAAATCTCATTTTTCAGGAGGGTCCAGAACTGAAGTAAAATCCCATTTTTCAGGAGGGTCCTGAACAGAAAATAAAATCCCATTTTTCAAGAGAGTTCTAAACAGAAAGTAAAGTCCTATTTTTTAGGAGGGTCCTGTACAGAAAGTAAAATCCCATTTTTCAGGAGGGTCCTGAACAGAAAGTAAAATCCTATTTTTTAGAAGGGTCCTGAACAGAATGTAAATTCTCAATTTTTAGGAGGGTCCTGAACAGAAAGTAAAATCTTATTTTTTCAGGAGGGTCCAGCACAGAAAGTAAAGTCCCATTTTTCTGAAGGGTCGTGAACAGAAATCAATATCCTATTAATCAGAAGGGTCCTGAACATATTGTAAAATCTCATTTTTTAGGAGGGTCCTGAACAGAAAGAAAAATTCTATTTTTTCAAGAGGGTCCTAAAGAGAGTTAAAATCCCATTTTTCAGGAGGGTCCGGAACAGAAAGTTAATTCCCATTTTTCAGGAGGGTTCTGAACAGAAAGTATAATCCTATTTTTCAAGGGGGTCCGGAACAAAAGTAAAGTCCCATTTTCTAGGAGGGTCTTGAACAGAAAGTAAAATCCTATTTTTCAGAAGGGTTTTCAGCAGAACGTAAAAATCTATTTTCAGGAGAGTCCTGAACAGAAAGTAAATTCTCATTTATCAGGAGGTTCTTGAACAAAATATAAAATACTATTTTTCAGGAGGGTCCTGACAAAAGTAAAGTCACATTTTTCTTAAGGGTCCTGAACAGAAAGTAAAATCCTATTTTTTTAGAAGGGTCCTGAACAGAAAGTAAAATATCATTTTACAAGAGGGTCCTGAACAGAAATTAAAATCCCATTTTTCAGGAAGGTCCTAAACAAAAGTAAAATCTCATTTTTCAAGATGGTTCTGAACAGAAATTAAAATCCCATTTTTCAGGAGGGTCCTGAACAAATGGAAAATCCTATTTTTCAGGAGGGTCCTGAACATAAAGTAAAGTCTCATTTGTCAGGAGGGTCCTAAACAAAAATTGAATTCTAATTTGTCAGGAAGGTCCTGAATAGAAAGTAAATTCTCATTTTTCAGGAGGGTCCTGAAAAGAAAGTAAAATCCTATTTTTCAGGAGGGTCCTGAACAGTAAGTAAAGTCCTATTTTTTAGGAGGGTCCTGAACAGAAAGTAAAATCCTATTTTTCAGGAGTGTCCTGAACAGATGGTAAAATCCCATTTTTCAGGAGGATCTTGAACAGAAGTAAAATACCATTTCTCAGAAGGGTCCTGAACAGAAAGTAAATTCTTATTTTTCTGGAGGGTCCTGAACAAAAAGTAAAATCCTATTTTTCAGGAGGGTCCTGAACAAAAGTAAAGTCCCATTTTTCAGGAGGGTCCAGAATAGAAAGTAAAATCCTATTTTTTAGTAGAATCCTGAACAAAAAACCAAATCCCATTCTTATGGAGCGTCCTGAAAAGAAAGTAAAATCGCATTTTTCAGCAGGGTCCTGAACAGAAGTAAAATCCCATTTTTCACCAGGGTCCTGAACAAAAAGTAAAATCCCATTTTTTAAGAGGGTCCTGAACAGAAGGTAAAGTCCCATTTTTCAGGAAGGTCATGAACAAAAAGTAAAATTCCATTTTTCTGAAGGGTCCTGTACAGAAGTAAAATCCCATTTTTCAGGATGGTCCTGAACAAAAGTAAAATCCCATTTTTCAAAAACTTCCTGAACAGAAGGTAAAATCCCATTTTTTAGGAGGGTCCTGAACAAAAGTAAAATCCCATTTTTCAGTAGGGGCCTGAAGAGAAAGTAAAATCCTATTATTCAAGAGGGTCCTGAACAAAAGTAAAATCCTATCTTTTAGGAGGGTCCTGAACAGAAGTAAAATCTCATTTTTCAGAAGAGTCCTGAACAAAATTAAAATCCCATTTTTCAGGAGGGTCCTGAATAGAAAGAAAAATCCAATTTTTCAGGAGGGTCTTGAAACAAAAGTAAAATTCTATTTTTGAGGAGGGTCCTGAACAGAAATTAAATCCCATTTTTCTGGAGATTCCTGAATAGAAAGTAAAGTCCCATTTTTCAGGAGGGTCCTAAACAGAAAATAAAATCCAATTTTTAAGTAGGGTCCTGAACAGAAAGTAAAATCCCATTTTTCAGTAGGGTCCTGAATAGAAAGTAAAATCCCATTTTTCAGGAAGGTCCTGAACAGAAAGTAAAATCCAATTTATCAGGATGGTCCTGAATAGAATGTAAAATCCCATTTACAGAAGGGTCCTGAACAGAAAGTAAAGTCCCATTTATCAGGAGGGTCCTGAACAGAAAGTAAAGTCTCATTATTCAGGAGGGTCCTGAATAGAAAGTAAAGTCTCATTTTTCAGGAGTTTCCTGAACAAAATGTAAATTTCTATTTTTCAGGAGGGTCCTGAATAGAAAGTAAAATCCCATTTTTCAGGAGGGTCCTGAACAAAAGTAAATTCCCATTTTTAAGAAGTGTCCTGAAAAAAAAGTAAATTTTAATTTTTATGGAGGGTCCTGAACAGAAAGTAAAATCCTATTTTTCAGAAAGGTCCTACACAAAAGTAAAGTCCCATTTTTCAGGAGGGTCCTGAACAGAAAGTAAAATACTATTTTTGTGGAGGGTCCTGAACAGAAAGTAAATTCTCATATTTCAGGAGAGTCCTGAACAGAAAGTAAAATCATATTTTTCAGGAGGGTCTTGAACAGAAAGTAAAATCCTATTTTTTAGGAGGGTCCTGAACAGAAAGTAAAATCTTATTTTTCAGGAGCGTCCCGAACAGAAAGTAAAATCCCATTTTTCAAGAGGGTCCAGAAGTGAAGTAAAATCCCATTTTTCAGGAGGGTCTTGAAAAGAAAATAAAATCCCATTTTTCAAGAGAGTTCTGAACAGAAAGTAAAGTCCTATTATTTAGGAGGGTCCTGTATAGAAAGTAAAATCCCATTTTTCAGGAGGGTCCTGAACAGAAAGTAAAATCCTATTTTTCAGAAGGGTCCTGCACAGAAAGTAAAGTCCATTTTTCTGAAGGGTCGTGAAGAGAAACCAATATCCTATTAATCAGAAGGCTCCTGAACAGATTATAAAATCCCATTTTTTAGGAGGGTCCTGAACAGAAAGAAAAATTGTATTTTTCAAGAGGGTCCTGAAGAGAAGTAAAATCCTATTTTTCAGGAGGGTCCGGAACAGAAAGTAAATTCCCATTTTTCAGGAGGGTTCTGAACAGAAAGTATAATCCTATTTTTCAGGAGGGTCCTGAACAAAAGTAAAGTCCCATTTTCTAGGAGTGTCTTGAACAGAAAGTAAAATCCTATTTTTCAGAAGGGTTTTTAACAGAACGTAAAAATTTATTTTTCAGGAGGGTCCGCAACATAAAGTAAATTCTCATTTTTCAGGAGGTTCCTGAATAAAAAGTAAAATACTATTTTTCAGGAGGGTCCTGACAAAAGTAAATTCACTTTTTTCTGAAGGGACCTGAACAGAAAGTAAAATCCTATTTTTTAGGAGGGTCCTGAACAGAAAGTAAAATATCATTTTACAAGAGGGTCCTGAACAGAAATTAAAATCCCATTGTTCAGGAAGGTCCTAAAAAAAAGTAAAATCTCATTTTTCAAGATGGTTCTGAACAGAAATTAAAATCCCATTTTTCAGGAGGGTCCTGAACAAAATGAAAATCCTATTTTTCAGGAGGGGCCTGAACAGAAAGTAAAATCCTATTTTTCAGGAGGGTCCTGAACAAAAGTAAAATCATATTTTTCAGGAGGGTCCTGAACAAAAATAAAATCTCATTTTTCAGGAGGGTACTGCACAAAACTAAAATTCCATTTTTCATGAGTTTCCTTATTAGAAAGTAAAATCCCATTTTTCAGGAGAGTCCTGAGCAAAAGTAAAATCCCATTTTTCAGAAGTGTCCTGAACAGAAAGTAAATTCTCATTTTTAAAGAAGGTCCTGAACAGAAAGTAACATCCTATTTTTTCAGAAGGTCCTCATCAAAAGTAAAGTCCCATTTTTCAAGAGGGTCCTGAACAGAAAATAAAATTCTATTTTTCGGGAGGGTCCTGAACAGATGGTTTAATCCCATTTTTCAGGAGGGTCCTGAATAGAAAGTAAAATTCTATTTTTCAGGAGGGTATTGTACAAAAAATAAAATCCTATTTTACAGGAAGGTTCTGAACATAAAGTAAAATCTCATTTTTTCAGGAGGGTTCTGAACAAAAAGTAAATTCCTATTTTTCAGGAGTATCCTGAACAGAAAGTAAAGTCCCATTTGTTAGGAGGGTCCTAAACAAAAATGGATTTCTCATTTTTCAGGAAGGTCTTGAATAGAAAGTAAATTCTCCTTTTTCAGGAGTGTCCTGAAAAGAAAGTAAAATCCCAATTTTTAGGAGGGTCCTCAACAGAAAGTAAAATCCCATTTTTCAGGAGGGTCCTGTACAGAAAGTAAAATCCCATTTTTCAGGAGGGTCCTGAACAGAAAAATCTTATTTTTCACGAGGGTCCTGAACAAAAGTAAAATCCTATTTTTCAAGAGGGTCCTGAACAAAAGTAAAATCCCATATTTCAAGATAGTCCTGAACAGAAAGTAAAATCCCATTTTGTAGGAGGGTCATGAACAAAAGCAAAATCCTATTTTTCAGAAGGGTTCTGAATGGAAGTAAAATCCCATTTATCAGGATGGTCCTGAACAAAAGTAAAATTCCATTTATCAGGAAGGTTCTGAACAGAAATAAAAAATCCATTTTTCAGAAGGGTCTTGGACAAAAGTAAAATCCTATTTTTCAGGAGGGTCCTGAGCAGAAAGTAAAATCCCATTTTTCAAGATGGTCCTGAACAGACAGTAAAGTCCCATTTTTAGGAGGGTCCTGAACAGAAAGTAAAGTCCCATTATTCAGGAGGGTCCTGAACACAAAGTAAAGTCTCATTTTTCAGGACGGTCCTGAACAGAAAGTAAAGTCTTATTTATCTGGAGGGTCCTGAACTGAAAGTAAAATCCCATTTTTTAAAAGTGTCCTGAATAGATTGTAAAATCCTATTTTTCAGGAGGATCCTAAACAAAAAGTAAAATCCCATTATCAGGAAGGTCTTGAACAGAAACTAAATACCCATTTTAAAGGAGTGTCCTGAAAGGAAAATAAAGTGCCATTTTTCAGAAGTGTCCTGAACAGAAAGTAAAGTCCCATTTTTCAGGAGGATCCTGAACAGAAAGTAAAATCTCATTTTTTAGGAGGGTCCTGAACAGAAAGTAAAATCCTATTTTTCAGGATGGTCCTGAACAGATAGTGAAGTCCCTTTTTTCAGAAATGTCCTGAATTGAAAGTAAAACCCCATTTTTCAGAAGGGTCCTGAATAGAATGAAAAATCCCATTTTTTAGGAGAATCCTTAACAGAAAGTAAAATCCTATTTTTTAGGAGGGTCCTCAACAGAAAGTAAAATCCCATTTTTCAGGAGGGTCCTGTACAGGAAGTAAAATCCTATTTTTTCAGGAGGGTCCTGAACAGTAAGTAAAATCTTATTTTTCAGGAGGGTCCTGAACAAAAGTAAAATCCCATTTTTCAGGAGGGTCCTGAACAAAAGTAAAATCTCATATTTCAAGATGGTTCTGAACATAAAGTAATATCTCATTTTTTAGGGGGGGCCTGAACAAAAGTAAAATCATATTTTTAAGGAGGGTCATGAACGAAAGTAAAATCCCTCTTTTCTGGAAGGTCCTGAACAAAAGTAAAATTCCATTTTTCAAAAAGGTCCAGAACAAAAAGTAAAATTCCATTTTTCAGGAGGGTCCTGAACAGAATATAAAGTCCCATTTTTCAGGAGGGTCCTGAACAGAAAGTAAAATACCATTTTCAGGAGGGTCTGAACGAAAGTAAAATTCCATTTTTCAGGAGGGTCCTGAGCGAAAGTAAAATCCTATTTTTCAGGAGCGTCCTAAACGAAAGTAAAATCCCATTTTTGAGGAGGGTCCTGAACAGAAAGTAAAGTCCCATTTTTTAGGAGGCTTTTTAACAAAAAGTATGATCCACTTTTTCAGGAGAATCCTGAACAGAAAGTAAAATCCCATTTTTCAGGAGGGTCCTGAACAGAAAGTAAATTCCTATTTTTCAGGAGGTTCCTGACCAGAAATAAAATCCCATTATTCAGGAGTGTCCTGAACAGAACGTAAAATCCTATTTTTCAGGAGGGTCTTGAACAAAAAGTAAATTCTCATTTTTAAGGAGGGTCCTGAATAGAAGTAAAATCCCATTATCAGGAGTGTCCTGAACCAAAGTAAAATCCCATATTTCAAGATGGTCCTGAACAGAAAGTAAAATCCCATTTTTTAAGAGGGTCCTGAACAAAAGTAAAATCCTATTTTTCAGGAGGGTCCTGAACATAAAGTAAAGTCCCATTTGTCAGGAGGGTCCTAAACAAAATTTGAATTCTAATTTTTTAGGAAGGTCAAGAATAGAAAGTAAATTATCATTTTTCAGGAGGGTCCTGAAAAGAAAGAAAAATCCTATTTTTCAGGAGGGACCTGAACAGAAAGTAAAGTCCTATTTTTTAGGAGGGTCCTGAACAGAAAGTAAAATCCTATTTTTCAAGAGTGTCCTAAACAGATGGTAAAATCCCATTTTTCAGGAGGATCCTGAACAGAAGTAAAATCCCATTTCTCAGGAGGGTCCTGAACAGAAAGTAAATTCTTATTTTTCTGGTGGGTCCTGAACAAAATGTAAACTCCTATTTTTCAGGAGGGTCCTGAACAAAAGTAAAATCCCATTTTTCAGGAGGGTCCAGAATAGAAAGTAAAATCCTATTTTTTAGGAGGGTCCTGAACTGAAAACCAAATCCCATTTTTAAGGAGCGTCTTGAAAAGAAAGTAAAATCCCATTTTTCAGGAGGGTCTTGAACAAAAGTAAAATCCCATTTTTCACCAGGGTCCTGAATAAAAAGGAAAATCCCATTTTTCAAGAGGGTCCTGAACAGAAGGTAAAGTCCCATTTTTCAGGAGGGTCTTGAACAAAAAGTAAAATTCTATTTTTCAGGAGGGTCCTGAACAGAAGTAAAATCCCATTTTTCAGGACGGTCCTGAACAAAAGTAAAATCTCATTTTTTTTAAAAACGTCCTGAGCAGAAGGTAAAATCCCATTTTTTCAGGAGGGTCCTGAACAAAAGTAAAATCCCATTTTTCAGTAGGGGCCTGAAGAGAAAGTAAAATCCTATTTTTCATGAGGGTCCTGAACAAAAGTACAATCCTATCTTTTAGAAGGGTCCTGAACAGAAGTAAAATCTCATTTTTCTGAAGGGTCCCAAACAAAATTAAAATCCCATTTTTCAGGAGAGTCCTGAATAGAAAAAAAAATCCAATTTTTCAGGAGGGTCTTGAAACAAAAGTAAAATTCCATTTTTGAGGAGGGTCCTGAACAGAAATTAAATCCCATTTTTCAGGAGATTCCTGAATAGAAAGTAAAGTCTCATTTTTCAGGAGGGTCCTAAACAGAAAATAAAACTCAATTTTTAAGTAGGGTCCTGAACAAAAAGTAAAATCCCATTTTTCAGTAGGGTCCTGAACAGAAAGTAAAATCCAATTTTTTAGGAGGGTCCTGAACAGAAAGTAAAATCTAATTTATCAGGAGGGTCCTGAATAAAAAGTAAAATCCCATTTACAGAAGGGTCCTGAACAGAAAGTTATGTCTCATTTATCAGGAGGGTCCTGAACAAAAAGTAAAGTCTCATTATTCAGGAGGGTCCTGAATAGATAGTAAAGTCTCATTTTTCAGGAGTTTCCTGAACAGAAAGTAAATTTTTATTTTTCAGGAGGGTCCTGAATAGAAAGTAAAATCCCATTTTTCAGGAGGGTCCTGAACAAAATTAAATTCCCAATTTTCAGAAGTGTCCAGAACAAAAAGTAAATTTTCATTTTTAAGGAGGGTCCTGAACAGAAAGTAAAATCCTATTTTTCAGAAAGGTCCTAAACAAAAGTAAAGTCCCATTTTTCTGAAGGGTCCTGAACAGAAAGTAAAATACTATTTTTTGGGAGGGTCCTGAACAGAAAGTGAATTCTCATATTTCAGGAGACTCCTGAACAGAAAGTAAAATCATATTTTTCATGAGGGTCTTGAACAGAAAAAAAAATCCTATTTTTTACGAGGGTCCTGAACAGAAAGTAAAATCTCATTGTTCAGGCGCGTCCTGAACAGAAAGTAAAATCTCATTTTTCAAGAGGGTCCAGAACTGAAGTAAAATCCCATTTTTCAGGAGGGTCCTGAACAGAAAATAAAATCCCATTTTTCAAGAGAATTCTAAACAGAAAGTAAAGTGCTATTTTTTAGGAGGGTCCTGTACAAAAAGTAAAATCCCATTTTTCAGGAGGGTCCTGAACAGAAAGTAAAATCCTATTTTTCAGAAGGGTCCTAACAGAATGTAAATTCTCAATTTTTAGGAGGGTCCTGAACAGAAACTTAAATCTTATTTTTTCAGGAGGGTCCAGCACAAAAAGTAAAGTCCTATTTTTCTGAAGGGTCGTGAAGAGAAATCAATATCCTATTAATCAGAAGGGTCCTGAACATATTGTAAAATCCCATTTTTTAGGAGGGTCCTGAACAGAAAGAAAAATTCTATTTTTCAAGAGGGTCCTGAAGAGAAGTAAAATCTCGTTTTTCAAGAGGGTCAGGAACAGAAAGTTAATTCCCATTATTCAGGAGGGTTCTGAACAGAAAGTATAATCCTATTTTTCAGGAGGGTCCTGAACAAAAGTAAAGTCCCATTTTCTAGGAGGGTCTTGAACAGAATGTAAAATCCTATTTTTCAGGAGGGTTTTCAGCAGAACGTAAAAATCTATTTTTCAGGAGGGTCCTGAACAGAAAGTGAATTCTCATTTATCAGGAGGTTCTTGAACAAAATATAAAATACTATTTTCAGGAGGGTCCTGACAAATGTAAAGTGATATTTTTCTTAAGGGTCCTGAACAGAAAGTAAAATCCTATTTTTTAGAAGGGTCCTGAACAGAAAGTAAAATATCATTTTACAATATGGTCCTGAACAGAAATTAAAATCCCATTTTTTAGGAAGGTCCTAAACAAAAGTAAAATCTCATTTTTCAAGATGGTTCTGAACAGAAATTAAAATCCCATTTTTCAGGAGAGTCCTAAACAAAAGGAAAATCCTATTTTTCAGGAGGGTCCTGATCTTAATGTAAAGTCTCATTTGTCAGGAGGGTCCTAAACAAAAATTGAATTCTAATTTTTCAGGAAGGTCCTGAATAGAAAGTAAATTCTCATTTTTCAGGAGGGTCCTGAAAAGAAAGTAAAATCCTATTTTTCAGGAGGGTCCTAAAAAGAAAGTAAAGTCCTATTTTTTAGGAGGGTCCTGAACAGAAAGTAAAATCCTATTTTTCAGGAGTGTCCTGAACAGATGGTAAAATCCCATTTTTCAAGAGGATCTTGAACAGAAGTAAAATCCCATTTCTCATAAGGGTCCTGAACAGAAAGTAAATTCTTATTTTTCTGGAGGGTCCTGAACAAAAAGTAAAATCCTATTTTTCAGGAGGGTCCTGAACAAAAGTAAAGTCCCATTTTTCAGGAGGGTCCAGAATAGAAAGTAAAATCCTATTTGTTAGGAGGGTCCTGAACAAAAAACCAAATCCCATTTTTAAGGAGCGTCCTGAAAAGAAAGTAAAATCGCATTTGTCAGCAGGGTCCTGAACAGAAGTAAAATCCCATTTTTCACCAGGGTCCTGAACAAAAAGTAAAATTCCATTTTTCAAGAGGGTCCTGAACAGAAGGTAATGTCCCATTTTTCAGGAGGGTCCTGAACAAAAAGTAAAATTCCATTTCTCAGAAGGGTCCTGAACGGAAGTAAAATCCCATTTTTCAGGACGGTCCTGAACGAAAGTAAAATCTGATTTTTCAAAAATGACCTGAACAGAAGGTAAAATCCCATTTTTTAGGAGGGTCCTGAACAAAATTAAAATCCCATTTTTTAGTAGGGGCCTGAAGAGAAAGTAAAATCCTATTTTTCAAGTTGGGTCCTGAACAAAAGTAAAATCCTATCTTTTAGGAGGGTCCTGAACAGAAGTAAAATCTCATTTTTCAGAAGGGTCCCAAACAAAATTGAAATCCCATTTTTCAGGAGGGTCCTGAATAGAAAGAAAAATCCAATTTTTCTGGAGGGTCTTGAAACAAAAGTAAAATTCCATTTTTAAGGAGGTTCCTGAACAGAAATTAAATCCCATTTTTCAGGAGATTCCTGAATAGAAAGTAAAGTCCCATTTTTCAGGAGGGTCCTAAACAGAAAATAAAATCCAATTTTTAAGTAGGGTCCTGAACAGAAAGTAAAATCCCATTTTTCAGTAGGGTTCTGAATAGAAAGTAAAATCCCATTTTTCAGGAGGGTCCTGAACAGAAAGTAAATCCAATTTATCAGGAGGGTCCTGAACAGAAAGTAAAATCCCATTTACAGAAGGGTCCTGAGCAGAAAGTAAAGTCCCATTTATCAGGAGGGTCCTGAACAGAAAGTAAAGTCTCATTATTCAGGAGGGTCCTGAATAGAAAGTAAAGTCTCATTTTTCAGGAGTTTCCTGAACAAAAAGTAAATTTCTATTTTTCAGGAGGGTCCTGATTAGAAAGTAAAATCCCATTTTTCAGGAGGGTCCTGAACAAAAGTAAATTCCCATTTTTAAGAAGTGTCCTGAACAAAAAGTAAATTTTCATTTTTATGGAGGGTCCTGAATAGAAAGTTAAATCCTATTTTTCAGAAAAGTCCTAAACAAAACTAAAGTCCCATTTTTCAGGAGGGGCTTGAACAGAAAGTTAAATACTATTTTTTGGGAGGGTCCTGAACAGAAAGTAAATTCTCATATTTCTGGAGAGTCCTGAACAGAAAGTAAAATCATATTTTTCAGGAGGGTCTTGAACAAAAGTAAAATCCTATTTTTCAGGAGGGTCCTGAGCAGAAAGTAAAATCCCATTTTTCAAGATGGTCCTGAACAGACAGTAAAGTCCCATTTTTAGGAGGGTCCTGAACAGAAAGTAAAGTCCCATTATTCAGGAGGGTCCTGAACACAAAGTAAAGTCTCATTTTTCAGGACGGTCCTGAACAGAAAGTAAAGTCTTATTTATCTGGAGGGTCCTGAACAGAAAGTAAAATCCCATTTTTTAAAAGTGTCCTGAATAGATTGTAAAATCCTATTTTTCAGGAGGATCCTAAACAAAAAGTAAAATCCCATTATCAGGAAGGTCTTGAACAGAAACTAAATACCCATTTTTAAGGAGTGTCCTGAAAGGAAAATAAAGTGCCATTTTTCAGAAGTGTCCTGAATAGAAAGTAAAGTCCCATTTTTCAGGAGGATCCTGAACAGAAAGTAAAATCTCATTTTTTAGGAGGGTCCTGAACAGAAAGTAAAATCCTATTTTTCAGGATCTTCCTGAACAGATAGTGAAGTCCCTTTTTTCAGAAATGTCCTGAATTTAAATTAAAGCCCCATTTTTCAGAAGGGTCCTGAATAGAATGAAAAATCTCATTTTTTAGGAGAATCCTTAACAGAAAGTAAAATCCTATTTTTTAGGAGGGTCCTCAACAGAAAGTAAAATCCCATTTTTTAGGAGGGTCCTGTACAGGAAGTAAAATCCTATTTTTTCAGGAGGGTCCTGAACAGTAAGTAAAATCTTATCTTTCAGGAGGGTCCTGAACAAAAGTAAAATCCCATTTTTCAGGAGGGTCCTAAACAAAATTAAATCTCATATTTCAAGATGGTTCTGAACATAAAGTAATATCTCATTTTTTAGGGGGGCCCTGAACAAAAGTAAAATCCTATTTTTTAGGAGGGTCATGAACGAAAGTAAAATCCCTCTTTTCAGGAAGGTCCTGAACAAAAGTAAAATTCCATTTTTCAGGAAGGTCCAGAACAAAAAGTAAAATTACATTTTTCAGGAGGGTCCTGAACAGAAAATAAAGTCCCATTTTTCAGGAGGGTCCTGAACAGAAAGTAAAATACCATTTTCAGGAGGGTCTGAACGAAAGTAAAATCCCATTTTTCAGGAGGGTCCTGAGCGAAAGTATAATCCTATTTTTCAGGAGCGTCCTAAACGAAAGTAAAATCCCATTTTTGAGAAGGGTCCTGAACAGAAAGTAAAGTCCCATTTTTTAGGAGGCTCCTTAACAAAAAGTAAAATCCTCTTTTTCAGGGGAATCCTGAACAGAAAGTAAAATCCCATTTTTCAGGAGGTTCCTGAACAGAAAGTAAATTCCTATTTTTCAGGAGGGTCCTGACCAGAAATAAAATCCCATTTTTCAGGAGTGTCCTGAACAGAACGTAAAATCCTATTTTTCAGGAGGGTCCTAAACAAAAAGTAAAATCCCATTTTTCAGGAGGGTCTTGAACAAAAAGTAAATTCTCATTTTTAATGAGGGTCCTGAATAGAAGTAAAATCCCATTATCAGGAGGGTCCTGAACCAAAGTAAAATCCCATATTTCAAGATGGTCCTGAACAGAAAGTAAAATCCCATTTTTTAAGAGGGTCCTGAACAAAAGTAAAATCATATTTTTCAGGAGGGTCCTGAACATAAAGTAAAGTCCCATTTGTCAGGAGGGTCCTAAACAAAATTTGAATTCTAATTTTTCAGGAAGGTCCAGAATAGAAAGTAAATTATCATTTTTCAGGAGGGTCCTGAAAAGAAAGTAAAATCCTATTTTTCAGGAGGGAACTGAACAGAAAGTAAAGTCCTATTTTTTAGGATGGTCCTGAACAGAAAGTAAAATCCTATTTTTCAGGAGTGTCCTGAATAGATGGTAAAATCCCATTTTTCAGGAGGATCCTGAACAGAAGTAAAATCCCATTTCTAAGGAGGGTCCTGAACAGAAAGTAAATTCTTATTTTTCTAGAGGGTCCTGAACAAAAAGTAAAATCCTATTTTTCAGGAGGGTCCTGAACAAAAGTAAAATCCCATTTTTCAGGAGGGTCCAGAATAGAAAGTAAAATCCTATTTTTTAGGAGGGTCCTGAACTGAAAACCAAATCCCATTTTTAAGGAGCGTCCTGAAAAGAAAGTAAAATCCCATTTTTCAGGAGGGTCCTGAACAGAAGTAAAATCCCATTTTTCACCAGGGTCCTGAATAAAAAGAAAATCCCATTTTTCAAGAGGGTCCTGAACAGAAGGTAAAGTCCCATTTTTCAGGAGGGTCCTGAACAAAAAGTAAAATTCTATTTTTCAGGAGGGTCCTGAACAGAAGTAAAATCCCATTTTTCAGGACGGTCCTAAACAAAAGTAAAATCTCATTTTTCAAAAACGTCCTGAACAGAAGGTAAAATCCCATTTTTTCAGGAGGGTCCTGAACAAAAGTAAAATCCCATTTTTTAGTAGGGGCCTGAAGAGAAAGTAAAATCCTATTTTTCAAGAGGGTCCTGAACAAAAGTACAATCCTATCTTTTAGGAGGGTCCTGAACAGAAGTAAAATCTCATTTTTCAGAAGGGTCCTGCACAAAATTAAAATCCCATTTTTCAAGAGGGTCCTGAATAGAAAGAAAAATCCAATTTTTCAGGAGGGTCTTGAAACAAAAGTAAAAATCCATTTTTGAGGAGGGTCCTGAACAGAAATTAAATCCCATTTTTCAGGAGATTCCTGAATAGAAAGTAAAGTCTCATTTTTCAGGAGGGTCCTAAACAGAAAATAAAACTCAATTTTTAAGTAGGGTCCTGAACAAAATGTAAAATCCCATTTTTCAGTAGGGTCCTGAACAAAAAGTAAAATCCCATTTACAGAAGGGTCCTGAACAGAAAGTAAAGTCTCATTTATCAGGAGGGTCCTGACAAAAAGTAAAGTCTCATTATTCAGGAGGGTCCTGAATAGAAAGTAAAGTCTCATTTTTCAGGAGTTTCCTGAACAGATAGTAAATTTTTATTTTTCAGGAGGGTACTGAATAGAAAGTAAAATCCCATTTTTCAGGAGGGTCCTGAACAAAAGTAAATTCCCAATTTTCAGAAGTGTCCTGAACAAAAAGTAAATTTTCATTTTTAAGGAAGGTCCTGAACAGAAAGTAAAATCCTATTTTTCAGAAAGGTCCTAAACAAAAGTAAAGTCCCATTTTTCTGGAGGGTCCTGAACAGAAAGTAAAATACTATTTTTTGGGAGGGTCCTGAACAGAAAGTAAATTCTCATATTTCAGGAGACTCCTGAACAGAAAGTAAAATCATATTTTTCAGGAGGGGCTTGAACAGAAAGTAAAATCCTATTTTTTAGGAGGGTCCTGAACAGAAAGTAAAATCTCATTGTTCAGGAGCGTCCTGAACAGAAAGTAAAATCTCATTTTTCAGGAGGGTCCAGAACTGTAGTAAAATCCCATTTTTCAGGAGGGTCCTGAACAGAAAATAAAATCCCATTTTTCAAGATAGTTCTAAACAGAAAGTAAAGTCCTATTTTTTAGGAGGGTCCTGTACAGAAAGTAAAATCCCATTTTTCAGGAGAGTCTTGAACACAAAGTAAAATCCTATTTTTCAGAAGGGTCCTAACAGAATGTAAATTCTCAATTTTTAGGAGGGTCCTGAACAGAAAGTGAAATCTTATTTTTTCAGAAGGGTCCAGCACAGAAAGTAAAGTCCCATTTTTCTGAAGGGTCGTGAAGAGAAATCAATATCCTATTAATCAGAAGGGTCCTGAACATATTGTAAAATCCCATTTTTTAGGAGGGTCCTGAACAGAAAGAAAAATTCTATTTTTCAAGAGGGTCCTGAAGAGAAGTAAAATCCCGTTTTTCAGGAGGGTCCGGAACAGAAAGTTAATTCCCATTTTTTAGGAGGGTTCTGAACAGAAAGTATAATCCTATTTTTCAGGAGGGTCCTGAACAAAAGTAAAGTCCCATTTTCTAGGAGGGTCTTGAACAGAAAGTAAAATCCTATTTTTCAGGAGGGTTTTCAGCAGAACGTAAAAATCAATTTATCAGGAGGGTCCTGAACAGAAAGTAAATTCTCATTTATCAGGAGGTTCTTGAACAAAATATAAAATACTATTTTTCAGGAGGGTCCTGACAAAAGTAAAGTCACATTTTTCTTAAGGGTCCTGAACAGAAAGTAAAATCCTATTTTTTAGAAGGGTCCTGAACAGAAAGTAAAATATCATTTTACAATAGGGTCCTGAACAGAAATTAAAATCCCATTTTTCAGGAAGGTCCTAAACAAAAGTAAAATCTAATTTTCAAGATGGTTCTGAACAGAAATTAAAATCCCATTTTTCAGGAGGGTCCTGAACAAAAGGAAAGTCCTATTTTTCAGGAGGGTCCTGAACTTAAAGTAAAGTCTCATTTGTCAGGAGGGTCCTAAACAAAAATTGAATTCGAATTTTTTAGGAAGGTCCAGAATAGAAAGTTAATTCTCATTTTTCAGGAGGGTCCTGAAAAGAAAGCAAAATCCTATTTTTCAGGAGGGTCCTGAACAGAAAGTAAAGTCCTATTTTTTAGGAGGGTCCTGAACAGAAAGTAAAATCCTATTTTTCAGGAGTGTCCTGAACAGATGGTAAAATCCCATTTTTTAGGAGGATCTTGAACAGAAGTAAAATCCCATTTCTCAGAAGGGTCCTGAACAGAAAGTAAATTCTTATTTTTCTGGAGGGTCCTGAACAAAAAGTAAAATCCTATTTTTCAGAAGGGTCCTGAACAAAAGTAAAGTCCCATTTTTCAGGAGGGTCCAGAATAGAAAGTAAAATCCTATTTGTTAGGAGGGTCCTAAACAAAAAACCAAATCCCATTTTTAAGGAGCGTCCTGAAAAGAAAGTAAAATCGCATTTTTCAGCAGGGTCCTGAACAGAAGTAAAATCCCATTTTTCACCAGGGTCCTGAACAAAAAGTAAAATTCCATTTTTCAAGAGAGTCCTGAACAGAAGGTAAAGTCCCATTTTTCAGGAGGGTCCTGAACAAAAAGTAAAATTCTATTTTTCAGAAGGGTCCTGAACGGAAGTAAAATCCCATTTTTCAGGACGGTCCTGAACAAAAGTAAAATCTCATTTTTCAAAAACGTCCTGAACAGAAGGTAAAATCCCATTTTTTAGGAGGGTCCTGAACAAAATTAAAATCCCATTTTTCAGTAGGGGCCTGAAGAGAAAGTAAAATCCTATTTTTCAAGAGGGTCCTGAACAAAAGTAAAATCCTATCTTTTAGGAGGGTCCTGAACAGAAGTAAAATCTCATTTTTCAGAAGGGTCCTGAACAAAATTAAAATCCCATTTTTCAGGAGGGTCCTGAATAGAATGAAAAATCCAATTTTTCAGGAGGGTCTTGAAACAAAAGTAAAATTCCATTTTTAAGGAGGGTCCTGAACAGAAATTAAATCCCATTTTTTAGGAGATTCCTGAATAGAAAGTAAAGTCCCATTTTTCAGGAGGGTCCTAAACAGAAAATAAAATCCAATTTTTAAGTAGGGTCCTGAACAGAAAGTAAAATCCCATTTTTCAGTAGGGTCCTGAATAGAAAGTAAAATCCCATTTTTCAGGAGGGTCCTGAACAGAAAGTAAAATCCAATTTATCAGGAGGGTCCTGAACAGAAAGTAAAATCCCATTTACAGAAGGGTCCTGAACAAAAAGTAAATTCCCATTTATCAGGAGAGTCCTGAACAGAAATTAATGTCTCATTATTCAGGAGGGTCCTGAATAGAAAGTAAAGTCTCATTTTTCAGGAGTTTCCTGAACAAAAAGTAAATTTCTATTTTTCAGGAGGGTCCTGAATAGAAAGTAAAATCCTATTTTTCAGGAGGGTCCTGAAC
Organism: Capsicum pubescens; assembly: GCA_030864215.1. Lineage (NCBI taxonomy): Eukaryota > Viridiplantae > Streptophyta > Magnoliopsida > Solanales > Solanaceae > Capsicum > Capsicum pubescens. The sequence continues at coordinate 281,804,046 of CM061542.1, forward strand.
AAAAGTAAATTCCCATTTTTAAGAAGTGTCCTGAACAAAAAGTAAATTTTCATTTTTATGGAGGGTCCTGAAAAGAAAGTAAAATCCTATTTTTCAGAAAGGTCCTAAACAAAACTAAAGTCCCATTTTTCAGGAGGGGCCTGAACAGAAAGTAAAATACTATTTTTTGGGAGGGTCCTGAACAGAAAGTAAATTCTCATATTTCTGGAGAGTCCTGAACAGAAAGTAAAATCATATTTTTCAGGAGGGTCTTGAACAGAAAGTAAAATCCTATTTTTTAGGAGGGTCCTGAACAGAAAGTAAAATCTCATTTTTCAGGAGCGTCCTGAACAGAAAGTAAAATCCCATTTTTCAAGAGGGTCCAGAACTGAAGTAAAATCCCATTTTTCAGGAGGGTCCTGAACAAAAAGTAAAATCCTATTTTTCAGGAGAATCCTGAGCAAATGTAAAATCCCATTTTTCAGGAGGGTCCAGAATAGAAAGTAAAATCCTATTTTTTAGGAGGGTCCTGAACTGAAAACCAAATCCCATTTTTAAGGAGCGTCCTGAAAAGAAAGTAAAATCCCATTTTTCAGGAGGGTCCTGAACAGAAGTAAAATCCCATTTTTCACCAGGGTCCTGAATAAAAAGGAAAATCCCATTTTTCAAGAGGGTCCTGAACAGAAGGTAAAGTCCCATTTTTCAGGAGGGTCCTGAACAAAAGTAAAATCTCATTTTTCAAAAACGTCCTGAACAGAAGGTAAAATCCCATTTTTTCAGGAGGGTCCTGAACAAAAGTAAAATCCCATTTTTCAGTAGGGGCCTGAAGAGAAAGTAAAATCCTATTTTTCAAGACGGTCTTGAACAAAAGTACAATCCTATCTTTTAGGAGGGTCCTGAACAGAAGTAAAATCTCATTTTTCAGAAGGGTCCTACACAAAATTAAAATCCCATTTTTCAGGAGGGTCCTGAATAGAAAGAAAAATCCAATTTTTCAGGAGGGTCTTGAAACAAAAGTAAAATTCCATTTTAGAGGAGGGTCCTGAATAGAAATTAAATCCCATTTTTCCGGAGATTCCTGAATAGAAAGTAAAGTCTCATTTTTCAGGAGGGTCCTAGACAGAAAATAAAACTCAATTTTTAAGTAGGGTCCTGAACAAAAAGTAAAATCCCATTTTTCAGTAGGGTCCTGAACAGAAAGTAAAATCCAAATTTTTAGGAGGGTCCTGAACAGAAAGTAAAAGCTAATTTATCAGGAGGGTCCTTAAAAAAAAGTAAAATCCCATTTACAGAAGGGTCCTGAACAGAAAGTAAAGTCTCATTTATCAGGAGGGTCCTGAACAAAAAGTAAAGTCTCATTATTCAGGAGGGTCCTGAATAGAAAGTAAAGTCTCATTTTTCAGGAGTTTCCTGAACAGAAAGTAAATTTTTATTTTTCAGGAGGGTCCTGAATAGAAAGTAAAATCCCATTTTTCAGGAGGGTCCTGAACAAAAGTAAATTCCCAATTTTCAGAAGTGTCCTGAACAAAAAGAAAATTTTCATTTTTAAGGAAGGTCCTGAACAGAAAGTAAAATCCTATTTTTCAAAAAGGTCCTAAACAAAAGTAAAGTCCCATTTTTCTGAAGGGTCCTGAACAGAAAGTAAAATACTATTTTTTGGGAGGGTCCTGAGCAGAAAGTAAATTCTTATATTTCAGGAGACTCCTGAACAGAAAGTAAAATCATATTTTTCAAAAGGGGCTTGAACAGAAAGTAAAATCCTATTTTTTAGGAGGGTCCTGAACAGAAAGTAAAATTTCATTTTTCAGGAGGGTCCAGAACTGAAGTAAAATCCCATTTTTCAGGAGGGTCCTGAACAGAAAATAAAATCCCATTTTTCAAGAGAGTTCTAAACAGAAAGTAAAGTCCTATTTTTTAGGAGGGTCCTGTACAGAAAGTAAAATCTCGTTTTTCAGGAGGGTCCTGAACACAAAGTAAAATCCTATTTTTCAGAAGGGTCCTAACAGAATGTAAATTCTCAATTTTTAGGAGGGTCCTGAACAGAAAGTGAAATCTTATTTTTTCAGGAGGGTCCAGCACAGAAAGTTAAATCCCATTTTTCTGAAGGGTCGTGAAGAGAAATCAATATCCTATTAATCAGAAGGGTCCTGAACATATTGTAAAATCCCATTTTTTAAGAGGGTCCTGAACAGAAAGAAAAATTCTATTTTTCAAGAGGGTTCTGAAGAGAAGTAAAATCCCATTTTTCAGGAGGGTCCGGAACAGAAAGTTAATTCCCATTTTTCAGGAGGGTTCTGAACATAAAGTATAATCGTATTTTTCAGGAGGGTCCTGAACAAAAGTAAAGTCCCATTTTCTAGGAGGGTCTTGAACAGAAAGTAAAATCCTATTTTTCAGGAGGGTTTTTAGCAGAACGTAAAAATCTATTTTTCAGGAGGGTCCTGAACAGAAAGTAAATTCTCATTTATCAGGAGGTTCTTGAACAAAATATAAAATACTATTTTTCAGGAGGGTCCTGACAAAAGTAAAGTCACATTTTTCTTAAGGGTCCTGAACAGAAAGTAAAATCCTATTTTTTAGAAAGGTCCTGAACAGAAAGTAAAATATCATTTTACAATAGGGTCCTGAACAGAAATTAAAATCCCATTTTTCAGGAAGGTCCTAAACAAAACTAAAATCTCATTTTTTAAGATGGTTCTGAATAGAAATTAAAATCCCATTTTTCAGGAGGGTCCTGAACAAAAGAAAAATCCTATTTTTCAGGAGGGTCCTGAACTTAAAGTAAAGTCTCATTTGTCAGGAGGGTCCTAAAAAAAATTGAATTCTAATTTTTCAGGAAGGTCCTGAATAGAAAGTAAATTCTCATTTTTCAGGAGGGTCCTGAAAAGAAAGTAAAATCCTATTTTTCAGGAGGGTCCTGAACAGAAAGTAAAGTCCTATTTTTTAGGAGGGTCCTGAAGAGAAAGTAAAATCCTATTTTTCAGGAGTGTCCTGAACAGATGGTAAAATCCCATTTTTCAGGAGTATCTTGAACAGAAGTAAAATCCCATTTCTCAGAAGGGTCCTGAACAGAAAGTAAATTCTTATTTTTCTGGAGGGTCCTGAACAAAAAGTAAAATCCTATTTTTCAGGAGGGTCCTGAACAAAAGTAAAGTCCCATTTTTCAGGAGGGTCCAGAATAGAAAGTAAAATCCTATTTGTTAGGAGGGTCCTGAACAAAAAAACAAATCCCATTTTTAAGGAGCGTCCTGAAAAGAAAGTAAAATCGCATTTTTCAGCAGGGTCCTGAACAGAAGTAAAATCCCATTTTTCACCAGAGTCCTGAATAAAAAGTAAAATTCCATTTTTCAAGAGGGTCCTGAACAGAAGGTAAAGTCCCATTTTTCAGGAGGGTCCTGAACAAAAAGTAAAATTCCATTTTTCAGAAGGGTCCTGAACGGAAGTAAAATCCCATTTTTCAGGACGGTCCTGAACAAAAGTAAAATCTCATTTTTCAAAAACGTCCTGAACAGAAGGTAAAATCCCATTTTTTAGGTGGGTCCTTAACAAAATTAAAATCCCATTTTTCAGTAAGGGCCTGAAGAGAAAGTAAAATCCTATTTTTCAAGATGGTCCTGAACAAAAGTAAAATCCTATCTTTTAGGAGGGTCCTGAACAGAAGTAAAATCTCATTTTTCAGAAGGGTCCTGAACAAAATTAAAATCCCATTTTTCAGGAGGGTCCTGAATAGAATGAAAAATCCAATTTTTCAGGAGGGACTTGAAACAAAAGTAAAATTCCATTTTTAAGGAGGGTCCTGAACAGAAATTAAATCCCATTTTTCAGGAGATTCCTGAGTAGAAAGTAAAGTCCCATTTTTCAGGAGGGTCCTAAACAGAAAATAAAATCCAATTTTTAAGTAGGGTCCTGAACAGAAAGTAAAATCCCATTTTTCAGTAGGGTCCTGAATAGAAATTAAATCCCATTTTTCAGGAGATTCCTGAATAGAAAGTAAAGTCTCATTTTTCAGGAGGGTCCTAAACAGAAAATAAAACTCAATTTTTAAGTAGGGTCCTGAACAAAATGTAAAATCCCATTTTTCAGTAGGGTCCTGAACAAAAAGTAAAATCCCATTTACAGAAGGGTCCTGAACAGAAAGTAAAGTCTCATTTATCAGGAGGGTCCTGACAAAAAGTAAAGTCTCATTATTCAGGAGGGTCCTGAATAGAAAGTAAAGTCTCATTTTTCAGGAGTTTCCTGAACAGATAGTAAATTTTTATTTTTCAGGAGGGTACTGAATAGAAAGTAAAATCCCATTTTTCAGGAGGGTCCTGAACAAAAGTAAATTCCCAATTTTCAGAAGTGTCCTGAACAAAAAGTAAATTTTCATTTTTAAGGAAGGTCCTGAACAGAAAGTAAAATCCTATTTTTCAGAAAGGTCCTAAACAAAAGTAAAGTCCCATTTTTCTGGAGGGTCCTGAACAGAAAGTAAAATACTATTTTTTGGGAGGGTCCTGAACAGAAAGTAAATTCTCATATTTCAGGAGACTCCTGAACAGAAAGTAAAATCATATTTTTCAGGAGGGGCTTGAACAGAAAGTAAAATCCTATTTTTTAGGAGGGTCCTGAACAGAAAGTAAAATCTCATTGTTCAGGAGCGTCCTGAACAGAAAGTAAAATCTCATTTTTCAGGAGGGTCCAGAACTGAAGTAAAATCCCATTTTTCAGGAGGGTCCTGAACAGAAAATAAAATCCCATTTTTCAAGATAGTTCTAAACAGAAAGTAAAGTCCTATTTTTTAGGAGGGTCCTGTACAGAAAGTAAAATCCCATTTTTCAGGAGAGTCTTGAACACAAAGTAAAATCCTATTTTTCAGAAGGGTCCTAACAGAATGTAAATTCTCAATTTTTAGGAGGGTCCTGAACAGAAAGTGAAATCTTATTTTTTCAGAAGGGTCCAGCACAGAAAGTAAAGTCCCATTTTTCTGAAGGGTCGTGAAGAGAAATCAATATCCTATTAATCAGAAGGGTCCTGAACATATTGTAAAATCCCATTTTTTAGGAGGGTCCTGAACAGAAAGAAAAATTCTATTTTTCAAGAGGGTCCTGAAGAGAAGTTAAATCCCGTTTTTCAGGAGGGTCCGGAACAGAAAGTTAATTCCCATTTTTTAGGAGGGTTCTGAACAGAAAGTATAATCCTATTTTTCAGGAGGGTCCTGAACAAAAGTAAAGTCCCATTTTCTAGGAGGGTCTTGAACAGAAAGTAAAATCCTATTTTTCAGGAGGGTTTTCAGCAGAACGTAAAAATCAATTTATCAGGAGGGTCCTGAACAGAAAGTAAATTCTCATTTATCAGGAGGTTCTTGAACAAAATATAAAATACTATTTTTCAGGAGGGTCCTGACAAAAGTAAAGTCACATTTTTCTTAAGGGTCCTGAACAGAAAGTAAAATCCTATTTTTTAGAAGGGTCCTGAACAGAAAGTAAAATATCATTTTACAATAGGGTCCTGAACAGAAATTAAAATCCCATTTTTCAGGAAGGTCCTAAACAAAAGTAAAATCTAATTTTCAAGATGGTTCTGAACAGAAATTAAAATCCCATTTTTCAGGAGGGTCCTGAACAAAAGGAAAGTCCTATTTTTCAGGAGGGTCCTGAACTTAAAGTAAAGTCTCATTTGTCAGGAGGGTCCTAAACAAAAATTGAATTCGAATTTTTTAGGAAGGTCCAGAATAGAAAGTTAATTCTCATTTTTCAGGAGGGTCCTGAAAAGAAAGCAAAATCCTATTTTTCAGGAGGGTCCTGAACAGAAAGTAAAGTCCTATTTTTTAGGAGGGTCCTGAACAGAAAGTAAAATCCTATTTTTCAGGAGTGTCCTGAACAGATGGTAAAATCCCATTTTTTAGGAGGATCTTGAACAGAAGTAAAATCCCATTTCTCAGAAGGGTCCTGAACAGAAAGTAAATTCTTATTTTTCTGGAGGGTCCTGAACAAAAAGTAAAATCCTATTTTTCAGAAGGGTCCTGAACAAAAGTAAAGTCCCATTTTTCAGGAGGGTCCAGAATAGAAAGTAAAATCCTATTTGTTAGGAGGGTCCTAAACAAAAAACCAAATCCCATTTTTAAGGAGCGTCCTGAAAAGAAAGTAAAATCGCATTTTTCAGCAGGGTCCTGAACAGAAGTAAAATCCCATTTTTCACCAGGGTCCTGAACAAAAAGTAAAATTCCATTTTTCAAGAGAGTCCTGAACAGAAGGTAAAGTCCCATTTTTCAGGAGGGTCCTGAACAAAAAGTAAAATTCTATTTTTCAGAAGGGTCCTGAACGGAAGTAAAATCCCATTTTTCAGGACGGTCCTGAACAAAAGTAAAATCTCATTTTTCAAAAACGTCCTGAACAGAAGGTAAAATCCCATTTTTTAGGAGGGTCCTGAACAAAATTAAAATCCCATTTTTCAGTAGGGGCCTGAAGAGAAAGTAAAATTCTATTTTTCAAGAGGGTCCTGAACAAAAGTAAAATCCTATCTTTTAGGAGGGTCCTGAACAGAAGTAAAATTTCATTTTTCAGAAGGGTCCTGAACAAAATTAAAATCCCATTTTTCAGGAGGGTCCTGAATAGAATGAAAAATCCAATTTTTCAGGAGGGTCTTGAAACAAAAGTAAAATTCCATTTTTAAGGAGGGTCCTGAACAGAAATTAAATCCCATTTTTTAGGAGATTCCTGAATAGAAAGTAAAGTCCCATTTTTCAGGAGGGTCCTAAACAGAAAATAAAATCCAATTTTTAAGTAGGGTCCTGAACAGAAAGTAAAATCCCATTTTTCAGTAGGGTCCTGAATAGAAAGTAAAATCCCATTTTTCAGGAGGGTCCTGAACAGAAAGTAAAATCCAATTTATCAGGAGGGTCCTGAACAGAAAGTAAAATCCCATTTACAGAAGGGTCCTGAACAAAAAGTAAATTCCCATTTATCAGGAGAGTCCTGAACAGAAATTAATGTCTCATTATTCAGGAGGGTCCTGAATAGAAAGTAAAGTCTCATTTTTCAGGAGTTTCCTGAACAAAAAGTAAATTTCTATTTTTCAGGAGGGTCCTGAATAGAAAGTAAAATCCTATCTTTCAGGAGGGTCCTGAACAAAAGTAAATTCCCATTTTTAAGAAGTGTCCTGAACAAAAAGTAAATTTTCATTTTTATGGAGGGTCCTGAAAAGAAAGTAAAATCCTATTTTTCAGAAAGGTCCTAAACAAAACTAAAGTCCCATTTTTCAGGAGGGGCCTGAACAGAAAGTAAAATACTATTTTTTGGGAGGGTCCTGAACAGAAAGTAAATTCTCATATTTCTGGAGAGTCCTAAACAGAAAGTAAAATCATATTTTTCAGGAGGGTCTTGAACAGAAAGTAAAATCCTATTTTTTAGGAGGGTCCTGAACAGAAAGTAAAATCTCATTTTTCAGGAGCGTCCTGAACAGAAAGTAAAATCCCATTTTTCAAGAGGGTCCAGAACTGAAGTAAAATCCCATTTTTCAGGAGGGTCCTGAACAAAAAGTAAAATCCTATTTTTCAGGAGAATCCTGAACAAATGTAAAATCCCATTTTTCAGGAGGGTCCAGAATAGAAAGTAAAATCCTATTTTTTAGGAGGGTCCTGAACTGAAAACCAAATCCCATTTTTAAGGAGCGTCCTGAAAAGAAAGTAAAATCCCATTTTTCAGGAGGGTCCTGAACAGAAGTAAAATCCCATTTTTCACCAGGGTCCTGAATAAAAAGGAAAATCCCATTTTTCAAGAGGGTCCTGAACAGAAGGTAAAGTCCCATTTTTCAGGAGGGTCCTGAACAAAAGTAAAATCTCATTTTTCAAAAACGTCCTGAACAGAAGGTAAAATCCCATTTTTTCAGGAGGGTCCTGAACAAAAGTAAAATCCCATTTTTCAGTAGGGGCCTGAAGAGAAAGTAAAATCCTATTTTTCAAGACGGTCTTGAACAAAAGTACAATCCTATCTTTTAGGAGGGTCCTGAACAGAAGTAAAATCTCATTTTTCAGAAGGGTCCTACACAAAATTAAAATCCCATTTTTCAGGAGGGTCCTGAATAGAAAGAAAAATCCAATTTTTCAGGAGGGTCTTGAAACAAAAGTAAAATTCCATTTTAGAGGAGGGTCCTGAATAGAAATTAAATCCCATTTTTCCGGAGATTCCTGAATAGAAAGTAAAGTCTCATTTTTCAGGAGGGTCCTAGACAGAAAATAAAACTCAATTTTTAAGTAGGGTCCTGAATAAAAAGTAAAATCCCATTTTTCAGTAGGGTCCTGAACAGAAAGTAAAATCCAAATTTTTAGGAGGGTCCTGAACAGAAAGTAAAAGCTAATTTATCAGGAGGGTCCTAAAAAAAAAGTAAAATCCCATTTACAGAAGGGTCCTGAACAGAAAGTAAAGTCTCATTTATCAGGAGGGTCCTGAACAAAAAGTAAAGTCTCATTATTCAGGAGGGTCCTGAATAGAAAGTAAAGTCTCATTTTTCAGGAGTTTCCTGAACAGAAAGTAAATTTTTATTTTTCAGGAGGGTCCTGAATAGAAAGTAAAATCCCATTTTTCAGGAGGGTCCTGAACAAAAGTAAATTCCCAATTTTCAGAAGTGTCCTGAACAAAAAGAAAATTTTCATTTTTAAGGAAGGTCCTGAACAGAAAGTAAAATCCTATTTTTCAAAAAGGTCCTAAACAAAAGTAAAGTCCCATTTTTCTGAAGGGTCCTGAACAGAAAGTAAAATACTATTTTTTGGGAGGGTCCTGAGCAGAAAGTAAATTCTCATATTTCAGGAGACTCCTGAACAGAAAGTAAAATCATATTTTTCAAGAGGGGCTTGAACAGAAAGTAAAATCCTATTTTTTAGGAGGGTCCTGAACAGAAAGTAAAATTTCATTTTTCAGGAGGGTCCAGAACTGAAGTAAAATCCCATTTTTCAGGAGGGTCCTGAACAGAAAATAAAATCCCATTTTTCAAGAGAGTTCTAAACAGAAAGTAAAGTCCTATTTTTTAGGAAGGTCCTGTACAGAAAGTAAAATCTCGTTTTTCAGGAGGGTCCTGAACACAAAGTAAAATCCTATTTTTCAGAAGGGTCCTAACAGAATGTAAATTCTCAATTTTTAGGAGTGTCCTGAACAGAAAGTGAAATCTTATTTTTTTAGGAGGGTCCAGCACAGAAAGTTAAATCCCATTTTTCTGAAGGGTCGTGAAGAGAAATCAATATCCTATTAATCAGAAGGGTCCTGAACATATTGTAAAATCCCATTTTTTAAGAGGGTCCTGAACAGAAAGAAAAATTCTATTTTTCAAGAGGGTTCTGAAGAGAAGTAAAATCCCATTTTTCAGGAGGGTCCGGAACAGAAAGTTAATTCTCATTTTTCAGGAGGGTTCTGAACATAAAGTATAATCGTATTTTTCAGGAGGGTCCTGAACAAAAGTAAAGTCCCATTTTCTAGGAGGGTCTTGAACAGAAAGTAAAATCCTATTTTTCAGGAGGGTTTTTTAGCAGAACGTAAAAATCTATTTTTCAGGAGGGTCCTGAACAGAAAGTAAATTCTCATTTATCAGGAGGTTCTTGAACAAAATATAAAATACTATTTTTCAGGAGGGTCCTGACAAAAGTAAAGTCACATTTTTCTTAAGGGTCCTGAACAGAAAGTAAAATCCTATTTTTTAGAAGGGTCCTGAACAGAAAGTAAAATATCATTTTACAATAGGGTCCTGAACAGAAATTAAAATCCCATTTTTCAGGAAGGTCCTAAACAAAACTAAAATCTCATTTTTTAAGATGGTTCTGAATAGAAATTAAAATCCCATTTTTCAGGAGGGTCCTGAACAAAAGAAAAATCCTATTTTTCAGGAGGGTCCTGAACTTAAAGTAAAGTCTCATTTGTCAGGAGGGTCCTAAAAAAAATTGAATTCTAATTTTTCAGGAAGGTCCTGAATAGAAAGTAAATTCTCATTTTTCAGGAGGGTCCTGAAAAGAAAGTAAAATCCTATTTTTCAGGAGGGTCCTGAACAGAAAGTAAAGTCCTATTTTTTAGGAGGGTCCTGAACAGAAAGTAAAATCCTATTTTTCAGGAGTGTCCTGAACAGATGGTAAAATACCATTTTTCAGGAGGATCTTGAACAGAAGTAAAATCTCATTTCTCAGAAGGGTCCTGAACAGAAAGTAAATTCTTATTTTTCTGGAGGGTCCTGAACAAAAAGTAAAATCCTATTTTTCAGGAGGGTCCTGAACAAAAGTAAAGTCCCATTTTTCAGGAGGGTCCAGAATAGAAAGTAAAATCCTATTTGTTAGGAGGGTCCTGAACAAAAAAACAAATCCCATTTTTAAGGAGCGTCCTGAAAAGAAAGTAAAATCGCATTTTTCAGCAGGGTCCTGAACAGAAGTAAAATCCCATTTTTCACCAGAGTCCTGAATAAAAAGTAAAATTCCATTTTTCAAGAGGGTCCTGAACAGAAGGTAAAGTCCCATTTTTCAGGAGGGTCCTGAACAAAAAGTAAAATTCCATTTTTCAGAAGGGTCCTGAACGGAAGTAAAATCCCATTTTTCAGGACGGTCCTGAACAAAAGTAAAATCTCATTTTTCAAAAACGTCCTGAACAGAAGGTAATATCCCATTTTTTAGGTGGGTCCTGAACAAAATTAAAATCCCATTTTTCAGTAAGGGCCTGAAGAGAAAGTAAAATCCTATTTTTCAAGATGGTCCTGAACAAAAGTAAAATCCTATCTTTTAGGAGGGTCCTGAACAGAAGTAAAATCTCATTTTTCAGAAGGGTCCTGAACAAAATTAAAATCCCATTTTTCAGGAGGGTCCTGAATAGAATGAAAAATCCAATTTTTCAGGAGGGACTTGAAACAAAAGTAAAATTCCATTTTTAAGGAGGGTCCTGAACAGAAATTAAATCCCATTTTTCAGGAGATTCCTGAGTAGAAAGTAAAGTCCCATTTTTCAGGAGGGTCCTAAACAGAAAATAAAATCCAATTTTTAAGTAGGGTCCTGAACAGAAAGTAAAATCCCATTTTTCAGTAGGGTCCTGAATAGAAAGTAAAATCCCATTTTCAGGAGGGTCCTGAACAGAAAGTAAAATCCAATTTATCAGGAGGGTCCTGAACAGAAAGTAAAATCCCATTTACAGAAGGGTCCTGAACAGAAAGTAAAGTCCCATTTATCAGGAGGGTCCTGAACAGAAAGTAAAGTCTCATTATTCAGGAGGGTCCTGAATAGAAAGTAAAGTCTCATTTTTTAGGAGTTTCCTGAACAAAAAGTAAATTTGTATTTTTCAGGAGGGTCCTGAATAGAAAGTAAAATCCCATTTTTCAGGAGGGTCCTGAACAAAAGTAAATTCCCATTTTTAAGAAGTGTCCTGAACAAAAAGTAAATTTTCATTTTTATGGAGGGTCCTGAACAGAAAGTAAAATCCTATTTTTCAGAAAGGTCCTAAATAAAACTAAATTCCCATTTTTCAGGAGAGGCCTAAACAGAAAGTAAAATACTATTTTTTGGGAGGGTCCTGAACAGAAAGTAAATTCTCATATTTCTGGAGAGTCCTGAACAGAAAGTAAAATCATATTTTTCACGAGGGTCTTGAACAAAAAGTAAAATCCTATTTTTTAGGAGGGTCCTGAACAGAAAGTAAAATCTCATTTTTCAGGAGCGTCCTGAACAGAAAGTAAAATACCATTTTTCAAGAGGGTCCAGAACTGAAGTAAAATCCCATTTTTCAGGAGGGTCCTGAGCAGAAAATAAAATCCCATTTTTCAAGAGGGTTCTGAACAGAAAGTAAAGTCCTATTATTTAGGAGGGTCCTGTACAGAAAGTAAAATCCCATTTTTCAGGAGGGTCATGAACAGAAAGTAAAATCCTATTTTTCAGAAGGGTCCTGAACAGAATGTAAATTCTCAATTTTTAGGAGGGTCCTGAACAGAAAGTAAAATCTTATTTTTTCAGGAGGGTCCTGCACAGAAAGTATAGTCCCATTTTTCTGAAGGGTCGTGAAGAGAAACCAATATCCTATTAATCAGAAGGGTCCTGAACAGATTGTAAAATCCAATTTTTTAGGAGGGTCCTGAACAGAATGAAAAATTCTATTTTTCAAGAGGATTCTGAAGAGAAGTAAAATCCCTTTTTTCAGGAGGGTCCGAAACAGAAAGTAAATTCCCATTTTTCAGGAGGGTTCTGAACAGAAAGTGTAATACTATTTTTCAGGAGGGTCCTGAACAAAAGTAAAGTCCCATTTTCTAGGAGTGTCTTGAACAGAATGTAAAATCCTATTTTTCAGGATTGTTTTTAACAAAACGTAAAAATCTATTTTTCATGAGGGTCCGGAACAGAAAGTAAATTCTCATTTTTCAGGAGGTTCCTGAACAAAAATTAAAATACTATTTTTCAGGAGGGTCCTGACAAAAGTAAAGTCACTTTTTTCTGAAGGGACCTGAACAGAAAGTAAAATCCTATTTTTTAGGAGGGTCCTGAACAGAAAGTAAAATATCATTTTACTAGAGGGTCCTGAACAAAAATTAAAATCCCATTTTTCAGGAAGGTCCTAAACAAAAGTAAAATCTCATTTTTCAAGATGGTTCTGAACAGAAATTAAAATCCCATTTTTCAGGAGGGTCCTGAACAAAAGGAAAATCCTATTTTTCAGGAGGGGCCTGAACAGAAAGTAAAATCCTATTTTTCAGGAGGGTCCTGAACAAAAGTAAAATCATATTTTTCAGGAGTGTCCTGAACAAAAATAAAATCTCATTTTTCAGGAGGGTCCTGCACAAAAGTAAAATTCCATTTTTCAGGAGTTTCCTTAATAGAAAGTAAAATCCCATTTTTCAGGAGGGTCCTGAACAAAAGTAAATTCTCATTTTTAAGGAAGGTCGTGAACAGAAAGTTACATCCTATTTTTTCAGAAGGTCCTGAACAAAAGTAAAGTCTCATTTTTCAAGATGGTCCTGAACAGAAAATAAAATTCTATTTTTCGGGAGGGTCCTGAACAGATGGTTAAATCCCATTTTTCAGGAGGGTCCTAAATAGAAAGTAAAATTCTATTTTTCAGGATGGTCTTGTACAGAAAATAAAATCCTATTTTACAGGAAGGTTCTGAACATAAAGTAAAATCTCATTTTTTCAGGAGGGTTCTGAACAAAAAGTAAAGACCTATTTTTCAGGAGTATCCTGAACATAAAGTAAAGTCCCATTTGTTAGGAGGGTCCTAAACAAAAATGGATTTCTCATTTTTCAGGAAGGTCTGGAATAGAAAGTAAATTCTCCTTTTTCAGGAGGGTCCTGAAAAGAAAGTAAAGTCCATTTTTTTAGGAGGGTCCTGAACAGAATGTAAAGTCCCTTTTTTAGGAGGGTCCAGAAGAGAAAGTAAAGTCCCATTTTTCAGAAGGGTCCTGAACAGAATGAAAAATCCCATTTTTCAGGAGGGTCCTCAACAGAAAATAATATCCCATTTTTTATGAGGGTCCTCAACAGAAAGTAAAATCCTATTTTTCAGGAGGTTGCAGTACAGAAAGAAAAATCCCATTTTTCAGGAGGGTCTTGAACAAAAAGTAAAATCTTATTTTTTAGAAGGGTCCTGAATAAAAGTAAAATCCTATTATCAGGAGGGGCTTGAACAAAAGTACAATCCCATATTTCAAGATGGTCCTAAACAGAAAGTAAAATCCCATTTTTTAATAGGGTCCTGAACAAAAGTAAAATCCTATTTTTCAGGAGGGTCCTGAACAGAAAGTAAAGTCCCATTTGTCAGAAGGGTCCTAAACAAAAATTGAATTCTCATTTTTCAGGAAGGTCCTGAATAGTAAGTAAATTCTCATTTTTCAGGAGGGTCCTGAAAAGAAAGTAAAATCCTATTTTTCAGGGGCGTCCTGAACAGAAAGTAAAGATCTATTTTTTAGGAGGGTTCTGAACAGAAAGTAAAATCCTCTTTTTCAGGAGTGTCCTCAACAGATGGTAAAATCCCATTTTTCAGGAGGATCCTGAACAGAAGTAAAATCCCATTTCTCAGAAGGGTCCTAAACAGAAAGTAAAATCTAATTTTTCTGGAGGGTCCTGAACAAAAACTAAAATCCTATTTTTCAGAAGGGTCCTAAACAAAAGTAAAGTCCCATTTTTCAGGAGGGTCCAGAACAAAAAGTAAATTTTTATTTTTATGGAGGGTCCTGAACAGAAAGTAAAATCCTATTTTTCAGAAAGGTCCTAAATAAAACTAAAGTCCCATTTTTCAGGAGAGGCCTGAACAGAAAGTAAAATACTATTTTTTGGGAGGGTCCTGAACAGAAAGTAAATTCTCATATTTCTGGAGAGTCCTGAACAGAAAGTAAAATCATATTTTTCACGAGGGTCTTGAACAGAAAGTAAAATCCTATTTTTTAGGAGGGTCCTGAACAGAAAGTAAAATCTCATTTTTCAGGAGCGTCCTGAACAGAAAGTAAAATCCCATTTTTCAAGAGGGTCCAAAACTGAAGTAAAATCCCATTTTTCAGGAGGGTCCTGAGCAGAAAATAAAATCCCATTTTTCAAGAGGGCTCTGAACAGAAAGTAAAGTCCTATTATTTAGGAGGGTCCTGTACAGAAAGTAAAATCCCATTTTTCAAGAGGGCTCTGAACAGAAAGTAAAGTCCTATTATTTAGGAGGGTCCTGTACAGAAAGTAAAATCCCATTTTTCAGGAGGGTCATGAACAGAAAGTAAAATCCTATTTTTCAGAAGGGTCCTGAACAGAATGTAAATTCTAAATTTTTAGGAGGGTCCTGAACAGAAAGTAAAATCTTATTTTTTCACGAGGGTCCAGCACAAAAAGTATTGTCCCATTTTTCTGAAGGGTCGTGAAGAGAAACCAATATCCTATTAATCAGAAGGGTCCTGAACAGATTGTAAAATCCCATTTTTTAGGAGGGTCCTGAACAGAATGAAAAATTCTATTTTTCAAGAGGGTTCTGAAGAGAAGTAAAATCCCGTTTTTCAGGAGGGTCCGAAACAGAAAGTAAATTCCCATTTTTCAGGAGGGTTCTGAACAGAAAGTGTAATACTATTTTTCAGGAGGGTCCTGAACAAAAGTAAAGTCCCATTTTCTAGGAGTGTCTTGAACAGAATGTAAAATCCTATTTTTCAGGATTGTTTTTAACAGAACGTAAAAATCTATTTTTTATGAGGGTCCGGAACAGAAAATAAATTTTCATTTTTCAGGAGGTTCCTGAACAAAAATTAAAATACTATTTTTCAGGAGGGTCCTGACAAAAGTAAAGTCACTTTTTTCTGAAGGGACCTGAACAGAAAGTAAAATCCTATTTTTTAGGAGGGTCCTGAACAGAAAGTAAAATATCATTTTACTAGAGGGTCCTGAACAAAAATTAAAATCCCATTTTTCAGGAAGGTCCTAAACAAAAGTAAAATCTCATTTTTCAAGATGGTTCTGAACAGAAATTAAAATCCCATTTTTCAGGAGGGTCCTGAACAAAAGGAAAATCCTATTTTTCAGGAGGGGCCTGAACAGAAAGTAAAATCCTATTTTTCAGGAAGGTCCTGAATAAAAGTAAAATCATATTTTTCAGGAGGGTCCTGAACAAAAATAAAATCTCATTTTTCAGGAGGGTCCTGCACAAAAGTAAAATTCCATTTTTCAGGAGTTTCCTTAATAGAAAGTAAAATCCCATTTTTCAGGAGGGTCCTGAACAAAAGTAAAATCCCATTTTTCAGAAGTGTCCTGAACAGAAAGTAAATTCTCATTTTTAAGGAAGGTCCTGAACAGAAAGTTACATCCTATTTTTTCAGAAGGTCCTGAACAAAAGTAAAGTCCCATTTTTCAAGATGGTCCTGAACAGAAAATAAAATTCTATTTTTCGGGAGGGTCCTGAACAGATGGTTAAATCCCATTTTTCAGGAGGGTCCTGAATAGAAAGTAAAATTCTATTTTTCAGGATGGTCTTGTACAGAAAATAAAATCCTATTTTACAGGAAGGTTCTGAACATAAAGTAAAATCTCATTTTTTCAGGAGGGTTCTGAACAAAAAGTAAAGACCTATTTTTCAGGAGTATCCTGAACATAAAGTAAAGTCCCATTTGTTAGGAGGGTCCTAAACAAAAATGGATTTCTCATTTTTCAGGAAGGTCTTGAATAGAAAGTAAATTCTCCTTTTTCAGGAGGGTCCTGAAAAGAAAGTAATGTCCATTTTTTTAGGAGGGTCCTGAACAGAAAGTAAAATCTAATTTATCAGGAGGATCCTAAACAAAAAGTAAAATCCCATTTACAGAAGGGTCCTGAACAGAAAGTAAAGTCTCATTTATCAGGAGGGTCCTGAACAAAAAGTAAAGTCTCATTATTCAGGAGGGTCCTGAATAGAAAGTAAAGTCTCATTTTTCAGGAGTTTCCTGAACAGAAAGTAAATTTTTATTTTTCAGGAGGGTCCTGAATAGAAAGTAAAATCCCATTTTTCAGGAGGGTCCTGAACAAAAGTAAATTCCCAATTTTCAGAAGTGTCCTGAAGAAAAAGTAAATTTTCATTTTTAAGGAAGGTCCTGAACAGAAAGTAAAATCCTATTTTTCAAAAAGGTCCTAAACAAAAGTAAAGTCCCATTTTTCTGAAGGGTCCTGAACAGAAAGTAAAATACTATTTTTTGGGAGGGTCCTGAGCAGAAAGTAAATTCTCATATTTCAGGAGTCTCCTGAACAGAAAGTAAAATCATATTTTTCAGGAGGGGCTTGAACAAAAAGTAAAATCCTATTTTTTAGGAGGGTCCTGAACAGAAAGTAAAATCTCATTTTTCAGGAGGGTCCAGAACTGAAGTAAAATCCCATTTTTCAGGAGGGTCCTGAACAGAAAATAAAATGCCATTTTTCAAGAGAGTTCTAAACAGAAAGTAAAGTCCTATTTTTTAGGAGGGTCCTGTACAGAAAGTAAAATCCCATTTTTCAGGAGGGTCCTGAACACAAAGTAAAATCATATTTTTCAGAAGGGTCCTAACAGAATGTAAATTCTCAATTTTTAGGAGGGTCCTGAACAGAAAGTGAAATCTTATTTTTTCAGGAGGGTCCAGCACAGAAAGTAAAGTCCCATTTTTCTGAAGGGTCGTGAAGAGAAATCAATATCCTATTAATCAGGAGGGTCCTGAACATATTGTAAAATCCCATTTTTTAAGAGGGTCCTGAACAGAAAGAAAAATTCTATTTTTCAAGAGGGTCCTGAAGAGAGGTAAAATCTCGTTTTTCAGGAGGGTCCGAAACAGAAAGTTAATTCCCATTTTTCAAGAGGGTTCTGAACATAAAGTATAATCGTATTTTTCAGGAGGGTCCTGAACAAAAGTAAAGTCCCATTTTCTAGGAGGGTCTTGAACAGAAAGTAAAATCCTATTTTTCAGGAGGGTTTTTAGCAGAACGTAAAAATCTATTTTTCAGGAGGGTCCTGAACAGAAAGTAAATTCTCATTTATCAGGAGGTTCTTGAACAAAATATAAAATACTATTTTTGAGGAGGGTCCTGACAAAAGTAAAGTCACATTTTTCTTAAGGGTCCTGAACAGAAAGTAAAATCCTATTTTTTAGAAGGGTCCTGAACAGAAAGTAAAATATCATTTTACAATAGGGTCCTGAACAGAAATTAAAATCCCATTTTTCAGGAAGGTCCTAAACAAAACTAAAATCTCATTTTTTAAGATGGTTCTGAATAGAAATTAAAATCCCATTTTTCAGGAGGGTCCTGAACAAAAGAAAAATCCTATTTTTCAGAAGGGTCCTGAACTTAAAGTAAAGTCTCATTTGTCAGGAGGGTCCTAAAAAAAAATTGAATTCTAATTTTTCAGGAAGTTCCTGAATAGAAAGTAAATTCTCATTTTTCAGGAGGGTCCTGAAAAGAAAGTAAAATCCTATTTTTCAGGAGGGTCCTGAACAGAAAGTAAAGTCCTATTTTTTAGGAGGGTCCTGAACAGAAAGTAAAATCCTATTTTTCAGGAGTGTCCTGAACAGATGGTAAAATCCCATTTTTCAGGAGGATCTTGAACAGAAGTAAAATCCCATTTCTCAGAAGGGTCCTGAACAGAAAGTAAATTCTTATTTTTCTGGAGGGTCCTGAACAAAAAGTAAAATCCTATTTTTCAGGAGGGTCCTGAACAAAAGTAAAGTCCCATTTTTCAGGAGGGTCCAGAATAGAAATAAAATCCTATTTGTTAGGAGGGTCCTGAACAAAAAAACAAATCCCATTTTTAAGGAGCGTCCTGAAAAGAAAGTAAAATCGCATTTTTCAGCAGGGTCCTGAACAGAAGTAAAATCCCATTTCTCACCAGGGTCCTGAATAAAAAGTAAAATTCCAATTTTCAAGAGGGTCCTGAACAGAAGGTAAAGTCCCATTTTTCAGGAGGGTCTTGAACAAAAAGTAAAATTCCATTTTTCAAAAGGGTCCTGAACGGAAGTAAAATCCCATTTTTCAGGACGGTCCTGAACAAAAGTAAAATCTCATTTCTCAAAAACGTCCTGAACAGAATGTAAAATCCCATTTTTTAGGTGGGTCCTGAACAAAATTAAAATCCCATTTTTCAGTAAGGGCCTGAAGAGAAAGTAAAATCCTATTTTTCAAGATGGTCCTGAACAAAAGTAAAATCCTATCTTTTAGGAGGGTCCTGAACAGAAGTAAAATCTCATTTTTCAGAAGGGGCCTGAACAAAATTAAAATCCCATTTTTCAGGAGGGTCCTGAATAGAATGAAAAATCCAATTTTTCAGGAGGGTCTTGAAACAAAAGTAAAATTCCATTTTTAAGGAGGGTCCTGAACAGAAATTAAATCCCATTTTTCAGGAGATTCCTGAATAGAAAGTAAAGTCCCATTTTTCAGGAGGGTCCTAAACAGGAAATAAAATCCATTTTTTAAGTAGGGTCCTGAACAGAAAGTAAAATCCCATTTTTCAGTAGGGTCCTGAATAGAAAGTAAAATCCCATTTTCAGGAGGGTCCTGAACAGAAAGTAAAATCCAATTTATCAGGAGGGTCCTGAACAGTAAGTAAAATCCCATTTACAGAAGGGTCCTGAACAGAAAGTAAAGTCCCATTTATCAGGAGGGTCCTGAACAGAAAGTAAAGTCTCATTATTCAGGAGGGTCCTGAATAGAAAGTAAAGTCTCATTTTTCAGGAGTTTCCTGAACAAAAAGTAAATTTGTATTTTTCAGGAGGGTCCTGAATAGAAAGTAAAATCCTATTTTTCAGGAGGGTCCTGAACAAAAGTAAATTCCCATTTTTAAGAAGTGTCCTGAACAAAAAGTAAATTTTCATTTTTATGGAGGGTCCTGAACAGAAAGTAAAATCCTATTTTTCAGAAAGGTCCTAAATAAAACTAAAGTCCCATTTTTCAGGAGAGGCCTAAACAGAAAGTAAAATACTATTTTTTGGGAGGGTCCTGAACAGAAAGTAAATTCTCATATTTCTGGAGAGTCCTGAACAGAAAGTAAAATCATATTTTTCACGAGGGTCTTGAACAGAAAGTAAAATCCTATTTTTTAGGAGGGTCCTGAACAGAAAGTAAAATCTCATTTTTCAGGAGCGTCCTGAACAGAAAGTAAAATCCCATTTTTCAAGAGGGTCCAGAACTGAAGTAAAATCCCATTTTTCAGGAGGGTCCTGAGCAGAAAATAAAATCCCATTTTTCAAGAGGGTTCTGAACAGAAAGTAAAGTCCTATTATTTAGGAGGGTCCTGTACAGAAAGTAAAATCCCATTTTTCAGGAGGGTCATGAACAGAAAGTAAAATCCTATTTTTCAGAAGGGTCCTGAACAGAATGTAAATTCTCAATTTTTAGGAGGGTCCTGAACAGAAAGTAAAATCTTATTTTTTCAGGAGGGTCCTGCACAGAAAGTATAGTCCCATTTTTCTGAAGGGTCGTGAAGAGAAACCAATATCCTATTAATCAGAAGGGTCCTGAACAGATTGTAAAATCCCATTTTTTAGGAGGGTCCTGAACAGAATGAAAAATTCTATTTTTCAAGAGGGTTCTGAAGAGAAGTAAAATCCCTTTTTTCAGGAGGGTCCGAAACAGAAAGTAAATTCCCATTTTTCAGGAGGGTTCTGAACAGAAAGTGTAATACTATTTTTCAGGAGGGTCCTGAACAAAAGTAAAGTCCCATTTTCTAGGAGTGTCTTGAACAGAATGTAAAATCCTATTTTTCAGGATTGTTTTTAACAGAACATAAAAATCTATTTTTCATGAGGGTCCGGAACAAAAAGTAAATTCTCATTTTTCAGGAGGTTCCTGAACAAAAATTAAAATACTATTTTTCAGGAGGGTCCTGACAAAAGTAAAGTCACTTTTTTCTGAAGGGACCTGAACAGAAAGTAAAATCCTATTTTTTAGGAGGGTCCTGAACAGAAAGTAAAATATCATTTTACTAGAGGGTCCTTAACAGAAATTAAAATTCCATTTTTCAGGAAGGTCCTAAACAAAAGTAAAATCTCATTTTTCAAGATGGTTCTGAACAGAAATTAAAATCCCATTTTTCAGGAGGGTCCTGAACAAAAGAAAAATCCTATTTTTCAGGAGGGGCCTGAACAGAAAGTAAAATCCTATTTTTCAGGAGGGTCCTGAACAAAAGTAAAATCATATTTTTCAGGAGGGTCCTGAACAAAAATAAAATCTCATTTTTCAGGAGGGTCCTGCACAAAAGTAAAATTCCATTTTTCAGGAGTTTCCTTAATAGAAAGTAAAATCCCATTTTTCAGGAGGGTCCTGAACAAAAGTAAAATCCCATTTTTCAGAAGTGTCCTGAACAGAAAGTAAATTCTCATTTTTAAGGAAGGTCCTGAACAGAAAGTTACATCCTATTTTTTCAGAAGGTCCTGAACAAAAGTAAAGTCCCATTTTTCAAGATGGTCCTGAACAGAAAATAAAATTCTATTTTTCGGGAGGGTCCTGAACAGATGGTTAAATCCCATTTTTCAGGAGGGTCCTGAATAGAAAGTAAAATTCTATTTTTCAGGATGGTCTTGTACAGAAAATAAAATCCTATTTTACAGGAAGGTTCTGAACATAAAGTAAAATCTCATTATTTCAGGAGGGTTCTGAACAAAAAGTAAAGACCTATTTTTCAGGAGTATCCTGAACATAAAGTAAAGTCCCATTTGTTAGGAGGGTCCTAAACAAAAATGGATTTCTCTTTTTTCAGGAAGGTCTGGAATAGAAAGTAAATTCTCCTTTTTCAGGAGGGTCCTGAAAAGAAAGTAAAGTCCAGTTTTTTAGGAGGGTCCTGAACAGAATGTAAAGTCCCTTTTTTTAGGAGGGTCCAGAAGAGAAAGTAAAGTCCCATTTTTCAGAAGGGTCCTGAACAGAATGAAAAATCCCATTTTTCAGGAGGGTCCTCAACAGAAAATAATATCCCATTTTTTATGAGGGTCCTCAACAGAAAGTAAAAACCTATTTTTCAGGAGGTTGCAGTATAGAAAGAAAAATCCCATTTTTCAGGAGGGTCTTGAACAAAAAGTAAAATCTTATTTTTTAGAAGGGTCCTGAATAAAAGTAAAATCCTATTATCAGGAGGGGCTTGAACAAAAGTACAATCCCATATTTCAAGATGGTCCTAAACAGAAAGTAAAATCCCATTTTTTAATAGGGTCCTGAACAAAAGTAAAATCCTATTTTTCAGGAGGGTCCTGAACAGAAAGTAAAGTCCCATTTGTCAGAAGGGTCCTAAACAAAAATTGAATTCTCATTTTTCAGGAAGGTCCTGAATAGAAAGTAAATTCTCATTTTTCAGGAGGGTCCTGAAAAGAAAGTAAAATCCTATTTTTCAGGGGCGTCCTGAACAGAAAGTAAAGATCTATTTTTTAGGAGGGTTCTGAACAGAAAGTAAAATCCTCTTTTTCAGGAGTGTCCTCAACAGATGGTAAAATCCCATTTTTCAGGAGGATCCTGAACAGAAGTAAAATCCCATTTCTCAGGAGGGTCCTAAACAGAAAGTAAAATCTTATTTTTCTGGAGGGTCCTGAACAAAAACTAAAATCCTATTTTTCAGGAGGGTCCTAAACAAAAGTAAAGTCCCATTTTTCAGGAGGGTCCAGAACAAAAAGTAAAATCCTATTTTTAGAAGGGTTCTGAACAGAAAGACAAATCTCATTTTTAAGGAGGGTCCTGAAAAGAAAGTAAAATCCCGTTTTTCAGGTGGGTCCTGAACAGAAGTAAAATCCCTTTTTTCAGGAGGATCCTGAACGAAAGTAAAATCCCATTTTTTAGGATGGTGCTGAACGAAAGTAAAATCCCATTTTTCAGGAGGGTCCTGAACAGAAAGTAAAGTCCCATTTTTCAGGAGAGTCCTAAACAGAAAGTAAAAGCCTATTTTTCAGGAGAATCCTGAACAGATAGTAAAATCCCATTTTTTAGAACGGTCCTGAACAGAAAGTAAAATCCCATTTTTCAGGAGGGTCCTGAACAGAAGTAAAATCCCATTTTTCAGAAGTGTCCTGAACAGAACGTATAATCCTATTTTTCAAGAGGGTCCTAAATAGAAAGTAAAATCCCATTTTTCAGAAGGGTCTTGAACAAAAGTAAAATCCCATATTTCAAGATAGTCCTGAACAAAAAGTAAAATCCCATTTTTTAGGATGGTCATGAACAAAAGTAAAATCCTATTTTTCAGAAGGGTTCTGAATGGATGTAAAATCCCATTTATCAGGAGGGTCTTGAACAAAAGTAAAATTCCATTTTTCAGGAAGGTTCTGAACAGAAAGAAAAATTCAATTTTTCAGAACGTTCCTGAACAAAAGTAAAATCCTATTTTTTAGGAGGGTCCTGAGCAGAAAGTAAAATCCCATTTTTCAAGATGGTCCTGAATAGACAGTAAAGTCCCATTTTTAGAAGGGTCCTGAACAGAAAGTAAAGTCCCATTATTCAGAAGTCTCCTGAACATAAACTAAAGTCTCATTTTTCAGGACGGTCCTGACCAGAAAGTAAAGTCCTATTTATCTGGAGGGTCCTGAACAGAAAGTAAAATCTAATTTTTTAAAAGTTTCCTGAACAGATTGTAAAATCCTATTTTTCAGGAGGGTCCTAAACAAAAAGTAATATCCCATTTTCAGAAATGTCTTGAACAGAAACTAAATTCCCATTTTTAAGGAGGGTCCCAAAAGGAAAATAAATTGCCATTTTTCAGGAGTGTCCTTAACAGAATGTAAAGTCCCATTTTTCAGGAGGATCCTGAATAGAAAGTAAAATCTCATTTTTTAGGAGTGTCCTGAACAGAAAGTAAAATCCTATTTTTCAGGATGGTTCTGAACAGTTAATAAAGTCCCTTTTTTCAGAAGTGTCCTGAATTAAAAGTCAAGCCCCATTTTTCAGAAGGGTCCTGAATAGAATGAAAAATCCCATTTTTTAGGAGGGTCCTTAACAAAAAGTAAAATCCTATTTTTTAGGAGGGTCCTCAACAGAAAGTAAAATCCAATTTTTCAGGAGGGTCCTGTACAAGAAGTAAAATCCTATTTTTTCAGGAGGGTCCTGAACAGGAAGTAAAATCTTATTTTTCAGGAGGGTCCTGAACAGAAGTAAAATCCCATTTTTCAGGAGGGTCCAGAACAAAAGTAAAATCTCATATTTCAAGATGGTCCTGAACAGAAAGTAATATCTCATTTTTTAGGGGGGGCCTGAACCAAAGTAAAATCCTATTTTTTAGGAGGGTCATGAACGAAAGTAAAATCCCTTTTTTCAAGAAGGTCCTGAACAAAAGTAAAATTCCATTTCTCAGGAATGTCCAGAACAAAAAGAAAAATTCCATTTTTCAGGAGGGTCCTGAACAGAAAATAAAGACCCATTTTTCAGGAGGGTCCTGAACAGAAAGTAAAATACCATTTTCAGGAGGGTCTGAACGAAAGTAAAATCCCATTTTTCAGGAGGGTCCTGAGCGAAAGTTAAATCCCATTTTCAGGAGCGTCCTAAACGAAAGTAAAATCCCATTTTTCAGGAGGGTCCTGAACAGGAAGTAAAGTCCCATTTTTTAGGAGGCTCCTTAACAAAACGTAAAATCCACATTTTCAGGAGAATCCTGAACAGAAAGTAAAATCCTATTTTTCAGGAGGGTCCTGAACAGAATGAAAAATCCCATTTTTCAGGAAGGTCCTCAACAGAAAATAATATCCCATTTTTTAAGAGGGTCCTCAACAGAAAGTAAAATCCTATTTTTCAGGAGGTTCCTGTATAGAAAGTAAAATCCCATTTTTCAGGAGGGTCCTGAACAAAAAGTAAAATCTTATTTTTTTGAAGGGTCCTGAATAGAAGTAAAATCCTATTATCAGGAGGGGCTTGAACAAAAGTAAAACCCCATATTTCAAAATGGTCCTGAACAGAAAGTAAAAGCCCATTTTTTAAGAGGGTCCTGAACAAAAGTAAAATCCTATTTCTCAGGAGGGTCCTGAACAGAAAGTAAAGTCCCATTTGTCAGGAGGGTCCTAAACAAAAATTGAATTCTAATTTTTTAGGAAGGTCCTGAATAGAAAGTAAATTCTCATTTTTCAGGAGGGTCCTGAACAGAAAGTAAAATCCTATTTTTCAGCAGTGTCCTGAACAGATGCTAAAATTCCATTTTTCAGGAGGATCCTGAACAGAAGTAAAATCCCATTTCTCAGGAGGGTCCTGAAAAGGAAGTAAATTCTTATTTTTCAGGAGGGTCCTGAAAAAAAGTAAAATTCCATTTTTCAGGAGGCTCCTGAACAGAAGTAAAATCCTATTTTTCAGGACGGTCCTGAACAAAAGTAAAATCTCATTTTTCAAAAACGTCCTGAACAGAAGGTAAAATCCCATTTTTCAGGAGGGTCCTGAACATAAGTAAAATCCCATTTTTCAGTAGGGGACTGAAGAGAAAGTAAATTCCTATTTTTCAAGAGGGTCCTGAACAAAAGTAAAATCCTATTTTTTAGTAGGGTCCTGAACAAAAGTAAAATCTCATTTTTCAGAAGGGTCCTGCACAAAATTAAAATCCCATTTTTCAGGAGAGTCCTGAATAGAAAGAAAAATCAAATTTTTCAGGAGGGTCTTGAAACAAAAATAAAATTCCATTTTTGACGAGAGTCCTGAACAGAAATTAAATCCCATTATTCAGGAGATTCCTGAATAGAAAGTAAAGTCCCATTTTTCAGCAGGTTCCTAAACAGAAAATAAAATCCAATTTTTAAGTAGGGTCCTGAACAGAAAGTAAAATCCCATTTTTCAGTAGGGTCCTGAAAAGAAAGTAAAATCCCATTTTTCAGGAGGGTCCTGAACAGAAAGTAAAATCCAATTTATCAGGAGGGTCCTGAACAGAAAGTAAAATCTCATGTACAGAAAGGTCCTGAACAGAAAGTAAAGACCCATTTATCAGGAGGGTCCTGAACAAAAAGTAAAGTATCATTATTCAGGAGGGTCCTGAACAGAAAGTAAAGTCTCATTTTTCAGGAGTTTCCTGAACAGAAAGTAAATTTCTATTTTTTATGAGGGTCATGAATAAAAAGTAAAATCCCATTTTTCAGGAGGGTCCGGAACAAAAGTAAATTCCCATTTTTCAGAAGTGTCCTCAACAAAAAGTAAATTTTCATTTTTAAGGATGGTCCTGAACAGAAAGTAAAATCTTATTTTTCAGAAAGGTCCTAAACAAAAGTTAAGTCCCATTTTTCAGGAGGGCCTGAACAGAAAGTAAAATACTATTTTTTTGAATGGTCCTGAACAGAAAGTAAATTCTCATATTTCAGGAGAGTCCTGAACAGAAAGTAAAATCATATTTTTCAGGAGGGTCTTGAACAGAAAGTAAAATCCTATTTTTTAGTAGGGTCCTGAACATAAAGTAAAATCTCATTTTTCAGGAGCGTCCTGAACAGAATGTAAAATCCCATTTTTCAGGAAGGTCCTGAACAAAAAATAAAATCCCATTTTACAAGAAGGTTCTGAACAGAAAGTAAAGTCCTTTTTTTCAGGAGGGTCCTGTACAGAAAGTAAAATCCCATTTTTCAGGAGGGTCCTGAACAGAAAGTAAAAACCTATTTATCAGTAGGGTCCTGAACAGAATGTAAATTCTCAATTTTTTGGAGGGTCCTGAACAGAATGTAAAATCTTTTTTTTTCAGGAGGGTCCTGCACAGAAAGTAAAGTCCCATTTTTCTGAAGGGTCCTGAAGAGAAAGCAATATCCTATTAATCAGAAGGGTCCTGAACAGATTGTAAAATCCTATTTTTTAGGAGGGTCCTGAATAGAAAGAAAAATTCTCTTTTTCAAGAGGGTCCTGAAGAGAAGTTAAATCCCGTTTTTCAGGAGGGTCCGGAACAAAAAGTAAATTCCCATTTTTCAGGAGGGTTCTGAACAGAAAGTATAATCCTATTTTTCAGGAGGGTCCTGAACAAAAGTAAAGTCCCATTTTTTAGGAGGGTATTGAACAGAAAGTAAAATCCTATTTTTCAGGAGGGTTTTTAACAGAACGTAAAAATCTATTTTTCAGGAGGGTCCTGGACGGAAAGTAAATTCTCATTTTTCATGAGGTTCCTGAACAAAAAGTAAAATACTATTTTTCAAGAGGGTCCTGACAAAAGTAAAGTCCCATTTTTCTGGAGGGTCCTGAACAGAAAGTAAAATCCTATTTTTTAGGAGGGTCCAAAATAGAAAGTAAAATATCATTTTACAAGAGGGTCCTGAACAGAAATTAAAATCCCATTTTTCAGGAAGGTCCTAAACAAAAGTAAATTCTCATTTTTCAAGATGGTTCTGAACAGAAATTAAAATCCCATTTTTCATTAGGGTCCTGAACAAAAGGAAAATCCTATTTTTCAGGAGGGGCCTGAACAGAAAGTAAAATCCTATTTTTCAGGAAGGTCCTGAATAAAAGTAAAATCATATTTTTCAGGAGGGTCCTGAACAAAAATAAAATCTCATTTTTCAGGAGGGTCCTGCACAAAAGTAAAATTCCATTTTTCAGGAGTTTCCTTAATAGAAAGTAAAATCCTATTTTTCAGGAGGGTCCTGAACAAAAGTAAAATCCCATTTTTCAGAAGTGTCCTGAACAGAAAGTAAATTCTCATTTTTAAGGAAGGTCCTGAACAGAAAGTTACATCCTATTTTTTCAGAAGGTCCTGAACAAAAGTAAAGTCCCATTTTTCAAGATGGTCCTGAACAGAAAATAAAATTCTATTTTTCGGGAGGGTCCTGAACAGATGGTTAAATCCCATTTTTCAGGAGGGTCCTGAATAGAAAGTAAAATTCTATTTTTCAGGATGGTCTTGTACAGAAAATAAAATCCTATTTTACAGGAAGGTTCTGAACATAAAGTAAAATCTCATTATTTCAGGAGGGTTCTGAACAAAAAGTAAAGACCTATTTTTCAGGAGTATCCTGAACATAAAGTAAAGTCCCATTTGTTAGGAGGGTCCTAAACAAAAATGGATTTCTCTTTTTTCAGGAAGGTCTGGAATAGAAAGTAAATTCTCCTTTTTCAGGAGGGTCCTGAAAAGAAAGTAAAGTCCAGTTTTTTAGGAGGGTCCTGAACAGAATGTAAAGTCCCTTTTTTTAGGAGGGTCCAGAAGAGAAAGTAAAGTCCCATTTTTCAGAAGGGTCCTGAACAGAATGAAAAATCCCATTTTTCAGGAGGGTCCTCAACAGAAAGTAAATTCTCATTTTTCAGGAGGTTCCTGAACAAAAATTAAAATACTATTTTTCAGGAGGGTCCTGACAAAAGTAAAGTCACTTTTTTCTGAAGGGACCTGAACAGAAAGTAAAATCCTATTTTTTAGGAGGGTCCTGAACAGAAAGTAAAATATCATTTTTCTAGAGGGTCCTTAACAGAAATTAAAATCCCATTTTTCAGGAAGGTCCTAAACAAAAGTAAAATCTCATTTTTCAAGATGGTTCTGAACAGAAATTAAAATCCCATTTTTCATTAGGGTCCTGAACAAAAGGAAAATCCTATTTTTCAGGAGGGGCCTGAACAGAAAGTAAAATCCTATTTTTCAGGAAGGTCCTGAATAAAAGTAAAATCATATTTTTCAGGAGGGTCCTGAACAAAAATAAAATCTCATTTTTCAGGAGGGTCCTGCACAAAAGTAAAATTCCATTTTTCAGGAGTTTCCTTAATAGAAAGTAAAATCCTATTTTTCAGGAGGGTCCTGAACAAAAGTAAAATCCCATTTTTCAGAAGTGTCCTGAACAGAAAGTAAATTCTCATTTTTAAGGAAGGTCCTGAACAGAAAGTTACATCCTATTTTTTCAGAAGGTCCTGAACAAAAGTAAAGTCCCATTTTTCAAGATGGTCCTGAACACAAAATAAAATTCTATTTTTCGGGAGGGTCCTGAACAGATGGTTAAATCCCATTTTTCAGGAGGGTCCTGAATAGAAAGTAAAATTCTATTTTTCAGGATGGTCTTGTACAGAAAATAAAATCCTATTTTACAGGAAGGTTCTGAACATAAAGTAAAATCTCATTATTTCAGGAGGGTTCTGAACAAAAAGTAAAGACCTATTTTTCAGGAGTATCCTGAACATAAAGTAAAGTCCCATTTGTTAGGAGGGTCCTAAACAAAAATGGATTTCTCTTTTTTCAGGAAGGTCTGGAATAGAAAGTAAATTCTCCTTTTTCAGGAGGGTCCTGAAAAGAAAGTAAAGTCCAGTTTTTTAGGAGGGTCCTGAACAGAATGTAAAGTCCCTTTTTTTAGGAGGGTCCAGAAGAGAAAGTAAAGTCCCATTTTTCAGAAGGGTCCTGAACAGAATGAAAAATCCCATTTTTCAGGAGGGTCCTCAACAGAAAGTAAATTCTCATTTTTCAGGAGGTTCCTGAACAAAAATTAAAATACTATTTTTCAGGAGGGTCCTGACAAAAGTAAAGTCACTTTTTTCTGAAGGGACCTGAACAGAAAGTAAAATCCTATTTTTTAGGAGGGTCCTGAACAGAAAGTAAAATATCATTTTTCTAGAGGGTCCTTAACAGAAATTAAAATCCCATTTTTCAGGAAGGTCCTAAACAAAAGTAAAATCTCATTTTTCAAGATGGTTCTGAACAGAAATTAAAATCCCATTTTTCAGGAGGGTCCTGAACAAAAGAAAAATCCTATTTTTCAGGAGGGGCCTGAACAGAAAGTAAAATCCTATTTTTCAGGAGGGTCCTGAACAAAAGTAAAATCATATTTTTCAGGAGGGTCCTGAACAAAAATAAAATCTCATTTTTCAGGAGGGTCCTGCACAAAAGTAAAATTCCATTTTTCAGGAGTTTCCTTAATAGAAAGTAAAATCCCATTTTTCAGGAGGGTCCTGAACAAAAGTAAAATCCCATTTTTCAGAAGTGTCCTGAACAGAAAGTAAATTCTCATTTTTAAGGAAGGTCCTGAACAGAAAGTTACATCCTATTTTTTCAGAAGGTCCTGAACAAAAGTAAAGTCCCATTTTTCAAGATGGTCCTGAACAGAAAATAAAATTCTATTTTTCGGGAGGGTCCTGAACAGATGGTTAAATCCCATTTTTCAGGAGGGTCCTGAATAGAAAGTAAAATTCTATTTTTCAGGATGGTCTTGTACAGAAAATAAAATCCTATTTTACAGGAAGGTTCTGAACATAAAGTAAAATCTCATTTTTTCAGGAGGGTTCTGAACAAAAAGTAAAGACCTATTTTTCAGGAGTATCCTGAACATAAAGTAAAGTCCCATTTGTTAGGAGGGTCCTAAACAAAAATGGATTTCTCATTTTTCAGGAAGGTCTTGAATAGAAAGTAAATTCTCCTTTTTCAGGAGGGTCCTGAAAAGAAAGTAATGTCCATTTTTTTAGGAGGGTCCTGAACAGAAAGCCAAATCCCATTTTTAAGGAGCGTCCTGAAAAGAAAGTAAAATCCTATTTTTCAGGAGGGTCCTGAACAGAAGTAAAATCCCATTTTTCACCAGGGTCCTGGAAAGAGACTAAAATCCCATTTTTCAAGAGGGTCCTGAACAGAAACTAAAGTCCCATTTTTTAGGAGTGTCCTGTATAGAAAGTAAAATCCCATTTTTCAGGATGGTCCTGAACAAAAAGTAAAATTCCATTTTTCAGGAGGCTCCTGAACAGAAGTAAAATCCAATTTTTCAGGACGGTCCTGAACAAAAGTAGAATCTCATTTTTCAAAAACGTCCTGAACAGAAGGTAAAATCCTATTTTTCAGGAGGGGCCTGAAGAGAAAGTAAAATCCCATTTTTCAGTAGGGGCCTGAAGAGAAAGTAAAATCCTTTTTTTCAAGAGGGTCCTGAACAGAAATTAAAATCCCATTTTTCAGGAATGTCCTAAACAAAAGTAAATTCTCATTTTACAAGATGGTTCTGAACAGAAATTAAAATCCCATTTTTCAGGAGAGTCCTGAACAAAAGTAAAATCCTATTTTTCAGGAGGGGCCTGAACAGAAAGTAAAATCCTATTTTTCAGGAGGGTCCTGAACAAAAGTAAAATCATATTTTTCAGGAGGGTCCTGAAACAAAAATAAAATCTCATTTTTTAGGAGGATCCTACAAAAAAGTAAAATTGCATTTTCAGGAGTTTCCTTAATAGAAAGTAAAATCCCATTTTTCAGGAGGGTCCTGAACAAAAGTAAAATCCCATTTTTCAGAAGTGTCCTGAACAGAATGTCAATTCTCATTTTTAAGGAAGGTCCTGAACAGAAAGTAACATCCTATTTTTTTGAAGGTCCTGAACAAAAGTAATGTCCCATTTTTCAAGAGGGTCCTGAACAGTAAATAAAAGTCTATTTTTCGGGAGGGTCCTGAAAAGAACGTAAAATCATATTTTTTAGGAGGGTCCTGAACAGAAAGTAAAATTCTATTTTCAGGAGGGTCCTGAACAGAAAGTAAAGTCCCATTTTTTAGGAGGGTCCTGAACACAAAGTAAACTTCTATTTTTCAGGAGGGTGCTGCACAGAAATTAAAGTCCTATTTATCAGGAGGGTCCTGAACAGAAAGTAAAATCCCATTTTTCAGGAAGGTCCTGAACAGAACACAAAATCCTATTTTTTAGGAGGGTCCTGAACAGAAAGTAAAATCCTATTTTCAGGAGGGTCTTGAACAGTAAGTAAAGTCCCATTTTTCAGGAGTGTCCTGAACAGAAAGTATGGTCTCATTTTTCAGGAGGGTCCTGAATAGAAGTAAAATACCATTTTTCAGGAGGGTCCTGAACAGATAGTAAAATCTCATTTTTCAGGAGGGTCCTGAACAGAAAGTTAAATCCTATTTTGAAGGAGGGTCCTGAACAGAAGTAACATCCCATTTTTCAGGAGGGTCCCTAACAAAAGTAAAATATCATTTTTCAAGATGGTTCTGAACAGAAAGTAAAATTCCATTTTTCAGGAGAGTCCTGAAAAAAGTAAAATCCTTTTTTTCAGGAGGGGCCTGAACAGAAAGTAAAATCTTATTTTTCAGAAGAGTCCTTAACAAAAGCAAAATCCTATTTTTCAGGAGGGTCCTAAACAGAAGTAAAATCTCATTTTTCAGGAGGGTCCTGAATGGAAAATAAAATCCCATTTTTCAGGAGGGTCCTGAACAATATTAAAATCTTATTTTTTAGGAGGGTCCAGAACAGAAAGTAAATTCTCATTTTTTAGGAGAGTCCTGAACAAAAAGTAAAAGCCTATTTTTTAGGAGGGTCCTGAACAAATGTAAAATCCCATTTTTCAGGAGGGTCCAGAACAGAAAGTAAAATCCCATTTTTCAGGAGAGTCCTAAACATATGGTAAAATCTTATTTTTCAAGAGGGTCCTGAACAGAAAGTAAAATTTTATTTCTCAATAGGGTCCTGAACAGAAAGTAAATTCTCATTTTTCAGGGGAGTCCTAAACAGAAAGTAAAATCCCATTTTTCAGAAGATTCCTGAACAGAAGTAAAATCCTATTTTTCAGGACGGTCCTGAACAGAAGTAAAATCCCATTTTTCAGGATGGTCCTGAACAGACAGTAAAATTCTATTTTTCAGGAGGGTCGTTATCAGAAAGTAAAGTCCCATTTTTCAAGAGGGTCCTGTACAAAAAGTAAAATCCTATTTTTCAGGAAGCTCCTGGACAGAAATTAAAATCCCATTTTTCAAAAGGGTCCTGAACAAAAGTAAAATACCATTTTTTGAGTGGGTCCTGAACAAAAGTAAAATCTCATTTTTCAAGATGGTCCTGAACAGAAAGTAAAATCCCATTTTTCAGGAGGGTTCAGAACAAAAGTATAATCCAATTTTTCAGGTGGGGCTTGAACAAAAAGTAAATCATATTTTTCAGGAGGGTCCTGAACGAAAGTAAAATCCTATTTTTTGAGAGGGTCCTGAACAGAAATAAAATCTCATTTTTCAAGAGGGTCTTGCACAAAAGTAAAATCCCATTTTTCAGAAGGGTCCTGAATAGAAAGTAAAATCCCAATTTTCAGGAGGGTCCGGAATAAAATTAAAATCCCATTTTTGAGGAGGGTCCTGAACAAGAAGTAAAATCCCATTTTTCAGTAGGGTCCTTAACAGAAAGTAAAGTCCCATTTTTCAGGAGTTTCCTAAATAGAAAATGAAATCCCAGTTTTCAGGAAGGTCCTGAACAAAAAGTAAAGTCCCATTTTTCTGGAGGGTCCTGAAGAGAAAGTAAAATCCTATTTTTCAAAAGGGTCCTGAACAAATTTTAAAATCCCATTTTTCAGGAGGGTCTGTATAGAAAGTAAAATTCTATTTTTAAAGAGGGTCCTGAAGAGAAGTAAAATCCTATTTTTCAGGAGGGTCCGGAACAGAAAGTAAATTCCTATTTTTCAGAAGGGTTCTGACCAGAGAGTAAAATCCTATTTTTCAGGAGGGTCCTGAAAAAAAGTAAAGTCCCATTTTTTTGGAAGGTCCTGAACAGAAAGTAAAATACTATTTTTCAGGAGAGTCCTTAACAGAAAGTAAAATTCCATTTTTCAGGAGGGTCCTGAACAGAAAGTAAATTCTCATTTTTTAGGAGGGTCCTGAACAGAAAGTAAAATACTATTTTTCAGGAGGGTCCTGACAAAAGTAAAGTCCCATTTTTCTGTAGGGTCCTGAATAGAAAGTAAAATCCTATTTTTTAGTATGGTCGTGGACAGAAAGTAAAATCCTATTTTTTAACAGGGTCCTTAACAGAAAGTAAAATCCCATTTTACAAGAGGGTCCTGAACAGAAAGTAAAATCCCATTTTTATTGAGGGTCCTGAACAAAAGTAAAATCCCATTTTTCAGGAGAGTCCTAAACAAAAGTAAAATCTCATTTTTCAAGATGGTTCTGAACAGAAATTAAATTCCCATTTTTCAGGAGGGTCCTGAACAAAAGGAAATTCCTATTTGTCAGGAGGGTCCTGAACAGAAAGTAAATTCCCATTTTTAAGGAGGGACCTGAACAAAAGTAAAATCATATTTTTCAGGAGGGTCCTGAACAGAAATAAAATCTCACTTTTCAGGAGGGTCCTATACAAATGTAAAATCCCATAATTCAGGAGGATCCTTAATAGAAAGTAAAATTCCAGTTTTCAGGAGTGTCCTGAAAAAAAGCAAAATCTCATTTTTCAGAAGTGTCCTGAACAGAAAGTAAATTCTCATTTTTAAGTAGGGTCCTAAACAAAAAGTAAAATCCTATTTTTTCGGAAGGTCCTGAACAAAAGTAAAGTCCCATTTTTCATGAGGGTCCTGAACAGAAAGCAAAAGCCTATTTTTCGGGAAGGTCCTGAACAGATGGTAAAATCCCATTTTTCAGGAGTGTCCTGAACAGTAAGAAAAATTCTATTTTTCAGGAGGGTCCTGAACCGATTGTATATTCTCATTTTTTAGTAGGTTCCTGAACAGAAAGTAAAATCATATTTATCAGGAGAGTCCTGAACAGTAAGTAAAATCCCATTTTTTCAGGAGGGTCCTGAACAGAAAGAAAAATCCCATTTTTCAGGAGGGCCCTGAGAAGAAAGTAAAATCCTAATTTACAAAAAGGGTCCTGAACAGAAAGTAAAGTCTCATTTATCAAGAGGGTCCTGAACAGAAAGTAAAGTCCAATTATTCAGGAGGGTCCTGACCAGAAAGTAAAGTCCCTTTTTTCAGGAGTTTCCTGAACAGAACGTAAAATACCATTTTCAGGAGGGTCCTGAAAAGAAAGTAAAATCCAATTTTTCAGGAGGGTTCTGCACAGAAATTAAAGTCCTATTAATCATGAGGATCCTGAACAGAAAGTAAAATCCTATTTTTCAGGAGTGTCCCGAACAGAACGTAAAATTCTATTTTTCAGGAGAGTCCTGAACAGAAAGTAAAATCCCATTTTTTAAGAAGTTCTTGAATATAGTAAAGTCCCATTTTCAGGAGGCTCCTGATCAGAAGTAAAATCCCATTTTTCAGGAGGGTCTTGAACAGAATTTAAAATCCCATTTTTTAGGAGGGTCCTGAACAGAAAGTAAAATCCCATTTTTCAGGAGGGTCCTGAATAGAAAGTAAAATCCCATTATTAAGGAGGGTCCTAAACAGATGAAAAATCCCATTTTTCAGGAGGGTCCTAAACAAAACTAAAATCTAATTTGTCAAGATGGTTCTGAACATAAAGTAAAATCCCATTTTTCAGGAGGATCCTGAACAAAAGTAAAATCCTATTTTTCAGGAGAGCCTTAACAGAAAGTAAATTCCTATTTTTTAGGAGGGTCCTTAACAAAAGTAAAATCCTATTTTTCAGGAGGGTCCTGAACAAAAGTAAAATCTCATTTTTCTGGAGGGTCCTGCACAAAAATAAAATCCCATTTTTCAGGAGGGTGCTGAATAGAAAGTAAAATTCTATTTTTCAGGAGTGTCCTCAACAAAAGTAAAATCCCATTTTTCAGGAGGGTCCTGAACAGAGAAAAAATTCTCATTTTTCAGGAGAGTCCAGAACAGAAAGTAAAATATAATTTTTCAGGAGGGTCCTGAACAAAAGTAAAGTCCCATTTTTCAGGAGGGTTCTGAACAGAAAGTAAAATCCTATTTTTTAAGACGGTCCTGAACATATGGTAAAATCCAATTTTTCAGGAGTATCCAGAACAGAAAGTAAAACTCTATTTTTCAGGAAGGTCCTGAACATAAAGTAAATTCTCATTTTTCAGGAGGGTACTAAACAAAAAGTAAAATCTTATTTTTCAGGAGGGTCCTGAACAGAAAGTAAAATCCTATTTTTCAGGAGGGTCCTGAATAGAAGTAAAATCCCATTTTTCAGGAGGGTCCTGAACAAAAAATAAAATCCCAATTTTTCAGGAGGGTACTGAACAGAAAATAAAATCCCATTTTTCAGGAGGGTCCTGAACAGAAAGTAAAGTCCCTTTATTCAGGAGGGTCCCTAACAGAAAATAAAGTTTCCTTTTTCAGGAGGGTCCTGAACAGAAATTAAATTCCCATTTTTCATGAGGGTCCTGAACAGAAAGTAAAATCCCATTTTTTAGGAGGGTCCTGCAAAGAATTTAAAGTCCTATTTATAAGGAGGGTTCTTAACATCAAGTAAAATCCCATTTTTCAGGTGTGTCCTGAACAGAACGTACAATCCTATTTTTAGGAGGGTCCTGAACAGAAAGTAAAATTCATCTTTCAAGAGGGTCCTGAACAGAAAGTAAAGTCCCATTTTTTAGGAGGGTCCTGAATAGAATTAAAATCCCATTTTTAAAGAGGGTCCTGAACAAAAAGTAAAATCCCATTTTTCAGGAGGGTCCGGAACAGGAAGTAAAATCCCATTTTTCAGGAAGGTCCTGAACAGAAAGTAAAATCCCATTTTTAAGGAGGGTCCTAAACAGAAGTAAAATCCCATTTTTTAGGAAGGTCCTGAACAAAAGTAAAATCTCATTTTTCAAGATGGTTCTTAACATAAAGTAAAATCTCATTTTTCAGGAGGGTCCTGAACAAAAGTAAAATCATATTTTTCAGGAGGGTCCTGAACAAAAATAAAATCTCATTTTTCAGGAGGGTCCTGCACAAAAGTAAAATCCCATTTTTCAGAAGTTTCCTTAATAGAAAGTAAAATCCCATTTTTCATGAGGGTCCTGACCAAAAGTAAAATCCCATTTTTCAAAAGTGTCCTGAACAGAAAGTAAATTCTCATTTTTAAGGAGGGTCATGAACAGAATGTAACATCCTATTTTTTCGGAAGGTCCTGAACAAAAGAAAAGTCCCATTTTTTAGGAGAGTCCTGAACAGAAAATAAAAGTCTATTTTTTGGGAGGGTTCTGAACAGAAAGTAAAATCCAAATTTTTCAGGAGGGTCCTGATTAGAAGTAAATTCCAATTTTTAAGGAGGGTC
The DNA here is from genome assembly GCA_030864215.1 of Capsicum pubescens. NCBI lineage: Eukaryota > Viridiplantae > Streptophyta > Magnoliopsida > Solanales > Solanaceae > Capsicum > Capsicum pubescens. The sequence goes on from CM061542.1 coordinate 281,840,196, forward strand.
CTGAATAAAATTATAGTCCTATTTATCAAGAGTGTCCTGAACAGAAAGTAAAATACCATTTTTCAGGAGGGTCCTGAACAGAACGTAAAATCATATTTTTTAGGAGGGTCCTGAATAGAAAGTAAAATTCTATTTTCAGGAGGGTCCTGAACAGAAAGTAAAGTCCCATTTTTTAGAAGGGTCCTGAACAGAAAGTAAAATTCTATTTTTCAAGAGTGTGCTGCACAAAAATTAACGTCCTATTTATCAGGAAGGTCTTGAATAGAAAGTAACATCCCATTTTTCAGGAAGGTCCTGAACAGAACATAAAATCCTATTTTTTAGGAGGGTCCTGAACAGAAAGTAAAATCCTATTTTCAGGAGGGTCCTGGACAGAAAGTAAAGTCCCATTTTTAAGGAGGGTCCTGAACAGAAAGTAAAGTCTCATTTTTCAGGAGGGTCTTGAATAGAAGTAAAATACCATTTTTCAGGAGGGTCCTGAACAGATAGTAAAATCTCATTTTTCAGGAGGGTCCTGAGCAGAAAGTAAAATCCTATTTTGAAGGAGGGTCCTGAACAGAAGTAACATCCCATTTTTCAGGAGGGTCGTGAACAAAAGTAAAATATCATTTTTCAAGATGGTTATGAACAAAAAGTAAAATCCCATTTTTAGGAGGGTCCTGAAAAAAGTAAAATCCTTTTTTTCAGGATGGGCCTGAACAGAAAGTAAAATCCTATTTTTCAAGAGAGTCCATAACAAAAGTAAAATCCTATTTTTCAGGAGGGTCCTAAACAGAAGTAAAATCTCATTTTTCAGGAGGGTCCTGAATGCAAAATAAAATCCCATTTTTCAGGATGGTCCTGAACAATATTAAAATCCTATTTTTCAGGAGGGGCCTGAACAGAAAGTAAATTCTCATTTTTCAGGAGAGTCCTAAATAAAAAGTAAAATCCTATTTTTTAGGAGGGTCCTGAACAAATGTAAAGTCCCATTTTTCAGGAGGGTCTAGAACAAAAAGTAAAATCCTGTTTTTCAGGAGAGTCCTGAACATATGGTAAAATCTTATTTTTCAGGAGGGTCCTTAACAGAAAGTAAAATTCTATTTCTCAGTAAGGTCCTGAACAGAAAGTAAATTCTAATTTTTCAGGAGAGTCCTGAACAGAAAGTGAAATCAAATTTTTTAGGAGGGACTTGAACAGAAAGTAAAATCCAATTTTTTAGGAGGGTCCTAAACAGAAAGTAAAATCCCATTTTTCAGAAGCGTCCTGAACAGAAAGTAAAATCCCATTTTTCAGGACGGTCCTGAACAGAAGTAAAATCCCATTTTTCAGAAGGGTCCGGAACAGACAGTAAAATCCTATTTTTAAGGAGGGTCGTTAACAGAAAGTAAAGTCCCATTTTTCAAGAGGGTCCTATACAAAAAGTAAAATCCTATTTTTCAGGAAGGTCCTGAACAGAAAGTAAAATCCCATTTTTCAGAAGGGTCCTGAACAGAAGTAAAATCCTATTTTTCGAGTTGGTCCTGAACAAAAGTAAAATCTCATATTTCAAGATGGTCCTGAACAGAAAGTAAAATCCCATTTTTCAGGAGGGTTCTGAACAAAAATAAAATCCAATTTTTCAGGAGGGGCTTGAACAAAAAGTAAAATCATATTTTTCAGGAGGGTCCTGAACGAAAGTAAAATCCTATTTTTTGAGAGGGTCTTGAACAGAAATAAAATCTCATTTTTCAAGAGGGTCCTGCACAAAAGTAAAATCCCATTTTTCAGAAGGTTCCTGAATAGAAAGTAAAATCCCAATTTTCAGGAGGGTCCGGAACAAAATTAAAATCCTATTTTTGAGGAGGGTCCTGAACAAGAAGTAAAATCCCATTTTTTAGTAGGTTCCTGAATAGAAAGTAAAGTCCAATTTTCCAGGAGGTTCCTGAACAGAAAGTAAAGTCCCTTTATTCAGGATGGTCCCTAACAGAAAGTAAAGTCTCCTTTTTCAGGAGGGTCCTGAACAGAAATTAAATTCCCATTTTTCATGAGGGTCCTGAACAGAAAGTAAAATCCCATTTTTCAGGAGGGTCCTGCACAGAATTTAAAGTCCTATTTATAAGGAGGGTCCTTAACATCAAGTAAAATCCCATTTTTCAGGTGTGTCCTGAACAGAACGTAAAATCCTATTTTTCAGGAGGGTCCTGAACAGAAAGTAAAATTCATCTTTCAAGAGGGTCATGAACAGAAAGTAAAGTCCCATTTTTTAGGAGGGTCCTGAATAGAAGTAAAATCCCATTTTTAAAGAGGGTCCTGAACAAAAAGTAAGATCCCATTTTTCAGGAGGGTCCGGAACAGGAAGTAAAATCCCATTTTTCAGGAGGGTCCTGAACAGAAAGTAAAATCCCATTTTTAAGGAGGGTCCTAAACAGAAGTAAAATCCCATTTTTTAGGAGAGTCCTGAACAAAAGTAAAATCTCATTTTTCAAGATGGTTCTTAACATAAAGTAAAATCCCATTTTTCCGGAGGGGCTAGAACTGAAAGTAAAATCCTATTTTTCAAGAGGGTCCGTAACAAATGTAAAATCCTATTTTTCCGGAGGGTCCTGAACAGAAGTAAAATCTTAGTTTTCAGGATGGACCAGCACAAAAGTAAAATCCCATTTTTCAGGAGGGTCCTGAATAAAAAGTAAAATCCCATTTTTAAAAAGGGTCCTGAACAAAAGTAAAATCCCATTTTTAGGAGGGTCCTAAACAGAAAGTAAATTATTATTTTTCAGGAGGGTCTTGAACATAAAGTAAAATCCTATTTTTCAGGAGGGTCCTGAACAAAAGTAATGTCCCATTTTTCAGGAGGGTCCTGAACAGAAAGTAAAATCCTATTTTTCAGGAGGGTCCTAAACAGATGGTAAAATCCTATTTTTCACGACTCTCCAGAACAGAAAATAAAATTCTATTTTTCAGGAGGGTCCTGAACATAAAGTAAATTCTTAATTTTCAGGTGGTTCCTGAATAAAAAGTAAAATCCTATTTTTCAGAAGGGTCCTGAACAGAAAGTAAAATCCTATTTTTTAGGAGGGTCCTGAAAATAAAGTAAAATACCATTCTTCAGGAGCGTCGTGAACTGAAAGTAAAATATTATTTTTCAGGAAGGGCCTGAACAGAAAGTAAAATCCCATTGTTCAGGAGGGTCCTGAACAAAAGTAAAATCATATTTTTCAGGAGGGTCCTGAACAAAAATAAAATCTCATTTTTCAGGAGGGTCCTGCACAAAAGTAAAATCCCATTTTTCAGGAATTTCCTTAATAGAAAGTAAAATCCCATTTTTCTGGAGGGTCCTGAAGAAAAGTAAAATCCCATTTTTCAGAAGTGTCCTGAACAGAAAGTAAATTCTCATTTTTAAGGAGGGTCCTGAACAGAAAGTAACATCCTATTTTTCCGGAAGGTCCTGAACAAAAGTAAAGTCCCATTTTTCAGGAGGGTTCTGAACAGAAAATAAAAGTCTATTTTTTGGGAGGGTTCTGAACAGAAAGTAGAATCCAAATTTTTCAGGAGGGTCCTGATTAGAAGTAAAATCCAATTTTTAAGGAGGCTCCTGAATAGTATTTATAGTCCTATTTATCAAGAGTGTCCTCAACAGAAAGTAAAATACCATTTTTCAGGAGGGTCCTGAACAGAACGTAAAATCATATTTTTTAGGAGGGTCCTGAACAGAAACTAAAATTCTATTTTCAGGAGGGTCCTGAACAGAAAGTAAAGTCCCATTTTTTAGGAGGGTCCTGAACAGAAAGTAAAATTCTATTTTTCAGGAGGGTGCTGCACAGAAATTAAAGTCCTATTTATCAGGAAGGTCTTGAATAGAAAGTAAAATCCTATTTTTCAGGAAGGTCCTGAACAAAACATAAAATCCTATTTTTTAGGAGGGTCCTGAACAGAAAGTAAAATCATATTTTCAGGAGGGTCCTGGACAGAAAGTAAAGTCCCATTTCTCAGGAGGGTCCAAAATAGAAAGTAAAGTCCCATTTTTCTGGAGGGTCCTGAAGAGAAAGTAAAATCCTATTTTTCAAAAGGGTCCTGAACAAATTGTAAAATCCCATTTTTTAGGAGGGTCTGGATAGAAATTAAAATTCTATTTTTAAAGAGGGTCCTGAAGAGATGTAAAATCCCATTTTTCAGGAGGGTCCTGAACAGAAAGTAAATTCCCATTTTTCAGAAGGATTCTGACCAGAAAGTAAAATCCTATTTTTCAGAAGGGTCCTGAACAAAAGTAAAGTCCCATTTTTTTGGAAGGTCCTGAACAGAAAGTAAAATACTATTTTTCAGGAGAGTCCTTAACAGAAAGTAAAATTCCATTTTTCAGGAGGGTCCTGAACAGAAAGTACATTCTCATTTTTTTGGAGGGTCCTGAACAGAAAGTAAAATACTATTTTTCAGGATGGTCCTGACAAAGGTAAAGTCCCATTTTTCTGTAGGGTCCTGAATAGAAAGTAAATTCCTATTTTTAGGAGGGTCGTGGACAGAAAGCAAAATACTATTTTTTTTAGAAGGGTCCTTAACAGAATGTAAAATCCCATTTTTATTGAGGGTCCTGAAAAAAAGTAAAATCCCATTTTTCAGGAGAGTCCTAAACAAAAGAAAAATCTCATTTTTCAAGATGGTTCTGAACAGAAATTAAAATCCCATTTTTCAGGAGGGTCCTGAACAAAAGGAAAATCGTATTTGTCAGGAGGGTCCTGAACAGAAAGTAAATTCCCATTTTTAAGGAGGGTCCTGAAAAAAAGTAAAATCATATTTTTCAGGAGGGTCCTGAACAAAAATAAAATCTCACTTTTCAGGAGGGTCCTGTACAAAAGTAAAATCCCATATTTCAGAAGGATTCTTAATAGAAAGTAAAATCCCAGTTTTCAGGAGTGTCCTGAAAAAAAGTAAAATCTCATTTTTCAGAAGTGTCCTGAACAGAAAGTAAATTCTCATTTATAAGGAGGGTCCTACACAAAAAGTAAAATCCTATTTTTTCGAAAGGTCCTGAACAAAAGTAAAGTCCCTTTTTTCTGGAGGGTCCTGAACAGAAAGTAAAAGCCTATTTTTCGGGAGGGTCCTGAATAGATGGTAAAATACTATTTTTCAGGAGAGTCCTGAACAGAATGAAAAATTTTATTTTTCAGGAGGGTCCTAAACCGAATGTTAATTCTCATTTTTTAGGAGGGTCCTGAACAGAATGTAAAATCATATTTATCAGGAGAGTCCTGAACAGTAAGTAAAATCCCATTTTTTCAGGAAGGTCCTGAACAGAAAGTAAAATCCCATTTTTCAGGAGGGTCCTGAAAAGAAAGTAAAATCCTAATTTACAAAAAGGGTCCTGAACAGAAAGTAAAGTCCAATTATTCAGGAGGGTCCTGAACTGAAAGTAAAGTCCCTTTTTACAGGAGTTTCCTGAACAGAACGTAAAATACCATTTTCAGGAGGGTCCTAAAAAGAAAGTAAAATCCAATTTTTCAGGAAGGTTCTGCACAGAAATTAAAGTCCTATTAATCAGGAGGCTCCTGAACAGAAAGTAAAATCCTATTTTTCAGGAGTGTCCTGAACAGAACGTAAAATTCTATTTTTCAGGAGAGTCCTGAACAGAAAGTTAAATCACATATTTTAAGAAGGTCTTGAATAGAAAGTAAAGTCCCATTTTCAGGAGGTTCCTGATCAGAAGAAAAATCCAATTTTTCAGGAGGGTCTTGAACAAAAAGTAAAATCCCATTTTTTAAGAGGGTCCTGAACAGAAAGTAAAATTCCATTTTTCAGGAGGGTCCTGAACAGAAAGTAAAATCCCATTATTAAGGAGGGTCCTAAACAGATGAAAAATCCCATTTTTCAGGAGGGTCCTAAACAAAAGTAATATCTTATTTTTCAAGATTGTTCTGAACATAAATTAAAATCCAATTTTTCAGGAGGATCCTGAACTAAAGTAAAATCCTATTTTTCAGGAGAGCCTAAACAGAAAGTAAATTCTTATTTTTTTGGAGGGTCCTTAACAAAAGTAAAATCCTATTTTTTTCAGGAGGGTCCTGAACAGAAGTAAAATCTCATTTTTCAGGAGGGTCCTTAATAGAAAGTAAAATTCTATTTTTCAGGAGGGTCCTGAACCGAATGTAAATTCTCATTTTTTAAGAGATCCTGAACAGAAAGTAAAATCATATTTTTTAGGGAAGTCCTGAACAGAAGGTAAAATTCTATTTTTTAGGATGGTCCTGAACAGAAAGTAAAATCTCACTTTTAAGGAGCGTCCTGAACAGAAAGTAAAATCCAAATTTTTCAGGAGGGTCTCGAATAAAAGTAAAATCCAATTTTTTAGGAGGGTCCTGAACTGAAATTATAGTCCTATTTATCAAGAGTGTCTTGAACAGAAAGTAATATACCATTTTTCAGGAGGTTCCTGAACAGAACGTAAAATCATATTTTTTAGGAGGGTCCTGAACAGAAAGTAAAATTCTATTTTCAGGAGGGTCCTGAACAGAAAGTAAAGTCCCATTTTTCAGTAAGGTCCAAAACAGAAAGTTAAGTCCCATTTTTCAGGAGGGTCCTGAATAGAAGTAAAATCCCATTTTTTAGGAGGGTCCTGAACAGAAAGTAAAATTCTATTTTTCAGGAGGGTGCTTCACATAAATTAAAGTCCCATTTTTCAGGAATGTCCTGAACAAAACATAAAATCCTATTTTTAGGAGGGTCCTGAACAGAAAGTAAAATCCAATTTTTAGGAGGGTCCTAAACAGAAAGTAAAGTCTCATTTTTCAGGAAGGTCCTGAACAGAAAGTAAAGTCTCATTTTTCAGGAGGGTCCTGAATAGAAGTAAAATACCATTTTTCAGGAGGGTCCTGAACAGATAGTAAAATCTCATTTTTCAGGAGGGTCCTGAGCAGAAAGTAAAATCCTATTTTGAAGTAGGGTCCTGTACAGAAGTAACATCACATTTTTCAGGAGGGTCCTGAACAAAAGTAAAATCTCATTTTTCAAGATGGCTATGAACCGAAAGTAAAATCCCATTTTTCAGGAGGGTCCTGAACAAAAGTAAAATCCTTCTTTTCAGGAGGGGCCTGAACAACAAGTAAAATCCTATTTTTCAGGAAAGTTGTTAACAAAAGTAGAATCCTATTTTTCAGGAGGGTGCTAAACAAAAGTAAAATATCATTTTTCAGGAGGGTCCTAAATGGAAAATAAAATCCCATTTTTCAGGAGGGTCCTGAAAAATATTAAAATGCTATTTTTTGGGAGGGTCCTGAACAGAAAGTAAATTCTCATTTTTCAGTAGAGTTCTGAACAAAAAGTAAAATCCAATTTTTTAGGAGGGTCCTGATCAAATGTAATTCCCATTTTTCAGGAGGGTCCAGAAGAGAAAGTAAAATCCTATTTTTCAGGAGAGTCCTGAACATATGGTAAAATCTTATTTTTCAGGAGGGTCCTGAACAGAAAGTCAAATTCCATTTCTCAGTAGGGTCTTGAACAGAAAGTAAATTCTCATTTTCAGGAGAGTCCTTAACAGAAAGTAAAATCAAATTTTTCAGGAGGGACCTGAACAGAAAGTAAAATCCTATTTTTTAGGAGGGTACTAAACAGAAAGTAAAATCCCATTTTTTCAGAAGCGTCCTGAACAGAAAGTAAAATCCCATTTTTCAGGACGGTCCTGAACAGAAGTAAAATCTCATTATTCAGGAGGGTCCTGAACAGACAGTAAAATTCTATTTTTCCGGAGGGTCGTTATCAGAAAGTAAAGTCCCATTTTTCAAGAGGGTCCTGTACAGAAAGTAAAATTACATTTTTCAGGAGGGTCCTGAACAGAAAGTAAAATCTCATTTTTCAGAAGGGTCCTGAACAGAAGTAAAATCCCATATTTCGAGTGGGTCATGAACAAAAGTAAAATCTCATTTTTCAAGATGGTTCTGAACAGAAAGTAAAATCCCATTTTACAGGAGGGTTCTCAACAAAAGTAAAATCCCATTTTTCAGGAGGGTCCTGCACAGAAGTAAAATCCCATTTTTCAGGAGGGTCCTGAACTGACAGTAAAATCCCATTTTTCAGGAGGGTCCTGAACTGACAGTAAAATCCTATTTTTCAGGAGGGTCTTGAACAAAAAGTAAAGTCCCATTTTTCAAGAGGGTCCTGTACAGAAAGTAAAATCCTATTTTTCAGGAGTGTCCTGAACAGAAAGTAAAATCCCATTTTTCAGAAGGGTCCTAAACAGAAGTAAAATCCCATTTTTCAAGAAGGTCCTGTACGGAAAATAAAATCCTATTTTTCAGGAGTGTCCTGAACAGAAAGTAAAATCCCATTTTTCAGAAGGGTCCTGAACAGAAGTAAAATCCCATTTTTTAAGAGGGTCCTGAACAAAAGTAAAATCTCATTTTTCAAGATGGTCCTGAACAGAAAGTAAAATCCCATTTTTCTGGAGGGTCCTGAACAAAAGTAAAATCCAATTTTTCTGGAGGGGCTTGAACAAAAAGTAAAATCTAATTTTTCAGGAGGGTCCTGAACAAAAGTAAAATCCTATTTTGAAGGAGGGTCCTGAACAAAAATAAAATCTCATTTTTCAGGATGGCCCAGCATAAAAGTAAAATCCCATTTTTCAGGACGGTCCTTAATAGAAAGTAAAATCCCAATTTTCAGGAGGGTCCTGAACAAAAATAAAATCCCATTTTTCAGGAGGGTCCTAAACAGAAAGGAAAATCCCATTTTTCAGGAGGGTCCTGAACAGAAAGTAAAGTCCCATTTTTCAGGAGGGCCATGAACAGAAAATAAAATCCCATTTTTCCGGAGGGTCCTGAACACAAAGTAAAGTCTCATTATTCTGGAGGTTCCCGAAGAGAAAGTAAAATCCTATTTTTCAGAAGGGTCCTGAACAGATTGTAAAATCCCATTTTTCAGGAGGGTCTTGAGCAGAAATTAAAATTCTATTTTTCAAGAGGGTCCTAAAGAGAAGAAGGATCCCGTTTTTCAGGAGGGTCCTGAACTGAAAGTAAATTCCCATTTTTCAGGAGGGTTCTGAACATAAACTAAAATCCTATTTTTTAGGAGGTTCTTGAACAAAAGTAAATTCCCATTTTTTAGGAGGGTCCTGAACAGAAAGAAAAATCCTATTTTTCAGGAGGGTCCTTAACAAAAATTTAAATTCCATTTTTCAGGAGGGTTCTAAACAGAAATTAAATTCTCATTTTTCAAGTGGGTCTTGAACAGAAAGTAAAATACTAGTTTTCAGGAGGGTCCTGACAAAAGTAAAGTCTCATTTTTCTGGAGGGTCCTGAATAGAATGTAAAATCCTATTTTTTAGGTGGGTCCTGAACCGAAAGTAAAATCTCATTTTTCAGGAGGGTCCTGAACAAAAGGAAAATCCTATTTTTCAGGAGGGGCCTGAACTGAATGTAAAATCCTACTTTTCAGGAGGGTCCTGAACAAAAGTAAAATCATATTTTTCAGGAGGGTCCTGAACAGAAATATAATCTTATTTTTCAGGAGGGTCCTGAACAAAATTAAAAGTAAAATCCTATTTTTTCAGGAGGGTCCTGAACAGAAAGTAAAATCACTTTTTTTAGAAGTGTCCGGAACAGGCACTAAAGTCCCATTTTTCGGAGGGTCCTGAATAGAACGAAAAATCCCATTTTTCAGGAGGGTCCTGAACAGAAAGTAAAATCTCATTTTTTAGGATTGTCCTGAACAGAAAGTAAAATCCCATTTTCAGGAGGGTCCTGAACAGTAAGTTAAGTCCCATTTTTCATGAAGGTCCTGAACTGGAAGTAAAATCTAATTTTTTAGGAGGGTCCTGAACAGAAAGTAAAATCCCATTTTTCAGGAGGGTCCTGAACTGAAAGTAAATTCCCATTTTTCAGGAGGGTCCTGAATAGAAAGTAAAATCCCATTTTTCAGGAGGGTCCTAAATAGAAAGTAAAATCTCATTATTTAGGAGGGTCCTTTATAGAAAGTAAAATCCCATTTCTCAGTAGGATTCTGAATAGAAAGTAAAATCTTATTTTTCAGGAGGGTCCTGAACAGAAGTAAAATCCCATTTTTCATGAGGGTCCTGAACAACAGTAAAATCCCATTTTTCAAGATGGTCCTGAACAAAAAGTAAAATCCCATTTTTTAGGATGTTCCTGAACAAAAGTAAAATCCTATTTTTTAGGAGAGGCCTGAACAGAAAGTAAAATCCTATTTTTCAGGAGGCTCCTGAATAAATGTAAACTCCTATTTTTCAGGAGGGTCCTGAACAACAGTAAAATCCCATTTTCCAGGAGGGGCCTGAACAGAAGTAAAATCCCATTTTTTAAGATGGTCCTGAAAGAAAAGTAAAATCCTATTTTTTAGGAGGTTCCTGAACAAAAGTAAAATCCCATTTTTCAGGAGGGTCCTGAACAAAAGTAAAGTCCTATTTTTCTGGAGGGTACTGAACAGAAAGTAAAATCCCATTTTTCAGGAGAGTCCTAAACAGAAAATAAAATTATGATTTTTAAGGAGGGTCCTGAACAGAAAGTAAAATCCCATTTTTCAGGAGGCTTCTAAACTGGAAGTAAAACCTAATTTTATAGGAGGGTCCTGAACCGGAAGTAAATTCCCATTTTTCAGGAGGGTTCTGAACAGACAGTAAAGTCCCATTTTTTAGGAGTGTCCTGAATAGAAAGAAAAATCTCATATTTCAGGAGGGTCCTGAACAGAAAGTAAAATCCAATTTTTTAGCAAGGTCCTGACAGAAAGTAAAGTCCCATTTTTCAGGTAGGTCCTGAACAGAAAGTTAAATCCCATTTTTCAGGAGCGTCTTGAATAGAATTTAAATCCCATTTTTCAGGAGGGTCCTGAACAAACAGTAAAGTCCCATTTTTCGGAGGGTCCTGAATAGAAAGAAAAATCCATTTTGTCAGGAGGGTCCTGAACAGAAAGTAAAATCCCATTTTTTACGAAGGTCCTGAACAGAAAGTAAAATCCCATTTTTCTGGAGGGTCTTGAATAGTAAGTAAAGTCCTATTTTTCATGAGGGTCCTGAACAGGAAGTAAAATCCCATTTTTCTGGAAGGTCTTGAACAGGAAGTAAAATCCAATTTTTCAGGAGGGCTCAAAACATAAAGTAAAATCCCATTTTTTGGGAGTGTCCTGAACAGAAAGTAAAATCCCATTTTTCAGGAGGGTCCTTAAAAGGATGTAAAATCTGATTCTTTAGGAGGGTCCTTAACAGAAGTAATATCCCATTTTTCAAGAGGGTTCTGAACACACAGTAAAGTCCTATTTTTTACAAGGGTCCTAAACAGGAAGTAAAATCCCATTCTTTAGGAAGGTCCTGACAGAAAGTAAAGTCCTGTTTTTCAGGAGGATCCTGAACAGTAAGTAATGTCCCATTTTTCAGGAGGGTCCTGAACAGGAAGTAAAATCTGATTTTTCAAGTGGGTCCTGAACAGGAAGTAAAATCTAATTTTTTAGGAGGGTCCTGAACAGAAAGTAAAATCCCATTTTTCAGGAGGGTCCTGAACAGAAAGTAAATTCCCATTTTTCAGGAGGGTCCTAAACAGAAAGTAAAATCTTATTTTTCAGGAGGGTTCTGAACAGAAAGTAAAATCCTATTTTTCAGGAGGGTCCTGTATAGAAAGTAAAATCCCATTTTTCAGGAGGGTCCTGAACAAAAATAAAATATTATTTTTTAAGATGGTCCTGAACAGAAAGTACAATCCCATTTTTTAGGAGGGTCCTGAACAAAATTAAAATCTAATTTTTCAGGAGGGTCTTGAACAAAAAGTTAAATCTAATTTTTCAGGAGGGTCCTGAACGAAAGTAAAATCCTATTTTTCAGGAGGGTCCTGAACAAAAATAAAATCTCATTTTTCAGGAGGGTCCTGCACAAAAGTAAAATCCCATTTTTCAGGAGGGTCCTGAATAGAAAGGAAAATCCCAATTTTCAGGAGGGTCCTGAACAAAGGTAAAATCCTATTTTTCAGGTGGGTCCTCAACAGATAGTAAAATCCCAATTTTCAAGAGAGTCCTGAACAATGGTAAAATCCTATTTTTTAGTAGGGTCCTGAACAGAAAGTAAAGTCCCATTTTTTAGGAGGGTCCTGAACAGAAAATTAAATCCTATTTTTCAGGAGGGTCCTGAACAGAAAGTAAAGTCCCATTTTTCTGGAGGGTCCTGAAGAGAGAAAAATCCTATTTTTCAGAAGGGTCCTGACCAGATTGTAAAATCCCATTTTTCAAGAGGGTCTTGAACAAAAAGTAAAATTCTATTTTTCAAGAGGGTCCTGAAGAGAAGTAAAATCCCATTTTTCAGGAGGGTCCTGAACAGAAAGTAAATTCCCATTTTTCAGGAGAGTCCTGAACAGAAAGTAAAATTATATTTTTTAGGAGGGTCCTAAACAAAAGTAAAGTCCCATTTTTCAGGAGGGTCCAGAACAGAATGTAAAATCCTATTTTTCAGGAGGGTCCTGAACATATGGAAAAATCCTATTTTTCAGGAGGGTCCTGAACAGAAAGTAAAATTCTATTTTTCAGAAGGGTCTTGAACAGAAAGTAAATTGTCATTTTTAAGAGGGTCCTGAACAGAAAGTAAAATCATATTTTTCAGGAGGGTCCTGAACAGAAAGTAAAATCCTGTTTTTTAGGAGGGTCCTAAACAGAAAGAAAAATCCCATTTTTCAGAAGCGTCCTGAACAGAAAGTAAAATCCCATTTTTCAAGAAGTTCCTGAACAGAAGTAAAATCCCATTTTTAGGAGGGTCCTGAACCGACAGTAAAATCCTATTTTTCAGGAGGGTCCTGTACAAAAAGTAAAATCCCATTTTTAGGAGGGTCCTGAACCGACAGTAAAATCCTATTTTTCAAGAGGGTCCTGTACAAAAAGTAAAATCCCATTTTTCAGGAGGGTCCTCAACAGAAAGTAAAATTCCATTTTTCAGGAGGGTCCTTAACAGAAAGTAAAATTCCATTTTTCAGGAGTGTCCTGAACAGAAAGTAAATTCTCATTTTTCAGGAGGGTCTTGAACAGAAAGTAAAATACTATTTTTCAGGAGGGTCCTTACAAAAGTAAAGTCCCATTTTTCTGAAGGGTCCTGAACAGAAAGTAAAATCCTATTTTTTTGGAGGGTCCTGAACAGAAAGTAAAATCCCATTTTTCAGGAGGGTCCTGAACAGAAAGTAAAATCCCATTTTTTAGGAGGTTCCTGAACAAAAGTAAAATACTATTTTTTAGGAGGGGCCTGAACAGAAATTAAAATCATATTTTTCAGAAGGGTCCTGAACAAAAGTAAAATCCTATTTTTTAGGAGGGTCCTGAACAACAGTAAAATCCCATTTTTCAGGAGGGTCCTGAACAGATGTAAAATCCAATTTTTCAAGATGGTCCTGAACAGAAAGTAAAATCACATTTTTAGTAGGTTCCTGAACAAAAGTAAAATCCCATTTTTCAGGGGGGGTCCTGAACAAAAGTAAAATCCTATTTTTCCGGAGGGTCCGTAACATAAAGTAAAATCCCATTTTGTAGCAGGGTCCTCAACAGAAAGTAAAATCCCATTTTTTAGGAGGGTCCTGAACAGAAAGTAAAATCCCATTTTTCAGGAGGGTCCTCAACAGAAAGTAAAATCTTATTTTTCAGGAAAGTCCTTTATAGAAAGTAAGATCCCATATTTCAAGAGGATCCTGAATAGAAAATAAAATCTTATTTTTCACGAGGGTCCTGAACAGAAATAAAATCCCATTTTTCATGAGGGTCCTGAACAAAAGTAAAATCCCATTTTACAAGATGGTCCTGAACAGAAAGTAAAATCCTACTTTTTAGGAGGTTCCTGAACAAAAGTAAAATCCTATTTTTTAGGAGGGGCCTAAAAAAAAAGTAAAATCATATTTTTCAGGAGGGTCCTGAACAAAAGTAAAATCCTATTTTTTAGGCAGGTCCTGAACAACAGTAAAATCCCATTTTTTAGGAGGGTCCTGAATAGAAGTAAAATCCTATTTTTCAAGATGGTCCTGAGCAGAAAGTAAAATCCCAATTTTTAGGAGGTTCCTGAACAAAGGTAAAATCCCATTTTTCATGAGGGTGCTGAAAAAAAGTAAAATCCTATTTTTCCGGAGGGTCCTGAACAGAAACTAAAATCCCATTTTTCAGGAGTGTCCTGAACAGAAAGTAAAATCACTTTTTTTAGAAGTGTCTTGAACAGGCACTAAAGTCCCATTTTTCGAAGGGTCCTGAATAGAAAGAAAAATCCCATTTTTCAGGAGGGTCCTGAATAGAAAGTAAAATCTCATTTTTTAGGATGGTCCTGAACAGAAAGTAAAATCCCATTTTTCAGGAGGGCCCTGAACAGTAAGTTAAGTCTTATTTTTGCGGAGGGTCCTGAACAGTAAGTTAAGTCCCATTTTTCAGGAGGGTTCTGAACTGGAAGTAAAATCTAATTTTTTAGGAGGGTCCTAAAAAGAAAGTAAAATTCCATTTTTCAGGAGGGTCCTGAACTGAAAGTAAATTCCCATTTTTCAGGATGTTCCTGAACAGAAAGTAAAATCCTATTTTTCAGGAGGGTCCTAAACAGAAAGTAAAATCTCATTATTCAGGAAGGTCCTTTATAGAAAGTAAAATCCCATTTTTCAGTAGGATCCTGAATAGAAAGTAAAATCTTATTTTTCAGGAGGGTCCTGAACAGAAGTAAAATCCCAGTTTTCATGAGGGTCTTGAACAACAGTAAAATCCCATTTTACAAGATGGTCCTGAACAGAAAGTTAAATCCCATTTTATAGGATGTTCCTGAATAAAAATAAAATCCTATTTTTTAGGAAAGGCCTGAACAGAAAGTAATATCCTATTTTTTAGGAGGGTCATGAACAAATGTAAACTCCTATTTTTCAGGAGGGTCCTGAACAACAGTAAAATCCCATTTTTCAAGGGGGTCCTGAACAGAAGTAAAATCCCATTTTTTAAGATGGTCCTGAACAAAAAGTAAAATCCTATTTTTTAGGAGGTTCCTGAACAAAAGTAAAATCCCATTTTTCAAGAGGGTCCTGAACAAAAGTAAAGTCGTATTTTTCATGATGGTCCTGAACAGAAAGTAAAATCCCATTTTTCAGGAGGGTCCTGAACAGAAAGTAAAATTATGATTTTTAAGGAGGGTCCTGAACAGAAAGTAAAATCCCATTTTTCAGGATGGTTCTAAACTGGAAGTAAAACCTAATTTTATAGGAGGGTCCTGAACCGGAAGTAAAATCCCATTTTTCAGGAGGGTTCTGAACAGACAGTAAAGTCCCCTTTTTTAGGAGTGCCCTGAATAGAAAGAAAAATCCCATTTTTCAGGAGGGTCCTGAACAGAAAGTAAAATCCAATTTTTTAGCAAGGTCCTGACAGAAGTAAAGTCCCATTTTTTAGGTGGGTCCTGAACAGAAAGTAAAATCCCATTTTTCAGGTGCGTCCTGAATAGAATTAAAATCCCATTTTTCAGGAGGGTCCTGAACAGACAGTAAAGTCCCATTTGTAAGGAGGGTCCTGAATAGAAAGAAAATTCCAATTTCTCAGGAGGGTCCTGAATAGAAAGAAAATTCCAATTTCTCAGGAGGGTCCTGAACAGAAAGTAAAATCCCATTTTTTAGGAAGGTCCTGAACAGAAAGTAAAGTCCCAATTTTCTGGAGGGTCCTGAACAGGAAGTTAAATCCCATTTTTCTGGAGGGTCCTGAATAGGAAGTAAAATTTAATTTTTCAGGAGGGCCCAAACCATAAAGTAAAATCCCATTTTTTGGGAGAGTCCTGAACAGAAAGTAATATCCCATTTTTCAGGAGGGTCCTTAACAGGATGTAAAATCTGATTTTTTAGAAGGGTCCTTAACAGAAGTAATATCCTATTTTTCCAGAGGGTTCTGAACAGACAGTAAAGTCCTATTTTTTATGAGGGTCCTGAACAGGAAGTAAAATCCCATTCTTTAGGAAGGTCCTGGCAGAAAGTAAAGTCCCATTTTTCAGGAGGATCCTGAAGAGTAAGTAATGTCCCATTTTTCAGGAGGGTTCTGCAAAGGAAGTAAAATCTGATTTTTCAGGAGGGTCCTGAAAAGGAAGTAAAATCCAATTTTTTAGGAGGGTCCTGAAAAGAAAGTAAAATCCCATTTTTCAGGAGGGTCCTGAACAGAATGTAAATTCCCATTTTTCAGGAGGGTCCTAAACAGAAAGTAAAATCTTATTTTTCAGGAGGGTTCTGAACAGAAAGTAAAATCCTATTTTTTAGGAGGGTCCTTTATAGAAAGTAAAATCCCATTTTTCAGGAGGGTCCTGAACAAAAGTAAATTCTTATTTTTCAAGATGGTCCTGAACAGAAAGTACAATCCCATTTTTCAGGAGGGTCCTGAACAAAATTAAAATCTAATTTTTCAGGAGGGGCTTGAACAAAAAGTTAAATCTAATTTTTCATGAGGGTCCTGAATGAAAGTAAAATCCTATTTTTTAAGAGGGTCCTTAACAAAAATAAAATCTCATTTTCCAGGAGGGTCCTGCACAAAAGTAAAATCCCATTTTTTAGGAGGGTCCTGAATAGAAAGTAAAATCCCAATTTTCAGGAGGGTCCTGAATAATGGTAAAATCCTATTTTTCAGGAGGGTCCTGAACAGAAAGTAAAATCTCAATTTTCAGGAGGGTCCTGAACAAAGGTAAAATCCTATTTTTTAGTAGGGTCCTGAACAGAAAGTAAAGTCCCATTTTTCAGGAGGGTCCTGAACAGAAAATAAAATCCTATTTTTCAGGAGGGTCCTGAAAAGAAAGTAAAGTCCCATTTTTCCGGAGGGTCCTGAAGATAGAAAAATTTTATTTTTCAGAAGGGTCCGGAACAGATTGTAAAATCCCATTTATCAGGAAGATCTTAAACAGAAAGTAAAATTCTATTTTTCAAGAGGGTCGTGAAGAGAAGTAAAATCCCGTTTTTTAGGAGGGTCCTGAACAGAAAGTAAATTCCCATTTTTCAAGAGGGTTCTTGAACAGAAAGTAAAATACTATTTTTCAGGAGGGTCCTGACAAAAGTAAAGTCCCATTTTTTTGGATGGTCCTGAACAGAAAGTAAAATCCTATTTTTTAGGAGGATCCGGAACAGAAAGTAAAATCCCATTTTTCAGGAGGGTCCTGAACAGAAAGTAAAATCCCATTTTTTAGGAGGGTCCTGAACAGAAAGTAAAATCCCATTTTACAAGAGGGTCCTGAATAGAAAGTAAAATACTATTTTTAAGAAGGGTCCTGAACAGAAGTAAAATCTCATTTTTCAGGAGAGTACTGAACAGAAAGTAAAGTTCCATTTTTTAAGAGGGTCCTGAACAGATGTAAAATCCCATTTTTCAGGAGAGTCCTGAACAAAAGTAAAATCATATTTTTCAAGAGGGTCCTGAACAAAAGTAAAATCATATTTTTCAGGAGGGTCCTGAACAGAAATAAAATCTCATTTTTTAGGAGGGTCCTGCAAAAAAATAAAATCCCATTTTTCAGGAGGGTGCTTAATAGAAAGTAAAATTCCATTTTTTTGAGAGTCCTAAACAAATGTAAAATCCCATTTTTCAGAAGTGTCCTGAACAGAAAGTAAATTATGATTTTTAAGGAGGGTCCTGAACAGAAAATAAAATCCTATTTTTCTGAAACGTCCTGAACAAAAGTAAAGTCCCATTTTTCAGGAGGGTCCTGAACAAAAAGTAAAAGCCTATTTTTGGGGATGGTCCTGAACAAATGGTAAAATCCCATTTTTCAGCAGGGTCCAGAACAGAAAGTAAATTCCCATTCTTTATGAAGGTCCTAAACAAAATTAAAATCCTATTTTTCAAGAGGTTCCTGAACAGAAAGTAAATTCTCATTTTTCAGGAGAGTCCTGAACAGAAAGTAAAATTCTATTTGTTAAGAGGGTCCAAAACAAAAGTAAAGTCCCATTTTTTAGGAGGGTCCAGAACAGAAAGTAAAATCCTATTTTTCAGGAGGGTCCTGAACATATGGTAAAATCCTATTTTTCAGGAGGGTCCTGAACAAAAAGTAAAATACTATTTTTCAGGAGGGTCCTGAACAGAAAGTAAAATCATATTTTTCAGGAGGGTCCTGAACAGAAAGTAAAATTCTATTTTTCAGTAGGGTCCTGAACAGAAAGTAAATTCTCACTTTTAAGAAGGTCCAGAACAGAAAGTAAAAACATATTTTTCAGGAGGGTCCTGAACAGGAAGAAAAATCCTGTTTTTTAGAAGGGTCCTAAACAGAAAGTAAAATCCTATTTTTCAGAAGCGTCCTGAACAGAAAGTAAAATCCCATTTTTCAGGAAGGTCCTGAACAGAAGTAAAATCCCATTTTTAGGAGGGTCCTGAACTGACAGTAAAATCCTATTTTTCAGGAGGGTCTTTAACAGAAAGTAACGTCCTATTTTTCAAGAGGGTCCTGTACAAAAAGTAAAATCCCATTTTTCAGGAGGGTCCTCAACAGAACTTAAAATTCCATTTTTCAGGAGGGTGCTTAATAGAAAGTAAAATTCCATTTTTCAGGAGGGTCCTGAACAGAAAGTAAATTCTCATTTTTCAGGAGGGTCTTGAACAGAAAGTAAAATACTATTTTTCAGGAGGGTCCTTACAAAAGTAAAGTCCCATTTTTCTGGAGGGTCCTGAATAGAAAGTAAAATCCTATTTTTTCGGAGGGTCCTGAACAGAAAGTAAAATCCCATTTTCAGGAGGGTCCTGAACAGAAAGTAAAATCCCATTTTTTAGGAGGGTCCTGAACAGAAAGTAAAATTCTATTTTACAAGAGGGACCTGAATAGAGAGTAAAATTCTATTTTTAAGGAGAGTCCTGAACAAAAGTAAAATCCTATTTTTCAGGAGGGTCCTGTACAAATGGAAAATCCTATTTTTCAGGAGGGGCCTGAACAGAAAGTAAAATCTTATTTTTCAGAAGGGTCCTGAACAAAAGTTAAATCATATTTTTCAGGAGGGTCCTGAACAGAAATAAAATCCCATTTATCAAGAAGGTCCTGCAAAAAAGTAAAATCCTCTTTTTCAGGAGGGTCCTTAATAGAATGTAAAATCCCATGTTTCAGGAGGGCCCTGAACAAAAGTAAAATCCCATTTTCAGAAGTGTCCTGAACAGAAAGTAAATTCTTATTTTTAAGGAGAGTCCTGAACAGAAAGTATAATCCTATTTTTTCGGAAGGTCCTGAACGAAAGTGATGTCCCATTTTTCAGGAGGGTCCTTAACAGAAAGTGAAAGCCTATTTTTCGGGAGGGTCCTGAATAGATGGTAAAATCCCATTTTTTAGGAGGGTCCTGAATAGAAGTAAAATCCCATTTTTAGGAGGCTCTTGAACAAAAGTAAAATCTCATTTTTCAGGATGGTGCTTAACATAAAGTAAAATCCCATTTTTCAGGAGAGTCCTGAACAGAAGTAAGATCCTATTTTACAGGAGGGGCCTGAACTGAAAGTAAAATCCTATTTTTCAGGAGGGTCTTTAACAAAAGTAAAGTCTTATTTTTCAGGAGGGTCCTGAACAGAAGTAAAATCTCATTTTTCAGGAGAGTCCTGAATAAATAGTAAAATCCCATTTTTCAAGAGGGTCCTGAACAAAAGTAAAATCCCATTTTTTCGGAGGGTCCTGAACAGAAAGTAAATTCTTACTTTTCAGGAGGTTCTTGAACAGAAAGTAAAATCCTATTTTTTAGGAGGGTCCTGAAAACAGGTAAAGTCCCATTTTTCAGGAGGGTCCTAAACAGAAAGTAAAATCCTATTTTTAAGGAGGGTCCTGAACAGATGGTAAAATCCCATTTTTCAAGGTAGTCCAGAATAGAAAATAAAATTCTATTTTTCAGGAAGGTCTTGAACAGAAAGTAAATTCTTATTTTTTAGGAGGTCCTGAACATAAAGTAAAATCATATTTTTCAGGAGGGTCCTGAATAGAAAGTAAAATCCTATTTTTTAGGAGGGTCCTGAACAGAAAGTAAAATACCATTTTTCAGGAGCGTCCTGAACAGAAAGTAAAATCCTATTTTGTAGAAGGGTCCTGAACAAAATTAAAATCCCATTTTTCCGGAGGGTTTTGAAAAAAAAGTTAAATCCCATTTTTCAGGAGGGTCCTGAACAGAAAATAATATCCTATTTTTCAGGAGTGTCCTGAAGAGAAAGTAAAATCCCATTTTTTAGGAGGGTCCTAACAGGAAGTAAAATCCCATTTTTCAGGATGGTCCTGAATAGAAAGTATAGTCCAATTATTCAGGAGGGGCCTGGACAGAAAGTAAAGTCCACTTTTTCAGGAGGATCCTGAACAAAAAGTAAATTCCTATTTTTCAGAGGGTTATGAACAGAAAGTAAAATACCATTTTTCAGGAAGGTTCGGAACAGAAAGTAAAATCTCATTTTTCAGGAGGGTTCTGCATAGAAATTATAGTCCTATTTATCAAGAGAGTCCTAAACAGAAAGTAAAATCCCATTTTTCAGGAGGGTCCTGAAAAGAACGTAAAATCCTATTTTTCAAGAGGGTCCTGAACAGAAAGTAAAATCCTATTTTCAGGAGGGTCCTGAACAGAAAGTAAAGTCCCATTTTTCAGGAGTGTCCTGAACTGAAAGTAAAGTCCCATTTTTCAGGAGGGTCCTATCAGAAAGTAAAATCCCATTTTTCAAGAGGGTCCTGAATAGAAAGTAAAATTCCATTTTTCAGGAGGGTCCTGCACAGAAATTAAAGTCTTATTTATCAGGAAGGTCCTGAACAGAAAGTAAAATCCCATTTTTCAGTAGGGTCCTGAACAGATCGTAAAATCCTATTTTTTAGGAGGGTCCTGAACAAAAAGTAAAATCCTATTTTCAGGAGGGTCCTGAACAGAATGCAAAGTCTCATTTTTCAAGAAGGTCCTGAATAGAAGTAAAATCCCATTTTTCAGGAGGGTCCTCTACAGAAAGTAAAATCTCATTTTTCAGGAGGGTCATGAACAGAAAGTAAAATCCCATTTTGAAAGAGGGTCCTGAACAGAAGTAAAATCCCATTTTTTAGGAGGGTCCTGAACAGAAGTAAAATCCCATTTTTTAGGAGGGTCCTGAACAGAAGTAAACTCCCATTTTTTAGGAGGGTCCTTAACAAAAGTAAAATCTCATTTTTCAAGAAGGTTCTGAATAGAAAGTAAAATCCCATTTTTCAGGAGTGTCCTGAACAAAATTAAAATCCTTTTTTTCAGGAGGGGCCTGAACAAAAAGTAAAATCCTATTTTTCAGAATGGTCCTAACTAGAAGTAAAATCTTATTTTTCAGGAAGGTCTTCACAAAAGTAAACCCCTATTTTTCTGGAGGGTCCTGAATGGAAAATAAAATCCCATTTTTCAAGAGAGACCTGAACAGAAAGTAAATTCTCATTTTTCAGGAGAGTCCTGAACAGAAAGTAAAATCCTATTTTTTAGGAGGTCCTGAACAAAAGTGAAGTCCTATTTTTTAGGAGGGTCCAAAACAGAAAGTCAAATCCTATTTTTCAGGAGGGTCCTGAACATATGGTAAAATCCTGTTTTTCAAGAGGGTCCTGAACAGAAAGTAAAATTCTATTTTTCAGTAGGGTCCTGAACAGAAAGTAAATTCTCATTTTTCAGGAGGGTCCTGAACAGAAAGTAAAATCATATTTTCCTGGAGGGTTCTGATCAGAAAGTAAAATCCTATATTTTTTGTGGGTCCTAAACAAAAAGTAAAATCCCATTTTTCAGAAGCGTCCTGAACAGAAAGTGAAATCCCATTTTTCAAGAGGGTCCTGAACAGAATTAAAATCCCATTTTTCAGGAGGGTCCTGAACAGACAGTAAAATCCTATTTTTCTGGAGGGTCTTGAATAGAAAGTAAAGTCCCATTTTTTTAGAGGGTCCTATACAGAAAGTAAAATCCCATTTTTCAGGCGGGTCCTGAACAGATAGTAAAATCCCATTTTCAGAAGGGTCCTGAACAGAAGTAAAATCCCATTTTTCAAGAGAGTCCTAAACAAAAGTAAAATCTCATTTTTCAAGATGGTCCTGAACAGAAAGTAAAATCCCATTTTTAAGGAAGGTCCTGAACAAAAGTAAAATCCAATTTTCAGGAGGGGCTTGAACATAAAGTAAAATCTTATTTTTCAGGCAGGTCCTGAACGGATGTAAAATCCTATTTTTCAAGAGGGTCCTGAACAGAAATAAAATCTCATTTTTCAGGAGGGTCCTGCACATAAGTAAAATCCCATTTTTCAGGAGGGTAGTAAATAGAAAGTTAAATCCCAATTTTCAAGAGGGTCCTGAATAAAAGTAAAATCCCATTTTTCAGAAGGGTCATAAACAGAAAGTAAAATCCCATTTTTCAAGAGAGTCCTGAACAGAAAGTAAAGTCCCATTTCTCAGGAAGGTCCTGAACAGAAAGTAAAATATCACTTTTCACGAGGGACCTTAACAGAATGTAAAATCCCAATTTACAGAAGGGTGCTGAAAAAAAAGTAAATTCCCATTTTTTCAGGAGGGTCCTGAACAGAAAGTAAAATTATATTTTTCAGGAAGGTCCTGAACAGAAAGTAAAATCCTATTTTTTAGGAGGGTCCGTAACAGAAAGTAACATCCCATTTTTCAGGAGAGTCCTGAACAGAAAGTAAAGTCCCATTTTTCAGGAAGTTCCTGAACAGAAATTAAAATCCTATTTTTCAGGAGGGTCCTGAACAGAAAGTAAAATCCCATTTTTTAAGAAGGTCCTGAATAGAAAGTAAAGTCCCATTTTTCAGGAGGGTCCTGAACAGTAATTCAATTCCTATTTTTCAGGAGGGTCCTGAACAGGAAGTCACATTCCATTTTTCAGGAGGGTCCTGAACAGAAAGTTAATTCCCATTTTTCAGGAGGGTCCTGAACAGAAAGTGAAAGCCTATTTTTCGGGAGGGTCCTGAATAGATGGTAAAATCCCATTTTTTAGGAGGGTCCTGAATAGAAGTAAAATCCCATTTTTAGGAGGCTCTTGAACAAAAGTAAAATCTCATTTTTCAGGATGGTGCTTAACATAAAGTAAAATCCCATTTTTCAGGAGAGTCCTGAACAGAAGTAAGATCCTATTTTACAGGAGGGGCCTGAACTGAAAGTAAAATCCTATTTTTTAGGAGGGTCTTTAACAAAAGTAAAGTCTTATTTTTCAGGAGGGTCCTGAACAGAAGTAAAATCTCATTTTTCAGGAGAGTCCTGAATAAATAGTAAAATCCCATTTTTCAAGAGGGTCCTGAACAAAAGTAAAATCCCATTTTTTTGGAGGGTCCTGAACAGAAAGTAAATTCTTACTTTTCAGGAGGTTCTTGAACAGAAAGTAAAATCCTATTTTTTAGGAAGGTCCTGAAAACAGGTAAAGTCCCATTTTTCAGGAGGGTCCTAAACAGAAAGTAAAATCCTATTTTTCACGAGGGTCCTGAACAGATGGTAAAATCCCATTTTTCAAGGTAGTCCAGAATAGAAAATAAAATTCTATTTTTCAGGAAGGTCTTGAACAGAAAGTAAATTCTTATTTTTTAGGAGGTCCTGAACATAAAGTAACATCATATTTTTCAGGAGGGTCCTGAATAGAAAGTAAAATCCTATTTTTTAGGAGGGTCCTGAACAGAAAGTAAAATACCATTTTTCAGGAGCATCCTGAACAGAAAGTAAAATCCTATTTTGTAGAAGGGTCCTGAACAAAATTAAAATCCCATTTTTCTGGAGGGTTTTGAAAAAAAAGTTAAATCCCATTTTTCAGGAGGGTCCTGAACAGAAAATAATATCCTATTTTTCAGGAGGGTCCTGAAGAGAAAGTAAAATCCCATTTTTTAGGAGGGTCCTAACAGGAAGTAAAATCCCATTTTTCAGGATGGTCCTGAATAGAAAGTATAGTCCAATTATTCAGGAGGGGCCTGGACAGAAAGTAAAGTCCAATTTTTCAGGAGGATCCTGAACAAAAAGTAAATTCCTATTTTTCAGAGGGTCATGAACAGAAAGTAAAATACCATTTTTAAGGAAGGTTCGGAACAGAAAGTAAAATCTCATTTTTCAGGAGGGTTCTGCATAGAAATTATAGTCCTATTTATCAAGAGAGTCCTAAACAGAAAGTAAAATCCCATTTTTCAGGAGGGTCCTGAAAAGAACGTAAAATCCTATTTTTTCAAGAGGGTCCTGAACAGAAAGTAAAATCCTATTTTCAGGAGGGTCCTGAACAGAAAGTAAAGTCCCATTTTTCAGGAGTGTCCTGAACTGAAAGTAAAGTCCCATTTTTCAGGAGGGTCCTATCAGAAAGTAAAATCCCATTTTTCAAGAGGGTCCTGAACAGAAAGTAAAATTCCATTTTTCAGGAGGGTCCTGCACAGAAATTAAAGTCTTATTTATCAGGAAGGTCCTGAACAGAAAGTAAAATCCCATTTTTCAGTAGGGTCCTGAACAGATCGTAAAATCCTATTTTTTAGGAGGGTCCTGAACAAAAAGTAAAATCCTATTTTCAGGAGGGTCCTGAACAGAAAGTAAAGTCCCATTTTTTAGAAGGGACCTAAACAGAATGCAAAGTCTCATTTTTCAGGAGGGTCCTGAATAGAAGTAAAATCCCATTTTTCAGTAGGGTCCTGAACAGATCGTAAAATCCTATTTTTTAGGAGTGTCCTGAACAAAATTAAAATCCTTTTTTTCAGGAGGGGCCTGAACAAAAAGTAAAATCCTATTTTTCAGAATGGTCCTAACTAGAAGTAAAATCTCATTTTTCAGGAAGGTCTTCACAAAAGTAAACCCCCATTTTTCTGGAGGGTCCTGAATGGAAAATAAAATCCCATTTTTCAAGAGAGACCTGAACAGAAAGTAAATTCTCATTTTTCAGGAGAGTCCTGAACAGAAAGTAAAATCCTATTTTTTAGGAGGTCCTGAACAAAAGTGAAGTCCCATTTTTTAGGAGGGTCCAAAACAGAAATCAAATCCTATTTTTCAGGAGGGTCCTGAACATATGGTAAAATCCTGTTTTTCAAGAGGGTCCTGAACAGATAGTAAAATTCTATTTTTCAGTAGGGTCCTGAACAGAAAGTAAATTCTCATTTTTCAGGAGGGTCCTGAACAGAAAGTAAAATCATATTTTCCTGGAGGGTTCTGATCAGAAAGTAAAATCCTATATTTTTTGTGGGTCCTAAACAAAAAGTAAAATCCCATTTTTCAGAAGCGTCCTGAACAGAAAGTGAAATCCCATTTTTCAAGAGGGTCCTGAACAGAATTAAAATCCCATTTTTCAGGAGGGTCCTGAACAGACAGTAAAATCCTATTTTTCTGGAGGGTCTTGAATAGAAAGTAAAGTCCCATTTTTTTAGAGGGTCCTGTACAGAAAGTAAAATCCCATTTTTCAGGCGGGTCCTGAACAGAAAGTAAAATCCCATTTTCAGAAGGGTCCTGAACAGAAGTAAAATCCCATTTTTCAAGAGAGTCCTAAACAAAAGTAAAATCTCATTTTTCAAGATGGTCCTGAACAGAAAGTAAAATCCCATTTTTAAGGAAGGTCCTGAACAAAAGTAAAATCCAATTTTCAGGAGGGGCTTGAACAAAAAGTAAAATCTTATTTTTCAGGCAGGTCCTGAACGGATGTAAAATCCTATTTTTCAAGAGGGTCCTGAACAGAAATAAAATCTCATTTTTCAGGAGGGTCCTGCACATAAGTAAAATCCCATTTTTCAGGATGGTCCTGCACATAAGTAAAATCCCATTTTTCAGGAGGGTACTGAATAGAAAGTTAAATCCCAATTTTCAAGAGGGTCCTGAATAAAAGTAAAATCCCATTTTTCAGAAGGGTAATAAACAGAAAGTAAAATCCTATTTTTCAAGAGTGTCCTGAACAGAAAGTAAAGTCCCATTTCTCAGGAAGGTCCTGAACAGAAAGTAAAATATCACTTTTCACGAGGGACCTTAACAGAATGTAAAATCCCAATTTACAGAAGGGTGCTGAAAAAAAAGTAAATTCCCATTTTTTCAGGAGGGTCCTGAACAGAAAGAAAAATTATATTTTTCAGGAGGGTCCTGAACAGAAAGTAAAATCCTATTTTTTAGGAGGGTCCGTAACAGAAAGTAAAATCCCATTTTTCAGGAGAGTCCTGAACAGAAAG
Organism: Capsicum pubescens; assembly: GCA_030864215.1. NCBI lineage: Eukaryota > Viridiplantae > Streptophyta > Magnoliopsida > Solanales > Solanaceae > Capsicum > Capsicum pubescens. Next base: position 281,866,197 of record CM061542.1, read on the forward strand.
TAAAGTCCCATTTTTCAGGAAGGTCCTGAACAGAAATTAAAATCCTATTTTTCAGGAGGGTCCTGAACAGAAAGTAAAATCCCATTTTTTAAGAAGGTCCTGAATAGAAAGTAAAGTCCCATTTTTCAGGAGGGTCCTGAACAGTATTTCAATTCCTATTTTTCAGGAGGGTCCTGAACAGGAAGTCACATCCCATTTTTCAGGAGGGTCCTGAACAGAAAGTTAATTCCCATTTTTCAGGAGGGTCCTGAACAGAAAATAAATCTCATTATTCAGGAGGGTCCTTTATAGAAAGTAAAATCCCATTTTTTAGTAGGATCCTGAATTGAAAGTAAAATCTTATTTTTCAGGAGGGTCCTGAACAGAAGTAAAATCCAAGTTTTAATGAGGGTCCTGAACAACATTAAAATTCCATTTTTCAAGATGGTCCTGAACAGAAAGTAAAATCCCATTTTTTAGGATGTTCCTGAATAAAAGAAAAATCCTATTTTTTAGGAGAGGCCTGAACAAAAAGTAATATCCTATTTTTCAGGAGGGTCCTGAACAAATGTAAACTCCTATTTTTCAGGAGGGTCCTGAACAACAGTAAAATCCCATTTTTCAGGAGGGTCCTGAACAGAAGTAAAATTCCATTTTTTAAGATGGTCTTGAACAGAAAGTAAAATCCTATTTTTTAGGAGGTTCCTGAACAAAAGTAAAATCTCATTTTTCAGGAGGGTCCTGAACAAAAGTAAAGTCATATTTTTCATGAGGGTCCTGAACAGAAAGTAAAATCCCATTTTTCAGGAGGGTTCTAAACTGGAAGTAAAACCTAATTTTATAGGAGGGTCCTGAACCGGAAGTAAAATCCCATTTTTCAGGAGGGTTCTGAACAAACAGTAAAGTCCCATTTTTTAGGAGTGTCCTGAATAGAAAGAAAAATCCCATTTTTCAGGAGGGTCCTGAACAGAAAGTAAAATCCAATTTTTTAGCAAGGTCCTGATAGAAAGTAAAGTCCCATTTTTCAGGTGGGTCCTGAACAGAAAGTAAAATCCCATTTTTCAGGAGCGTCCTGAATAGAATTAAAATCCCATTTTTCAGGAGGGTCCTGAACAAACAGTAAAGTCCCATTTTTCGGAGGGTCCTTAGTAGAAAGAAAAATCCAATTTCTCAGGAGGGTCCTGAACAGAAAGTAAAATCCCATTTTTTAGGAAGGTCCTGAACAGAAAGTAAAATCCCATTTTTCTGAAGGGTCCTGAACAGTAAGTAAAGTCCCATTTTTCAGGAAGGTCCTGAACAGGAAGTAAAATCCCATTTTTCTGAAGGGTCCTGAATAGGAAGTAAAATCCAATTTTTCAGGAGGGCCCAAACCATAAAGTAAAATCCCATTTTTTTGGAGGGTCCTGAACAGAAAGTAAAATCCCATTTTTCAGGAGGGTCCTTAACAGGATGTAAAATCTGATTTTTTAGAAGGGTCCTTAACAGAACTAATATCCCATTTTTCAAGAGGGTTCTGAACAGACAGTAAAGTCCTATTTTTTACGAGGGTCCTGAACAGGAAGTAAAATCCCATTCTTTAGGAATGTCCTAACAGAAAGTAAAGTCCCATTCTTCAGGAGGATCCTGAACAGTAAGTAAAGTCCCATTTTTCAGGAGGGTTCTGCAAAGGAAGTAAAATCTGATTTTTCAGGAGGGTCCTGAACAGGAAGTAAAATCTAATTTTTTAGGAGGGTCCTGAAAAGAAAGTAAAATCCCATTTTTAGGAGGGTCCTGAACATAAAGTAAATTCCCATTTTTCAGGAGGGTCCTAAACAGAAAGTAAAATCTTATTTTTCAGGAGGGTTCTGAACAGAAAGTAAAATCCTATTTTTTAGGAGGGTCCTGTATAGAAAATAAAATCCCATTTTTCAGGAGGGTCCTGAACAAAAGTAAAATCTTATTTGTCAAGATGGTCCTGAACAGAAAGTACAATCCCATTTTTCAGGAGGGTCCTGAACAAAATTAAAATCTAATTTTTCAAGAGGGGCTTGAACAAAAAGTTAAATCTAATTTTTCAGGAGGGTCCTGAATGAAAGTAAAATCCTATTTTTCTGGAGGGTCCTGAACAAAAATAAAATCTCATTTTTCAGGAGGGTCCTGAACAAAAATAAAATCTCATTTTTCAGGAGGGTCCTGTACAAAATTAAATCCCATTTTTCAGGAGGGTCCGAAATAAAATGTTAAATCCCAATTTTCAGGAGGGTCCTGAATAAAGGTAAAATCCTATTTTTCAGGAGGGTCCTGAACAGAAAGTAAAATCCCAATTTTTAGGAGGGTCCTGAACAAAGGTAAAATCCTATTTATCAGTAGGGTCCTGAACAGTAAGTAAAGTCCCATTTTTCAGGAGGGTCCTGAACAGGAAGTAAAATCCCATTTTTCTGGAGGGTCCTGAATAGGAAGTTAAATCCAATTTTTCAGGAGGGCCCAAACCATAAAGTAAAATCCCATTTTTTTGGATGGTCCTGAACAGAAAGTAAAATCCCATTTTTCAGGAGGGTCCTTAACAGGATGTAAAATCTGATTTTTTAGAAGGGTCCTTAACAGAACTAATATCCCATTTTTCAAGAGGGTTCTTAACAGACAGTAAAGTCCTATTTTTTACGAGGGTCCTGAACAGGAAGTAAAATCCCATTCTTTAGGAATGTCCTGACAGAAAGTAAAGTCCCATTTTTCAGGAGTATCCTGAACAGTAAGTAAAGTCCCATTTTTCAGGAGGGTTCTGCAAAGGAAGTAAAATCTGATTTTTCAGGATGGTCCTGAACAGGAAGTAAAATCTAATTTTTTTGGAGGGTCCTGAAAAGAAAGTAAAATCCCATTTTTTAGGAGGGTCCTGAACATAAAGTAAATTCCCATTTTTCAGGAGGGTCCTAAACAGAAAGTAAAATCTTATTTTTCAGGAGGGTTCTGAACAGGAAGTAAAATCCTATTTTTTAGGAGGGTCCTGTATAGAAAGTAAAATCGCATTTTTCAGGAGGGTCTTGAACAAATGTAAAATCTTATTTTTCAAGATGGTCCTGAACAGAAAGTACAATCCCATTTTTCAGGAGGGTCCTGAACAAAATTAAAATCTAATTTTTCAGGAGGGGCTTGAACAAAAAGTTAAATCTAATTTTTCAGGAGGGTCCTGAACGAAAGTAAAATCCTATTTTTCTGGAGGGTCCTGAACAAAAATAAAATCTCATTTTTCAGGAGGGTCCTGAACAAAAATAAAATCTCATTTTTCAGGAGGGTCCTGTACAAAAGTAAAATCCCATTTTTCAGGAGGGTCCTGAATAGAAAGTTAAATCCCAATTTTCAGGAGGGTCCTAAATAAAGGTAAAATCCTATTTTTCAGGAGGGTCTTGAACAGAAAGTAAAATCCCAATTTTCAGGAGGGTCCTGAACAAAGGTAAAATCCTATTTTTCAGTAGGGTCCTGAATAGAAAATAAAGTCCCATTTTTCAGGAGGGTCCTGAAGATAGAAAAATCCTCTTTTTCAGAAGGGTCCTGAACAGATTGTAAAATCCCATTTTTCAGGAAGGTCTTGAACAAAAAGTAAAATTCTATTTTTCAAGAGGGTCCTGAAGAGAAGTAAAATCCCATTTTTCAGGAGGGTCCTGAACAGAAAGTAAATTCCCATTTTTCAGGAGGGTTCTTGAACAGAAAGTAAAATACTATTTTTCAGGAGGGTCCTGACAAATGTAAAGTCCCATTTTTCTGGATGGTCCTGAACAGAAAATAAAATCCTATTTTTTAGGAGGGTCCGAAAAAGAAAGTAAAATCCCATTTTTCAGGAGGGTCCTGAACAGAAAGTAAAATCCCATTTTTTAGGAGGGTCCTGAACAGAAAGTAAAATCCCATTTTAAAAGTGGGTCCTGAATAAGAAGTAAAATACTATTTTTAAGGAGGGTCCTGAACAGAAGTAAAATCTCATTTTTCAGGAGAGTCCTGAATAGAAAGTAAAGTTCCATTTTTCAAGAGGGTCCTGAACAAATGTAAAATCCCATTTTTTAGGAGGGTCCTGAGCAAAAGTAAAATCATATTTTTCAGGAGGGTCCTGAACAAAAGTAAAATCATATTTTTCAGGAGGGTCCTGAACAGAAATAAAATGTCATTTTTTAGGAGGGTCCTGCACAAAAATAAAATCCCATTTTTTAGGAGGGTCCTTAATAGAAAGTAAAATTCCATTTTTCTGGAGGGTCCTCAACAAATGTAAAATCCCATTTTTCAGAAGTGTCCTGAACAAAAAGTAAATTATGATTTTTAAGGAGGGTCCTGAACAGAAAATAAAATCCTATTTTTCTGAAAGGTCCTGAACAAAAGTAAAGTCCCATTTTTCAGGAGGGTCCTGAACAGAAAGTAAAAGCCTATTTTTGGGGATGGTCCTGAAGAGATGCTAAAATCCCATTTTTCAGCAGGGTCCAGAACAGAAAGTTAAATTCTATTTTTCAGGAGGGTCCTGAACATAAAGTAAAATCCCATTTTTTATAAAGGTCCTAAACAAAATTAAAATCTTATTTTTCAAGAGGTTCTTGAACAGAAAATAAATTCTCATTTTTCTGGAGAGTCCTGAACATAAAGTAAAATTCTATTTTTTAGGAGGGTCCTGAACAAAAGTAAAGTCCCATTTTTCAGGAGGGTCCAGAACAGAAAGTAAAATCCTATTTTTCAGGAGGGTCCTGAACATATGGTAAAATCCTATTTTTCAGGAGGGTCCTGAACAAAAAGTAAAATACTATTTTTCAGGAGGGACAGTAAAATCATATTTTTCAGGAGGGTCCTGAACAGAAAGTAAAATTCTATTTTTCAGTAGGGTCCTGAACAGAAAGTAAATTCTCATTTTTATGAAGGTCCTGAACAGAAAGTAAAATCATATTTTTCAGGAGGGTCCTGAACAGGAAGTAAAATCCTATTTTTCAGAAGCGTCCTGAACAGAAAGTAAAATCCCATTTTTCAGGAAGGTCCTGAACAGAAGTAAAATCCCATTTTTAGGAGGGTCCTGAACTGACAGTAAAATCCTATTTTTCAGGAGGTTCTTTAACAGGAAGTAACGTCCTATTTTTCAAGAGGGTCCTGTACAAAAAGTAAAATCCCATTTTTCAGGAGGGTCCTCAACAGAAAGTAAAATTCCATTTTTCAGGAGGGTCCTTAACAGAAAGTAAAATTCCATTTTTCAGAAGGGTCATGAACAAAAAGTAAATTCTCTTTTTTCAGGAGGGTCTTGAACAGAAAGTAAAATACTATTTTTCAGGAGGGTCCTTACAAAAGTAAAGTCCCATTTTTCTGGAGGGTCCTGAACAGAAAGTAAAATCCTATTTTTTTGGAGGGTCCTGAACAGTAAGTAAAATCCCATTTTTCAGGAGGGTCCTGAACAGAAAGTAAAATCCCATTTTTTTAGGAGGGTCCTGAACAGAAAGTAAAATTCTATTTTATTAGAGGGACCTGAATAGAGAGTAAAATCCTATTTTTAAGGAGATTCCTGAACAAAAGTAAAATCTTATTTTTCAGGAGGGTCCTGTACAAAAGGAAAATCCTATTTTTCAGGAGGGGCCTGAACAGAAAGTAAAATCTTATTTTTCAGAAGGGTCCTGAACAAAAGTCAAATCAAATTTTTCAGGAGGGTCCTGAACAAAAATAAAATCCCATTTATCAAGAAGGTCCTGCAAAAAAGTAAAATCCTATTTTTCAGGAGGGTCCTTAATAGAATGTAAAATCCCATGTTTCAGGAGGGTCCTGAACAAAAGTAAAATCCCATTTTCAGAAGTTTCCTGAACAGAAAGTAAATTCTTATTTTTAAGGAGAGTCCTGAACAGAAAGTATAATCCTATTTTTCCGGAAGGTCCTGAACGAAAGTGAAGTCCCATTTTTCAGGAGGGTCCTGAACAGAAAGTAAAAGCCTATTTTTCGGGAGGGTCCTGAACAGATGGTAAAATCCCATCTTTTAGGAGGGTCCTGAATAGAAGTAAAATCCCATTTTTAGGAGGCTCTTGAACAAAAGTAAAATCTCATTTTTCAGGATGGTGCTTAACATAAAGTAAAATCCCATTTTTCAGGAGGGTCCTGAACAGAAGTAAGATCCTATTTTACAGGAGGGGCCTGAACTGAAAGTAAAATCCTATTTTTCAGGAGGGTCTTTAACAAAAGTAAAGTCTTATTTTTCAGGAGGGTCCTGAACAGAAGTAAAATCTCATTTTTCAGGAGAGTCCTGAATAAATAGTAAAATCCCATTTTTCAAGAGGGTCCTGAAAAAAAGTAAAATCCCATTTTTTAAGAGAGTCCTGAACAGAAAGTAAATTCTTACTTTTCAGGAGGGTCTTGAATAGAAAGTAAAATCCTATTTTTTAGGAGGGTCCTGAACAGAAAGTAAAATCCTATTTTTCAGGAGGGTCCTGAACAGATGGTAAAATCCCATTTTTCAAGGTAGTCCAGAATAGAAAATAAAATTCTATTTTTCAGGAGGGTCTTGAACAGAAAGTAAATTCTTATTTTTTAGGAGGGTCCTGAACATAAAGTAAAATCATATTTTTCAGAAGGGTCCTGAATAGAAAGTAAAATCCTATTTTTTAGGAAGGTCCTGAACAGAAAGTAAAATACCATTTTTCAGGAGCGTCCTGAACAGAAAGTAAAATCCTATTTTGTAGAAGATTCCTGAAAAGAATTAAAATTCCATATTTCAGGAGGGTCTTGAAAAGAAAGTTAAATCCCATTTTTCAGGAGGGTCCTGTACAGAAAATAATATCCTATTTTTCAGGAGGGTCCTGAAGAGAAAGTAAAATCCCATTTTTTAGGAGGGTCCTGAACAGGAAGTAAAATCCCATTTTTCAGGATGGTCCTGAATAGAAAGAATAGTCCAATTATTCAGGAGGGGCCTGGACAGAAACTAAAGTCCCATTTTTCAGGAGGATCCTGAACAGAAAGTAAATTCCTATTTTTTAGAGGGTCATGAACAAAAAGTAAAATACCATTTTTCAGGAGGGTTCGAAACAAAAAGTAAAATCCCATTTTTCAGGAGGGTCCGGCATAGAAATTATAGTCCTGTTTATCAAGAGAGTCCTAAACAGAAAGTAAAATCCCATTTTTCAGGAGGTTCCTGAAAAGAACGTAAAATCCTATTTTTCAAGAGGGTCCTTAATAGAAAGTAAAATCCTATTTTCAGGAGGGTCCTGAACAGAACGTAAAGTCCCATTTTTCAGGAGGGTCCTGAACTGAAAGTAAAGTCCCATTTTTCAGGAGGGTCCTATCAGAAAGTAAAATCCCATTTTTCAAGAGGGTCCTGAACAGAAAGTAAAATTCCATTTTTCAGGAGGGTCCTGAACAGAACGTAAAATCTTATTTTTTAGGAGGGTCCTGAACAAAAACTAAAATCCTATTTTCAGGAGGGTCTTGAACAGAATGTAAAGTCCCATTTTTTAGGAGGGTCCTGAACAGAATGCAAAGTCTCATTTTTCAGGAGGGTCCTGAATAGAAGTAAAATCCCATTTTTCAGAAGGGTCCTCAACAGAAAGTAAAATCTCATTTTTCAGGAGGGTCCTGAACAGAAAGTAAAATCCCATTTTGAAAGAGGGTCCTGAACAGAAGTAAAATCCCATTTTTTAGGAGGGTCCTGAACAGAAGTAAAATCCCATTTTTTGGGAGGGTCCTGAACAAAAGTAAAATCTCATTTTTCAAGATGGTTCTTAACAGAAAGTAAAATCCCATTTTTTAGGAGTGTCCTGAACTAAATTAAGATCTTTTTTTTCAGGAGGGGCCTGAACAGAAAGTAAAATCCTATTTTTCAGAATTGTCCAAACTAGAAGTAAAATCTCATTTTTCAGGAGGGTCTTCACAAAAGTAAACCCCCATATTTCTGGAGGGTCCTGAATGGAAAATAAAATCCCATTTTTCAAGAGAGACCTGAACAGAAAGTAAATTCTCATTTTTCAGGAGAGTCCTGAACAGAAAGTAAAATCCTATTTTTTAGGAGGTCCTGAACAAAAGTGAAGTCCCATTTTTTAGGAGGGTCCAAAACAGAAAGTCAAATCCTATTTTTCAGGAGGGTCCTGAACATATGGTAAAATCCTATTTTTCAAGAGGGTCCTGAACAGAAAGTAAAATTCTATTTTTCAGTAGGGTCCTGAACAGAAAGTAAATTCTCATTTTTTAGGAGGGTCCTGAACAGTAAGTAAAATCATATTTTCCTGGAGGGTTCTGAACAGAAAGTAAAATCCTATTTTTTTGGTGGGTCCTAAACAAAAAGTAAAATCCCATTTTTCATAAGCGTCCTGAACAGAAAGTAAATCCCATTTTTCAAGAGGGTCCTGAACAGATGTAAAATCCCATTTTTCAGGAGGGTCCTGAACAGACAGTAAAATCCTATTTTTCTGGAGGGTCTTGAATAGAAAGTAAAGTCCCATTTTTTAAGAGGGTCCTGTTCAGAAAGTAAAATCCCATTTTTCAAGCGGGTCCTTAACAAAAAGTAAAATCCCATTTTCAGAAGGGTCCTGAACAGAAGTAAAATCCCATTTTTCAAGAGAGTCCTAAACAAAAGTAAAATCTCATTTTTCAAGATGGTCCTGAACAGAAAGTAAAATCTCATTTTTAAGGAAGGTCTTGAACAAAAGTAAAATCCAATTTTTCAGGAGGGGCTTGAACAAAAAGTATAATCTTATTTTTCAGGCGGGTCCTGAACGAATGTAAAATACTATTTTTCTAGAGGGTCCTGAACAGAAATAAAATCTCATTTTTCAAGAGGGTCCTGCACATAAGTAAAATCCCATTTTTCAGGAGGGTACTGAATAGAAAGGTAAATCCCAATTTTCAAGAGGGTCCTGAATAAAAGTAAAATCCCATTTTTCAGAAGGGTCATAAACAGAAAGTAAAATCCAATTTTTCAGGAGTGTCCTAAAGAGAAAGTAAAGTCCCATTTCTCAGGAAGGTCCTGAACAGAAAGTAAATCTCATTTTTCAGGAGGGACCTTAACAGAATGTAAAATCCCAATTTACAGAAGGGTGCTGAACAAAAAGTAAAGTACCATTTTCAAGGAGAGTCCTGAACAGAAAGTAAATTCCCATTTTTTCAGGAGGGTCCTGAACAGAAAGTAAAATTATATTTTTCAGGAGGGTGCTGAACAGAAAGTAAATCCTATTTTTTAGGAGGGTCCGTAACAGAAAGTAAAATCCTATTTTTCAGGAGAGTCTTAAACAGAAAGTAAAGTCCCATTTTTCAGGAAGGTCCTGAACAGAAATTAAAATCCTATTTTTCAGGAGGGTCCTGAACAGAAAGTAAAATCCCATTTTTTAAGAAGGTCCTGAATAGAAAGTAAAGTCCCATTTTTTAGGAGGGTCCTGAACAGTAATTCAATTCCTATTTTTCAGGAGGGTCCTGAACAGGAAGTCACATCCCATTTTTCAGGAGGGTCCTGAACAGAAAGTAAATTCCCATTTTTCAGGAGAGTCCTGAACAGAAAGTAAAATCCCATTGTAAAATCCCATTTTTCAGGAGGGCCCTGAACAGAAAGTAAAATCTAATTTTTCAGATCTGATTTTTCAGGAGGGTCTTGAAAAAGAACAAAATCCCATTTTTCCAGAGAGTCCTGATAAGATAGTAAAGTCCCATTTTTTAAGAGGGTCCTCAATAGAAAGAAAAATCCCATTTTTTTGGAGGTGCCAGAACAGAAAGTAAAATCCCATTTTTTAGGAAGGTCCTGAATAGAAAATAATGTTCCATTTTTCAGGAGAGTCCTAAACAGCAAGTAATGTCCAAATTTTCAAGAGGTTCCTGAACAGAAGTAAAATCCAAATTCTTAGGAGAGTCCTGAATAGAAAGTAAAATCGTATTTTTCAGGAGGGCCCTGAAATGAAAGTAAATTCCCATTTTTCAGGAGGGTCCTGAACAGAAAGTAAAATCCCATTTTTCAGGAGGGTCCTAAACAGAAAGTAAAATAGCATTTTTCAGGAGCGTCCTGAACAGAAAGTAAAATCCTATTTTGTAGAGGGTCCTGAACAGAATTAAAATCCCATTTTTCAGGAGGGTCTTGAAAAGAAAGTTAAATCCCATTTTTCAGGAGGGTCCTGAACAGAAAATAATATCCTATTTTTCAGGAGGGTCCTGAAGAGAAAGTAAAATCCCATTTTTTAGGAGGGTCCTGAACAGGAAGTAAAATCCCATTTTTCAGGATGGTCCTGAATAGAAAGTATAGTCCAATTATTCAGGAGGGGCCTGGACAGAAAGTAAAGTCCCATTTTTCAGGAGGATCCTGAACAGAAAGTAAATTCCTATTTTTCAGAGGGTCATGAACAGAAAGTAAAATACCATTTTTCAGGAGGGTTCGGAACAGAAAGTAAAATCCCATTTTTCAGGAGGGTCCTGCATAGAAATTATAGTCCTATTTATCAAGAGAGTCCTAAACAGAAAGTAAAATCCCATTTTTCAGGAGGGTCCTGAAAAGAACATAAAATCCTATTTTTCAAGAGGGTCCTGAACAGAAAGTAAAATCCTATTTTCAGGAGGGTCCTGAACAGAAAGTAAAGTTCCATTTTTCAGGAGGGTCCTGAACTGAAAGTAAAGTCCCATTTTTCAGGAGGGTCCTATCAGAAAGTAAAATCCCATTTTTCAGGAGGGTCCTGAACATAAAGTAAAATTCCATTTTTCAGGAGGGTCCTGCACAGAAATTAAAGTCTTATTTATCAGGAAGGTCCTGAACAGAAAGTAAAATCCCATTTTTCAGGAGGGTCCTGAACAAAACATAAAATCCTATTTTTTAGGAGGGTCCTGAACAAAAAGTAAAATCCTATTTTCAGGAGGGTCCTGAACAGAATGCAAAGTCTCATTTTTCAAGAAGGTCCTGAATAGAAGTAAAATCCCATTTTTCAGGAGGGTCCTCAACAGAAAGTAAAATCTCATTTTTCAGGAGGGTCATGAACAGAAAGTAAAATCCCATTTTGAAAGAGGGTCCTGAACAGAAGTAAAATCCCATTTTTTAGGAGGGTCCTGAACAGAAGTAAAATCCCATTTTTTAGGAGGGTCCTGAACAAAAGTAAAATCTCATTTTTCAAGACGGTTCTGAACAGAAAGTAAAATCCCATTTTTCAGGAGTGTCCTGAACAAAATTAAAATCCTTTTTTTCAGGAGGGGCCTGAACAGAAAGTAAAATCCTATTTTTCAGGATGGTCCTAACTAGAAGTAAAATCTCATTTTTCAGGAGGGTCTTCACAAAAGTAAAACCCCATTTTTCTGGAGGGTCCTGAATGGAAAATAAAATTCCATTTTTCAAGAGAGACCTGAACAGAAAGTAAATTCTCATTTTTCAGGAGAGTCCTGAACAGAAAGTAAAATCCTATTTTTTAGGAGGTCCTGAACAAAAGTGAAGTCCCATTTTTTAGGAGGGTCCAAAACAGAAAGTCAAATCCTATTTTTCAGGAGGGTCCTGAACATATGGTAAAATACTATTTTTCAAGAGGGTCCTGAACAGAAAGTAAAATTCTATTTTTCAGTAGGGTCCTGAACAGAAAGTAAATTCTTATTTTTCAGGAGGGTCCTGAACAAAAAGTAAAATCATATTTTTCTGGAGGGTTCTGAACAGAAAGTAAAATCCTATTTTTTTGGTGGGTCCTAAACAAAAAGTAAAATCCCATTTTTCAGAAGCGTCCTGAATAGAAAGTGAAATCCCATTTTTCAAGAGTGTCCTGAACAGAAGTAAAATCCCATTTTTCAGGAGGGTCCTGAACAGACAGTAAAATCCTATTTTTCTGGATGGTCTTGAATAGAAAGTAAAGTCCCATTTTTTAAGAGGGTCCTGTACAGAAAGTAAAATCCCATTTTTCAGGCGGGTCCTGAACAAAAAGTAAAATCCCATTTTCAGAAGGGTCCTGAACAGAAGTAAAATCCCATTTTTCAAGAGAGTCCTAAACAAAAGTAAAATCTCATTTTTCAAGATGGTCCTGAACAGAAAGTAAAATCCCATTTTTAAGGAAGGTCCTGAACAAAAGTAAAATCCAATTTTTCAGGAGAGGCTTGAACAAAAATTAAAATCTTATTTTTCAGGCGGGTCCTGAACGAATGTAAAATCCTATTTTTCAGGAGGGTCCTGAACAGAAATAAAATCTCATTTTTCAGGAGGGTCCTGCACATAAGAAAAATCCCATTTTTCAGGAGGGTCCTGCACATAAGTAAAATCCCATTTTTCAGGAGGGTACTAAATAGAAAGTTACATCCCAATTTTCAAGAGGGTCTTGAATAAAAGTAAAATCCCCTTTTTCAGAAGGGTCATAAACAGAAAGTAAAATCCCATTTTTCAGGAGTGTCCATAACAGAAAGTAAAGTCCCATTTCTCAGGAAGGTTTTGTACAGAAAGTAAAATCTCATTTTTCAGGAGGGACCATAACAGAATTTAAATCCCAATTTACAGAAGGGTGCTGAACAGAAAGTAAAGTACCATTTTCAAGGAGAGTCCTGAACAGAAAGTAAATTCCCATTTTTTAAGGAGGGTCCTGAACAGAAAGTAAAATTAATTTTTCAGGAGGGTCCTGAACAGAAAGTAAAATCCTATTTTTCAGGAGAGTCCTGAACAGAAAGTAAAATCCTATTTTTTAGGAGGTCTTGAACAAAAGTGAAGGCCCATTTTTTAGGAGGGTCCAAAACAGAAAGTCAAATCCTATTTTTCAAGAGGGTCCTGAACATATGGTAAAATCCTATTTTTCAAACATATATGCTACTTCTGTATTTTTTAAATAACTGTGCTCTGATACCATTTGGTGCGGATTAGGTGCGTAGATTAACTAGATAATAAATACGTATGTATTTATTTTTATAATGATTATTATTGATTGGAATAATTTTCATTTTTATCTTCTTGACTTAAGATGTTTTATTAATTCATATTCTAAATTAGATATTATCGTGATTAAATTATCTAGTGTTTTAGGATCCTCGTTAGTAATATGTAATCTTTTGTATTCTAGGTATAAACTATATAGTTGTGTTTCTATTTCTTTTAATGATTTATTCTTTTCGTAAGATGTATCCATTAATTTATTTTATCCTATTGAAATTTTAGCAATTTCTGTGTTGTATTTTATTCTAACTTTGCTATATTCAATGCGTAGGTTTATATTTTTTATTTGACTAATTAGTAATTATTGTTAATGTATAACTAATTTTCCATCTGTATTAAATAATTTTTCGTATGTATTAAATAAATTGTTACTTGTATCTTCCTTTTCTAAGGTTAATTTTATTTTAAGTAATTTTTCTTCTAGTTGTCTTTTTTCTATTTCAAGTTGATTTCTGTAATTAACTTCTTCATATATCCAATTTTGTCTTTCTCTAATTTTCTTTATATATTCTAGCATCTTTTAATCTGAATAATATCCATCTGGGTAATTATCTAGGTATAACTGTGCTATCCAATTTATAATTTCAATTTCATAGTTTAATACCTTTTCTAATATTATTCTCTTAATATCTATAATTTCTATATCTCTAAGTATATATAAGATTAAAACTTTAAGATTATCTATCATTTAAAATTGACTAAATATTTTATTATAATATTCTGTAGTTGTTTGTTTCAGCCTTAGTAGTTCTTGCATATTTTTATTAAGGGATTCTATATATTTTATATCTTTAAGTGCATACAAAATAAGTATTTTGAATTTATCTACCATCACATCAGATAAATAATTATTCATTTTCATAAAATTGTTTTTTTCAAAATATTCCCTTCAACCATATACATAACAAAATATAGTCATCTTAGATTACTATATACTAGATTATTCTTAAATAACATGTTCTTCGGTCACTATTAGCATGGTAATCTGGATACTTTTCCCTTAAACAGCGCCTCTACTCTGGTTACTCCCCACCACGGCTTCTTGCCTTATTGGTTTCACCATTAGGATGGCATAGTTCTTAGGGATCTTTCTCCGTTTCCACTTTGCTAATAAACTTCTTAACATATTATTCCTCGAATAATTCTACTATAAAGTAACTAACATGAATTTATTTTATCATATCATGATTGTTGGGAATTATGAATTTAGCTATTCATAATCATAAATAAACATACCTGTTCTGGTAGGTTTGATGTTTCTGAGTTTTGTTTCTCCATAGATTTTTCCATTGATATATACCTGTTTTTTAATTAACTAAGCAAAAATATTTATTGTAGACAAGAGAGAATATTTGCTTCAACGCATGAAGGCTTGCTTTGCAATGCCTTCTGCTTTCTCTATTTATAGAATGAAAAATGTACAAAAGTTTTTACATCCGTATTCAATAAAAATATTAAAAAACTAAAAAGCTAAAAAAACTAAAAAAGACTTAAAAGTCTTTCTTTTCACCTAACCTATAAGACTTTCTACTTTACATTAACTTCTCAATAAATGCTACTAACTAATGTTACTAACTAATGTTAACTTTTACGTAACAACTTTGTACAAATAAGTCTTCTTTCTATTTTGTCATATCTGCTGTATCTCCATTATTGCTCTGGTCTTATCTTTCCAGCTGGCGTTCTTATCTTTTATTCTAGCTGAACTGCTGGGACATCATTATCTCCTCCATTACATTTTGAACATCTGTGATCTGGATATTTGTGTCCAATAGTTTTGCAGTATCTGGTCAATAATTCTTCCGAAATAAATTTTTCCCTGATAGCTCTGGCAATAGGTTCTGTTTCTGGTTTAAGCAACGTGATAATCCATTGCCTAATAGTTTCCATATCTGCTTCTCGTAACTCTTTTGAATTCGAATATATTAATACATGATCTCTTGAATAGTAGTTCCATATGGGATTTTGTTTGCAATATGTATTTGCTAGCTCTTGTAAAATTGTAGATAATCCGATAATCCTTTTGTTTGCATAAAATTTTGGTATCTCGATTCTGGGTATCTCTGGTTGTGAAATAATATCTTGTGGTATAATCATATCTCGTGTCATTCCTATCTTCACAACTTGTATAGGTTTTTTAACTTCATCAAATAATATCTCTGCTGGTGCCGCGTAAATTTTTATAAAGAACAAGGTACCTTTGGTTATTCTTTTAAAAATGATAAATGCTTCATATATCTCTGGTATAGTGGATATCTCAGTTCCGTCCGTGGTATATACAGTACTAAGTAGTCCATATTCGTAGCAAGTTTTAACTATGTTTGGTTTGGTTTTAGGTAAGGCAATTAGTTTATTATATCCGGTCAATCTCTGGGTTATATAGTTTGTATCTGGTTCTTGGACATTTGTAGCTTTTGGGTTGCTATTTAAAAAGGTTTGTATATTGTAGATATTTTCTATGTATTTTTGGGGTGTGTAGTTATAAACTTTTTTATCCTGGTTCAGACTATCTCGGTATGTGGTATTTGTGGGGGTATAAACATGGGATCTTTTGGTGTATTTGGGGTATATGGTTTTTCAAATATTTTATTCATATTCATGTTCTGGTATCTTGGTCGACTAGCTCCTTTGCTTGTACCTGCGGAAGTAGATAGATAAACGTTATGGGTTTTATGGAGTATCCCAACGTCTCCTTCTAGCTCTGGAATTTTAATGTCTTCCGATCGACATAGCTCTGCACACTGTTGAGTTAGCTGATTTGTAGCTATAGACTTCAGTTTACCTTCATTAGTCTTTAGCTTTTCTATCTCATTACCCATACTGTCCACTTTTATTGAAAGCGTAGTTAGGGTGTTGAGTATCTTTTCTAGAGTATCTTCTTCTATAATATCAGTCTGTGTAGCTTTGTCTTGATATGTAATCTGCAATAACATTTTTGTTAGTACTGATTACTTCTATTGTAAATGTAAAATTTAATATATTCAATACTAGTCTCCGAATTTCTTTTGTTGTAACTGAATTTTGTATTTTCTTTGTTAGCCACCAGCGTACTTGTGTATTATCTGTTCGCACAATAAATTTGTTATATACAATATATGGCTCAAATGCTAACAAACATTTATATAATGAACATAATTCTTTTCTATTTATTTCCCATTTTATTTCTGTCTCATTAAACGTACCTGAGTAATATCTACAATGGTGTTCTATTTTTTCTGCTTCATATTTATATTTAAGTACTCCTCCGTAACTATATTCACTAGCATCTGCTTCTACTATGTATATAAATTTTCTATTTTCATCAGGAAATTGTAATTTTGGTAATTCTTTACAAAGTATTTTTATTTTTTGAACTTGTTTTTTATCTTCTTCATTATAGTTATATTCTATATCCTTTTTTAATTTTTTCTGTAGTGGTTTTAAGTTTTCTGCTAATTTTGGAATATATTCTCTTACTTGGTTTACTAATCCTAAAAATAATTGTAATTTCTTTTTCGTATCTAATTCTTCTTTCGAATTTACTATTTTTTGTACTATATGTTGTTGCATTTTTACTCCACTTTTATCTATTTGTATTCCTAAAAATTCTATTTGATTTTTCATAATTTCAGCTTTCTTTTTACTTAAACTTATTCCCGAATTTTCTATTATATCCGTAAATTGTTCTAATAATTTAAATGTTCTTCTTTGGTCTTTGTATATAATAGTATATCGTCTATATATACTATACAATTAGGTAGTTGTTTAAAATAACTATCCATAAAATGTTGATATCTACCTGGTGCATTTTTATATCCAAATGGTAGTACATTCCATTCATAAAATCCTTGTGGTACCGTAAATGCGGTTAATTCCTTAGATTCTTCTTCTAACTTTAGATGGTAAAATCCTGATTTGCAATCAAATTTACTAAAATAATTATATCCTTGTATTTGTCTTGTTTTTAATATCTTATTTGGTATTGGGTAATTATAAGTTATTGTTTTTGCATTTAAATTTCTATAATCAATAACCATTCTACTTTTTCCTCTTTTTTGTTCACTATGTTTATTTACTATAAATGCTGGGCTATTATGTTTGCTATTACTTTTTTGTATATATTGTTTTTCTAATAATTCATCTATATGCATTTTAAATTCTTTTAAATCATTAAAATTATATGTTAATGGTTTCTGGGTTATTATGCTATTTTTATCTATTAATTCAATTTTTATAGTAGATTTATGTTTTTCCCATCCTTTTAATGGATCTTCACTATATAATTGTTCTAATTTTTTCTTAATTATTTCTATCTTATTTATTGAAAATATTGTTATTTCTGTTTTATTTATCGAAAATACAACTAATTCTATTGTATCTTCAGTATTTTTTATATTTTCTAACTTTTGTGTAATTTTTTCACTTCCTTTTATCCAATCAGTTTTCTTTCTTATTTTATTATTAACTCTTTTTGCTCTTACTTTTTGTTTACATGGTGTTGTAAACCACCAGTCTGTTCTAGTTATTATATGTGGGTATAATTTATCTAGAAACGGCATTCCTAAAAGTATATCTTTTGATGTTAGTTCATAATTATAAATTTCTTCTATTGTTAATATTTTATCCCATACTTGTGTTTTTACATTCTTAGCTTTATAAGTAATTAAGCTTCCTTCGTTATTAAATCCTTTAACTATTATTGGTGTTTTCAATTTATCCCATTTACTTTCTGGTAAACAATTATATCTACATAAATTAGCTTCTGCTCCTGTATCTATCATAGGCGTATAATATCTACTGTAATATCCTTCTACTACTATCTTCATTAATACATATATTTTCATTTTATGTTAATGCTCTTCTTAAGAATAATTTCTCTCTGTTATATGTTATAGTTAATTGTGTATGTTCTATATTATATGGTTTTACTTGTTCTAGCCATTTTATTCCTAATATTATGTCTGTTTTTTTGCATTTCTTCTTTTACTTCAAATTCTATTTTTATTTTTCTTATTCCTATTATTATTTCTTTTTCTTCTATATTTTTAGTGTTTATTAAACTTCTTGGTAGATCTGGGCATATATTATTGTCGGTTTTTATTTCTTCATTTTTTACTAGATATTTTGCTATATAATTTTCTTCTTGTCCTGTATTTAATAGTATTAAATATTCTTTTTCATTTACCTTTCCTGTTATGTAATAATGGTTTGAATTATCCATTGAACTTGTTTCATAACTTATTCTTTTTTATGAGCTTGATGATTCCGGTTTATCATAAGCTGTTCTTTTTGTTGTACTTATTCTATCATTTATTATTTCTAGATTTTCTTCTACATCTATGTCCCTATAGCTATAATCATTATAGTCTATCGTTTTTACAAATTGTTCAAATGGGCTATCTATTTGTATCTTATTAATCTTATTTTTTCCCGTTATTTTATGTTTTGTTGTTAATACATATAAATTTTTGCATCTTGCTGTAAATATTTTACTTCCTGGAGTTAATTTTATTCCTGATATCTTCCAATATAATACTAGTGATTTATCTATATTTCTATCCGTTACTGCTACTGAATAGTTCGCACTTATTATGAATTTAAATTTTTGGTATATTAAATTTCCTTTTATGGCAGTTATTATACTTTTTTCTATAGGTTTTATAATTCTATCATCTGCTAAATATAATTCTATTGGTGTATCTATTTCTTCTCTAAAACATGCTTTTATCAATATTTCTGTACCTCCAAGGTGTACATATTTTATTGGGTCTCTACTTTTTATATCGTTTATTTCTTTATTAATTATTCTTTTTGTTACTAGTGGTCTACTGGCTTTACCTTTTGCATAGCTACAGTCTATTACGTGCTCTTTTTGACTTATTACATAATATTCTTCCTTTTTTCTAGTAAATATATTTTTTATTGTTGGTATTTTAAATATTTTTTCTACACTTAAGTCTAACTCTTTTCCTTTTATTTCATCAAATACATTGTTATCAAATATTATTTTTTGATATGTTCCTTCTTCATTTAAATATTCTTCTTTTGTTAATATTTTTATATCTTCTTCAGTCATTTAATTCATCTAATTCACTATCTATTTCATTATCTGTTTCATTCTCTGAAATTTCATATATACTGTCTTCACTTTCTAATTCGTAATCTATGTAATCTATTTGCATATATTCTGTATTTTCTATTTTTATTTCTGATATTTGTTTATTTTTTGGGTTTTTAGGTAATTTACAATCTCTAGCTAAGTGTCCTAACTTTCCACAATTATAACAAGTACATTCTTTTATAGATTTTTTCTTTCTATATGGTCTCTTGTTTTTATAATTTTTTACATAATATCTTTTTCTTGGTTTTTTGTATTTATATTTTGATTTTTTGTATTTCTTATATTTCTTATGCCATTTTCTTTTCTTATAATATCTTTCTTCGCATCCAAATTGAGGTGCTATTTTATCTTTGCAACATGCTAAATTTCTTATTAATGTTTTTTCCATTTTTATTTCTTCTCTGTATTTTTCACATAAGTTTCTATACCATTGTTGTAAAAATTTTATTCTTGCTCCTAAAGTATCTACTATTTTTGTTTCATCCCAACTTTTTATTATTTTTGAACTAAATGGTTCAGGTAATTTATTAAAATATAATTTTCTTATTTCTTTACTTTCTTCTATATTATATGCTCCTTTATAATAATATTCTTTAAATGCGCAAGTATATTCATCTATGTAACACATATTACATATTGCTAATTTTAACATTAAATTCCTATTTATGTCATTCTCTTCATTTTGTTCTTCTTTTGTTGTTGTCATGCTACTAAATTCGTCTTTTATAGCTGTTTCATATTTTTTTTAATAATTCTATAGGTGTTAATTTCATTATTCCTTCTGTGGGTTTGTCAGTTCTTAATATTTTTTTACTATTTTCAGTTAGATTTAAAAACCATAATTTTACTGTTCCTATTAGTGTTCTTTCTATATATTCTAGTGCATCTGTTACACTTATATTATTATCTAATAATTGTTTTGTCATATATCCTATCCATAATTGTATTGTTTTTTCTGTATCTATTACACAATCTAAGTCTAGAAAATTATAATTTTTATTAACTATTTGTTTTGGTGTCCATTTGTCATATTCATTCTTTAGATTATATCTTTTAAACTTATTTTTATAATATGTAGGTTTCCTTATTTCTGATGTACTGGGTATTATATTTTGATCTTCTTTTTTATCAAGAGTATTTATTTCTGTGTTGATGTTTTCTAAATTTTCTTCATTAATTGCTTCTTGTTTTTCATTGATTTCTAAATTTTTTGTATTTGTTAATATTTCTGTATATGTTTCACTATCTTCTGAATCATAATTGTCTGTCTCTTCAACATCTATATTATTTATTTCTAATTCCTTATTTTTTATTTCTTTATTGTCTATTTCTAATTTTTCTTTAAATTGATTTATCTCGTTTAATAATTTTTGTTCTTTATCTTTTTCTTCTTTTTCTTTCTGTCTTTTTTCATACAGATCTTTTAACATTTGTAATTCTTTTTCTAATTCAGCAATCCTACTATTTTTAGTTTCTTCTATTTTTCGTATTTCTTCTGTAGTTTGTTGTTTTATTTTTTCTATTTCCTTTTTTCTATCTATTTCTTCGTTTTCTCTTTCTATTCTTACCATAGCTGTCAATTTATCTTCTAATTTTAATTCTTCTTTTTCTAACATTAAATATAAATGTTCGCCTATTTTCTTATATCTTCTTCCTAAATTAGAAAATACTATTCTTATTTTTAATCCTTCGTGATTTTCATACATTTTTTCGTCTATTATAAATTCTTCTTTGTTCATTTTATTGTAAATAGTTCATGTTGATATATATATTCTAAACTATCTATTTGTGATTCTAAATTTGATATTTCATCCTTTTGTGCATTTATTGAGTTTTTACTAACTCCGGCAAATAGATTATAATTTAATCTTTTTGTTCTTATTTTTAATTCTTTACATTTTTCAGATATAGTTTGTTTTAGTTCTTTGTATTTTTGTATTTTATTCATTCAAACAATATTTATAGTATTTTGGTGGATATCTAAATCTAATTTTATCATAATTAGATGGTATATGTTTCATTCTTCTAGATTTTAAATGGATTATTAATTTTGCTTCAATACTAGATATTAAGGTAATTAGGTAAGCTAATCTTTGTGGGTTTTCTTTTGTTTTATTTAGTCTTATATATTCTGAATAATTACTAATTAAAGATTCTTTAATTTTTCTAAAAGTTTCTCTGTTTTTAAATGGTCTTCTCATAATTAATTAATTAATTGATTGATTATTGTAATTTTTTCATAAACTCTAAATTCAAACATATATGCTACTTCTGTATTTTTTAAATAACTGTGCTTTGATACCATTTGTAGGGGGGTGCGGATTAGGTGCGTAGTTTCAACGAGATAATAAATACGTTTGTATTTATTTTTATAATGATTATTATTGATTGGAATAATTTTCATTTTTATCTTCTTGACTTAAGATGTTTTATTAATTCATATTCTAAATTAGATATTATTGTGATTAAATTATCTAGTGTTTTAGGATCCTCATTAGTAATATGTAATCTTTTGTATTCTAGGTATAAACTATATAGTTGAGTTTCTATTTCTTTTAATGATTTATTCTTTTCGTAAGATGTATCCATTAATTTATTTTATCCTATTGAAATTTTAGCAATTTCTGTGTAGTATTTTATTCTAACTTTGCTATATTCAATGCGTAGGTTTATATTTTTTATCTGACTAATTAGTATTTGTTGTTCATGTATAACTAATTTTCCATCTGTATTAAATAATTTTTCGTATGTATTAAATAAATTATTACTTGTATTTTCCTTTTCTAAGGTTAAATTTATTTTAAGTAATTTTTCTTCTAGTTGTTTTTTCTCTATTTCAAGTTGATTTCTGTAATTAACTTCTTCATATATCCAATTTTGCCTTTCTCTAATTTTCTTTATATATTCTAACATCCACAGTCTTGATCTGAATAATATCCTTCTGGGTAAATGTCTTCGTATATCTGTTCCAACGCATTTATTGTTTCAATTTCGTAGTTTATTACTTCTTCTAATATTATTTTCTTAATATCTTTAATTTCTATGTCTTTAAGTATATATAAGATTAAAACTTTAAGGTAGTCTAAATGGTCTATTTTCTAAAATTGATATTTTATATCTTTATTTTCCATGTATTTGTCTATATTTTTCATCTGTTTTTCTAGTAGTTGTATGTTTCTCATATCTTTTTCTAAAAATTCTATGTAATTTATCATGCTAAGTATTTGTAAGAGTAGTTAGGTATGTGTGGTATATAATTTACTCTAGTCATGTAATATTTACCAAATGCTTTTTCTAATATGATTTTTCTTATATCTACTACAGTTATATCTTTAAGTGCATATAAAATAAGTATTTTAAATTTATCTACCATCACATCAGATAAATAATTATTCATTTTCATAAAATTGCTTTTTTCAAAATATTCCCTTTAACCATATACATAACAAAATATAGTCATCTTAGATTACTATATACTAGATTATTCTTAAATAACATGTTCTTCGGTCACTATTAGCATGGTAATCTGGATATTTTTCCCTTAAACAGCGCCTCTACTCTGGTTACTCCCCACCACGGCTTCTTGCCTTATTGGTTTCACCTTTAGGATGGCATAGTTCTTAGGGATCTTTCTCCGTTTCCACTTTGCTAATAAACTTCTTAACATATTATTCCTCGAATAATTCTACTATAAAGTAACTAACATGAATTTATTTTATCATATCATGATTGTTGGGAATTATGAATTTAGCTATTCATAATCATAAATAAACATACCTGTTCTGGTAGGTTTGATGTTTCTGAGTTTTGTTCCTCCATAGATTTTTCCATTGATATATACCTGTTTTTTAATTAACTAAGCAAAAATATTTATTGTAGACAAGAGAGAATATTTGCTTCAACGCATGAAGGCTTGCTTTGCAATGCCTTCTGCTTTCTCTATTTATAGAATGAAAAATGTACAAAAGTTTTTACATCCGTATTCAATAAAAATATTAAAAAACTAAAAAGCTAAAAAAACTAAAAAAGACTTAAAAGTCTTTCTTTTCACCTAACCTATAAGACTTTCTACTTTACATTAACTTCTCAATAAATGCTACTAACTAATGTTACTAACTAATGTTAACTTTTACGTAACAACTTTGTACAAATAAGTCTTCTGTCTATTTTGTCATATCTGCTGTATCTCCATTATTGCTCTGGTCTTATCTTTCCAGCTGGCGTTCTTATCTTTTATTCTAGCTGAACTGCTGGGACATCATTATCTCCTCCATTACATTTTGAACATCTGTGATCTGGATATTTGTGTCCAATAGTTTTGCAGTATCTGGTCAATAATTCTTCCGAAATAAATTTTTCCCTGATAGCTCTGGCAATAGGTTCTGTTTCTGGTTTAAGCAACGTGATAATCCATTGCCTAATAGTTTCCATATCTGCTTCTCGTAACTCTTTTGAATTCGAATATATTAATACATGATCTCTTGAATAGTAGTTCCATATGGGATTTTGTTTGCAATATGTATTTGCTAGCTCTTGTAAAATTGTAGATAATCCGATAATCCTTTTGTTTGCATAAAATTTTGGTATCTCGATTCTGGGTATCTCTGGTTGTGAAATAATATCTTGTGGTATAATCATATCTCGTGTCATTCCTATCTTCACAACTTGTATAGGTTTTTTAACTTCATCAAATAATATCTCTGCTGGTGCCGCGTAAATTTTTATAAAGAACAAGGTACCTTTGGTTATTCTTTTAAAAATGATAAATTCTTCATATATCTCTGGTATAGTGGATATCTCAGTTCCGTCCGTGGTATATACAGTACTAAGTAGTCCATATTCGTAGCAAGTTTTAACTATGTTTGGTTTGGTTTTAGGTAAGGCAATTAGTTTATTATATCCGGTCAATCTCTGGGTTATATAGTTTGTATCTGATTCTTGGACATTTGTAGCTTTTGGGTTGCTATTTAAAAAGGTTTGTATATTGTAGATATTTTCTATGTATTTTTGGGATGTGTAGTTATAAACTTTTTTATCCTGGTTCAGACTATCTCGGTATGTGGTAATTTGTGGGGGTATAAACATGGGATCTTTTGGTGTATTTGGGGTATATGGTTTTTCAAATATTTTATTCATATTCATGTTCTGGTATCTTGGTCGACTAGCTCCTTTGCTTGTACCTGCGGAAGTAGATAGATAAACGTTATGGGTTTTATGGAGTATCCCAACGTCTCCTTCTAGCTCTGGAATTTTAATGTCTTCCGATCGACATAGCTCTGCACACTGTTGAGTTAGCTGATTTGTAGCTATAGACTTCAGTTTACCTTCATTAGTCTTTAGCTTTTCTATCTCATTACCCATACTGTCCACTTTTATTGAAAGCGTAGTTAGGGTGTTGAGTATCTTTTCTAGAGTATCTTCTTCTATAATATCAGTCTGTGTAGCTTTGTCTTGATATGTAATCTGCAATAACATTTTTGTTAGTACTGATTACTTCTATTGTAAATGTAAAATTTAATATATTCAATACTAGTCTCCGAATTTCTTTTGTTGTAACTGAATTTTGTATTTTCTTTGTTAGCCACCAGCGTACTTGTGTATTATCTGTTCGCACAATAAATTTGTTATATACAATATATGGCTCAAATGCTAACAAACATTTATATAATGAACATAATTCTTTTCTATTTATTTCCCATTTTATTTCTGTCTCATTAAACGTACCTGAGTAATATCTACAATGGTGTTCTATTTTTTCTGCTTCATATTTATATTTAAGTACTCCTCCGTAACTATATTCACTAGCATCTGCTTCTACTATGTATATAAATTTTCTATTTTCATCAGGAAATTGTAATTTTGGTAATTCTTTACAAAGTATTTTTATTTTTTGAACTTGTTTTTTATCTTCTTCATTATAGTTATATTCTATATCCTTTTTTAATTTTTTCTGTAGTGGTTTTAAGTTTTCTGCTAATTTTGGAATATATTCTCTTACTTGGTTTACTAATCCTAAAAATGATTGTAATTTCTTTTTCGTATCTAATTCTTCTTTCGAATTTACTATTTTTTGTACTATATGTTGTTGCATTTTTACTCCACTTTTATCTATTTGTATTCCTAAAAATTCTATTTGATTTTTCATAATTTCAGCTTTCTTTTTACTTAAACTTATTCCCGAATTTTCTATTATATCCGTAAATTGTTCTAATAATTTAAATGTTCTTCTTTGGTCTTTGTATATAATAGTATATCGTCTATATATACTATACAATTAGGTAGTTGTTTAAAATAACTATCCATAAAATGTTGATATCTACCTGGTGCATTTTTATATCCAAATGGTAGTACATTCCATTCATAAAATCCTTGTGGTACCGTACATGCGGTTAATTCCTTAGATTCTTCTTCTAACTTTAGATGGTAAAATCCTGATTTGCAATCAAATTTACTAAAATAATTATATCCTTGTATTTGTCTTGTTTTTAATATCTTATTTGGTATTGGGTAATTATAAGTTATTGTTTTTGCATTTAAATTTCTATAATCAATAACCATTCTACTTTTTCCTCTTTTTTGTTCACTATGTTTATTTACTATAAATGCTGGGCTATTATGTTTGCTATTACTTTTTTGTATATATTGTTTTTCTAATAATTCATCTATATGCATTTTAAATTCTTTTAAATCATTAAAATTATATGTTAATGGTTTCTGGGTTATTATGCTATTTTTATCTATTAATTCAATTTTTATAGTAGTTTTATGTTTTTCCCATCCTTTTAATGGATCTTCACTATATAATTGTTCTAATTTTTTCTTAATTATTTCTATCTTATTTATTGAAAATATTGTTATTTCTGTTTTATTTATCGAAAATACAACTAATTCTATTGTATCTTCAGTATTTTTTATATTTTCTAACTTTTGTGTAATTTTTTCACTTCCTTTTATCCAATCAGTTTTCTTTCTTATTTTATTATTAACTCTTTTTGCTCTTACTTTTTGTTTACATGGTGTTGTAAACCACCAGTCTGTTCTAGTTATTATATGTGGGTATAATTTATCTAGAAACGGCATTCCTAAAAGTATATCTTTTGATGTTAGTTCATAATTATAAATTTCTTCTATTGTTAATATTTTATCCCATACTTGTGTTTTTACAGTCTTAGCTTTATAAGTAATTAAGCTTCCTTCGTTATTAAATCCTTTAACTATTATTGGTGTTTTCAATTTATCCCATTTACTTTCTGGTAAACAATTATATCTACATAAATTAGCTTCTGCTCCTGTATCTATCATAAGCGTATAATATCTACTGTAATATCCTTCTACTACTATCTTCATTAATACATATATTTTCATTTTATGTTAATGCTCTTCTTAAGAATAATTTCTCTCTGTTATATGTTATAGTTAATTGTGTATGTTCTATATTATATGGTTTTACTTGTTCTAGCCATTTTATTCCTAATATTATGTCTGTTTTTTGCATTTCTTCTTTTACTTCAAATTCTATTTTTATTTTTCTTATTCCTATTATTATTTCTTTTTCTGCTATATTTTTAGTGTTTATTAAACTTCTTGGTAGATCTGGGCATATATTATTGTCGGTTTTTATTTCTTCATTTTTTACTAGATATTTTGCTATATAATTTTCTTCTTGTCCTGTATTTAATAGTATTAAATATTCTTTTTCATTTACCTTTCCTGTTATGTAATAATGGTTTGAATTATCCATTGAACTTGTTTCATAACTTATTCTTTTTGATGAGCTTGATGATTCCGGTTTATCACAAGCTGTTCTTTTTGTTGTACTTATTCTATCATTTATTATTTCTAGATTTTCTTCTACATCTATGTCTCTATAGCTATAATCATTATAGTCTATCGTTTTTACAAATTGTTCAAATGGGCTATCTATTTGTATCTTATTAATCTTATTTTTTCCCGTTATTTTATGTTTTGTTGTTAATACATATAAATTTTTGCATCTTGCTGTAAATATTTTACTTGCTGGAGTTAATTCTATTCCTGATATCTTCCAATATAATACTAGTGATTTATCTATATTTCTATCTGTTACTGCTACTGAATAGTTCGCACTTATTATGAATTTAAATTTTTGGTATATTAAATTTCCTTTTATGGCAGTTATTATACTTTTTTCTATAGGTTTTATAATTCTATCATCTGCTAAATATAATTCTATTGGTGTATCTATTCCTTCTCTAAAACATGCTTTTATCAATATTTCTGTACCTCCAAGGTGTACATATTTTATTGGGTCTCTACTTTTTATATCGTTTATTTCTTTATTAATTATTCTTTTTGTTACTAGTGGTATACTGGCTTTACCTTTTGCATATCTACAGTCTATTACGTGCTCTTTTTGACTTATTACATAATATTCTTCCTTTTTTCTAGTAAATATATTTTTTATTGTTGGTATTTTAAATATTTTTTCTACACTTAAGTCTAACTCTTTTCCTTTTATTTCATCAAATACATTGTTATCAAATATTATTTTTTGATCTGTTCCTTCTTCATTTAAATGTTCTTCTTTTGTTAATATTTTTATATCTTCTTCAGTCATTTAATTCATCTAATTCACTATCTATTTCATTATCTGTTTCATTCTCTGAAATTTCATATATACTGTCTTCACTTTCTAATTCGTAATCTATGTAATCTATTTGCATATATTCTGTATTTTCTATTTTTATTTCTGATATTTGTTTATTTTTTGGGTTTTTAGGTAATTTACAATCTCTAGCTAAGTGTCCTAACTTTCCACAATTATAACAAGTACATTCTTTTATAGATTTTTTCTTTCTATATGGTCTCTTGTTTTTATATTTTTTACATAATATCTTTTTCTTGGTTTTTTGTATTTATATTTTGATTTTTTGTATTTCTATTATTTCTTATGCCATTTTCTTTTCTTATAATATCTTTCTTCGCATCCAAATTGAGGTGCTATTTTATCTTTGCAACATGCTAAATTTCTTATTAATGTTTTTTCCATTTTTATTTCTTCTCTGTATTTTTCACATAAGTTTCTATACCATTGTTGTAAAAATTTTATTCTTGCTCCTAAAGTATCTACTATTTTTATTTCATCCCAACTTTTTATTATTTTTGAACTAAATGGTTCAGGTAATTTATTAAAATATAATTTTCTTATTTCTTTACTTTCTTCTATATTATATGCTCCTTTATAATAATATTCTTTAAATGCGCAAGTATATTCATCTATGTAACACATATTACATATTGCTAATTTTAACATTAAATTCCTATTTATGTCTTTCTCTTCATTTTGTTCTTCTTCTGTTGTTGTCATGCTACTAAATTCGTCTTTTATAGCTGTTTCATATTTTTTTAATAATTCTATAGGTGTTAATTTCATTATTCCTTCTGTGGGTTTGTCAGTTCTTAATATTTTTTTACTATTTTCAGTTAGATTTAAAAACCATAATTTTACTGTTCCTATTAGTGTTCTTTCTATATATTCTGGTGCATCTGTTACACTTATATTATTATCTAATAATTGTTTTGTCATATATCCTATCCATAATTGTATTGTTTTTTCTGTATCTATTACACAATCTAAGTCTAGAAAATTATAATTTTTATTAACTATTTGTTTTGGTGTCCATTCGTCATATTCATTCTTTAGATTATATCTTTTAAACTTATTTTTATAATATGTAGGTTTCCTTATTTCTGATGTACTGGGTATTATATTTTGATCTTCTTTTTTATCAAGAGTATTTATTTCTGTGTTGATGTTTTCTAAATTTTCTTCATTAATTGCTTCTTGTTTTTCATTGATTTCTAAATTTTTTGTATTTGTTAATATTTCTGTATATGTTTCACTATCTTCTGAATCATAATTGTCTGTCTCTTCAACATCTATATTATTTATTTCTAATTCCTTATTTTTTATTTCTTTATTGTCTATTTCTAATTTTTCTTTAAATTGATTTATCTCGTTTAATAATTTTTGTTCTTTATCTTTTTCTTCTTTTTCTTTCTGTCTTTTTTCATACAGATCTTTTAACATTTGTAATTCTTTTTCTAATTCAGCAATCCTACTATTTTTAGTTTCTTCTATTTTTCGTATTTCTTCTGTAGTTTGTTGTTTTATTTTTTCTATTTCCTTTTTTCTATCTATTTCTTCGTTTTCTCTTTCTATTCTTACCATAGCTGTCAATTTATCTTCTAATTTTAATTCTTCTTTTTCTAACATTAAATATAAATGTTCGCCTATTTTCTTATATCTTCTTCCTAAATTAGAAAATACTATTCTTATTTTTAATCCTTCGTGATTTTCATACATTTTTTCGTCTATTATAAATTCTTCTTTGTTCATTTTATTGTAAATAGTTCATGTTGATATATATATTCTAAACTATCTATTTGTGATTCTAAATTTGATATTTCATCCTTTTGTGCATTTATTGAGTTTTTACTAACTCCGGCAAATAGATTATAATTTAATCTTTTTGTTCTTATTTTTAATTCTTTACATTTTTCAGATATAGTTTGTTTTAGTTCTTTGTATTTTTGTATTTTATTCATTCAAACAATATTTATAGTATTTTGGTGGATATCTAAATCTAATTTTATCATAATTAGATGGTATATGTTTCATTCTTCTAGATTTTAAATGGATTATTAATTTTGCTTCAATACTAGATATTAAGGTAATTAGGTAAGCTAATCTTTGTGGGTTTTCTTTTGTTTTATTTAGTCTTATATATTCTGAATAATTACTAATTAAAGATTCTTTAATTTTTCTAAAAGTTTCTCTGTTTTTAAATGGTCTTCTCATAATTAATTAATTAATTGATTGATTATTGTAATTTTTTCATAAACTCTAAATTCAAACATATATGCTACTTCTGTATTTTTTAAATAACTGTGCTTTGATACCATTTGTAGGGGGGTGCGGATTAGGTGCGTAGTTTTAACTAGATAATAAATACGTTGTCCTGTACAGAAAGTAAAATTCTATTTTTCAGTAGAGTCCTGAACAGAAAGTAAATTCTCATTTTTCAGGAGGGTCCTGAACAGAAAGTAAAATCATATTTTCCTGGAGGGATCTTAATAGAATGTAAAATCCCAATTTACATAAGGGTGCTGAACAAAAAGTAAAGTACCATTTTCAAGGAGAGTCCTGAACAGAAAGTAAATTCCCATTTTTTCAGGAGGGTCCTGAACAGAAAGTAAAATTATATTTTTCAGGAGGGTGCTGAACAGAAAGTAAATCATATTTTTTAGGAGGGTCCGTAACAGAAAGTAAAATCCCATTTTTCAGGAGAGTCTTGAACAAAAAGTAAAGTCTCATTTTTCAGGAAGGTCCTGAACAGAAATTAAAATCCTATTTTTCAGGAGGGTCCTGAACAGAAAGTAAAATCCCATTTTTTAAGAAGGTCCTGAATAGAAAGTAAAGTCCCATTTTTCAGGAGGGTCCTGAACAGTAATTCAATTCCTATTTTTCAGGAGGGTCCTGAACAGGAAGTCACATCCCATTTTTCAGGAGGGTCCTGAACAGAAAGTAAATTCACATTTTTCAGGAGAGTCCTGAACAGAAAGTAAAATCCCATTGTAAAATCCCATTTTTCAGGAGGGCCCTGAACAGAAAGTAAAATCTAATTTTTCAGATCTGATTTTTCAGGAGGGTCCTAAAAAAGAACAAAATCCCATTTTTCCAGAGAGTCCTGATGAGATAGTAAAGTCCCATTTTTTAAGAGGGTCCTCAATAGAAAGAAAAATCCCATTTTTTTGGAGGTGCCAGAACAGAAAGTAAAATCCCATTTTTTAGGATGGTCCTGAATAGAAAATAAAGTTCCATTTTTCAGAAGAGTCCTAAACAACAAGTATTGTCCAAATTTTCAAGAGGTTCCTGAACAGAAGTAAAATCCAAATTCTTAGGAGAGTCCTGAATAGAAAGTAAAATCCAATTTTTCAGGAGGGCCCTGAACTGAAAGTAAATTCCCATTTTTCAGGAAGGTCCTGAACAGAAAGTAAAATCCCATTTTTCAGGAGGGTCCTGAACAGAAAGTAAAATAGCATTTTTCAGGAGCGTCCTGAACAGAAAGTAAAATCCTATTTTGTAGAGGGTCCTGAACAGAATTAAAATCCCATTTTTCAGGAGGGTCTTGAAAAGAAAGTTAAATCCCATTTTTCAGGAGGGTCCTGAACAGAAAATAATATCCTATTTTTCAGGAGGGTCCTGAAGAGAAAGTAAAATCCCATTTTTTAGGAGGGTCCTGAACAGGAAGTAAAATCCCATTTTTCAGGATGGTCGTCCTGAATAGAAAGTATAGTCCAATTATTCAGGAGGGGCCTGGACAGAAAGTAAAGTCCCATTTTTTAGGAGAATCCTGAACAGAAAGTAAATTCCTATTTTTCAGAGGGTCATGAACAGAAAGTAAAATACCATTTTTCAGGAGGGTTCGGAACAGAAAGTAAAATCCCATTTTTCAGGAGGGTCCTGCATAGAAATTATAGTCCTATTTATCAAGAGAGTCCTAAACAGAAAGTAAAATCCCATTTTTCAGGAGGGTCCTGAAAAGAACGTAAAATCCTATTTTTCAAGAGGGTCCTGAACAGAAAGTAAAATCCTATTTTCAGGAGGGTCCTGAACAGAAAGTAAAGTCCCATTTTTCAGGAGGGTCCTGAACTGAAAGTAAAGTCCCATTTTTCAGGAGGGTCCTATCAGAAAGTAAAATCCCATTTTTCAGGAGGGTCCTGAACAGAAAGTAAAATTCCATTTTTCAGGAGGGTCCTGCACATCAATTAAAGTCTTATTTATCAGGAAGGTCCTGAACAGAAAGTAAAATCCCATTTTTCAGGAGGGTCCTGAACAAAACGTAAAATCCTATTTTTTAGGAGGGTCCTGAAAAAAAGTAAAATCCTATTATCAGGAGGGTCCTGAACAGAAAGTAAAGTCCCATTTTTTAGGAGGGTCCTGAACAGAATGCAAAGTCTCATTTTTCAAGAAGGTCCTGAATAGAAGTAAAATCCCATTTTTCAGGAGGGTCCTCAACAGAAAGTAAAATCTCATTTTTCAGGAGGGTCCTGAACAGAAAGTAAAATCCCATTTTGAAAGAGGATCCTGAACAGAAGTAAAATCCCATTTTTTAGGAGGGTCCTGAACAGAAGTAAAATCCCATTTTTTAGGAGGGTCCTGAACAAAAGTAAAATTTTATTTTTCAAGACGGTTCTGAACAGAAAGTAAAATCCCATTTTTCAGGAGTGTCCTGAACAAAATTAAAATCCTTTTTTTCAGGAGGGGCCTGAACAGAAAGTAAAATCCTATTTTTCAGGATGGTCCTAACTAGTAGTAAAATCTCATTTTTCAGGAGGGTCTTCACAAAAGTAAAACCCCATTTTTCTGGAGGGTCCTGAATGGAAAATAAAATTCCATTTTTCAAGAGAGACCTGAACAGAAAGTAAATTCTCATTTTTCAGGAGAGTCCTGAACAGAAAGTAAAATCCTATTTTTTAGGAGGTCCTGAACAAAAGTGAAGTCCCATTTTTTAGGAGGGTCCAAAACAGAAAGTCAAATCCTATTTTTCAGGAGGGTCCTGAACATATGGTAAAATATTATTTTTCAAGAGGGTCCTGAACAGAAAGTTAAATTCTATTTTTCAGTAGGGTCTTGAACAGAAAGTAAATTCTTATTTTTCAGGAGGGTCCTGAACAGAAAGTAAAATCATATTTTTCTGGAGGGTTCTGAACAGAAAGTAAAATCCTATTTTTTTGGTGGGTCCTAAACAAAAAGTAAAATCCCTTTTTTCAGAAGCGTCCTGAATAGAAAGTGAAATCCCATTTTTCAAGAGGGTCCTGAACAGAAGTAAAATCCCATTTTTCAGGAGGGTCCTGAAAAGACAGTAAAATCCTATTTTTCTGGATGGTCTTGAATAGAAAGTAAAGTCCTATTTTTTAAGAGGGTCCTGTACAGAAAGTAAAATTCCATTTTTCAGGCGGGTCCTGAACAGAAAGTAAAATCCCATTTTCAGAAGGGTCCTGAACAGAAGTAAAATCCCATTTTACAAGAGAGTCCTAAACAAAAGTAAAATCTCATTTTTCAAGATGGTCCTGAACAGAAAGTAAAATCCCATTTTTAAGGAAGGTCCTGAACAAAAGTAAAATCCAATTTTTCAGGAGAGGCTTGAGCAAAAATTAAAATCTTATTTTTCAGGCGGGTCCTGAACGAATGTAAAATCCTATTTTTCAGGAGGGTCCTGAACAGAAATAAAATCTCATTTTTCAGGAGGGTCCTGCACATAAGAAAAATCCCATTTTTCAGGAGGGTCCTGCACATAAGTAAAATCCCATTTTTCAGGAGGGTACAAAATAGAAAGTTAAATCCCAATTTTCAAGAGGGTCCTGAATAAAAGTAAAATCCCTTTTTTCAGAAGGGTCATAAACAGAAAGTAAAATCCCATTTTTCAGGAGTGTCCTGAACAGAAAGTAAAGTCCCATTTCTCAGGAAGGTCCTGTACAGAAAGTAAAATCTCATTTTTCAGGAGGGACCTTAACAGAATGTAAAATCCCAATTTACAGAAGGGTGCTGAACAGAAAGTAAAGTACCATTTTCAAGGAGAGTCCTGAACAGAAAGTAAATTCCCATTTTTTCAGGAGGGTCCTGAACAGAAAGTAAAATTATATTTTTCAGAAGGGTCCTGAACAGAAAGTAAAATCCTATTTTTTAGGAGGGTCCGTAACAGAAAGTAAAATCCTATTTTTTAGGAGAGTCCTGAACAGAAAGTAAAGTCCCATTTTTCAGGAAGGTCCGGAATAACAATTAAAATCCTATTTTTCAGGAGGGTCCTGAACAGAAAGTAAAATCCCATTTTTTAAGAAGGTCCTGAATAGAAAGTAAAGTCCCATTTTTCAGGAGGGTCCTGAACAGGAAGTAAAATTTGATTTTTCAGGAGGGTCCTGAACAGGAAGTCAAATCCCATTTTTCAGGAGGGTCCTGAACAGAAAGTAAATTCCCATTTTTCAGGAGGGTCCTGAACAGAAAGTAAAATCCCATTGTAAAATCCCATTTTTCAGGAGGGCCCTGAACAGAAAGTAAAATCTTATTTTTCAGATCTGATTTTTCAGGAGGGTCCTGAAAAAGAACAAAATCCCATTTTTCCAGAGAGTCCTGATGAGATAGTAAAGTCCCATTTTTTAAGAGGGTCCTCAATAGAAAGAAAAATCCTATTATTTTTGAGGTGCCTGAACAGAAAGTAAAATCCCATTTTTTAGGAAGGTCCTGAATAAAAAATAAAGTTCCATTTTTCAGGAGAGTCCTAAACAGCAAGTAATGTCCAAATTTTCAAGAGGTTCCTGAACAGAAGTAAAATCCAAATTCTTAGGAGAGTCCTAAATAGAAAGTAAAATCCTATTTTTCACGAGGGTCCTGAACTGAAAGTAAATTCCCATTTTTCAGGAGGGTCCTGAACAGAAAGTAAAATCCCATTTTTCAGGAGGGTCCTGAACAGAAAGTAAAATCCCATTTTTCAGGAGGATCCTGAATATAAAGTACAATCTTATTTTTCAGGAGGGTTCTGAACAGAAGTAAAAAATCCTTTTTTCGATAAGGTCCTGAACAAAAGTAAAATCCCATTTTTCAAGATGCGCCTGCACAGAAAGTAAAATCCCATATTTTAGGAGGTTCCTGAACAAAAGTAAAATCCTATTTTTTAAGAGGGTCCTGAACAGAAAGTAAAATCCTATTTTTCAGGAGGGTCTTGAACAAAAGCAAAATCCTAATTTTCAGGAGGGTCCTGAACAGACAGTAAAGTCCCATTTTTCAGGAGGGTCCTGAATAGAAAGAAAAATCCCATTTTTCAGGAGGGTCCTGAACAGACAGTAAAGTCCCATTTTTTAGGAGGATCCTGAATAAAAAGAAAAATCCTATTTTTCAGGAGGGTTCTGAACAGACATTAAAGTCCCATTTTTCACGAGGGTCCTGAATAGAAAGAAAAATCCCATTTTTTAGGAGGGTCCAAAACAGAAAGTAAAATCCAATTTTTTAGCTAGGTCCTGACAGAAAGTAAAATCCCATTTTCAGATGGGTCCTGAACAGAAAGTAAAATCCCATTTTTTAGGAGGGTCCTGAACATAATTAAAATCCCATTGTTCAGGAGGGTCCTGAACAGACATTAAAGTCCCATTTTTCGGAGGGTCCTAAATAGAAAGAAAAATCCAATTTCTCAGGAGGGTCCTGAACAGAAAGTAAAATCCTATTTTTTTGGAAGGTTCTGAACAGTAAGTAAAATCACATTTTTCTGGAGGGTCCTGAACAGTAAGTGAAGTCCCATTTTTCAGGAGGGTCCTGAACAGAAAGTAAAATCCTATTTTTTTTGAGGGTCCTGAACAGGAAGTAAAATCTAATTTTTCAGGAGGGTCCTAAACAGAATGTAAAATCCCATTTTTAAGGAGGGTCCTTAACAGAAAGTAAAATCCCATTTTTCAGGAGGGTCCTGAACAGGAAGTAAAATCTGATTTTTTAGGAGGGTCCGGATTAGAAGTAAAATCCCATTTTGTAAGAGGGTTCTGAACAGACAGTAAAGTCCTATTTTTCAGGAGGGTCCTGAACAGTTAGTAAAGTCCCATTTTTCAGGAGGGTCCTGAACAAGAAGTAAAATCTGATTTTTCAGGAGGGTCCTGAATAGGAAGTAAAATCCGATTTTTTAGGAGGGTCTTGAACAGAAAGTAAAATCCCATTTTTCAGGAGGGTCCATAACAGAAAGTAAATTCCCATTTTTCAGGAGGGTCCTACACAGAAAGAAAAATCTTATTTTTCAGGAAGGTCCTGAACAGAAAGTAAAATCCCATTTTTCAGAAGGGACCTGTATAGAAAGTAAAATCCCATTTTTCAGGAGGGTACTGAACAGAGAGTAAAATATTATTTTTCAGGAGGGTCCTGAACAGAAGTAAAATCCCATTTGTCAGGAGGGTCCCTAAGAAAAGTAAAATCCTATTTTTCAACATGGTCCTGAACTGAAAGTAAAATCCTACTTTTTAGGAGGTTTCTTTTCAAAAGTAAAATCCCATTTTTCAGGAGAGGCCTGAACAAAAATTAAAATCCTATTTTTCAGGAGGGTCCTGAACAAAAGTAAAATCCTATTTTTCAAGAGGGTCCTGAACAGATGTAAAATCCCATTTTTTAAGAGGGTCTTAAAAAGAAAGTAAAATCCCATTTTTTTGGAGGGTCCTGAACAAAAGTAAAATTCTTTTTATCAGGAGGGTCCTGAATAGAAAGTAAAATTCCATTTTTCAGGAAGGTCCTGAATAGAAAGAAAAATCCCATTTTTTAGGAGGGTCCT
Organism: Capsicum pubescens; assembly: GCA_030864215.1. NCBI lineage: Eukaryota > Viridiplantae > Streptophyta > Magnoliopsida > Solanales > Solanaceae > Capsicum > Capsicum pubescens. Next base: position 281,902,447 of record CM061542.1, read on the forward strand.
GAACAGAAAGTAAAATCCCATTTATTAGGAATGTCCTGAAAAAAAAGTAAAGTTCCATTTTTCAGAAGGGTCCTAAACAGTAAGTAATGTCCCATTTTTCAGGGGGGTCCTTAACAGGAAGTAATATACGAATTTTTAGGAGGGTCCTGAATAAGAAAGTAAAATCCCATTTTTCAAGAGGGTCCTGAACTGAAAGTAAATTCCCATTTTTCAGGAGGTTCCTGAATAGAAAGTAAAATCTCATTTTTTAGGAGGGGCCTGTATAGAAAGTAAAATCCTTTTTTTCAGGAAGCTCCTGAATAGAAAGTAAAATCTTATTTTTTAAGAGGGTCCTGAACAGAAGTAAAATCCCATTTTTTAGGAGGGTCCTGAACAAAAGTAAAATCTCACTTTTCAAGATGGTTCTCAACAGAAAGTAAAATCCTATTTTTCAGGAGCGTATTAAACAGAAGTAAAATCTTATTTTTCAAGAGGGTCCTGCATAAAAGTAACATCCTATTTTTAAGGAGGGTCCTAAATAGAAAATAAAATCCCATTTTTCAGGAGAGTCCTGAACAAAATTAAAATCCTATTTTTCAGGAGGGTCCTGAACAGAAAATAAAATCCCATTTTTTAAAATGGTCCTGAATAGAAAGTAAAGTCCCATTTTTCAGGAAGGTCCTGAACAGTAATTCAATTCCTATTTTTCAGAAGGGTCCTGAACTTGAAGTAAAATTTGATTTTACTGGAGGGTCCTGAACAGGAAGTAAAATCCCATTTTTTAGGAGGGTCCTGAACAAAAGTAAAATCCCATTTTTCAAGATGCGCCTGCACAGAAAGTAAAATCCCATATTTTAGGAGGTTCCTGAACAAAAGTAAAATCCTATTTTTTAAGAGGGTCCTGAACAGAAAGTAAAATCCTATTTTTCAGGAGGGTCTTGAACAAAAGCAAAATCCTAATTTTCAGGATGGTCCTGAACAGACAGTAAAGTCCCATTTTTCAGGAGGGTCCTGAATAGAAAGAAAAATCCCATTTTTCAGGAGGGTCCTGAACAGACAGTAAAGTCCCATTTTTTAGGAGGATCCTGAATAAAAAGAAAAATCCTATTTTTCAGGAGGGTTCTGAACAGACATTAAAGTCCCATTTTTCACGAGGGTCCTGAATAGAAAGAAAAATCCCATTTTTTAGGAAGGTCCTAAACAGAAAGTAAAATCCAATTTTTTAGCAACGTCCTGACAGAAAGTAAAGTCCCATTTTCAGGTGGGTCCTGAACAGAAAGTAAAATCCCATTTTTTAGGAGGGTCCTGAACATAATTAAAATCCCATTGTTCAGGAGGGTCCTGAACAGACAGTAAAGTCCCATTTTTCGGAGGGTCCTGAATAGAAAGAAAAATCCAATTTCTCAGGAGGGTCCTGAACAGAAAGTAAAATCCTAATTTTTTGGAAGGTTATGAACAGAAAGTAAAATCCCATTTTTCTGGAGGGTCCTGAACAATAAGTGAAGTCCCATTTTTCAGGAGGGTCCTAAACAGAAAGTAAAATCCTATTTTTCTTGAGGGTCCTAAACAGGAAGTAAAATCTAATTTTTCAGGAGGGTCCTAAATAGAATGTAAAATCCCATTTTTAAGGAGGGTCCTGAACAAAAAGTAAAATCCCATTTTTCAAGAGGGTCCTAAACAGGAAGTAAAATATGATTTTTTAGGAGGGTCCTGAACACAAGTAAAATCCCATTTTTAAGAGGGTTCTGAACAGACAGTAAAGTCCTATTTTTCAGGAGGGTCCTGAACAGTAAGTAAAGTCCCATTTTTCAGGAGGGTCCAGAACAGGAAGTAAAATCTGATTTTTCAGGAGGGTCCTGAACAGGAAGTAAAATCCAATTTTTCAGGAGGGTCCTGAACAGGAAGTAAAATCCGATTTTTTAGGAGAGTCTTGAACAGAAAGTAAAATCCCATTTTTCAGGAGGGTTTAGAACAAAAAGTAAATTCCCATTTTTCAAGAGGGTCCTAAACAGAAAGAAAAATATTATTTTTCAGGAAGGTCCTAAACAGAAACTAAAATCCCATTTTTCAGAAGGTTCCTGTATAGAAAGTAAAATCCCATTTGTAAGGAGGGTCCTGAAGAAAAGTAAAATCCTATTTTTAAACATGGTCCTGAACTGAAAGTAAAATCCCATTTTTAGGAGGTTCCTTTTCAAAAGTAAAATCCCATTTTTCAGGAGAGGCCTGAACAGAAATTAAAATCCTATTTTTCAGGAGGGTCCTGAACAAAAGTAAAGTCCTATTTTTCAGGAGGGTCATGAACAGAAAGTAAAATCCCAATTTTCAGGAGGGTCCTGAACAAAGGTAAAATCCTATTTTTCAGTAGGGTCCTGAATAGAAAGTAAAGTCCCATTTTTCAGGAATGTCCTGAACAGTAATTCAATTCCTATTTTTCAGAAGGGTCCTGAACTGGAAGTAAAATTTGATTTTTCTGGAGGGTCCTGAACAGGAAGTAAAATCACATTTTTCAGGAGGGTCCTGAACAAAAAGTAAAATCCCATTTTCAGGAGGGCCCTGAACAGAAAGTAAAATTTGATTTTTTAGGAGGGTCCTGAAAAAGAACAAAATCCCATTTTTCAAGAGTGTCCTGAAGAGATAGTAAAGTCCCATTTTCCAAGAGGGTCCTCATTAGAAAGAAAAATCCCATTTTTTAGGAGGTGCCTGAACAGAAAGTAAAATCCCATTTTTTAGGACGGACCTGAACAGAAAGTAAAGTTCCATTTATCAGGAAGGTCCTGAACAGAAGTAAAATCCAAATTTTTAGGAGGGTCCTGAATAGAAAGTAAAATCCTATTTTTCAGGAGGGTCCTGAACTGAAAGTAATTTCTCATTTTACAGGAGGGTCCTGAACAGAAAGTAAAGTCCCATTTTTCAGGAGGATCCTGAATAGAAAGTAAAATCTTATTTTTCAGGAGGGTTCTGAACAGAAGTAAAAAATACTTTTTTCGATAGGGTCCTGAACAAAAGTAAAATCCCATTTTTCAAGATGCTCCTGAACAGAAAGTAAAACCCCATATTTTAGGAGATTCCTGAACAAAAGTAAAATCCTATTTTTTAAGAGGGTTCTGAACAAAAAGTAAAATCCAATTTTTCAGGAGGGTCCTGAACAAAAGCAAAATCCTAATTTTCAGGAGGGTCCTGAACAGACAGTAAAGTCCCATTTTTCAGGAGGGTCCTGAATAGAAAAAAAAATCCCATTTTTCAGGAGGGTCCTGAACAGATAGTAAAGTCCTATTTTTCAGGAGGATCCTGAATAAAAAGAAAAATCCTATTTTTCAGAAGGGTTCTGAACAGACATTAAAGTCCCATTTTTCACGAGGGTCCTGAATAGAAAGAAAAATCCCATTTTTTAGGAGGGTCCTAAATAGAAAGTAAAATCCATTTTTTTAGCAACGTCCTGACAAAAAGTAAAGTCCCATTTTCAGGTGGGTCCTGAACAGAAAGTAAAATCCCATTTTTTAGGAGGGTCCTGATCATAATTAAAATCCCATTGTTCAGGAGGGTCCCAAACAGACAGTAAAGTCCCATTTTTCGGAGGGTCCTGAATAGAAAGAAAAATCCAATTTCTCAGGAGGGTCCTAAACAGAAAGTAAAACCCTAATTTTTAGGAAGGTTATGAACAGAAAGTAAAATCCCATTTTTCTGGAGGGTCCTGAACAATATGTGAAGTCCCATTTTTCAGGAGGGTCCTAAACAGAAAGTAAAATCCTATTTTTCTTGAGGGTCCTAAACAGGAAGTAAAATCTAATTTTTCAGGAGGGTCCTAAATAGAATGTAAAATCCCATTTTTAAGGAGGGTCCTGAACAGAAAGTAAAATCCCATTTTTCAAGAGGGTCCTAAACAGGAAGTAAAATCTGATTTTTTAGGAGGGTCCTGAACACAAGTAAAATCCCATTTTTAAGAGGGTTCTGAACAGACAGTAAAGTCCTATTTTTCAGGAGGTTCCTGAACAGTAAGTAAAGTCCCATTTTTCAAGAGGGTCCTGAACAGGAAGTAAAATCTAATTTTTCAGGAGGGTCCAGAACAGGAAGTAAAATCTGATTTTTTAGGAGGGTCTTGAACAGAAAGTAAAATCCCATTTTTCAGGAGGGTCTAGAACAAAAAGTAAATTCCCATTTTTCAGGAGGGTCCTAAACAGAAAGAAAAATATTATTTTTCAGGAAGGTCCTAAACAAAAAGTAAAATCCCATTTTTCAGAAGGTTCCTGTATAGAAAGTAAAATCCCATTTGTAAGGAGGGTCCTGAAGAAAAGTAAAATCCTATTTTTAAACATGGTCCTGAACTGAAAGTAAAATCCCATTTTTTAGGAGGTTCCTTTTCAAAAGTAAAATCCCATTTTTCAGGAGAGGCCTGAACAGAAATTAAAATCCTATTTTTCAGGAGGGTCCTGAACAAAAGTAAAGTCCTATTTTTCAGGAGGGTCATGAACAGAAAGTAAAATCCCAATTTTCAGGAGGGTCCTGAACAAAGGTAAAATCCTATTTTTCAGTAGGGTCCTGAATAGAAAGTAAAGTCCCATTTTTCAGGAAGGTCCTGAACAGTAATTCAATTCCTATTTTTCAGAAGGGTCCTGAACTGGAAGTAAAATTTGATTTTTCTGGAGGGTCCTGAACAGGAAGTAAAATCACATTTTTCAGGAGGGTCCTGAACAAAAAGTAAAATCCCATTGTAAAATCCCATTTTTCAGGAGGGCCCTGAACAGAAAGTAAAATCTGATTTTTCAGGAGGGTCCTGAAAAAGAACAAAATCCCATTTTTCAAGAGTGTCCTTAAGAGATAGTAAAGTCCCATTTTCCAAGAGGGTCCTCATTAGAAAGAAAAATCCCATTTTTTAGGAGGTGCCTGAACAGAAAGTAAAATCCCATTTTTTAGGACGGTCCTGAACAGAAAGTAAAGTTCCATTTTTCAGGAAGGTCCTGAACAGAAGTAAAATCCAAATTTTTAGGAGGGTCCTGAATAGAAAGTAAAATCCTATTTTTCAGGAGGGTCCTGAACTGAAAGTAATTTCTCATTTTACAGGAGGGTCCTGAACAGAAAGTAAAGTCCCGTTTTTCAGGAGGATCCTGAATAGAAAGTACAATCTTATTTTTCAGGAGGGTTCTGAACAGAAGTAAAAAATACTTTTTTCGATAGGGTCCTGAACAAAAGTAAAATCCCATTTTTTAAGATGCTCCTGAACAGAAAGTAAAACCCCATATTTTAGGAGATTCCTGAACAAAAGTAAAATTCTATTTTTTAAGAGGGTTCTGAACAGAAAGTAAAATCCGATTTTTCAGGAGGGTCCTGAACAAAAGCAAAATCCTAATTTTCAGGAGGGTCCTGAACAGACAGTAAAGTCCCATTTTTCAGGAGGGTCCTGAATAGAAAAAAAAATCCCATTTTTCAGGAGGGTCCTGAACAGATAGTAAAGTCCTATTTTTCAGGAGGATCCTGAATAAAAAGAAAAATCCTATTTTTCAGGAGGGTTCTGAACAGACATTAAAGTCCCATTTTTCAGGAGGGTCCTGAATAGAAAGAAAAATCCCATTTTTTAGGAGGGTCCTAAACAGAAAGTAAAATCCAATTTTTTAGCAACGTCCTGACAGAAAGTAAAGTCCTATTTTCTGGTGGGTCCTGAACAGAAAGTAAAATCACATTTTTTAGGAGGGTCCTGAACATAATTAAAATCCCATTGTTCAGGAGGTTCCTGAACAGACAGTAAAGTCCCATTTTTCGGAGGGTCCTGAATAGAAAGAAAAATCCAATTTCTCAGGAGGGTCCTGAACAGAAAGTAAAATCCTAATTTTTAGGAAGGTTATGAACAGAAAGTAAAATCCCATTTTTCTGGAGGGTCCTGAACAATAAGTGAAGTCCCATTTTTCAGGAGGGTCCTAAACAGAAAGTAAAATCCTATTTTTCTTGAGGGTCCTAAACAGGAAGTAAAATCTAATTTTTCAGGAGGGTCCTAAATAGAATGTAAAATCCCATTTTTTAGGAGGGTCCTGAACAGAAAGTAAAATCCCATTTTTCAAGAGGGTCCTAAACAGGAAGTAAAATCTGATTTTTTAGGAGGGTCCTGAACACAAGTAAAATCCCATTTTTAAGAGGGTTCTGAACAGACAGTAAAGTCCTATTTTTCAGGAGGGTCCTGAACAGTAAGTAAAGTCCCATTTTTCTGGAGGGTCCTGAACAGGAAGTAAAATCTGATTTTTCAGGAGGGTTCTGAACAGGAAGTAAAATCCGATTTTTTAGGAGGGTCTTGAACAGAAAGTAAAATCCCATTTTTCAGGAGGGTCTAGAACAAAAAGTAAATTCCCATTTTTCAGGAGGGTCCTAAACAGAAAGAAAAATATTATTTTTCAGGAAGGTCCTAAACAGAAAGTAAAATCCCATTTTTCAGAAGGTTCCTGTATAGAAAGTAAAATCCCATTTGTAAGGAGGGTCCTGAAGAAAAGTAAAATCCTATTTTTAAACATGGTCCTGAACTGAAAGTAAAATCCCATTTTTTAGGAGGTTTCTTTTCAAAAGTAAAATCCCATTTTTCAAGAGAGGCCTGAACAGAAATTAAAATCCTATTTTTCAGGAGGGTCCTGAACAAAAGTAAAGTCCTATTTTTCAGGAGGGTCCTGAACAGATGTAAAATCCCATTTTTCAAGAGGGTCTTAAAAAGAAAGTAAAATCCCATTTTTTTTAGGGGCCTGAACAAAAGTAAAATTCTTTTTATCAGGAGGTTCCTGAATAGAAAGTAAAATTCCATTTTTCAGGAAGGTCCTGAATAGAAAGAAAAATCCCATTTTTTAGGAGGGTCCTGAACAGAAAGTAAAATCCCATTTTTTTAGGAATGTCCTGAAAAAAAAGTAAAGTTCCATTTTTCAGGAGGGTCCTGAGTAGTAAGTAATGTCCCATTTTTCAGGGGGGTCCTGAACAGAAAGTAATATTCGAATTTTTAGGAGGGTCCTGAATAAGAAAGTAAAATCCCATTTTTCAGGAGGGTCCTGAACTGAAAGTAAATTCCCATTTTTCCGGAGGTTCCTGAATAGAAAGTAAAATCCCATTTTTCAGGAGGGGCCTGTATAGAAAGTAAAATCCTATTTTTCAGGAAGCTCCTGAATAGAAAGTAAAATCTTATTTTTTAAAAGGGTCCTGAACAGAAGTAAAATCCCATTTTTCAGGAGGGTCCTGAACAAAAGTAAAATCTCACTTTTCAAGATGGTTCTCAATAGAAAGTAAAATCCTATTTTTCAGGAGCGTATTAAACAGAAGTAAAATCTTATTTTTCAAGAGGGTCCTGCACAAAATTAACATCCCATTTTTCAGGAGGGTCCTGAATAGAAAATAAAATCCCATTATTCAGGAGGGTCCTGAACAAAATTAAAATCCTATTTTTCAGGAGGGTCCTGAACAGAAAGTAAAATCCCATTTTTTAAAATGGTCCTGAATAGAAAGTAAAGTCCCATTTTTCAGGAAGGTCCTGAACTGTAATTCAATTCCTATTTTTCAGAAGGGTCCTGAACTGGAAGTAAAATTTGATTTTTCTAGAGGGTCCTGAACAGGAAGTAAAATCCCATTTTTCAGGAGGGTCCTGAACCGAAAGTAAATTCCCATTGTAAAATCCCATTTTTCAGGAGGGCCCTGAACAGAAAGCAAAATCTGATTTTTCAAGAGGGTCCTGAAAAAGAACAAAATCCCATTTTTCAAGAGGGTCCTGAAGAGATAGTAAAGTCCCATTTTCCAAGAGGGTCCTCATTAGAAAGAAAAATCCCATTTTTTAGGAGGTCCCTGAACAGAAAGTAAAATCCCATTTTTTAGGAAGGTCCTGAACAGAAAGTAAAGTTCCATTTTTCAGGAGAGTCCTAAAAACCAAGTAATGTCCTATTTTTCAAGAGGGTCCTGAACATATGTAAAATCCAAATTTTTTGGAGGGTCCTGAATAGAAAGTAAAATCCTATTTTTCAGGAGGGTCCTGAACTGAAAGTAATTTCTCATTTTTCAGGAGGGTCCTGAACAGAAAGTAAAATCCTATTTTTCAGGAGGATCCATAATAGAAAGTACAATCTTATTTTTCAGGAGGGTCCTGAACAGAAATAAAAAATCTATTTTTCGTTAGGGTCCTGAACAAAAGTAAAATCCCATTTTTCATGATGCTCCTGAACAGAAAGTAAAATCCCATTTTTAGGAGGTTCCTGAAAAAAAGTAAAATCCTATTTTTTAAGAGGGTCCTGAACAGAAAGTAAAATCCTATATTTCAGGAGGGTTCTGAACAAAAGTAAAATCCTAATTTTCAGGAGGGTCCTGAGTAGAAAGAAAAATCCCATTTTTCAGGAAGGTCCTGAACAGACAGTAAAGTCCCATTTTTCAAGAGGGTCCAGAATAAAAAGAAAAATCCTATCTTTCAGGAGGGTTCTGAACAGACATTAAAGTCCCATTTTCAGGAGGGTCCTAAATAGAAAGAAAAATCTCATTTTTCAAGAGAGTCCTAAACAGAAAGTTAAATCCAATTTTTAAGCAATGTCCTGACAGAAAGTGAAGTCCTATTTTCAGGTGGGTCCTGAAAAGAAAGTAAAATCCCATTTTTCAGGAGGATCCTGAACAGAATTAAAATCCCATTGTTCAGGAGGGTTCTGAACAGACAGTAAAGTCCCATTTTTCGGAGGGTCCTGAATAGAAAGAAAAATCCAATTTCTCAGAAGGGTCCTGAACAGAAAGTAAAATCCCATTTTTTAGGAAGGTTCTGAACAGAAAGAAAAATCCCATTTTTCTGGAGGGTCCTGAACAATAAGTAATGTCCTATTTTTCAGAAGGGTCCTGAACAGGAAGTAAAATTTAATTTTTCAGGAGGGTCCTAAACAGAAAGTAAAATCCCATTTTTAAGTACGGTCCTGAACAGAAAGTAAAATGCCATTTTTCAGGAGGGTCCTGAATAGGAAGTCAAATCTGATTTTTTAGGAGGGTCCTGAACAGAAATAAAATGCCATTTTTCAAGAGGGTTCTGAACAGATAGTAAAGTCCTATTTTTCAAGAGGGTCCTGAACAGAAAGAAAAATGCCATTCTTTAGGAAGGTCCTGACAGAAAGTAAAGTCCAATTTTTCAGGAGGGTCCTGAACAGTGAGTAAAGTCCCATTTTTCAGGAGGGTCCTGAACAGGAAGTAAAATCTGATTTTTCAGGAGGGTCCTGAACAGGAACTAAAATCCGATTTTTTAGGAGGGTCATGAACAGAAAGTAAAATCCCATTTTTCAGGAGGGTCCAGAACATAAAGTAAATTCCCATTTTTCATGACGGTCATAAACAGAAAGAAAAATCTTATTTTTCAGGAGGGTCTTGAACAGAAAGTAAAATCCCATTTTTCAGAAGGGTCCTGTATAGAAAGTAAAATCCCATTTTTCAGGAGGGTCCTGAACAGAGAGTAAAATATTATTTTTCAGGAGGGTCCTGAACAGAAGTATAATCCTATTTTTCTGGAGGGTCCTGAAGAAAAGTAAAATCCTATTTTTCAAGATGGTCCTGAACTGAAAGTAAAATCTCATTTTTTAGGAGGTTCCTTTTCAAAAGTAAAATCCCACTTTTATGGAGTGGCCTGAACAGAAATTAAAATCCTATTTTTCAGGAGGGTCCTGAACAAAAGTAAAATTCTATTTTTCAGGAGGGTCCTGAACAGATGTAAAATCCCATTTTTTAAGAGGTTCTTAAAAAGAAAGTAAAATCCCATTTTTCAGGAGGGTCCTAAACAAAAGTAATATTCTTTTTATCAGGAGGGTCCTGAATAGAAAGTAAAATTCCATTTTTCAGGAGCGTCCTGAACAGAAAGTAAAGTCCCATTTTTTAGGAGGGTCCTGAACAAAAAGTAAAATCCCATTTTTCAGGAGGGTCCTGAACAGAAAGTAAAGTCCCATTTTTCAGGAGGGTTCTGAACAGAAAGTAAAATCCCATTTTTCAGGAGTGTCCGGTACAAAAAGTAAAATCTCATTTTTCAGGAGGGTCCTGAATAGAAAGTAAAATCCCATTATTCAGGAGGGTCTTGAATAAAAGTAAAATCTCATTTTTTAGGAGCGTCCTGAATATAAAGTAAAATCCCATTTTTCAGGAGGGTCCTGAACAGAAAGTAAAGTTCCATTTTTCAGGAGGGTCCTGAACAGGAGTAAAATCCTATTTTTCAGGAGTGTCATGAACAGGAAGTAAATTCCCATTTTTCAGAAGGGTCCGGAACATAAAGTAAAATCCCATTGTAAAATCCCCCTTTTCAGGAGGGCCCTGAACAGAAAGTAAAATCCAATTTTTCAGGAGGGTCCTGAACAAGAAAAAATTCCTATTTCAGGAGGGTCCTGAAGAGAAGTAAAATCCCATTTTTCAGGGGGGTCCTAAACAAAAGTAAAATCCAATTTTTCAGAATGGTCCTGAACAGAAAGTAAAATTCCATTATTTAGGAGGTTCCTGAACAAAAGTAAAATCCTATTTTCTAGGAGGGGCCTGAACAGAAAGTAAAATCCTATTTTTCAGGAGCATCCTGAACAAAAGTAAGATCATATTTTTCAGGAGGGTCCTGAACAACAGTAAAATCCCATTTTTCTGGAGGGTCCTGAACAGAAGTAAAATCCTATTTTTCAAGAGGGTCCTGATAGGAAAGTAAAATTCCACTTTTCAGAAAGGTCCTGAACAAAAGAAAAATTCTTTTTATTAGGACGGTCCTAGACAGAAAGTAAAATTCCATTTTTCAGGAGGGTCCTGAACAGAAAGTAAATTCCCATTTCTCAGGAGGGTCCAGAACAGAAAGTAAAAACCCATTTTTCAGGAGGGTCCTGAACAGAATGTTAAAACCCATTTTACAAGAGAGTCCTGTAGAGAAAGTTAAATCCCATTGTTCAGTAGGATCCTGAACAAAGGTAAAATCCTATTTTTTAGGAGGGACCTGAATAGAAAGTAAAATCCTATTTTTCAGGAGGGTCCTGAACAAAAGTAAAATCCTATTTTTTAGGAGGGTCGTGAACAACAGTGAAATCACATTTTTCAGGAGGATTCTGAATAGAATTAATATCCCATTGTTCAAGATGGTCCTGAATAGAAAGTAAAATCCCATTTTTTGGGAGGTTCCTTAACAAAAGTAAAATCCTATTTTTTAGGAGAGTCCTGAACAAAAGTAAAATCCTATTTTTCAGGAGGGTCCTGAACAGAAAGTAAAATCACATTTTTCAGGAGGGTCCTGAACATAAAGTAAAATCGTATTTTTTAGGAGTGTCCTGAACAGACAGTAAAGTCCCATTTTTCGGAGGGTCCTGAATAGAGAGAAAAATCCTATTTTTCAGGAGGGTCCTGAACAGAAAAAAAAATCCCATTTTTTAGAAAGGCCCTGAACAGAAAGTAATATCCCATTTTTCAGGAGGGTCCTGAACAATAAGTAAAGTCCCATTTTTCAGGAGGGTCCTGAACAGGAAGTAAAATCCGATTATTCAGGAGGGTCCTGAATATGAAGTAAAATCCTATTTTTCAAGAGGGTCCTGAATAGGAACAAAATCTAATTTTTCAGGAGGGTCCTGAAGAGACAGTAATGTCCCATTTTTCTAGAGGGTCCTGTATAGAAAGAAAAATTCAATTTTTAGGAGGGTCCTGAACAAAAAGTAAAATCCCATTTTTTAGGAAGGTTCTGAATAGAAAGTAAAGTTCCATTTTTCAGAATGGTCCTCAACAGTAAGTAATGTCCCATTTTTAATGAGGGTCCTGAAGAAGAAGTAAAATCCAAATTTTTAGGAGGGTCCTGAACAGAAAGTAAAATCCCATTTTTCAGGAGGGTCCTGAACAGAAAATGAAATCCCATTTTTCAGGAGTGTCCTGAACAGAAAGTAAAATCCCATTTTTCAGAAGGGTCCTGTATAGAAAGTAAAATCCTATTTTTCAGGAGGATCCTGAATAGAAAGTAAAATCCTATTTTTCAGGAGGGTCCTGAATAGAAGTAATATCCCATTTTTAAGGAGGGTTACTGAACAAAAGTAAAAACCTATTTTTCAGGATAGTCCTGAACAGAAAGTAAAATCCCATTCTTTAGGAGGTTCCTGAACAAAAGTAAAATCCTATTTTTTAGGAGCGGCCTGAATAGAAACTAAAATCCTATTTTTCAGGAGGGTCCTGAACAATAGAAAAATCCCATTACTCTGGAGGGTCCTGAAAAAAAGTAAAATCCCATTTTTCAAGAGGGTCCTGAAAAAAAGTATAATCCTATTTTTCAGAAGGGTCCTGAACAAAAGTAAAATTCCTTTTATCATGAGGGTCCTGAGCAAAAAGTAAAATTCCATTTTTCAGGATGGTCCTGAGAAGAAAGTAAATTCCCATTTTTAAGGAGTGTCCATAACAGAAAGCAAAATCCTATTTTTCAGGAGGGTCCTGAACAGAAAGTAAAATCCCATTTTTCAAATGGGTCCTGTATCGAAAGTAAAATCCCATTGTTCAGGAGGATCCTGAATAGAATGTAAATCTTATTTTTCAGGAGGGTCCTGAACAGAAGTAAAAGCCCATTTTTGATGAGGGACTGAACTAAAGTATATTACTATTTTTCAAGATTGTCCTGAACAGAAAGTAAAATCCCATTTTAGGAGGTTCCTGAATAAAAGTAAAATCCTATTTTTTAGGAGGGGCCTGAAAAGAAAGTAAAATCCTATTTTTCAGGAGGGTCCTGAACAAAAGTAAAATTCTATTTTTAGGGAAAGTCCTGAATAGCAGTAAAATCCCATTTTTCAGGAGGGTTCTGAACAAAAGTAAAATCCCATTTTTCAAGATGGTTCTGAACAGAAAGTAAAATCCCTTTTTTTGGGAGGTTCCTGAACAAAAGTAAAATCCCATTTTTCAGGAGAGTCCTAAACAAAAGTAAAATCCTATTATCCAGGAGGGTCCTTAACAGAAAGTAAAATCCCATTTTTCAGGAGTGTCCTGAACAGAAAGTAAAATCGCAGTTTTTAGGAGTGTCCTGAATAGAAATTAAAATCCATTTTTTGGAGGGTCCTGTATAGCAAGAAAAATCCCATTTTTCAGGAGGGTCCTGAAAAGAAAGTAAAATCCCATTTTTTAGAAATATCCTGAACAGAAATTAAAATCCCATTTTTCAGGAGGGTACTGAACAGTAAGTAAAGTCCCATTTTTAAGGAGGGTCCTGAACAGGAAGTAAAATCTGATTTTTCAGGAGAGTCCTGAACAGGAAGTAAAATCCCATTTTTCAAGAGGGTCCTGACCAGAAAGTAAATTTCCATTATTCAGGAGTGTCCTGAACAGAATGTAAAATCCTATTTTTTAGCAGGGTCCTGAACAAAAAGTAAAATCCCATTTTTCAGGAGAGTCCGGAATTGGAAGTAAAATCTAATTTTTTTACAAAAGTCCTAAACAGGAAGTAAAATCCCATTTTTTAGGAGGGTTCTAAACAGACAGTAAAGTCCCATTTTTCAAGAGGGTCCTGAATAGAAAGAAAAATTCTATTTTTCAGAAGGATTCTTAACAGAAAGTAAAATCCAATTTTTTAGCAAGGTCCTGACAGAAAGTAATGATTCATTTTTCAGGAGGGTTCTGAACTGAAAGTAAAATCCCTTTTTTCAAAAGGGTCCTGAACAAAATTAAAATTCCATTTTTCAGGAGGTTCCTGAACAGACAGTAAAGTCCTATTTTTCGAAGGGTCCAGAATAGAAAGAAAAATCCTATTTTTCAGGAGGGTCCTGAACTGAAAGTAAATTCCAATTTTTTAGGAGAGTCCTAAACAGAAAGTAAAATCCCATTTTTCAGGAGGGTCCTGAACTGAAAGTAAAATCCCATTTTTCAGGAGGGTTCTTTATAGAAAGTAAAATCCCATTTTTCAGGAGAATTCTGAATAGAAAGTAAAATCTTATTTTTCAGGAGGGTCCTTAACAGAAGTAAAATCCCATTTTTCGTTAGGGTCCTGAACAAAAGTAAAGTCCCATTTTTCAAGATGGTCCTGAACAGAAAGTAAAATCCCATTTTTTAGAAGGTTCTTGAACAAAAGTAAAATACTTTTTTTAGGAGGGGCTTGAATAGAAAGTAAAATCCTATTTTTCAGGAGGGTCCTGAACAAAAGTAAAATCCTATTTTTCAGGAGGGTCCTGAAAAACAGTAGAAGCCCATTTTTCAGGAGGGTCCTGAACAACAGTAAAATCCCATTTTTCAAGATGGTCCTGAGCAGTAAGTAAAATCCCATCTTTTAGGAGGTTCCTGAACAAAAGTAAAATCCCATTTTTAAGGAGGGCCCTGAACAAAAGTAAAATCCCATTTTTCAAGATGGTTCTGAACAAAAAGTTAAATCCCATTTTTTGGGAGGTTCCTGAACAAAAGTAAAATCCTATTATTCAAGAGGGTCCTTAACAGAAAGTTAAATCCCATTTTTAAGGAGTGTCCTGAACAGAAAGTAAAATCGCATTTTTTAGGAGTGTCCTGAACTGAAATTAAAATCCATTTTTCGGAGGGTCCTGTATAGAAAGAAAAAATGCCATTTTTCAGGAGGGTCCTGAACAGAAAGTAAAATCCCATTTTTAGAAATATCCTGAACAGAAATTAAAATCCCATTTTTCAGGAGGGTACTGAACAGTAAGTAAATTCCCATTTTTAAGTAGGGTCCTGAACAGGAAGTAAATTCTGATTTTTCAGGAGAGTCTTGAACAGGAAGTAAAATCCCATTTTTCATGAGGGTCTTAAACAGAAAGTAAAATCCCATTTTTTAGTAGGGTCCTGAACAAAAAGTAAAATCCCATTTTTCAGGAGAGTCCTGAACTGGAAGTAAAATCTGATTTTTTTTAGAAGAGTCCTAAACAAGAAGTAAAATCCCATTTTTTAGGAGGGTTCAAAACAGACAGTAAAGTCACATTTTTCAAGAGAGTCCTGAATAGAAAGAAAAATCCTATTTTTCAGAAGGGTTCTGAACAGAAAGTAAAATCCAATTTTTTAGCAAGGTCCTGACAGAAAGTAATGTCCCATTTTTCAGGAGGGTTCTGAACTGAAATAAAAATCCCTTTTTTCAAGAGGGTCCTGAACAGAATTAAAATTCCATTTTTCATGAGGTTCCTGAACAGACAGTAAAGTCCCATTTTTCGAAGGGTCCAGAATAGAAAGAAAAATCATATTTTTCAGGAGGGTCCTGAACTGAAAGTAAATTCTAATTTTTCAGGAGACTCCTGAACAGAAAGTAAAATCCCATTTTTCAGGAGGGTCCTGAACTAAAAGTAAAATCCCATTTTTCAGGAGGGTCCTTTATAGAAAGTAAAATCCCATTTTTCAGGAGGATCCTGAATAGAAAGTAAAATCATATTTTTCTGGAGGGTCCTTAACAGAAGTGAAATCCCATTTTTTGTTAGGGTCCTGAACAAAAGTAAAGTCCCATTTTTCAAGATGGTCCTGAACAGAAAGTAAAATCCCATTTTTTAGAAGGTTCCTGAACAAAAGTAAAATACTTTTTTTTAGGAGGGGCTTGAACATAAAGTAAAATCCTCTTTTTCAGGAGGGTCCTGAACAAAAGTAAAATCCAATTTTTCAGGAGGGTCCTGAACAAAAGTATAATCCTATTTTTCAGGAGGGTCCTGAGAAACAGTAAAAGCCCATTTTTCAGGAGGGTCCTGAACAAAAGTAAAATCCCATTTTTCAAGAGGGTCCTGAACAGAAAGTAAAATCCCATCTTTTAGGAGGTTCCTGAACAAAAGTAAAATCTCATTTTTAAGAAGGGTCCTGAATAAAAAGTAAAATCGAATTTTTTAGGAGTGTTCTGAACAGACAGTAAAATCCCATTTTTTGGAGGGTCTTGAATAGAAACAAAAATCCCATTTTTCAGGAGGGTCCTGAACAGAAAGTAAAATCCCATTTTTTAGGAAGGTCCTAAACATAAATTAAAATCCCATTTTTCAGGAGGGTCCTGAACAGAAAGTAAAATCCCAATTTTTAGGAAGGTCCTGAACATAAATTAAAATCCCATTTTTCAGAAGGGTCCTGAACAGTAAGTAAAGTCCCATTTTTCAGGAGGGTCCTGAATTGGAAGTAAAATGAATTTTTTTAGGAGGGTCCTGAAATGAAAGTAAAATCCCATTTTTCAGGAGGGTCCTGAACTGAAAGTAAATTCTCATTTTTCAGGAGGGTCGTGAACAGAAAGTAAAATCTCATTTTTTAGGAGGGTCCTTTATAGAAAGTAAAATCCCATTTTTCAGGAGGATCTTGAATAGAAACTAAAATCTTATTTTTCAGGAGGGTCCTGAAAAAAAGTAAAATCCCATTTTTCATGAGGGTCCTGAAAAAAAGTAAAATCCCATTTTTCAAGATGGTCCTGTACAGAAAGTAAAATCTCATTTTTTAGAAACTTCCTGAACAAAAGTAAAATACTATTTTTTAGGAGGGGCTTGAACAGAAAGTAAAATCCTATTTTTCAGGAGGGTCCTGAACAAAAGTAATATCCTATTTTTCAGGAGGGTCCTGAACAACATTAAAATCCTATTTTTTCGGAGGGTTCTGAACAGGAAGTAAAATCCCATTTTTCAGGAGGGTCCTGTACAGAAAGTAAAATCGCATTTTTAGGAGTGTCCTGAACAGACAATAAAGTCCCATTTTTTGGAGGGTCCTGAATAGAAAGAAAAATCTCATTTTTCAGAAGGGTCCTGAATAGAAAGTAAAATCCCATTTTTTAGGATGGTCCTGAACAGAAAGTAAAATCCCATTTTTCAGGAGAGTCCTGAACAGTAAGTAAAGATCAATTTTTTAGGAGGGTCCTGAACAGGAAGTAAAATCGCATTTTTTTAGGAGGGTTTTGAACAGACAGTAAAGTCTCATTTTTCAGGAGGGTCTTGAATCGAAAGAAAATTCCCATTTTTCAGGAGGATCCTGAACAGAAAGTAAAATCCAATTTTTTAGCAAGGTCCTGACAGAAAGTAAAGTCCCATTTTCAGGTGGGCCCTGAACAGAAAGTAAAATCCCATTTTTTAGGAGGGTCCTAAACAGATTGTAAAGTCCCATTTTTTGGAGGGTCCTGAATAGACAGAAAAATCCAATTTCTCAGGAGGGTCCTGAACAGAAAGTAAAATCCCATTTTTTAGGAAGGTCCTGAACAGAAAGTAAAATCCTATTTTTCTAGAAGGTCCTGAACAGTTAGTAAAGTCCTATTTTTCAAAAGGGTCCTGAACTAGTAGTAAAATCCCATTTTTTTGATGGTCCAGAACAGAAAGTAAAATCCCATTCTATAGAAAGGTCCTGACAGAAAGTAAAGTCCCATTTTTCATGAGGGTCCTGAACAGTAAGTAAAGTCCCATTTTTCTGGAGGGTCATGAACAGGAAGTAAAATCTGATTTTTCAGGAGGATCCTGAACAGGAAGTAAAATCCGATTTTTTATGAGGGTCCTGAACAGAAAGTAAAATCCCATTTTTCAGGAAGATTCTAAACAGAAAGTAAATTCCTATTTTTCAGGAGGGTCCTAATCAGAAAGTAAAATCTTATTTATAAGGAGGGTCCTGTATAGAAAGTAAAATCCCATTTTTCAGGAGGGTCCTGAACAGAGAGTAAAATATTATTTTTCAGGAAGGTCCTGAACATAAGTAAAATCCCATTTTTCAGGAGGGTCCTGAAGAAAAGTAAAATCCTATTTTTCAAGATGGTCTTGAACTGAAAGTAAAATCCCATTGTTTAGGAGGTTCCTGATCAAAAGTAAAATCCCATTTTTCAGGAGGGGCCTGAACAGAAATTAAAATCCTATTTTTCAGAAGGGTCCTGAACAAAAGTAAAATCCTATTTTTTAGGAGGGTACTGAACAACAGTAAAATCCTATTTTTCAGGAGGGTCCTGAACAGAAGTAGAATCTCATTTTTCAAGAGGGTCTTGAAAAGAAAGTAAAATCCTATTTTTCAGGAGGGTTCTAAACAAAAGTAAAATTCCTTTTATCAGGAGGGTCCTGAATAGAAAGTAAAATTCCATTTTTCAGGAGGGTCCTGAACAGAAAGTAAAGTCCCATTTTTTAGGAGGGTCCTGAACAAAAATTAAAATCCCATTTTTCAGGAGGGTCCTGAACAACAGTAAAATCACATTTTTGAGAAGGGTCCTGAACGAATGTAAAATCCTTATTTTCAAGAGGGTCCAGAACAGATAGTAAATCCCATTTTTCAGGAAGATCCTGTACAGAAAGTAAAGTCCCATTTTTCAGAAGGGTTCTGAACAGAAAGTAAAATCCCATTTTTCAGGAGTGTCCGAAACAAAAAGTAAAATCTTATTTTTCAGGATGGTCCTGAATAAAAAGTAAAATCCCATTATTCAGGAGGGTCTTGAACAAAAGTGAAATCTCATTTTTTAGGAGGGTCCTGAATATAAAGTAAAATCCTATTTTTCAGGAGGGTCCTGAAAAAAAAGTAAAGTTCCATTTTTCAGGAGGGTCCAGAACAGGAAGTAAAATCTAATTTTTAAGGAGGGTTCTGAACAGAAACCAAAATCCCATTTTTCAGGAGGATCTTGAGCAGAAAGTAATATCCGATTTTTCAGGAGGGTCTTGAACAGAATTAAAATCCCATTAAGTCAAATCCCATTTTTTAGGAAGGTCCTGAACAGACAGTAAAGTCCCATTTTTCAGGAGGATCCTGAATAGAAAGAAAAATCCCATTTTTCAAGAGGGTCCTGAACAGAAAGTAAAATTCCATTTTTTAAGAAGGTCCCGAACAAAAAATAAAGTCCCATTTTTCAGAAGGGTCCTAAATAGTAAGTAAAGTCCCATTTTTCAGGAAGTTCCAGAACAGGAAGTAAAATTTGATTTTTCAGGATGGTCCTGAACAGGAAGTAAAATCCCATTTTTCAGGAGGGTCTTGAACAGAAAGTAAATTCCTATTTTTCAGAAGGGTCCTGAACATAAAGTAAAATACCTTTGTAAAATCCCCTTTTTCAGGAGGGCCCTGAACAGAAAGTAAAATCCGATTTTTTAGGAGTGTCCTGAAGAGGAACAAAATCCTATTTTTCAGGATGGTCCTGAAGGGACAGTAAAGTCCCATTTTTCAGGAGGGTCCTGAATAGAAAGAAAAATCCCATTTTTTAGGAGGGACCTGAACAGAAAGTAAAATCCCTTTTTTAGGAAGGTCCTGAATAGAAAGTAAAGTTCCATTTTTCAGGAGGGTCCTGAACAGTAAGAAATGTCCCATTTTTCAGGAGGGTCCTGAACAGGAAGTAAAATCCAAATTTTTAGGAGGGTCCTGAATAAGAAAGTAAAATCCCATTTTTCAGGAGGGTCCTGAACTAAAAGTAAATTCCCATTTTTCAGGGGAGTCCTGAACAAAAAGTAAAATCTCATTTTTCAGGAGGGTTCTGAACAGAAAGTAAAATCCCATTTTTCAGGAGGGTTCTGTATAAAAAGTAAAATCCTATTTTTCAGGAGGATCCTGAATAGAAACTAAAATCTTATTTTTCAGGAGGGTCCTGATTAGAAGTAAAATCCCATTTTTCAGGAGGGTCCTGAACAAAAGTAAAATCCCATTTTTCAGGAGGATCCTGAATAGAAAGTAAAATCTTATTTTTCAGGAGGATCCTGATTAAAAGTAAAATCCCATTTTTTAGGAGGGTCCTGAACAAAAGTAAAATCCCATTTTTCAGGATGGTCCTGAACAGAAAGTAAAATCCTATTTTTTAGGAGGTTCCTGAACAGAAGTAAAATCCTATTTTTTAGGAGGGGCCTGAACATAAAGTAAAATCCTATTTTTCAGGAGGATCCTGAGCAAAAGTAGAATCCTATTTTTCAGGAGGGTCCTGAACAACAGTAAAATCCCATTTTTCTGGAGTGTCCTGAACAGAAGTAAAATACCATTTTTTAACAGGGTCCTGAAAAGAAAGTAATATCCCATTTTTCAGAAAGTTCCTGAACAAAAGTAAAATTCTTTTTATCAGGAGGGGCCTGAACAGAAAGTAAAATTCCATTTTTCAGGAGGGTCCTGAACAGAAAGTAAATTCCCATTTCTCAGGAGGGTCCAGAATAGAATGTACAATCCCATTTTTACGGAGTGTCCTGAACAGAATATAAAATCCCATTTTTTAGGAACGTCCTGAACAGAAAGTAAAGTTCCATTTTTCAGGAGAGTCCTAAATACCAAGTAATGTCCTATTTTTCAAGAGGGTCCTTAACAGAAGTAAAATCCAAATTTTTAGGAGGGTCCTGAATAGAAAGTAAAATCCTATTTTTCAGGAGGGTCCTGAACAGAAAGTAAAATCCCATTTTTCATATGGGTCCTGTATAGAAAGTAAAATCCCATTGTTCAGGAGGATCCTAAATAGAAAGTAAATCTTATTTTTTAGGAGGGTCCTGAACAGAAGTAAAATCCCATTTTTCATGAGGGACTGAACTAAAGTAAATTCCTATTTTTCAAGATTGTCCTGAACAGAAAGTAAAATCCCATTTCTAGGAGGTTCCGGAACAAAAGTAAAATCCTATTTTTTAGGAGGGGCCTGAAAAGAAAGTAAAATCTTATTTTTCAGGAGAGTCCTGAAGAAAAGTAAAATTCTATTTTTCAGGAGAGTCCTGAACATCAGTAAAATCCTATTTTTCATGAGGGTCCTGAACAAAATTAAATCCCATTTTTCAAGATGATTCTGAACAGAAAATAAAATCCCATTTTTTGGGAGGTTCCTGAACAATAGTAAAATCCCTTTTTTTAGGAGAGTCCTGAAGAAAGTAAAATCCTATTATTCAGGAGGGTCCTTAACAGAAAGTAAAATCCCATTTTTCAGGAGTGTCCTGAACAAAAAGTAAAATTGCATTTTTTAGAAGTGTCCTGAACAGAAATTAAAATCCATTTTTTGGAGGGTCTTGTATAGAAAGAAAAATCCCATTTTTCAGGAGGGTCCTGAACAGAAAGTAAAATCCCATTTTTTAGAACTATCCTGAACAGAAATTAAAATCCCATTTTTCAGAAGGGAACTGAACAGTAAGTAAAGTCCCATTTTTAAGAAGGGTCCTGAACAGGAAGTAAAATTTGATTTTTCAGGAGAGTCCTGAACAGGAAGTAAAATCCCATTTTTCATGAGGGTCCTGACCAGAAAGTAAATTCCCATTATTCAGGAGGGTCCTGAACAGAAAGTAAAATCCCATTTTTTAGCAGGGTCCTGTACAAAAAGTAAAATCCCATTTTTCAGGAGAGTCCTGAACTGGAAGTAAAATCTTATTTTTTTAGAAGTGTTTTAAAAAGGAAGTAAAATCCCATTTTTAGGAGGTTCAAAACAGACAGTAAAGTCCCATTTTTCAAGAGGGTCTTGAATAGAAAGAAAAATCCTATTTTTCAGAAGGGTTCTGAACAGAAAGTAAAATCCAATTTTTTAGCAAGGTCCTGACAAAAAGTTATGTCCCATTTTTCAGGAGGGTTCTGACTTGAAAGTAAAATCCCATTTTTCAAGATGGTCCTGAACAGAATTAAAATTCTATTTTTCTGGAGGTTCCTAAACAGACAGTAAAGTCCTCATTTTTCGAAGGGTCCAAAATAGAAAGAAAAATCCTATTTTTCTGGAGGGTCCTGAACTGAAAGTAAATTCCAATTTTTTAGGTGAGTCCTGAACAGAAAGTAAAATCCCATTTTTCAGGAGGGTCCTGAACTGAAAGTAAAATCCTATTTTTCAGGAGGGTCCTTTATAGAAAGTAAAATCCCATTTTTCAGGAGGATCCTGAATAGAAAGTAAAATTTTATATTTCAGGAGGGTCCTTAACAGAAGTAAAATCCCATTTTTCGTTAGGGTCCTGAACAAAAGTAAAGTCCCATTTTTCAAGATGGTCCAGAACAGAAAGTAAAATCCCATTTTTTAGAAGGTTCCTGAACAAAAGTAAAATACTATTTTTTAGGAGGGGCTTGAACACAAAGTAAAATCCTATTTTTCAGGAGTGTCTTGAACAAAAGTAAAATCCTATTTTTCAGGAGAGTCCTGAACAAAAGTAAAATCCTATTTTTCAAGAGGGTCCTGAAAAACAGTAAAAGCCCATTTTTCAGGAAGGTCCTGAACAGAAGTAAAATCCCATTTTTTAAGATGGTCCTGAACAGAAAGTAAAATCCCATCTTTTAGGAGGTTCCTGAACAAAAGTAAAATCTCATTTTTAAGGAGGGTCCTGAACAAAATGTAAAATCGCATTTTTTAGGAGTGTTCTGAATAGACAGTAAAGTCCCATTTTTTGGAGGGTCCTGAATAGAAAGAAAAATCCCATTTTTCAGGAGGGTCCTGAAATAAAGTAAAATCCCATTTTTTAGGAAGGTCCTGAACGTAAATTAAAATCCCATTTTTTAGGAGGGTCCTGAACAGTAAGTAAAGTCCCATTTTTCAGGAGGGTCCTGAATTGGAAGTAAAATCTAATTTTTTAGGAAGGTCCTGAAAAGAAAGGAAAATCCCATTTTTCAGGAGGGTCCTGAACTGAAAGTAAATTCCCATTTTTCAGGTGGGTCGTGAACAGAAAGTAAAATCCCATTTTTCAGGAGGGTCCTGAACTGAAAGTAAAATCCCATTTTTCAGGAGGGTCCTTTATAGAAAGTAAAATCCCATTTTTCAGGAGGATCCTGAATAGAAACTAAAATCTTATTTTTCAGGAGGGTCCTGAACAAAAGTAAAATCCCATTTTTCATGAGGGTCCTGAACAAAAATAAAATCCCATTTTTCAAGATGGTCCTGAACAAAAGTAAAATCCTATTTTTTAGAAGGTTCCTGAACAAAAGTAAATTACTATTTTTTAGGAGGGGCTTGAACAGAAAGTAAAATCCTATTTTTCAAAATGGTCCTGAAAAAAAGTAAAATCCTATTTTTCAGGAGGGTCCTGAACAACATTAAAATCCTATTTTTTCGAAGGGTTCTGAACAGAAAGTAAAATCCCATTTTTTTGGAAGGTCCGGAATAGAAAGTAAAATCTCATTTTTTAGGAAGGTCCTGAACAGAAAGTAAAATCTCATTTTTCAGGAGAGTCCTGAACATTAAGTAAAGTTCAATTTTTTAGGAGGGTCCTGAACAGGAAGTAAAATCGCATTTTTTAGGAGGGTTCTGAACAGACAGTAAAGTCCCATTTTTCAGGAGGGTCCTGAATCGAAAGATAAATCCCATTATTCAGGATGGTACTGAACAGAAAGTAAAATCCAATTTTTTAGCAAGGTCCTGACAGAAAGTAAAGTCCCATTTTCAGGTGGGTCCTGAACAGAGAGTAAAATCCCATTTTTCAGGAGGGTCCTGAACAGAATTAAAATCCTATTTTTTAGGAGGGTCCTAAACAGATTGTAAAGTCCCATTTTTTGGAGGGTCCTGAATAGAAAGAAAAATCCAATTTCTCAGGAGGGTCCTGAACATAAAGTAAAATCCCATTTTTTAGGAAGGTCCTGAACAGAAAGTAAAAACCCATTTTTCTGGAGGGTCCTGAACATTAAGTAAAGTCCTATTTTTCAAAAGTGTCCTGAACTAGAAGTAAAATCCCAGTATTTGGAGGGTCCAGAACAGAAAGTAAAATCCTATTCTTTAGAAAGGTCCTGACAGAAAGTAAAGTCCCATTTTTCAGAAGGGTCCTGAACAGTAAGTAAAGTCCCATTTTTCAGGAGGGTTCTGAACAGAAAGTAAAATCTGATTTTTCAGGAGGATCCTGAAAGGAAGTAAAATCCGATTTTTTATGAGGGTCCTGAACAGAAAGTAAAATCCCATTTTTCAGGAAGGTTCTAAACAAAAAGTAAATTCCCATTTTTCAGGAGGGTCCTAAACAGAAAGTAAAATCTTATTTTTCAGGAGGGTCCTGTATCGAAAGTAAAATCCCATTTTTCAGGAGGGTCCTGAACAAAGAGTAAAATATTATTTTTCAGGAGGGTCCTGAACAAAAGTAAAATCCCATTTTTCAGGAGGGTCCTGAAGAAAAGTAAAATCCTATTTTTGAAGATGGTCCTGAACTGAAAGTAAAATCCCATTTTTTAGGAGGTTCCTGAACAAAAGTAAAATCCCATTTTTCAGGAGAGGACTAAACAGAAATTAAAATCCTATTTTTCAGAAGGGTCCTAAACAAAAGTAAAATCCTATTTTTCAGGATGGTACTGAACAGCAGTAAAATCCAATTTTTCAGGAGGGTCCTGAACAGAAGTAGAATCTCCTTTTTCAAGAGGGTCTTGAAAAGAAAGTAAAATCCTATTTTTCAGGAGGGTTCTGAACAAAAGTAAAATTCCTTTTATCAGGAGGGTCCTGAATAGAAAGTAAAATTCCATTTTTCAGGAGGGTCCTGAACAGAAAGTAAAGTCCCATTTTTTAGGAAGGTCTTAAACAAAAATTAAAATCCCATTTTTCATGAGGGTCCTGAACAATAGTAAAATCCAATTTTTGAGAAGGGTCCTGAACGAATGTAAAATCCCTTTTTTAAAGAGGGTCCTGAACAGATAGTAAATCCCATTTTTCAGGAGGATCCTGAACAGAAAGTAAAGTCCCATTTTTCAGGAGGGTTCTGAACAGAAAGTAAAATCCCATTTTTCAGGAGTGTCCGGAATAAAAAGTAAAATCTCATTTTTCAGGAGGGTCCTGAATAGAAAGTAAAATCACATTATTCAGGAGGGTCTTGAACAAAAGTAAAATCTCATTTTTTAGGAGGGTCCTGAATATAAAGTAAAATCCTATTTTTTAGGAGGGTCCTGAACAGAAAGTAAAGTTCCATTTTTAAGGAGGGTCCTGAACAGACGTAAAATCCTATTTTTTAGGAGGGTCCTGAACAGAAAGTAAAATCCTATTTTTTAGGAGGGTCCTAAATAAAAGTAAAGTCCCATTTTTCAGGAGGGTCCAGAACAGGAAGTAAAATCTAATTTTTAAGGAGGGGCCTGAACAGAAACTAAAATCCCATTTTTCAAGAGAATCCTGAACAGAAAGTAATATCCCATTTTTCAGGAGGGTCTTGAACAGAATTAAAATCCCATTTTTTAGGAGGGTCCTGAACAGAAAGTCAAATCCCATTTTTCAGGAAGGTCCAGAACAGACAGTAAAGTCCCATTTTTCAGGAGGGTCCTGAATAGAAAGAAAAATCCCATTTTTTCAAGAGGGTCCTGAACAGAAAGTAAAATCCCATTTTTTCAGAAGGTCCCGAACAGAAAATAAAGTCCCATTTTTCAGGAGGGTCCTGAATACTAAGTAAAGTCCCCTTTTTCAGGAGGTTCCTGAACAAGAAGTAAATTTTGATTTTTCAGGATGGTCCTTAACAAGAAGTAAAATCCCATTTTTCAGGAGGGTCCTGTACAGAAAGTAAATTCTCATTTTACAGAAGGGTCCTGAACATAAAGTAAAATCCCATTGTAAAATCCCCTTTTTCAGGAGAGCCCTAAACAGAAAGTAAAATTCGATTTTTCACGAGGGTCCTGAACAGAATTAAAATCCCATTTTTTAGGAGGGTCCTGAACAGACCGTAAAGTCCCATTTTTCAGGAGGGTCCTGAATAGAAAGAAAAATCCCATTTTTTAGGAGGGTCCTGAACAGAAAGTAAAATCCCATTTTTTAGGAAGGTCCTGAATAGAAAGTAAAGTTCCATTTTTAAGAAGTGTCCTGAACAGTAAGAAATGTCCCATTTTTTAGGAGGGTCCTGAACAGGAAGTAAAATCCGAATTTTTAGGAGGGTCCTGAATAAGAAAGTAAAATCCCATTTTTCAGGAGGGTCCTGAACTAAAAGTAATCTTCCATTTTTCAAGGGGGTCCTGAACAGAAAGTAAAATCTCATTTATCAGGAGTGTCCTGAATAGAAAGTAAAATCCCATTTTTCAGGAGGGTCCTGTATAAAAAGTAAAATACTATTTTTCAGGAGGATCCTGAATAGAAACTAAAATCTTATTTTTTAGGAGGGTCCTGATTAGAAGTAAAATCCCATTTCTATGGAGGGTGTAGAACAAAAGTAAAATCCCATTTTTCAGGAGGATCCTGAATAGAAAGTCAAATCTTATTTTTCAGGAGGGTCCTGATTAGAAGTAAAATCCCATTTTTCAGGAGGGTCCTAAACCAAAGTAAAATCCCATTTTTCAGGATGGTCTTGAACAGAAAGTAAAATCCTATTTTTTAGGAGGTTCCTGAACAAAAGTAAAATCTTATTTTTTAGGAGGGGCCTGAATAGAAAGTAAAATCCTATTTTTCAGGAGGATCCCGAACAAAAGTAGAATCCTATTTTTCAGGAGGGTCCTGAACAACAGTAAAATCCCATTTTTCTAGAGTGTCCTGAGCAGAAGTAAAATCCCATTTTTTAAGAGGGTCCTGAAAAGAAAGTAATATCCCATTTTTCAGAAGGGTCCTGAACAAAAGTAAAATTCTTTTTATCAGGAGGGTCCTGAACAGAAAGTAAAATTCAATTTTTCAGGAGGGTCCTGAATAGAAAGTAAATTCCCATTTCTCAGGAGGGTCCAGAATAGAAAGTAAAATCCCATTTTTCAGGAGTGTCCTGAACAAAATATAAAATCCCATTTTTCAAGAGGGCCCTATTTAGAAAGTAAAATCCCATTGTTCAGGAGGATCCTGAATAGAAAGTAAAATTTTATTTTTTAGGAGGGTCCTGAACAAAAGTAAAATACAGTTTTTCAGGAGGGTCCTACACTAAAGTAAAATCCTATTTTTCAAGAAAGTCCTGAAAAGAAAGTAAAATCCCATTTTTTAGGAGGTTCCTGAACAAAGGTAAATTCCTATTTTTTTGGAGGGGCCTGAACAGAAAGTAAAATCCTATTTTTTAGGAGGGTCCTGAACAAAAGTAAAATCTTATTTTTCAGGAGGGTCCTGAACAACAGTAAAATCCCATTTTTCAGGAGGGGCCTGAACAGAAGTAAAATCCTATTTTTCAAGATGGTCCTGAACAGAAAGTAAAATTCCATTTTTTGGGAGGTTCCTTAACAAAAGTAAAATCCCATTTTTCAAAATAGTCCTGAACAAAAGTAAAATCCTATTTTTCAGAAGGGTCCTGAACAAAAGGTAAAATCTCATTTTTCACGAGGGTCCTGAACAGAATTAAAATCCCATTTTTTAGGAGGGTCCTGAACAGACAGTAAAGTCCGATTTTTTGAATGGTCCAGAATAGAAATAAAAATCCAATTTTTCAGGAGGGTACTAAATCGAAAGTAAAATCCCATTTTTTAGGAAGATCCTAAACAGAAAGTAAAATCCCACTTTTCTAGAGCGTCCTGAATAGTATGTAATGTCCAATTTTTCAGGAGGGTCCTGAACAGGAAGTAAAATTTGAATTTTCAAGAGGGTCCTGAACAGAAGCAAAATCCCATTTTTTAAGAGGGTCATGAACAAAAGTAAAATCCTATTTTTTAGGAGGGGCCTGAACAGAAAGTAAAATCTTATTTTTCAGGAGGGTCCTGAACAACAGTAAAATCTTATTTTTTAGGAGGGTCCTGAACAACAGTAAAATCCCATTTTTCTGGAGTTTCCTGAACAGAAGTAAAATCCCATTTTTCAAGAGGATCCTGAAAAGAAAGTAAAATCTTATTTTTCAGAAGGGTCCTGAAAAAAAGTAAAATTCCTTTTAGCAGGAGGGTCCCGAACAGAAAGTAAAATTCCACTTTTCAAGAAGGTCCTGAACAGCAAGTAAATTCCCATTTTTAAGGAGGATCCATAACAGAAAGTAAAATCTCATTTTTCAGGAGGGTCCTGAACAGAAAGTAAAATCCCATTTTTCAGGAGGCTCCTGTATAGAAAGTAAAATCCTATTGTTCAGGAGGGTCCTGAATAGAAAGTAAAATCTTATTTTTTAGGAGGGTCCTGAACAGAAGTAAAATCTCATTTTTCAGGAGGGTCCTGAACAAAAGTAAAATCCTATTTTATACGATGGTCCTAAACAAAAAGAAAAATCCTATTTTTTAGGAGGTTCCTGAACAAAAGTAAAATCCTATTTTTTATGAAGGGCCTGAACAGAAAGTAAAATTCTATTTTTCAGGAGGGTCCTGAACAAAAGTAAAATCCTTTTTTTCAAGAGAGTCCTGAACAATAGTAAAATCCCATTTTTCAGGAGGGTCCTGAACAGAAAGTAAATTCCCATTTTTCAGGAGGGTCCTGAACAGAAAGTAAAATCCCATTTTTCAGAAGGATCCTGAACAAAAGTAAAATTCCTTTTATCAGGAGGGTCCTGAACAGAAAGTAAAATTCCATTTTTCAGGAGGGTCTTGAACAGAAAGTAAATTCCCATTTTTAAGCAGGGTCCAGAACAGAAAGTAAAATCCTATTTTTCAGGAGGGTCCAGAACAGAAAGTAAAATCCCTATTTTTCAGGAGGGTCCTGTATAGAAAGTAAAATCCCATTGTTCAGGAGGATCCTGAATAAAACGTAAATCTTATTTTTTAGGAGGGTCCTGAACAAAAGTAAAATCCCATTTTTCATGAGGTGCTGAACAAAAGTAAAATCCTATTTTTCAAGATGGTCCTGAACAGAAAGTAAAATCCCATTTTTTAGGAGGTTCCTGAACAAAAGTAAAATACTATTTTTTAGAAGGGGACAGAACAGAAAGTAAAATCCTATTTTTCAGGAGGGTCCTGAACAAAAGTAAAATCCTATTTTTCAGGAGAGTCCTAAACAGCAGTAAAATCCCATTTTTCAGGAGGGTCCTGAAAAAAAGTAAAATCCTATTTTTCAAGATGGTCCTGAACAGAAAGTAAAATCCCATTTTTTGGGAGGTTCCGGAACAAAAGTAAAATCCCATTTTTCAGGAGAGTCCTGAACAAAAGTAAAATCCAATTTTTCAGGAGGGTCCTGAACAGAAAGTAAAATCCCATTTTTCAGGAGGGTCCTGAACAGAAAGTAAAATCGTATTTTTTAGGAGTGTCCTGAACAGACAGTATATTCCCATTTTTTGGAAGGTCCTGAATTGAAAGAAAAATCCCATTTTTCAGGAGGGTCGTGAACATAAAGTAAAATCCCATTTTTTCGAAATGTCCTGAACAGAAAGTAAAATCCCATTTTTCAGTAAAGGTCCTTAACAGTAAGTAAAGTCCCATTTTTCAGGAGGTTCCTGAACAGGAAGTAAAATCCGATTTTTCAGAAGGTGCTGAATAGGAAGTAAAATCCCATTTTTCATGAGGGTCCTAAACAGAAAGTAAATTCCCATTTTTCAGGAGGGTCCTAAACAGATAGTAAATTCCCATTTTTTAGCAGTGTCCTGAACAAAAATTAATATCCAATTTTTCAGGAGAGTCCTAAACTAGAAGTAAAATCTGATTTTTTAGAAGGGTCCTAAACAGGAAGTAAAATCCCATTTTTCATGAGGGTTCAGAACAGACAGTAAAGTCCCATTTTTCAGGAGGGTCCTGAATAGAAAGAAAAATCCTATTTTTCAGAAGGGTCCTGAACAGAAAGTAAAATCCAATTTTTTAGCAAAGTCCTGACAGAAAGTAATGTCCCATTTTTCAGGAGGGTTCTGAACATAAAGTAAAATCCTATTTTTCAAGAGGGTCCTGAACAGAATTAAAATCCCATTTTTCAGGAGGGTCCTTAACAGACAGTAAAGTCCCATTTTTCGAAGGGTCCAGAATAGAAAGAAAAATCCAATTTTTCAGGAGAGTCCTGAACAGAAAGTAAAATCCCATATTTTAAGAATGTCCTGAATAGAAAGTAAAATCCCATTTTTCTGGAGTGTCCTGAATAGTAAGTAAAGTCCCATTTTTCAGGAGGGTCCTGAACAGGAAGTAAAATTCGAATTTCTAGAAGGGTCCTGAACAGAAACTAAAAACCCATTTTTCAGGAGGGTCCTGAATAGAAAGTAAAATTTTAATTTTCAGGAGGGTCCTGAACAGAAGTAAAATCCCATTTTTCAGGAGGGTCCTAAACAAAAGTTAAGTCCAATTTTTCAGGATGGTCCTGAACAGAAAGTAAAATCCCATTTCTTAGGAGATTCCTGAACAAAAGTAAAATCCTTTTTTTTAGGAGGGGCCTGAACAAAAAGTAAAATCCTATTTTTCAGGAGGGTCCTAAAAAAAAGTAAAATCCTATTTATCTGGAGGGTCCTGAACAACAGTAAAATCCAATTTTTCAGGAGGGTCCTGAATAGAAGTAAAATCCCATTTTTCAAGAGGGTCCTGAACAGAAAGTAAAATCCCATTTTTCAGGAGGGTCCGGAGGAGAATGTAAATTCATAATTTTCAGGAGGGTCCTAAATAGAAAGTAAAATCCTATTTTTCAGAAGGGTCCTGAACAGAAAGTAAAATCCCTTTTTTCAGGAGGGTCCTGTATAGAAAGTAAAATCCCATTTTTCAGGAGGGTCCTTAACAGAAAGTAAAATATTATTTTTCAGGAGTGTCCTGAACAGAAGTAAAATCCCATTTTCAAGATGGTCCTGAACAAAAAGTAAAATCCCATTTTTTAGGAGGTTCCTGAACAAAAGTAAAATCCTATTTTTCAGGAGGGGCCTGAACAGAAAGTAAAATCCTATTTTTCAGGAGGGTCTTGAACAAAAGTAAAATTTTATTTTCCAGGAGGGTCCTGAACAACAGTAAAATCCCATTTTCCTGGAGGGTTTTGAACAGTAGTAAAATCCCACTTTTCAAGAGGGTCCTTAAAAGAAAGTAAAATCCCATTTTTCAGGGGGTCTTGAACCAAAGTAAAATTCCTTTTATCAGGAGGGTCCTGAACAGAAAGTAAAATTCCATTTTTTAGGAGGGTCCTGAACAGAAAGTAAATTTCCATTTTTTATGAGGGTCCTGAACAGAAAGTAAAATCCCATTTTTTAGGAGGGTCCTGAACAAAACTAAAATCCCATTGTTGAGAAGGGTCTTGAACGAATGTAAAATCCCATTTTTCAGGACGGTCCTGAACAGACAGTAAAATCTCATTTTTCAGGAGAGTCCAGAACAAAAAGTAAAATCTCATTTTTCAGGAGGGTCCTAAACAGAAAGTAAAATCCCATTATTCAGGAGGATCTTGAACAAAAGTAAAATCCCTATTTTCTGGAGGGTCCTGAACATAAAGTAAAATTGCATTTTTCAGGAGGTTCCTGAACAGTAAGTAAAGTCCCATTTTTCAAGAGGGTCCTGAACAGGAAGTAAAATCTAATTTTTCAGGAGGGTCCAGAACAGGAAGTAAAATCCAATTTTTTAGGAGTGTCCTGAAGAGAAAGTAAAATCCCATTTTTCAGGAGGGTCCTGAATACAAAGTAATATCCCATTTTTCAGGAGGGGCCTGAACAGAATTAAAATCCCATTTTTAAGGAGGGTCTTGAACAGAAAGTAAAATCTCATTTTTCAGGAGGGTCCTGAACATACAGTAAAGTCCCATTTTTCAGGAGGGTCCAGAATAGTAAGAAAAATCCCATTTTTCAGGAGGGTCCTGAATAGAAAGTAAAATCCCATTTTTTAAGAAAGTCCTGAACAGAAAGCCAAGTCTCATTTTTCAGGAGGGTCCTGAACAGTAAGTAAAGTCCCATTTTTCAGTAGGTTCCGGAACAGGAAATAAATTCAATTTTTCAGGATGGTCCTAAACAGGAAGTAAAATCCCATATTTCTGGATGGTCCTGAACAAAAAGTAAATTCCTATTTTTCAGAAGGGTCCTGAACAGAAAGTGAAATTCCATTGTAAAATCCCATTTATTAGGAGGGTCCTGAACATAAAGTAAAATCAAATTTTCAAGAATGGTCCTGAACAGGAACAAAACCCCATTTTTCAGGAGGGTCCTGAAGAGACAGTAAAGTCCAAATTTTCAAGAGTATCCTGAACAGGAAGTAAAATCCGAATTTTTTGGAGGGTCTTGAACAGAAATTAAAATCCCATTTTTCAGGAGGGTCCAGAATTGAAAATAAATTCCCATATTTAAACAGGGTCCTGAACAGAAAGTAAAATCCCATTTTTTAGGAGGGTCCTGTACAGAAAGTAAAAACCCATTTTTTAGGAAGGTCCTGAATAGAAGTAAAATCCCTTTTTCAGGAGTGTCCTGAACAAAAGTAAAACCCATTTTTCAAGATGGTCCTGAACAGAAAGTAAAATCTCATTTTTAGGAGGTTTCTGCACAAAAGTAAAATCCTATTTTTTAGGAGGGGCCTGAATAGAAAGTAAAATCCTATTTTTCAGTAGGGTCCTGAACAAAAATAAAATCCTATTTTTCAGGAGGGTCCTAAACAACAGTAAAATCCTATTTTTCAGGAGGGTCCTGAACAGAAAGTAAAATCCCATTTTTCAAGAGGTTCCTGAAAAGAAAGTAAAATCCCATTTTTCAGGAGAGTCCTGAGCAGAAAGTAAAGTCCCATTTTTTAAGAGGGTCCTGAACAAAAAGTAAAATCCCATTTTTCGGAAGGGTCGTGATCAAAAGTAAAATCCCATTTTTTAGAAGGGTCCTAAACGAATGTAAAATCCCATTTTTCAGGATGGTCCTGAACAGAAAGTAAAGTCTTATTTTTCAGGAGGGTCCTGAACAGTAAGTAAAGTACCATTTTTCAGGAAGGATCTGAACAGAAAGTAAAATCCCATTTTTTTGAAGTGTCCGGAACATAATGTAAAATCTCATTTTTCAAGAGGGTCCTGAACATAAAATAAAATCCCATTTTTCAGGAGGGTATTAAAGAAAAGTAAAATCCTATTTTATAGGAGGGTCCTGAACATAAAGCAAAATCTAATTTTTCAGTAGGGTCCTGAACAGAAGTAAAATCCCATTTTTCAGGAGGGTCCTGAACAGAAAGTAAATTCTCATTTTTCAGGAGGGTCCTGAACAGAAAGTAAAATCCTATTTTTTAGGAGGGTCCTGAACAAAAGTAAATTCCATTTTTCAGGAGGGTCCAGAATAGGAAGTAAAATCCGATTTTTTATGAGGGTCCTGAACAAAAAGTAAAATCCCATTTTTAGGAGGGTCCTGAACAGAAAGTAATATACCATTTTTCAGGAGAGTCCTGAACAGAATTAAAATCCCATTTTTAAGGAAGGTCCTAAACAGAAAGTAAAATCCTATTTTTTAAGGAGGGTCTTGAACAGACACTAAAGTCCCATTTTTCAGGAGAGTCCTGAATAGAAAGTAAAATCCCATTCTTTAAGAAGGTCCCGCACAGAAAGTAAAGTCCCATTTTTAAGGAGGGCCCTGAACAGTAAGTAAAGACCTATTTTTTAGGAGGGTCCGGAACAGGAAGTAAAATTTGATTTTTCAGGAGGGTCCTGAACAGAAAGTAAAATCCCATTTTTCAGGAGGATCCAAAAAAGAAAGTAAAATCACATTGTAAAATCCCATTTTTTAGGAGGGTCCTGAATAGAAAGAAAAATCCTATTTTTTAGGAGGGTCCTGAACAGAAAGTAAAATCCCATTTTTTAGGATGGTCCTGAACATAAAGTAAAGTTCAATTTTTCAGGAGGGTCCTGAACAGTTAGTAAGGTCCCATTTTTCAAAAGGGTCCTGAACAAGAAGTAAAATTCGAATTTTTCGGAGGGTCCTGAATAGAAAGTAAAATGCCATTTTTCAGGAGGGTCCTGAACAGAAAGTAAATTCCCATTTTTCAGGAGGGTCCTGAACAGAAAGTAAATTCCCATTTTTCAGGAGGGTCCTGAACAGAAAGTGAAATACCATTTTTTAGGAGGATCCTGAACAGAAAGTAAAATCCCATTTTTCAGGAGGGTCCTGTATAGAAAGTAAAATCCCATTTTTCTGGAGGATCCTGAATAAAAAGTAAAATCTTATTTTTCAGGAGGGTCCTGAATAGAAGTAAAATCCCATTTCTGAACAAAAGTAAAAACCTATTTTTTAATAGGGGCCGGAACAAAAAATAAAATCCTATTTTTTAGGAGGGTCCTGAACAGAAAGTAAAATCCTATTTTTCAAAACGGTCCTGAACAAAAGTACAGTTCCATTTTTCAGGAGGGTCCTGAATAGAAAGTAAAATCATATTTTTCAGGAGGGCCCTGAACAGAATTAAAATCCCAATTTTTAGGAAGGTCCTGAACAGAAAGTAAAATCACATTTTTCAGGAGGGTCCTGAACAGACAGTAAAGTCCCATTTTTCGGAGGGTGCTGAAGCGAAATAAAAATCCCATTTTTCAGAAGGGTACTAAGCAGAAAGTAAAATCCCTTTTTTTAGGAAGTTCCTAAACAGAAAGTAAAATCTCATTTTTCAGGAGGGTCCTGAACAGTAAGTAAGGACCCATTTTTCAGGAGGGTCCTGAACAAGAAGTAAAATCCCATTTTTCAGGAGGGTCCTGCATAGGAAGTAAAATACCATTTTTCAGTATGGTCCTGAACAGAAACTAAATTCCCATTTTTCAGGAGAGTCGTGAACAGAAAGTAAAATCCCATTTTTAGGAGGGTCCAGAACAGAAAGTAACATCCCATATTTCAGGAGGGGCCTGAACAGGAAGTAAAATCTAATTTTTCAGGTGGATCCTGAACAGGAAGTAAAATCCCATTTTTTAGGAGGGTCTTGAACAAACAGTAAAGTCCATTTTTCAGGAGGGTCCTGAATAGAAAGAAAAATCCCTTTTTTCAGGAGGGTACTGAAAAGAAAGTTAAATCCCATTTTTTATGAAGGTCTTGAACAGAAAGTAAAGTCCAATTTTTCAGGAGCGTCCTGAACAGTATGTAAAGTGCCTTTTTTCAGGAGGGTCCTGACCAGGAAGTAAAATCTAATTTTTTAGGAGGGTCCTGCACAGAATGTAAAATCTCTTTTTTCAGGAGGGTCCTGAACAGAAATTAAATTCTCATTTTCTATGAGGGTCCTGAACAAAAGAAAAATCTTAATTTTTAGGAGGGTCTTAAACAAAAATAAAGTCCTATTTTTCAGGATGGTCCAGAACATGAAGTAAAATCCAATTTTTTAGGAGCGTCCTGAACAGAAAGTAAAATCCCATTTTTCAGAAGGGTCCTGAAAAGAAAGTAATATTCCATTTTTCAAAAGGGGCCTGAACAGAACTAAAATCCCGTTTTTAAGGAGGGTCTTGAACAGAAAGTAAAATCTCCTTTTTCAGGAGGGTCCTGAACAGACAGTAAAGTCCCATTTTTCTGGAGGGTCCAGAATAGTAAGAAAAATCCCATTTTTCAGAAGGGTCCTGAACAGAAAGTAAAATCTCATTTTTCAGGAGGGGCTTGAACAAAAAGTAAAATTCGATTTTTCAGGAGGATCCTGAAGAGACAGTAAAGTTCAATTTTTCAGGAGGGTCCTGAACAGGAAGTAAAATTCAAATTTTTAGGAGGGTCCTGAACAGAAGTAAAATCCTATTTTTCAGGAGGGTCCTGAACAGAAAGTAAATTCCCATTTATCAGGAGGGTCCTGAACAGAAAGTGAAATACCATTTTTCAGGAGGATCCTGAACAAAAAGTAAAATCCCATTTTTCAGGAGGGTCCTGTATAGAAAGTAAAATCCCATTTTTCTAGAGGATCCTGAATAAAAAGTAAAATCTTATTTTTCAGGAGGGTCCTGAATAGAAGTAAAATCCCATTTTAAAGGAGGGTCCTAAACATAAAGTAAAATCCTATTTTTCAGGAGGGTCCTTAACAGTAAGTAAAGTCCCATTTTTAAGGAGGGTCCTGAACAGAAATTGAATTCTCATTTTTCAGGAGGGTCCTTAACAAAAAGTAAATTCTCATTTTTCAGGTGGGTCCTGAACGTAAAGTAAAATCCTATTTTTCCGGAGGGTCATGAACAGAAAGTAAAGTCCCATTTTTCAGAAGAGTCTTGAAAAGATAGAAAAATCCCATTTTTCAGGAGGGTCCTAAACAGAAATTAAAATATCATTTTTTCAGGAGGGTCCTGAACAGAATTCAAATCCCATTTTTTAGGAGAGTCCTGAACATAAAGTAAAATCCCATTTTTCAGAAGGGTCCTGAACAGAAAGTAAAATCCCATTTTTCAGGAAGGTCCTGAATGGAATGTAAAATCCTATTTTCCAGGAGGGGCCTGAACAGAAGTAAAACACCATTTTTCAAGTGGGTCCTGAACAGAAAGTAAAGTCCCATTTTTATGGATGGT
This sequence comes from Capsicum pubescens, assembly GCA_030864215.1. Lineage (NCBI taxonomy): Eukaryota > Viridiplantae > Streptophyta > Magnoliopsida > Solanales > Solanaceae > Capsicum > Capsicum pubescens. The sequence goes on from CM061542.1 coordinate 281,938,295, forward strand.
CCTGAACCGAAAGTAAAATCCCTTTTTTTTTAGGAGGGACCGGGACAGAAAGTAAAATTCCATTTTTCAGGTGGGTCCTGAACAGAATGTAAAATCCCATTTTTCAGAAGGGTCCTGAACATAAAGTAAAGTCCCATTTTTCAGGATGGTCCTAAACAAAAAGTAAAGTCCCATTTTTCAGGAGGATCCTGAACAGAAAGTAAAGTCCCATTTTTTAGGAGGATCATAAAAAGAAATTGAATTCTCATTTCTCAGGAGGGTCCTGAACAGAAATAACGTCCCATTTTTCAGGAGGGTCCTGAACAGAAAGTAAAATCCCATTTTTCAAGAGGGTTCTGAACAAAAGTAAAATCCTATTTTTCAGGAGAGACCTAAACGAAAGAAAAATCCCATTTTTCAGGAGGGTCCTGAAAAAAAGTAAAATCCCATTTTTCAGGAGGGTCATGAACAGAAAGTAAAATTCCAATTTTCAAGAGGGTCCTGAACAGAAAGTAAAATCCCATTTTTCAGGAGGGTCCTGAACAGAAAGTAAATTGCCATTTTTCAGGAGGGTCCTGACTAGAAAGGGAAATCCCATTTTTCAGGAGGATCCTGAACTGAAAGTAAAATCCCATTTTTCAGGAGGGTCCTGTATAGAAAGTAAAATCCTATTTTTCTGGAGGATCCTGAATAAAAAGTAAAATCACATTTTTCAAGATGGTCCTGAACAGAAAGTAAAATCCCATTTTAAAAGAGGGTCCTGAACAAAAGTAAAATCACATTTTTCAAGATGGTCCTGAACAGAAAGTAAAATCCCATTTTGTAGGAGGCTCCTGAACAAAAGTAAAATCCTATTTTTTAGGAGGGGCCGGAACAAAAAGTAAAATCCTATTTTTTAGGAGAGTACTGAATAGAAAGTAAAATCCTATTTTTCAAGAGGGTCCTGAACAAAAGTAAAGTTCCATTTTTCAGGAGGGCCCTGAATAGAAAGTAAAATCCCATTTTTCAGGAGGGCCCTGAACAGAAAGTAAAATCACATTTTTAAGGAGGGTCCTGAACAGACAGTAAAGTCCCATTTTTCGGAGGGTCCTGAATCGAAACAAAAATCCCATTTTTCAGGAGAGTACTGAGCAAAAAGTAAAATCCCATTTTTTAGGAAGTTCCTAAACAGAAAGTAAAATCTCATTTTTCAGGAGGGTCCTGAACAGTAAGTAAGGTCCCATTTTTCAGGAGGGTCCTGAAAAGGAAGTAAAATCCCATTTTTCAGGAGGGTCCTGAATAGGAAGTAAAATACCATTTTTCAGTATGGTCCTGAACAGAAAGTAAATTCCCATTTTTCAGGAGAGTCATGAACAGAAAATAAAATCCCAATTTTAGGAGGGTCCAGAACAGAAAGTAACATCCCATATTTTAGAAGGGGCCTGAACAGGAATTAAAATCTAATTTTTCAGGAGGGTCCTGAACAGGAAGTAAAATCCCATTTTTAAGGAGTGTCCTTAACAAACAGTAAAGTCCATTTTTCAGGAGGGTCCTGAATAGAAAGAAAAATCCTATTTTTCTGGTGGGTACTGAAAAGAAAGTTAAATACCATTTTTTATGAAGGTCTTGAACAGAAAGTAAAGTCCAATTTTTCAGGAGGGTCCTGAACAGGAAGTAAAATCCAATTTTTTAGGAGGGTCCTACACAGAAAGTAAAATCTTTTTTTCAGGAGGGTCCTGAACAGAAGTTAAATCCCATTATTTAGGAGTGTCCTGAAAAAAGTTAAATTCCTTTTATCAGAAGGGTCCTGAACAGAAAGTAAAGTCCCATTTTTTAGGAGGGTCCTGAACAGAAAGTAAAATCCCATTTTTCAAGAGGGTCATTAACAAAAGTAAAATCCCATTTTTGAGAAGGGTCTTGAACGAATGTAAAATCCCATTTTTCAGGAGGGTCCTGAACAGAAAGTAAAGTCCCATTTTTCAGGAGAGTCCTGAACAGTAAGTAAAGTCCCATTTTTTAGGAGACGTCTGAATAGAAAGTAAAATCCCATTTTTCAGGAGTGTCCGGACTAAAAAGTAAAATCTCATTTTATAGGAGTGTCCTGAACAGAAAATAAAATCCCATTTTTCAGGAGGGTCTTGAACAAAAGTAAAATCCCATTTTTTAGGAGGGTCCTAAACATAAAGAAAAATCCCATTTTTCTGGAGGGTCCTGAACAGAAGTAAAATCCCATTTTTCCGGAAGCTCTTGAATAGAAATAAATTCTCATTTTTCAGAAGGGTCCTGAACAGAAAGTAGAATCCTATTTTTTAAGAGGGTCCTGAACAGAAAGTAAAATCCAATTTTTCAGGAAGGTCCTGAATAGAAAGTAATATCCCATTTTCCAAGAGGGTCTTGAACAGAATGAAAATCCCATTTTTAAGGAGGCTCCTGAATAGAAAGTAAAATCCCATTTTTGAGGAGGGTCCTGAACAAACAGTAAAGTCCCATTTTTCAGGAGGGTCCTGAATAGAAAGAAAAATGCCATTTTTCAGGAGGGTCCTGAACAGAAAATAAAATCCCAATTTTTAAGAAGGTCCTGAACAGTAAGTAAAGTCCCATTTTTTAGGAGGGTCCTGAACAATCAGTAAAGTTAGATTATTCAAGAGGGTCCTGAACATCAAGTAAAATTTGATTTTTTAGGAGGGTCCTGAACAAGAAGTAAAATCCCATTTTTCAGGAGGGTCCTGAAGAGAAAGTAAATTCCCATTTTTCAGGAGGGTCCTTAAAAGAAAGTAAAATCCCATTGTAAAATCCCATTTTTCAGGAGGGTCCTGAACAGAAAGTAAAATCCAATTTTTCAGGAGGTTCCTGAACATGAACAAAATCCCATTTTTTAGGAGGGTCCTGAACAAAATTTAAGTTCCATTTTTCAGGAGGGTCCTGAACAGAAAGTAAAATCCCATTTTTCAGAAGGGTCCTGAACAGAATTAAAATCCTATTTTTCAGGAGGGTTCTGAACAGAAAGTAAAATCGCATTTTTCAGGAGGGTCTACAGACAGTAATGTCCCATTTTTGGAGGGTCCTGAATAGAAATAAAAATCCCATTTTTCAGAAGGGTACTGAACAGAAAGTAAAATCCCATTTTTTAGGAAGTTCCTTAATAGAAAGTAAAATCTCATTTTTAGGAGGGTTCGAAACAGTAAGGTCCCATTTTTCAGGAGGGTCCTAAACAGGAAGTAAAATCCCATTTTTCAGGAGGGTCCTGAATAGGAAGTAAAATAACATTTTTCAGGAGGGTCGTGAACAGAAAGTAAAATCCCATTTTTAGTAGGGTCCTGAACTGAAAGTAACATCCCATATTTCAGGAGGGTCCTGAACAAGAAGTAAAATATTATTTTTAAGGAGGGTCCTGAACTAGAAGTAAAATACCATTTTTCAGGAGGCTTCTGAACAAACAGCAAAGTCCATTTTTCAGGAGGGTCCTGAATAGAAAGAAAAATCCCATTTTTCAGGAGGGTCCTGAATAGAAAGAAAAATTCCATTTTTTATGAAGGTCCTGAATAGAAAGTAAAGTCCAATTTTTAAGGAGGGTCCTGAACAATATGTAAAGTCCCATTTTTCAGGAGGGTCCTGAACAGGAATTAAAATCTAATTTTTTAGGAGGGTCCTGAACAGAAAGTAAAATGCCATTTTTCAGGAGAGTCCTTAACAAAAGTGAAATTCCTTTTATCAGGAGGGTCCTGAACAGAAAGAAATTCCATTTTTCAGGAGGGTCCTGAACAGAAAGTAAAGTCCTATTTTTAGGAGGGACCTGAACAGAAAGTAAAATCCCATTTTTCAGAAGGGTCCTGAACATAATTAAAATCCTATTTTTCAGGAGTGTTCTGAACAGAAAGTAAAATCGCATTTTTCAGGAGTGTCTACAGACAGTAATGTCCCATTTTTGGAGGGTCCTGAATAGAAATAAAAATCCCATTTTTCAGAAGGGTACTGAACAGAAAGTAAAATCCCATTTTTTAGGAAGTTCCTTAACAGAAAGTAAAATCTCATTTTTAGGAGGGTTCGAAACAGTAAGTAAGGTCCCATTTTTCAGGAGGGTCCATAACAGGAAGTAAAATCCCATTTTTCAGGAGGGTCCTGAATAGGAAGTAAAATAACATTTTTCAGGAGTGTCGTGAACAAAAAGTAAAATCCCATTTTTAGTAAGGTCCTGAACTGAAAGTAACATCCCATATTTCAGGAGGGTCCTTAACAAGAAGTAATATATGATTTTTAAGGAGGGTCCTGAACAAGAAGTAAAATCCCATTTTTCAGGAGGCTTCTGAACAGACACCAAAGCCCATTTTTCAGGAGGGTCCTGAATAGAAAGAATAATCGCATTTTTCAGGAGGGTCCTGAATAGAAAGAAAAATTCCATTTTTTATGAAGGTCCTGAACATAAAGTAAAGTCCTTTTTTTAAGGAGGGTCCTGAACAATATGTAAAGTCCCATTTTACAGGAGGGTCCAGAACAGGAATTAAAATCCAATTTTTTAGGAGGGTCCTGAACAGAAAATAAAATGCCATTTTTCAGGAGAGTCCTTAACAAAAGTGAAATTCCTTTTATCATGAGGGTCCTAAACAGAAAGAAATTCCATTTTTCAGGAGGGCCCTGAACAGAAAGTAAAGTCCTATTTTTAGGAGGGACCTGAACCGAAAGTAAAATCCCATTTTTCTAGTGGGTCCTGAACAAAAGTAAAATCCCATTTTTCAAGAGGGTCCTGAACAGAAAGTAAAATCCTATTTTTCAGGAGGGTCCTGAATAGAAAGAAAAATCCAATTTTTCAGGAGGGTCCTAAACAAAAAGAAAAATCCCATTTTTTAAGAAGGACCTGAATAGAAAGTAAAGTCCCATTTTTTAGGAGGGTCCTGAACAGTAAGTAAAATCCTATTTTTCAAGAGGGTCCTGAACAAGAAGTAAAATTCAATTTTTCAGGAGGGTCCTGAACAGGAAGTAAAATCCCATGTTTCAGGATGGTCCTGAATAGAAAGTAAAGTCCAATTTTAAGGGGGGTCCTGAACAATATGTAAAGTCCCATTTTTCAGGAGGGTCCTGAACAAGAATTAAAATCCAATTTTATAGGAGGGTCCTGAACCGAAAATAAAATGCCATTTTTCAGGAGAGTCCTTAACAAAAGTGAAATTCCTTTTATCATGAGGGTCCTGAACAGAAAGAAATTCCATTTTTTAGGAGGGTCCTGAACAGAAAGTAAAGTCCTATTTTTAGGAGGGACCTGAACCGAAAGTAAAATCCCATTTTTCTAGTGGGTCCTGAACAAAAGTAAAATCCCATTTTTCAGGAGGGTCCTGAACAGAAAGTAAAATCCTATTTTTCAGGAGGGTCCTGAATAGAAAGAAAAATCCAATTTTTCAGGAAGGTCCTAAACAAAAAGTAAAATCCCATTTCTTAAGAAGGTCCTGAATAGAAAGTAAAGTCTCATTTTTTAGGAGGGTCCTGAACAGTAAGTAAAATCCTATTTTTCAAGAGGGTCCTGAACAAGAAGTAAAATTCAATTTTTCAGGAGGGTCTTTAACAGACAGTAAAGTCCCATTTTTCGAAGGGTCCAGAATTGAAAGAAAAATCCAATTTTTCAGGAGAGTCCTGAACAGAAAGTAAAATCCCATATTTTAGGAATGTCTTGAATAGAAAATAAAAGCCCATTTTTCTGGAGGGTCCTGAATAGTATGTAAAGTCCCATTTTTTAGGAAGGTCCTGAACAGGAAGTAAAATTTGAATTTCTAGGAGGGTCCTGAACAGAAAGTAAAAACCCATTTTTCAGGAGGGTCCTGAATAGAAAGTAAAATTTTATTTTTCAGGAGGGTCCTGAACAGAAGTAAAATCCCATTTTTCAGGAGGGTCCTAATCAAAAGTTAAGTCCCATTTTTAAGGATGGTCCTGAACAGAAAGTAAAATCCCATCTTTTAGGAGATTCCTGAACAAAAGTAAAATCCTATTTTTTAGGAGGGGCTTGAACAAAAAGTAAAATCCTATTTTTCAGGATGGTCCTAAACAGGAAGTAAAATCCCATATTTCTGGAGGGTCCTGAACAGAAAGTAAATTCCCATTTTTCAGGAGGGTCCTGAACAGAAAGTAAAATCCTATTTTTCAGGAGGGTCCGGAGCAGAAAGTAAATTCATATTTTTCAGGAGGGTCCTAAACAGAAAGTAAAATCCTATTTTTCAGAAGGGACCTGAACAGAAAGTTAATCCTTTTTTTCAGGAGGGTCCTGTATAGAAAGTAAAATCCCATTTTTCAGGAGGGTCCTTAACAGAAAGTAAAATATTATTTTTCAGGAGGGTCCTGAACAGAAGTAAAATCCTATTTTAAAGATGGTCCTGAACAGAAAGTAAAATCCCATTTTTTAGGAGGTTCCTGAACAAAAGTAAAATCCTATTTTTCAGGACGGGCCTGAACAGAAAGTAAAATCTTATTTTTCAGGAGGGTCCTGAACAACAGTAAAATCCCATTTTCCTGGAGGGTTTTGAACAGAAGTAAAATCCCACTTTTCAAGAGGGTCCTGAAAGGAAAGTAAAATCACATTTTTCAGGAGAGTCCTGAACAGAAAGTAAGTCCCATTTTTTAGGAGGGTCCTGATCAGAAAGTAAAATCCCATTTTTCGGAAGGGTCCTGAACAAAAGTAAAATCCCATTTTTGAGAAGGGTCCTAAACGAATGTAAAATCCCATTTTTCAGGAGGATCCTGAATAGAAAGTACAGTCTCATTTTTCAGGAGGGTCCTGAACAGTAAGTAAAGTACCATTTTTCAGGAAGGATCTGAACAGAAAGTGAAACCCCATTTTTTAGGAGTGTCCGGAACAGAAAGTAAAATCTCATTTTTCAAGAGGGTCCTCAACAGAAAATAAAATCCCATTTTTCAGGAGGGTCCTGAACATAAAGTAATATCCCATTGTTCAGTAGGGTCCTGAACAGAAGTAAAATCCCTTTTTTCAGGAGGGTCCTGAACAGAAAGTAAATTCTCATTTTTCAGGAGAGTCCTGAATAAAAAGTAAAATCCTATTTTTTAGAAGGGTCCTGAAAAAAAGTAAATTCCATTTTTCAGGAGGGTCCAGAATAGGAAGTAAAATCCAATTTTTTATGAGGGTCCTAAACACAAAGTAAAATCCCATTTTAAGGAGGGTCCTGAACAGAAAGTAATATACCATTTTTCAGGAGGGTCCTGAACAGAATTAAAATCCCATTTTTAAGGAGGGTCCTGAACAGAAAGTAAAATCCTATTTTTTAACGAGGGTCTTGAACAGACAGTAAAGTCCCATTTTTTAGGAGAGTCCTGAATAGAAAGAAAAATCCCATTTTTCAGGAGGGTCCTGTACAGAAAGTAAAATCCCATTCTTTATGAAGGTCCCGTACAGAAAGTAATGTCCCATTTTAAGGAGGGTCCTGAACAGTAAGTAAAGTCATATTTTTTAGGAGGGTCCTGAACGGGAAGTAAAATTTGATTTTTCAGGAGGGTCCTGAACAGAAAGTAAATTCCAATTTTTCAGGAGGGTCCTTTAAAAAAATAAAATCCCTTTGTAAAATCCCATTTTTCAGGAGGGTCCTGAACAGAAAGTAAAATATGATTTTTCAGGAGGGTCCTGAAGAGATAGTAAAATCCCATTTTTCAGGAGGGTCCTGAATAGAAAGAAAAATCCTATTTTTAGAAGGGTCCTGGACAGAAAGTAAAATCCCATTTTTTAGGATGGCCCTGAACATAATGTAAAGTTCAATTTTTCAGAAGGGTCCTGTACAGTTAGTAAGGTCCCATTTTTCAAAAGGGTCCTAAACAGGAAGTAAAATTCAAATTTTTAGGAGGGTCCTGAACAGAAAGTAAAATCCCATTTTTCAGGAGGGTCCTGAACAGAAAGTAAATTCCCAGTTTTCAGGAGGGTCCTGAACAGAATGTGAAATACCATTTTTCAGGAAGATCCTGAACAGAAAGTAAAATCCCATTTTTCAGGAGGGTCCTGTATAGAAAGTAAAATCCCATTTTTCTGGAGGATCCTGAATAAAAAGTAAAATCTTATTAATCAGGAGGGTGTTGAATAGAAGTAAAATCCCATTTTAAAGGAGGGTCCTGAACAAAAGTAAAATCCCATTTTTAAAGATGGTCCTAAACAGAAAGTAAAATCCCATTTTGTAGGAGGTTCCAGAACAAAAGTAAAATCCTATTTTTTAGGAGGGGCCGGAACAATAAGTAAAATCCTATTTTTCTGGAGGGTCCTGAACAGAAAGTAAAATCCTATTTTTCAAGAGGATCCTGAACAAAAGTAAAGTTCCATTTTTCAGGAGGGGCCTGAATAGAAAGTAAAATCCCTTTTTTCAAGAGAGCCCTGAACAGAATTAAAATCCCATTTTTTAGGAGGGTCCTGAACAGAAAGTAAAGTCCCATTTTTAAGGAGGATCATAAAAAGAAATTGAATTCTCATTTCTCAGGAGGGTCCTGAATATAAATAAAGTCCCATTTTTCAGGAGGGTCCTGAACAGAAAGTAAAATCCCATTTTTCAAGAGGGTCCTGAACAAAAATAAAATCCTATTTTTCAGGAGAGTCCTGAACGAAAGCAAAATCCCATTTTTTAGGAGGGTCCTGAACAGAAAGTAAAATTATATTTTTTAGGAGGGTCCTGAATAGACAGTAAAGTCCCATTTTTCGGAGGGTCCTGAATCGAAACAAAAATCCCATTTTCAGGAGGGTACTGAGCAGACAGTAAAATCCCATTTTTTAGAAAGTTCCTAAAAAGAAAGTAAAATCTCATTTTTCAAGAGGGTCCTGAACAGTAAGTAATGTCCCATTTTTCAGGAGGGTCCTGAACAGGAAGTAAAATCCCATTTTTCAGGAGGGTCCTGAATAGGAAGTAAAATACCATTTTTCAGTATGGTCCTGAACAGAAAGTAAATTCCCATTTTTCAGGAGAGTCGTGAACAGAAAGTAAAATCCAATTTTTAGGAGGGTCCAGAACAGAATGTAACATCCCATATTTCAGGAGGGGCCTTAAAAGGAAGTAAAATCTTATTTTTCAGGAGGGTCCTGAACAGGAAGTAAAATCCCATTTTTCAGGAGGGTCCTGAACAGACAGTAAAGTCCATTTTTCAGGAGGGTCCTAAATAGAAAGAAAAATCCCATTTTTCAGGAGGGTACTGAAAAGAAAGTTAAATCCCATTTTTTATGAAGGTCTTGAACAGAAAGTTAAGTCCAATTATTCAGGAGAGTCCTGAACAGTATGTAAAGTGCCTTTTGTCAGGAGGGTCCTGAACAGGAAGTAAAATCTAATTTTTTAGGAGGGTCCTGCACAGAAAGTAAAATCTCTTTTTTCCGGAGGGTCCTGAACATAAATTAAATCCAATTTTTTAGGAGAGTCCTGAACAAAAGTTAAATTCCTTTTATCAGAAGGGTCCTGAACATAATGTAAAGTCCTATTTTTTAGGAGGGTCCAGAACTGAAAGTAAAATCTCATTTTTCAAGAGGGTCCTTAACAAAAGTAAAATCCCATTTTGGAGAAGGGTCCTAAACGAATGTAAAATCCCATTTTTCAGGAGGATCCTGAACAGAAAGTAAAGTCCCATTTTTCAGGAGAGTCCTGAACAGTAAGTAAAGTCCCATTTTTTAGGAGAGGTCTGAATAGAAAGTAAAATCCCATTTTTCAGGAGTGTCCGGAATAAAAAGTTAAATCTCATTTTACAGGAGGGTCCTGAACAGACAATAAAACCCCATTTTTCAGGAGGGTCTTGAACAAAAGTAAAACCCAATTTTTTAGGAGGGTCCTGAACATAAATAAAATCCCATTTTTCTGGAGGGTCCTGAACAGAAGTAAAATCCCATTTTTCAGGAAGGTCCTGAATAGAGAGTAAAATTCTCATTTTTTAGAAGGGTCCTGAACAGAAAGTAGAATCTTATTTTTTATGAGGGTCCTGAACAGAAAGTAAAATCCCATTTTTTAGGAAGGTCCTGAATAGAAAGTAATATCCCATTTTCCAAGAGAGTCTTGAACAGAATGAAAATCCCATTTTTAAGGAGGCTCCTGAACAGAAAGTAAAATCCCATTTTTGAGGTGGGTCCTGAACAGACAGTAAAGTCTCATTTTTCAGGAGGGTCCTGAATAGAAAGAAAAATGCCATTTTTCAGGAGGGTCCTGAACAGAAAGTAAAATCCCATTATTTAAGAAGGTCCTGAACAGAAAGTAAAGTTCCATTTTTTAGGAGGGTCCTGAACAGTCAGTAAAGTCCTATTTTTCAAGAGAGTCCTGAACAACAAGTAAAATTTGATTTTTCAGGAGGGTCCTGAACAAGAAGTAAAATCCTATTTTTCAGGAGGGTCCTGAACAGAAAGTAAATTCCCATTTTTCAGTAGGGTCCTGAAAAGAAAGTAAAATCCCATTGTAAAATCCCATTTTTCAGGAGGGTCCTGAACAATAAGTAAAATCCAATTATTCAGGAGTGTCCTGAACATGAACAAAATCCCATTTTTTAGGAGGGTCCTGAACAAAAGTAAAGTCCCATTTTTCAGGAGGGTCCTTAACAGAAACTAAAATCCCATTTTTCAGAAGGGTCCTGAACAGAATTAAAATCCTATTTTTCAGGAGGGTCCTGAACAGAAAGTAAAATCGCATTTTTCTGGAGGGTCTACAGACAGTAAAGTCCCATTTTTTGGAGGGTCCTGAATAGAAATAAAAATCCCATTTTTCAGAAGGGTACTGAACAGAAAGTAAAATCCCATTTTTTAGGAAGTTACTTAACAGAAAGTAAAATCTCATTTTTCAGAAGGGTTGGAAACAGTAAGGTCCCATTTTTCAGAAGGGACCTGAACAGGAAGTAAAATCCCATTTTTTAGGAGGGTCCTGAATAGGAAGTAAAATACCATTTTTCAGGAGGGTCGTGAACAGAAAGTAAAATCCCATTTTTAGTAGGGTCCTGAACTGAAAGTAACATCCCATATTTCAAAAGTGTCCTGAACAGAAAGTAAAATATGATTTTTAAGGAGGGTCCTGAACAAGAAGTAAAATCCCATTTTTCATGAGGCTTCTGAACAGACAGCAAAATCCATTTTTCAGGAGGGTCCTGAATAGAAAGAAAAATCCCATTGTTCAGGAGGGTCTTGAATAGAAAGAAAAATTCCATTTATTATGAAGGTCCTGAACAAAAAGTAAAGTCCAATTTTTAAGGAGGGTCCTGAACAATATGTAAAGTCCCATTTTTCAGGAGGGTCCTGAACAGGAATTAAAATCTAATTTTTTAGGAGGGTCCTGAACAGAAATAAAATCCAATTTTTCAGGAGAGTCCTTAACAAAAGTGAAATTCCTTTTATCAGGAGGGTCATGGACAGAAAGTAAAATTCCATTTTTCTGGAGGGTCCTGATTAGAAAGTAAATTCCTATTTTTAGGAGGGACCTGAACAGAAAGTAAAATCCCATTTTTCAAGTGGGTCCTGAACAAAAGTAAAATCCCATTTTTCAGGAGGGTCCTGAACAGAAAGTAAAATCCTATTTTTCAGGAGGGTCCTGAATAGGAAGAAAAATCTAATTTTTCACGAGGGTCCTGAACAAAAAGAAAAATCCCATTTTTTAAGAAGGTCCTAAACAGAAAGTAAAGTCCCATTTTTTAGGAGGGTCCTGAACAGTAAGTAAAGTTCTATTTTTCAAGAGGGTCCTGAACAGGAAGTAAAATTTAATTTTTCAGGAGGGTCCTGAACAGGAAGTAAAATCCCATGTTTTAGGAGGGTCCTGGATAGAAATTAAATTCCTATTTTTCAGGAGGGTCATGAAAAGAAAGTAAAATCCCATTGTAAAATCTCATTTTTCAAAAGGGTCCTGAACAGAAAGTAAAATCAAATTTTTCAGGAGTGTCCTCAACAGGACCAAAATCCCATTTTTCAGGAGGGTCCTGAAGAGACAGTAAAGTCCCATTTTTCAGGAGGGTCCTGAATAGAAAGAAAAATCCCATTTTTTAGGAGGGTCCTGAACAGAAAGTAAAATCCCATTTTTAAGGAAGGACTTGAACATAAAGTAAAGTTCCATTTTTCAGGAGGGTCCTGAACTGTAAGTAATGTCCCATTTTTCAGGAAGGTCCTGAACAGGAAGTAAAATCCAAATTTATTGGAGGGTCCTGAACTGGAAGTAAATTCCCATTTTTCAGGAGGGTCCTGAACAGAAAGTTAAATCCCATTTTTCGGGAGGATCCTGAACAGAAAGTAAAATCCCATTTTTCAGGAGAGTCCTGCATAGAAAGTAAAATCCCATTTTTCTGGAGGATCCTGAATAGAAAGTAAAATCTTATTTTTGAAGAAGGTCCTGAATAGAAGTAAAGTCTTATTTTTCTGGAGGGTCCTGAACAAAAGTAAAATCCCATATTTCAAGATGGTCCTGAAAAGAAAGTAAAATCCCATTTTTTAGGCGGTTCTTGAACAAAAGTTAAATCCTATTTTTTAGCAGGGGCCTAAACAAAAGTAAAATCCTATTTTTCAGGAGGGTCTTGAACAAAAGTAAAATCCTATTTCTTAGGAAGGTCCTGAACAGAAAGTAAGATCCTATTTTTCAGAAGGGTTCTGAACAAAAGTAAAGTCCCATTTTTCGGGAGGATCCTGAACAGAAAGTAAAATCCCATTTTTCAGGAGGGTCCTGAACAGAATTAAAATCCCATTTTTCAGGAGAGTCCTGGACAGAATGTAAAATGGCATTTTTAGGAGGGTCCTGAACAGATAGTAAAGTCCTATTTTTTGGAGGGTCCTGAATAGAAACAAAAATCCCATTTTTCAGGAGGGTCCTGAACAGAAAGTAAAATTCCATTTTTTAGGAAGTTCCTGAACATAATATAACGTCCTATTTTTCAGGAGGGTCCTGAACAGTAAGTAAAATCTAAGTTTTTAAGTGGGTCCTGAACAGAAAGTAAATTCAAATCAGCATCCTGAAAAGAAAGTACAATCCCATTTTTCAGAAGGGTCCAGAACAGAAAATAAAATCCAATTTATCAGGAGGGTCCTGAACAAAATTTAAAATCCATTTTTCAGGAGGGTCCTGAACAGAAAGTAAAATCCTATTTTTTAGGAAGGGTCCTGAATAGTAAGTAAACTCCCATTTTTCAGGAGGGTCCTGAACAGGAAGTAAAATCCAATTTTTCAGGAGGGTCTTGAACAGGAAGTAATATCGCATTTTTAGGAGGGTCCTAAACAGAAAGTAAATTCCAATTTTTCAGGAGGGTCTTGAACAGAAAGTAAAATCCTATTTTTTCAAGAGGGACCAGAACAGAAAGTAAAATTTGATTTTTCAGGAGGGTCCTGAACAGGAAGTAAAATCCCATTTTTCAGGAGGGTCCTGAACAAAAGTAAAATTCCATTTTTCTAGATGGTCCTGAACAAAAGTATAATCTCATTTTTAAGGAGGGGCGTGAGTAAGAAGTAAAATCCTATTTTTCAGGAGGGTCCTGAACAGAAAGTAAATTCCCAGTTTTCAGGAGGGTCCTGAACAGAAAGTAAAATCCCATTTTTCAGGAGGGTCCTGAACAGAAAGTAAAATTCAATTTTTCAGGAAGGTCCTGAACAAGAAGTAAAATCTCATTTTTCAAGAGGGTCCTGAACAAAAGTAAAATCTCATTTTTCAAGATGGTCCTAAAAAAAATTAAAATACCATTTTTCAGGAGGGGCCTGTACAGAAAGTAAAATCCTATTTTTCAGGAGGGGCCTGAACGAAAGTGAAGTCCCATTTTTCAGGAGCGTCCTGAACACAAAGTAAAATCCCTTTTTTCAGAAGGGTCCTGAATAGAATTAAAATCCCATTTTCCAGGAGGGTCCTGCATAGAATGTAAAATCCAATTTTTCAGAAGGATCCTGAATAGAAAGTAAAATATTATTTTCCAGGAGGGTCCTGAATAGAAATAAAATCCCATTTTTCAGGAGGGTCCTGAACAAAAGTAAAATCCCATTTTTCAAAATTGTCCTGAACAGAAAATAACATCCCATTATTCATGAGGGTCCTGAACAGAAAGTAAAGTCCTATTTTTAGGAGGGACCTGAACAGAAAGTAAAATCCCATTTTTCAAGAGGGTCCTGAACAAAAGTAAAATCCCTATTTTCAGGAGGGTCCTGAACAGAAAGTAAAATCCTATTTTTCAGGAGTGTCCTGAATAGAAAGAAATATCCCATTTTCAGGAGGGCCCTGAACAAAAAGTAAAATCCCATTTTTTAAGAAGGTCCTGAACAGAAAGTAAAGTCCCATTTTTTAGGAGGGTCCTGAACAGTAAGTAAAGTCCTATTTTTCAAGAGGGTCCTGAACAGGAAGTAAAATTCGATTTTTCAGGAGGGTCCTGAACAGGAAGTAAAATCCCATGTTTCAGGATGGTCCTGAATAGAAAGTAAAGTCCAATTTTTAAGGAGGGTCCTGAACAATATGTAAAGTCCCATTTTTCAGGAGGGTCCTGAACAGGAATTAAAATCCAATTTTTTAGGAGGGTCCTGAACAGAAAATAAAATGCCATTTTTCAGGAGAGTCCTTAACAAAAGTGAAATTCCTTTTATCATGAGGGTCCTGAACAGAAAGAAATTCCATTTTTCAGGAGGGTCCTGAACAGAAAGTAAAGTCCTATTTTTAGGAGGGACCTGAACCGAAAGTAAAATCCCATTTTTCAGGAGGGTCCTGAACAGAAAGTAAAATCCTATTTTTCAGGAGGGTCCTGAATAGAAAGAAAAATCCAATTTTTCAGGAAGGTCCTAAACAAAAAGTAAAATCCCATTTTTTAAGAAGGTCCTGAATAGAAAGTAAAGTCCCATTTTTTAGGAGGGTCCTGAACAGTAAGTAAAATCCTATTTTTCAAGAGGGTCCTGAACAAGAAGTAAAATTCAATTTTTCAGGAGGGTCCTTAACAGACAGTAAAGTCCCATTTTTCGAAGGGTCCAGAATTGAAAGAAAAATCCAATTTTTCAGGAGAGTCCTGAACAGAAAGTAAAATCCCATATTTTAGGAATGTCCTGAATAGAAAATAAAAGCCCATTTTTCTGGAGGGTCCTGAATAGTAAGTAAAGTCCCATTTTTTAGGAAGGTCCTGAACAGGAAGTAAAATTTGAATTTCTAGGAGGGTCCTGAACAGAAAGTAAAAACCCATTTTTCAGGAGGGTCCTGAATAGAAAGTAAAATTTTATTTTTCAGGAGGGTCCTGAACAGAAGTAAAATCCCATTTTTCAGGAGGGTCCTAATCAAAAGTTAAGTCCCATTTTTAAGGATGGTCCTGAACAGAAAGTAAAATCCCATTTTTTAGGAGATTTCTGAACAAAAGTAAAATCCTATTTTTTAGGAGGGGCTTGAACAAAAAGTAAAATCCTATTTTTCAGGATGGTCCTAAACAGGAAGTAAAATCCCATATTTCTGGAGGGTCCTGAACAGAAAGTAAATTCCCATTTTTCAGGAGGGTCCTGAACAGAAAGTAAAATCCCATTTTTCAGGAGGGTCCGGAGCAGAAAGTAAATTCATATTTTTCAGGAGGGTCCTAAACAGAAAGTAAAATCCTATTTTTCAGAAGGGACCTGAATAGAAAGTAAATCCTTTTTTTCAGGAGGGTCCTGTATAGAAAGTAAAATCCCATTTTTCAGGAGGGTCCTTAACAGAAAGTAAAATATTATTTTTCAGGAGGGTCTTGAACAGAAGTAAAATCCCATTTTCAAGATGGTCCTGAACAGAAAGTAAAATCCTATTTTTTAGGAGGTTCCTGAACAAAAGTAAAATCCTATTTTTCAGGACGGGCCTGAACAGAAAGTAAAATCTTATTTTTCAGGAGGGTCCTGAACAACAGTAAAATCCCATTTTCCTGAAGGGTTTTGAACAGAAGTAAAATCCCACTTTTCAAGAGGGTCCTGAATGGAAAGTAAAATCACTTTTTTCAGGAGAGTCCTGAACAGAAAGTAAGTCCCATTTTTTAGGAGGGTCCTTATCAGAAAGTAAAATCCCGTTTTTCGGAAGGGTCCTGAACAAAAGTAAAATCCCATTTTTGAGAAGGGTCCTAAACGAATGTAAAATCTCATTTTTCAGGAGGATCCTGAATATAAAGTACAGTCTCATTTTTCAGGAGGGTCCTGAACAGAAAGTGAAATACCATTTTTCAGGAAGATCCTGAACAGAAAGTAAAATCTCATTTTTCAGGAGGGTCCTGTATAGAAAGTAAAATCCCATTTTTCTGGAGGATCCTGAATAAAAAGTAAAATCTTATTAATCAGGAGGGTGCTGAATAGAAGTAAAATCCCATTTTAAAGGAGGGTCCTGAACAAAAGTAAAATCCCATTTTTAAAGATGGTCCTAAACAGAAAGTAAAATCCCATTTTGTAGGAGGTTCCTGAACAAAAGTAAAATCCTATTTTTTAGGAGGGGCCGGAACAATAAGTAAAATCCTATATTTCTGGAGGGTCCTAAACAGAAAGTAAAATCCTATTTTTCAAAAGGGTCCTGAACAAAAGTAAAGTTCCATTTTTCAGGAGGGGCCTGAATAGAAAGTAAAATCCCATTTTTCAAGAGAGCCCTAAACAGAATTAAAATCCCATTTTTTAGGAGGGTCCTGAACAGAAAGTAAAGTCCCATTTTTAAGGAGGATCATAAAAAGAAATTAAATTCTCATTTCTCAGGAGGGTCCTGAACATAAATAAAGTCCCATTTTTCAGGAGGGTCCTGAACAGAAAGTAAAATCCCATTTTTCAAGAGGGTCCTGAACAAAAGTAAAATCCTATTTTTCAGGAGAGTCCTGAACGAAAGCAAAATCCCATTTTTTAGGAGGGTCCTGAACAGAAAGTAAAATCACATTTTTTAGGAGGGTCCTGAATAGACAGTAAAGTCCCATTTTTCGGAGGGTCCTGAATCGAAACAAAAATCCCATTTTCAGGAGGGTACTGAGCAGACAGTAAAATCCCATTTTTTAGAAAGTTCCTAAACAGAAAGTAAAATCTCATTTTTCAAGAGGGTCCTGAACAGTAAGTAATGTCCCATTTTTCAGGAGGGTCCTGAACAGGAAGTAAAATCCCATTTTTCAGGAGGGTCCTGAATAGGAAGTAAAATACCATTTTTTAGTATGGTCCTGAACAGAAAGTAAATTCCCATTTTTCAGGAGAGTCGTGAACAGAAAGTAAAATCCAATTTTTAGGAGGGTCCAGAACAGAATGTAACATCCCATATTTCAGGAGGGGCCTTAAAAGGAAGTAAAATCTTATTTTTCAGGAGGGTCCTGAACAGGAAGTAAAATCCCATTTTTCAGGAGGGTCCTGAACAGACAGTAAAGTCCATTTTTCAGGAGGGTCCTGAATAGAAAGAAAAATCCCATTTTTCAGGAGGGTACTGAAAAGAAAGTTAAATCCCATTTTTTATGAAGGTCTTGAACAGAAAGTTAAGTCCAATTATTCAGGAGCGTCCTGAACAGTATGTAAAGTGCCTTTTTTCAGGAGGGTCCTGAACAGGAAGTAAAATCACATTTTTTAGGAGGGTCCTGCACAGAAAGTAAAATCTCTTTTTTCCGGAGGGTCCTGAACATAAATTAAATCCAATTTTTTAGGAGAGTCCTGAACAAAAGTTAAATTCCTTTTATCAGAAGGGTCCTGAACATAAAGTAAAGTCCTATTTTTTAGGAGGGTCCAGAACTGAAAGTAATATCTCATTTTTCAAGAGGGTCCTTAACAAAAGTAAAATCCCATTTTGGAGAAGGGTCCTAAACGAATGTAAAATCCCATTTTTCAGGAGGATCCTGAACAGAAAGTAAAGTCCCATTTTTCAGGAGAGTCCTGAACAGTAAGTAAAGTCCCATTTTTTAGGAGAGGTCTGAATAGAAAGTAAAATCCCATTTATCAGTAGTGTCCGGAATAAAAAGTTAAATCTCATTTTACAGGAGGGTCCTGAACAGACAATAAAATCCCATTTTTCAGGAGGGTCTTGAACAAAAGTAAAACCCAATTTTTTAGGAGGGTCCTGAACATAAATAAAATCCCATTTTTCTGGAGGGTCCTGAACAGAAGTAAAATCCCATTTTTCAGGAAGGTCCTGAATAGAAAGTAAAATTCTCATTTTTTAGAAGGGTCCTGAAAAGAAAGTAGAATCCTATTTTTTATGAGGGTCCTGAACAGAAAGTAAAATCCCATTTTTTAGGAAGGTCCTGAATAGAAAGTAATATCCCATTTTCCAAGAGAGTCTTGAACAGAATGAAAATCCCATTTTTAAGGAGGCTCCTGAACAGAAAGTAAAATCCCATTTTTGAGGTGGGTCCTGAACAGACAGTAAAGTCCCATTTTTCAGGAGGGTCCTGAATAGAAAGAAAAATGCCATTTTTCAGGAGGGTCCTGAACAGAAAGTAAAATCCCATTTTTTAAGAAGGTCCTGAACAGAAAGTAAAGTTCCATTTTTTAGGAGGGTCCTGAACAGTCAGTAAAGTCCTATTTTTCAGGAGAGTCCTGAACAACAAGTAAAATTTGATTTTTCAGGAGGGTCCTGAACAAGAAGTAAAATCCTATTTTTCAGGAGGGTCCTGAACAGAAAGTAAATTTCCATTTTTCAGTAGGGTCCTGAAAAGAATGTAAAATCCCATTGTAAAATCCCATTTTTCAGGAGGGTCCTGAACAGAAAGTAAAATCCAATTATTCAGGAGTGTCCTGAACATGAACAAAATCCCATTTTTTAGGAGGGTCCTGAACAAAAGTAAAGTCCCATTTTTCAGGAGGGTCCTTAACAGAAACTAAAATCCCATTTTTCAAAAGGGTCCTGAACAGAAATAAAATCCTATTTTTCAGAAGGGTCCTGAACAGAAAGTAAAATCGCATTTTTCTGGAGGGTCTACAGACAGTAAAGTCCAGTTTTTTGGAGGGTCCTGAATAGAAATAAAAATCCCATTTTTCAGAAGGGTACTGAACAGAAAGTAAAATCCTATTTTTTAGGAAGTTACTTAACAGAAAGTAAAATCTCATTTTTCAGAAGGGTTGGAAACAGTAAGGTCCCATTTTTCAGAAGGGACCTGAACAGGAAGTAAAATCCCATTTTTTAGGAGGGTCCTGAATAGGAAGTAAAATACCATTTTTCAGGAGGGTCGTGAACAGAAAGTAAAATCCCATTTTTAGTAGGGTCCTGAACTGAAAGTAACATCCCATATTTCAGGAGTGTCCTGAACAGAAAGTAAAATATGATTTTTAAGGAGGGTCCTGAACAAAAAGTAAAATCCCATTTTTCAGGAGGCTTCTGAACAGACAGCAAAATCCATTATTCAGGAGGGTCCTGAATAGAAAGAAAAATCCCATTGTTCAGGAGGGTCTTGAATAGAAAGAAAAATTCCATTTTTTATGAAGGTCCTGAACAAAAAGTAAAGTCCAATTTTTAAGGAGGGTCCTGAACAATATGTAAAGTCCCATTTTTCAGGAGGGTCCTGAACAGGAATTAAAATCTAATTTTTTAGGAGGGTCCTGAACAGAAAGTAAAATCCAATTTTTCAGGAGAGTCCTTAACAAAAGTGAAATTCCTTTTATCAGGAGGGTCGTGGACAGAAAGTAAAATTCCATTTTTCTGGAGGGTCCTGATTAGAAAGTAAATTCCTATTTTTAGGAGGGACCTGAACAGAAAGTAAAATCCCATTTTTCAAGTGGGTCCTGAACAAAAGTAAAATCCCATTTTTCAGGAGGGTCCTGAACAGAAAGTAAAATCCTATTTTTCAGGAGGGTCCTGAATAGAAAGAAAAATCTAATTTTTCACGAGGGTCCTAAACAAAAAGAAAAATCCCATTTTTTAAGAAGGTCCTAAACAGAAAGTAAAGTCCCATTTTTTAGGAGGGTCCTGAACAGTAAGTAAAGTTCTATTTTTCAAGAGGGTCCTGAACAGGAAGTAAAATTTGATTTTTCAGGAGGGTCCTGAACAGGAAGTAAAATCCCATGTTTTAGGAGGGTCCTGGATAGAAAGTAAATTCCTATTTTTCAGGAGGGTCATGAAAAGAAATTAAAATCCCATAGTAAAATCTCATTTTTCAAAAGTGTCCTGAACAGAAAGTAGAATCAAATTTTTCAGGAGTGTCCTCAACAGGACCAAAATCCCATTTTTCAGGAGGGTCCTGAAGAGATAGTAAAGTCCCATTTTTCAGGAGGGTCCTGAATAGAAAGAAAAATCCCATTTTTTAGGAGGGTCCTGAACAGAAAGTAAAATCCCATTTTTTAGGAAGGACTTGAACATAAAGTAAAGTTCCATTTTTCAGGAGGGTCCTGAACTGTAAGTAATGTCCCATTTTTCAGGAAGGTCCTGAACAGGAAGTAAAATCCAAATTTATTGGAGGGTCCTGAACTGGAAGTAAATTCCCATTTTTCAGGAGGGTCCTGAACAGAAAGTTAAATCCCATTTTTCAGGAGGATCTTGAACAGAAAGTAAAATCCCATTTTTCAGGAGAGTCCTGCATAGAAAGTAAAATCCCATTTTTCAGGAGGATCCTGAATAGAAAGTAAAATGTTATTTTTGAGGAGGGTCCTGAATAGAAGTAAAGTCTTATTTTTCAGGAGGGTCCTGAACAAAAGTAAAATCTCATTTTTCAAGATGGTCCTGAAAAGAAAGTGAAATCCCATTTTTTAGGCGGTTCTTGAACAAAAGTTAAATCCTATTTTTTTGCAGGGGCCTAAACAAAAGTAAAATCCTATTTGTCAAGAGGGTCTTGAACAAAAGTAAAATCCTATTTTTTAGGAAGGTCCTGACTAGAAAGTAAGATCCTATTTTTTAGAAGGGTTCTGAACAAAAGTAAAGTCCCATTTTTTGGGAGGATCCTGAACAGAAAGTAAAATCCCATTTTTCAGGAGGGTCCTGAACAGAATTAAAATCCCATTTTTTAGGAGAGTCCTGGACAGAATGTAAAATGGCATTTTTAGGAGGGTCCTGAACAGATAGTAAAGTCCTATTTTTTGGAGGGTCCTGAATAGAAACAAAAATCCCATTTTTCAAGAGGGTCCTGAACAGAAAGTAAAATTTCATTTTTTAGGAAGTTCCTGAACAGAATATAACGTCCTATTTTTCAGGAGGGTCCTGAACAGTAAGTAAAATCCAAGTTTTCAAGTGGGTCCTGAACAGAAAGTAAATTCAAATTAGCATCCTGAAAAGAAAGTACAATCCCATTTTTCAGAAGGGTCCAGAACAGAAAGTAAAATCCAATTTATCAGGAGGGTCCTGAACAGAATTTAAAATCCATTTTTCAGGAGGGTCCTGAACAGACAGTAAAATCCTATTTTTTAGGAAGGGTCCTGAATAGTAAGTAAACTCCCATTTTTCAGGAGGGTCCTGAACAAGAAGTAAAATCCAATTTTTCAAGAGGGTCTTGAACAGGAAGTAATATCGCATTTTTAGGAGGGTCCTAAACAGAAAGTTAATTCCCATTTTTCAGGAGGGTCTTGAACAGAAAGTAAAATCCTATTTTTTCAAGAGGGACCAGAACAGAAAGTAAAATTTGATTTTTCAGGAGGGTCCTGAACAAGAAGTAAAATCCCATTTTTCAGGAGGGTCCTGAACAAAAGTAAAATTCCATTTTTCTAGATGGTCCTGAACAAAAGTATAATCTCATTTTTAAGGAGGGGCGTGAGTAAGAAGTAAAATCCTATTTTTCAGGAGGGTCCTGAACAGAATGTAAATTCCCAGTTTTCAGGAGGGTCCTGAACAGAATGTAAATTCCCAGTTTTCAGGAGGGTCCTGAACAGAAAGTAAAATCCCAATTTACAGGAGGGTCCTGAACAGAAAGTAAAATTCAATTTTCAGGAGGGTCCTGAACAAGAAGTAAAATCTCATTTTTCAAGAGGGTCCTGAACAAAAGTAAAATCTCATTTTTCAAGATGGTCCTAAACAAAATTAAAATACCATTTTTCAGGAGGGGCCTGAACAGAAAGTAAAATCCTATTTTTCAGGAGGGGACTGAACGAAAGTAAAATCCCATTTTTGAGAAGGGTCCTGAATAGAATTAAAATCCAATTTTCCAGGAGGGTCCTGCATAGAAAGTAAAATCCAATTTTTCAGAAGGATCCTGAATAGAAAGTAAAATCTTATTTTCCAGGAGGGTCCTGAATAGAAATAAAATCCCATTTTTCAGGAGGGTCCTGAACAAAAGTAAAATCCCATTTTTCAAAATTGTCCTGAACAGAAAATAACATCCCATTTTTCATGAGGGTCCTGAACAGAAAATAAAGTCCTATTTTTAGGAGGGACCTGAACAGAAAGTAAAATCCCATTTTTCAAGAGGGTCCTGAACAAAAGTAAAATCCCTATTTTCAGGAGGGTCCTGAACAGAAAGTAAAATCCTATTTTTCAGGAGTGTCCTGAATAGAAAGAAATATCCCATTTTCAGGAAGGCCCTGAACAAAAAGTAAAATCCCATTTTTTAAGAAGGTCCTGAACAGAAAGTAAAGTCCCATTTTTTTAGGAGGGTCCTGAACAGTAAGTAAAGTCCTATTTTTCAAGAGGGTCCTGAACAGGAAGTAAAATTCGATTTTTCAGGAGGGTCTTGAACCGGAAGTAAAATCCCATGTTTCAGGATGGTCCTGAATAGAAAGTAAATTCCCATTTTTCAGGAGGGTCATGAAAAGAAAGTAAAATCCCATTGTAAAATCTCATTTTTCAGAATGGTCCTGAACAGAAAGTAAAATCAAATTTTTCAGGAGGGTCCTGAAGAGATAGTAAAGTCCCATTTTTCAGGAGGGTCCTGAATAAAAAGAAAAATCCCATTTTTTAGGAGGTTTCTGAACAGAAAGTAAAGTCCTATTTTTAGGAGGGACCTAAACAGAAAGTAAAATCCCATTTTTCAAGAGGGTCCTGAACAAAAGTAAAATCCCAATTTTCAGGAGGGTCCTGAACAGAAAGTAAAATCCTATTTTTCAGGAGGGTCCTGAATAGAAAGAAATATCCCATTTTCAGGAGGGTCCTGAACAAAAAGTAAAATCCCATTTTTTAAGAAGGTCCTGAATAGAAAGTAAAGTCTCATTTTTTAGGAGGGTCCTGAACATTAAGTAAAGTCCTATTTTTCAAGAGGGTCCTGAACAGGAAGTAAAATTCGATTTTTCAGGAGGGTCCTGAACAGGAAGTAAAATCCCATGTTTTTGGATGGTCCTGAATAGAAAGTAAATTCCCATTTTTCAGGAGGGTCATGAAAAGAAAGTAAAATCCCATTGTAAAATCTCATTTTTCAGAAAGGTCCTGAACAGAAAGTTAAATCCAATTTTTCAGGAGGGTCTTGAAGAGACAGTAAAGTCCCATTTTTCAGGAGGGTCCTGAATAAAAAGAAAAATCCCACTTTTTAGGAGGGTCCTGAACAGAAAGTAAAATCCCATTTTTTCGGAAGGACTTGAACATAAAGTAAAGTTCCATTTTTCAGGAGCGTCTTGAACAGTAAGTTATGTCCCATTTCTCAGGAGGGTCCTGAACAGGAAGTAAAATCCAATTTTTTAGGAGGGTCCTGAACTTTAAGTAAAATCCTATTTTTTAGGAGGGTCCTGAACTGGAAATAAATTCCCATTTTCCAAGAGGGTCCTGAATAGAAAGTAAAATCCCATTTTTCAGGAGGGTCCTGAACAGAAAGTAAAATCCCATTTTTCAGGAGGGTGCTGTATAGAAAGTAAAATCCCATTTTTCAGGAGGATCCTGAATAGAAAGTAAAATCTTATTTTTCAGGAGGGTCCTGAATAGAAGTAAAATCTAATTATTCAGGAGGGTCCTGAACAGAAAGTAAAATCCCATTTTTCAAGATGGTCCTGAACAGAAAGTAAAATCCCATTTTTTAGGCGGTTCTTGAACAAAAATAAATCCCTTTTTTCAGGAGGGTCCTGAACAGAATTAAAATCCAATTTTTTAGGAGGGTCCTGAGCAGACAGTAAAGTCCCATTTTTCAGAGGGTCCTAAATAGAAAGAAAAATCCAATTTCTCAGGAGGGTCCTGAACAGAAAGTAAAATCCCATTTTTTAGGAAGGTCGTGAATACAAATTAAAATCCCATTTTTCTGGTGGGTCCTGAACAGTAAGTAAAGTCTCATTTTTCAGGAAGCTCCTGAACAAGAGTAAAATCCCATTTTTATGGAGGGTCCTGAACAGGAAGTAAAATCCAATTTTTCAGGAGGGTCCTAAACAGAAAGTAAAATCCCATTTTTAGAAGGATCCTGAACTGAAAGTAAAATCCCATTTTTCAGGAGAGTACAGACATAGAAGCAAAATCAGATTATTTAAGAGGGTCCTGAACAGAAGTAAAATCCTATTTTTCAAGAGGGTTCTGAACAGACAGTAAAGTCCTATTTTTCAGGAGGGTACTGAACAGAAAGTAAAATCCCTTTCTTTAGGATGGTCCTGACAGAAAGTAAAGTCCAATTTTTCAGGAGGGTCCTTAACAGTAAGTAAAGTCCCATTTTTCAGGAGGGTCCTGAACAGGAAGAAAAATCTAATTTTTCTGGAGGGTCCTGAACAGGAAGTAAAATCCAAATTTTTCGGATTGTCCTGAACAAAAAGTAAAATCCCATTTTTCAGGAGGGTCCTGAACATAAAGTAAATTCCCATTTTTAAGAAGGGTCCTAAAAAGAAAGTAAAATCTTATTTTTCAGGATGGTCCAGAACAGAAAGTAAAATCCTATTTTTCAGAAGGGTCCTATATAGAAAGTAAAATCCTATTTTTCAGGAGGGTCCAGAACAGAGAGTAAAATATTATTTTTTAGGAGGGTCCTGAACAGAAATAAAATCCCATTTTTCAGGAGGGTCCTGAAGTAAAGTAAAATCCTATTTTTCATGATGGACCAGAACTGAAAGTAAAATCCCATTTTTAGGAGGTTCCTGAACAAAAGTAAAATCCCATTTTTCAGGAGGGGCCTGAACAGAAATTAAAATCCTATTTTTCAGGAGGGTCCTAAACAAAAGAAAAATCCTATTTTTCTGGAGGGTCCTGAACAGTAGTAAAATCCTATTTTTCAGGAGGGTCCTGAACAGAAGTAAAATCCTATTTTTCAAGAGGGTCTTGAAAAGAAAGTAAAATCCCATTTTTCAGGAGGGTCCTGAACAAAAGTAAAATTCCTTTTATCAGGAGTGTCCTGAATAGAAAGTAAAATTCCATTTTTCAGGAGGGTTTGAACAGAAAGTAAAGTCTTATTTATTAGGAGGGTCCTAAATAAAAAGTAAAATTCCATTTTTCAGGAGGGTCCTGAACCAAAGTAAAATCCCATATTTGAGAAGGGTCTTGAACGAATGTAAAATCCCATTTTTCAGGAGGGTCCTGAACAAAAAGTAAATCCCATTTTTCAGGAGGATCCTGAACAGAAAGTAAAGTCCCATTTTTTATGAGGGTTCCGAACAGAAAGTAAAATCTCATTTTTCAAAAGTGTTCGGAACAAAAAGTAAAATCTCATTTTTCAGGAGGGTCCTGTATAGAAAGTAAAATTCCATTATTCAGGGGGGTCTTGAAAAAAAGGAAATCCCATTTTTTAGGAGGGGCCTGAAGAAAAGTAAAATCCCATTTTTCAGGAGGGGCCTGAGCAAAAGTAAAATCCTATTTTTCAGGAGGGTCCTGTATAGAAAGTAAAATCCCATTGTTCAGGAGGATCCTGAATAGAAAGTAAAATCTTATTTTTCAGGAGGGTCCTGAACAAAAGTAAAATCCTATTTTTCAAGATGATCCTGAATAGAAAGTAAAATCCCATTTTTTAGGAGGTTTCTGAACAAAGGTAAAATCCTATTTTTTAGGAGGGGCCTGAATAGAAAGTAAAATCCTATTTTTCAGGAGGGTCCTGAACAAAAGTAAAATCCTATTTTTCAGGAGGGTCCTGAACAGCAGTAAAATCATATTTTTCAGAAAGGTCCTGAGCAGAAGTAAAATCCCATTTTTTTGGAGTTTTCTGAACAAAAGTAAAATCTCAATTTTCAGGAGAGTCCTGAACAAAAGTAAGATCCTATTTTTCAGGATGGTCCTGATCAGAAAGTAATATCCTATTTTTTATGAGGGTCCTGAACAGAAAGTAAAATCGTATTTTTTAGGAGTGTCCTGAACAGACAGTAAAGTCCAATTTTTCGGAGGGTCCTGAATAGAAAGAAAAATCCTATTTTTCAGGAGGGTCCTGAACGGAAAGTAAAATCCCATTTTTTAGAAAGGTCCTGAACAGAAAGTAAAATCCCATTTTTAGGAGGGTCTTGAACAGTAAGTAAATCCCCATTTTTCAGGAGGGTCCTGAACAGGAAGTAAAAACTGATTTTTCAGGAGGGTCCTGAACAGGAAGTAAAATCTGATTTTTCAGGAGGGTCCTGAACAGGAACAAAATCCTATTTTTCAGGAGGGTCCTGAAGAGACAGTAATGTCCCATTTTTCAGGAGGGTCCTGAATAGAAAGTAAAATCTTATTTTTCAGGAGGGTCCTGAACAAAAGTAAAATCCCATTTTTCAGCAGGGTCCTGAACAAAATTAAAATCCCATTTTTCAGGATGGTCCTGAACAGTAAGAAAAATCCCATTTTTCAGGAGGGTCCTGTATATTAAGTAAAATCCTATTTTTCAGGAGGATCCTGAATAGAAAGTAAAATCTTATTTTTTAGGAGGGTCTTGAATAGATGTAAAATCCCATTTTTCAGGAGGGTCCTGAACAAAAGTAAATTCCCATTTTTTAGGATGGTCCTGAACAGAAAGTAAAATCCCATTTTTTACGAGGTTCCTCAACAAAAGTAAAATCCTATTTTTTAGGAGGGGCCTGAACAGAAAGTAAAATCCTATTTTTCAGGAGGGTCCTGAACAAAAGTAAAATCCTATTTTTCAGGAGGGTCCTGAACAACAGTAAAATCCCATTTTTCTTGAGGGTCCTGAACAGAAGTAAAATCCCATTTTTCAAGAGTGTCCTGAAAAGAAAGTAATATCCTATTTTTCAGAAGGGTCCTGAACACAAAGTAAAATTCCTTTTATCAGGAGAGTCCTGAACAAAAAGTAAAATTCCATTTTTAAGGAGGGTCCTGAACAGAAAGTAAATTCCCATTTTTAAGGAGGGTCCAAAATAGAAAGTAAAATCCCATTTTTCAGGAGGGTCCTGAACAGAAAATAAAATACCATTTTTCAGGAGAGTCCTGTATAGAAAGTAAAATCCCATTGTTCAGGAGGATATTGAATAAAAAGTAAAATCTTATTTTTCAGGGGGGTCCTGAACAGAAGTAAAATACCATTTTTCAGGAGGGTCCTGAACAAAAGTAAAATCCTATTTTTCTAGAAGGTCCTGAATAGAAAGTAAAATCCATTTTTTAGGAGGTTTCTGAACAAAGGTAAAATCCTATTTTTTAGGAGGGGCCTGAACATAAAGTAAAATCCTATTTTTCAGGAGGGTCCTGAACAAAAGTAAAATCCTATTTTTCAGGAGGGTCCTGAACAGCAGTAAAATCCCATTTTTCAGGAGGGTCCTGAACAGAAGTAAAATCTCATTTTTAAAGATGGTCCTGAACAGAAAGTAAAATCCCATTTTTTAGGAGGTTCCTGAACAAAAGTAAAATCTCATTTTTCAGGAATGTCCTGAAAAAAAGTAAATTCCTATTTTTTAGGTGGGTCCTGAAAAGAAAGTAAAATCTCATTTTTCAGGAGTGTCATGAACAAAAAGTAAAATCGCATATTTTAGGAGTGTCCTGAACAGACATTAAAGTCCCATTTTTTGGAAGGTCCTGAATAGAAAGTAAATTGTTATTTTTCAGAAGGGTCCTGAACAAATGTAAAATCCCATTTTTTAGGAGGATTCTGAACAAAAGTAAAATCCTATTTTTAAAGATGTTCTTGAACAGTAAGTAAAATCCCATTTTTCAGGAGGTTCCTGAACAAAAGTAAAATCCTATTTTTTAGGAGGGGCCTGAACAGAAAGTAAAATTCTATTTTTCAGGAGGGTCCTGAAGAAAAGTAAAATCCTATTTTTCATGAGAGTCAGGAACAACAGTAAATCCCATTTTTCAGGAGGGTCCTGAACAGAAAGTAAATTCCTATTTTTCAGGAGGGTCCTGAACAGAAAGTAAAATCCCAGTTTTTAGGAGGGTCCTGAACAGAAAGTAAAATCTCATTTTTTAGGAGGGTCTTGAACAGATAGTAAAATCCCATTTTTAAGAGGGTCCTGAACAAGAAGTAAAATCTGATTTTTTAGAAGGGTCCTGAACAGGAAGTAAAATCCTATTTTTCAGGTGGGTTCCGAACAGACAGTAAAGTCCTATTTTTCAGGAGGGTCCTGAACAGAAAGTAAAATCCCATTCTTTAGAAAGGTGCGGACAGAAAGTAAAGTCCCATTCTTCAGGAGGGTCCTGAACAATAAGTAAAGTCCCATTTTTCAGGAGGGTCCTAAACAGGAAGTGAAATTTGATTTTTTAGGAGGGTCCTAAACAGAAAGTAAAATCACGTTTTTCAGGAGGGTCCTGAGCTGAAAGTAAATTCACATTTTTCAGGAGGGTCCTAAACAGAAATTAAAATCCTATTTTTTAGGAGGGTCCTGAACAGAAAGTAGAATACCATTTTTCAGGAAGGTCTTGTATAGAAAGTAAAATGCCATTTTTCAGGAGGGTCCTTAATAGAAAGTAAAATATTATTTTTCAGGAGGGACATGAACAGAAGCAAAATCCCATTTTTTAGGAGGTTCCTGAACAAAAGTAAAATCCTATTTTTCTGGAGGGTCTTGAACAGAAGTAAAATCCCACTTTTCAAGAGGGTCCTGAAAAGAAAGTAAAATCTCATTTTTCAGGGGGGTCCTGAACCAAAGTAAAATTCCTTTTATCAGGAGGGTCTTGAATAGAAAGTAAAATTCCATTTTTCAGCAGGGTCCTGAACAGAAAGTAAAGTTCCAAATTTTAGGAGGGTCCTGAACAGAAAGTAAAATCCTATTTTTTAGGAAGGGTCCTGAACTAAACTAAAATCCCATTTTTGAGAAGGGTCCTGAACGAATGTAAAATCCCATTTTTCTGGAGGGTCCTGAACAGAAAGTAAATCCCATTTTTCAGGAGGGTCCTGAACCTAAAGTAAAGTCCTATTTTACAGGAGGGTTCTGAACAGAAAATAAAATCTCATTTTTCAGGAGTGTCCAGAACAAAAAGTAAAATCTCATTTTTTCAGGAGGGTCCTAAACATAAAGTAAAATCCCATTGTTCAGGAGGGTCTTGAACAAAAGTAAAATCCCTATTTTTAGGAGGGTCCTGAACATAAAGTAAAATCTCATTTTTCAGGAGGGTCCTGAACATAAAGTAAAGTCCCATTTTTCATAAGGGTCAAGAACAGAGGTAAAATCCCTTTTTTTACGAGGGTCCTGAACAGAAAGTAAATTCTCATTTTTTAGGAGTGTTCTGAACAAAAAATAAAATCTTATTTTTTAGGAGGGTCCTAAACAAAAATAAAGTCCCATTTTTAAGAAGGGTCCAGAACAGGAAGTAAAATCTAATTTTTTAGTAGAGTCCTGAACAGAATGTAAAATCCTATTTTTCAGGAGGGTCCTGAACAAAAAGTAATATCCCATTTTTCAGGAGGGGCCTGAACATAATTAAAATCCCATTTTTAAGGAGGGTCCTGAACAGAAATTAAAATCTTATTTTTCAGGAGGGTCCTGAACAGACAGTAAAGTCGCATTTTTCAGGAAGGTCCTGAATAGAAAGAAAAATCCTATTTTTCAGGAGGGTCGTGAACAGAAAGTAAAATCACATTTTTTAAGAAAGTCCTGAACAAAAAGTAAAGTCCTATTTTTCAGGAGGGTCCTGAACAATAAGTAAAGTCCCATTTTTCAGTAGGGTCTGAAACAGGAAGTAAAATTCGATTTTTCATGATGGTCCTGAATAGGAAGTAAAATCCCATATTTCTGGAGGGTCCTGAACCGAAAGTAAATTCCCATTTTTTAGGAGGGTCCTGAACAGAAAGTAAAATTCCATTGTGAAATCCCATTTTTCAGGAGGGCCCTGAACAGAAAGTAAAATCAATTTTTTTAGAAGGGTCCTGAATATGAACAAAATCCTATTTTTCAAGAGGGTCCTGAAAAGACAGTAAAGACCCATTTTTCAGGAGTATCCTGAACAGGAAGTAAAATCCAAATATTTAGAAGGGTCCTGAACAGAAATTAAAATCCCATTTTTCAGGAGTGTCCTGAATTGAAAGTTAATTCCCATTTTTCAGCAGGGTCCTGAACAAAAAGTAAAATCCCATTTTTCAAAAGGGTCCTGAACAAAAAGTAAAAACCCATTTTTCAGGAAGGTCCTGAATAAAAGTAAAATCCCATTTTTCAGGAGGGTCCTGAACACAAGTAAAATCCTATTTTTCAAGATGGTCTTGAACAGAAAGTAAAATCCCATTTTTCAGGAGGGTCCTGAACAGAAAGTAAAATCCTATTTTTCAGGAGGGTTCTAAACAAAAATAAAATCCAATTTTTTAGGAGGGTCCTGAACAGTAGTAAAATCCCATTTTTCAGGAGGGTCCTGAACAGAAGTAAAATCGTATTTTTCAACAGGTTCCTGAAAAGAAAGTAAAATCCCATTTTTCAGGAGTTTCCTGAACAGAAAGTATAGTCCCATTTTTTAGGAGGGTCCTGAAAAGAAAGTAAAATCCTAATTTTCGGAAGGGTACTTAACAAAAGTAAAATCCCATTTTTGAGAAGGGTCCTAAACGAATGTAAAATCCCATTTTTCAGGAAGTTCCTGAACAGAAAGTAAAGTCCCATTTTTCAGGAGGGTCCTGAATAGTAAGTAAAGTCCCATTTTTCAGGCGGGTTCTGAACAGAAAGTAAAATCCCATTTTTGTGGAGTGTCCGTAACAGAAAGTAAAATCATATTTTACAAGAAGGTCCTGAACAGAAAATAAAATCCGATTTTTCAGGTGGGTCTTAAAGAAAAGTAAAATCCTATCTTTTAGGAGGGTCCTGAACCTAAAGTAAAATCCCATTTTTCAGTAAGGTTCTGAACAGAAGTAAAATCCCATTTTCCGGGAGGGTCCTGAACAGAAAGTAAATTCTCAATTTTCAGGAGGATCCTGAACAAAAAGTAAAATCCTATTTTTTAGGAGGGTCCTTTTCAAAAGTAATGTCCCATTTTTTAGGAGGGTCTAGAACATGAAGTAAAATCCGATTTTTTATGAGGGTCCTAAACAGAAAGTAAAATCCCATTTTTAGGAGGGTCCTGAACAGAATTAAAATCCCATTTTTAGGAGGGTCCTGAACAGAATTAAAATCCCATTTTTAAGGAGGGTCCTGAACTGAAAGTAAAATCCCATTTTCGAGAAGGGTCCTGAACAGGCAGTAAAGTCCTATTTTTCAGGAGGGTCCTGAATAGAAATAAAAATCCCTTTTTTCAGGAGGGTCCTAAACAGAAAGTAAAATCCCATTTTTTAAGAAGGTCCTGAACAGAAAGTAAAGTCCCATTTTTCTGGAAGTTCCTGAACAGAAAGTAAAGTCCCATTTTTCAGGAGGGTTCTGAATAGTAGGTAAAGTCCTATTTTTCATGAGGGTCCTGAACAGGAAGTAAAATTTGATTTTTCAGGAGGGTCCGGAACAGAAAGTAAAATCTTATTTTTCAAGAAGGACCTGAACAGAAAGTAAATTCCCATTTTTCAGGAGGGTCCTAAAAAGAAAGTAAAATCCCATTGTAAAATCCCATTTTTCAGGAGGGTCCTGAAAGGAAAGTAAAATCCGATTTTTCAGGAGGGTCCTGAACAGGAAAAAAATCCTATTTTTTAAAAGGGTCCTGAAGAGAAAGTAAAGTCCTATTTTTCAGGAGGGTCCTGAATAGAAAGAAAAATCCCATTTTTCAAGAGGGTCCTGAACAGGAAGTAAAATCCAAATTTTTAAGAGGGTCTGATCAGAAATTAAAATCCCATTTTTCAGGAGGGTCCTGAACTGAAAGTAAATTCCCATTTTTCAGGAGGGTCCTGAACAGAAAGTGAAATCCTATTTTTCAGAAGTGCCCTGAACAGAAAGTAAAATACCATTTTTCAGGAGGGTCCTGTATAGAAAGTAAAATCCCATTTTTCAGGAGGATCCTGAACAAAAAGTAAAATCTTATTTTTTAGGAGGGTCCTAAACAAAAATAAAGTCCCATTTTTTAGAAGGGTCCAGAACAGGAAGTAAAATCTAATTTTTTAGTAGGGTCCTGAAAAGAATGTAAAATCCCATTTTTCAGGAAGGTCCTGAACAAAAAGTAATATCCCATTTTTAGGGAGAGGCCTGAACATAATTAAAATCCCATTTTTAAGGAGGGTCCTGAACAGAAAGTAAAATCTCATTTTTCAGGAGGGTCCTGAACAGACAGTAAAGTCCCATTTTTCAGGAAGGTCCTGAATAGAAAGAAAAATCCCATTTTTCAGGAGGGTCGTGAACAGAAAGTAAAATCCCATTTTTTAAGAAAGTCCTGAACAAAAAGTAAAGTCCTATTTTTCAGGAGGGTCCAGAACAATAAGTAAAGTCCCATTTTTCAGTAGGGTCTGGAACAGGAAGTAAAATTCGATTTTTCAGGATGGTCCTGAACAGGAAGTAAAATCCCATATTTTTGGAGGGTCCTGAACCGAAAGTAAATTCCCATTTTTTAGGAGGTTCCTCAACAGAAAGTAAAATTCCATTGTGAAAAACCATTTTTCAGGAGGGCCTTGAACAGAAAGTAAAATCAATTTTTTTAGAAGGGTCCTGAATAGGAATAAAATCCCATTTTTCAAGACGGTCCTGAAATGACAGTAAAGACCCATTTTCAGGAGTATCCTGAACAGGAAGTAAAATCCAAATATTTAGAAGGGTCCTGAACAGAAAGTAAAATCCCATTTTTCAGAAGTGTCCTGAATTGAAAGTAAATTCCCATTTTTCAGAAGGGTCCTGAACAGAAAGTAAAATCCCATTTTTCAGAAGGGTCCTGAACAGAAAGTAAAAACCCATTTTTCAGGAGGGTCCTGAATAAAAGTAAAATCCCATTTTTCAGGAGGGTCCTGAACAAAAGTAAAATCCCATTTTTCAAGATGGTCCTGAACAGAAAGTAAAATCCCATTTTTCAGGAGGGTTCTGAACAGAAAGTAAAATCCTATTATTCAGGTGGGTCCTGAACAAAAATAAATTACTATTTTTTAGGAGGGTCCTGAACAGTAGTAAAATCCCATTTTTCAGGTGGGTCCTGAACAGAAGTAAAATCCCATTTTTCAACAGGTTCCTGAAAAGAAAGTAAAATCCCATTTTTCAGGAGATTCCTGAACAGAAAGTATAGTCCCATTTTTTAGGAGGGTCCTGAAAAGAAAGTAAAATCCTATTTTTCGGAATGGTACTGAACAAAAGTAAAATCCCATTTTTGAGAAGGGTCCTAAACGAATGTAAAATCCCATTTTTCAGGAAGTTCCTAAACAGAAAGTAAAGTCCCATTTTTCAGGAGGGTCCTGAAGAGTAAGTAAAGTACCATTTTTCAGGCGGGTTCTGAACAGAAAGTAAAATCCCATTTTTGTGGAGTGTCCGAAACAGAAAGTAAAATCACATTTTACAAGAAGGTCCTGAACAGAAAATAAAATCCCATTTTTCAGGTGGGTCTTAAAGAAAAGAAAAATCCTATCATTTAGGAGGGTCCTGAACCTAAAGTAAAATCCTATTTTTCAGTAAGGTTCTGAACATAAGTAAAATCCCATTTTCCAGGAGGGTCTTGAACAGAAAGTAAATTCTCAATTTTTAGGAGGGTCCTGAACAGAAAGTAAAATCCTATTTTTTAGGAGGGTTCTTTTCAAAAGTAAAGTCCCATTTTTTAGGAGGGTCTAGAACAAGAAGTAATATCCGATTTTTTATGAGGGTCCTAAACAGAAAGTAAAATCCCATTTTTAGGAGGGTCCTGAACAAAATTAAAATCCCATTTTTAGGAGGGTCCTGAAAAGAATTAAAATCCCATTTTTAAGGAGGGTCCTGAACAGAAATTAAAATCCCATTTTCGAGGAGGGTCCTGAACAGGCAGTAAAGTCCTATTTTTCAGGAGGGTCCTGAATAGAAATAAAAATCCCATTTTTCAGGAGGGTCCTGAACAGAAAGTAAAATCCCATTTTTTAAGAAGGTCCTGAACAGAAAGTAAAGTCCCATTTTTCTGGAGGTTCCTGAACAGAAAGTAAAGTCCCATTTTTCAGGAGGGTCCTGAATAGTAGGTAAAGTCTTATTTTTCAGGAGGGTACTGAACAGGAAGTAAAATTTGATTTTTCAGGAGGGTCCGGAACAGAAAGTAAAATCTTATTTTTCAAGAGTGACCTGAACAGAAAGTAAAATCCCATTTTTCAGGAGGGTCCTGAACAGAAAGTAAAATCCGATTTTTTAGGAGGGTCCTGAACAGGAAAAAAATCCCATTTTTTAAGAGGATCCTGAAGAGACAGTTAAGTCCCATTTTTCAGGAGGGTCCTGAATAGAAAGAAAAATCCCATTTTTCAGGAGGGTCCTGAACAGGAAGTAAAATACAAATTTTTAAGAGGGTTTGAACAGAAATTAATATCCCATTTTTCAGGAGGGTCCTGAACAGAAAGTGAAATCTTATTTTTTAGAAGTGTCCTGAACAGAAAGTAAAATACCATTTTTCAGGAGGGTCCTGAACAGAATTAAAATCCCATTTTTAAGGAGGGTCCTGAACAGAAATTAAAATCCCATTTTCGAGGATGGTCCTGAACAGGCAGTAAAGTCCTATTTTTCAGGAGGGTCCTGAATAGAAATAAAAATCCCATTTTTCAGGAGGGTCCTGAACAGAAAGTAAAATTCAATTTTTTAAGAAGGTCCTGAACAGAAAGTAAAGTCCCATTTTTCTGGAGGTTCCTGGACAGAAAGTAAAGTCCCATTTTTCAGGAGGGTCCTGAATAGTAGGTAAAGTCCTATTTTTCAGGAGGGTACTGAACAGGAAGTAAAATTTGATTTTTCAGGAGGGTCCGGAACAGAAAGTAAAATCTTATTTTTCAAGAATGACCTGAACAGAAAGTAAAATCCCATTTTTCAGGAGGGTCCTGAACAGAAAGTAAAATCCGATTTTTCAGGAGGGTCCTAAACAGGAAAAAAATCCCATTTTTTAAGAGGGTCCTGAAGAGACAGTTAAGTCCCATTTTTCAGGAGGGTCCTGAATAGAAAGAAAAATCCCATTTTTCAGGAGGGTCCTAAACATGAAGTAAAATCCAAATTTTTAAGAGGGTCTGAACAGAAATTAATATCCCATTTTTCAGGAGGGTCCTGAACTGAAAGTAAATTCCCATTTTTCAGGAGGGTCCTGAACAGAAAGTGAAATCTTATTTTTCAGAAGTGTCCTGAACAGAAAGTAAAATACCATTTTTCAGGAGGGTCCTGCATAGAAAGTAAAATCCCATTTTTCAGGAGGATCCTGAAGAAAAAGTAAAATCCTATTTTTCAGGAGGGTCCTGAACAGAAAGTAAAATCCTATTTCTCAGGAGGGTCCTGAACAAAAGTAAAGTCCCATTTTTCAGGAGGGTCCTGAATAGAAAGAAAAATCCTATTTTTATGAAAGGTCCTGAACAGAATTAAAATCTCATTTTTCAGGAGGGTCCTGAACAGAAAGTAAAATCACATTTTTCAGGAGGGTCCTGACAGACAGTAAAGTCCCATTTTTCGGAGGGTCCTGAATAGAAACAAAAATCCCATTTTTCAGGAGGGTACTGAGCAGAAAGAAAAATCCTATTTTTTAGGAATTTCCTAAACAGAAAGTAAAATCTCATTTTTCAGGAGGGTCCAGAACAGTAAGTAAGGTCCCATTTTTCAGGAGGGTCCTGAACAGGAAGTTAAATCCTATTTTTCAGTAGGGTCCTGAATAGGAAGTAAAATACCATTTTTCAGAATGGTCCTGAACAGAAGATAAATTCCCATTTTTCAGGAGAGTCGTGAATAAAAAGTAAAATCCTATTTTTAGGAGGGTCCAGAACAGAAAGTAACATCCCATATTTCAGGAGGGTCCTGAACAGGAAGTACAATCTGATTTTTCAGGAGGGTCCTGAACTGACAGTAAATTCCATTTTTCAGGAGGGTCCTGAATAGAAAGAAAAATCCCATTTTTCAGGAGGGTCCTGAAAAGTAAGTTAAATCCCATTTTTTATGAAGGTAAAGTGCCTTTTTTAAGGAGGGTACTGAACAGGAAGTAAAATCCCATTTTTTTAGGAGGGTCCTGAACAGAAATTAAATCCCATTTTTTAGGAGTGTCCTGAACAAAAGTTAAATTCCTTTTATCAGGAGGGTCCTGAACAGAAAGTAAAATTCTATTTTTCAGGAGGCTCCTGAACAGAAAGTAAAGTCCCATTTTTTAGGAGGGTCTTGAATAGAAATTAAAATCCCATTTTCAGGAGGGTCCTGTATAGAAAGTAAAATCCCATTTTTCAGGAGGATCCTGAATAGAAAGTAAAATCTTATTTTTCAGGAGAGTCCTGAATAGAAGTAAAATCCCATTTTTAAGGAGGGTCCTGAACAAAAGTAAAATCCCATTTTTTAAGTTGGTCCTGAACAGAAAGTAAAATCCCATTTCATAGGAGGTTCTTGAACAAAAGTAAAATCCTATTTTTTAGGAGGGGCCTGAACAAAAGTAAAATCCCATTTTTCAGGAGGGTCCTAAACAGAAAGTAAAATCCTATTTTTCCTGAGGGTCCTGAACAAAAGTAAAGTCCCATTTTTTAGGAGAGTCCTGAACAGAAAGTAAAATCCGATTTTTCAGAAGGGTGGTGAATAGAATTAAAATCCTATTTTTCAAGAGGGTCCTAAACAGAAAGTAAAATTGCATTTTTCAGGAGGGTCTACAGACAGTAAAGTCCCATTTTTTGGAGGTTCCTGAGTAGAAATAAAAATCCCATTTTCAGAAGAGTACTGAACACAAAGTAAAATCCCATTTTGTAGAAAGTTCCTGAACAGAAAGTAAAATCTCATTTTTCAGGAGGGTCCGATACAGTAAGTAAGGTCCCATTTTTCAGGATGGTCCTGAACAGGAAGTAAAATCCCATTTTCCAAGTGGGTCCTGAATAGGAAGTAAAATACCATTTTTCTGTATGGTCCTGAACAGAAAGTAAATTCCCATTTTTTAGGAGGGTCGTGAACAGAAATTCAAATCCCATTTTTGAGGAGAGTCCTGAACAGAAAGTAAAGTCCCATTTTTCAGGAGGGTTCTGAACAGAAAGTAAAATCTCATTTTTCAGCAGTGTCCACAACAAAAAGTAAAATCTCATTTTTCAGGAGTGTCCTAAACATAAAGTAAAATCCCATTGTTCAGGAAGGTCTTGAACAAAAGTAAAATCCCTATTTTTAGGAGGGTCCTGAACATAAAGTAAAATCCCATTTTTCAGGAGGGTCTTGAACAGAAAGTAAAGTCCCATTTTTCAGGAGGGTCTTGAACAGAGGCAAAATCCCATTTTTTAGGAGGGTCCTGAACAGAAAGTAAATTCTCAATTTTTAGGAGAGTTCTGAACAGAAAGTAAAATCCTATTTTTTAGGAGGGTCCTAAACAAAAATAAAGTCCCATTTTTCAGGAGGGTCCAGAACAAAAAGTAAAATCCAATTTTTTAGTAGGGTCCTGAACAGAAAGTAAAATCCCATCTTTCAGGAGGGTCCTGAACAGACAGTAAAGTCCTATTTTTTAGCAAGGTCCTGAATAGAAAGAAAAATCCCATTTTTCAGGAGAGTCGTGAACATAAAGTAAAATCCCATTTTTTAAGAAAGTCCTGAACAGAGAGTAAAGTTCCATTTTTCAGGAGGGTCCTGAACAATAAGTAAAGTGTATTTTTCAGAAGGGTCCGGAATAAGAAGTAAAATTCGATTTTTCAGGATGGTCCTGAACAGGAAGTAAAATCCCATATTTCTGGAGGGTCCTGAACAGAAAGTAAATTCCCATTTTTTAGGAGGGTCCTGAACAGAAAGTAAAATTCCATTGTGAAATCCCATTTTTCAGGAGGGCCCTGAGTAGAAAGTGAAAATAAATTTTTTAGAAGGTTCCTGAACAGGAAAAAAATCCCATTTTTCAAGAGGGTCCTGAAGAGACAGTAAAGACCCATTTTTCAGGAGTATCCTGGACAGGAAGTAAAATCCAAATTTTTAGGACGGTCCTAAACAGAAAGTAAAATCCCATTTTTCAGGAGGGTCCTGAATTGAAAGTAAATTCCCATTTTTCAGCAGGGTCTTGAACAGAAAATAAAATCCCATTTTTCAGGAGAGTCCTAAACAGAAAGTAAAAACCCATTTTTCAGGAAGGACCTGAATAGAAGTTAAATCCCATTTTTCAGGAGGGTCCTGAACAAAAGTAAAATCCCATTTTTCAAGATGGTCTTGAACAGAAAGTAAATACCATTTTTAGGAGATTCCTGCACAAAAGTAAAATCCTATTTTTTAGGAAGGGCCTGAACAGAAAGTAAATTCCTATATTTCAGAAGGGTCCTGAACAAAAATAAATCCTATTTTTCAGGAGGGTCCTGAACAGCAGTAAAATCCCATTTTTTAGAAGGGTCCTCAACAGAAAGTAAAATCCCATTTTTCGGAAGGGTCCTGAACAAAAGTAAAATCCCATTTTTTAGAAGGGTCCTAAACGAATGTAAAATCCCATTTTTCAGGTGGTTCCTGAACAGATAGTAAAGTCCCATTTTTCAAGAGGGTCCTGAATAGTAGGTAAAGTCTCATTTTTCAGGCGGGTTCTGAACAGAAAGTAAAATCCCATTTTTGTGGAATGTCCGGAATAGATAGTAAAATCTTAATTTTCAAGAAGGTCTTGAATAGAAAATAAAATCTCATTTTTCAAGAGGGTCGTAAAGAAAAGTAAATTCCTATCTTTTAGGAGGGTCCTGAACAGAAAGTAAATTCCCATTTTTCAGTAGGGTCCTGAACAGAAAGTAAATTCCTATTTTTCAGGAGGGTCTTGAAAAGAAAGTAAAATCCCATTTTTCAGGAGGGTCCTGAACATAAAGTAAAATCCGATTTTTCAGGAGGGTCCTGAACAGGAAAAAAATCCCATTTTTCAAGAGGGTCCTGAAGAGACAGTAAAGTCCCATTTTTCAGGAGGGTCATGAATAGAAAGAAAAATCCCATTTTTCAGGAGGGTCCTGAATAGGAAGTAAAATCCAAATTTTTACGAGGGTCCTGAACAAAAATTAAAATCCCATTTTTCAAGCGGGTATGAACTGAAAGTAAATTCCCATTTTTCAGGAGGGTCCTGAACAGAAAGTGAAATCTCATTTTTTAGGAGTGTCCTGAACAGAAAGTAAAATACCATTTTTCAGGAGGGTCCTGTATAGAAAGTAAAATCCCATTTTTCAGGAGGATCCTGAATTAAAGGTAAAATCTTATTTTTCAGGAGGGTCCTGAATAGAAGTAAAATCTCATTTTTAAAGAGGGTCCTGAATAAAAGTAAAATCCCATTTTTCAAGATGGTCCTGAACAGAAAATAAAATCCCATTTTTTATGAGGTTCCTGATCAAAAGTAAAATCCTATTTTTTAGGAGGGGCCTGAACAGAAATTAAAATCCTATTTTTCAGGAGGGTCCTGAACAGAAAGTAAAATCCTATTTTCAGGAGGGTCCTGAACAAAAGTAAAGTCCTATTTTTCAGGAGGGTCCTGAATAGAAAGTAAAATCCTATTTTTCAGGAAGGTCATGTACAAAATTAAAATCCCATTTTTCAGGAGGGTCCTGAACAGAAAGTAAAATCACATTTTACATGAGGGTCCTGAACAAATAGTAAAGTTCCATTTTTCGGAGGGTCCTGAATAGAAACAAAAATCCCATTTTTCAGGAGGGTACTGAGCAGAAAGTAAAATCCTATTTTTTAGGAAGTCCTAAACAAAAAGTAAAATCTCTTTTTTCAGGAGGGTCCTGAACAGAAAGTAAGGTCCCAATTTTCAGGAGGGTCCTGAACAGGAAGTAAAATCCTATTTTTCAGGAGGGACCTGAATAAGAAGTAAAATACCATTTTTCAGTATGGTCTTTAACAGAAAGTAAATTCCCATTTTTCAGGAGGGTCGTGAACAAACAGTAAAATCACATTTTAGGAGGGTCCAGAACAGAAAGTAACAACCCATATTTCAGGAGGGTCCTGAACAGGAAGTAAAATCTGATTTTTCAGGAGGGTCCTGAATAGGAAGTAAAATCCAATTTTTCAGGAGGGTCCTGAATAGACAGTAAAGTCCATTTTTCAGGAGGGTCCTGAATAGAAAGAATAATCTCATTTTTCAGGAGGGTCCTGAACAGAAAGTTAAATCCCATTTTTTATGAAGGTCTTGAACAGAAAGTAAAGTCCAATTTTTCAGGAGCGTCCAGAATATTATGTAAAGTGCCTTTTTCAGGAGGGTACTGAACAGGAAGTAAAATCCAATTTTTTTAGGAGGGTCCTGCACAGAAAGTAAAATCCCATTTTTTCAGGAGTGTCCTAAACAAAAATTAAATCCTATTTTTTAGGAGAGTCCTGAACAAAAGTTAAATTCCTTTTATCAGGAGGGTCTTGAACACAAAGTAAGATATTATTTTTCAAGAGGCTCATGAACAGAAAGTAAAGTCCCATTTTTTAGGAGGGTCCTGAACAGAAAGTAAAATCCCAATTTTCAGGAGGGTGCTCAACAAAAGTAAAATCACATTTTTGAGAAGGGTTTTGAACAAATGTAAAATCTCGTTTTTCAGGAGGGTCCTGAATAGAAAGTAAAATCCCATTTTTCAGGAGTATCCTGAATAGAAAGTAAAATCTTATTTTTCAGGAGAGTCCTATATAGAAGTAAAATCCCATTTTTAAGGAGGGTCCTGAACAAAAGTAAAATCCCATTTTTCAAGTTGGTCCTGAACAGAAAGTAAAATCTCATTTCTTAGGAGGTTCCTGAACAAAAGTAAAATCCTATTTTTTAGGAGGGGCCTGAACAGAAAGTTAAATCCTATTTTTAAGTAGGGTCCTGAACAAAAGTATAATCCCATTTTTCAGGACGGTCCTGAACAGAAAGTAAAATCCTATTTTTCATGAGGGTCGTGAACAAAAGTAAAGTCCTATTTTTCAGGAGAGTCCTGAAGAGAAAGTAAAATCCCATTTTTCAGAAGGGGCCTGAACAGAATTAAAATCCTATTTTTCAGGAGGGTCCTGAACAGAAAGTTAAATTGCATTTTTCAGGAGGGTCTACAGACAGTAAAGTCCCATTTTTTGGAGGTTGCTGAATAGAAATAAAAATCCCATTTTTTAGGAGGGTACTTAACAGAAAGTAAGATCCCATTTTTTAGGAAGTTCCTGAACAGAAAGTAAAATCTCATTTTTCAGAAGGGTCCGAAACAGTAAGTAAGGTCCAATTTTTCAGGAGGGTCCTGAACAGGAAGTAAAAACCCATTTTCCAAGTGGATCCTGAATAGGAAGTAAATTCCCATTTTTGAGGAGGGTCGTGAACAAAAA
This sequence comes from Capsicum pubescens, assembly GCA_030864215.1. NCBI lineage: Eukaryota > Viridiplantae > Streptophyta > Magnoliopsida > Solanales > Solanaceae > Capsicum > Capsicum pubescens. Next base: position 281,979,531 of record CM061542.1, read on the forward strand.
GTCAAATACTATTTTTGAGGAGGGTCCTGAACAGACAGTAAATTCCTATTTTTCAGGAGTGTCCTGAATAGAAAGAAAAATCCTATTTTTCAGGAGAGTCCTGAACAGAAAGTAATATCCCATTTTTTAAGAAGGTCCTGAACAGAAAGTAAAGTCCCATTTTTTAGGAGGGTCCTGAACAGTCAGTAAAGTCCTATTTTTGGGAGGGCCCTGAACAGGAAGTAAAATTCGATTTTTTCGGAGGGTACTGAACAGGAAGTAAAATCCTATTTTGTAGCAAGGTCATGAATAGAAAGTAAAGTCCCATTTTTCAGGAGGGTCCTGAAAAGAAAGTAAGATCCCATTCTAAAATCTTATTTTTCAGGAGGGTCCTGAGCAGAAAGCAAAATCCAATTTTTCAGGAGGGTCCTGTATAGAAAGTAAAATCCCATTTTTTAGGAAGGACTTGAACATAAAGAGTTCCATTTTTCAGGAGGGTCCTGAACAGTAAGTAATGTCCCATTTTTCAGGAGTGTCCTGAACAGAAAGTAAAATCCAAATTTTTTGGAGGGTCCTGAACTTTAAGTAAAATCTCATTTTTTAGGAGGGTCCTGAACTGGAAGTAAATTCCCATTTTTCAGGAGTGTCCTGAACAGAAAGTAAAATCCTATTTTTAAGGATGGTCCTGAACAGAAAGTAAAATCACATTTTTCAGGAGGGTCCTGTATAGAAAGTAAAATCCCATTTTTCAGGAGGTTCCTGAATAGAAAGTAAAATCTTATTTTTCAGGAGGGTCCTGAATAGAAGTAAAATCTCATTTTTCAGGAGGGTCCTGAACAAAAGTAAAATCCCATTTTTCAAGATGGTCCTGAACAGAAAGTAAAATCCTATTTTTTAGGCGGTTCTTGAACGAAAGTAAAATCATATTTTTTAGGAGGGGCCTGAACAAAAGTAAAATCCTATTTTTCAGGAGGGTCCTGAACAAAAGTAAAATCCTATTTTTCAGGACGGTCCTGAACAGAAAGTAAGATCCTATTTTTCAGAGGGGTCCTGAACAAAAGTAAAGTCCTATTTTTCGGGAGGGTCCTGAATTGTAAGTAAATTCCCATTTTTCGGAAGGGTCCTGAATAGAAAGAAAAATCCCATTTTTCAAGAGGGTCCTGAGCAGAAAGTAAAATCCCATTTTTCAGGAGGGTCCTGTATAGAAAGTAAAATCCCATTTTTCAGGAGGATCCTGAATAGAAAGTAAAATCTTATTTTTCAGGAAAGTCCTGAATAGAAGTAAAATCCCATTTTTAAGGAGGGTCCTGAAAAAAGTAAAATCTCATTTTTCAAGTTGCTCCTGAACAGAAAGTAAAATCCCATTTCTTAGGAGGTTCCTGAACAAAAGTAAAATCCTTTTTTTAGGAGGGCCTTGAACAAAAAGTAAAATCTTACTTTTCAGGAGGGTTCTGAACAAAAGTAAAATCCCATTTTTCAGGAGGGTCCTGAAGAGAGAGTAAAATCCTATTTTTCATGAGGGTCCTGAACAAAAGTAAAGTCCCATTTTTCAGGAGGGTCCTGAACAGAAAGTAAAATCCCATTTTTCAGAAGGGTCTAGAACAGAATTAAAATCCTATTTTTCAGGAGGGTCCTAAACAGAAAGTAAAATTGCATTTTTTGGAGGGTCTATAGACAGTAAAGTCCCATTTTTTGGAAGGTCCTGAATAGAAATAAAAATCCCATTTTACATGAGGGTACTGAACAGAAAGTAAAATCCCATTTTATAGGAAGTTCCTGAACAGAAAGTAAAATCTCATTTTTCAGGAGGGTCTAAAACAGTAAGTAAGGTCCAATTTTTTAGGACAGTCCTGAACAAGAAGTAAAATCCCATTTTTCAGGATGGTCCTGAATAGGAAGTAAAATACAATTTTTCAGTATGGTCCAGAACAGAAAGTAAATTCCCATTTTTCAGGAGGGTCGTGAACAGAAAGAAAAATCCCATTTTTAGGAGGGTCCTGAACAGAAAGTAACATCCCATATTTCAGGAGGGTCCTGAATAGGAGGTAAAATCTGATTTTTAAAGAGGGTCCTGAACAGGAAGTAAAGTCCCATTTTTCAAGAGGGTTCTGAATAGACAGTAAATTTCATTTTTCTGGAGGGTCCTAAATAGAAAGAAAAATCCCATTTTTCAGGAAGGTCCTGAATAGAAAGTAAAATCCCATTTTTTATGAAGGTCCTTAACTGAAATTAAATTCTGATTTTTAAGGAGGAACTGAAAAGTATGTAAAGTCCCATTTTTCAGGTGGGTCCTGAACAGGAACTAAAATCAATTTTTTAGGAGGGTCCTGAACAAAAACTAAATCCCATTTTTGAGGAGAGTCCTTAACAAAAGTGAAATACCTTTTATCAGGAGGGTCCTAAACAAAAAGTAAAATTCCATTTTTCAGGATGGTCCTGAACAGAAAGTAAAGTCCTATTTCTAGAAGGGTCCTAAACAGAAAGTAAAATCCCATTTTTCAGGAGGGTCCTGAACAAAAGTAAAATCCCATTTTTCAAGAAGGTTCTGAACAGAAAGTAAAATCCTATTTTTCAGGAGGATCCTGAATAGAAAGTAAAATCCCATTTTTCAGGAGGGTCCTGAACAGAAAGTAAAATCCGATTTTTTTAGAATGTCCTGAACAGAAAGTAAAGTTCCATTTTTTAGGAGGGTCCTGAACAGTAAGTAAAGTCCTATTTTTCAAGAGAGTCCTGAACAGGAAGTAAAATTCAATTTTTCAGGAGGGTCCTGAATAGGAAGTAAAATCCCATTTTTCAGGAGGGTTCTGAATAGAAAGTAAATTCTCATTTTTCAGGAAGGTCAAGAAAAGAAAGTAAAATCCCATTGTAAAATCTCATTTTTCAGGGGGGTCCTGAACAGAAAGTAAAATCCAATTTTTCAGGAGGGTCCTCAACGGGAAGTAATGTCCCATTTCTCAGGAGGGTCTTGAACATAAAGTAAAGTTCCATTTTTCAGGTGGGTCCTGAACAGTAAGTAATGTCCCATTTCTAAGGAGGGTCCTGAACAGGAAGTAAAATCCAAATTTTTAGGAGGGTCCTGAACTTTAAGTAAAATCCTATTTTTTCGGAGGGTCCTGAACTGGAAGTAAATTCCTATTTTTCAGGAGGGTCCTGAGCAGAAAGTAAAATCCCATTTTTTAGGAGGGTCCTAAACAAAAAGTAAAATTGCATTTTTCAGGAGGGTCTACAGACAGTAAAGTCCCATTTTTTGGAGGTTCCTGAATAGAAATAAAAGTCCCATTTTTCAGGAGGGTACTGAACAAAAAGTATGATCCCATTTTTTGGGAAGTTCCTGAACAGAAAGTAAAATCTCATTTTTCAGGAGGGTCCGAAACAGTAAGTAAGGTCCCATTTTTCAGGAGGGTCCTGAACAGGAAGTAAAATCCCATTTTCCAAGTGGGTCCTGAATAGGAAGTAAAATGCCATTTTTCAGTCTGGTCCTGAACAGAAAGTAAATTCCCATTTTTCAGGAGGATCGTGAACGGAAAGTCAAATCCCATTTTTGAGGAAGGTCCTGAACAGACAGTAAATTCCCATTTTTCAAGAGTGTCCTGAATAGAAAGAAAAATCCCATTTTTCAGGAGGGTCCTGAACAGAAAGTAATGTCCCATTTTATAAGAAGGTCCTGAACAAAAAGTAAAATCCCATTTTTAGGAGGGTCCTGAACAGTTAGTAAAGTCCTATTTTTCAAGAGGGTCTTGAACAGGAAGTAAAATTCGATTTTTCCGAAGAGTCCTGAATAGGAAGTAAAATCCTATTTTTTAGGAGGGTCCTGAACAGAAAGTAAATTCCTATTTTTCATGAGGATCCTTAAAAGAAAGTAAGATCCCATTGTAAAATCCTATTTTTCAATAGGATCCTGAGCTGAAAGCAAAATCCAAATTTTCAGGATGGTCCTGAACAGAAAGTAAAATCCCATTTTTCAGGAGGGTCCTGTATAGAAAGTAAAATCCCATTTTTTAGGAAGGACTTGAACATAAAGTAAAGTTCCATTTTTTAGAAGGGTCCTAAACAGTACGTAATGTCCCATTTTTCAGGAGGGTCCTGAACAGGAAGTAGAATCCAAATTTATTGGAGGGTCCTGAACTTTAAGTAAAATCCCATTTTTTAGGATGGTCCTGAACTGGAAGTAAATTCCCATTTTTCTGGAGGGTCCTGAACAGAAAGTAAAATCCCATTTTCAGGAGGGACCTGAACAGAAAGTAAAATCCCATTTTTCAGGAGGGTCCTGTATAGAAAGTAAAATCCCATTTTTCAGGAGGATCCTGAATAGAAAGTAAAATCTTATTTTTAGGAGGGTCCTGAATAGAAGTAAAATCTCATTTTTAAGGAGGGTCCTGAACAAAAGTAAAATCTCATTTTTCAAGATGGTCCTGAACAGAAAGTAAAATCCCATTCTTTAGGCGGTTCTTGAACAAAAGTAAAATCATGTTTTTTAGGAGGGGCCTGAACAAAAGTAAAATCCTATTTTTCAGGACGGTACTGAACAGAAAGTAAGATCCTATTTTTCAGAAGGGTCCTGAACAAAAGTAAAGTCCTATTTTTCGGGAGGGTCCTGAACTGAAAGTAAATTGCCATTTTCCAGGAGGGTCCTGAACAGAAAGTAAAATCCCATTTTTCAGGAGGGTCCTGAACAGAAAGTAATATCCCATTTTTCAGGAGGGTCCTGTATTGAAAATAAAATATTATTTTTCAGGTGGATCCTGAATAGAATGTAAAATCTTATTTTTCAGGAAAGTCCTGAATAGAAGTAAAATCCCATTTTTAAGGAGGGTCCTGAACAAAAGTAAAATCGCATTTTTCAAGTTGGTCCTGAACAGAAAGTAAAATCCCATTTCTTAGGAGTTTCATGAACAAAAGTAAAATCCTATTTTTCATGAGGGTCCTGAACAAAAGTAAAGTCTCATTTTTCAGGAGGGTCCTGAACAAAAAGTAAAATCCCATTTTTCAGAAGGTTCCAGATCAGAATTAAAATCTTATTTTTCAGGAGGGTCCTAAAAGAAAGTAAAATTGCATTTTCAGGATGGTATACAGAAAGTAAAGTCCCATTTTTTGGAGGGTCCTGAATAGAAATAAAAATCCCATTTTAACGTAGGGTACTGAACAGAAAGTAAAATCCTATTTTTTAGGAAGTTCCTGAACAGAAAGTAAAATCTCATTTTTTAGGAGGGTCTGAAACAGTAAGTAAGGTCCCATTCTTTAGGAAGGTCCTGAACAAGAAGTAAAATCCTATTTTTCAGGAGGGTCCTGAATAAGAAGTAAAATACAATTTTTCAGTATGGTCCTGAACAGAAAGTAAATTCTTATTTTTTAGGAGGGTCGTGAACAAAAAGAAAAATCCCATTTTTAGGAGGGTCCTGAACAGAAAGTAACATCCAATATTTCAGGAGAGTCCTGAACAAAAAGTAAAATCTAATTTTTAAGGAGGGTCCTGAACAGAAAGTAAAGTCCCATTTTTCAGGAAGGTCCTGAACAGGAAGTAAAATTTGATTTTTCAGGAGGGTCCTGAACAGAAAGTAAAATCTCAATTTTCTGGAGGGTCCTGAACAGATAGTAAAGTCCATTTTTCAGGATGGTCCTGAATAGAAAGAAAAATCCCATTTTTCAAGAGGGTCCTGAACAGAAAGTAAAATCCCATTTTTTATATAGGTCCTAAACAAAAAGTAAAGTCTAATTTTTCAGGAGGGTCCTAAACATCAAGTAAAGTCCCATTTGTCAGGAAGGTCCTGAACAGGACATAAATTCCAATTTTTTAGGAGTGTCCTGAATAGAAATTAAATCCCATTTTTCAGGAGGGTCCTGAATAGAAAGTAAAATATTATTTTTCAGGAGGGTCCTGAACAAAAGTAAAATCATATTTTACAGGAGGGTCCTGAACATAATTTAAATCCTATTTTTCATGATGGTCCTGAACAGATAGTAAAATCCCATTTTTTAGGAGGTTCCTGAACTAAAGTATAATCCCATTTATCAGGAGGGGCCTGAACAGAAAGTAAAATCCTATTTTTCAGAAGGATCCTGAGCAAAAGCAAAATCCTATTTTTCAGGAGGGTCTTGAACAGAAGTAAAATCCCATTTTTCAAGAGGGTCTTGAACAAAAGTAAAATCCTATTTTTCAGAAGGGTCTAGAAAAGAAAGTAAAATCCCATTTTTCAGGAGGGTCCTAACCAAAAGTAAAATTCCTTTTATTATGAGGGTCCTATAAAGAAAGTAAGATTTCATTTTTTCGGAGTGTCCTGAACAGAAAGTAAATTCCTATTTTTTAGGATGGTCCAGAACAGAAAGTAAAATCCCATTTTTCAGAAGGGTCCTGAATAAAATTAAAATCCCATTTTTCAGGAGGGTCCTGAATGAAGGTAAAATCCCATTTTTCAGGAGGGTCCTGAACAGAAAGTAAAGTCCCATTATTCAGGAAGGTCTTGAACAGAATGTAAAGTCCTATTTTTCAGGAGGGTTCTAAACAGGAAGTAAAATCCCATTTTTCAGGAGGGTCCTGAACAAAAGTAAAATCGTATTTTTCTGGAGAGTCCTGAACAAAATTAAATTCTATTTTTCAGGAGGGTCCTGAACGAAAGTAAAATCCCAATTTTCTGGAGGGTCCTGAATAGAAAGTAAATTCCCATTTTTCAGGAGGGTTCTGAACAGAAAGTAAAGTCCCACTTTTCAGGAAGGTCCGGAACATAAAGTAAAATCCCATTTTTAAGGAGGGTCCAGAACATAAATTAAAATCCCATTTTTCAGGTGGGTCCTGAACAGAAAGTAAAATCCCATTATTTAGGAGGGTTCTGAACAAAAGTAAAATCCCATTTTTTAGAAGTGTCCTGAACAGAATGTAAATTCTCATTTTTTCAGGAGGGTCCTGAACTAAAGCAAAGTACCATTTTTCAGGAGAGTCCAGAATAGAAAGTAAAATCCCATTTTTTTGGACTGTCCTGAACAGGAAGTAAAATCCCAATTTTCAGGAGGGTCCTGAACAGAAAGTAAATTCCAATTTTTCAGGAGGGTCCTAAAAAAAGTAAAATCGTATTTTTCATGAGGGTCCTGAACAAAAGTGAAGTCCTATTTTTTAGGTGGGTCCTGAAGAGAAATTAAATTCCCATTTTTCAGGAGGGTCCTTATAAGAAAGTAAAATCCCATTTTTTAGGAAGATCCTAAACAGAAAGTAAAATTTCATTTTTCAAGAGGGTCTACAGACAGTAAAGTCACATTTTTTGGAGGGTCCTGAATAGATATAAAAATCCCATTTTTCAGGAGGTTACTGAACAGAAAGTAAAATCCCATTTTTTAGGAAGTTCCAGAACACAAAGTAAAATCTTATTTTTCAGGAGGGTCTGAAACAGTAAGTAAGGTCTCATTTTTCAGGAGGGTTCTGAACAAGAAGTAAAATCCCATTTTTCAGGAGGGTCCTGAATAGGAAGTAAAATACCATTTTTCAGTATGTTTCTGAACAGAAAGTAAATTCCCATTTTTCAGGAGGGTCGTGAAAAGAAAAAAAAATCCCATTTTTAGGAGGGTCCTGAACAGAAAGTAACATCCCATATTTCAGGAGGGTCCTGAACAGGAAGTAAAATTTAATTTTTAAGGATGGTCCTGAACAGGAAGTAAAATCCCATTTTTCAGGAGGGTTCTGAACAGACAGTAAAGTCCATTTTTCAAGAGGGTCCTGAATAGAAAGAAAAATCCCATTTTTCAGGAGGGTCCTGAATAGAAAGTAAAATCCCATTTTTTATGAAGGTCCTGAATAGAAAGTAAAGTCTGATTTTTACGGTGGGACCTGGACAGTATGTAAAGTCCCATTTTTCAGGTGGGTCCTGAACAGGAAGAAAAATCTAATTTTTTAGGAGGGTCCTGAACAGAAAGTAAAATCCCATTTTTCAAGAGGGTCCTGAACAAAAATTAAATCCCATTTTTCAGGAGAGTCCTTAACAAAAGTGAAATTCCTTTTATCAAGAGGGTCCTAAACAGAAAGTAAAATTCCATTTTTCAGGAGGGTCCTGAACAGAAAGTAAAATCTCACTTTTCAGGAGGGTCCTGTATAGAAAGTAAAATCCCATTTTTCAGGAGGATTCTGAATAGAAAGTAAAATCTTATATTTCAGGAGGGTCCTGAATAGAAGTAAAATCTCATTTTTCAGGAGGGTCCTGAACGAAAGTAAAATCCCATTTTTCAAGATGGTACTGAGCAGAAAGTAAAATCCCATTTTTTAGGCGGTTCTTGAACAAGAGTAAAATCCTATTTTTTAGGAAGGGCCTGAACAAAAGTTAAATCCTATTTTTCAGGAGGGTCCTGAACAAAAGTAAAATCCTATTTTTCAGGACGGTCCTGAACAGAAAGTAAGATCCTATTTTTCAGAAGGGTCCTGAACAAAAGTAAATTCCCATTTTTCGGGAGGGTCCTGAACTGAAAGTAAATTCCTATTTTTCAGGAGTGTCCTGAACAGAAAGTAAAATCCCATTTTTCAGGAGGGTCCTGAACAAAAAGTAATATCCCATTTTTCAGGAGGATCCTGAATAGAAAGTAAAATCCCATTTTTCAGGAGGATCCTGAATAGAAAGTAAAATCTTATTTTTCAGTAAAGTCCTGAATAGAAGTAAAATCCCATTTTTAAGGAGGGTCCTGAACAAAAGTAAAATCGCATTTTTTAAGTTGGTCCTGAGCAAAAAGTAAAATCCCATTTCTTAGGAGGTTCCTGAACAAAAGTAAAATCAAATTTTTTAGGAGGGGCCTGAACAGAAAGTAAAATCTTATTTTTCAGGAGGGTCCTGAATAAAAGTAAAATCCTATTTTTCAGGAGGGTCCTGAACAGAAAGTAAAATCCTATTTTTCATGAGGGTCCTGAACAAAAGTAAAGTCTCTTTTTTTCAGGAGGGTCCTGAACAGAAAGTAAAATCCCATTTTTCAGAAGGGTCCAGAACAGAATTAAAATCCTATTTTTCAAGAGGGTCCTAAACAGAAAGTAAAATTGCATTTTCAGGAGTGTCTATAGACAGTAAAGTCCCATTTTTTGGAGGGTCCTGAATAGAAATAAAAATCCCATTTTTCAGGAGGGTACTGAACAGAAAGTAAAATCCCATTTTTTAGGAATGTCCTGAACAGAAAGTACAATCTGATTTTTCAGGAGGGTCTGAAACAGTAAGTAAGGTCCCATTTTTAAGGACGGTCCTGAACTAAAAGTAAAATCCCATTTTTCATGAGGGTTCTGAATAGGAAGTAAAATACAATTTTTCAGTGTGGTCCTGAATAGAAAGTAAATTCCCATCTTTTAGGAGGGTCGTAAACAGAAAGAAAAATCCCATTTTTAGGAGGGTCCTGAACAGAAAGTAACATCCTATATTTCAGGAGGGTCCTGAAGAGGAAGTAAAATCTGGTTTTTAAGGAGGGTCCTGAACAGGAAGTAAAGTCCCATTTTTCAGTAGGGTTCGGAACAGACAGTAAAGTCCATTTTTCAGGAGGGTCCTGAATAGAAAGAAAAATCCCATTTTTCAGGAGGGTCCTGAATAGAAAGTAAAATCCCATTTTTTATGAAGGTCCTGAACAGAAAGTAAAGTCTGATTTTAAAGGAGGGACTTGGACAGTATGTAAAGTCCCATTTTTCAGGTGGGGCCTTAACAGGAAGTAAAATCCAATTTTTTAGGAGGGTCCTGAACAGAAAGCAAAATCCCATTTTTCAGGAGGGTCCTGAACAAAAATTAAATCCCATTTTTCAGGAGAGTCCTTAACAAAAGTGAAATTTCTTTTATCAAGAGGGTCCTAAATAAAAAGTAAAATTCCATTTTTCAGGAGGGTCCTGAACAGATAGTAAAGTCCTATTTTTAGGAGGGTCCTAAATAGAAAGTAAAATCCCATTTTTTAGGAGGTTCCTGAACAGAAAGTAAAAACCATTTTTCAGAAGGGTCCAGAACAGAATTAAAATCCTATTTTTCAGGAGGGTCCTAAACAGAAAGTAAAATTCCATTTTTAGGAGGGTCTACAGACAGTAAAGTCCCATTTTTTGGAGGGTCCTGAATAGAAATAAAAATCCCATTTTACAGGAAGGTACTGAACAGAAAGTAAAATCCTATTTTTTAGGAAGTTCCTGAACAGAAAGTAAAATTTGATTTTTCAGGAGGGTCTGAAACAGTAAGTAAGGTCCCATTTTTTAGGACGGTCCTGAACTAAATGTAAAATCCCATTTTTCATGAGGGTTCTGAATAGGAAGTAAAATACAATTTTTAAGTATGGTCCTGAATAGAAAGTAAATTTCCATTTTTTAGGAGGGTCGTAAACAGAAAGAAAAATCCCATTTTTAGGAGGGTCCTGAACAGAAAGTAACATCCCATATTTCAGGAGGGTCCTGAACAGGAAGTAAAATCTGATTTTTAAGGAGGGTCCTGAACAGGAAGTAAAGTCCCATTTTTCAGGAGGGTTCTGAACAGACAGTAAAGTCCATTTTTCAGGAGGGTCCTGAATAAAAAGAAAAATCCCATTTTTCAGGAGGGTCCTGAATAGAAAGTAAAATCCCATTTTTTATGAAGGTCCTGAACAGAAAGTAAAGTCTGATTTTTAAGGAGGGACTTGGACAGTATGTAAAGTCCCATTTTTCTGGTGGGTCCTGAACAAGAAGTAAAATCCAATTTTTTAGGAGGGTCCTGAACATAAAGTAAAATCCCATTTTTCAGGAGGGTCCTGAACAAAAATTAAATCCCATTTTTCAAGAGAGTCCTTAACAAAAGTGAAATTCCTTTTATCAAGAGGGTCCTAAACAAAAAGTAAAATTCCATTTTTCAGGAGGGTCCTGAACAGATAGTAAAGTCCTATTTTTAGGAGGGTCCTAAATAGAAAGTAAAATCCCATTTTTCAGGAGGGTCCTGAACAGAAAGTAAAATCCCATTTTTCAGAAGGGTCCAGAACAAAATTAAAATCCTATTTTTCAGGAGGGTCCTAAACAGAAAGTAAAATTCCATTTTTAGGAGGGTCTACAGACAGTAAAGTCCCATTTTTTGGAGGGTCCAGAATAGAAATGAAAATCCCATTTAACAGGAAGGTACTGAACAGAAAGTAAAATCCCATATTTTAGGAAGTTCCTGAACAGAAAGTAAAATTTGATTTTTCAGGAGGGTCTGAAACAGTAAGTAAGGTCCCATTTTTTAGGACGGTCCTGAACAAGTCGTAAAATCCCATTTTTCAGGACGGTCCTGAACAGAAAGTAAATTCCCATTTTTCAGGAGGGTCGTGAACATAAAGAAAAATCCCATTTTTAGGAGGGTCCTGAACAGAAAGTAACATCCCATATTTTAGGAGGGACCTGAACAGGAAATAAAATCTGATTTTTAAGGAGGGTCCTGAACAGAAAGTAAAGTCCCATTTTTCAGGAGGGTTCTGAACAGATAGTAAAGTCCATTTTTCAGGAGGGTCCTGAATAGAAAGAAAAATCCCATTTTTCAGGAGGGTCCTGAATAGAAAGTAAAATCCCATTTTTTATGAAGGTCCTGAACAGAAAGTAAAGTCTTATATTTAAGGAGGGACCTGGACAGTATGTAAAGTCCCATTTTTCTGGTGGGTCCTGAACTGGAAGTAAAATCCAATTTTTTAGGAGGGTCCTGAACAGAAAGTAAAATCCCATTTTTCAGGAGGGTCTTGAACAAAAATTAAATCCCATTTTTCAGGAGAGTCCTTAACAAAAGTGAAATTCCTTTTATCAAGAGGGTCCTAAACAGAAAGTAATTTCCTATTTTTCAGGAGGATCCTGAATAGAAAGACAAATCCCATTTTTCAGGAGGGTCCTGAACAGAAAGTAATATCCGATTTTTTAAGAAGGTCCTGAACAGAAAGTAAAGTCCCATTTTTTATGAGGGTCCTGAACAGTAAGTAAAGTCCTATTTTTCAAGAGATTCCTGAACAGGAAGTAAAATTCAATTTTTCAGGAGGGTCCGGAACAATAAGTAAAATCCTATTTTTTAGGAGGGTCCTTAATAGAAAGTAAATTCCCATTTTTCAGGAGGGTCATGAAAAGAAAGTAAAATCCCATTGTAAAATCTATTTTTTCAGGAGGGTCCTGTACAGAAAATAAAATCCAATTTTTCAGGAGGGTCCTCAACATGAACAAAATCCCATTTTTTTAGGAGGGTCCTGAAGAGACAGTAAAGTCCCATTTTTAAGGAGGGTTCAGAATAGAAAGAAAAATCCCATTTTTTAGGAGGGTCCTGAACAGAAAGTAAAATCCCTTTTTTTAGGAAGGTCTTGAACATAAAGTAAAGTTCCATTTTTCAGGTGGGTCCCGAACAGTAAGTAATGTCCCATTTCTCAGGAAGGTCCTGAACAGGAAGTAAAATCCAAATTTTTAGGAGGATCCTGAACTTTAAGTAAAATCCTATTTTTTCGGAGGGCCCTGAACTGGAAGTAAATTCCTATTTTTCAGGAGGGTCCAGAGCAGAAACTAAAATCCCATTTTTCAAGAGGGTCCTGGACAAAAAGTAAAATCCTATTTTTCACGAGGGTCCTATATAGAAAGTAAAATCCTATTTTTCAGGAGGATCCTGAATAGAAAGTAAAACCTTATTTTTCAGGAGGGTCCTGAATAAAAGTAAAATCTTATTTTTCAGGAGGATCCTGAATAAAAGTATAATTGCATTTTTCAGGAAGGTGCTAAACATATAGTAAAGTCCCATTTTTCGGAGGGTCCTGAATAGAAACAAAAATTCCATTTTATCGGAGGGTCCTGAACAGAAAGTAAAATCACATTTTTTAGGAATTTCCAGAATATAAAGTTAAATCTCAATTTTCAGGAGGGTCCTGAACTGGAAGTAAAATCCCATTTTTCAGGAGGGTCCTGAATAGGAAGTAAAATACCATTTTACATTATGGTCCTGAGCAGAAAATAAATTCCTATTTTTTAGGAGGGTCGTGAACAGAAAGTAAAATCCTATTTTTAGGAGAGTCCTGAACAGAAAGTAACATCCCATATTTTAGGAAGGTCCTGAACAGGAAGTAAAATTTGATTTTTCAGGAGGGTCCTGAACAGAAAGTAAAATCTCAATTTTCAGGAGGGTCCTGAACAGACAGTAAAGTCCATTTTTCAGGATGGTCCTGAATAGAAAGAAAAATCCCATTTTTCAGGAGGGTCCTGAACAGAAAGTAAAATGCCATTTTTTATATAGGTCCTAAACAAAAAGTAAAGTTCAATTTTTCAGGAGAGTCCTGAACATCAAGTAAAGTCCCATTTGTCAGGAGGGTCCTCAACAGGAAATAAATTCCAATTTTTTAGGAGTGTCCTGTATAGAAATTAAATCCCATTTTTCAGGAGGGTCCTGAATAGAAAGTAAATTATTATTTTTCAGGAGGGTCCTGAACAAAAGTAAAATCATATTTTACAGGAGGGTCCTGAACATAATTTAAATCCTATTTTTCATGATGGTCCTGAACAGATAGTAAAATCCCATTTTTTAGGAGGTTCCTGAACTAAAGTATAATCCCATTTTTCAGGAGGGGCCTGAACAGAAATTAAAATCCTATTTTTCAGAAGGATCCTGAGCAAAAGCAAAATCCTATTTTTCAGGAGGGTCCTGAACAGAAGTAAAATCCCATTTTTCAAGAGGGTCTTGAACAAAAGTAAAATCCTATTTTTCAGAAGGGTCTAGAAAAGAAAGTAAAATCCCATTTTACAGGAGGGTCCTAACCAAAAGTAAAATTCCTTTTATTATGAGGGTCCTATAAAGAAAGTAAGATTTCATTTTTTCGGAGTGTCCTGAACAGAAAGTAAATTCCCATTTTTTAGGATGGTCCAGAACAGAAAGTAAAATCCCATTTTTCAGAAGGGTCCTGAACAAAATTAAAATCCCATTTTTCAGGAGGGTCCTGAATGAAGGTAAAATCCCATTTTTCAGGAGGGTCCTGAACAGAAAGTAAAGTCCCATTATTCAGGAAGGTCGTGAACAGAATGTAAAGTCCTATTTTTTAGGAGGGTTCTGAACAGGAAGTAAAATCCCATTTTTCAGGAGGGTCCTGAACAAAAGTAAAATCGTATTTTTTTGGAGAGTCCTGAACAAAATTAAATTCTATTTTTTTGGAGGGTCCTGAACGAAAGTAAAATCCCAATTTTCTGGAGGGTCCTGAATAGAAAGTAAATTCCCATTTTTCAGGAGGGTTCTGAACAGAAAGTAAAGTCCCATTTTTCAGGAAGGTCCGGAACATAAAGTAAAATCCCATTTTTAAGGAGGGTCCGGAACATAAAGTAAAATCCCATTTTTCAGGTGGGTCCTGAACAGAAAGTAAAATCCCATTATTTAGGAGGGTTCTGAACAAAAGTAAAATCCCATTTTTTAGGAGTGTCCTGAACAGAAAGTAAATTCTCAGTTTTTCAGGAGGGTCCGGAACTAAAGCAAAGTACCATTTTTCAGGAGGGTCCAGAATAGAAAGTAAAATCCCATTTTTTTGGACTGTCCTGAACGGAAAGTAAAATCCCAATTTTCAGGAGGGTCCTGAACAGAAAGTAAATTCTAATTTTTCAGGAGGGTCCTAAATAAAGTAAAATCGTATTTTTCATGAGGGTCCTGAACAAAAGTGAAGTCCTATCTTTCAGGAGGGTCCTGAAGAGAAATTAAATTCCCATTTTTCAGGAGGGTCCTTATAAGAAAGTAAAATCCCATTTTTTAGGAAGATGCTAAACAGAAAGTAAAATTTCATTTTTCAAGAGGGTCTACAGACAGTAAAGTCACATTTTTTGGAGGGTCCTGAATAGAAATAAAAATCCCAATTTTCAGGAGGTTACTGAACAGAAAGTAAAATCCCATTTTTTAGGAAGTTCCAGAACACAAAGTAAAATCTTATTTTTCAGGAGTGTCTGAAACAGTAAGTAAGGTCCCATTTTTCAGGAGGGTCCTGAACAAGAAGTAAAATCCCATTTTTCAGGAGGGGCCTGAATAGGAAGTAAAATACCATTTTTCAGTATGTTTCTGAACAGAAAGTAAATTCCCATTTTTCAGGAGGGTCGTGATCAGAAAAAAAAATCCCATTTTTAGGAGGGTCCTGAACAGAAAGTAACATCCCATATTTCAGGAGGGTCCTGAACAGGAAGTAAAATTTAATTTTTAAGGATGGTCCTGAACAGGAAGTAAAATCCCATTTTTCAGGAGGGTTCTGAACAGACAGTAAAGTCCATTTTTCAAGAGGGTCCTGAATAGAAAGAAAAATCCCATTTTTCAGGAAGGTCCTGAACAGAAAGTAAAGTCTGATTTTTAAGGTGGGTCCTGGACAGTATGTAAAGTCCCATTTTTCAGGTGGGTCCTGAATAGGAAGTAAAATCTATTTTTTTAGGAGGGTCCTGAACAGAAAGTAAAATCCCATTTTTCAACAGGGTCCTGAACAAAAATTAAATCCCATTTTTCAGGAGAGTCCTTAACAAAAGTGAAATTCCTTTTATCAAGAGGGTCCTAAACAGAAAGTAAAATTCCATTTTTCAGGAGGGTCCTGAACAGAAAGTAAAATCTCACTTTTCAGGAGGGTCCTGTATAGAAAGTAAAATCCCATTTTTCAGGAGGATTCTGAATAGAAGGTAAAATCTTATTTTTCAGGAGGGTCCTGAATAGAAGTAAAATCTCATTTTTCAGGAGGGTCCTGAACGAAAGTAAAATCCCATTTTTCAAGATGGTCCTGAGCAAAAAGTAAAATCCCATTTTTAGGCGGTTCTTGAACAAAAGTAAAGTCCTATTTTTTAGGAAGGGCCTGAACAAAAGTTAAATCCTATTTTTCAGGAGGGTCCTGAACAAAAGTAAAATCCTATTTTTCAGGACGGTCCTGAACAGAAAGTAAGATCCTATTTTTCAGAAGGGTCCTGAACAAAAGTAAAGTCCCATTTTTCGGGAGGGTCCTGAACTGAAAGTAAATTCCCATTTTTCAGGAGGGTCCTGAACAGAAAGTAAAATCCCATTTTTCAGGAGGGTCCTGAACAGAAAGTAATATCCCATTTTTCAGGAGGATCCTGAATAGAAAGTAAAATCCCATTTTTCAGGAGGATCCTGATTAGAAAGTAAAATCTTATTTTTCAGTAAAGTCCTGAATAGAAGTAAAATCCTATTTTTAAGGAGGATCCTGAACAAAAGTAAAATCGCATTTTTCAAGTTGGTCCTGAGCAGAAAGTAAAATCCCATTTCTTAGGAGGTTCCTGAACAAAAGTAAAATCAAATTTTTTAGGAGGGGCCTGAACAGAAAGTAAAATCTTATTTTTCAGGTGGGTCCTGAATAAAAGTAAAATCCCATTTTTCAGGATGGTCCTGAATAGAAAGTAAAATCCTATTTTTCATGAAGGTCCTGAACAAAAGTTAAGTCTCATTCTTCAGGAGGGTCCTGAACAAAAGTTAAGTCTCATTCTTCAGGAGGGTCCTGAACAGAAAGTAAAATCCCATTTTTCAGAAGGGTCCAGAACAGAATTAAAATCCTATTTTTCAGGAGGGTCCTAAACAGAAAGTAAAATTGCATTTTCAGGAGGGTCTATAGACAGTAGTAAAGTCTCATTTTTTGGAGGGTCCTGAATAGAAATAAAAATTCCATTTTACAGGAGGGTACTGAACAAAAAGTCAAATCCCATTTTTTAGGAAGTTCCTGAACAGAAAGTAAAATCTTATTTTTTAGGAGGGTCTGAAACAGTAAGTAATGTCCCTTTTTTTAGGACGGTCCTGAACAGGAAGTAAAATCCCATTTTTCAGGAGGGTCCTGAATAGGAAGTAAAATACAATTTTTCAGTATGGTCCTTAACAGAAAGTAAATTCCCATTTTTCAGGAGGGTCGTGTACAATAAGAAAAATCCCATTTTTAGGAAGGTCCTGAACAGAAAGTAACAACCCATATTTCAGGAGTGTCCTGAACAGGAAGTAAAATCTTATTTTTAAGGAGGGTCCTGAACATGAAGTAAAGCCCCATTTTTCAGGAGGGTTCTAAACAGACAGAAAAGTCCATTTTTCAGGAGGGTCCTGAATAGACAGAAAAATCCCATTTTTCAGGAGGGTCCTGAGTAGAAAGTAAAATCCCATTTTTTATGAAGGTCCTGAACAGAAAGTAAAGTCTGATTTTTAAGGAGGAACTGAAAAGTATGTAAAGTCCCATTTTTCAAGTGGGTCCTGAACAGGAAGTAAAATCCAATTTTTTAGGAGGGACCTGAACAGAAAATAAAATCCCATTTTTCAGGAGGGTCCTGAACAAAAATTAAATCCCATTTTTCAGGAGAGTCCTTAACAAAAGTGAAATTCCTTTTATCAAGAGGGTCCTAAACAGAAAGTAAAATTCCATTTTTCAGGAGGGTCCTGAACAGAATGTAAAGTCATATTTTTAGGAGGATCCTAAATAGAAAGTAAAATCCCATTTTTCAGGAGGGTCCTGAACAGAAAGTAAAATCCCATTTTTCAGAAGGGTCAAGAACAGAATTAAAATCCCATTTTTCAGGAGGGGCCTAAACAGAAAGTAAAATTGCATTTTCAGGAGAGTCTACAGACTGTAAAGTCGCATTTTTTGGAGGGTCCTGAATAGAAATAAAAATCCCATTTTACAGGAAGGTACTGAACAGAAAGTAAAATCCCATTTTTTAGGAATGTCCTGAACAGAAAGTAAAATCTAATTTTTCAAGAGGGTCTGAAACAGTAAGTAAGGTCCCAGTTTTTAGGACGGTCCTGAACAAGAAGTAAAATCCCATTTTTCATGAGGGTTCTGAATAGGAAGTAAAATACAATTTTTCAGTATGGTCCTGAATAGAAAGTAAATTCCCATTTTTCAGGAGGGTCGTAAACAGAAAGAAAAATCCAATTTTTAGGAGGGTCCAAAACAGAAAGTAACATCCCATATTTCAGGAGGGTCCTGAACAGGAAGTAAAATCTGATTTTTAAGGAGGGTCCTGAACAGGAAGTAAAGTCCTATTTTGATGGAGGGTTCTGAACAGACAGTAAAGTCTATTTTTCAGGAGGGTCCTGAATAGAAAGTAAAATCCCATTTTTTATGAAGGTCCTGAACAGAGAGTAAAGTCTGATTTTTAAGGAGGGACTTGGACAGTATGTAAAGTCCCATTTTTCAGGTGGGTCCTGAACAGGAAGTAAAATCCAATTTTTTAGAAAGGGTCCTGAACAGAAAGTAAAATCCCATTTTTCAGGAGGGTCCTGAACAAAAATTAAATCCTATTTTTCAGGAGAGGCTTAACAAAAGTGAAATTCCTTTTATCAAGAGGGCCCTAAACAGAAAGTAAAATTCCATTTTTCAGGAGGGTCCTGAACAGATAGTAAAGTCCTATTTTTAGGAGGGCCCTAAATAGAAAGTAAAATCCCATTTTTCAGGAGGGTCCTGAACAGAAAGTAAAATCCCATTTTTCAGAAGGGTCCAGAACAGAATTAAAATCCTATTTTTCAGGAGGGTCCTAAACAGAAAGTAAAATTCCATTTTTAGGAGGGTCTACAGACAGTAAAGTCCCATTTTTTGGAGGGTCCTGAATAGAAATAAAAATCCCATTTTACAGGAAGGTAGAACAGAAAGTAAAATCCCATTTTTTAGGAAGTTCCTGAACAGAAAGTAAAATTTGATTTTTCAGGAGGGTCTGAAACAGTAAGTAAGGTCCCATTTTTAGGACGGTCCTGAACAAGTAGTAAAATCCTATTTTTCAGGTGGGTCCTGAATAGGAAGTAAAAAACAATTTTTCAGTATGGTCCTGAACAGAAAGTATATTCCCATTTTTCAGGAGGGTCTTTAACATAAAGAAAAATCCCATTTTTAAGAGGGTCCTGAACAGAATGTAACATCCCATATTTTAGGAGGGACCTGAACAGGAAATAAAATTTGATTTTTAAGGAGGGTCCTGAACAGAAAGTAAAGTCCCATTTTTCAGGAGGGTTCTGAACAGATAGTAAAGTCCATTTTTCAGGAGGGTCCTGAATAAAAAGAAAAATCCCATTTTTCAGGAGGGTCCTAAATAGAAAGTAAAATCCCATTTTTTATGAAGTTCCTGAACAGAAAGTAAAGTCTTATATTTAAGGAGGGACCTGAACAGTATGTAAAGTCCCATTTTTCAGGTGGGTCCTGAACAGGAAGTAAAATCCAATTTTTTAGGAGGGTCCTGAACAGAAAGTAAAATCCCATTTTTCAGGAGGGTCTTGAACAAAAATTAAATCCCATTTTTCAGGAGAGTCCTTAACAAAAGTGAAATTCCTTTTATCAAGAGGGTCCTAAACAGAAAGTAAAATCCCATTTTTCAGGAGGGTCCTGAACAAAAGTAAAATCCCATTTTTCAGGAAGGTCCTGAACAGAAAGTAAAATCCTATTTTTCAGGAGGATCCTGAATAGAAAGACAAATCCCATTTTTCAGGAGGGTCCTGAACAGAAAGTAATATCTGATTTTTTAAGAAGGTCCGGAACAGAAAGTAAAGTCCCATTTTTTAGGAGGGTCCTGAACAGTAAGTAAAGTCCTATTTTTCAAGAGATTCCTGAACAGGAAGTAAAATTCAATTTTTCAGGAGGGTCCGGAACAAGAAGTAAAATCCTATTTTTTAGGAGGGTCCTGAATAGAAAGTAAATTCCCATTTTTCAGGAGGGTCATGAAAAGAAAGTAAAATCCCATTGTAAAATCTATTTTTTCAGGAGGGTCCTGTACAGAAAATAAATCCAATTTTTCAGGAGGGTCCTCAACATGAACAAAATCCCATTTTTTTAGGAGGGTCCTGAAGAGACAGTAAAGTCCCATTTTTAAGGAGGGTTCAGAATAGAAAGAAAAATCCCATTTTTTAGGAGGGTCCTGAACAGAAAGTAAAATCCCATTTTTTAGGAAGGTCTTGAACATAAAGTAAAGTTCCATTTTTCAGGTGGGTCCTGAACAGTAAGTAATGTCCCATTTCTCAGGAGGGTCCTGAACAGGAAGTAAAATCCAAATTTTTAGGAGGATCCTGAACTTTAAGTAAAATCCTATTTTTTCGGAGGGTCCTGAACTGGAAGTAAATTCCTATTTTTCAGGAGGGTCCAAAGCAGAAAGTAAAATCCCATTTTTCAGGAGGGTCCTGAACAAAAAGTAAAATCCCATTTTTCTCGAGGGTCCTATATAGAAAGTAAAATCCTATTTTTCATTAGGATCCTGAATAGAAAGTAAAACCTTATTTTTCAGGAGGGTCCTGAATAGAAGTAAAATTTTATTTTTCAGGAGGATCCTGAATAAAAGTAAAATTACATTTTTCAGGAAGGTGCTGAACATATAGTAAAGTCCCATTTTTTGGAGGGTCCTGAATAGAAACAAAAATCTTATTTTTTCGGAGGGTCCTGAACAGAAAGTAAAATCACATTTTTTAGAAAGTTCCAGAATAGAAAGTAAAATCTCAATTTTCAGGAGGGTCCTAAACAAAAAGTAAAGTCCAATTTTTCAGGAGGGTCCTGAACATCAAGTAAAGTCCCATTTGTCAGGAGGGTCCTGAACAGGAAATAAATTCCAATTTTTTAGGAGTGTCCTGAATAGAAATTAAATCCCATTTTTCAGAAGAGTCCTGAATAGAAAGTAAAATATTATTTTTCAGGAGGGTCCTGAACAAAAGTAAAATCATATTTTACAGGAGGGTCCTGAACATAATTTAAATCCTATTTTTCATGATGGTCCTGAACAGATAGTAAAATCCCATTTTTTAGGAGGTTCCTGAACTAACGTATAATCCCATTTTTCAGGAGGGGCCTGAACAGAAAGTAAAATCCTATTTTTCAGAAGGATCCTGAGCAAAAGCAAAATCCTATTTTTCAGGAGGATCCTGAACAGAAGTAAAATCCCATTTTTCAAGAGGGTCTTGAACAAAAGTAAAATCCTATTTTTCAGAAGGGTCTAGAAAAGAAAGTAAAATCCCATTTTTCAGGAGGGTACTAACCAAAAGTAAAATTCCTTTTATTATGAGGGTCCTATAAAGAAAGTAAGATTTCATTTTTTCGGAGTGTCCTGAACAGAAAGTAAATTCCCATTTTTTAGGATGGTCCAGAACAGAATGTAAAATCCCATTTTTCAGAAGGGTCCTGAACAAAATTAAAATCCCATTTTTCAGGAGGGTCCTGAACGAAGGTAAAATCCCATTTTTCAGGAGGGTCCTGAACAGAAAGTAAAGTCCCATTATTCAGGAAGGTCGTGAACAGAATGTAAAGTCCTATTTTTCAGGAGGGTTCTGAACAAGAAGTAAAATCCCATTTTTTAGGAGGGTCCTGAACAAAAGTAAAATTGTATTTTTCTGGGGAGTCCTGAACAAAATTAAATTCTATTTTTATGGAGGGTCCTGAACGAAAGTAAAATCCCAATTTTCTGGAGGGTCCTGAATAGAAAGTAAATTCCCATTTTTCAGGAGGGTTCTGAACAGAAAGTAAAGTCCCATTTTTCAGGAAGGTCCGGAACATAAAGTAAAATCCCATTTTTAAGGAGGGTCCGGAACATAAAGTAAAATCCCATTTTTCAGGTGGGTTCTGAACAGAAAGTAAAATCCCATTATTTAGGAGGGTTCTGAACAAAAGTGAAATCCCATTTTTTAGGAGTGTCCTGAACAGAAAGTAAATTCTCATTTTTTCAGGAGGGTCCTAAACTAAAGCAAAGTACCATTTTTCAGGAGGGTCCAGAATAGAAAGTAAAATCCCATTTTTTCGGACTGTCCTGAACAGAAAGTAAAATCCCAATTTTCAGGAGGGTCCTGAACAGAAAGTAAAATCCCATTCTTTAGGATGTCCTGAACAGAAGTCAAATCTCATTTTTCAGGAGGATCCTGAACAGGAAGTAAAATCCCATTTTAAAGTAGGGTCTTGAACATAAAGTAAATTCTAATTTTTCAGGAGGGTCCTAAAAAAAGTAAAATCGTATTTTTCATGAGGGTCCTGAACAAAAGTAAAGTCCTATTTTTTAGGAGGGTCCTGAAGAGAAATTAAATTCCCATTTTTTAGGAGGGTCCTTATATGAAAGTAGAATCCCATTTTTCAGGAAGATCCTAAACAGAAAGTAAAAGTTCATTTTTCAAGAGGGTCTCCAGACAGTAAAGTCACATTTTTTGGAGGGTCCTGAATAGAAATAAAAATCCCATTTTTCAGGAGGTTACTGAACAGAAAGTAAAATCCCATTTTTTTGGAAGTTCCAGAACACAAAGTAAAATCTGATTTTTCAGGAGGGTCTGAAACAGTAAGTAAGGTCCCATTTTTCAGGAGGGTCCTGAACAAGAAGTAAAATCCCATTTTTCAGGAGGGTCCTGAATAGGAAGTAAAATACCATTTTTCAGTATGTTTCTGAACAGAAAGTAAATTCCCATTTTTCAGGAGGGTCGTGAACAAAAAAAAATCCCATTTTTAGGAGGGTCCTGAACAGAAAGTAACATCCCATATTTAAGGAGGGTCCTGAACAGGAAGTAAAATTTAATTTTTAAGGATGGTCCTGAACAGGAAGTAAAATCCCATTTTTCAGGAGGGTTCTGAACAGACAGTAAAGTCCATTTTTCAAGAGGGTCCTGAATAGAAAGAAAAATCACATTTTTCAGGAGGGTCCTGAATAGAAAGTAAAATCCCATTTTTTATGAAAGTACTGAACAAGAAGTACAATCCAATTTTTTAGGAGGGTCCTGAACAAAAAGTGAAATCCCATTTTTCAGGAGGGTCCTGAACAGAAATTAAATCCCATTATTCAGGAGAGTCCTTAACAAAAGTAAAATTCCTTTTATCAGGATGGTCGTGAACAGAAAGTAAAATTCCATTTTTCAGAAGGGTCATGAACAGACAGTAAAGTCCTATTTTTAGGCGGGTCCTGAACAGAAAGTAAAATCCCATTTTTCAGGAGGGTCCTGAACAAAAGTAAAATCCTATTTTTCAGGAAGGTCCTAAACAGAAATTAAAATCCTATTTTTCAGGAGGGTCCTGAATAGAAAGAATAATCCCATTTTTTAGGAGGGTCCGGAACAGAAAATAAAATCCCATTTTTTATGAGGGTCCTGAACAGTAAGTAAAGTCCCATTTTTATGAGGGTCCTGAACAGTAATAAAGTCCTATTTTTCAAGAGAGTCCTGAATAGGAAGTAAAATTTGATTTTTCAGGAGGGTCCTGAACAGGAAGTAAAATCCCATTTTTTAGGAGGGTAGTGAATAGAAAGTAAATTCACATTTTTCAGGAGGGTCATAAAAAGAAACTAAAATCCCATTGTAAAGTCTCATTTTTCAAGAGGGTCCTGAACAGAAAGTAAAATTCAATTTTTCATGAGGGTCCTCAATAGGAACAAAATCCCATTTTTCAGGAAGGTCCTGAAGAGGTAGTAAAGTCCCATTTTTTAGGAGGGTCCTGAATAGAAAGAGAAATCCTATTTTTTAGGAGGGTCTTGAACAGAAAGTAAAATCCCATTTTTTAGGAAGGTCTTGAACATAAAGTAAAGTTCCATTTTTCAGGAGGGTCCTGAACAGTAAGTAATGTCCCATTTTTCAGGGGGGTCCTGAACAAGATGTAAAATCCTAATTTTTAGGAGGGTCCTGAACAAGATGTAAAATCCAAATTATTAGGAGGGTCCTGAACTTTAAGTAAAATCCTATTTTTTAGAAGGGTCCTGAACAAAAAGAAAAATTGCATTTTTCAGGAGGGTCCTGAACAGATAGTAAAGTCCCATTTTTCGGAGGGTCCTGAATAGAAACAAAAATCCCATTTTTTAGGATGGTCCTGAACAGAAAGTAAAATCCCATTGTTTTGGAAGTACCTGAACATAAAGTAAAATCTCATTTTTCAGGAGGGTCCTGAACTGGAAGTAAAATCCCATTTTAAAGTAGGGTCTTGAACAGAATGTAAATTCCAATTTTTCAGGAGGGTCCTGAACAGAAAGTAAATTCCTATTTTTCAAGAGGGTCGTGAACAGAAAGTAAAATCCCTTTTCTTAGGAGGGTCCTGAAGAGAAAGTAACATCCCATATTTTAGGAGGGTCCTGAACAGGAAGTAAATTTTGATTTTTCAGGAGGGTCCTGAACAGAAAGTAAAATCTCAATTTTCAGGAGGGTTCTGAACAGACAGTAAAGTCCATTTTTCAGGATGGTCCTTAATAGAAAGAAAAATCCCATTTTTCAGGAGGGTCCTGTACAGAAAGTAAAATCTCATTTTTTATGAAGGTCCTGAACAGAAAGTAAAGTCCAATTTTTCAGGAGGGTCCTGAACAGTAAGTAAAGTCCAATTTTTCAGGAGGGACCTGAACAGGAAGTAAATTCCAATTCTTTAGGAGGGTCCTGAACAGAAATTACATCCCATTTATCAGCAGGGTCCTGTATAGAATGTAAAATCCCATTTTTCAGGAGGGTCCTAGATAGAAAGTAAACTACTATTTTTCAGGAGGTTTCTGAACAAAAGTAAAATTCTATTTTTCAGGAGGGTCCTGAACATAATTAAAATCCCATTTTTCAAGATGGTCCTGAACAGATAGTAAAATCCCATTTTTAGGAGGTTCCTGAACCAAAGTAAAATCCCATTTTTCAGGAGGGGCCTGAACAGAAAGTAAAATCCTATTTTTCAGAAGGATCCTGAACAAAAGCAAAATCCTATTTTTCAGGAGGATCCTGAACAGAAGTAAAATCCCATTTTTCAAGAGGGTCTTGAACAAAAGTAAAATCCCATTTTTTAGAAGGGTCTAGAAAAGAAAGTAAAATCCCATTTTTCAGGAGGGTCCTGAACAAATGTACAATTCCTTTTATAATGAGGGTCCTATAAAGAAAGTAAAATTCTATTTTTTCGGAGTGTCCTGAACAGAAAGTGAAGTCCCATTTTTTAGGAGGGTCAAGAACAGAAAGTAAAATCCCATATTTCAGAAGGGTCCTGAACAAATGTAAAATCCCATTTTTCAGGAGGGTCCTGAACGAAGGTAAAATCCCATTTTTCAGGAGGGTCCTGAACAAAAAGTAAAGTCCTATTTTTCAGGTGGATCGTGAACAGAAAGTAGAGTCCTATTTTTCAGGAGGGTTCTGAACAGGAAGTAAAATCCCATTTTTCAGGAGGGTCCTGAACAAAAGTAAAATCGTATTTTTCAGGAGAGTCCTGAACGAAAGTAAAATCCCAATTTTCTGGAGAGTCCTGAACAGAAAGTAAATTCCCATTTTTCAGGAGGGTTCTGAACAGAAAGTAAAGTCCCATTTTTCAGGAAGGTCCGAAACATAAAGTAAAATCCCATTTTTAAGGAGGGTCCGGAACATAAAGTAAAAACCCATTTTTCAGGTGGGTCCTGAACAGAAAGTAAAATCCCATTATTTAGAAGGGTCCTGAACAAAAGTAAAATCCCATTTTTTAGGAGTGTCCTGAAGAGAAAGTAAATTCTCATTTTTTCAGGAGGGTCCTGAACTAAAGCAAAGTACCATTTTTCAGGACGGTCCAGAATAAAAAATAAAATCCCATTTTTTGGGAGGGTCCTGAACAGAAAGTAAAATCCCAGTTTTCAGGAGGATCCTGAATAAAAAGTAAAATCCCATTCTTCAGGATGGTCCTGAATAGAAGTCAAATCCCATTTTTTAGGAGGATCCTGAACAGGAAGTAAAATCCCATTTTAAAGTAGGGTCTTGAACAGAAAGTAAATTCTAATTTTTTGGGAGGGTCCTGAAAAAAGTAAAATCCTATTTTTCATGAGGGTCCTGAACAAAAGTAAAATCCTATTTTTTCGGAGAGACCTGAACAGAAATTAAAATCCCATTTTTCAGGATGGTCCTTAAAAAAAAGTAAGGTCCCATTTTTCAGGAAGGTCCTGAATAGAAAGAAAAATCCCATTTTTCAAGAGGGTGCTGAACAAAAGTAAAATCTCATTTTTACAGATTGTCCTGAACAGAAAGTAAAATCCTATTTTCTAGGAGGGTTGGGAACAAAAAGTAAAATCACATTTTTTCAGGAGGGTCCTGAACAGAAACTAAAATCCCATTTTTCATGAGGGTCTTGAACAGAAAGTAAAATTCAATTTTTCAGGAGGGTCCATAACAGAAAGTAAAGTCCCATTTTTCAGGAAGGTCCTGAACAGAAAGTAAAATCCTATTTTTCAGTAGGGTCCTAAACAGATGGAATAATCCTATTTTTCAGGAGGGTCCTGAACAGAAAGTAAAATTCCATTATTCAGGGGGGCCCCAAACAAAAGTAAAATCCCATTTTTTGGGAGGGTTCTGAAAAGAAAGTAAAATCATATTTTTCAGGAAGGTCCTGAACAAAAGTAAAGTCCCATTTTTCAGGAGGTACCCGAACAGAAAGTAAAATCCATTTTTTTTTGGAGGGTCCTGAACAGTAAGTAAAGTCCTATTTTTTTGGAGGGTCCTGAATAGGAAATAAAATTTGTTTTCCAGGCGGGTCCTGAACAGGAATTAAAATCCCATTTTTAAAAGGGTCCTGAACAGAAAGTAAATTCCCATTTTTCAAGAGGGTCCTGAAAAAAAAGAAAAATCCCATTGTAAAATCCTATTTTTCAGGAGGATCCTGAACAGAAAGTAAAATCTGATTTTTTAGGAGAGTCCTGAAGAGACAGTAAAGTCCCATTTTTTAGGAGGGTCCTGAATATAAAGAAAAATCCCATTTTTTAAGAGGGTCCTGAACAGAAAGTAAAATCCCATTTTTTAGGAAGGTGTTGTACATAAAGTAAAGTTCCATTTTTCAGGAGGGTCCTGAACAGTAAGTAATGTCCCATTTTTAATGAGGGTCCTGAATAGGAAGTAAAATCTGAATTTTTAAGAGGGTCCTGTACAGAACATAAAATCCCATTTTTCAGGAGGGTCCTGAACTTAAAGTAAATTCCCATTTTTCAGGAGGGTCCTGAACAGAAAGTGAAATCCCATTTTTCAGGAGGGTCCTGAACAGAAAGTGAAATCCTATTTTCCAGAAGGGTCCTGTATAGAAAGTAAAATCCACTTTATCAGGAGGATCCTGAATAAAAAGTAAAATCTTATTTTTTTAGGAGGGTTCTGAATAGAAGTAAAATCCCATTTGGAAGGAGGGTCCTGAACAAAAGTAAAATCCCATTTTTCAAGATGGTCCTGAACAGAAAGTAAAATCCCATTTTTTAGGAGGTTCTTGAACAAAAGTAAAATCCTATTTTTTAGGAGGGGCCTAAACCGAAACTAAAATCCTATTTTTCAGGAGGGTCCTGAACAGAAAGTAAAATCCTATTTTTCAGGAGGGTCCTGAACAAAAGTAAAGTCCCATTTTCAAGAGGATCCTGAATAAAAAGTAAAATCCCATTTTTCAGGAGGGTCCTGAACAGAATTAAAATCCCATTTTTCAAGAGGGACCTGCACAGAAAGAAAAATTCCCATTTTTAGGAGGGTCCTAAACAGAAAGTAAAATCCCATTTTTTCGGAAGGTCCTGAACATAAAGTAAAGTTCCATTTTTCAGGAGGATCCTGAACAGTAAGTAATGTCCTAATTTTCAGGAGGGTCCTGAATATGAAGTAAAATCTGAATTTTTATAATGGTCCTGAATAGAAATTAAAATCCCATTTTTCAGGAGGGTCCAGAACTGAAAGTAAATTCCCATTTTTCATGAGGGTCCTTAACAGAAAGTGAAATCCTATTTTTCAGAAGGGTCCTGAACAGAAAGTAAATTCACATTTTTCAGAAGGGTCCTGTATAGAAAGTAAAATGCCATTTTTCAGGAGGATCCTGAATAGAAGTAAAATTTTACTTTTCAGGAGGGTCCTGTATGTCTTGATCAAAAGTAAAATCCCATTTTTAAGGACGGTGTAGAAAAGAAAGTAAAATCTCATTTTTCAGGAGGGTCCTGAACTAAATTAATCTCCTTTTATTAGGAGGGTTCTATAAAGAAAGTAAAATTCCATTTTTCAGGAGTGTCCTGAACAGAAAGTAAAGTCCCATTTTTTAGGAGGGTCCAAAACAGAAAGTAAAATCCCATTTTTCAGGAGGGTCCTGAACAAAAGTATAATCCCATTTTTCAGGAGGGGCCTGAACGAAGGTAAAATCCCATTTTTCAGGAGGTTCCTGAATAGAAAGTAAAGTCCTATTTATCAGGAGAGTCGTGAACCGAATGTAAAGTCCTATTTTTCAGGAGGGTTCTGTACAGGAAGTAAAATCTCATTTTTCAGGAGGGTCCTGAAGAAAATTAACATCTTATTTTTCAAGAGAGTCTTGAACAAAATTAAATTTCATTTTTCAGAAGGGTCCTCAACGAAAGTAAAATCCCAATTTTCTGGAGGGTTCTGAACAGAAAATAAATTCTCATTTTCCAGGAGGGTTCTGAACAGAAAGTAAAGTCCCATTTTTCAGGAAGGTCCGGAACATAAAGTAAAATCCCATTTTTAAGGACGTTCCGGAACATAAAGTAAAATCCCATTTTTCAGGTGGGTCCTGAACAGAAAGTAAAATCTCATTATTTAGGAGGGTCCTGAAAAAAGTAAAATCCCATTTTTTAGGAGTGTCCAGATCAGAAAGTAAATTCTCATTTTTTCTGGAGGGTCCTGAACTAAAGCAAAGTTCCATTTTTCAGGAGGGTCCTGAACAGAAAGTAAAATCCCATTTTTTAGGAGGGCCCTGTATAGAAAGTAAAATCCCATTTTTCAGGAGGATCCTGAATAAAAAGTAAAATCTTATTTTTCAGGAGGGTCCTGAATAGAAGTAAAATCCCATTTTTCAGGAGGATCCTGAATAGAAAGTAAAATCTTATTTTTCAAGAGGGTCCTGAATAGAAGAAAAATCCCCTTTTTCAGGAGGGTACTGAACAAAAGTAAAATCCTATTTTTCAAGATGGTCCTGAATAGAAAGTAAAATCCCATTTTTTAGGAGGTTCTTGTACAAAAGTAAAATCCTATTTTTTAGGAGGGGCCTGAATAGAAAGTAAAATCTTATTTTTCAGGAGGGTCCTGAACAAAAGTAAAATCCTATTTTTCAGGAGGGTCCTGAACAGAAAGTGAAATCCTATTTTTCAGAAGAGTCCTGAACAAAAGTAAAGTCATATTTTTTGGGAGGGTCCTGAACAGAAAGTAAAATTGCATTTTTTAGCAGAGTCCTGAACAGATAGTAAAGTCCCATTTTTCGGAGGGTACTGAATAGAAAAAAAAATCCCATTTTTCAGGAGGGTTCTGAACAGAAAGTAAAATTCCATTTTTAGGAATTTCCTGAACAGAAAGTAAAATCTCATTTTTCAGGATGGTACAGAACTGGAAGTAAAATCCCATTTTTCAGGAGAGTCCTGAATAAGAAGTAAAATACCGTTTTTCAGTATGGTCCTGAACGGAAAGTAAATTCCTATTTTTCAGGAGGGTCCTGAACAGAAAGTAAAATTCCATTATTCAGGGGGGCCCCAAACAAAAGTAAAATCCCATTTTTTGGGAGGGTTCTGAAAAGAAAGTAAAATCATATTTTTCAGGAGGGTCCTGAACAAAAGTAAAGTCCCATTTTTCAGGAGGTACCCGAACAGAAAGTAAAATCCAATTTTTTTTGGAGGGTCCTGAACAGTAAGTAAAGTCCTATTTTTTTGGAGGGTCCTGAATAGGAAATAAAATTTGTTTTCCAGGAGGGTCCTGAACAGGAATTAAAATCCCATTTTTAAAAGGGTCCTGAACAGAAAGTAAATTCCCATTTTTCAAGAGGGTCCTGAAAAAAAAGAAAAATCCCATTGTAAAATCCTATTTTTCAGGAGGATCCTGAACAGAAAGTAAAATCTGATTTTTTAGGAGAGTCCTGAAGAGACAGTAAAGTCCCATTTTTCAGGAGGGTCCTGAATATAAAGAAAAATCCCATTTTTTAAGAGGGTCCTGAACAGAAAGTAAAATCCCATTTTTTAGGAAGGTGTTGTACATAAAGTAAAGTTCCATTTTTCAGGAGGGTCCTGAACAGTAAGTAATGTCCCATTTTTAATGAGGGTCCTGAATAGGAAGTAAAATCTGAATTTTTAAGAGGGTCCTGAACAGAACATAAAATCCCATTTTTCAGGAGGGTCCTGAACTTAAAGTAAATTCCCATTTTTCAGGAGGGTCCTGAACAGAAAGTGAAATCCCATTTTTCAGGAGGGTCCTGAACAGAAAGTGAAATCCTATTTTCCAGAAGGGTCCTGTATAGAAAGTAAAATCCCATTTATCAGGAGGATCCTGAATAAAAAGTAAAATCTTATTTTTTAGGAGGGTTCTGAATAGAAGTAAAATCCCATTTGGAAGGAGGGTCCTGAACAAAAGTAAAATCCCATTTTTCAAGATGGTCCTGAACAGAAAGTAAAATCCCATTTTTTAGGAGGTTCTTGAACAAAAGTAAAATCCTATTTTTTAGGAGGGGCCTAAACCGAAACTAAAATCCTATTTTTCAGGAGGGTCCTGAACAGAAAGTAAAATCCTATTTTTCAGGAGGGTCCTGAACAAAAGTAAAGTCCCATTTTCAAGAGGATCCTGAATAAAAAGTAAAATCCCATTTTTTAGGAGGGTCCTGAACAGAATTAAAATCCCATTTTTCAAGAGGGACCTGCACAGAAAGAAAAATTCCCATTTTTAGGAGGGTCCTAAACAGAAAGTAAAATCCCATTTTTTCGGAAGGTCCTGAACATAAAGTAAAGTTCCATTTTTCAAGAGGATCCTGAACAGTAAGTAATGTCCTAATTTTCAGGAGGGTCCTGAATATGAAGTAAAATCTGAATTTTTATAATGGTCCTGAATAGAAATTAAAATCCCATTTTTCAGGAGGGTCCAGAACTGAAAGTAAATTCCCATTTTTCATGAGGGTCCTTAACAGAAAGTGAAATCCTATTTTTCAGAAGGGTCCTGAACAGAAAGTAAATTCACATTTTTCAGAAGGGTCCTGTATAGAAAGTAAAATGCCATTTTTCAGGAGGATCCTGAATAGAAGTAAAATTTTACTTTTCAGGAGGGTCCTGTATGTCTTGATCAAAAGTAAAATCCCATTTTTAAGGACGGTGTAGAAAAGAAAGTAAAATCTCATTTTTCAGGAGGGTCCTGAACTAAATTAATTTCCTTTTATTAGGAGGGTTCTATAAAGAAAGTAAAATTCCATTTTTCAGGAGTGTCCTGAACAGAAAGTAAAGTCCCATTTTTTAGGAGGGTCCAACACAGAAAGTAAAATCCCATTTTTCAGGAGGGTCCTGAACAAAAGTATAATCCCATTTTTCAGGAGGGTCCTGAACGAAGGTAAAATCCCA
Organism: Capsicum pubescens; assembly: GCA_030864215.1. Taxonomy (NCBI): domain Eukaryota; kingdom Viridiplantae; phylum Streptophyta; class Magnoliopsida; order Solanales; family Solanaceae; genus Capsicum; species Capsicum pubescens. The sequence goes on from CM061542.1 coordinate 282,010,624, forward strand.
TTTTTCAGGAGGTTCCTGAATAGAAAGTAAAGTCCTATTTATCAGGAGAGTCGTGAACCGAATGTAAAGTCCTATTTTTCAGGAGGGTTCTGTACAGGAAGTAAAATCTCATTTTTCAGGAGGGTCCTGAACAAAATTAACATCTTATTTTTCAAGAGAGTCTTGAACAAAATTAAATTTCATTTTTCAGAAGGGTCCTCAACGAAAGTAAAATCCCAATTTTCTGGAGGGTTCTGAACAGAAAATAAATTCTCATTTTCCAGGAGGGTTCTGAACAGAAAGTAAAGTCCCATTTTTCAGGAAGGTCCGGAACATAAAGTAAAATCCCATTTTTAAGGACGTTCCGGAACATAAAGTAAAATCCCATTTTTCAGGTGGGTCCTGAACAGAAAGTAAAATCTCATTATTTAGGAGGGTCCTGAAAAAAGTAAAATCCCATTTTTTAGGAGTGTCCAGATCAGAAAGTAAATTCTCATTTTTTCTGGAGGGTCCTGAACTAAAGCAAAGTTCCATTTTTCAGGAGGGTCCTGAACAGAAAGTAAAATCCCATTTTTTAGGAGGGCCCTGTATAGAAAGTAAAATCCCATTTTTCAGGAGGATCCTGAATAAAAAGTAAAATCTTATTTTTCAGGAGGGTCCTGAATAGAAGTAAAATCCCATTTTTCAGGAGGATCCTGAATAGAAAGTAAAATCTTATTTTTCAAGAGGGTCCTGAATAGAAGAAAAATCCCCTTTTTCAGGAGGGTACTGAACAAAAGTAAAATCCTATTTTTCAAGATGGTCCTGAATAGAAAGTAAAATCCCATTTTTTAGGAGGTTCTTGTACAAAAGTAAAATCCTATTTTTTAGGAGGGGCCTGAATAGAAAGTAAAATCTTATTATTCAGGAGGGTCCTGAACAAAAGTAAAATCCTATTTTTCAGGAGGGTCCTGAACAGAAAGTGAAATCCTATTTTTCAGAAGAGTCCTGAACAAAAGTAAAGTCATATTTTTTGGGAGGGTCCTGAACAGAAAGTAAAATTGCATTTTTTAGCAGAGTCCTGAACAGATAGTAAAGTCCCATTTTTCGGAGGGTACTGAATAGAAAAAAAAATCCCATTTTTCAGGAGGGTTCTGAACAGAAAGTAAAATTCCATTTTTAGGAATTTCCTGAACAGAAAGTAAAATCTCATTTTTCAGGATGGTACAGAACTGGAAGTAAAATCCCATTTTTCAGGAGAGTCCTGAATAAGAAGTAAAATACCGTTTTTCAGTATGGTCCTGAACAGAAAGTAAATTCCTATTTTTCAGGAGGGTCGTGAACAGAAAGTAAAATCCTATTTTTTAGGAGGGTCCTAAACAGAAAGTAACATCCCATATTTTAGGAGGGTCCTGAACAGGAAGTAAAATTTGATTTTTCAGGAAGGTCTTGAACAGAAAGTAAAATCCCATTTTTTATGAAGGTCCTGAACAGAAAGTAAAGTCTGATTTTTCAGGAGAGTCCTGAACAGGAAGTATATTCCAATTTTTTAGGAGGGTCCTGAACAGAAATTAAATCCCATTTTTCAGGAGGGTACTGAACAGGAAGTATATTCCAATTTTTTAGGAGTGTCCTGAATAGAAATTAAATCCCATTTTTCAGGAGGGTCCTGTATAGAAAGTAAAATCCCATTTTTTCAGGAGAGTCCTGAACAGAATGTAAAATATTATTTTTCAGAAGGGTCCTGAACAAAAGTAAAATCGCATTTTCAGGAGGGTCCTGAACAAAAAGTAAAATTGCATTTTTCAGGAGGGTCCTGAACAGAAAGTAAAATTGCATTTTTCAGGAGGGTCCTGAACAGATAGTAAAGTCCCATTTTTCGGAGGGTCCTGAATAGAAACAAAAATCCCATTTTTCAGGAGGGTCCTGTACAGAAAGTAAAATCCTATTTTTTAGGAAGTTCCTGATCAGAAAGTAAAATCTCATTTCTCAGGAGGGTCCTGAACTGGAAGTAAGATCCTATTTTTCAGGAGGGTCCTGAATAGGAAGTTAAATACCGTTTTTCAGTATGGTCCTGAACAGAAAGAAAATTCCTATTTTTCAGGAGGGTCGTGAACAGAAAGTAAAATCTTATTTTTTAGGAGGGTCCTGAACAGAAAGTAAAATCCCATTTTTTAAGAAGGTCCTGAACAGAAAGTAAAGTCCGATTTTTCAAGAGGGTCCTGAACAGTAAGTAAAGTCTCATTTTTCAGGAGGGTCCTGAACAGGAAGTATATTCCAATTTTTTAGGAGGGTCCTGAAAAGAAATTAAATCCAATTTTTCAAGAGGGTCCTGTATAGAAAGTAAACTCCCATTTTTCAGGAGGGTCCTGAACAGAAAGTAAAATAATATTTTTCAGGAGGGTCCTGAACAAAAGTAAAATTCCATTTTTCAGGAGGGTCCTGAACATAATTAAAATCCCATTTTTCAAGTTGGTTCTGAACAGATAGTAAAATCCCACTTTTTAGGAGGTTCCTGAACAAAAGTAAAATACCATTTTTCAGGAGGGGCCTGAACAGAAAGTAAAATCAAATTTTTCAGAAGGGTCCTGAACAAAAGCAAAATCCTATTTTTCAGGAGGGTCCTGAACAGAAGTAAAATCCCATTTTTCAAAAAGGTCTTGAACAAAAGTAAAATTCCATTTTTCAGGAGGGTCTAGAAAAGAAAGTAAAATCCCATTTTTCAGGAAGGTCCTAAACAATAGTAAAATTCCTTTTATTATGAGGGTCCTATAAAAAGTAAAATTCCATTTTTCAGGAGTTTCCTGAACACAAAGTAAAGTCCCATTTTTTAGGAGGGTCAAGAACAGAAAGTAAAATCCCATTTTTCAGGAGTGTCCTGAATAGAAAGTAAAGTCTCATTTTTCAGGAGGGTCTTGAACATAAAGTAAAGTTCCATTTTTCAGGAGGGTCCTGAAAAGTAAGTAATGTCCCATTTTTCAGGAGGGTCCTGAACAGGAAGTAAAATCCAAATTTTTAGGAGGGTCCGAAACAGAAAGTAAAATCCCATTTTTTAGGAGGGTCCTGAATTGAAAGTAAATTCCCATTTTTCAGGAAGGTCCTGAACTGAAAGTAAAATCCCATTTTTCAGGAGGGTCCTAAACAGAAAGTAAAATCCTATTTTTCTGGAGGGTCCTTTATAGAAAGTATTTCCCATTTTTCAGGAGGATCCTGAATATAAAGTAAAATTTTATTTTTCAGGAGGGTCCTGAATAGAAGTAAAATCCCATTTTTAGGAGGGTCCTGAACAAAAGTAAATTCCCATTTTTCAAGATGGTCCTGAACAGAAAGTAAAATCCCATTTTTTAGGAGGTTCCTGAACAAAAGTAAAATCCTCATTTTTAGGAGGGGCCTGAAAAGAAAGTAAAATCCTATTTATCAGGAGGGTCCTGAACAAAAGTAAAATCCTATTTTTCAGGAGGGTCCTGAACAGAAAGTAAAATCCTATTTTTCAGAAGGGTCCTGAACAAAAGTAAAGTCCATTATTCAGGAGGGTCCTGAACAGAAAGTAAAATTCTATTTTTCAGGAGGGTCCTGAACAGAATTAAAATCCAATTATTCAGGAAGGTTCTGAATAAAAAGTAAAATCGCATTTTTCAGGAGGGTCCACAACAGATAGTAAAGTCCCATTTTTTGGAGGGTCCTGAATAGAAACAAAAATCCCATTTTTCAGGAGGGTCCTGAACAGAAAGTAAAATCCCATTTTAAAGGAAGTTCCTGAACAAGTAAAATCTAATTTATCAAGAGGGTCCTAAACAGTAAGTAAGGTCTTATTTTTCAGGAGGGTCCTGAACAGGAAGTAAAATCCCATTTTTCAGGAGGGTCCTGAAGAGGAAGTAAAATACCATTTTTCAGTATGGTCCTGAACAGAAAGTAAATTCCCATTTTTCAGGAGGGTCGTGAACAAAAAGTAAAATCCCATTTTTAGGAGGGTCCTGAACAGAAAGTAATATCCCATATTTCAGGAGGGTCCTGAAATGAAAGTAAAATTAAATTTTTCAGGAGGGTCCTGAAAAGAAAGTAAAATCCCATTTTTCAAGAGGGTCCTGAATAGACAGTAAAGTCCATTTTTCAGGAGGGTCTGAATAGAAAGAAAAATCCCATTTTTCAGGAGGGTCCTGAAAAGAAAGTAAAATCTCTTTTTTTTATGAAGGTCCTTAACAAAAAGTAAAGTTTGATTTTTCAGGAGGGTCCTGAGCAGTAAGTAAAGTCTCATTTTTCAGGAGGGTCCTGAACAGAAAGTAAATTCCAATTTTTTAGGAGGGTCCTCAACAGAAATTAAATCCCATTTTTTAGGAGGGTCCTGTATAGAAAGTAAAATCCCATTTTTCCGGAGGGTCCTTAACAGAAAGTGAAAATTATTTTTCAGGAGGGTCCTGAACAAAAGTAAAATCCCATTTTTCAGGAGGGTCCTGAACATAATTAAAATCCCATTTTTCAAGATGGTCTTGAACAGAAAGTAAAATCCCATTTTTTATGAAGGTCCTGAACAGAAAGTAAAATCCCATTATTTAGGAGGGTCCTGAAAAAAGTAAAATCCCATTTTTTTGGAGTGTCCTGAACAGAAAGTAAATTCTCATTTTTTCAGGAGGGTCCTGAACTAAAGCAAATTCCATTTTTCAGGAGGGTCCAGAACAGAAAGTAAAATCCCATTTTTCCGGAGGGTCCTGAACAGAAAGTAAAATCCCAGTTTTCAGGAGGATTCTGAACAGAAAGTAAAATCCCATTCTTCAGGATGGTCCTTAACAGAAAGTAAAATCCCATTTTTTAGGAAGGGTACTGACTAGTTAGTCCTATTTTTCAGGAGGGTCCTGAACAGTAAGTAAAGTCTCATTTTTTTGAAGGGTCCTGAAGACTTATTAATATCTAATTTTTCAGGAGGGTCCTGAACAGGAAGTAAAATCCCATTTTTCAGTAGTCACCTGAACAGAAAGTAAATTCCCATTTTCAGGAGGGTCCTGAACAGAAAGTAAAATCCTATTTTTTCAGGAGGGTCCTGAACAGAAAGTGAAATCCCATTTTTTAGGAGGACCTGAACAGAAAGTAAAATTTGATTTTTCAGGAGGGCCCTGAACAAGAAGTAAAATCTCTTTTTTCAGGAGGGTCCTGAACAAATGTAAAATAACATTTTTCAAGATGGTCCTGAACAAAAGTACAATCCCATTTTTCAGGAGCGGCCTGAACAGAAAGTAAAATCCTATTTTTCAGGAGGATCCTGAATGAAAGTAAAATCCTATTTTTCAGTAGGGTCTTGAACATAAAATAAAATCCTATTTTTCAAGAGGGTCCTGAACAAAAGTAAAGTCCCATTTTTCAGAAGGGTCCGGAACAGAATCTAAAATCCCATTTTTTCAGGTGGGTCCTGAACAGAAAGTAAAATCCCATTTTTCAGGTGGGTCCTGAACAGAAAGTAAAATCCCTTTATTTAGGAGGGTCCTGAACAAAAGTAAAATACCATTTCTTAGGAGTATCTTGAACAAAAAGTTGAATCGAATTTTTTTCAGGAGGGTCCTGAACAAAAGCAAAGTCCCATTTTTCAGGAGGGTCCTGAACAGAAAGTAAAATCCCATTTTTTAGGAGGGTCCTGAACTGAAAGTAAATTCCCATTTTTCAGGAAAGGTCCTGAACAAAAAGTAAAATCCCATTTTTCAGGAGGGTCCTAATCAGAAAGTAAAATCTTATTTTTCAGGAGGGTCCTTTATAGAAAGTATTTCCCATTTTTCAGGAGGATCCTGAATATAAAGTAAAATCTTATTTTTCATGAGGGTCCTGAATAGAAGTAAAATACCATTTTTTAGGAGGGTCCTGAACAAAAGTAAATTCCTATTTTTCAAGATGGTCCTGAACAGAAAGTAAAATCCCATTTTTTAGGAGGTTCCAGAACAAAAGTAAAATCCTATTTTTTAGGAGAGGCCTGAACAGAAAGTAAAATCCTATTTATCAGGAGGGTCCTGAACATAAGTAAAATCCTATTTTTCAGGAGGGTCCTGAACAGAAAGTAAAATCCTATTTTTCAGAAGGGTCCTGAACAAATGTAAAGTCCCATTATTCAGGAGGGTCCTGAACAGAAAGTAAAATTCTATTTTTCAGGAGGGTCCTGAATAGAAAGTAAAATTCTATTTTTCAGGAGGGTCCTGAACAGAATTAAAATCCCATTTTTCAGGAAGGTCCTGAACAGAAAGTAAAATCGCATTTTTCAGGAGGGTCCACAACAGATAGTAAAGTCCCATATTTTGGAGGGTCCTGAATAGAAAATAAATCGCATTTTTCAGGAGGGTCCTGAAAAGAATGTAAAGTCCCATTTTTAAGGAAGTTCCTGAACAAGTAAAATCTAATTTTTCAGGAGGGTCCTAAACAGTAAGTAAGGTCTTATTTTTCAGGAGGGTCCTGAACAGGAAGTAAAATCCCATTTTTTAGGAGGGTCCTGAAGAGAAAGTAAAATACCATTTTTCAGTATGGTCCTGAACAGAAAGTAAATTCCCATTTTTCAGGAGGGTCATGAACAAAAAGTAAAATCCCATTTTTAGGAGGGTCCTGAACAAAAAGTAATATCCCATATTTCAGGAGGGTCCTGAAATGGAAGTAAAATTTGATTTTTCAGGAGGGTCCTGAACAGAAACTAAAATCCCATTTTTCAGGAGGGTCCTGAACAGACAGTAAAGTCCATTTTTCAGGAGGGTCTGAATAGAAAGAAAAATCCCATTTTTTAGGAGAGCCCTGAAAAGAAAGTAAAATCTCATTTTTTATGAAGGTCCTTAACAGAAAGTAAAGTTCGATTTTTCAGGAGGGTCCTGAACAGTAAGTAAAGTCCCATTTTTCAGGAGGGTCCTGAACAGAAAGTAAATTCCAATTTTTTAGGAGGGTCCTGAACAAAAATTAAATCCCATATTTTATGAGGGTCCTGTATAGAAGTAAAATCACATTTTTCCGGAGGGTCCTGAACAGAAAGTAAAATATTATTTTTCAGGAGGGTCCTGAACAAAAGTAAAATCCCATTTTTCAGGAGGGTCCTGAACATAATTAAAATCCCATTTTTCAAGATGGTCTTGAACAGAAAGTGAAATCCCATTTTGTTGGAGGGTCCTGAACAGAAGTAAAATCCCATTTTTCAGGAGGGTCCTGAACAGAAGTAAAATCCCATTTTTCAAGAGGGTCTTGAACAAAAGTAAAATCCCATTTTTCCGGAGGGACTAGAAAAAAAGTAAAAATCCAATTTTTCAGGAGGGTCCGGAACAAAAGTTGAATTTCTTTTGTTATGAGCGTCCTAAAAGAAAGTAAAATTCCATTTTTCGGGAGTGTCCTGAACAGAAAGTAAAATGTCATTTTTAGGAGGGTCTTGAACAGACAGTAAAGTCCATTTTTCAAGAGGGACCTGAATAGAAAGAAAAATCCCATTTTTCAGAATGGTCCTGAAAAGAAAGTAAAATCCCATTTTTTATGAAGGTCCTGATCAGAAAGTAAAGTCCTATTTTTCAAGAGGGTCCTGAACAATAAGTAAAGTCCCATTTTTCATGAGGGTCCTGAACAAAAAGTAAATACCAAAATTTAGTAGGGTCCTGAACAGAAATTAAATCCCATTTTTTAGGAGGGTCCTAAATAGAAAGTAAAATCCCATATTTCAGGAGGGTCCTGAACAAGAAGTAAAATCTGATTTTTCAAAAGGGTCCTACACAGAAAGTAAAATCCCATTTTTCAGAAGGGTTCTGAACAGACAGTAAAGTCCATTTTTCAGGAGGGTCCTGAATAGAAAAAAAATCCCATTTTTCAGGAGGGTCCTGATAAGAAAGTAAAATCTTATTTTTTATGAAGGTCCTTAACAAAAAGTAAAGTCCAATTTTTCATGAGGGCCCTGAACAGTAAGTAAAGTCCTATTTTTCAGGAGGGTCCGGAACATAAAGCAAATTTCAATTTTTTAGGATGGTCCTGAACAGAAATTAAATCCAATTTTTCAGGAGGGTCCTAATCAGAGAGTAAAATCCTATTTTTCAGGAGGATCCTTTATAGAAAGTATTTCCCATTTTTTAGTAGGATCCTGAATATAAAGTAAAATCTTATTTTTCAGGAGGGTCCTGAATAGAAGTAAAATCCCATTTTTAGGAGGGTCCTGAACAAAAGTAAATTCCCATTTTTCAAGATGGTCCTGAACAGAAAGTAAAATCCCATTTTTTGGGAGGTTCCTGAACAAAAGTAAAATCCTAATTTTTAGGAGGGGCCTGAAAAGAAAGTAAAATCCTATTTATCATGAGGGTCCTGAACAAAAGTAAAATCCCATTTTTTGGGAGGTTCCTGAACAAAAGTAAAATCCTAATTTTTAGGAGGGGCCTGAAAAGAAAGTAAAATCCTATTTATCATGAGGGTCCTGAACAGAAAGTAAAATTCTATTTTTCAGGAGGGTCCTGAACAGAATTAAAATCCCATTTTTCAGGAAGGTTCTGAATAAAAAGTAAAATCGCATTTTTCAGGAGAGTCCACAACAGATAGTAAAGTCCCATTTTTTGGAGGGTCCTGAATAGAAATAAAAATCCCATTTTTCAGGAGGGTCCTGAACAGAAAGTAAAATCCCATTTTAAAGGAAGTTCCTGAACAAGTAAAATCTAATTTTTCAAGAGGGTCCTAAACAGTAAGTAAGGTCTTATTTTTCAGGAGGGTCCTGAACTGGAAGTAAAATCCCATTTTTCAGGAGGGTCCTGAACAGAAAGTAAAATCCCATTTTAAAGGAAGTTCCTGAACAAGTAAAATCTAATTTTTCAAGAGGGACCTAAACAGTAAGTAAGGTCTTATTTTTCAGGAGGGTCCTGAACAGGAAGTAAAATCCCATTTTTCAGGAGGGTCCTGAAGAGGAAGTAAAATACCATTTTTTAGTATGGTCCTGAACAGAAAGTAAATTCCCATTTTCCAGGAAGGTCGTGAACAAAAGGTAAAATCCCATTTTTAGGAGGGTCCTGAACAGAAAGTAATATCCGATAATTCAGGAGGGTCCTGAAATGAAAGTAAAATTTGATTTTTCAGGAGGGTCCTGAAAAGAAAATAAAATCCCATTTTTCAGGAGGGTCCTGAACAAACAGTAAAGCCCATTTTTCAGGAGGGTCTGAATAGAAATAATAATCCCATTTTTCAGGAGGGCCCTGAAAACAAAGTAAAATCTCATTTTTTATGAAGGTCCTTAACAAAAAGTAAAGTTTGATTTTTCAGGAGGGTCCTGAACAGTAAGTAAAGTCTCATTTTTCAGGAGGGTCCTGAACAGAAAGTAAATTCTAATTTTTTAGGAGGGTCCTGAACAGAAATTAAATCCCATTTTTCAGGAGGGTCCTGTATTGAAAGTAAAATCCCATTTTTTCGGAGGGTCCTGAACAGAAAGTAAAAATTATTTTTCAGGAGGGTCTTGAACAAAAGTAAAATCCCATTTTTCAGGAGTGGCCTGAACATAACTAAAATCCCATTTTTCAAGATGGTCTTGAACAGAAAGTAAAATCCTATTTTGTAGGAGGGTCCGGAACAGAAGTAAAATCCCATTTTTCAGAAGGGTCCTGAACAGAAGTAAAATCCCATTTTTCAAAAGGGTCTTGAACAAAAGTAAAATCCCATTTTTCAGGAGGGTCCTGAACAGACAGTAAAGTCCATTTTTCAGGAGGGTCTGAATAGAAATAAAAATCCCATTTTTCAGGAGGGCCCTGAAAAGAAAGTAAAATCTCATTTTTTATGAAGGTCCTTAACAAAAAGTAAAGTTTGATTTTTCAGGAGGGTCCTGAACAGAAAGTAAATTCTAATTTTTTAAGAGGGTCCTGAAAAGAAATTAAATCCCATTTTTCAGGAGGGTCCTGTATTGAAAGTAAAATCCCATTTTTCCGGAGGGTCCTGAACAGAAAGTAAAATATTATTTTTCAGGAGGGTCTTGAACAAAAGTAAAATCCCATTTTTCAGGAGGGTCCTGAACATAATTAAAATACCATTTTTCAAGATGGTCTTGAACAGAAAGTAAAATCCTATTTTGTAGGAGGGTCCTGAACAGAAGTAAAATCCCATTTTTCAGGAGGGCCCTGAACAGAAGTAAAATCCCATTTTTCAAGAGGGTCTTGAACAAAAGTAAAATCCCATTTTTTTGGAGGGTCTAGAAAAGAAAGTAAAAATTCGATTTTTCAGGAGGGTCCTGAACAAAAGTAGAATTTCTTTTGTTATGAGGGTCCTAAAATGAAAGTAAAAATCCATTTTTCGGGAGTGTCCTGAACAGAAAGTAAAATGTCATTTTTCAGGAGGGTCCTGAACAGACAGTAATGTCCATTTTTCAGGAGGGTCCTGAATAGAAAGAAAAATCCCATTTTTCAGAAGGGTCCTGAAAAGAAAGTAAAATCCTATTTTTTATGAAGGTCCTGAACAGAAAGTAAAATCCCATTATTTAGGAGGGTCCTGAAAAAAGTAAAATCCCATTTTTTAGGAGTGTCCTGAACAGAAAGTAAATTCTCATTTTTTCAGGAGGGTCCTGAACTAAAGCAAATTCCATTTTTCAGTAGGGTCCCGAACAGAAAGTAAAATCCCATTTTTCCGGAGGGTCCTGAACAGAAAGTAAAATCCCAGTTTTCAGGAGGATCCTGAATAGAAAGTAAAATCCCATTCTTCAGAATGGTCCTTAACAGAAAGTAAAATCCCATTTTTTAGGAAGGGTCCTGACTAGTAAGTCCTATTTTCCAGGAAGGTCCTGAACAGTAAGTAAAGTCTCATTTTTTAGAAGGGTCCTGAAGACTTATTAATATCTAATTTTTCAGGAGGGTCATGAACAGGAAGTAAAATCCCATTTTTCAGGAGGGTCCTGAACAGAAAGTAAATTCCCATTTTCAGGAGGGTCCTGAACAGAAAGTAAAATCCTATTTTTTCATGAGGGTCCTGAACAGAAAGTGAAATCCCATTGTTTAGGAGGGACCTGAACAGAAAGTAAAATTTGATTTTTCAGGAGGGCCCTGAACAAGAAGTAAAATCTCATTTTTCAGGAGGGTCCTGAACAAAAGTAAAATAACATGTTTCAAGATGGTCCTGAACAAAAGTAAAATATCATTTTTCAGGAGCGGCCTGAACAGAAAGTAAAATCCTATTTTTCAGGAGGATCCTAAACGAAAGTAAAATCCTATTTTTCAGTAGGGTCCTGAACATAAAATAAAATCCTATTTTTCAAGAGGGTCCTGAACAAAAGTAAAGTCCTATTTTTCAGAAGGGTCCGGAACAGAAACTAAAATCCCTTTTTTTCAGGTGGGTCCTGAACAGAAAGTAAAATCCCATTTTTCAGGTGGGTCCTGAACAGAAAGTAAAATCCTATTATTTAGGAGGGTCCTGAACAAAAGTAAAATCCCATTTCTTAGGAGTATCTTGAACAAAAAGTTGAATCAAATTTTTTCCAGGAGGGTCCTGAACAAAAGCAAAGTCCCATTTTTCAGGAGGGTCCTGAACAGAAAGTAAAATCCCATTTTTTAGGAGGGTCCTGAACTGAAAGTAAATTCCCATTTTTCAGGAAAGGTCCTGAACAGAAAGTAAAATCCCATTTTTCAGGAGGGTCCTAATCAGAAAGTAAAATCCAAATTTTCAGGAGGGTCCTTTATAGAAAGTATTTCCCATTTTTTAAGAGGATCCTGAATATAAAGTAAAATCTTATTTTTCAGGAGGGTCCTAAATAGAAGTAAAATACCATTTTTTAGGAGGGTCCTGAAAAAAGTAATTTCCCATTTTTCAAGATGGTCCTGAACAGAAAGTAAAATCTCATTTTTTAGGAGGTTCCTGAACAAAAGTAAAATCCTAATTTTTAGGAGGGGCCTGAAAAGAAAGTAAAATCCTATTTATCAGGAGGTCCTAAACAAAAGTAAAATCCTATTTTTCAGGAGGGTCCAGAACAGAAAGTAAAATCCTATTTTTCAGAAGGGTCCTGAACAAAAGTAAAGTCCATTATTCAGGAGGGTCCTGAACAGAAAGTAAAATTCTATTTTTCAGGAGGGTCCTGAACAGAATTAAAATCCCATTTTTTTAGGAAGGTTATAAACAAAAAGTAAAATCGCATTTTTCAGGAGGGTCCACAACAGATAGTAAAGTCCCATTTTTTGGAGGGTCCTGAATAGAAACAAAAATCCCATTTTTCAGGAGGGTCCTGAACAGAAAGTAAAATCCCATTTTAAAGGAAGTTCCTGAACAAGTAAAATATAATTTTTCAAGAGGGTCCTAAACAGTAAGTAAGGTCTTATTTTTCAGGAGGGTCGTGAACAAAAAGTAAAATCCCATTTTTAGGAGGGTCCTGAACAGAAAGTAATATCCCATATTTAAGGAGGGTCCTGAAATGAAAGTAAAATTTGATTTTTCAGGAGGGTCCTGAAAAGAAAGTAAAATCCCATTTTTCAGGAGTGTCCTGAACAAACAGTAAAGTCCATTTTTTAGGAGGGTCTGAATAGAAAGAAAAATCCCATTTTTCAGGAAGGCCCTGAAAAGAAAGTAAAATCTCATTTTTTATGAAGGTCCTTAACAAAAAGTAAAGTTTTATTTTTCAGGAGGGTCCTGAACAGTAAGTAAAGTCTCATTTTTCAGGAGGGTCCTGAACAGAAAGTAAATTCCAATTTTTTTGGAGGGTCCTGAACAAAAATTAAATCCCATATTTCATGAGGGTCCTGTATAGAAAGTAAAATCCCATTTTTTCGGAGGGTTCTGAACAGAAAGTAAAATATTATTTTTCAGGAGGGTCTTGAACAAAAGTAAAATCCCATTTTTCAGGTGGGTCCTGAACATAATTAAAATACCATTTTTCAAGATGGTCTTGAACAGAAAGTAAAATCCCATTTTGTAGGAGGGTCCTGAACAGAAGTAAAATCCCATTTTTCAGGAGGGGCCTGAACAGAAGTAAAATCCCATTTTTCAAGAGGGTCTTGAACAAAAGTAAAATCCCATTTTTCCGGAGGGTCTAGAAAAAGAGTAAAAATCCAATTTTTCAGGAGGGTCCGGAACAAAACTAGAATTTCTTTTGTTATGAGCGTCCTAAAAGAAAGTAAAATTCCATTTTTCGGGAGTGTCCTGAACGGAAAGTAAAATGTCATTTTTTAGGAGGGTCCTGAACAGACAGTAAAGTCCATTTTTCAAGAGGGACCTGAATAGAAAGAAAAATCTCATTTTTCAGAAGGGTCTTGAAAAGAAAGTAAAATCCCAGTTTTTATGAAGGTCCTGATCAGAAAGTAAAGTCCTATTTTTCAAGAGGGTCCTGAACAATAAGTAAAGTCCCATTTTTCATGAGGGTCCTGAACAAAAAGTAAATACCAAAATTTAGTAGGGTCCTGAACAGAAATTAAATCCCATTTTTTAGGAGGGTCCTAAATAGAAAGTAAAATCCCATATTTCAGGAGGGTCCTGAACAAGAAGTAAAATCTGATTTTTCAAGAGGGTCCTAAACAAAAAGTAAAATCCCATTTTTCAGGAGGGTTCTGAACAGACAGTAAAGTCCATTTTTCAGGAGGGTTCTGAACAGACAGTAAAGTCCATTTTTCAGGAGGGTCCTGAATAGAAAAAAAATCCCATTTTTCAGGAGGGTCCTGATAAGAAAGTAAAATCTTATTTTTTATGAAGGTCCTTAACAAAAAGTAAAGTCCAATTTTTCATGAGGGCCCTAAACAGTAAGTAAAGTCCTATTTTTCAGGAGGGTCCGGAACACAAAGCAAATTTCAATTTTTTAGGAGAGTCCTGAACAGAAATTAAATCCAATTTTTCAGGAGGGTCCTAATCAGAAAGTAAAATCCTATTTTTCAGGAGGGTCCTTTATAGACAGTCTTTCCCATTTTTCAGGAGGATCCTGAAAGTAAATTAAAATCTTATTTTTCAGGAGGGTCCTGAATAGAAGTAAAATCCCATTTTTAGGAGGGTCCAGAACAAAAGTAAATTCTCATTTTTCAAGATGGTCCTGAACAGAAAGTAAAATCCCATTTTTGGGAGGTTCCTGAACAAAAGTAAAATCCTAATTTTTAGGAGGGGCCTGAAAAGAAAGTAAAATCCTATTTATCATGAGGGTCCTGAACAAAAGTAAAATCCTATTTTTCAGGAGGGTCCTGAACAGAAAGTAAAATCCTATTTTACAGAAGAATCCTGAACAAAAGTAAAGTCCATTATTCAGGAGGGTCCTGAACAGAAAGTAAAATTCTATTTTTCAGGAGGGTCCTGAACAGAATTAAAATCCCATTTTTCTGGAAGGTTCTGAACAAAAAGTAAAATCACATTTTTCAGGAGAGTCCACAACAGATAGTAAAGTCCCATTTTTTGGAGGGTCCTGAATAGACACAAAAATCCCATTTTTCAGGAGGGTCCTGAACAGAAAGTAAAATCCCATTTTAAAGGAAGTTCCTGAACAAGTAAAATCTAATTTTTGAAGAGGGTCCTAAACAGTAAGTAAGGTCTTATTTTTCAGAAGGGTCCTGAACAGGAAGTAAAATCCCATTTTTCAGGAGGGTCCTGAACAGAAAGTAAAATCCCATTTTAAAGGAAGTTCCTGAACAAGTAAAATCTAATTTTTCAAGAGGGTCCTAAACAGTAAGTAAGGTCTTATTTTTCAGGAGGGTCCTGAACAGGAAGTAAAATCCCATTTTTCAGGAGGGTCCTGAAGAGGAAGTAAAATCAAAATTTCCAGGAGGGTCCTTTATAGAAAGTATTTCCCATTTTTCAAGAGGATCCTGAATATAAAGTAAAATATTATTTTTCAGGAGGGTCCTGAACAATAGTAAATTCCCATTTTTCAAGATGGTCCTGAACAGAAAGTAAAATCCCATTTTTAGGAGGTTCCTGAACAAAAGTAAAATCCTAATTTTTAGGAGGGGCCTGAAAAGAAAGTAAAATCCTATTTATCAGGAGGTCCTAAACAAAAGTAAAATCCTATTTTTCAGGAGGGTCCTGAACAGAAAGTAAAATCCTATTTTTCAGAAGGGTCCTGAACAAAAGTAAAGTCCATTATTCAGGAGGGTCCTGAACAGAAAGTAAAATTCTATTTTTCAAGAGGGTCCTGAACAGAATTAAAATCACATTTTTCAGGAAGGTTCTGAACAAAAAGTAAAATCACATTTTTCAGGAGGGTCCACAACAGATAGTAAAGTCCCATTTTTTGGAGGGTCCTGAATAGAAACAAAAATCCCATTTTTCAGGAGGGTCCTGAACAGAAAGTAAAATCCCATTTTAAAGGAAGTTCCTGAACAAGTAAAATCTAATTTTTCAAGAGGGTCCTAAACAGTAAGTAAGGTCTTATTTTTCAGGAGGGTCCTGAACAGGAAGTAAAATCCCATTTTTCAGGAGGGGCCTGGAGAGGAAGTAAAATACCATTTTTCAGTATGGTCCTGAACAGAAAGTAAATTCCCATTTTTCAAGAGGGTCGTGAACAAAAAGTAAAATCCCATTTTTAGGAGGGTCCTGAACAGAAAGTAATATCCCATATTTCAGGAGGGTCCTGAAATGAAAGTAAAATCTCATTTTTTATGAAGGTCCTTAACAAAAAGTAAAGTTTTCTTTTTCAGGAGGGTCCTGAACAGTAAGTAAAGTCTCATTTTTCAGGAGGGTCCTGAACAGAAAGTAAATTCCTATTTTTTTGGAGGGTCCTGAACAAAAATTAAATCCCATATTTCATGAGGGTCCTGTATAGAAAGTAAAATCCCATTTTTCCGGAGGGTCCTGAACAGAAAGTAAAATATTATTTTTCAGGAGGGTCTTGAACAAAAGTAAAATCCCATTTTTCAGGAGGGTCCTGAACATAATTAAAATACCATTTTTCAAGATGGTCTTGAACAGAAAGTAAAATCCCATTTTGTAGAAGGGTCCTGAACAGAAGTAAAATCCCATTTTTCAGGAGGGTCCTGAACAGAAGTAAAATCCCATTTTTCCGGAGGGTCTAGAAAAAAAGTAAAAATCTAATTTTTCAGGAGGGTCCGGAACAAAACTAGAATTTCTTTTGTTATGAGCGTCCTAAAAGAAAGTAAAATTCCATTTTTCGGGAGTGTCCTGAACAGAAAGTAAATTCCCTTTTTCAGGAGGGTCCTGAACAGAAAGTAAAATCCTATTTTTTCAGGAGGGTCCTGAACAGAAAGTGAAATCCCATTTTTTAGGAGGGACCTGAACAGAAAGTAAAATTTGATTTTTCAGGAGGGCCCTGAACAAGAAGTGAAATCTCATTTTTCAGGAGGGTCCTGAACAAAAGTAAAATAACATTTTTCAAGATGGTCCTGAACAAAAGTAAAATATTATTTTTCAGGAGCGGCCTGAACAGAAAGTAAAATCCTATTTTTCAGGAGGATCCTAAACGAAAGTAAAATCCTATTTTTCAGTAGGGTCTTGAACATAAAATAAAATCCTATTTTTCAAGAGGGTCCTGAACAAAAGTAATGTCCTATTTTTCAGAAGGGTCCGGAACAGAAACTAAAATCCCTTTTTTCAGGTGGGTCCTGAACAGAAAGTAAAATCCCATTTTTCAGGTGTGTCCTGAACAGAAAGTAAAATCCTATTATTTACGAGGGTCCTGAACAAAAGTAAAATCCCATTTCTTAGGAGTATCTTGAACAAAAAGTTGAATCAAATTTTTTCCAGGAGGGTCCTGAACAAAAGCAAAGTCCCATTTTTCAGGAGGGTCCTGAACATAATTAAAATACCATTTTTCAAGATAGTCTTGAACAGAAAGTAAAATCACATTTTGTAGGAGGGTCCTGAACAGAAGTAAAATCCCATTTTTCAGGAGGGTCCTGAACAGAATTAAAATCCCATTTTTCAAGAGGGTCTTGAACAAAAGTAAAATCCTATTTTTCCGGAGGGTCTAGAAAAAAAGTAAAAATCCAATTTTTCAGGAGGGTCCGGAACAAAACTAGAATTTCTTTTGTTATGAGCGTCCTAAAAGAAAGTAAAATTCCATTTTTCGGGAGTGTCCTGAACAGAAAGTAAAATGTCATTTTTTAGGAGGGTCCTGAACAGACAGTAAAGTCCATTTTTCAAGAGGGACCTGAATAGAAAGAAAAATCCCATTTGTCAGAAGGGTCTTGAAAAGAAAGTAAAATCCCATTTTTTATGAAGGTCCTGATCAGAAAGTAAAGTCCTATTTTTCAAGAGGGTCCTGAACAATATGTAAAGTCCCATTTTTCATGAGGGTCCTGAACAAAAAGTAAATACCAAAATTTAGTAGGGTCCTGAACAGAAATTAAATCCCATTTTTTAGGAGGGTCCTAAATATAAAGTAAAATCCCATATTTCAGGAGGGTCCTGAACAAGAAGTAAAATCTGATTTTTCAAGAGGGTCCGAAACAGAAAGTAAAATCCCATTTTTCAGGAGGGTTCTGAACAGACAGTAAAGTCTATTTTTCAGGAGGGTCCTGAATAGAAAAAAAATCCCATTTTTCAGGAGGGTCCTGATAAGAAAGTAAAATCTTATTTTTTATGAAGGTCCTTAACAAAAAGTAAAGTCCAATTTTTCATGAGGGCCCTGAACAGTAAGTAAAGTCCTATTTTTCAGGAGGGTCTGGAACACAAAGCAAATTTCAATTTTTTAGGAGGGTCCTGAACAAAAATTAAATCCAATTTTTCAGGAGGGTCCTAATCAGAAAGTAAAATCCTATTTTTCAGGAGGGTCCTTTATAGAAAGTATTTCCCATTTTTCAGGAGGATCCTGAATATAAATTAAAATCTTATTTTTCAGGAAGGTCCTGAATAGAAGTAAAATCCCATTTTTAGGAGGGTCCAGAACAAAAGTAAATTCCCATTTTTCAAGATGGTCCTGAACAGAAAGTAAAATCCCATTTTTTGGGAGGTTCCTGAACAAAAGTAAAATCCTAATTTTTAGGAGTGGCCTGAAAAAAAGTAAAATCCTATTTATCATGAGGGTCCTGAACAAAAGTAAAATCCTATTTTTCAGGAGGGTCCTGAACAGAAAGTAAAATCCTATTTTACAGAAGATTCCTGAACAAAAGTAAAGTCCATTATTCAGGAGGGTCCTGAACAGAAAGTAAAATTCTATTTTTCAGGAGGGTCCTGAACAGAATTAAAATCCCATTTTTCAGGAAGGTTCTGAACAAAAAGTAAAATCGCATTTTTCAGGAGAGTCCACAACAGATAGTAAAGTCCCATTTTTTGGAGGGTCCTGAATAGACACAAAAATCCCATTTTTCAGGAGGGTCCTGAACAGAAAGTAAAATCCCATTTTAAAGGAAGTTCCTGAACAAGTAAAATCTAATTTTTGAAGAGGGTCCTAAACAGTAAGTAAGGTCTTATTTTTCAGAAGGGTCCTGAACAGGAAGTAAAATCCCATTTTTCAGGAGGGTCCTGAACAGAAAGTAAAATCCCATTTTAAAGGAAGTTCCTGAACAAGTAAAATCTAATTTTTCAAGAGGGTCCTAAACAGTAAGTAAGGTCTTATTTTTCAGGAGGGTCCTGAACAGGAAGTAAAATCCCATTTTTCAGGAGGGTCCTGAAGAGGAAGTAAAATCAAAATTTCCAGGAGGGTCCTTTATAGAAAGTATTTCCCATTTTTCAAGAGGATCCTGAATATAAAGTAAAATATTATTTTTCAGGAGGGTCCTGAACAATAGTAAATTCCCATTTTTCAAGATGGTCCTGAACAGAAAGTAAAATCCCATTTTTAGGAGGTTCCTGAACAAAAGTAAAATCCTAATTTTTAGGAGGGGCCTGAAAAGAAAGTAAAATCCTATTTATCAGGAGGTCCTAAACAAAAGTAAAATCCTATTTTTCAGGAGGGTCCTGAACAGAAAGTAAAATCCTATTTTTCAGAAGGGTCCTGAACAAAAGTAAAGTCCATTATTCAGGAGGGTCCTGAACAGAAAGTAAAATTCTATTTTTCAAGAGGGTCCTGAACAGAATTAAAATCACATTTTTCAGGAAGGTTCTGAACAAAAAGTAAAATCACATTTTTCAGGAGGGTCCACAACAGATAGTAAAGTCCCATTTTTTGGAGGGTCCTGAATAGAAACAAAAATCCCATTTTTCAGGAGGGTCCTGAACAGAAAGTAAAATCCCATTTTAAAGGAAGT
Source organism: Capsicum pubescens (assembly GCA_030864215.1). NCBI lineage: Eukaryota > Viridiplantae > Streptophyta > Magnoliopsida > Solanales > Solanaceae > Capsicum > Capsicum pubescens. The sequence continues at coordinate 282,029,634 of CM061542.1, forward strand.
TCCTGAACAAGTAAAATCTAATTTTTCAAGAGGGTCCTAAACAGTAAGTAAGGTCTTATTTTTCAGGAGGGTCCTGAACAGGAAGTAAAATCCCATTTTTCAGGAGGGGCCTGGAGAGGAAGTAAAATACCATTTTTCAGTATGGTCCTGAACAGAAAGTAAATTCCCATTTTTCAAGAGGGTCGTGAACAAAAAGTAAAATCCCATTTTTAGGAGGGTCCTGAACAGAAAGTAATATCCCATATTTCAGGAGGGTCCTGAAATGAAAGTAAAATCTCATTTTTTATGAAGGTCCTTAACAAAAAGTAAAGTTTTCTTTTTCAGGAGGGTCCTGAACAGTAAGTAAAGTCTCATTTTTCAGGAGGGTCCTGAACAGAAAGTAAATTCCTATTTTTTTGGAGGGTCCTGAACAAAAATTAAATCCCATATTTCATGAGGGTCCTGTATAGAAAGTAAAATCCCATTTTTCCGGAGGGTCCTGAACAGAAAGTAAAATATTATTTTTCAGGAGGGTCTTGAACAAAAGTAAAATCCCATTTTTCAGGAGGGTCCTGAACATAATTAAAATACCATTTTTCAAGATGGTCTTGAACAGAAAGTAAAATCCCATTTTGTAGGAGGGTCCTGAACAGAAGTAAAATCCCATTTTTCAGGAGGGTCCTGAACAGAAGTAAAATCCCATTTTTCCGGAGGGTCTAGAAAAAAAGTAAAAATCTAATTTTTCAGGAGGGTCCGGAACAAAACTAGAATTTCTTTTGTTATGAGCGTCCTAAAAGAAAGTAAAATTCCATTTTTCGGGAGTGTCCTGAACAGAAAGTAAATTCCCTTTTTCAGGAGGGTCCTGAACAGAAAGTAAAATCCTATTTTTTCAGGAGGGTCCTGAACAGAAAGTGAAATCCCATTTTTTAGGAGGGACCTGAACAGAAAGTAAAATTTGATTTTTCAGGAGGGCCCTGAACAAGAAGTGAAATCTCATTTTTCAGGAGGGTCCTGAACAAAAGTAAAATAACATTTTTCAAGATGGTCCTGAACAAAAGTAAAATATTATTTTTCAGGAGCGGCCTGAACAGAAAGTAAAATCCTATTTTTCAGGAGGATCCTAAACGAAAGTAAAATCCTATTTTTCAGTAGGGTCTTGAACATAAAATAAAATCCTATTTTTCAAGAGGGTCCTGAACAAAAGTAATGTCCTATTTTTCAGAAGGGTCCGGAACAGAAACTAAAATCCCTTTTTTCAGGTGGGTCCTGAACAGAAAGTAAAATCCCATTTTTCAGGTGTGTCCTGAACAGAAAGTAAAATCCTATTATTTACGAAGGTCCTGAACAAAAGTAAAATCCCATTTCTTAGGAGTATCTTGAACAAAAAGTTGAATCAAATTTTTTCCAGGAGGGTCCTGAACAAAAGCAAAGTCCCATTTTTCAGGAGGGTCCTGAACATAATTAAAATACCATTTTTCAAGATAGTCTTGAACAGAAAGTAAAATCACATTTTGTAGGAGGGTCCTGAACAGAAGTAAAATCCCATTTTTCAGGAGGGTCCTGAACAGAATTAAAATCCCATTTTTCAAGAGGGTCTTGAACAAAAGTAAAATCCTATTTTTCCGGAGGGTCTAGAAAAAAAGTAAAAATCCAATTTTTCAGGAGGGTCCGGAACAAAACTAGAATTTCTTTTGTTATGAGCGTCCTAAAAGAAAGTAAAATTCCATTTTTCGGGAGTGTCCTGAACAGAAAGTAAAATGTCATTTTTTAGGAGGGTCCTGAACAGACAGTAAAGTCCATTTTTCGAGAGGGACCTGAATAGAAAGAAAAATCCCATTTGTCAGAAGGGTCTTGAAAAGAAAGTAAAATCCCATTTTTTATGAAGGTCCTGATCAGAAAGTAAAGTCCTATTTTTCAAGAGGGTCCTGAACAATATGTAAAGTCCCATTTTTCATGAGGGTCCTGAACAAAAAGTAAATACCAAAATTTAGTAGGGTCCTGAACATAAATTAAATCCCATTTTTTAGGAGGGTCCTAAATATAAAGTAAAATCCCATATTTCAGGAGGGTCCTGAACAAGAAGTAAAATCTGATTTTTCAAGAGGGTCCGAAACAGAAAGTAAAATCCCATTTTTCAGGAGGGTTCTGAACAGACAGTAAAGTCCATTTTTCAGGAGGGTCCTGAATAGAAAAAAAATCCCATTTTTCAGGAGGGTCCTGATAAGAAAGTAAAATCTTATTTTTTATGAAGGTCCTTAACAAAAAGTAAAGTCCAATTTTTCATGAGGGCCCTGAACAGTAAGTAAAGTCCTATTTTTCAGGAGGGTCCGGAACACAAAGCAAATTTCAATTTTTTAGGAGGGTCCTGAACAAAAATTAAATCCAATTTTTCAGGAGGGTCCTAATCAGAAAGTAAAATCCTATTTTTCAGGAGGGTCCTTTATAGAAAGTATTTCCCATTTTTCAGGAGGATCCTGAATATAAATTAAAATCTTATTTTTCAGGAAGGTCCTGAATAGAAGTAAAATCCCATTTTTAGGAGGGTCCAGAACAAAAGTAAATTCCCATTTTTCAAGATGGTCCTGAACAGAAAGTAAAATCCCATTTTTTGGGAGGTTCCTGAACAAAAGTAAAATCCTAATTTTTAGGAGTGGCCTGAAAAAAAGTAAAATCCTATTTATCATGAGGGTCCTGAACAAAAGTAAAATCCTATTTTTCAGGAGGGTCCTGAACAGAAAGTAAAATCCTATTTTACAGAAGATTCCTGAACAAAAGTAAAGTCCATTATTCAGGAGGGTCCTGAACAGAAAGTAAAATTCTATTTTTCAGGAGGGTCCTGAACAGAATTAAAATCCCATTTTTCAGGAAGGTTCTGAACAAAAAGTAAAATCGCATTTTTCAGGAGAGTCCACAACAGATAGTAAAGTCCCATTTTTTGGAGGGTCCTGAATAGAAACAAAAATCCCATTTTTCAGGAGGGTCCTGAACAGAAAGTAAAATCCCATTTTAAAGGAAGTTCCTAAACAAGTAAAATCTAATTTTTCAAGAGGGTCCTAAACAGTAAGTAAGGTCTTATTTTTCAGGAGGGTCCTGAACAGGAAGTAAAATCCCATTTTTCAGGAGGGTCCTGAAGAGGAAGTAAAATCCAAATTTTCAGGAGGGTCCTTTATAGAAAGTATTTCCCATTTTTCAAGAGGATCCTGAATATAAAGTAAAATCTTATTTTTCAGGAGGGTCCTGAACAAAAGTAAATTCCCATTTTTCAAGATGGTCCTGAACAGAAAGTAAAATCCCCTTTTTTAGAAGGTTCCTGAACAAAAGTAAAATCCTAATTTTTAGGAGGGGCCTGAAAAGAAAGTAAAATACTATTTATCAGGAGGTCCTAAACAAAGGTAAAATCCTATTTTTCAGGAGGGTCCTGAACAGAAAGTAAAATCCTATTTTTCAGAAGGGTCCTGAACAAAAGTAAAGTCCATTATTCAGGAGGGTCCTGAACAGAAAGTAAAATTCTATTTTTCAGGAGGGTCCTGAACAGAATTAAAATCCCATTTTTCAGGAAGGTTCTGAACAAAAAGTAAAATCGCATTTTTCAGGAGGGTCCACAACAGATAGTAAAGTCCCATTTTTTGGAGGGTCCTGAATAGAAACAAAAATCCCATTTTTCAGGAGGGTCCTGAACAGAAAGTAAAATGCCATTTTAAAGGAAGTTCCTGAACAAGTAAAATTTAATTTTTCAAGACGGTCCTAAACAGTAAGTAAGGTCTTATTTTTCAGGAGGGTCCTGAACAGGAAGTAAAATCCCATTTTTCAGGAGGGGCCTGAAGAGGAAGTAAAATACCATTTTTCAGTACGGTCCTGAACAGAAAGTAAATTCCCATTTTTCAGGAGGGTCGTGAACAAAAAGTAAAATCCCATTTTTAGGAGGGTCCTGAACAGAAAGTAATATCCCATATTTCAGGAGGGTCCTGAAATGAAAGTAAAATTTGATTTTTCAGGAGGGTCCTGAAAAGAAAGTAAAATCCCATTTTTCAGGAGGGTCCTGAACAAACAGTAAAGTCCATTTTTCAGGAGGGTCTGAATAGAAAGAAAAATCCCATTTTTCAGGAGGGCCCTGAAAAGAAAGTAAAATCTCATTTTTTATGAAGGTCCTTAACAAAAAGTAAAGTTTTATTTTTCAGGAGGGTCCTGAACAGTAAGTAAAGTCTCATTTTTCAGGAGGGTCCTGAACAGAAAGTAAATTCCAATTTTTTTGGAGGGTTTTGAACAAAAATTAAATCCCATATTTCATGAGGGTCCTGTATAGAAAGTAAAATCCCATTTTTCCGGAGGGTCCTGAACAGAAAGTAAAATATTTTTTTTCAGGAGGGTCTTGAACAAAAGTAAAATCCCATTTTTCAGGAGGGTCCTGAACATAATTAAAATATCATTTTTCAAGATGGTCTTGAACTGAAAGTGAAATCCCATTTTGTAGGAGGGTCCTGAACAGAAGTAAAATCCCATTTTTCAGGAGGGTCCTGAACAGAAGTAAAATCCCATTTTTCAAGAGGGTCTTGAACAAAAGTAAAATCCCATTTTTCCGGAGGGTTTAGAAAAAAAGAAAAAATCCAATTTTTTAGGAGGGGCCGGAACAAAACTAGAATTTCTTTTGTTATGAGCGTCCTAAAAGAAATTAAAATTCCATTTTTCGGGAGTGTCCTGAACAGAAAGTAAATTCCCTTTTTCAGGAGGGTCCTGAACAGAAAGTAAAATCCTATTTTTTCAGGAGGGTCCTGAACAGAAAGTGAAATCCCATTTTTTAGGAGGGACCTGAACAGAAAGTAAAATTTGATTTTTCAGTAGGGCCCTGAACAAGAAGTGAAATCTCATTTTTCAGGAGGGTCCTGAACAAAAGTAAAATAACATTTTTCAAGATGGTCCTGAACAAAAGTAAAATATTATTTTTCAGGAGCGGCCTGAACAGAAAGTAAAATCCTATTTTTCAGGAGGATCCTAAACGAAAGTAAAATCCTATTTTTCAGTAGGGTCTTGAACATAAAATAAAATCCTATTTTTCAAGAGGGTCCTGAACAAAAGTAAAGTCCTATTTTTCAGAAGGGTCCGGAACAGAAACTAAAATCCCTTTTTTTCAGGTGGGTCCTGAACAGAAAGTAAAATCCCATTTTTCAGGTGTGTCCTGAACAGAAAGTAAAATCCTATTATTTAGGAGGGTCCTGAACAAAAGTAATATCCCATTTCTTAGGAGTATCTTGAACAAAATGTTGAATCGAATTTTTTCCAGGAGGGTCCTGAACAAAAGCAAAGTCCCATTTTTCAGGAGGGTCCTGAACATAATTAAAATACCATTTTTCAAGATGGTCTTGAACAGAAAGTAAAATCCCATTTTGTAGGAGGGTCCTGAACAGAAGTAAAATCCCATTTTTCAGGAGGGTCCTGAACAGATGTAAAATCCCATTTTTCAAGAGGGTCTTGAACAAAAGTAAAATCCCATTTTTCCGGAGGGTCTAGAAAAAAAGTAAAAATCCAATTTTTCAGGAGGGTCCGGAACAAAAATAGAATTTCTTTTGTTATGAGCGTCCTAAAAGAAAGTAAAATTCCATTTTTCGGGAGTGTCCTGAACAGAAAGTAAATTCCCATTTTCAGGAGGGTCCTGAACAGAAAGTAAAATCCTATTTTTTCAGGATGGTCCTGAACAGAAAGTGAAATCCCATTTTTTAGGAGGGACCTGAACAGAAAGTAAAATTTGATTTTTCAGGAGGGCCCTGAACAAGAAGTAAAATCACATTTTTCAGGAGGGTCCTGAACAAAAGTAAAATAACATTTTTCAAGATGGTCCTGAACAAAAGTAAAATATCTTTTTTAAGGAGCGGCCTGAACAGAAAGTAAAATCCTATTTTTCAGGAGGATCCTAAACGAAAGTAAAATCCTATTTTTCAGTAGGGTCTTGAACATAAAATAAAATCCTATTTTTCAAGAGGGTCCTGAACAAAAGTAAAGTCCTATTTTTCAGAAGGGTCCGGAACAGAAACTAAAATCCCTTTTTTTCAGGTGGGTCCTGAACAGAAAGTAAAATCCCATTTTTCAGGTGGGTCCTGAACAGAAAGTAAAATCCTATTATTTAGGAGGGTCCTGAACAAAAGTAAAATCCCATTTCTTAGGAGTATCTTGAACAAAAAGTTGAATCAAATTTTTTCCAGGAGGGTCCTGAACAAAAGCAAAGTCCCATTTTTCAGGAGGGTCCTGAACTGAAAGTAAAATCCCATTTTTTAGGAGGGTCCTGAACTGAAAGTAAATTCCCATTTTTCAGGAAAGGTCCTGAACAGAAAGTAAAATCCTATTTATCAGGAGGATCCTAATCAGAAAGTAAAATCCAAATTTTCAGGAGGGTCCTTTATAGATAGTATTTCCCATTTTTCAAGAGGATCCTGAATATAAACTTAAATCTTATTTTTCAGGAGGGTCCTAAATAGAAGTAAAATACCATTTTTTAGGAGGGTCCTGAACAAAAGTAAATTCCCATTTTTCAAGATGGTCCTGAACAGAAAGTAAAATCCTATTTTTTAGGAGGTTCCTGAACAAAAGTAAAATCCTAATTTTTAGGAGGGGCCTGAAAAGAAAGTAAAATCCTATTTATCAGGAGGTCCTAAACAAAAGTAAAATCCTATTTTTCAGGAGGGTCCTGAACAGAAAGTAAAATCCTATTTTTCAGAAGGGTCCTGAACAAAAGCAAAGTCCATTATTCAGGAGGGTCCTGAACAGAAAGTAACATTCTATTTTTCAGGAGGGTCCTGAATTAAATTAAAATCCCATTTTTCAGGAAGGTTCTGAACAAAAAGTAAAATCGCATTTTTCAGGAGGATCCACAACAGATAGTAAAGTCCCATTTTTTGGAGGGTCCTGAATAGAAACAAAAATCCCATTTTTCAGGAGGGTCCTGAACAGAAAGTAAAATCCCATTTTAAAGGAAGTTCCTGAACAAGTAAAATCTAATTTTTCAAGAGGGTCCTAAACAGTAAGTAAGGTCTTATTTTTCAGGAGGGTCTTGAACAGGAAATAAAATCCCATTTTTCAGGAGGGGCCTGAAGAGGAAGTAAAATACCATTTTTCAGTATGGTCCTGAACAGACAGTAAATTCCCATTTTTCAGGAGGGTCGTGAACAAAAATAAAAATCCCATTTTTAGGAGGGTCCTGAACAGAAAGTAATATCCCATATTTCAGGAGGGTCCTGAAATGAAAGTAAAATTTGATTTTTCAGGAGGGTGCTGAAAAGAAAGTAAAATCCCATTTTTCAGAAGGGTCCTGAACAGACAATAAAGTCCATTTTTCAGGAGGGTCTGAATAGAAAGAAAAATCCCATTTTTCAGCAGGGCCCTGAAAAGAAAGTAAAATCTCATTTTTTATGAAGGTCCTTAACAAAAAGTAAAGTTTTATTTTTCAGGAGGGTCCTGAACAGTAAGTAAAGTCTCATTTTTCAGGAGGGTCCTGAACAGAAAGTAAATTCCAATTTTTTTTAGGGTCCTGAACAAAAATTAAATCCCATATTTCATGAGGGTCCTATATAGAAAGTAAAATCCCATTTTTCCGGAGGGTCCTGAACAGAAAGTAAAATATTATTTTTCAGGAGGGTCTTGAACAAAAGTAAAATCCCATTTTTCAAGAGGGTCCTGAACTTAATTAAAATACCATTTTTCAAGATGGTCTTGAACAGAAAGTAAAATCCCATTTTGTAGGAGGGTCCTGAACAGAAGTAAAATCCCATTTTTCAGGAGGGTCCTGAACAGAAGTAAAATCCCATTTTTCAAGAGGGTCTTGAACAAAAGTAAAATCCCATTTTTCCGGAGGGTCTAGAAAAAAAGTAAAAATCCAATTTTTCAGGAGGGTCCGGAACAAAACTAGAATTTCTTTTGTTATGAGCGTCCCAAAAGTAAGTAAAATTCCATTTTTCGGGAGTGTCCTGAACAGAAAGTAAAATGTCATTTTTTAGGAGGGTCCTGAACAGACAGTAAAGTCCATTTTTCAAGAGGGACCTGAATAGAAAGAAAAATCCCATTTTTCAGAAGGGTCTTGAAAAGAAAGTAAAATCCCATTTTTTATGAAGGTCCTGATCAGAAAGTAAAGTCCTATTTTTCAAGAGGGTCCTGAACAATAAGTAAAGTCCTATTTTTCATGAGGGTCCTGAACAAAAAGTAAATACCAAAATTTAGTAGGGTCCTGAACAGAAATTAAATCCCATTTTTTAGGAGGGTCCTAAATAGAAAGTAAAATCCCATATTTCAGGAGGGTCCTGAACAAGAAGTAAAATCTGATTTTTCAAGAGGGGCCTAAACAGAAAGTAAAATCCCATTTTTCAGGAGGGTTCTGAACAGACAGTAAAGTCCATTTTTCAGGAGGGTTCTGAACAGACAGTAAAGTCCATTTTGTAGGAGGGTTCTGAACAGACATTAAAGTCCATTTTTCAGGAGGGTGCTGAAAAGAAAGTAAAATCCCATTTTTCAGAAGGGTCCTGAACAGACAATAAAGTCCATTTTTCAGGAGGGTCTGAATAGAAAGAAAAATCCCATTTTTCAGGAGGGCCCTGAAAAGAAAGTAAAATCTCATTTTTTATGAAGGTCCTTAACAAAAAGTAAAGTTTTATTTTTCAGGAGGGTCCTGAACAGTAAGTAAAGTCTCATTTTTCAGGAGGGTCCTGAATAGAAAGTAAATTCCAATTTTTTTGAGGGTCCTGAACAAAAATTAAATCCCATATTTCATGAGGGTCCTATATAGAAAGTAAAATCCCATTTTTCCGGAGGGTCCTGAACAGAAAGTAAAATATTATTTTTCAGGAGGGTCTTGAACAAAAGTAAAATCCCATTTTTCAAGAGGGTCCTGAACTTAATTAAAATACCATTTTTCAAGATGGTCTTGAACAGAAAGTAAAATCCCATTTTGTAGGAGGGTCCTGAACAGAAGTAAAATCCCATTTTTCAGGAGGGTCCTGAACAGAAGTAAAATCCCATTTTTCAAGAGGGTCTTGAACAAAAGTAAAATCCCATTTTTCCGGAGGGTCTAGAAAAAAAGTAAAAATCCAATTTTTCAGGAGGGTCCGGAACAAAACTAGAATTTCTTTTGTTATGAGCGTCCCAAAAGTAAGTAAAATTCCATTTTTCGGGAGTGTCCTGAACAGAAAGTAAAATGTCATTTTTTAGGAGGGTCCTGAACAGACAGTAAAGTCCATTTTTCAAGAGGGACCTGAATAGAAAGAAAAATCCCATTTTTCAGAAGGGTCTTGAAAAGAAAGTAAAATCCCATTTTTTATGAAGGTCCTGATCAGAAAGTAAAGTCCTATTTTTCAAGAGGGTCCTGAACAATAAGTAAAGTCCCATTTTTCATGAGGGTCCTGAACAAAAATTAAATCCCATTTTTTAGGAGGGTCCTAAATAGAAAGTAAAATCCCATATTTCAGGAGGGTCCTGAACAAGAAGTAAAATCTGATTTTTCAAGAGGGGCCTAAACAGAAAGTAAAATCCCATTTTTCAGGAGGGTTCTGAACAGACAGTAAAGTCCATTTTTCAGGAGGGCTCTGAACAGACAGTAAAGTCCATTTTGTAGGAGGGTTCTGAACAGACATTAAAGTCCATTTTTTAGGAGGGTCCTGAATAGAAAAAAAATCCCATTTTTCAGGAGGGTCCTGATAAGAATGTAAAATCTTATTTTTTATGAAGGTCCTTAACAAAAAGTAAAGTCCAAGTTTTCATGAGTGCCCTGAACAGTAAGTAAAGTCCTATTTTTCAGGAGGGTCCGGAACACAAAGCAAATTTCAATTTTTTAGGAGGGTCCTGAACAGAAATTAAATCCAATTTTTCAGGAGGGTCCTAATCAGAAAGTAAAATCCTATTTTTCAGGAGGGTCCTTTATAGAAAGTATTTCCCATTTTTTAGGAGGATCCTGAATATAAATTAAAATCTTATTTTTCAGGAGGGTCCTGAATAGAAGTAAAATCCCATTTTTAGGAGGGTCCTGAACAAAAGTAAATTCCCATTTTTCAAGATGGTCCTGAACAGAAAGTAAAATCCCATTTTTTGGGAGGTTCCTGAACAAAAGTAAAATCCTAATTTTTAGGAGGGGCCTGAAAAGAAAGTAAAATCCTATTTATCATGAGGGTCCTGAACAAAAGTAAAATCCTATTTTTCAGGAGGGTCCTGAACAGAATGTAAAATCCTATTTTACAGAAGAATCCTGAACAAAAGTAAAGTCCATTATTCAGGAGGGTCCTGAACAGAAAGTAAAATTCTATTTTTCAGGAGGGTCCTGAACAGAATTAAAATCCCATTTTTCAGGAAGGTTCTGAACAAAAAGTAAAATCGCATTTTTCAGGAGAGTCCACAACAGATAGTAAAGTCCCATTTTTTGGAGGGTCCTGAATAGAAACAAAAATCCCATTTTTCAGGAGGGTCCTGAACAGAAAGTAAAATCCCATTTTAAAGGAAGTTCCTGAACAAGTAAAATCTAATTTTTCAAGAGGGTCCTAAACAGTAAGGTCTTATTTTTCAGGAGGGTCCTGAACAGGAAGTAAAATCCCATTTTTCAGGAGGGTCCTGAACAGAAAGTAAAATCCCATTTTAAAGGAAGTTCCTGAACAAGTAAAATCTAATTTTTCAAGAGGGTCCTAAACAGTAAGTAAGGTCTTATTTTTCAGGAGGGTCCTGAACAGGAAGTAAAATCCCATTTTTCAGGAGGGTCCTGAAGAGGAGGTAAAATACCATTTTTTAGTATGGTCCTGAACAGAAAGTAAATTCCCAATTTCCAGGAAGGTCGTGAACAAAAGGTAAAATCCCATTTTTAGGAGGGTCCTGAACAGAAAGTAATATACGATATTTCAGGAGGGTCCTGAAATGAAAGTAAAATTTGATTTTTCAGGAGGGTCCTGAAAAGAAAATAAAATCCCATTTTTCAGGAGGGTCCTGAACAGACAGTAAAGCCCATTTTTCAGGAGGGTCTGAATAGAAATAATAATCCCATTTTTCAGGAGGGCCCTGAAAAGAAAGTAAAATCTCATTTTTTATGAAGGTCCTTAACAAAAAGTTAAGTTTGATTTTTCAGGAGGGTCCTGAACAGTAAGTAAAGTCTCATTTTTCAGGAGGGTCCTGAACAGAAAGTAAATTCTAATTTTTTAGGAGGGTCCTGAACAGAAATTAAATCCCATTTTTCAGGAGGGTCCTGTATTGAAAGTAAAATCCCATTTTTCCGGAGGGTCCTGAACAGAATGTAAAAATTATTTTTCGAGAGGGTCTTGAACAAAAGTAAAATCCCATTTTTCAGGAGTGGCCTGAACATAATTAAAATCCCATTTTTCAAGATGGTCTTGAATAGAAAGTAAAATCCTATTTTGTTGGAGGGTCCTGAACAGAAGTAAAATCCCATTTTTCAGGAGGGTCCTGAACAAAAGTAAAATCCCATTTTTCAAGAGGGTCTTGAACAAAAGTAAAATCCCACTTTTTCGGAGGGTCTAGAAAAGAAAGTAAAAATCCGATTTTTCAGGAGGGTCCTGAACAAAAGTAGAATTTCTTTTGTTATGAGGGTCCTAAAAAGAAAGTAAAAATCCATTTTTCGGGAGTGTCCTGAACAGAAAGTAAAATGTCATTTTTCAGGAGGGTCCTGAACAGACAGTAAAGTCCATTTTTCAGGAGGGTCCTGAATAGAAAGAAAAATCCCATTTTTCAGAAGAGTCCTGAAAAGAAAGTAAAATCCCATTTTTTATGAAGGTCCTGAACAGAATGTAAAATCCCATTATTTAGGAGGGTCCTGAAAAAAGTAAAATCCCATTTTTTAGGAGTGTCCAGAACAGAAAGTAAATTCTCATTTTTTCAGGAGGGTCCTGAACTAAAGCAAATTCCATTTTTCAGGAGGGTCCAGAACAGAAAGTAAAATCCCATTTTTCCGGAGGGTCCTGAACAGAAAGTAAAATCCCAGTTTTCAGGAGGATCCTGAACAGAAAGTAAAATCCCATTGTTCAGGATGGTCCTTAACAGAAAGTAAAATCCCATTTTTTAGGACGGGTCCTGACTAGTAAGTCCTATTTTCCAGGAGGGTCCTGGACAGTAAGTAAAGTCTCATTTTTTAGAAGGGTCCTGAAGACTTATTAATATCTAATTTTTCAGGAGGGTCATGAACAGGAAGTAAAATCCCATTTTTCAGGAGGGTCCTGAACAGAAATAAATTCCCATTTTCAGGAGGGTCCTGAACAGAAAGTAAAATCCTATTTTTTCAGGAGGGTCCTGAACAGAAAGTGAAATCCCATTTTTTAGGAGGGACCTGAACAGAAAATAAAATTTTATTTTTCAGGAGGGCCCTGAACAAGAAGTAAAATCTCATTTTTCAGGAGGGTCCTGAACAAAAGTAAAATAACATGTTTCAAGATGGTCCTGAACAAAAGTAAAATATCATTTTTCAGGAGCGGCCTGAACAGAAAGTAAAATCCTATTTTTCAGGAGGATCCTAAACGAAAGTAAAATCCTATTTTTCAGTAGGGTCTTGAACATAAAATAAAATCCTATTTTTCAAGAGGGTCCTGAACAAAAGTAAAGTCCTATTTTTCAGAAGGGTCCGGAACAGAAACTAAAATCCCTTTTTTTCAGGTGGGTCCTGAACAGAAAGTAAAATCCCATTTTTCAGGTGGGTCCTTAACAGAAAGTAAAATCCTATTATTTAGGAGGGTCCTGAACATAAGTAAAATCCCATTTCTTAGGAGTATCTTGAACAAAAAGTTGAATCGAATTTTTTTCAGGAGGGTCCTGAACAAAAGCAAAGTCCCATTTTTCAGGAGGGGCTGAACAGAAAGTAAAATCCCATTTTTTAGGAGGGTCCTGAACTGAAAGTAAATTCCCATTTTTCAGGATAGGTCCTGAACAGAAAGTAAAATCCCATTTTTCAGGAGGGTCCTAATCAGAAAGTAAAATCCAAATTTTCAGGAGGGTCCTTTATAGAAAGTATTTACCATTTTTCAAGAGGATCCTGAATATAAATTAAAATCTTATTTTTCAGGAGGGTCCTAAATAGAAGTAAAATACAATTTTTTAGGACGGTCCTGAACAAAAGTAAATTCCCATTTTTCAAGATGGTCCTGAACAGAAAGTAAAATCCCATTTTTTAGGAGGTTCCTGAACAAAAGTAAAATCCTAATTTTTAGGAGGGGCCTGAAAAGAAAGTAAAATCCTATTTATCAGGAGGTCCTAGACAAAAGTAAAATCCTATTTTTCAGGAGGGTCCTGAACAGAAAGTAAAATCCTATTTTTCAGAAGGGTCCTGAACAAAAGTAAAGTCCACTATTCAGGAGGGTCCTGAACAGAAAGTAAAATTCTATTTTTCAGGAGGGTCCTGAACAGAATTAAAATCCCATTTTTCAGGAATGTTCTGAACAAAAAGTAAAATCGCATTTTTCAGGAGGGTCCATAACAGATAGTAAAGTCCCATTTTTTGGAGGGTCCTGAATAGAAATAAAAATTTCATTTTTCAGGAGGGTCCCGAACAGAAAGTAAAATCCCATTTTAAAGGAAGTTCCTGAACAAGTAAAATCTAATTTTTCAAGAGGGTCCTAAACAGTAAGTAAGGTCTTATTTTTCAGGAGGGTCCTGAACAAGAAGTAAAATCCCATTTTTCAGGAGGGGCCTGAAGAGGAAGTAAAATACCATTTTTCAGTATGGTCCTGAACAGAAAGTAAATTCCCATTTTTCAGGAGGGTCGTGATCAAAAAGTAAAATCCCATTTTTCAGGAGGGTCCTGAACAGAAAGTAAATTCCAATTTTTTTGGAGGGTCCTGAACAAAAATTAAATCCCATATTTCATGAGGGTCCTGTATAGAAAGTAAAATCCCATTTTTCCGGAGGGTCCTGAACAGAAAGTAAAATATTATTTTTCAGGAGGGTCTTGAACAAAAGTAAAATCCCATTTTTCAGGAGGGTCCTGAACATAATTAAAATACCATTTTTCAAGATGGTCTTGAACATAAAGTAAAATCCCATTTTGTAGGAGGGTCCTGAACAGAAGTAAAATCCCATTTTTCAGGAGGGTCCTGAACAGAAATAAAATCCCATTTTCAAGAGGGTCTTGAACAAAAGTAAAATCCAATTTTTCCGGAGGGTCTAGAAAAAAAGTAAAAATCCAATTTTTCAGGAGGGTCCAGAACTAAACTAGAATTTCTTTTGTTATGAGCGTCCTAAAAGAAAGTAAAATTCCATTTTTCGGGAGTGTCCTGAACAGAAAGTAAATTCCCATTTTCAGGAGGGTCCTGAACAGAAAGTAAAATCCTATTTTTTCAGGAGGGTCCTGAACAGAAAGTGAAATCCCATTTTTTAGGAGGGACCTGAACAGAAAGTAAAATTTGATTTTTCAGGAGGGCCCTGAACAAGAAGTAAAATCTCATTTTTCAGGAGGGTCCTCAACAAAAGTAAAATAACATTTTTCAAGATGGTCCTGAACAAAAGTAAAATATCATTTTTCAGGAGCGGCCTGAACAGAAAGTAAAATCCTATTTTTCAGAAGGATCCTAAACGAAAGTAAAATCCTATTTTTCAGTAGGGTCTTGAACATAAAATAAAATTCTATTTTTCAAGAGGGTCCTGAACAAAAGTAAAGTCCTATTTTTCAGAAGGGTCCGGAACAGAAACTAAAATCCCTTTTTTTCAGGTGGGTCCTGAACAGAAAGTAAAATCCCATTTTTCAGGTGGGTCCTGATCAGAAAGTAAAATCCTATTATTTAGGAGGGTCCTGAACAAAAGTAAAATCCCATTTCTTAGGAGTATCTTGAACAAAAAGTTGAATCGAATTTTTTCCAGGAGGGTCCTGAACAAAAGCAAAGTCCCATTTTTCAGGAGGGGCCTGAACAGAAAGTAAAATCCCATTTTTTAGGAGGGTCCTGAACTGAAAGTAAATTCCCATTTTTCAGGAAAGGTCCTGAACAGAAAGTAAAATCCCATTTTTCAGGAGGATCCTAATCAGAAAGTAAAATCCAAATTTTCAGGAGGGTCCTTTATAAAAAGTATTTCCCATTTTTCAAGAGGATCCTGAATATAAAGTAAAATCTTATTTTTCAGGAGGGTCCTGAATAGAAGTAAAATACCATTTTTTAGGAGGGTCCTGAACAAAAGTAAATTCCCATTTTTCAAGATGGTCCTGAACAGAAAGTAAAATCCTATTTTTTAGGAGGTTCCTGAACAAAAGTAAAATCCTAATTTTTAGGAGGGGCCTGAAAAGAAAGTAAAATCCTATTTATCAGGAGGTCCTAAACAAAAGTAAAATCCTATTTTTCAGGAGGGTCCTGAACAGAAAGTAAAATCCTATTTTACAGAAGAATCCTGAACAAAAGTAAAGTCCATTATTCAGGAGGGTCCTGAACAGAAAGTAAAATTCTATTTTTCAGGAGGGTCCTGAACAGAATTAAAATCCCATTTTTCAGGAAGGTTCTGAACAAAAAGTAAAATCGTATTTTTCAGGAGGGTCCACAACAGATAGTAAAGTCCCATTTTTTGGAGGGTCCTGAATAGAAACAAAAATCTCATTTTTCAGGAGGGTCCTGAACAGAAAGTAAAATCCTATTTTAAAGGAAGTTCCTGAACAAGTAAAATCTAATTTTTCAAGAGGGTCCTAAACAGTAAGTAAGGTCTTATTTTTCAGGAGAGTCCTGAACAGGAAGTAAAATCCCATTTTTCAGGAGGGGCCTGAAGAGGCAGTAAAATACCATTTTTCAGTATGGTCCTGAACAGAAAGTAAATTCCCATTTTTCAGGAGGGTCGTGAACAAAAAGTAAAATCCCATTTTTAGGAGGGTCCTGAACAGAAAGCAATATCCCATATTTCAGGAGGGTCCTGAAATGAAAGTAAAATTTGATTTTTCAGGAGGGTCCTGAAAAGAGAGTAAAATCCCATTTTTCAGGAGGGTCCTGAACAGACAGTAAAGTCCATTTTTCAGGAGGGTCTGAATAAAAAGAAAAATCTCATTTTTCAGGAGGGCCCTGAAAAGAAAGTAAAATCTCATTTTTTATGAAGGTCCTTAACAAAAAGTAAAGTTTTATTTTTCAGGAGGGTCCTGAGCAGTAAGTAAAGTCTCATTTTTCAGGAGGGTCCTGAACAGAAAGTAAATTCCAATTTTTTTGGAGGGTCCTGAACATAAATTAAATCCCATATTTCATGAGGGTCCTGTATAGAAAGTAAAATCCCATTTTTCCGGAGGGTCCTAAACAGAAAGTAAAATATTATTTTTCAGGAGGGTCTTGAACAAAAGTAAAATCCCATTTTTCAGGAGGGTCCTGAACATAATTAAAATACCATTTTTCAAGATGGTCTTGAACAGAAAGTAAAATCCCATTTTGTAGGAGGGTCCTGAACAGAAGTAAAATCCCATTTTTCAGGAGGGTCCTGAACAGAAGTAAAATCCCATTTTTCAGGAGGGTCCGGAAAAAAACTAGAATTTCTTTTGTTATGAGCATCCTAAAAGAAAGTAAAATTCCATTTTTCGGGAGTGTCCTGAACAGAAAGTAAAATGTCATTTTTTAGGAGGGTCCTGAACAGACAGTAAAGTCCATTTTTCAAGAGGGACCTGAATAGAAAGAAAAATCCCATTTTTCAGAAGGGTCTTGAAAAGAAAGTAAAATCCCATTTTTTATGAAGGTCCTGATCAGAAAGTAAAGTCCTATTTTTCAAGAGGGTCCTGAACAATAAGTAAAGTCCCATTTTTCATGTGGGTCCTGAACAAAAAGTAAATACCAAAATTTAGTAGGGTCCTGAACAGAAATTAAATCCCATTTTTTAGGAGGGTCCTAAATAGAAAGTAAAATCCCATATTTCAGGAGGGTCCTGAACAAGAAGTAAAATCTGATTTTTCAAGAGGGTCCTAAACAGAAAGTAAAATCCCATTTTGCAGGAGGGTTCTGAACAGACATTAAAGTCCATTTTTCAGGAGGGTCCTGAATAGAAAAAAAATCCCATTTTTCAGGAGGGTCCTGATAGGAAAGTAAAATCTTATTTTTTATGAAGGTCCTTAACAAAAAGTAAAGTCCAAGTTTTCATGAGTGCCCTGAACAGTAAGTAAAGTCCTATTTTTCAGGAGGGTCCGGAACACAAAGCAAATTTCAATTTTTTAGGAGGGTCCTGAACAGAAATTAAATCCAATTTTTCAGGAGGGTCCTAATCAGAAAGTAAAATCCTATTTTTCAGGAGGGTCCTTTATAGAAAGTATTTCCCATTTTTCAGGAGGATCCTGAATATAAATTAAAATCTTATTTTTCAGGAGGGTCCTGAATAGAAGTAAAATCCCATTTTTAGGAGGGTCCTGAACAAAAGTAAATTCCAATTTTTCAAGATGGTCCTGAACAGAAAGTAAAATCCCATTTTTTGGGAGGTTCCTGAACAAAAGTTAAATCCTAATTTTTAGGAGGGGCCTGAAAAGAAAGTAAAATCCTATTTATCATGAGGGTCCTGAACAAAAGTAAAATCCTATTTTTCAGGAGGGTCCTGAACAAAAAGTAAAATCCTATTTTACAGAAGAATCCTGAACAAAAGTAAAGTCCATTATTCAGGAGGGTCCTGAACAAAAAGTAAAATTCTATTTTTCAGGAGGGTCCTGAACAGAATTAAAATCCCATTTTTCAGGAAGGTTCTGAACAAAAAGTAAAATCGCATTTTTCAGGAGAGTCCACAACAGATAGTAAAGTCCCATTTTTTGGAGGGTCCTGAATAGAAACAAAAATCCTATTTTTCAGGAGGGTCCTGAACTGAAAGTAAAATCCCATTTTAAAGGAAGTTCCTGAACAAGTAAAATCTAATTTTTCAAGAGGGTCCTAAACAGTAAGTAAGGTCTTATTTTTCAGGAGGGTCCTGAACAGGAAGTAAAATCCCATTTTTCAGGAGGGTCCTGAACAGAAAGTAAAATCCCATTTTAAAGGAAGTTCCTGAACAAGGAAAATCTAATTTTTCAAGAGGGTCCTAAACAGTAAGTAAGGTCTTATTTTTCAGGAGGGTCCTGAACAGGAAGTAAAATCCCATTTTTCAGGAGGGTCTTGAAGAGGAAGTAAAATACCATTTTTTAGTATGGTCCTGAACAGAAAGTAAATTTCCATTTTCCAGGAAGGTCGTGAACAAAAGGTAAAATCCCATATTTAGGAGGGTCCTGAACAGAAAGTAATATCCCATATTTCAGGAGGGTCCTGAAATGAAAGTAAAATTTGATTTTTCAGGAGGGTCCTGAAAAGAAAAGAAAATCCCATTTTTCAGGAGGGTCCTGAACAGACAGTAAAGTCCATTTTTCAGGAGGGTCTGAATAGAAATAATAATCCCATTTTTCAGGAGGGCCCTGAAAAGAAAGTAAAATCTCATTTTTTATGAAGGTCCTTAACAAAAATTAAAGTTTGATTTTTCAGGAGGGTCCTGAACAGTAAGTAAAGTCTCATTTTTCAGGAGGGTCCTGAACAGAAAGTAAATTCTAATTTTTTAGGAGGGTCCTGAACAGAAATTAAATCCCATTTTTCAGGAGGGTCCTGTATTGAAAGTAAAATCCCATTTTTTTGGAGGGTCCTGAACAGAAAGTAAAAATTATTTTTCAGGAGGGTCTTGAACAAAAGTAAAATCCCATTTTTCAGGAGTGGCCTGAACATAATTAAAATCCCATTTTTCAAGATGGTCTTGAACAGAAAGTAAAATCCTATTTTGTAGGAGGGTCCTGAACAGAAGTAAAATCCCATTTTTTAGAAGGGTCCTGAACAGAAGTAAAATCCCATTTTTCAAGAGGGTCTTGAACAAAAGTAAAATTCCATTTTTTCGGAGGGTCTAGAAAAGAAAGTAAAAATCCGATTTTTCAGGAGGGTCCTGAACAGACAGTAAAGTCCATTTTTCAGGAGGGTCCTGAATAGAAAGAAAAATCCCATTTTTCAGAAGGGTCCTGAAAAGAAAGTAAAATCCTATTTTTTATGAAGGTCTTGAACACAATGTAAAATCCCATTATTTAGGAGGGTCCTGAAAATAGTAAAATCCCATTTTTTAGGAGTGTCCTGAACAGAAAGTAAATTCTCATTTTTTCGGGAGGGGCCTGAACTAAAGCAAATTCCATTTTTCAGGAGGGTCCATAACAGAAAGTAAAATCCCATTTTTCCGAAGGGTCCTGAACAGAAAGTAAAATCCCAGTTTTCAGGAGGATCCTGAACAGAAAGTAAAATCCCATTGTTCAAGATGGTCCTTAACAGAAAGTAAAATCCTAATTTCCAGGAGGGTCCTGAACAGTAAGTAAAGTCTCATTTTTTAGAATGGTCCTGAAGACTTATTAATATCTAATTTTTCAGGAGGGTCATGAACAGGAAGTAAAATCCCATTTTTCAGGAGGGTCCTGAACAGAAAGTAAATTCCCATTTTTAGGAGGGTCCTGAACAGAAAGTAAAATCCTATTTTTTCAGGAGGGGCCTGAACAGAAAGTGAAATCCCATTTTTTAGGAGGGACCTGAACAGAAAATAAAATTTGATTTTTCAGGAGGGCCCTGAACAAGAAGTAAAATCTCATTTTTCAGGAGGGTCCTGAACAAAAGTAAAATAACATTTTTCAAGATGGTCCTGAACAAAAGTAAAATATCATTTTTCAGGAGCGGCCTGAACAGAAAGTAAAATCCTATTTTTCAGGAGGATCCTAAACGAAAGTAAAATCCTATTTTTCAGTAGGGTCTTGAACATAAAATAAAATCCTATTTTTCAAGAGGGTCCTGAACAAAAGTAAAGTCCTATTTTTCAGAAGGGTCCGGAACAGAAACTAAAATCCCTTTTTTTCAGGTGGGTCCTGAACAGAAAGTAAAATCCCATTTTTCAGGTGGGTCCTGAACAAAAAGTAAAATCCTATTATTTAGGAGGGTCCTGAACATAAGTAAAATCCCATTTCTTAGGAGTATCTTGAACAAAAAGTTGAATCGAAATTTTTTCAGGAGGGTCCTGAACAAAAGCAAAGTCCCATTTTTCAGGAGGGTCCTGAACAGAAAGTAAAATCCCATTTTTTAGGAGGGTCCTGAACTGAAAGTAAATTCCCATTTTTCAGGAAAGGTCCTGAACAGAAAGTAAAATCCCATTTTTCAGGAGGGTCCTAATCAGAAAGTAAAATCCAAATTTTCAGGAGGGTCCTTTATAGAAAGTATTTCCCATTTTTCAAGAGGATCCTGAATATAAATTAAAATCTTATTTTTCAGGAGGGTCCTAAATAGAAGTAAAATACCATTTTTTAGGAGGGTCCTGAACAAAAGTAAATTCCCATTTTTCAAGATGGTCCTGAACAGAAAGTAAAATCCCCTTTTTTAGGAGGTTCCTGAACAAAAGTAAAATCCTAATTTTTACGAGGGGCCAGAAAAGAAAGTAAAATCCTATTTATCAGGAGGTCCTAAACAAAAGTAAAATCCTATTTTTCAGGAGGGTCCTGAACAGAAAGTAAAATCCTATTTTTCAGAAGGGTCCTGAACAAAAGTAAAGTCCACTATTCAGGAGGGTCCTGAACAGAAAGTAAAATTCTATTTTTCAGGAGGGTCCTGAACAGAATTAAAATCCCATTTTTCAGGAAGGTTCTGAACAAAAAGTAAAATCGCATTTTTCAGGAGGGTCCACAACAGATAGTAAAGTCCCATTTTTTGGAGGGTCCTGAATAGAAATAAAAATCCCATTTTTCAGGAGGGTCCCGAACAGAAAGTAAAATCCCATTTTAAAGGAAGTTCCTGAACAAGTAAAATCTAATTTTTCAAGAGGGTCCTAAACAGTAAGTAAGGTCTTATTTTTCAGGAGGGTCCTGAACAGGAAGTAAAATCCTATTTTTCAGGAGGGGCCTGAAGAGGAAGTAAAATACCTTTTTTCAGTATGGTCCTGAACAGAAAGTAAATTCCCATTTTTCAGGAGGGTCGTGAACAAAAAGTAAAATCCCATTTTTAGGAGGGTCCTGAACAGAAAGTAATATCCCATATTTCAGTAGGGTCCTAAAATGAATGTAAAATTTGATTTTTCAGGAGGGTCCTGAAAAGAAAGTAAAATCCCATTTTTCAGGAGGGTCCTGAACAGACAGTAAAGTCCATTTTTCAGGAGGGTCTGAATAGAAAGAAAAATCCCATTTTTCAGGAGGGCCCTGAAAAGAAAGTAAAATCTCATTTTTTATGAAGGTCCTTAACAAAAAGTAAAGTTTTATTTTTCAGGAGGGTCCTGAACAGTAAGTAAAGTCTCATTTTTCAGGAGGGTCCTGAAGAGAAAGTAAATTCCAATTTTTTAGGAGGGTCCTGAACAGAAATTAAATCCCATTTTTCAGGAGGGTCCTGTATAGAAAGTAAAATCCCATTTTTCCGGAGAGTCCTGAACAGAAAGTAAAAATTATTTTTCAGGAGGGTCCTGAATAAAAGTAAAATCCCATTTTTCAGGAGGGTCCTGAACATAATTAAAATCCCATTTTTCAAGATGGTCTTGAACAGAAAGTAAAATCCCATTTTGTTGGAGGGTCCTGAACAGAAGTAAAATCCCATTTTTCAGGAGTGTCCTGAACAGAAGTAAAATCCCATTTTTCAAGAGGGTCTTGAACAAAAGTAAAGTCCCATTTTTTCGGAGGGTCCAGAAAAGAAAGTAAAAATCTGATTTTTCAGGAGGGTCCTGAACAGAAGTAGAATTTCTTTTGTTATGAGGGTCCTAAAAAGAAAGTAAAAATCCATTTTTCGGGAGTGTCCTTAACAGAAAGTAAAATGTCATTTTTCAGGAGGGTCCTGAACAGACAGTAAAGTCCATTTTTCAGGAGGGTCCTGAATAGAAAGAAAAATCCCATTTTTCAGAAGGGTCCTGAAAAGAAAGTAAAATCCCATTTTTTATGAAGGTCCTGAACAGAATGTAAAATCCCATTATTTAGGAGGGTCCTGAAAAAAGTAAAATCCCATTTTTTAGGAGTGTCCTGAACAGAAAGTAAATTCTCATTTTTTCAAGAGGGTCCTGAACTAAAGCAAATTCCATTTTTCAGGAGGGTCCAGAACAGAAAGTAAAATCCCATTTTTTCCGGAGGATCCTGAACAGAAAGTAAAATCCCATTCTTCAGGATGGTCCTTAACAGAAAGTAAAATCCCATTTTTTAGGAAGGGTCCTGACTAGTAAGCCCCATTTTTCAGGAGGGTTCTGAACAGTAAGTAAAGTCTCATTTTTTAGAAGGGTCCTGAAGACTTATTAATATTTTATTTTTCAGGAGAGTCCTGAACAGGAAGTAAAATCCCATTTTTCAAGAGGGTCCTGAACAGAAAGTAAATTCTTATTTTCAGGAGGGTCCTGAACAGAAAGTAAAATCCTATTTTTTCAGGAGGGTCCTGAACAGAAAGTGAAATCCCATTTTTTAGGAGGGACCTGAACAGAAAGTAAAATTTGATTTTTCAGGAGGGTCCAGAACAAAGTAAAATAACATTTTTCAAGATGGTCCTGAACAAAAGTAAAATCCTATTTTTCAGGAGCGGCCTGAACAGAAAGTAACATCCTATTTTTCAGGAGGATCCTGAACGAAAGTAAAATCCTATTTTTCAGTAGGGTCTTGAACATAAAATAAAATCCTATTTTTCAAGAGGGTCCTGAACAAAAGTAAAGTCCCATTTTTAAGAAGGGTCCGGAACAGAAACTAAAATCCCATTTTTTCAGGTGGGTCTTGAACAGAAAGTAAAATCCTATTTTTCAGGTGGGTCCTGAACAGAAAGTAAAATCCCATTATTTAGGAGGGTCCTGAACAAAAGTAAAATCCCATTTCTTAGGAGTATCTTGAACAAAAAGTTGAATCTAATTTTTTTCAGGAGGGTCCTGAACAAAAGCAAAGTCCCATTTTTCAGGAGGGTCCTGAACAGAAAGTAAAATCCCATTTTTAGGAGGGTCCTGAACTGAAAGTAAATTCCCATTTTTCAGGAAAGGTCCTGAACAGAAAGTAAAATCCCATTTTTCAGGGGGGTCCTAATCAGAAAGTAAAATCCAAATTTTCAGGAGGGTCCTTTATGGAAAGTATTTCCCATTTTTCAAGAGGATCCTGAATATAAAGTAAAATCTTATTTTTCAGGAGGGTCCTGAATAGAAGTAAAATACCATTTTTTAGGAGGGTCCTGAACAAAAGTAAATTCCTATTTTTCAAGATGGTCCTGAACAGAAAGTAAAATCCCATTTTTTAGGAGGTTCCTGAACAAAAGTAAAATCCTATTTTTTAGGAGGGGCCTGAACAGAAAGTAAAATCCTATTTATCAGGAGCGTCCTGAACATAAGTAAAATCCTATTTTTCAGGAGGGTCCTGAACAGAAAGTAAAATCCTATTTATCAGAAGGGTCCTGAACAAAAGTAAAGTCCCATTATTCAAGAGGGTCCTGAACAGAAAGTAAAATTGTATTTTTCAGGAGGGTCCTGAACAGAATTAAAATCCCATTTTTCAGGAAGGTCCTCAACAGAAAGTAAAATCGCATTTTTCAGGAGGGACCACAACAGATAGTAAAGTCCCATATTTTGGAGGGTCCTGAATAGAAAAAAAAATCCCATTTTTCAGGAGGGTCCTGAACAGAAAGTAAAATCCCATTTTTAAGGAAGTTCCTGAACAAGTAGAATCTAATTTTTCAGGAGGGTCCTAAACAGTAAGTAAGGTCTTATTTTTCATGAGGGTCCTGAATAAGAAGTAAAATCCCATTTTTCAGGAGGGTCCTGAAGAGGAAGTAAAATACAATTTTTCAGTATGGTCCTGAACAGAAAGTAAATTCCCATTTTTCAGGAGGGTCATGAACAAAAAGTAAAATCCCATTTTTAGGAGGGTCCTGAACAGAAAGTAATATCCCATATTTCAGGATGGTCCAGAAATGGAAGTAAAATTTGATTTTTCAGGAAGGTCCTGAACAGAAAGTAAAATCCCATTTTTCAGGAGGGTCCTGAACTGACAGTAAAGTCCATTTTTCAGGAGGGTCTGAAAAGAAAGAAAAATCCCAATTTTTAGGAGAGCCTTGAAAAGAAAGTAAAATCGTATTTTTTTATGAAGGTCCTTAACAGAAAGTAAAGTTTGATTTTTCAGGAGGGTCCTGAACAGTAAGTAAAGTCCCATTTTTCAGGAGGGTCCTGAACAGAAAATAAATTCCAATTTTTTAGGAGGGTCCTGAACAGAAATTAAATCCCATATTTCAGGAGGGTCCTGTATAGAAAGTAAAATCCCATTTTTCCGGAGGGTCCTGAACAGAAAGTAAAATATTATTTTTCAGGAGGGTCCTGAACAAAAGTAAAATCCCATTTTTCAGGAGGGTCCTGAACATAATTAAAATCCCATTTTTCAAGCTGGTCTAGAACAGAAAGTAAAATCCCATTTTGTAGGAGGGTCCTGAACAGAAGTAAATCCCCATTTTTCAGGAGGGTCCTGAACAGAAGTAAAATTCCATTTTTCAAGAGGGTCTTGAACAAAAGTAAAATCCCATTTTTCCGGAGGGTCTAGCAAATAAAGTAAACATCCGATTTTTCAGGAGGGTCCTGAACAAAAGTAGAATTTCTTTTGTTATGAGCGTCCTAAAAGAAAGTAAAATTCCATTTTTCGGGAGTGTCCTGAACAAAAAGTAAAATGTCATTTTTCAGGAGGGTCCTGAACAGACAATAAAGTCCATTTTTCAGGAGGGTCCTGAAGAGAAAGAAAAATCGTATTTTTCAGAAGGGTCCTGAAAAGAAAGTAAAATCCCATTTTTCATGAAGGTCCTGAACAGAAAGTAAAGTCCTATTTTTCAAGAGGGTCCTGAACAATAAGTAAAGACCCATTTTTCAGGAGGGTCCTGAACAAAAAGTAAATACCAAAATTTAGTAGGGTCCTGAACAGAAATTAAATCCCATTTTTTAGGAGGGTCCTAAATAGAATGTAAAATCCCATATTTCAGGAGGGTTCCTGATCAAGAAGTAAAATCTGATTTTTCAAGAGGGTCCTAAACAGAAAGTAAAATCCCATTTTTCAGGAGGGTTCTGAACAGACAGTAAAGTCCATTTTTCAGGAGGGTCCTGAATAGAAAAAAAATCCCATTTTTCAGGAGGGTCCTAATAAGAAAGTAAAATCTTATTTTTTATGAAGGTCCTTAACAAAAAGTAAAGTCCAATTTTTCAGGAGAGCCCTGAAAGTAAGTAAAGTCCTATTTTTCAGGAGGGTCCGGAACACAAAGCAAATTCCAATTTTTTAGGAGGGTCCTGAACAGAAATTAAATCCAATTTTTCAGGAGGGTCCTGTATAGAAAGTAAAATCCCATTTTTCAAGAGGGTCCTGAACAGAAAGTAAAATATTATTTTTCAGGAGGGTCCAGAACAAAAGTAAAATCCTATTTTTCAGGAGGGTCCTGAACATAATTAAAACCTATTTTTCAACATGGTCCTGAACAGAAAGTAAAATCACATTTTGTAGGAGGGTCCTGAACAGGAAGTAAAATCCCATTTTTCAGGAGTGTCCTGAACAGAAAGTAAAGTCCCATTTTTTATGATGGTCCAAAACAGAAAGTAAAATCTCATTTTTCAGGAGGGTCCTGAACAGACAGTAAATTCCATTTTTCAGGAGGGAGCTAAATAGAAAGAAAAATCCCATTTTTCAGAAGGGTCCTGAAAAGAAAGTAAAATCCCATTTTTTATGAAGGTCCTGAAGAGAAAATAAAGTCCTATTTTTCAGGAGGGTCCTAAACAGTAAGTAAAGTCCCATTTTTCAGGAGGGTCCTGAATAGAAAGTAAAATATTATTTTTCAGGAGGGTCCTGAACAAAAGTAAAATCCCATTTTTCAGGAGGGTCCTGAACATAATTAAAACCCATTTTTCAAGATGGTCCTGAACAGAAAGTAAAATCCCATTTTGTAGGAGGGTCCTGAACAGAAAGTAAAATACCATTTTTCAGGAGTGTCCTGAACAGAAAGTAAAGACCCATTTTTTAGGATGGTCCAGAAAAGAAAGTAAAATCTCATTTTTCAGGAGGGTCCTGAACAGACAGTAAAGTCCATTTTTCAGGAGGGTCCTAAATAGAAAGAAAAATCCTATTTTTCAGAAGGGTCCTGAAAAGAAAGTAAAATCCCATTTTTTATGAAGGTCCTGAACAGAAAGTAAAGTCCTATTTTTCAGGAGGGTCCTGAACAGTATGTAAAGTCCCATTTTTCAGGAGGGTCCTAAACAGAAAGTAAATTCCAAATTTTTAGGAGGGTCTTGAACGGAAATTAAAACCCATTTTTCAGGAGGGTCCTGAACAGAAAGTAAAATCCCATATTTCAGGAGGGTCCTGAACAAGAAGTAAAATCTGATTTTTCAAGAGGGTCCTAAACAAAAAGTAAAATCCCATTTTTTAGGAGGGTCCTGAACAGATAGTAAAGTCCATTTTTTAGGAGGGTCCTGAATAGAAAGAAAAATCCCATTTTCCAGAAGGGTCCTGAAAAGAAAGTAAAATCTTATTTTTTATGAAGGTCCTTAACAGAAAGTAAAGTCCAATTTTCCAGGAGGGTCCTGAACAGTAAGTAAAGTCCTATTTTTCAGGAGGGTCCTAAACACAAAGTAAATTCCAAATTTTTAGGAGGGTCGTGAACAGAAATTAAATCCCATTTTTCAGGAGGGTCCTGTATAGAAAGTAAAATCCCATTTTTCAGGAGGGTCCTGAACAAAAAGTAAAATATTATTTTTCAGGAGGGTCCTGAACAAAAGTAAAATCCCATTTTTTAGGAGGGTCCTGAACATAATTAAAACCCATTTTTCAAGATGGTCCTGAACATAAAGCAAAATCTCATTTTGTAGGAGGGTCCTGAACAGAAGTAAAATCCCATTTTTCAGGAGGGGCCTGAATAGAAGTAAAATCACATTTTTAAGAGGGTCTTGAACAAAAGTAAAATCCCATTTTTCCGGAGGGTCTAGAAAAGATAGTAAAATCCCATTTTTCAGGAGGGTCCTAAACAAAAGTAGAATTCCTTTTATTTTGAGGGTCCTAAAAAGAAAGCAAAATTCCATTTTTCAGGAGTTTCCTGAACAGAAAGTAAATCCCCATTTTATAGGATGGTCCAGAACAGAATGTAAAATCCCATTTTTCAGGAAGGTCCTGAATAGAAAGAAAAATCCCATTTTTCAGAAGGGTCCTGAAAAGAAAGTAAAATACCATTTTTTATGAAGGTCCTGAACAGAAAGAAAAGCCCGATTTTTCAGGAGGGTCCTAAACAGTAAGTAAAGTCCTATTTTTCAGGAGGGTCCTGAACAGAAAGTAAATTCCAATATTTTAGGAGGGTCCTGAACAGAAATTAAATCCCATTTTTCAGGAGGGTCCTGTATAGAAAGTAAAATCCCATTTTTCAGGAGGGTCCTGAACAGAAAGTAAAATATTATTTTGCAGGAGGGTCCTGAACAAAAGTAAAATCCCATTTTTCAGGAGACCCTAAACATAAATAAAATCCCATTTTTCAAGATGGTCCTGATCAGAAAGTAAAATCTCATTTTGTAGGAAGTTTTTGAACAAAAGTAAAATCCCATTTTCCAGGAGGGTCCTGAACAAAAGTAAAATCCCATTTTTCAGGAGGGTCCCGAACGAAAGTAAAATCCCAATTTTTTGGAGTGTCCTGAACAGAAAGTAAAGTCCCATTTTTCAGTAGGGTTCAGTAAAGAAAGTAAAGTACCATTTTTCAGGAAGGTCCGGAACATAAAGTAAAATCCCATTTTTAAGGAGGGTCCGAAACATAAAGTAAAATCTCATTTTTCAGGTGGGTCCTGAACAGAAAGTAAAATCTTATTTTTTAGGAGGGTCCTGAACAAAAGTAAAATCCTATTTTTCAGGAGGGTCCTGAACAGAAAGTAAAATCCTATTTTTCAGAAGAGTCCTGAACAAAAGTAAAGTCCTATTTTTCGGTAGGGTCCTGTACAGAAAGTAAAATACAATTTTTCAGGAAGATCCTGAACAGAATTAAAATCCCATTTTTTAGGAGGGTCCTGAACAGAAAGTAAAATTGCATTTTTTAGGAGAGTCCTGAACAAATAGTAAAGTCCCATTTTTCGGAGGGTCCTGAATAGAAAAAAAATCCCATTTTTCAGGAGGGTTCTGAACAGAAAATAAAATCCCATTTTTAGAAAGTTCCTGAACAGAAAGTAAAATCTCATTTTAAGGATGGTACAGAACTGGAAGTAAAATCCTATTTTTCAGGAGAGTCCTGAATAGGAAGTAAAATACCGTTTTTCAGTATGGTCCTGAACAGAAAGTAAATTCCTATTTTTCAAGAGGGTCGTGAACAGAAAGTAAAATCCTATTTTTTAGGAGGGTCCGAAACAGAAAGTAACATCCCATATTTTAGGAGGGTCCTGAACAGGAAGTAAAATCTGATTTTTCAGGAGGGTCCTGAACAGAAAGTAAAATCTCATTTTTCAGGAGGGTCCTGAATAGATAGTAAAGTCCATTTTTTAGCATGGTCCTGAATAGACAGAAAAATCCCATTTTTCAGGAGGGTCTTGAACAGAAAGTAAAATCCCATTTTTTATGAAGGTCCTGAACAGAAAGTAAATACCGATTTTTCAGGAGAGTCCTGAACAGTAAGTAAAGTCCTATTTTTCAGGAGGGTCCTGAACAGGAAGTATATTCCAATTTTTTAGGAGGGTCCTGAACAGAAATTAAATCCCATTTTTCAGGAGGGTACTGAACAGGAAGTATATTCCAATTTTTTAGGAGAGTCCTGAACAGAAATTAAATCCCATTTTTCAGGAGGGTCCTGTATAGAAAGTAAAATCCCATTTTTTCAGGAGAGTCCTGAACAGAATGTAAAATATTATTTTTTAGGAGGGTCCTGAACAAAAGTAAAATCGCATTTTCCAGGAGGGTCCTGAACATAAATAAAATCCAATTTTTCAACATGGTCCTAAACAGATAGTAAAATCCCATTTTGGGAGGTTCCTAAACAAAAGTAAAATCCCATTTTTCAAGAAGGGCCTGAACAGAAAGAAAAATCCTATTTTTCAGCAGGGTCTTGAACAAAAGTAAAATCCCATTTTTCAGGAGGGTCTAGAAAAGAAAGTAAAATCCCATTTATCAGGAGGGTCCTGAACAAAAGTAAAATTCCTTATATTATGAGGGTACGATAAAGAAATTAAAATTCTATTTTTCAGGAGTGTCCTGAACAGAAAGTAAAGTCCCATTTTTTAGGAGGGTCCAGAACAGAAAGTAAAATCCCATTTTTTAGGAGAGTCCTAAACAAAAGTAAAATCCCAATTTTCAGGAGGGTCCTGAACGAAGGTAAAATCCCATTTTTCAGGAGGGTCCTGAACAAAAAGTAAAGTCCCATTTTTCAGGAGGGTCGTCAACAGAAAGTAAAGTCTTATTTTTCAGGAGGGTTCTGAAATGAAAGTAAAATGCCATTTTTCAGGAGGGTCTTGAACAAAAGTAAAATCCCATTTTTCAGGAGAGTCCTGAACAAAATTAAATTCCATTTTTCAGGAGGGTCCTGAACGAAAGTAAAATCCCAATTTTTTGAAGGGTCCTGAACAGAAAATAAATTTCCATTTTTAAGGAGGGTTCTGAACAGAAAGTAAAGTCCCATTTTTCAGGAAGGTTCGGAACATAAAGTAAAATCCCATTTTTAAGTAGGGTCCGAAACATAAAGTAAAATCCCATTTTTCAGGTGGGTCCTGAACAGAAAGTAAAATCCCATTATTTAGGAGGGTCCTGAACAAAAGTAAAATCCCATTTTTTAGGAGGGTCCTGAACAGAAAGTAAATTCTTATTTTTTCAGGAAGGTCCTGAACTAAAGGAAAGTCCCATTTTTCAGTAGGGTCCATAACAGAAAGTAAAATCCCATTTTTTTGGAAGGTCCTGAACAGAAAGTAAAATCCCTGTTTTCAGGAGGGTCCTGAACAGGAAGTAAAATCCTATTTTAAAGTAGGGTCTTGAACAGAAAGTAAATTCCCATTCTTCAGGAGGGCCCTGAAAAAAGTAAACTCCTATTTTTTAGGAGGGTCCTGAACAAAAGTAAAATCCTATTTTACAGGAGGGTCCTGAACAGAAATTAAAATCCCATTTTTCAGTAGGGTCCATCACTAAAAGTAAAGTTCCATTTTTAGGAAGGTCCTGAATAGAAAGTAAAATCCCATATTTAAGAGGGTGCTGAACAAAAGTAAAATCCCATTTTTATGGATTGTCCTGAACAGAAAGTAAAATCCTCTTTTCCAGGAGGGTCCGGATAAAAAAGTAAAATCACATTTTTTCAGGAGGTTCCTGAACAGAAACTAAAATCCCATTTTTCAGAAGGGTCCTGAACAGAAAGTAAAATTCAATTTTTCAGGAGGGTCCTGAACAGTAAGTAAAGTACCATTTTTCAGGAGGGTCCTGAACAGAAAGTAAAATCCTAATTTTTCAGTAGGGTCCTGAACAGATGGTAAAATCCTATTTTTCAGGAGGGTCCTGAACAGAAAGTAAAATTCTATTTTTCAGGAGGGTCCCAAATAGAAGTAAAATCTCATTTTTCGGGAGGGTTCTGAAAAGAAAGTAAAATCCTATTTTTTAGGAGGGTCCTGAACAAAAGTAAAGTCCTATTTTTAAGGAGGGACCTCAACAGGAAGTAAAATCCTATTTTTCAGGAGAGTCCTATACAGAAAGTAAAATCCCATTTTTCAGTAAGGTCCTGCACAGAATTAAAATCCCATTTTTCTGGAAGGTCCTTTACAGAAAGTAAAATCCCATTTTTCAGGAGTGTCCTGAACAGATAAAAAATTCCTATCTTTTAGGCGGGTCCTTAATAGAAAGAAAAATCCCATTTTTCAGGAGGGTCTTGAATAGAATGTAAAATCCCATTTTTTAAGAATGTCGTGAACAGAAAGTAAAGTCCTATTTTTCAGGAGGGTTCTGAACAGATAGAAAAGTCCCATTTTTCAAGAGGGTCCTGAACAGGAAATAAAATCCAATTTTTCAGGTGGGTCCTGAACAGAAAGTAAATTCTAATGAGGGTCCTGAACAGATATTACAATCCAATTTTTCAGAAGGGTCCTGAACAGAAAGTAAAATCCCATTTTTCAGGAGGGTCCTGAACAGAATTTAAATCCTATTTTTCAGGAGGGTCCTGAACAGAAAGTAAAATCCCATTTTTTAGGAAGGGTCTGGAATAGTAAGTAAAGTCCCATTTTTAAGGAGGGTCCTGAACAGTAAGTAAATTCTCATTTTTCAGGAGGGTCTTGAACAGAAAGTAAAATCCAATTTTTCAGGAGGGTCCTCAACAGGAAGAAAATCCCATTTTTCAAGAGGGTCCTGAAGAGACAATAAAGTCCCATTTTTTAGGAGGGTCCTGAATAGAAAGAAAAATCCCATTTTTTAGGAGGGTCCTGAACAGAAAGTAAAATAACATTTTTTAGGAAGGTCTTGAACATAAAGTAAAGTTCCATTTTTCAGGAGGGTCATGAACAGTAAGTAATGTCCCATTTTTCAGGAGGGTCCTGAACTGGAAGTACAATCAAAAATTTTAGGAGGGTCCTGAACTTTAAGTAAAATCCTATTTTTTAGGAGGGTCCTGAACTGGAAGTAAATTCCCATTTTTCAAGAGGGTCCTGAGCAGAAAGTAAAATCCCATTTTTCAGGAAGGTACTGAACAGAAAGTAAAATCCCATTTTTCATGAGGGTCCTGTATAGAAAGTAAAATCCCATTTTTTAGGAGGAACCTGAATAAAAAGTAAAATCTTATTTTTCAGGAGGGTCCTGAATAGAAATAAAATCCCATTTTTCAGGAGGGACCTGAACAAAAGTAAAATCCTATTTTTCAAGATGGTCCTGAACAGAAAGTAATATCTCATTCTTTAGGTGGTTCTTGAACATACGTAAAATCCTATTTTTTAGGAGGGGCCTGAATAGAAAGTAAATTCCTATTTTTCAGGAGGGTCCTGAACAAAAGTAAAATCTTATTTTTCAGGAGAGTCCTGAACAGAAAGTAAAATACTATTTTTTAGAAGGGTCCTGAACAAAAGTAAAGTCCCATTTTTCGGGAGGGTCCGGAACAGAATTAAAATCCCATTTTTCAAGAGGGTCCTGAACAGAATTAAAATCCTATTTTTCAAGAGGGTCCTGAACAAAAAGTAAAATTGCATTTTTCAGGAGGGTCCTGAATAGAAAGTAAAATTGCATTTTTCAGGAAGGTCCTGAACAGATAGTAAAGTCCCATTTTTCGGAGGGTCCTGAATAGAAACAAAAATCCCATTTATCAGGAGGGTCCTGTACAGAAAGTAAAATCCTATTTTTTAGGAAGTTCCTGATCAGAAAGTAAAATCTCATTTCTCAGGAGGGTCCTGAAATGGAAGTAAGATCCTATTTTTCAGGAGGGTCCGGAATAGGAAGTTAAATACCGTTTTTCAGTATGGTGCTGAACAGAAAGTAAATTCCTATTTTTCAGGAGGGTCGTGAATAGAAAGTAAAATCCTATTTTTTAGGAGGGTCCTGAACAGAATGTAAAATCCCATTTTTTATGAAGGTCTTGAACAGAAAGTAAAGTCCGATTTTTCAAGTGGGTCCTGAATAATAAGTAAAGTCTCATTTTTCAGGAGGGTCCTGAACCGGAAGTATATTCCAATTTTTTAGGAGGGTCCTGAACAGAAATTAAATCCCATTTTTCAAGAGGGTCCTGTATAGAAAGTAAACTCGCATTTTTTAGGAGGGTCCTGAACAGAAAGTAAAATATTATTTTTCAGGAGGGTCCTGAACAAAAGTAAAATCCCATTTTTCAGGAGGGTCCTGAACATAATTAAAATCCCATTTTTCAAGTTGGTCCTGAACAGATAGTAAAATCCCATTTTTTAGGAGGTTCCTGAACAAAAGTAAAATACCATTTTACAGGAGGGGTCTGAACAGAAAGTAAAATCCTATTTTTCAGAAGGGTCCTGAAAAAAAGAAAAATCCTATTTTTCAGGAGGGTCCTGAACAGAAGTAAAATCCCAATTTTCAAAAGGGCCTTGAACAAAAGTAAAATTCCATTTTTCAGGAGGGTCTAGAAAAGAAAGTAAAATCCCATTTTTCAGGAAGGTCCTGAACAATAGTAAAATTCCTTTTATTATGAGGGTCCTATAAAGAAAGTAAAATTCCATTTTTCAGGAGTTTCCTGAACACAAAGTAAAGTCCCATTTTTTAGGAGGGTCAAAAACAGAAAGTAAAATCTCATTTTTCAGGAGTGTCCTGAATAGAAAGTAAAGTCCCATTTTTCAGGAGGGTCTTGAACATAAAGTAAAATACCATTTTTCAGGAGAGTCCTGAACAGTAAGTAATGTCCCATTTTTCAGGAGGGTCCTGAACAGGAAGTAAAATACAAATTTTTAGGAGGGTCCTGAACAGAAAGTAAAATCCCATTTTTTAGGAGGGTCCTGAACTGAAAGTAAATTCCCATTTTTTAGGAAGGTCCTGAACTGAAAGTAAAATCCCATTTTTCAGGAGGGTCCTAAACAGAAAGTAAAATCCTATTTTTCTGGAGGGTCTTGAACAGAAAGTAAAAAATATTTTTCAGGAGGGTCTTGAACAAAAGTAAAATCCCATTTTTCAGGAGGGTCCTGAACATAATTAAAATCCCATTTTTCAAGATGGTCTTGAATAGAAAGTAAAATCCCATTTTGTAGGAGGGTCCTGAACAGAAGTAAAATCCCATTTTTCAGGAGGGTCCTGAACAGAAGTAAAATCCCATTTTTCAAGAGGGTCTTGAACAAAAGTAAAATCCCATTTTTCCGGAGGGTCTAGAAAAGAAAGTAAAAATCCGATTTTTCAGGAGGGTCCTGAACAAAAGTAGAATTTCTTTTGTTATGAGGGTCCTAAAATGATAGTAAAATTCCATTTTTCGGGAGTGTCCTGAACAGAAAGTAAAATGTCATTTTTCAGGAGGGTCCTGAACAGACAGTAAAGTCCATTTTTCAAGAGGGTCCTGAATAGTAAGAAAAATCTCATTTTTCAGAAGGGTCCTGAAAAGAAAGTACAATCCCATTTTTTATGAAGGTCCTGAACAGAAAGTAAAATCCCATTATTTAGGAGGGTCCTGAAAAAAGTAAAATCCCATTTTTTAGGAGTGTCCTGAACAGAAAGTAAATTCTCATTTTTTCAGGAGGGTCCTGAACTGAAGTAAATTCCATTTTTCAGGAGGGTCCAGAACAGAAAGTAAAATCCCATTTTTCCGGAAGGTCCTGAACAGAAAGTAAAATCCCAGTTTTTAGGAGGATCATGAACAGAATGTAAAATCCCATTCTTCAGGATATACTTAACAGAAAGTAAAATCCCATTTTTTAGGAAGGGTCCTGACTAGTAAGTCCCATTTTTCAGGAGGGTCCTGAACAGTAAGTAAAGTCTCATTTTTTAGAAGGGTCCTGAAGACTTATTAATATCTAATTTTTAAGGAGGGTCCTGAACAGGAAGTAAAATCCCATTTTTCAGGAGGGTCCTGAACAGAAAGTAAATTCCCATTATCAGGAGGGTCCTGAACAGAAAGTAAAATCCTATTTTTTCAGGAGGGTCCTAAACAGAAAGTGAAATCACATTTTTTAGGAGGGACCTGAACAGAAAGTAAAATTTGATTTTTCAGGAGGGCCCTGAACAAGAAGTAAAATCTCATTTTTCAGGAGGGTCCTGAACAAAAGTAAAATAACATTTTTCAAGATGGTCCTGAACAAAAGTAAAATCCCATTTTTCAGGAGCGGCCTGAACAGAAAGTAAAATCCTATTTTTCAGGAGGATCCTGAACGAAAGTAAAATCCTATTTTTCAGTAGGGTCTTGAACATAAAATAAAATCCTATTTTACAAGAGGGTCCTGAACAAAAGTAAAGTCCCATTTTTCAGAAGGGTCCGGAACTGAAACTAAAATCCTATTTTTTCAGGTGGGTCCTGAACAGTAAGTAAAATCCCATTTTCCAGGTGGGTCCTGAACAGAAAGTAAAATCCCATTATTTAGGAGGGTCCTGAACAAAAGTAAAATACCATTTTTAGGAGTATCTTGAACAAAAAGTTGAATCGAATTTTTTTTAGGAGGGTCCTGAACAAAAGCAAAGTCCCATTTTTCAGGAGGGTCCTGAACAGAAAGTAAAATCCCATTTTTTAGGAGGGTCCTGAACTGAAAGTAAATTCCCATTTTTCAGGAAAGGTCCTGAACAGAAAGTAAAATCCCATTTTTCAGGAGGGTCCTAATTAGAAAGTAAAATCCTATTTTTCAGGAGGGTCCTTTATTGAAAGTATTTCCCATTTTTCAGGAGGATCCTGAATATAAAGAAAAATCTTATTTTTCAGGAGGGTCCTGAATAGAAGTAAAATCCCATTTTTTAGGAGGGTCCTGAACAAAAGTAAATTCCCATTTTTTAAGATGGTCCTGAACAGAAAGTAAAATCCCATTTTTTAGGAGGTTCTTGAAAAAAAGTAAAATCCTATTTTTTAGGAGGGGCCTGAACAGAAAGTAAAATCCTATTTATCAGGAGGGTCCTGAACAAAAGTAAAATCCTATTTTTCTGGAGGGTCCTGAACAAAAGCAAAGTCCCATTTTTCAGGAGGGTCCTGAACAGAAAGTAAAATCCCATTTTTTAGGAGGGTCCTGAACTGAAAGTAAATTCCCATTTTTCATGAAAGGTCCTGAACAGAAAGTAAAATCCCATTTTTAAGGAGGGTCCTAATCAGAAAGTAAAATCCTATTTTTCAGGAGGGTCCTTTATCGAAAGTATTTCCCATTTTTCAGGAGGATCCTGAATATAAAGAAAAATCTTATTTTTCAGGAGGGTCCTGAATAGAAGTAAAATCCCATTTTTTAGGAGGGTCCTGAACAAAAGTAAATTCCCATTTTTCAAGATGGTCCTGAACAGAAAGTAAAATCCCATTTTTTAGGAGGTTCTTGAAAAAAAGTAAAATCCAATTTTTTAGGAGGGGCCTGAACAGAAAGTAAAATCCTATTTATCAGGAGAGTCCTGAACAAAAGTAAAATCCTATTTTTCAGGAGGATCCTGAACAGAAAGTAAAATCCTATTTTTCAGAAGGGTCCTGAACAAAAGTAAAGTCCCATTATTCAGGAGGGTCCTGAACAGAAAGTAAAATTCTATTTTTCAGGAGGGTCCTGAACAGAATTAAAATCCCATTTTTCAGGAAGGTCCTGAACAGAAAGTAAAATCGCATTTTTCAGGAGGGTCCACAACAGATAGTAAAGTCCCATTTTTTGGAGGGTCCTGAATAGAAACAAAAATCCCATTTTTCAGGAGGGTCCTGAACAGAAAGTAAAATCCCATTTTTAAGGAAGTTCCTGAACAAGTAAAATCTAATTTTTCAGGAGGGTCCTAAACAGTAAGTAAGGTTTTATTTTTCAGGAGGGTCTTGAACAGGAAGTAAAATCCCATTTTTCAGGAGGGTCCTAAAGAGGAAGTAAAATACCATTTTTCAGTATGGTCCTGAACAGAAAGTAAATTCTCATTTTTCAGGAGGGTCATGAACAAAAAGTAAAATCCCATTTTTAGGAGGGTCCTGAACAGAAAGTAGTATACCATATTTCAGGAGGGTCCTGAAATGGAAGTAAAATTTGATTTTTCAGGAGGGTCCTGAACAGAAAGTAAAATCCCATTTTTCAGGAGGGTCCTGAACAGACAGTAAAGTCCATTTTTCAGGAGGGTCTGAATAGGAAGAAAAATCCCATTTTTTAGGAGGGCCCTGAAAAGAAAGTAAAATCTCATTTTTTATGAAGGTCCTTAACAGAAAGAAACGTTCGATTTTTCAGGAGGGTCCTGAACAGTAAGTAAAGTCCCATTTTTCAGGAGGGTCCTGAACAAAAAGTAAATTCCAATTTTTTAGGAGGGTCCTGAACAGAAATTAAATCCCATATTTCAGGAGGGTCCTGTATAGAAAGTAAAATCCCATTTTTCCGGAGGGTCCTGAACAGAAAGTAAAATATTATTTTTCAAGAAGGTCCTGAACAAAAGTAAAATCCCATTTTTCAGGAGGGTCCTGAACATAATTAAAATCCCATTTTTCAAGATGGTCTTGAACAGAAAGTAAAATCCCATTTTGTAGGAGGGTCCTGAACAGAAGTAAAATCCCATTTTTCAGGAGGGTCCTGAATAGAAGTAAGATCCCATTTTTCAAGAGTGTCCCTAATAAAAGTAAAATCCTATTTTTCCGGAGGGTCTAGAAAAGAAAGTAAAAATCCAATTTTTCAGGAGGGTCCTGAATAAAATTTGAATTTCTTTTGTTATGAGGGTCCTAAAAGAAAGTAAAATTCCATTTTTTAGGAGTGTCCTGAACAGAAAGTAAAATGTCATTTTTCAGGAGGGTCTTGAACAGAAAGAAAAATCCCATTTTTCAGAAGGGTCCTGAAAAGAAAGTAAAATCCCATTTTTTATGAAGGTCCTGAACAGAAAGTAAAGTCCTATTTTTCACGAGGGTCCTGAACAATAAGTAAAGTCCCATTTTTCAGGAGGGTCCTGAACAGAAAGTAAATACCAAATTTTTAGTAGGGTCCTGAACAGAAATTAAATCCCATTTTTTAGGAGGGTCCTGGATACAAAGTAAAATCCCATATTTCAGGAGGGTCCTGAACACAAAGTAAATTCCAATTTTTTAGGAGGGTCCTGAACACAAAGTAAATTCCAATTTTTTAGGAGGGTCGTGAACATAAATTAAATCCCATTTTTCAGGAGGGTCCTGAACACAAAGTAAATTCTAATTTTTTAGGAGGGTCGTGAACAGAAATTAAATACCATTTTTCAGGAGGGTCCTGTATAGAAAGTAAAATCCCATTTTTCAGGAGGGTCCTGAACATAATTAAAACCCATTTTTCAAGATGGTCCTGAACAGAAAGTAAAATCCCATTTTGTAGGAGGGTCCTGAACAGAAGTAAAATCCCATTTTTCAGGAGGGGCCTGAATAGAAGTAAAATCCCATTTTTTAAGAGGGTCTTGAACAAAAGTAAAATCCCATTTTTCCGGAGGGTCTAGAAAAGAAAGTAAAATCCCATTTTTCAGGAGAGTCCTAAACAAAAGTAGAATTCCTTTTATTTTGAGGGTCCTAAGAAGAAAGCAAAATTCCATTTTTCAGGAGTGTCCCTAACAGAAAGTAAAGTCCCATTTTTTAGGATGGTCCAGAACAGAATGTAAAATCCCATTTTTCATGAGGGCCCTGAACAGACAGTAAAGTCCATTTTTCAGGAAGGTCCTGAATAGAAAGAAAAATCCTATTTTTCAGAAGGGTCCTGAAAAGAAAGTAAAATACCATTTTTTATGAAGGTCCTGAACAAAAAGTAAAGTCCGATTTTTTAGGAGGGTCCTGAACAGTAAGTAAAGTCCTATTTTTCAGGAGGGTTCTGAACAGAAAGAAAATTCCAATTTTTTAGGAGGGTCCTGAACAGAAATTAAATCCCATTTTTCAGGAGGGTCCTGAACAGAAAGTAAAATATTATTTTTCAGGAGGGTCCTGAACAAATGTAAAATCCCATTTTTCAGGAGAGTCCTAAACATAAATAAAATCCCATTTTTCAAGATGGTCCTGAACTGAAAGTAAAATCCCATTTTGTAGAAAGTTTCTGAACAAAAGTAAAATCCCATTTTCCAGGAGGGTCCTGAACAGAAGTAAAATCCCATTTTTCAAGAGGGTCTTGAACAAAAGTAAAATCCCATTTTTTTGGAGGGTCTAGAAAAGAAAGTAAAATCTCATTTTTCAGGAGGGTCCTGAGCAAAAGTAAAATTCCTTTTATTATGAGGGTCCTAAAAAGAAAGTAAAATTCCATTTTTTAGAAGTGTCCTGAACAGAAACTAAAGTCCCATTTTTTAGGATGGTCCAGATCAGAAAGTAAAATCCCATTTTTTAGGAGGGTCCTGAACTGAAAGTAAATTCCCATTTTTCAGGAAAGGTCCTGAACAGAAAGTAAAATCCCATTTTTCAGGAGGGTCCTAATTAGAAAGTAAAATCCTATTTTTCAGGAGGGTCCTTTATTGAAAGTATTTCCCATTTTTCAGGAGGATCCTGAATATAAAGAAAAATCTTATTTTTCAGGAGGGTCCTGAATAGAAGTAAAATCCCATTTTTTAGGAGGGTCCTGAACAAAAGTAAATTCCCATTTTTTAAGATGGTCCTGAACAGAAAGTAAAATCCCATTTTTTAGGAGGTTCTTGAAAAAAAGTAAAATCCTATTTTTTAGGAGGGGCCTGAACAGAAAGTAAAATCCTATTTATCAGGAGGGTCCTGAACAAAAGTAAAATCCTATTTTTCTGGAGGGTCCTGAACAAAAGCAAAGTCCCATTTTTCAGGAGGGTCCTGAACAGAAAGTAAAATCCCATTTTTTAGGAGGGTCCTGAACTGAAAGTAAATTCCCATTTTTCAGGAAAGGTCCTGAACAGAAAGTAAAATCCCATTTTTAAGGAGGGTCCTAATCAGAAAGTAAAATCCTATTTTTCAGGAGGGTCCTTTATCGAAAGTATTTCCCATTTTTCAGGAGGATCCTGAATATAAAGAAAAATCTTATTTTTCAGGAGGGTCCTGAATAGAAGTAAAATCCCATTTTTTAGGAGGGTCCTGAACAAAAGTAAATTCCCATTTTTCAAGATGGTCCTGAACAGAAAGTAAAATCCCATTTTTTAGGAGGTTCTTGAAAAAAAGTAAAATCCAATTTTTTAGGAGGGGCCTGAACAGAAAGTAAAATCCTATTTATCAGGAGGGTCCTGAACAAAAGTAAAATCCTATTTTTCAGGAGGATCCTGAACAGAAAGTAAAATCCTATTTTTCAGAAGGGTCCTGAACAAAAGTAAAGTCCCATTATTCAGGAGGGTCCTGAACAGAAAGTAAAATTCTATTTTTCAGGAGGGTCCTGAACAGAATTAAAATCCCATTTTTCAGGAAGGTCCTGAACAGAAAGTAAAATCGCATTTTTCAGGAGGGTCCACAACAGATAGTAAAGTCCCATTTTTTGGAGGGTCCTGAATAGAAACAAAAATCCCATTTTTCAGGAGGGTCCTGAACAGAAAGTAAAATCCCATTTTTAAGGAAGTTCCTGAACAAGTAAAATCTAATTTTTCAGGAGGGTCCTAAACAGTAAGTAAGGTTTTATTTTTCAGGAGGGTCTTGAACAGGAAGTAAAATCCCATTTTTCAGGAGGGTCCTAAAGAGGAAGTAAAATACCATTTTTCAGTATGGTCCTGAACAGAAAGTAAATTCTCATTTTTCAGGAGGGTCATGAACAAAAAGTAAAATCCCATTTTTAGGCGGGTCCTGAACAGAAAGTAGTATACCATATTTCAAGAGGGTCCTGAAATGGAAGTAAAATTTGATTTTTCAGGAGGGTCCTGAACAGAAAGTAAAATCCCATTTTTCAGGAGGGTCCTGAACAGACAGTAAAGTCCATTTTTCAGGAGGGTCTGAATAGGAAGAAAAATCCCATTTTTTAGGAGGGCCCCGAAAAGAAAGTAAAATCTCATTTTTTATGAAGGTCCTTAACAGAAAGAAACGTTCGATTTTTCAGGAGGGTCCTGAACAGTAAGTAAAGTCCCATTTTTCAGGAGGGTCCTGAACAAAAAGTAAATTCCAATTTTTTAGGCGGGTCCTGAACAGAAATTAAATCCCATATTTCAGGAGGGTCCTGTATAGAAAGTAAAATCCCATTTTTCCGGAGGGTCCTGAACAGAAAGTAAAATATTATTTTTCAAGAAGGTCCTGAACAAAAGTAAAATCCCATTTTTCAGGAGGGTCCTGAACATAATTAAAATCCCATTTTTCAAGATGGTCTTGAACAGAAAGTAAAATCCCATTTTGTAGGAGGGTCCTGAACAGAAGTAAAATCCCATTTTTCAGGAGGGTCCTGAATAGAAGTAAGATCCCATTTTTCAAGAGTGTCCCTAATAAAAGTAAAATCCTATTTTTCCGGAGGGTCTAGAAAAGAAAGTAAAAATCCAATTTTTCAGGAGGGTCCTGAATAAAATTTGAATTTCTTTTGTTATGAGGGTCCTAAAAGAAAGTAAAATTCCATTTTTTAGGAGTGTCCTGAACAGAAAGTAAAATGTCATTTTTCAAGAGGGTCTTGAATAGAAAGAAAAATCCCATTTTTCAGAAGGGTCCTGAAAAGAAAGTAAAATCCCATTTTTTATGAAGGTCCTGAACAGAAAGTAAAGTCCTATTTTTCACGAGGGTCCTGAACAATAAGTAAAGTCCCATTTTTCAGGAGGGTCCTGAACAGAAAGTAAATACCAAATTTTTAGTAGGGTCCTGAACAGAAATTAAATCCCATTTTTTAGGAGGGTCCTGGATACAAAGTAAAATCCCATATTTCAGGAGGGTCCTGAACACAAAGTAAATTCCAATTTTTTAGGAGGGTCCTGAACACAAAGTAAATTCCAATTTTTTAGGAGGGTCGTGAACATAAATTAAATCCCATTTTTCAGGAGGGTCCTGAACACAAAGTAAATTCTAATTTTTTAGGAGGGTCGTGAACAGAAATTAAATACCATTTTTCAGGAGGGTCCTGTATAGAAAGTAAAATCCCATTTTTCAGGAGGGTCCTGAACATAATTAAAACCCATTTTTCAAGATGGTCCTGAACAGAAAGTAAAATCCCATTTTGTAGGAGGGTCCTGAACAGAAGTAAAATCCCATTTTTCAGGAGGGGCCTGAATAGAAGTAAAATCCCATTTTTTAAGAGGGTCTTGAACAAAAGTAAAATCCCATTTTTCCGGAGGGTCTAGAAAAGAAAGTAATATCCCATTTTTCAGGAGAGTCCTAAACAAAAGTAGAATTCCTTTTATTTTGAGGGTCCTAAGAAGAAAGCAAAATTCCATTTTTCAGGAGTGTCCCTAACAGAAAGTAAAGTCCCATTTTTTAGGATGGTCCAGAACAGAATGTAAAATCCCATTTTTCATGAGGGCCCTGAACAGACAGTAAAGTCCATTTTTCAGGAAGGTCCTGAATAGAAAGAAAAATCCTATTTTTCAGAAGGGTCCTGAAAAGAAAGTAAAATACCATTTTTTATGAAGGTCCTGAACAAAAAGTAAAGTCCGATTTTTGAGGAGGGTCCTGAACAGTAAGTAAAGTCCTATTTTTCAGGAGGGTTCTGAACAGAAAGAAAATTCCAATTTTTTAGGAGGGTCCTGAACAGAAATTAAATCCCATTTTTCAGGAGGGTCCTGAACAGAAAGTAAAATATTATTTTTCAGGAGGGTCCTGAACAAATGTAAAATCCCATTTTTCAGGAGAGTCCTAAACATAAATAAAATCCCATTTTTCAAGATGGTCCTGAACTGAAAGTAAAATCCCATTTTGTAGAAAGTTTCTGAACAAAAGTAAAATCCCATTTTCCAGGAGGGTCCTGAACAGAAGTAAAATCCCATTTTTCAAGAGGGTCTTGAACAAAAGTAAAATCCCATTTTTTTGGAGGGTCTAGAAAAGAAAGTAAAATCTCATTTTTCAGGA
Source organism: Capsicum pubescens (assembly GCA_030864215.1). Taxonomy (NCBI): domain Eukaryota; kingdom Viridiplantae; phylum Streptophyta; class Magnoliopsida; order Solanales; family Solanaceae; genus Capsicum; species Capsicum pubescens. Next base: position 282,071,948 of record CM061542.1, read on the forward strand.
GGGTCCTGAGCAAAAGTAAAATTCCTTTTATTATGAGGGTCCTAAAAAGAAAGTAAAATTCCATTTTTTAGAAGTGTCCTGAACAGAAACTAAAGTCCCATTTTTTAGGATGGTCCAGAACAGAAAGTAAAATCCCATTTTTCAGGAGGGTCCTGAACGAAAGTAAAATCCCATTTTTCAGGAGGGTCCTGGACAGAAAGTAAAGTCCCATTTTTCAGGAGTGTCGTGAACAGAAAGTAATGTCCTATTTTTCAGGAGGGTCCCGAACGAAAGTAAAATCCCAATTTTCTGGAGTGTCCTGAACAGAAAGTAAAGTCCCATTTTTCAGGAGGGTTCAGTACAGAAAGTAAAGTCCCATTTTTCAGGAAGATCCGGAACATAAAGTAAAATCCCATTTTTAAGGAGGGTCCGAAACATAAAGTAAAATCCCATTTTTCAGGTGGGTCCTGAACACAAAGTAAAATCCCATTATTTAGGAGGGTCCTGAACAAAAGTAAAATCCCATTTTTTAGGAGTATCTTTAACAGAATGTTAAATCTAATTTTTTTTAGGAGGGTCCTGAACAAAAGCAAAGTCCCATTTTTCAGGAGGGTCCAGAACTGAAAGTAAAATTCTATTTTTCCGGAGGGTCCTGAACAGAAAGTAAAATCCCAGTTTTCAGGAGGGTCCTGAACAGAAAGTAAAGTCCTATTCTTCAGGAGGGTCCTGAACATAAGTCAAATCCTCTTTTACGGAGGATCCTGAACAGGAAGTAAAATACCATTTTTCAAAAGGGTCCTGAACAGAAAGTAAATTCCCATTTTTCAGGAGGGTCCTGAAAAAAGTAAAATCCTATTTTTCAGGAGGGTCCTGAACAAAAGTAAAATCCTATTTTTCAGGAAGGTCCTAAACAGAAATTAAAATACCATTTTTCAGGACGGTCCGTAAAAGAAAGTAAAGTCCCATTTTTCAGGAAGGTCCTGAATTTAAAGTAAAATCCCATTTTTCAAGAGGGTGCTGATCAAAAGTAAAATCCTATTTTTATGGATTGTCCTAAACAGAAAGTAAAATCCTATTTTGCAGGAGGGTCCGGAAGAAAAAGTAAAATCATATTTTTTCAGGAGGGCCCTGAACAGAAACTTAAATCCCATTTTTAAGAAGGGTCCTGAACAGAAAGTAAAATTCAATTTTTCAGGAGGGTCCTGAACAGAAAGTATAGTCCCATTTTTCAGAAGGGTCCTGAACATAATTAAAACCCATTTTTAAAGATGGTCCTGAACACAAAGTAAAATCCCATTTTGTAGGAGGGTCCTGAACAGAAGTAAAATCCCATTTTTCAGGAGGGGCCTGAATAGAAGTAAAATCCCATTTTTCAAGAGGGTCTTGAACAAAAGTAAAATCCCATTTTTCCGGAGGGTCTAGAAAAGAAAGTAAAATCCCATTTTTCAGGAGGGTCCTGAACAAAAGTAGAATTCCTTTTATTTTGAGGGTCCTAAAAAGAAAGAAAAATTCTATTTTTCAGGAGTGTCCTGAACATAAAGTAAAGTCCCATTTTTTAGGATGGTCCAGAACAGAAAGTAAAATCCCATTTTTCAGGAGGGCCCTGAACAGACAGTAAAGTCCATTTTTCAGGAAATTCCTGAATAGAAAGAAAAATCCCATTTTTCAGAAGGGTCCTGAAAAGAAAGTAAAATACCATTTATTAAGAAGGTCCTGAACAGAAAGTAAAGTCTGATTTTTAAGGAGTGTCCTGAACAGTAAGTAAAGTCCTATTTTTCAGGAGGGTCCTGAACAGAAAGTAAATTCCAAATTTTTAGGAGGGTCCAGAACAGAAATTAAATCCCATTTTTCAGGAGGGTCCTGTATAGAAAGTAAAATCCCATTTTTCAGGAGGGTCCTGAACAGAAAGTAAAATATTATTTTTCAGGAGGGTCCTGAACAAAAGTAAAATCCCATTTTTCAAGATGGTCCTGAACAGAAAGTAAAATCCCGTTTTGTAGGAAGTTTCTGAACAAAAATAAAATCCCATTTTTCAGGAGGGTCCTGAACAGAAGTAAAATCCCATTTTTCAAGAGGGTCTTGAAAAAAAGTAAAATTCCATTTTTTTGGAAGGTCTAGAAAAGAAAGTAAAATCTCATTTTTCAGGAGGGTCCTGAACAAAAGTAAAATTCCTTTTATTATGAGGGTCCTAAAAAGAAAGTAAAATTCCATTTTTTAGAAGTTTCCTGAACAGAAACTAAAGTCCCATTTTTTAGGATGGTCTAGAACAGAAAGTAAAATCCCATTTTTCAGGAGGGTCCTGAACGAAAGTAAAATCCCATTTTTCAGGAGGGTCCTGGACAGAAAGTAAAGTCCCATTTTTCAGGAGTGTCGTGAACAGAAAGTAAAGTCCTATTTTTCGTGAGGGTTCTGAACAGGAAGTGAAATCTCATTTTTTAGAAGGGTCCTGAACAAAAGTAAAATCCTATTTTTCAGGAGAGTCCTGAACAAAAGTAAAATTCCATTTTTCAGGAGGGGTCCCGAACGAAAATAAGATCCCATTTTTCAGGGGGGTCCCGAACGAAAGTAAAATCCCTATTTTCTGGAGTGTCCTGAACAGAAAGTAAAGTCCCATTTTTCAGGAGGGTTCAGTACAAATAGTAAAGTCCCATTTTTCAGGAAGGTCCAGAACATAAAGTAAAATCCCATTTTTTATGAAGGTCCTGAACAGAAAGTAAAGTCCTATTTTTCAAGAGGGTCCTGAACAATAAGTAAAGTCCCATTTTTCAGGAGGGTCCTGAACAGAAAGTAAATACCAAATTTTTAGTAGGGTCCTGAACAGAAATTAAATCCCATTTTTTAGGAGGGTCCTGAATAGAAAGTAAAATCCCATATTTCAGGAGGGTCCTGAACACAAAGTAAATTCCAATTTTTTAGGAGGGTCCTGAACACAAAGTAAATTCCAATTTTTTTGGAGGGTCGTGATCAGAAATTAAATCCCATTTTTCAGGAGGGTCCTGAACACAAAGTAAATTCCAATTTTTTAGGAGGGTCGTGAACATAAATTAAATCCCATTTTTCAGGAGGGTCCTGTATAGAAAGTAAAATCCCATTTTTCAGGAGGGTCCTGAACAAAAAGTAAAATATTATTTTTCAGGAGGGTCCTGAACAAAAGTAAAATCCCATTTTTCAGGAGGGTCCTGAACATAATTAAAACCCATTTTTCAAGATGGTCCTGAACAGAAAGTAAAATCCCATTTTGTAGAAGGGTCCTGAATAGAAGTAAAATCCCATTTTTCAGGAGGGGCCTGAATAGAAGTAAAATCCCATTTTTTAAGAGGGTCTTGAACAAAATTAAAATCCCATTTTTCCGGAGGGTCTAGAAAAGAAAGTACAATCCCATTTTTCAGGAGGGTCCTAAACAAATGTAGAATTCCTTTTATTTTGAGGGTCCTAAAAAGAAAGCAAAATTCAATTTTTCAGGAGTGTCCTGAACAGAAAGTAAAGTCCCATTTTTTAGGATGGTCCAGAACAGAATGTAAAATCCCATTTTTCATGAGGGCCCTGAACAAACAGTAAAGTCCATTTTTCAGGAAGGTCCTGAATAGAAAGAAAAATCCCATTTTTCAGAAGGGTCCTGAAAAGAAAGTAAAATACCATTTTTTATGAAGGTCCTGAACAAAAAGTAAAGTCTGATTTTTCAGGAGGGTCCTGAACAGTAAGTAAAGTCCTATTTTTCAGGAGGGTCCTGAACAGAAAGAAAATTCCAATTTTTTAGGAGGGTCCTGAACAGAAATTAAATCCCATTTTTCAGGAGGGTCCTGAACAGAAAGTAAAATATTATTTTTCAGGAGGGTCCTGAACAAAAGTAAAATCCCATTTTTCAGGAGAGTCCTAAACATAAATAAAATCCCATTTTTCAAGATGGTCCTGAACTGAAAGTAAAATCCCATTTTGTAGAAAGTTTCTGTATAAAAGTAAAATCCCATTTTCCAGGAGGGTCCTGAACAGAAGTAAAATCCCATTTTTCAAAAGGGTCTTGAACAAAAGTAAAATCCCATTTTTTTGGAGGGTCTAGAAAAGAAAGTAAAATCTCATTTTTCAGGAGGGTCCTGAGCAAAAGTAAAATTCCTTTTATTATGAGGGTCCTAAAAAGAAAGTAAAATTCCATTTTTTAGAAGTGTCCTGAACAGAAACTAAAGTCCCATTTTTTAGGATGGTCCAGAACAGAAAGTAAAATCCCATTTTTCAGGAGGGTCCTGAACGAAAGTAAAATCCCATTTTTCAGGAGGGTCCTGGACAGAAAGTAAAGTCCCATTTTTCAGGAGTGTCGTGAACAGAAAGTAATGTCCTATTTTTCAGGAGGGTCCCGAACGAAAGTAAAATCCCAATTTTCTGGAGTGTCCTGAACAGAAAGTAAAGTCCCATTTTTCAGGAGGGTTCAGTACAGAAAGTAAAGTCCCATTTTTCAGGAAGATCCGGAACATAAAGTAAAATCCCATTTTTAAGGAGGGTCCGAAACATAAAGTAAAATCCCATTTTTCAGGTGGGTCCTGAACAGAAAGTAAAATCCCATTATTTAGGAGGGTCCTGAACAAAAGTAAAATCCCATTTTTTAGGAGTATCTTTAACAGAATGTTAAATCTAATTTTTTTTAGGAGGGTCCTGAACAAAAGCAAAGTCCCATTTTTCAGGAGGGTCCAGAACTGAAAGTAAAATTCCATTTTTCCGGAGGGTCCTGAACAGAAAGTAAAATTCCAGTTTTCAGGAGGGTCCTTAACAGAAAGTAAAGTCCTATTCTTCAGGAGGGTCCTGAACATAAGTCAAATCCTCTTTTACGGAGGATCCTGAACAGGAAGTAAAATACCATTTTTCAAAAGGGTCCTGAACAGAAAGTAAATTCCCATTTTTCAGGAGGGTTCTGAAAAAAGTAAAATCCTATTTTTCAGGAGGGTCCTGAACAAAAGTAAAATCCTATTTTTCAGGAAGGTCCTAAACAGAAATTAAAATACCATTTTTCAGGACGGTCCGTAAAAGAAAGTAAAATCATATTTTTTCAGGAGGGCCCTGAACAGAAACTTAAATCCCATTTTTAAGAAGGGTCCTGAACAGAAAGTAAAATTCAATTTTTCAGGAGGGTCCTGAACAGAAAGTATAGTCCCATTTTTCAGAAGGGTCCTGAACATAATTAAAACCCATTTTTCAAGATGGTCCTGAACAGAAAGTAAAATCCCATTTTGTAGGAGGGTCCTGAACAGAAGTAAAATCCCATTTTTCAGGAGGGGCCTGAATAGAAGTAAAATCCCATTTTTCAAGAGGGTCTTGAACAAAAGTAAAATCCCATTTTTCCGGAGGGTCTAGAAAAGAAAGAAAAATCCCATTTTTCAGGAGGGTCCTGAACAAAAGTAGAATTCCTTTTATTTTGAGGGTCCTAAAAAGAAAGAAAAATTCCATTTTTCAGGAGTGTCCTGAACATAAAGTAAAGTCCCATTTTTTAGGATGGTCCAGAACAGAAAGTAAAATCCCATTTTTCAGGAGGGCCCTGAACAGACAGTAAAGTCCATTTTTCAGGAAATTCCTGAATAGAAAGAAAAATCCCATTTTTCAGAAGGGTCCTGAAAAGAAAGTAAAATACCATTTATTAAGAAGGTCCTGAACAGAAAGTAAAGTCTGATTTTTAAGGAGTGTCCTGAACAGTAAGTAAAGTCCTATTTTTCAGGAGGGTCCTGAACAGAAAGTAAATTCCAAATTTTTAGGAGGGTCCAGAACAGAAATTAAATCCCATTTTTCAGGAGGGTCCTGTATAGAAAGTAAAATCCCATTTTTCAGGAGGGTCCTGAACAGAAAGTAAAATATTATTTTTCAGGAGGGTCCTGAACAAAAGTAAAATCCCATTTTTCAAGATGGTCCTGAACAGAAAGTAAAATCCCGTTTTGTAGGAAGTTTCTGAACAAAAATAAAATCCCATTTTTCAGGAGGGTCCTGAACAGAAGTAAAATCCCATTTTTCAAGAGGGTCTTGAAAAAAAAGTAAAATTCCATTTTTTTGGAAGGTCTAGAAAAGAAAGTAAAATGTCATTTTTCAGGAGGGTCCTGAACAAAAGTAAAATTCCTTTTATTATGAGGGTCCTAAAAAGAAAGTAAAATTCCATTTTTTAGAAGTTTCCTGAACAGAAACTAAATTCCCATTTTTTAGGATGGTCTAGAACAGAAAGTAAAATCCCATTTTTCAGGAGGGTCCTGAACGAAAGTAAAATCCCATTTTTCAGGAGGGTCCTGGACAGAAAGTAAAGTCCCATTTTTCAGGAGTGTCGTGAACAGAAAGTAAAGTCCTATTTTTCGTGAGGGTTCTGAACAGGAAGTGAAATCTCATTTTTTAGAAGGGTCCTGAACAAAAGTAAAATCCTATTTTTCAGGAGAGTCCTGAACAAAAGTAAAATTCCATTTTTCAGGAGGGGTCCCGAACGAAAATAAGATCCCATTTTTCAGGGGGGTCCCGAACGAAAGTAAAATCCCTATTTTCTGGAGTGTCCTGAACAGAAAGTAAAGTCCCATTTTTCAGGAGGGTTCAGTACAGATAGTAAAGTCCCATTTTTCAGGAAGGTCCGGAACATAAAGTAAAATCCCATTTTTTATGAAGGTCCTGAACAGAAAGTAAAGTCCTATTTTTCAAGAGGGTCCTGAACAATAAGTAAAGTCCCATTTTTCAGGAGGGTCCTGAACAGAAAGTAAATACCAAATTTTTAGTAGGGTCCTGAACAGAAATTAAATCCCATTTTTTAGGAGGGTCCTGAATAGAAAGTAAAATCCCATATTTCAGGAGGGTCCTGAACACAAAGTAAATTCCAATTTTTTAGGAGGGTTCTGAACACAAAGTAAATTCCAATTTTTTTGGAGGGTCGTGATCAGAAATTAAATCCCATTTTTCAGAAGGGTCCTGAACACAAAGTAAATTCCAATTTTTTAGGAGGGTCGTGAACATAAATTAAATCCCATTTTTCAGGAGGGTCCTGTATAGAAAGTAAAATCCCATTTTTCAGGAGGGTCCTGAACAAAAAGTAAAATATTATTTTTCAGGAGGGTCCTGAACAAAAGTAAAATCCCATTTTTCAGGAGGGTCCTGAACATAATTAAAACCCATTTTTCAAGATGGTCCTGAACAGAAAGTAAAATCCCATTTTGTAGGAGGGTGCTGAACAGAAGTAAAATCCCATTTTTCAGGAGGGGCCTGAATAGAAGTAAAATCCCATTTTTTAAGAGGGTCTTGAACAAAATTAAAATCCCATTTTTCCGGAGGGTCTAGAAAAGAAAGTACAATCCCATTTTTCAGGAGGGTCCTAAACAAATGTAGAATTCCTTTTATTTTGAGGGTCCTAAAAAGAAAGCAAAATTCAATTTTTCAGGAGTGTCCTGAACAGAAAGTAAAGTCCCATTTTTTAGGATGGTCCAGAACAGAATGTAAAATCCCATTTTTCATGAGGGCCCTGAACAGACAGTAAAGTCCATTTTTCAGGAAGGTCCTGAATAGAAAGAAAAATCCCATTTTTCAGAAGGATCCTGAAAAGAAAGTAAAATACCATTTTTTATGAAGGTCCTGAACAAAAAGTAAAGTCCGATTTTTCAGGAGGGTCCTGAACAGTAAGTAAAGTCCTATTTTTCAGGAGGGTCCTGAACAGAAAGAAAATTCCATTTTTCAGGAGTGTCCCTAACAGAAAGTAAAGTCCCATTTTTTAGGATGGTCCAGAACAGAATGTAAAATCCCATTTTTCATGAGGGCCCTGAACAGACAGTAAAGTCCATTTTTCAGGAAGGTCCTGAATAGAAAGAAAAATCCTATTTTTCAGAAGGGTCCTGAAAAGAAAGTAAAATACCATTTTTTATGAAGGTCCTGAACAAAAAGTAAAGTCCGATTTTTGAGGAGGGTCCTGAACAGTAAGTAAAGTCCTATTTTTCAGGAGGGTTCTGAACAGAAAGAAAATTCCAATTTTTTAGGAGGGTCCTGAACAGAAATTAAATCCCATTTTTCAGGAGGGTCCTGAACAGAAAGTAAAATATTATTTTTCAGGAGGGTCCTGAACAAATGTAAAATCCCATTTTTCAGGAGAGTCCTAAACATAAATAAAATCCCATTTTTCAAGATGGTCCTGAACTGAAAGTAAAATCCCATTTTGTAGAAAGTTTCTGAACAAAAGTAAAATCCCATTTTCCAGGAGGGTCCTGAACAGAAGTAAAATCCCATTTTTCAAGAGGGTCTTGAACAAAAGTAAAATCCCATTTTTTTGGAGGGTCTAGAAAAGAAAGTAAAATCTCATTTTTCAGGAGGGTCCTGAGCAAAAGTAAAATTCCTTTTATTATGAGGGTCCTAAAAAGAAAGTAAAATTCCATTTTTTAGAAGTGTCCTGAACAGAAACTAAAGTCCCATTTTTTAGGATGGTCCAGAACAGAAAGTAAAATCCCATTTTTCAGGAGGGTCCTGAACGAAAGTAAAATCCCATTTTTCAGGAGGGTCCTGGACAGAAAGTAAAGTCCCATTTTTCAGGAGTGTCGTGAACAGAAAGTAATGTCCTATTTTTCAGGAGGGTCCCGAACGAAAGTAAAATCCCAATTTTCTGGAGTGTCCTGAACAGAAAGTAAAGTCCCATTTTTCAGGAGGGTTCAGTACAGAAAGTAAAGTCCCATTTTTCAGGAAGATCCGGAACATAAAGTAAAATCCCATTTTTAAGGAGGGTCCGAAACATAAAGTAAAATCCCATTTTTCAGGTGGGTCCTGAACAGAAAGTAAAATCCCATTATTTAGGAGGGTCCTGAACTAAAGTAAAATCCCATTTTTTAGGAGTATCTTTAACAGAATGTTAAATCTAATTTTTTTTAGGAGGGTCCTGAACAAAAGCAAAGTCCCATTTTTCAGGAGGGTCCAGAACTGAAAGTAAAATTCCATTTTTCCGGAGGGTCCTGAACAGAAAGTAAAATCCCAGTTTTCAGGAGGGTCCTGAACAGAAAGTAAAGTCCTATTCTCCAGGAGGGTCCTGAACATAAGTCAAATCCTCTTTTACGGAGGATCATGAACAGGAAGTAAAATACCATTTTTCAGAAGGGTCCTGAACAGAAAGTAAATTCCCATTTTTCAGGAGGGTCCTGAAAAAAGTAAAATCCTATTTTTCAGGAGGGGCCTGAACAAAAGTAAAATCCTATTTTTCAGGAAGGTCCTAAACAGAAATTAAAATACCATTTTTCAGGACGGTCCGTAAAAGAAAGTAAAGTCCCATTTTTCAGGAAGGTCCTGAATTGAAAGTAAAATCCCATTTTTCAAGAGGGTGCTGAACAAAAGTAAAATCATATTTTTATGGATTGTCCTAAACAGAAAGTAAAATCCTATTTTGCAGGAGGGTCCGGAACAAAAAGTAAAATCATATTTTTTCAGGAGGGCCCTGAACAGAAACTTAAATCCCATTTTTAAGAAGGGTCCTGAACAGAAAGTAAAATTCAATTTTTCAGGAGGGTCCTGAACAGAAAGTATAGTCCCATTTTTCAGAAGGGTCCTGAACATAATTAAAACCCATTTTTCAAGATGGTCCTGAACAGAAAGTAAAATCCCATTTTGTAGGAGGGTCCTGAACAGAACTAAAATCCCATTTTTCAGGAGGGGCCTGAATTGAAGTAAAATCCCATTTTTCAAGAGGGTCTTGAACAAAAGTAAAATCCCATTTTTCCGGAGGGTCTAGAAAAGAAAGTAAAATCCCATTTTTCAGGAGGGTCCTGAACAAAAGTAGAATTCCTTTTATTTTGAGGGTCCTAAAAAGAAAGAAAAATTCCATTTTTCAGGAGTGTCCTGAACATAAAGTAAAGTCCCATTTTTTAGGATGGTCCAGAACAGAAAGTAAAATCCCATTTTTCAGGAGGGCCCTGAACAGACAGTAAAGTCCATTTTTCAGGAAATTCCTGAATAGAAAGAAAAATCCCATTTTTCAGAAGGGTCCTGAAAAGAAAGTAAAATACAATTTATTAAGAAGGTCCTGAACAGAAAGTAAAGTCTGATTTTTAAGGAGTGTCCTGAACAGTAAGTAAAGTCCTATTTTTCAGGAGGGTCCTGAACAGAAAGTAAATTCCAAATTTTTAGGAGGGTCCAGAACAGAAATTAAATCCCATTTTTCAGGAGGGTCCTGTATAGAAAGTAAAATCCCATTTTTCAGGAGGGTCCTGAACAGAAAGTAAAATATTATTTTTCAGGAGGGTCCTGAACAAAAGTAAAATCCCATTTTTCAAGATGGTCCTGAACAGAAAGTAAAATCCCGTTTTGTAGGAAGTTTCTGAACAAAAATAAAATCCCATTTTTCAGGAGGGTCCTGAACAGAAGTAAAATCCCATTTTTCAAGAGGGTCTTGAAAAAAAGTAAAATTCCATTTTTTTGGAAGGTCTAGAAAAGAAAGTAAAATCTCATTTTTCAGGAGGGTCCTGAACAAAAGTAAAATTCCTTTTATTATGAGGGTCCTATAAAGAAAGTAAAATTCCATTTTTTAGATGTTTCCTGAACAGAAACTAAAGTCCCATTTTTTAGGATGGTCTAGAACAGAAAGTAAAATCCCATTTTTCAGGAGGGTCCTGAACGAAAGTAAAATCCCATTTTTCAGGAGGGTCCTGGACAGAAAGTAAAGTCCCATTTTTCAGAAGTGTCGTGAACAGAAAGTAAAGTCCTATTTTTCGTGAGGGTTCTGAACAGGAAGTGAAATCTCATTTTTTAGAAGGGTCCTGAACAAAAGTAAAATCCTATTTTTCAGGAGAGTCCTGAACAAAAGTAAAATTCCATTTTTCAGGAGGGGTCCCGAACGAAAATAAGATCCCATTTTTCAGGGGGGTCCCGAACGAAAGTAAAATCCCTATTTTCTGGAGTGTCCTGAACAGAAAGTAAAGTCCCATTTTTCAGGAGGGTTCAGTACAGATGGTAAAGTCCCATTTTTCAGGAAGGTCCGGAACATAAAGTAAAATCCCATTTTTTATGAAGGTCCTGAACAGAAAGTAAAGTCCTATTTTTTAAGAGGGTCCTGAACAATAAGTAAAGTCCCATTTTTCAGGAGGGTCCTGAACAGAAAGTAAATACCAAATTTTTAGTAGGGTCCTGAACAGAAATTAAATCCCATTTTTTAGGAGGGTCCTGAATAGAAAGTAAAATCCCATATTTCAGGAGGTTCCTGAACACAAAGTAAATTCCAATTTTTTAGGAGGGTCCTGAACACAAAGTAAATTCCAATTTTTTAGGAGGGTCGTGATCAGAAATTAAATCCCATTTTTCAGGAGGGTCCTGAACACAAAGTAAATTCCAATTTTTTAGGAGGGTCGTGAACATAAATTAAATCCCATTTTTCAGGAGGGTCCTGTATAGAAAGTAAAATCCCATTTTTCAGGAGGGTCCTGAACAAAAAGTAAAATATTATTTTTCAGGAGGGTCCTGAACAAAAGTAAAATCCCATTTTTCAGGAGGGTCCTGAACATAATTAAAACCCATTTTTCAAGATGGTCCTGAACAGAAAGTAAAATCCCATTTTGTAGGAGGGTCCTGAACAGAAGTAAAATCCCATTTTTCAGGAGGGGCCTGAATAGAAGTAAAATCCCATTTTTTAAGAGGGTCTTGAACAAAATTAAAATCCCATTTTTCCGGAGGGTCTAGAAAAGAAAGTACAATCCCATTTTTCAGGAGGGTCCTAAACAAATGTAGAATTCCTTTTATTTTGAGGGTCCTAAAAAGAAAGCAAAATTCAATTTTTCAGGAGTGTCCTGAACAGAAAGTAAAGTCCCATTTTTTAGGATGGTCCAGAACAGAATGTAAAATCCCATTTTTCATGAGGGCCCTGAACAGACAGTAAAGTCCATTTTTCAGGAAGGTCCTGAATAGAAAGAAAAATCCCATTTTTCAGAAGGGTCCTGAAAAGAAAGTAAAATACCATTTTTTATGAAGGTTCTGAACAGAAATTAAAGTCCGATTTTCCAGGAGGGTCCTGAACAGTAAGTAAAGTCCAATTTTTCAGGAGGGTCCTGAACAGAAAGTAAATTCCAATTTTTTAGGAGGGTCCTGAACAGAAATTAAAACCCATTTTTCAGGATGGTCCTGTATAGAAAATAAAATCCCATTTTTCAGGAGGGTCCTGAACAGAAAGTAAAATATTATTTTTAAGGAGGGTCCTGAACAAAAGTAAAATCCCATTTTTCAGGAGAGTCCTAAACATAAATAAAATCCCATTTTTCAAGATGGTCCTGCACAGAAAGTAAAATCCCATTTGGTAGGAAGTTTTTGAACAAAGTAAAATCCCATTTTTAAGGAGGGTCCTGAACAGAAGTAAAATTCCATTTTTCAAGAGGGTCTTGAACAAAAGTAAAATCCCATTTTTTTGGAGGGTCCAGAAAAGAAAGTAAAATCTCATTTTTCAGGAGGGTCCTGAGCAAAAGTAAAATTCCTTTTATTATGAGGGTCCTAAAAAGAAAATAAAATTCCATTTTTTAGAAGTGTCCTGAACAGAAACTAAAGTCCCATTTTTTAGGATGGTCCAGAACAGAAAGTAAAATCCCATTTTTCAGGAGGGTCCTGAACGAAAGTAAAATCCCATTTTTCAGGAGGGTCCTGGACAGAAAGTAAAGTCCCATTATACAGGAGTGTCGTGAACAGAAAGTAAAGTCCTATTTTTCAGGAGGGTTCTGAACAGGAAGTGAAATCTCATTTTTCAGGAGGGTCCTGAACAAAAGTAAAATCCTATTTTTCAGGAGAGTCCTGAACAAAAGTAAAATTCCATTTTTCAGGAGGGGCCCCGAACGAAATTAAAATCCCATTTTTCAGGAGGGTCCCGAACGAAAGTAAAATCCCAATTTTCTGGAGTGTCCTGAACAGAAAGTAAAGTCCCATTTTTCAGGAGGGTTCAGTACAGAAAGTAAAATCCCATTTTTCAGGAAGGTCCGGAACATAAAGTAAAATCCCATTTTTAAGGAGGGTCCGAAACATAAAGTAAAATCCTATTTTTCAGGTGGGTCCTGAACAGAAAGTAAAATCCCATTATTTAGGAGGGTCCTGAACAAAAGTAAAATCCCATTTTTTAGGAGTATCTTGAACAGAAAGTTAAATCTAATTTTTTGCAAGAGGGTCCTGAACAAAAGCAAAGTCCCATTTTTCAAGAGGCTCCAGAACTGAAAGTAAAATCCCATTTTTCCGGAGGGTCCTGAACAGAAAGTAAAATCCTAGTTTTCAGGAGGGTCCTGAACAGAAAGTAAAGTCCTATTCTTCAGGAGGGTCCTGAACATAAGTCAAATCCTCTTTTTTGGAGGATCCTGAACAGGAAGTAAAATACCATTTTTCAGAAGGGGCCTGAACAGAAAGTAATTTCCCATTTTTCAGGAGGGTCCTGAAAAAAGTAATATCCTATTTTTCAGGAGGGTCCTGAACAAAAGTAAAATCCTATTTTTCAGGAAGGTCCTAAACAGAAATTAAAATACCATTTTTCAGGACGGTCCGTAAAAGAAAGTAAAGTCCTATTTTTCAGGAAGGTCCTAAATTGAAAGTAAAATCCCATTTTTCAAGAGGGTGCTGAACAAAAGTAAAATCCCATTTTTATGGATTGTCCTGAACAGAAAGTAAAATCCTATTTTCTAGGAGGGTCCGGAACAAAACGTAAAATCATATTTTTTTAGGAGAGCCCTGAACAGAAACTAAAATCCCATTTTTAAGAAGGGTCCTGAACAGAAAGTAAAATTCAATTTTTCAGGAGGGTCCTGAACAGAAAGTATAGTCCCATTTTTCAGTAGGGTCCTTAACAAAAGTAAAATCCCATTTTTCAGGAGGGTCCTGAACATAAATAAATCCCATTTTGTATGAGGGTCCTGAACAGAAAGTAAAATCCCATTTTGTAGGAGGGTCCTGAACAGAAGTAAAATCCCATTTTTCAGGAGGGGCCTGAATAGAAGTAAAAATCCCATTTTTCAAGAGGGTCTTGAACAAAAGTAAAATCCCATTTTTCCGGAGGGTCTAGAAAATAAAGTAAAATCCCATTTTTCAGGAGGGTCCTGAACAAAAGTAGAATTCCTTTTATTTTGAGGGTCCTAAAAAGAAAGCAAAATTCCATTTTTCAGGAGTGTCCTGAACAGAAAGTAAAGTCCCATTTTATAGGATGGTCCAGAACAGAAAGTAAAATCCCATTTTTCAGGAGGGCCCTGAACAGACAGTAAAGTCCATTTTTCAGGAAGGTCCTGAATAAAAAGAAAAACCCCATTTTTCAGAAGGGTCCTGAAAAGAAAGTAAAATACCATTTTTTATGAAGGTCCAAAACAGAAAGTAATGTCTGATTTTTCAGGAGGGTCTTGAACAGTAAGTAAAGTCCTATTATTCAGGAGGGTCCTGAACAAAAAGTAGATTCCAAATTTTTAGGAGGGTCCTGAAACGAAAATAAATCACATTTTTCAGGAGGGTCCTGTATAGAAAGTAAAATCCCATTTTTCAGGAGAGTCCTGAACAGAAATTAAAATATTATTTTTCAGAAGGGTCCTGAACAAAAGTAAAATCCCATTTTTCAAGATGGTCCTGAACAGAAAGTAAAATCCCATTTTGTAGGAAGTTTCTGAACAAAAATAAAATCCCATTTTTCAGGAGGGTCCTGAACAGAAGGAAAATCCCATTTTTCAAGAGGGTCTTGAACAAAAGTAAAATCCCATTTTTTTCGAGGGTCTAGAAAAGAATGTAAAATCTCATTTTTCAGGAGGGTCTTGAGCAAAAGTAAAATTCCTTTTATTATGAGGGTCCTGAAAAGAAAGTAAAATTCCATTTTTTAGAAGTGTCCTGAACAGAAACTAAAGTCCAATTTTTTAGGATGGTCTAGAACAGAAAGTAAAATCCCATTTTTCAGGAGGGTCCTGAACGAAAGTAAAATCCCATTTTTCAGGAGGGTCCTGATCAGAAAGTAAAGTCCCATTTTTTAGGAGTGTCGTGAACAGAAGTTAAAGTCCTATTTTTCAGGAGGGTTCTGAATAGGAAGTGAAATCTCATTTTTCAGAAGGGTCCTGAACAAAAGTAAAATCCTATTTTTCAGGAGAGTCATGAACAAAAGTAAAATTCCATTTTTCAGGAGGGGTCCCGAACGAAAGTAAGATCCTATTTTTCAGGGGGGTCCCGAACGAAAGTAAAATCCCAATTTTCTGGAGTGTCCTGAATAGAAAGTAAAGTCCCATTTTTCAGGAAGGTTCAGTACAGATGGTAAAGTCCCATTTTTCAGGAAGGTCCGGAACATAAAGTAAAATCCCATTTTTAAGGAGGGTCCGTAACATAAAGTAAAATCCCATTTTTCAGGTGGGTCCTGAACAGAAAGTAAAATCCCATTATTTAGGAGGGTCCTGAACAAAAGTAAAATCCCATTTTTTAGGAGTATCTTGAACAGAAAGTTAAATCTAATTTTTTGCAGGAGGGTCCTGAACAAAAGCAAAGTCCCATTTTTAGGAGGGTTCAGAACTGAAAGTAAAATCCCATTTTTCCGGAGGGTCCTGAAAAGAAAGTAAAATCCTAGTTTTCAGGAGGGTCCTGAACAGAAAGTAAAATCCTATTCTACAGGAGGGTCCTGAACATAAGTCAAATCCTCTTTTTCGGAGGATCCTGAATAGGAAGTAAAATACCATTTTTCAGAAGGGTCCTGAACAGAAAATAAATTCCCATTTTTCAGGAGGGTCCTGAAAAAAGTAAAATCCTATTTTTCAGGAGGGTCCTGAACAAAAGTAAAATCCTATTTTTCAGGATGGTCCTAAACAGAAATTAAAATACCATTTTTCAGGACGGTCCGTAAAAGAAAGTAAAGTCCTATTTTTCAGGAAGGTCCTGAATTGAAAGTAAAATCCCATTTTTCAAGAGGGTGCTGAACAAAAGTAAAATCCCATTTTTATGGATTGTCCTGAACAGAAAGTAAAATCCTATTTTCTAGGAGGGTCCGGAACAAAAAGTAAAATCATATTTTTTCAGGAGGGCCCTGAACAGAAACTAAAATCCCATTTTTAAGAAGGGTCCTGAACAGAAAGTAAAATTCAATTTTTCAGGAGGGCCCTGAATAGAAAGTATAGTCCCATTTTTCACGAGGGTCCTGAACAAAAGTAAAATCCCATTTTTCAGGAAGGTCCTGAACATAATTAAAACCCATTTTTCAAGATGGTCCTGAACAGAAAGTAAAATCCCATTTTGTAGGAGGGTCCTGAACAGAAGTAAAATCCCATTTTTCAGGAGGGGCCTGAATAGAAGTAAAATCCCATTTTTCAAGAGGGTCTTGAACAAAAGTAAAATCCCATTTTTCCGGAGGGTCTAGAAAAGAAAGTAAAATCCCATTTTTCAGGAGGGTCCTGAACAAAAGTAGAATTCCTTTTATTTTGAGGGTCCTAAAAAGAAAGCAAAATTTCATTTTTCAGGAGTGTCCTGAACAGAAAGTAAAGTCCCATTTTTTAGGATGGTCCAGAACAGAAAGTAAAATCCCATTTTTCAGGAGGGCCCTGAACAGACAGTAAAGTCCATTTTTCAGGAAGGTCCTGAATAGAAAGAAAAATCACATTTTTCAGAAGGGTCCTGAAAAGAAAGTAAAATACCATTTTTTATGAAGGTCCTAAACAGAAAGTAAAGTCTGATTTTTCAGGAGGGTCTTGAACAATAAGTAAAGTCCTATTATTCAGGAGGGTCCTGATCAGAAAGTAAATTCCAATTTTTTAGGAGGGTCCTGAACAGAAATTAAATCGCATTTTTCAGGAGGGTCCTGTATAGAAAGTAAAATCCCATTTTTCAGGAGGGTCCTGAACAGAAAGTAAAATATTATTTTTCATAAGGGTCCTAAACAAAAGTAAAATCCCATTTTTCACGATGGTCCTGAACAGAAAGTAAAATCCCATTTTGTAGAATGTTTCTGAACAAAAATAAAATCCCATTTTTCAGGAGGGTCCTGAACAAAAGTAAAATCCCATTTTTCAAGAGGGTCTTGAACAAAAGTAAAATCCCATTTTTTGGAGGGTCTAGAAAAGAAAGTAAAATCTCATTTTTCAGGAGGGTCCTGAGCAAAAGTAAAATTCCTTTTATTATGAGGGTCCTAAAAAGAAAGTAAAATTCCATTTTTTAGAAGTGTCCTGAACAGAAACTAAAGTCCCATTTTTTAGGATGGTCTAGAACAGAAAGTAAAATCTCATTTTTCAGGAGGGTCCTGAACGAAGTAAAATCCCATTTTTCAGGAGGGTCCTGATCAGAAAGTAAAGTCCCATTTTTCAGGAGTGTCGTGAACAGAAGTTAAAGTCCTATTTTTCAGGAGTGTTCTGAACAGGATGTGAAATCTCATTTTTTAGAAGAGTCCTGAACAAAAGTAAAATCCTATTTTTCAGGAGAGTGCTGAACAAAAGTAAAATTCCATTTTTCAGGAGGGGTCCCGAACGAAAGTAAGATCCCATTTTTTAGGGGGGTCCCGAATGAAAGTAAAATCCCAATTTTCTGGAGTGTCCTGAATAGAAAGTAAAGTCTCATTTTTCAGGAGGGTTCAGTACAGATGGTAAAGTCCCATTTTTCAGGAAAGTCCGGAACATAAAGTAAAATCCCATTTTTTAGTAGGGTCCGTAACATAAAGTAAAATCCCATTTTTCAGGTGGGTCCTGAACAGAAAGTAAAATCCCATTATTTAGGAGGGTCCTGAACAAAAGTAAAATCCCATTTTTTAGAAGTATCTTGAACAGAAAGTTAAATCTAATTTTTTTCAGGAGGGTCCTGAACAAAAGCAAAGTCCCATTTTTCAGGAGGGTCCAGAACTGAAAGTAAAATCCCATTTTTCCGGAGGGTCCTGAAAAGAAAGTAAAATCCTAGTTTTTAGGAGGGTCCTGAACAGAAAGTAAAATCCAATTCTTCAGGAGGGTCCTGAACATAAGTCAAATCCTATTTTTTGGAGGATCCTGAACAGGAAGTAAAATACCATTTTTCAGAAGGGTCCTGAACAGAAAGTAAATTCTCATTTTTCAGGAGGGTCCTGAAAAAAGTAAAATCCTATTTTTCAGGAGGGTCCTGAACAAAAGTAAAATCCAATTTTTCAAGAAGGTCCTAAACAGAAATTAAAATCCCATTTTTCAGGACGGTCCGTAAAAGAAAGTAAAGTCCCATTTTTCAGGAAGGTCCTGAATAGAAAGTAAAATCCCATTTTTCAAGAGGGTGCTGAATAAAAGTAAAATCCCATTTTTATGGATTGTCCTGAACAGAAAGTAAAATCTTATTTTCCAGGAGGGTCTGGATCAAAAAGTAAAATCATATTTTTTCAGGAGGGCCCTGAACAGAAACTAAAATCCTATTTTTAAGGAGGGTCCTGAACAGAAAGTAAAATTCAATTTTTCAGGAGGGTCCTGAACAGAAAGTATAGTCCAATTTTTCAGGAGGGTCCTGAACAGAAAGTAAAATCCTATTTTTAGGAGGGTCCTAAACAGATGGTAAAATCCCATTTTTCAGGAGGGTCCTGAACAGAAAGTAAAATTCCATTTTTTAGGAGGTTCCTGATAAAAATTAAAATCTTATTTTTCATGAGGGGCTTGAAAAGAAAGTAAAATCTTATTTTTCAGAAGGGACCTGAACAAAAGAAAAATCCTATTTTTCAGGAGGGTCCTGAACAGAAGTAAAATCCCACTTTTCAAAATGGTCTTGAACAAAAGTAAAATTCCATTTTTCAGGAGGGTCTAGTAAAGAAAGTAAAATCCCATTTTTCAGAAGGGTCCTGAACAAAAGTAAAATTCCTTTTATTATGAGGGTCCTATAAAGAAAGTAAAATTCCATTTTTCAGGAATGTCCTGAACAGAAAGTAAAGTCCTAATTTTTAGGAGGGTCCAGAACAGAAAGTAAAATCCCATTTTTCAGGAGGGTCCTGAACAAAAGTAAAATCCAATTTTTCAAGAGGGTCCTGAACGAAGGTAAAATCCCATTTTTCAGGAGGGTCCTCAAAAGAAAGTAAAGTCCCATTTTTCAGGAGGGTCATGAACAGAAAGTAAAGTCCTATTTTTCAGGAGGGTTCTGAACAGGAAGTAAAATCCCGTTTTTCAGGAGGGTCCTGTACAAAAGTAAAATCCCATTTTTCAGGAGAGTCCTAAACAAAATTAAATTACATTTTTCAGGAGGGTCCTGAACGAAAGTAAAATCCTAATTTTCTAGGGGGTCCTGAAAAGAAAATAAATTTCCATTTTTCACGAGGGTTCTGAACAGAAAGTAAAGTCCCATTTTTTAGGAAGGTCCGGAACATAATGTAAAATCCCATTTTTTAGGAGGGTCCGGAACATAAAGTAAAATCCCATTTTTCAGGTAGGTCCTGAACAGAAAGTAAAATCCCATTATTTAGGAGGGTTCCTGAAAAAAGTAAAATCCCATTTTTTAGGAGTGTCTTGAACAAAAAGTAAATTCTCATTTTTTCAGGAGGGTCCTGAACTAAAGCAAATTCCATTTTTCAGGAGGGTCTAGAACAGAAAGTAAAATCCAATTTTTCCGGAGGGTCCTGAATAGAAAGTAAAATCCCAATTTTCAGGAGGGTCCTGAATAGAAAGTAAAATCCCATTCTTCAGGATGGTCCTGAACAGAATGTAAAATTCCATTTTTTAGGAAGGGTCCTGAATAGTAAGTAAAGTCCCTTTTTTCAGGAGGGTTTTGAATAGTAAGTAAAGTCTCATTTTTCAGGAAGGTCCTGAACAGGAAGTTACATCCAATTTTTTAGGAGGGTCCTGAACAGGAAGTAAAAACCCATTTTTCAGGAGGAACCTGAACAGAAAGTAAATTCCCATTTTAAGGAGGGTCCTGAACAGAAAGAAAAATCCTATTTTTTCAGGAGAGTCCTGAACAGAAAGTAAAATCCCATTTTTCAGGAGGGACCTGAACATCAATTAAAATTTGATTTTTCGGTAGGGTACTGAACAAAAAGTAAAATCTCATTTTTCAGGAGGGTCCTGAACAAAAGTAAAATCCCATCTTTCATGATGGTCCTGAACAAAAGTAAAATCCCATTTTTCTGGAGCGGCCTGAACAGAAAGAAAAATCCTATTTTTCAGGAGGATCCTGAACGAAAGTAAAATCCTATTTTTCAGTAGGGTCCTGAACATAAAATAAAATCCTATTTTTCAAGAGGGTCCTGAACAAAAGTAAAGTCCCATTTTTCAGAAGGGTCCGGAACAAAAACTAAAATCCCATTTTTTCAGGTGGGTCCTGAACAGAAAGTAAAATCCCATTTTTCCGGTGGGTCCTGAACAGAAAGTAAAATCCCATTATTTAGGAGGGTCCTGAACAAAAGTAAAATCCCATTTTTTAGGAGTATCTTGAACAAAAATTTAAATCGATTTTTTTTCAGGAGAGTCCTGAACAAAAGCAAAGTCCCATTTTTTTGGAGGGTCCAGAACTGAAAGTAAAATCCCATTTTTCCGGAGGGTCCTGAACAGAAAGTAAAATCCCAGTTTTCCGGAGGTTCCTGAACAGAAAGTTTAAATCCCATTCTTCAGGAGGGTCCTGAACATAAGTCAAATCCCATTTTTCCGGAGGATCCTGAACAGGAAGTAAAATACCATTTTTCAGAAGGGTCCTGAACAGAAAGTAAATTCCCATTTTCCAAGAGGGTCCTGAAAAAAGTAAAATCCTATTTTTCAGGAGGGTCCTGAACCAAAGTAAAATCCTATTTTTCAGGAAGGTCCTAAACAGAAATTAAAATCCCATTTTTCAGGACGGTCCTTAAAAGAAAGTAAAGTCCCATTTTTCAGGAAGGTCCTGAATAGAAAGTAAAATCCCATTTTTCAAGAGCGTGCCGAACAAAAGTAAAATTCCATTTTTCAAGAGGGTGCTGAACAAAAAGTAAAATCGTATTTTTTCATGATGGCCCTGAAAACAAACTAAAATCCCATTTTTAAGGAGGGTCCTGAACAGAAAGTAAAATTCAATTTTTCAGGAGGGTCCTGAACAGAAAGTATAGTCCTATTTTTCAGGAGGGTCCTGAACAGAAAGTAAAATCCTATTTTTCAGGGGGGTCCTGATCATATGGTTAAATCCTATTTTTCAGGAGGGTCCTGAACAGAAAGTAAAATTCCATTTTTTAGGAGGTTCCTGAACAAAAGTAAAATCCCATTTTTCAGGAGGGGCCTGAATAGAAAGTAAAATCCTATTTTTCAGAAGGGTCCTGAACAAAAGCAAAATCCTATTTTTCAGGAGGATCCTGAACAGAAGTAAAATCCCATTTTTCAAAAGGGTCTTGTACAAAAGTAAAATCCCATTTTTCAGGAGGGTTTAGAAAAGAAAGTAAAATCCCATTTTTCAGGAGGGTCCTGAACAAAAGTAAAATTCCTTTTATTATGAGGGTCCTATAAAGAAAGTAAAATACCATTTTTCAGGAATGTCCTGAACAGAAAGTAAAGTCCCATTTTTTAGGAGAGTCCAGAACAGAAAGTAAAATCCCATTTTTCAGGAGGGTCCTGAACAAATGTAAAATCCCATTTTTCAGGAGGTTCCTGGATGAAGGTAAAATCCCATTTTTCAGGAGGGTCCTGAATAGAAAGTAAAGTCCCATTTTTCAGGAGGGTCGTGAACAAAATGTAAAGTCCTATTTTTCAGTAGGGTTCTGAACAGGAAGTAAAATCCCATTTTTCAGGAGGGTCCTGAACAAAAGTAAAATCCCATTTTTCAGGAGAGTCCTAAACAAAATTAAATTCCATTTTTCAGGAGGGTCCTGAACGAAAGTAAAATCCCAATTTTCTTGAGGGTCCTGAACAGAAAATAAATTCCCATTTTTCAAGAGGGTTCTGAGCAGAAAGTAAAGTCCCATTTTTCAGGATGGTCCGGAACATAATGTAAAATCCCATTTTTAAGAAGGGTCCGGAACATAAAGTAAAATCCCATTTTTCATGTGGGTCCTAAAAAGAAAGTAAAATCCGATTATTTAGGAGGGTCCTGAAAAAAGTAAAATCCCATTTTTTAGGAGTGTCCTGAACAGAAAGTAAATTCTCATTTTTTCAGGATGGTCCTGAATTAAAGCAAATTCTATTTTTAGGAGGGTCCAGAACAGAAAGTAAAATCCCATTTTTTCGGAGGGTCCTGAACAAAAAGTAAAATCCCAGTTTTCAGGAGGATCCTGAACAGAAAGTAAAATCCCAATTTTCAGGATGGTCCTGAACAGAAAGTAAAATCCCATTTTTTAGGAAGGGTCCTGAATAGTAAGTCCAATTTTTTAGGAGGGTCCTGAACAGTAAGTAAAGTCTCATTTTTTAGAAGGGTCCTGAACACTATGTAAAATCTAATTTTTCAGGAGGGTCTTGAACAGGAAGTAAAATCCCATTTTTCAGGAGGGTCCTGAACAGAAAGTAAATTCCCATTTTCAGGAGGGTCCTGAACAGAAAGTAAAATCCTATTTTTTCAGGAGGGTCCTGAACAGAAAGTGAAATCCCATTTTTTAGGAGGGACCTGAACAGAAAGTAAAATTTGATTTTTCAGGAGGGCCCTGAACACGAAGTAAAATCTCATTTTTCAGGAGGGTCCTGAACAAAAGTAAAATCCCATTTTTCAAGATGGTCCTGAACAAAAGTAAAATCCCATTTTTCAGGAGTGGCCTGAACATGAATTAAAATCCCATTTTTCAGGAGGGTCCTGAACAGAAAGTAAAATCCTATTTTTTCAGGGGGGTCCTGAACAGAAAGTGAAATACCATTTTTTAGGAGTGACCTGAACATAAAGTAAAATTTGATTTTTCAGGAGGGTCCTGAACAAGAAGTAAAATCTCATTTTTCAGGAGGGTCCTGAACAAAAGTAAAATCCCATTTTTCAAGATGGTCCTTAACAAAAGTAAAATCCCATTTTTCAGGAGCGGCCTAACAGAAAGTAAAATCTTATTTTTTAGGAGGATCCTGAACGAAAGTAAAATCCTATTTTTTAGGAGGATCCTGAACGAATATAAAATCCTATTTTTCAAGAGGGTCCTGAACAAAAGTAAAGTCCCATTTTTCAGATGGGTCCGAAACAGAAAGTAAAATAACATTTTTAAGGAGGGTCCTGAACAGAAATTAAAATCCCATTTTTTAGGAGGATCCTGAACAGAAAGTAAAATCCCATTTTTTAGGAAGGGTCCTGAATAGTAAGTAAAGTCCCATTTTTCAGGAGGGTCCTGAACAGTAGGTAAAGTCTTATTTTTCAGGAGGGTCCTAAACAGGAAGTAAAATCCTATTTTTCAGGAGGGTCCTGAACAGGAAGTAAAATCCCATTATTCAGGATGGTCCTGAACAAAAAGTAAATTCCTATTTTTCAGGAGGTTCCTTAACAGAAATTAAAATCCCATTTTTTCAGGAGGGTCCTGAACAGAAAGTCAAATCCTATTTTTATAGAGAGTCCTGAACAGGATGTAAAATCCCATTTTTTTCAGAAGGGTCCTGAACAGAAAGTAAAATCCCATTTTTCAGGAGGGTCCTGAATGGAAAGAAAAATCCCATTTTTCAGGAGGGACCTGAACAGAAAGTAAAATCCCATTTTTTAAAAGGTCCTGAACAGATTGTAAAGTCCCATTTATGAGGATGGTCCTGAACAGTAAGTAAAGTCCCATTTTTCAGGAGGGTCCTGAAGAGACAGTAAAGTCCCATTTTTCAGGAGGGTCCTGAACAGGAAGTAAAATTCCATTTTTCAGGAGGGTTCTGAATAGAAAGTAAATTCCCATTTTTCAGGAGGGTCCTGAAAAGAAAGCAAAATCCCATTGTAAAATCCCATTTTTCAGGAGGGTCCTGAACAGAAAGTAAAATCCAATTTTTCAGGAGGGTCCTCAACAGGATCAAAATCCCATTTTTCAGGAGGGTCCTGAAGAGACAGTAAAGTCCCATTTTTTAGGAGGGTGCTGAATAGAATGAAAAATCCCATTTTTTAGGAGGGTCCTGAACAAAAAGTAAAATCCCATTTTTTAGTAAAGTCTTGAACATAAAGTAAAGTTCCATTTTTCAGGAGGGTCCTGAATAATAAGTAATGTCCCATTTTTCAGGAGGGTCCTGAACAGGTAGTAAAATCCAAATTTTTATGAGGGTCCTGAACAGAAAGTAAAATCCCATTTTTCAGGAGGGTCCTCAAAAGAAAGTAAAGTCCCATTTTTCAGGAGGGTCATGAACAGAAAGTAAAGTCCTATTTTTCAGGAGGGTTCTGAACAGGAAGTAAAATCCCGTTTTTCAGGAGGGTCCTGTACAAAAGTAAAATCCCATTTTTCAGGAGAGTCCTAAACAAAATTAAATTACATTTTTCAGGAGGGTCCTGAACGAAAGTAAAATCCTAATTTTCTAGGGGGTCCTGAAAAGAAAATAAATTTCCATTTTTCACGAGGGTTCTGAACAGAAAGTAAAGTCCCATTTTTTAGGAAGGTCCGGAACATAATGTAAAATCCCATTTTTTAGGAGGGTCCGGAACATAAAGTAAAATCCCATTTTTCAGGTAGGTCCTGAACAGAAAGTAAAATCCCATTATTTAGGAGGGTTCCTGAAAAAAGTAAAATCCCATTTTTTAGGAGTGTCTTGAACAAAAAGTAAATTCTCATTTTTTCAGGAGGGTCCTGAACTAAAGCAAATTCCATTTTTCAGGAGGGTCTAGAACAGAAAGTAAAATCCAATTTTTCCGGAGGGTCCTGAATAGAAAGTAAAATCCCAATTTTCAGGAGGGTCCTGAATAGAAAGTAAAATCCCATTCTTCAGGATGGTCCTGAACAGAATGTAAAATTCCATTTTTTAGGAAGGGTCCTGAATAGTAAGTAAAGTCCCTTTTTTCAGGAGGGTTTTGAATAGTAAGTAAAGTCTCATTTTTCAGGAAGGTCCTGAACAGGAAGTTACATCCAATTTTTTAGGAGGGTCCTGAACAGGAAGTAAAAACCCATTTTTCAGGAGGAACCTGAACAGAAAGTAAATTCCCATTTTCAGGAGGGTCCTGAACAGAAAGAAAAATCCTATTTTTTCAGGAGAGTCCTGAACAGAAAGTAAAATCCCATTTTTCAGGAGGGACCTGAACATCAATTAAAATTTGATTTTTCGGTAGGGTACTGAACAAAAAGTAAAATCTCATTTTTCAGGAGGGTCCTGAACAAAAGTAAAATCCCATCTTTCATGATGGTCCTGAACAAAAGTAAAATCCCATTTTTCTGGAGCGGCCTGAACAGAAAGAAAAATCCTATTTTTCAGGAGGATCCTGAACGAAAGTAAAATCCTATTTTTCAGTAGGGTCCTGAACATAAAATAAAATCCTATTTTTCAAGAGGGTCCTGAACAAAAGTAAAGTCCCATTTTTCAGAAGGGTCCGGAACAAAAACTAAAATCCCATTTTTTCAGGTGGGTCCTGAACAGAAAGTAAAATCCCATTTTTCCGGTGGGTCCTGAACAGAAAGTAAAATCCCATTATTTAGGAGGGTCCTGAACAAAAGTAAAATCCCATTATTTAGGAGTATCTTGAACAAAAATTTAAATCGATTTTTTTTCAGGAGAGTCCTGAACAAAAGCAAAGTCCCATTTTTCTGGAGGGTCCAGAACTGAAAGTAAAATCCCATTTTTCCGGAGGGTCCTGAACAGAAAGTAAAATCCCAGTTTTCCGGAGGTTCCTGAACAGAAAGTTTAAATCCCATTCTTCAGGAGGGTCCTGAACATAAGTCAAATCCCATTTTTCCGGAGGATCCTGAACAGGAAGTAAAATACCATTTTTCAGAAGGGTCCTGAACAGAAAGTAAATTCCCATTTTCCAAGAGGGTCCTGAAAAAAGTAAAATCCTATTTTTCAGGAGGGTCCTGAACCAAAGTAAAATCCTATTTTTCAGGAAGGTCCTAAACAGAAATTAAAATCCCATTTTTCAGGACGGTCCTTAAAAGAAAGTAAAGTCCCATTTTTCAGGAAGGTCCTGAATAGAAAGTAAAATCCCATTTTTCAAGAGCGTGCCGAACAAAAGTAAAATTCCATTTTTCAAGAGGGTGCTGAACAAAAAGTAAAATCGTATTTTTTCATGATGGCCCTGAAAACAAACTAAAATCCCATTTTTAAGGAGGGTCCTGAACAGAAAGTAAAATTCAATTTTTCAGGAGGGTCCTGAACAGAAAGTATAGTCCTATTTTTCAGGAGGGTCCTGAACAGAAAGTAAAATCCTATTTTTCAGGGGGGTCCTGATCATATGGTTAAATCCTATTTTTCAGGAGGGTCCTGAACAGAAAGTAAAATTCCAT
Organism: Capsicum pubescens; assembly: GCA_030864215.1. NCBI lineage: Eukaryota > Viridiplantae > Streptophyta > Magnoliopsida > Solanales > Solanaceae > Capsicum > Capsicum pubescens. The sequence goes on from CM061542.1 coordinate 282,098,094, forward strand.
TTTTTAGGAGGTTCCTGAACAAAAGTAAAATCCCATTTTTCAGGAGGGGCCTGAATAGAAAGTAAAATCCTATTTTTCAGAAGGGTCCTGAACAAAAGCAAAATCCTATTTTTCAGGAGGATCCTGAACAGAAGTAAAATCCCATTTTTCAAAAGGGTCTTGTACAAAAGTAAAATCCCATTTTTCAGGAGGGTTTAGAAAAGAAAGTAAAATCCCATTTTTCAGGAGGGTCCTGAACAAAAGTAAAATTCCTTTTATTATGAGGGTCCTATAAAGAAAGTAAAATACCATTTTTCAGGAATGTCCTGAACAGAAAGTAAAGTCCCATTTTTTAGGAGAGTCCAGAACAGAAAGTAAAATCCCATTTTTCAGGAGGGTCCTGAACAAATGTAAAATCCCATTTTTCAGGAGGTTCCTGGATGAAGGTAAAATCCCATTTTTCAGGAGGGTCCTGAATAGAAGGTAAAGTCCCATTTTTCAGGAGGGTCGTGAACAAAATGTAAAGTCCTATTTTTCAGTAGGGTTCTGAACTGGAAGTAAAATCCCATTTTTCAGGAGGGTCCTGAACAAAAGTAAAATCCCATTTTTCAGGAGAGTCCTAAACAAAATTAAATTCCATTTTTCAGGAGGGTCCTGAACGAAAGTAAAATCCCAATTTTCTTGAGGGTCCTGAACAGAAAATAAATTCCCATTTTTCAAGAGGGTTCTGAGCAGAAAGTAAAGTCCCATTTTTCAGGATGGTCCGGAACATAATGTAAAATCCCATTTTTAAGAAGGGTCCGGAACATAAAGTAAAATCCCATTTTTCATGTGGGTCCTAAAAAGAAAGTAAAATCCGATTATTTAGGAGGGTCCTGAAAAAAGTAAAATCCCATTTTTTAGGAGTGTCCTGAACAGAAAGTAAATTCTCATTTTTTCAGGATGGTCCTGAATTAAAGCAAATTCTATTTTTAGGAGGGTCCAGAACAGAAAGTAAAATCCCATTTTTTCGGAGGGTCCTGAACAAAAAGTAAAATCCCAGTTTTCAGGAGGATCCTGAACAGAAAGTAAAATCCCAATTTTCAGGATGGTCCTGAACAGAAAGTAAAATCCCATTTTTTAGGAAGGGTCCTGAATAGTAAGTCCAATTTTTTAGGAGGGTCCTGAACAGTAAGTAAAGTCTCATTTTTTAGAAGGGTCCTGAACACTATGTAAAATCTAATTTTTCAGGAGGGTCTTGAACAGGAAGTAAAATCCCATTTTTCAGGAGGGTCCTGAACAGAAAGTAAATTCCCATTTTCAGGAGGGTCCTGAACAGAAAGTAAAATCCTATTTTTTCAGGAGGGTCCTGAACAGAAAGTGAAATCCCATTTTTTAGGAGGGACCTGAACAGAAAGTAAAATTTGATTTTTCAGGAGGGCCCTGAACACGAAGTAAAATCTCATTTTTCAGGAGGGTCCTGAACAAAAGTAAAATCCCATTTTTCAAGATGGTCCTGAACAAAAGTAAAATCCCATTTTTCAGGAGTGGCCTGAACATGAATTAAAATCCCATTTTTCAGGAGGGTCCTGAACAGAAAGTAAAATCCTATTTTTTCAGGGGGGTCCTGAACAGAAAGTGAAATACCATTTTTTAGGAGTGACCTGAACATAAAGTAAAATTTGATTTTTCAGGAGGGTCCTGAACAAGAAGTAAAATCTCATTTTTCAGGAGGGTCCTGAACAAAAGTAAAATCCCATTTTTCAAGATGGTCCTTAACAAAAGTAAAATCCCATTTTTCAGGAGCGGCCTAACAGAAAGTAAAATCTTATTTTTTAGGAGGATCCTGAACGAAAGTAAAATCCTATTTTTTAGGAGGATCCTGAACGAATATAAAATCCTATTTTTCAAGAGGGTCCTGAACAAAAGTAAAGTCCCATTTTTCAGATGGGTCCGAAACAGAAAGTAAAATAACATTTTTAAGGAGGGTCCTGAACAGAAATTAAAATCCCATTTTTTAGGAGGATCCTGAACAGAAAGTAAAATCCCATTTTTTAGGAAGGGTCCTGAATAGTAAGTAAAGTCCCATTTTTCAGGAGGGTCCTGAACAGTAGGTAAAGTCTTATTTTTCAGGAGGGTCCTAAACAGGAAGTAAAATCCTATTTTTCAGGAGGGTCCTGAACAGGAAGTAAAATCCCATTATTCAGGATGGTCCTGAACAAAAAGTAAATTCCTATTTTTCAGGAGGTTCCTTAACAGAAATTAAAATCCCATTTTTTCAGGAGGGTCCTGAACAGAAAGTCAAATCCTATTTTTATAGAGAGTCCTGAACAGGATGTAAAATCCCATTTTTTTCAGAAGGGTCCTGAACAGAAAGTAAAATCCCATTTTTCAGGAGGGTCCTGAATGGAAAGAAAAATCCCATTTTTCAGGAGGGACCTGAACAGAAAGTAAAATCCCATTTTTTAAAAGGTCCTGAACAGATTGTAAAGTCCCATTTATGAGGATGGTCCTGAACAGTAAGTAAAGTCCCATTTTTCAGGAGGGTCCTGAAGAGACAGTAAAGTCCCATTTTTCAGGAGGGTCCTGAACAGGAAGTAAAATTCCATTTTTCAGGAGGGTTCTGAATAGAAAGTAAATTCCTATTTTTCAGGAGGGTCCTGAAAAGAAAGCAAAATCCCATTGTAAAATCCCATTTTTCAGGAGGGTCCTGAACAGAAAGTAAAATCCAATTTTTCAGGAGGGTCCTCAACAGGATCAAAATCCCATTTTTCAGGAGGGTCCTGAAGAGACAGTAAAGTCCCATTTTATAGGAGGGTGCTGAATAGAATGAAAAATCCCATTTTTTAGGAGGGTCCTGAACAAAAAGTAAAATCCCATTTTTTAGTAAAGTCTTGAACATAAAGTAAAGTTCCATTTTTCAGGAGGGTCCTGAATAATAAGTAATGTCCCATTTTTCAGGAGGGTCCTGAACAGGTAGTAAAATCCAAATTTTTATGAGGGTCCTGAACAGAAAGTAAAATCCCATTTTTTAGGAGGGTCCTGAACTGAAAGTAAATTCCCATTTTTCAGGAAGTTCCTGAACAGAAAGTAAAATCCCATTTTTCAGGAGGGTCCTAAATAGAAAGTAAAATCCCATTTTTAAGGAGGGTCCTTTATAGAATTTAAAATCCCATTTTTCAGGAGGATCCTGAATATAAAGTAAAATCATATTTTTCAGGAGGATCCAGAACATAAAGTAAAATCCCATTTTTTAGGAGGGTCCTGAACAAAAGTAAATTCCTATTTTTCAAGATGGTCCTTAACAGAAAGTAAAATTCTATTTTTCAGGAGGATCCTGAACAAAAGTAAAATCCTATTTTTTAGGAGGGGCCTGAACAGAAAGTAAAATCCTATTTATCAGGAGGGTCCTGAACAAAAGTAAAATACTATTTTTCAGGAGGGTCCTGAACAGAAAGTAAAATCATATTTTTCAGAAGGGTCCTGAGCAAAAGTAAAGTCCCATTTTTCAGGAGGGTCCTGAATAGAAAGTATAATTCCATTTTTCAGGAAGGTCCTGAACAGAAAGTAAAATAGCATTTTTCAGGAGGGTCCTGAACAGAAAGTAAAATCCCATTTTTAAGGTAGTTCCTCAACAAAAAGTAAAATCTCATTTTTCAGGAGGGTCCTAAACAATACTTAAGGTCTTATTTTTCAGGAGGGTCCTTAACAGGAAGTAAAATCCTATTTTTCAGGAGGGTCCTGAAGAGGAAGTAAAATATCGTTTTTCAGTATGGTCCTGAATAGAAATTAAATTCCCATTTTTCAGGAGGGTCGTGAATAGGATGAAAAATTCCATTTTTAGGAGGGTCCTGAACAAAAAGTAATATCCCATATTTCAGGAGGTTCCTAAACAAGATGTAAAATCTAATTTTTCTGGACAGTGCTGAATAAAAAGTAAAATCCCATTTTTCAGGAGGGTCCTGAACAGACTGTAAAGTCCATTTTTAAGGAGGGTCCGTAACATAAAGTAAAATCCCATTTTTCAGGTGGGTCCTGAACAAAAAGTAAAATCCCATTATTTAGGAGGGTCCTGAAAAAAGAAAAATCCTATTTTTTAGGAGTGTCCTGAACAGAAAATAAATTCTCATTTTTTTCAGGAGGGTCCTGAACTAAAGCAAATTCCATTTTTCAGGAGGGTCCAGAACAAAAAGTAAAATCCCATTTTTCCGGAGGGTCCTGAACAGAAAGTAAAATCCCAGTTTTCAGGAGGTTCCTGAACAGAAAGTAAAATCCCATTCTTCAGGATGGTCCTGAACAGAAAGAAAAATTCCATTTTTTAGGAAGGGTCCTGAATAGTAAGTCCCATTTTTCAGTAGGGTCCTGAACAGTAAGTAAAGTCTCATTTTTCAGGAGGGGCCTGAACACTGGTCCTGAACACTAAGTAAAATCCAATTTTTCAGGAGGGTCCTGAATAGGAAGTAAAATCCCATTTTTCAGGAGGGTCCTGAACAGAAAGTAAATTCCCATTTTCAGGAGGGTCCTGAACAGAAAGTAAAATCCTATTTTTTCAGGAGGGTCCTGAACATAAAGTGAAATCCCATTTTTTAGGAGGGACCTGAACAGAAAGTAAAATTTAATTTTTAAGGAGGGTCCTGAACAAGAAGTAAAATCTTATTTTTCAGGAGGGTCCTGAACAAAAGTAAAATGCCATTTTTCAAAATGGTCCTGAACAAAAGTAAAATTCCATTTTTCAGGAGCGGCCTGAACAGGAAGTAAAATCCCATTTTTCAGGATGGTCCTGAACAGAAAGTAAAATCCTATTTTTTCAGGAGGGTCCTGAACAGAAAGTGAAATCCCATTTTTTAGGAGGGACCTGAACAGAAAGTAAAATTTGATTTTTCAGAAGGGTCCTGAACAAGAAGTAAAATCTCATTTTCAGGAGGGTCCTGAACAAAAGTAAAATCCCATTTTTCAAGATGGTCCTTAACAAAAGTAAAATCCCATTTCTCAGGAGTGGCCTGAACAGAAAGTAAAATCCTATTTTTTAGGAGGATCCTGAACGAAAGTAAAATCCTATTTTTTAGGAGGATCCAGAACGAATATATAATCCTATTTTTCAAGAGGGTCCTGAACAAAAGTAAAGCCCCATTTTTCAAAAGGGTCTGGAACAGAAAGTAAAATAACATTTTTCAGGAGGGTCCTGAACAAAAATTAAAATCCCATTTTTCAGGAGGGTCCTGAAAAGAAAGTAAAATCCCATTTTTTAGGAAGGGTCCTGAATAGTAAGTAAAGTCCCATTTTTCAGGAGGGTCCTGAAAAGTAAGTAAAGTCTTATTTTTCAGGATGGTCCTGAACATGAAGTAAAATCCTATTTTTCAGGAGGGTCCTGAACAATAAGTAAAATCCCATTTTTCAGGAGGGTCCTGAACAGAAAGTAAATTCCTATTTTTCAGGAGGTTCCTTAACTGAAAGTAAAATCCCATTTTTTCAGGAGGGTCCTGAACAGAAAGTCAAATCCCATTTTTCAAGAGGGTCCTGAATAGGAAGTAAAATCCCATTTTTTTCAGGAGGGTCCTGAACAAAAAGTAAAATCCCATTTTTCAGGAGGGTCCTGAATGGAAATAAAAATCCCATTTTTCAGTAGGGTCCTGAACAAAAAGTAAAATCTCATTTTTTATGAAGTTCCTGAACAGAATGTAAAGTCCAATTTTTTAGGAGGGTCCTGAACACTAAATAAAGTCCTATTTTTCAGGAGGGTCCTGAACAGGAAGTAAAATTCCATTTTTCAGGAGGGTCCTTAACAGAAAGTAAAGTCCCATTTTTCAGGAGGGTCGTGAACAGAAAGTAAAGTCCTATTTTTCAGGAGGGCTCTGAACATGAAGTAAAATCCCATTTTTCAGGAGGGTCCTGAACAAAAGTAAAATCCCATTTTTCAGGAGAGTCCTAACCAAAATTAAACTACATTTTTCAGGAGGGTCCTAAATGAAAGTAAAATCCTAATTTTCTAGGGGGTCCTGAACAGAAAATAAATTTCCATTTTTCACGAGGGTTCTGAACAGAAAGCAAAATCCCATTTTTAAGGAGGGTCCGGAACATAAAGTAAAATCCCATTTTTCAGGTAGGTCCTGAACAGAAAGTAAAATCCCATTATTTATGAGGGTTCCTGAAAAAAGTAAAATCCCATTTTTTCGGAGTGTCCTGAACAAAAAGTAAATTCTCATTTTTTCAGGAGGGTCCTGAACTAAAGCAAATTCCATTTTTCAGGAGGGTCTAGAACAGAAAGTAAAATCCCATTTTTCCGGAGGGTCCTGAATAGAAAGTGAAATCCCAGTTTTCAGGAGGGTCCTGAATAGAAAGTAAAATCCCATTCTTCAGGATTGTCCTGAACAGAATGCAAAATCCCATTTTTTAGGAAGGGTCCTGAATAGTAAGTAAAGTCCCATTTTTCAGGATGGTTCTAAATAGTAAGTAAAGTCTCATTTTTCAGGAAGGTCCTGAATAGGAAGTAACATCCAATTTTTCAGGAGGGTCCTGAACAGGAAGTAAAACCCCATTTTTCAGGAGGAACCTGAACAGAAAGTAAATTCCCATTTTCAGGAGGGTCCTGATTAGAAAGTAAAATCCTATTTTTTCAGGAGAGTCCTGAACAGAAAGTAAAATCCTATTTTTCAGGAGGGACCTGAATATCAATTAAAATTTGATTTTTCAGGAGGGGCCTGAACAAAAAGTAAAATCTCATTTTTCAGGAGGGTCCTGAACAAAAGTAAAATCCCACTTTTCAAGATGGTCCTGAACAAAAGTAAAATCCCATTTTTCAAGAGCGGCTTGAACAGAAAGTAAAATCCTATTTTTCAGGAGGATCCTGAACGAAAGTAAATTCCTATTTTTCAGTAGGGTCCTGAACATAAAATAAAATCTTATTTTTCAAGAGGGGCCTAAACAAAAGTAAAGTCCCATTTTTCAGAAGGGTGCGGAACAGAAACTAAAATCCCATTTTTTCAGGTGGGTCCTGAACAGAAAGTAAAATCCCATTTTTCCGGTGGGTCCTGAACAGAAAGTAAAATCCCATTATTTAGGAGGGTCCTAAACAAAATTAAAATCCCATTTTTTAGGAGTATCTTGAACAAAAAGTTATATCAAATTTTTTTCAGGAGAGTCCTGAACAAAAGCAAAGTCCCATTTTTCAGGAGGGTCCAGAACTGAAAGTAAAATCCCATTTTTCCGGAGGGTCCTGAACAGAAAGTAAAATCCCAGTTTTCCGGAGGGTCCTGAACAGAAAGTTTAAATCCCATTCTTCAGGAGGGTCCTGAACATAAGTCAAATCCCATTTTTCCGGAGGATCCTGAACAGGAAGTAAAATACCATTTTTCAGAAGGGTCCTGAACAGAAAGTAAATTCCCATTTTCCAAGAGGGCCCTGAAAAAAGAAAAATCCTATTTTTCAGGAGGGTCCTGAACCAAAGTAAAATCCTATTTTTTAGGAAGTTCCTAAACAGAAATTAAAATCCCATTTTTCAGCACGGTCCTTAAAAGAAAGTAAAGTCCCATTTTTCAGGAAGGTCCTGAATAGAAAGTAAAATCCCATTTTTCAAGAGCGTGCCGAACAAAAGTAAAATTCCATTTTTCAAGAGGGTGCTGAACAAAAAGTAAAATCATATTTTTTCAAGATGGCCCAGAAAAGAAACTAAAATCCCATTTTTAAGGAGGGTCCTGAACAGAAAGTAAAATTTAATTTTTCAGGAGGGTCCTGAACAGAAAGTATAGTCCTATTTTTCAGGAGGGTCCTGAACAGAAAGTAAAATTCTATTTTTCAGGGGGGTCCTGAACATATGGTTAAATCCCATTTTTCAGGAGAGTCCTGAACAGAAAGTAAAATTCCATTTTTTAGGAGGTTTCTGAACAAAAGTAAACTCCCATTTTTCAGAAAGGCCCTGAACAGAAAGTAAAATCCTAATTTTCAGAAGGGTCCTGAACAAAAGCAAAATCCTATTTTTTAGGAGGGTCCTGAACAGAAGTAAAATCCCATTTTTCAAAAGGGTCTTGTACGAAAGTAAAATCCCATTTTTCAGGAGGGTTTAGAAAAGAAAGTAAAATCCCATTTTTCAGGAGGGTCCTGAACAAAAGTAAAATTACTTTTATTATGAGGGTCCTATAAAGAAAGTAAAATTCCATTTTTCAGGAATGTCCTGAACAGAAAGTAAAGTCCCATTTTTTAGGAGAGTCCAGAACAGAAAGTAAAATCCCATTTTTCAGGAGGGTCCTGAACAAAAGTAAAATCCCATTTTTCAGGAGGTTCCTGGACGAAGGTAAAATCCCATTTTTCAGGAGGGTCCTGAATAGAAAGTAAAGTCCCATTTTTCAGGAGGGTCGTGAACAGAAAGTAAAGTCCTATTTTTTAGTAGGGTTCTGAACAGGAAGTAAAATCCCATTTTTCAGGAGGGTCCTGAACAAAAGTAAAATCCCATTTTTCAGGAGAGTCCTAAACAAAATTAAATTCCATTTTTCAGGAGGGTCCTGAACGAAAGTAAAATCCCAATTTTCTTGAGGGTCCTGAACAGAAAATAAATTCCCATTTTTCAAGAGGGTTCTGAGCAGAAAGTAAAGTCCCATTTTTTAGGATGGTCCGGAACATAATGTAAAATCCCATTTTTAATGAGGGTCCAGAACATAAAGTAAAATCCCATTTTTCATGTGGGTCCTGAACAGAAAGTAAAATCCCATTATTTAGGAGGGTCCTTAAAAAAGTAAAATCCCATTTTTAAGGAGTGTCCTGAACAGAAAGTAAATTCTCATTTTTTCAGAAGGGTCCTGAACTAAAGCAAATTCCATTTTTCAGGAGGGTCCAGAACAAAAAGTAAAATCCCATTTTTCCGGAGGGTCCTGAACAAAAAGTAAAATCCCAGTTTTCAAGAGGATCCTGAACAGAAAGTAAAATCCCATTTTTCAGGATGGTCCTAAACAGAAAGTAAAATCCTATTTTTTAGGAAGGGTCCTGAATAGTAAGTCCCATTTTTCAGGAGGGTCCTGAACAGTAAGTAAAGTCTCATTTTTTAGAAGGGTCCTGAAGACTAAGTAAAATCTAATTTTTCAGGAGGGTCCTGAACAGGAAGTAAAATCCCATTTTTCAGGAGGGTCCTGAACAGAAAGTAAATTCCCATTTTCAGGAGGGTCCTGAACAGAAATTAACATCCTCTTTTTTCTGGAGGGTCCTGAACAGAAAGTGAAATCCCATTTTTTAGGAGGGACCTGAACAAAAAGTAAAATTTGATTTTTCAGGAGGGCCCTGAACATGAAGTACAATCTCATTTTTCAGGAGGTTCCTGAACAAAAGTAAAATCCCATTTTTCAAGATGCTCCTGAACAAAAGTAAAATCCCATTTTTCAGGAGTGGCCTGAACAGGAATTAAAATCCCATTTTTCAGGAGGGTCCTGAACAGAAAGTAAATTCCCATTTTCAGGAGGGTCCTGAACAGAAAGTAAAATCCTATTTTTTTAGGAGGGTCCTGAACTAAAAGTGAAATACCATTTTTTAGGATTGACCTGAACAGAAAGTAAAATTTGATTTTTCAGGAGGGTCCTGAACAAGAAGTAAAATCTCATTTTTCAGGAGGGTCCTGAACAAAAGTAAAATCCATTTTTCAAGATGGTCCTTAACAAAAGTAAAATCCTATTTTTCAGGAGCGGCCTAACAGAAAGTAAAATTCTATTTTTTAGGAGGATCCTGAACGAAAGTAAAATCCTATTTTTTAGGAGGATCCTGAACGAATATAAAATCCTATTTTTCAAGAGGGTCCTGAACAAAAGTAAAGTCCCATTTTTCAGAAGGGTCCAAAACAGAAAGTAAAATAACATTTTTAAGGAGGGTCCTGAACAGAAATTAAAATCCCATTTTTCAGGAGGATCCTGAACAGAAAGTAAAATCCCATTTTTTAGGAAGGGTCCTGAATAGTAAGTAAAGTCCCATTTTTCAGGAGGGTCCTGAACACGAAGTAAAATTCCATTTTTCAGGAGGGTTCTGAATAGAAAGTAAATTCTCATTATTCAGGAGGGTCTTGAAAAGAAAGTAAAATCCCATTGTAAAATCCCATTTGTCAGGAGGGTCCTGAACAGGAAGTAAAATTACATTTTTCAGGAGGGTTCTGAATAGAAAGTAAATTCTCATTTTTCAGGAGGGTCCTGAAAAGAAAGTAAAATCCCATTGTAAAATCCCATTTTTTAGGAGGGTACTGAACAGAAAGTAAAATCCAATTTTTCAGGAGGGTCCTCAACAGGAATAAAATCCCATTTTTCAGGAGGGTCCTGAAGAGACAGTAAAGTCCCATTTTTTAGGAGGGTGCTGAATAGAAAGAAAAATCCCATTTTTTAGGAGGGTCCTGAATAAAAAGTAAAATCCCATTTTCTAGTAAAGTCTTGAACATAAAGTAAAGTTCCATTTTTCAGGAGGGTCCTGAATACTAAGTAATGTCCCATTTTTCAGGAGGGTCCTGAACAGGTAGTAAAATCCAAATTTTTATGAGGGTCCTGAACAGAAAGTAAAATCCCATTTTTTAGGAGGGTTCTGAACTGAAAGTAAATTCCCATTTTTCAGGAAGGTCCTGAACAGAAAGTAAAATCCCATTTTTCAGGAGGGTCCTAAATAGAAAGTAAAATCCCATTTTTAAGGAGGGTCCTTTATAGAATTTAAAATCCCATTTTTCAGGAGGATCCTGAATAAAAAGTAAAATCTTATTTTTCAGGAGGATCCAGAACATTAAGTAAAATCCCATTTTTTAGGAGGGTCCTGAACAAAAGTAAATTCCTATTTTTCAAGATGGTCCTTAACAGAAAGTAAAATTCTATTTTTCAGGAGGTTCCTGAACAAAAGTAAAATCCTATTTTTTAGGAGGGGCCTGAACAGAAAGTAAAATCCTATTTATTAGGAGGGTCCTGAACAAAAGTAAAATACTATTTTCAGGAGGGTCCTGAACAGAAAGTAAAATCATATTTTTCAGAAGGGTCCTGAACAAAAGTAAAGTCCCATTTTTCAGGAGGGTCCTGAATAGAAAGTATAATTCCATTTTTCAGGAAGGTCCTTAACAGAAAGTAAAATAGCATTTTTCAGGAGGGTCCTGAACAGAAAGTAAAATCCCATTTTTAAGGAAGTTCTTGAACAAAAAGTAAAATCTCATTTTTCAGGAGGGTCCTAAATAGTACTTAAGGTCTTATTTTTCAGGAGGGTCCTGAACAGTAAGTAAAATCCCATTTTTCAGGAGGGTCCTGAAGAGGAAGTAAAATACCATTTTTCAGTATGGTCCTGAACAGAAAGTAAATTCCCATTTTTCAGGAGGGTCGTGAATAGGAAGAAAAATTCCATTTTTAGGAGGGTCCTGAACAAAAAGTAATATCCCATATTTCAGGAGGTTCCTGAACAAGATGTAAAATCTAATTTTTCTGGAGAGTGCTGAATAGAAAGTAAAATCCCATTTTTCAGGAGGGTCCTGAACAGACTGTAAAGTCCATTTTTAAGAAGGGTCCGTAACATAAAGTAAAATCCCATTTTTCAGGTGGGTCCTAAACAAAAAGTAAAATCTCATTATTTAGGAGGGTCCTCAAAAAAGTAAAATCCTATTTTTTAGGAGTGTCCTGAACATAAAGTAAATTCTCATTTTTTTCAGGAGGGTCCTGAACTAAAGCAAATTCCATTTTTCAGGAGGGTCCAGAACAAAAAGTAAAATCCCATTTTTCCGGAGGGTCCTAAACAGAAAGTAAAATCCCAGTTTTCAGGAGGTTCCTGAACAGAAAGTAAAATCCCATTCTTCAGGATGGTCCTGAACAGAAAGTAAAATTCCATTTTTTAGGAAGGGTCCTGAATAGTAAGTCCCATTTTTCAGTAGGGTCCTGAACAGTAAGTAAAGTCTCATTTTTCATGAGGGTCCTGAACACTGGTCCTGAACACTAAGTAAAATCCAATTTTTCAGAAGGGTCCTGAATAGGAATTAAAATCCCATTTTTCAGGAGGGTCCTGAACGGAAAGTAAATTCCATTTTTAGGAGGGTCCTGAACAGAAAGTAAAATCCTATTTTTTCAGGAGGGTCCTGAACATAAAGTGAAATCCCATTTTTTAGGAGGGACCTGAACAGAAAGTAAAATTTAATTTTTAAGGAGGGTCCTGAACAAGATGTAAAATCTCATTTTTCAGGAGGGTCCTGAACAAAAGTAAAATCCCATTTTTCAAAATGGTCCTGAACAAAAGTAAAATCTCATTTTTCAGGAGCGGCCTGAACAGGAAGTAAAATCCCATTTTTCAGGAGGGTCATGAACAGAAAGTAAAATCCTATTTTTTCAGGAGGGTCCTGAACAGAAAGTGAAATCCCATTTTTTAGGAGGGACCTGAATAGAAAGTAAAATTTGATTTTTAAGGAGGGTCCTGAACAAGAAGTAAAATCTCATTTTTCAGGAGGGTCCTGAACAAAAGTAAAATCCCATTTTTCAAGATGGTCCTTAACAAAAGTAAAATCCCATTTTCAGGAGTGGCCTGAACAGAAAATAAAATCCTACTTTTTAGGAGGATCCTGAACGAAAGTAAAATCCTATTTTTTAGGAGGATCCTGAACGAATATAAAATCCTATTTTTCAAGAGGGTCCTGAACAAAAGTAAAGCCCCATTTTTCAGAAGGGTCCGGAACAGAAAGTAAAATAACATTTTTCAGGAGGGTCCTAAACAAAAATTAAAATCCCATTTTTCAGGAGGGTCCTGAACAGAAAGTAAAATCCCATTTTTTAGGAAGGGTCCTGAATAGTAAGTAAAGTCCCATTTTTCAGGAGGTTCCTGAACAGTAAGTAAAGTCTTATTTTTCAGGAGGGTCCTGAACATGAAGTAAAATCCTATTTTTCAGGAGGGTCCTGAACAGAAATTAAATTCCTATTTTTCAGGAGGTTCCTTAACTGAAAGTAAAATCCCATTTTTTCTGGAGGATTCTGAACAGAAAGTCAAATCCCATTTTTCAAGAGGGTCCTGAATAGGAAGTAAAATCCCATTTTTTTCAGGAGGGTCCTGACCAAAAAGTAAAATAACATTTTTCAGGAGGGTCCTGAATGGAAAGAAAAATCCCATTTTTCAGTAGGGTCCTGTACAAAAAGTAAAATCCCATTTTTTATGAAGTTCCTAAACAGAATGTAAAGTCCCATTTTTTAGGAGGGTCCTGAACTCTAAATAAAGTCCTATTTTTCAGGAGGGTCCTGAACAGGAAGTAAAATTCCATTTTTCAGGAGGGTCCTGGACAGAAAGTAAAGTCCCATTTTTCAGGAGGGTCGTGAACAGAAAGTAAAGTCCTATTTTTCAGGACGGTTCTGAACAGGAAGTAAAATCCCATTTTTCAGGAGGGTCCTGAACAAAAGTAAAATCCCATTTTTCAGGAGAGTCCTAAACAAAATTAAACTACATTTTTCAGGAGGGTCCTGAACGAAAGAAAAATCCTAATTTTCTAGGGGGTCCTGAACAGAAAATAAATTTCCATTTTTCACGAGGGTTCTGAACAGAAAGTAAAATCCCATTTTTTAGGAAGGTCCGGAACATAATGTAAAATCCCATTTTTAAGGAGGGTCCGGAACATAAAGTAAAATCCCATTTTTCAGGTAGGTCCTGAACAGAAAGTAAAATCCCATTAATTAGGAGGGTTCCTGAAAAAAGTAAAATCCCATTTTTTAGGAGTGTCCTGAACAAAAAGTAAATTCTCATTTTTTCAGGAGGGTCCTGAACTAAAGCAAATTCCATTTTTCAGGAGGGTCTAGAACAGAAAGTAAAATCCCATTTTTCCGGAGGGTCGTGAATAGAAAGTAAAATCCCAATTTTCAGGAGGGTCCTGAATAGAAAGTAAAATCCCATTCTTCAGGATGGTCCTGAACAGAATGTAAAATCCCATTTTTTAGGAAGGGTCCTGAATAGTAAGTAAAGTCCCATTTTTCAGGAGGGTTCTGAATAGTAAGTAAAGTCTAATTTTGCAGGAAGGTCCTGAATAGGAAGTAACATCCAATTTTTCAGGAGGGTCCTGAACAAGAAGTAAAATCCCATTTTTCAGGAGGGTCCTGAACAGAAAGAAAATTCCCATTTTCAGGAGGGTCGTGAACAGAAAGTAAAATCCTATTTTTTCAGGAGAGTCCTGAACAGAAAGTAAAATCCCATTTTTCAGAAGGGACCTGAACATCAATTAAAATTTGATTTTTCAGGAGGGTCCTGAACAAAAAGTAAAATCTCATTTTTCAGGAGGGTCCTGAACAAAAGTAAAATCCCATTTTTCAAGATGGTCCTGAACAAAAGTAAAATCCAATTTTTCTGGAGCGGCCTGAACAGAAAGTAAAATCCTATTTTTTCAGGAGGATCCTGAACGAAAGTAAAATCCTATTTTTCAGTAGGGTCCTGAACATAAAATAAAATCCTATTTTTCAAGAGGGTCCTGAACAAAAGTAAAGTCCCATTTTTCAGAAGGGTCCGAAACAGAAACTAAAATCCCATTTTTTCAGGTGGGTCCTGAACAGAAAGTAAAATCCCATTTTCCCGGTGGGTCCTGAACAGAAAGTCAAATCCCATTATTTAGGAGGGTCCTGAACAAAAGTAAAATCCCATTTTTTAGGAGTATCTTGAACAAAAAGTTCAATCGAATTTTTTTCAGGAGAGTCCTGAACAAAAGCAAAGTCCCATTCTTTAGGAGGGTCCAGAACTGAAAGTAAAATCCCATTTTTCCGGAGGGTCTTGAACAGAAAGTAAAATCCCAGTTTTCCGGAGGGTCCTGAACAGAAAGTATAAATCCCATTCTTCAGGAGGGTCCTGAACATAAGTCAAATCCCATTTTTCCGGAGGATCCTGAACAGGAAGTAAAATACCATTTTTCAGAAGGGTTCTGAACAGAAAGTAAATTCCCATTTTCCAAGAGGGCCCTGAAAAAAAGAAAAATCCTATTTTTCAGGAGGGTCCTGAACCAAAGTAAAATCTTATTTTTCAGGAAGGTCCTAAACAGAAATTAAAATCCCATTTTTCAGGACGGTCCTTAAAAGAAAGTAAAGTCCCATTTTTCAGGAAGGTCCTGAATAGAAAGTAAAATCCCATTTTTCAAGAGCGTGCCGAACAAAAGTAAAATTCCATTTTTCAAGAGGGTGCTGAACAAAAAGTAAAATCATATTTTTTCAAGATGGCCCTGAAAAGAAACTAAAATCCCATTTTTAAGGAGGGTCCTGAACAGAAAGTAAAATTCAATTTTTCAGGAGGGTCCTGAACAGAAAGTATAGTCCTATTTTTCAGGAGGGTCCTGAACAGTAAGTAAAATCCTATTTTTCTGGGGGGGGGGTCCTGAACATATGGTTAAATCCCATTTTTCAGGAGAGTCCTGAACAGAAAGTAAAATTCCATTTTTTAGGAGGTTCCTGAACAAAAGTAAAATCCCATTTTTCAGGAGGGGCCTGAACAGAAAGTAAAATCCTATTTTTCAGAAGGGTCCTGAACAAAAGCAAAATCCTATTTTTCAGGAGGGTCCTGAACAGAAGTAAAATCCTATTTTTCAAAAGGGTCTTGTACAAAAGTAAAATCCCATTTTTCAGGAGGGTTTAGAAAAGAAAGTAAAATCTTATATTTTTGGAGGGTCCTGAACAAAAGTAAAATTCCTTTTATTATCAGGGTCCTATAAAGAAAGTAAAATTCCATTTTTCAGGAATGTCTTGAACAGAAAGTAAAGTCCCATTTTTTAGGAGAGTCCAAAACAGAAAGTAAAATCCCATTTTTCAGGAGGGTCCTGAACAAAAGTAAAATCCCATTTTTGAGGAGGTTCCTGGACGAAGGTAAAATCCCATTTTTCAGGAGGGTCCTGAATAGAAAGTAAAGTCTCATTTTTCAGGACGGTCGTGAACAGAAAGTAAAGTCCTATTTTTTAGTAGGGTTCTGAACAGGAAGTAAAATCCCATTTTTCAAGAGGGTCCTGAATAAAAGTAAAATCCCATTTTTTAGGAGAGTCCTAAACAAAATTAAATTCCATTTTTCAGGAGGGTCCTGAACAAAAGTAAAATCCCAATTTTCTTGAGGGTCCTGAACAGAAAATAAATTCCCATTTTTCAAGAGGGTTCTGAGCAGAAAGTAAAGTCCCATTTTTCAGGATGGTCCGGAACATAATGTAAATCCCATTTTTAAGGAGGGTCCGGAACATAAAGTAAAATCCCATTTTTCATGTGGGTCCTAAACAGAAAGTAAAATCCCATTATTTAGGAGGGTCCTGAACAGAAAGTAAAATCCCATTTTTCCGGAGGGTCTTGAACAGAAAGTAAAATCCCAGTTTTCCGGAGGGTCCTGAACAGAAAGTATAAATCCCATTCTTCAGGAGGGTCCTGAACATAAGTCAAATCCCATTTTTCCGGAGGATCCTGAACAGGAAGTAAAATACCATTTTTCAGAAGGGTTCTGAACAGAAAGTAAATTCCCATTTTCCAAGAGGGCCCTGAAAAAAAGAAAAATCCTATTTTTCAGGAGGGTCCTGAACCAAAGTAAAATCTTATTTTTCAGGAAGGTCCTAAACAGAAATTAAAATCCCATTTTTCAGGACGGTCCTTAAAAGAAAGTAAAGTCCCATTTTTCAGGAAGGTCCTGAATAGAAAGTAAAATCCCATTTTTCAAGAGCGTGCCGAACAAAAGTAAAATTCCATTTTTCAAGAGGGTGCTGAACAAAAAGTAAAATCATATTTTTTCAAGATGGCCCTGAAAAGAAACTAAAATCCCATTTTTAAGGAGGGTCCTGAACAGAAAGTAAAATTCAATTTTTCAGGAGGGTCCTGAACAGAAAGTATAGTCCTATTTTTCAGGAGGGTCCTGAACAGTAAGTAAAATCCTATTTTTCTGGGGGGGGGTCCTGAACATATGGTTAAATCCCATTTTTCAGGAGAGTCCTGAACAGAAAGTAAAATTCCATTTTTTAGGAGGTTCCTGAACAAAAGTAAAATCCCATTTTTCAGGAGGGGCCTGAACAGAAAGTAAAATCCTATTTTTCAGAAGGGTCCTGAACAAAAGCAAAATCCTATTTTTCAGGAGGGTCCTGAACAGAAGTAAAATCCTATTTTTCAAAAGGGTCTTGTACAAAAGTAAAATCCCATTTTTCAGGAGGGTTTAGAAAAGAAAGTAAAATCTTATATTTTTGGAGGGTCCTGAACAAAAGTAAAATTCCTTTTATTATCAGGGTCCTATAAAGAAAGTAAAATTCCATTTTTCAGGAATGTCTTGAACAGAAAGTAAAGTCCCATTTTTTAGAAGAGTCCAAAACAGAAAGTAAAATCCCATTTTTCAGGAGGGTCCTGAACAAAAGTAAAATCCCATTTTTGAGGAGGTTCCTGGACGAAGGTAAAATCCCATTTTTCAGGAGGGTCCTGAATAGAAAGTAAAGTCTCATTTTTCAGGACGGTCGTGAACAGAAAGTAAAGTCCTATTTTTTAGTAGGGTTCTGAACAGGAAGTAAAATCCCATTTTTCAAGAGGGTCCTGAATAAAAGTAAAATCCCATTTTTTAGGAGAGTCCTAAACAAAATTAAATTCCATTTTTCAGGAGGGTCCTGAACAAAAGTAAAATCCCAATTTTCTTGAGGGTCCTGAACAGAAAATAAATTCCCATTTTTCAAGAGGGTTCTGAGCAGAAAGTAAAGTCCCATTTTTCAGGATGGTCCGGAACATAATGTAAATCCCATTTTTAAGGAGGGTCCGGAACATAAAGTAAAATCCCATTTTTCATGTGGGTCCTAAACAGAAAGTAAAATCCCATTATTTAGGAGGGTCCTGAAAAAAGTAAAATCCCATTTTTTCGGAGGGTACTGAACAGAAAGTAAATTCTCATTTTTTCAGAAGGGTCCTGAACTAAAGCAAATTCCATTTTTCAGGAGGGTCCAGAACAAAAAGTAAAATCCCATTTTTTCGGAGGGTACTGAACAGAAAGTAAAATCCCAGTTTTCAGGAGGATCCTGAACAGAAAGTAAAATCCCATTTTTCAGGATGGTCCTGAACAGAAAGTAAAATCCCATTTTTTAGGAATGGTCCTGAATAGTAAGTCCCATTTTTCAGGAGGGTCCTGAACAGTAAGTAAAGTCTAATTTTTTAGAAGGGTCCTGAAGACTAAGTAAAATCTAATTTTTCAGGAGGGTCCTAAACAGGAAGTAAAATCCCATTTTTCAGGAGCGTCCTGAACAGAAAGTAAATTCCCATTTTCAGGAGGGTCCTGAACAGAAAGTAAAATCCTATTTTTTCAGGAGGGTCCTAAACAGAAAGTGAAATCCCATTTTTTAGGAGGGACCTGAACAGAAAGTAAAATTTGATTTTTCAGGAGGGCCCTGAACATGAAGTACAATCTCATTTTTCAGGAGGGTCCTGAACAAAAGTAAAATCCCATTTTTCAAGATGCTCCTAAACAAAAGTAAAATCCAATTTTTCAGGAGTGGCCTGAACAGGAATTAAAATCCCATTTTTCAGGAGGGTCCTGAACAGAAAGTAAATTCCCATTTTCAGGAGGGTCCTGAACAGAAAGTAAAATCCTATTTTTTTAGGAGGGTCCTGAACAGTAAGTGAAATACCATTTTTTAGGAGTGACCTGAACAGAAAGTAAAATTTGATTTTTCAGGAGGGTCCTGAACAAGAAGTAAAACCTCATTTTTCAGGAGGGTCCTGAACAAAAGTAAAATCCCATTTTTCAAGATGGTCCTTAACAAAACTAAAATCCCATTTTTCAGGAGCAGCCTAACAGAAAGTAAAATCCTATTTTTTAGGAGGATCCTGAACGAAAGTAAAATCCTATTTTTTAGGAGGATCCTGAACGAATATAAAATCCTATTTTTCAAAAGGGTCCTAAACAAAAGTAAAGTCCCATTTTTCAGAAGGGTCCGAAACAGAAAGTAAAATAACATTTTTAAGGAGGGTCTTGAACAGAAATTAAAATCCCATTTTTCAGGAGGATCCTGAACAGAAAGTAAAATCCCATTTTTTTGGAAGGGTCCTGAATAGTAAGTAAAGTCCCATTTTTCAGGAGGGTCCTGAACAGTAGGTAAAGTCTTATTTTTCAGGAGGGTCCTAAACAGGAAGTAAAATCTTATTTTTCAGGAGGGTCCTGAACATGAAGTAAAATCCCATTATTCAGGAGGTCCTGAACAGAAAGTAAATTCCTATTTTTCAGGAGGTTCCTTAACAGAAAGTAAAATCCCATTTTTTCAGGAGGGTCCTAAATAGAAAGTCAAATCCTATTTTTCACGAGAGTCCTGAACAGGAAGTAAAATCCCATTTTTTTCAGAAGGGTCCTGAACAGAAATTAAAATCCCATTTTTCAGGAGGGTCCTGAATGGAAAGAAAAATCCCATTTTTCAGGAGGGTCCTGAACAGAAACTAAAATCCCATTTTTTAAGAAGGTCCTGAACAGATTGTAAAGTCCCATTTTTTAGGAGGGTCCTGAACACTAAGTATATTCCAATTTTTCAGGAGGGTCCTGAGAAGAAAGTAAAATCCCATTGTAAAATCCCATTTTTCAGGAGGGTCCTGAACAGAAAGTAAAATCCAATTTTTCAGGAGGGTCCTAAACAGGAACAAAATCCCATTTTTTAGGAGGGTCCTGAAGAGACAGTACAGTCCCATTTTTTAGGAGGGTGCTGAATAGAAAGAAAAATCCCATTTTTTAGGAGGGTCCTGAACAAAAAGTAAAATCCCATTTTTTAGTAAAGTCTTGAACATAAAGTAAAGTTCCATTTTTCAGGAGGGTCCTGAATAATAAGTAATGTCCCATTTTTCAGGAGGGTCCTGAACAGGTAGTAAAGTACTAATTTTTATGAGGATCCTGAACAGAATGTAAAATTGCATTTTTTAGGAGGGTCCTTTATAGAATTTAAAATCCCATTTTTCAGGAGGATCCTGAATATAAAGTAAAATCTTATTTTTCAGGAGGATCCAGAACATAAAGTAAAATCCCAATTTTTAGGAGGGTCCTGAACAAAAGTAAATTCCCATTTTTCAAGATGGTCCTTAACAGAAAGTAAAATTCTATTTTTCAGGAGGTTCCTGAACAAAAGTAAAATCCTATTTTTTAGGAGGGGCCTGAACAGAAAGTAAAATCCCATTTTTCTGCAAGGTCCTGAAAAGAAAGTAAAATCTCATTTTTTATGAATGTCCTAAACAGTAATTAAAATCCCATTTTTCAGGACGGTCCTAAACAGAAATTAAAATCCCATTTTTCAGGACGGTCCTTAACAGAAACTAAAGTCCCATTTTTAAGGAAGGTCCTGAATAGAAAGTAAAATCCCATTTTTCAAGAGGGTGCTGATCAAAAGTAAAATCCCATTTTTATGGATTGTCCTGAACAGAAAGTAAAATCTCATTTTCCAGGTGGGTCCGGAACAAAAAGTAAAATCATATTTTTTCAGGAGGGTCCTGAACAGAAACTAAAATCCCATTTTTAAGGAGGGTCCTGAACAGAAAGTAAAATTCAATTTTTCAGGAGGGTCCTGGACAGAAAGTATAGTCCCATTTTTCAGGAGGGTCCTGAACAGAAAGTAAAATCTGATTTTTCAGGAGGGTCCTGAACAGATGGTAAAATCCTATTTTTCAGGAGGGTCCTGAACAGATAGTAAAATTCCATTTTTAGGAGGGTCCCAAACAGAAGTAAAATCCCTTTTTTGGGGAGGGTTCTGAACAGAAAATAAAATCCTATTTTTTAGGAGGGTCCTGAACAATAGTAAAGTCCCATTTTTCAGGAGGGACCTGAACAGGAAGTAAAATCCAATTTTTTTGGAGGGTCCTGAACAGAAAGTAAAATCTCATTTTTCAGGAGGGTCCTAAGCATAAAGTAAAATCCCATTTTTCAGGAGGGTCCTGAACAGAATTCAAATCCCATTTTTCTGGAGGGGCTTGAAAGAAAGTAAAATCCCATTTTTCAGGAGGGTCCTGAACAGAAGTAAAATCCCATTTTTCAGGAGGGTCCTGAACGAAAGTAAAATCCCATTTTTCAGGAGGGTCCTGAATAAAAAGTAAAGTCCCATTTTTCAGGAGGGTCGTGAACAGAAAGTAAAGTCCTATTTTTCAGGAGGGTTCTGAACAGGAAG
This sequence comes from Capsicum pubescens, assembly GCA_030864215.1. Classification (NCBI taxonomy): domain Eukaryota; kingdom Viridiplantae; phylum Streptophyta; class Magnoliopsida; order Solanales; family Solanaceae; genus Capsicum; species Capsicum pubescens. The sequence continues at coordinate 282,119,107 of CM061542.1, forward strand.
TTAAATCCCATTTTTCAGGAGGGTCCTAAACAAAAGTAAAATCCCATTATTCAGGAGAGTCCTGAACAAAAGTAAAATTCCATTTTTCAGGAGGGTCCCGAACGAAGGTAAAATCCCAATTTTCTGGAGGGTCCTGAACAGAAAGTAAAGTCCCATTTTTCAGGAGGGTTCTGTACAGGAAGTAAAGTCTTATTTTTCAGGAAGGGTTGGAACATAAAGTAAAATCCCATTTTTAAGGAGGGTCCGAAACATAAATTAAAATCCCATTTTTAAGCAGGGTCCTAAACAAAAGTAAAATCCCATTTTTTAGGAGTATCTTGAACAGAAAGTTAAATCTAATTTTTTCAGGAGAGTCCTGAAAAAAAGCAAAGTCCCATTTTTCAGGAGGGTCCAGAACTGAAAGTAAAATCCCATTTTTCCGGAGGGTCCTGAACAGAAAGTAAAATGTCAGTTTTCAGGATGGTCCTGAACAGAAAGTAAAAGCCCATTCTTCAGGAGGGTCCTGAACATAAGTCAAATCCCATTTTTCCAGAGGATCCTGAACAGGAAGTAAAATCCCATTTTTCAGAAGGGTCCTGAACAGAAAGTAAATTCCCATTTTCAGTAGGGTCCTGAAAAAAGTAAAATCCTATTTTTCAGGAGGGTCCTAAATAAAAGTAAAATCCTATTTTTTAGGTAGGTCCTAAACAAAAATTAAAATCCCATTTTTCAGGACGATCCTTAACATAAAGTAAAGTCCCATTTTTCAGGAAGTTCCTGAATTGAAAGTAAAATCTCATTTTTCAAGAGGGTGCTGAACAAAAGTAAAATCCCATTTTTATGGATTGTCCTGAACAGAAAGTAAAATCCTATTTTCGAGGAGGGTCCGGAACAAAAAGTAAAATCATATTTTTTCAGGAGGGTCCTGAACAGAAACTAAAATCCCATTTTTAAGAAGGGTCCTGAACAGAAAGTAAAATTCAATTTTTCAGGAGGGTCCTGAACAGAAAGTATAGTCCCATTTATCAAGAGGGTCCTGAACAGAAAGTAAAATCCTATTTTTCAGGAGGGTCCTGAACAGATGGTAAAATCCTATTTTTCAGGAGTGTCCTGAACAGAAAGTAAAATTCAATTTTTTAGGAGGGTCCCAAATAGAAGTAAAATCCCATTTTTCGGGAGGGTTCTTAAAAGAAAGTAAAATCCTATTTTTTATGAGGGTCCTGAACAAAAGTAAAGTCCTATTTTTCAGGAGGGACCTGAACAGGAAGAAAAATCCAATTTTTTTGGAGGGTCCTCAACAGAAAGTAAAATCCCATTTTTCAGGAGGGTCCTAAGCAGAAAGTAAAATCCCATTTTTCAAGAAGGTCCTGAACAGAATTAAAATCCCATTTTTCTGGATGGTCCTTAACAGAAAGTAAAATCCCATTTTTCAGGAGGGTCCAGAACAGACAGTAAATTCCAATTTTTTATGAGAGTCCTGAATAGAAAGAAAAATCCCATTTTTCCGGAGGGTCCTGAATAGAATTTAAAATCCATTTTTTAAGAAGGTCCTGAATAGAATTTAAAATCCATTTTTCAGGAGGGTCCTGAACAGAAAGTAAAATCCTATTTTTTAGGAAGGGTCCTTAATAGTAAGTAAAGTCCCAATTTTTCAGGAGGGTCCTGAAAAGGAAGTAAAATCCAATTTTTCAAGAGGGTCCTGAACAGGAAGTAAAATCCCATTTTTTAGGAGGGTCCTAAACAGAAAGTAAATTCCAATTTTTCAGGAGGGTCCTGAACAGAAAGTAAAATCCCATTTTTTCAGGAGGGACCTGAACAGAAAGTAAAATTCAATTTTTGAGGAGGGTCCTGAACAAGAAGTAAAATCTTATTTTTCAGGAGGTCCTGAACAAAAATAAAATCCCATTTTTTAAGATGGTCCTTAACAAAAGTAAAATCTTATTTTTCAGAAGGGTCCTGAACAGAAAGTAAAATCTAATTTTTCATGTGGGTCCTGAACAGAAAGTAAATTCAAATAAGCATTCCGAACAGAAAGTAAAAACCCATTTTTCAGAAGGGTCCTGAACAGAAAGTAAAATCCCATTTTTCAGAAGGGTCTTGAACAGAATTTAAAATGCATTTTTCAGGAGGGTCCTAAACAGAAAGTAAAATGCAATTTATTAGGAAGTTCCTGAATAGTAAGTAAAGTCCCATTTTTCTGGAGGGTCCTGAATAGTAAGTAAAGTCTCATTTTTCAGGAGGGTCCTAAACAGGATGTAAAATCCAATTTATCAGGAGGGTCCTGAACAGGAAGTAAAATCCCATTTTTTAGGAGGGTCCTAAACAGAAAGTAAATTCCCATTTTTCAGGAGGGTCCTGAACAGAAAGTAAAATCCCATTTTTTCAGGTGGGACCTGAACAGAAAGTAAAATTCGATTTTTTAGGAGGGCTCTGAACAAGAAGTAAAATCTCATTTTTTAGGAGGGTCTTGAACAAAAGTAAAATCACATTTTTCAAGATGGTACTGAACAAAAGTAAAATCTCATTTTTCAGGAGGATCCTGAATAGACAGTAAAATCCCATTTTTTTAGGAGGGTCCTGAACAGAAAGTAAAATCCCATATTTCAGGAGGGTCCTGAAAAGAAAGTAAAATTTAATTTTTCAGGAGGGTCTTGAACAAGAAGTAAAATCTCATTTTTTAGGAGGGTCTTGAACTAAAGTAAAATCCCATTTTTCCAGATGGTCCTGAACAAAAGTAAAATCCCATTTTTCAGGAGGGGCTTAAACAGAAAATAAAATATTATTTTTCAGGAGAGTCCTGAACAAAAGTAAAGTCCCATTTTTCAGGAAAGTCCTGAACAGAAAGTAAAATCCCATTTTTCAGGTGGGTCCTGAATAGAATTAAAATCTCATTTTCCAGGAGGGTCCGTAATAGAATGTAAAATCCCATTTTTCAGAAGGATCCTAAATAGAAAGTAAAATTTTATTTTCCAGGAGGGTCCTGAATAGAAGTAAAATCCCATTTTTCAGGAGGGTCCTGAACAAAAGTTAAATCCCATTTTTCAAAATTTTCCTGAACAGAAAATAAAATCCCATTTTTTAGAAGGTTCCTGAACAAAAGTAATATCACATTTTTCAGGAGGGTCCTGAACAGGAAGTAAAATCCCATTTTTCAAAGTGTCCTGAATACAAACTAAAATCCCATTTTTAGGAGGTTCCTGAACAATAGTAAAATCCCATTTTTCAGGAGGGGCCTGAACAAAAAGTAACATCCTAATTTTCAGGAGGGTCCAGAAAAAAAATAAAATCCTATTTTTCAGGAGGGTCCTGAACAGAAAGTAAAATACTATTTTTCAGGAGGATCCTGAACAAAAGTAAAGTCTCATTTTTCAGGAGGATCCGGAACAAAAAGTAAAATCCCATTTTTCAGGAAGGTCCTGAACAGAAAGTAAAGTCCCACTTTTAAGGATGGTCCTGAACGGGAAGTAAAATTCGATTTTTCAGGAGGGTCCTGAACAAGAAGTAAAATCCTATTTTTTAGGAGGTTCCTGAACAAAAAGTAAAATCCCATTTTTCTGGAGGGTCCTGAACACAAAGTAAAATTCCATTTTGTTGGAGGGTCCTGAACAGGAAGTAAAATCTGATTTTTCAGGAGGGTTCTGAACAGGAAGTAAAATCTGATTTTTCAGGAGGGTCCTAAACAAGAAGTAAAATCCTATTTTTTAGGAGGGTCCTGAACAGTAAGTAAATCCCATTTTTTAGGAAGGTCCTGAACAGAAAGTAAAGTACCATTTTTCAGGAGGGTTCTGAACAGAAAGTAAAATCCCATTTTTTAGAAGTGTTCGGAAAAAAAAGTAAAAACCCATTTTTCAGGAGGGTCCTGAACAGAAAGTAAAATACCATTTTTCAGGAGGGTCTAGAACAAAAGTAAAATCCCATTTTTTAGGAGGGTCCTAAACAGAAAGTAAAATCCCATTTTTCAGGAGTGTCCTGAACAGAAAGTAAAATCCCATTTTTAAGGAGGGTTCTGTATAGAAAGTAAAATCCCATTTTTCAGAAGGGTCCTGAAAAGAAAGTTAAATATTATATTTTAGGAGTGTCCTGAACAGAAGTAAAATCTCGTTTTTCAGGAGGGTCCTGAACAAAAGTAAAATCCCATTTTTCAAGATGGTCCTGAACTGAAAGCAAAATACCATTTTTAGGAGGTTCCTGAACAAATGTAAAATCCCATTTTTTAGGAGGGGCTGATTAGAAAGTAAAATTCTATTTTCTAGAAGGGTCCTGAACAATAGTAAAATCCTATTTTTCAGGAGGGTTTTGAACAAAAGTAAAATTCTATTTTTTCTGGAAGGTCTTGAACAGAATTAAAATACCATTTTTCAAAAGGGTCCTGAAAAGAAAGTAAAATCCCATTTTTCAGGAGAGTCCTGAACAAAAGTAAAATTCCTTTTATTAGGAGGATCCTGAACAGAAAGTAAAATTCCATTTTTTAGGAGGGTCCTGAACAGAAAGTGAAATCCCATTTTGTAGGAGGGTCTTGAACGTAAAGTAAAATCCATTTTTTTATGAGGGTCCTGAATGAAAGTAAAATCCCATTTTTTAGGAGGGTACTGAACGAAAGTAAAATCCCATTTTTTAGGAGGGTCCTGAAAAGAAAGTAAAGTGCCATGTTTACGTAGGGTCCTGAACAAAAAGTAAAGTCCCATTTTTCAGGTGAGTCCTGAACAGAATTAAAAACCTATTTTTCAGGAGGGTCCTGAACAGAAGTAAAATCCCATTTTTCATGAGAGTCCTGAACAAAAGTAAAATCCCATTTTTCATGATGGTCCTAAACAGAAAGTAAAATCCCATTGTTTAGGAGGTTCCTGAACAAAAGTAAAATACTATTTTTTAGGTGGGACTTGAAAAGAAAGTAAAATCCTATTTTTCAGGAAGGTCCTGAACAAAAGTAAAATCCTATTTTTTAGGAGGGTCCTGAACAACAGTAATATACCATTTTTCTGTAGGGTCCTGAACAAATGTAAAATCCCATTTTTTAAGATGGTCCTGAACAGAAAGTAAAATCCCATTTTTTAGGAGGATCCTGAACAAAAGTAAAATCCTATTTTTCACCAGGGTTCTAAACCGAAAGTAAAATCCCATTTTTCAGGAGGGTACTGAACAGAAAGTAAAATCATATTTTGTAGGAGTGTCCTGAACAGACAGTAAAGTCCCATTTTTCAGAGGGTCTTGATTAGAAAGTAAAATTCCTTTTTCAGGAGGGTCCTGAACAGAAAGTAAAATCCCAATTTTTAGGAAGGTCCTGAACAGAAAGTAAAATCCATTTTTTAGGAGTGTCCTGAACAGTAAATAAAGTTTAATTTTTTAGGAGGGTCCTGAACAGGAAGTAAAATCCTATTTTTTAGGAAGGTTCTGAACAGACAGTAAAGTCCTATTTTTCAGGATGGTCCTGAATTGAAAGAAAAATCCCATTTTTCAGGAAGGTCCTTAACAGAAAATAAAATCCAATTTTTTAGCAAGGTCCTGACAGAAAGTAAAGTCCCATTTTTTAGGAGGTTCCTGAACAAAAGTAAAATCCTATTTTTTAGGAGGTTCCTGATAGAAAGTAAAATCCCATTCTTTAGAAAGGTACGGACAGAAAGTAATGTCCCATTCTTCTGGAGGGTCTTGAACAATATGTAAAGTCCCATTTTTCAGGAGGGTCCTGAACAGGAACTAAAATTTGATTTTTTAGGAAGGTCCTGAACAGAAATTAAAATCCCATTTATCAGGAGGGTCCTGAGCAGAAAGTAAATTCAAATTTTTCAGGAGGGTCATAAACAGAAAGTAAAATCCTATTTTTTAGGAGGGTCCTGAACAGAAAGTAAAATTCCATTTTTCAGGAGGGTCCTGTATAGAAAGTAAAATCCCATTTTTCAGGAGAGTCCTTAAAAGAAAGTAAAATATTATTTTTCTGGAGGGTCCTGAACAGAAGTAAAATTCCATTTTCAATATGGTCCTGAACAGAAAGTAAAATCCCATTTTTTAGGATGTTTCTGAACAAAAGTAAAATCCTATTTTTCAGGAGGGGCCTGGACAGAAAGTAAAATCCTATTTTTCAGGTGGGTCCTGAACAAAAGTAAAATCTTATTTTTCAGGAGGGTCCTGAAAAACAGTAAAATCCCATTTTTCTTGTGGGTCTTGAACAGAAGTAAAATCCCACTTTTCAAGAGGGTCCTGAAAAAAAAGTAAAATTCCATTTTTCAGGAGGGTCCCGTACAGAAAGTAAAATCCCATTTTTCAAGAGGGTCTTGAACAAAACTAAAATCACATTTTTGACAATGGTCCTAAACGAATGTAAGATCCCATTTTTCAGGAGGGTCCTCAACAGAAAGTAAATCCCATTTTTCAGTAGATTCCTGAACAGAAAGTAAAGTCCCATTTTTCAGGAGGCTTCTGAACAGAAGGTAAAATCTCATTTTTCAGGAGTGTCCAGAACAAAAAGTAAAATCTCATTTTTCAGGAGGGTCCTAAACAGAAAGTAAAATCCCATTATACATGAGGGTCTTGACCAAAAGTAAAATCCCTATTTTTAGGAGGGTCCTGAACATAAAGTAAAATCCCACTTTTCAGGAGGGTCCTGAACAGAAAGTAAAGTCCTATTTTTCAGGAGGGTCAAGAACAAAAGTAAAATCCCATTTTTCAGGAGGGTCCTGAACAGAAAGTAAATTCCTATTTTTTTTGGAGGGTTCTGAACAAAAAGTAAAATCCTATTTTTTAGGAGGGTCCTAAACAAAAATAAAATCCCATTTTTCAGGAGGGTACAGAACAGGAAGTAAAATCCAATTTTTTAGTAGGGTCCTGAACAGAAAGTAAAATCCCATTTTTCCGGAGGGTGCTGCACATAAAGTAATTTCCCATTTTTCAGGAGGGGCCTGAACAAAATTAAAATACCATTTTTAAGGAAGGTCCTGAACAGAAAGTAAAATCCCATTTTTTAAGAAAGTCCTGAACAAAAAGTAAAGTCCCATTTTTCAGGAGGGTCCTGAACAGTAAGTAAAGTCTTATTTTTCAGGAGGGTCCGGAACAGGAAGTAAAATTCAATTTTTTAGGATGGTCCTGAACAGGAAGTGAAATGCCATATTCTGGAGGGTCCTGAACAGAAAGTAAATTCCCATTTTTCAGGAGGGTCCTGAACAGAAAGTAAAATTCCATTGTAAAATCCCATTTTTCAGGAGGGAGTGAACAGAAAGTAAAATCAATTTTTTCAGAAGTGTCCTGAACAGAAACAAAATCTCATTTTTCAGGAGGGTCCTGAAGAGACAGTAAAGTCCCATTTTTCAGGAGTATCCTGACCAGGAAGTAAAATCCAAATTTTTAGGAGGGTCCTGAACAGAAAGTAAAATCCCATTTTTCAGGAGGGTCCTGAATTATAAGTAAATTACCATTTTTCCGCCGGGTCCTGAACAAAAAGTAAAATCCCATTTTTAGGAGGATCCTGAACAAAAACTAATATCCTATTTTCCAGGAGGGTCCTGAACAGAAAGTAAAAACCCATTTTTCAGGATGGTCCTGAATAGAAGTTATATCCCATTTTTCAGGAGGGTCCTGAATAGAAGTAAAATCCCATTTTTCAGGAGTGTCCTGAACAAAAGTAAAATCCCATTTTTCAAGAGGGTCCTGAACAGAAAGTAAAATCCCATTTTTTAGGAGGTTCCTGCAAAAAAGTAAAATCCTATTTTTTAGGAGAGGCCTGAACAGAAAGTAAAATCCTATTTTTCAGGAGGGTCCTGAACAAAAATAAAATTCTATTTTTCAGGATGGTTCTGAACAACAGTAAAATCCCATTTTTCAGGAAGGTTCTGAACAAAAGTAAAATCCCATCTTTCAAGAGGTTCCTGAAAAAAAGTAAAATCCCATTTTTCAGGAGAGTCCTGAACAGAAAGTAAAGTCCCATTTTTTAGGAGGGTCCTGAACAGAAAGTAAAATCCCATTTTTCGGAAGGGTCCTGAAGAAAAGTAAAATCCCATTTTTTAGAAGGGTCCTGAACAGAAATTAAAGTTCCATTTTTCAGGAGGGTCCTGAACAATAAGTAAAGTCATATTTTTCAGGATGGTCCTGAACAGTAAGTAAAGTCACATTTTTCAGGAGGGTTCTGAACATAAAGTAAAATCCCTTTTTTGAGAAGTGTCCGGAACAGAAAGTAAAATCTCATTTTTCAAGAGGGTCCTGAACAGAAAATAAAATCCCATTTTTAAGGAGGGTCTTAAAGAAAAGTGAAATCCTATTTTTTACAAGGGTCCTGAAAATAAAGTAAAATCCCATTTTTCAGTAAGGTCCTGAACAGAAGTAAAATCCTATTTTTCAGGAAGATCCTGAACAGAAAGTAAATTCACATTTTTCAGGAGGGTCCTGAACAGAAAGTAAAATCCTATTTTTTAGGAGGGTCCTGAACAAAATTAAAGTCCCATTTGTTAGAAGGGTCCAGAACAGGAAGTAAAATCCGATTTTTTATGAGGGTCCAGAAAAGAAAGTAAAATCCCATTTTTAGGAGGATCCTGAACAGAAAGTAATATCCCATTTTCCAGGAGGGTTCTAAACAGAATGAAAATCCCATTTTTAAGGAATGTCCTGAACAGAAAGTAAAATCCCATTTTTGAGGAGGGTCCTGAACAGACAGTAAAGTCCCATTTTTCAGGAGGGTCCTGAATAGAAAGAAAAATCCCATTTTTCAGGAGGGTCCTAAACAAAAAGTAAAATCCCATTTTTTAAGAAGGTCCTGAGCAGAAAGTAAAGTCTCATTTTTAAGGAGGGTCCTGAATAGTAAGTAAGTCCTATTTTTTAGGAGGGTCCTGAACAGGAAGTAAAATTCGATTTTCAGGAGTGTCGTGAACAGGAAGTAAAATCCCATATTTTCGAAGGATCCTAAATAAAAACTAAAATCTAATTTTTCTGGAGGGTCCTGAATAGAAGTAAAATCCCAATTTTAAGGAGGGTCCTGAAAAAAAGTAAAATCCTATTTTTCAATATGGTCCGAAACAGAAAGTAAAATCCCATTTTTTAGGAGGTTCAAGAACAAAAGTAAAATCCTATTTTTCAGGAGGGTCCTGAACAAAAGTAAAATCCTATTTTTCAGGAGGGTCCTGAACAACAGTAAAATCCCATTTTTCTGGAGGGTCCTGAACAGAAGTAAAATCCCATTTATCAAGAGGGTCCTGAAAAGAAAGTAAAATCCCATTTTTCAGAAGGGTCCTGAACAAAAGTAAAATTGCTTTTATCAGGAGGGTCCTGAACAGAAAGTAAAATTCCATTTTTCAGGAGGGTCCTGAACAAAAAGTAAATTCCCATTTTACGGAGGGTTCAGAACAGAAAGTAAAATTCCATTTTTCAGGAGGGTCCTGAACAGAAAGTAAAATCCTATTTTTCAGGAGGGTCCTGTATAGAAAGTAAAATCTTATTTTTCAGGAGGGTCCTGAACAGAAGTAAAATCCCATTTTTCAGGAGAGTCCTGAACAAAAGTAAAATCCTATTTTTCAAGATGGTCCTGAACAAAAAGTAAAATCCCATTTTTTAGGAGGTTCCTGAACAAAAGTAAAATCCTCATTTTTAAGAGGGGCCTGAACAGAAAGTAAAATTCTATTTTTCAGGAGGGTCCTGAACAAAAGTAGAATCCTATTTTTTAGGAGAGTCCTGAACAACAGTAAAATCCCATTTTTCAGAAGGGTCCTGAACAGAAAGTAAATTCCCATTTTTCAGGAGGGTCCTGAACAGAAAGTAAAATCCCATTACTTAGGAGGGTCCTGAACAGAAAATAAAATCCCATTTTTTAGGAGGGTCCTGAACAAAAAGTAAAATCCTATTTTTCAGGAGGGTCCTGAACAAGAAGTAAAATTTCATTTTTTAGGAGGGTCCTAAACAGGAAGTAAAATCCTATTTTTCAGGAGGGTTCTGAACATACAGTAAAGTCCTATTTTTCAGGATTATCCTGAATAGAAAGAAAAATCCCATTTTTCAAGAGGGTCCTGACAGAAAGTAAAATCCCATTCTTTAGAAAGGTCCGGACAGTAAGTAAATTCCCATTCTTCTGGAGGGTCCTGAACAATAAGTGAAGTCCCATTTTTCAGGAGGGTCCTGAACAGGAAGTAAAATTTTATTTTTTATGAGGGTCCTGTAAAGAAAGTAAAATCCTATTTTTCAGGAGGGTCCTGAGCAGAAAGTAAATTCACATTTATCAGGAGGGTCCTAAACAGAAACTAAAATTCTATTTTTTAGGAGGGTCCTGAACAGAAAGTAAAATCTCATTTTTCAGGAGGGTCCTGTATAGAAAGTAAAATCCCATTTTTCAGGAGAGTCCTTAAAGGAAAGTAAAATATTATTTTTACAGGAGGGTCCTAAACAGAAGTAAAATCCCATTTTCAAGATGGTCCTGAACAGAAAGTAAAATCTAATTTTTTAGGAGGTTCCTAAACAAAAGTAAAATCCCATTTTTCAGGAGGGGCCTGAACAGAAAGTAAAATCCAATTTTCAACAGTAAAATCCCATTTTTCTTGAGGGTCTTGAACAGAAGTAAAATCCCACTTTTCAAGAGGGTCCTGAAGAGAAAGTAAAATCCCATTTTTCAGGGGGGTCCTGAACAGAAAGTAAAATACCATTTTTCAGGAGGGTCCTAAACAAAACTAAAATCACATTTTTAAGAAGGGTCCTGAACGAATGAAAAATCCCATTTTTCAGGAGGGTCCTGAACAGACAGTAAAGTCCCATTTTTCAGGAAGGTCCTGAATAGAAAGAAAAATCCCATTTTTCAGGAGGGTCCTGACCAGTAAGTAAAGTCCCATTTTTCAGGAGGGTCCGGAACAGGAATTAAAAGTCGATTATTCAGGATGGTCCTGAATAGGAAGTAAAATGCCATATTTCTGGAGGGTCCTGAACAGAAAGTAAATTCCCATTTTTCAGGAGGGTCCTGAACAGAAACTAAAATTCCATTGTAAAATCCTATTTTTCAGGAGGGCCCTGAACAGAAAGTAAAATCAAATTTTTCAGAAAGGTCCTGAACAGGAACAAAATCTCATTTTTCAGGAGGGTGCTGAAGAGACAGTAAAGTCCAATTTTTCAGGAGTATCCTGAACAAGAACTAAAATCCCAATTTTTAGAAGGGTCCTGAACAGAAAGTAAAATCCCATTTTTCAGGAGGGTCTTGAATTGAAAGTAAATTCCCATTTTTCAGCAGGGTCTTGAACAAAAAGTAAAATCCCTTTTTTAGGAGGATCCTGAACAGAAAGTAATATCCCAATTTCTAGGAGGGTCCTGAACAGAAAATAAAAACCCATTTTCAGGAGGGTCCTGAATAGAAAAATCCCATTTTTTAGGAGGGTCCTGAACAAAAGTAAAATCCCATTTTTCAAGATGGTCCTGAAAAGAAAGTAAAATCCCATTTTTTAGGATGTTCCTGCAAAAAAGTAAAATTCTATTTTTCAGGAGGGTCCTGATCAAAAATAAAAATCTTATTTTTCAGGATGGTCCTGAACAGCAGTAAAATCCCATTTTTCAGGAGGGTCCTGAACGGAAGTAAAATCCCATTTTTCAAGAGGTTCCTAAAAAGAAAGTAAAATCCAATTTTTCAGGAGAGTCCTGAACAGAAAGTAAAGTCCCATTTTTCAGGAGGGTCCTGAACAGAATGTAAAATCTCATTTTTCGGAAGGGTCCTGAACAAAAGTAAATTCCCATTTTTGAGAAGGGTCCTAAACGAATGTAAAATCCCATTTTTCAGGAGGGTCCTGAACAGAAAGTAAAGTCCTATTTTTCAGGAGGGTCCTGAACAGTAAGTAAAGTCACATTTTTCAGGAGGGTTTTGAACAGAAAGTATAATCCCATTTTTTAGGAGTGTCCGAAACAGAAAGTAAAATCTCATTTTTCAAGAGGGTCCTGAACAGAAAATAAAATTCCATTGGGTCCTGAGTAGAAAGTAAAATCCTATTTTTTAGGAGGGTCCTGAACAAAAGTAAAGTCCCATTTTTCAAGAGGGTCCAGAACAGGAAGTAAAATTCGATTTTTTATGATGGTCCTGAAGAGAAAGTAAAATCCCATTTTTAGGAGGATCTTGAACAGAAAGTTATATCCCATTTTCCAGGAGGGTCCTGAAAAGAATTAAAATCCCATTTTAAAGGAATGTCCTGAACAAAAAGTAAAATCCCATTTTTGAGGGTGGTCTTGGACAGACAGTAAAGTCCCATTTTTCAGGAGGGTCCTGAATAGAAAGAAAATCTGATTTTTCAGGAGGGTCCTGAACAGAAAGTAAAATCCCATTTTTTAAGAAGGTCCTGAACAGAAAGTAAAGTCCCATTTTTAAGGAGGGTCCTGAACAGTAAGTAAAGTTCTATTTTTTAAGAGGGTCCTGAATAGGAATTAAAATTCGATTTTTCAGGAGGGTCGTGAACAGGAAGTAAAATCCCATTTTTCAGGAGGATCCTGTATAGAAAGTAAAATCTTATTTTTCTGAAGGGTCCTGAATAGAGGTAAAATCCCATTTTTAAGGAGGGTCCTGAACAAAAGTAAAATCCTATTTTTCAAGATAGTCCGGAACAGAAAGTAAAATCCCATTTTTTAGGAGGTTCATGAACAAAAGTAAAATCCTATTTTTCAGGAGGGTCCTGAAGAAAAGTAAAATCCTATTTTTCAGGAGGGTCCTGAACAACATTAAAATCCCATTTTTCATGAGGGTCCTGAACAACATTAAAATCCAATTTTTCTGGAGGGTCCTGAACAGAAGTAAAATCCCATTTTTCAAGAGGGTCCTGAAAAGAAAAGAAAATCCCATTTTTTAGAAGGGTCCTAAACAAAAGTAAAATTGCTTTTATTAGGAGGGTCTTGAACAGAAAGTAAAATTCCATTTTTCAGGAGGGTCCTGAACAGAATGTAAATTCCCATTTTTAAGGAGGGTTTAGAACTGAAAGTAAAATCCCATTTTTCAGGAGGGTCCTGAACAGAAAGTAAAATCCCATTTTTCAGGAGGGTCCTGTATAGAAAGTAAAATCCCATTGTTCAGGTGGATCCTGAATAGAAAGAAAAATCTTATTTTTCAGGAGGGTCATGAACAGAAGTAAAATCCCATTTTTCAGGAGGGTCCTGAACAAAAGTAAAATCCTATTTTTGAAGATGGTCCTAAACAGAAAGTAAAATCCCATTTTTAAGGAGGTTCCTGAACAAAAGTAAAATCCTATTTTTAAGGAGGTGCCAGAACAAAAAGTAAAATTCTATTTTTGAGGAGGGTCTTGAACAAAAGTAGAATCCTATTTTTCAGAAGAGTCCTGAACAGCAGTAAAATCCCATTTTTCAGAAGGGTCCTGAACAGAAAGGAAATTCGAATTTTTCAGGAGGGTCCTGAACAGAAAGTATAATCCCATTTTTTAGAAATGTCCTGAACAGAAAGTAAAATCCCATTTTTTAGGATGGTCCTGAACGAAAAGTAAAATCCTATTTTTTAGGAGGGTCCTGAACAAGAAGTAAAATCTGATTTTTTAGGAGGGTCCTGAACATTAAGTAAAATCCTATTTTTCAGGAGGGTTCTGAACAGACAGTAAAGTCCTATTTTTCAGGAAGGTCCTGAATAGAAATAAAAATCCCATTTTTCAGGAGGATCCTGACGGAAAATAACATCCCATTCTTTAGAAAGGTCCGGACAGAAAGTAAAGTCCCATTCTTCTGGAGGGTCCTGAACAAGAAGTAAAGTCCCATTTTTCAGGAGAGTCCTAAACAGGAAGTAAAATTTGATTTTTTAGGTGGGTCCTGAATAGAAAGTAAAATCCCATTTTTCAGGAGGGTCCAGAGCAGAAAGTAAATTCACATTTTTCAGGAGGGTCCTAAACATAAAGTAAAATCCTATTTTTTAGGAGGGTCCTGAACAGAAAGTAAAATCCCATTTTTCAGGAGGGTCCTGTATAGAAAGTAATATCCCATTTTTCAGGAGAGTCCTTAAAGGAAAGTAAAATATTATTTTTCAGGAGGGTCCTGAACAGAAGTAATATCCCATTTTTAAGATGGTCCTGAACAGAAAGTAAAATCCAATTTTTTAGGAGGTTCCAGAACAAAAGTAAAATCCCATTTTTCAGGAGGGGCCTGAACAGAAAGTAAAATCCTATTTTTCAGGAGGGTCATGAACAAAAGTAAAATCCTATTTTTCAGGAGGGTCCTGAACAACAGTAAAATCCAATTTTTCTGAATGGTCTTGAACAGAAGTAAAATCCCACTTTTCAAGAGGGTCCTGAAAAGAAAGTAAAATCTCATTTTTCTGGGGGGTCCTGAACAGAAAGTAAAATCCCATTTTTCGGGAGGGTCCTGAACAAAACTAAAATCACATTTTTGAGAAGGGTCCTGAACAAATGTAAAATCCCATTTTTCAGGAGGGTCCTTAACAGAAAGTAAATCCCATTTTTCAGGAGGGTCCTAAACAGAAAGTAAAGTCCCATTTTTCAGGAGGGTTCTGAACAGAAAGTAAAATCTCATTTTTCAGGAGTGTCCAGAACATAAAGTAAAATCTCATTTTTCAGGAGGGTCCTAAACAGAAAGTAAAATCCCATTATACATGAGGGTCTTGAACAAAAGTAAAATCCCTATTTTTAAGAGGGTACTCAACATAAAGTAAAATCCCATTTTTCAGGAGGGTCCTGAACAGAAAGTAAAGTCCCATTTTTCAGGAGGGTCAAGAACATAAGTAAAATCCCATTTTTCAGGAGTGTCCTGAACAGAAAGTAAATTCTCATTTTTTATAAGAATCCTGAACAGAAAATAAATCCTATTTTTTAGGAGGGTCCTAAACAAAAATAAAGTCTCATTTTTCTGGAGGGTACAGAACAGGAAGTAAAAAAAAAAATTTAGTAGGGTCCTGAACAAAAAGTAAAATCCCATTTTTCAGGAAGGTCCTGAACAGAAAGTAATATCCCATTTTTATGGAGGGGCTTGAACAGAATTAAAATACCATTTTTAAGGAGGGTCCTGAACAGAAAGTAAAATCTCATTTTTCAGGAGTGTCCTGAACAGACAATAAAGTCCCATTTTTTAGGAAGGTCCTGCATAGAAAGAACATTCGCATTTTTCAGGAGGGTCCTGAAAAAAAAGTAAAATCCCATTTTTTAAGAAAGTCCTGAACAGAAAGTAAAGTCCCATTTTTCAGGAGGGTCCTGAACAGTAAGTAAAGTCCCATTTTTCAGGAGGGTCCGGAACAAAAAGTAAAATTCAATTTTTCTGGATGGTCCTGAACAGGAAGTAAAATCCCATATTTCTGAAGGGTCCTGAACAGAAAGTAAATTCCCATTTTTCAGGAGGGTCCTGAACAGAAAGTTAAATTCCATTGTAAAATCCCATTTTTCAGGAGGGCCCTGATCAGAAAGTAAAATCAAATTTTTCAAAAGGGTCCTGAACAGGAACAAAATTTCATTTTTCATAAGGGTCCTGAAGAGACAGTAAAGTCCCATTTTTCAGGAGCATCCTGAACAGGAAGTAAAATCCATATTTTTAGGAGGGTCCTATGCAGAAAGTAAAATCCCATTTTTCAGAAGGGTCCTGAATTGAAAGTAAATTCCCATTTCTCAGCAAGTTCCTGAACAAAAAGTAAAATCCCATTTTTAGGAGGATCCTGAACAGAAAGTAATATCCCATTTTCCAGGAGGGTCCTGAACAGAAAGTAAAAATCTATTTTTCAGGAGGGTCCTGAATAAAAGTAAAATCCCATTTTTCAGGAGGGTCCTGAACAAAAGTAAAATCCCATTTTTCAAGATGGTCCTGAACAGAAAGTAAAATCCCATTTTTTAGGAGATTCCTGCACAAAAGTAAAATCCAGTTTTGTAGGAGGGGCCTGAACAGAAAGTAAAATTCTATTTTTTAGGAGGGTCCTGAACAAAAATAAAATTCTATTTTTCAGGATGGTCCTGAACAGCTGTAAAATCCCATTTTTCAGGAGGGTCCTGAACAGAATTAAAATCCCATTTTTCAAGAAGTTCCTAAAAAGAAAGTAAAATCCAATTTTTCAGAAGAGTCCTGAACAGAAAGTAAAGTCCCATTTTTTAGGAGGGTCCTGAACAGAATGTAAAATCTCATTTTTCGGAAGGGTCCTGAACAAAAGTAAAATCCTATTTTTGAGAAGGGTCCTAAACAAATGTAAAATCCCATTTTTCAGGAGGGTCCTGAACAAAAAGTAAAGTCCCCTTTTTCAGGAGGGTCCTGAACAGTAAGTAAAGTCACATTTTTCAGGAGGGTCCTGAACAGTAAGTAAAGTCACATTTTTCAGGAGGTTTCTGAACAGAATGTAAAATCCCATTTTTGAGAAGTGTCCAAAACAAAAAGTAAATTCTAAATTTTCAAGAGGGTCCTGAACAGAAAATAAAATCCCTTTTATCAGGGGGGTTCTGAACAGAAAGTAAAATCCTATTTTTGAGGAGTATCCGGAACAGTAAGTAAAATCTCATTTTTCAAAAGGGTCTTGAACAGAAAATAAAATCCCATTTTTCAGGAGGGTCTTAAAGAAAAGTAAAATCCTATTTTTTAGGAGGGTCTTGAATAAAAGTAAATTCTCATTTTTCAGGAGGGTCCTGAACAGAAAGTAAAACCCTTTTTTTTAGGAGGGTCCTGAACAAAAGTAAAGTCCCATTTCTCAGGAGGGTCCAGAACTGGAAGTAAAATCCGATTTTTTATGAGGGTCCTGAACAGAAGTAAAATCCCATTTTTAGGAGGATCCTGAACAGAAAGTAATATCCTATTTTCCAGGAGGGTCCTAAACAGAATTAAAATCCCATTTTTAAGGAAGGTCCTGAACAGAAAGTAAAATCCCATTTTTTAGGAGGGTCCTGAACAGACAGTAAAGTCTTATTTTTCAGGAGGGTCCTGAATAGAAAGAAAAGTCCCATTTTTTAGGAGGGTCCTGAACAGAAAGTAAAATCCCATTTTTATGAAGGTCCTAAACAGAAAGTAAAGTCCTATTTTTAAGGAGGGTCCTAAACAGTAAGTAAAGTCGTATTTTTTAGGAGGATCCTAAACAGGAAGTAAAATTTGATTTTTCAGGAGGGTCCTGAACGGGAAGTAAAATCCCATTTTTCAGAAAGATCCTGAATAAAAAGTAAAATCTTATTTTTCAGGAGGGTCCTGAATAGAAGTAAAATCCCATTTTTAAGGAGGGTCCTGAACAAAAGTAAAATCCCATTTTTCAAGATGGTCCTGAACAGAAAGAAAAATCCCATTTTTTAGGAGGTTCCTGAACAAAAGTAAAATCCCATTTTTAAGGAGGGTCCTAAACAAAAGTAAAATCCCATTTTTCAAGATGATCCTGAACAGAAAGTAAAATCCCATTTTTAGGAGGTTCATGAACAAAAGTAAAATCCTATTTTTTAGGAGGGTCTGAACAGAAAGTAAAATCCTATATTTCAGGAGGGTCCTGAACAGAATGTAAAATCCTATTTTTCAGGTGGGTAAAGTAAAGTCCTATTTTTCAGGAGTGTACTGAATAGAAAGTACAATCCCATTTTTCAGGAGGGTCCTGAAAAGAATTAAAATCCCATTTTTCAGGAGGGTCTTGAACAGAAAGTAAAATCACATTTTTCAGGAGGGTCCTGAATAGAAACAAAAATCCCATTTTTTAGGAGGGTACTGAGCAGAATGTAAAATCCTACTTTTTAGAAAGTTCCTGAACAGAAAGTAAAATCTCATTTTTCAGGAAGGTCCTGAACAGTAAGTAAGGTCCCATTTTTCAGGAGGGTCCTGTATAGGAAGTAAAATCTTATTTATCAGGAGGGTCCTAAAAAGGAAGTAAAATACCATTTTTCAGTATGGTCCTGAACAGAAAGTAAATTCCCATTTTTCAGGAGGGTCGTGAACAGAAAGTAAAATCCCATTTTTAGGGGGGTCCAGAACAGAAAGTAACGTCCCATATTTCAGGATGGTCCAGAACAGAAAGTAAAATCTAATTTTTCAGAAGGGTCCTGAACAGGGAGTTAAATCTCAGGAGGGTTCTGAATAGAAAGAAAAATCCTATTTTTCTGGTGGGTCCTGAACAGAAAGTTAAATCTCATTTTTTATGAAGGTCTTGAACAGAAAGAAAAGTCCAATTTTTCAGGAGCGTCCTGAACAGTATATAAAGTGCCTTTTTTCAGGAGGGTCTTAAACAGGAAGTAAAATCCAAATTTTAAGGAGGGTCCTGCACAGAAAGTAAAATCCCTTTTTCAGAAGGGTCCTGAACAGAAATTAAATTCCATTTTTTTGGAGAGTCCTGAACAAAAGTTAAATTCCTTTTATCAGGAGGGTCCTAAACATAAAGTAAAATTCTATTTTTCAGGAGGGTCCTGATCAGAAATTAAAGTCCCATTTTTTAGAAGGGTCCTGAATAGAAAGTAAAATCCCATTTTTTAGGAGGGTCCTGAATAAAAGTAAAATCCCATTTTTCAGAAGGGTCCTGAACGAATGTAAAATCCCGTTTTTCAGGAGGGTCCATAAAAGAAAGTAAAGTCCTATTTTTCAGGAGGGTCCTGAACAGTAAGTAAAGTCCCATTTTATTGGAGAGGTCTGAACCGAAAGTACAATCCCATTTTTCAGGAGTGTCCGGAATAAAAAGTAAAATCTTATTTTTCTGGAGGGTCCTGAACAAAAAATAAAATTCCATTTTTCAGGAGGGTCTTGAACAAAAGTAAAATCCCATTTTTTAGGAGGGTCCCGAACATAAAGTAAAATCCTATTTTTCTGGAGGGTCCTGTACAGAAGTAAAACCCCATTTTTCAGGAGGGTCTTGAATAGAAAGTAAATTCTCAATTTTCAGATGGGTCCTAAACAGAAAATAAAATCCTATTTTTTAGGAGGGTCCTGAACAAAAGTAAAGTCCCATTTTTCAAGAGGGTCTAGAGGGGAAGTAAAATTCGAATTTTTAGGAGGGTCTTGAACAGAAAGTAAAATCCCATTTTTCAGGAAGGTCCTGAACAGAAAGTAATATCCCATTTTCCAGAAGAGTCCTGAACAGAATTAAAATCCGATTTTTAAGGAGTCTCCTGAACAGAAAGTAAAATTCCATTTTTTAGAAATGTCCTGAACAGGAAGTAAAATCAAATTTTTTAGGAGGGTCCTCAACAGAAAGTAAAATCCCATTTTTCAGGCGAGTCCATAACAGAAATTAAATCCCATTTTTCAAGAGAGTCCTTAACAAAAGTGAAATTCCTTTTATCAGGAGGGTCCTGAACAGAAAGTAAAATTCCATTTATCAGGAGGGTCCTGAACAGAAAGTAAAGTCCTATTTTTAGGAAGGTCCTGAACAGAAAGTAAAATTCTATATTTCAGGAGGGTCCTGAACAAAAGTAAAATCCCATTTTTCAGGAGGGTCCTGAAAAGAAAGTAAAATCCCATTTTTTAGAAGGGTCCTGAATAGAAAGAAAAATCCCATTTTTCAGGAGGGTCCTGAACAGAAAGAAAAATCCCATTTTTTAAGATGGTCCTGAACATAAAGTAAATTCCTATTTTTTAGGAGGGTCCTGAACAGTAAGTAAAGTCCTATTTTTCAAAAGGGTCCTGAACAGGAAGTAATATTCGATTTTTCAGGAGGGTCCTGAACAGGATGTGAAATCCCATTTTTCAGGAGGGTCCTTAATAGAAAGTAAATTCCCATTTTTCAGGAGGGTCATGAAAAGAAAGTAAAATCCCATTGTAAATTCTCATTTTTCAGGAGGGTCCAGAACAGAAAGTAAAATCCAATTTTTCAGGAGGGTCCTCAACAAGAACAATATCCCATTTTTCAGGAGGGTCCTGAAGAGACAGTAAAATCATATTTTTTAGAAGTGTCCTGAACAGACAGTAAAGTCCAATTTTTCGGACGGTTCAGAATAGAAACAAAAATCCCATTTTTCAGGAGGATCCTGAACAGAAAGTAAAATCCCATTTTTTAAAAATGTCCTGAACAGAAAGTAAAATCCCATTTTTCAGGAGGGTCCTGAACAGTAAGTAAAGTCCCATTTTTCAGGAGGGTCCTGAACAGGAAGTAAAATCCGATTTTTCAGGAGGGTCCTGAACAGGAAGTAAAATCCCATTTTTCATGAGGGTCCTGAACAGAAAGTAACTTCCCATTTTTCATGAGGGTCCTGAACAGAATGTAAAATCCCATTTTTTAGCAGGGTCCTGAACAAAAAGTAAAATCCCATTTTTCAGGAGAGTCCTTAACTGGAAGTAAAATCTGATTTTTTTAGAAGGGTCCTAAACAGGAAGTAAAATCCCATTTTTTAGGAGGGTTCAGAACAGGCAGTAAAGTCCCATTTTTTAGGAGGGTTCAGAACAGGCAGTAAAATCCTATTTTTCAGAAGGGTCCTGAATAGAAAGTAAAATCCAAATTATTAGCAAGGTCCTGACAGAAAGTAATGTCCCATTTTTCAGGAGGGTTCTGAACAAAAAGTAAAATTCCATTTTTCAAGAGGGTCCTGAACAGAATTAAAATCACATTTTTCAGGAAGGTCCTGAACAGACAGTAAAGTCCCATTTTTCGAAAGGTCCAGGATAGAAATAAAAATACAATTTTTCAGGAGGGTCCTGAACAGAAAGTAAAATCCCATTTTTTAGGAAGTTCCTGAACAGAAAGTAAAATCCCATTTTTTTTAAGGTCCTGAATAGTAAGTAAAGTCTCATTTTTCAGGAGGGTTCTGAACAGGGAGTAAAATTTAAATCTTTAGAAGGGTTCTGAATAGAAAGTAAAATCCCATTTTTCAGGAGGGTCCTGAATAGAAGGTAAAATCTTATTTTTCAGGAGGGTCCTGAACAGAAGAAAAATCTCATTTTTCAGGAGGGTCCTGAACAAAAGAAAATCCCATTTACAGGATGGTCCTGAACAGAAAGTAAAATCCCATTTTTTAGGAGATTCCTGAACAAAAGTAAAATCCTATTTTTTAGGAGGGGCCTGAACAGAAAGTAAAATCCTATTTTTCACGAGGGCACTGAACAAAAGTAAAATCCTATTTATCAGGAGGGTCCTGAACAACAGTAAAATCCCATTATTCTGGAAGGTCCTGAACAGAAGTAAAATCCCATTTTTCAAGAGGGTCATGAAAAGAAAGTAAAATCCCATTTTTCAGAAGGGTCCTGAACAAAAGTAAAATTGCTTTTATCAGGAGGGTCCTGAACAGAAAGTAAATTCCCATTTTTCAGGAGGGCCCTGAACACAAAGTAAAATCCCATTTTTTAGGAGGGTCCTGAACAGAAAGTAAAATCCCATTTTTCAGGAGGGTCCTGAACAAGAAGTAAAATCTGATTTTTTAGGAGAGTCCAGAACAGGAAGTAAAATCCTATTTTTCAGGAGAGTTCTGAACAGACAGTAAAGCCCTTTTTTTCAGGAGGGTCCTGAATAGAAAGAAAAATCCCATTTTTCCGGAGGGTCCTGAACAGAAAGTAAAATCTCATTCTTTAGCAAGGTCCGGACAGAAAGTAAAGTCCCATTCTTCTGGAGGGTCCTGAACAATAAGTAAAGTCCAATTTTTCAGGAGGGTCCTGAACAGGAAGTAGAATTTGATTTTTAAGGAGGTTCCTGAACAGAAATTAAATCCCATTTTTCAAGAGGGTCCTGAAGAGAAAGTAAATTCACATTTTTAAGAGGGTCCTAAACAGAAAGTAAATTCCTATTTTTCAAGAGGGCCCTGAACAAAAAGTAAATTCCCATTTTTCAGGAGGGTCCTGTGTAGAAACTAAAATCCCATTTCTCAGGAGAGTCCTTAACTGAAAGTAACATATTAATTTTCAGAAGGGTACTGAACAGAAGAAAAATCCCATTTTAAAGATGGTCCTGAGCAGAAAGTAAAATCCCATTTTTTAAGAGGTTCCTGAACAAAAGTAAAATCCCATTTTTCATGAGGGGCTTGAACAGAAAGTAAAATCCTATTTTTCAGGAGGGTCCTGAACAAAAGTAAAATCCTATTTGTCAGGAGGGTCCTGAACAACAGTAAAATCCCATTTTTTTGGAGTGTCTTGAACAGAAGTAAAATCCCACTTTTCAAGAGTGTCCTGAAAAGAAAGTAAAATCCCATTTTTCAGGGGGGTCCTGAACAGAAAGTAAAATCCCATGTTTCAAGTGGGTCTTGAACAAAACTAAAATCCCATTTTTGAGAAGGGTCCTGAACGAATGTAAAATCCCATTTTTCAGGAAGGTCCTGAACGGAAAGTAAATCCCATTTTTCATGAGGGTCCTGAACAGAAAGTAAAGTCCCATTTTGCAGGAGAGTTCTGAACATAAAGTAAAATTTCATTTTTCAGGAGTGTCCATAACAAATAGTAAAATCTCATATTTTAGGAGGGTCCAGAACAGGAAGTAAAATTCTATTTTTCAGGAGGGTTCTGAACAGACAATAAAGTCCTATTTTTCATGAGGGTCCTGAATAGAAAGAAAAATCCCATTTTTCAGGAGGGTCCTGAACAGAAAGTAAAGTCCCATTTTTCAGGAGGGTAAAAAACATAAGTAAAATCCCATTTTTGAGGAAGGTCCTGAACAGAAAGTAAATTCTCATATTTTAGGAGGGTCGTGAACAGAAAGTAAAATCCTATTTTATAGGAGGGTCCTAAACAAAAATAAAGTCCCATTTTTCAGGAGGGTACAGAACAGGAAGTAAAATCCAATTTGTTAGTAGGGTCCTGAACAGAAAGTAAAATCCTATTTTTCAGGGGGTCCTGAATAGAAAGTAATGTCCCATTTTTCAAGAGGGGCCTGAACAAAATAAAAATACCATTTTTAATGAGGGTCCTGAACAGAAAATAAAATCTCATTTTTCAGGAGGGGCCTGAACTGACAGAAAAGTCCCATTTTTCAGGAGGGTCTTGAACATAAAGTAAAATTCCATTTTTTAAGAAAGTCCTGAACAGAAAGTAAAGTTCCTTTTTTTAGGAGGGTCCTGAACAGTAAGTAAAGTCCCATTTTTCCAGAGGGTCCGGAACAGGAAGTAAAATTCGATTTTTTAGGGTGATCCTGAACAGGAAGTAAAATCCCATATTTCTGGAAGGTCCTGAACAGAAAGTAAATTCCCATTTTTCAGGAGGGTCCTGAACAGAAAGTAAAATTCCATTGTAAAATCCCATTTTCCAGGAGGGCCCTGAACAGAAAGTAAAATCAAATTTTTCAGAAGGGTCCTGAACAGGAACAAAATCTCATTTTTCAGGAGGGTCCTGAAGAGACAGTAAAGTCCAATTTTTCAGGACTATCCTGGACAGGAAGTGAAATCAGAATTTTTAGTAGGGTCTTGAACAGAAAATAAAATCCCATTTTTAAGGAGGGTCCTGAATTGTAAGTAAATTCCCATTTTTCAGCAGGGTTCTGACTAGAAAGTAAAATCTCATTTTTCAGGAGGGTCCTGAACAGAAAGTAAAAACCCATTATTCAGCAGAGTCCTGAATAGAAGCAGAATCCCATTTTTCAGGAGGGTCCTGAAAAGTAAGTAAAATTCCATTTTTTAGGAGGTTCCTGAACAAAAGTAAAATCCTATTTTTTAGGAGGGGCCTGAACAAAAAGTAAAATCCTATTTTTTAGGAGGGTCCTAAACACAAATAAAATCCTATTTTTCAGGAGGGTCCTGAAAAATAGTAAAATCCCATTTTTCAGGAGGGTCCTGAACAGAAGTAAAATCCCATTCTTCAAAAGGTTCGTGAAAAAAAAGTATAATCCTATTTTTCAGGAGAGTCCTGAACAGAAAGTAATTCCCATTTCTTAGGAGGGTCCTGAACAGAAAGTAAAATCCCATTTTTTTGAAGGGTCCTGAACAAAAGTAAAATCCCATTTTTTAGAAGGGTCCTAAACGAAAGTAAAATCCCATTTTTCAGGAGGGTCCTGAACAGAAAGTAAAGTCCCATTTTTCAGGAGGGTCCTGAACAATAAGTAAAGTCCCATTTTTCAGGAGGGTTTTGAACAGAAAGTAAAATCCCATTTTTGAGTAGTGTCCGGAACAGAAAGTAAAATCTCATTTTTCAAGAGGGTCCTGAACAGAAAATAAAATCCCATTTTTCAGGAGGGTCTTAAAGAAAAGTAAAATCCTATTTTTTAGAAAGGTCCTGAACATAAAGTAAAATTCCATTTTTCAGTAGGGGCCTGAACAGAAGTAAAATCCTATTTTTTAGGAGGGTCCTGAACAGAAAGAAAATTCTTATTTTAAGGAGGGTCCTGAACAGAAAGTAAAATCCTATTTTTTAGGAGGGTTCTGAACAAAAGTGAATTCCAATTTTTCAAGAGGGTCCAGAACATGAAGTAAAATCCAATTTTTTATGTGGGCCCTGAACAGAAAGTAAAATCCCATTTTTAAGAGGATCCTGAACAGAAAGTAATATCCCATTTTCCAGGAGGGTCCTGAACAGAATTAAAATCCCATTTTTAAGGAGGGTCCCGAACAGAAAGTAAAAATCCCATTTTTGAGGAGGGTCCTGAACAGACAGTAAAGTCCCATTTTTCAGGAGGGTCCTGAACGAATGTAAAATCCCATTTTTCAGGAGGGTCCTGAACGGAAAGTAAATCCCATTTTTCAGGAGGGTCCTGAACAGAAAGTAAAGTCCCATTTTTCAGGAGAGTTCTGAACAGAAAGTAAAATCTCATATTTCAGGAGTGTCCATAACAAAAAGTAAAATCTCATATTTTAGGAGGGTCCAGAACAGGAAGTAAAAGTCTATTTTTCAGGAGGGTTCTGAACAGACAATAAAGTCCTATTTTTCATGAGGATCCTGAATAGAAAGAAAAATCCCATTTTTCAGGAGGGTCCTAAACAGAAAGTAAAGTCCCATTTTTCAGGAGGGTCAAGAACATAAGTAAAATCCCATTTTTGAGGAAGGTCCTGAACAGAAAGTAAATTCTCATATTTTAGGAGGGTCCTGAACAGAAAGTAAAATCCTATTTTATAGGAGGGTCCTAAACAAAAATAAAGTCCCATTTTTCAGGAGGGTACAGAACAGGAAGTAAAATCCAATTTTTTAGTAGGGTCCTGAACAGAAAGTAAAATCCTATTTTTCAGGAGGATCCTAAATAGAAAGTAATGTCCCATTTTTCAAGAGGGGCCTGAACAAAATGAAAATACCATTTTTAATGAGGGTCCTGAACAGAAAATAAAATCTCATTTTTCAGGAGGGTCCTGAACTGACATAAAGGTCCCATTTTTCAGGAAGGTCCTGAACATAAAGTAAAATTCCATTTTTTAAGAAAGTCCTGAACAGAAAGTAAAGTTCCTTTTTTTAGGAGGGTCCTGAACAGTAAGTAAAGTCCCATTTTTCCAGATGGTCCTGAACAGAAAGTCCCATTTAGGAGGGTCTGGAACAGGAAATAAAATTCGATTTTTTAGGATGATCCGGAATAGGAAGTAAAATCCCATATTTCTGGAAGGTCCTGAACAGAAAGTAAATTCCCATTTTTCAGGAGGTTCCTGAACAGAAAGTAAAATTCCATTGTAAAATCCCATTTTCCAGGAGGGCCCTGAACAGAAAGTAAAATCAAATTTTTCAGAAGGGTCCTGAACAGGAACAAAATCTCATTTTCCAGGAGGGTCCTGAAGAGACAGTAAAGTCACATTTTTCAGGAGTATCCTGAACAGGAAGTGAAATCAGAATTTTTAGTAGGGTCTTGAACAGAAAATAAAATCCAATTTTTAAGGAGGGTCCTGAATTGTAAGTAAATTCCCATTTTTCAGCAAGGTCCTGACTAGAAAGTAAAATCTCATTTTTCAGGAGGGTCCTGAACAGAAAGTAAAAACCCATTATTCAGAAGGGTCCTGAATAGAAGCAGAATCCTGTTTTTCAGGAGGGTCCTGAACTGAAAGTAAAATTCCATTTTTTAGGAGGTTCCTGAACAAAAGTAAAATCCTATTTTTTAGGAGGGGCCTGAACAAAAAGTAAAATCCTATTTTTTATGAGGGTCCTAAACACAAATAAAATCCTATTTTTCAGGAGGGTCCTGAACAACAGTAAAATCCTATTTTTCAGGAGGGTCCTGAACAGAAGTAAAATCCCATTTTTCAAAAGGTTCGTGTAAAGAAAGTAAAATCCTATTTTTCAGGAGAGTCCTGAACAGAAAGTAAATTCCCATTTCTTAGGAGGGTCCTGAACAGAAAGTAAAATCCCATTTTTTTGAAGGGTCCTGAACAAAAGTAAAATCCCATTTTTTAGAAGGGTCCTAAACGAAAGTAAAATCCCATTTTTCAGGAGGGTCCTGAACAGAAAGTAAAGTCCCATTTTTCAGGAGGGTCCTGAACAATAAGTAAAGTCCCATTTTTCAGGAGGGTTTTGAACAGAAAGTAAAATCCCATTTTTGAGTAGTGTCCGGAGCAGAAAGTAAAATCTCATTTTTCAAAAGGGTCCTGAACAGAAAATAAAATCCCATTTTTCAGGAGGGTCTTAAAGAAAAGTAAAATCCTATTTTTAAGGAGGGTCCTGAACATAAAGTAAAATCCCATTTTTCAGTAGGGTCCTGAAAGGAAGTAAAATCCTATTTTTTAGGAGGGTCCTGAACAGAAAGAAAATTCTCATTTTTCAGGAGGGTCCTGAACAGAAAGTAAAATCCTATTTTTTAGGAGGGTCCTGAACAGAAAGAAAATTCTCATTTTTCAGGAGGGTCCTGAACAGAAAGTAAAATCCTATTTTTTAGGAGGGTTCTGAACAAATGTAAAGTCCCATTTTTCAGAAGGGTCCAGAACCTGAAGTAAAATCCAATTTTTTATGAGGGTCCTGAACAGAAAGTAAAATCCCATTTTTAGGAGGATCCTGAACAGAAAGTAATATCCCATTTTCCAGGAGGGTCCTGAACAGAATTAAAATCCCATTTTTAAGGTGGGTCCTGAACAGAAAGTAAAATCCCATTTTTGAGGAGGGTCCTGAACAGACAGTAAAGTCCCATTTTTCAGGAGGGTCTTGAATAGAAAAAAAACCCATTTTTCAGGAGGGCCCTGAACAAAAAGTAAAATCCAATTTCTTAAGAAGGAACAGAAAGTAAAGTCCCATTTTTAAGGAGGGTCCTTAACAGTAAGTAAAGTCCTATTTTTTAGGAGGGTCCTAAACAGGAAGTAAAATTCGATTTTTCCGGAGGATCCTGAACAGGAAGTAAAATCCCATTTTTTAGGAGGGTCCTGAACAGAAAGTAAATTCCTATTTTTCAGGATGGTCCTGAAAAGAAAGTAAAATCCAATTGTAAAATCCCATTTTTCAGGAGTCTCCTGTACAGAAAGTAAAATCTGATTTTTCAAGAGGGTCCTGAAGAGGAACAAAATACCATTTTTCAGGAGGGTCCTGAAGAGACAGTAATGTCCCATTTTTCAGGAGGGTCCAGAACAAAACTAAAAAACCCATTTTTTAGGAGGGTCTAGAACAAAAGTAAAATCCCATATTTCATGAGGGGCCTGAACAAAAGTAAAATCGTATTTTTCAGGAGGGTCCTGAACAGATGGTAAAATCCCATTTTTCAGGAGGGTCCTGAACAGAAAGTAAAATTCCATTTTTCAGGAGGGTCCTGAACAGAAGTAAAATCCCATTTTTCCGGAGGGTCCTGAACAGAAAGTAAAATCCTATTTTTCAGGAGGGTCTTGAACACATTGTAAAATCCCATTTTTCAGGAGGGTCCTGAACAGAAAGTAAAATCACTTTTTTTAGGAGGGTCCTGAACGAAAGTAAAATCCCATTTTTAAGGAGGGTCCTTAACCAAAGTAAAATCCCATTTTTTGGAAGGTCCTTAACAGAAAGTAAAAACCCATTTTTCAGGAGGGTCCAGAACAAAAGTAAAATCCCATTTTTCAAGAGAGACCTGAACAACAGTAAAATTTCATTTTTCAAAAGGCTCCTGAACAGAAATTAAAATCCAGTTTTTCAAGAGGGTCCTTAACAAATGTAAAATACCATTTTTCAGAAGGGTCGTGAACAGAAAGTAAAATTCCATTTTTCAGGAGGGTCCTGAACAAAAGTTAAATCCCATTTTTTAGGATGGTCCTGAACAAAAGTAAAATCCCATTTTTAAGGAGGGTCCTGAACAGAAAGTAAAATCCCTTTTTTCAGGAGGGTCCTGAACAGAAAGTAAAATCCCATTTTTCTGGAGGGTCCTGAACAAAAGTTAAATCCTATTTTTTAGGAGGGTCCTGAACAGAAAGTAAAATCCCATTTTTCAGGAGGGTCCTGAACAGAAATTAAAGTCCCATTTTTTAAAAAGGTACTAAAAAGAAAGTAAAATCCCATTTTTCAGGAGGGTCCTGAATAAAAGTAAAATCCCATTTTTCAGAAGGGTCCTGAACGAATGAAAAATCCCGTTTTTCAGGAGGGTCCATAAAAGAAAGTAAAGTCCTATTTTTCAGGAGGGTCCTGAACAGTGAGTAAAGTCCCATTTTTCTAGAGAGGTCTGAACCGAAAGTACAATCCCATTTTTCAGGTGTGTCCGGAGTAAAAAGTAAAATCTCATTTTTCAGGAGGGTCCTGAACAAAAAATAAAATTCCATTTTTCAGGAGGGTCTTGAACAAAAGTAAAATCCCATTTTTTAGGAGGGTCCTAAACATAAAGTAAAATCCTATTTTTCTGGAGGGTCCTGTACAGAAGTAAAACCCCATTTTTAAGGAGGGTCCTGAATAGAAAGTAAATTCTCATTTTTCAGATGGGTCCTGAACAGAAAGTAAAATCCTATTTTTTAGGAGGGTCCAGAACAAAAGTAAAGTCCCATTTTTCAGGAGGGTCCAGAACAGGAAGTAAAATTCAAATTTTTAGGAGGGTCTTGAACAGAAAGTAAAATCCCATTTTTCAGGAAGGTCCTGAACAGAAAGTAATATCCCATTTTTTAGGAGAGTCCTGAACAGAATTAAAATCCCATTTTTAAGGAGGCTCCTGAACAGAATTAATATCCCATTTTTAAGGAGGGTCCTGAACAGAAAGTAAATTCCTATTTTTCAGGATGGTCCTGAAAAGAAAGTAAAATCCAATTGTAAAATCCCATTTTTCAGGAGTCTCCTGTACAGAAAGTAAAATCTGATTTTTCAAGAGGGTCCTGAAGAGGAACAAAATACCATTTTTCAGGAGGGTCCTGAAGAGACAGTAATGTCCCATTTTTCAAGAGGGTCCAGAACAAAAGTAAAATCCCATTTTTTAGGAGGGTCTAGAACAAAAGTAAAATCCCATATTTCATGAGGGGCCTGAACAAAAGTAAAATCGTATTTTTCAGGAGGGTCCTGAACAGATGGTAAAATCCCATTTTTCAGGAGGGTCCTGAACAGAAAGTAAAATTCCATTTTTCAGGAGGGTCCTGAACAGAAGTAAAATCCCATTTTTCCGGAGGGTCCTGAACAGAAAGTAAAATCCTATTTTTCAGGAGGGTCTTGAACACATTGTAAAATCCCATTTTTCAGGAGGGTCCTGAACAGAAAGTAAAATCACTTTTTTCAGGAGGGTCCTGAACAAAAGTAAAATCCCATTTTTAAGGAGGGTCCTTAACCAAAGTAAAATCCCATTTTTTGGAAGGTCCTTAACAGAAAGTAAAAACCCATTTTTCAGGAGGGTCCAGAACAAAAGTAAAATCCCATTTTTCAAGAGAGACCTGAACAACAGTAAAATTTCATTTTTCAAAAGGCTCCTGAACAGAAATTAAAATCCAGTTTTTCAAGAGGGTCCTTAACAAATGTAAAATACCATTTTTCAGAAGGGTCGTGAACAGAAAGTAAAATTCCATTTTTCAGGAGGGTCCTGAACAAAAGTTAAATCCCATTTTTTAGGATGGTCCTGAACAAAAGTAAAATCCCATTTTTAAGGAGGGTCCTGAACAGAAAGTAAAATCCCTTTTTTCAGGAGGGTCCTGAACAGAAAGTAAAATCCCATTTTTCTGGAGGGTCCTGAACAAAAGTTAAATCCTATTTTTTAGGAGGGTCCTGAACAGAAAGTAAAATCCCATTTTTCAGGAGGGTCCTGAACAGAAATTAAAGTCCCATTTTTTAAAAAGGTACTAAAAAGAAAGTAAAATCCCATTTTTCAGGAGGGTCCTGAATAAAAGTAAAATCCCATTTTTCAGAAGGGTCCTGAACGAATGAAAAATCCCGTTTTTCAGGAGGGTCCATAAAAGAAAGTAAAGTCCTATTTTTCAGGAGGGTCCTGAACAGTGAGTAAAGTCCCATTTTTCTAGAGAGGTCTGAACCGAAAGTACAATCCCATTTTTCAGGAGTGTCCGGAGTAAAAAGTAAAATCTCATTTTTCAGGAGGGTCCTGAACAAAAAATAAAATTCCATTTTTCAGGAGGGTCTTGAACAAAAGTAAAATCCCATTTTTTAGGAGGGTCCTAAACATAAAGTAAAATCCTATTTTTCTGGAGGGTCCTGTACAGAAGTAAAACCCCATTTTTAAGGAGGGTCCTGAATAGAAAGTAAATTCTCATTTTTCAGATGGGTCCTGAACAGAAAGTAAAATCCTATTTTTTAGGAGGGTCCAGAACAAAAGTAAAGTCCCATTTTTCAGGAGGGTCCAGAACAGGAAGTAAAATTCAAATTTTTAGGAGGGTCTTGAACAGAAAGTAAAATCCCATTTTTCAGGAAGGTCCTGAACAGAAAGTAATATCCCATTTTTCAGGAGAGTCCTGAACAGAATTAAAATCCCATTTTTAAGGAGGCTCCTGAACAGAAAGTAAAATTCCATTTTTTAGAAATGTCCTGAACAGGAAGTAAAATCAAATTTTTTAGGAGGGTCCTCAACAGAAAGTAAAATCCCATTTTTCAGGAGAGTCCTTAACAGAAATTAAATCTCATTTTTCAAGAGAGTCCTTAACAAAAGTGAAATTCCTTTTATCAGGAGGGTCCTGAACAGAAAGTAAAATTCCATTTTTCAGGAGGGTCCTGACCAGAAAGTAAAATCCCATTTTTCAGGAGAGTCCTGAACAAAAGTAAAATCCCATTTTTCAGGAGGGTCCTGAACAGAAAGTAAAATCCCATTTTTCAGAAGGGTCCTGAATAGAAAGAAAAATCCCATTTTTCAGGAGGGTCCTGAACAGAAAGAAAAATCCTATTTTTTAAGATGGTCCTGAACAGAAAGTAAATTCCCATTTTTTAGGAGGGTCCTGAATAGTAAGTAAAGTCCTATTTTTTAAAAGGGTCCTGAACAGGAAGTAATATTTGATTTTTCAGGAGGATCCTGAACAGGAAGTGAAATCCCATTTTTCAGGAGGGTCCTGAATAGAAAGTAAATTCCCATTCTTCAGGAGGGTCATGAAAAGAAAGTAAAATCCCATTGTAAATTCTTATTTTTCAGGAGGGTCCAGAACAGAAAGTAAAATCCAAATTTTCAGGAGGGTCCTCAACAAGAACAAAATCCCATTTTTCAGGAGGGTCCTGAAGAGGCAGTAAAATCATATTTTTTAGGAGTGTCCTGAACAGACAGTAAAGTCCAATTTTTCGGAGGGTTTAGAATAGAAACAAAAATCCCATTTTTCAGGAGGATCCTGAACAGAAAGTAAAATCCTATTTTTTAAAAATGTCCTGAACAGAAAGTAAAATCCCATTTTTCAGGAGGGTCCTGAACAGTAAGTAAAGTCCCTTTTTTCAGGAGGGTCCTGAACAGGATGTAAAATCCAATTTTTCAGGAGGGTCCTGAACAGGAAGTAAATTCCCATTTTTCATGAGGGTCCTGAACAGAAAGTAACTTCCCATTTTTCAGGAGGGTCCTGAACAGAAAGTAAAATCCCATTTTTTAGGAGGGGCCTGAACAAAAAGTAAAATCCTATTTTTTATGAGGGTCCTAAACACAAATAAAATCCTATTTTTCAGGAGGGTCCTGAACAACAGTAAAATCCTTTTTTTCAGGAGGGTCCTGAACAGAAGTAAAATCCCATTTTTCAAAAGGTTCGTGAAAAAAAAGTATAATCCTATTTTTCAGGAGAGTCCTGAACAGAAAGTAAATTCCCATTTCTTAGGAGGGTCCTGAACAGAAAGTAAAATCCCATTTTTTTGAAGGGTCCTGAACAAAAGTAAAATCCCATTTTTTAGAAGGGTCCTAAACGAAAGTAAAATCCCATTTTTCAGGAGGGTCCTGAACAGAAAGTAAAGTCCCATTTTTCAGGAGGGTCCTGAAGAATAAGTAAAGTCCCATTTTTCAGGAGGGTTTTGAACAGAAAGTAAAATCCCATTTTTGAGTAGTGTCCGGAGCAGAAAGTAAAATCTCATTTTTCAAGAGGGTCCTGAACAGAAAATAAAATCCCATTTTTCAGGAGGGTCTTAAAGAAAAGTAAAATCCTATTTTTAAGGAGGGTCCTGAACATAAAGTAAAATCCCATTTTTCAGTAGGGTCCGGAAAGGAAGTAAAATCCTATTTTTTAGGAGGGTCCTGAACAGAAAGAAAATTCTCATTTTTTAGGAGGGTCCTGAA
The DNA here is from genome assembly GCA_030864215.1 of Capsicum pubescens. Lineage (NCBI taxonomy): Eukaryota > Viridiplantae > Streptophyta > Magnoliopsida > Solanales > Solanaceae > Capsicum > Capsicum pubescens. The sequence continues at coordinate 282,151,370 of CM061542.1, forward strand.
CAGAAAGTAAAATCCTATTTTTTAGGAGGGTTCTGAACAAATGTAAAGTCCCATTTTTCAGAAGGGTCCAGAACCTGAAGTAAAATCCAATTTTTTATGAGGGTCCTGAACAGAAAGTAAAATCCTATTTTTAGGAGGATCCTGAACAGAAAGTAATATCACATTTTCCAGGAGGGTCCTGAACAGAATTAAAATCCCATTTTTAAGGAGGGTCCTGAACAGAATGTAAAATCCCATTTTTGAGGAGGGTCCTGAACAGACAGTAAAGTCCCATTTTTCAGGAGGGTCTTGAATAGAAAAAAAACCCATTTTTCAGGAGGGCCCTGAACAAAAAGTAAAATCCAATTTTTTAAGAAGGAACAGAAAGTAAAGTCCCATTTTTAAGGAGGGTCCTTAACAGTAAGTAAAGTCCTATTTTTTAGGAGGATCCTAAACAGGAAGTAAAATTCGATTTTTCCGGAGGATCCTGAACAGGAAGTAAAATCCCATTTTTTAGGAGGGTCCTGAACAGAAAGTAAATTCCTATTTTTCAGGATGGTCCTGAAAAGAAAGTAAAATCCAATTGTAAAATCCCATTTTTCAGGAGTCTCCTGTACAGAAAGTAAAATCTGATTTTTCAAGAGGGTCCTGAAGAGGAACAAAATACCATTTTTCAGGAGGGTCCTGAAGAGACAGTAATGTCCCATTTTTCAGGAGGGTCCAGAACAAAAGTAAAATCCCATTTTTTAGGAGGGTCTAGAACAAAAGTAAAATCCCATATTTCATGAGGGGCCTGAACAAAAGTAAAATCGTATTTTTCAGGAGGGTCCTGAACAGATGGTAAAATCCCATTTTTCAGGAGGGTCCTGAACAGAAAGTAAAATTCCATTTTTCAGGAGGGTCCTGAACAGAAGTAAAATCCCATTTTTCCGGAGGGTCCTGAACAGAAAGTAAAATCCTATTTTTCAGGAGGGTCTTGAACACATTGTAAAATCCCATTTTTCAGGAGGGTCCTGAACAGAAAGTAAAATCACTTTTTTCAGGAGGGTCCTGAACGAAAGTAAAATTCCATTTTTAAGGAGGGTCCTTAACCAAAGTAAAATCCCATTTTTTGGAAGGTCCTTAACAGAAAGTAAAAACCCATTTTTCAGGAGGGTCCAGAACAAAAGTAAAATCCCATTTTTCAAGAGAGACCTGAACAACAGTAAAATTTCATTTTTCAAAAGGCTCCTGAACAGAAATTAAAATCCAGTTTTTCAAGAGGGTCCTTAACAAATGTAAAATACCATTTTTCAGAAGGGTCGTGAACAGAAAGTAAAATTCCATTTTTCAGGAGGGTCCTGAACAAAAGTTAAATCCCATTTTTTAGGATGGTCCTGAACAAAAGTAAAATCCCATTTTTAAGGAGGGTCCTGAACAGAAAGTAAAATCCCTTTTTTCAGGAGGGTCCTGAACAGAAAGTAAAATCCCATTTTTCTGGAGGGTCCTGAACAAAAGTTAAATCCTATTTTTTAGGAGGGTCCTGAACAGAAAGTAAAATCCCATTTTTCTGGAGGGTCCTGAACAGAAATTAAAGTCCCATTTTTTAAAAAGGTACTAAAAAGAAAGTAAAATCCCATTTTTCAGGAGGGTCCTGAATAAAAGTAAAATCCCATTTTTCAGAAGGGTCCTGAACGAATGAAAAATCCCGTTTTTCAGGAGGGTCCATAAAAGAAAGTAAAGTCCTATTTTTCAGGAGGGTCCTGAACAGTGAGTAAAGTCCCATTTTTCTAGAGAGGTCTGAACCGAAAGTACAATCCCATTTTTCAGGAGTGTCCGGAGTAAAAAGTAAAATCTCATTTTTCAGGAGGGTCCTGAACAAAAAATAAAATTCCATTTTTCAGGAGGGTCTTGAACAAAAGTAAAATCCCATTTTTTAGGAGGGTCCTAAACATAAAGTAAAATCCTATTTTTCTGGAGGGTCCTGTACAGAAGTAAAACCCCATTTTTAAGGAGGGTCCTGAATAGAAAGTAAATTCTCATTTTTCAGATGGGTCCTGAACAGAAAGTAAAATCCTATTTTTTAGGAGGGTCCAGAACAAAAGTAAAGTCCCATTTTTCAGGAGGGTCCAGAACAGGAAGTAAAATTCAAATTTTTAGGAGGGTCTTGAACAGAAAGTAAAATCCCATTTTTCAGGAAGGTCCTGAACAGAAAGTAATATCCCATTTTTCAGGAGAGTCCTGAACAGAATTAAAATCCCATTTTTAAGGAGGCTCCTGAACAGAAAGTAAAATTCCATTTTTTAGAAATGTCCTGAACAGGAAGTAAAATCAAATTTTTTAGGAGGGTCCTCAACAGAAAGTAAAATCCCATTTTTCAGGAGAGTCCTTAACAGAAATTAAATCTCATTTTTCAAGAGAGTCCTTAACAAAAGTGAAATTCCTTTTATCAGGAGGGTCCTGAACAGAAAGTAAAATTCCATTTTTCAGGAGGGTCCTGACCAGAAAGTAAAATCCCATTTTTCAGGAGAGTCCTGAACAAAAGTAAAATCCTATTTTTCAGGAGGGTCCTGAACAGAAAGTAAAATCCCATTTTTCAGAAGGGTCCTGAATAGAAAGAAAAATCCCATTTTTCAGGAGGGTCCTGAACAGAAAGAAAAATCCCATTTTTTAAGATGGTCCTGAACAGAAAGTAAATTCCCATTTTTTAGGAGGGTCCTGAATAGTAAGTAAAGTCCTATTTTTTAAAAGGGTCCTGAACAGGAAGTAATATTTGATTTTTCAGGAGGATCCTGAACAGGAAGTGAAATCCCATTTTTCAGGAGGGTCCTGAATAGAAAGTAAATTCCCATTCTTCAGGAGGGTCATGAAAAGAAAGTAAAATCCCATTGTAAATTCTTATTTTTCAGGAGGGTCCAGAACAGAAAGTAAAATCCAAATTTTCAGGAGGGTCCTCAACAAGAACAAAATCCCATTTTTCAGGAGGGTCCTGAAGAGGCAGTAAAATCATATTTTTTAGGAGTGTCCTGAACAGACAGTAAAGTCCAATTTTTCGGAGGGTTTAGAATAGAAACAAAAATCCCATTTTTCAGGAGGATCCTGAACAGAAAGTAAAATCCTATTTTTTAAAAATGTCCTGAACAGAAAGTAAAATCCCATTTTTCAGGAGGGTCCTGAACAGTAAGTAAAGTCCCTTTTTTCAGGAGGGTCCTGAACAGGATGTAAAATCCAATTTTTCAGGAGGGTCCTGAACAGGAAGTAAATTCCCATTTTTCATGAGGGTCCTGAACAGAAAGTAACTTCCCATTTTTCAGGAGGGTCCTGAACAGAAAGTAAAATCCCATTTTTTAGGAGGGGCCTGAACAAAAAGTAAAATCCTATTTTTTATGAGGGTCCTAAACACAAATAAAATCCTATTTTTCAGGAGGGTCCTGAACAACAGTAAAATCCTTTTTTTCAGGAGGGTCCTGAACAGAAGTAAAATCCCATTTTTCAAAAGGTTCGTGAAAAAAAAGTATAATCCTATTTTTCAGGAGAGTCCTGAACAGAAAGTAAATTCCCATTTCTTAGGAGGGCCCTGAACAGAAAGTAAAATCCCATTTTTTTGAAGGGTCCTGAACAAAAGTAAAATCCCATTTTTTAGAAGGGTCCTAAACGAAAGTAAAATCCCATTTTTCAGGAGGGTCCTGAACAGAAAGTAAAGTCCCATTTTTCAGGAGGGTCCTGAAGAATAAGTAAAGTCCCATTTTTCAGGAGGGTTTTGAACAGAAAGTAAAATCCCATTTTTGAGTAGTGTCCGGAGCAGAAAGTAAAATCTCATTTTTCAAGAGGGTCCTGAACAGAAAATAAAATCCCATTTTTCAGGAGGGTCTTAAAGAAAAGTAAAATCCTATTTTTAAGCAGGGTCCTGAACATAAAGTAAAATCCCATTTTTCAGTAGGGTCCGGAAAGGAAGTAAAATCCTATTTTTTAGGAGGGTCCTGAACAGAAAGAAAATTCTCATTTTTTAGGAGGGTCCTGAACAGAAAGTAAAATCCTATTTTTTAGGAGGGTTCTGAACAAATGTAAAGTCCCATTTTTCAGAAGGGTCCAGAACCTGAAGTAAAATCCAATTTTTTATGAGGGTCCTGAACAGAAAGTAAAATCCTATTTTTAGGAGGATCCTGAACAGAAAGTAATATCCCATTTTCCAGGAGGGTCCTGAACAGAATTAAAATCCCATTTTTAAGGAGGGTCCTGAACAGAATGTAAAATCCCATTTTTGAGGAGGGTCCTGAACAGACAGTAAAGTCCCATTTTTCAGGAGGGTCTTGAATAGAAAAAAAACCCATTTTTCAGGAGGGCCCTGAACAAAAAGTAAAATCCAATTTTTTAAGAAGGAACAGAAAGTAAAGTCCCATTTTTAAGGAGGGTCCTTAACAGTAAGTAAAGTCCTATTTTTTAGGAGGATCCTAAACAGGAAGTAAAATTCGATTTTTCCGGAGGATCCTGAACAGGAAGTAAAATCCCATTTTTTAGGAGGGTCCTGAACAGAAAGTAAATTCCTATTTTTCAGGATGGTCCTGAAAAGAAAGTAAAATCCAATTGTAAAATCCCATTTTTCAGGAGTCTCCTGTACAGAAAGTAAAATCTGATTTTTCAAGAGGGTCCTGAAGAGGAACAAAATACCATTTTTCAGGAGGGTCCTGAAGAGACAGTAATGTCCCATTTTTCAGGAGGGTCCAGAACAAAAGTAAAATCCCATTTTTTAGGAGGGTCTAGAACAAAAGTAAAATCCCATATTTCATGAGGGGCCTGAACAAAAGTAAAATCGTATTTTTCAGGAGGGTCCTGAACAGATGGTAAAATCCCATTTTTCAGGAGGGTCCTGAACAGAAAGTAAAATTCCATTTTTCAGGAGGGTCCTGAACAGAAGTAAAATCCCATTTTTCCGGAGGGTCCTGAACAGAAAGTAAAATCCTATTTTTCAGGAGGGTCTTGAACACATTGTAAAATCCCATTTTTCAGGAGGGTCCTGAACAGAAAGTAAAATCACTTTTTTCAGGAGGGTCCTGAACGAAAGTAAAATCCCATTTTTAAGGAGGGTCCTTAACCAAAGTAAAATCCCATTTTTTGGAAGGTCCTTAACAGAAAGTAAAAACCCATTTTTCAGGAGGGTCCAGAACAAAAGTAAAATCCCATTTTTCAAGAGAGACCTGAACAACAGTAAAATTTCATTTTTCAAAAGGCTCCTGAACAGAAATTAAAATCCAGTTTTTCAAGAGGGTCCTTAACAAATGTAAAATACCATTTTTCAGAAGGGTCGTGAACAGAAAGTAAAATTCCATTTTTCAGGAGGGTCCTGAACAAAACTTAAATCCCATTTTTTAGGATGGTCCTGAACAAAAGTAAAATCCCATTTTTAAGGAGGGTCCTGAACAGAAAGTAAAATCCCTTTTTTCAGGAGGGTCCTGAACAGAAAGTAAAATCCCATTTTTCTGGAGGGTCCTGAACAAAAGTTAAATCCTATTTTTTAGGAGGGTCCTGAACAGAAAGTAAAATCCCATTTTTCAGGAGAGTCCTGAACAGAAATTAAAGTCCCATTTTTTAAAAAGGTACTAAAAAGAAAGTAAAATCCCATTTTTCAGGAGGGTCCTGAATAAAAGTAAAATCCCATTTTTCAGAAGGGTCCTGAACGAATGAAAAATCCCGTTTTTCAGGAGGGTCCATAAAAGAAAGTAAAGTCCTATTTTTCAGGAGGGTCCTGAACAGTGAGTAAAGTCCCATTTTTCTAGAGAGGTCTGAACCGAAAGTACAATCCCATTTTTCAGGAGTGTCCGGAGTAAAAAGTAAAATCTCATTTTTCAGGAGGGTCCTGAACAAAAAATAAAATTCCATTTTTCAGGAGGGTCTTGAACAAAAGTAAAATCCCATTTTTTAGGAGGGTCCTAAACATAAAGTAAAATCCTATTTTTCTGGAGGGTCCTGTACAGAAGTAAAACCCCATTTTTAAGGAGGGTCCTGAATAGAAAGTAAATTCTCATTTTTCAGATGGGTCCTGAACAGAAAGTAAAATCCTATTTTTTAGGAGGGTCCAGAACAAAAGTAAAGTCCCATTTTTCAGGAGGGTCCAGAACAGGAAGTAAAATTCAAATTTTTAGGAGGGTCTTGAACAGAAAGTAAAATCCCATTTTTCAGGAAGGTCCTGAACAGAAAGTAATATCCCATTTTTCAGGAGAGTCCTGAACAGAATTAAAATCCCATTTTTAAGGAGGCTCCTGAACAGAAAGTAAAATTCCATTTTTTAGAAATGTCCTGAACAGGAAGTAAAATCAAATTTTTTAGGAGGGTCCTCAACAGAAAGTAAAATCCCATTTTTCAGGAGAGTCCTTAACAGAAATTAAATCTCATTTTTCAAGAGAGTCCTTAACAAAAGTGAAATTCCTTTTATCAGGAGGGTCCTGAACAGAAAGTAAAATTCCATTTTTCAGGAGGGTCCTGACCAGAAAGTAAAATCCCATTTTTCAGGAGAGTCCTGAACAAAAGTAAAATCCCATTTTTCAGGAGGGTCCTGAACAGAAAGTAAAATCCCATTTTTCAGAAGGGTCCTGAATAGAAAGAAAAATCCCATTTTTCAGGAGGGTCCTGAACAGAAAGAAAAATCCCATTTTTTAAGATGGTCCTGAACAGAAAGTAAATTCCCATTTTTTAGGAGGGTCCTGAATAGTAAGTAAAGTCCTATTTTTTAAAAGGGTCCTGAACAGGAAGTAATATTTGATTTTTCAGGAGGATCCTGAACAGGAAGTGAAATCCCATTTTTCAGGAGGGTCCTGAATAGAAAGTAAATTCCCATTCTTCAGGAGGGTCATGAAAAGAAGGTAAAATCCCATTGTAAATTCTTATTTTTCAGGAGGGTCCAGAACAGAAAGTAAAATCCAAATTTTCAGGAGGGTCCTCAACAAGAACAAAATCCCATTTTTCAGGAGGGTCCTGAAGAGGCAGTAAAATCATATTTTTTAGGAGTGTCCTGAACAGACAGTAAAGTCCAATTTTTCGGAGGGTTTAGAATAGAAACAAAATCCCATTTTTCAGGAGGATCCTGAACAGAAAGTAAAATCCTATTTTTTAAAAATGTCCTGAACAGAAAGTAAAATCCCATTTTTCAGGAGGGTCCTGAACAGTAAGTAAAGTCCCTTTTTTCAGGAGGGTCCTGAACAGGATGTAAAATCCAATTTTTCAGGAGGGTCCTGAACAGGAAGTAAATTCCCATTTTTCATGAGGGTCCTGAACAGAAAGTAACTTCCCATTTTTCAGGAGGGTCCTGAACAGAAAGTAAAATCCCATTTTTTAGGAGGGGCCTGAACAAAAAGTAAAATCCTATTTTTTATGAGGGTCCTAAACACAAATAAAATCCTATTTTTCAGGAGGGTCCTGAACAACAGTAAAATCCTTTTTTTCAGGAGGGTCCTGAACAGAAGTAAAATCCCATTTTTTAAAAGGTTCGTGAAAAAAAAGTATAATCCTATTTTTCAGGAGAGTCCTGAACAGAAAGTAAATTCCCATTTCTTAGGAGGGTCCTGAACAGAAAGTAAAATCCCATTTTTTTGAAGGGTCCTGAACAAAAGTAAAATCCCATTTTTTAGAAGGGTCCTAAACGAAAGTAAAATCCCATTTTTCAGGAGGGTCCTGAACAGAAAGTAAAGTCCCATTTTTCAGGAGGGTCCTGAACAATAAGTAAAGTCCCATTTTTCAGGAGGGTTTTGAACAGAAAGTAAAATCCCATTTTTGAGTAGTGTCCGGAGCAGAAAGTAAAATCTCATTTTTCAAGAGGGTCCTGAACAGAAAATAAAATCCCATTTTTCAGGAGGGTCTTAAAGAAAAGTAAAATCCTATTTTTAAGGAGGGTCCTGAACATAAAGTAAAATCCCATTTTTCAGTAGGGTCCGGAAAGGAAGTAAAATCCTATTTTTTAGGAGGGTCCTGAACAGAAAGAAAATTCTCATTTTTTAGGAGGGTCCTGAACAGAAAGTAAAATCCTATTTTTTAGGAGGGTTCTGAACAAATGTAAAGTCCCATTTTTCAGAAGGGTCCAGAACCTGAAGTAAAATCCAATTTCTTATGAGGGTCCTGAACAGAAAGTAAAATCCTATTTTTAGGAGGATCCTGAACAGAAAGTAATATCCCATTTTCCAGGAGGGTCCTGAACAGAATTAAAATCCCATTTTTAAGGAGGGTCCTGAACAGAATGTAAAATCCCATTTTTGAGGAGGGTCCTGAACAGACAGTAAAGTCCCATTTTTCAGGAGGGTCTTGAATAGAAAAAAAACCCATTTTTCAGGAGGGCCCTGAACAAAAAGTAAAATCCAATTTTTTAAGAAGGAACAGAAAGTAAAGTCCCATTTTTAAGGAGGGTCCTTAACAGTAAGTAAAGTCCTATTTTTTAGGAGGGTCCTAAACAGGAAGTAAAATTCGATTTTTCCGGAGGATCCTGAACAGGAAGTAAAATCCCATTTTTTAGGAGGGTCCTGAACAGAAAGTAAATTCCTATTTTTCAGGATGGTCCTGAAAAGAAAGTAAAATCCAATTGTAAAATCCCATTTTTCAGGAGTCTCCTGTACAGAAAGTAAAATCTGATTTTTCAAGAGGGTCCTGAAGAGGAACAAAATACCATTTTTCAGGAGGGTCCTGAAGAGACAGTAATGTCCCATTTTTCAGGAGGGTCCAGAACAAAAGTAAAATCCCATTTTTTAGGAGGGTCTAGAACAAAAGTAAAATCCCATATTTCATGAGGGGCCTGAACAAAAGTAAAATCGTATTTTTTAGGAGGGTCCTGAACAGATGGTAAAATCCCATTTTTCAGGAGGGTCCTGAACAGAAAGTAAAATTCCATTTTTCAGGAGGGTCCTGAACAGAAGTAAAATCCCATTTTTCCGGAGGGTCCTGAACAGAAAGTAAAATCCTATTTTTCAGGAGGGTCTTGAACACATTGTAAAATCCCATTTTTCAGGAGGGTCCTGAACAGAAAGTAAAATCACTTTATTCAGGAGGGTCCTGAACGAAAGTAAAATCCCATTTTTAAGGAAGGTCCTTAACCAAAGTAAAATCCCATTTTTTGGAAGGTCCTTAACAGAAAGTAAAAACCCATTTTTCAGGAGGGTCCAGAACAAAAGTAAAATCCCATTTTTCAAGAGAGACCTGAACAACAGTAAAATTTCATTTTTCAAAAGGCTCCTGAACAGAAATTAAAATCCAGTTTTTCAAGAGGGTCCTTAACAAATGTAAAATACCATTTTTCAGAAGGGTCGTGAACAGAAAGTAAAATTCCATTTTTCAGGATGGTCCTGAACAAAAGTTAAATCCCATTTTTTAGGATGGTCCTGAACAAAAGTAAAATCCCATTTTTAAGGAGGGTCCTGAACAGAAAGTAAAATCCCTTTTTTCAGGAGGGTCCTGAACAGAAAGTAAAATCCCATTTTTCTGGAGGGTCCTGAACAAAAGTTAAATCCTATTTTTTAGGAGGGTCCTGAACAGAACGTAAAATCCCATTTTTCAGGAGGGTCCTGAACAGAAATTAAAGTCCCATTTTTTAAAAAGGTACTAAAAAGAAAGTAAAATCCCATTTTTCAGGAGGGTCCTGAATAAAAGTAAAATCCCATTTTTCAGAAGGGTCCTGAACGAATGAAAAATCCCGTTTTTCAGGAGGGTCCATAAAAGAAAGTAAAGTCCTATTTTTCAGGAGGGTCCTGAACAGTGAGTAAAGTCCCATTTTTCTAGAGAGGTCTGAACCGAAAGTACAATCCCATTTTTCAGGAGTGTCCGGAGTAAAAAGTAAAATCTCATTTTTCAGGAGGGTCCTGAACAAAAAATAAAATTCCATTTTTCAGGAGGGTCTTGAACAAAAGTAAAATCCCATTTTTTAGGAGGGTCCTAAACATAAAGTAAAATCCTATTTTTCTGGAGGGTCCTGTACAGAAGTAAAACCCCATTTTTAAGGAGGGTCCTGAATAGAAAGTAAATTCTCATTTTTCAGATGGGTCCTGAACAGAAAGTAAAATCCTATTTTTTAGGAGGGTCCAGAACAAAAGTAAAGTCCCATTTTTCAGGAGGGTCCAGAACAGGAAGTAAAATTCAAATTTTTAGGAGGGTCTTGAACAGAAAGTAAAATCCCATTTTTCAGGAAGGTCCTGAACAGAAAGTAATATCCCATTTTTCAGGAGAGTCCTGAACAGAATTAAAATCCCATTTTTAAGGAGGCTCCTGAACAGAAAGTAAAATTCCATTTTTTAGAAATGTCCTGAACAGGAAGTAAAATCAAATTTTTTAGGAGGGTCCTCAACAGAAAGTAAAATCCCATTTTTCAGGAGAGTCCTTAACAGAAATTAAATCTCATTTTTCAAGAGAGTCCTTAACAAAAGTGAAATTCCTTTTATCAGGAGGGTCCTGAACAGAAAGTAAAATTCCATTTTTCAGGAGGGTCCTGACCAGAAAGTAAAATCCCATTTTTCAGGAGAGTCCTGAACAAAAGTAAAATCCCATTTTTCAGGAGGGTCCTGAACAGAAAGTAAAATCCCATTTTTAAGAAGGGTCCTGAATAGAAAGAAAAATCCCATTTTTCAGGAGGGTCCTGAACAGAAAGAAAAATCCCATTTTTTAAGATGGTCCTGAACAGAAAGTAAATTCCCATTTTTTAGGAGGGTCCTGAATAGTAAGTAAAGTCCTATTTTTTAAAAGGGTCCTGAACAGGAAGTAATATTTGATTTTTCAGGAGGATCCTGAACAGGAAGTGAAATCCCATTTTTCAGGAGGGTCCTGAATAGAAAGTAAATTCCCATTCTTCAGGAGGGTCATGAAAAGAAAGTAAAATCCCATTGTAAATTCTTATTTTTCAGGAGGGTCCAGAACAGAAAGTAAAATCCAAATTTTCAGGAGGGTCCTCAACAAGAACAAAATCCCATTTTTCAGGAGGGTCCTGAAGAGGCAGTAAAATCATATTTTTTAGGAGTGTCCTGAACAGACAGTAAAGTCCAATTTTTCGGAGGGTTTAGAATAGAAACAAAAATCCCATTTTTCAGGAGGATCCTGAACAGAAAGTAAAATCCTATTTTTTAAAAATGTCCTGAACAGAAAGTAAAATCCCATTTTTCAGGAGGGTCCTGAACAGTAAGTAAAGTCCCTTTTTTCAGGAGGGTCCTGAACAGGATGTAAAATCCAATTTTTCAGGAGGGTCCTGAACAGGAAGTAAATTCCCATTTTTCATGAGGGTCCTGAACAGAAAGTAACTTCCCATTTTTCAGGAGGGTCCTGAACAGAAAGTAAAATCCCATTTTTTAGGAGGGGCCTGAACAAAAAGTAAAATCCTATTTTTTATGAGGGTCCTAAACACAAATAAAATCCTATTTTTCAGGAGGGTCCTGAACAACAGTAAAATCCTTTTTTTCAGGAGGGTCCTGAACAGAAGTAAAATCCCATTTTTTAAAAGGTTCGTGAAAAAAAAGTATAATCCTATTTTTCAGGAGAGTCCTGAACAGAAAGTAAATTCCCATTTCTTAGGAGGGTCCTGAACAGAAAGTAAAATCCCATTTTTTTGAAGGGTCCTGAACAAAAGTAAAATCCCATTTTTTAGAAGGGTCCTAAACGAAAGTAAAATCCCATTTTTCAGGAGGGTCCTGAACAGAAAGTAAAGTCCCATTTTTCAGGAGGGTCCTGAACAATAAGTAAAGTCCCATTTTTCAGGAGGGTTTTGAACAGAAAGTAAAATCCTATTTTTGAGTAGTGTCCGGAGCAGAAAGTAAAATCTCATTTTTCAAGAGGGTCCTGAACAGAAAATAAAATCCCATTTTTCAGGAGGGTCTTAAAGAAAAGTAAAATCCTATTTTTAAGGAGGGTCCTGAACATAAAGTAAAATCCCATTTTTCAGTAGGGTCCGGAAAGGAAGTAAAATCCTATTTTTTAGGAGGGTCCTGAACAGAAAGAAAATTCTCATTTTTTAGGAGGGTCCTGAACAGAAAGTAAAATCCTATTTTTTAGGAGGGTTCTGAACAAATGTAAAGTCCCATTTTTCAGAAGGGTCCAGAACCTGAAGTAAAATCCAATTTTTTATGAGGGTCCTGAACAGAAAGTAAAATCCTATTTTTAGGAGGATCCTGAACAGAAAGTAATATCCCATTTTCCAGGAGGGTCCTGAACAGAATTAAAATCCCATTTTTAAGGAGGGTCCTGAACAGAATGTAAAATCCCATTTTTGAGGAGGGTCCTGAACAGACAGTAAAGTCCCATTTTTCAGGAGGGTCTTGAATAGAAAAAAAACCCATTTTTCAGGAGGGCCCTGAACAAAAAGTAAAATCCAATTTTTTAAGAAGGAACAGAAAGTAAAGTCCCATTTTTAAGGAGGGTCCTTAACAGTAAGTAAAGTCCTATTTTTTAGGAGGGTCCTAAACAGGAAGTAAAATTCGATTTTTCCGGAGGATCCTGAACAGGAAGTAAAATCCCATTTTTTAGGAGGGTCCTGAACAGAAAGTAAATTCCTATTTTTCAGGATGGTCCTGAAAAGAAAGTAAAATCCAATTGTAAAATCCCATTTTTCAGGAGTCTCCTGTACAGAAAGTAAAATCTGATTTTTCAAGAGGGTCCTGAAGAGGAACAAAATACCATTTTTCAGGAGGGTCCTGAAGAGACAGTAATGTCCCATTTTTCAGGAGGGTCCAGAACAAAAGTAAAATCCCATTTTTTAGGAGGGTCTAGAACAAAAGTAAAATCCCATATTTCATGAGGGGCCTGAACAAAAGTAAAATCGTATTTTTCAGGAGGGTCCTGAACAGATGGTAAAATCCCATTTTTCAGGAGGGTCCTGAACAGAAAGTAAAATTCCATTTTTCAGGAGGGTCCTGAACAGAAGTAAAATCCCATTTTTCCGGAGGGTCCTGAACAGAAAGTAAAATCCTATTTTTCAGGAGGGTCTTGAACACATTGTAAAATCCCATTTTTCAGGAGGGTCCTGAACAGAAAGTAAAATCACTTTTTTCAGGAGGGTCCTGAACGAAAGTAAAATCCCATTTTTAAGGAGGGTCCTTAACCAAAGTAAAATCACATTTTTTGGAAGGTCCTTAACAGAAAGTAAAAACCCATTTTTCAGGAGGGTCCAGAACAAAAGTAAAATCCCATTTTTCAAGAGAGACCTGAACAACAGTAAAATTTCATTTTTCAAAAGGCTCCTGAACAGAAATTAAAATCCAGTTTTTCAAGAGGGTCCTTAACAAATGTAAAATACCATTTTTCAGAAGGGTCGTGAACAGAAAGTAAAATTCCATTTTTCAGGAGGGTCCTGAACAAAAGTTAAATCCCATTTTTTAGGATGGTCCTGAACAAAAGTAAAATCCCATTTTTAAGGAGGGTCCTGAACAGAAAGTAAAATCCCTTTTTTCAGGAGGGTCCTGAACAGAAAGTAAAATCCCATTTTTCTGGAGGGTCCTGAACAAAAGTTAAATCCTATTTTTTAGGAGGGTCCTGAACAGAACGTAAAATCCCATTTTTCAGGAGGGTCCTGAACAGAAATTAAAGTCCCATTTTTTAAAAAGGTACTAAAAAGAAAGTAAAATCCCATTTTTCAGGAGGGTCCTGAATAAAAGTAAAATCCCATTTTTCAGAAGGGTCCTGAACGAATGAAAAATCCCGTTTTTCAGGAGGGTCCATAAAAGAAAGTAAAGTCCTATTTTTCAGGAGGGTCCTGAACAGTGAGTAAAGTCCCATTTTTCTAGAGAGGTCTGAACCGAAAGTACAATCCCATTTTTCAGGAGTGTCCGGAGTAAAAAGTAAAATCTCATTTTTCAGGAGGGTCCTGAACAAAAAATAAAATTCCATTTTTCAGGAGGGTCTTGAACAAAAGTAAAATCCCATTTTTTAGGAGGGTCCTAAACATAAAGTAAAATCCTATTTTTCTGGAGGGTCTTGTACAGAAGTAAAACCCCATTTTTTATGGAGGGTCCTGAATAGAAAGTAAATTCTCATTTTTCAGATGGGTCCTGAACAGAAAGTAAAATCCTATTTTTTAGGAGGGTCCAGAACAAAAGTAAAGTCCCATTTTTCAGGAGGGTCCAGAACAGGAAGTAAAATTCAAATTTTTAGGAGGGTCTTGAACAGAAAGTAAAATCCCATTTTTCAGGAAGGTCCTGAACAGAAAGTAATATCCCATTTTTCAGGAGAGTCCTGAACAGAATTAAAATCCCATTTTTAAGGAGGCTCCTGAACAGAAAGTAAAATTCCATTTTTTAGAAATGTCCTGAACAGGAAGTAAAATCAAATTTTTTAGGAGGGTCCTCAACAGAAAGTAAAATCCCATTTTTCAGGAGAGTCCTTAACAGAAATTAAATCTCATTTTTCAAGAGAGTCCTTAACAAAAGTGAAATTCCTTTTATCAGGAGGGTCCTGAACAGAAAGTAAAATTCCATTTTTCAGGAGGGTCCTGACCAGAAAGTAAAATCCCATTTTTCAGGAGAGTCCTGAACAAAAGTAAAATCCCATTTTTCAGGAGGGTCCTGAACAGAAAGTAAAATCCCATTTTTCAGAAGGGTCCTGAATAGAAAGAAAAATCCCATTTTTCAGGAGGGTCCTGAACAGAAAGAAAAATCCCATTTTTTAAGATGGTCCTGAACAGAAAGTAAATTCCCATTTTTTAGGAGGGTCCTGAATAGTAAGTAAAGTCCTATTTTTTAAAAGGGTCCTGAACAGGAAGTAATATTTGATTTTTCAGGAGGATCCTGAACAGGAAGTGAAATCCCATTTTTCAGGAGGGTCCTGAATAGAAAGTAAATTCCCATTCTTCAGGAGGGTCATGAAAAGAAAGTAAAATCCCATTGTAAATTCTTATTTTTCAGGAGGGTCCAGAATAGAAAGTAAAATCCAAATTTTCAGGAGGGTCCTCAACAAGAACAAAATCCCATTTTTCAGGAGGGTCCTGAAGAGGCAGTAAAATCATATTTTTTAGGAGTGTCCTGAACAGACAGTAAAGTCCAATTTTTCGGAGGGTTTAGAATAGAAACAAAAATCCCATTTTTCAGGAGGATCCTGAACAGAAAGTAAAATCCTATTTTTTAAAAATGTCCTGAACAGAAAGTAAAATCCCATTTTTCAGGAGGGTCCTGAACAGTAAGTAAAGTCCCTTTTTTCAGGAGGGTCCTGAACAGGATGTAAAATCCAATTTTTCAGGAGGGTCCTGAACAGGAAGTAAATTCCCATTTTTCATGAGGGTCCTGAACAGAAAGTAACTTCCCATTTTTCAGGAGGGTCCTGAACAGAAAGTAAAATCCCATTTTTTAGGAGGGGCCTGAACAAAAAGTAAAATCCTATTTTTTATGAGGGTCCTAAACACAAATAAAATCCTATTTTTCAGGAGGGTCCTGAACAACAGTAAAATCCTTTTTTTCAGGAGGGTCCTGAACAGAAGTAAAATCCCATTTTTCAAAAGGTTCGTGAAAAAAAAGTATAATCCTATTTTTCAGGAGAGTCCTGAATAGAAAGTAAATTCCCATTTCTTAGGAGGGTCCTGAACAGAAAGTAAAATCCCATTTTTTTGAAGGGTCCTGAACAAAAGTAAAATCCCATTTTTTAGAAGGGTCCTAAACGAAAGTAAAATCCCATTTTTCAGGAGGGTCCTGAACAGAAAGTAAAGTCCCATTTTTCAGGAGGGTCCTGAACAATAAGTAAAGTCCCATTTTTCAGGAGGGTTTTGAACAGAAAGTAAAATCCCATTTTTGAGTAGTGTCCGGAGCAGAAAGTAAAATCTCATTTTTCAAGAGGGTCCTGAACAGAAAATAAAATCCCATTTTTCAGGAGGGTCTTAAAGAAAAGTAAAATCCTATTTTTAAGGAGGGTCCTGAACATAAAGTAAAATCCCATTTTTCAGTAGGGTCCGGAAAGGAAGTAAAATCCTATTTTTTAGGAGGGTCCTGAACAGAAAGAAAATTCTCATTTTTTAGGAGGGTCCTGAACAGAAAGTAAAATCCTATTTTTTAGGAGGGTTCTGAACAAATGTAAAGTCCCATTTTTCAGAAGGGTCCAGAACCTGAAGTAAAATCCAATTTTTTATGAGGGTCCTGAACAGAAAGTAAAATCCTATTTTTAGGAGGATCCTGAACAGAAAGTAATATCCCATTTTCCAGGAGGGTCCTGAACAGAATTAAAATCCCATTTTTAAGGAGGGTCCTGAACAGAATGTAAAATCCCATTTTTGAGGAGGGTCCTGAACAGACAGTAAAGTCCCATTTTTCAGGAGGGTCTTGAATAGAAAAAAAACCCATTTTTCAGGAGGGCCCTGAACAAAAAGTAAAATCCAATTTTTTAAGAAGGAACAGAAAGTAAAGTCCCATTTTTAAGGAGGGTCCTTAACAGTAAGTAAAGTCCTATTTTTTAGGAGGGTCCTAAACAGGAAGTAAAATTCGATTTTTCCGGAGGATCCTGAACAGGAAGTAAAATCCCATTTTTTAGGAGGGTCCTGAACAGAAAGTAAATTCCTATTTTTCAGGATGGTCCTGAAAAGAAAGTAAAATCCAATTGTAAAATCCCATTTTTCAGGAGTCTCCTGTACAGAAAGTAAAATCTGATTTTTCAAGAGGGTCCTGAAGAGGAACAAAATACCATTTTTCAGGAGGGTCCTGAAGAGACAGTAATGTCCCATTTTTCAGGAGGGTCCAGAACAAAAGTAAAATCCCATTTTTTAGGAGGGTCTAGAACAAAAGTAAAATCCCATATTTCATGAGGGGCCTGAACAAAAGTAAAATCGTATTTTTCAGGAGGGTCCTGAACAGATGGTAAAATCCCATTTTTCAGGAGGGTCCTGAACAGAAAGTAAAATTCCATTTTTCAGGAGGGTCCTGAACAGAAGTAAAATCCCATTTTTCCGGAGGGTCCTGAACAGTAAGTAAAATCCTATTTTTCAGGAGGGTCTTGAACACATTGTAAAATCCCATTTTTCAGGAGGGTCCTGAACAGAAAGTAAAATCACTTTTTTCAGGAGGGTCCTGAACGAAAGTAAAATCCCATTTTTAAGGAGGGTCCTTAACCAAAGTAAAATCCCATTTTTTGGAAGGTCCTTAACAGAAAGTAAAAACCCATTTTTCAGGAGGGTCCAGAACAAAAGTAAAATCCCATTTTTCAAGAGAGACCTGAACAACAGTAAAATTTCATTTTTCAAAAGGCTCATGAACAGAAATTAAAATCCAGTTTTTCAAGAGGGTCCTTAACAAAAGTAAAATACCATTTTTCAGAAGGGTCGTGAACAGAAAGTAAAATTCCATTTTTCAGGAGGGTCCTGAACAAAAGTTAAATCCCATTTTTTAGGATGATCCTGAACAAAAGTAAAATCCCATTTTTAAGGAGGGTCCTGAACAGAAAGTAAAATCCCTTTTTTCAGGAGGGTCCTGAACAGAAAGTAAAATCCCATTTTTCTGGAGGTTCCTGAACAAAAGTTAAATCCTATTTTTTAGGAGGGTCCTGAACAGAAAGTAAAATCCCATTTTTCAGGAGTGTCCTGGACAGAAATTAAAGTCCCATTTTTTAAAAAGGTACTAAAAAGAAAGTAAAATCCCATTTTTCAGGAGGGTCCTGAATAAAAGTAAAATCCCATTTTTAAGAAGGGTCCTGAACGAATGAAAAATCCCGTTTTTCAGGAGGGTCCATAAAAGAAAGTAAAGTCCTATTTTTCAGGAGGGTCCTGAACAGTGAGTAAAGTCCCATTTTTCTAGAGAGGTCTGAACCGAAAGTACAATCCCATTTTTCAGGAGTGTCCGGAGTAAAAAGTAAAATCTCATTTTTCAGGAGGGTCCTGAACAAAAAATAAAATTCCATTTTTCAGGAGGGTCTTGAACAAAAGTAAAATCCCATTTTTTAGGAGGGTCCTAAACATAAAGTAAAATCCTATTTTTCTGGAGGGTCCTGTACAGAAGTAAAACCCCATTTTTAAGGAGGGTCCTGAATAGAAAGTAAATTCTCATTTTTCAGATGGGTCCTGAACAGAAAGTAAAATCCTATTTTTTAGGAGGGTCCAGAACAAAAGTAAAGTCCCATTTTTCAGGAGGGTCCAGAACAGGAAGTAAAATTCAAATTTTTAGGAGGGTCTTGAACAGAAAGTAAAATCCCATTTTTCAGGAAGGTCCTGAACAGAAAGTAATATCCCATTTTTCAGGAGAGTCCTGAACAGAATTAAAATCCCATTTTTAAGGAGGCTCCTGAACAGAAAGTAAAATTCCATTTTTTAGAAATGTCCTGAACAGGAAGTAAAATCAATTTTTTTAGGAGGGTCCTCAACAGAAAGTAAAATCCCTTTTTTCAGGAGAGTCCTTAACAGAAATTAAATCTCATTTTTCAAGAGAGTCCTTAACAAAAGTGAAATTCCTTTTATCAGGAGGGTCCTGAACAGAAAGTAAAATTCCATTTTTCAGGAGGGTCCTGACCAGAAAGTAAAATCCCATTTTTCAGGAGAGTCCTGAACAAAAGTAAAATCCCATTTTTCAGGAGGGTCCTGAACAGAAAGTAAAATCCCATTTTTCAGAAGGGTCCTGAATAAAAAGAAAAATCCCATTTTTCAGGAGGGTCCTGAACAGAAAGAAAAATCCCATTTTTTAAGATGGTCCTGAACAGAAAGTAAATTCCCATTTTTTAGGAGGGTCCTGAATAGTAAGTAAAGTCATATTTTTTAAAAGGGTCCTGAACAGGAAGTAATATATGATTTTTCAGGAGGATCCTGGACAGGAAGTGAAATCCCATTTTTCAGGAGGGTCCTGAATAGAAAGTAAATTCCCATTCTTCAAGAGGGTCATGAAAAGAAAGTAAAATCCCATTGTAAAATCTTATTTTTCAGGAGGGTCCAGAACAGAAAGTAAAATCCAAATTTTCAGGAGGGTCCTCAACAAGAACAAAATCCCATTTTTCAGGAGGGTCCTGAAGAGGCAGTAAAATCATATTTTTTAGGAGTGTCCTGAACAGACAGTAAAGTCCAATTTTTCGGAGGGTTTAGAATAGAAACAAAAATCCCATTTTTCAGGAGGATCCTGAACAGAAAGTAAAATCCTATTTTTTTAAAATGTCCTGAACAGAAAGTAAAATCCCATTTTTCAGGAGGGTCCTGAACAGTAAGTAAAGTCCCATTTTTCAGGAGGGTCCTGAACAGGATGTAAAATCCAATTTTTCAGGAGGGTCCTGAACAGGAAGTAAAATCCCATTTTTCATGAGGGTCCTGAACAGAAAGTAACTCCCCATTTTTCAGGAGGGTCCTGAACAGAAAGTAAAATCCCATTTTTTAGGAGGGGCCTGAACAAAAAGTAAAATCCTATTTTTTATGAGGGTCCTAAACACAAATAAAATCCTATTTTTCAGGAGGGTCCTGAACAACAGTAAAATCCTATTTTTCAGGAGGGTCCTGAACAGAAGTAAAATCCCATTTTTCAAAAGGTTCGTGAAAAAAAAGTATAATCCTATTTTTCAGGAGAGTCCTGAACAGAAAGTAAATTCCCATTTCTTAGGAGGGTCCTGAACAGAAAGTAAAATCCCATTTTTTTGAAGGGTCCTGAACAAAAGTAAAATCCCATTTTTTAGAAGGGTCCTAAACGAAAGTAAAATCCCATTTTTCAGGAGGGTCCTGAACAGAAAGTAAAGTCCCATTTTTCAGGAGGGTCCTGAACAATAAGTAAAGTCCCATTTTTCAGGAGGGTTTTGAACAGAAAGTAAAATCCCATTTTTGAGTAGTGTCCGGAGCAGAAAGTAAAATCTCATTTTTTAAGAGGGTCCTGAACAGAAAATAAAATCCCATTTTTCAGGAGGGTCTTAAAGAAAAGTAAAATCCTATTTTTAAGGAGGGTCCTGAACATAAAGTAAAATCCCATTTTTCAGTAGGGTCCTGAAAGGAAGTAAAATCCTATTTTTTAGGAGGGTCCTGAACAGAAAGAAAATTCTCATTTTTCAGGAGGGTCCTGAACAGAAAGTAAAATCCTATTTTTTAGGAGGGTTCTGAACAAATGAAAAGTCCCATTTTTCAGAAGGGTCCAGAACCTGAAGTAAAATCCAATTTTTTATGAGGGTCCTGAACAGAAAGTAAAATCCCATTTTTAGGAGGATCCTGAACAGAAAGTAATATCCCATTTTCCAGGAGGGTCCTGAACAGAATTAAAATCCCATTTTTAAGGAGGGTCCTGAACAGAAAGTAAAATCCCATTTTTGAGGAGGGTCTTGAACAGACAGTAAAGTCCCATTTTTCAGAAGGGTCCTGAATAAAAAGAAAAATCCCATTTTTCAGGAGGGTCCTGAACAGAAAGAAAAATCCCATTTTTTAAGATGGTCCTGAACAGAAAGTAAATTCCCATTTTTTAGGAGGGTCCTGAATAGTAAGTAAAGTCATATTTTTTAAAAGGGTCCTGAACAGGAAGTAATATTTGATTTTTCAGGAGGATCCTGGACAGGAAGTGAAATCCCATTTTTCAGGAGGGTCCTGAATAGAAAGTAAATTCCCATTCTTCAGGAGGGTCATGAAAAGAAAGTAAAATCCCATTGTAAATTCTTATTTTTCAGGAGGGTCCAGAACAGAAAGTAAAATCCAAATTTTCAGGAGGGTCCTCAACAAGAACAAAATCCCATTTTTCAGGAGGGTCCTGAGGAGGCAGTAAAATCATATTTTTTAGGAGTGTCCTGAACAGACAGTAAAGTCCAATTTTTCGGAGGGTTTATAATAGAAACAAAAATCCCATTTTTCAGGAGGATCCTGAACAGAAAGTAAAATCCTATTTTTTAAAAATGTCCTGAACAGAAAGTAAAATCCCAATTTTCAGGAGGGTCCTGAACAGTAAGTAAAGTCCCTTTTTTCAGGAGGGTCCTGAACAGGATGTAAAATCCAATTTTTCAGGAGGGTCCTGAACAGGAAGTAAATTCCCATTTTTCATGAGGGTCCTGAACAGAAAGTAACTTCCCATTTTTCAGGAGGGTCCTGAACAGAAAGTAAAATCCCATTTTTTAGGAGGGGCCTGAACAAAAAGTAAAATCCTATTTTTTATGAGGGTCCTAAACACAAATAAAATCCTATTTTTCAGGAGGGTCCTGAACAACAGTAAAATCCTTTTTTTCAGGAGGGTCCTGAACAGAAGTAAAATCCCATTTTTCAAAAGGTTCGTGAAAAAAAAGTATAATCCTATTTTTCAGGAGAGTCCTGAACAGAAAGTAAATTCCCATTTCTTAGGAGGGTCCTGAACAGAAAGTAAAATCCCATTTTTTTGAAGGGTCCTGAACAAAAGTAAAATCCCATTTTTTAGAAGGGTCCTAAACGAAAGTAAAATCCCATTTTTCAGGAGGGTCCTGAACAGAAAGTAAAGTCCCATTTTTCAGGAGGGTCCTGAACAATAAGTAAAGTCCCATTTTTCAGGAGGGTTTTGAACAGAAAGTAAAATCCCATTTTTGAGTAGTGTCCGGAGCAGAAAGTAAAATCTCATTTTTCAAGAGGGTCCTGAACAGAAAATAAAATCCCATTTTTCAGGAGGGTCTTAAAGAAAAGTAAAATCCTATTTTTAAGGAGGGTCCTGAACATAAAGTAAAATCCCATTTTTCAGTAGGGTCCGGAAAGGAAGTAAAATCCTATTTTTTAGGAGGGTCCTGAACAGAAAGAAAATTCTCATTTTTTAGGAGGGTCCTGAACAGAAAGTAAAATCCTATTTTTTAGGAGGGTTCTGAACAAATGTAAAGTCCCATTTTTCAGAAGGGTCCAGAACCTGAAGTAAAATCCAATTTTTTATGAGGGTCCTGAACAGAAAGTAAAATCCTATTTTTAGGAGGATCCTGAACAGAAAGTAATATCCCATTTTCCAGGAGGGTCCTGAACAGAATTAAAATCCCATTTTTAAGGAGGGTCCTGAACAGAATGTAAAATCCCATTTTTGAGGAGGGTCCTGAACAGACAGTAAAGTCCCATTTTTCAGGAGGGTCTTGAATAGAAAAAAAAACCCATTTTTCAGGAGGGCCCTGAACAAAAAGTAAAATCCAATTTTTTAAGAAGGAACAGAAAGTAAAGTCCCATTTTTAAGGAGGGTCCTTAACAGTAAGTAAAGTCCTATTTTTTAGGAGGGTCCTAAACAGGAAGTAAAATTCGATTTTTCCGGAGGATCCTGAACAGGAAGTAAAATCCCATTTTTTAGGAGGGTCCTGAACAGAAAGTAAATTCCTATTTTTCAGGATGGTCCTGAAAAGAAAGTAAAATCCAATTGTAAAATCCCATTTTTCAGGAGTCTCCTGTACAGAAAGTAAAATCTGATTTTTCAAGAGGGTCCTGAAGAGGAACAAAATACCATTTTTCAGGAGGGTCCTGAAGAGACAGTAATGTCCCATTTTTCAGGAGGGTCCAGAACAAAAGTAAAATCCCATTTTTTAGGAGGGTCTAGAACAAAAGTAAAATCCCATATTTCATGAGGGGCCTGAACAAAAGTAAAATCGTATTTTTCAGGAGGGTCCTGAACAGATGGTAAAATCCCATTTTTCAGGAGGGTCCTGAACAGAAAGTAAAATTCCATTTTTCAGGAGGGTCCTGAACAGAAGTAAAATCCCATTTTTTCGGAGGGTCCTGAACAGAAAGTAAAATCCTATTTTTCAGGAGGGTCTTGAACACATTGTAAAATCCCATTTTTCAGGAGGGTCCTGAACAGAAAGTAAAATCACTTTTTTCAGGAGGGTCCTGAACGAAAGTAAAATCCCATTTTTAAGGAGGGTCCTTAACCAAAGTAAAATCCCATTTTTTGGAAGGTCCTTAACAGAAAGTAAAAACCCATTTTTCAGGAGGGTCCGGAACAAAAGTAAAATCCCATTTTTCAAGAGAGACCTGAACAACAGTAAAATTTCATTTTTCAAAAGGCTCCTGAAAAGAAATTAAAATCCAGTTTTTCAAGAGGGTCCTTAACAAATGTAAAATACCATTTTTCAGAAGGGTCGTGAACAGAAAGTAAAGTCCCATTTTTCAGGAGGGTCCTGAACAATAAGTAAAGTCCCATTTTTCAGGAGGGTTTTGAACAGAAAGTAAAATCCCATTTTTGAGTAGTGTCCGGAGCAGAAAGTAAAATCTCATTTTTCAAGAGGGTCCTGAACAGAAAATAAAATCCCATTTTTCAGGAGGGTCTTAAAGAAAAGTAAAATCCTATTTTTAAGGAGGGTCCTGAACATAAAGTAAAATCTCATTTTTCAGTAGGGTCCTGAAAGGAAGTAAAATCCTATTTTTAGGAGGGTCCTGAACAGAAAGAAAATTCTCATTTTTCAGGAGGGTCCTGAACAGAAAGTAAAATCCTATTTTTTAGGAGGGTTCTGAACAAATGAAAAGTCCCATTTTTCAGAAGGGTCCAGAACCTGAAGTAAAATCCAATTTTTTATGAGGGTCCTGAACAGAAAGTAAAATCCCATTTTTAGGAGGATCCTGAACAGAAAGTAATATCCCATTTTCCAGGAGGGTCCTGAACAGAATTAAAATCCCATTTTTAAGGAGGGTCCTGAACAGAAAGTAAAATCCCATTTTTGAGGAGGGTCCTGAACAGACAGTAAAGTCCCATTTTTCAGGAGGGTCTTGAATAGAAAAAAAACCCATTTTTCAGGAGGGCCCTGAACAAAAAGTAAAATCCAATTTTTTAAGAAGGAACAGAAAGTAAAGTCCCATTTTTAAGGAGGGTCCTTAACAGTAAGTAAAGTCCTATTTTTTAGGAGGGTCCTAAACAGGAAGTAAAATTCGATTTTTCCGGAGGATCCTGAACAGGAAGTAAAATCCCATTTTTTTGGAGGGTCCTGAACAGAAAGTAAATTCCTATTTTTCAGGATGGTCCTGAAAAGAAAGTAAAATCCAATTGTAAAATCCCATTTTTCAGGAGTCTCCTGTACAGAAAGTAAAATCTGATTTTTCAAGAGGGTCCTGAAGAGGAACAAAATACCATTTTTCAGGAGGGTCCTGAAGAGACAGTAATGTCCCATTTTTCAGGAGGGTCCAGAACAAAAGTAAAATCCCATTTTTTAGGAGGGTCTAGAACAAAAGTAAAATCCCATATTTCATGAGGGGCCTGAACAAAAGTAAAATCGTATTTTTCAGGAGGGTCCTGAACAGATGGTAAAATCCCATTTTTCAGGAGGGTCCTGAACAGAAAGTAAAATTCCATTTTTCAGGAGGGTCCTGAACAGAAGTAAAATCCCATTTTTCCAGAAGGTCCTGAACAGAAAGTAAAATCCTATTTTTCAGGAGGGTCTTGAACACATTGTAAAATCCCATTTTTCAGGAGGGTCCTGAACAGAAAGTAAAATCACTTTTTTCAGGAGGGTCCTGAACGAAAGTAAAATCCCATTTTTAAGGAGGGTCCTTAACCAAAGTAAAATCCCATTTTTTGGAAGGTCTTTAACAGAAAGTAAAAACCCATTTTTCAGGAGGGTCCGGAACAAAAGTAAAATCCCATTTTTCAAAAGAGACCTGAACAACAGTAAAATTTCATTTTTCAAAAGGCTCCTGAACAGAAATTAAAATCCAGTTTTTCAAGAGGGTCCTTAACAAATGTAAAATACCATTTTTCAGAAGGGTCGTGAACAGAAAGTAAAATTCCATTTTTCAGGAGGGTCCTGAACAAAAGTTAAATCCCATTTTTTAGGATGGTCCTGAACAAAAGTAAAATCCCATTTTTAAGGAGGGTCCTGAACAGAAAGTAAAATCCCTTTTTCAGGAGGGTCCTGAACAGAAAGTAAAATCCCATTTTTCTGGAGGGTCCTGAACAAAAGTTAAATCCTATTTTTTAGGAGGGTCCTGAACAGAAAGTAAAATCCCATTTTTCAGGAGGGTCCTGAACAGAAATTAAAGTCCCATTTTTTAAAAAGGTACTAAAAAGAAAGTAAAATCCCATTTTTCAGGAGGGTCCTGAATAAAAGTAAAATCCCATTTTTCAGAAGGGTCTTGAACGAATGAAAAATCCCGTTTTTCAGGAGGGTTCATAAAAGAAAGTAAAGTCCTATTTTTCAGGAGGGTCCTGAACAGTGAGTAAAGTCCCATTTTTCTAGAGAGGTCTGAACCAAAAGTACAATCCCATTTTTCAGGAGTGTCCGGAGTAAAAAGTAAAATCTCATTTTTCAGGAGGGTCCTGAACAAAAAATAAAATTCCATTTTTCAGGAGGGTCTTGAACAAAAGTAAAATCCCATTTTTTAGGAGGGTCCTAAACATAAAGTAAAATCCTATTTTTCTGGAGGGTCCTGTACAGAAGTAAAACCCCATTTTTAAGGAGGGTCCTGAATAGAAAGTAAATTCTCATTTTTCAGATGGGTCCTGAACAGAAAGTAAAATCCTATTTTTTAGGAGGGTCCAGAACAAAAGTAAAGTCCCATTTTTCAGGAGGGTCCAGAACAGGAAGTAAAATTCAAATTTTTAGGAGGGTCTTGAACAGAAAGTAAAATCCCATTTTTCAGGAAGGTCCTGAACAGAAAGTAATATCCCATTTTTCAGGAGAGTCCTGAACAGAATTAAAATCCCATTTTTAAGGAGGCTCCTGAACAGAAAGTAAAATTCCATTTTTTAGAAATGTCCTGAACAGGAAGTAAAATCAAATTTTTTAGGAGGGTCCTCAACAGAAAGTAAAATCCCATTTTTCAGGAGAGTCCTTAACAGAAATTAAATCTCATTTTTCAAGAGAGTCCTTAACAAAAGTGAAATTCCTTTTATCAGGAGGGTCCTGAACAGAAAGTAAAATTCCATTTTTCAGGAGGGTCCTGACCAGAAAGTAAAATCCCATTTTTCAGGAGAGTCCTGAACAAAAGTAAAATCCCATTTTTCAGGAGGGTCCTGAACAGAAAGTAAAATCCCATTTTTCAGAAGGGTCCTGAATAAAAAGAAAAATCCCATTTTTCAGGAGGGTCCTGAACAGAAAGAAAAATCCCATTTTTTAAGATGGTCCTGAACAGAAAGTAAATTCCCATTTTTTAGGAGGGTCCTGAATAGTAAGTAAAGTCATATTTTTTAAAAGGGTCCTGAACAGGAAGTAATATTTGATTTTTCAGGAGGATCCTGGACAGGAAGTGAAATCCCATTTTTCAGGAGGGTCCTGAATAGAAAGTAAATTCCCATTCTTCAGGAGGGTCATGAAAAGAAAGTAAAATCCCATTGTAAATTCTTATTTTTCAGGAGGGTCCAGAACAGAAAGTAAAATCCAAATTTTCAGGAGGGTCCTCAACAAGAACAAAATCCCATTTTTCAGGAGGGTCCTGAGGAGGCAGTAAAATCATATTTTTTAGGAGTGTCCTGAACAGACAGTAAAGTCCAATTTTTCGGAGGGTTTAGAATAGAAACAAAAATCCCATTTTTCAGGAGGATCCTGAACAGAAAGTAAAATCCTATTTTTTAAAAATGTCCTGAACAGAAAGTAAAATCCCATTTTTCAGGAGGGTCCTGAACAGTAAGTAAAGTCCCTTTTTTCAGGAGGGTCCTGAACAGGATGTAAATTCCAATTTTTCAGGAGGGTCCTGAACAGGAAGTAAATTCCCATTTTTCATGAGGGTCCTGAACAGAAAGTAACTTCCCATTTTTCAGGAGGGTCCTGAACAGAAAGTAAAATCCCATTTTTTAGGAGGGGCCTGAACAAAAAGTAAAATCCTATTTTTTATGAGGGTCCTAAACACAAATAAAATCCTATTTTTCAGGAGGGTCCTGAACAACAGTAAAATCCTTTTTTTCAGGAGGGTCCTGAACAGAAGTAAAATCCCATTTTTCAAAAGGTTCGTGAAAAAAAAGTATAATCCTATTTTTCAGGAGAGTCCTGAACAGAAAGTAAATTCCCATTTCTTAGGAGGGTCCTGAACAGAAAGTAAAATCCCATTTTTTTGAAGGGTCCTGAACAAAAGTAAAATCCCATTTTTTAGAAGGGTCCTAAACGAAAGTAAAATCCCATTTTTCAGGAGGGTCCTGAACAGAAAGTAAAGTCCCATTTTTCAGGAGGGTCCTGAACAATAAGTAAAGTCCCATTTTTCAGGAGGGTTTTGAACAGAAAGTAAAATCCCATTTTTGAGTAGTGTCCGGAGCAGAAAGTAAAATCTCATTTTTCAAGAGGGTCCTGAACAGAAAATAAAATCCCATTTTTCAGGAGGGTCTTAAAGAAAAGTAAAATCCTATTTTTAAGGAGGGTCCTGAACATAAAGTAAAATCCCATTTTTCAGTAGGGTCCGGAAAGGAAGTAAAATCCTATTTTTTAGGAGGGTCCTGAACAGAAAGAAAATTCTCATTTTTTAGGAGGGTCCTGAACAGAAAGTAAAATCCTATTTTTTAGGAGGGTTCTGAACAAATGTAAAGTCCCATTTTTCAGAAGGGTCCAGAACCTGAAGTAAAATCCAATTTTTTATGAGGGTCCTGAACAGAAAGTAAAATCCTATTTTTAGGAGGATCCTGAACAGAAAGTAATATCCCATTTTCCAGGAGGGTCCTGAACAGAATTAAAATCCCATTTTTAAGGAGGGTCCTGAACAGAATGTAAAATCCCATTTTTGAGGAGGGTCCTGAACAGACAGTAAAGTCCCATTTTTCAGGAGGGTCTTGAATAGAAAAAAAAACCCATTTTTCAGGAGGGCCCTGAACAAAAAGTAAAATCCAATTTTTTAAGAAGGAACAGAAAGTAAAGTCCCATTTTTAAGGAGGGTCCTTAACAGTAAGTAAAGTCCTATTTTTTAGGAGGGTCCTAAACAGGAAGTAAAATTCGATTTTTCCGGAGGATCCTGAACAGGAAGTAAAATCCCATTTTTTAGGAGGGTCCTGAACAGAAAGTAAATTCCTATTTTTCAGGATGGTCCTGAAAAGAAAGTAAAATCCAATTGTAAAATCCCATTTTTCAGGAGTCTCCTGTACAGAAAGTAAAATCTGATTTTTCAAGAGGGTCCTGAAGAGGAACAAAATACCATTTTTCAGGAGGGTCCTGAAGAGACAGTAATGTCCCATTTTTCAGGAGGGTCCAGAACAAAAGTAAAATCCCATTTTTTAGGAGGGTCTAGAACAAAAGTAAAATCCCATATTTCATGAGGGGCCTGAACAAAAGTAAAATCGTATTTTTCAGGAGGGTCCTGAACAGATGGTAAAATCCCATTTTTCAGGAGGGTCCTGAACAGAAAGTAAAATTCCATTTTTCAGGAGGGTCCTGAACAGAAGTAAAATCCCATTTTTTCGGAGGGTCCTGAACAGAAAGTAAAATCCTATTTTTCAGGAGGGTCTTGAACACATTGTAAAATCCCATTTTTCAGGAGGGTCCTGAACAGAAAGTAAAATCACTTTTTTCAGGAGGGTCCTGAACGAAAGTAAAATCCCATTTTTAAGGAGGGTCCTTAACCAAAGTAAAATCCCATTTTTTGGAAGGTCCTTAACAGAAAGTAAAAACCCATTTTTCAGGAGGGTCCAGAACAAAAGTAAAATCCCATTTTTCAAGAGAGACCTGAACAACAGTAAAATTTCATTTTTCAAAAGGCTCCTGAACAGAAATTAAAATCCAGTTTTTCAAGAGGGTCCTTAACAAATGTAAAATACCATTTTTCAGAAGGGTCGTGAACAGAAAGTAAAATTCCATTTTTCAGGAGGGTCCTGAACAAAAGTTAAATCCCATTTTTTAGGATGGTCCTGAACAAAAGTAAAATCCCATTTTTAAGGAGGGTCCTGAACAGAAAGTAAAATCCCTTTTTTCAGGAGGGTCCTGAACAGAAAGTAAAATCCCATTTTTCTGGAGGGTCCTGAACAAAAGTTAAATCCTATTTTTTAGGAGGGTCCTGAACAGAAAGTAAAATCCCATTTTTCAGGAGGGTCCTGAACAGAAATTAAAGTCCCATTTTTTAAAAAGGTACTAAAAAGAAAGTAAAATCCCATTTTTCAGGAGGGTCCTGAATAAAAGTAAAATCCCATTTTTCAGACGGGTCCTGAACGAATGAAAAATCCCGTTTTTCAGGAGGGTCCATAAAAGAAAGTAAAGTCCTATTTTTCAGGAGGGTCCTGAACAGTGAGTAAAGTCCCATTTTTCTAGAGAGGTCTGAACCGAAAGTACAATCCCATTTTTCAGGAGTGTCCGGAGTAAAAAGTAAAATCTCATTTTTCAGGAGGGTCCTGAACAAAAAATAAAATTCCATTTTTCAGGAGGGTCTTGAACAAAAGCAAAATCCCATTTTTTAGGAGGGTCCTAAACATAAAGTAAAATCCTATTTTTCTGGAGGGTCCTGTACAGAAGTAAAACCCCATTTTTAAGGAGGGTCCTGAATAGAAAGTAAATTCTCATTTTTTAGATGGGTCCTGAACAGAAAGTAAAATCCTATTTTTTAGGAGGGTCCAGAACAAAAGAGAAGTCCCATTTTTCAGGAGGGTCCAGAACAGGAAGTAAAATTCAAATTTTTAGGAGGGTCTTGAACAGAAAGTAAAATCCCATTTTTCAGGAAGGTCCTGAACAGAAAGTAATATCCCATTTTTCAGGAGAGTCCTGAACAGAATTAAAATCCCATTTTTAAGGAGGCTCCTGAACAGAAAGTAAAATTCCATTTTTTAGAAATGTCCTGAACAGGAAGTAAAATCAAATTTTTTAGGAGGGTCTTCAACAGAAAGTAAAATCCCATTTTTCAGGAGAGTCCTTAACAGAAATTAAATCTCATTTTTCAAGAGAGTCCTTAACAAAAGTGAAATTCCTTTTATCAGGAGGGTCCTGAATAGAAAGTAAAATTCCATTTTTCAGGAGGGTCCTGACCAGAAAGTAAAACCCCATTTTTCAGGAGAGTCCTGAACAAAAGTAAAATCCCATTTTTCAGGAGGGTCCTGAACAGAAAGTAAAATCCCATTTTTCAGAAGGGTCCTGAATAGAAAGAAAAATCCCATTTTTCAGGAGGGTCCTGAACAGAAAGAAAAATCCCATTTTTTAAGATGGTCCTGAACAGAAAGTAAATTCCCATTTTTTAGGAGGGTCCTGAATAGTAAGTAAAGTCCTATTTTTTAAAAGGGTCCTGAACAGGAAGTAATATTTGATTTTTCAGGAGGATCCTGGACAGGAAGTGAAATCCCATTTTTCAGGAGGGTCCTGAATAGAATGTAAATTCCCATTCTTCAGGAGGGTCATGAAAAGAAAGTAAAATCCCATTGTAAATTCTTATTTTTCAGGAGGGTCCAGAACAGAAAGTAAAATCCAAATTTTCAGGAGGGTCCTCAACAAGAACAAAATCCCATTTTTCAGGAGGGTCCTGAAGAGGCAGTAAAATCATATTTTTTAGGAGTGTCCTGAACAGACAGTAAAGTCCAATTTTTCGGAGGGTTTAGAATAGAAACGAAAATCCCATTTTTCAGGAGGATCCTGAACAGAAAGTAAAATCCTATTTTTTAAAAATGTCCTGAACAGAAAGTAAAATCCCATTTATCAGGAGGGTCCTGAACAGTAAGTAAAGTCCCATTTTTCAGGAGGGTCCTGAACAGGATGTAAAATCCAATTTTTCAGGAGGGTCCTGAACAGGAAGTAAAATCCCATTTTTCATGAGGGTCCTGAACAGAAAGTAACTCCCCATTTTTCAGGAGGGTCCTGAACAGAAAGTAAAATCCCATTTTTTAGGAGGGGCCTGAACAAAAAGTAAAATCCTATTTTTTATGAGGGTCCTAAACACAAATAAAATCCTATTTTTCAGGAGGGTCCTGAACAACAGTAAAATCCTATTTTTCAGGAGGGTCCTGAACAGAAGTAAAATCCCATTTTTCAAAAGGTTCGTGAAAAAAAAGTATAATCCTATTTTTCAGGAGAGTCCTGAACAGAAAGTAAATTCCCATTTCTTAGGAGGGTCCTGAACAGAAAGTAAAATCCCATTTTTTTGAAGGGTCCTGAACAAAAGTAAAATCCCATTTTTTAGAAGGGTCCTAAACGAAAGTAAAATCCCATTTTTCAGGAGGGTCCTGAACAGAAAGTAAAGTCCCATTTTTCAGGAGGGTCCTGAACAATAAGTAAAGTCCCATTTTTCAGGAGGGTTTTGAACAGAAAGTAAAATCCCATTTTTGAGTAGTGTCCGGAGCAGAAAGTAAAATCTCATTTTTCAAGAGGGTCCTGAACAGAAAATAAAATCCCATTTTTCAGGAGGGTCTTAAAGAAAAGTAAAATCCTATTTTTAAGGAGGGTCCTGAACATAAAGTAAAATCCCATTTTTCAGTAGGGTCCTGAAAGGAAGTAAAATCCTATTTTTTAGGAGGGTCCTGAACAGAAAGAAAATTCTCATTTTTCAGGAGGGTCCTGAACAGAAAGTAAAATCCTATTTTTTAGGAGGGTTCTGAACAAATGAAAAGTCCCATTTTTCAGAAGGGTCCAGAACCTGAAGTAAAATCCAATTTTTTATGAGGGTCCTGAACAGAAAGTAAAATCCCATTTTTAGGAGGATCCTGAACAGAAAGTAATATCCCATTTTCCAGGAGGGTCCTGAACAGAATTAAAATCCCATTTTTAAGGAGGGTCCTGAACAGAAAGTAAAATCCCATTTTTGAGGAGGGTCCTGAACAGACAGTAAAGTCCCATTTTTCAGGAGGGTCTTGAATAGAAAAAAAACCCATTTTTCAGGAGGGCCCTGAACAGAAAGAAAAATCCCATTTTTCAGGAGGGTCCTGAATAAAAAGAAAAATCCCATTTTTCAGGAGGGTCCTGAACAGAAAGAAAAATCCCATTTTTTAAGATGGTCCTGAACAGAAAGTAAATTCCCATTTTTTAGGAGGGTCCTGAATAGTAAGTAAAGTCATATTTTTTAAAAGGGTCCTGAAGAGGAAGTAATATTTGATTTTTCAGGAGGATCCTGGACAGGAAGTGAAATCCCATTTTTCAGGAGGGTCCTGAATAGAATGTAAATTCCCATTCTTCAGGAGGGTCATGAAAAGAAAGTAAAATCCCATTGTAAATTCTTATTTTTCAGGAGGGTCCAGAACAGAAAGTAAAATCCAAATTTTCAGGAGGGTCCTCAACAAGAACAAAATCCCATTTTTCAGGAGGGTCCTGAAGAGGCAGTAAAATCATATTTTTTAGGAGTGTCCTGAACAGACAGTAAAGTCCAATTTTTCGGAGGGTTTAGAATAGAAACAAAAATCCCATTTTTCAGGAGGATCCTGAACAGAAAGTAAAATCCTATTTTTTAAAAATGTCCTGAGCAGAAAGTAAAATCCCATTTTTCAGGAGGGTCCTGAACAGTAAGTAAAGTCCCATTTTTCAGGAGGGTCCTGAACAGGAAGTAAAATCCAATTTTTCAGGAGGGTCCTGAACAGGAAGTAAAATCCCATTTTTCATGAGGGTCCTGAACAGAAAGTAATTTCCCATTTTTCAGGAGGGTCCTGAACAGAAAGTAAAATCCCATTTTTTAGCAGGGTCCTGAACAAAAAGTAAAATCCCATTTTTCAGGAGAGTCCTGAACTGGAAGTAAAATCTGAATTTTTAGAAGGGTCCTAAACAGGAAGTAAAATCCCATTTTTTAGGAGGGTTCAGAACAGGCAGTAAAGTCCCATTTTTCAGGAGGATCCTGAATAGAAAGAAAAATCCTATTTTTCAGAAGGGTCCTGAACAGAAAGTAAAATCCAAATTTTTGGCAAGGTCCTGACAGAAAGTAATGTCCCATTTTTCAGGAGGGTTCTGAACAGAATGTAAAATTCCATTTTTCAAGAGGGTCCTGAACTGAATTAAAATCACATATTTTAGGAAGGTCCTGAAAAGACAGTAAAGTCCCATTTTTCGAAGGGTCCAGGAAAGAAATAAAAATCCAATTTTTCAGAAGGGTCCTGAACAGAAAGTAAAATCCCATTTTTTAGGAAGGTCCTGAACAGAAGTAAAATCCCACTTTTTTTTTAAGGTCCTGAATAGTAAGTAAAGTCTCATTTTTCAGGAGGGTTATGAACAGGAAGTAAAATTTAAATTTTTAGGAGGGTCCTGAATAGAAAGTAAAATCCCATTTTTCAGGAGGGTCCTGAATAGAAAGTAAAATCTTATTTTTCAGGAGGATCCTGAACAGAAGAAAAATCCCATTTTTCAGGAGGGTCCTGAACAAAAGTAAAATCCCATTTTCAGGTTGGTCCTGAACAGAAAGTAAAATCCCATTTTTTAGGAGATTCCTGAACAAAAGTAAAATCCTATTTTTTTTAGGAGGGGCCTTAACAGAAAGTAAAATCCTATTTTTCACGAGGGCACTGAACAAAAGTAAAATCCTATTTATCAGGAGGGTCCTGAACAGCAGTAAAATCCCATTTTTCTGGAGGGTCCTGAACAGAAGTAAAATCCCGTTTTTCAAGAAGGTCATGAAAAGAAAGTAAAATCCCATTTTTCAGAAGGGTCCTGAACAAAAGTTAAATTGCTTTTATCAGGAGGGTCCTGAACAGAAAGTAAATTCCCATTTTTCAGGAGGGCCCTAAACAGAATGTAAAATCCCATTTTTTAGGAGGGTCCTGAACAAGAAGTAAAATCTGATTTTTTAGGAGAGTCTAGAACAGGAAGTAAAATCCTATTTTTTAGGAGGGTTCTGAACAGACAGTAAAGTCCTATTTTTCAGAAGGGTCCTGAATAGAAAGAAAAATCCCATTTTTCAGGAGGGTCCTGAACAGAAAGTAAAATCTCATTCTTTAGAAAGGTCTGGACAGAAGTAAAGTCCCATTCTTCTGGGGGGTCCTGAACAATAAGTAAAGTCCCATTTTTCAGAAGGGTCCTGAACAGGAAGTAAAATTTGATTTTTTAGGAGGTTTCTGAACAGAAATTAAATACCATTTTTCAAGAGGGTCCTGAAGAGAAAGTAAATTCACATTTTTAAGAGGGTCCTAAACAGAAAGTAAAATCCTATTTTTCAAGAGGGTCCTGAACAGAAAGTAAATTCCCATTTTTCAGGAGGGTCCTGTGTAGAAAGTAAAATCCCATTTTTCAGGAGAGTCCTTAACTGAAAGTAAAATATTAATTTTCAGAAGGGTCTTGAACAGAAGAAAAATCCCATTTTCAAGATGGTCCTGAACAGAAAGTAAAATCACATTTTTTAAGAGGTTCCTGAACAAAAGTAAATTCCCATTTTTCATGAGGGGCCTGAACAGAAAGTAAAATCCTATTTTTCAGGAGGGTCCTGAACAAAAGTAAAATCCTATTTGTCAGGAGGGTCCTGAACAACAGTGAAATCCCATTTTTCTGGAGGGTCTTGAACAGAAGTAAAATCCCACTTTTCAAGAGGGTCCTGAAAAGAAAGTAAAATCCTATTTTTCAGGGGGGTCCTGAACAGAAAGTAAAATCCCTTTTTTCAGGAGGGTCTTGAACAAAACTAAAATCCCATTTTTGAGAAGGGTCCTGAACGAATGTAAAATCCCATTTTTCAGGAGGGCCTTGAACGGAAAGTAAATCCCATTTTTCAGGAGGGTCCTGAACAAAAAGTAAAGTCCCATTTTTCAGGAGAGTTCTGAACAGAATGTAAAATCTCATTTTTCAGGAGTGTCCAGAACAAAAAGTAAAATCTCATATTTTAGGAGGGTCCAGAACAGGAAGTAAAATTCTATTTTTCAGGAGGGTTCTGAACAGACAATAAAGTCCTATTTTTCATGAGGGTCCTGAATAGAAAGAAAATCCGATTTTTCTGAAGGGTCCTGAACAGAATGTAAAGTCCCATTTTTTAGGAGGGTCAAGAACATAAGTAAAATCCCATTTTTGAGGAAGGTCCTGGACAGAAAGTAAAATCCTATTTTATAGGAGGGTCCTAAACAAAAATAAAGTTCCATTTTTCAGGAGGGTACAGAACAGGAAGTAAAATCCAAATTTTTAGTAGGGTCCTGAACAGAAAGTAAATTCCTATTTTTTAGGAGGGTCCTGAATAGAATGTAATGTCCCATTTTTCAAGAGGGGACTGAACAAAATAAAAATACCATTTTTAATGAGGGTCCTGAACAGAAAATAAAATCTCATTTTTCAGGAGGATCCTGAACTGACAGAAAGGTCCCATTTTTCAGGAGGGTCCTGAACATAAAGTAAAATTCCATTTTTTAAGAAAGTCCTGAACAGAAAGTAAAGTTCCTTCTTTTAGGAGGGTCCTGAACAGTAAGTAAAGTCCCATTTTTCCAGAGGGTCCGGAACAGGAAGTAAAATTTGATTTTTTTGGATGATCCTGAATAGGAAGTAAAATCCCATATTTCGGGAAGGTCCTGAACAGAAAGTAAATCCCCATTTTTCAGGAGGGTCCGGAACAGAAAGTAAAATTCCACTGTAAAATCCCATTTTCCAGGAGGGCCCTGAACAAAAAGTAAAATCAAATTTTTCAGAAGGGTCCTGAACAGGAACAAAATCTCATTTTTCAGGAGGGTCCTGAAGAGACAGTAAATCTCATTTTTCAGGAGTATCCTGAACAGGAAGTGAAATCAGAATTTTTAGTAGGGTCTTGAACAGAAAATAAAATCCCATTTTTAAGGACGGTCCTGAATTGTAAGTAAATTCCCATTTTCAAGCAGGGTCCTGACTAGAAAGTAAAATCTCATTTTTCAGGAGGGTCCTGAACAGAAAGTAAAAACCCATTATTCAGGAGGGTCTTGAATAGAAGCAGAATCCCATTTTTCAGGAGGGTCCAGAACAGAAAGTAAAATTCCATTTTTTAGGAGGTTCCTGAACAAAAGTAAAGTCCTATTTTTTAGGAGGGGCCTGAACAAAAAGTAAAATCCTATTTTTTAGGAGGGTCCTAAACACAAATAAAATCCTATTTTTCATGAGGGGCCTGAACAACAGTAAAATCCCATTTTTATGAGGGTCCTGAACAGAAGTAAAATCCCATTTTTCAAAAGGTTCGTGAAAAGAAAGTAAAATCCTATTTTTCAGGAGAGTCCTGAACAGAAAATAAATTCCCATTTCTTAGGAGGGTCCTGAACAGAAAGTAAAATCCCATTTTTTTGAAGGGTCCTGAACAAAAGTAAAATCTCATTTTTTAGAAGGGTCCTAAACGAAAGTAAAATCCCATTTTTCAGGAGGGTCCTGAACAGAAAGTAAAGTCCCATTTTTCAGGAGGGGCCTGAACAATAAGTAAAGTCCCATTTTTCAGGAGGGTTTTGAACAGAAAGTAAAATCCCATTTTTGAGTAGTGTCCAGAACAGAAAGTAAAATCTCATTTTTCAAGAGGGTCCTGAACAGAAAATAAAATCCCATTTTTCAGGAGGTTCTTAAAGAAAAGTAAAATCCTATTTTTAAGGAGGGTCCTGAACATAAAGTAAAATCCCATTTTTCAGTAGGGTCCTGAACAGAAGTAAAATCCTATTTTTTAGGAGGGTCCTGAATAGAAAGTAAATTCTCATTTTTCAGGAGGGTCCTGAACAGAAACTAAAATCCTATTTTTTAGGTGGGTTCTGAACAAATGTAAAGTCCCATTTTTCAGGAGGGTCCAGAACATGAAGTAAAATCCAATTTTTTATGAGGGTCCTGAACAGAAAGTAAAATCCTATTTTTAAGAGGATCCTGAACAGAAAGTAATATCCCATTTTCTAGGAGGGTCCTAAACAGAATTAAAATCCCATTTTTAAGGAGGGTCCTGAACAGAAAGTAAAATCCCATTTTTGAGTAGGGTCCTGAACAAACAGTAAAGTCCCATTTTTTAGGAGGGTCTTGAATAGAAAAAAATCCCATTTTTCAGGAGGGTCCTGAACAGAAAGTAAAATACAATTTTTTAAGAAGGTCCTGAACAAAAAATAAAGTCCCATTTTTAAGGAGGGTCCTTAACAGTAAGTAAAGTCCTATTTTTTAGGAGAGTCCTTAACAGGAAGTAAAATTCGATTTTTCAGGAGGATCCTGAACAGAAAGTAAATTCCCATTTTTCAGGATGGTCCTGAAAAGAAAGTAAAATCCCATTGTAAAATCCCATTTTTCAGGAGGCTCTTGTACAGAAAGTAAAATCTGATATTTCAAGAGGGTCCTGAAGAGGAACAAAATCCCATTTTTCAGGAGGGTCCTGAAGAGACAGTAATGTCCTATTTTTCAGGAGGGTCCAGGACAAAAGTAAAATCCCATTTTTTAGGAGGGTCCAGAACAAAAGTAAAATCCCATATTTAATGAGGGGCCTGAACAAAAGCAAAATCGTATTTTTCAGGAGGTTCCTGAACAGATGGTAAAATCCAATTTTTCAGGAGGGTCCTGAACAGAAAGTCAAATTCCATTTTTCAGGAGGGTCCTGAACAGATGTAAAATCCCATTTTTCCGGAGGGTCCTGAAATGAAAGTAAAATCCTATTTTTTAGGAGGGTCTTGAACACATTGTAAAATCCCATTTTTCAGGAGGGTCCTGAACAGAAAGTAAAATCACTTTTTTCAGGAGGGTCCTGAACGAAAGTAAAATCCCATTTTTAAGGAGGGTCCTGAACCAAAGTAAAATCCCATTTTTCTGAAGGTCCTTAACAGAAAGTAAAAAACCATTTTTCAGGAGGGTCCAGAACAAAAGTAAAATCCCATTTTTCAAGAGGGACCTGAACAACAGTAAAATTTCATTTTTCAAAAGGCTCTTGAACAGAAAGTAAAATCCAATTTTTCAGGAGGGTCCTTAACAAAATTAAAATACCATTTTTCAGAAGGGTTGTGAACAGAAAGTAAAATTCCATTTTTCAGGAGGGTCCTTAACAAAAGTTAAACCCCATTTTTTAGGAGGTGCCTGAACAGAAAGTAAAATCCTATTTTTCAGGAGGGTCCTGAACAAAAGTAAAATCCCATTTTTAAGGAGGGTCCTGAACAGAAATAAATCCCTTTTTTCAGGAGGGTCCTGAACATAAAGTTAAATCCCATTTTTCTGGAGGGTCCTGAACAAAAGTAAAATCCCATTTTTCTGGAGGGTCAGGAACAAAAAGTAAAATCCAATTATTCATGAGGGTCTTGAACAAAAGTAAAATCCCATTTATTAGAAGGGTCCTGAACAGAAAATTAATTCTCATTTTTCAGCAGGGTCCTGAACAGAAAGTAAAATCCTATTGTTTAGAAGGGTCCTTAACAAAAATAAAGTCCCATTTTTCAGGAGGGTTCTGATCAGATAGTAAAATCCTATTTTTCAGGAGGGTCCTGAACAAAAGTCGCATCCCATTTATAAGGAGGATCCTGAACAGGAAGTAAAATCCTATTTTTCAGTAGGGTCCTGTACACAAAGTAAAATCCCATTATTCAAGAGGGTCTTGAACAAACGTAAAATCTCATTTTTTAGGAGGGGCCTAAAAATATTAAAAAATCCTATTTTTCATAAGTGTCCTGAACAATAATAAAATCCCATTTTTCAGGAGGGTCCTGAATAAAAAGTAAAGTCCCATTTTCAGGAGGGTCCAAAACAGAAAGTAAAATCCCATTTTTCAAAAGGGTCCTGAACAAAAGTAAATTCCTATTTATCAGGAGAGTTCTGAACGAAAGTAAAATCCCATTTTCCAGGAGGGTCCTGAACAAAAGTAAAATCCCATTTTTGCGAAGGGTCATGAACATAAAGTTAAATTCCACTTTTCAAGAGGGTCCAGAACATAAAGTAAAATCCCATTTTTCAGAAAGGTCCTGAATATAAAGTAAAATTCTATTTTTCAAGAGGGTCCTGAACATAAAGTAAAGTCCCATTTTTCAGGAGGGTCCTGAACAGGAAGTAAAATTTGATTTTTTAGGAGG
Organism: Capsicum pubescens; assembly: GCA_030864215.1. Taxonomy (NCBI): domain Eukaryota; kingdom Viridiplantae; phylum Streptophyta; class Magnoliopsida; order Solanales; family Solanaceae; genus Capsicum; species Capsicum pubescens. The sequence continues at coordinate 282,189,907 of CM061542.1, forward strand.
TTTCTGAACAGAAATTAAATACCATTTTTAAAGAGGGTCCTGAAGAGAAAGTAAATTCATATTTTTAAGAGGGTCCTAAACAGAAAGTAAAATCCTATTTTTCATGAGGGTCCTGAACAGAAAGTAAATTCCCATTTTTCAGGAGGGTCCTGTGTAGAAAGTAAAATCCCATTTTTCAGGAGAGTCCTTAACTGAAAGTAAAATATTAATTTTCAGAAGGGTCCTGAACAGAAGAAAAATCCCATTTTCAAGATGGTCCTGAACAGAAAGTAAAATCGCATTTTTTAAGAGGTTCCTGAACAAAAGTAAAATCCCATTTTTCATGAGGGGCCTGAACAGAAAGTAAAATCCTATTTTTCAGGAGGGTCCTGAACAAAAGTAAAATCCTATTTATCAGGAGGGTCCTGAACAACAGTAAAATCCCATTTTTCTGGAGGGTCTTGAACAGAAGTAAAATCCCACTTTTCAAGAGGGTCCTGAAAAGAAAGTAAAATCCTATTTTTCAGGGGAGTCCTGAACAGAAAGTAAAATCCCATTTTTCAGGAGGGTCTTGAACAAAACTAAAATCCCATTTTTGAGAAGGGTCCTGAACGAATGTAAAATCCCATTTTTCAGGAGGGCCTTGAACGGAAAGTAAATCCTATTTTTCAGGAGGGTCCTGAACAGAAAGTAAAGTCCCATTTTTCAGGAGAGTTCTGAACAGAAAGTAAAATCTCATTTTTCAGGAGTGTCCAGAACAAAAAGTAAAATCTCATATTTTAGGAGGGTCCAGAGCAGGAAGTAAAATTCTATTTTTCAGGAGGGTTCTGAACAGACAATAAAGTCCTATTTTTCATGAGGGTCCTGAATAGAAAGAAAATCTGATTTTTCAGGAGGGTCCTGAACAGAAAGTAAAGTCCCATTTTTCAGGAGGGTCAAGAACATAAGTAAAATCCCATTTTTGAGGAAGGTCCTGAACAGAAAGTAAATTCTCATATTTTAGGAGGGTCCTGAACAGAAAGTAAAATCCTATATTATAGGAGGGTCCTAAATAAAAATAAAGTTCCATTTTTCAGGAGGGTACAGAACAGGAAGTAAAATACAATTTTTTAGTAGGGTCCTGAACAGAAAGTAAAATCCTATTTTTCAGGAGGGTCTTGAATAGAAAGTAATGTCCCATTTTTCAAGAGGGGCCTGATCAAAATGAAAATACCATTTTTAATGAGGGTCCTGAACAGAAAATAAAATCTCATTTTTCAGGAGGATCCTGAACTAACAGAAAGGTCCCATTTTTCAGGAGGGTCCTGAACATAAAGTAAAATTCCATTTTTTAAGAAAGTCCTGAACAGAAAGTAAAGTTCCTTTTTTTAGGAGGGTCCTGAACAGTAAGTAAAGTCCCATTTTTCAAGAGGGTCCGGAACAGGAAGTAAAATTCGATTTTTTTGGATGATCCTGAATAGGAAGTAAAATCCCATATTTCTGGAAGGTCCTGAACAGAAAGTAAATCCCCATTTTTCAGGAGGGTCCTGAACAGAAAGTAAAATACCATTGTAAAATCCCATTTTCCAGGAGGGCCCTGAACAGAAAGTAAAACTAAATTTTTCAGAAGGGTCCTGAACAGGAATAAAATCTCATTTTTCAGGAGGGTCCTGAAGAGACAGTAAATCCCATTTTTCAGGAGTATCCTGAACAGGAAGTGAAATCAAAATTTTTAGTAGGGTCTTGAACAGAAAATAAAATCCCATTTTTAAGGAGGGTCCTGAATTGTAAGTAAATTCCCATTTTCAAGCAGGGTCCTGACTAGAAAGTAAAATCTCATTTTTCAGGAGGGTCCTGAACAGAAAGTAAAAACCCATTATTCAGGAGGGTCTTGAATAGAAGCAGAATCCCATTTTTCAGGAGGGTCCTGAACAGAAAGTAAAATTCCATTTTTTAGGAGGTTCCTGAACAAGAGTAAAATCCTATTTTTTAGGAGGGGCCTGAACAAAAAGTAAAATCCTATTTTTTAGGAGGGTCCTAAACACAAATAAAATCCTATTTTTCATGAGGGGCCTGAACAGCAGTAAAATCCCATTTTTTAGGAGGGTCCTGAATAGAAGTAAAATCCCATTTTTCAAAAGGTTCGTGAAAAGAAAGTAAAATCCTATTTTTCAGGAGAGTCCTGAACAGAAAATAAATTCCCATTTCTTAGGAGGGTCCTGAACAGAAAGTAAATTCCCATTTTTTTGAAGGGTCCTGAACAAAAGTAAAATCTCATTTTTTAGAAGGGTCCTAAATGAAAGTAAAATCCCATTTTTCAGGAGGGTCCTGAACAGAAAGTAAAATCCCATTTTTGAGTAGTGTCCAGAACAGAAAGTAAAATCTCATTTTTCAAGAGGGTCCTGAACAGAAAATAAAATCCCATTTTTCAGGAGGTTCTTAAAGAAAAGTAAAATCCTATTTTTAAGGAGGGTCCTGAACATAAAGTAAAATCCCATTTTTCAGTAGGGTCCTGAACAGAAGTAAAATCCTATTTTTTAGGAGGGTCCTGAACAGAAATTAAATTCTCATTTTTCAGGAGGGTCCTGAACAGAAAGTAAAATCCTATTTTTTAGGAGGGTTCTGAACAAATGTAAAGTCCCATTTTTCAGGAGGGTCCAGAACATGAAGTATAATCCAATTTTTTATGAGGGTCCTGAACAGAAAGTAAAATCCCATTTTTAAGAGGATCCTGAACAGAAAGTAATATCCCATTTTCCAGGAGGGTCCTGAACAAAATTAAAATCCCATTTTTAAGGAGGGTCCTGAACAGAAAGTAAAATCCCATTTTTAAGTAGGGTCCTGAACAGACAGTAAAGTCCCATTTTTCAGGAGGGTCTTGAATAGAAAAAAAATCCCATTTTTCAGGAGAGTCCTGAACAGAAAGTAAAATCCAATTTTTTAAAAAGGTCCTGAAGAGAAAATAAAGTCCCATTTTTAAGGAGGGTCCTTAACAGTAAGTAAAGTCCTATTTTTTAGGAGGGTCCTAAACAGGAAGTAAAATTCGATTTTTCAGGAGGATCCTGAACAGAAAGTAAATTCCCATTTTTCAGGATGGTCCTGAAAAGAAAGTAAAATCCCATTGTAAAATCCCATTTTTCAGGAGGCTCTTGTACAGAAAGTAAAATCTGATTTTTCAAGAGGGTCCTGAAGAGGAACAAAATCCCATTTTTCAGGAGGGTCCTGAAGAGACAGTAATGTCCTATTTTTCAGGAGGGTCCAGAACAAAAGTAAAATCCCATATTTCATGAGGGGCCTGAACAAAAGTAAAATCGTATTTTCAGGCGGGTCCTGAACAGATGGTAAAATCCCATTTTTCAGGAGGGTCCTGAGCAGAAAGTAAAATTCTATTTTTCAGGAGGGTCCTGAACAGATGTTAAATCCCATTTTTCCGGAGGGTCCTGAATAGAAAGTAAAATCTTATTTTTCAGGAGGGTCTTGAACACATTGTAAAATCCCATTTTTCAGGAGGGTCCTGAACAGAAAGTAAAATCATTTTTTTCAGAAGGGTCCTGAACGAAAGTAAAATCTCATTTTTAAGGAGGGTCCTGAACCAAAGTAAAATCCCATTTTTTGGAAGGTCCTTAACAGAAAGTAAAAACTCATTTTTCAGGAGGGTCCAGAACAAAAGTAAAATCCCATTTTTCAAGAGGGACCTGAACAACAGTAAAATTTCATTTTGCAAAAGGCTCCTGAACAGAAAGTAAAATCCAATTTTTCAGGAGGGTCCTTAACAAAATTAAAATACCATTTTTCACAAGGGTTGTGAACAGAAAGTAAAATTCCATTTTTCAGGAGGGTCCTGAACAGAAATAAAATCCCTTTTTTCAGGAGGGTCCTGAACAGAATGTAAAATCCCATTTTTCTGGAGGGTCCTGAACAAAAGTAAAATCCCATTTTTCTGGAGGGTCAGGAACAAAATGTAAAATCCAATTATTCCTGAGGGTCTTGAACAAAAGTAAAATCCCATTTATTAGAAGGGTCCTGAACAGAAAATAAATTCTCATTTTTCAGCAGGATCCTGGACAGAAAGTAAAATCCTATTGTTTAGAAGGGTCCTTAACAAAAATAAAGTCCCATTTTTCAGGAGGGTTCTGATCAGAAAGTAAAATCCTATTTTTCAGGATGGTCCTGAACAAAAGTCGCATCCCATTTATCAGGAGGATCCTGAACAGGAAGTAAAATACTATTTTTCTGTAGGGTCCTGTACACAAAGTAAAATCCCATTTTTCAAGAGGGTCTTGAACAAACGTAAAATCTCATTTTTTAGGAGGGTCCTAAAAATATTTAAAAATCCTATTTTTCATAAGTGTCCTGAACAAAAATAAAATCCCATTTTTCAGGAGGGTCCTGAATAGAAAGTAAAGTCCCATTTTCAGGAGGGTCCAAAACAGAAAGTAAAATCCCATTTTTCAAAAGGGTCCTGAACAAAAGTAAATTCCTATTTAACAGGAGAGTTCTGAACGAAAGTAAAATCCCATTTTCCAGAAGGGTCCTGAACAAAAGTAAAATCCCATTTTTGCGAAGGGTCATGAACATAAAGTTAAGTTCACTTTTCAAGAGGGTCCAGAACATAAAGTAAAATCCCATTTTTCAGGAGGGTCCTGAATATAAAGTAAAATTCTATTTTTCAAGAGGGTCCTGAACATAAAGTAAAGTCCCATTTTTCAGGAGGGTCCTGAACAGGAAGTAAAATTTGATTTTTTAGAAGGTTTCTGAACAGAAATTAAATACCATTTTTAAAGAGGGTCCTGAAGAGAAAGTAAATTCACATTTTTAAGAGGGTCCTAAACAGAAAGTAAAATCCTATTTTTCAAGAGGGTCCTGAACAGAAAGTAAATTCCCATTTTTCATGAGGGTCCTGTGTAGAAAGTAAAATCCCATTATTCAGGAGAGTCCTTAACTGAAAGTAAAATATTAATTTTCAGAAGGGTCCTGAACAGAAGAAAAATCCCATTTTCAAGATGGTCCTGAACAGAAAGTAAAATCGCATTTTTTAAGAGGTTCTTGAACAAAAGTAAAATCCCATTTTTCATGAGGGGCCTGAACAGAAAGTAAAATCCTATTTTTCAGGAGTGTCCTGAACAAAAGTAAAATCCTATTTGTCAGGAGGGTCCTGAACAACAGTAAAATCCCATTTTTCTGGAGGGTCTTGAACAGAAGTAAAATCCCACTTTTCAAGAGGGTCCTGAAAAGAAAGTAAAATCCTATTTTTCAGGGGAGTCCTGAACAGAAAGTAAAATCCCAGTTTTCAGGAGGGTCTTGAACAAAACTAAAATCCCATTTTTGAGAAGGGTCCTGAACGAATGTAAAATCCCATTTTTCAGGAGGGCCTTGAACGGAAAGTAAATCCCATTTTTCAGGAGGGTCCTGAACAGAAAGTAAAGTCCCATTTTTCAGGAGAGTTCTGAACAGAAAGTAAAATCTCCTTTTTCAGGAGTGTCCAGAACAAAAAGTAAAATCTCATATTTTAGAAGCGTCCAGAACAGGAAGTAAAATTCTATTTTTCAGGAGGTTTCTGAACAGACAATAAAGTCCTATTTTTCATGAGGGTCCCGAATAGAAAGAAAATCTGATTTTTCAGGAGGGTCCTGAACAGAAAGTAAAGTCCCATTTTTTAGGAGGGTCAAGAACATAAGTAAAATCCCATTTTTGAGGAAGGTCCTGAACAGAAAGTAAATTCTCATATTTTAGGAGGGTCCTGAACAGAAAGTAAAATCCTATTTTATAGGAGGGTCCTAAACAAAAATAAAGTTTCATTTTTCAGGAGGGTACAGAACAGGAAGTAAAATCCAATTTTTTAGTAGGGTCCTGAACAGAAAGTAAAATCCTATTTTTCAGGAGGGTCCTGAATAGAAATTAATGTCCCATTTTTCAAGAGGGGCCTGATCAAAATGAAAATACCATTTTTAATGAGGGTCCTGAACAGAAAATAAAATCTCATTTTTCAGGAGGATCCTGAACTGACAGAAAGGTCCCATTTTTCAGGAGGGTCCTGAACATAAAGTAAAATTCCATTTTTTAAGAAAGTCCTAAACAGAAAGTAAAGTTCCTTTTTTTAGGAGGGTCCTGAACATTAAGTAAAGTCCCATTTTTCCAGAGGGTCCGGAACAGGAAGTAAAATTCGATTTTTTTGGATGATCCTGAATAGGAAGTAAAATCCCATATTTCTGGAAGGTCCTGAACAGAAAGTAAATCCCTATTTTTTAGGAGGGTCCTGAACAGAAAGTAAAATTCCATTTTCCAGGAGGGCCCTGAACAGAAAGTAAAATTCCATTGTAAAATCCCATTTTCCAGGAGGGCCCTGAAAAGAAAGTAAAATCAAATTTTTCAGAAGGGTCCTGAACAGGAACAAAATCTCATTTTTCAGGAGGGTCCTGAAGATACAGTAAATCCCATTTTTCAGGAGTATCCTGAACAGGAAGTGAAATCAGAATTTTTAGTAGGGTCTTGAACAGAAAATAAAATCCCATTTTTAAGGAGGGTCCTGAATTGTAAGTAAATTCCCATTTTCAAGCAGGGTCCTGACTAGAAAGTAAAATCTCATTTTTCAGGAGGGTCCTGAACAAAAATTAAAACCCATTATTCAGGAGGGTCTTGAATAGAAGCAGAATCCCATTTTTCAGGCGGGTCCTGAACAGAAAGTAAAATTCCATTTTTTAGGAGGTTCCTGAACAAAAGTAAAATCCTATTTTTTAGGAGGGGCCTGAACAAAAAGTAAAATCCTATTTTTTAGGAGGGTACTAAACACAAATAAAATCCTATTTTTCATGAGGGGCCTGAACAGCAGTAAAATCCCATTTTTTAGGAGGGTCCAGAATAGAAGTAAAATCCCATTTTTCAAAAGGTTCGTGAAAAGAAAGTAAAATCCTATTTTTCAGGAGAGTCCTAAACAGAAAATAAATTCCCATTTCTTAGGAGGGTCCTGAACAGGAAGTAAAATCCCATTTTTTAGAAGGGTCCTGAACAAAAGTAAAATCTCATTTTTTAGAAAAGTCCTAAACGAAAGTAAAATCCCATTTTTCAGGAGGGTCCTGAACAGAAAGTAAAGTCCCATTTTTCAGGAGGTTCCTGAACAATAAGTAAAGTCCCATTTTTCAGGATGGTTTTGAACAGAAAGTAAAATCCCATTTTTGAGTAGTGTCCGGAACAGAAAGTAAAATCTCATTTTTCAAGAGGGTCCTGAACAGAAAATAAAATCCCATTTTTCAGGAGGTTCTTAAAGAAAAGTAAAATCCTATTTTTAAGGAGGGTCCTGAACATAAAGTAAAATCCCATTTTTCAGTAGGGTCCTGAACAGAAGTAAAATCCTAATTTTTAGGAGGGTCCTGGACAGAAAGTAAATTCTCATTTTTCAGGAGGGTCCTGAACAGAAAGTAAAATCCTATTTTTTAGGAGGGTTCTGAACAAATGTAAAGTCCCATTTTTCAGGAGGGTCCAGAACATGAAGTAAAATCCAATTTTTTATGAGGGCCCTGAACAGAAAGTAAAATCCCATTTTTAAGAGGATCCTGAACAGAAAGTAATATCCCATTTTCCAGGAGGGTCCTGAACAGAATTAAAATCCCATTTTTAAGGAGGGTCCTGAACAGAAAGTAAAATCCCATTTTTGAGTAGGGTTCTGAACAGACAGTAAAGTCCCATTTTTCAGGAGGCTCTTGAATAGAAAAAAAATCCCATTTTTCAGGAGGGTCCTGAACAGAAAGTAAAATCCAATTTTTTAAGAAGGTCCTGAACAGAAAATAAAGTCCCATTTTTAAGGAGGGTCCTTAACAGTAAGTAAAGTCCTATTTTTTAGGAGGGTCCTAAACAGGAAGTAAAATTCGATTTTTCAGGAGGATCCTGAACAGAAAGTAAATTCCCATTTTTCAGGATGGTCCTGAAAAGAAAGTAAAATCCCATTGTAAAATCCCATTTTCAGGAGGCTCTTGTACAGAAAGTAAAATCTGATTTTTCAAGAGGGTCCTGAAGAGGAACAAAATCCCATTTTTCAGGAGGGTCCTGAAGAGACAGTAATGTCCTATTTTTCAGGAGGGTCCAGGACAAAAGTAAAATCCCATTTTTTAGGAGGGTCCAGAACAAAAGTAAAATCCCATATTTCATGAGGGGCCTGAACAAAAGTAAAATCGTATTTTTCAGGCGGGTCCTGAACAGATGGTAAAATCCCATTTTTCAGGAGGGTCCTGAACAGAAAGTAAAATTCCATTTTTCAGGAGGGTCCTGAACAGATGTAAAATCCCATTTTTCCGGAGGGTCCTGAACAGAAAGTAAAATCCTATTTTTCAGGAGGGTCTTGAACACATTGTAAAATCCCATTTTTCAGGAGGGTCCTGAACAGAAAGTAAAATCACTTTTTTCAGGAGGGTCCTGAACGAAAGTAAAATCCCATTTTTAAGGAGGGTCCTGAACCAAAGTAAAATCCCATTTTTTGGAAGGTCCTTAACAGAAAGTAAAAACCCATTTTTCAGGAGGGTCCAGAACAAAAGTAAAATCCCATTTTTCAAGAGGGACCTGAACAACGGTAAAATTTCATTTTGCAAAAGGCTCCTGAACAGAAAGTAAAATCCAATTTTTCAGGAGGGTCCTTAACAAAATTAAAATACCATTTTTCAGAAGGGTTGTGAACAGAAAGTAAAATTCCATTTTTCAGGAGGGTCCTGAACAGAAATAAAATCCCTTTTTTCAGGAGGGTCCTGAACAGAAAATTAAATCCCATTTTTCTGGAGGGTCCTGAACAAAAGTAAAATCCCATTTTTCTGGAGGGTCAGGAACAAAAAGTAAAATCCAATTATTCATGAGGGTCTTGAACAAAAGTAAAATCCCATTAATTAGAAGGGTCCTGAACAGAAAATAAATTCTCATTTTTCAGCAGGGTCCTGAACAGAATGTAAAATCCTATTGTTTAGAAGGGTCCTTAACAAAAATAAAGTCCCATTTTTCAGGAGGGTTCTGATCAGAAAGTAAAATACAATTTTTCAGGATGGTCCTGAACAAAAGTCGCATCCCATTTATCAGGAGGATCCTGAACAAGAAATAAATCCTATTTTTCTGTAGGTTCCTGTACAGAAAGTAAAATCCCATTTTTCAAGAGGGTCTTGAACAAACGTAAAATCTCATTTTTTAGGAGGGTCCTAAAAATATTAAAAATCATAAGTGTCCTGAACAAAAATAAAATCCCATTTTTCAGCACGGTCCTGAATAGAAAGTAAAGTCCCATTTTCAGGAGGGTCCAAAACAGAAAGTAAAATCCCATTTTTCAAAAGGGTCCTGAACAAAAGTAAATTCCTATTTATAAGGAGAGTTCTGAACGAAAGTAAAATCCCATTTTCCAGGAGGGTCCTGAACAAAAGTAAAATCCCATTTTTGCGAAGGGTCATGAACATAAAGTTAAATTCCACTTTTCAAGAGGGTCCAGAACATAAAGTAAAATCCCATTTTTCAGGAGGGTCCTGAATATAAAGTAAAATTCTATTTTTCAAGAGGGTCCTGAACATAAAGTAAAGTCCCATTTTTCAGAAGGGTCCTGAACAGGATGTAAAATTTGATTTTTTAGGAGGTTTCTGCACATAAATTAAATACCATTTTTAAAGAGGATCCTGAAGAGAAAGTAAATTCACATTTTTAAGAGGGTCCTAAACAGAAAGTAAAATCCTATTTTTCAAGAGGGTCCTGAACAGAAAGTAAATTCCCATTTTTCAGGAGGGTCCTGTGTAGAAAGTAAAATCCCATTTTTCAGGAGAGTCCTTAACTGAAAGTAAAATATTAATTTTCAGAAGGGTCCTGAACAGAAGAAAAATCCCATTTTCGAGATGGTCCTGAACAGAAAGTAAAATCGCATTTTTTAAGAGGTTCCTGAACAAAAGTAAAATCCCATTTTTCATGAGGGGCCTGAACAGAAAGTAAAATCCTATTTTTCAGGAGGGTCCTGAACAAAAGTAAAATCCTATTTGTCAGGAGGGTCCTGAACAACTGTAAAATCCCATTTTTCTGGAGGGTCTTGAACAGAAGTAAAATCCCACTTTTCAAGAGGGTCCTGAAAAGAAAGTAAAATCCTATTTTTCAGGGGAGTCCTGAACAGAAAGTAAAATCCCATTTTTCAGGAGGGTCTTGAACAAAACTAAAATCCCATTTTTGAGAAGGGTCCTGAACGAATGTAAAATCCCATTTTTCAGGAGGGCCTTGAACGAAAAGTAAATCCCATTTTTCAGGAGGGTCCTGAACAGAAAGTAAAGTCCCATTTTTCAGGAGAGTTCTCAACAGAATGTAAAATCTCATTTTTCAGGAGTGTCCAGAACACAAAGTATAATCTCATATTTTAGGAGCGTCCAGAACAGGAAGTAAAATTCTATTTTTCAGGAGGGTTCTGAACAGACAATAAAGTCCTATTTTTCATGAGGGTCCTGAATAGAAAGAAAATCTGATTTTTCAGGATGGTCCTGAACAGAAAGTAAAGTCCCATTTTTCAGGAGGGTCAAGAACATAAGTAAAATCCCATTTTTGAGGAAGGTCCTGAACAGAAAGTAAATTCTCATATTTTAGGAGGGTCCTGAACAGAAAGTAAAATCCTATTTTATAGGAGGGTCCTAAACAAAAATAAAGTTCCATTTTTCAGGAGGGTACAGAACAGGAAGTAAAATCCAATTTTTTAGTAGGGTCCTGAACAGAAAGTAAAATCCTATTTTTCAGGAGGGTCCTGAATAGAAAGTAATGTCCCATTTTTCAAGAGGGGCCTAATCAAAATGAAAATACCATTTTTAATGAGGGTCCTGAACAGAAAATAAAATCTCATTTTTCAGGAGGATCCTGAACTGACAGAAAGGTCCCATTTTTTAGGAGGGTCCTGAACATAAAGTAAAATTCCATTTTTTAAGAAAGTCCTGAACAGAAAGTAAAGTTCCTTTTTTAGGAGGGTCCTGAACAGTAAGTAAAGTCCCATTTTTCCAGAGGGTCCGGAACAGGAAGTAAAATTCGATTTTTTTGGATGATCCTGAATAGGAAGTAAAATCCCATATTTCTGGAAGGTCCTGAACAGAAAGTAAATCCCCATTTTTCAAGAGGATCCTGAACAGAAAGTAAAATTCCATTGTAAAATGCCATTTTCCAGGAGGGCCCTGAACAGAAAGTAAAATCAAATTTTTCAGAAGGGTCCTGAACAGGAACAAAATCTCATTTTTCAGGAGGGTCCTGAAGAGACAGTAAATCCCATTTTTCAGGAGTATCCTGAACAGGAAGTGAAATCAGAATTTTTAGTAGGGTCTTGAACAGAAAATAAAATCCCATTTTTAAGGAGGGTCCTGAATTGTAAGTAAATTCCCATTTTCAAGCAGGGTCCTGACTAGAAAGTAAAATCTCATTTTTCAGGAGGGTCCTGAACAGAAAGTAAAAACCCATTATTCAGGAGGGTCTTGAATAGAAGCAGAATCCCATTTTTCAGGAGGGTCCTGAACAGAAAGTAAAATTCCATTTTTTTAGGAGGTTCCTGAACAAAAGTAAAATCCTATTTTTTAGGAGGGGCCTGAACAAAAAGTAAAATCCTATTTTTTAGGAGGGTCCTAAACACAAATAAAATCCTATTTTTCATGAGGGGCCTGAACAGCAGTAAAATCCCATTTTTTAGGAGGGTCCTGAATAGAAGTAAAATCCCATTTTTCAAAAGGTTCGTGAAAAGAAAGTAAAATCCTATTTTTCAGGAGAGTCCTGAACAGAAAATAAATTCCCATTTCTTAGGAGTGTCCTGAACAGAAAGTAAAATCCCATTTTTTTGAAGGGTCCTGAACAAAAGTAAAATCTCATTTTTTAGAAGGGTCCTAAACAAAAGTAAAATCCCATTTTTCAGGAGGGTCCTGAACAGAACATAAAGTCCCATTTTTCAGGAGGTTCCTGAACAATAAGTAAAGTCCCATTTTTCAGGAGAGTTTTGAACAGAAAGTAAAATCCCATTTTTGAGTAGTGTCCGGAACAGAAAGTAAAATCTCATTTTTCAAGAGGGTCCTGAACAGAAAATAAAATCCCATTTTTCAGGAGGTTCTTAAAGAAAAGTAAAATCCTATTTTTAAGGAGGGTCCTGAACATAAAGTAAAATCCCATTTTTTAGTAGGGTCCTGAACAGAAGTAAAATCCTATTTTTTAGGAGGGTCCTGAACAGAAAGTAAATTCTCATTTTTCAGGAGGGTCCTGAACAGAAAGTAAAATCCTATTTTGTAGGAGGGTTCTGAACAAATGTAAAGTCCCATTTTTTAGGAGGGTCCAGAACATGAAGTAAAATCCAATTTTTTATGAGGGTCCTGAACAGAAAGTAAAATCCCATTTTTAAGAGGATCCTGAACAGAAAGTAATATCCCATTTTCCAGGAGGGTCCTGAACAGAATTAAAATCCCATTTTTAAGGAGGGTCCTGAACAGAAAGTAAAATCCCATTTTTGAGTAGGGTCCTGAACAGACAGTAAAGTCCCATTTTTCAGGAGGGTCTTGAATAGAAAAAAAATCCCATTTTTCAGGAGGGTCCTGAACAGAAAGTAAAATCCAATTTTTTAAGAAGGTCCTGAACAGAAAATAAAGTCACATTTTTAAGGAGGGTCCGTAACAGTAAGTAAAGTCCTATTTTTTAGGAGGGTCCTAAACAGGAAGTAAAATTCCATTTTTCAGGAGGATCCTGAACAGAAAGTAAATTCCCATTTTTCAGGATGGTCCTGAAAAGAAAGTAAAATCCCATTGTAAAATCCCATTTTTCAGGAGGCTCTTGTACAGAAAGTAAAATCTGATTTTTCAAGAGGGACCGGAAGAGGAACAAAATCCCATTTTTCAGGAGGGTCCTGTAGAGACAGTAATGTCCTATTATTCAGGAGGGTCCAGGACAAAAGTAAAATCCCATTTTTTAGGAGGGTCCAGAACAAAAGTAAAATCCCATATTTCATGAGGGGCCTGAACAAAAGTAAAATCGTATTTTTCAGGCGGGTCCTGAACAGATGGTAAAATCCCATTTTTCAGGAGGGTTCTGAACAGAAAGTAAAATTCCATTTTTCAGGAGGGTCCTGAACAGATGTAAAATCCCATTTTTCCGGAGGGTCCTGAACAGAAAGTAAAATCCTATTTTTCAGGAGGGTCTTGAACACATTGTAAAATCCCATTTTTCAGGAGGGTCCTGAACAGAAAGTAAAATCACTTTTTTCAAGAGGGTCCTGAACGAAAGTAAAATCCCATTTTTAAGGAGGGTCCTGAACCAAAGTAAAATCCCATTTTTTGGAAGGTCCTTAACAGAAAGTAAAAACCCATTTTTCAGGAGGGTCCAGAACAAAAGTAAAATCCCATTTTTCAAGAGGGACCTGAACAACAGTAAAATTTCATTTTGCAAAAGGCTCCTGAACAGAAAGTAAAATCCAATTTTTCAGGAGGGTCCTTAACAAAATTAAAATACCATTTTTCAGAAGGGTTGTGAACAGAAAGTAAAATTCCATTTTTCAGGAGGATCCTGAACAGAAATAAAATCCCTTTTTTCAGGAGGGTCCTGAACAGAAAGTAAAATCCCATTTTTCTGGAGGGTCCTGAACAAAAGTAAAATCTCATTTTTCTGGAGGGTCAGGAACAAAAAGTAAAATCCAATTATTCATGAGGGTCTTGAACAAAAGTAAAATCCCATTTATTAGAAGGGTCCTGAACAGAAAATAAATTCTCATTTTTCAGCAGGGTCCTGAACAGAAAGTAAAATCCTATTGTTTAGAAGGGTCCTTAACAAAAATAAAGTCCCATTTTTCAGGAGGGTTCTGATCAGAAAGTAAAATCCTATTTTTCAGGATGGTCCTGAACAAAAGTCGCATCCCATTTATCAGGAGGATCCTGAACAGGAAGTAAAATCCTATTTTTCTGTAGGGTCCTGTACAAAAAGTAAATTCCCATTTTTCAAGAGGGTCTTGAACAAACGTAAAATCTCATTTTTTAGCAGGGTCCTAAAAATATTAAAAATTCCTATTTTTCATAAGTGTCCTGAACAAAAATAAAATCCCATTTTTCAGGAGGGTCCTGAATAGAAAGTAAAGTCCCATTTTCAGGAGGGTCCAAAACAGAAAGTAAAATCCCATTTTTCAAAAGGGCCCTGAACAAAAGTAAATTCCTATTTATCAGGAGAGTTCTGAACGAAAGTAAAATCCCATTTTCCAGGAGGGTCCTGAACAAAAAGTAAAATCCTATTTTTCAGGAGGGTCCTGAATAGAAAGTAATGTCCCATTTTTCAAGAGGGGCCTGATCAAAATGAAAATACCATTTTTAATGAGGGTCCTGAACAGAAAATAAAATCTCATTTTTCAGGAGGATCCTGAACTGACAGAAAGGTCCCATTTTTCAGGAGGGTCCTGAACATAAAGTAAAATTCCATTTTTTAAGAAAGTCCTAAACAGAAAGTAATGTTCCTTTTTTTAGGAGGGTCCTGAACAGTAAGTAAAGTCCCATTTTTCCAGAGGGTCCGGAACAGGAAGTAAAATTCGATTTTTTTGGATGATCCTGAATAGGAAGTAAATTCACATTTTTAAGAGGGTCCTAAACAGAAAGTAAAATCCTATTTTTCAAGAGGGTCCTGAACAGAAAGTAAATTCCCATTTTTCAGGAGGGTCCTGTGTAGAAAGTAAAATCCCATTTTTCAGGAGAGTCCTTAACTGAAAGTAAAATATTAATTTTTAGAAGGGTCCTGAACAGAAGAAAAATCCCATTTTCAAGATGGTCCTGAACAGAAAGTAAAATCACATTTTTTAAGAGGTTCCTGAACAAAAGTAAAATCCCATTTTTCATGAGGGGCCTGAACAGAAAGTAAAATCCTATTTTTCAGGAGGGTCCTGAACAAAAGTAAAATCCTATTTGTCAGGAGGGTCCTGAACAAGAGTAAAATCCCATTTTTCTGGAGGGTCTTGAACAGAAGTAAAATCCCTATTTTCAAGAGGGTCCTGAAAAGAAAGTAAAATCCTATTTTTCAGGGGGGTCCTGAACAGAAAGTAAAATCCCATTTTTCAGGAAGGTCTTGAACAAAACTAAAATCCCATTTTTGAGAAGGGTCATGAACGAATGTAAAATCCCATTTTTCAGGAGGGCCTTGAACGGAAAGTAAATCCCATTTTTCAGGAGGGTCCTGAACAAAAAGTAAAGTCCCATTTTTCAGGAGAGTTCTGAACAGAAAGTAAAATCTCATTTTTCAGGAGTGTCCAGAACAAAAAGTAAAATCTCATATTTTAGGAGGGTCCAGAACAGGAAGTAAAATTCTATTTTTCAGGAGGGTTCTGAACAGACAATAAAGTCCTATTTTTCATGAGGGTCCTGAATAGAAAGAAAATCCGATTTTTCAGGATGGTCCTGAACAGAAAGTAAAGTCCCATTTTTCAGGAGGGTCAAGAACATAAGTAAAATCCCATTTTTGAGGAAGGTCCTGAACAAAAAGTAAATTCTCATATTTTAGGAGGGTCCTGAACAGAAAGTAAAATCCTATTTTATAGGAGGGTCCTAAACAAAAATAAAGTTCCATTTTTCAGGAGGGTACAAAACAGGAAGTAAAATCCAATTTTTTAGTAGGGTCCTGAACAGAAAGTAAAATCCTATTTTTCAGGAGGGTCCTGAATAGAAAGTAATGTCCCATTTTTCAAGAGGGGCCTGAACAAAATGAAAATACCATTTTTAATGAGGGTCCTGAACAGAAAATAAAATCTCATTTTTCAGGAGGATCCTGAACTGACAGAAAGGTCCCATTTTTCAGGAGGGTCCTGAACATAAAGTAAAATTCCATTTTTTAAGAAAGTCCTGAACAGAAAGTAAAGTTCCTTTTTTTAGGAGGGTCCTGAACAGTAAGTAAAGTCCCATTTTTCCAGAGGGTCCGGAACAGGAAGTAAAATTCGATTTTTTTGGATGATCCTGAGTAGGAAGTAAAATCCCATAATTCTGGAAGGTCCTGAACAGAAAGTAAATCCCTATTTTTTAGGAGGGTCCTGAACAGAAAGTAAAATTCCATTTTCCAGGAGGGCCCTGAACAGAAAGTAAAACTAAATTTTTCAGAAGGGTCCTGAATAGGAACAAAATCTCATTTTTTAGGAGGGTCCTGAAGAGACAGTAAATCCCATTTTTTAGGAGTATCCTGAACAGGAAGTGAAATCAGAATTTTTAGTAGGGTCTTGAACAGAAAATAAAATCCCATTTTTAAGGAGGGTCCTTAATTGTAAGTAAATTCCCATTTTCAAGCAGGGTCCTGACTAGAAAGTAAAATCTCATTTTTCAGGAGGGTCCTGAACAGAAAGTAAAAACCCATTATTCAGGAGGGTCTTGAATAGAAGAAGAATCCCATTTTTCAGGAGGGTCCTGAACATAAAGTAAAATTCCATTTTTTAGGAGGTTCCTGAACAAAAGTAAAATCCTATTTTTTAGGAGGGGCCTGAACAAAAAGTAAAATCCTATTTTTTAGGAGGGTCCTAAACACAAATAAAATACTATTTTTCATGAGGGGCCTGAACAGCAGTAAAATCCCATTTTTTAGGAGGGTCCTGAATAGAAGTAAAATCCCATTTTTCAAAAGGTTCGTGAAAAGAAAGTAAAATCCTATTTTTCAGGAGAGTCCTGAACAGAAAATAAATTCCCATTTCTTAGGAGGGTCCTGAACAGAAAGTAAAATCCAATTTTTTTGAAGGGTCCTGAACAAAAGTAAAATCTCATTTTTTAGAAGGGTCCTAAACGAAAGTAAAATCCCATTTTTCAGGAGGGTCCTGAACAGAAAGTAAAGTCCCATTTTTCAGGAGGGTCCTGAACAATAAGTAAAGTCCCATTTTTCAGGAGGGTTTTGAACAGAAAGTAAAATCCCATTTTTGAGTAGTGTCCGGAACAGAAAGTAAAATCTCATTTTTCAAGAGGGTCCTGAACAGAAAATAAAATCCCATTTTTCAGGAGGTTCTTAAAGAAAAGTAAAATCCTATTTTTAAGGAGGGTCCTGAACATAAAGTAAAATTCTATTTTTCAGTAGGGTCCTGAACAGAAGTAAAATCCTATTTTTTAGGAGGGTCCTGAACAGAAAGTAAATTCTCATTTTTCAGGAGGGTCCTGAACAGAAAGTAAAATCCCATTGTAAAATCCCATTTTTCAGGAGGCTCTTGTACAGAAAGTAAAATCTGATTTTTCAAGATGGTCCTGAAGAGGAACAAAATCCCATTTTTCAGGAGGGTCCTGAAGAGACAGTAATGTCCTATTTTTCAGGAGGGTCCAGGACAAAAGTAAAATCCCATTTTTTAGGAGGGTCCAGAACAAAAGTAAAATCCCATATTTCATGAGGGGCCTGAACAAAAGTAAAATCGTATTTTTCAGGAGGGTCCTGAACAGATGGTAAAATCCCATTTTTCAGGAGGGTCCTGAACAGAAAGTAAAATTCCATTTTTCAGGAGGGTCCTGAACAGAAGTAAAATCCCATTTTTCCGGAGGGTCCTGAACAGAAAGTAAAATCCTATTTTTCAGGAGGGTCTTGAACACATTGTAAAATCCCATTTTTCAGGAGGGTCCTGAACAGAAAGTAAAATCACTTTTTTCAGGAGGGTCCTGAACAAAAGTAAAATCCCATTTTTAACGAGGGTCCTGAACCAAAGTAAAATCCCATTTTTTGGAAGGTCCTTAACAGAAAGTAAAAACTCATTTTTCAGGAGGGTCCAGAACAAAAGTAAAATCCCATTTTTCAAGAGGGACCTGAACAACAGTAAAACTTCATTTTTCAAAAGGCTCCTTTACAGAAAGTAAAATCCAATTTTTCAGGAGGGTCCTTAACAAAATTAAAATACCATTTTTCAGAAGGGTTGTGAACAGAAAGTAAAATTCCATTTTTCAGGAGGGTCCTGAACAAAAGTTAAATCCCAATTTTTAGGAGGTGCCTGAACAGAAAGTAAAATCCCATTTTTCAGGAGGGTCCTGAACAAAAGTAAAATCCCATTTTTAAGGAGGGTCCTGAACAGAAATAAAATCCCTTTTTTCAGGAGGGTCCTGAACAGAAAGTAAAATCCCATTTTTCTGGAGGGTCCTGAACAAAAGTAAAATCCCATTTTTCTGGAGGGTCAGGAACAAAAAGTAAAATCCAATTATTCATGAGGGTCTTGAACAAAAGTAAAATCCCATTTATTAGAAGGGTCCTGAACAGAAAATAAATTCTCATTTTTCAGCAGGGTCCTGAACAGAAAGTAAAATCCTATTGTTTAGAAGGGTCCTTAACAAAAATAAAGTCCCATTTTTCAGGAGGGTTCTGATCAGAAAGTAAAATCCTATTTTTCAGGAGGGTCCTGAACAAAAGTAGCATCCCATTTATCAGGAGGATCCTGAACAGGAAGTAAAATCCTATTTTTCAGTAGGGTCCTGTACATTAAGTAAAATCCCATTTTTCAAGAGGGTCTTGAACAAACGTAAAATCTCATTTTTTAGGAGGGTCCTAAAAATATTAAAAAATCCTATTTTTCATAAGTGTCCTGAACAAAAATAAAATCCCATTTTTCAGGAGGGTCCTGAATAGAAAGTAAAGTCCCATTTTCAGGAGGGACCAAAACAGAAAGTAAAATCCAATTTTTCAAAAGGGTCCTGAACAAAAGTAAAGTCCTATTTATCAGGAGAGTTCTGAACGAAAGTAAAATCTCATTTTCCAGGAGGGTCCTGAACAAAAGTAAAATCCCATTTTTGCGAAGGGTCATGAACAGAAAGTTAAATTCCATTTTTCAAGAGGGTCCAGAACATAAAGTATAATCCCATTTTTCAGGAGGGTCCTGAATATAAAGTAAAATTCTATTTTTCAAGAGGGTCCTGAACATAAAGTAAAATCCCATTTTTCAGGAGGGTCCTGAATAGAAATTAAAATCCCATTTTAGGAGGGTCCTGAACAAAAGTAAAATCCCATTTTTCAAGAGGGTCCTGAACAGAAAGTAAAATCCTATTTTTCAATAGAGTCTTAAACAGAAAGTAAAGTCCCATTTTTCAGGAGGGTCCTGAATAGAAAGTAAAATCCCATTTTTTAGGAGGGTCTTGAACAGAAAGTAAAATCCCATTTTTTAGGAAGATCCTGAACAAAAAGTAAAATCCTATTTTTTAGGAGGGTCTTGAACAGAAAGTAAAATCCCATTTTTCAAGAGGGGCCTGAACAGAATTAAAATACCATTTTTCAAGAGGGTCCTAAACAGAAAGTAAATTCCTATTTTTCAGAAGGGTCCTGAACAGAAAGTAAAATTCCATTTTTCAGGAGGGTCCTGATCAAAAGTAAAATCCCATTTTTCAAGAGTGTCCTGAACAAAAGTAAAATCCAATTTTTCAAGAGGGTCCTGAACAAAAGTAAAATCCTATTTTTCAGGAAATTCCTGAACAGAAAGTATAATCCCATTTAGGAGGGTCCTGAACATAAAGTAAAGTCCCATTTTTCAGGAGGGTCTTAAACAGAAAGTAAAATCCCATTTTTCAGGAGGTTCCTGAAGAGGAAGTAAAATCCCATTTTTCAGGAGGGTGCAGAAAAGAAAGTTAAGTATCATTTTTCAGGAGGGTCCTCAAAAGAAAGTAAAGTCCCATTTTTAAGGAGGGTCCTAAATAGAAATTAAATACTCATTTTTCAGGAGGGTCCTGAACAGAAAGTAAATTCTCATTTTTCAGAAGAGTCCTGGATCGAAAGTAAAATCCTATTTTTCTGGAGGGTCATGAACAGAAAATAAAGTCCCATTTTTCAGATAAGTCCTGAACAGAATGTAACATCCCATTTTTCAGGAGGATCCAGAACAGAAAGTAAAATATCATTTTTCAGGAGGGTCCTGAACAGAAGTAAAATCCCATTTGTCAGGAGGGTCCAGAACATAAACTAAAATCCCATTTTTCAGAAGGGTCCTGAACAGAAATTAAAATCCCTTTTTCCGGGAGGGTCCTGAATAGAAAGATAAAACCCATTTTTCAGGAGGGTCCTGAACAAAAGTAAAATCCAATTTTTCAAGCGGGACCTGAACAATAGTAAAATATCATTTTTCAAGCGGCTATGAACAGAAAATAAAATCTCATTTTTTAGGAGGGTCCGGAACAGAAAGTAAAATCCCATTTTTCAGGAGGGTTCTGAACAAAAGTAAAATCCCATTTTTCAAGCGGGACCTGAACAATAGTAAAATATCATTTTTCAAGCGGCTATGAACAGAAAATAAAATCTCATTTTTCAGGAGGATCCGGAACAGAAAGTAAAATCCAATTTTTCAAGAGGGTCCTGATCAAAAGTAAAACCCCATTTTTCAGGAGAGTCCTGAACAGAAAGTAAAATCCCATTTTTCAGGAGGGTCCTGAATACAAAGTAAAGTCCCATTTTTCAGGAGGGTCCTGAACAGAACGTAAAGTCCTATTTTCATGGATGGTCCAGCACAGAAAGTAAAATCCCTTTTTTTCAAGAGGGTCCGGAACAAAAAATAAAATCCCATTTTTCAGGAGGGTCCTGAACAGAATGTAAAATCTCATTTTTCAGAAGTGTCCTAAAAATAAAATAAAATCCCATTTTTTAGGAGGAACCTTAACAGAAAGTAAGGTCTCATTTTTCAGGAGGGTCCTGAACAGAAAGTAAAGTCCCCTTTTTCAGGAGGATCCTAAAAAGAAATTGAATTCTTATTTTTTAGGAGGGTCCTAAATAGAAAATAAAATCCTATTTTTCAGGAGTGTCCTGAACAGAACGTAAAGTCCCATTTTTCAGGATGGTCCAGAATATAAAGTAAAATCCTATTTTTCAGGAGGGTCTTGAATAGATAGTAAAATCAAATTTTTCATGAGGGTCCTGAACATAATGTAAAATTCCATTTTTCAGGAGGGTCCTGAACAGATGTAAAACCCATTTTTTAGGAGGGTCTTAAACAAAAAGTAAATTCTCAGTTTTTCAGGAGAGTCCTGAACAGAAAGTAAAATCCTATTTTTTAGGAGGGTCATCAACTAAAAGTAAAGTCTTATTTTTCAATAGGGTCCTGAACAGAAAGTAAAATCCTATTTTTTAAGGATGGTCTTGTACATAAAGTAAAATTTAATTTTTCAAGATGGTCCAGAACGGAAAGTAAAATCCCATTTTTCAGGAGGGGCCTGAACAGAAGTAAAATCCCATTTTTCAGGAGGGTCCTGAACCGAAAGTAAAATCCCATTTTTCAGGAAGGTCCTGAACAGAAAGTAAAATTCCATTTTTCAGGAGTGTCCTAAACAAAATTAAAATCCCATTTTTCCGTAGGGTCCTGAACAAAAGTAAAATCTCATTTTTTAGGAGGGTCCTAAACAAAAGTAAAATCATATTTTTTAGGAGGTTCCTGAAGAGAAAGTATAATCCCATTTTTCAGGAGGGTCCTGAACAAAAGTAAAACCATATTTTTCAGGAGGGTCCAGGACAAAAGTAGAATCTCATTTTTAAGGAGGGGCCTGAACAGAAAGTAAAGTCCCATATTTCAGGAGGGTCCTGAACAAAAAGTGAAGTCCAATTTTCCAGGAGGGTCTTAAACAGAAAGAAAAATCCTATTTTTGAGGAGGGCCCGAAACAGAAAGTAAAATCCCATTTTTTAGGAGGGTCCTGAATATGAAGTAAAATTCCATTTTTCAAGAGGGTCCTAAACAGAAAGTAAAGTCCCATTTTTAAAAAAGATCATGAACAGAAAGTAAAGTCTCAGTTTTTAGGAGGATCCTAAAAAGAAATTGAATTCTCATTTTTCAGGAGTGTCTGTCCTGAACAGAAAGTAAAGTCCCATTTTTTAGGAGGGTCCGAAAGAGAAAGTAAAATCCTATTTCTCAAGAGGGTCCTGACAGATAGTAAAATCTAATTTTTCAGGAGGGTCCTGAACAGAAAGTAAAATTCTATTTTTCGGGAGGGTCCTAAACAGAAGTAAAATCCCATTTTTTAGGAGGGTTCTAAACAGAAAGTAAATTCTCATTTTTCAGGAGGGTTCTAGACAAAAAGTAAAATCCTATTTTTAAGGAGGGTCCTGAACAAAAGTAAAGTCCCATTTTTCAGGACGGTCCTGAACAGAAAGTAAAATCCTATTTTTTGGAGGGTCTTGAACAGAAAGTAAAATCCCATTTTTTAGGAGGGTCCTAAATAGAAATTAAAATCCTATTATTCAGGAGGGGCCTAAACAGAAGTTGAATCCAATTTTTCAGGATGGTTCTGAATAGAAAGTAAAATACCATTTTTCTGGAGGGTCCTGAACAGAAAGTAAAATCCCATTTTTCAAGAGGGTCCTGAACAAAAGTAAAATCCCATCTTTCAGGAGGATCCTGAACTAAGGTAAAGTCCTATTTTTCAGGAGGGTCCTGAGCAAAAGTAAAATCCTATTTTTCAGGTGGGTCCTGAGAAAAAGTAAAATCCTATTTTTCAGGAGGGTCCTGAATAGAAAGTATAATACCATTTTTCAGGAGGGTCCTGAACAAATGTAAAATCCCATTTTTTAAGAGGGTCCTGAACAGAAAGTAAAATCCCATTTTTCTGGAGGGTCCTGAACAAAATTAAAATCTCATTTTTCAAGAGGGTTCTGAACGAAAGTAAAATCCCGTTTTTCAGGAGGGTCCTGAACTGAAAGTAAAGTCCTATTTTTCAGGAGGGTCTTAAAAAGAAAGTAAAATCCTATTCTTCAGGAGGGTCCGGAAAAGAAATTAAAATCCCATTTTTCAGGAGGGTCCTGAATAGAAAGTAAAATCCCATTTCTCAGGAGGGTCCTGAACATAAAATAAAATCCTATTTTTCAAGAGGGTGTAGAACAGAAAGTTAAGTACCATTTTTAGGAGGGTTCTTAACAGAAAGTAAAGTTCCATTTTCAGTAGGGTCCTGAACAGAAAGTAAATTCTAACTTTTCAGGAGGGTCCTGAACAGAAAGTAAAGTCCCATTTTTCAAGAGGGTCCTGAAAAGAAAGTAAAATCCTATTTTTCAAAAGGGACCTGAACAAAGGTATGATTCGATTTTTCAGGAGAGTCCTGAACGAAAGTAAAATCCCATTTTTCAGAAGGGTTCTGAACAGAAAGTAAAGTCCTATTTTTATGGATGGTCCTGAACAAAAAGTAAAATCCCATTTTCCAGGAGGGTCCGAAAAAGAAAGTATAATCCCATTTTTCAGGAAGGTCCTGAACAAAAAGTAAAATCCCATTTTTCAGAAGGGTCCTTAACATAACGTAAAATCGCATTTTTCAGGATGGTCCTGAACAGAATGTAAAGTCCCATTTTTCAGGAGGGTCCTGAACAGAAAGTAAAGTCCCATTTTTCAGGAGTATCCTTAATAGAAAGTAAAATCCCATTTTTCAAGAAGGTCCTAAACAAAAGTAAAATCCTATTTTTCAGGAAGGTCCTAAACGAAAGTAAAATCCCATTTTTCAGGAGAGTCCTGCAAAAAAAGTAAAATACCACTTTTCAGGAGGGTCATGAACAGAATGTAAAATTCCATTTTTCAAGAGGGTCCTGAACATAAAGTAAAATCCCATTTTTCAGGAGGGTCCTAAACAAAAGTAATATCCCATTTTTCAGGAGGGCCCTGAACAGAAAGTAAAATCCTATTTTTCAGGAGGGACCTAAACAGAAAATAAAGTCTCATTTTTCATGAGGGTTCTGAACAGAAATTAAAATCCCATTTTTTAGGAGGGTCTTGAACAGAAAGTAAAGTCCTATTTTTAGGAGGAACCTGAACAGGAAGTAAAATCCCATTTTATAGGAGGGTCCTAAACCGAAAGTTAAATCCCATTTTTCAGGAGGGGCCTGAACAGAAGTAAAATACCATTTTTCAAGAGGGTCCTGAACAGAAAGGAAAATCCTAATTTCAGGAGAGTCCTAATCAGAAAGTAAAATTCCATTTTTCAGGAGGGTCCTGAACAAAAGTAAAATCCCATTTTTCAGGAGGGTCCTGAACAATAGTAAAATCCCATTTTTCAGGAGGGTCCTGAACTAATGAAAAATCCTATTTTCCAGGAGAGTCCTGAATAGAAAGTATAATCCCATTTAGGATGGTCCTGAACAAAAAGTAAAGTCCCATTTTTCAGGAGGGTCTTAAAAAGAAAGTAAAGTCCTATTTTTCAGGAGGGTCCGGAACAGAAAGTAAAATCCCATTTGTCATGAGGGTCCTGAATATAAAGTAAAATCCTATTTGTCAGGAGGGTCCTGAAAAGAAAGTTAAGTACTATTTTTCAGGAGGGTCCTTAACAGAAAGTAAAGTCTCATTTTTAAAGAGGGTCCTGAACAGAAATTGAATTCTCATTTTTCAAGAGGGTCCTTAACAGAATGTAAATTCTCATTTTTCAGGAGGGTCCTGAAC
The DNA here is from genome assembly GCA_030864215.1 of Capsicum pubescens. NCBI lineage: Eukaryota > Viridiplantae > Streptophyta > Magnoliopsida > Solanales > Solanaceae > Capsicum > Capsicum pubescens. Next base: position 282,214,161 of record CM061542.1, read on the forward strand.
GGAAAGTAAAATCTTATTTTTCTGAAAGGTCCTGAACAGAAAGTAAAGTCCCATTTTTCTGAAGAGTCCTGAAAAGAAAGTTAAATCCCATTTTTCAGGAGGGTCCTGAACAGAAAGTAAAATATCATTTTTCAGGAGGGTCCTGAACAGAAGTAAAATCCCATTTTTCAGGAGAGTCTTGAACATAAAGTAAAATCTTATTTTTCAGAAGGGTCTTGAACAGAAAGTAAAATCCCATTTTTCAGGAGGGTCCTGAATGGAAAGTAAAATCCCATTTTCCAGGAGGGGCCTGAACAGATGTAAAATCCCATTTTTCAAGCGGGTCCTAAACAAAAGTAAAATCCCATTTTTTGGAAAGTCCTGAATAGAAAGTAAAAACCCATTTTTCAGGAGGGTCCTGAACAAAAGTAAAATACCATTTTTCAAAAGAGACTTGAACAAAAGTAAAATCTCATTTTTCAAGGGGCTCCTTACCAGAAAATAAAATCCCATTTTTTAGGACGGTCCAGAAGAAAAGTAAAATCCTATTTTTCAGGTCATGAACAGAAAGTAAAATTCCAGTTTTTAGGAGCGTCCTGAACAAAAGTTAAATCCCATTTTTTAGGAGGGTCCTGAATAGAAAGTAAAATCCCATTTTTCAGGAGAGTCCTGAACGAAAGTAAAATCCCATTTTTCAGGAGGGTCTTGAACAGAAAGTGAAATCCTATTTTTCAGGGGGGTCCAGAACAGAAAGTAAAATCCCATTATTCAGGAGGGTCCTGAAAAAAAGTAAAATCCCATTTTTTTAGAAGGGTCCTGAACAGAAAGTAAATTCTCATTTTTCAGCAGGGTCTTGAACTGAAACTAAAATCCTATTTTTCAGGAGGGTCCTGAACAAAAGTAAAGTCCCATTTTTCAGGAGGGTTCTGAACAGAAAGTAAAATCCCACTTTTTTTAGGGCCCTGAATAGAAAGTAAAATCCCATTCTTTAGGAGGGTCCTGAACAGTTGTCAAATCCTATTTTTCGAGAGGATCCTGAACAGGAATTAAAATCCTATTTTTCTGTAGGGTCCTGAACAGAAATTATAATCCAATTTTCAGGAGGGTCCTGAACAATAGTAAAATCCCATTTTTTAGGAGGGTCCCAAAAAAAGTAAAATCCTATTTTTCAGGAGAGTCCTGAACAAAAGTAAAATCTCATTTTTAAGGAGGGTCCAGAACAGAAAGTAAAATCTCATTTTTCAGGAGGGTCCTGAACAAAATTAAAATCCCATTTTTCAGGAGTGTCCTGAACAGAAAGTACAATCTCATTTTTAAGGAGGGTGCTGAACAAAATTAAAATCCCATTATTTAGGAGGGTCCTGAACAGTAAGTAAAGTCCCATTTTTCAGGAGAGTCCTGAACAGAACGTAAAATCCCATTTCTCAAGAGGGTCCTGAACAACAGTAAAATCCCATTTTTAAAGAGAGTCCTGAAGGAAAATAAAATCTCATTTTTCAGGAGGGCTCTGAACAGAAAGTAAAGTCCCATTTTTCAAGAGGGTCCTAAACACAAAGTAAAGTCCAATTTTTATGGATGGTCCTGAACAAAAAGTAAAATCCCTTTTTTTAGGAGGGTCCGGAAGAGATAATAAAATTCTATTTTTCAGGAGGGTCCTGAAAAGAAAGTAAAATCCCATTTTTCAGAAAGGTCCGGAACAGTAAGTAAAGTCCCTTTTTTCAGGATGGTCCTGAACAGAAAGTAACGTCCCTTTTTTCAGTAGGGTCCTGAAAAGAAAGTAAAGTCCCATTTTTCAGCAACATCATAAAAAGAAATTGAATTCTTATTTCTCAAGTGGGTCCTGAACAGAAATAAAGTCCCATTTTTCAGGAGGGTCCTGAACAGAAAGTAAAATCTCATTTTTCAAGAGTGTCCTGAACAAAAGTAAAATCCTATTTTTCAGGAGAGTCCTGAACGAAAGTAAAATCCAATTTTTCAGGGGGGTCCTGAAAAAAAAAGTAAAATCCCATTTTTCTGAAGGGTCATGAACAGAAAGTAAAATTATATTTTTCAAGAGGGTCCAGAACATAAAGTAAAATCCCATTTTTCAGGAAGATCCTGAAAAGAAAGTAAAATCCCATTTTTCAGGAGGGTCCTGAACTAAAGTAAACTCCCATTTTTAAGAAGGGCCTTGAACAGAAAGTATAATCCTATTTTTCAGGAGGGCCCTAAACAGATAGTAAAGTCCCATTTTTCCGGAGGTTCCTGAACAGAAAGTAAAATCCCATTTTTTAGGAGAGTCTAGAACAGAAAGTAAAATCCCATTTTTATGAGGAACTTAAACAGAAAGTAAAATCTAATTTTTTAGAAGGGTCTTGAACAGAAAGTAAAATCCAATTTTTTAGGAAGGCCCTGAACAGAAAGTAAAATCCCATTTTTCAGGAGGGTCCTGAACATAAAGGAAAATCCTATTTTTCAGGAGGGTCCTGAACAGAAGTAAAATACCATTTTTAAAGAGGGTCCTGAAAAGAAAGGAAAACCCTATTTTTCAGGAGGGTCCTGAACAGAAAGTAAAATTCCATTTTTCAGGAGGGTCCTGAACAAAAGTAAAATCCCATTTTTCAGGACGGTCGTGAATAGTAGTAAAATCCCATTTTTTAGGAGGGTCTTGAGCAAAAGTAAAATCCTATTTTTCAGGAGAGTCCTGAACAGAAAGTATAATCCCATTTAGGAGGGTCCTGAACAGAAAGTAAAGTCCAATTTTTCAGGAGGGTCATAAACAGAAAGTAAAATCCTATTTTTCAGGATGGTCCGTAACAGAAAGTAAAATCCCATTTTTCAGGAGGGCCCTAAACATAAAGTAAAATCCTATTTTTCAGGAGGGTCCTTAACCGTAAGTAAAGTCCCATTTTTAAGGAGGGTCCTGAACAGAAATTGAATTCTCATTTTTCAGGAGGGTCCTTAACAGAAAGTAAATTCTCATTTTTCAGGAGGGTCCTGAACGGAAAGTAACATCCTATTTTTCTGAAGTTCCTGAACAGAAAGTAAAGTCCCATTTTTCAGAAGAGTCTTGAAAAGAAAGTAAAATCCCATTTTTCAGGAGGGTCCTGAACAGAAAGTAAAATATCATTTTTCAGGAGGGCCCTTAACAGAAGTAAAATCCCATTTTTCAGGAGAGTCCTGAACATAAAGTAAAATCTCATTTTTTAGAAGTGTCCTGAACAGAAAGTAAAATCCCATTTTTCAGGAGGGTCTTGAACGGAAAGTAAAATCCCATTTTCCAGGAGGGGCCTGAACAGAAGTAAAACACCATTTTTCAAGCGGGTCCTGAACTAAAGTAAAATCCTATTTTTCAAAAGGGTCATAAATAGAAATAAAATTCCTTTTTTCAGGAGCGTCCTGAACAAAAGTTAAATCCCATTTTTTAGGATGGTCCTGAATAGAAAGTAAAATCTCATTTTTCAGGAGAGTCCTGAACAAAAGTAAAATCCCATTTTTCAGGAGGGTCTTGAACAGAAAGTAAAATCCTATTTTTCAGGGGGGTCCAGAACAGAAAGTAAAATCCCATTATTCAGGAGGGTTCTGAATAAAAGTAAAATACTATTTTTTTAGTAGGGTCCTAAACTGAAAGTAAAATGCCATTATTCAGGAGGCTCCTGAACAGAAAGTAAAATACCATTTTTTAGGAGGGTCCTGAACAGTAAGTAAAGTCCCATTTTTCTGGAGGGTCATGAACAGAAAGTAAAATTCCAATTTTCAATAGGGTCCTGAACATAAAGTAGAATCCCATTTTTTAGGAGGGTCTTGAACAGAAAATAAAATCCTATTTTTCAGGGGAGTCCAGAACAGAAAGTAAAATGCCATTATTCAGGAGGATCCTGAACAAAAGTAAAATCCCATTTTTTTAGAAGGGTCCTGAACTGAAAGTAAAATGCCATTATTCAGGAGGCTCCTGAACAGAAAGTAAAATCCAATTTTTTAGGAGGGTCCTGAACAGTAAGTAAAGTCCCATTTTTCAGGAGAGTCCTGAACCGAATGTAAAATCCCATTTCTCAAGATGGTCCTGAACAACTGTAAAATCCCATTTTTAAAGAGAGTCCTGAACGAAAGTAAAATCCCATTTTTCAGGAGGGCTCTGAACAGAAAGTAAAGTCCCATTTTTTAGGAGGGTTCTGAACAGAAAGTAAAGTCCCATTTTTATGGATGGTCCTGAACAGAAAGTAAAATCCCTTTTTTTAGGAGGGTCCGGAACAGAAAGTAAAATTCCATTTTTCAGGAGGGTCCTGAACAGAAAGTAAAATCCCATTTTTCAGAAGGGTCCTGAACAGAAAGTAAAGTCCCATTTTTCAGGATGGTCCTGAACAGAAAGTAAAGTCCCTTTTTCAAGAGGGTCCTGAACATAAAGTAAAGTCCCATTTTTCAGGAGGATCATAAAAAGAAATTAAATTCTCATTTCTTAGAAGCATCCTGAATAGAAATAAAGTCTAATTTTTCAGGAGGGTCCTGAACAGAAAGTAAAATCCCATTTTTCAAGAGGGTCCAGAACAAAAGTAAAATCCTATTTTTCAGGAGAGTCCTGAACGAAAGCAAAATCCCATTTTTCAGGAGGATCCTGAAAAAAAGTAAAATCCCATTTTTCTGGAGGGTCATGAACAGAAAGTAAAATTCCAATTTTCAATAGGGTCCTAAACATAAAGTAAAATCCCATTTTTCAGGAGGGTCCTGAACTAAAGTAAAATCCCATTTTTAAGAAGGTCCCTGAACAGAAAGTAAAATCCCATTTTTCAGGATGGTCCTGAACGGAAAGTAAAATCCCATTTTCCAGGTGGGGCCTGAACAGAAGTAAAATCCCATTTTTCAAGCGGGTCCTGAACAAAAGTAAAATCCCATTTTTTAAGCGGGTCTTGAACAAAAGTAAAATACCATTTTTCAAAAGGGACCTGAACAAAAGTAAAATCTCATTTTTCACGCGGCTCCTGAACAAAAAATAAAATCCCATTTTTTAGGACGGTCCAGAACAAAAGTAAAATCCTATTTTTCAAAAGGGTCATGAACAGAAAGTAAAATTCCATTTTTCAGGAGCGTTCTGAACAAATGTTAAATCCCATTTTTTAGGAGGGTCCTGAATAGAAAGTAAAATCTCATTTTTCAGGAGAGTACTGAACGAAAGTAAAATCCCATTTTTCAGGAGGATCTTGAACAGAAAGTAAAATCCTATTTTTCAGGGGGGTCCAGAACAGAAAGTAAAATCCCATTATTCAGGAGGGTCCTGAACAAAAGTAAAATCCCATTTTTTTTAGAAGGGTCCTGAACTGAAAGTAAATTCTCATTTTTCAGCATGTCTTGAGTCGAAAGTAAAATACTATTTTTCAGGAGGGTCCTGAACAAAAGTAAAGTCCCATTTTTCAGGAGGGTCCTGGACAGAAAGTAAAATCCCACTTTTTTTAGGGCCCTGAACCGAAATAAAATCCCATTCTTCAGGAGGGTCCTAAACAGAAGTCAAATCCCATTTTTCTGGAGGATCCTGAACTTGAAATAAAATCCTATTTTTCTGTAGGGTCCTGAACAGAAATTATAATATAATTTTCAGGAGGGTCCTGAACAAAAGTAAAATCCCATTTTTCAGGAGGGGCCTGACAGAAGGAAAAATCTCATTTTTCAGGAGGATACTGAAAAAATTAAAATCCCATTTTTCAGGAGGCTCCTGAACAGAAAGTAAAATCCCATTTTTTAGGAGGGTCCTGCACAGTAAGTAAAGTCCCAATTTTCAGGAGAGTCCTGAACCGAACGTAATATCCAATTTCTCAAAAGGGTCCTGAACAACAGTAAAATCCCATTTTTAAAGAGAGTCCTGAACGAAAGTAAAATCCCATTTTTCGGGAGGGCTCTGAACAAAAAGTAAAGTCCCATTTTTCAAGCGGCTATGAACAGGAAATAAAATCTCATTTTTTAGGAGGGTCCGGAACAGAAAGTAAAATCCCATTTTTCAGGAGGGTCCTGAACAAAAGTAAAATCCCATTTTTCAAGCGGGACCTGAACAATAGTAAAATATTATTTTTCATGCGGCTATGAACAGAACATAAAATCTCATTTTTCAGGAGGATCCGGAACAGAAAGTAAAATCCAATTTTTCAAGAGGGTCCTGAACAAAAGTAAAACCCCATTTTTCAGGAGAGTCCTGAACAGAAAGTAAAATCCCATTTTTCTGGAGGGTCCTGAATACAAAGTAAAGTCCCATTTTTCAAGAGGGTCCTGAACAGAACGTAAAGTCCGATTTTCATGGATGGTCCAGCACAGAAAGTAAAATCCCTTTTTTCAAGAGGGTCGTGAACAAAAAATAAAATCCCATTTTTCAGGAGGGTCCTGAACAGAATGTAAAATCTCATTTTTCAGAAGTGTCCTGAAAATAAAATAAAATCCTAATTTTTAGGAGGAACCTTAACAGAAAGTAAGGTCTCATTTTTCAGGAGGGTCCTGAACAGAAAGTAATGTCCCCTTTTTCAGGAGGATCCTAAAAAGAAATTGAATTCTTATTTTTTAGGAGGGTCCTAAATAGAAAGTAAAATCCTATTTTTCAGGAGTGTCCTGAACAGAACGTAAAGTCCCATTTTTCAAGATGGTCCAGAATATAAAGTAAAATCCTATTTTTCAGGAGGGTCTTGAACAGATAGTAAAATCAAATTTTTCATGAGTGTCCTGAACAGAATGTAAAATTCCATTTTTCATGAGGGTCCTGAACAGATGTAAAACCCATTTTTTAGGAGGGTCTTAAACAATAAGTAAATTCTCAGTTTTTCAGGAGAGTCCTGAACAGAAAGTAAAATCCTATTTTTTAGGAGGGTCATGAACTAAAAGTAAAGTATTATTTTTCAATAGAGTCCTGAACAGAAAGTAAAATCCTATTTTTTAGGATGGTCTTGTACATAAAGTAAAATTTAATTTTTCAAGATGGTCCAGAACGGAAAGTAAAATCCCATTTTTCAGGAGGGGCCTGAACAAAAGTAAAATCCCATTTTTCAGGAGGGTCCTGAACCGAAAGTAAAATCTCATTTTTCAGGAAGGTCCTGAACAGAAAGTAAAATTCCATTTTTCAGGAGGGTCCTAAACAAAATTAAAATCCTATTTTTCCGGAGGGTCCTGAACAAAAGTAAAATCCCATTTTTTAGGAGGGTCCTAACTAAAAGTAAAATCATATTTTTTAGGAGGTTCCTGAAGAGAAAGTATAATCCCATTTTTCAGGAGGGTCCTGAACAAAAGTAAAACCATATTTTTCAGGAGGGTCCTGGACGAAAGTAGAATCTCATTTTTCAGGAGGGGCCTGAACAGAAAGTAAAGTCCCATATTTCAGGAGGGTCCTGAACAAAAAGTAAAGTCCAATTTTCCAGGAGGGTCTTAAACAGAAAGAAAAATCCAATTTTTGAGGAGGGCCCGAAACAGAAAGTAAAATCCCATTTTTAGGAGGGTCCTGAATATGAAGTAAAATTCCATTTTTCAAGAGGGTCCTAAACAGAAAGTAAAGTCCCATTTTTAAAAAAGTTCCTGAACAGAAAGTAAAGTCTCATTTTTCAGGAGGATCCTAAAAAGAAATTGAATTCTCATTTTTCAGGAGTGTCTGTCCTGAACAGAAAGTAAAGTCCCATTTTTTAGGAGGGTCCGAAAGAGAAAGTAAAATCCTATTTTTCAAGAGGGTCCTGACAGATAGTAAAATCTAATTTTTCAGGAGGGTCCTGAACAGAAAGTAAAATTCTATTTTTCGGGAGGGTCCTAAACAGAAGTAAAATCCCATTTTTTAGGAGGGTTCTAAACAGAAAGTAAATTCTCATTTTTCAGAAGGGTTCTAGACAAAAAGTAAAATCCTATTTTTAAGGAGGGTCCTGAACAAAAGTAAAGTCCCATTTTTCAGGAGGGTCCTGGACAGAAAGTAAAATCCTATTTTTAGGAGGGTCTTGAACAGAAAGTAAAATCCCATTTTTTAGGAGGGTCCTAAATAGAAATTAAAATCCTATTATTCAGGAGGGGCCTAAACAGAAGTAGAATCCAATTTTTCAGGATGGTTCTGAATAGAAAGTAAAATCCCATTTTTCTGGAGGGTCCTGAACGGAAAGTAAAATCCCATTTTTCAAGAGGGTCCTGAACAAAAGTAAAATCCCATTTTTCAGGAGGGTCCTGAACTAAGGTAAAGTCCTATTTTTCAGGAGGGTCCTGAGCAAAAGTAAAATCCGATTTTTCAGGTGGGTACTGAGAAAAAGTAAAATCCTATTTTTCAGGAGGGTCCTGAACAGAAAGTATAATAACATTTTTCAGGAGAGTCCTGAACAAATGTAAAATCCCATTTTTTAAGAGGGTCCTTAACAGAAAGTAAAATCCCATTTTTCTGGAGGGTCCTGAACAAAATTAAAATCTCATTTTTCAAGAGGGTTCTGAACGAAAGTAAAATCCCGTTTTTCTGGAGGGTCCTGAACAGAAAGTAAAGTCCTATTTTTCAGGAGGGTCTTAAAAAGAAAGTAAAATCCTATTCTTCAGGAGGGTCCGGAAAAGAAATTAAAATCCCATTTTTCAGGAGGGTCCTGAATAGAAAGTAAAATCCCATTTCTCAGGAGGGTCCTGAACATAAAATAAAATCCTATTTTTCAAGAGGGTGTAGAACAGAAAGATAAGTACCATTTTTAGGAGGGTTCTTAACAGAAAGTAAAGTTCCATTTTCAGTAGGGTCCTGAACAGAAAGTAAATTCTAACTTTTCAGGAGGGTCCTGAACAGAAAGTAAAGTCCAATTTTTTAAGAGGGTCCTGAAAAGAAAGTAAAATCCTATTTTTCAAAACGGTCCTGAACAAAGGTATAATTCGATTTTTCAGGAGAGTCCTGAACGAAAGTAAAATCCCATTTTTCTGAAGGGTTCTGAACAGAAAGTAAAGTCCTATTTTTATGGATGGTCCTGAACAAAAAGTAAAATCCCATTTTCCAGGAGGGTCCGAAAAAGAAAGTAAAATCCCATTTTTCAGGAAGGTCGTGAACAAAAAGTAAAATCCCATTTTTCAGAAGGGTCCTTAACATAACGTAAAATCGCATTTTTCAGGATGGTCCTGAACAGAATGTAAAGTCCCATTTTTCAGGAGGGTCCTGAACAGAAAGTAAAGTCCCATTTTTCAGGAGGGTCCTTAACAGAAAGTAAAATCCCATTTTTCAAGAGGGTCCTGAACAAAAGTAAAATCCTATTTTTCAGGAAGGTCCTAAACGAAAGTAAAATCCCATTTTTCAGGAGAGTCCTGAAAAAAAAGTAAAATCCCACTTTTCAGGAGGGTCATGAACAGAATGTAAAATTCCATTTTTCAAGAGGGTCCTGAACATAAAGTAAAATCCCATTTTTCAGGAGGGTCCTGAACAAAAGTAAAATCCCATTTTTCAGGAGGGCCCTGAACAGAAAGTAAAATCCTATTTTTCAGGAGGGACCTAAACAGAAAATAAAGTCTCATTTTTCAGGAGGGTTCTGAACAGAAATTAAAATCCCATTTTTTAGGAGGGTCTTGAACAGAAAGTAAAGTCCTATTTTTAGGAGGAACCTGAACAGGAAGTAAAATCCTATTTTTTAGAAGGGTCTTGAACAAAAAGTAAAATCCCATTTTATAGGAGGGTCCTGAACCGAAAGTAAAATCCCATTTTTCAGGAGGGGCCTGAACAGAAGTAAAATGCCATTTTTCAAGAGGGTCCTGAACAGAAAGGAAAATCCTATTTTTCAGGAGAGTCCTAATCAGAAAGTAAAATTCCATTTTTCAGGAGGGTCCTGAACAATAGTAAAATCCCATTTTTCAGGAGGGTCCTGAACTAATGAAAAATCCTATTTTTCAGGAGAGTCCTGAACAGAAAGTATAATCCCATTTAGGAGGGTCCTGAACAGAAAGTAAAGTCCCATTTTTCAGGAGGGTCTTAAAAAGAAAGTAAAGTCCTATTTTTAAGGAGGGTCCGAAACAAAAATTAAAATCCCATTTTTCATGAGGGTCCTGAATATAAAGTAAAATCCTATTTGTCAGGAGGGTCCTGAAAAGAAAGTTAAGTACTATTTTTCAGGAGGGTCCTTAACAGAAAGTAAAGTCTCATTTTTAAAGAGGGTCCTGAACAGAAATTGAATTCTCATTTTTCAAGAGGGTCCTTAACAGAAAGTAAATTCTCATTTTTCAGGAGGGTCCTGAACGGAAAGTAAAATCTTATTTTTCTGAAAGGTCCTGCACAGAAAGTAAAGTCCCATTTTTCTGAAGAGTCCTGAAAAGAAAGTTAAATCCCATTTTTCAGGAGGGTCCTGAACAGAAAGTAAAATATCATTTTTCATGAGGGTCCTGAACAGAAGTAAAATCCCATTTTTCAAGAGAGTCTTGAACATAAAGTAAAATCTTATTTTTCAGAAGGGTCTTGAACATAAAGTAAAATCCCATTTTTCAGGAGGGTCCTGAATGGAAAGTAAAATCCCATTTTCCAGGAGGGGCCTGAACAGAAGTAAAATCCCATTTTTCAAGCGGGTCCTAAACAAAAGTAAAATCCCATTTTTTGGAAAGTCCTAAATAGAAAGTAAAAACCCATTTTTCAGGAGGGTCCTGAACAAAAGTAAAATACCATTTTTCAAAAGGGACCTGAACAAAAGTAAAATCTCATTTTTCAAGGGGCTCCTTACCAGAAAATAAAATCCCATTTTTTAGGACGGTCCAGAATAAAAGTAAAATCCTATTTTTCAAAAGGGTCATGAACAGAATGTAAAATTCCATTTTTCAGGAGCGTCCTGAACAAAAGTTAAATCCCATTTTTTAGGAGGGTCCTGAATAGAAAGTAAAATCCCATTTTTCAGGAGAGTCCTGAACGAAAGTAAAATCCCATTTTTCAGGAGGGGCTTGAACAGAAAGTGAAATCCTATTTTTCAGGGGGGTCCAGAACAGAAAGTAAAATCCCATTATTCAGGAGGGTCCTGAACAAAAGTAAAATCCCATTTTTTTAGAAGGGTCCTGAACAGAAAGTAAATTCTCATTTTTCAGCAGGGTCTTGAACTGAAACTAAAATCCTATTTTTCAGGAGGGTCCTGAACAAAAGTAAAGTCCCATTTTTCAGGAGGGTTCTGAACAGAAAGTAAAATCCCACTTTTTTTAAGGCCCTGAATAGAAAGTAAAATCCCATTCTTTAGGAGGGTCCTGAACAGAAGTCAAATCCCATTTTTCGAGAGGATCCTGAACAGGAATTAAAATCCTATTTTTCTGTAGGGTCCTGAACAGAAATTATAATCCAATTTTCAGGCGGGTCCTGAACAATAGTAAAATCCCATTTTTTAGGAGGGTCCCAAAAAAAGTAAAATCCTATTTTTCAGGAGGGTCCTGAACAAAAGTAAAATCTCATTTTTAAGGAGGATCCAGAACAGAAAGTAAAATCTCATTTTTCAGGAGGGTCCTGAACAAAATTAAAATCCCATTTTTCAGGAGTGTCCTGAACAGAAAGTAAAATCTCATTTTTCAGGAGGGTGCTGAACAAAATTAAAATCCCATTATTCAGGAGGGTCCTGAACAGTAAGTAAAGTCCCATTTTTCAGGAGAGTCCTGAACAGAACGTAAAATCCCATTTCTCAAGAGGGTCCTGAACAACAGTAAAATCCCATTTTTAAAGAGAGTCCTGAACGAAAATAAAATCTCATTTTTCAGGAGGGCTCTGAACAGAAAGTAAAGTCCCATTTTTCAAGAGGGTCCTGAACAGAAAGTAAAGTCCAATTTTTATGGATGGTCCTGAACAGAAAATAAAATTCTATTTTTCAGGAGGGTCCTGAAAAGAAAGTAAAATCCCATTTTTCAGAAAGGTCCTGAACAGAAAGTAAAGTCCCTTTTTTCAGGATGGTCCTGAACAGAAAGTAAAGTCCATTTTTTCAGTAGGGTCCTGAACAGAAAGTAAAGTCCCATTTTTCAGCAAGATCATAAAAAGAAATTGAATTCTTATTTCTCAGGAGGGTCCTGAACAGAAATAAAGTCCCATTTTTCAGGAGGGTACTGAACAGAAAGTAAAATCTCATTTTTCAAGAGTGTCCTGAACAAAAGTAAAATCCTATTTTTCAGGAGAGTCCTGAACGAAAGTAAAATCCAATTTTTCAGGGGGGTCCTAAAAAAAAAGTAAAATCCCATTTTTCTGAAGGGTCATGAACAGAAAGTAAAATTACATTTTTCAAGAGGGTCCAGAACATAAATTAAAATCCCATTTTTCAGGAAGATCCTGAAAAGAAAGTAAAATCCCATTTTTCAGGAGGGTCCTTAACTAAAGTAAAATCCCATTTTTAAGAAGGGCCCTGAACAGAAAGTAAAATCCTATTTTTCAGGAGGGTCCTAAACAGATAGTAAAGTCCCATTTTTTCGGAGGTTCCTGAACAGAAAGTAAAATCCCATTTTTTAGGAGAGTCTAGAACAGAAAGTAAAATCCCATTTTTATGAGGATCCTAAACAGAAAGTAAAATCTAATTTTTTAGAAGGGTTTTGAACAGAAAGTAAAATCCCATTTTTTAGGAAGGCCCTGAACAGAAAGTAAAATCCCATTTTTCAGGAGGGTCCTGAACATAAAGGAAAATCTTATTTTTCAGAAGGGTCCTGAACAGAAGTAAAATACCATTTTTAAAGAGGGTCCTGAAAAGTAAGGAAAATCCTATTTTTCAGGAATGTCCTGAACAGAAAGTAAAATTCCATTTTTCAGGAGGGTCCTGAACAAAAGTAAAATCCCATTTTTCAGGAGGGTCGTGAATTGTAGTAAAATCCCATTTTTTAGGAGGGTCTTGGGCAAAAGTAAAATACTCTTTTTCAGGAGATTCCTGAACAGAAAGTATAATCCCATTTAGGAGGGTCTTGAACAGAAAGTAAAGTCCAATTTTTCAGGAGGGTCATAAACAGAAAGTAAAATCCCATTTTTCAGGATGGTCCGTAACAGAAAGAAAAATCCCATTTTTCAGGAGGGCCCTAAACATAAAGTAAAATCCTATTTTTCAGGAGGGTCCTTAACCGTAAGTAAAGTACCAATTTTAAGGAGGGTCCTGATTAGAAATTGAATTCTCATTTTCAGGAGGGTCCTTAACAGAAAGTAAATTCTCATTTTTCAGGAGGGTCCTGAACGGAAAGTAACATCCTATTTTTTTGAAGTTCCTGAACAGAAAGTAAAGTCCCAGTTTTCAGAAGAGTCTTGAAAAGAAAGTAAAATCCCATTTTTCAGGAGGGTCCTGAACAGAAAGTAAAATATCATTTTTCAGGAGGGCCCTTAACAGAAGTAAAATCCCATTTTTCAGGAGAGTCCTGAACATAAAGTAAAATCTCATTTTTTAGAAGTGTCCTGAACAGAAAGTAAAATCCCATTATTCAGGAGGGTCCTGAACGGAAAGTAAAATCCCATTTTCCAGGAGGGGCCTGAACAGAAGTAAAACACCATTTTTCAAGCGGGTCCTGAACTAAAGTAAAATCCCATTTTTTGGAAGGTCCTGAATAGAAAGTAAAAACCCATTTTTCAGGAGGGTCTTGAACAAAAGTAAAATACCATTTTTCAAAAGGGACATGAACAAAAGTAAAATCTCATTTTTCAAGCGGCTTCTGAACAGAAAATAAAATCCCATTATTAAGGACGGTCCAGAACAAAAGTAAAATCCTATTTTTCAAAAGGGTCATAAATAGAAATAAAATTCCTTTTTTCAGGAGCGTCCTGAACAAAAGTTAAATCCCATTTTTTAGGAGGGTCCTGAATAGAAAGTAAAATCTCATTTTTCAAGAGAGTCCTGAACGAAAGTAAAATCCCATTTTTCAGGAGGGTCTTGAACAGAAAGTAAAATCCTATTTTTCAGGGGGCCCAGAACAGAAAGTAAAATCCCATTATTCAGGAGGGTTCTGAATAAAAGTAAAATACTATTTTTTTAGTAGGGTCCTGAACAGAAAGTAAATTTTCATTTTTACGCAGGGTCCTGAACTAAAAGTAAAATCCTATTTTTCAGGAGGGTCCTGAACAAAAGTAAAGTCCCATTTTTCAGGAGGGTCCTGAACAGAAAGTAAAATCCCACTTTTTTTAGGGACCTAAACAGAATGTAAGATCCCATTCTACAGGAGGGTCCTGAACAGAAATCAAATCCTATTTTTCTGGAGGATCCTGAACAGGAATTAAAATCCCATTTTTCTGTAGGATCCTAAACAAAAATTATAATCCAATTTTCAGGAGGGTCTTGAACAAAAATAAAATCCCATTTTTTAGGAGGGTCCCAAAAAAAGTTAAATCCTATTTTTCAGGAGGGTCCTGAACAAAAGTAAAATACCATTTTTCAGGAGGGTCCTGAACAGAAAGTAAAATCTCATTTTTCAGGTGGGTTCTGAACAGAAAGTAAAATCTCATTTTTCAGGAGGGACCTGAACAAAATTAAAATCCCATTTTTCAGGAGGCTCCTGAACAGAAAGTAAAATCCCATTTTTTAGAAGGGTCCTGAACAGTAAGTAAAGCCCCATTTTTCAGGAGAGTCCTGAACCGAACGTTAAATCCCATTTCTCAAGAGGGTCCTGAACAACAGTAAAATCCTATTTTTAAAGAGAGTCCTGAACGAAAGTAAAATCCCATTTTTCAGGAGGGCTCTGAACAGAAAGTAAAGTCCCATTTTTCAGGAGGGTCCTGAACAGAAAGAAAAGTCCCATTTTTATGGATGGTCCTGAACAGAAAGTAAAATCCCTTTTTTTAGGAGGGTCCGGAACACAAAGTAAAATTCCATTTTTCAGGAGGGTCCTGAACAGAAAGTAAAATCCCATTTTTCAGAAGGGTCCTGAACAGAAAGTAATGTCCCATTTTTCAGGATGGTCCTGAACAGAAAGTAAAGTCCCATTTTTCAGGAGGATCATAAAAAGAAATTAAATTCTTATTTCTCAGGAGCATCCTGAATAGAAATAAAGTCCAATTTTTCAGGAGGGTCCTGAACAGAAAGTAAAATCCCATTTTTCAAGAGGGTCCTGAACAAAAGTAAAATCCTATTTTTCAGGAGAGTTCTGAACGAAAGCAAAATCCCATTTTTCAGGAGGGTCCTGCAAAAAAGTAAAATCCCATTTTTTTGGAGGGTTATGAACAGAAAGAAAAATTCCAATTTTCAATAGGGTCCTGAACAGAAAGTAAAATCCCATTTTTCAGGAGGGTCCTGAACTAAAGTAAAATCCCATTTTTAAGAAGGTCCCTGAACAGAAAGTAAAATCTCATTTTTCAGGATGGTCCTGAACGGAAAGTAAAATCCCATTTTCCAGGTGGGGCCTGAACAGAAGTAAAATCCCATTTTTCAAGCTGGTCCTGAACAAAAGTAAAATCCCATTTTTTGGAAGGTCCTGAATAGAAAGTAAAAACCCATTTTTCAAGAGGATCCTGAACAAAAGTAAAATACCATTTTTCAAAAGGGACCTGAACAAAAGTAAAATCTCATTTTTCACGCGGCTCCTGAACAGAAAATAAAATCCCATTTTTTAGGACGGTCCAGAACAAAAGTAAAATCCTATTTTTCAAAAGGGTCATGAACAGAAATTAAAATTCCATTTTTCAGGAGCGTTCTGAACAAAAGTTAAATCCCATTTTTTAGGAGGGTCCTGAATAGAAAGTAAAATCCTATTTTTCAGGAGAGTCCTGAACGAAAGTAAAATCCCATTTCAGGAGGATCTTGAAAAGAAAGTAAAATCCTATTTTTCAGGGGGGTCCAGAACAGAAAGTAAAATCCCATTATTCAGGAGGGTCCTAAACAAAAGTAAAATCCCATTTTTTTTAGAAGGGTCCTGAACTGAAAGTAAATTCTCATTTTTCAGCAGGTCTTGAACCGAAAGTAAAATCCTATTTTTCAGGAGGGTCCTGAACAAAAGTAAAGTCCCATTTTTCAGGAGGGTCCGAAACAGAAAGTAAAATCCCACTTTTTTTAGGGCCCTGAACAGAAATAAAATCCCATTCTTCAGGATGGTCCTGAACAGAAGTCAAATCCCATTATTCTGGAGGATCCTGAACTTGAAATAAAATCCCATTTTTCTGTAGGGTCCTGAACAGAAATTATAATATAATTTTCAGGCGGGTCCTTAACATAAGTAAAATCCCATATTTCAGGAGGGGCCTGAACAGAAGGAAAAATCTCATTTTTAAGGAGGATACTGAAAAAATTAAAATCCCATTTTTCAGGAGGCTCCTGAACAGAAAGTAAAATCCCATTTTTCAGGAGTGTCTTGAATAGTAAGTAAAGTTCCAATTTTCAGGAGAGTCCTGAACCGAACGTAAAATCCCATTTCTCAAAAGGGTCCTGAACAACAGTAAAATCCCATTTTTAAAGAGAGTCCTGAACGAAAGTAAAATCCCATTTTTCGGGAGGGCTCTGAACAGAAAGTAAAGTCCCATTTTTCAGGAGAGCCCTAAACAGAAAGTAAAGTCCCATTTTTATGGATGGTCCTGAACAGAAAGTAAAATCCCTTTTTTTTAGGAGGGTCCGGAACAAAAATTAAAATTCCATTTTTCAGGTGGGTCCTGAACAGAAAGTAAAATCCCATTTTTCAGAAGGGTCCTGAACAGAAAGTAAACTCCCATTTTTCAGGATGGTCCTGAACAGAAAGTAAAGTCCCATTTTTTAGGAGGGTGCTGAAAAGAAAGTAAAGTCCCATTTTTCAGGAGGATCATAAAAAGAAATTGAATTCTCATTTCTCAGGAGGGTCCTGAAAAGAAATAAAGTCCCATTTTCCTGGAGGGTCATGAACAGAAAGTAAAATCCCATTTTTCAAGAGGTTCCTGAACAAAAGTAAAATCCTATTTTTCAGGAGACTCCTGAACGAAAGAAAAATCCCATTTAGCAGGAGGGTTCTGAAAAAAGTAAAATCTCATTTTTCAGGAGGGTCATGAACAGAAATTAAAAATCCAATTTTCAAGAGGGTCCTGAACAGAAAGTAAAATCCCATTTTTCAGGAGGGTCCTGAACTAAAGTAAAATCCCATTTTTAAGAAGGGCCCTGAACAGAAAGTAAAATCCCATTTTTCAGGAGGGTCCCGAACGAAAAGTAAAATCCGATTTTCCAGGAGGGGCCTGAACAGAAGTAAAATCCCATTTTTCAAGCGGGTCCTGAACAAAAGTAAAATCCCATTTTTTGGGAGATCCTGAATAGAAAGTAAAAACCCATTTTTGAGGAGGGTCCTGAAAAAAAGTAAAATACCATTTATCAAAAGGGACCTGAACAAAAGTAAAATCTCATTTTTCAAGCGGCTCCTGAGCAGAAAATAAAATCCCATTTTTTATGACTGTCCAGAACAAAAGTAAAATCCTACTTTTCAAAAGGGTCATGAACAAAAAGTAAAATTCCATTTTTCAGGAGAGTCCTGAACGAAAGTAAAATCCCATTTTTTAGGAGGGTCTTGAACAGAAAATAAAATCCTATTTTTCAGGGGAGTCCAGAACAGAAAGTAAAATGCCATTATTCAGGAGGGTCCTGAACAAAAGTATAATCCCATTTTTTTAGAAGAGTCCTGAACTGAAAGTAAATTATCATTTTTCAGCAGGGACTTGAACTGAAAGTAAAATCCTATTTTTCAGGAGGGTCCTGAACAAAAGTAAAGTCCCATTTTTCATGAGGGTCCTGAACAGAAAGTAAAATCCCACTTTATTTAGGGCCCTGAACAGAAAGTAAAATCTCATTCTTCAGAAGGGTCCTGAACAGAAGTCAAATCCCATTTTTCTGGAGGATCATGAACATGAATTAAAATCCCATTTTTCTGTAGGGTCCTGAACATAAATTATAATCTAATTTTCAGGCAGGTCATAAACAAAAGTAAAATCCCATTTTTCAGGAGGGTCCTGAACAGAAAGTAAAATCTCATTTTTCAGGAGGGTCCTGAAAAAAATTAAAAACCCATTTTTCAGGAGGCTACTGAGCAGAAAGTAAAATCCCATTTTTTAGGAGGGTCCTGAACAGTAAGTAAAGTCCCATTTTTCAGGAGTGTCTTGAACCGAACGTAAAATCCCATTTCTCAAGAGGGTCCTGAACAATTGTAAAATCCCATTTTTAAAGAGAGTCCTGAACGAAAGTAAAATCCCATTTTTCAGGAGGGCTCTGAAAAGAAAGTAAAGTCCCATTTTTCAGGAGGGTCCTGAACAGAAAGTAAAGTCCCATTTTTATGGATGGTCCTGAACAGAAAGTAAAATCCCTTTTTTTTAGGAGGGTCCGGAACAGAAAGTAAAATTCCATTTTTCAAGAGGGTCCTGAACAGAAAGTAAAATCCCATTTTTCAGAAGGGTCCTGAACAGAAAGTAAAGTCCCATTTTTCAGGATGGTCCTGAACAGAAAGTAAAGTCCCATTTTTCAAGAGGGTCCTGAACAGAAAGTAAAGTCCCATTTTTCAGGAGGATCATAAAAAAAATTAAATTCTCTTTTCTTAGGAGCATCCTAAATAGAAATAAAGTCCAATTTTTCAGGAGGTTCCTGAACAGAAAGTAAAATCCCATTTTTCAAGAGGGTCCTGAACAAAAGTAAAATCCTATTTTTCAGGAGAGTCCTGAACGAAAGCAAAATCCCATTTTTCAGGAGGGTCAAGAAAAAAAGTAAAATCCCATTTTTCTGGAGGGTCATGAACAAAAAGTAAAATTCCAATTTTCAATAGGGTCCTGAACATAAAGTAAAATCCCATTTTTCAGGAGGGTCCTGAACAGAAAGTAAAATCCCATTTTTCAGGAGGGTCCTGAACTAAAGTAAAATCCCATTTTTAAGAAGGTCCCTGAACAGAAAGTAAAATCCCATTTTTCAGGAGGGTCCTGAACGGAAAGTAAAATCCGATTTTCCAGGTAGGGCCTGAACAGAAGTAAAATCCCATTTTTCAAGCGGGTCCTGAACAAAAGTAAAATCCCATTTTTTGGAAGGTCCTGAATAGAAAGTAAGAACCCATTTTTCAAGAGGGTCCTGAACAAAATTAAATACCATTTTTCAAAAGGGACCTGAACAGAAGTAAAATCTCATTTTTCACGCGGCTCCTGAATAGAAAATAAAATCCCATTTTTTAGGACGGTCCAGAACAAAAGTAAAATCCTATTTTTCAAAAAGGTCATGAACAGAAAGTAAAATTCCATTTTTCAGGAGCGTTCTGAACAAAAGATAAATCCCATTTTTTAGGAGGGTCCTGAATAGAAAGTAAAATCCCATTTTTCAGGAGAGTCCTTAACGAAAGTAAAATCCCATTTTTCAGGAGGATCTTGAACAGAAAGTAAAATCCTATTTTTCAGGGGGGTCCAGAACAGAAAGTAAAATCCCATTATTCAGGAGGGTCCTGAACAAAAGTAAAATCCCATTTGTTTTAGAAGGGTCCTGAACTGAAAGTAAATTCTTATTTTTCAGCATGTCTTGAACCGAAAGTAAAATCCTATTTTTCAGGAGGGTCCTGAACAAAAGTAAAGTCCCATTTTTCAGGAGGGTCCTGAACAGAAAGTAAAATCCCACTTTTTTTAGGGCCCTGAACAGAAATAAAATCCCATTCTTCAGGAAGGTCCTGAACAGAAGTCAAATCCCATTTTTCTGGAGGATCCTGAATTTGAAATAAAATTCCATTTTTCTGTAGGGTCCTGAACAGAAATTATAATATAATTTTCAGGCGGGTCCTGAACAAAAGTAAAATCCCATTTTTCAGGAGGGGCCTGAACAGAAGGAAAAATCTCATTTTTCAGGAGGATACTGAAAAAATTAAATTCCCATTTTTAGGAGGCTCCTGAACAGAAAGTAAAATCTCATTTTTCAGGAGGGTCCTGAACAGTAAGTAAAGTCCCAATTTTCAGGAGAGTCCTGAACCGAACGTAAAATCCCATTTCTCAAAAGGGTCCTGAACAACAGAAAAATCCCATTTTTAAAGAGAGTACTGAACGAAAGTAAAATCCCATTTTTCGGGAGGGCTCTGAACAGAAAGTAAAGTCCCATTCTTCAGGAGAGCCCTAAAGAGAGAGTAAAGTCCCATTTTTATGGATGGTCCTGAACAGAAAGTAAAATCCCTTTTTTTTAGGAGGGTCCGGAACAAAAATAAAAATTCCATTTTTCAGGTGGGTCCTGAACAGAAAGTAAAATCCCATTTTTCAGAAGGGTCCTGAACAAAAAGTAAAGTCCCATTTTTCAGGATGGTCCTGAACAGAAAGTAAAGTCCCATTTTTCAGGAGGGTGCTGAACAGAAAGTAAAGTCCCAATTTTCAGGAGGATCATAAAAAGAAATTGAATTCTCATTTCTCAGGAGGGTCCTGAAAAGAAATAAAGTCCCATTTTCCAGGAGGGTCTTGAACAGAAAGTAAAATCCCATTTTTTAAGAGGGTCCTGAACAAAAGTAAAATCCTATTTTTCAGGAGACTCCTGAACGAAAGTAAAATCCCATTTTTCAGGAGGGTTCTGAAAAAAGTAAAATCCCATTTTTCAGGAGGGTCATGAACAGAAATTAAAATTCCAATTTTCAAGAGGGTCCTGAACATAAAGTAAAATCCCATTTTTCAGGAGTGTCCTGAACAGAAAGTAAAATCCCATTTTTCAGGAGGGTCCTGAACTAAAGTAAAATCCCATTTTTAAGAAGGGCCCTGAACAGAAAGTAAAATCCCATTTTTCAGGAGGGTCCCGAACGGAAAGTAAAATTCGATTTTCCAGGAGGGGCCTGAACAGAAGTAAAATCCCATTTTTCATGCGGGTCCTGAACAAAAGTAAAATCCCATTTTTTCTGAGGTCCTGAATAGAAAGTAAAAACCCATTTTTGAGGAGGGTCCTGAAAAAAAGTAAAATACCATTTATCAAAAGGGACCTGAACAAAAGTAAAATCTCATTTTTCAAGCGGCTCCTGAACAGAAAATAAAATCCCAATTTTTAGGACTGTCCAGAACAAAAGTAAAATCCTATTTTTCAAAAGGATAATGAACAGAAAGTAAAATTCCATTTTTCAGGAGCGTCCTGAACAAAAGTTAAATCCCATTTTTTAGGAGGGTCCTGAATAGATAGTAAAATCCCATTTTTCAGGAGAGTCCTGAACGAAAGTAAAATCCCATTTTTTAGGAGGGTCTTGAACAGAAAATAAAATCCTATTTTTCAGGGGAGTCCAGAACAGAAAGTAAAATGCCATTATTCAGGAGGGTCCTGAACAAAAGTATAATCCCATTTTTTTAGAAGGGTCCTGAACTGAAAGTAAATTAACATTTTTCAACAGGGACTTGAACTGAAAGTAAAATCCTATTTTTCAGGAGGGTCCTGAACAAAAGTAAAGTCCCATTTTTCAGGAGGGTCCTGAACAGAAAGTAAAATCCCACTTTATTTAGGGCCCTGAACAGAAAGTAAAATCCCATTCTTCAGGAGGGTCCTGAACAGAAGTCAAATCCCATTTTTCTGGAGGATCATGAACATGAATTAAAATCCCATTTTTCTGTAGGGTCCTGAACATAAATTATAATCTAATTTTCAGGCAGGTCCTGAACAAAAGTAAAATCCCATTTTTCAGGAGGGTCCTGAACAGAAAGTAAAATCTCATTTTTCAGGAGGGTCCTGAACAAAATTAAAATCCCATTTTTCAGGAGGCTCCTGAGCAGAAAGTAAAATCCCATTTTTTAGGAGGATCCTGAACAGTAAGTAAAGTCCCATTTTTCAGGAGAGTCCTGAACCGAACGTAAAATCCCATTTCTCAAGAGGGTCCTGAACAACTGTAAAATCCCATTTTTAAAGAGAGTCCTGAACGAAAGTAAAATCCCATTTTTCAGGAGGGCTCTGAAAAGAAAGTAAAGTCCCAGTTTTCAGGAGGGTCCTGAACAGAAAGTAAAGTCCCATTTTTATGGATGGTCCTGAACAGAAAGTAAAATCCCTTTTTTTTAGGAGGGTCCGGAACAGAAAGTAAAATCTTATTTTTCAAAAGGGTCATGAACAGAAAGTAAAATTCCATTTTTCAGGAGCGTCCTGAACAAAAGTTAAATCCCATTTTTTAGGAGGGTCCTGAATAGAAAGTAAAATCCCATTTTTCAGGAGAGTCCTGAACGAAAGTAAAATCCCATTTTTCAGGAGGGTCTTGAACAGAAAGTGAAATCCTATTTTTCAGGGGGGTCCAGAACAGAAAGTAAAATCCCATTATTCAGGAGGGTCCTGAACAAAAGTAAAATCCCATTTTTTTAGAAGGGTCCTGAACAGAAAGTAAATTCTCATTTTTCAGCAGGGTTATGAACTGAAATTAAAATACTATTTTTCAGGAGGGTCCTGAACAAAAGTAAAGTCCCATTTTTCAGGAGGGTTCTGAACAGAAAGTAAAATCCCACTTTTTTAGGGCCCTGAATAGAAAGTAAAATCCCATTCTTTAGGAGGGTCCTGAACAGAAGTCAAATCCCATTTTTCGAGAGGATCCTGAACAGGAATTAAAATCCTATTTTTCTGTAGGGTCCTGAACAGAAATTATAATCCAATTTTCAGGCGGGTCCTGAACAATAGTAAAATCCCATTTTTTAGGAGGGTCCCAAAAAAAGTAAAATCCTATTTTTCAGGAGGGTCCTGAACAAAAGTAAAATCTCATTTTTAAGGAGGGTCCAGAATAGAAAGTAAAATCTCATTTTTCAGGAGGGTCCTGAACAAAATTAAAATCCCATTTTTCAGGAATGTCCTGAACAGAAAGTAAAATCTCATTTTTCAGGAGGGTGCTGAACAAAATTAAAATCCCATTAATTAGGAGGGTCCTGAACAGTAAGTAAAGTCCCATTTTTCAGGAGAGTCCTGAACAGAACGTAAAATCCCATTTCTCAAGAGGGTCCTGAACAACAGTAAAATCCCATTTTTAAAGAGAGTCCTGAACGAAAATAAAATCTCATTTTTCAGGAGGGCTCTGAACAGAAAGTAAAGTCCCATTTTTCAAGAGGGTCCTGAACAGAAAGTAAAGTCCAATTTTTATGGATGGTCCTGAACAAAAAGTAAAATCCTTTTTTTTAGGAGGGTCCGGAACAGAAAATAAAATTCTATTTTTCAGGAGGGTCCTGAAAAGAAAGTAAAATCCCATTTTTCAGAAAGGTCCTGAACAGAAAGTAAACTCCCTTTTTTCAGGATGGTCCTGAACGGAAAGTAAAGTCCATTTTTTCAGTAGGGTCCTGAACAGAAAGTAAAGTCCCATTTTTCAGCAAGATCATAAAAAGAAATTGAATTTTTATTTCTCAGGAGGGTCCTGAACAGAAATAAAGTCCCATTTTTCAGGAGGGTCCTGAACAGAAAGTAAAATCTCATTTTTCAAGAGTGTCCTGAACAAAAGTATAATCCTATTTTTCAGGAGAGTCCTGAACGAAAGCAAAATCCCATTTTTCAGGAGGGTTCTGAAAAAAGTAAAATCTCATTTTTCAGGAGGGTCATGAACAGAAATTAAAAATCCAATTTTCAAGAGGGTCCTGAAAAGAAAGTAAAATCCCATTTTTCAGGAGGGTCCTGAACTAAAGTAAAATCCCATTTTTAAGAAGGGCCCTGAACAGAAAGTAAAATCCCATTTTTCAAGAGGGTCCCGAACGGAAAGTAAAATCCGATTTTCCAGGAGGGGCCTGAACCGAAGTAAAATCCCATTTTTCAAGCTGGTCCTGAACAAAAGTAAAATCCCATTTTTTGGGAGGTCCTGAATAGAATGTAAAAACCCATTTTTGAGGAGGGTCCTGAAAAAAAGTAAAATACCATTTATCAAAAGGGACCTGAACAAAAGTAAAATCTCATTTTTCAAGCGGCTCCTGAACAGAAAATAAAATCCCATTTTTTAGGACTGTCCAGAACAAAAGTAAAATCCTATTTTTCAAAAGGGTCATGAACAGAAAGTAAAGTCCATTTTTTCAGTAGGGTCCTGAACAGAAAGTAAAGTCCCATTTTTCAGCAAGATCATAAAAAGAAATTGAATTTTTATTTCTCAGGAGGGTCCTGAACAGAAATAAAGTCCCATTTTTCAGGAGGGTCCTGAACAGAAAGTAAAATCTCATTTTTCAAGAGTGTCCTGAACAAAAGTATAATCCTATTTTTCAAGAGAGTCCTGAACGAAAGTAAAATCCAATTTTTCAGAGGGGTCCTGAAAAAAAAAGTAAAATCCCATTTTTCTGAAGGGTCATGAACAGAAAGTAAAATTACATTTTTCAAGAGGGTCCAGAACATAAAGTAAAATCCCATTTTTCAGGAAGATCCTGAAAAGAAAGTAAAATCCCATTTTTCAGGAGGGTCCTGAACTAAAGTAAAATCCCATTTTTAAGAAGGGCCCTGAACAGAAAGTAAAATCCTATTTTTCAGGAGGGTCCTAAACAGATAGTAAAGTCCCATTTTTTCGGAGGTTCCTAAACAGAAAGTAAAATCCCATTTTTTAGGAGAGTCTAGAACAAAAAGTAAAATCCCATTTTTATGAGGATCCTAAACAGAAAGTAAAATCTAATTTTTTAGAAAGGTCTTGAACAGAAAGTAAAATCCCATTTTTTAGGAAGGCCCTGAACAGAAAGTAAAATCCTATTTTTCAAGAGGGTCCTGAACATAAAGGAAAATCTTATTTTTCAGAAGGGTCCTGAACAGAAGTAAAATACCATTTTTAAAGAGGGTCCTGAAAAGAAAGGAAAATCCTATTTTTCAGGAGTGTCCTGAACAGAAAGTAAAATTCCATTTTTCAGGAGGGTCCTGAACAAAATCAAAATCCCATTTTTCAGGAGGGTCGTGAATTGTAGTAAAATCCCATTTTTTAGGAGGGTCTTGGGCAAAAGTAAAATACTCTTTTTCAGGAGAGTCCTGAACAGAAAGTATAATCCCATTTAGGAGGGTCCTGAACAGAAAGTATAATCCCATTTAGGAAGGTCCTGAACAGAAAGTAAAGTCCAATTTTTCAGGAGGGTCATAAACAGAAAGTAAAATCCTATTTTTCAGGATGGTCCGTAACAGAAAGTAAAATCCCATTTTTCAGGAGGGCCCTAAACATAAAGTAAAATCCTATTTTTTAGGAGGGTCCTTAACCGTAAGTAAAGTCCCATTTTTAAGGAGGGTCCTGAACAGAAATTGAATTCTCATTTTTCAAGAGGGTCCTTAACAGAAAGTAAATTCTCATTTTTCAGGAGGGTCCTGAACGGAAAGTAACATCCTATTTTTTTGAAGTTCCTGAACAGAAAGTAAAGTCCCATTTTTCAGAAGAGTCTTGAAAAGAAAGTAAAATCCCATTTTTCAGGAGGGTCCTGAACAGAAAGTAAAATATCATTTTTCAGGAGGGCCCTTAACAGAAGTAAAATCTCATTTTTCAGGAGAGTCCTGAAAATAAAGTAAAATCTCATTTTTTAGAAGTGTCCTGAACAGAAAGTAAAATCCCATTATTCAGGAGGGTCCTGAACGGAAAGTAAAATCCCATTTTCCAGGAGGGGCCTGAACAGAAGTAAAACACCATTTTTCAAGCGGGTCCTGAACTAAAGTAAAATCCCATTTTTTGGAAGGTCCTGAATAGAAAGTAAAAACCCATTTTTCAGGAGGGTCTTGAACAAAAGTAAAATACCATTTTTCAAAAGGGACATGAACAAAAGTAAAATCTCATTTTTCAAGCGGCTCCTGAACAGAAAATAAAATCCCATTATTAAGGACGGTCCAGAACAAAAGTAAAATCCTATTTTTAGAAAGGGTCATAAATAGAAATAAAATTCCTTTTTTCAGGAGCGTCCTGAACAAAAGTTAAATCCCATTTTTTAGGAGGGTCTTGAATAGAAAGTAAAATCTCATTTTTCAGGAGAGTCCTGAACGAAAGTAAAATCCCATTTTTCAAGAGAGTCCTGAACAGAAAGTAAAATCCTATTTTTCAGGGGGTCTAGAACAGAAAGTGAAATCCCATTATTCAGGAGGGTTCTGAATAAAAGTAAAATACTATTTTTTTAGTAGGGTCCTGAAGAGAAAGTAAATTTTCATTTTTACGCAGGGTCCTGAACTAAAAGTAAAATCCTATTTTTCAGGAGGGTCCTGAACAAAAGTAAAGTCCCATTTTTCAGGAGGGTCCTGAACAGAAAGTAAAATCCCACTTTTTTAGGGCCCTAAACGGGATGTAAGATCCCATTCTTCAGGAGGGTCCTGAACAGAAGTCAAATCCTATTTTTCTGGAGGATCCTGAACAGGAATTAAAATCCCATTTTTCTGTAGGATCCTAAACAAAAATTATAATCCAATTTTCAGGAGGGTCTTGAACAAAAATAAAATCCCATTTTTTAGGAGGGTCCCAAAAAAAGTTAAATCCTATTTTTCAGGAGGGTCCTGAACAAAAGTAAAATCCCATTTTTCATGAGGGTCCTGAACAGAAAGTAAAATCTCATTTTTCAGGTGGGTTCTGAACAGAAAGTAAAATCTCATTTTTCAGGAGGGTCCTGAACAAAATTAAAATCCCATTTTTCAGGAGGCTCCTGAACAGAAAGTAAAATCCCATTTTTTAGGAGGGTCCTGAACAGTAAGTAAAGCCCCATTTTTCAGGAGAGTCCTGAACCGAACGTTAAATCCCATTTCTCAAGAGGGTCCTAAACAACAGTAAAATCCCATTTTTAAAGAGAGTCCTGAACGAAAGTAAAATTCCATTTTTCAGGAGGGCTCTGAACAGAAAGTAAAGTCCCATTTTTCAGGAGGGTCCTGAACAGAAAGTAAAGTCCCATTTTTATGGATGGTCCTGAACAGAAAGTAAAATCCCTTTTTTTAGGAGGGTCCGGAACACAAAGTAAAATTCCATTTTTCAGGAGGGTCCTGAACAGAAAGTAAAATCCCATTTTTCAGAAGGGTCCTGAACAGAAAGTAAAGTCCCATTTTTCAGGATGGTCCTGAACAGAAAGTAAAGTCCCATTTTTCAGGAGGGTCCTGAACAGAAAGTAAAGTCCCATTTTTCAGGAGGGTCCTGAACAGAAAGTAAAGTCCCATTTTTCAGGAGGATCATAAAAAGAAATTAAATTCTCATTTCTCAGGAGCATCCTGAATAGAAATAAAGTCCAATTTTTCAGGAGGGTCCTGAACAGAAAGTAAAATCCCATTTTTCAAGAGGGTCCTGAACAAAAGTAAAATCCTATTTTTCTGGAGAGTCCTGAACGAAAGCAAAATCCCATTTTTCAGGAGGGTCCTGAAAAAAAGTAAAATCCTATTTTTTTGGAGGGTTATGAACAGAAAGAAAAATTCCAATTTTCAATAGGGTCCTGAACATAAAGTAAAATCCCATTTTTCAGGAGGGTCCTGAACAGAAAGTAAAATCTCATTTTTCAGGAGGGTCCTGAACTAAAGTAAAATCCCATTTTTAAGAAGGTCCCTGAACACAAAGTAAAATCTCTTTTTTCAGGATGGTCCTGAACGGAAAGTAAAATCTCATTTTCCAGGTGGGGCCTGAACAGAAGTAAAATCCCATTTTTCAAGCGGGTCCTGAACAAAAGTAAAATCCCATTTTTTGGAAGGTCCTGAATAGAAAGTAAAAACCCATTTTTCAAGAGGATTCTGAACAAAAGTAAAATACCATTTTTCAAAAAGGACCTGAACAAAAGTAAAATCTCATTTTTCACGCGGCTCCTGAACAGAAAATAAAATCCCATTTTTTAGGACGGTCCAGAACAAAAGTAAAATCCTATTTTTCAAAAGGGTCATGAACAGAAATTAAAATTCCATTTTTCAGGAGCGTTCTGAACAAAAGTTAAATCCCATTTTTTAGGAGGGTCCTGAATAGAAAGTAAAATCCCATTTTTCAGGAGAGTCCTGAACGAAAGTAAAATCCCATTTCAGAAGGATCTTGAACAGAAAGTAAAATCCTATTTTTCAGGGGGGTCCAGAACAGAAAGTAAAATCCCATTATTCAGGAGGGTCCTGAACAAAAGTAAAATCCCATTTGTTTTAGAAGGGTCCTGAACTGAAAGTAAATTCTCATTTTTCAGCAGGTCTTGAACCGAAAGTAAAATCCTATTTTTCAGAAGGGTCCTGAACAAAAGTAAAGTCCCATTTTTCAGGAGGGTCCTGAACAGAAAGTAAAATCCCACTTTTTTTAGGGCCCTGAACAGAAATAAAATCCCATTCTTCAGGAGGGTCCTGAACAGAAGTCAAATCCCATTTTTCTGGAGGATCCTGAACTTGAAATAAAATCCCATTTTTCTGTAGGGTCCTGAACAGAAATTATAATATAATTTTCAGGCGGGTCCTAAACAAAAGTAAAATCCCATTTTTCAGGAAGGGCCTGAACAGAAGGAAAAATCTCATTTTTAAGGAGGATACTGAAAAAATTAAAATCCCATTTTTCAGGAGGCTCCTGAACAGAATGTAAAATCCCATTTTTCAGGAGGGTCTTGAACAGTAAGTAAAGTCCCAATTATCAGGAGAGTCCTGAACCGAACGTAAAATCCCATTTCTCAAAAGGGTCCTGAACAACAGTAAAATCCCATTTTTAAAGAGAGTCCTGAACGAAAGTAAAATCCAATTTTTCGGGAGGGCTCTGAACAGAAAGTGAAGTCCCATTTTTTAGGAGAGCCCTAAATAGAAAGTAAAGTCCCATTTTTATGGATGGTCCTGAACAGAAAGTAAAATCCCTTTTTTTTAGGAGGGTCCGGAACAAAAATTAAAATTCCATTTTTCAGGTGGGTCCTGAATAGAAAGTAAAATCCCATTTTTCAGAAGGGTCCTGAACAGAAAGTAAAGTCCCATTTTTCAGGATGGTGCTGAACAGAAAGTAAAGTCCCATTTTTCAGGAGGATCATAAAAAGAAATTGAATTCTCATTTCTCAGGAGGGTCCTGAAAAGAAATAAAGTCCCATTTTCCTGGAGGGTCATGAACAGAAAGTAAAATCCCATTTTTCAAGAGGGTCCTGAACAAAAGTAAAATCCTATTTTTCAGGAGACTCCTGAACGAAAGCAAAATCCCATTTTTCAGGAGGGTTCTGAAAAAAGTAAAATCTCATTTTTCAGGAGGGTCATGAACAGAAATTAAAAATCCAATTTTCAAGAGGGTCCTGAACAGAAAGTAAAATCCCATTTTTCAGGAGGGTCCTGAACTAAAGTAAAATCCCATTTTTAAGAAGGGCCCTGAACAGAAAGTAAAATCCCATTTTTCAGGAGGGTCCCGAACGGAAAGTAAAATCCGATTTTCCAGGAGGGGCCTGAACAGAAGTAAAATCCCATTTTTCAAGCTGGTCCTGAACAAAAGTAAAATCCCATTTTTTGGGAGGTCCTGAATAGAATGTAAAAACCCATTTTTGAGGAGGGTCCTGAAAAAAAGTAAAATACCATTTATCAAAAGGGACCTGAACAAAAGTAAAATCTCATTTTTCAAGCGGCTCCTGAACAGAAAATAAAATCCCATTTTTTAGGACTGTCCAGAACAAAAGTAAAATCCTATTTTTCAAAAGGGTCATGAACAGAAAGTAAAATTTCATTTTTCAGGAGAGTCCTGAACGAAAGTAAAATCCCATTTTTTAGGAGGGTCTTGACAGAAAATAAAATACTATTTTTCAGGGGAGTCCAGAACAGAAAGTAAAATGCCATTATTCAGGAGGGTCCTGAACAAAAGTATAATCCCATTTTTTTAGAAGGGTCCTGAACTGAAAGTAAATTATCATTTTTCAGCAGGGACTTGAACTGAAAGTAAAATCCTATTTTTCAGGAGGGTGCTGAACAAAAGTAAAGTCCCATTTTTCAGGAGGGTCCTGAATAGAAAGTAAAATCCCACTTTATTTAGGGCCCTGAACAGAAAGTAAAATCCCATTCTTCAGGAGGGTCCTGAACAGAAGTCAAAACCCATTTTTCTGGAGGATCATGAACATGAATTAAAATCCCATTTTTCTGTAGGGTCCTGAACATAAATTATAATCTAATTTTCAGGCAGGTCCTGAACAAAAGTAAAATCCCATTTTTCAGGAGGGTCCTGAACAAAAAGTAAAATCTCAATTTTCAGGAGGGTCCTGAACAAAATTAAAATCCCATTTTTCAGGAGGCTCCTGAACAGAAAGTAAAATCCCATTTTTTAGGAGGGTCCTGAACAGTAAGTAAAGTCCCATTTTTCAGGAGAGTCCTGAACCGAACGTAAAATCCCATTTCTCAAGAGGGTCCTGAACAACTGTAAAATCCCATTTTTAAAGAGAGTCCTGAACGAAAGTAAAATCCCATTTTTCAGGAGGGCTCTGAAAAGAAAGTAAAGTCCCATTTTTCAGGAGGGTCCTGAACAGAAAGT
Source organism: Capsicum pubescens (assembly GCA_030864215.1). NCBI lineage: Eukaryota > Viridiplantae > Streptophyta > Magnoliopsida > Solanales > Solanaceae > Capsicum > Capsicum pubescens. The sequence continues at coordinate 282,244,257 of CM061542.1, forward strand.
AAAGTCCCATTTTTATAGATGGTCCTGAACAGAAAGTAAAATCCCTTTTTTTTAGGAGGGTCCGGAACAGAAAGTAAAATTCCATTTTTCAAGAGGGTCCTGAACAGAAAGTAAAATCCCATTTTTCAGAAGGGTCCTGAACAGAAAGTAAAGTCCCATTTTTCAGGATGGTCCTGAACAGAAAGTAAAGTCCCATTTTTCAAAAGGGTCCTGAACAGAAAGTAAAGTCCCATTTTTCAGGAGGATCATAAAAAAGAAATTAAATTCTCATTTCTTAGGAGCATCCTAAATAGAAATAAAGTCCAATTTTTCAGGAGGGTCCTGAACAGAAAGTAAAATCCCATTTTTCAAGAGGGTCCTGAACAAAAGTAAAATCCTATTTTTCAGGAGAGTCCTGAACGAAAGCAAAATCCCATTTTTCAGGAGGGTCCAGAAAAAAAGTAAAATCCCATTTTTCTGGAGGGTCATGTACAAAAAGTAAAATTCCAATTTTCAATAGGGTCCTGAACATAAAGTAAAATCCCATTTTTCAGGAAGGTCCTGAACAAAAAGTAAAATCCCATTTTTCAGGAGGGTCCTGAACTAAAGTAAAATCCCATTTTTAAGAAGGTCCCTGAACAGAAAGTAAAATCCCATTTTTCAGGAGGGTCCTGAACGGAAAGTAAAATCCGATTTTCCAGGTAGGGCCTGAACAGAAGTAAAATCCCATTTTCAAGCGGGTCCTGAACAAAAGTAAAATCCCATTTTTTGGAAGGTCCTGAATAGAAAGTAAGAACCCATTTTTCAAGAGGGTCCTGAACAAAATTAAATACCATTTTTCAAAAGGGACCTGAACAGAAGTAAAATCTCATTTTTCACGCGGCTCCTGAACAGAAAATAAAATCCCATTTTTTAGGACGGTCCAGAACAAAAGTAAAATCCTATTTTTCAAAAAGGTCATGAACAGAAAGTAAAATTCCATTTTTCAGGAGCGTTCTGAACAAAAGTTAAATCCCATTTTTTAGGAGGGTCCTCAATAGAAAGTAAAATTCCATTTTTCAGGAGAGTCCTTAACGAAAGTAAAATCCCATTTTTTAGGAGGATCTTGAAAAGAAAGTAAAATCCTATTTTTCAGGGGGGTCCAGAACAGAAAGTAAAATCCCATTATTAAGGAGGGTCCTGAACAAAAGTAAAATCCCATTTTTTTTAGAAGGGTCCTGAACTGAAAGTAAATTCTCATTTTTCAGCATGTCTTGAACCGAAAGTAAAATCCTATTTTTCAGGAGGGTCCTGAACAAAAGTAAAGTCCCATTTTTCAGGAGGGTCCTGAACAGAAAGTAAAATCCCACTTTTTTTAGGGCCCTGAACAGAAATAAAATCCCATTCTTCAGGAGGGTCCTGAACAGAAGTCAAATCCCATTTTTCTGGAGGATCCTGAATTTGAAATAAAATTCCATTTTTCTGTAGGGTCCTGAACAGAAATTATAATATAATTTTCAGGCGGGTCCTGAACAAAAGTAAAATCCCATTTTTCAGGAGGGGCCTGAACAGAAGTAAAAATCTCATTTTTCAGGAGGATACTGAAAAAATTAAATTCCCATTTTCAGGAGGCTCCTGAACAGAAAGTAAAATCCCATTTCTCAGGAGGGTCCTGAACAGTAAGTAAAGTCCCAATTTTCAGGAGGGTCCTGAACCGAACGTAAAATCCCATTTCTCAAAAGGGTCCTGAAGAACAGAAAAATCCCATTTTTAAAGAGAGTCCTGAACGAAAGTAAAATCCCATTTTTCGGGAGGGCTCTGAACAGAAAGTAAAGTCCCATTTTTCAGGAGAGCCCTAAACAGAAAGTAAAGTCCCATTTTTATGGATGGTCCTGAACAGAAAGTAAAATCCCTGTTTTTTAGGAGGGTCCGGAACAAAAATTAAAATTCCATTTTTCAGGTGGGTCCTGAACAGAAAGTAAAATCCCATTTTTCAGAAGGGTCCTGAACAGAAAGTAAAGTCCCATTTTTTAGGATGGTCCTGAACAGAAAGTAAAGTCCCATTTTTCAGGAGGGTGCTGAACAGAAAGTAAAGTCCCAATTTTCAGGAGGATCATAAAAAGAAATTGAATTCTCATTTCTCAGGAGGGTCCTGAAAAGAAATAAAGTCCCATTTTCCAGGAGTGTCCTGAACAGAAAGTAAAATCCCATTTTTCATGAGGGTCCTAAACAAAAGTAAAATCCTATTTTTCAGGAGACTCCTGAACGAAAGTAAAATCCCATTTTTCAGGAGGGTTCTGAAAAAAGTAAAATCCCATTATTCAGGAGGGTCCTGAACAAAAGTATAATCCCATTTTTTTAGAAGGGTCCTGAACTGAAAGTATATTATCATTTTTCAGCAGGGACTTGAACTGGAAGTAAAATCCTATTTTTCAGGAGGGTCATGAACAAAAGTAAAGTCCCATTTTTTAGGAGGGTCCTGAGCAGAAAGTAAAATCCCACTTTATTTAGGGCCCTGAACAGAAAGTAAAATCCCATTCCTCAGGAGGGTCCTAAACAGAAGTCAAATCCCATTTTTCTGGAGGATCATGAACATGAATTAAAATCCCATTTTTCTCTAGGGTCCTGAACATAAATTATAATATAATTTTCAGGTAGGTCCTGAACAAAAGTAAAATCCCATTTTTCAGGAGGGTCCTGAACAGAAAGTAAAATCTCATTTTTCACGAGGGTCCTGAACAAAATAAAAATCCCATTTTTCAGGAGGCTCCTGAACAGAAAGTAAAATCCCATTTTTTAGGAGGGTCTTGAACAGTAAGTAAAGTCCCATTTTTCAGGAGAGTCCTGAACCGAACGTAAAATCCCATTTCTCAAGAGGGTCCTGAACAACTGTAAAATCCCATTTTTAAAGAGAGTCCTGAACGAAAGTAAAATCCCATTTTACAGGAGGGCTCTGAACAGAAAGTAAAGTCCCATTTTTCAGGAGGGTCCTGAACAGAAAGTAAAGTCCCATTTTTATGGATGGTCCTGAACAGAAAGTAAAATCCCTTTTTTTTAGGAGGGTCCGGAACAGAAAGTAAAATTCCATTTTTCAGGATGGTCCTGAACAGAAAGTAAAATCCCATTTTTCAGAAGGGTCCTGAACAGAAAGTAAAGTCCCATTTTTCAGGATGGTCCTGAACAGAAAGTAAAGTCCCATTATTCTAGAGGGTCCTGAACAGAAAGTAAAGTCCCATTTTTCAGGAGGATCATAAAAAGAAATTAAATTCTCATTTCTTAGGAGCATCCTAAATAGAAATAAAGTCCAATTTTTCCCTGAACAGAAAGTAAAATCCCATTTTTCAAGAGGGTCCTGAACAAAAGTAAAATCCTATTTTTCAGGAGAGTCCTGAACGAAAGCAAAATCCCATTTTTCAGGAGGGTCCAGAAAAAAAGTAAAATCCCATTTTTCTGGAGGGTCATGAACAAAAAGTAAAATTCCAATTTTCAATAGGGTCCTGAACATAAAGTAAAATCCCATTTTTCCGGAGGGTCCTGAACAGAAAGTAAAATCCCATTTTTCAGGAGGGTCCTGAACTAAAGTAAAATCCCATTTTTAAGAAGGTCCCTGAACAGAAACTAAAATCCCATTTTTCAGGAGGGTCCTGAACGGAAAGTAAAATCCGATTTTCCAGGTGGGTCCTGAACTAAAGTAAAATCCCATTTTTTGGAAGGTCCTGAATAGAAAGTAAAAACCCATTTTTCAGGAGGGTCTTGAACAAAAGTAAAATACCATTTTTCAAAAGGGACATGAACAAAAGTAAAATCTCATTTTTCAAGCGGCTCCTGAACAGAAAATAAAATCCCATTATTAAGGACGGTCCAGAACAAAAGTAAAATCCTATTTTTAGAAAGGGTCATAAATAGAAATAAAATTCCTTTTTTCAGGAGCGTCCTGAACAAAAGTTAAATCCCATTTTTTAGGAGGGTCCTGAATAGAAAGTAAAATCTCATTTTTCAGGAGAGTCCTGAACGAAAGTAAAATCCCATTTTTCAAGAGAGTCCTGAACAGAAAGTAAAATCCTATTTTTCAGGGGGTCCAGAACAGAAAGTGAAATCCCATTATTCAGGAGGGTTCTGAATAAAAGTAAAATACTATTTTTTTAGTAGGGTCCTGAAGAGAAAGTAAATTTTCATTTTTACGCAGGGTCCTGAACTAAAAGTAAAATCCTATTTTTCAGGAGGGTCCTGAACAAAAGTAAAGTCCCATTTTTCAGGAGGGTCCTGAACAGAAAGTAAAATCCCACGTTTTAGGGCCCTAAACGGGATGTAAGATCCCATTCTTCAGGAGGGTCCTGAACAGAAGTCAAATCCTATTTTTCTGGAGGATCCTGAACAGGAATTAAAATCCCATTTTTCTGTAGGATCCTAAACAAAAATTATAATCCAATTTTCAGGAGGGTCTTGAACAAAAATAAAATCCCATTTTTTAGGAGGGTCCCAAAAAAAGTTAAATCCTATTTTTCAGGAGGGTCCTGAACAAAAGTAAAATCCCATTTTTCAGGAGGGTCCTGAACAGAAAGTAAAATCTCATTTTTCAGGTGGGTTCTGAACAGAAAGTAAAATCTCATTTTTCAGGAAGGTCCTGAACAAAATTAAAATCCCATTTTTCAGGAGGCTCCTGAACAGAAAGTAAAATCCCATTTTTTAGGAGGGTCCTGAACAGTAAGTAAAGCCCCATTTTTCAGGAGAGTCCTGAACCGAACGTTAAATCCCATTTCTCAAGAGGGTCCTAAACAACAGTAAAATCCCATTTTTAAAGAGAGTCCTGAACGAAAGTAAAATTCCATTTTTCAGGAGGGCTCTGAACAGAAAGTAAAGTCCCATTTTTCAGGAGGGTCCTGAACAGAAAGTAAAGTCCCATTTTTATGGATGGTCCTGAACAGAAAGTAAAATCCCTTTTTTTAGGAGGGTCCGGAACACAAAGTAAAATTCCATTTTTCAGGAGGGTCCTGAACAGAAAGTAAAATCCCATTTTTCAGAAGGGTCCTGAACAGAAAGTAAAGTCCCATTTTTCAGGATGGTCCTGAACAGAAAGTAAAGTCCCATTTTTCAGGAGGGTCCTGAACAGAAAGTAAAGTCCCATTTTTCAGGAGGGTCCTGAACAGAAAGTAAAGTCCCATTTTTCAGGAGGATCATAAAAAGAAATTAAATTCTCATTTCTCAGGAGCATCCTGAATAGAAATAAAGTCCAATTTTTCAGGAGGGTCCTGAACAGAAAGTAAAATCCCATTTTTCAAGAGGGTCCTGAACAAAAGTAAAATCCTATTTTTCTGGAGAGTCCTGAACGAAAGCAAAATCCCATTTTTCAGGAGGGTCCTGAAAAAAAGTAAAATCCTATTTTTTTGGAGGGTTATGAACAGAAAGAAAAATTCCAATTTTCAATAGGGTCCTGAACATAAAGTAAAATCCCATTTTTCAGGAGGGTCCTGAACAGAAAGTAAAATCTCATTTTTCAGGAGGGTCCTGAACTAAAGTAAAATCCCATTTTTAAGAAGGTCCCTGAACACAAAGTAAAATCTCTTTTTTCAGGATGGTCCTGAACGGAAAGTAAAATCTCATTTTCCAGGTGGGGCCTGAACAGAAGTAAAATCCCATTTTTCAAGCGGGTCCTGAACAAAAGTAAAATCCCATTATTTGGAAGGTCCTGAATAGAAAGTAAAAACCCATTTTTCAAGAGGATCCTGAACAAAAGTAAAATACCATTTTTCAAAAAGGACCTGAACAAAAGTAAAATCTCATTTTTCACGCGGCTCCTGAACAGAAAATAAAATCCCATTTTTTAGGACGGTCCAGAACAAAAGTAAAATCCTATTTTTCAAAAGGGTCATGAACAGAAATTAAAATTCCATTTTTCAGGAGCGTTCTGAACAAAAGTTAAATCCCATTTTTTAGGAGGGTCCTGAATAGAAAGTAAAATCCCATTTTTCAGGAGAGTCCTGAACGAAAGTAAAATCCCATTTCAGAAGGATCTTGAACAGAAAGTAAAATCCTATTTTTCAGGGGGGTCCAGAACAGAAAGTAAAATCCCATTATTCAGGAGGGTCCTGAACAAAAGTAAAATCCCATTTGTTTTAGAAGGGTCCTGAACTGAAAGTAAATTCTCATTTTTCAGCAGGTCTTGAACCGAAAGTAAAATCCTATTTTTCAGAAGGGTCCTGAACAAAAGTAAAGTCCCATTTTTCAGGAGGGTCCTGAACAGAAAGTAAAATCCCATTTTTTTTAGGGCCCTGAACAGAAATAAAATCCCATTCTTCAGGAGGGTCCTGAACAGAAGTCAAATCCCATTTTTCTAGAGGATCCTGAACTTGAAATAAAATCCCATTTTTCTGTAGGGTCCTGAACAGAAATTATAATATAATTTTCAGGCGGGTCCTAAACAAAAGTAAAATCCCATTTTTCAGGAAGGGCCTGAACAGAAGGAAAAATCTCATTTTTAAGGAGGATACTGAAAAAATTAAAATCCCATTTTTCAGGAGGCTCCTGAACAGAATGTAAAATCCCATTTTTCAGGAGGGTCTTGAACAGTAAGTAAAGTCCCAATTATCAGGAGAGTCCTGAACCGAACGTAAAATCCCATTTCTCAAAAGGGTCCTGAACAACAGTAAAATCCCATTTTTAAAGAGAGTCCTGAACGAAAGTAAAATCCAATTTTTCGGGAGGGCTCTGAACAGAAAGTGAAGTCCCATTTTTTAGGAGAGCCCTAAATAGAAAGTAAAGTCCCATTTTTATGGATGGTCCTGAACAGAAAGTAAAATCCCTTTTTTTTAGGAGGGTCCGGAACAAAAATTAAAATTCCATTTTTCAGGTGGGTCCTGAATAGAAAGTAAAATCCCATTTTTCAGAAGGGTCCTGAACAGAAAGTAAAGTCCCATTTTTCAGGATGGTGCTGAACAGAAAGTAAAGTCCCATTTTTCAGGAGGATCATAAAAAGAAATTGAATTCTCATTTCTCAGGAGGGTCCTGAAAAGAAATAAAGTCCCATTTTCCTGGAGGGTCATGAACAGAAAGTAAAATCCCATTTTTCAAGAGGGTCCTGAACAAAAGTAAAATCCTATTTTTCAGGAGACTCCTGAACGAAAGCAAAATCCCATTTTTCAGGAGGGTTCTGAAAAAAGTAAAATCTCATTTTTCAGGAGGGTCATGAACAGAAATTAAAAATCCAATTTTCAAGAGGGTCCTGAACAGAAAGTAAAATCCCATTTTTCAGGAGGGTCCTGAACTAAAGTAAAATCCCATTTTTAAGAAGGGCCCTGAACAGAAAGTAAAATCCCATTTTTCAGGAGGGTCCCGAACGGAAAGTAAAATCCGATTTTCCAGGAGGGGCCTGAACAGAAGTAAAATCCCATTTTTCAAGCTGGTCCTGAACAAAAGTAAAATCCCATTTTTTGGGAGGTCCTGAATAGAATGTAAAAACCCATTTTTGAGGAGGGTCCTGAAAAAAAGTAAAATACCATTTATCAAAAGGGACCTGAACAAAAGTAAAATCTCATTTTTCAAGCGGCTCCTGAACAGAAAATAAAATCCCATTTTTTAGGACTGTCCAGAACAAAAGTAAAATCCTATTTTTCAAAAGGGTCATGAACAGAAAGTAAAATTTCATTTTTCAGGAGAGTCCTGAACGAAAGTAAAATCCCATTTTTTAGGAGGGTCTTGACAGAAAATAAAATACTATTTTTCAGGGGAGTCCAGAACAGAAAGTAAAATGCCATTATTCAGGAGGGTCCTGAACAAAAGTATAATCCCATTTTTTTAGAAGGGTCCTGAACTGAAAGTAAATTATCATTTTTCAGCAGGGACTTGAACTGAAAGTAAAATCCTATTTTTCAGGAGGGTGCTGAACAAAAGTAAAGTCCCATTTTTCAGGAGGGTCCTGAATAGAAAGTAAAATCCCACTTTATTTAGGGCCCTGAACAGAAAGTAAAATCCCATTCTTCAGGAGGGTCCTGAATAGAAGTCAAAACCCATTTTTCTGGAGGATCATGAACATGAATTAAAATCCCATTTTTCTGTAGGGTCCTGAACATAAATTATAATCTAATTTTCAGGCAGGTCCTGAACAAAAGTAAAATCCCATTTTTCAGGAGGGTCCTGAACAAAAAGTAAAATCTCAATTTTCAGGAGGGTCCTGAACAAAATTAAAATCCCATTTTTCAGGAGGCTCCTGAACAGAAAGTAAAATCCCATTTTTTAGGAGGGTCCTGAACAGTAAGTAAAGTCCCATTTTTCAGGAGAGTCCTGAACCGAACGTAAAATCCCATTTCTCAAGAGGGTCCTGAACAACTGTAAAATCCCATTTTTAAAGAGAGTCCTGAACGAAAGTAAAATCCCATTTTTCAGGAGGGCTCTGAAAAGAAAGTAAAGTCCCATTTTTCAGGAGGGTCCTGAACAGAAAGTAAAGTCCCATTTTTATAGATGGTCCTGAACAGAAAGTAAAATCCCTTTTTTTTAGGAGGGTCCGGAACAGAAAGTAAAATTCCATTTTTCAAGAGGGTCCTGAACAGAAAGTAAAATCCCATTTTTCAGAAGGGTCCTGAACAGAAAGTAAAGTCCCATTTTTCAGGATGGTCCTGAACAGAAAGTAAAGTCCCATTTTTCAAAAGGGTCCTGAACAGAAAGTAAAGTCCCATTTTTCAGGAGGATCATAAAAAAGAAATTAAATTCTCATTTCTTAGGAGCATCCTAAATAGAAATAAAGTCCAATTTTTCAGGAGGGTCCTGAACAGAAAGTAAAATCCCATTTTTCAAGAGGGTCCTGAACAAAAGTAAAATCCTATTTTTCAGGAGAGTCCTGAACGAAAGCAAAATCCCATTTTTCAGGAGGGTCCAGAAAAAAAGTAAAATCCCATTTTTCTGGAGGGTCATGTACAAAAAGTAAAATTCCAATTTTCAATAGGGTCCTGAACATAAAGTAAAATCCCATTTTTCAGGAAGGTCCTGAACAAAAAGTAAAATCCCATTTTTCAGGAGGGTCCTGAACTAAAGTAAAATCCCATTTTTAAGAAGGTCCCTGAACAGAAAGTAAAATCCCATTTTTCAGGAGGGTCCTGAACGGAAAGTAAAATCCGATTTTCCAGGTAGGGCCTGAACAGAAGTAAAATCCCATTTTCAAGCGGGTCCTGAACAAAAGTAAAATCCCATTTTTTGGAAGGTCCTGAATAGAAAGTAAGAACCCATTTTTCAAGAGGGTCCTGAACAAAATTAAATACCATTTTTCAAAAGGGACCTGAACAGAAGTAAAATCTCATTTTTCACGCGGCTCCTGAACAGAAAATAAAATCCCATTTTTTAGGACGGTCCAGAACAAAAGTAAAATCCTATTTTTCAAAAAGGTCATGAACAGAAAGTAAAATTCCATTTTTCAGGAGCGTTCTGAACAAAAGTTAAATCCCATTTTTTAGGAGGGTCCTCAATAGAAAGTAAAATTCCATTTTTCAGGAGAGTCCTTAACGAAAGTAAAATCCCATTTTTTAGGAGGATCTTGAAAAGAAAGTAAAATCCTATTTTTCAGGGGGGTCCAGAACAGAAAGTAAAATCCCATTATTAAGGAGGGTCCTGAACAAAAGTAAAATCCCATTTTTTTTAGAAGGGTCCTGAACTGAAAGTAAATTCTCATTTTTCAGCATGTCTTGAACCGAAAGTAAAATCCTATTTTTCAGGAGGGTCCTGAACAAAAGTAAAGTCCCATTTTTCAGGAGGGTCCTGAACAGAAAGTAAAATCCCACTTTTTTTAGGGCCCTGAACAGAAATAAAATCCCATTCTTCAGGAGGGTCCTGAACAGAAGTCAAATCCCATTTTTCTGGAGGATCCTGAATTTGAAATAAAATTCCATTTTTCTGTAGGGTCCTGAACAGAAATTATAATATAATTTTCAGGCGGGTCCTGAACAAAAGTAAAATCCCATTTTTCAGGAGGGGCCTGAACAGAAGTAAAAATCTCATTTTTCAGGAGGATACTGAAAAAATTAAATTCCCATTTTCAGGAGGCTCCTGAACAGAAAGTAAAATCCCATTTCTCAGGAGGGTCCTGAACAGTAAGTAAAGTCCCAATTTTCAGGAGGGTCCTGAACCGAACGTAAAATCCCATTTCTCAAAAGGGTCCTGAAGAACAGAAAAATCCCATTTTTAAAGAGAGTCCTGAACGAAAGTAAAATCCCATTTTTCGGGAGGGCTCTGAACAGAAAGTAAAGTCCCATTTTTCAGGAGAGCCCTAAACAGAAAGTAAAGTCCCATTTTTATGGATGGTCCTGAACAGAAAGTAAAATCCCTGTTTTTTAGGAGGGTCCGGAACAAAAATTAAAATTCCATTTTTCAGGTGGGTCCTGAACAGAAAGTAAAATCCCATTTTTCAGAAGGGTCCTGAACAGAAAGTAAAGTCCCATTTTTTAGGATGGTCCTGAACAGAAAGTAAAGTCCCATTTTTCAGGAGGGTGCTGAACAGAAAGTAAAGTCCCAATTTTCAGGAGGATCATAAAAAGAAATTGAATTCTCATTTCTCAGGAGGGTCCTGAAAAGAAATAAAGTCCCATTTTCCAGGAGTGTCCTGAACAGAAAGTAAAATCCCATTTTTCATGAGGGTCCTAAACAAAAGTAAAATCCTATTTTTCAGGAGACTCCTGAACGAAAGTAAAATCCCATTTTTCAGGAGGGTTCTGAAAAAAGTAAAATCCCATTATTCAGGAGGGTCCTGAACAAAAGTATAATCCCATTTTTTTAGAAGGGTCCTGAACTGAAAGTATATTATCATTTTTCAGCAGGGACTTGAACTGGAAGTAAAATCCTATTTTTCAGGAGGGTCATGAACAAAAGTAAAGTCCCATTTTTTAGGAGGGTCCTGAGCAGAAAGTAAAATCCCACTTTATTTAGGGCCCTGAACAGAAAGTAAAATCCCATTCCTCAGGAGGGTCCTAAACAGAAGTCAAATCCCATTTTTCTGGAGGATCATGAACATGAATTAAAATCCCATTTTTCTCTAGGGTCCTGAACATAAATTATAATATAATTTTCAGGTAGGTCCTGAACAAAAGTAAAATCCCATTTTTCAGGAGGGTCCTGAACAGAAAGTAAAATCTCATTTTTCACGAGGGTCCTGAACAAAATAAAAATCCCATTTTTCAGGAGGCTCCTGAACAGAAAGTAAAATCCCATTTTTTAGGAGGGTCTTGAACAGTAAGTAAAGTCCCATTTTTCAGGAGAGTCCTGAACCGAACGTAAAATCCCATTTCTCAAGAGGGTCCTGAACAACTGTAAAATCCCATTTTTAAAGAGAGTCCTGAACGAAAGTAAAATCCCATTTTACAGGAGGGCTCTGAACAGAAAGTAAAGTCCCATTTTTCAGGAGGGTCCTGAACAGAAAGTAAAGTCCCATTTTTATGGATGGTCCTGAACAGAAAGTAAAATCCCTTTTTTTTAGGAGGGTCCGGAACAGAAAGTAAAATTCCATTTTTCAGGATGGTCCTGAACAGAAAGTAAAATCCCATTTTTCAGAAGGGTCCTGAACAGAAAGTAAAGTCCCATTTTTCAGGATGGTCCTGAACAGAAAGTAAAGTCCCATTATTCTAGAGGGTCTTGAACAGAAAGTAAAGTCCCATTTTTCAGGAGGATCATAAAAAGAAATTAAATTCTCATTTCTTAGGAGCATCCTAAATAGAAATAAAGTCCAATTTTTCCCTGAACAGAAAGTAAAATCCCATTTTTCAAGAGGGTCCTGAACAAAAGTAAAATCCTATTTTTCAGGAGAGTCCTGAACGAAAGCAAAATCCCATTTTTCAGGAGGGTCCAGAAAAAAAGTAAAATCCCATTTTTCTGGAGGGTCATGAACAAAAAGTAAAATTCCAATTTTCAATAGGGTCCTGAACATAAAGTAAAATCCCATTTTTCCGGAGGGTCCTGAACAGAAAGTAAAATCCCATTTTTCAGGAGGGTCCTGAACTAAAGTAAAATCCCATTTTTAAGAAGGTCCCTGAACAGAAACTAAAATCCCATTTTTCAGGAGGGTCCTGAACGGAAAGTAAAATCCGATTTTCCAGGTGGGGCCTGAACAGAAGTAAAATCCCATTTTTCAAGCGGGTCCTGAACAAAAGTAAAATCCCATTTTTTGGAAGGTCCTGAATAGAAAGTAAGAACCCATTTTTCAAGAGGGTCCTGAACAAAATTAAATACCATTTTTCAAAAGGGACCTGAACAAAAGTAAAATCTCATTTTTCACGCGGCTCCTGAACAGAAAATAAAATCCCATTTTTTAGGACGGTCTAGAACAAAAGTAAAATCCTATTTTTCAAAAAGGTCATGAACAGAAAGTAAAATTCCATTTTTCAGGAGCGTTCTGAACAAAAGTTAAATCCCATTTTTTAGGAGGGTCCAGAATAGAAAGTAAAATCCCATTTTTAAGGAGAGTCCTTAACGAAAGTAAAATCCCATTTTTCAGGAGGATCTTGAATAGAAAGTAAAATCCTATTTTTCAGGGGGGTCCAGAACAAAAAGTAAACTCCCATTATTAAGGAGGGTCCTGAACAAAAGTAAAATCCCATTTTTTTTAGAAGGGTCCTGAACTGAAAGTAAATTCTCATTTTTCAGCAGGTCTTGAACCGAAAGTAAAATCCTATTTTTCAGGAGGGTCCTGAACAAAAGTAAAGTCCCATTTTTCAGGAGGGTCCTGAACAGAAAGTAAAATCCCACTTTTTTTTGGGCCCTGAACATAAATAAAATCCCATTCTACAGGACGGTCCTGAACATAAGTCAAATCCCATTTTTCTGGAGGTTCCTGAACTTGAAATAAAATCCCATTTTTCTGTTGGGTCCTAAACAGAAATTATAATATAATTTTCTGGCGGGTCCTTAACAAAAGTAAAATCCCATTTTTCAGGAGAGGCCTGAACAGAAGGAAAAATCTCATTCTTCTGGAGGATACTGAAAAAATTAAAATCCCATTTTTCAGGAGGCTCCTGAACAGAAAGTAAAATCCCATTTTTCAGGAGGGTCCTGAACAGTAAGTAAAGTCCCAATTTTCAGGAGCGTCCTGAACGAACATAAAATCCCATTTCTCAAAAGGGTCCTGAACAACAGTAAAATCCAATTTTTAAAGAGAGTCTTGAACGAAAGTAAAATCCCATTTTTCGGGAGGGCTCTGAACAGAAAGTAAAGTCCCATTTTTCAGGAGAGCCCTAAATAGAAAGTAAAGTCCCATTTTTATGGATGGTCCTGAACAGAAAGTAAAATCCCTTATTTTTAAGAGGGTCCGGAACAAAAAAGTAAAATTCCATTTTTCAGGTGGGTCCTGAACAGAAAGTAAAATCCCATTTTTCAGAAGGGTCCTGAACAGAAAGTAAAGTCCCATTTTTCAGGATGGTCCTGAACAGAAAGTAAAGTCACATTTTTCAGGAGGGTGCTGAACAGAAAGTAAAGTCCAATTTTTCAGGAGGATCATAAAAAGTAATTGAATTCTCATTTCTCAGGAGGGTCCTGAAAAGAAATAAAGTCCCATTTTCCAGGAGGGTCCTGAACAGAAAGTAAAATTCCATTTTTCAAGAGGGTCCTGAACAAAAGTAAAATCCTATTTTTCAGGAGACTCCTGAACGAAAGCAAAATCCCATTTTTCAGGAGGGTCCTGACAAAAGTAAAATCCTATTTTTCAGGAGGGTCATGAACAGAAATTAAAATTCCAATATTCAAGAGGGTGCTGAACATAAAGTAAAATCCCATTATTCAGGAGTGTCCTGAACAGAAAGTAAAATCCCATTTTTCAGGAGGGTCCTAAACTAAAGTAAAATCCCATTTTTAAGAAGGGCCCTGAACAGAAAGTAAAATCCCATTTTTCAGGAGGGTCCTGAACGGAAAGTAAAATCCGATTTTCCAGGAGGGGCCTGACCAGAAGTAAAATCCCATTTTTCAAGCGGGTCCTGAACAAAAGTAAAATCCCATTTTTTGGAAGGTCCTGAATAGAATGTAAAAACCCATTTTTGAGGAGGGTCCTGAACAAAAGTAAAAAACCATTTTTCAAAAGGGACCTGAACAAAAGTAAAATCTCATTTTTCAAGCGGCTCCTGAACAGAAAATAAAATCCCATTTTTTAGGACTGTCCAGAACAAAAGTAAAATCCTATTTTTCAAAAGGGTCATGAACAGAAAGTAAAATTCCATTTTTCAGGAGCGTCCTGAACAAAAGTTAAATCCGATTTTTTAGGAGGGTCCCGAATAGAAAGTAAAATCCTATTTTTCAGGAGAGTCCTGAACGAAAGTAAAATCCCATTTTTTAGGAGGGTCTTGAACAGAAAATAAAATCCTATTTTTCAGGGGAGTCCAGAACAGAAAGTAAAATGCCATTATTCAGGAGGGTCCTGAACAAAAGTAAAATCCCATTTTTTTAGAAGGGTCCTGAACTGAAAGTAAATTATCATTTTTCAGCAGGGTCTTGAACTGAATGTAAAATCCTATTTTTAAGGAGGGTCCTAAACAAAAGTAAAGTCCCATTTTTCAGGAGGGTCCTGAACAGAAAGTAAAATCCCACTTTTTTTAGGGCCCTGAAAAGAAATTAAAATCCCATTCTTCAGGAGGGTCCTGAACAGAAGTCAAATCCCATTTTTCTGGAGGATCATGAACATGAATTAAAATCCCATTTTTCTGTAGGGTCCTGAACATAAATTATAATCTAATTTTCAGGCGGGTCCTGAACAAAAGTAAAATCCCATTTTTCAGGAGGGTCCTGAACAGAAAGTAAAATCTCATTTTTCAGGAGGTTCCTGAACAAAATTAAAATCCCATTTTTCAGGAGGCTCCTGAACAGAAAGTAAAATCCCATTTATCAGGAGGGTCCTGAACAGTAAGTAAAGTCCCATTTTTCAGGAGAGTCCTGAACCGAACGTAAAATCCCATTTCTCAAGAGAGTCTTGAACAACAGTAAAATCCCATTTTAAAAGAGAGCCCTGAACGAAAGTAAAATCCCATTTTTTGGGTGGGCTCTGAACAGAAAGTAAAGTCCTATTTTTCAGGAGGGTCCTGAACAGAAAGTAAAGTCCCATTTTTATGGATGGTCCTGAACAGAAAGTAAAATCCCTTTTTTTTAGGAGGGTCCGGAACAAAAAGTAAAATTCCATTTTTCAGGAGGGTCCTGAACAGAAAGTAAAATCCCATTTTTCAGAAGGGTCCTGAACAGAAAGTAATGTCCCATTTTTTTGGATGGTCCTGAACAGAAAGTAAAGTCCCATTTTTAAGGAGGGTCCTGAACAGAAAGTAAAGTCCCATTTTTCAGGAGAATCATAAAAAGAAATTGAATTCTCATTTCTCAGGAGGGTCTTGAACAAATATAAAGTCCCATTTTTCAGGAAGGTCCCAAATAAAATGTAAAATCCCATTTTTCAAGAGGGTCCTGAACAAAAGTAAAATCCTATTTTTCAGGAGAGTCCTGAACGAAAGAAAAATCCAATTTTTCAGGAATGTCCTGAAAAAAATAAAATCCCATTTTTCAAGAGGGTCATGAACAAAAAGTAAAATTCCATTTTTCAAAAGGGTCCTGAACATAAAGTAAAATCCCATTTTTCAGGAAGGTCCTGAACAGAAAGTAAAATCCCATTTTTTAGGAGGGTCCTGAACTACACTAAAATCCCATTTTTAAGAAGGGCCATGAACAGAAAGTAAAATCCTATTTTTCAGGAGGGTCATGAACGGAAAGTAAAATCCCATTTTCCAGGAGGGGCCTGAACAGAAGTAAAATCTCATTTTTCAAGCGGGTCCTGAACAAAAGTAAAATCCCATTTTTTGGAAAGTCCTGAATAGAAAGTAAAAACCCATTTTTCAGGAGGGTCCTGAACAAAAGTAAAATACCATTTTTCAAAAGGGACCTGAAGAAAAGTAAAATCTCATTTTTCAAGCGGCTCCTGAACAGAAAATAAAATCCCATTTTTTAGGACGGTCTAGAACAAAAGTAAAATCCTATTTTTCAAAAGGGTCATGAACAGAAAGTAAAATTCCATTTTTCAGGAGCGTCTTGAACAAAAGTTAAATCCCATTTTTGAGGAGGGTCTTGAATAGAAAGTAAAATCCCATTTTTCAGGAAAGTCCTGAGCGAAAGTAAAATCCCATTTTTCAGGAGGGTCTAGAACAGAAAGTAAAATCCTATTTTTCAGAGGGGTCCAGAACAGAAAGTAATATCCCATTATTCAGGAAGGTCCTGAACAAAAGTAAAATCCCATTTTTTTAGAAGGGTCCTGAACAAAAAGTAAATTCTCATTTTTCAGCAGGGTCTTGAACTGAAAGTAAAATCCTATTTTTCAGGAGGGTCCTGAACAAAAGTAAAGTCCCATTTTTCAGGAGGGTCCTGAACAGAAAGTAAAATCTCACTTTTTTAGGGCCCTGAACAGAAAGTAAAACCCCATACTTCAGGAGGGTCCTGAACAGAAGTCAAATCCCATTTTTCTGGAGGATCCTGAACAGGAATTAATATCCCACTTTTCTGTAGGGTCCTGAAGAGAAATTATAATCTAATTTTCAGGCGGGTCCTGAACAAAAGTAAAATCCCATTTTTTAGGAGGGTCCCAAGAAAAGTAAAATTATATTTTTCAGGAAGGTCCTGAACAAAAGTAAAATCCCATTTTTCAGGAGGGTCCGGAACAGAAATTAAAATCTCATTTTTCAAGAGGGTCCTGAACAGAAAGTTAAATCTCATTTTTCAGAAGGGTCCTGAACAAAATTAAAATCCCATTTTTCAGGAGTGTCCTGAACAGTAAGTTAAGTCCCATTTTTCAAGAGAGTCCTGAACAGAACGTAAAATCCCATTTCTGATGAGGGTCCTGAATAACAGTAAAATCCCATTTTTAAAGAGAGTCCTGAACGAAAATAAAATCCCATTTTTCAGGAGGGCTCTGAACAGAAAGTAAAGTCCAATTTTTCAGTAAGGTCATGAACAGAAAGTAAAGTCCCATTTTTATGGATGGTACTGAACAGAAAGTAAAATCCCTTTTTTTAAGAGGGTCCGGAACAGAAAGTAAAATTCCATTTTTCAGGAGGGTCCTGAACAGAAAGTAAAATCCCATTTTTCAGAAGGGTCCTGAACAGAAAATAAAGTCCCATTTTTCAGGATGGTCCTGAACAGAAAGTAAAGTCCCATTTTTCAGGAGGATCATAAAAAGAAATTGAATTGTCATTTCTCAGGAGGGTCCTGAACAGAAATAAAGTCCCATTTTTTAGGAGGGTCCTGAACAGAAAGAAAAATCCCATTTTTCAAGAGGGTCCTGAACAAAAGTAAAATCCAATTTTTCAGGAGAGTCCTGAACGAAAGTAAAATCCCATTTTTCAGGAGGGTCCTGAGAAAAAAGAAAAATCCCATTTTTCTGAAGGGTCATGAACAGAAAGTAAAATTCCATTTTTCAAGAGGGTCCAGAACATAAAGTAAAATCCCATTTTTCAAGAGGGTCCTGAACAGAAAGTAAAATCCCATTTTTCAGGAGCGTCCTGAACTAAAGTAAAATCCCATTTTTAAGAAGGGCCCTGAAAAGAAAGTAAAATCCTATTTTTCAGGAAGGTCCTAAACAGATAGAAAAGTCCCATTTTTCAAGAGATTCCTGAACAGAAAGTTAAATCTCATTTTTAGGAGAGTCTAGAACTGAAAGTAAAATTCCATTTTTAGGAGGATCCTGAATAGAAAGTAAAATCCTATTTTTTAGCAGGGTCTTGAACAGAAAGTAAAATCCCATTTTTTTGGAGGGCCCTGAACAGAAAGTAAAATCCCATTTTTCAGGAGGGTCCTGAACATAAAGTAAAATCCTATTTTTCAGGAGGGTCCTGAACAGAAAGTAAAATTCCATTTTTCAGGAGGGTCCTGAACAAAAGTAAAATCCCATTTTTCAGGAGGGTCCGGAACAGTAGTAAGACCCAATTTTTTAGGAGGGTCTTGAGAAAAAGTAAAATCTTATTTTTCAGGAGAGACCTGAAAAGAAAGTATAATCCCATTTAGGAGGGTCCTGAACAGAAAGTAAAGTCCCATTTTACAGGAGGGTCATAAACAGAAAGTAAAATCCTATTTTTCAGGATGGTCCGTAACATAAAGTAAAATCCCATTTTTCAGGAGGGTCCCAAACATAAAGATAAATCCTATTTTTTGGGAGGGTCCTTAATAGTAAGTTAAGTCCCATTTTTAAGGAGGGTCCTGAACAGAAATTGAATTCTCATTTTTTAGGAGGGTCCTTAACAGAAAGTAAATTCTCATTTTTCAGGAGGGTCCTGAACAGAAAGTAAAATTCCATTTTTCAGGAGGGTCCTAAACAAAAGTAAAATCCCATTTTTCAGGAGGGTCCTGAACAATAGTAAAATCCCATTTTTTAGGAGGGTCTTGAGCAAAAGAAAAATCCTATTTTTCAGGAGAGTCCTGAACAGAAAGTATAATCCCATTTAGGAGGGTCCTGAACAGAAAGTAAAGTCCCATTTTTCAGGAGGGTCATAAACAGAAAGTAAAATCCTATTTTTCAGGATGGTCCGTAACAGAAACTAAAATCCCATTTTTCAGGAAGGTCCTAAACATAAAGTAAATTCTCATTTTTCAGGAGGGTCCTTAACAGAAAGTAAATTCTCATTTTTCAGGAGGGTCCTGAACGGAAAGTAAAATCCTATTTTTCTGGAGGGTCCTGAACAGAAAGGAAAGTCCCATTTTTCAGAAGAGTCCTGAAAAGAAAGTAAAATCCCATTTTTCAGGAGGGTCCTGAACAAAAAGAAATATATCATTTTTTCAGGAGGGTCCTGAATAGAAGTAAAATCCCATTTTTCAGGAGAGTCCTGAACATAAAGTAAAATCTCATTTTTCAGAAGGGTCCCGAACAGAAAGTAAAATCCCATTTTTCAGGAGGGTCCTAAACGGAATGTAAAATTGCATTTTCCAGGAGGGGCCTGAACAGAAGTAAAACACCATTTTCAAGCGGGTCTTGAACAAAAGTAAAAACCCATTTTTTGGAAGGTCCTGAATAGAAAGTAAAACCCCATTTTTCAGGAGGGTCCTGAACAAAAGTAAACTACCATTTTTCAAAGGGGACCATAACAAAAGTAAAATCTCATTTTCAAAGCGGCTCCTGAACAGAAAATAAAATCCCATTTTTTAGGACGGTCCAGAACAAAAATAAAATCCCATTTTTCAAAAGGGTCATGAATAGAAAGTAAAATTCCATTTTTCAGGAGCGTCCTGAACAAAAGTTAAATCCCATTCTTTAGGAGGGCCCTGAATAGAAAGTAAAATCCCATTTTTCAGGAGAGTCCTGAACGAAAGTAAAATCCCATTTTTCAGGAGGGTCCTGAACAAAACTAAAATCCTATTTTTTTAGAAGGGCCCTGAACAGAAAGTAAATTATCAGTTTTCAGCAGGGTCATGAACTGAAAGTAAAATCCTATTTATCAGGAGGGTCCTGAACAGAAAGTAAAATCCCACTTTTTTTAGGGCCCTGAATAGAAAGTAAAATCCCATTCTTCAGGAGGGTCCTGAACAGAAGTCAAATCCCATTTTTCTGGAGGATCCTGAACAGGAATTAAAATCCTATTTTTCTGTAGGGTCCTGAACAGAAATTATAATCCAATTTTCATGAGGGTCCTGAACAAAAGTAAAATCCCATTTTTTAGGAGGGTCCCAAAAAAAGTAAAATCCTATTTTTCGGGAGGGTCCTGAACAAAAGTAAAATCCCATTTTCAGGAGGGTCCTGAACAGAAAGTAAAATCTCATTTTTCAGGAGGGTCCTGAATAGAAAGTAAAGTCCTATTTTTCAAGAGGATCATATAAAGAAATTGAATTATCATTTCTCAGGAGGGTCCTGAAAAGAAATAAAGTCCCATTTTTCAGGAGGGTCCTGAACAAAAAGTAAAATCCCATTTTTCAAGAGGGTCCTGAGAAAAAGTAAAATCCTATTTTTCAGGAGAGTCTTGAACGAAAGCAAAATTCCATTTTTCAGGAGGGTCCTGAAAAAAAGTAAAATCCCATTATTCAGGAGGGTCATGAACAGAAAGTAAAATTCCATTTTTAAAGAGGGTCCTGAATATAAAGTAAAATCCCATTTTTCAGGAGGGGCCTGAACAGAAAGTAAAATCCCATTTTTCAGGAGGGTCCTGAACTAAAGTAAAATCCTATTTTTAAGAAGGGCCCGGAACAGAAAGTGAAATCCTATTTTTCAGGAGGGTCCTAAAAAGATAGTAAAGTCCTATTTTTCAGGAGGGTGCTGAACAGAAAGTAAAATCCCATTTTTTAGGAGGGTCCGGAACAGAAAGTAAAATCCCATTTTTAGGAGGATCCTGAACAGAATGTAAAATCCTATTTTTTAGGAGTGTCTTGAACAGTAAGTAAAATCCCATTTTTTAAGAGGGTCCTGAACAGAACGTAAAATCCCATTTTTCAGGAGGGTCCTGAACATAAAGTAAAATCCTATTTTTCAGGAGGGTCCTGAACAGAAGTAAAATACCATTTTTAAAGAGGGTCCTGAACAAAAAGGAAATTCCTATTTTTCAGGAGGGTCCTGAACAGAAAGTAAAATTCCATTTTTTCAGGATGGTCCAGAACAAAAGTAAAATCCTATTTTTCAGGAGGGTTCTGAACAGTAGATATATCCCATTTTTTAGGAGGGTCTTGAGCAAAAGTAAAATCCTATATTTCAGGAGAGTCCTGAACAAAAAGTATAATCCCATTTAGGAGGGTCCTGAAAAGAAATTAAAGTCCCATTTTTCAGGAGGGTCATAAACAGAAAGTAAAATCCTCTTTTTCAGGATGGTCCTGAACAGAAGGTAAAATCTCATTTTTCAGGAGGATACTGAAAAAATTAAAATCCCATTTTTCAGGAGGCTCCTGAACAGAAAGTAAAATCCCATTTTTTAGGAGGTTCCTGAACAGTAAGTAAAGTCCCATTTTTCAGGAGAGTCCTGAACCGAACGTAAAATCCCATTTCTCAAAAGGGTCCTGAACAACAGTAATATCCCATTTTTAAAGAGAGTCCTGAACGAAAGTAAAATCCCATTTTTTGGGAGGGCTCTGAACAGAAAGTAAAGTCCCATTTTTCAGGAGAGCCCTAAACAGAAAGTAAAGTCCCATTTTTATGGATGGTCCTGAACAGAAAGTAAAATCCCTTTTTTTTAGGAGGGTTCGGAACAAAAAGTAAAATTCCATTTTTCAGGTGGGTCCTAAACAAAAAGTAAAATCCCATTTTTCAGAAGGGTCCTGAACAGAAAGTAAAGTCCCATTTTTCAGGATGGTCTTGAAAAGAAATAAAGTCCCATTTTTCAGGAGGGTGCTGAACAGAAAGTAAAGTCCCATTTTTCAGGAGGATCATAAAATGAAATTGAATTCTCATTTCTCAGGAGGGTCTTGAAAAGAAATAAAGTCCCATTTTCCAGGAGGGTCCTGAACAGAAAGTAAAATCCCATTTTTCAAGAGGGTCCTAACAAAAGTAAAATCCTATTTTTCAGGAGACTCCTGAACGAAAGCAAAATCCCATTTTTCAGGAGGGTCCTGAAAAAAGTAAAATCCCATTTTTCAGGAGGGTCATGAACAGAAATTAAAATTCCCATTTTCAAGAGGGTCCTGAACATAAAGTAAAATCCCATTTTTCAGGAGGGGCCTGAACAGAAAGTAAAATCCCATTTTTCATGAGGGTCCTGAACTAAAGTAAAATCCCATTTTTAAGAAGGGTCCAGAACAGAAAGTAAAATCCCATTTTTCAGGAGGGTCCTGAACGAAAAGTAAAATCCCATTTTCCGGGAGGGGCCTGAACAGAAGTAAAATCCCATTTTTCAAGCGGGTCCTGAACAAAAGTAAAATCCCATTTTTTGGAAGGTCCTGAATAGAATGTAAAAACCCATTTTTGAGGAGGGTCCAGAACAAAAGTAAAATACCATTTATCAAAAGGGACCTGAACAAAAGTAAAATCTAATTTTTCAAGCGGCTCCTGAACAAAAATAAAATCCTATTTTTTAGGACTGTCCAGAACAAAAGTAAAATCCTATTTTTCAAAAGGGTCATGAACAAAAAGTAAAATTCCATTTTTCAGGAGCGTCCTGAACAAAATTTAAATCCCATTTTTTAGGAGGGTCCTGAATAGAAAGTAAAATCCCATTTTTCAGGAGAGTCCTGAACGAAAGTAAAATCCCATTTTTTAGGAGGTTCTTGAATAGAAAATAAAATCCTATTTTTCAGGGGAGTCCAGAACAGAAAGTAAAATGCCATTATTCAGGAGGGTCCTGAACAAAAGTAAAATCCCATTTTTTTAGAAGGGTCCTGAACTGAAAGTAAATTATCATTTTTCAGCAGGGTCTTGAACTGAAAGTAAAATCCTATTTTTCAGGAGGGTCCTGAACAAAAGTAAAGTCCCATTTTTCAGGAGGGTCCTGAACAGACTGTAAAATCCCACTTTTTTTAGGGCCCTGAACAGAAAGTAAAATCCCATTTTTCTGTAGGGTCCTGAACATAAATTATAATCTAATTTTTAGGCGGGTCCTGAAAAAAGTAATATCCCATTTTTCAGGAGGGTCCTGAACAGAAAGTAAAATCTCATTTTTCAGGAGGGTCCTAAACAAAATTAAAATCCCATTTTTCAGGAGGCTCCTGAACAGAAAGTAAAATCTCATTTTTCAGGAGGGACCTGAACAGAAAGTAAAGTCCCATTTTTCAGGAGAGTCCTGAACCGAACGTAAAATCCCATTTCTCAAGAGGGTCCTGAACAACAGTAAAATCCCATTTTAAACGAGAGCCCTGAACGAATGTAAAATCCCATTTTTTGGGTGGGCTCTGAACAGAAAGTAAAGTCCTATTTTTCAGGAGGGTCCTGAACAGAAAGTAAAGTCCCATTTTTATGGATGGTCCTGAACAGAAAGTAAAATCCCTTTTTTTTAGGAGGGTCCGGAATAAAAAGTAAAATTCCATTTTTCAGGAGGGTCCCTAACAGAAAGTAAAATCCCATTTTTCAGAAGGGTCCTGAACATAAAGTAAAGTCCCATTTTTCAGGATGGTCCTGAACAGAAAGTAAAGTCCCATTTTTAAGGAGGGTCTTGAACAGAAAGTAAAGTCCCATTTTTCAGGAGAATCATAAAAAGAAATTGAATTCTCATTTCTCAGGAGGGTCTTGAACAAATATAAAGTCCCATTTTTCAGGAAGGTCCTAAACAAAAAGTAAAATCCCATTTTTCAAGAGGGGCCTGAACAAAAGTAAAATCCTATTTTTCAGGAGAGTCCTGAACGAAAGCAAAATCCAATTTTTCAGGAATGTCCTGAAAAAAAATAAAATCCCATTTTTCAAGAGGGTCATGAACAGAAAGTAAAATTCCATCTTTCAAGAGGGTCCTGAAAATAAAGTAAAATCCCATTTTTCAGGAGAGTCCTGAACTACAGTAAAATCCCATTTTTAAGAAGGGCCATGAACAGAAAGTAAAATCCCATTTTTCAGGAGTGTCCTGAACGGAAAGTAAAATCCCATTTTCCAGGAGGGGCCTGAACAGAAGTAAAATCCCATTTTTCAAGCGGGTCCTGAACAAAAGTAAAATCCCATTTTTTGGGAAAGTCCTGAATGAAAGTAAAATCCCATTTTTCAGGAGGGTCTAGAATAGGAAGTAAAATCCTATTTTTCAGGGGGGTCCAGAACAGAAAGTAAAATCCCATTATACAGGAGGGTCCTGAACAAAAGTAAAATCCCATTTTTTTAGAAGGGTCCTGAACAAAAAGTAAATTCTCATTTTTCAGCAGGGTCTTGAACTGAAAAAAAATTCTATTTTTCAGGAGGGTCCTGAACAAAAGTAAAGTCCCATTTTTCAGGAGGGTCCTGAACAAAAAGTAAAATCTCACTTTTTTTAGGGCCCTGAACAGAAAGTAAAATCCCATTCTTCAGGAGGGTCCTGAAAAGAAGTCAAATCCCATTTTTCTGGAGGATCCTGAACAGGAATTAATATCCCACTTTTCTGTAGGGTCCTGAAGAGAAATTATAATCTAATTTTCAGGAGGGTCCTGAACAAAAGTAAAATCCCATTTTTTAGGAAGGTCCCAAAAAAAGTAAAATCCTATTTTTCAGGAGGGTCCTGAACAAAAGTAAAATCCCATTTGTCAGGAGGGTCCGGAACAGAAAGTAAAATCTCATTTTTCAGGAGGGTCCTGAACAGAAAGTAAAATCTCATTTTTCAGAAGGGTCCTGAACAAAATTAAAATCCCATTTTTCAGGAGGGTCCTGAACAGTAAGTAAAGTCCCATTTTTCAGGAGAGTCCTCAACAGAACGTAAAATCCCATTTCTCATGAGGGTCCTGAATAACAGTAAAATCCCATTTTTAAAGAGAGTCCTGAACGAAAATAAAATCCCATTTTTCAGGAGGACTCTGAACAGAAAGTAAAGTCCAATTTTTCAGTAGGGTCATGAACAGAAAGTAAAGTCCCATTTTTATGGATGGTCCTGAACAGAAAGTAAAATCCCTTTTTTTAAGAGGGTCCGGAACAGAAAGTAAAATTCCATTTTTCAGGAGGGTCCTGAACATAAAGTAAAATCCCATTTTTCAGAAGGGTCCTGAACAGAAAATAAAGTCCCATTTTTCAGGATGGTCCTGAACAGAAAGTAAAGTCCCATTTTTCAGGAGGGTCCTGAACAAAAAGTCAAGTCTCATTTTTAAGGAGGATCATAAAAAGAAATTTTATTGTCATTTCACAGGAGGTTCCTGAACAGAAATAAAGTCCCATTTTTAAGGAGGGTCCAGAACAGAAAGAAAAATCCCATTTTTTAAGAGGGTCCTGAACAAAAGTAAAATCCTATTTTTCAGGAGAGTCTTGAACAAAAGTAAAATCCCATTTTTCAGGAGGGTCTTGAAAAAAAAAGAAAAATCCCATTTTTCTGAAGGGTCATGAACAGAAAGTAAAATTCCATTTTTCAAGAAGGTCCAGAACATAAAGTAAAATCCTATTTTTCAGGACGGTCCTGAACAGAAAGTAAAATCCCATTTTTCAAGAGGGTCCTGAACTAAAGTAAAATCCCATTTTTAAGAAGGGCCCTGAACAGAAAGTAAAATCCTATTTTTCAGGAGGGTCCTAAACAGATAGTAAAGTCCCATTTTTCAAGAGGTTCCTGAACAGAAAGTTAAATCTCATTTTTTAGGAGAGTCTAGAACTGAAAGTAAAATTCCAGTTTTAGGAGGATCCTGAATAGAAAGTAAAATCCTATTTTTTAGAAGGACCTTGAACAGAAAGTAAAATCCCATTTTTTAGGAGGGCCCTGAACAGAAAGTAAATTCCCATTTTTCAGGAGGGTCCTGAACATAAAGTAAAATCCTATTTTTCAGGAGGGTCCTGAACAGAAAGTAAAATTCCATTTTTCAGGAGGGTCCTGAACAAAAGTAAAATCCCATTTTTCAGGAGGGTCCTGAACAGTAGTAAGACCCAATTTTTTAGGAGGGTCTTGAGAAAAAGTAAAATCTTATTTTTCAGGAGAGACCTGAACAGAAAGTATAATCACATTTAGGAGGGTCCTGAACAGAAAGTAAAGTCCCATTTTTCAGGAGGGTCATAAACAGAAAGTAAAATCCTATTTTTTAGGATGGTCCGTAACAGAAAGTAAAATCCCATTTTTCAGGAGGGTCCTAAACATAAAATTGAATCCTATTTATTAGAAGGGTCCTTAACAGTAAGTAAAGTCCCATTTTTAAGGAGGGTCCTGAACAGAAATTGAATTCTCATTTTTCAGGAGGGTCCTTAACAGAAAGTAAATTCTCATTTTTCAGGAGGGTCCTGAACAGAAAGTAAAATTCCATTTTTCAGGAGGGTCCTGAACAAAACTAAAATCCCATTTTTCAGGAGGGTCCTGAACAGTAGTAAAATCCCATTTTTTAGGAGGGTCTTGAGCAAAAGTAAAATCCTATTTTTCAGGAGAGTCCTGAACAGAAAGTATAATCCCATTTAGGAGGGTCCGGAACAGAAAGTAAAGTCCCATTTTTCAGGAGGGTCATAAACAGAAAGTAAAATCCTATTTTTCAGGATGGTCCGTAACAGAAACTAAAATCCCATTTTTCAGGAGGGTCCTAAACATAAAGTAAAATCATATTTTTCAGGAGGGTCCTTAACAGAATGTAAATTCTCATTTTTCAGGAGGGTCCTGAACGGAAAGTAAAATCCTATTTTTCTGGAGGGTCCTGAACAGAAAGTAAAGTCCCATTTTTCAGAAGAGTCCTGAAAAGAAAGTAAAATCCCATTTTTCAGGAGGGTCAAGAAGAAAAAGTAATATATTATTTTTCAGGAGGGTCCTGAACAGAAGTAAAATCCCATTTTTCAGGAGAGTCCTGAACATAAAGTAAAATCTCATTTTTCAGAAGGGTCCTGAACAGAAAGTAAAATCCCATTTTTCAGGAGGGTCCTAAACGGAATGTAAAATTGCATTTTCCAGGAGGGGCCTGAACAGAAGTAAAACACCATTTTTCAAGCGGGTCTTGAATAAAAGTAAAATCCCATTTTTTGGAAGGTCCTGAATAGAAAGTAAAAACCCATTTTTCAGGAGGGTCCTGAACAAAAGTAAACTACCATTTTTCAAAGGGGACCTGAACAAAAGTAAAATCTCATTTTTCAAGCGGCTCCTAAACAGAAATAAAATCCCATTTTTTAGGACGGTCCAGAACAAAAGTAAAATCCCATTTTTCAAAAGGGTCATGAATAGAAAGTAAAATTCCATTTTTCAGGAGCGTCCTGAACAAAAGTTAAATCCCATTCTTTGGAAGGGTCCTGAATAGAAGTAAAATCCCATTTTTCAGGAGAGTCCTGAACGAAAGTAAAATCCAATTTTTCAGGTGGGTCCTGAACAAAACTAAATCCTATTTTTTTATAAAGGCCCTGAACAGAAAGTAAATTATCAGTTTTCAGCAGGGTCCTGAACTAAAAGTAAAATCCTATTTTTCAGGAGGGTCCTGAACAGAAAGTAAAATCCCACTATTTTTAGGGCCCTGAACAGAAAGTAAAATCCCATTCTTCAGGAGGGTCCTGAACAGAAGTCAAATCCTATTTTTTGGAGGATCCTGAACAGGAATTAAAATCCCATTTTTCTGTAGGGTCTTGAACAGAAATTATAATCCAATTTTCAGGAGGGTCCTGAACAAAAGTAAAATCCCATTTTTTAGGAGGGTCCCAAAAAAAGTAAAATCCTATTTTTCAGGAGGGTCCTGAACAAAAGTAAAATCCCATTTTTCAGGAGGGTCCTAAACCTAAAGTAAAATCTCATTTTTCAGGAGGGCCCTGAATAGAAAGTAAAGTCCTATTTTTCAGGAGGATCATATAAAGAAATTGAATTCTCATTTCTCAGGAGGGTCCTGAACAGAAATAACGTCCCATTTTTCAGGAGGGTCCTGAATAGAAAGTAAAATCCCATTTTTCAAGAGGGTCCTTAACAAAAGTAAAATCCTATTTTTCAAGAGGGTCCTGAAAAAAAAGTAAAATCCCATTATTCAGGAGGGTCATGAACAGAAAGTAAAATTCCATTTTAAAAGAGCGTCCTGAATATAAAGTAAAATCCCATTTTTCAGAAGGGTCCTGAACAGAAAGTAAAATCCCATTTTTCAGGAGGGTCCTGAACTAAAGTAAAATCCCATTTTTAAGAAGGGCCCTGAACAGAAAGTGAAATCCTATTTTTCAGGAGGGTCCTAAATAGATAGTAAAGTCCTATTTTTCAGGAGGGTGCTTAACAGAAAGTAAAATCCCATTTTTTAGGAGGGTCCGGAACAGAAAGTAAAATTCCATTTTTAGGAGGATCCTGAACAAAATGTAAAATCCTATTTTTTAGGAGTGTCTTGAACATAAAGTAAAATCCTATTTTTCAGGAGGGTCCTGAACAAAAGTAAAATACCATTATTAAAGAGGGTCCTGAACAAAAAGGAAAATCCTATTTTTCAGGAGGGTCCTGAACAGAAAGTAAAATTCTATTTTTCAGGATGGTCCAGAACAAAAGTAAAATCCCATTTTTCAGGAGGGTCCTGAACAGTAGTTAATTCCCATTTTTTAGGAGGGTCTTGAGCAAAAGTAAAATCCTATATTTCAGGAGAGTCCTGAACAAAAAGTATAATCCCATTTAGGAGGGTCCTGAAAAGAAATTAAAGTCCCATTTTTCAGGAGGGTCATAAACAGAAAGTAAAATCCTATTTTTCAGGATGATCCGTAACAGAAAGTAAAATCCCATTTTTCAGGAGGGTCCTAAACATAAACTAAAATCCTATTTTTCAGGAGGGTCTTTAACAGAAATTAAAGTCCCATTTTTAAGGAAGGTCCTGAACAGAAATTGAATTCTCATTTTTCAGAAGGGTCCTTAACAGAAAGTAAATTCTCATTTTTCAGGAGGGTCCTGAACAGAAAGTAAAATCCTATTTTTCTGGAGGGTCCTGAACAGAAAGTAAAGTCCCATTTTTCAGAAGAGTCCTGAAAAAAAGTAAAATCCCATTTTTCAGGAGGGTCCTGAACAGAAAGTAAAATATCATTTTTCAGGAGGGTGCTGAACAGAAGTAAAATCCTATTTTTCAGGAGGGTCCTAAACATAAACTAAAATCCCATTTTTCAAAAGGGTCCTGAACAGAAAGTAAAATCCTATTTTTCAGGAGTGTCCTGAACGAAAAAGTAAAATCTCATTTTCCAGGAGGGGCCTGAACAGAAGTAAAATCCCATTTTTCAATAGGTTCCTGAACAAAAGTAAAATCCCATTTTTTGAAAGGTCTTGAATAGAAAGTAAAAACCCATTTTCCAAGAGGGGCCTGAACAGAAGAAAAATCCCATTTTTCAATAGGGTCCTGAACAAAAGTAAAATCCTATTTTTTGGAATTTCTTGAATATAATGTAAAAACCCATTTTTCAGGAGGTTCCTGAACAAAAGTAAAATCCCATTTTTTAAAAGAAACCTGAACAAAAGTTAAATCTCATTTTTCAAGAGGCTCCTAAACAGGAAATAAAATCCCATTTTTAGAACGGTCCGGAATAAAAGTAAAATCCTATTTTTCAGAAGGCTCATGACCAGAAAGTAAAATTCCATTTTTCAGGAGTGTCCTGAACAAAAGTTAAATCCCATTTTTTAGGAGGGTCCTGAATAGAAAGTAAAATCCCATTTTTCAGGAGAGTCCTGAACGAAAGTAAAATCCCATTTTTCAGGAGGGTTTTGAACAGAAAGTAAAAATCCTATTTTTTAAGGGGGTATAGAACAAAAAGTAAAATCCCAATATTCAGGAGGGTCCTGAACAAAAGTAAAATCTCATTTTTTTAGGAGGGTCCTGAACAGAAAGTAAATTCTCATTTTTCAGCAGGGTCCTGAACAGAAAGTAAAATTTTATTTTTCAGGAGGGTCCTGAACAAAAGTAAAGTCCCATTTTTCAAGAGGGTCCTGAACAGAAAGTAAAATCCCATTTTTCCGAGGGCCCTAAACAAAAAGTAAAATCCTATTCTTCAGGAGGGTCCTGGACAGAAGTCAAATCCCATTTTTCAGTAGAATCTTGAACATGAATTAAAATCCCATTTTTCAGTAGGGTCCTGAACAGAAATTATATTACAATTTTTCAGGAGGGTCCTGAACAAAAGTAAAATCCCATTTTTAGTAGGGTCCCAAAAAAAGAAAAATCCTATTTTTCAGGAGGGTCCTGAACAAAAGTAAAATCTCATTTTTCAGGAGGGTCCTGAACAAAATTAAAATCCCATTTTTCATGAGGGTCCTGAATGAAAGTAAATTCCCATTTTTCAGGAGGGTTTTGAACAGAAAGAAAAGTCCCATTTTTCAGGAGGGTCCTGAACAGAAAGTAAAGTCCCATTTATATGGATGGTCCTAAATAGCAAGTAAAATCCCATTTTTCAGGTGGGTCCTGAACAGAAAGTAAAATCCCATTTTTTAGAAGGGTCCTAAACATAAAATAAAATCCCATTTTTTCAGGAGGGTCTTGAACAGAAAGTAAAGTCCCATTTTTAAAGAGGTCCTGAACAGAAAGTAAAGTCCCATTTTTCAGGAGGATCCTAAAAAGAAATTGAATTCTCATTTTTTTGGAGGGTCCTGAACAGAAAGTAAAATCCTATTTTTCAGAAGTGTCCTGAACAGAACGTAAAGTCCCATTTTTTAGGAGGTCCGGAACATAAAGTAAAATCCTTTTTTTCAGGAGGGTCCTGAACAGATAGTAAAATCCAATTTTTCAAGAGGGTCCTGAATAGAAAGTAAAATTCCATTTTTCAGGAGGGTCCTGACAATATTAAAATCCCATTTTTCAGATTGGTCCTGAACAGAAAGTAAAATCCTATTCTTTAGGAGGGTCTTGAACAGACAGTAAAATCCCATTTTTCAGGAGGGTCTTGAACGAAAAGTAAAATCCCATTTTCCAGGATGGGCCTGAACAAAAGTAAAATCCTATTTTTCAAGAGGGTCTTGAACATAAAGTAAAATTCTATTTTTCAGTAGGTTCCTGAACATAAAGTAAAATTCAATTTTTCAGGAGGGTCTTAAACAAAAGTTAAATCCCATTTTTCAGAAAGGTCCTGAACAAAAGTAAAATCCCATTTTTCAGGAGTGTCCTGAACAAAAGATAAATCATATTTTTCAGGAGGGTCCTGAACAGAAATTATAATCTCATTTTCAGGAGGGTCCTGAACAAAAGTAAAACCATATTTTTCAGGAGGGTCCTGGACGAAAGTAGAATCCCATTTTTCAGGAGGGGCCTGAACAGAAAGTAAAGTCCCTTATTTCAGGAGGGTCCTGAACAGAAAGTAAAGTCTCATTTTACAGGAGGGTCCGAAACAGAATGTAAAATCCTATTTTTCAGGAGGGTCCGGAACAGAATGTAAAATCCTATTTTTCAGGAGGGACCTGAATAGGAAGTAAAATCCCATTTTTCAGGAGGTTCCTGAACAGAAAGTAAAATCCTATTTTTCAGGACTGTCCTGAACAGAAAGTAAAGTCCCATTTTTTAGGTGGGCCCGGAAAAGAAAGTAAAATCCTATTTTTCAAGAGGGTCTTGAACAGATAGTAAAATCTATTTTTTTAGGAGGGTCCTGAACAAAAGTAAAATCCTATTTTTTAGAAGGGTCCTGAACAAAAGTAAAATCCCATTTTTCATGTGAGTCCTGAACAAAAGTAAAATCCCATTTTTTAGGAAAGTCCTGAACTGAAAGTAAAATCCCATTTTTCAAGAGGGTCCTGAACAGAAAGTAAAGTCACATTTTTCAGAAGGGTCCTGAACAGAACGTAAAATACCATTTTTCAGGAGGGTCCTGAACAAAAGTAAAATCCTATTTTTTAGGAGGGTCCTGAACAGAGAGTAAAATCCCATTTTTCAGGAGGGGCCTGAACATTAGTAAAATCCCATTTTTCAGGAGGGTTCTGAACAAAAAGTAAAATCCTATTTTTCAGGAGGGTTCTGAACAAAAGTTAAATCCTATTTTTTGGGAGGGTCCTGAACAAAAGTAAAATCTCATTTTTCAGGAGGGTCGTGAACAAAGGTAAAATCCTATTTTTCAGGAATGTCCGGAACAAAAGTAAAATCCTATTTTTCAGGAGGGTCCTGAACAGAAAGTAAAATCCCATTTTTCAGGAGGGTCCTGAACAAAAGTAAAATCCCATTTTTCAGGAGGGTCCTGAACAAAAGTAAAATCTTATTTTTCAGGACTGTCCTGAAACAAAGTAAAATCCCATTTTTCAAGAGGGTCTTGAACAGAAAGTAAAATCCTATTTTTCAGGGGGGTTCGAAAAAGAAAGTAAAATCCAATTATTCAGGAGAGTCCTGAACAAAAGTAAAATCCCATTTTATTAGGACAGTCCTGAACAGAAAGTAAATTCTCATTTTTTTGTAGGGTCCTGAACAGAAAGTAAAATTCTATTTTTCAGGAGGGTCCTGAACAAAAGTAAAGTCCCATTTTTTAGGAGGGTCCAGAACAGAAAGTAAAATCCCATTTTTCTGAGGGCCCTGAACTGAATGCAAAATCCCATTCTTCAGGAGGGTCCTGAATAGAAGTCAAATCCCATTTTTCAGGAGGATCTTGAACAGGAATTAAAATCCCATTTTCTGTAGGGTCCTGAATAGAAATTATAATCCAATTTTTTAGGAGGGTCCTGAACAAAAGAAAAATCCCATTTTTAGGAGTGTCCCAAAAAAAGTAAAATCCTATTTTTCAGGAGGATCCTGAACAAAAGTGAAATCCCATTTTTCAGGAGGGTCCTGAACAGAAAGTAAAATCTCATTTTTCAGGAGGGTGCTGAACAGAAAGTAAAATCTCATTTTTAGGAGGGTCCTGAACAAAATTAAAATCCCATTTTTCAGTAGGGTCCGTAAAAGAAAGTGAAATCCTATTTTTCAAGAGGGTCCTGAATAGATAGTAAAATCTAATTTTTCTGGAGGGTCCTGACCAAAAGTAAAATCCTATTTTTCAGGAGGGTCCTGAACAAAAGTAAAATTCTATTTTTCATGAGGGTCCTGAACAAAAGTAAAATCTCATTTTTCAGGAAAGTCCTTAACTGAAAGTAAAATCCCATTTTTCAGAAGGGTCCTGAATAGAAAGTAAAGTCCCATTTTTTAGGAGGGTCCTGAACAGAAAGTAAAATCCCATTTTTCAGGAGGGTCCTGAATAAAAGTAAAGTCCCTTTTTTCAGGAGGGTCCAGAAGAGAAAGTAAAGTCCCATTTTTCAGAAGGGTCCTGAACAGAATGAAAAATCCCATTTTTCAGGAGGGTCCTTAACAGAAAGTAAAATCCCATTTTACAGGAGAGTCCTGAATAGAAAGTAAAATCTAATTTTTCAGGAGGGTCCTGAACAGAAAGTAAAATCTCATTTTTCAGGAGAGTCCTGAACAAAATTAAAATCCCATTTTCAGGAGGGTCCGTAAAAGTAATTAAATCCTATTTTTCAAGAGGGTCCTGAACAGATAGTAAAATCTAATTTTTTAGGAGGGTCCTGAACATAAGTAAAATCCTATTTTTCAGGAGGTTCATTAACAAAAGTAAAATTCTATTTTTCATGAGGGTCCTGAACAAAAGTAAAATCCCATTTTTTAGGAAAGTCCTAAACTGAAAGTCAAATACCATTTTTCAGGAGGGTCCTGAATAGAAAGTAAAGTCCCATTTTTCAGGAGGGTCCTGAACAAAGAGTAAAATCCCATTTTTCAGGAGGGTCCTGAATAAAAGTAAAATCCCATTTTTTTGGAGGGTCCTGAACAGAAAGTTAAATCCCATTTTTCAGGAGGGTCCTGAGTAAAAGTCAAATCCCATTTTTTAGGAGGGTCCTGAACAGAAATTAAAATCCCATTTTTCAGGAGGGGCCTGAACAAAAGTAAAATCCCATTTTTAAGGAGGGTTCTGAACAAAAAGTAAAATCCCATTTTTCAGGAGGGTTCTAAACAAAAGTTAAATACCTTTTTTTAGGAGGGTCCTGAACAAAAGTAAAATCCCATTTTTCAGGATGGTGCTGAACAAAGGTAAAATCCTATTTTTCAGGAGTGTTCGAAACAAAAGTAAAATCCAATTTTTAGGGAGAATCTTGAATAGAAAGTAAAATCCCATTTTTCAGGAGGGTCCTGAAGAGAAAGTAAAATCCCATTTTTCAGGAAGGTCCTGAATAAAAGTAAAATCCCATTTTTTAGGAGGGTCCTGAATAGAAAGTAAAATCCCATTTTTCAGGAGAGTCCTGAGTAAAAGTCAAATCCCATTTTTAATGAGGGTCCTGAACAGAGAGTAAAATCCTATTTTTCAGGAGGCGCCTGGACAATAGTAAAATCCCATTTTTCAAGGGGGTTCAGAACAAAAAGTAAAATCCCATTTTTCAGGTGGGTTCGGAACAAAAGTAAAATCCCATTTTTTAGGAGGGTCCTGAACAAAAGTAAAATCACATTTCTCAGGAGGGTCATGAACAAAGGTAAAATCCTATTTTTCAGGAATGTCCGAAACAAAAGTAAAATCCTATGTTTCAGGAGGATTCTGAACAGAAAGTAAAATCCCATTTTTCAGGAGGGTCCTGAACAAAAGTAAAATTCCATTTTTTAGGAGGGTCCTGAACAGATAGTAAAATCCCATTTTTCAGGAGGGTCCCAAACAAAAGTAAAATCTTATTTTTCAGGACGGTCCTGAAACAAAGTTAAATCCCATTTTTCATGAGGGTCTTGAACAGAAAGTAAAATCCTATTTTTCAGGGGGGTCAGAATAAGAAAGTAAAATCCCATTATTCAGGAGGGTCCTGAACAAAAGTAAAATCCTATTTTTTTAGGAGAGTCCTGAGCCGAAAGTAAATTCTCATTTTTCTGTAGGGTCCTGAATAGAAAGTAAAATCCTATTTTTCAGGAGGGTCCTGAGAAAAAGTAAAGTCCCATTTTTTAGGAGGGTCCAGAACAAAAATTAAAATCCCATTTTTTTTAGTGCCCTGAACAGAATGCAAAATCCCATTCTTCCGGAGGGTCCCTAGCAGAAGTCAAATCCTATTTTTCAGGAGGATCTTGAACAGGAATTAAAATCCCATTTTCAGTAGGGTCCTGAATTGAAATTATAATCCAATTTTTCAGTAGGGTCCTGAACAAAAGAAAAATCCCTTTTTTAGGAGGGTCCCAAAAAAACTAAAATCCTATTTTTCAGGAGGGTCCTAAACAGAAGTAAAATCCCATTTTTCAGGAGGGTCTTGAACAGAAAGTAAAATCTCATTTTTCAGGAGGGTCTTGAACAAAATTAAAATCCCATTTTTCAGGAGGGTCCGTAAAAGAAAGTAAAATCCTATTTTTCAAGAGGGTCCTGAACAGATAGTAAAATCTAATTTTTCAGGAGGGTCCTGACCAAAAGTAAAATCCTATTTTTCAGGAGGGTCCTGAACAAAAGTACAATTCTATTTTTCATGGGGGTCCTGAACAAAAGTAAAATCCTATTTCTTAGGAAAGTCCTGAACTGAAAGTAAAATCCCATTTTTCAGGAGGGTCCTGAATAGAAAGTAAAATCCATTTTTCAGGAGGGTCCTGAACAGAAAGTAAAATCCCATTATTCAGGAGAGTCCTGAATTAAAGTAAAGTCCCTTTTTTCTTGAGGGTCCTAAAGAGAAAGTAAAGTCCCATTTTTCAGAAGGGTCCTGAACAGAATGAAAAATCCCATTTTTCAGAAGGGTCCTTAACTTAAAGTAAAATCCCATTTTTCAGGAGGGTCCTGAACAGAAAGTAAAATCTCATTATTCAGGAGGGTCCTGAACAGAAAGTAAAATCTCATTTTTCAGGAGGATCCTGAACAAAATTAAAATCCCATTTTTCAGAAGGGTCCGTAAAAGAAATTAAATCCTATTTTTCAAGAGGTTCCTGAACAGATAGTAAAATCTAATTTTTCAGGAGGTTCCTGAACATAAGTAAAATCCTATTTTTCAGGAGGGTCCTGAACAAAAGTAAAATTCTATTTTTCATGAGGGTCCTGAACAAAAGTAAAATCCCATTTTTCAGGAAAGTCCTGAACTGAAAGTAAAATCCCATTTTTCAGGAGGGTCCTGAATGGAAAGTGAAGTCCCATTTTTCAGGAGGGTCCTGAACAGAAAGTAAAATCCCATTTTTCAGGAGGGTCCTGAATAAAAGTAAAATCCCATTTTTTAGGAGGGTTCTGAACAGAAAGTAAAATCCCAGTTTTCAGGAGGGTCCTGAACAAAAGTGTAGTCCAATTTTTCAGGAGGGTCTAGAACAAAAAGTAAAATCCTATTTTTCAGCTGGGTCTGAACAGATGTAAAATCCCATTTTTCAGAGGGTCCTGAACAGAAAGTAAAATCCCATTTTTCTGGAGTGTCCTGAACAGAAAGTAAAGTCCCATTTATCAGGAGGGTCCTGTACAGAATGTAAAGTCCCATTATTCAGCAGAGTCCTGAACAGAAAGTAAAGTCCTATTTTTTCAGAAGGGTCCTGAACAGAAAGTATATTCCCATTTTTTAGAAGGGTCCTAAGCAGAAAGTAAAATACCATTTTTCAGGAGGGTCCTGAACAAAAAGTAAAATCCCATTTTTCAGGAGGGTTTTGAACAGAAAGTAAAATCCTATTTTATAGGGGGGTCTAGAACAGAAAGTAAAATCACATTATTCAGGAGGGTCGTGAACAAAAGTAAAATCCCATTTTTTTAGGAGGGTCCTGAACAGAAAGTAAATTTTCATTTTTCAGCAGGGTCCTGAACAGAAAGTAAAATCCTATTTTTCAGG
Organism: Capsicum pubescens; assembly: GCA_030864215.1. Classification (NCBI taxonomy): domain Eukaryota; kingdom Viridiplantae; phylum Streptophyta; class Magnoliopsida; order Solanales; family Solanaceae; genus Capsicum; species Capsicum pubescens. Next base: position 282,280,355 of record CM061542.1, read on the forward strand.
AGGGTCCTGAACAAAAGTAAAGTCCCATTATTCAGGAGGGTTCTGAACAGAAAGTAAAATCCCATTTTTCCGAGGGCCCTAAACAGAAAGTAAAATCCTATTTTTCAGGAGGGTCCTGGACAGAAGTCAAATCCCATTTTTCAGGAGGATCCTGAACAGGAATTAAAATCACATTTTTCAACAGGGTCCTGAACAGAAATTATAATACAATTTTTCAGGAAGGTCCTGAACAAAAGTAAAATCCCACTTTTTAGTATGGTCCCAAAAAAAGTAAAATCCAATTTTTCAGGAGGGTATTTGACTGAAAGTAAAATCTCTTTTTTCAGGAGGATGCTGAACAGCAAGTAAAATCTCATTTTTCAGGAGGTCCTAAACAAAATTAAAATCCCATTTTTCATAAGGGTCCTGAACAGAAAGTAAAATCCCATTTTTCAGGAGGGTCCTGAACAGAAAGTAAAGTCCTATTTTTCAGGAGAGTCCTGAACAGAACGTAAAATCCTATTTTTCAAGAGGGTCCTGAACAAGAGTTTAATCCTATTTTTTAAGAGAGTCCGAAACGAAAGTAAATTCCCATTTTTCAGGAGGGTTCTGAACAGAAAGTAAAGTCCCATTTTTCAGGAGGGTCCTGAACAGAAGTAAAGTCCCATTTTTATGGATGGTCCTAAACAGCAAGTAAAATCTCATTTTTCAGGAGGGTCCTGAACAGAAAGTAAAATCCCATTTTTTAGAAGGGTCCTAAACATAAAATAAAATCCCATTTTTTCAGGAGGGTCCTGAACAGAAAGTAAACTCCCATTTTTAAAGAGGTCCTGAACAGAAAGTAAAGTCCCATTTTTCAGGAAGTTCGTAAAAAAAAATTGAATTCTTATTTTTTTGGAGGGTCCTGAACGGAAAGTAAAATCCTATTTTTCAGGAGTGTCCTGAACAGAAGATAAAGTCCAATTTTTAAGGAGGTCTGAAAAATAAAGTAAAATCCTTTTTTTTCAGGAGGGTCCTGAACAGATAGTAAAATCCAATTTTTCAAGAGGGTCCTGAATAGAAACTAAAATTCCTTTTTTTAGGAGGGTCATGACAGAGTTAAAATCCCATTTTTCAGGACGGTCCTGAACAGAAAGTAAAATACTATTTTTTAGGAGGGTCTTGAACAGAAAGTAAAATCCCATTTTTCAGGAGGGTCCTGAATGGAAAGTAAAATCCCCTTTTCCAGGATGGGCCTAAACAGAAGTAAAATCCTATTTTTCAGGAGGGTCCTGAAAAGAAAGTAAAATTCTATTTTTCAGTTGGTTCCTGAACATAAAGTAAAATTCCATTTTTCAGGAGGGTCTTAAACAAAAGTAAAATCCCTTTTTTTAGAAAGGTCCTGAACAAAAGTAAAATCCCATTTTTCAGGAGTGTCCTGAACAAAAGTAAAATCATATTTTTCAGGAGGGTCCTGAACAGAAAGTATAATCCCATTTTTCATGAGGGTCATGAACAAAAGTAAAATCCCATTTTTCAGCAGGGTCCTGAACGAAAGTAGAATCCCATTTTTCAGGAGGGGCCTGAACAAAAAGTAAAGTCCCATATTTCAGGAGGGTCCTGAACAGAAAGTAAAGTCCCATTTTACAGGAGGGTCTTAAACAAAAAGAAAAATCCTATTTTTTAGGAGGGTCCGAAATAGAAAGTAAAATCCTATTTTTCAGGAGGGTCCTGAGTAGGAAGTAAAATCCCATTTTTCAGGAGGTTCCTGAACAAAAAGTAAAATCCTATTTTTTAGGAGTGTCCTGAACAGAAAGTAAAGTCCCATTTTTTAGGTGGGTCCGAAAAGAAAGTAAAATCCTATTTTTCAAGAGTGTCTTGAACAAATAGTAAAATCTAATTTTTTATGAGGGTCCTAAACAAAAGTAAAATCCTATTTTTCAGGATGGTCCTGAACAAAATTAAAATCCCATTTTTTATGTGGGTCCTGAACAAAAGTAAAATCTCATTTTTCAAGAAAGTCCTGAACTGAAAGTAAAATCCCATTTTTCAAGAGTGTCCTGAACAGAAAGTAAAGTACCATTTTTCAGAAGGGTCCTGAACAGAACGTACAATCACATTTTTCAAGAGGGTCCTGAACAAAAGTAAAATTCTATTTTTTAGGAGGGTCCTGAACAGAGAGTAAAATCCCATTTTTCAGGAGTGGCCTGAACAATAGTAAAATCCCATTTTTCAGGAGGGTTCTGAACAAAAAGTCAAATCCCATTTTTCAGGAGGGTTCTGAACAAAAGTTAAATCCCATTTTTTAGGAGGGTCCTGAACAAAAGTTAAATCCCATTTTTCAGGAGGGTCCTGAACAAAGGTAAAATCCTATTTTTTAGGAATGTCCGGAACAAAAGTAAAATTCTATTTTTCAGGAGGGTCCTGATCAGAAAGTAAAATCCCATTTTTCAGGAGGGTCCTGAACAAATGTAAAATCTTATTTTTTAGGAGGGTCCTGAAACAAAGTAAAATCCCATTTTTTAGGAGGGTCTTGAACAGAAAGTAAAATCCTATTTTTCAGGGGGGGTCCGAAAAATAAAGTAATAGCCCATTATTCAGGAGGGTCCTGAACAAAAGTAAAATCCCATTTTTTTAGGAGAGAGCTGAAAAGAAAGTAAATTCTCATTTTTCTGTAGGGTCCTGAACAGAAAGTAAAATCCTATTTTTCAGGAGGATCCTGAGCAAAAGTAAAGTCCCATTTTTTTGGAGGGTCCAGAACAGAAAGTAAAATCCCATTTTTCTGAGGGCCCTGAACAAAATAAAAAATCCCATTCATCAGGAGGGTCCTGAACAGAAGTCAAATCCCATTTTTCAGGAGGATCTTGAACAGAAATTAAAATCCCATTTTCAGTAAGGTCCTGAACAGAAATTAAAATCTAATTTTTCAGGAGGGTCCTGATCAAAAGAAAAATCACATTTTTAGGAGAGTCCCAAAAAAAAAATCCTATTTTTCAGGAGGGTCCTGAACAAAAGTAAAATCCCATTTTTCAGGAGGGTCCTGAACAGAAAGTAAAATCTAATTTTTTAGGAGGGTCTTGAACAGAAAGTAAAATCTCATTTTTCAGAAGTGTCCTGAATAAAATTAAAATACCATTTTTCAGGAGGGTCCGTAGAACAAAGTAAAATCCTACTTTTCAAGAGGGTCCTGAACAGATAGTAAAATCTAATTTTTCAGGAGGGTCCTGAACAAAAGTAAAATCCTATTTTTCAGGAGGGTCCTGAACAAAAGTAAAATTCTATTTTTCATGAGGGTCCTGACAAAAGTAAAATCCCATTTTTAAGGAAAGTCCTGAACTGAAAGTAAAATCCCATTTTTCAGGAGGGTCTCGAATAGAAAGTAAAGTCCCAATTTTTACGAGGGTCCTGAACAGAAAGTAAAATCCCATTTTTCAGGAGGGTCCTGAATAAAAGTAAAATACCATTTTTTAAGAGGGACCTGAACAAAAAGTAAAATCCCATTTTTCATGAGGGTCCTGAGTAAAAGTCAAATCCCATTTTTTAGCTGGGTCCTGAACAGAAAGTAAAATCCCATTTTTCAGGAGGGGCCTGAACAAAAGTAAAATCCCATTTTTAAGGAGTGTTCTGAACAGAAAGTAAAATCCCATTTTTCAGGAGGGTTCTGATCAAAAGTTAAATCCCTTTTTTTAAGAGGGTCTTGAACAAAAGTAGAATCCTATTTTTTAGGATGGTCCTGAACAAAGGTAAAATCCTATTTTTCAGGAGGGTCCGAAATAAAAGTAAAATCCTATTTTTAGGGAGGATGCTGAACAGAAAGTAAAATCCTATTTTTTAGGAGGGTCCCGAACAAAAGTAAAATCCCATTTTTTAGGAGGGTCCTGAAGAAAAGTAAAATCACATTTTTCAGGAGGGTCCTGAACGAAAGTAAAATCTCATTTTTCAGGAGGGTCCTGAACGAAAGTAAAATCCCATTTTTCAGGAGGGTCCTGAACAAATGTAAAATCCCATTTTTCAGGAGGGTCATGAACAGAAAGTAAAATTCCATTTTTCAGGAGGGCCCTGAACAAAAGTTAAATCCCATTTTTTAGGAGGGTCCTGAACAGAAAGTAAAATCCCATTTTTCAGGATGGTCCAGAATAAAGGTAAAATCCTATTTTACAGGAGGGTCCGAAACAAAAGTAAAATACTATTTTTCAGGAGGATCCTGAACAGAAAGTAAAATTCTATTTTTTAGGAGGGTCCTGAACAAAAGTAAAATCCCATTTTTTAGGAGGGTCCTGAACAGAAAGTAAAATCCCATTTTTCAGGAGGGTCCTGAACAGAAAGTAAAGTCCCATTTTTCAGGAGAGTCCTGAACAGAACGTAAAATCCTATTTTTCAAGAGGGTCCTGAACAACAGTTGAATCCCATTTTTTAGGAGAGTCCGAAACAAAAGTAAATTTCCATTTTTCAGGAGGGTTCTGAACAGAAAGTAAAGTCCCATTTTTCAGGAGGGTCCTGAACAGAAAGTAAAGTCCCATTTTTATGGATGGTCCTAAACAGCAAGTAAAATCCCATTTTTCAGGCGGGTCCTGAACAGAAAGTAAAATCCGATTTTTTAGAAGAGTTCTAACCACAAAATAAAATCCCATTTTTTCAGGAGAGTCCTGAACAGAAAGTAAAGTCCCATTTTTAAAGAGGTCCTAAACAGAAAGTAAAGTCCTATTTTTCAGGAGGATCCTAAAAAGAAATTGAATTCTTATTTTTTTTTAGGGTCCTGAACAGAAAGTAAAATCCTATTTTTCCGAAGTGGCCTGAACAGAACGTAAAGTCCCTTTTTTCAGGAGGTCCGAAACATAAAGTAAAATCCTTTTTTTTTCAGGAGGGTCCTGAACAGGTAGTAAAATCCAATTTTTTAAGAGAGTCCTGAATAGAAAGTAAAATTCCATTTTTCAGGAGGGTCCTGACAGAATTAAAATCCCATTTTTCAGGAGGGTCCTGAACAGAAAGTAAAATCCTATTTTTTAGGAGGGTCTTGAACAGAAAGTAAAATCCCATTTTTCAGGAGGGTCCTGAACGGAAAGTAAAATCCCATTTTCCAGGATGGGCCTGAACAGAAGTAAAATCCTATTTTTCAGGAGGGTCCTGAACAGAAAGTAAAATTCTATTTTTCAGTAGGTTCCTGAACATAATGTAAAATTCCATTTTTCAGGAGGATCCTAAACAAAAGTAAAATCCCATTTTTTAGAAAGGTTCTGAACAAAAGTCAAATCCCATTTTTCAGGTGTGTCCTGAACAAAAGTAAAATCATATTTTTCAGGAGGGTCCTGAACAGAAAGTATAATCCCAATTTTCAGGAGGGTCCTGAACAAAAGTAAAATCCCATTTTTCAGGAGGGTCCTGAACGAAAGTAGAATCACATTTATCAGGAGGGGCCTGAACAGAAAGTAAAGTCCTTTATTTCAGGAGGGTCCTGAATAGAAAGTAAAATCCCATTTTTTAGAAGAGTCCGGAACAAAAAGTAAATTCTCATTTTTCAGGAGGGTCCTGAACAGAAAGTAAAATCCTATTTTTCAGGAGGGTCCTGAACAAAAGTAAAATCCCATTTTTCAAGAGTGTCCTGAACAGAAGGTAAAATCCCATTATTCAGAAGGGTCCTGAACAAAAGTAAATTCCCATTTTTTAGGAGGCACCTGGACAGAAAGTAAAATCCCATTTTTCATGAGGGTCCTGAACAGAAAGTAAAATCCCATTTTTCAAGAGGGTGATGAATAGAAACTAAAATTCCAGTTTTCAAGAGGGTCCTGAACATAAAGTAAAATTCCTTTTTTAAAAAGTGTTCTGAACCGAAAGTAAAATCCCATTTTTCAGAAGGGTCCTGAACAAAAGTAAATTCCCATTTTTTAGGAGGGTCCTGAACAGAAAGTAAAATCCCATTTTTCATGCGGGTCCTGAACAGAAAGTAAAATCCCAGTTTTCAGGAGGGTCCTGAACGGAAGTAAAATCCCATTTACTAGGAGAGTCCTAAACAGAGAGTAAAGTCCCATTTTTCAAGAGTATCCTGAACAAAAAGTAAAGTATTATTTTTTAAGAGGGTCCGGAACAGAAAGTCAAGTCCCATTTTTAAGGAGTTTCCTGAACAAAAAGTAAAATCCCATTTTTCAGGGGGGTCCTGAACAGAAAGTAATACCTCATTTTTCATGAGGGTCTTGAATAGAAAGTAAAATCCCATTTTTCTGGAGGGTCCTGAACAAAAGTCAAATTCCATTTTTCAGGAGGGTCCTGGACGAAAGTAAAATCCCATTTTTCAGGAGAGTCCTGAACAGAGAGTAAAGTCCCATTTTTTAAACGAATCCTGAACAAAAAGTAAAGTCTCATTTTTCAAGAGGGTCCTGAACAGAAAGTCAAGTCCCATTTTTCAGGAGTGTCCTGAACAGAAAGTAAAATCCCATTTTTAAGGGGGGTCCGGAACAGAAAGTAAATTCCTATTTTTCATGAGGGTCCTGAATAGAAAGTAAAATCCCATTTTTTAGAAGAGTCCGGAACAAAAAGTAAATTCTCATTTTTCAGGAGGGTCCTGAACAGAAAGTAAAATCCTATTTTTCAGGAGGGTCCTGAACAAAAGAATCTTTCGATTTTTCAGGAGGGTACTGAACAGAAAGAAAAATCCCATTTTTCTGGAGGGTCCTGAGTAGAAAGAAAAATCCCATTTTTCAGGAGGGTCTAGAACAAAAAGTAAAATCCTATTTTTCAGTAGGGTCTGAACAGAAGTAAAATCCTATTTTTCAGAGGGTCCTGAACAGAAAGTAAAATCCCATTTTTCAGGAGTGTCCTGAACAGAAAGTAAAGTCCCATTTATCAGGAGGGTCCTGTACAGAATGTTAAGTCCTATTATTCAGCAGGGTCCTGAAAAGAAAGTAAAGTCCTATTTTTTCAGGAGGGTCCTGAACAGAAACTATATTCCCATTTTTTAGAAGGGTCCTAAGTAGAAAGTAAAATACCATTTTTCAGGAGGGTCCTGAACAGAAAGTAAAATCCCATTTTTCAGGAGGGTCCTGAACAGAAAGTAAAGTCCTATTTATCAGGAGTGTCCTGAACAGAGAGTAAAATCCCATTTTTCAGGAGTGTCCTGAACAGAACGCAAAATCCTATTTTTCAGTAGGGACCCTAACAGAAAATAAAATCCCATTTTTTGAAGAGTGCTGAACAGAAAGTAAAATCCCATTTATCAGGAGATTCCTAAATAGAAAGTAAAATACCATTTATCAAGAGGGTCCTGAACAGAAGTAAAATCCCATTTTTCAGGAGGGTCCTAAAAAAGAAAGTAAAATCCAATTTTTCAGGAGAGTCCTGAAAAGAAAGTAAAGTCCCAATTCTTAGGAGGGTCCTTTACAGAAAGTAAAATCCCATTTTTCAGGAGGGTCCTGAACGAAACTAAAATCCCATTTTTCAGGAGAATCCTAAACAGAGAGTAAATTCCTTTTTTACAAGAGAATCCTGAATAGAAAGTAAAGTCTCATTTTTCAAGAGGAACCTGAATAGAAAGTCAAGTCCCATTTTTCAGAAGTGTCCTGAACAGAAAGTAAAATCCCATTTTTCAGGGGGTCTTGAATAGAAAGTAAAATCCTATTTTTCAGGAGGGTCAGAATAAGAAAGTAAAATCCCATTATTCAGGAGGGTCCTGAACAAAAGAAAAATCCTATTTTTTTAGAAGAGTCCTGAGCCGAAAGTAAATTCTTATTTTTCTGTAGGGTCCTGAACAGAAAGTAAAATCCTATTTTTCAGGAGGGTCCTGAGAAAAAGTAAAGTCCCATTTTTTAGGAGGGTCCAGAACAGAAATTAAAATCCAATTTTTTTGAGGGCCCTGAACAGAATGCAAAATCCCATTCTTCAGGAGGGTCCTGAACAGAAGTCAAATCCTATTTTTAAGGAGGTTCTTGAACAGGAATTAAAATCCCATTTTCAGTAGAGTCCTGAATTGAAATTATAATCCAATTTTTCAGGAGGGTCCTAAACAAAAGAAAAATCCCATTTTTAGGAGGGTCCAGAAAAAAGTAAAATCATATTTTTCAGGAGGGTCCTGAACAGAAGTAAAATCCCATTTTTCAGGAGGGTCCTAAATAGAAAGTAAAATCTTATTTTTCAGGAGGGTCCTGAACAGAAAGTAATATCTCATTTTTCAGGAGGGTCTTAAAAAAATTAAAATCCCATTTTTCAGGAGGGTCCGTAAAAGAAAGTAAAATCCTATTTTTCAAGAGGGTCCTGAACAGATAGTAAAATCTAATTTTTCAGGAGGGTCCTGACCAAAAGTAAAATCCTATTTTTCAGGAGGGTCCTGAACAAAAGTACAATTCTATTTTTCATGGGGGTCCTGAACAAAAGTATAATCCCATTTTTCAGGAAAGTCCTGAACAGAAAGTAAAATCCCATTTTTCAGGAGTGTCGTGAATAGAAAGTAAAGTCCCATTTTTCAGGAGGGTCCTGAATAGAAAGTAAAATCCCATTTTTCAGGAGAGTCCTGAATTAAAGTAAAGTCCCTTTTTTCCTGAGGGTCCTAAAGAGAAAGTAAAGTCCCATTATTCAGAAGGGTCCTGAACAGAATGAAAAATCCCATTTTTCAGAAGGGTCCTTAACTGAAAGTAAAATCCCATTTTTCAGGAGGGTCCTGAACAGAAAGTAAAATCTCATTTTTCAGGAGGGTCCTGAACAGAAAGTAAAATATCATTTTTCAGGAGGATCCTGAACAAAATTAAAATCCCATTTTTCAGGAGGGTCCGTAAAAGAAATTAAATCTTATTTTTCAAAAGGGTCCTGAACAGATAGTAAAATCTAATTTTTCAGGAGGTTCCTGAACATAAGTAAAATCCTATTTTTCAGGAGGGTCCTGAACAAAAGTTAAATTCTATTTTTCATGAGGGTCCTGAACAAAAGTAAAATCCCATTTTTCAGGAAAGTCCTGAACTAAAAGTAAAATCCCATTTTTTAGGAGGGTCCTGAATAGAAAGTAAAGTCCAATTTTTCAGGAAGTTCCTGAACAGAAAGTAAAATCCCATTTTTCAGGAGGGTCCTGAATAAAAGTAAAATCCCATTTTTTAGGAGGGTCCTGAACAGAAAGTAAAATCCCATTTTTCAAGAGGGTCCTGAACAAAAGAGTAGTCCAATTTTCAGGAGTGTCTAGAACAGAAAGTAAAATCCTATTTTTCAGCAGGGTCTGAACAGAAGTAAAATCCCATTTTTCAGAGGGGCCTGAACAGAAAGTAAAATCCCATTTTTCTGTAGTGTCCTGAACAGAAAGTAAAGTCCCATTTATCAAGAGGGTCCTGTACAGAATGTAAAGTCCCATTATTCAGCAGGGTCCTGAACAGAAAGTAAAGTACTATTTTTTCAGGAGGGTCCTGAACAGAAAGTATATTCCCATTTTTTAGAAGGGTCCTAAGCAGAAAGTAAAATACCATTTTTCAGGAGGGTCCTGAACAAAAAGTAAAATCCCATATTTCAGGAGGGTTTTGAACAGAAAGTAAAATCCTATTTTATAGGGGGGTCTAGAATAGAAAGTAAAATCCCATAATTCAGGAGAGTCGTGAACAAAAGTAAAATCCCATTTTTTAGGAGGGTCCTGAACAGAAAGTAAATTCTCATTTTTCAGCAGGGTCCTGAACAGAAAGTAAAATCCTATTTTTCAGGAGGGTCCTTAACAAAAGTAAAGTCCCATTTTTCAGGAGGGTCCTGAACAAAAAGTAAAATCCCATTTTTCCGAGGGCCCTAAACAGAAAGTAAAATCCTATTTTTCAGGAGGGTCCTGGACAGAAGTCAAATCCCATTTTCTGGAGGATCCTGAACAGGAATTAAAATCACATTTTTCAACAGGGTCCTGAACAGAAATTATAATACAATTTTTCAGGAAGGTCCTGAACAAAAGTAAAATCCCACTCTTTAGTATGGTCCCAAAAAAAGTAAAATCCAATTTTTCAGGAGGGTATTGGACTGAAAGTATAATCTCATTTTTCAGGAGGGTCCTGAACAGCAAGTAAAATCTCATTTTTCAGGAGGTCCTAAACAAAATTAAAATCCCATTTTTCATAAGGGTCCTGAACAGAAAGTAAAATCCCATTTTTCAGGAGGGTCCTGAACAGAAAGTAAAATTCTATTTTTCAGGAGAGTCCTGAACAGAACGTAAAATCCTATTTTTCAAGAGGGTCCTGAACAAGAGTTAAATCCCATTTTTAAGGGAGTCCGGAACGAAAGTAAATTCCCATTTTTCAGAAGGGTTCTGAACAGAAAGTAAAGTCCCATTTTTCTGGAGGGTCCTGAACAGAAGTAAAGTCCCATTTTTATGGATTGTCCTAAACAGCAAGTAAAATCTCATTTTTTAGGAGGGTCCTGAACAGAAAGTAAAATCCCATTTTTTAGAAGGGTCCTAAACATAAATAAAATCCCATTTTTTCAGGAGGGTCCTGAAGAGAAAGTAAACTCCCATTTTTAAAGAGGTCCTGAACTGAAAGTAAAGTCCCATTTTTCAGGAAGTTCCTAAACAGAAATTGAATTCTTCTTTTTTTGGAGGGTCCTGAACAGAAAGTAAAATCCTATTTTTCAGGAGTGTCCTGAACAGAAGATAAAGTCTAATTTTTCAGGAGGTCTGAAACATAAAATAAAATCCAATTTTTCAAGAGGGTCCTGAATAGAAACTAAAATTCCATTTTTCAGGAGGGTCATGACAGAGTTAAAATCACATTTTTCAGGACGGTCCTGAACAGAAAGTAAAATACTATTTTTAAGGAGGGTCTTGAACAGAAAGTAAAATCCCATTTTTCAGGAGGGTCCTGAATGGAAAGTAAAATCCCCTTTTCCAGGATGGGCCTAAACAGAAGTAAAATCCTATTTTTCAGGAGTGTCCTGAAAAGAAAGTAAAATTCTATTTTTCAGTAGGTTCCTGAACATAAAGTAAAATTCATTTTTCAAGAGGGTCCTAAACAAAGTAAAAATCCCTTTTTTTAGAAAGGTCTTGAACAAAAGTAAAATCCCATTTTTCAGGAGTGTCCTGAACAAAAGTAAAATCAAATTTTTCAGGAGGGTCCTGAACAGAAAGTATAATCCCATTTTTCAAGATGGTCATGAACAAAAGTAAAATCCCATTTTTCTGGAGGGTCCTGAACGAAAGTAGCATCCCATTTTTCAGGAGGGGCCTGAACAAAAAGTAAAGTCCCATATTTCAGGAGGGTCCTGAACAGAAAGTAAAGTCCCATTTTACAGGAGGGTCTTAAACAAAAAGAAAAATCCTATTTTTTAGGAGGGTCCAGAACAGAAAGTAAAATCCTATTTTTCAGGAGGGTCCTGAGTAGGAAGTAAAATCCCATTTTTCAGGAGGTTCCTGAACAGAAAGTAAAATCCTATTTTTCAGGAGTGTCCTGAACAGAAAGTAAAGTCCCATTTTTTAGGTGGGTCCGAAAAGAAATTAAAATCCTATTTTTCAAGAGTGTCTTGAACAGATATTAAAATCTAATTTTTTAGGAGGGTCCTGAACAAAAGTAAAATCCTATTTTTCAGGATGGTCCTGAACAAAATTAAAATCCCATTTTTCATGTGGGTCCTGAACAAAAGTAAAAATCTCATTTTTAGAGAAAGTCCTGAACTGAAAGTAAAATCCCATTTTTCAAGAAGTTCCTGAACAGAAAGTAAAGTACCATTTTTCAGAAGGATCCTGAACAGAACGTAAAATCACATTTTTCAGGAGGGTCCTGAACAAAAGTAAAATTCTATTTTTTAGGAGGGTCCTGAACAGAGAGTAAAATCCCATTTTTCAGGAGGGGCCTGAACAATAGTAAAATCCCATTTTTCAGGAGGGTTCTGAACAAAAAGTCAAATCCCATTTTTCAGGAGGGTTCTGAACAAAAGTTAAATCCCATTTTTTAGAAGGGTCCTGAACAAAAGTTAAATCCCATTTTTCAGGAGGGTCCTGAACAAAAGAAAAATCTCATTCATCAGGAGGGTCCTTAACAGAAGTCAAATCCCATTTTTCAGGAGGATCTTGAACAGAAATTAAAATCCCATTTTCAGTAGGGTCCTGAACAGAAATTAAAATCTAATTTTTCAGGAGGGTCCTGATCAAAAGAAAAATCCCATTTTTAGGAGGGTCCCAAAAAAAGTAAATTCCTATTTTTCAGGAGGGTCCTGAACAAAAGTAAAATCCCTTTTTTCAGGAGGGTCCTGAACAGAAAGTAAAATTCCATTTTTCAGGAGGGTCTTGAACAGAAAATAAAATCTCATTTTTCAGGAGTGTCCTGAACAAAATTAAAATCCCATTTTTCAGGAGGGTCCGTAGAACAAAGTAAAATCCTATTTTTCAAGAGGGTCCTGAACAAAAGTAAAATTCTATTTTTCAGGAAAGTCCTGAACTGAAAGTAAAATCCCATTTTTCAGGAGAGTCTCGAATAGAAAGTAAAGTCCCACTTTTTACGAGGGTCCTGAACAGAAAGTAAATTCCCATTTTTCAGGAGAGTCCTGAATAAAAGTAAAATACCATTTTTTAAGAGGGACCTGAACAAAAAGTAAAATCCCATTTTTCATGAGGGTCCTGATTAAAAGTCAAATCCCATTTTTTAGCTGGGTCCTGAACAGAAAGTAAAATCTCATTTTTCAGGAGGGGCCTGAACAAAAGTAAAATCCCATTTTTAAGGAGTGTTCTGAACAAAAAGTAAAATCCCATTTTTCAGGAGGGTTCTGATCAAAAGTTAAATCCCTTTTTTTAGGAGGGTCTTGAACAAAAGTAAAATCCCATTTTTAGGATGGTCCTGAACAAAGGTAAAATCCTATTTTTCAGGAGGGTCCGAAATAAAAGTAAAATCCTATTTTCAGGGAGGATGCTAAACAGAAAGTAAAATCCCATTTTTTAGGAGTGTCCCGAACAAAAGTAAAATCCCATTTTTTAGGAGGGTCCTAAAGAAATGTAAAATCTCATTTTTCAGGAGGGTCCTGAACAAAAGTAAAATCTAATTTTTCAGGAGGGTCCTGAATGAAAGTAAAATCCCATTTTTCAGGAGGGTCCTGAACAAAAGTAAAATCCAATTTTTCAGGAGGGTCATGAACAGAAAGTAAAATTCCATTTTGTGAGAGGGTCCTGAACAAAAGTTAAATGCCATTTTTTAGGAGGGTCCTGAACAGAAAGTAAAATCCCATTTTTCAGGATGGTCCTGAATAAAGGTAAAATCCTATTTTACAGGAGGGTCCGAAAGAAAAGTAAAATACTATTTTTCAGGAGGATCCTGAACAGAAAGTAAAATTCCATTTTTTCGGAGGGTCCTGAAAAAAAGTAAAATCCCATTTTTTAGGAGGGTCCTGAACGGAATGTAAAATCCAATTTTTCAGGAGGGTCCTGAACAGAAAGTAAAGTCCCATTTTTCAGGTGAGTCCTGAACAGAACGTAAAATCCTATTTTTCAAGAGGGTCCTGAACAACAGCTGAATCCCATTTTTTAAGAGAGTTCGGAACAAAAATAAATTCTCATTTTTCAGGAGGGTTCTGAACAGAAATTAAAGTCCCATTTTTAAGGAGGGTCCTGAACAAAAATTAAAGTCCCATTTTTATGGATGGTCTTAAACAACAAGTAAAATCCCATTTTTCAGGCGGGTCCTGAACAGAAAGTAAAATCCAATTTTTTAGAAGGGTTCTAAACACAAAAAAAAATCCCATTTTCTCAGGAGGGTCCTGAACAGAAAGTAAAGTCCCATTTTTAAAGAGGTCCTGAACAGAAAGTAAAGTCCCATTTTTCAGGAGGATCCTAAAAAGAAATTGAATTCTTATTTTTTTGGTGGGTCCTGAACAGAAAGTAAAATCCTATTTTTCCGGAGTGGCCTGAACAGAACGTAAAGTCCCATTTTTCAGGAGCTCCGAAACATAAAGTAAAATCCTTTTTTTTCAGGAGGGTCCTGAACAGATAGTAAAATCCAATTTTTTAAGAGAGTCCTGAATAGAAAGTAAAATTCCATTTTTCAGGAGGGTCCTGACAGAATTAAAATCCCATTTTTCAGGAGGGTCCTGAACAGAATGTAAAATCCTATTTTTTAGGAGGGTCTTGAACAGAAAGTAAAATCCCATTTTTCAGGAGGGTCCTAAACGGAAAGTAAAATCCCATTTTCCAGGATGGGCCTGAACAGAAGTAAAATCCTATTTTTCAGGAGGGTCCTGAACAGAAAGTAAAATTCTATTTTTCAGTAGGTTCCTGAACATAAAGTAAAATTCCATTTTTCAGGAGGGTCATAAACAAAAGTAAAATCCCATTTTTTAGAAAGGTCCTGAACAGAAGTAAAATCCCATTTTTCAGGAGTGTCCTGAACAAAAGTAAAATCATATTTTTCAGGAGGGTCCTGAACAGAAAGTATAATCCCATTTTTCAGGAGGGTCTTGAACAAAGGTAAAATCCCATTTTTCAGGAGGGTCCTGAACGAAAGTAGAATCCCATTTTTCAGGAGGGGCCTGAACAGAAAGTAAAGTCCTTTATTTCAGGAGGGTCCTGAACTGAAAGTAAAGTCCCATTTTACAGGAGGGTCTTAAACAAAAAGAAAAATCCTATTTTTCAGGAGGGTCCAGAACAGAAAGTAAAAATCCTATATTTCAGGAGGGTCCTGAATAAGAAGTAAAATCCCATTTTTCAGGAGGATCCTGAACAAAAAGTAAAATCATATTTTTCAGGAGTGTCCTGAACAGAAATTAAATTCCCCTTTTTTAAGTGGGTCCGGAAAAGAAAGTAAAATCCTATTTTTTAAGAGGGTATTGAACGGATAGTAAAATCTAATTTTTTAGGAGGGTCCTGAACAAAAGTAAAATCCTATTTTTCAGGAGGGTCCTAAACAAAAGAAAAATCCCATTTTTCATGTGGGTCCTGAACAAAAGTAAAATCTCATTTTTCAGGAAAGTCCTGAACTGAAAGTAAAATCCCATTTTTCAAGAGGGTCCTGAACAGAAAGTAAAGTCTTTTAGAATGGTCCTGAACAAAACGTAAAATCCCATTTTACTGGTGGGTCCAGAACAAAACTAAAATTCTATTTTTTAGGAGAGTCCTGAACAAAGAGTAAAATCCCATTTTTCAGAAGGGGCCTGAACAATAGTAAAATCCCATTTTTCAGGAGGGCTCTAAACAAAAAGTAAAATCCCATTTTTCAGGAGGGTTCTGAACAAAAGTTAAATCCCATTTTTTAGGAGGGTCCTGAACAAAAGTAAAATCCCATTTTTCAGGAGGGTCCTGAACAAGGGTAAAATCATATTTTTCAGGAATGTCCGGAACAAAAGTAAAATCCTATTTTTCAGGAGGTTCCTGAACAGAAAGTAAAATCCCATTTTTCAGGAGGGTCATGAACAAAAGAAAAATCTTATTTTTTAGGAGGGTCCTGAAACAAAGTACAGTCCCATTTTTCAGGAGGGTCTTGAACAGAAAGTAAAATCCTATTTTTCAGGGGTGTCAGAAAAAGAAAGTAATATCCCATTATTCAGGAGGGTCCTTAACAGAAAGTAAAATCCCATTTTTGTAGGAGAGTCCTAAACAAAAATAAATTCTCATTTTTCTGTAGGGTCCTGAACAGAAAGTAAAATCCTATTTTTTATGAGGGTCATGAGCAAAAGTAAAGTCCCATTTTTTTGGGGGGTCCATAACAGAAAGTTAAATCCCATTTTTCTGAGGGCCCTGAACAGAATGCAAAATCTCATTCTTCAGGAGGGTCCTGAACAGAAGTCAAATCCCATTTTTCAGGAGGATCTTGAACAACAATTAAAATCCCATTTTCAGTAGGGTCCTGAACAAAAATTATAATCCAATTTTTTAGGAGGGTCCTGATCAATAGAAAAATCCCATTTTTAGGAGGGTCCCAAAAAAAGTAAAATCCTATTTTTCAGGAGGTTTTCGAACAAAAATAAAATCTCATTTTTCAGGAGGGTCCTGAACAGAAAGTAAAATCTAATTATTCAGGAGGGTCCTGAACAGAAAGTAAAATCTCATTTTTCAGGAAGGTCCTGAACAAAATTAAAATCCCATTTTTCAGGAGGGTCTGTAAAAGAAAGTAAAATCCTATTTTTCAAGAGGGTCCTGAACAGATAGTAAAATCTAATTTTTCAGGAGGGTCCTGAACAAAAGTAAAATCTTATTTTTCAGGAGGGTCGTGAACAAAAGTAAAATTCTATTTTTCATGAGATTCCTGAACAAAAGTAAAATCCCATTTTTCAGGAAAGTCTTGAACTGAAAGTAAAATCCCATTTTTCAGGAGGGTCCTTAATAGAAAGTAAAGTCCCAATTATCAGGAGGGTCCTGAACAGAAAGTAAAATCCCATTTTTCAGGAGGGTCCTGAATAAAAGTAAAATCCCATTTTTTAGGAGGGTCCTGAACAAAAAGTAAAATCCCATTTTTCAGGAGGGTCCTGAGTAAAAGTCAAATCCCATTTTTTAGGAGGGTCCTGAACAGAAAGTAAAATCCCATTTTACAGGAGGGGCCTGAACAAAAGTAAAATCCCATTTTTAAGGAGGGTTCTGAACATAAAGTAAAACCCCATTTTTCAGGAGGGTTCTGAACAAAAGTTAAATCCCTTTTTTTAGGAGGGTCTTGAAAAAAAGTAAAATCCCATTTTTTAGGATGGTCCTGAACAAAGGTAAAATCCTATTTTTCAGGAGGGTCCGAAACAAAAGTAAAATCCTATTTTTAGGGAGGATCCTGAACAGAAAGTAAAATCCCATTTTTTAGGAGGGTCCTGAACAAAAGTAAGATCCCATTTTTTAGGAGGGTCCTGAACAGAAAGTAATATCCCATTTTTCAGGAGGGTCCAAAACAAAAGTAAAATCTCATTTGTCAGGAGAGTCCTGAACGAAAGTAAAATCCCATTTTCAAGAGGGTCCTGAACAAAAGTAAAATCCAATTTTTTAGGAGGGTCATGAACAGAAAGTAGAATCCCATTTGTCAGGATCTTCCTGAATAAAGGTTAAATCCTATTTTACAGGAGGGTCCGAAACCAAAGTAAAATCCTATTTTTCAGGAGGGTCCTGAACAGATAGTAAAGTTCCATTTTTCAGGAGGGTCCTGAACAGAAAGTAAAATGTTATTTTTAAAAAGGGTCATAAACAAAAGTAAAATCCTATTTTTCAGGAGAGTCCTGAACGAAAGTAGAATCCCATTTTTCAGGAGGGTCCTGAACAAAAGTAAAATCCCATTTTTCAAGAGTGTCCTGAACAGAAGGTAAAATCCTATTATTCAGAAGGGTCCTGAACAAAAGTAAATTCCCATTTTTTAGGAGGCGCCTGGACAGAAAGTAAAATCCCATTTTTCATGAGGGTCCTGAACAGAAAGTAAAATCCCATTTTTTAAGAGGGTGATGAATAGAAACTAAAATTCCATTTTTCAAGAGGGTCCTGAACATAAAGTAAAATTCCTTTTTTAAAATGTGTTCTGAACCGAAAGTAAAATCCCATTTTTCAAAAGGGTCCTGAACAAAAGTAAATTCCCATTTTTTAGGAGGGTCTTGAACAGAAAGTAAAATCCCATTTTTCATGAGGGTCCTGAACAGAAAGTAAAATCCCATTTTTCAGGAGGGTCGTGAACAAAAGTAAAATCCCAGTTTTCAAGAGGGTCCTGACCGGAAGTAAAATCCCATTTATCAGGAGAGTCCTAAACAGAGAGTAAAGTCCCATTTTTCAAGAGTATCCTGAACAAAAAGTAAAGTATCATTTTTCAAGAGGGTCCTGAACAGAAAGTCAAGTCCCATTTTTAAGGAGTTTCCTGAACAAAAAGTAAAATCTCATTTTTCAGGGGGGTCCTGAACAGAAAGTAATACCTCATTTTTCATGAGGGTCTTGAACAGAAAGTAAAATCTCATTTTTCAGGAGGGTCCTGAACAAAAGTCAAATTCCATTTTTCAAGAGGGTCCGGAACGAAAGTAAAATCCCATTTTTCAGGAGAATCCTAAACAGAGAGTAAATTCCCTTTTTTCAAGAGAATCCTGAACAGAAAGTAAAGTCTCATTTTTCAAGAGGGTCCTGAATAGAAAGTCAAGTCCCATTTTCCAGGAGTGTCCTGAACAGAAAGCAAAATCCCATTTTTCAGGGGGGTCCTGAACAGAAAGTAAAATCCCATTTTTCGTGAAGGTCCTGAACAAAAAGTAAAATCCCATTTTTTATAAGGGTCTTGAACAAAAAGTAAATTCTCATTTTTCAGGAGGGTCCTGAACAGAAAGTAAAATCCTATTTTTCAGGAGGGTCCTGAACAAAAGTATAGTCTGATTTTTCAGGAGGGTCCTGAACAGAAAGAAAAATCCCATTTTTCAGGAGGGTCTTGAGTAGAAAGTAAAATCCCATTTTTCAGGAGGGTCTTGAATAGAAAGTCAAATCCTATTTTTTAGCAGGGTCTGAACAGAAAGTAAAATCCCATTTTTTAGGAGTGTCCTGAACAGAAAGTAAAGCCCCATTTATCATGAGGGTCCTGTATAGAATTTAAAGTCCCATTATAAAGCAGGGTCCAGATCAGAAAGTAAAGTCCTATTTTTTAAGGAGGGTCCTGAACTGAAAGTAAATTCCAATTTGTTAGAAGGGTCCTAAGCAGAAAGTAAAATACCATTTTTAGGAGGGTCCTGAACAGAAAGTAAAATCCCATTTTTCAGGAGGGTCCTGAACACAAAGTAAAGTCCTTTTTATCAGGAAAGTCCTGAATAGAAATTAAAATCTCATTTTTCAGGAGTGATCTGAACAGAATGTAAAATCCTATTTTTCAGTAGGGACCTGAACAGAAAATAAAATCCCATTTTTCGGAGAGTCCTGAACAGAAAGTAAAATCCCATTTTTAAGGAGGGACATGAACATAAAGTAAAATCCCATTTATCAGGAGGGTCCTGAACAAATGTAAAATCCCATTTTTCAGGACGATCCTGAAAAGAAAGTAAAATCCTATTTTTCAGGAGAGTTCTGAACAGAAAGTAAAGTCCCATTTTATAGGAGGGTCTTGAACAGAAACTAAAATCCCATTTTTAAGGAGGGTCCTGAACAGAAGTAAAATCCTATATTTTCGGAGGGTCCTGAACAAAAGTAAAATCTCATTTTTCATGATGGTTCAGAACAGAAAGTAAAATCTTATTTTTCAGGACGGTCCTGAACAAAAGTAAAATCTCATTTTTCAGGAGGGGCCAGAACAAAAAGTAAAATCTTATTCTTCATGAGGGTCCTGAACAAAAGTAAAATCCTATTTTTCAGGAGGGTCCTGAACAGATGTAAAATCTCATTTTTAGAAGGGTCCTACACAAAAGGAAAATCCCTTTTTTCAGGAGGGTCCTGAATAGAAAGTAAAATCCCATTTTTCAAAAGGGTCCTGAAAAAAATTGAAATCTCATTTTGCAGGAGGGTCCTGAACAGAAAGTAAAATCCTATTTTTCAAGAGTGTCCTGAACAGATTTAAAATCCCATTTTTATGGAAGGTCCTGAACAGAAAGTAAAATCCCATTTTTCAAGAGGGTCCTGAAAAAAAGTAAAATCCCATTTTTTAGGAGGGTCCTAAAAAAAGTAAAATATCATTTTTCAGGAGGGTCCTGAACAGAAAGTAAAGTCCCATTTTTCAGGAGGGTCCTGAACAGAAAGTAAAATCCCATTTTTCAAGAAGGTCCTGAACAAAAGTAAAATCGCATTTTTCAGGAGGGTCTTGAAAAGAAAGTAAAATCCCATTTTTCTGGAGGGTCCTGAACAAAAGTAAAATCCCATATTTAAAGAGGGTCCTGAACAGAAACTAAAATCCTATTTTTAAGGAGGGTACTGAATAGAAAGTTAATTCTCGTTTTTCAGCAGGGTCCTAAACAGAAATTATATCCTATTTTTCAGGAGGGTCCTGAACGAAAGTAAAGTCCCATTATTCAGGAGGGTCCTGAACAGAAAGTTAAATTCCATTCATCAGGAGGGTCCTGAACAGAAGTAAAATCCCATTTTTAATTAGGAGGGTCATGAAAAAAGTAAAATCCCATTTTTTAGGAGGGTCCTGGACATAAAGTAAAATCCCATTTTTTAGGAGGGGCCTGAACAGAAAGTAAAATCCCATTTTTCAGGAGGGTCCTGAACAAAAGTAAAATCCCATTTTTCAGGAGGGTCCTGAACCAAAGTAAAATCCCATTTTTCAGGAGGGTCCTAAACAGAAAATAAATTCCCATTTTAAAGGAGGGTCCTGAACATAAAGTAAAGTCCCATTTTTCAGGAGGGTTCTGAAGAGAAAGTAAAATCCCATTTTTCAGGAGGGTCCGGAACAGAATGTAAAATCCCATTTTGCAGGACGGTCCTGAACAAAAAGTAAAATCCTATTTTTCAGGAGGGTCCTGAACAAAAGTAAAATCCCATTTTTTAGGAGGGTCCTGAAGATAAAGTAAATTCTCATTTTTCAGCAGGGTCCAAAACAGAAAGTAAAATCCTATTTTTCAGGAGGATCCTTAACCAAAGTAACGTCCCATTTTTCAGGAGGGTCTTGAACAGAAAGTAAAATTCCATTTTCAGGAGGTTATTGAACAGAAAGTTAAATCCCATTCTTCAGGAGGGTCCTGAAGAAAAAGTAAAATCCCATTTTTCTGGGGGGTCCTGAACAGGAAGTAAAATCCCATTTTTCATGAGGGTCCTGAACAGAAAGTAAAATCCCATTTTTTACAATGGTCCTGAACAAAAAGTAAATTCTCATTTTTCAAGAATGTCCTGAACAGAAAGTAAAATCCTATTTTTTAGGAGGGTCCTGAACAAAAGTATAGTCCAATTTTTCAGGAAGGTCCTGAACAGAAAGAAAAATCCCATTATTCAGGAGGGTCCTGAGTAGAAATTAAAATCCAATTTTTCAGGAGGGCCTAGAACAGAAAGTAAAATCCTATTTTTCAGCAGGGTCTGAACAGAAGTAAAATCCCATTTTTTAGAGGGTCCTGAACAGAAAGTAATATCCCATTTTTCAGGAGTGTCCTGAATAGAAAGTAAAGTCCCATTTATCATGAGGGTCCTGTATGGAATGTAAAGTCCCATTATAAAGCAGGGTGTTGAACAAAAAGTAATGTCCTATTTTTTCAGGAGGGTCCTGAAATGAATGTAAATTCCCATTTTTTAGAAGGGTCCTAAGTAGAAAGTAAAATACCATTTTTCAGGAGGGTCCTGAACAGAAAGTAAAACCCCATTTTTCAGGAGGGTCCTGAACAGAAAGTAAAGTCCTATTTATCAGGAAAGTCCTGAACAGAAAGTAAAATCCCATTTTTCAGGAGTGTCCTGAACAGAACGCAAAATCCTATTTTTCAGTAGGGACCTGAACAGAAAATAAAATCCCATTTTTTGGAGAGTCCTGAACAGAAAGTAAAATCCCATTTTTAAGGAGGGTCTTGAACAGAAAGTAAAATGCCATTTATCAGGAGGGTCCTGAACAGAAGTAAAATCCTATTTTTCAGGAGGGTCCTGAAAAGAAAGTAAAATCCTATTTTTCAGGAGAGTCCTGAACAGAAAGTAAAGTCCCATTTTTTAGGAGGGTCCTGTACAGTAAGTAAAATCCCATTTTTCTGGAGGGTCCTGAACAGAAACTAAAATCCCATTTTTAAGGAGGGTCCGGAACAGAAGTAAAATTCTATTTTTCCGGAGGGTCCTGAACAAAAGTAAAATCCCATTTTTCATGATGGTTCAGAACAGAAAGTAAAATCTTATTTTTAAGGAGGGTCCTGAAAAAAAGTAAAATCTCATTTTTCAGGAGGGGCCAGAACAAAAAGTAAAATCCTATTTTTCATGAGGGTCCTGAACAAAAGTAAAATTCTATTTTTCAGGAGGGTCCTGAACAGAAGTAAAATCTCATTTTTCAGAAGGGTCCTGCTCAAAAGGAAAATCCCATTTTTCAGGAGTGTCCTGAATAGAAAGTAAAATCCCATTTTTCAAAAGGGTCCTGAACAAAAGTGAAATCCCATTTTGCAGGAGGGTCCTGAAAAGAAAGTAAAATCCTATTTTTCAGGAGTGTCCTGAACAAAAGTAAAATCCCATTTTTAAGGAGGGTCCTGAACAGAAAGTAAAATCCCATTTTTCAAGAGGGTCCTGAAAAAAAGTAAAATCCCATTTTTTAGGAGGGTCCTGAAAAAAGTAAAATCTCATTTTTCAGGAGGGTCCTGAACAGAAAGTAAAGTCCCATTTTTTAGGAAGGTCCTGAACAGAAAGTAAAATCCCATTTTTCAAGAGGGTCCTGAACAAAAGTAAAATCCCATTTTTAAGGAGGGTCCTGAACAAAAAGTAAATTCCCATTTTTTAGGAGGGTCCGGAACAAAAGTAAAATCCCATATTTAAATAGGGTCCTGAACAGAAACTAAAATCCTATTTTTAAAGAGGGTACTGAATAGAAAGTTAATTCTCATTTTTCAGCAGGGTCCTGAACAGATATTATATCCTATTTTTCAGGAGGATCCTAAACGAAAGTAAAATTCCATTTTTCAGGAGGGTATTGAACAGAAAGTAAAATTCCATTCTTCAGGAGGATCCTGAACAGAAGTAAAATCCCATTTTTAATTAGGAGTGTCCTGAAAAAAGTAAAATCCCATTTTTTAGTAGGGTCCTGGACATAAAAAAATTCCCATTTTTCAGGAGGGTCCTGGACAGAAAGTAAAATCCCATTTTTTAGGAAGGTTCTGAACAAAAGCAAAATCCCATTTTTCAGGAGGGTCCTGAACGAAAGTAAAATCTCATTTTTCAGGAGGGTCCTAAACAGAAAATAAATTCATATTTTAAAGGAGGGTCCTGAACATAAAGTAAAGTCCCATTTTTTAGGAGGGTTCTGAACAGAAAGTAAAATCCCATTTTTCAGGAGGGTCCAGAACAGAATGTAAAATCCCATTTTTCAGGACGGTCCTGATCAAAAAGTAAAATCCTATTTTTCAGGAGGGTCCTGAACAAAAGTAAAATCCCATTTTTTAGGACGGTTCTGAACATAAAGTAAATTCTCATTTTTCAGCAGGGTCCAGAACAGAATGTAAAATCCTATTTTTCAGGAGGTTTCTTAACCAAAGTAAAGTCCCATTTTTCAGGAGGGGCCTGAACAGAAAGTAAAATTCCATTTTTCAGGAGGTTATTGAACAGAAAGTAAAATCCCATTCTTCAGGAGGGTCCTGAAGAAAAAGTAAAATCCCATTTTTCAGGAGGGTCCTGAACAGAAAGTAAAATCCCATTTTTTAGAAGGGTCTTGAACAAAAAGTAAAATCCTATTTTTCAGGAGGGTCCTGAACAGAAAGTAAAATCCTATTTTTTAGTAGGGTCTGAACAGAAAGTAAAATCCCATTTTTCAGGAGGGTCTTGAATAGAAAGTCAAATCCTATTTTTTAGCAGGGTCTGAACAGAAAGTAAAATCCCATTTTTTAGGAGTGTCCTGAACAGAAAGTAAAGCCCCATTTATCATGAGGGTCCTGTATAGAATTTAAAGTCCCATTATAAAGCAGGGTCCAGATCAGAAAGTAAAGTCCTATTTTTTAAGGAGGGTCCTGAACTGAAAGTAAATTCCAATTTGTTAGAAGGGTCCTAAGCAGAAAGTAAAATACCATTTTTAGGAGGGTCCTGAACAGAAAGTAAAATCCCATTTTTCAGGAGGGTCCTGAACACAAAGTAAAGTCCTTTTTATCAGGAAAGTCCTGAATAGAAATTAAAATCTCATTTTTCAGGAGTGATCTGAACAGAATGTAAAATCCTATTTTTCAGTAGGGACCTGAACAGAAAATAAAATCCCATTTTTCGGAGAGTCCTGAACAGAAAGTAAAATCCCATTTTTAAGGAGGGACATGAACAGAAAGTAAAATCCCATTTATCAGGAGGGTCCTGAACAAATGTAAAATCCCATTTTTCAGGACGATCCTGAAAAGAAAGTAAAATCCTATTTTTCAGGAGAGTTCTGAACAGAAAGTAAAGTCCCATTTTATAGGAGGGTCTTGAACAGAAACTAAAATCCCATTTTTAAGGAGGGTCCTGAACAGAAGTAAAATCCTATATTTTCGGAGGGTCCTGAACAAAAGTAAAATCTCATTTTTCATGATGGTTCAGAACAGAAAGTAAAATCTTATTTTTCAGGACGGTCCTGAACAAAAGTAAAATCTCATTTTTCAGGAGGGGCCAGAACAAAAAGTAAAATCTTATTCTTCATGAGGGTCCTGAACAAAAGTAAAATCCTATTTTTCAGGAGGGTCCTGAACAGATGTAAAATCTCATTTTTAGAAGGGTCCTACACAAAAGGAAAATCCCTTTTTTCAGGAGGGTCCTGAATAGAAAGTAAAATCCCATTTTTCAAAAGGGTCCTGAAAAAAATTGAAATCTCATTTTGCAGGAGGGTCCTGAACAGAAAGTAAAATCCTATTTTTCAAGAGTGTCCTGAACAGATTTAAAATCCCATTTTTATGGAAGGTCCTGAACAGAAAGTAAAATCCCATTTTTCAAGAGGGTCCTGAAAAAAAGTAAAATCCCATTTTTTAGGAGGGTCCTAAAAAAAGTAAAATATCATTTTTCAGGAGGGTCCTGAACAGAAAGTAAAGTCCCATTTTTCAGGAGGGTCCTGAACAGAAAGTAAAATCCCATTTTTCAAGAAGGTCCTGAACAAAAGTAAAATCGCATTTTTCAGGAGGGTCTTGAAAAGAAAGTAAAATCCCATTTTTCTGGAGGGTCCTGAACAAAAGTAAAATCCCATATTTAAAGAGGGTCCTGAACAGAAACTAAAATCCTATTTTTAAGGAGGGTACTGAATAGAAAGTTAATTCTCGTTTTTCAGCAGGGTCCTAAACAGAAATTATATCCTATTTTTCAGGAGGGTCCTGAACGAAAGTAAAGTCCCATTATTCAGGAGGGTCCTGAACAGAAAGTTAAATTCCATTCATCAGGAGGGTCCTGAACAGAAGTAAAATCCCATTTTTAATTAGGAGGGTCATGAAAAAAGTAAAATCCCATTTTTTAGGAGGGTCCTGGACATAAAGTAAAATCCCATTTTTTAGGAGGGGCCTGAACAGAAAGTAAAATCCCATTTTTCAGGAGGGTCCTGAACAAAAGTAAAATCCCATTTTTCAGGAGGGTCCTGAACCAAAGTAAAATCCCATTTTTCAGGAGGGTCCTAAACAGAAAATAAATTCCCATTTTAAAGGAGGGTCCTGAACATAAAGTAAAGTCCCATTTTTCAGGAGGGTTCTGAAGAGAAAGTAAAATCCCATTTTTCAGGAGGGTCCGGAACAGAATGTAAAATCCCATTTTGCAGGACGGTCCTGAACAAAAAGTAAAATCCTATTTTTCAGGAGGGTCCTGAACAAAAGTAAAATCCCATTTTTTAGGAGGGTCCTGAAGATAAAGTAAATTCTCATTTTTCAGCAGGGTCCAAAACAGAAAGTAAAATCCTATTTTTCAGGAGGATCCTTAACCAAAGTAACGTCCCATTTTTCAGGAGGGTCTTGAACAGAAAGTAAAATTCCATTTTCAGGAGGTTATTGAACAGAAAGTTAAATCCCATTCTTCAGGAGGGTCCTGAAGAAAAAGTAAAATCCCATTTTTCTGGGGGGTCCTGAACAGGAAGTAAAATCCCATTTTTCATGAGGGTCCTGAACAGAAAGTAAAATCCCATTTTTTACAATGGTCCTGAACAAAAAGTAAATTCTCATTTTTCAAGAATGTCCTGAACAGAAAGTAAAATCCTATTTTTTAGGAGGGTCCTGAACAAAAGTATAGTCCAATTTTTCAGGAAGGTCCTGAACAGAAAGAAAAATCCCATTATTCAGGAGGGTCCTGAGTAGAAATTAAAATCCAATTTTTCAGGAGGGCCTAGAACAGAAAGTAAAATCCTATTTTTCAGCAGGGTCTGAACAGAAGTAAAATCCCATTTTTTAGAGGGTCCTGAACAGAAAGTAATATCCTATTTTTCAGGAGTGTCCTGAATAGAAAGTAAAGTCCCATTTATCATGAGGGTCCTGTATGGAATGTAAAGTCCCATTATAAAGCAGGGTGTTGAACAAAAAGTAATGTCCTATTTTTTCAGGAGGGTCCTGAAATGAATGTAAATTCCCATTTTTTAGAAGGGTCCTAAGTAGAAAGTAAAATACCATTTTTCAGGAGGGTCCTGAACAGAAAGTAAAACCCCATTTTTCAGGAGGGTCCTGAACAGAAAGTAAAGTCCTATTTATCAGGAAAGTCCTGAACAGAAAGTAAAATCCCATTTTTCAGGAGTGTCCTGAACAGAACGCAAAATCCTATTTTTCAGTAGGGACCTGAACAGAAAATAAAATCCCATTTTTTGGAGAGTCCTGAACAGAAAGTAAAATCCCATTTTTAAGGAGGGTCTTGAACAGAAAGTAAAATGCCATTTATCAGGAGGGTCCTGAACAGAAGTAAAATCCTATTTTTCAGGAGGGTCCTGAAAAGAAAGTAAAATCCTATTTTTCAGGAGAGTCCTGAACAGAAAGTAAAGTCCCATTTTTTAGGAGGGTCCTGTACAGTAAGTAAAATCCCATTTTTCTGGAGGGTCCTGAACAGAAACTAAAATCCCATTTTTAAGGAGGGTCCGGAACAGAAGTAAAATTCTATTTTTCCGGAGGGTCCTGAACAAAAGTAAAATCCCATTTTTCATGATGGTTCAGAACAGAAAGTAAAATCTTATTTTTAAGGAGGGTCCTGAAAAAAAGTAAAATCTCATTTTTCAGGAGGGGCCAGAACAAAAAGTAAAATCCTATTTTTCATGAGGGTCCTGAACAAAAGTAAAATTCTATTTTTCAGGAGGGTCCTGAACAGAAGTAAAATCTCATTTTTCAGAAGGGTCCTGCTCAAAAGGAAAATCCCATTTTTCAGGAGTGTCCTGAATAGAAAGTAAAATCCCATTTTTCAAAAGGGTCCTGAACAAAAGTGAAATCCCATTTTGCAGGAGGGTCCTGAAAAGAAAGTAAAATCCTATTTTTCAGGAGTGTCCTGAACAAAAGTAAAATCCCATTTTTAAGGAGGGTCCTGAACAGAAAGTAAAATCCCATTTTTCAAGAGGGTCCTGAAAAAAAGTAAAATCCCATTTTTTAGGAGGGTCCTGAAAAAAGTAAAATCTCATTTTTCAGGAGGGTCCTGAACAGAAAGTAAAGTCCCATTTTTTAGGAAGGTCCTGAACAGAAAGTAAAATCCCATTTTTCAAGAGGGTCCTGAACAAAAGTAAAATCCCATTTTTAAGGAGGGTCCTGAACAAAAAGTAAATTCCCATTTTTTAGGAGGGTCCGGAACAAAAGTAAAATCCCATATTTAAATAGGGTCCTGAACAGAAACTAAAATCCTATTTTTAAAGAGGGTACTGAATAGAAAGTTAATTCTCATTTTTCAGCAGGGTCCTGAACAGATATTATATCCTATTTTTCAGGAGGATCCTAAACGAAAGTAAAATTCCATTTTTCAGGAGGGTATTGAACAGAAAGTAAAATTCCATTCTTCAGGAGGATCCTGAACAGAAGTAAAATCCCATTTTTAATTAGGAGTGTCCTGAAAAAAGTAAAATCCCATTTTTTAGTAGGGTCCTGGACATAAAAAAATTCCCATTTTTCAGGAGGGTCCTGGACAGAAAGTAAAATCCCATTTTTTAGGAAGGTTCTGAACAAAAGCAAAATCCCATTTTTCAGGAGGGTCCTGAACGAAAGTAAAATCTCATTTTTCAGGAGGGTCCTAAACAGAAAATAAATTCATATTTTAAAGGAGGGTCCTGAACATAAAGTAAAGTCCCATTTTTTAGGAGGGTTCTGAACAGAAAGTAAAATCCCATTTTTCAGGAGGGTCCAGAACAGAATGTAAAATCCCATTTTTCAGGACGGTCCTGATCAAAAAGTAAAATCCTATTTTTCAGGAGGGTCCTGAACAAAAGTAAAATCCCATTTTTTAGGACGGTTCTGAACATAAAGTAAATTCTCATTTTTCAGCAGGGTCCAGAACAGAATGTAAAATCCTATTTTTCAGGAGGTTTCTTAACCAAAGTAAAGTCCCATTTTTCAGGAGGGGCCTGAACAGAAAGTAAAATTCCATTTTTCAGGAGGTTATTGAACAGAAAGTAAAATCCCATTCTTCAGGAGGGTCCTGAAGAAAAAGTAAAATCCCATTTTTCAGGAGGGTCCTGAACAGAAAGTAAAATCCTATTTTTCATGAGGGTCCTGAACAGAAAGTAAAATCCCATTTTTTAGAAGGGTCTTGAACAAAAAGTAAAATCCTATTTTTCAGGAGGGTCCTGAACAGAAAGTAAAATCCTATTTTTCAGGAGGTTTCTGAACAAAAGTATAGTCCAATTTTTCAGGAGGGTCCTGAACTGAAAGAAAAATCCCGTTTTTCAGGAGGGTCCTGAGTAGAAAGTAAAATCCCATTTTCCAGGAGGGTCTAGAACAGAAAGTAAAATCCTATTTTTCAGCAGGGTCTGAACAGAAGTAAAATACCATTTTTCAGAGTGTCCTGAACAGAAAGTAAAATCCCATTTTTCAGGAGTGTCCTGAACAGAAAGTAGAGTCCCATTTATCAAGAGGGTCTTGTACAGAATGTAAAGTACCATTATTCAGCAGGGTCCTGAACAGAAAGTAAAGTCCTATTTTTTCAGGAGGGCCTGAACAGAAAGTATATTCCCATTTTTTAGAGGGGTCCTGAACAAAAGTAAAATACCATTTTTCAGGAGGGTCCTGAACAGAAAGTAAAATCCCATTTTTCAGGAGGGTCCTGAACAAAAAGTAAAGTCCTATTTTTATGGATGGTCTTGAACAGAAAGTATAATCCCATTTTCAAGGAGGGTCCGAAACAGAAAGTAAAATCCCATTTTTCAGGAGGGTCCTGAACAGAAAGTAAAGTACCATTTTTCAAAAGGATCCTAAGTAGAAATTGAATTCTAATTTTTAAGGAGGGTCCTAAACAAAAAGTAAAATCCTATTTTTCAGGAGGGTCCAGAACAGAAAGTAAAGTCCCATTTTTCTGGACGGTCCTGAACAAAAAGTAAAATCCTATTTTTCAGGAAGGTCCTGAACTTATGGTAAAATCTCATATTTCAGGAGGGTCCTGAACAAAAATTAAAATCCTATTTTTCAGCAGGGTCTGAACAGAAGTAAAATCCCATTTTTCAGAGGGTCCTGAACAGAAAGTAAAATCCCATTTTTCAGGAGTGTCCTGAACAGAAAGTAAAGTCCCATTTATCAGGAGGGTCCTGTACAGAATGTAAAGTCCCATTATTCAGCAGGGTCCTGAACAGAAAGTAAAGTCCTATTTTTTCAGGATGGTCCTGAACAGAAAGTATATTCCCATTTTTTAGAAGGGTCCTAAGCAGAAAGTAAAATACCATTTTTCAGGAGGGTCCTGAACAAAAAGTAAAGTCCAATTTATCAGGAGTGTCCTGAACAAAAAGTAAAATCCCATTTTTCAGGAGTGTCCTGGATAAAATGCAAAATTCTATTTTTCAGTAGGGACCTGAACAGAAAATAAAATCCCATTTTTTGAAGAGTCCTGAACAGAAAGTAAAATCCCATTTATCAGGAGGGGCCTTA
Source organism: Capsicum pubescens (assembly GCA_030864215.1). Lineage (NCBI taxonomy): Eukaryota > Viridiplantae > Streptophyta > Magnoliopsida > Solanales > Solanaceae > Capsicum > Capsicum pubescens. Next base: position 282,309,776 of record CM061542.1, read on the forward strand.
ACAGAAAGTAAAATCCCATTTATCAGAAGGGTCCTGAACAGAAGTAAAATCCTATTTTTAAGGAGGGTCCTGAAAAGAAAGTAAGATCCTATTTTTCAGGAGTGTCCTGAAAAGAAAGTAAAGTCCCAATTTATCAGGAGTGTCCTGAACAGAAAGTAAAATCCCATTTTTCAGGAGTTACTGAACAAAACGCAAAATTCTATTTTTCAGTAGGGACCTGAACAGAAAATAAAATTCCATTTTTTGAAGAGTCCTGAACAGAAAGTAAAATCCAATTTATCAGGAGGGTCCTGAACAAAAAGTAAAATCCCATTTATCAGAAGGGTCCTGAACAGAAGTAAAATCCTATTTTTCAGGAGGTTCCTGAAAAGAAAGTAAAATTCTTTTTTTCAGGAGTGTCCTGAAAAGAAAGTAAAGTCCCAATTTATAGGAGGGTCCTGTACAGAAAGTAAAATCCCATTTTTCAGGAGGGTCCTGAACGAAAGTAAATTACCATTTTTCAGGAGAGTCCTGAACAGAGAGTAAAGTCCCATTGTTCAAAAGAATCCTGAACAAAAAGTAAAGTCTCATTTTTAAAGAGGGTCCTGAACAGAAAGGCAAGTTCCATTTTACAGGAGTGTCCTGAACAGAAAGTAAAATCCCATTTTTCAGGGGGGTCCTGAACAAAAAGTAAAATCCCATTTTTCATGAGGGTCCTGAACAGAAAGTAAAATACCAGTTTTTAGAAGTGTCCTGAACAAAAAAATTAAATTCTCATTTTTCAGGAGGGTCCTGTTCAGAAAGTAAAATCCTATTTTTCAGGAGGGTCCTGAACAAAAGTATAGTCCGATTTTTCAGGAGGGTCTAGAACAGAAAGTAAAATCCTATTTTTCAGCAGGTTCTGAACTGAAGTAAAATCCCATTTTTCAGAGGGTCCTGAACAGAAAGTAAAATCCCATTTTTCAGGAGTGCCCTGAACAGAAAGTAAAGTCCCATTTATAAGGAGGGTCCAGTACAGAATGTAAAGTCCCATTATAAAGCAGGGTCCTGAACAGAAAGTAAAGTCCTATTTTTTTAGGAGGGTCCTGAACATAAAGTAAATTCCCATTTTTTAGAAGGGTCCTAAGCATAAAGTAAAATACCATTTTTCAGGAATTTCCTGAACAAAAAGTAAAATCCCATTTTTCAGGAGGGTCCTAAACAGAAAGTAATGTCCTATTTATCAGGAAAGTCCTGAAAAGAAAGTAAAATCCCATTTTTCAGGAGTGTCCTGAACAGAACGCTAAATCCTAATTTTCAGTAGGGACCTAAACAGAAAATAAAATCCCATTTTTCGGAGAGTCCTAAACAGAAAGTAAAATCTCATTTTTAAGGAGGGTCTTGAACAGAAAGTAAAATCCCAATTATCAGGAGAGTCCTGAACAGAAGTAAAACCCGTTTTTCAGGAGGGTCCTGAAAAGAAAGTAAAATCCTATTTTTCAGGAGAGTCCTGAACAGAAAGTAAAGTCCCATTTTTTAGGAGGGTCCTGTACAGAAAGTAAAATCCCATTTTTCAGGAGGGTCCTGAACAGAAACTAAAATCCCATTTTTAAGGAGGGTCCTGAACAGAAGTAAAATCCTATATTTTCGGAGGGTCCTGAACAAAAGTAAAATCTCATTTTTCATGATGGTTCAGAACAGAAAGTAAAATCTTATTTTTCAGGAGGGTCCTGAACAAAAGTAAATTCTCATTTTTTAGGAGGGGCCAGAACAAAAAGCAAAACCCTATTTTTCATGAGGGTCCTGAACAAAAGTAAAATCCTATTTTTCAGGAGGGTTATGAACAAAGGTAAAATCAAATTTTTCAGAAGGGTCCTGCACAAAAGGAAAATCCCATTTTTCAGGAGGGTCCTGAATAGAAAGTAAAATCACATTATTCAAAAGTGTCCTGAACAAAAGTGAAATCCCATTTTGCAGGAGGGTCTTGAACAGAAAGTAAAATCCTATTTTTCAGGAGTGTCCTGAATAGAAGTAAAATCCCATTTTTAAGGAGGGTCCTGAACAGAAAATAAAATCCCATTTTTCAAGAGGGTCCTGAAAAAAAAGTAAAATCCCATTTTTCAGGAGGGTCCTGAAAAAAAGTAAAATCCCATTTTTAAAGAGGGTCCTGAACAGAAACTAAAATCCTATTTTTAAGGAGGGTACTGAATAGAAAGTTTATTTTCATTTTTCAGCAGGGTCCTGAACTGAAATTATATCCTATTTTTCAGGAGGGCCCTGAACGAAAGTAAAGTCCCATTATTCAGGAGGGTCCTGAACAGAAAGTTAAATTCCATTCTTCAGGAGGGTCCTGAACAGAAAGTAAATTCTTATTTTTCAGGAGGGTCCTGAACAAAAAGTAAAATCCTATTTTTCAGGAGGGTCCAGAACAGAAAGTAAAGTCCCATTTTTCAGGAGGGTCCTGAACAAAAAGTAAAATCCTATTTTTCAGGAAGGTCCTGAACTAATGGTAAAATCTCATTTTTCAGGAGGGTCCTGAACAGAAAGTAAAATCCTATTTTTCAGCAAGGTCTGAACAGAAGTAAAATCCTATTTTTCAGAGGGTCCTGAACAGAATGTAAATTCTCATTTTTTAGGAGGGTTCTGAACAGAAAGTCAAATCCTATTTTTCAAGAGGGTCCTAAAAAAAATAAAGTCCCATTTTTCCGGAAGGTCCTGAACAGAATGAAAGTAAAATCCCTTTTTTTAGGAGGGTCCTGAACATAATGTAAAATCCTATTTTTCAGGAGGGTCCTGAACAAACGTAAAATCCAATTTTTCAAGAGGGTCGTGAACAGAAATTAAAATCCTATTTTTCAGGAGGGACCTGAACAGAAAGTAAAATCCCATTTTTCAGGAGGGTCCTGAACAAAAGTAAAATTCCATTTTTCAAGAGGGTCCTGAACCGAAATAAAATCCTATTTTTTAGAAGGGTCCTGAACAAAAGAAAAATCCCATTTTTAAGGAGGGTCCTGAACAGAAAGAAAAATCCTATTTTTCAGCAGGGTCCTGAACAAAAAAAAAATCCCAATTTTTAGTAGGGTCCTGAACAGAAAGTAAAATCCAATTTTTGAGGAGAGTACTGAACAGAAAGCAAAGTCCCATTTTTCAGGAGACACCTGAACAAAAGTAAAATCCCATTTTTCAGGAGGGTCCTGAACGAAAGTAAAATCCCATTTTTTCAGGAGAGTCCTGAACAGAAATTAAAATACCATTTTTCAGAAGGGTCCTGAACATAAAGTAAAGTCCCATTTTTTAGGAGGGTCTTGAACAGAAAGTAAAATCCTATTTTTCAGGAGGGTCCGAAACAGAAAGTAAAATCCTATTTTTTAGGAGGATCCTGCACAGAAAGTAAAATCCCATTTTTAAGGAGGGTCATGAACATAAAGTAAAATCCAATTTTTCAGGAGGGTCCAGAACAGAAACTAAAGACCCATTTTTCAGGAGGGTCCTTGACAAAAAGTAAAGTCCCATTTTTAAGGATGGTCCTGAACAAAAATTGAATTCTCATTTTTCAAGAGGGTCCTGAGCAGAAAGTAAATTATCAAATTTCAGGAGGGTCTTTAACAGAAAGTAAAATCCTATTTTTCAGGAGGGTCCTGAACAAAATGTAAAGTCCCATTTTTCAAAAGGGTCCTGAAAAGAAAGTAAAATCCCATTTTTCAGGAGGGTCCTAACTGAAAGTAAAATCCTATTTTTCAGGAGGGTCCTGAACAAAAGTAAAATCCTATTTTTCAGGACGGTCCTGAACGAAAGTAAAATTCTATTTTTAAGGAGGGTCTTGAACAACAAGTAAAATCCTATTTTTCAGGAGAGTCCGAAACCGAAAATAAAATCCCATTTTTCAGGAGGGTCCTGAACAGAAAGTAAAATCCCATTTTTAGAAGGGTCCTGTACATAAAGTAAAATCCCATTTTTCAGGAGGGTCCGGAAAGGAAAGTAAAGTCCCATTTTTTTAGGAGGGTCCTGAATAGGAATTGAATTCTCATTTTTCAGGAGGGTCCTGAATAGAAAGTAAAATCCCATTTTTTAGGAGGGTCCTAAACTGTAGTAAAGTCCCATTTTTCAAAAGTGTCCTGAACAGAAAGTAAATTCCTATTTCTCAGGAGGGTCCTGAACAAAATTAAAATCCTATTTTTCGGGAGCGTCTTGAACAGAAAGTAAAATCCCATTTTTCAGGAAGGTCCTGAACAAAATTAAAATCCTATTTTGCAGGAGGGGCCCAAACAGAAAGTAAATTTCCATTTTTCAGGAGTGTCCTCAACAAAAAGTAAAATCCTATTTTTCTATAAGGTCCTGAACAGAAATAAAATCCCATTTTTCAAGAGGGACCTGAACAGAAAGTAAAATCCCATTTTTCAGGAGGGTCCGAAACTGAAAATAAAATCCCATTTTTCAGGATGGTCCTGAATAGAAAGTAAAATCCCATTTTTTAGGAGGGTCCTGAACATAAAGAAAATTTCCATTTTTTAAGAGGGTCCGAAACAGAAAGTAATGTCTCATTTTTCAGGAGGGTCCTGAACAGAAAGAAAAATCCTATTTTTCAGGAGGGTCCTGAACAGAAAGTGAAATCCCATTTTTTAGGAAGGTCCTGAACAGAAAGTAAAGTCCCATTTTTCAGAAGGGTCCTGAACAGAAAGTAAAGTCCCATTTTTTAGGAAGGTCCTGAACATAAAGTAAAATTTGATTTTTCAGGAGGGGCCTGAAAAGAAAGTAAAATATCTTTTTTCAGGAGGGTGCTGAACAGAAAGTAAATTCTCATTTTTCAAGAGGGTCCTGAACAAAAAGTAAAATCCCATTTTTCAGGAGGTCCTGAACAGAAAGTAAAATCCCATTTTTCAGGAGTGTCCTGTATAGAAAGTAAAATCTCATTTTTCAGGAGGGTCCTGAATAGAAAGTAAAATCTTATTTTTTAGGAGGGTCCTGAATAGAAGCAAAATCTCATTTTTCAGGAGGGTTTTGAACAAAAGTAATATTCCATTTTTCAAGATGGTCCTGAACAGAAAGTAAATCCTATTTTTTGGAAGGTCCTAAACAAAAGTAAAATTCCATTTTTCAGGAGGATCCTGAACAGAAAGTAAAATCCTATTTTTCGTGAGAGTCCTAAACTAAAGTAAAATCCTACTTTCCAGGAGGGTCCTGAACAGAAGTAAAATCCCATTTTTGAGGTGGGTCCTGAACAAAAGTAAAATTTTATTTTTCAGGATGGTTCTGAATGAAAGTAAAATTCTATTTTTTAGGAGGGTCCTGAACAGAAATTAAAGTCCCATTTTTCATGAGGGTCCTGAAAGAAAAATATAATCCCATTTTTTAAGAGGGTCATGCACAAAAGGAAAATCTCATTTTTCAGGAGGAAAGTAAAATCCCATTTTTCAGGAGGGTCCTGAACAGAACGTAAAGTCCCATTTTTCAGGATGGTCCTGAACAGAAAGTAAAATCCTATTTTTCAGGGGTGTCCGAAAAAGAAAGTAATATCCCATTATTCATGAGGGTCCTGACCAAAAGAAAAATCCCATTTTTTTAGGAGAGTTCTGAACAGAATTAAATTCTCATTTTTCTGTAGGGTCCTGAACAGAAAGTAAAATCCTATTTTTCATGAGGGTCATGAGCAAAAGTAAAGTCCTATTTTTTTGGAGGGTCCAGAACAGAAAGTTAAATCCCATTTTTCTGAGGCCCCTGAACAGAATGCAAAATCCCATTCTTCAGGAGGGTCCTGAACAGAAGTCAAATCTCATTTTTCAGGAGAATCTTGAGCAACAATTAAAATCCCATTTTCAGTAGGGTCCTGAACAAAAATTATAATCCAATTTTTCAGGAGGTTCCTGATCAATAGAAAAATCCCATTTTTAGGAGGGTCCCAAAAAAAGTAAAATTCTATTTTTCAGGAGGTTCCTGAACAAAAATAAAATCCCATTTTTCAGGAGGGTCCTGAACAAAAGTAAAATCTAATTTTTCAGGAGGGTCCTGAACAGAAAGTAAAATATCATTTTTCAGGAGAGTCCTGAACAAAATTAAAATCCCATTTTTCAGGAGGGTCCGTAAAAGAAAGTAAAATCCTATTTTTCAAGAGGGTCCTGAACAGATAGTAAAATCTAATTTTTCAGGAGGGTCCTGAACAAAATAAAAACCCTATTTTTCAGGAGGGTCCTGAACAAAAGTAAAATTCTATTTTTCATGAGAGTCCTGAACAAAAGTAAAATCCCATTTTTTAGGAAAGTCCTGAACTGAAAGTAAAATCCCATTTTTCAGGAGGGTCCTTAATAGAAAGTAAAGTCCCAATTTTCAGGAGAGTCCTGAACAGAAAGTAAAATCCCATTTTTCAGGAGGGTCCTTAATAAAAGTAAAATCCCATTTTTTAGGAGGGTCCTGAACAAAAAGTAAAATCCCATTTTTCAGGGGGGTCCTGAGTAAAAGTCAAATCCCACTTTTTAGGAGGGTGTTGAACATAAAGTAAAATCCCATTTTTCAGGAGGGGCCTGAACAAAAGTAAAATCCCATTTTCAAGGAGAGATCTGAACATAAAGTAAAATCCCATTTTTCAGGAGGGTTCTGAACTAAAGTTAAATCCCTTTTTTTAGGAGGGTCTTGAACAAAAGTAAAATCCCATTTTTCAGGATGGTCCTGAACAAAGGTAAAATCCTATTTTTCAGGAGGGTCCGAAACAAAAGTAAAATCCTATTTTTAGGGAGGATCCTGAACAGAAAGTAAAATCCCATTTTTTAGGAGGGTCCTGAACAAAAGTAAAATCCCACTTTTTAGGAGGGTCCTGAACAGAAAGTAAAATCCCATTTTTCAGAAGGGTCCAGAACAAAAGTAAAATCTCATTTTTCAGGAGGGTCCTGAACGAAAGTAAAATCCCATTTTTCAGGAGGGTCCTGAACAAAAGTAAAATCCAATTTTTCAGGAGGGTCATGAACAGAAAGTAGAATTCCATTTTTCAGGAGGGTCCTCAACAAAAGTTAAATCCCATTTTTTAGTAGGGTCATGAACAGAAAGTAAAATCCCATTTGTTAGGATCTTCCTGAATAAAGGTAAAATCTTATTTTACAGGAGGGTCCGAAACCAAAGTAAAATCCTATTTTCAGGAGGATCCTGAACAGAAAGTAAAATCCCATTTTTTAGGAGGGTCCTGAACAAAAGTAAAATCCCATTTTTTAGGAGGGGCCTGAACAAAAAGTAAAAACCCATTTTTCAGGAGGGTCCTGAACAAAAGTAAAATCTCATTTTTCAGGAGGGTCCTGAACGAAAGTAAAATCCCATTTTAAGGAGGGTCCTGAAAAAAAGTAAAATCCCATTTTTCAGGAGGTTCCTGGACAGATAGTAAAGTCCCATTTTTCAGGAGGGTCCTGAACAGAAAGTAAAATCTCATTTTTAAAGAGGATCATAAACAAAAGTAAAATCCTATTTTTCAGGAGAGTCCTGAACGAAAATAAAATCCTATTTTTCAGGAGGGTCCTGAACAAAAGTAAAATCCCATTTTTTAAGAGTGTCCTGAATAGAAGGTAAAATCCCATTATTCAGAAGGGTCCTGAACAAAAGTAAATTCCCATTTTTTAGGAGGCGCCTGGACACAAAGTAAAATCTCATTTTTCATGAGGGTCCTGAACAGAAAGTAAAATCCCATTTTTCAAGAGGGAGATGAATAGAAACTAAAATTCCATTTTTCAAGAGGGTCCTGAACATAAAGTAAAATTCCTTTTTTAAAAAGTGTGCTGAACCGAATGTAAAATCCCATATTTCAGAAGGGTCCTGAACAAAAGTAAATTCCCATTTTTTAGGAGGTCCTGAACAGAAAGTAAAATCCCATTTTTCATGAGGGTCCTGAACAGAAAGTAAAATCCCATTTTTCAGGAGGGTCGTGAACAAAAGTAAAATCCCAAATTTCAGGAGGGTCCTGAACAGAAAGTAAAGTATCATTTTTCAAAAGTATCCTGAACAGAAAGTAAAGTATCATTTTTCAAGAGGGTCTTGAACAGAAAGTCAAGTCCCATTTTTAAGGAGTTTCCTGAACAAAAAGTAAAATTCCATTTTTCAGGGGGGTCCTGAACAGAAAGTAAAATCTCATTTTTCATAAGGGTCTTGAACAGAAAGTAAAATCCCATTTTTCAGGAGGGTCCTGAACAAAAGTCAAATTCCATTTTTCAGGTGGGTCCTGGACGAAAGTAAAATCCCATTTTTCAGGAGAGTCCTGAAAAGAGAGTAAAGTCCCATTTTTCAAAAGAATCCTGAATAGAAAGTAAAGTCTCATTTTTCAAGAGTGTCCTGAACAGAAAGTCAAGTCCCATTTTTCAGGAGTGTCCTGAACAGAAAGTAAAATCCCATTTTTAAGGGGGGTTCTGAACAGAATGTAAAATCCCATTTTTCATGAGGGTCCTGAACAGAAAGTAAAATCCCATTTTTTAGAAGAGTCAGGAACAAAAAGTAAATTCTCATTTTTCAGGAGGGTCCTGAACAGAAAGTAAAAATCCTATTTTTCAGGAGGGTCCTAAACAAAAGTATAGTTCGATTTTTTAAGAGGGTCCTGAACAGAAAGAAAAATCCCATTTTTCAGGAGGGTCCTGAGTAGAAAGAAAAATCCCATTTTTCAGGAGGGTCTAGAACAGAAAGTAAAATCCTATTTTTCAGCAGGGTCTAAACAGAAGTAAAATACTATTTTTCAGAGTGTCCTGAACAGAAAGTAAAGTCCCATTTATCAGGAGGGTCCTGTACAGAATGTAAAGTTCCATTATTCAGCAGGGTCCTGAAAAGAAAGTAAAGTCCTATTTTTTCAGGAGGGTCCTGAACAGAAACTATATTCCCATTTTTTAGAAGGGTCCTAAGTAGAAAGTAAAATACCATTTTTCAGGAGGGTCCTGAACAGAAAGTAAAATCCCATTTTTCAGGAGAGTCCAGAACAGAAAGTAAAGTCCTATTTATCAGGAGTGTCCTGAACAGAGAGTAAAATCCCATTTTTCAGGAGTGTCCTGAACAGAACGCAAAATCCTATTTTTCACTAGGACCCTAACAGAAAATAAAATCCCATTTTTTGGAGAGTCCTGAACAGAAAGTAAAATCCCATTTATCAGGAGATTTCTAAACACAAAGTAAAATCCCATTTATTAGGAGGGTCCTGAACAGAAGTAAAATCCCATTTTTCAGGAGGGTCCTGAACAGAAGTAAAATCCCATTTTTCAGGAGGGTCCTAAAAAAGAAAGTAAAATCCCATTTTTCAGGAGAGACCTGATAAGAAAGTAAAGTCCCAATTTTTAGGAGGGTCCTGTACAAAGAGTAAAATCCCATTTTTCAGGAGGGTCCTGAACGAAAGTAAAATCCCATTTTTCAGGAGAATCCTGAACAGAGAATAAATTCCCTTTTTTCTAGAGAATCCTGAACAGAAAGTAAAGTCTCATTTTTCAAGAGGGCCCTGAATAGAAAGTCAAGTCCCATTTTTCAGGAGTGTCCTGAACAGAAAGTAAAATCGCATTTTTCAGGGGGGTCCTAAACAGAAAGTAAAATCCCATTTTTCGTGAAGGTCCTGAACAAAAAGTAAAATCCTATTTATTATAACGGTCCTGAACAAAAAGTAAATTCTCATTTTTCAGGAGGGTCTTGAACAGAAATTAAATCCTATTTTTCAGGAGTGTCCTGAACAAAAGTATAGTCCGATTTTTCAGGAGGGTTCTGAACAGAAAGAAGAATCCCATTTTTCAGGAGGGTCCTGAGTAGAAAGTAATATCCCATTTTTCAGAAGGGTCTTGAATAGAAAGTAAAATCCTATTTTTTATCAGGGTCTGAACAGAAAGTAAAATCCCATTTTTTAGGAGTGTCCTGAACAGAAAGTAAAGTCCCATTTATCATGAGGGTCCTGTATAGAATGTAAAGTCCCATTATAAAGCAGGGTCCTGAACTTAAAGTAAAGTTCTATTTTTTCAGGAGGGTCCTGAACTGAAAGTAAATTCCCATTTGTTAGAAGGGTCCTAAGCAGAAAGTAAAATACCATTTTTAGGAGGGTCATGAACAGAAAGTAAAATCCCATTTTTTAGGAGGGTCTTGAACACAAAGTAAAGTCCTTTTTATCAGGAAAGTCCTGAATAGAAATTAAAATCTCATTTTTCAGGAGTGTTCTGAACAGAACGCAAAATCCTATTTTTCAGTAGGGACCTGAACAGAAAATAAAATCCCATTTTTCGGAGAGTCCTGAACAGAAAGTAAAATCCCATTTAAAAGGAGGGTCTTGATCAGAAAGTAAAATCCCATTTATCAGGAGGGTCCTGAACAGATGTAAAATCCTATTTTTCAGGACGGTTCTGAAAAGAAAGTAAAATCCTATTTTTCAGGAGAGTCCTGAACAGAAAGTAAAGTCCCATTTTATAGGAGGGGCCTGAACAGAAACTAAAATCCCATTTTTAAGGATGGTCCTGAACAGAAGTAAAATCCTATATTTTCGGAGGGTCCTGAACAAAAGTAAAATCTCATTTTTCATGATGGTTCAGAACAGAAAGTAAAATATTATTTTTCAGGACGGTCCTGAACAAAATTAAATCTCATTTTTTAGGAGGGGCCAGAACAAAATGTAAAATCCTATTTTTCATGAGGGTCCTGAACAAAAGTAAAATCCTATTTTTCATGAGGGTCCTGAACAGAAGTAAAATCTCATTTTTCAAAAGGGTCCTGCACAAAAGGAAAATCCCTTTTTTCAGGAGGGTCCTGAATAGAAAGTAAAATCCCATTTTTCAAATGGGTCCTGAACAAAAGTGAAATCCCATTTTGCAGGAGGGTCCTGAACAGAAAGTAAAATCCTATTTTTCAGGAATGTCCTGAACAGATGTAAAATCCTATTTTTAAGGAGGGTCCTGAACAGAAAGTAAAATCCCATTTTTCAAGAGGGTCCTGAAAAAAAGTAAAATCCAATTTTTTAAGAGGGTCCTGAAAAAAGTAAAATCTCATTTTTCAGGAGGGTCCTGAACAGAAAGTAAAGTCCCATTTATCAGGAGGGTCCTGAACAGAAAGTAAAATCCCATTTCTAAAGAAGGTCCTGAACAAAAGTAAAATCCCATTTTTCAGGAGGGTCCTGAAAAGAAAGTAAAATCTCATTTTCCTGGAGGGTCCTGACCAAAAGTAAAATCCCATATTTAAAGAGGATCCTGAACAGAAACTAAAATCCTATTTTTAAGGAGGGTACAAAATGGAAAGTTAATTCTCATTTTTCAGCAGGGTCCTGAACAGAAATTATATCCTATTTTTCAGGAGTGTCCTGAACGAAAGTAAAGTCCCATTTTTCAGGAGGGTCCTGAACAGAAAGTAAAATTCCATTTTTCAGAAGGGTATTGAATAGAAAGTAAAATTTCATTCTTCAGGAGGGTCCTGAACAGAAGTAAAATCCCATTTTTAATTAGGAGGGTCCTGAAAAAATAAAATACCATTTTTTAGGAGGGTCCTGGACATAAGTAAATTCCCATTTTTCGAGAGGGTCCTGAACAGAAAGTAAAATCCCATTTTTCAGGAGGGTCCTGAACCAAAGTAAAATCCTATTTTTAAGCAGGAACCTAAACAGAAAATAAATTCCCATTTTAAAGGAGGGTCCTGAACAGAAAGAAAAATCCCATTTTTCAGGAGGGTCCTGAGTAGAAAGTAAAATCCCATTTTTCAGGAGGGTCTTGAATAGAAAGTAAAATCCTATTTTTTAGCAGGGTCTGAATAGAAAGTAAAATCCCATTTTTTAGGAGTGTCCTGAACAGAAAGTAAAGTCCTATATTTTCGGAGGGTCCTGAACAAAAGTAAAATCTCATTTTTCATGATGGTTCAGAACAGAAAGTAAAATCTTATTTTTCAGGACGGTCCTGAACAAAATTAAATCTCATTTTTAGGAGGGGCCAGAACAAAAAGTAAAATCCTATTTTTCATGAGGGTCCTGAACAAAAGTAAAATCCTATTTTTCAGGAGGGTCCTGAACAGAAGTAAAATCTCATTTTTCAGAAGGGTCCTGCACAAAAGGAAAATCCCTTTTTTCAGGAGGGTCCTGAATAGAAAGTAAAATCCCATTTTTCAAAAGGGTCCTGAACAAAAGTGAAATCCCATTTTGCAGGAGGGTCCTGAACAGAAAGTAAAATCCTATTTTTCAGGAATGTCCTGAACAGATGTAAAATCCCATTTTTAAGGAGGGTCCCGAACAGAAAGTAAAATCCAATTTTTCAAGAGGGTCCTGAAAAAAAGTAAAATCCCATTTTTTAGGAGGGTCCTGAAAAAAGTAAAATCTCATTTTTCAGGAGGGTCCTGAACAGAAAGTAAAGTCCCATTTTTCAGGAGGGTCCTGAACAGAAAGTAAAATCCCATTTTTCAAGAAGGTCCTGAACAAAAGTAAAATCCCATTTTTCAGGAGGGTCCTGAAAAGAAAGTAAAATCCTATTTTTCTGGAGGGTCCTGAACAAACGTAAAATCCCATATTTAAAGAGGGTCCTGAACAAAAACTAAAATCCTATTTTTAAGGAGGGTACTGAATAGAAAGTTAATTCTCGTTTTTCAGCAGGGTCCTGAACAGAAATTATATCCTATTTTACAGGAGGGTCCTAAACTAAAGTAAAGTCCCTTTTTTCAGGAGGGTCCTGAAAAGAAAGTAAAATTCCATTTTTCAGGAGGGTATTGAACAGAAAGTAAAATTCCATTCTTCAGGAGGGTCCTGAACAGAAGTAAAATCCCATTTTTAATTAGGAGGGTCTTGAAAAAAGTAAAATCCCATTTTTTAGGAGGGTCCTGGACATAAGTAAATTCCCATTTTTCAGGAGGGTCCTTAACAGAAAGTAAAATCCCATTTGTCAGGAGGGTCCTGAACAAAAGTAAAATCCCATTTTTCAGGAGGGTCCTGAACCAAAGTAAAATCCCATTTTTCAGGAGGGTCCTAAAGAGAAAATAAATTCCCATTTTAAAGGAGGGTCCTGAACATAAAGTAAAGTCCCATTTTTCAGGAGGGTTCTGAAGAGAAAGTAAAATCCTATTTTTCAGGAGGGTCCGAAACAGAATGTAAAATCCCATTTTGCAGGACGGTCCTGAACAAAAAGTAAAATCCATTTTTTCAGGAGGGTCCTAAACAAATGTAATATCCCATTTTTTAGGAGGGTCATAAACAGAAAGTAAAATCCTATTTTTCAGGAGGATCCTTAACCAAAGTAAAGTCCCATTTTTTAGGAGGATCCTTAACCAAAGTAAAGTCCCATTTTTTAGGAGGGTCTTGAACAGAAAGTAAAATTCCATTTTTCAGGAGGTTATTGAACAGAAAGTAAAATCCCATTCTTCAGGAGGGTCCTGAAGAAAAAGTAAAATCCCATTTTTCAGGGGGGTCCTGAACAGAAAGTAAAATCCCATTTTTCATGAGGGTCCTGAACAGAAAGTAAAATCCCATATTTTACAAGGGTCCTGAACAAAAAGTAAATTCTCATTTTTCAAGAATGTCCTGAACAGAAAGTAAAATCCTATTTTTCAGGAGGGTCCTGAACAAAAGTATAGTCCAATTTTTCAGGAAGGTCCTGAACAGAAAGAAAAATCCCATTTTTCAGGAGGGTCCTGAGTAGAAAGTAAAATCCAATTTTTCTGGAGGGCCTAGAACAGAAAGTAAAATACTATTTTTCAACAGGGTCTGAACAGAAGTAAAATCCCATTTTTCAGAGGGGCCTGAACAGAAAGAAAAATCCCATTTTTCAGGAGTGTCCTGAACAAAAAGTAAAGTCCCATTTATCATGAGGGTCCTGTATAGAATGTAAAGTCCCATTATAAAGCAGGGACCTGAACAAAAAGTAAAGTCCTATTTTTTCAGGAGGGTCCTGAACTGAAAGTAAATTCCCATTTTTTAGAAGGGTCCTAAGTAGAAAGTAAAATACCATTTTTCAGGAGGGTCCTGAATAGAAAGTAAAATCCTATTTTTCAGGAGGGTCCTGAACAGAAAGTAAAGTCCTATTTATCAGGAAAGTCCTGAACAGAAAGAAAAATCCCATTTTTCAGGAGTGTTCTGAATAGAACGCAATATCCTATTTTTCAGTAGGGACCTGAACAAAAAATAAAATCCCATTTTTCGGAGAGTCCTGAACAGAAAGTAAAATCCCATTTTTAAGGAGGGTCTTGAACAGAAAGTAAAATCCCATTTATCAGGAGGGTCCTGAACAGAAGTAAAATCACATTTTTCAGGAGGGTCCTGAAAAGAAAGTAAAATCCTATTTTTCAGGAGAGTCCTGAACAGAAAGTAAAGTCCCATTTTTTAGGAGGGTCCTGTACAGTAAGTAAAATCCCATTTTTCTGGAGGGTCCTGAACAGAAACTAAAATCCCATTTTTAAGGAGGGTCCGGAACAGAAGTAAAATTCTATTTTTCCGGAGGTTCCTGAACAAAAGTAAAATCTCATTTTTCATGAGGGTTCATAACAGAAAGTAAAATTTTATTTTTCAGGAGGGTCCTGAACAATAGTAAAATCTCATTTTTCAGGAGAGGCCAGAACAAAAAGTAAAATCCTATTTTTCATGAGGGTCCTGAACAAAAGTAAAATTCTATTTTTCAGGTGGGTCCTGAACAGAAGTAAAATCTCATTTTTTAGAAGAGTCCTGCACAAAAGAAAAATCCCATTTTTCAGGAGGGTCCTGAATAGAAAGTAAAATCCCATTTTTCAAAAGGGTCCTGAACAAAAGTAAAATCCCATTTTGCAGGAGGGTCCTGAAAAGAAAGTAAATTCCTATTTTTCAGGAGTGTCCTGAACAGAAGTAAAATCCCATTTTTAAGGAGGGTTCTGAACAGAAAGTAAAATCCCATTTTTCAAGAGGGTCCTGAAAAAAAGTAAAATCCCATTTTTTAGGAGGGTCCTGAAAAAAGTAAAATCTCATTTTTCAGGAGGGTCCTGAACAGAAAGAAAAGTCCCATTTTTCAGGAAGGTCCTGAACAGAAAGTAAAATCCCATTTTTCAAGAGGGTCCTGAACAAAAGTAAAATCCCATTTTTCAGGAGGGTCCTGAACAGAAAGTAAAATCCCATTTTTCAGGAGGGTCCGGAACAAAAGTAAAATCCCATATTTAAATAGGGTCCTGAACAGAAACTAAAATCCTATTTTTAAGGAGGGTACTGAATAGAAAGTTGATTCTCATTTTTCAGCAGGGTCCTGAACAGATATTATATCCTATTTTTCAGGAGGGTCCTGAACGAAAGTAAAGTCCCATTTTTCAGGAGGGTCCTGAACAGAAAGTAAAATTCCATTTTTCAGGAGGGTATTGAACAGAAAGTAAAATTCCATTCTTCAGGAGGATCCTGAAAAGAAATAAAATCCCATTTTTAATTAGGAGGGTCCTGAAAAAAGTAAAATCCCATTTTTTAGGAGGGTCCTGGACATAAGTAAATTCCATTTTTCAGGAGGGTCCTGGACAGAAAGTAAAATCCCATTTTTCAGGAGGGTCCTGAACAAAAGTAAAATCCTATTATTCAGGAGGGTCCTGAACGAAAGTAAAATCTCATTTTTAAGGAGGGTCCTAAACAGAAAATAAATTTAAATTTTAAAGGAGGGTCCTGAACATAAAGTAAAGTCCAATTTTTCTTGAGGGTTGTGAACAGAAAGTAAAATCCCATTTTTCAGGAGGGTCCAGAACAGAATGTAAAATCCCATTTTTCAGGATTGTCCTGATCAAAAAGTAAAATTCTATTTTTTTCAGGAGGGTCCTGAACAAAAGTAAAATCCCATTTTTTAGGAGGGTTCCGAACATAAAGTAAATTCTCATTTTTCAGCAGGGTCCAGAACAGAAAGTAAAATCCTATTTTTTAGGAGGGTCCTTAACCCAAGTAAAGTCCTATTTTTCAGGAGGGTCCTGAACAGAAAGTAAAATTCCATTTTTCAGGAGGTTATTGAAAAGAAAGTAAAATCTCATTCTTCAGGAGGGTCCTGAAGAAAAAGTAAAATCCCATTTTTCAGGGGGGTCCTGAACAGAAAGTAAAATCCCATTTTTCATGAGGGTCCTGAACACAAAGTAAAATCCCAATTTTTAGAAGGGTCTTGAACAAAAAGTAAAATCCTATTTTTCAGAAGGGTCCTGAACAGAAAGTAAAATCCTATTTTTCAGGAGGGTCCTGAACAAAAGTATAGTCCGATTTTTCAGGAGGGTCCTGAACAGATAGAAAAATCCCATTTTTCAAGAGGATCCTGAGTAGAAAGTAAAATCCCATTTTTCAGGAGGGTCTAGAACAGAAAGTAAAATCCTATTTTTCAGCAGTGTTTGAACAGAAGTAAAATACCATTTTTCAGAGTGTCCTGAACAGAAAGTAAAATCCAATTTTTCAGGAGTGTCCTGAACAAAAAGTAGAGTCCCATTTATCAAGAGGGTCCTGTATAGAATGTAAAGTCCCATTATTCAGCAGTGACCTGAACAGAAAGTAAAGTCCTATTTTTTCAGGAGGGTCCTGAACAGAAAGTATATTCCCATTTTTTAGAGTGGTCCTGAACAAAAGTAAAATACCATTTTTCAGGAGGGTCCTGAACAGAAAGTAAAATCCCATTTTTCAGGAGGGTCCTGAACAAAAATTAAAGTCCTACTTTTATGGATGGTCTTGAACAGAAAGTATAATCTCATTTTCAAGGAGGGTCCGAAACAGAAAGTAAAATCCCATTTTTCAGGAGGGTCCTGAACAGAAAGTAAAGTACCATTTTTCAAAAGGATCCTAAATAGAAATTGAATTCTAATTTTTAAGGAGGGTCCTAAATAAAAAGTAAAATCCTATTTTTCAGGAGGGTCCAGAACAGAAAGTAAAGTCCCATTTTTCAGGACGGTCTTGAACAAAAAGTAAAATCCTATTTTTCAGGAAGGTCCTGAACTAATGGTAAAATCTAATATTTCAGGAGGGTCCTGAACAGAAAGTAAAATCCTATTTTTCAGCAGGGTCTGAACAGAAGTAAAATCCCATTTTTCAGAGGGTCCTGAACAGAAAGTAAAATCCCATTTTTTAGGAGTGTCCTGAACAGAAAGTAAAGTCCCATTTATCAGGAGGGTCCTGTACAGAATGTAAAGTCCCATTATTCAGCAGGGTCCTGAACAGAAAGTAAAGTCCTATTTTTTCAGGATGGTCCTGAACAGAAAGTATATTCCCATTTTTTAGAAGGGTCCTAAGCAGAAAGTAAAATACCATTTTTCAGGAGGGTCCTGAACATAAAGTTAAGTCTGATTTATCAGGAGTGTTCTGAACAGAAAGTAAAATCCCATTTTTTAGGAGTGTCCTGAACAAAATGCAAAATTCTATTTTTCAGTAGGGACCTGAACAGAAAATAAAATCCTATTTTTCGAAGAGTCCTGAACAGAAAGTAAAATCCCATTTATCAGGAGGGTCCTGAACAGAAAGTTAAATCCCATTTATCAGAAGGGTCCTTAACAGAAGTAAATCCTATTTTTCAGGACGGTCCTGAAAAGAAAGTAAAATCCCATTTTTTAGGAGTGTCCTGAAAAGAAAGTAAAGTCCCAATTTTTAGGAGGGTCCTGTACAGAAAGTAAAATCCCATTTTTCAGGAGGGCCCTGAACGAAAGTAAAATACCATTTTTCAGGAGAGTCCTGAACAGAGAGTAAAGTCCCATTGTTCAAGAGAATCCTGAACAGAAAGTAAAGTCTCATTTTTCAAGAGGGTCCTGAATAGAAAGTCAAGTTCCATTTTACAGGAGTGTCCTAAACAGAAAGTAAAATCCCATTTTTCAGGGGGGTCCTGAACAGAAAGTAAAATCCCATTTTTCATGAGGGTCCTGAACAGAATGTAAAATCCCATTTTTTAGAAGTGTCCTGAACAAAAAGTAAATCCTCATTTTTCAGGAGGGTCCTGTTCAGAAAGTTTAATCCTATTTTTCAGGAGGGTCCTGAACAAAAGTATAGTCCAATTTTTCAGGAGGGTCTAGAACAAAAAGTAAAATCCTATTTTTCAGCTGGGTCTGAACAGAAGTAAAATTCCATTTTTCAGAGGGTCCTGAACAGAAAGTAAAATCCCATTTTTCAGGAGTGCCCTGAACAGAAAGTAAAGTCCCATTTATCAGGAGGGTCCACTACAGAATGTAAAGTCCCGTTATAAAGCAGGGTCCTGAACAGAATGTAAAGTCCTATTTTTTCAGGAGGGTCCTGAACATAAAGTAAATTCCCATTTTTTAGAAGGGTCCTAAGCATAAAGTAAAATACCATTTTTCAGGAATTTCCTGAACAGAAAGTAAAATCCCATTTTTACGGAGGGTCCTGAACAGAAAGTAAAGTCCTATGTATCAGGAAAGTCCTGAAAAGAAAGTAAAATTCCCTTTTTCAGGAGTGTCCTGAACAAAATGCTAAATCCTATTTTTCATTAGGGACCTAAACAAAAAATAAAATCCCATTTTTCGGAGAGTCCTGAACAGAAAGTAAAAGCTCATTTTTAAGGAGGGTCTTGAACAGAACGTAAAATCCCATTTATCAGGAGGGTCCTGAACAGAAGTAAAACCCGTTTTTCAGGAGGGTCCTGAAAAGAAAGTAAAATCCTATTTTTCAGGAGAGTCCTGAACAGAAAGTAAAGTCCCATTTTTTAGGAGGGTCCTGTACAGAAAGTAAAATCCCATTTTTCAGGAGGGTCCTGAACAGAAACTAAAATCCCATTTTTAAGGAGGTTCCTGAACAGAAGTAAAATCATATATTTCCGGAGGGTCCTGAACAAAAGTAAAATCTCATTTTTCATGATGGTTCAGAACAACAAGTAAAATCTTATTTTTCAGGAGATTTCTGAACAGAAAGTAAATTCCCATTTTTCAGGAGGGTCCGGAACAGAATGTAAAATCCCATTTTTCAGGACGGTCCTGAACAAAAAGTAAAATCCTATTTTTTAGGAGGTCCTGAACAAAAGTAAAATCCCATTTTTTAGAAGGGTCCTAAACATAAAATAAATTCTCATTTTTCAACAGGGTCCAGAACCGAAAGTAAAATCCTATTTTTCAGGAGGGTCCTTAACCAAAGTAAAGTCCCATTTTTCAGGAGGGTCCTGAACAGAAAGTTAAATTCCATTTTTCAGGAGGTTATTGAACAAAAAGTAAAATTCCATTCTTCAGGAGGGTCCGTAAGAAAAAGTAAAATCCCATTTTTCAGGAGGGTCCTGAACAAAAGTAAAATCACATTTTTTAGGAAGGTCCTGAAAAAAGTAAAATCCTATTTTACAGGAGGGTCCTGAACATAAATAAAATCACATTTTCAGGAGAGTCCTGAAGAGTAAGTAAAATCCCATTTTTCAGGAGGGTCTTAAACAGAAAGTAAAATCCCATTTTTCAGGAGGATCCTAAATAGAAAGTAAAGTCCCATTTTTCAGGACGGTCCTGAACAGAAAGTAAAATTCCATTTTCAAGAGGGTCCTGAACAAAAGAAAAATCCTATTTTTCAGGAGAGTCCTGAACAAAAGTAAAATCTCATTTTTCAGGAGAGTTCTGAACAGAAAGTAAAGTCCCATTTTTCAAGAGGTTCCTGAACAGAAAGTAAAGTCCTATTTTTATGGATGGTCTTGAACAGAAAGTATAATCCCATTTTCAAGGAGGGTCCGGAACATAAAGTAAAATCTCATTTTTCAGGAGGGTCGTGAACAGAAAGTAAAGTCCCATTTTTCAGAAGGATCCTAAATAGAAATTGAATTCTCATTTTTAAGGAGGGTCCTGAACAGAAAGTAAATTCTTATTTTTCAGGAGGGTCCTGAACAAAAAGTAAAATCCTATTTTTCAGGAGGGTCCAGAACAGAAAGTAAAGTCCTATTTTTCAGGAGGGTCCTGAACAAAAAGTAAAATTCTATTTTTTAGGAAGGTCCTGAACTAATGGTAAAATCTCATTTTCAGGAGGATCCTGAACAGAAAGTAAAATCCTATTTTTCAGCAGGGTCTGAACAGAAATAAAATCCTATTTTTCAGAGGGTCCTGAACAGAATGTAAATTCTCATTTTTCAGGAGAGTTCTGAACAGAAAGTCAAATCCTATTTTTCAAGAGGGTCCTAAAAAAAATAAAGTCCCATTTTTCCGGAAGGTACTGAACAGAATGAAAGTAAAATCCCATTTTTTAGGAGGGTCCTGTACATAATGTAAAATCCTATTTTTCAGGAGGGTCCTGAACAAACGTAAAATCCAATTTTTCAAGAGGGTCGTGAACAGAAATTAAAATCCTATTTTTCAGGAGGGACCTGAACAGAAAGTAAAATCCCATTTTTTAGGAGGGTCCTGAACAAAAGTAAAATTCATTTTTCAAGAGGGTCCTGAACCAAAATAATATCCTATTTTTTAGAAGGGTCCTGAACAAAAGAAAAATCCCATTTTTCAGGAGGGTCCTGAACAGAAAGAAAAATCCTATTTTTCAGCAGGGTCCTGAACAAAAGAAAAATCCCATTTTTCAGGAGGGTCCTGAACAGAAATTTAAATCCAATTTTTCAGGAGAGTACTGAACAGAAAGCAAAGTCCCATTTTTCAGGAGACACCAGAACAAAAGTAAAATCCCATTTTTCAGGAGGGTCCTGAACGAAAGTAAAATCCCATTTTTTCAGGAGAGTCCTGAACAGAAATTAAAATACCATTTTTCAGAAGGGTCCTGAACATAAAGTAAAGTCCCATTTTTTAGGAGGGTCTTGAACAGAAAGTAAAATCCTATTTTTCAGGAGGGTCCGAAACAGAAAGTAAAATCCTATTTTTTAGGAGGATCCTGAACAGAAAGTAAAATCCCATTTTTAAGGAGGGTCATGAACATAAAGTAAAATCCAATTTTTCAGGAGGGTCCAGAACAGAAACAAAAGACCCATTTTTCAGGAGGGTCCTTGACAAAAAGTAAAGTCCCATTTTTAAGGATGGTCCTGAACAAAAATTGAATTCTCATTTTTCAAGAGGGTCCTGAGCAGAAAGTAAATTATCAAATTTCAGGAGGGTCTTTAACAGAAAGTAAAATCCTATTTTTCAGGAGGGTCCTGAACAAAATGTAAAGTCCCAGTTTTCAAAAGGGTCCTGAAAAGAAAGTAAAATCCCATTTTTCAGGAGGGTCCTAACTGAAAGTAAAATCCTATTTTTCAGGAGGGTCCTGAACAAAAGTAAAATCCTATTTTTCAGGACGGTCCTGAACGAAAGTAAAATTCTATTTTTAAGGAGGGTCTTGAACAACAAGTAAAATCCTATTTTTCAGGAGAGTCCGAAACCGAAAATAAAATCCCATTTTTCAGGAGGGTCCTGAACAGAAAGTAAAATCCCATTTTTAGAAGGGTCCTGTACATAAAGTAAAATCCCATTTTTCAGGAGGGTCCGGAAAGGAAAGTAAAGTCCCATTTTTTTAGGAGGATCCTGAATAGGAATTGAATTCTCATTTTTCAGGAGAGTCCTGAATAGAAAGTAAAATCCCATTTTTCAGGAGGGTCCTAAACTGTAGTAAAGTCCCATTTTTCAAAAGTGTCCTGAACAGAAAGTAAATTCCTATTTCTCAGGAGGGTCCTGAACAAAATTAAAATCCTATTTTTCGGGAGCGTCTTGAACAGAAAGTAAAATCCCATTTTTCAGGAAGGTCCTGAACAAAATTAAAATCCTATTTTGCAGGAGGGGCCCGAACAGAAAGTAAATTTCCATTTTTCAGGAGTGTCCTCAACAAAAAGTAAAATCCTATTTTTCAATAAGGTCCTGAACAGAAATAAAATCCCATTTTTCAAGAGGGGCCTGAACAGAAAGTAAAATCCCATTTTTCAGGAGGGTCCGAAACTGAAAATAAAATCCCATTTTTCAGGATGGTCCTGAATAGAAAGTAAAATCCCATTTTTTAGGAGGGTCCTGAACATAAAGTAAATTTCCATTTTTTAGGAGGGTCCGAGACAGAATGTAATGTCCCATTTTTCAGGAGGGTCCTGAACAGAAAGAAAAATCCTATTTTTCAGGAGGGTCCTGAACAGAAAGTGAAATCCCATTTTTTAGGAAGGTCCTGAACAGAAAGTAAAGTCCCATTTTTCAGAAGGGTCCTGAACAGAAAGTAAAGTCCCATTTTTTAGGAGGGTCCTGAACATAAAGTAAAATTTGATTTTTCAGGAGGGTCTGAAAAGAAAGTAAAATATCTTTTTTCAGGAGGGTGCTGAACAGAAAGTAAATTCTCATTTTTCAAGAGGGTCCTGAACAAAAAGTAAAATCCCATTTTTCAGGAGGTCCTGAACAGAAAGTAAAATCCCATTTTTCAGGAGTGTCCTGTATAGAAAGTAAAATCTCATTTTTCAGGAGGGTCCTGAATAGAAAGTAAAATCTTATTTTTTAGGAGGGTCCTGAATAGAAGCAAAATCTCATTTTTCAGGAGGGTTTTGAACAAAAGTAATATCCCATTTTTCAAGATGGTCCTGAACAGAAAGTAAATCCTATTTTTTGGAAGGTCCTAAACAAAAGTAAAATTCCATTTTTCAGGAGGAGCCTGAACAGAAAGTAAAATCCTATTTTTCGTGAGAGTCCTAAACTAAAGTAAAATCCTACTTTCCAGGAGGGTCCAGAACAGAAGTAAAATCCCATTTTTGAGGTGGGTCCTGAACAAAAGTAAAATTTTATTTTTCAGGATGGTTCTGAATGAAAGTAAAATTCTATTTTTTAGGAGGGTCCTGAACAGAAATTAAAGTCCCATTTTTCATGAGGGTCCTGAAAGAAAAATATAATCCCATTTTTTAAGAGGGTCATGCACAAATGGAAAATCTCATTTTTCAGGAGGAAAGTAAAATCCCATTTTTCAGGAGGGTCCTGAACAGAACGTAAAGTCCCATTTTTCAGGATGGTCCTGAACAGAAAGTAAAATCCTATTTTTCAAGGGTGTCCGAAAAAGAAAGTAATATCCCATTATTCAGGAGGGTCCTGACCAAAAGAAAAATCCCATTTTTTTAGGAGAGTTCTGAACAGAAATAAATTCTCATTTTTCTGTAGGGTCCTGTACAGAAAGTAAAATCCTATTTTTCATGAGGGTCATGAGCAAAAGTAAAGTCCTATTTTTTTGGAGGGTCCAGAACAGAAAGTTAAATCCCATTTTTCTGAGGCCCCTGAACAGAATGCAAAATCCCATTCTTCAGGAGGGTCCTGAACAGAAGTCAAATCTCATTTTTCAGGAGAATCTTGAGCAACAATTAAAATCCCATTTTCAGTAGGGTCCTGAACAAAAATTATAATCCAATTTTTCAGGAGGTTCCTGATCAATAGAAAAATCCCATTTTTAGGAGGGTCCCAAAAAAAGTAAAATTCTATTTTTCAGGAGGTTCCTGAACAAAAATAAAATCCCATTTTTCAGGAGGGTCCTGAACAAAAGTAAAATCTAATTTTTCAGGAGGGTCCTGAACAGAAAGTAAAATATCATTTTTCAGGAGAGTCCTGAACAAAATTAAAATCCCATTTTTCAGGAGGGTCCGTAAAAGAAAGTAAAATCCTATTTTTCAAGAGGGTCCTGAACAGATAGTAAAATCTAATTTTTCAGGAGGGTCCTGAACAAAATAAAAATCCTATTTTTCAGGAGGGTCCTGAACAAAAGTAAAATTCTATTTTTCATGAGAGTCCTGAACAAAAGTAAAATCCCATTTTTTAGGAAAGTCCTGAACTGAAAGTAAAATCCCATTTTTCAGGAGGGTCCTTAATAGAAAGTAAAGTCCCAATTTTCAGGAGAGTCCTGAACAGAAAGTAAAATCCCATTTTTCAGGAGGGTCCTTAATAAAAGTAAAATCCCATTTTTTAGGAGGGTCCTGAACAAAAAGTAAAATCCCATTTTTCATGGGGGTCCTGAGTAAAAGTCAAATCCCACTTTTTAGGAGGGTCTTGAACATAAAGTAAAATCCCATTTTTCAGGAGGGGCCTAAACAAAAGTAAAATCCCATTTTTAAGGAGGGATCTGAACAGAAAGTAAAATCCCATTTTTCAGGAGGGTTCTGAACAAAAGTTAAATCCCTTTTTTTAGGAGGGTCTTGAACAAAAGTAAAATCCCATTTTTCAGGATGGTCCTGAACAAAGGTAAAATCCTATTTTTCAGGAGGGTCCGAAACAAAAGTAAAATCCTATTTTTAGGGAGGATCCTGAACAGAAAGTAAAATCCCATTTTTTAGGAGGGTCCTGAACTAAAGTAAAATCCCACTTTTTAGGAGGGTCCTGAACAGAAAGTAAAATCCCATTTTTCAGAAGGGTCCAGAACAAAAGTAAAATCTCATTTTTCAGGAGGGTCCTGAACGAAAGTAAAATCCCATTTTTCAGGAGGGTCCTGAACAAAAGTAAAATCCAATTTTTCAGGAGGGTCATGAACAGAAAGTAGAATTCCATTTTTCAGGAGGGTCCTCAACAAAAGTTAAATCCCATTTTTTAGTAGGGTCATGAACAGAAAGTAAAATCCCATTTGTTAGGATCTTCCTGAATAAAGGTAAAATCTTATTTAACAGGAGGGTCCGAAACCAAAGTAAAATCCTATTTTCAGGAGGATCCTGAACAGAAAGTAAAATCCCATTTTTTAGGAGGGTCCTGAACAAAAGTAAAATCCCATTTTTTAGGAGGGGCCTGAACAAAAAGTAAAAACCCATTTTTCAGGAGGGTCCTGAACAAAAGTAAAATCTCATTTTTCAGGAGGGTCCTGAACGAAAGTAAAATCCCATTTTAAGGAGGGTCCTGAAAAAAAGTAAAATCCCATTTTTCAGGAGGTTCCTGGACAGATAGTAAAGTCCCATTTTTCAGGAGGGTCCTGAACAGAAAGTAAAATCTCATTTTTAAAGAGGATCATAAACAAAAGTAAAATCCTATTTTTCAGGAGAGTCCTGAACGAAAATAAAATCCTATTTTTCAGGAGGGTCCTGAACAAAAGTAAAATCCCATTTTTTAAGAGTGTCCTGAATAGAAGGTAAAATCCCATTATTCAGAAGGGTCCTGAACAAAAGTAAATTCCCATTTTTTAGGAGGCGCCTGGACACAAAGTAAAATCTCATTTTTCATGAGGGTCCTGAACAGAAAGTAAAATCCCATTTTTCAAGAGGGAGATGAATAGAAACTAAAATTCCATTTTTCAAGAGGGTCCTGAACATAAAGTAAAATTCCTTTTTTAAAAAGTGTGCTGAACCGAATGTAAAATCCCATATTTCAGAAGGGTCCTGAACAAAAGTAAAATCTCATTTTTCAGGAGGGTCCTGAACAGAAAGTAAAATCCCATTTTTCAGAAGGGTCCAGAACAAAAGTAAAATCTCATTTTTCAGGAGGGTCCTGAACGAAAGTAAAATCCCATTTTTCAGGAGGGTCCTGAACAAAAGTAAAATCCAATTTTTCAGGAGGGTCATGAACAGAAAGTAGAATTCCATTTTTCAGGAGGGTCCTCAACAAAAGTTAAATCCCATTTTTTAGAAGGGTCATGAACAGAAAGTAAAATCCCATTTGTCAGGATCTTCCTGAATAAAGGTAAAATCTTATTTTACATGAGGGTCCGAAACCAAAGTAAAATCCTATTTTCAGGAGGATCCTGAACAGAAAGTAAAATCCCATTTTTTAGGAGGGTCCTGAACCAAAGTAAAATCCCATTTTTTAGGAGGGGCCTGAACAAAAAGTAAAAACCCATTTTTCAGGAGGGGCCTGAACAAAAGTAAAATCTCATTTCTCAGGAGGGTCCTGAACGAAAGTAAAATCCCATTTTAAGGAGGGTCCTGAAAAAAAGTAAAATCCCATTTTTCAGGAGGGTCCTGGACAGATAGTAAAGTCCCATTTTTCAGGAGGGTCCTGAACAGAAAGTAAAATCTCATTTTTAAAGAGGGTCATAAACAAAAGTAAAATCCTATTTTTCAGGAGAGTCCTGAACGAAAATAAAATCCTATTTTTCAGGCGGGTCCTGAACAAAAGTAAAATCTCATTTTTCAAGAGTGTCCTGAACAGAAGGTAAAATCCCATTATTCATAAGGGTCCTGAACAAAAGTAAATTCCCATTTTCTAGGAGGCGCCTGGACACAAAGTAAAATCTCATTTTTCATGAGGGTCCTGAACAGAAAGTAAAATCCCATTTTTCAAGAGGGTGATGAATAGAAACTAAAATTCCATTTTTCAAGAGGGTCCTGAACTTAAAGTAAAATTCCTTTTTTAAAAAGTGTGTTGAACCGAATGTAAAATCCCATTTTTCAGAAGGGTCCTGAACAAAAGTAAATTCCCATTTTTTAGGAGGTCCTGAACAGAAAGTAAAATCCCATTTTTCATGAGGGTCCTGAACAGAAAGTAAAATCCCATTTTTCAGGAGGGTCGTGAACAAAAGTAAAATCCCAGTTTTCAGGAGGGTCCTGAACAGAAAGTAAAGTATCATTTATCAAAAGTATCCTGAAAAGAAAGTAAAGTATCATTTTTCAAGAGGGTCTTGAACAGAAAGTCAAGTCCCATTTTTAAGGAGTTTCCTGAACAAAAAGTAAAATTCCATTTTTCAGGGGGGTCCTGAACAGAAAGTAAAATCTCATTTTTCATGAGGGTCTTGAACAGAAAGTAAAATCCCATTTTTCAGGAGGGTCCTGATCAAAAGTCAAATTCCATTTTTCAGGAGGGTCCTGGACGAAAGTAAAATCCCATTTTTCAGGAGAGTCCTGAACAGAGAGTAAAGTCCCATTTTTCAAAAGAATCCTGAATAGAAAGTAAAGTCTCATTTTTCAAGAGTGTCCTGAACAGAAAGTCAAGTCCCATTTTTCAGGAGTGTCCTGAACAGAAAGTAAAATCCCATTTTTAAGGGGGGTTCTGAACAGAACGTAAAATCCCATTTTTCATGAGGGTCCTGAACAGAAAGTAAAATCCCATTTTTCATGAGGGTCCTGAACAGAAAGTAAAATCCCATTTTTTAGAAGAGTCAGGAACAAAAAGTAAATTCTCATTTTTCAGGAGGGTCCTAAATAAAAGTATAGTTCGATTTTTTAAGAGGGTCCTGAACAGAAAGAAAAATCCCATTTTTCAGGAGGGTCCTGAGTAGAAAGAAAAATCCC
This sequence comes from Capsicum pubescens, assembly GCA_030864215.1. Lineage (NCBI taxonomy): Eukaryota > Viridiplantae > Streptophyta > Magnoliopsida > Solanales > Solanaceae > Capsicum > Capsicum pubescens. The sequence continues at coordinate 282,336,682 of CM061542.1, forward strand.
ATTTTTCAGGAGGGTCTAGAACAGAAAGTAAAATCCTATTTTTCAGCAGGGTCTAAACAGAAGTAAAATACTATTTTTAAGAGTGTCCTGAACAGAAAGTAAAGTCCCATTTATCAGGAGGGTCCTGTACAGAATGTAAAGTTCCATTATTCAGCAGGGTCCTGAAAAGAAAGTAAAGTCCTATTTTTTCAGGAGGGTCCTGAACAAAAACTATATTCCCATTTTTTAGAAGGGTCCTAAGTAGAAAGTAAAATACCATTTTTCAGGAGGGTCCTGAACAGAAAGTAAAATCCCATTTTTCAGGAGAGTCCAGAACAGAAAGTAAAGTCCTATTTATCAGGAGTGTCCTGAACAGAGAGTAAAATCCCATTTTTCAGGAGTGTCCTGAACAGAACGCAAAATCCTATTTTTCACTAGGACCCTAACAGAAAATAAAATCCCATTTTTTGGAGAGTCCTGAACAGAAAGTAAAATCCCATTTATCAGGAGATTCCTAAACACAAAGTAAAATCCCATTTATTAGGAGGGTCCTGAATAGAAGTAAAATCCCATTTTTCAGGAGGGTCCTGAACAGAAGTAAAATCCCATTTTTCAGGAGGGTCCTAAAAAAGAAAGTAAAATCCCATTTTTCAGGAGAGACCTGAAAAAAAAGTAAAGTCCAAATTTTTAGGAGGGTCCTGTACAAAGAGTAAAATCCCATTTTTCAGGAGGGTCCTGAACGAAAGTAAAATCCCATTTTTCAGGAGAATCCTGAACATAGAATAAATTCCCTTTTTTCTAGAGAATCCTGAACAGAAAGTAAAGTCTCATTTTTCAAGAGGGCCCTGAATAGAAAGTCAAGTCCCATTTTTCAGGAGTGTCCTGAACAGAAAGTAAAATCCTATTTTTCAGGGGGGTCCTGAACAGAAAGTAAAATCCCATTTTTCGTGAAGGTCCTGAACAAAAAGTAAAATCCTATTTATTATAACGGTCCTGAACAAAAAGTAAATTCTCATTTTTCAGGAGGGTCTTGAACAGAAATTAAATCCTATTTTTCAGGAGGGTCCTGAATAAAAGTATAGTCCGATTTTTCAGGAGGGTCCTGAACAGAAAGAAGAATCCCATTTTTCAGAAGGGTCCTGAGTAGAAAGTAATATCCCATTTTTCAGAAGGGTCTTGAATAGAAAGTAAAATCCTATTTTTTATCAGGGTCTGAACAGAAAGTAAAATCCCATTTTTTAAGAGTGTCCTGAACAGAAAGTAAAGTCCCATTTATCATGAGGGTCCTGTATAGAATGTAAAGTCCCATTATAAAGCAGGGTCCTGAACTTAAAGTAAAGTTCTATTTTTTCAGGAGGGTCCTGAACTGAAAGTAAATTCCCATTTGTTAGAAGGGTCCTAAGCAGAAAGTAAAATACCATTTTTAGGAGGGTCATGAACAGAAAGTAAAATCCCATTTTTCAGGAGGGTCTTGAACACAAAGTAAAGTCCTTTTTATCAGGAAAGTCCTGAATACAAATTAAAATCTCATTTTTCAGGAGTGTTCTGAACAGAACGCAAAATCCTATTTTTCAGTAGGGACCTGAACAGAAAATAAAATCCCATTTTTCGGAGAGTCCTGAACAGAAAGTAAAATCCCATTTAAAAGGAGGGTCTTGAACAGAAAGTAAAATCCCATTTATCAGGAGGGTCCTGAACAGATGTAAAATCCTATTTTTCATGACGGTCCTGAAAAGAAAGTAAAATCCTATTTTTCAGGAGAGCCCTGATCAGAAAGTAAAGTCCCATTTTATAGGAGGGTCCTGAACAGAAACTAAAATCCCATTTTTAAGGATGGTCCTGAACAGAAGTAAAATCCTATATTTTCGGAGAGTCCTGAACAAAAGTAAAATCTCATTTTTCATGATGGTTCAGAACAGAAAGAAAAATCTTATTTTTCAGGACGGTCCTGAACAAAATTAAATCTCATTTTTTAGGAGGGGCCAGAACAAAAAGTAAAATCCTATTTTTCATGAGGGTCCTGAACAAAAGTAAAATCCTATTTTTCAGGAGGGTCCTGAACAGAAGTAAAATCTCATTTTTCAGAAGGGTCCTGCACAAAAGGAAAATCCCTTTTTTCAGGAGGGTCCTGAATAGAAAGTAAAATCCCATTTTTCAAAAGGGTCCTGAACAAAAGTGAAATCCCATTTTGCAGGAGGGTCCTGAACAGAAAGTAAAATCCTATTTTTCAGGAATGTCCTGAACAGATGTAAAATCCTATTTTTAAGGAGGGTCCTGAACTGAAAGTAAAATCCCATTTTTCAAGAGGGTCCTGAAAAAAAGTAAAATCCCATTTTTTAGGAGGGTCCTGAAAAAAGTAAAATCTCATTTTTCAGGAGGGTCCTGAACAGAAAGTAAAGTCCCATTTATCAGGAGGGTCCTGAACAGAAAGTAAAATCCCATTTCTCAAGAAGGTCCTGAACAAAAGTAAAATCCCATTTTTCAGGAGGGTCCTGAAAAGAAAGTAAAATCTCATTTTCCTGGAGGGTCCTGACCAAAAGTAAAATCCAATATTTAAAGAGGGTCCTGAACAGAAACTAAAATCCTATTTTTAAGGAGGGTACAAAATAGAAAGTTAATTCTCATTTTTCAGCAGGGTCCTGAACAGAAATTATATCTTATTTTTCAGGAGGGTCCTGAACGAAAGTAAAGTCCCATTTTTCAGGAGGGTCCTGAACAGAAAGTAAAATTCCATTTTTCAGAAGGGTATTGAACAGAAAGTAAAATTCCATTCTTCAGGAGGGTCCTGAACAGAAGTAAAATCCCATTTTTAATTAGGAGGGTCCTGAAAAAAGTAAAATCCCATTTTTTAGGAGGGTCCTGGACATAAGTTAATTCCCATTTTTCAGGAGGGTCCTGAACAGAAAGTAAAATCCCATTTATCAGGAGGGTCCTGAACCAAAGTAAAATCCCATTTTTAAGCAGGGTCCTAAACAGAAAATAAATTCCCATTTTAAAGGAGGGTCCTGAACAGAATGAAAAATCCCATTTTTCAGGAGGGTCCTGAGTAGAAAGTAAAATCCCATTTTTCAGGAGGGTCTTGAATAGAAAGTAAAATCCTATGTTTTAGCAGGGTCTGAACAGAAAGTAAAATCCCATTTTTTAGGAGTGTCCTGAACAGAAAGTAATGTCCCATTTATCATGAGGGTCCTGTATAGAATGTAAAGTCCCATTATAAAGCAGGGTCCTGAACATAAAGTAAAGTCCTATTTTTTCAGGAGGGTCCTGAACTGAAAGTAAATTCCCATTTGTTAGAAGGGTCCTAAGCAGAAAGTAAAATACCATTTTTAGGAGGGTCCTGAACAGAAAGTAAAATCCCATTTTTCAGGAGGGTCCTGAACACAAAGTAAAGTCCTTTTTATCAGGAAAGTCCTGAATAGAAATTAAAATCTCATTTTTCAGGAGTTGTTCTGAACAGAACGCAAAATCCTATTTTTCAGTAGGGACCTAAACAGAAAATAAAATCCCATTTTTCGGAGAGTCCTGAACAGAAAGTAAAATCCCATTTTTAAGGAGGGTCTTGAACAGAAAGTAAAATCCCATTTATCAGGAGGGTCCTGAACAGATGTAAAATCCTATTTTTCAGGACGGTCCTGAAAAGAAAGTAAAATCCTATTTTTCAGGAGAGTCTTGAATAGAAAGTAAAGTCCCATTTTAAAAGAGGGTCCTGAACAAAAACTAAAATCCCATTTTAAAGGAGGGTCCTGAACAGAAGTAAAATCCTATATTTTCGGAGGGTCCTGAACAAAAGTAAAATCTCATTTTTCATGATGGTTCAGAGCAGAAAGTAAAATCTTATTTTTTAGGACGGTCCTGAACAAAAGTAAAATCTCATTTTTCAGGAGGGGCCAGAACAAAAAGTAAAATCCTATTTTTCATGACGGTCCTGAACAAAAGTAAAATCCTATTTTTCAGAAGGGTCCTGAACAGAAGTAAAATCTCATTTTTCAGAAGAGTCCTGCACAAAAGGAAAATCCCTTTTTTCAGGAGGGTCCTGAATAGAAAGTAAAATTCCATTTTTCAAAAGGGTCCTGAAAAAAAGTGAAATCCCATTTTGCAGGAGGGTCCTGAACAGAAAGTAAAATCCTATTTTTCATGAATGTCCTGAACAGATGTAAAATCCCATTTTTAAGGAGGGTCCCGAACAGAAAGTAAAATCCCATTTTTCAAGAGGGTCCTGAAAAAAAGTAAAATCCTATTTTTTAGGAGGGTCCTGAAAAAAGTAAAATCTCATTTTTCAGGAGGGTCCTGAACAGAAAGTAAAGTCCCATTTTTCAGGAGGGTCCTGAACAGAAAGTAAAATCCCATTTTTCAAGAAGGTCCTGAACAAAAGTAAAATCCCATTTTTCAGGAGGGTCCTGAAAAGAAAGTAAAATCCCATTTTTCTGGAGGGTCCTGAACAAAAGTAAAATCCCATATTTAAAGAGGGTCCTGAACAGAAACTAAAATCCTATTTTTAAGGAGGGTACTGAATAGAAAGTTAATTCTCGTTTTTCAGCAGGGTCCTAAACAAAAATTATATCCTATTTTTCAGGAGGGTCCTGAACGAAAGTAAAGTCCCTTTTTTCAGGAGGGTCCTGAAAAGAAAGTAAAATACCATTTTTCAGGAGGGTATTGAACAGAAAGTAAAATTCCATTCTTCAATAGGGTCTTGAACAGAAGTAAAATCCCATTTTTAATTAGGATGGTCTTGAAAAAAGTAAAATCCCATTTTTTAGGAGGGTCCTGGACATAAGTAAATTCCCATTTTTCAGGAGGGTCCTGAACAGAAAGTAAAATCCCATTTGTCAGGAGGGTCCTGAACAAAAGTAAAATCCCATTTTTCAGGAGGGTCCTGAACCAAAGTAAAATCCCATTTTTCAGGAGGGTCCTAAACAGAAAATAAATTCCCATTTTAAAATAGGGTCCTGAACATAAAGTAAAGTCCCATTTTTCAGGAGGGTTCTGAAGAGAAAGTAAAATCCTATTTTTCAGGAGGGTCCGAAACAGAATGTAAAATCCCATTTTGCAGGACGGTCCTGAACAAAAAGTAAAATCCATTTTTTCAGGAGGGTCCTAAACAAATGTAATATCCCATTTTTTAGGAGGGTCCTGAACATAAAGTAAATTCTTATTTTTCAGCAGGGTCATAAACAGAAAGTAAAATCCTATTTTTCAGGAGGATCCTTAACCAAAGTAAAGTCCCATTTTTTAGGAGGGTCTTGAACAGAAAGTAAAATTCCATTTTTCAGGAGGTTATTGAACAGAAAGTAAAATCCCATTCTTCAGGAGGGTCCTGAAGAAAAAGTAAAATCCCATTTTTCAGGGGGGTCCTGAACAGAAAGTAAAATCCCATTGTTCATGAGGGTCCTGAACAGAAAGTAAAATCCCATATTTTACAAGGGTCCTGAACAAAAAGTAAATTCTCATTTTTCAAGAATGTCCTGAACAGAAAGTAAAATCCTATTTTTCAGGAGGGTCCTGAACAAAAGTATAGTCCAATTTTTCAGGAAGGTCCTGAACAGAAAGAAAAATCCCATTTTTCAGGAGGGTCCTGAGTAGAAAGTAAAATCCAATTTTTCTTGAGGGCCTAGAACAGAAAGTAAAATCCTATTTTTCAGCAGGGTCTGAACAGAAGTAAAATCCCATTTTTCAGAGGGTCCTGAACAGAAAGAAAAATCCCATTTTCCAGGAGTGTCCTGAACAAAAAGTAAAGTCCCATTTATCATGAGCGTCCTGTATAGAATGTAAAGTCCCATTATAAAGCAGGGACCTGAACAAAAAGTAAAGTCCTATTTTTTCAGGAGGGTCCTGAACAGAAAGTAAATTCCCATTTTTTAGAAGGGTCCTAAGTAGAAAGTAAAATACCATTTTTCAGGAGGGTCCTGAATAGAAAGTAAAATCCCATTTTTCAGGAGGGTCCTGAACAGAATGTAAAGTCCTATTTATCAGGAAAGTCCTGAATAGAAAGTAAAATCCCATTTTTCGGAGAGTCCTGAACAGAAAGTAAAATCCCATTTTTAAGGAGGGTCTTGAACAAAAAGTAAAATCCCATTTATCAGGAGGGTCCTGAACAGAAGTAAAATCACATTTTTCAGGAGGGTCCTGAAAAGAAGGTAAAATCCTATTTTTCAGGAGAGTCCTGAACAGAAAGTAAAGTCCCATTTTTTAGGAGGGTCCTGTACAGTAAGTAAAATCCCATTTTTCTGGAGGGTCCTGAACAGAAACTAAAATCCCATTTTTAAGGAGGGTCCGGAACAGAAGTAAAATTCTATTTTTCCGGAGGGTCCTGAACAAAAGTAAAATCTCATTTTTCATGATGGTTCAGAACAGAAAGTAAAATTTTATTTTTCAGGAGGGTCCTGAACAATAATAAAATCTCATTTTTCAGGAGTGGCCAGAACAAAAAGTAAAATCCTATTTTTCATGAGGGTCCTGAACAAAAGTAAAATTCTATTTTTCAGGTGGGTCCTGAACAGAAGTAAAATCTCATTTTTTAGAAGAGTCCTGCACAAAAGGAAAATCCCATTTTTCAGGAGGGTCCTGAATAGAAAGTAAAATCCCAATTTTCAAAAGGGTCCTGAACAAAAGTGAAATCCCATTTTGCAGGAGGGTCCTGAAAAGAAAGTAAAATCCTATTTTTCAGGAGTGTCCTGAACAGAAGTAAAATCCCATTTTTAAGGAGGGTCCTGAACAGAAAGTAAAATCCCATTTTTCAAGAGGGTCCTGAAAAAAAGTAAAATCCCATTTTTTAGGAGGGTCCTGAAAAAAGTAAAATCTCATTTTTTAGGAGAGTCCTGAACAGAAAGAAAAGTCCCATTTTTCAGGAAGGTCCTGAACAGAAAGTAAAATCCCATTTTTCAAGAGGGTCCTGAACAAAAGTAAAATCCCATTTTTCAGGAGGGTCCAGAACAGAAAGTAAAATCCCATTTTTCAGGAGGGTCCGGAACAAAAGTAAAATCCCATATTTAAATAGGGTCCTGAACAGAAACTAAAATCCTATTTTTAAGGAGGGTACTGAATAGAAAGTTAATTCTCATTTTTCAGCAGGGTCCTGAACAGATATTATATCCTATTTTTAAGGAGGGTCCTGAACGAAAGTAAAGTCCCATTTTTCAGGAGGGTCCTGAACAGAAAGTAAAATTCCATTTTTCAGGAGGGTATTGAACAGAAAGTAAAATTCCATTCTTCAGGAGGATCCTGAAAAGAAATAAAATCCCATTTTTAATTAGGAGGGTCCTGAAAAAAGTAAAATCCCATTTTTTAGGAGGGTCCTGGACATAAGTAAATTCCATTTTTCAGGAGGGTCCTGGACAGAAAGTAAAATCCCATTTTTCAAGAGGGTCCTGAACAAAAGTAAAATCCTATTATTCAGGAGGGTCCTGAACGAAAGTAAAATCTCATTTTTAAGGAGGGTCCTAAACAGAAAATAAATTTAAATTTTAAAGGAGGGTCCTGAACATAAAGTAAAGTCCAATTTTTCTTGAGGGTTGTGAACAGAAAGTAAAATCCCATTTTTCAGGAGGGTCCAGAACAGAATGTAAAATCCCATTTTTCAGGACTGTCCTGATCAAAAAGTAAAATTCTATTTTTTTAAGGAGGGTCCTGAACAAAAGTAAAATCCCATTTTTTAGGATGGTTCCGAACATAAAGTAAATTCTTATTTTTCAGCAGGGTCCAGAACAGAAAGTAAAATCCTATTTTTTAGGAGGGTCCTTAACCCAAGTAAAGTCCTATTTTTCAGGAGGGTCCTGAACAGAAAGTAAAATTCCATTTTTCAGGAGGTTATTGAAAAGAAAGTAAAATCTCATTCTTCAGGAGGGTCCTGAAGAAAAAGTAAAATCCCATTTTTCAGGGGGGTCCTGAACAGAAAGTAAAATCCCATTTTTCATAAGGGTCCTGAACACAAAGTAAAATCCCAATTTTTAGAAGGGTCTTGAACAAAAAGTAAAATCCTATTTTTCAGAAGGGTCCTGAACAGAAAGTAAAATCCTATTTTTCAGGAGGGTCCTGAACAAAAGTATAGTCCGATTTTTCAGGAGGGTCCTGAACAGATAGAAAAATCCCATTTTTCAGGAGGATCCTGAGTACAAAGTAAAATCCCATTTTTCAGGAGGGTCTAGAACAGAAAGTAAAATCCTATTTTTCAGCAGTGTTTGAACAGAAGAAAAATACCATTTTTCAGAGTGTCCTGAACAGAAAGTAAAATCCAATTTTTCAGGAGTGTCCTGAACAGAAAGTAGAGTCCCATTTATCAAGAGGGTCCTATACAGAATGTAAAGTCCCATTATTCAGCAGTGTCCTGAACAGAAAGTAATGTCCTATTTTTTCAGGAGGGTCCTGAACAGAAAGTATATTCCCATTTTTTAGAGTGGTCCTGAACAAAAGTAAAATACCATTTTTCAGGAGGGTCCTGAACAGAAAGTAAAATCCCATTTTTCAGGAGGGTCCTGAACAAAAATTAAAGTCCTACTTTTATGGATGGTCTTAAACAGAAAGTATAATCCCATTTTCAAGGAGGGTCCGAAACAGAAAGTAAAATCCCATTTTTCAGGAGGGTCCTGAACATAAAGTAAAGAACCATTTTTCAAAAGGATCCTAAATAGAAATTGAATTCTAATTTTTAAGGAGGGTCCTGAACAAAAAGTAAAATCCTATTATTCAGGAGGGTCCAGAACAGAAAGTAAAGTCCCATTTGTCAGGACGGTCCTGAACAAAAAGTAAAATCCTATTTTTCAGGAAGGTCCTGAACTAATGGTAAAATCTAATATTTCAGGAGGGTCCTGAACAGAAAGTAAAATCCTATTTTTCAGCAGGGTCTGAACAGAACTAAAATCCCATTTTTCAGAGGGTCCTGAATAGAAAGTAAAATTCCATTTTTTAGGAGTGTCCTGAACAGAAAGTAAAGTCCCATTTATCAGGAGGGTCCTGTACAGAATGTAAAGTCCCATTATTCAGCAGGGTCCTGAACAGAAAGTAAAGTCCTATTTTTTCAGGATGGTCCTGAACATAAAGCATATTCCCATTTTTTTGAAGGGTCCTAAGCAGAAAGTAAAATACCATTTTTCAGGAGGGTCCTGAACATAATGTTAAGTCTGATTTATCAGGAGTGTTCTGAACAGAAAGTAAAATCCCATTTTTCAAGAGTGTCCTGAACAAAATGCAAAATTTTATTTTTCAGTAGGGACCTGAACAGAAAATAAAATCCTATTTTTCAAAGAGTCCTGAACAGAAAGTAAAATCCCATTTATCAGGAGGGTCCTGAACAGAAAGTTAAATCCCATTTATCAGAAGGGTCCTGAACAGAAGTAAATCCTATTTTTCAGGACGGTCCTGAAAAGAAAGTAAAATCCCATTTTTCAGGAGTGTCCTGAAAAGAAAGTAAAGTCCCAATTTTTAGGAGGGTCCTGTACAGAAAGTAAAATCCCATTTTTCAGGAGGGCCCTGAACGAAATTAAAATACCATTTTTCAGGAGAGTCCTGAACAGAGAGTAAATTCCCATTGTTCAAGAGAATCCTGAACAGAAAGTAAAGTCTCATTTTTCAAGAGGGTCCTGAACAGAAAGTCAAGTTCCATTTTACAGGAGTGTCCTGAACAGAAAGTAAAATCCCATTTTTCAGGGGGGTCCTGAACAGAAAGTAAAATCCCATTTTTCATGAGGGTCCCGAACAGAAAGTGAAATCCCATTTTTTAGAAGTGTCCTGAACAAAAAGTAAATCCTCATTTTTCAGGAGGGTCTTTTTCAGAAAGTTTAATCCTATTTTTCAGGGGGGTCCTGAACAAAAGTATAGTCCGATTTTTCAGGAGGGTCTAGAACAGAAAGTAAAATCCTATTTTTCAGCAGTGTCTGAACAGAAGTAAAATTCCATTTTTCAGAGGGTCCTGAACAGAAAGTAAAATCCCATTTTTCAGGAGTGCCCTAAACAGAAAGTAAAGTCCCATTTATCAGAAGGGTCCACTACAGAATGTAAAGTCCCATTATAAAGCAGGGTCCTGAACAGAATGTAAAGTCCTATTTTTTCAGGAGGGTCCTGAACATAAAGTAAATTCCCATTTTTTAGAAGGGTCCTAAGCATAAAATAAAATACAATTTTTCAGGAATTTCCTGAACAGAAAGTAAAATCCCATTTTTCAGGAGGGTCCTGAACAGAAAGTAAAGTCCTATTTATCAGGAAAGTCCTGAAAAGAAAGTAAAATCCCCTTTTTCATGAGTGTCCTGAACAAAATGCTAAATCCTAATTTTCAGTAGGGACCTAAACAAAAAATAAAATCCCATTTTTCGGAGAATCCTGAACAGAAAGTAAAAGCTCATTTTTAAGGAGGGTCTTGAACATAAAGTAAAATCCCATTTATCAGGAGGGTCCTGAACAGAAGTAAAACCCGTTTTTCAGGAGGGTCCTGAAAAGAAAGTAAAATCCTATTTTTCAGGAGAGTCCTGAACAGAAAGTAAAGTCCCATTTTTTAGGAGGGTCCTGTACAGAAAGTAAAATCCCATTTTTCAGGAGGGTCCTGAACAGAAACTAAAATCCCATTTTTAAGGAGGGTCCTGAACAGAAGTAAAATCCTATATTTCCGGAGGGTCCTGAACAAAAGTAAAATCTCATTTTTCATGATGGTTCAGAACAGAAAGTAAAATCTTATTTTTTAGGAGGGTCCTGAACAAAAGTAAAATCTCATTTTTTAGGAGGGGCCAGAACAAAAAGCAAAACCCTATTTTTCATGAGGGTCCTCAACAAAAGTAAAATCCTAATTTTCAGGAGAGTTATGAACAGAAGTAAAATCACATTTTTCAGAAGGGTCCTCCACACAAGGAAAATCCCATTTTTCAGGAGGGTCCTGAATAGAAAGTAAAATCACATTTTTCAAAAGTGTCCTGAACAAATGTGAAATCCCATTTTGCAGGAGGGTCTTAAACAGAAAGTAAAATCCTATTTTTCAGGAGTGTCCTGAACAGAAGTAAAATCCCATTTTTAAGGAGGGTCCTGAACAGAAAGTAAAATCCCATTTTTCAAGAGGGTCCTGAAAAAAAAGTAAAATCCCATTTTTCAGTAGGGTCATGAAAAAAAGTAAAATCCCATTTTTAAAGAGGGTCCTGAACAGAAACTAAAATCCTATTTTTAAGGAGGGTACTAAATAGAAAGTTTATTCTCATTTTTCAGCAGGGTCCTGAACAGAAATTATATCCTATTTTTCAGGAGGGCCCTGAACGAAAGTAAAGTCCCATTTTTCAGGAGGATCCTGAACAGAGAGTAAAATTCCATTTTTCAGGCGGGTATTGAACAGAAAGTAAAATTCCATTCTTCAGGAGGGTTCTGAACAGAAGTAAAATCCCATTTTTAATTAGGAGGGTCTTGAAAAAAGTAAAATTCTATTTTTTAGGAGGGTCCTGGACATAAGTAAATTCTCATTTTTCAGGAGGGTCCTGAACAGAAAGTAAAATCCCATTTTTCAGGAGGGTCCTGAACAAAAGTAAAATCCCATTTTTCAAGAGGGTCCTGAGCGAAAGTAAAATCCCATTTTTCAAGAGAGTCCCAAACTGAAAATAAATTCCCATTTTAAAGGAGGATCCTGAGCATAAAGTCAAGTCCCATTTTTCAGGAGAGTTCTGAACAGAAAGTAAATTCCTATTTTTCAGGAGGGTCCGGAACAGAATGTAAAATCCCATTTTTGAGGACGGTCCTGAACAAAAAGTAAAATCCTATTTTTTAGGAGGTCCTGAACAAAAGTAAAATCCCATTTTTTAGAAGGGTCCTGAACATAAAATAAATTCTCATTTTTCAACAGGGTCCAGAACAGAAAGTAAAATCCTATTTTTCAGGAGGGTCCTTAACCAAAGTAAAGTCCCATTTTTCAGGAGGGTCCTGAACAGAAAGTTAAATTCCATTTTTCAGGAGGTTATTGAACAGAAAGTAAAATCCCATTCTTCAGGAGGGTTCGTAAGAAAATGTAAAATCCCATTTTTCAGGAGGGTCCTGAACAAAAGTAAAATCACATTTTTTAGGAAGGTCCTGAAAAAAGTAAAATACTATTTTACAGAAGGGTCCTGAACATAAATAAAATCACATTTTCAGGAGAGTCCTGAAGAGAAAGTAAAATCCCATTTTTCAAGAGGGACTTAAACAGAAAGTAAAATCCCATTTTTCAGGAGGATCCTAAATAGAAAGTAAAGTCCCATTTTTCAGGACGGTCCTGAACAGAAAGTAAAATTCAATTTTCAAGAGGGTCCTGAACAAAAGAAAAATCCTATTTGTCAGGAGAGTCCTGAACAAAAGTAAAATCTCATTTTTCAGGAGAGTTCTGAACAAAAAGTAAAGTCCCATTTTTCAAGAGGTTCCTGAACAGAAAGTAAAGTCCTATTTTTATGGATGGTCTTGAACAGAAAGTATAATTCCATTTTCAAGGAGGGTCCGGAATAGAAAGTAAAATCTCATTTTTCAGGAGGGTCGTGAACAGAAAGTAAAGTCCCATTTTTCAGAAGGATCCTAAATAGAAATTGAATTCTCATTTTTAAGGAGGGTCCTGAACAGAAAGTAAATTCTTATTTTTCAGGAGGGTCCTAAACAAAAAGTAAAATCCTATTTTTCAGGAGGGTGTAGAACAGAAAGTAAAGTCCCATTTTCCAGGAAAGTCCTGAACAAAAAGTAAAATCCTATTTTTCAGGAATGTCCTGAACTAATGGTAAAATCTTATTTTTCAGGAAGGTCCTGAACAGAATGTAAAATCCTATTTTTCAGCAGGGTCTGAACAGAAGTAAAATCCTATTTTTCAGAGGGTCCTGAACAGAAAGTAAATTCTCATTTTTCAGGAGGTTTCTGAACAGAAAGTCAAATTCTAATTTCAAGAGGGTCCTTAAAAAAATAAAGTCCCACTTTTCCAGAAGGTCCTGAACAGAATGAAAGTAAAATCCCATTTTTTAGGAGGGTCCTGAACATAATGTAAAATCCTATTATTCAGGAGGGTCCTGAACAGAAGTAAAATCCAATTTTTCAAGAGGGTCGTGAACAGAAAGTAAAATCCTATTTTTCAGGAGAGACCTGAACAGTAGTAAAATCCTCTTTTTTAGAAGGGTCCTGAACAAAAGAAAAATCCCATTTTTCAGGAGGGTCCTGAACAGAAAGAAAAATCCTATTTTTCAGCAGGGGCCTGAACAAAAGAAAAATCCCAATTTTTAGTAGGGTCCTGAACAGAAAGTAAAATCCAATTTTTCAGGATAGTACTGAACAGAAAGCAAAATACCATTTTTCTGGAGACACCTGAACAAAAGTAAAATCCCATTTTTCAGGAGGGTCCTGAACGAAAGTAAAATCTCATTTTTTCAGGATAGTCCAGAACAGAAATTAAAATACCATTTTTCAGGAGGGTCTTGAACATAAAGTAAAGTCCCATTTTTTAGTAGGGTCTTGAACAGAAAGTAAAATCCTATTTTTCAGGAGGGTCCGAAACAGAAAGTAAAATCTTATTTTTTAGGAGGATCCTGAACAGAAAGTAAAATCCCATTTTTAAGGAGGGTCATGAACATAAAGTAAAATCCAATTTTTCAGGAGTGTCCAGAACTGAAACTAAAGACCCATTTTTCAGGAGGGTCCTTGACAAAAAGTAATGTCCCATTTTTAAGGATGGTCCTGAATAAAAATTGAATTCTCATTTTTCAAGAGAGTACTGAGCAGAAAGTAAATTATCAAATTTCAGGAGGGTCTTGAACAGAAAGTAAAATCCTATTTTTCAGGAGGGTCCTGAACAAAATGTAAAGTCCCTTTTTTCAAAAGGGTCCTGAAAAGAAAGTAAAATCCCATTTTTCAGGAGGGTCCTAACTGAAAGTAAAATCCTATTTTTCAGGAGTGTCCTGAACAAAAGTAAAATACTATTTTTCAGGACGGTCCTGAACGAAAGTAAAATTCTATTTTTAAGGAGGGTCTTAAACAACAAGTAAAATCCTATTTTTCAGGAGAGTCCGAAACCGAAAGTAAAATCCCATTTTTCAGGAGGGTCCTGAACAGAAAGTAAAATCCCATTTTTCAGAAGGGTCCTGAACATAAAGTAAAATCCCATTTTTCAGGAGGGTCCGAAAAGGAAAGTAAAGTCCCATTATTTTAGAAGGGTCCTGAACAGAAATTGAATTCTCATTTTTCAGGAGGGTCCTGAACAGAAAGTAAAATCCCATTTTTCAGGAGGGTCCTGAACGAAAGTAAAATCCCATTTTTCAGGAGGGTCCTAAACTGTAGTAAAGTCCCATTTTTCAAAAGTGTCCTGAACAGAAAGTAAATTCCCATTTCTCAGGAGGGTCCTGAACAAAATTAAAATCCTATTTTACGTGAGGGCCTTGAACAGAAAGTAAAATCCCATTTTTAAGGATGGTCCTGAACAAAATTAAAATCCCATTTTGCAGGAGGGTCCCGAAGAGAAAGTAAATTCCCATTTTTCAGGAGGGTCCTCAACAGAAAGTAAAATCCTATTTTTCAATAAGGTCCTGAACAGAAATAAATCCCATTTTTCAAGAGGGGCCTGAACATAAAGTAAATTCCCATTTTTTAGGAGGGTCCGAAACAGAAAGTAATGTCCCATTTTTCAGGAGGGTCCTGAACAGAAAGAAAAATCCTATTTTTCAGGAGGGTCCTGAACAGAAAGTGAAATCCCATTTTTTAGGAAGGTCCTGAACAGAAAGTAAAGTCCCATTTTTCAGAAGGGTCCTGAACAGAAAGTAAAGTCCCATTTTTTAGGAGGGTCCTAAACATAAAGTAAAATTTGATTTTTCAGGAGGGGTCTGAAAAGAAAGTAAAATATCTTTTTTCAGGAGGGTGCTGAACAGAAAGTAAATTCTCATTTTTCAAGAGGGTCCTGAACAAAAAGTAAAATCCCATTTTTCAGGAGGTCCTGAACAGAAAGTAAAATTCCATTTTTCAGGAGTGTCCTGTATAGAAAGTAAAATCTCATTTTTCAGGAGGGTCATGAATAGAAAGTAAAATCTTATTTTTTAGGAGGGTCCTGAATAGAAGTAAAATCTCATTTTTCTGGAGGGTTTTGAACAAAAGTAATATCCCATTTTTCAAGATGGTCCTGAACAGAAAGTAAATCCTATTTTTTAGAAGGTCCTAAACAAAAGTAAAATTCCATTTTTCAGGAGGAGCCTGAACAGAAAGTAAAATCCTATTTTTCATGAGAGTCCTAAACTAAAGTAAAATCCTACTTTCCAGGAGGGTCCTGAAAAGAAGTAAAATCCCATTTTTGAGGTGGGTCCTGAACAAAAGTAAAATTCCATTTTTCAGGATGATCCTGAACGAAAGTAAATTTCTATTTTTTAGGAGGGTCCTGAACAGAAATTAAAGTCCCATTTTTCATGAGGGTCCTGAAAGGAAAATAAAATCCCATTTTTTAAGAGGGTCATGCACAAAAGGAAAATCCTATTTTTCAGGAGGAAAGTAAAATCCCATTTTTCAGGAGGGTCCTGAACAGAACGTAAAGTCCCATTTTTCAGGAGGGTCCTGAACAGAAAGTAAAATCCCATTTTTCAGGAGGGTCCGTAAAAGAAAGGAAAATCCTATTTTTCAGGAGGGTCCTGAATAGAAATTAAAATCCTATTTTTCCGGAGGGTCCTAAACAAAAGTAAAATCTAATTTTTCAGGAGGGTCCTGAACAGAAAGTAAATTCTCATTTTTCAGAAGGGTCTGGAACAGAAAGTAAAATCCTATTTATAAGGAGGGTCTTGAACAAAAGAAAAGTCCCATTTTTTAGGAGGGTCCTGAACAGAACGCAAAATCCCATTTTTCAGGAGGGTTCTGAATAGAAACTCAAATCCCATTTTTTAAGAGGGTCCTGAATAAAAAGTAAAATCCCATTCTTCAGGAGAGTTCTGAACTGAAGTAAAATCCCATTTTTCAGGACGGTCCTGAACAGAAAAAAAAAATCCCATTTTTAAGAAGGTTCATGTACAGAAAGTAAAATCCAATTTTCCAGGTGGGTCCGGAATAGAAAGTAAAATCCTATTTTTCAGGAGGGGCCAGAACAGAAAATAAAATTCCATTTTTCAGGAGGGGCCTGAACAAAAAGTAAAATCCTATTTTTCAGGAAGTCCTGAACAAAGGTAAAATCCCATTTTTTAGAAGGGTCCTGAACATAAAGTAAATTCTCATTTTTCAGCAGGGTCCAGAACAGAAAGTAAAATCCTATTTTTCAGGAGGGTCCTTAACCAAAGTAAAGTCCCATTTTTCAGGAGGGTCCTGAACAGAAAGTTAAATTCCATTTTTCAGGAGGTTATTGAACAGAAAATAAAATCCCATTCTTCAGGAGGGTCCGAAAGAAAAAGTAAAATCCCATTTTTGAGGAGGGTCCTGAACAAAAGTAAAATCACATTTTTTAGGAAGGTCCTGAAAAAAGTAAAATCCTATTTTTCAGGAGGGTCCTGAACATAAGTAAAATCACATTTTCAGGAGAGTCCTGAAGAGAAAATAAAATCCCCTTTTTTAGGAGGGTCCTAAACAAAAGTAAAATCCCATTTTTCAGGAGGGTCTTATAGAGAAAGTAAAATCCCATTTTTCAGGAGGATCCTAAATAGAAAGTGAAGTCCCATTTTTCAGGATGGTCCTGAACAGAAAGTAAAATTCCATTTTCAAGAGGGTCCTGAACAAAAGTAAAATCCTATTTTTCAGGAGAGTCCTGAACAAAAGTAAAATCTCATTTTTCAAGAGAGTTCTGAACAGAAAGTAAAGTCCCATTTTTCAAGAGGTTCCTGAACAGAAAGTAAAGTCCTATTTTTATGGATGGTCTTGAACAAAAAGTATAATCCCATTTTCAAGGAGGGTCCGGAAAAGAAAATAAAATCCCATTTTTCAGGAGGGTCCTGAACAGAAAGTAAAGTCCTATTTTTCAGAAGGATCCTAAATAGAAATTGAATTCTCATTTTTAAGGAGGGTCCTGAACAAAAAGTAAATTCTTATTTTTCAGGAGGGTTCTGAACAAAATGTAAAATCCTATTTTTCAGGTCGGTCCAGAACAGAAATTGAATTCTCATTTTTCAGGCGGTTCCTGAACAGAAAGTAAATTCTCATTTTTCAAGAGGGTCCTGAATAGAAAGTAAAATCCTATTTTTCAGGAGGATCCTGAACAGAAAGTAAAGTCCCATTTTTCATGAGGGTCCTGAACAGAAAGTAAAACCCTACTTTTCAGGAGGGTCCTGAACAGATGGTAAAATTCCATTTTTCAGGAGAGTCCTGAACAGATGGTAAAATTCTCATTTTTCAGGAGGGTCCTAAACAGAAAGTAAATTCTCATTTTTCAAGTGGATCCTGAACAGAATGTAAAATCCTATTTTTCAGGAGGGTCCTGAACAAAAGTAGAGTCCCATTTTTTAGGGTCCCATTTTTCAGGAGGGTCCTGAACAGAAAGTAAAATCCTATTTTTCAGGAGGGTTATGAACAGAAAGTAAAATCCCATTTTTCAGAAGGGTCCTGAACAGAAAGTAAAATTGTATTTTTCAAAAGCGTCCAGAAAAGAAGCAAAATCCTATTTTTTTAGGAGGGTCCTGAAAAGAAAGTAAAATCCCATTTTTCAAGAGGGTCCTGAACAGAAAGTAAAAGTCCATTTTTCTGGAGAGTCCTGAATAAAGGTAAAATCCCATTTATCAGGAGGGGCGCGAACAAAAGTAAAATTCTATTTTTCAGGAGGGTCCTGAAAAGAAGTAAAATACCATTTATTAGAATAATCCTGAACAGAAAGTAAAATCCCATTTTTCAGGAGGGTCCTGAACAGAAAGTAAAGTCCTATTTTTCAGGAGGGTCTTGAACACAAAGTAAAATCTAATTTTTCTGGAAGGTCCGGTACAGAAAGTAAAATTCTATTTTTCAGGAGGGTTCGGAAAAGAAAGTAAAATCCTATTTTTTAGGAGGGTCTTGAATAGAAAGTAAAGTCCCATTTTTCAGGAGGGTCCAGAACAGAAAGTAAAATTCCATTTTTCATGAAGGTCTTTAACAGAAAGTAAAGTCCCATTTTTAAGGTGGGTCCTAAACTGAAATTGAATTATTATTTTTTAGGAGGGTCCTGAACAGAAACTGAATTCGCATTTTTCAGGAGGGTCTTGAAAAGAAAGTAAAATCCTATTTTCCAGAAGGGTTCTGAACAAAAAGTAATATCGCAATTTTTCAGGTGGGTCCTTAACAGAAAGTAAAGTCCCATTTTGCAGAAGGGTCCTTAACAGAAAATAAAATACCATTTTTCAGGTGGATCCTGAACAGAAAGTAAAATACCATTTTACAAGTAGGTCCTGAACAGAAGTAAAATCCCATTTTTAAGTAGGGTCCTGAAAAGAAAGTAAAATACCATTTTTCATGAGGGTCCTGAACATAAAGTAAAATCCCTTTTTCACGAGGGTACTGAACAAAAGTAAAATCCCATTTTTCAGGAAGGTCCTGAACCAAAGTAAAATCCCATTTTTTAGAAAGGTCCTGAGCAGAAAGTAAAATCCCATTTTTCAGGAGGGTCCTAACGATAAGTAAAATCCCATTTTTCAAGATAGACCTGAACAAAAGTAAAATCTCACTTTTCAAGAGGCTCCTGAACAGAAATTAAAATCCCATTTTTCAGGAGGGTCCGGAACTAAAGTAAAATTCCATTTTTTAAGGAGGGTCCTGAACAGAAAGTAAAATACTATTTTTAGGAGGGTCCTGAACAAAAGTAAAATCCCATTCTCATGAGGGTCTTGAACAAAAGTAAAATATCATTTTTCAGGAGGGTCCGGAACAAAAGTAAAATTCCATTTTTCAGGAGGGTCC
Source organism: Capsicum pubescens (assembly GCA_030864215.1). Classification (NCBI taxonomy): domain Eukaryota; kingdom Viridiplantae; phylum Streptophyta; class Magnoliopsida; order Solanales; family Solanaceae; genus Capsicum; species Capsicum pubescens. Next base: position 282,355,441 of record CM061542.1, read on the forward strand.
TGAACATAAAGTAAAATTTTAATTTTTTGGAGGGTCCTGAACAAAAGTAAAATCCCATTTTTTTGAAGGGTCCTGAACAAAAGTAAAATCTCATTTTTTTAGAGGGTCCTGAACAGAAAGTAAAATCCTATTTTTCAGGAGAGTCCTGAACATAAAGTAAAATCCCATTTTTCAGGAGGGTCCTAAGCGAAAGTAAAATCCCATTTTTAAGGGGGCTCCGGGACAGAAAGCAAAATACTATTTTTCAGGAGGGTCCTGAATAGAAAGTAAAATAATATTTTTCAGGAGAATCCTGAGCATAAAGTAAAATCCCATTTTTTCAGGAGGGTCCGGATCAAAAAGTAAAGTCTTATTTTTCAGGAGGGTCCTGAACGGAAACAAAAGTCCCATTTTTCAGGAGGGTTCTGAACAGAAATTGAATTCTCATTTTTCAAGAGGATCCTGAACAGAAAGTAAATTCTTATTTTTCAGGAGGGCCCTGAACAGAATGTAAAATCCTATTTTTCAGGAAGGTCCTGAACAGAAAGTAAAGTCCCATTTTTCAGGAGGGTCCTGAACAAAAAGTAAAACACCATTTTTCAGTAGGGTCCAGAACAGAAGTAAAATCCTATCTTTTTGGAGAGTCCTTTACAGAAAGTAAAATCCCATTTTTTAGGAGGGTCCTGAAGAGAAAGTAAAATCTTATTTTTCAGTAGGGTCTTAAACAGAAAGTAAAATCCCATTTATCAGGAGAGTCCTGATTCGAAAGTAAAGTCCCATTTTTCTGGAGGGTCATGAATAGAAAGTAAAATCCTATTTCTCAAGAGGGTCCTGAGCAGAAAGTAATATCGCAATTTTTCAAGAGGGTCCTGAACAGAGAGTAAAATTCCATTTTTCAGGAGGGTCCTAAACAGAAAATATAATCCTATTTTTCAGGAGGATCCTGAACAAAAGTAAAATCCCATTTTATAAGAGGGTCCAGAACAGAAAGTAAAATCCCATTTTTCAGGAGGGTCTTGAACAAAAGTAAAATCCCATTTTTCAGGAGAGTCCTGAACAGAAATTAAAGTCCCATTTATCAGGAGAGTCCTGAACAGAAAGTAAAGTCTCATTTTTCAAGAGGCTCCTGAACATATAGTAAAGTCCTATTTTTCAGGAGGGTCCTGAAATGAAAGTAAAATCTAATTTTTCAGGGGGTCCTGATCTTAAAGTAAAATCCCATATTTTATGAGGGTCCTGAACAGAAGTAAAATCTCATTTTTAAAGATGGTCCTGAACAAAATGTAAAATCCCATATTTCAGGAGGGTCCTGAATAAAAGTAAAATCCCATTTTTCAGGAGGGGCCTGAACAGAAAGTAAAATTTTATTTTTCAGGAGGGTTCTAAATAGAAAGTAAAATCTAATTTTTCAGGAGGGTCCTGTACAGAAAGTAAAGTCCCATTTTTCAGGAGGGTCCTGAACAAAAAGTAAAACAACATTTTTCAGTAGGGTCCAGAACAGAAGTAAAATCCTATCTTTTTGGAGAGTCCTTTACAGAAAGTAAAATCCCATTTTTCAGGAGGGTTCTGAACAGAAAGTAAAATATTATTTTTCAGTAGGGTCTTAAACAGAAAGTAAAATCCCATTTATCAAGAGAGTCCTGATTCGAAAGTAAAGTCCCATTTTTCTGGAGGGTCATGAATAGAAAGTAAAATCCTATTTTTCAAGAGGGTCCTGAACAGAAAGTAATATCGCAATTTTTCAAGAGGGTCCTGAAAAGAGCGTAAAATTCCATTTTTCAGGAGGGTCCTAAACAGAAAATATAATCCTATTTTTCAGGAGGATCCTGAACAAAAGTAAAATCCCATTTTTTTGGAGGGTCCTGAACAAAAGTAAAATCTCATTTTTTTAGAGGGTCCTGAAAAGAAAGTAAAATCCTATTTTTCAGGAGAGTCCTGAACAGAAAGTAAAATCCCATTTTTCAGGAGGATCCTAAGCGAAAGTAAAATCCCATTTTTCAGGGGGCTCCGGAACAGAAAGCAAAATACTTTTTTTCAAGTGGGTCTTGAATAGAAAGTAAAATAATATTTTTCAGGAGAATCCTGAGCATAAAGTAAAATCTCATTTTTCAGGAGGGTCTGGATCAAAAAGTAAAGTCTTATTTTTCAGGAGGGTCCTGAACAGAAAAAAAAAGTCCCATTTTTCAGAAGGGTTCTGAACAGAAATTTAATTCTCATTTTTCAAGAGGATCCTGAACAGAAAGTAAATTCTTGTTTTTCAGGAGGGCCCTGAACAGAATGTAAAATCCTATTTTTCAGGAAGGTCCTGAACAGAAAGTAAAGTCCCATTTTTCAGGAGGGTCCTGAACAGAAAGTAAAACACCATTTTTCAGTAGGGTCCTGAACAGAAGTAAAATACTATCTTTTTTGAGAGTCCTGTAAGAAAGTAAAATCCCATTTTTCCGGAGGGTCCTGAAGAGAATGTAAAATCTTATTTTTCAGGAGGGTCTTAAATAGAAAGTAAAATCCCATTTATTAGGAGAGTCCTGATTCGGAAGTAAAGTCCCATTTTTAAGGAGGGTCATGAATAGAAAGTAAAATCCCATTTTTCAAGAGGGTCCTGAACCGAAAGTAATATAGCAATTTTTCAAGAGGGTCCTGAACAGAGAGTAAAATTCCATTTTTCAGGAGGGTCCTAAAACAGAAAGTATAATCCCATTTTTCAGGAGGATCCTGAACAAAAGTAAAATCCCATTTTATAAGAGGGTCCATAACAGAAAGTAAAATCCCATTTTTCAGGAGGGTCTTGAACAAAAGTAAAATCCCATTTTTCAGGAGGGTCCTGAACGAAAGTAAAATCCTATTTTTCAGGAGAGTCCTGAACAGAAAGTAAAGTCCCATTTTTCAGGAGGGTCCTGAACAGAAAGTAAAGTCTCATTTTTCGAGAGGGTCCTGAACATAAAGTAAAGTCCTATTTTTCAGGAGGGCCCTGAACAGAAAGTAAAATCCAATTTTTCAGGAGGTCCTGAACATAAAGTAAAATCCCATTTTTTATGAGGGTCCTGAACAGAAGTAAAATCTCATTTTTAAAGATGGTCCAGAACAAAATGTAAAATCCCATACTTCAGGAGTGTCCTGAATAAAAGTAAAATCCCATTTTTCAGGAGGGGCCTGAACAGAAAGTAAAATCTTATTTTTGAGGAGGGTTCTAAATAGAAAAGAAAATCTAATTTTACAGGAGGCTCCAGAACAGAAAGTAAAGTCCCATTTTTTAGGAGGGTCCTGTAAAGAAAGTACAATCCCATTTTTCAGAAGGGTCTTGAACAGAAAGTAAAATCCTATTTTTCAGGTAGGTCCTGAACAGAGAGTAAAATTCTATTTTTTAAGAGGGTCCTGAACATAAAGTTAAATCTCATTATTCAGGAGGGTCCTGAACATAATGTAAAATCCCATTTTTCAGGAGGGTCCTGAACAGAAAGTAAACTCCCATTTTTAAGGAGGGTCCTGAACAGAAAGTAAAATCTCATTTTCAAGAGGGTCCTGTACAGAAAGTAAAATCCCATTTTTGAGGAGGGTCCTGAACAGAAAGTAAAATATTATTTTTCAGGAGGGTCCTGAACAGAAGTAAAAGCCCATTTTTCAGGAGAGTCCTGAACAAAACAAAAATCCCATTTTTCAGGAGAGGCCTGAACAGAAAGTAAAATCTTATTTTTCTGGAGAGTTCTAAATTGAAAGTAAAATCTAATTTTTCAGGAGGCTCCAGAACAAAAAGTAAAGTCCCATTTTTTAGGAGGGTCCTGTACAAAAAGTAAAATCCCATTTTTAGGAGGGTCCTGAACAAAAAATAAAATCCCATTTTTCAGGTAGGTCCTGAACAGAGAGTCAAATTCTATTTTTCAAGAGGGTCAGGAACATAAAGTTAAATCCCATTATTCAGGAGGGTCCTGAACATAACGTAAAATCCAATTTTTCAGGAGAGTCCTGAATAGAAAGTAAAATCCTATTTTTAAGGAAGGTCCTGAACAGAAAGTAAAATCCCATTTTCAGTAGGGTCCTGTACAGAAAGTAAAATCCCATTTTTCGGGAGGGTCCTGAACAGAAAGTAAAATATTATTTTTCATGAGGGTCCGGAATAGAAGTAAAAGCCCATTTTTCAGGAGAGTCCTAAACAAAAGTAAAATCCCATTTTACAATATGGTCATGAACAGAATGTAAAATCCTATTTTTTTAGGAGGGTCCAAAACAAAAGTAAAATCCCATTTTTTAAGAGGGTCAAGAACAGAAAGTAAAATCCCTTTTTTCAGGAGGGTCCTGAACAAAAGTAAAATCCCATTTTTCAGGAGGGTCCTGAACGAAAGTAAAATCCCATTTTTCAGGAGAGTCCTGAACAGAAAGTAAAGTTCCATTTTTCAGGAGGGTCCTGAACAGAAAGTAAAGTCTCATTTTTCAAGAGGGTCCTGAACAGAAAGTAAAGTCCTATTTTTCAGGAGGGTCCTGAACAGAAAGTGAAATCCAATTTTTCAGGGGGGTCCTGAACAGAAACTCCAATCCCATTTTTTATGAGGTCCTGAACAGAAGTAAAATCTCATTTTTCAAGATGATCCTGAACAAAATGTAAAATCCCATATTTCAGGAGGGTCCTGAACAAAAGTAAAATCCCATTTTCAGGAGAGTCCTGTACAGAAAGTAAAATCCCATTTTTGAGGAGGGTCCTGAACAGAAAGTAAAATATTATTTTTCAGGAGGGTCCTGAACAGAAGTAAAAGCCCATTTTTCAGGATAGTCCTGAACAAAAGTAAAATCCCATTTTTCAATATGGCATGAACAGAAAGTAAAATCCTATTTTTTAGGAGGGTCCAAAACAAAAGTAATATCACATTTTTCAGGAGGGGCCTTAACATAAATTAAAATCCTATTTTTCAGGAGGGTCCTGAACAAAAGTAAAATCCTATTTTTCGAAGAGTCCTGAACAGGAAGTAAAATCTCATTTTTCAGAAGGGTCCTGAACAGAAAGTAAAGTCCCATTTTCAGGAGGGTCCTGAACAGAAAGAAAAACACCATTTTTCAGTAGGGTCCTGAACAGAAGTAAAATCCTATTTTTTTGGAGAGTCCTGTACAGAAAGTAAAATCCTATTTTTTAGGAGGGTCCCGAACAGAAAGTAAAATCTTATTTTTCAGGAAGGTCTTAAACAGAAAGTAAAATCCCATTTATCAGGAGAGTCCTGAACAGAAAGTAAAGTCTCATTTTTCTAGAGGGTCTTGTATAGAAAGTAAAATCCCATTTTTCAAGAGTGTCCTGAACATAATGTAATATCGCAATTTTTTAAGAGGGTCCTGAACAGAGAGTAAAATTCCATTTTCAAGAGGGTCCTGAACAAAAGTAAAATCCCAATTTTCAAGAGGGTCCTGAACAAAAGTAAAATCCCATTTTTTAAGAGGGTCCAGAACAGAAACTAAAATCCCATTTTTCAGGAGGGTCCTGAACAAAAGTAAAATCCCATTTTTCAGGAGGGTCCTGAACGAAAGTAAAATCCCATTTTTCAGGAGAGTCCTGAACAGATTGTAAAGTTCAAATTTTCAGGAGGGTCCTGAACAGAAAGTAAAGTCTCATTTTTCAAAAGGGTCCTGAACAGAAAGTAAAGTCCTATTTTTCAGGAGGGTCCTGAACAGAGAGTAAAAACCAATTTTTTAGGGGGGTCCTGAACAGAAACTCAAATCCCATTTTTTATGAGGGTCCTGAACAGAAGTAAAATCTCATTTTTCAAGATGGTCCTGAACAAAATGTAAAATCCCATATTTCAGGAGGGTCTTGAACAAAAGTAAAATCCCATTTTTCAGGAGGGGCCTGAACAGAAAGCAAAATCTTATTTTTCTGGAGAGTTCTAAATAGAAAGAAAAATCTAATTTTTCAGGAGGCTCCAGAATAAAAAGTATAGTCCCATTTTTTAGGAGGGTCCGGTACAGAAAGTAAAATCCCATTTTTAGGAGGTTCCTGAACAGAAAGTAAAATCCCATTTTTCAAGAGGGTCCTGAACATAATGTAATATCACAATTTTTCAAGAGGGTCCTGAACAGAGAGTAAAATTCCATTTTTCAGTTGGGTCATAAACAGAAAGTATAATCCCAATTTTCAAAATGGTCCTGAAACAAAAGTAAAATCCCATTTTTTAAGAGGGTCCAGAACAGAAAGTAAAATCCCTTTTTTCAGGAGTGTCCTGAACAAAAGTAAAATCCCATTTTTCAGGAGGGTCCTGAACGAAAGTAAAATCTTTTTTTTCAGGAGGGTCCTAAAAAGAAAATAAAATCCCATTTATCAGGAGGGTCCTGAACAGAAAGTAACGTCCCATTTTTCTGGAGGGTTCTGAACAGAAAGTAAAATCCCATTTTTCATGAGGGTCCTGGACAGAAAGTAAAATCCCATTTTTTAAGAGGGTCCTGAATAGAAAGTAAGATTCCATTTTTCAAGAGGGTCCTAAACAGAAGTAAAATCTCATTTTTCAAGATGGTCCTGAACAAAATGTAAAATTCCATATTTCAGGAGGGTCCTAAACAAAAGTAAAATCCCATTTATCAGGAGAGGCCTGAACAGAAAGTAAGATCTTATTTTTCTGGAGAGTTCTAAATTAAAAGTAAAATCTAATTTTTCAGGAGGCTCCAGAACAAAAAGTAAAGTCCCATTTTTTAGGAGGGTCCTGTACAAAAAGTAAAATCCCATTTTTCAGGTAGGTCCTGAACAGAGAGTAAAATTCTATTTTTCAAGAGGGTTCGGAACATAAAGTTAAATCCCATTATTCAGGTGGGTCCTGAACATAACGTAAAATCCAATTTTTCAGGAGAGTCCTGAACAGAAAGTAAAATCCTATTTTTAAGAAAGTTCCTAAACAGAAAGTAAAATCCCATTTTCAGTAGGGTCCTGTACAGAAAGTAAAATCCCATTTTTCGGGAGGGTCCTGAACAGAAAGTAAAATATTATTTTTCAGGAGGGTCCGGAACAGAAGTAAATGCCCATTTTTCAGGAGAGTCCTAAACAAAAGTAAAATCCCATTTTACAATATGGTCATGAACAGAAAGTAAAATCCTATTTTTTTATGAGGGTCCAAAACAAAAGTAAAATGACATTTTTCAGGAGGAGCCTTAACAGAAATTAAAATCCTATTTTTCAGGAGGGTCCTGAACAAAAGTAAAATCCTACTTTTCGAAGGGTCCTGAACAGAAAGTAAAATTTCAATTTTTCAGGAGGGTCCTTAATAGAAAGTAAAGTCCCATTTTACAGGAGAGTCCTGATCAAAAGTAAAATATCATTTTTTAGAAAAGTCCTGATGAAAAGTAAAATCCCATTTTTCTTAAGAGTCCTGATCAAAAGTAAAATCTCATTTGTTAGGAGTTTCCTGAACAAAAGTAAAATCCCATATTTATGAGGGTCCTGAACAGAAAGTAAAGTCCCATTTTTCAGGAGGGTCCATAACAGAAAGTAAAATCCCATATTTATGAGGGTCGTGAACAGAAAGTAAAGTCCCATTTTTCAGGAGGGTCCTGAACAGAAAGTAAAGTCTCATTTTTCAGGGGGGTCCTAAACGGAAAGTAAAATACCATTTTTTAGAAGGGATGAGAACAGAAAGTAAAATTCCATTTTTCAGAAAGGTCCTGAAACAAAAGTAAAATCCCATTTTTTAAGAGGGTCCAAAACAGAAAGTAAAATCCCTTTTTTTAGGAGGGTCCTGAACAAAAGTAAAATCCCATTTTTCAGGAGGGTCCTGAACGAAAGTAAAATCCCATTTTTCAGGAGAGTCCTGAACAGAAAGTAAAGTTCCATTTTTCAGGAGGGTCCTGAACAGAAAGTAAAGTCTCATTATTCAAGAGGGTCCTGAACAGAAAGTAAAGTCCTATTTTTCAAGAGGGTCCTGAACAGAAAGTGAAATCCAATTTTTCAGGGGGGTCCTGAACAGAAACTCAAATCCCATTTTTTATGAGGGTCCTGAACAGAAGTAAAATCTCATTTTTCAAGATGGTCCTGAACAAAATGTAAAATCCCATATTTCCGGAGGGTCCTGAACAAAAGTAAAATCCCATTTTTCAAGAGAGGCCTGAACAGAAAGTAAAATCTTATTTTTCTGGAGAGTTCTAAATTGAAAGTAAAATCTAATTTTTCAGGAGGCTCCAGAACAAAAAGTAAAGTCCCATTTTTTAGGAGGGTCCTGTAAAGAAAGTAAAATCCCATTTATAGGAGGGTCCTGAACAGAAAATAAAATCCCATTTTTCAGGTAGGTCCTGAACAGAGAGTCAAATTCTATTTTTCAAGAGGGTCCGGAACATAAAGTTAAATCCCATTATTCAGGAGGGTCCTGAACATAACGTAAAATGTAATTTTTCAGGAGAATCCTGAACAGAAAGTAAAATCCTATTTTTAAGGAGGGTCCTGAACAGAAAGTAAAATCCCATTTTCAGTAGGGTCCTGTACAAAAAGTAAAATCCCATTTTTCGGGAGGGTCCTGAACAGAAAGTAAAATATTATTTTTCAGGAGGGTCCGGAACAGAAGTAAAAGCCCATTTTTCAGGAGAGTCCTAAACAAAAGTAAAATCCCATTTTACAATATGGTCATGAACAGAAAGTAAAATCCTATTTTTTTAGGAGGGTCCAAAACAAAAGTAAAATCACATTTTTCAGGAGGGGCCTTAATAGAAATTAAAATCCTATTTTTCAGGAGGGTCCTGAACAAAAGTAAAATCTTATTTTTCGAAGGGTCCTGAACAGAAAGTAAAATTTCAATTTTTCAGGAGGGTCCTTAACAGAAAGTAAAGTCCCATTTTACAGGAGAGTCCTGATCAAAAGTAAAATATCATTTTTCAAAAAAGTCCTGATGAAAAGTAAAATCCCATTTTTCTTAAGAGTCCTGATCAAAAGTAAAATCTCATTTGTTAGGAGTTTCCTGAACAAAAGTAAAATCCCATATTTATGAGGGTCCTGAACAGAAAGTAAAGTCCCATTTTTCAGGAGGGTCCATAACAGAAAGTAAAATCCCATATTTATGAGGGTCGTGAACAGAAAGTAAAGTCCCATTTTTCAGGAGGGTCCTGAACAGAAAGTAAAGTCTCATTTTTCAGGGGGGGTCCTAAACAGAAAGTAAAATACCATTTTTCAGGAGGGATGAGAACAGAAAGTAAAATTCCATTTTTCAGGAAGGTCCTGAACAAAAGTAAAATCCCATTTTTTAGGAGGGTTTTGAAAAGAAAGTAAATACTCAGTTTTTAGGAGAGTCCTGAACAGAAAGTAAAATCCTATTTTTCAGGAGGGTCCTGAACAAAAGTAAAGTCTAATTTTTCAGGAGGGTCCTGAACAGAAAGTAAAATCCCATTCTTCAGGAGGGTTCTGAACAGAAAGTAAAATCCAATTTTTTGAGGAGGGTCCTCAACAAAAGTAAAATCCCATTTTTTCGGAGTGGCCTGAACAGAAAGTAAAATCCTAATTTTCATGAGGGTCCTGAACGAAAGTAAAATCCTATTTTTCAGGAGGGTCCTGAACAGAAAGTAAAATCTTCTTTTTTAGAAGGGTCCTGATCAGAAAGTAAGATTCAATTTTTCAGGAGGGTCCTGAACAGAAGATAATGTCCAATTTTTCAGGAGGGTCCTGAACAGAAAGTAAAATACCATTTTTCAGGACGGTCCTACACAGAAGTAAAATCCCATTTTTTTGGAGGTTCCTATACAGAAAGTAAAATCCCATTTTTCAGGAAGGTCCTGAACAGAAAGTAAAATCTTATTTTTCAGGAGGGTCCTAAAAAGAAAGTAAAATCCCATTTATCAGGAGGGTCCTGAACAGAAAGTAAGATACCATTTTTCAGGACGGTCCTACACAGAAGTAAAATCCCATTTTTTTGGAGGTTCCTGTACAAAAAGTAAAATCCCATTTTTCAGGAGGGTCCTGAACAGAAAGTAAAATCTTATTTTTCAGGAGGGTCCTAAAAAGAAAATAAAATCCCATTTATCAGGAGGGTCCTGAACAGAAAGTAACGTCCCATTTTTCTGGAGGGTTCTGAACAGAAAGTAAAATCCCATTTTTCAGGAGGGTCCTGGACAGAAAGTAAAATCCCATTTTTTAAGATAGTCCTGAACAGAAAGTAAAATTCCATTCTTCAGGAGGGTCCTGAACAGAAGTAAAATCTCATTTTTCAAGATGGTCCTGAACAAAATGTAAAATCCCATATTTCAGGAGGGTCCTGAACAAAAGTAAAATCCCATTTTTCAGGAGAGTCCTTAACAGAAATTAAAATCCTATTTTTCAGGAGGGTCCTGAACAAAAGTAAAATCCTATTTTTCGAAGGGTCCTGAACAGAAAGTAAAATTTCAATTTTTCAGGAGGGTCCTCAATAGAAAGTAAAGTCCCATTTTACAGGAGAGTCCTGATCAAAAGTAAAATATCATTTTTCAAAAAAGTCCTGATGAAAAGTAAAATCCCATTTTTCTTAAGAGTCCTGATCAAAAGTAAAATCTCATTTGTTAGGAGTTTCCTGAACAAAAGTAAAATTCCATATTTATGAGGCTCCTGAACAGAAAGTAAAGTCCCATTTTTCAGGAGGGTCCATAACAGAAAGTAAAATCCCATATTTATGAGGGTCGTGAACAGAAAGTAAAGTCCCATTTTTCAGGAGGGTCCTGAACAGAAAGTAAAGTCTCATTTTTCAGGGGGGTCCTAAACCGAAAGTAAAATATCATTTTTCAGGAGGGATGAGAACAGAAAGTAAAATTCCATTTTTCAGGAAGGTACTGAACAAAAGTAAAATCCCTTCTTTTAGGAGGGTTTTGAAAAGAAAGTAAATACTCAATTTTTAGGAGGGTCCTGAACAGAAAGTAAAATCCTATTTTTCAGGAGGGTCCTGAACAAAAGTAAAGTCTAATTTTTCAGGAGGGTCCTGAACAGAAAGTAAAATCCCATTCTTCAGGAGGGTCCTGAACAGACAGTAAAATCTAATTTTTTCAGGAGGGTCCTCAACAAAAGTAAAATCCTATTTTTTCGTAGTGGCCTAAACAGAAAGTAAAATCCTAATTTTCATGAGGGTCCTGAACGAAAGTAAAATCCTATTTTTCAGGAGGGTCCTGATCAGAAAGTAAAATCTTCTTTTTCAGAAGGGTCCTGATCAGAAAGTAAGATTCAATTTTTCAGGAGGGTCCTGAACAGAAGATAATGTCCCATTTTTCAGGAGGGTCCTGAACAGAAAGTAAAATACCATTTTTCAGGACGGTCCTACACAGAAGTAAAATCCCATTTTTTTGGAGGTTCCTATACAGAAAGTAAAATCCCATTTTTCAGAAAGGTCCTGAACAAAAAGTAAAATCTTATTTTTCAGGAGGGTCCTAAAAAGAAAGTAAAATCCCATTTATCAGGAGGGTCCTGAACAGAAAGTAAGATTCCATTTTTCAGGACGGTCCTACACAGAAGTAAAATCCCATTTTTTTAGAGGTTCCTGTACAGAAAGTAAAATCCTATTTTTCAGGAGGGTCCTGAACAGAAAGTAAAATCTTATTTTTCAGGAGGGTCCTAAAAAGAAAATAAAATCACATTTATCAGGAGGGTCCTGAATAGAATGTAACGTCCCATTTTTTTGTAGGGTTCTGAACAGAAAGTAAAATCCCATTTTTCATGAGGGTCCTGGACAGAAAGTAAAATCCCATTTTTTAAGAGGGTCCTGAACAGAAAGTAAAATTCCATTTTTCAGGAGGGTCCTGAACAGAAGTAAAATCTCATTTTTCAAGATGGTCCTGAACAAAGTGTAAAATCCCATATTTCAGGAGGGTCCTGAACAAAAGTAAAATCCCATTTTTCTGGAGAGGCCTTAACAGAAAGTAAAATCTTATTTTTCTGGAGAGTTCTAAATTGAAAGTAAAATCTAATTTTTCAGGAGGCTCCAGAACAAAAAGTAAAGTCCCATTTTTTAGGAGGGTCCTGTACAGAAAGTAAAATCCCATTTTTAGGAGGGTCCTGAACAGAAAATAAAATCCCATTTTTCAGGTAGGTCCTGAACAGAGAGTCAAGTTCTATTTTTCAAGAGGGTCCGGAACATAAAGTTAAATCCCATTATTCAGGAGAGTCATGAACATAACGTAAAATCCAATTTTTTAGGAGAGTCCTGAACAGAAAGTAAAATCCTATGTTTAAGGAGGGTCCTGAACAGAAAGTAAAATCCCATTTTCAGAAGGGTCCTGTAAAGAAAGTAAAATCCCATTTTTCGGGAGGGTCCTGAACAGAAAGTAAAATATTATTTTTCAGGAGGGTCCGGAACAGAAGTAAAAGCCCATTTTTCAGGAGAGTCCTGAACAAAAGTAAAATCCTATTTTTCGAAGGGTCCTGAACAGGAAGTAAAATCTCATTTTTCAGAAGGGTCCTGAACAGAAATTAAAGTCCCATTTTCAGGAGGGTCCTGAACAGAAAGAAAAACACCATTTTTCAGTAGGGTCCTGAACAGAAGTAAAATCCTATTTTTTTGGAGAGTCCTGTACAGAAAGTAAAATCCTATTTTTTAGGAGGGTCCCGAACAGAAAGTAAAATCTTATTTTTCAGGAAGGTCTTAAACAGAAAGTAAAATCCCATTTATCAGGAGAGTCCTGAACAGAAAGTAAAGTCTCATTTTTCTAGAGGGTCTTGTATAGAAAGTAAAATCCCATTTTTCAAGAGTGTCCTGAACATAATGTAATATCGCAATTTTTTAAGAGGGTCCTGAACAGAGAGTAAAATTCCATTTTTCAGGTGGGTCCTAAACAGAAAGTAAAATCCCAATTTTCAAGAGGGTCCTGAACAAAAGTAAAATCCCATTTTTTAAGAGGGTCCAGAACAGAAACTAAAATCCCATTTTTCAGGAGGGTCCTGAACAAAAGTAAAATCCCATTTTTCAGGAGGGTCCTGAACGAAAGTAAAATCCCATTTTTCAGGAGAGTCCTGAACAGATTGTAAAGTTCAAATTTTCAGGAGGGTCCTGAACAGAAAGTAAAGTCTCATTTTTCAAAAGGGTCCTGAACAGAAAGTAAAGTCCTATTTTTCAGGAGGGTCCTGAACAGAGAGTAAAAACCAATTTTTTAGGGGGGTCCTGAACAGAAACTCAAATCCCATTTTTTATGAGGGTCCTGAACAGAAGTAAAATCTCATTTTTCAAGATGGTCCTGAACAAAATGTAAAATCCCATATTTCAGGAGGGTCTTGAACAAAAGTAAAATCCCATTTTTCAGGAGGGGCCTGAACAGAAAGCAAAATCTTATTTTTCTGGAGAGTTCTAAATAGAAAGAAAAATCTAATTTTTCAGGAGGCTCCAGAATAAAAAGTATAGTCCCATTTTTTAGGAGGGTCCGGTACAGAAAGTAAAATCCCATTTTTAGGAGGTTCCTGAACAGAAAGTAAAATCCCATTTTTCAAGAGGGTCCTGAACATAATGTAATATCACAATTTTTCAAGAGGGTCCTGAACAGAGAGTAAAATTCCGTTTTTCAGTTGGGTCATAAACAGAAAGTATAATCCCAATTTTCAAAAGGGTCCTGAAACAAAAGTAAAATCCCATTTTTTAAGAGGGTCCAGAACAGAAAGTAAAATCCCTTTTTTCAGGAGTGTCCTGAACAAAAGTAAAATCCCATTTTTCAGGAGGGTCCTGAACGAAAGTAAAATCCTTTTGTTTCAGGAGGGTCCTAAAAAGAAAATAAAATCCCATTTATCAGGAGTGTCCTGAACAGAAAGTAACGTCCCATTTTTCTGGAGGGTTCTGAACAGAAAGTAAAATCCCATTTTTCAGGAGGGTCCTGGACAGAAAGTAAAATCCCATTTTTTAAGAGGGTCCTGAATAGAAAGTAAGATTCCATTTTTCAAGAGGGTCCTGAACAGAAGTAAAATCTCATTTTTCAAGATGGTCCTGAACAAAATGTAAAATTCCATATTTCAGGAGGGTCCTAAACAAAAGTAAAATCCCATTTATCAGGAGAGGCCTGAACAGAAAGTAAGATCTTATTTTTCTGGAGAGTTCTAAATTGAAAGTAAAATCTAATTTTTCAGGAGGCTCCAGAACAAAAAGTAAAGTCCCATTTTTTAGGAGGGTCCTGTACAAAAAGTAAAATCCCATTTTTAGGAGGGTCCTAAAAAGAAAATAAAATCCCATTTTTCAGGTAGGTCCTGAACAGAGAGTAAAATTCTATTTTTCAAGAGGGTTCGGAACATAAAGTTAAATCCCATTATTCAGGTGGGTCCTGAACATAACGTAAAATCCAATTTTTCAGGAGAGTCCTGAACAGAAAGTAAAATCCTATTTTTAAGGAAGGTCCTAAACAGAAAGTAAAATCCCATTTTCAGTAGGGTCCTGTACAGAAAGTAAAATCCCATTTTTCGGGAGGGTCCTGAACAGAAAGTAAAATATTATTTTTCAGGAGGGTCCGGAACAGAAGTAAATGCCCATTTTTCAGGAGAGTCCTAAACAACAGTAAAATCCCATTTTACAATATGGTCATGAACAGAAAGTAAAATCCTATTTTTTTAGGAGGGTCCAAAACAAAAGTAAAATCACATTTTTCAGGAGGGGCCTTAACAGAAATTAAAATCCTATTTTTCAGGAGGGTCCTGAACAAAAGTAAAATCCTATTTTTCGAAGGGTCCTGAACAGAAAGTAAAATTTCAATTTTTCAGGAGGGTCCTTAACAGAAAGTAAAGTCCCATTTTACAGGAGACTCCTGATCAAAAGTAAAATATCATTTTTCAAAAAAGTCCTGATGAAAAGTAAAAACCCATTTTTCTTAAGAGTCCTGATCAAAAGTAAAATCTCATTTGTTAGGAGTTTCCTGAACAAAAGTAAAATCCCATATTTATGAGGGTCCTGAACAGAAAGTAAAGTCCCATTTTTCAGGAGGGTCCATAACAGAAAGTAAAATCCCATATTTATGAGGGTCGTGAACAGAAAGTAAAGTCCCATTTTTCAGGAGGGTCCTCAACAGAAAGTAATGTCTCATTTTTCAGGGGGGTCCTAAACAGAAAGTAAAATACCATTTTTCAGGAGGGATGAGAACAGAAAGTAAAATTCCATTTTTCAGGAAGGTCCTAAACAAAAGTAAAATCCCATTTTTTATGAGGGTTTTGAAAAGAAAGTAAATACTCAGTTTTTAGGAGGGTCCTGAACAGAAAGGAAAATCCTATTTTTCAGGAGGGTCCTGAACAAAAGTTAAGTCTAATTTTTCAGGAGGGTCCTGAACAGAAAGTAAAATCCCATTTTTCAGGAGGGTTCTGAACAGAAATTAAAATCCAATTTTTTTAGGAGGGTCCTCAACAAAAGTAAAATCCCATTTTTTCGGAGTGGCCTGAACAGAAAGTAAAATCCTAATTTTCATGAGGGTCCTGAACGAAAGTAAAATCCTATTTTTCAGGAGGGTCCTGAACAGAAAGTAAAATCTTCTTTTTCAGAAGGGTCCTGATCAGAAAGTAAGATTCAATTTTTCAGGAGGGTCCTGAACAGAAGATAATGTCCAATTTTTCAGGAGGGTCCTGAACAGAAAGTAAAATACCATTTTTCAGGACGGTCCTACACAGAAGTAAAATCCCATTTTTTTGGAGGTTCCTATACAGAAAGTAAAATCCCATTTTTCAGGAAGGTCCTGAACAGAAAGTAAAATCTTATTTTTCAGGAGGGTCCTAAAAAGAAAGTAAAATCCCATTTATCAGGAGGGTCCTGAACAGAAAGTAAGATACCATATTTCAGGACGGTCCTACACAGAAGTAAAATCCCATTTTTTTGGAGGTTCCTGTACAGAAAGTAAAATCCCATTTTTCAGGAGGGTCCTGAACAAAAAGTAAAATCTTATTTTTCAGGAGGGTCCTAAAAAGAAAATAAAATCCCATTTATCAGGAGGGTCCTGTACAAAAAGTAACGTCCTATTTTTCTGGAGGGTTCTGAAAAGAAAGTAAAATCCCATTTTTCAGGAGGGTCCTGGACAGAAAGTAAAATCCCATTTTTTAAGAGGGTCCTGAACAGAAAGTAAAATTCCATTTTTCAGGAGGGTCCTGAACAGAAGTAAAATCTCATTTTTCAAGATGGTCATGAACAAAATGTAAAATCCCATATTTCAGGAGGGTCCTGAACAAAAGTAAAATCCCATTTTTCAGGAGAGGCCTTTACAGAAATTAAAATCCTATTTTTCAGGAGGGTCCTGAACAAAAGTAAAATCCTATTTTTCGAAGGGTCCTGAACAAAAAGTAAAATTTCAATTTTTCAGGAGGGGCCTTAATAAAAAGTAAAGTCCCATTTTACAGGAGAGTCCTGATCAAAAGTAAAATATCATTTTTCAAAAAAGTCCTGATGAAAAGTAAAATCCCATTTTTCTTAAGAGTCCTGATCAAAAGTAAAATCTCATTTGTTAGGAGTTTCCTGAACAAAAGTAAAATCCCATATTTATGAGGGTCCTGAACAGAAAGTAAAGTCCCATTTTTCAGGAGGGTCCATAACAGAAAGTAAAATCCCATATTTATGAGGGTCGTGAACAAAAAGTAAAGTCCCATTTTTCAGGAGGGTCCTGAACAGAAAGTAAAGTCTCATTTTTCAGGGGGGTCCTAAACAGAAAGTAAAATACCATTTTTCAGGAGGGATGAGAACAGAAAGAAAAATTCCATTTTTCAGGTAGGTCCTGAACAAAAGTAAAATCCCTTCTTTTAGGAGGGTTTTGAAAAGAAAGTAAATACTCAGTTTTTAGGAGGGTCCTGAACAGAAAGTAAAATCCTATTTTTCAGGAGGGTCCTGAACAAAAGTAAAGTCTAATTTTTCAGGAGGGTCCTGAACAGAAAGTAAAATCCCATTCTTCAGGAGGGTCCTGAACAGAAAGTAAAATCCAATTTTTTCAGGAGGGTCTTCAACAAAAGTAAAATCCCATTTTTTCGGAGTGGCCTAAACAGAAAGTAAAATCGTAATTTTCATGAGGGTCCTGAACGAAAGTAAAATCCTATTTTTCAGGAGGGTCCTGAACAGAAAGTAAAATCTTCTTTTTCAGAAGGGTCCTGATCAGAAAGTAAGATTCAATATTTCAGGAGGGTCCTGAACAGAAGATAATGTCCCATTTTTCAGGAGGGTCCTGAACAGAAAGTAAAATACCATTTTTCAGGACGGTCCTACACAGAAGTAAAATCCCATTTTTTTGGAGGTTCCTATACAGAAAGTAAAATCCCATTTTTCAGGAAGGTCCTGAACAAAAAGTAAAATCTTATTTTTCAGGAGGTTCCTAAAAAGAAAGTAAAATCCCATTTATCAGGAGGGTCCTGAACAGAAAGTAAGATTCCATTTTTCAGTACGGTCCTACACAGAAGTAAAATCCCATTTTTTTGGAGGTTCCTGTACAGAAAGTAAAATCCCATTTTTCAGGAGGGTCCTGAACAGAAAGTAAAATCTTATTTTTCAGGAGGGTCCTAAAAAGAAAATAAAATCACATTTATCAGGAGGGTCCTGAATAGAATATAACGTCCCATTTTTTTGGAGGGTTCTGAACAGAATGTAAAATCCCATTTTTCATGAGGGTCCTGGACAGAAAGTAAAATCCCATTTTTTAAGAGGGTCCTGAACAGAAAGTAAAATTCCATTTTTCAGGAGGGTCCTGAACAGAAGTAAAATCTCATTTTTCAAGATGGTCCTGAACAAAGTGTAAAATCCCATATTTCAGGAGGGTCCTGAACAAAAGTAAAATCCCATTTTTCAGGAGAGGCCTGAACAGAAAGTAAAATCTTATTTTTCTGGAGAGTTCTAAATTGAAAGTAAAATCTAATTTTTCAGGAGGCTCTAGAACAAAAAGTAAAGTCCCATTTTTTAGGAGGGTCCTGTACAGAATGTAAAATCCCATTTTTAGGAGGGTCCTGAACAGAAAATAAAATCCCATTTTTCAGGTAGGTCCTGAACAGAGAGTCAAGTTCTATTTTTCAAGAGGGTCCGGAACATAAAGTTAAATCCCATTATTCAGGAGAGTCCTGAACATAACGTAAAATCCAATTTTTCAGGAGAGTCCTGAACAGAAAGTAAAATCCTATTTTAAAGGAGGGTCCTGAACAGAAAGTAAAATCCCATTTTCAGAAGGGTCCTGTAAAGAAAGTAAAATCCCATTTTTCGGGAGGGTCCTGAACAGAAAGTAAAATATTATTTTTCAGGAGGGTCCGGAACAGAAGTAAAAGCCCATTTTTCAGTAGAGTCCTAAACAAAAGTAAAATCCCATTTTACAATATGGTCATGAACAGAAAGTAAAATCCTATTTTTTTAGGAGGGTCCAAAACAAACGTAAAATCACATTTTTCAGGAGGGGCCTTAACAGAAATTAAAATCCTATTTTTCAGGAGGGTCCTGAACAAAAGTAAAATCCTATTTTTCGAAGGGTCCTGAACAGAAAGTAAAATTTCAATTTTTCAGGAGGGTCCTTAACAGAAAGGAAAGTCCCATTTTACAGGAGACTCCTGATCAAAAGTAAAATATCATTTTTCAAAAAAGTCCTGATGAAAAGTAAAAACCCATTTTTCCTAAGAGTCCTGATCCAAAGTAAAATCTCATTTGTTAGGAGTTTCCTGAACAAAAGTAAAATCCCATATTTATGAGGGTCCTGAACAGAAAGTAAAGTCCCATTTTTCAGGAGGGGCCATAACAGAAAGTAAAATCCCATATTTATGAGGGTCGTGAACAGAAAGTAAAGTCCCATTTTTCAGGAGGGTCCTGAACAGAAAGTAAAGTCTCATTTTTCAGGGGGGTCCTAAACAGAAAGTAAAATACCATTTTTCAGGAGGGATGAGAACAGAAAGTAAAATTCCATTTTTCAGGAAGGTCCTAAACAAAAGTAAAATCCCATTTTTTAGGAGGGTTTTGAAAAGAAAGTAAATACTCAGTTTTTAGGAGGGTCCTGAACAGAAAGTAAAATCCTATTTTTCAGGAGGGTCCTGAACAAAAGTAAAGTCTAATTTTTCAGGAGGGTCCTGAACAGAAAGTAAAATCCCATTTTTCAGGAGGGTTCTAAACAGAAATTAAAATCCAATTTTTTGAGGAGGGTCCTCAAAAAAAGTAAAATCCCATTTTTCGGAGTGGCCTGAACAGAAAGTAAAATCCTAATTTTCATGAGGGTCCTGAACGAAAGTAAAATCCTATTTTTCAGGAGGGTCCTGAACAGAAAGTAAAATCTTCTTTTTCAGAAGGTTCCTGATCAGAAAGTAAGATTCAATTTTTCAGGAGGGTCCTGAACAGAAGATAATGTCCAATTTTTCAGGAGGGTCCTGAACAGAAAGTAAAATACCATTTTTCAGGACGGTCCTACACAGAAGTAAAATCCCATTTTTTTGGAGGTTCCTATACAGAAAGTAAAATCCCATTTTTCAGGAAGGTCCTGAACAGAAAGTAAAATCTTATTTTTCAGGAGGGTCCTAAAAAGAAAGTAAAATTCCATTTATCAGGAGGGTCCTGAACAGAAAGTAAGATACCATTTTTCAGGACGCTCCTACACAGAAGTAAAATCCTATTTTTTTTGGAGGTTCCTGTACAGAAAGTAAAATCCCATTTTTCAGGAGGGTCCTGAACAGAAAGTAAAATCTTATTTTTCAGCAGGGTCCTAAAAAGAAAATAAAATCCCATTTATCAGGAGGGTCCTGAACAAAAAGTAACGTCCCATTTTTCTGGAGGGTTCTGAAAAGAAAGTAAAATCCCATTTTTCAGGAGGGTCCTGGACAGAAAGTAAAATCCCATTTTTTAAGAGGGTCCTGAACCGAAAGTAAAATTCCATTTTTCAAGAGGGTCCTGAACAGAAGTAAAATCTCATTTTTCAAGATGGTCCTGAACAAAATGTAAAATCCCATTTTTCAGGAGAGGCCTTAACAGAAATTAAAATCCTATTTTTCAGGAGGGTCCTGAACAAAAGTAAAATCCTATTTTTCGAAGGGTCCTGAACAGAAAGTAAAATTTCAATTTTTCAGGAGGGGCCTTAATAAAAAGTAAAGTCCCATTTTACAGGAGAGTCCTGATCAAAAGTAAAATATCATTTTTCAAAAAAGTCCTGATGAAAAGTAAAATCCCATTTTTCTTAAGAGTCCTGATCAAAAGTAAAATCTCATTTGTTAGGAGTTTCCTGAACAAAAGTAAAATCCCATATTTATGAGGGTCCTGAACAGAAAGTAAAGTCCCATTTTTCAGGAGGGTCCATAACAAAAAGTAAAATCCCATATTTATGAGGGTCGTGAACAGAAAGTAAAGTCCCATTTTTCAGGAGGGTCCTGAACAGAAAGTAAAGTCTTATTTTTCAGGGGGGTCCTAAACAGAAAGTAAAATACCATTTTTCAGGAGGGATGAGAACAGAAAGTAAAATTCCATTTTTCAGGAAGGTCCTAAACAAAAGTAAAATCCCTTCTTTTAGGAGGGTTTTGAAAAGAAAGTAAATACTCAGTTTTTAGGAGGGTCCTGAACAGAAAGTAAAATCCTATTTTTCAGGAGGGTCCTGAACAAAAGTAAAGTCTAATTTTTCAGGAGGGTCCTGAACTGAAAGTAAAATCCCATTCTTCAGGAGGGTCCTGAACAGAAAGTAAAATCTAATTTTTTCAGGAGGGTCCTCAACAAAAGTAAAATCCCATTTTTTCGGAGTGGCCTAAACAGAAAGTAAAATCCTAATTTTCATGAGGGTCCTGAACGAAAGTAAAATCCTATTTTTTAGGAGGGTCCTGAACAGAAAGTAAAATCTTCTTTATCAGAAGGGTCCTGATCAGAAAGTAAGATTCAATTTTCAGGAGGGTCCTGAACAGAAGATAATGTCCAATTTTTCAGGAGGGTCCTGAACAGAAAGTAAAATACCATTTTTCAGGACGGTCCTACACAGAAGTAAAATCCCATTTTTTTGGAGGTTTCTATACAGAAAGTAAAATACCATTTTTCAGGAAGGTCCTGAACAGAAAGTAAAATCTTATTTTTCAGGAGGGTCCTAAAAAGAAAGTAAAATCCCATTTATCAGGAGGGTCCTGAACAGAAAGTAAAGTCTTATTTTTCAGGGGGGTCCTAAACAGAAAGTAAAATACCATTTTTCAGGAGGGATGAGAACAGAAAGTAAAATTCTATTTTTCAGGAAGGTCCTAAACAAAAGTAAAATCCCTTCTTTTAGGAAGGTTTTGAAAAGAAAGTAAATACTCAGTTTTTAGGAGGGTCCTGAACAGAAAGTAAAATCCTATTTTTCAGGAGGGTCCTGAACAAAAGTAAAGTCTAATTTTTCAGGAGGGTCCTGAACAGAAAGTAAAATCCCATTCTTCAGGAGGGTCCTGAACAGAAAGTAAAATCTAATTTTTTCAGGAGGGTCCTCAACAAAAGTAAAATCCCATTTTTTCGGAGTGGCCTAAACAGAAAGTAAAATCCTAATTTTCATGAGGGTCCTGAACGAAAGTAAAATCCTATTTTTCAGGAGGGTCCTGAACAGAAAGTAAAATCTTCTTTTTCAGAAGGGTCCTGATCAGATAGTAAGATTCAATTTTTCAGGAGGGTCCTGAACAGAAGATAATGTCCCATTTTTCAGGAGGGTCCTGAACAGAAAGTAAAATACCATTTTTCAGGACGGTCCTACACAGAAGTAAAATCCCATTTTTTTGGAGGTTCCTATACAGAAAGTAAAATCCCATTTTTCAGGAAGGTCTTGAACAAAAAGTAAAATCTTATTTTTCCGGAGGGTCCTAAAAAGAAAGTAAAATCCCATTTATCAGGAGGGTCCTGAACAGAAAGTAAGATTCCATTTTTCAGGACGGTCCTACACAGAAGTAAAATCCCATTTTTTTGGAGGTTCCTGTACAGAAAGTAAAATCGCATTTTTCAGGAGGGTCCTGAACAGAAAGTAAAATCTTATTTTTCAGGAGGGTCCTAAAAAGAAAATAAAATCACATTTATCAGGAGGGTCCTGAATAGAATGTAACGTCCCATTTTTCTGGAGGGTTCTGAACAGAAAGTAAAATCCAATTTTTCAAGAGGGTCATGGACAGAAAGTAAAATCCCATTTTTTAAGAGGGTCCTGAACAGAAAGTAAAATTCCATTTTTCAGGAGGGTCCTGAATAGAAGTAAAATCTCATTTTTCAAGATGGTCCTGAACAAAGTGTAAAATCCCATATTTCAGGAGGGTCCTGAACAAAAGTAAAATCCCATTTTTCAGGAGAGGCCTGAATAGAAAGTAAAATCTTATTTTTCTGGAGAGTTCTAAATTGAAAGTAAAATCTAATTTTTAAGGAGGCTCCAGAACAAAAAGTAAAGTCCCATTTTTTAGGAGGGTCCTGTACAGAAAGTAAAATCCCATTTTTAGGAGGGTCCTGAACAGAAAATAAAATCCCATTTTTCAGGTAGGTCCTGAACAGAGAGTCAAGTTCTATTTTTCAAGAGGGTCCGGAACATAAAGTTAAATCCTATTATTCAGAAGAGTCCTGAACATAACGTAACATCCAATTTTTCAGGAGAGCCCTGAACAGAAAGTAAAATCCTATTTTTAAGGAGGGTCCTGAACAGAAAGTAAAATCCCATTTTTAATAGGGTCCTGTAAAGAAAGTAAAATCCCATTTTTCGGGAGGGTCCTGAACAGAAAGTAAAATATTATTTTTCAGGAGGGTCCGAAACAGAAGTAAAAGCCCATTTTTCAGGAGAGTCCTAAACAAAAGTAAAATCCCATTTTACAATATGGTCATGAACAGAAAGTAAAATCCTATTTTTTTAGTAGGGTCCAAAACAAAAGTAAAATCACATTTTTCAGGAGGGGCCTTAACAGAAATTAAAATCCTATTTTTCAGGAGGGTCCTGAACAAAAGTAAAATCCTATTTTTCGAAGGGTCCTGAACAGAAAGTAAAATTTCAATTTTTCAGGAGGGTCCTTAACAGAAAGTAAAGTCCCATTTTACAGGAGACTCCTGATCAAAAGTAAAATATCATTTTTCAAAAAAGTCCTGATGAAAAGTAAAAACCCATTTTTCTTAAGTGTCCTGATCAAAAGTAAAATCTCATTTGTTAGGAGTTTCCTGAACAAAAGTAAAATCCCATATTTATGAGGGTCCTGAACAGAAAGTAAAGTCCCATTTTTCAGGAGGGTCCATAACAGAAAGTAAAATCCCATATTTATGAGGGTCGTGAACAGAAAGTAAAGTCCCATTTTTCAGGAGGGTCCTGAACAGAAAGTAAATTCTCATTTTTCAGGGGGGTCCTAAACAGAAAGTAAAATACCAATTTTCAGAAGGGATGAGAACAAAAAGTAAAATTCCATTTTTCAGGAAGGTCCTAAACAAAAGTAAAATCCCATTTTTTAGGAGGGTTTTGAAAAGAAAGTAAATACTCAGTTTTTAGGAGGGTCCTGAACAGAAAGTAAAGTCCTATTTTTCAGGAGGGTCCTGAACAAAAGTAAAGTCTAATTTTTCAGGAGGGTCCTGAACAGAAAGTAAAATCCCATTTTTCAGGAGGGTTCTGAACAGAAAGTAAAATCCAATTTTTTCAGGAGGGTCCTAAACAAAAGTCAAATCCCATTTTTTCGGAGTTGCCTGAACAGAAAGTAAAATCCTAATTTTCATGAGGGTCCTGAACGAAAGTAAAATCCTATTTTTTAGGAGGGTCCTGAACAGAAAGTAAAATCTTCTTTATCAGAAGGGTCCTGATCAGAAAGTAAGATTCAATTTTTCAGGAAGGTCCTGAACAGAAGATAATGTCCAATTTTTCAGGAGGGTCCTGAACAGAAAGTAAAATACCATTTTTCAGGACGGTCCTACACAGAAGTAAAATCCCATTTTTTTGGAGGTTCCTATACAGAAAGTAAAATCCCATTTTTCTGGAAGGTCCTGAACAGAAAGTAAAATCTTATTTTTCAGGAGGGTCCTAAAAAGAAAGTAAAATTCCATTTATCAGGAGGGTCCTGAACAGAAAGTAAGATACCATTTTTCAGAACAGTCCTACACAGAAGTAAAATCCCATTTTTTTGGAGGTTCCTGTACAGAAAGTAAAATCCCATTTTTCAGGAGGGTCCTGAACAGAAAGTAAAATCTTATTTTTCGGGAGGGTCCTAAAAAGAAAATAAAATCCCATTTATCAGGAGGGTCCTGAACAGAAAGTAACGTCCCATTTTTCTGGAGGGTTCTGAACAGAAAGTAAAATCCTATTTTTCAGGAGGGTTCTGGACAGAAAGTAAAATCCCATTTTTTAAGAGGGTCCTGAACAGAAAGTAAAATTCCATTTTTCAGGAGGGTCCTGAACAGAAGTAAAATCTCATTTTTCAAGATGGTCCTGAACAAAATGTAAAATCCCATATTTCAGGAGGGTCCTGAACAAAAGTAAAATCCCATTTTTCAGGAGAGGCCTTAACAGAAATTAAAATCCTATTTTTCAGGAGGGTCCTGAACAAAAGTAAAATCCTATTTTTCGAAGGGTCCTGAACAGAAAGTAAAATTTCAATTTTGAGGAGGGTCCTTAATAGAAAGTAAAGTCCCATTTTACAGGAGAGTCCTGATCAAAATTAAAATATCATTTTTCAAAAAAGTCCTGATGAAAAGTAAAATCCCATTTTTCTTAAGAGTCCTGATCAAAAGTAAAATCTCATTTGTTAGGAGTTTCCTGAACAAAAGTAAAATCCCATATTTATGAGGGTCCTGAACAGAAAGTAAAGTCCCATTTTTCAGGAGGGTCCATAACAGAAAGTAAAATCCCATATTTATGAGGGTCGTGAACAGAAAGTAAAGTCCCATTTTTCAGGAGGGTCCTGAACAGAAAGTAAAGTCTCATTTTTCAGGGGGGTCCTAAACAGAAAGTAAAAATATCATTTTTCAGGAGGGATGAGAACAGAAAGTAAAATTCCATTTTTCAGGAAGGTCCTGAACAAAAGTAAAATCCTTTTTTTAGGAGGGTTTTGAAAAGAAAGTAAATACTCAGTTTTTAGGAGGGTCCTGAACAGAAAGTAAAATCCTATTTTTCAAGAGGGTCCTGAACAAAAGTAAAGTCTAATTTTTCAGGAGGGTCCTGAACAGAAAGTAAAATCCCATTCTTCAGGAGGGTCCTGAACAGAAAGTAAAATCTAATTTTTTCAGGAGGGTCCTCAACAAAAGTAAAATCCCATTTTTTCGGAGTGGCCTGAACAGAAAGTAAATTCCTAATTTTCATGAGGGTCCTGAACGAAAGTAAAATCCTATTTTTCAGAAGGGTCCTGAACAGAAAGTAAAATCTTCTTTTTCAGAAGGGTCCTGATCAGAAAGTAAGATTTAATTTTTCAGGAGGGTCCTTAACAGAAAGTAAAATACCATTTTTCAGGACGGTCCTACACAGAAGTAAAATCCCATTTTTTTGGAGGTTCCTATACAGAAAGTAAAATCCCATTTTTCAGGAAGGTCCTGAATAGAAAGTAAAATCTTATTTTTCAGGAGGGTCCTAAGAAGAAAGCAAAATCCCATTTATCATGATGGTCCTGAACAGAAAGTAAGATACCATTTTTCAGGACGGTCCTACACAGAAGTAAAATCCCATTTTTTTGGAGGTTCCTGTACAGAAAGTAAAATCCCATTTTTCAGGAAGGTCCTGAACAGAAAGTAACGTCCCATTTTTCTGGAGGGTTCTGAACAAAAAGTAAAATCCCATTTTTCAGGAGGGTCCTGGACAGAAAGTAAAATCCCATTTTTTAAGAGGGTCCTGAACAGAAAGTAAAATTCCATTTTTCAGGAGGGTCCTGAACAGAAGTAAAATCTCATTTTTCAAGATGGTCCTGAACAGAAAGTAAAATTCCATTTTTCAGGAGGGTCCTGAACAGAAGTAAAATCTCATTTTTCAAGGTAGTCCTGAACAAAATGTAAAATCCCATATTTCAGGAGGGTCCTGAACAAAAGTAAAATCCCATTTTTCAGGAGAGGCCTTAACAGAAATTAAAATCCTATTTTTCAGGAGGGTCCTGAACAAAAGTAAAATCCAATTTTTCGAAGGGTCCTTAACAGAAAGTAAAATTTCAATTTTTCAGGAGGGTTCTTAACAGATTGTAAAGTCCCATTTTTCAGAAGAGTCCTGATCAAAAGTAAGATTCAATTTTTCAGGAGGGTCCTGAACAGAAGATAATGTCCAATTTTTCAGGAGGGTCCTGAACAGAAAGTAAAATACCATTTTTCAGGACGGTCCTACACAGAAGTAAAATCCCATTTTTTTGGAGGTTCCTATACAGAAAGTAAAATCCCATTTTTCAGGAAGGTCCTGAACAGAAAGTAAAATCTTATTTTCAGGAGGGTCCTAAAAAGAAAGTAAAATCCCATTTATCAGGAGGGTCCTGAACAGAAAGTAAGATACCATTTTTCAGGACGGTCCTACACAGAAGTAAAATCCCATTTTTTTGGAGGTTCCTGTACAGAAAGTAAAATCCTATTTTTCAGGAAGGTCCTGAACAGAAAGTAAAATCTTATTTTTCAGGAGGGTCCTAAAAAGAAAATAAAATCCCATTTATCAGGAGGGTCCTGAACAGAAAGTAACGTCCCATTTTTCTGGAGGGTTCTGAACAGAAAGTAAAATCCCATTTTTCAGGAGGGTCCTGGACAGAAAGTAAAATCCCATTTTTTAAGAGGGTCCTGAACAGAAAGTAAAATTCCATTTTTTAGGAGGGTCCTGAATAGAAGTAAAATCCAATTTTTTCAGGAGGGTCCTCAACAAAAGTAAAATCCCATTTTTTCGGAGTGGCCTGAACAGAAAGTAAAATCCTAATTTTCATGAGGGTCCTGAACGAAAGTAAAATCCTATTTTTCAGGAGGGTCCTGAACAGAAAGTAAAATCTTCTTTTTTAGAAGGGTCCTGATCAGAAAGTAAGATTCAATTTTTCAGGAGGGTCCTTAATAGAAATTAAAGTCCCATTTTACAGGAGAGTCCTGATCAAAAGTAAAATATCATTTTTCAAAAAAGTCCTGATGAAAAGTCAAATCCCATTTTTCTTAAGAGTCCTGATCAAAAGTAAAATCTCATTTGTTAGGAGTTTCCTGTACAAAAGTAAAATCCCATATTTATGAGGGTCCTGAACAGAAAGTAAAGTCCCATTTTTCAGGAGGGTCCATAACAGAAAGTAAAATCCCATATTTATAAGGGTCGTGAACAGAAAGTAAAGTCCCATTTTTCAGGAGGGTCCTGAACAGAAAGTAAAGTCTCATTTTTCAGGGGGGTCCTAAACAGAAAGTAAAATACCTTTTTTCTAGAGGGATGAGAACAGAAAGTAAAATTCCATTTTTCAGGAAGGTCCTGAACAAAAGTAAAATCCTTTTTTTAGGAGGGTTTTGAAAAGAAAGTAAATACTCAGTTTTTAGGAGGGTCCTGAACAGAAAGTAAAATCCTATTTTTCAAGAGGGTCCTGAACAAAAGTAAAGTCTAATTTTTCAAGAGGGTCCAGAACAGAAAGTAAAATCCCATTCTTCAGGAGGGTCCTGAACAGAAAGTAAAATCCAATTTTTTCAGGAGGGTCCTCAACAAAAGTAAAATCCCATTTTTTCGGAGTGGCCTGAACAGAAAGTAAAATCCTAATTTTCATGAGGGTCCTGAACGAAAGTAAAATCCTATTTTTCAGGAGGGTCCTGAACAGAAAGTAAAATCTTCTTTTTTAGAAGGGTCCTGATCAGAAAGTAAGATTCAATTTTTCAGGAGGGTCTTGAACAGAAGATAATGTCCCATTTTTCAGGAGGGTCCTGAACAGAAAGTAAAATACCATTTTTCAGGACGGTCCTACACAGAAGTAAAATCCCATTTTTTTGGAGGTTCCTATACAGAAAGTAAAATCCCATTTTTCAGGAAGGTCCTGAACAGAAAGTAAAATCTTATTTTTCAAGAGGGTCCTAAAAAGAAAGTCAAATCCAATTTATCAGGAGGGTCCTGAACAGAAAGTAAGATACCATTTTTCAGGACGGTCCTACACAGAAGTAAAATCCCATTTTTTTGGAGGTTCCTGTACAGAAAGTAAAATCCCATTTTTCAGGAGGGTCCTGAACAGAAAGTAACGTCCCATTTTTCTGGAGGGTTTTGAACAGAAAGTAAAATCCCATTTTTCAGGAGGGTCCTGGAAATAAAGTAAAATCCCATTTTTTAAGAGGGTCCTGAACAGAAAGTAAAATTCCATTTTTCAGGAGGGTCCTGAACAGAAGTAAAATCTCATTTTTCAAGAAGGTCCGGAACAGAAGTAAAAGCCCATTTTTCAGGAGAGTCCTAAACAAAAGTAAAATCCCATTTTTCAATATGGTCATGAACAAAAAGTAAAATCCTATTTTTTTAGGAGGGTCCAAAACAAAAGTAAAATCACATTTTTCAGGAGGGGCCTTAACAAAAATTAAAATCCTATTTTTCAGGAGGGTCCTGAACAAAAGTAAAATCCTATTTTTTGAAGGGTCCTGAACAGAAAGTAAAATTTCAATTTTTCAAGAGGGTCCTTAATAGAATGTAAAGTCCCATTTTACAGGAGAGTCCTGATCAAAAGTAAAATATCATTTTTCAAAAAAGTCCTGAGGGAAAGTAAAATCCTATTTTTCTTAAGAGTCCTGATCAAAAGTAAAATCTCATTTGTTAGGAGTTTCCTGAACAAAAGTAAAATCCCATATTTTTGAGGGTCCTGAACAGAAAGTAAAGTCCCATTTTTCAGGAGGGTCCATAACAGAAAGTAAAATCCCATATTTATGAGGGTCGTGAACAGAAAGTAAAGTCCCATTTTTCAGGAGGGTCCTGAATAGAAATTAAAGTCTAATTTTTCAGGAAGGTCCTGAACAAAAGTAAAATCCCATTTTTTAGGAGGGTTTTGAAAAGAAAGTAAATACTCAATTTTTAGGAAGGTCCTGAACAGAAAGTAAAATCCTATTTTTCAGGAGTGTCCTGAACAAAAGTAAAGTCTAATTTTTCAGGAGGGTCCTAAACAGAAAGTAAAATCCCATTCTTCAGGAGGGTCCTGAACAGAAAGTAAAATCCAATTTTCTCAGGAGGGTCCTCAACAAAAGTAAAATCCCATTTTTTCGGAGTGGCCCAAACAGAAAGTAAAATCCTAATTTTCATTAGGGTCCTGAACGAAAGTAAAATCCTATTTTTCAGGAGGGTCCTGAACAGAAAGTAAAATCTTTTTTTCAGAAGGGTCTTGATCAGAAAGTAAGATTCAATTTTTCAGGATGGTCCTGAACAGAAGATAATGTCCCATTTTTCAGGAGGGTCCTGAACAGAAAGTAAAATACCATTTTTCAGGACGGTCCTACAGAGAAGTAAAATCCCATTTTTTTGGAGGATCCTATACAGAAAGTAAAATCTCATTTTTCAGGAAGGTCCTGAACTAAAAGTAAAATCTTATTTTTCAGGAGGGTTCTAAAAAGAAAGTAAAATCCCATTTATCAGGAGGGTCCTGAACAGAAAGTAAAATACCATTTTTCAGGACGGTCCTACACAGAAGTAAAATCCCATTTTTTGGAGGTTCCTAGACAGAAAGTAAAATCTCATTTTTCAGGAGGGTCCTGAACAGAAAGTAAAATCTTATTTTTCAGGAGGGTCCTAAAAAGAAAATAAAATCCCATTTATCAGGAGGGTCCTGAACAGAAAGTAACGTCCCATTTTTCTAGAGGGTTCTGAACAGAAAGTAAAATCCCATTTTTCAGGAGGGTCCTGGACAGAAAGTAAAATCCCATTTTTTAAGAGGGTCCTGAACAGAAAGTAAAATTCCATTTTTCAGGAGGGTCATGAATATAAAGTAAAATCCCATTTTTCAGGAGTGTCCTGAACGTATCGTAAAATACCATTTTTCAGGAGGGTATGGAACAGAAAGTAAAGTCCCATTTTTCAGGAGGGTCCTGAATAGAAAGTAAAGTCCCATTTTTCAGGAGGGTTCTGAACAGAAATTGAATTCTCATTTTTTAGGAAGGTCCTAAACTAAAAGTAAATTCACATCATCCAGGCGGGTACTGAACAGAAAGTAAAATCCTATTTTTTAGGAGGGTCCTGAACAGAAAGTATAGTCCCATTTTTCAGGAGGGTCCTAATCTGAAAGTAAAATGCCATTCTTCAGGAGTGTCCTGAACAGAAAGTAAAATACCATTTTTCAGGAGGGTCCTGAACAAAAGTAAAATCCCATTTTTCTGGAGGGTCCTGAACAGAAACTAAAATCCCATTGGTCAGAAGGGTCCTGAACAGAAAGTAAAATCCCATTTTTCAGGAGAGTCCTAAACAAATGAAAAATCCTATTTTTTAGGAGGGTCCTGAACCATAGTAAAATCCCATTTTTTAGGAAGGTCCTGAACAGAAAGTAAAATCCCATTTTTCAGAGTGTCATGAACAAAAGTAAAATCCTATTTTTCAGAAGGGACCTGAACAAAAGTAAAATCTCAATTTTCAAGAGGCCCCTGAGATGAAAGTAAAATCACATTTTTCGGGAGGGTCCTGAAAAAAAGTAAAATCCCATTTTCCAGGAGAGTCCTGAAATGAAAGTAAAATCCCATTTTTCAGGAGGGTCCTGTACAGAAAGTAAAATCCCATTTTTGAGGAGGGTCCTGAACAGAAAGTAAAATATTGTTTTTTAGGAGGGTCCTGAACAGAAGTAAAATCCTATTTTAGGAGTGTCCTGAAATGAAAGTAAAATTCCATTTTTCAGGAGGGTCTTGAACAAAAGTAAAATCCTATTTTTCTGGAGGGTCCTGAACAAAAGTAAAATCCAATTTTTCCAAGGGTCATGAATAGAAAGTAAAATCAAATTTTTCAGGAGGGTCCTAATCAAAAGTAAATTCTCAATTTTTAGGAGGGTCCTGAACAGAAAGTAAAATCCCATTTTTCAGATGGTCCTGAATAGAAAGTAAAATCCCATTTTTCAGGAGGGTCCTCTACAAACGTAAAATCCCATTTTTTAGGATGGTCCTGAACGAAAGTAAAATCCCATTTTTCAGGAGAGTCCTGAACAGAAAGTAAAGTCTCATTTTTCTGGGGGGTCCTGAATTGAAAGTATAGTCCCATTTTTCAGGAGGGTCCTGAATGAAAGTAAGATCCTATTTTTCAGGAGGGTCCTAAATAGAAAGTAAAATCCCATTTTTTATGAGAGTCCTGAACAGAAGTATAATATCATTTTTCAAGATGGTCCTGAACAGAAAGTAAAATCCCATATTTCAGGAGGGTCTAAACAAAAGTAAAATACCATTTTTCAGGAGGGTCCTGAATAAAAGTTAAAATCCCATTTTTTGGGAAGGTCCTGAAAAAAAATCCTATTTTTTCAGGAGGGTCCTCAATAGAAAGTAAAATCTCATTTTTCAGGAGGGTCCTAAACAGAAAGTAAAGCCCCATTTTTCAGGAAGGAAATAGAAAGTAAAATATCATTTTTCAGGAGGGTCCTGAATAAAAATTAAAATCCTATTTTTCAGGAGGGTCCTAAACAAAAGTAAAATCCAATTTATCAGGAGGGTCCTGAACAGAAAGTAAATTCTCATTTTTCAGAAGGGTCTGGAACAGAAAGTAAAATCCTATTTTTAAGGAGGGTCTTGAACAAAAGTAAAGTCCCATTTTTTAGGAGGGTCCTGAACAGAACGCAAAATCCCATTTTCCAGAAGGGTCCTGAACAGAAAATAAAATTCCATTTTTTAAGAGGGTCCTGAATATAAAGTAAAATCCCATTCTTCAGGAGAGTTCTGAACTGAATAAATTCCCATTTTTTAGGGTGGTCCTAAACAGAAAAAAAAATCTCATTTTTAAGGAGGGTCCTGTACAGAAAGTAAAATCCAATTTTCCAGGTGGGTTCGAAATAGAATGTAAAATTCTATTTTTCAGGAGGGTCCAAAACAGAAAATAAAATTCCATTTTTCAGGAGGGTCCTGAACATAAAGTAAAATGCCATTTTTCAGGAAGGTCCTAAACAGAAAGTACAAGTCCCATTTTTCAGGAGGATCCTAAACAGAAATTGAATTCTCATTTTTCAAGAGGGTCCTGAATAGAAAGTAAAATCCTATTTTTCAGGAGAATCCTGAACAGAAAGTAAAGTCCTATTTTTCATGAGGGTCTTGAACAGAAAGTAAAATCCTACTTTTCAGGAGGGTCCTGAACAGATGGTAAAATTCCATTTTTCAGGAGAGTCCAGAACATAAGGTAAAATTCCATTTTTCAAGAGTGTCCTGAACAGAAGTTATATCCCATTTTTCAGGAGGGTCCTAAACAGAAAGTAAATTCTCATTTTTCAAGAGGGTCCTAAACAGAATGTAAAATCCTATTTTTCAGGAGGTTCCTGAACAAAAGTAGAGTCCCATTTTTCAGGAGGGTCCTGAACAGAAAGTAAAATCCTACTTTTCAGGAGGGTTATGAACAGAAAGTAAAATCCCATTTTTCAGAAGGGCCCTGAACAGAAGGTAAAATCGTATTTTTCAAAAGCGTCCTGAACAGAAGCAAAATCCTTTTTTTTAGGAGGGTCCTGAAAAGAAAGTAAAATCCCATTTTTCAATAGGGTCCTGAACCGAAAGTAAAAGTCCATTTTTCTGAAGGGTCCTGAATAAAAGTAAAATCCGATTTATCAGGATGGGCGCGAACAAAAGTAAAATTCTATTTTTCAGGAGTGTCCTGAAAAAAATTAAAACACCATTTTTTAGGAGAATCCTGAATAGAAAGTAAAATCCCATTTTTCAGGAGGGTCCTGAACAGAAAGTAAAGTCCCATTTTTCAGGAGGGTCTTGAACACAAAGTAAAATCAAATTTTATAGGAGGTTCCGGAACAGAAAGAAAAATCCTATTTTTCAGGAGGGTCCTGAAAAGAAAGTAAAATCTTATTTTTTAGGACGGTCTTGAACTGAAAGTAAAATCCCATTTTTTAGGAGGGTCCAGAACAGAAAGTAAAATCCCAATTTTCAGGAGGGTCTTTTACAGAAAGTAAAGTCCTATTTTTAAGGAGGGTCCTGAACTGAAATTGAATTATTATTTTTCAGGAGGGTCCTGAAATGAAAGTGAATTCGCATTTTTCAAGAGGGTCCTGAAAAGAAAGTAAAATCCTATTTTGCAGAAGTGTCTTGATCAGAAAGTAATATCGCAATTTTTCAGGAGGGTCTTTAACAGAAAGTAAAGTCCAATTTTGCATAAGGGTCCTAAACAGAAAGTAAAATACCATTTTTCAGGGGGATCCTGAACAAAAAGTAAAATACCATTTTACAGGTAGGCCCTGAACAGAAGTAAAATCCCATTTTTCAGTAGGGTCCTGAAAAGAAAGTAAAATACCATTTTTCAGGAGAGTCCTGAACAGAAAATAAAATCCTTTTTTTCACGAGGGTACTGAACAAAAGTAAAATCCCATTTTTCAGGAAGGTCCTGAACCAAAGTAAAATCCCATTTTTTAGAAAGGTCCTGAGCAGAAAGTAAAATCCCATTTTTCAGGAGGGTCCTAACGATAAGTAAAATCCCATTTTTCAAGATAGACCTAAACAAAAGAAAAATCTCACTTTTCAAGAGGCTCCTGAACAAAAATTAAAATCCCATTTTTCAGGAGGGTCCGGAACAAAAGTAAAATTCCATTTTTTCAGGAGGGTCCTAAACAGAAAGTAAAATTCTATTTTTATGAGGTTCCTGAACAAAAGTAAAATCCCATTCTCAGGAGAGTCCTGAACAAAAGTAAAATTCCATTTTTCAGGAGGGTCCGGAACAAAAGTAAAATTCCATTTTTTAGGAGGGTCCTGAACAGAAAGTAAAATTCCAATTATTAGGAGGGTCCTGAACAAAAGTAAAATACCATTTTTTTGGAGGGTCCTGAACAAAAGTAAAATCTCATTTTTTTAGAGGGTCCTGAACAAAAAGTAAAATCCTATTTTTCAGGAGAGTCCTGAACAGAAAGTAAAATCCCATTTTTCAGGAGGGTCCTAAGCGAAAGTAAAATCCCATTTTTCAGGAGGGTTCTGAACAAAATGTAAAATCCTATTTTTCAGGGGGCTCCGGAAAAGAAAGCAAAATTCCATTTTTTAGGAGGGTCCTGAATAGAAAGTAAAATAATATTTTTCAGGAGAATCCTGAGCATAAAGTAAAATCCCATTTTTTAGGAGGGTCCGGATCAAAAAGTAAATCTTATTTTTCAGGAGGGTCCTGAACAGAAATAAAAGTTCAATTTTTCAGGAGGGTCCTGAACAGAAATTGAATTCTCATTTTTCAAAAGGATCCTGAACAGAAAGTAAATTCTTATTTTTCAGGAGGGCCCTGAACAGAATGTAAAATCCTATTTTTTAGGAGGGTCCTGAACAGAAAGTAAAGTCCCATTTTTCAGGAGGGTCCTGAACAGAAAGTAAAACACCATTTTTCAGTAGGGTCCTGAATAGAAATAAAATCCTATCTTTTTGGAGAGTCCTGTACAGAAAGTAAAATCCCATTTTTCAGGAGGGTCCTGAACAGAAAGTAAAATCTTATTTTTTAGGAGGGTCTTAAACAGAAAGTAAAATCCCATTTATCAGGAGAGTCCTGATTCGAAAGTAAAGTCCCATTTTTCTGGAGGGTCATGAATAGAAAGTAAAATCCCATTTTTCAAGAGGGTCCTGAACAGAAAGTAATATCGCAATTTTTCAAGAGGGTCCTGAACAGAGAGTAAAATTCCATTTTTCAGGAGGGTCCTAAAACAGAAAGTATAATCCCATTTTTTAGGAGGGTCCTGAACAAAAGTAAAATCCTATTTTATAAGAGGGTCCAGAAAAGAAAGTAAACTCCCATTTTTCACGAGGGTCTTGAACAAAAGTAAAATCCCATTTTTCAGGAGGGTCCTGAAAAAAGGTAAAATCCCATTTTACAGGAGAGTCCTGAACAGAAAGTAAAGTCCCATTTTTCAGGAGGGTCCTGAACAGAAAGTAAAGTCTCATTTTTCAAGAGGGTCCTGAACAGAAAGTAAACTCCTATTTTTCAGGAGGGTCCTGAACAGAAAGTAAAATCCAATTTTTCAGGGGGGTCCTGAACATAAAGTAAAATCCCATTTTTTATGAGGGTCCTGAACAGAAGTAAAATCTAATTTTTCAAGATGGTCCTGAACAAAATGTAAAATCCTATATTTCAGGAGAGTCCTGAATAAAAGTAAAATCCCATTTTTCAGGAGGGTTCTAAATAGAAAGTAAAATCTAATTTTTCAGGAGGCTCCAGAACAGAAAGTAAAGTCCCATTTTTTAGGAGGGTCCTGAACATAAAGTTAAATCCCATTATTCAGGAGGGTCCTGAACATAACGTAAAATCCCATTTTTCAAGAGGGTGCTGAATAGAAAGTAAAATCCCATTTTTAAGGAGGGTCCTGAACAGAAAGTAAAATCCCTTTTTCAGGAGGGTCCTGTACAAAAAGTAAAATCCCATTTTTGAGGAGGGTCCTGAACAGAAAGTAAAATATTATTTTTTAGGAGGGTCCTGAACAGAAGTAAAATCCTATTTTTAGGAGAGTCCTGAAAGGAAAGTAAAATTCCATTTTTCAGGAGGGTCATGAACAAAAGTAAAATCCTATTTTTCTGGAGGGTCCAGAACAAAAGTAAAATCCAATTTTTCCAAGGGTCATGAATAGAAAGTAAAATCAAATTTTTTAGGAGGGTCCTAATCAAAAGTAAATTCTCAATTTTTAATAGGGTCCTGAACAGAAAGTAAAATCCCATTTTTCAGATGGTCCTGAACAGAAAGTCAAATCCCATTTTTCAGGAGGGTCCTCTACAAACGTAAAATCCCATTTTTCAGGATGGTCCTGAACAAAAGTAAAATCCCATTTTTCAGGAGAGTCCTGAACAGAATGTAAAGTCTCATTTTTCAGGGGGGTCCTGAATTGAAAGTATAGTCCCATTTTTCAGGAGGGTCCTGAATGAAAGTAAATTCCTATTTTTCAGGAGGGTCCTAAATAGAAAGTAAAATCCCATTTTTTATGAGTGTCCTGAACAGAAGTATAATATCATTTTTCAAGATGGTCCTGAACAGAAAGTAAAATCCCATATTTCAGGAGGGTCCTAAACAAAAGTAAAATACCATTTTTCAGGAGGGTCCTGAATAAAAGTTAAAATCCCATTTTTTGGGAAGGTCCTGAAAAAAAATCCTATTTTTTCAGGAGGGTCCTCAACAGAAAGTAAAATCTCCTTTTTCAGGAGGGTCCTGAACAGAAAGTAAAGCCCCATTTTTCAGGAGGGAAATAGAAAGTAAAATCTCATTTTTCAGGAGCGTCCTGAATAAAAATTAAAATCCTATTTTTCAGGAGGGTCCTAAACAAAAGTAAAATCCAATTTTTCAGGAGTGTCCTGAACAGAAAGTAAATTCTCATTTATCAGAAGGGTCTGGAACAGAAAGTAAAATCCTATTTTTAAGGATGGTCTTGAACAAAAGTAAAGTCCCATTTTTTAGGAGGGTCCTGAACAGAATGCAAAATCCCATTTTTCAGGAGGGTCCTGAACAGAAAATAAAATCCCATTTTTTAAGAGGGTCCTGAATATAAAGTAAAATCCCATTCTTCAGGAGAGTTCTGAACTGAAGTAAAATTCCATTTTTCAGGACGGTCCTGAACAGAAAAAAAATCCCATTTTTAAGGAGGGTCCTGTACAGAAATTAAAATCCAATTTTCCAGGTGGGTCCAAAATAGAAAGTAAAATCCTATTTTTCAGGAGGGTCCATAACAGAAAATAAAATTCCATTTTTCAGGAGGGTCCTGAACATAAAGTAAAATCCCATTTTTCAGGAAGGTCCTAAACAGAAAGTATAAGTCCCATTTTTCAGGAGGATCCAAAACAAAAATTGAATTCTCATTTTTCAAGAGGGTCCTGATCAGAAAGTAAATTCTCATTTTTCAAGAGGGTCCTGAATAGAAAGTAAAATCCTATTTTTCAGGAGGATCCTGAACAGAAAGTAAAGTCCCATTTTTCATGAGGGTCTTGAACAGAAAGTAAAATCCTACTTTTCAGGAGGGTCCTGAACAGATGGTAAAATTCCATTTTTCAGGAGAGTCCAGAACATAAGGTAAAATTCCATTTTTCAAGAGTGTCCTGAACAGAAGTTATATCCCATTTTTCAGGAGGGTCCTATACAGAAAGTAAATTCTCATTTTTCAAGAAGGTCCTGAACAGAATGTAAAATCCTATTTTTCAGGAGGTTCCTGAACAAAAGTAGAGTCCCATTTTTCAGGAGGGTCCTGAACAGAAAGTAAAATCCTACTTTTCAGGAGGGTTATGAACAGAAAGTAAAATCCCATTTTTTTGAAGGGCCCTGAACAGAAAGTAAAATCTTATTTTTCAAAAGCGTCCTGAACAGAAGCAAAATCCTATTTTTTAGGAGGGTCCTGAAAAGAAAGTAAAATCCCATTTTTCAATAGGGTCCTGAACAGAAAGTAAAAGTCCATTTTTCTGGAGGGTCCTGAACAAAAGTAAAATCCCATTTATCAGGAGGGGCGCGAACAAAAGTAAAATTCTATTTTTCAGGAGGGTCCTGAAAAAAAGTAAAATACCATTTTTTAGGAGAATCATGAACAGAAAGTAAAATCCCATTTTTAAGAAGGGTCCTGAACAGAAAGTAAAGTCCCATTTTTCAGGAGGGTCTTGAACACAAAGTAAAATCAAATTTTTTAGTATGTTCCGAAACAGAAAGTAAAATCCTATTTTTCAGGAGGGTCCTGAAAAGAAAATAAAATCCTATTTTTTAGGAGGGTCTTGAACATAAAGTAAAATCCCATTTTTCAGGAGGGTCCAAAACAGAAAATAAAATCCCAATTTTCATGAGGGTCTTTAACAGAAAGTAAAGTCCCATTTTTAAAGAGGGTCCTGAACTGAAATTAAATTATTATTTTTCAGGAGGGTCCTGAAATGAAAGTGAATTCGCATTTTTCAGGAGGGTCCTGAAAAGAAAGTAAAATCCTATTTTGCAGAAGTGTCCTGATCAGAAAGTAATATCGCAATTTTTCAGGAGGGTCTTTAACAGAAAGTAAAGTCACATTTTGCAGAAGGGTCCTGAACAGAAAGTAAAATACCATTTTTCAGGGGGATCCTGAACAGAAAGTAAAATACCATTTTACAGGTAGGTCCTGAACAGAAGTAAAATCCCATTTTTCAGTAGGGTCCGGAAAAGAAAGTAAAATACCATTTTTCAGGAGGGTCCTGAACAGAAAGTAAAATCCCTTTTTTCACGAGGGTACTGAACAAAAGTAAAATCCCATTTTTTAGGAAGGTCCTGAACCAAAGTAAAATCCCATTTTTTAGAAAGGTCCTGAGTAGAAAGTAAAATCCCATTTTTCAAGAGGGTCCTAACGATAAGTAAAATCCCATTTTTCAAGATAGACCTAAACAAAAGAAAAATCTCACTTTTCAAGAGGCTCCTGAACAGAAATTAAAATTCCATTTTTCAGGAGGGTCCGGAACAAAAGTAAAAGTCCATTTTTTCAGGAGGGTCCTGAACAGAAAGTAAAATTCTATTTTTAGGAGGGTCCTGAACAAAAGTAAAATCCCATTCTCAGGAGGGTACTGAACAAAAGTAAAATTCCATTTTTCAGGAGGGTCTGGAACAAAAGTAAAATTCCATTTTTTAGGAGGGTCCTGAACAGAAAGTAAAATTCCAATTTTTAAGAGGGTCCTGAAAAAAAGTAAAATCCCATTTTTTTGGAGGGTCCAGAACAAAAGTAAAATCTCATTTTTTAAGAGGGTCCTGAACAAAAAGTAAAATCCTATTTTTCAGGAGAGTCCTGGACAGAAAGTAAAATCCCATTTTTCAGGAGGGTCCTAAGCGAAAGTAAAATCCCATTTTTCAGGAGGTTTCTGAACAAAAAGTAAAACCCTATTTTTCAGGTGGCTCCGGAACAGAAAGCGAAATACAATTTTTCAGGAGGGTCCTAAATAGAAAGTAAAATAATATTTTTCAGGTGAATCCTGAGCATAAAGTAAAATCCCATTTTTCAGGAGGGTCCGGATCAAAAAGTAAATCTTATTTTTCAGGAGGGTCCCGAACAGAAATTGAATTCTCATTTTTCAAAAGGATCCTGAACAGAAAGTAAATTCTTATTTTTCAGGAGGGCCCTGAACAGAATGTAAAATCCTATTTTTCAGGAGGGTCCTGAACAGAAAGTAAAGTCCCATTTTTCAGGAGGGTCCTGAATAGAAAGTAAAACACCATTTTTCAGTAGGGTCCTGAACAGAAGTAAAATCCTATCTTTTTGGAGAGTCCTGTACAGAAAGTAAAATCCCATTTTTCAGGAGGGTCCTGAACTGAAAGTAAAATCTTAATTTTCAGGAGGGTCTTAAACAGAAAGTAAAATCCCATTTATCAGGAGAGTCCTGATTCGAAAGTAAAGTCCCATTTTTCTGGAGGGTCATGAATAGAAAGTAAAATCCTATTTTTCAAGAGGGTCCTGAACAGAAAGTAATATCGCAATTTTTCAAGAGGGTCCTGAACAGAGAGTAAAATTCCATTTTTCAGGAGGGTCCTAAAACAGAAAGTATAATCCCATTTTTCAGGAGGGTCCTGAACTAAAGTAAAATCCCATTTTAAAAGAGGGTCAAGAAAAGAAAGTAAAATCCCTTTTTTCACGAGGGTCTTGAACAAAAGTAAAATCCTATTTTTCAGGAGGGTCCTGAAAAAAGGTAAAATCCCATTTTTCAGGAGAGTCCTGAACAGAAAGTAAAGTCCCATTTTTCAGGAGGGTCCTGAACAGAAAGTAAAGTCTCATTTTTCAAGAGGGTCCTGAACAGAAAGTAAAGTCCTATTTTTCAGGAGGGTCCTGAACAGAAAGTAAAATCCAATTTTTGAGGGGGGTCCTGAACGTAAAGTAAAATCCCATTTTTTATGAGGATCCTGAACAGAAGTAAAATCTAATTTTTCAAGATGGTCCTGAACTAAATGTTAAATCCTATATTTCAGGAGAGTCCTGAATAAAAGTAAAATCCCATTTTTCAGGAGGGGCCTGAACAGAAAGTAAAATCTTATTTTTAGGAGGGTTCTAAATAGAAAGTAAAATCTAATTTTTCAGGAGGCTCCAGAACAGAAAGTAAAGTCCCATTTTTTAGGAGGGTCCTGAACATAAAGTTAAATCCCATTATACAGGAGGGTCCTGAACATAACGTAAAATCTCATTTTTCAAGAGGGTCCTGAATAGAAAGTAAAATCCCATTTTTAAGGAGGGTCCTGAACAGAAAGTAAAATCCCTTTTTCAGGAGGGTCCTGTAGACAAAGTAAAATCCCATTTTTGAGGAGGGTCCTGAACAGAAAGTGAAATATTATTTTTTAGGAGGGTCCTGAATAGAAGGAAATGCCCATTTTTCAGGAGAGTCCTAAACAAAAGTAAAATCCTATTTTTCAATATGGTCATGAACAGAAAGTAAAATCCTCTTTTTTATGAGGGTGCAAAACAAAAGTAAAATCACTTTTTTCAGGAGGGGCCTTAGCAGAAATTAAAATCCTATTTTTCTGGAGGGTCCTGAACAAAAGAAAAATCCTATTTTTTGAAGGGTCCTGAACAAAAAGTAAAATCTCATTTTTCAGGAGGGTCCTGAACATAAAGTAAAGTCCCATTTTTCAGGAGGGTCCTGAACAGAAAGTAAAATAATATTTTTCAATAGGGTCCTGAACATAAGTGAAATCCTATTTTTTTTAGAGTCCTGTACAGAAAGTTAAATCCTATTTTTCAGGAGGGTCCTGGACAGAAAGTAAAATCTTATTTTTCAGGAAGGTCTGAAACAAAAAATAAAATCCCATTAATCAGGAGAGTCCTGAACAGAATGTAAAGTCCCATTTTTCTGGAGGGTCATGTATAGAAAGTAAAATCCCATTTTTCAAGAGGGTTCTGAACAGAATGTAATTTCGTAATTTTTCAATAGGCTCCTGAACAGAGAGTAAAATTCCATTTTCCAGGTGGGTCCTAAACAGAAATTATAATCCCAATTTTCAAGAGTGTCCTGGACAAAAGTAAAATCCTATTTTTTAAGAGGGTCCATAAAAGAATGTAAAATCCCATTTTTCAGGAGGGTCCTGAACAAAAGTAAAATCCCATTTTTCAGGAGGGTCCTGAACGAAAGTAAAATCCCATTTTTCAGGAGGGTCCTGAACAGAAAATAAAGTCCCATTTTTCAGGAGGGTCCTGAATAGAAAGTAAAGTCTTATTTTTCAAGAGGGTCTTGAACAGAAAGTAAAGTCCCATTTTTCAGGAGGGTCCTGAACCGAAAGTAAAATCCAATTTTTTAGGGGGGGTCCTGAACAGAAAGTCAAATCCCATTTTTTATGAGGGTCCTGAACAGAAGTAAAATCTCATTTTTCAAGATGGTCCTGAACAAAATGTAAAATCTCATATTTCAGGAGGGTCCTGAACAGAAAGTAAAATCTTATTTTTAGGAGGATTCTAAATAGAAAGTAAAATCTAATTTTTCAGGAGGCTCCAGAACAGAAAGTAAAGTCCCATTTTTTAGAAGGGTCCTGAACATAAAGTTAAATCCCATTATACAGGAGGGTCCTGAACATAACGTAAAATCCCATTTTTCAAGAGGGTCCTGAATAGAAAGTAAAATCCCATTTTTAAGGAGGGTCCTGAACAGAAAGTAAAATCCCTTTTTCAGGAGGGTCCTGTAGAGAAAGTAAAATCCCATTTTTGAGGAGGGTCCTGAACAGAAAGTGAAATGTTATTTTTTTGGAGGGTCCTGAACAGAAGTAAAAGCCCATTTTTCAGGAGAGTCCTAAACAAAAGTAAAATCCTATTTTTCAATATGGTCATGAACAGAAAGTAAAATCCTATTTTTTATGAGCGTCCAAAACAAAAGTAAAATCACTTTTTTCAGGTGGGGCCTTAGCAGAAATTAAAATCCTATTTTTCAGGAGGGTCCTGAACAAAAGAAAAATCCTATTTTTTGAAGGATCCTGAACAAAAAGTAAAATCTTATTTTTCAGGAGGGTCCTGAACATAAAGTAATTCCCATTTTTCAGGAGGGTCCTGAACAGAAAGTAAAATAATATTTTTCAATAGGGTCCTGAACATAAGTGAAATCCTATTTTTTTTTAGAGTCCTGTACAGAAAGTTAAATCCTATTTTTCAGGAGGGTCCTGAACAGAAAGTAAAATCTTATTTTTCAGGAAGGTCTGAAACAGAAAATAAAATCCCATTAATCAGGAGAGTCCTGAACAGAAATCAAAGTCCCATTTTTCTGGAGGGTCATGTATAGAAAGTAAAATCCCATTTTTCAAGAGGGTCCTGAACAGAATGTAATATCGCAATTTTTCAATAGGCTCCTGAACAGAGAGTAAAATTCCATTTTTCAGGTGGGTCCTAAACAGAAATTATAATCCCAATTTTCAAGAGTGTCCTGAACAAAAGTAAAATCCTATTTTTTAAGAGGGTCCGGAACAGAATGTAAAATCCCATTTTTCAGGAGGGTCCTGAACAAAAGTAAAATCCCATTTTTCAGGAGGGTCCTGAACGAAAGTAAAATCCCATTTTTCAGGAGGGTCCTGAATAGAAAATAAATTCCCATTTTTCAGGAGGGTCCTGAATAGAAAGTAAAGTCTTATTTTTCAAGAGGGTCTTGAAAAGAAAGTAAAGTCCCATTTTCCAGGAGGGTCCTAAATCGAAAGTAAAATCTAATTTTTCAGGGGGGTCCTGAACAGAAAG
The DNA here is from genome assembly GCA_030864215.1 of Capsicum pubescens. Classification (NCBI taxonomy): domain Eukaryota; kingdom Viridiplantae; phylum Streptophyta; class Magnoliopsida; order Solanales; family Solanaceae; genus Capsicum; species Capsicum pubescens. The sequence goes on from CM061542.1 coordinate 282,397,892, forward strand.
TCAAATCCCATTTTTTATGAGGGTCCTGAACAGAAGTAAAATCTCATTTTTCAAGAAGGTCCTGAACAAAATGTAAAATCCCATATTTCAGGAGGGTCCTGAACAGAAAGTAAAATCCTATTTTTCAGGAGGGTCCTGAATAAAAGTAAAATCCTATTTTTCAAAGGGTCCTGAACAGAAAGTAAAATTTCAATTTTTTAGGAGGGTCCTTAACAAAAAGTAAAGTCCCATTTTTCAGGAGTGTCCAGATGAAAAGTAAAATCCCATTTTTCTTAAGAGTCCTGATCAAAAGTAAATACTCATTTGTTACGAGTTTCTTGAACAAAACTAAAATCCCATTTTATGAGGGTCCTGAACAGAAAGTAAAGTCCCATTTTTTAGGAGGGTCCTTAAGAGAAAGTAAAATCCCATATTTATGAGGGTTGTGAACAGAAAGTAAAGTCCCATTTTTCAGGAGAGTCCTGAACAGAAAGTAAAGTCTCATTTTTGAGGGGGGTCCTAAACAGAAAGTAAAATACCATTTTTCATGAGGGACGAGAACAGAAAGTAAAATCCCATTTTTCAGGAGGGTCCTGAACAGAAAGTAAAATCTTCTTTTTCAGAAGGGTCCTGATCAGAAAGTAAGATTCAATTTTTCAGGAGGGTCCTGAACAGAAAGTAATGTCCCATTTTTCAGGAGGGTCCTGAACAGAAAGTAAAATACCATTTTTCAAGACAGGCCCTACATAGAAGTAAAATCCCATTATTTTGGAGGTTCCTGTACAGAAAGTAAAATCCCATTTTTCAGGAGAGTCCTGAACAGAAAGTAAAATCTTATTTTTCAGGAGGGTCCTAAAAAGAAAGTAAAATCTTATTTTTCAGGAGGGTCCTAAAAAGAAAGTAAAATCCCATTTATCAGGAGGGTCCTGAACAGAAAGTAACGTCCCATTTTTCAGGAGGGTTCTGAACAGAAAGTAAAATCCCATTTTTCAGGAAGGTCCTGAACAGAAAATAAAATCCCATTTTTCAAGAGGGTCCTGAACAGAAAGTAAAATTCCATTATTCAAGAGGGTCCTGAACATAAAGTAAAATCCCATTTTCAGGAAGGTCTTAAACAGAAAGTATAAGTCCCATTTTTCAGGAGGTTCCTAAACAGAAATTGAATTCTCATTTTTCAGGAGGGTCCTGAAAAAAAGTAAAATACCATTTTTTAGGAGAATCCTGAACAAAAAGTAAAATCCCATTTTTCAGGAGGGTCCTGAGCAGAAAGTAAAGTCCCATTTTTCAGGAGGGTCCTGAACAGAAAGTAAAGTCCCATTTTTCAGGAGGGTCTTGGACACAAAGTAAAATCCAATTTTTCAGGAGGGTCCGGAATAGAAAGTAAAATCATATTTTTCAGGAGGGTCCTGAAAAGAAAGTAAAATCCTATTTTTTAGGAGGGTCTTGAACAGAAAGTAAAATCCCATTTTTCAGGAAGGTCCAGAACAGAAAGTAAAATCCCAATTTTCAGGAGGGTCTTTAACAGAAAGTAAAATCCCATTTTTAAGGAGTGTCCTGAACTGAAATTGAATTATTATTTTTCAGGAGGGTCCTGAAATTAAAGTGAATTCATATTTTTCAGGAGGGTCCTGAAAAGAAAGTAAAATCCTATTTTCAGAAGGGTCCTGAACAGAAAGTAATATCGTAATTTTTCAGGAGGGTCTTTAACAGAAAGTAAAGTCCCATTTTGCAGAAGGGTCCTAAACAAAAAGTAAAATACCCTTTTTCAGGTGGATCCTGAACAGAAAGTAAAATACCATTTTACAGGTAGGTCCTGAACAGAAGTAAAATCCCATTTTTCAGTAGGGTCCTGATAAGAAAGTAAAATACCATTTTTCAGGAGGGTCCTGAGCAGAAAGTAAAATCCCTTTTTTCACGAGGGTACTGAACAAAAGTAAAATCCCATTTTTCAGGAAGGTCATGAACCAAAGTAAAATCCCATTTTTTAGAAAGGTCCTGAGCAGAAAGTAAAATCCCATTTTTCAAGATAGACCTGAACAAAAGCAAAATCTCACTTTTCAAGAGGCTCCTGAACAGAAATTAAAATCCCATTTTTCAGGAGGGTCCGGAACAAAAGTAAAATTCCATTTTTTCAGGAGGGTCCTGAACAGAAAGTAAAATTCTATTTTTAGGAGGGTCCTGAACAAAAGTAAAATCCCATTCTCAGGAGGGTCCTGAACAAAAGTAAAATCCCATTTTTCAGGAGGGTCCGGAACAAAAGTAAAATTCTAATTTTCAGGAGGTTCCCGAACAGAAAGTAAAATTCCAATTTTTATGAGGGTCCTGAACAAAAGTAAAATCCCATTTTTTTGGAGGGTCCTGAACAGAAAGTAAAATCCTATTTTTCAGGAGAGTCCTGAACAGAAAGTAAAATCCCATTTTTCAGGAGAGTCCTAAGCGAAAGTAAAATCCTATTTTTCAGGAGGGTTATGAACAAAAAGTAAAATCCTATTTTTTAGGGGTCTCCGAAACAGAAAGCAAAATACCATTTTTCAGGAGGGTCCTGAATAGAAAATAAAAAATATTTTACAGCAGAATCCTGAGCATAAAGTAAAATCCCATTTTTCAGGAGGGGCCGGATCATAAAGTAAATCTTATTTTTCAGGAGTGTCCTGAACATAAACAAAAGTCTTATTTTTCAGGAGGGTCCTGAACAGAAATTGAATTCTCATTTTTCAAGAGGATCCAGAACAGAAAGTAAATTCTTATTTTTCAGGAGGGCCCTGAACATAATGTAAATTCCTATTTTTCAAGAGGGTCAGGAACAGAAAGTAAAGTCCCATTTTTCAGGAGGGTCCTGAACAGAAAGTAAAACACCATTTTTCAGTAGGGCCCTGAACAGAAGTAAAATCCTATCTTTTTGGAGAGTCCTGTACAGAAAGTAAACCCCCATTTTTCAGGAGGGTCCAAAACAGAAAGTAAAATCTTATTTTTCAGGAGGGTCTTAAACAGAAAGTAAAATGCCATTTATCAGGAGAGTCCTGATTCAAAAGTAAAGTCCTATTTTTCTGGAGGGTCATTAATAGAAAGTAAAATCCCATTTTTCAAGAGAGTCCTGAACCTAAAGTAATATCGCAATTTTTCAAGAGGGTCCTGAACAGAGAGTAAAATGCCATTTTCAGGAGGGTCCTAAACAGAAAGTATAATCCCATTTTTCAGGAGGGTCCTGAAAAAAAGAAAAATCCAATTTTATAAGAGGGTCCAGAACAGAAAGTAAAATCCCATTTTTCAGGAGGGTCTTGAACAAAAGGAAAATCCCATTTTTCAGGAGGGTCCTAAAAAAAAGGAAAAAACCATTTTTCATGGGAGTCCTAAACAGAAAGTGAAGTCCCATATTTCAGGAGGGTCCTGAACAGAAAGTAAAGTCTCATTTTTCAAAAGGGTCCTGAACAGAAAGTAAAGTCCTTTTTTTCAGGAGGGTCCAGAACAGAAAGTAAAATCCAATTTTTCAGGGGGGGGTCCTGAACATATAGTAAAATCCCATTTTTTATGAGGGTCCTAAACAGAAGTAAAATCTCATTTTTCAAGATGGTTCTGAACAAAATGTAAAATCCCATATTTCAGGAGGGTCCTGAATAAAAGTAAAATCCCATTTTTCAGGAGGGGCCTGAACAAAAAGTAAAATCTTATTTTTCAGGAGGGTTCTAAACAGAAAGTATAATCCCATTTTTCAGGAGGGTCCTAAACAAAAGTAAAATCCCATTATATAAGAGGGTCCAGAACAGAGAGTAAAATCCCTTTTTTTACGAGGGTCTTGAACAAAAGTAAAATCCCATTTTTCAGGAGGGTCCTGAAAAAAAGTAAAATCCCATTTTTCAGGAGTGTCCTGAACAGAAAGTAAAGTCCCATTTTTCAGGATGGTCCTGAACAGAAAGTAAAGCCTCATTTTTCAAGAGGGTCCTGAACAGAAAGTAATGTCATATTTTTCAGGAGGGTCCTGAACAGAAAGTAAAATCCAATTTTTCAGGGGCGTCCTGAACATAAAATAAAATCCCATTTTTTATGAGGGTCCTGAACAGAAGTAAAATCTAATTTTTCAAGATGGTCCTGAACAAAATGTAAAATCCCATATTTCTTGAGAGTCCTGAATAAAAGTAAAATCCCATTTTTCAGGAGGGGCCTGAACAGAAAGTAAAATCTTATTTTTCAGGAGGGTTCTAAATAGAAAGTAAAATCTAATTTTTAAGGAGGCTCCAGAACAGAAAGTAAAGTCCTATTTTTTAGGAGGGTCCAGTACAGAATGTACAATCCCATTTTTCAGGAGGGTCTTGAAAAGAAAGTAAAATCCTATTTTTTAGGTAGGTCCTGAACAGAGAGTAAAATTCTATTTTTTAAGAGTGTCCTGAACATAAAGTTAAATCCCATTATTCAGGAGGGTCCTGAACATAACGTAAAATCCCATTTTTCAAGAGGGTCCTGAACAGAAAGTAAAATCCCATTGTTAAGGAGGGTCCTGAACAAAAAGTAAAATCCCATTTTCAGGAGGGTCCTGTACAGAAAGTAAAATCCCATTTTTTAGGAGGGTCCTCAACAGAAAGTAAAATATTATTTTTCAGGAGGGTCCGGAACAGAAGTAAAAGCCCATTTTTCAGGAGAGTCCTGAACAAAACTAAAATCCTATTAGTCAATATGGTCCTGAACCGAAAGTAAAATCCTATTTTTAGGAGGGTCCAAAACAAAAGTAAAATCACATTTTTCAGGAGGGGCCTTAACAGAAATTAAAATCCTATTTTTCAGGAGGGTCCTGAACAAAAGTAAAATACTATTTTTCAAAGGGTCCTGAACAGAAAGTAAAATCTAGTTTTTCAGGAGGGTCCTGAACATAAAGTAAAGTCCCATTTTTCAGGAGGGTTCTGAACAGAAAGTAAAACAACATTTTTCAGTAGGGTCCTTAACATAAGTGAAATCCTATATTTTTGGAGAGTCCTGTATAGAAAGTAAAATCCCATTTTTAAGGAGGGTCCTGAACAGAAAGTAAAATCTTATTTTTCAGGAAGGTCTTAAACATAAAGTAAAATCCCATTTTTCAAGAGGGTCCTGAACAGAATGTAATATCGCAGTTTTTCAAGAGGGTCCTGAACAGAGAGTAAAATTCCATTTTTCAGGTGGGTCCTAAACAGAAATTATAATCCCAATTTTCAAGAGGGTCCTGAACAAAAGTAAAATCCCATTTTTTAAGAGGGTCCAGAGCAGAAAGTAAAATCCCATTTTTCAGTAGGGTCCGGAACAAAAGTAAAATCCCATTTTTCAGGAGGGTCCTGAACGAAAGTAAAATCCCATTTTTCAGGAGAGTCCTGAACAAAAAGTAAAGTTCCATTTTTCAGGAGGGTCCTGAACAGAAAGTAAAGTCTTATTTTTCAAGAGGGTCCTGAACAGAAAGTAAAGTCTTATTTTTCAGGAGGGTCCTGAACAGAAAGTAAAATCCAATTTTTCAGGGGGGGCCTGAACAGAAAGTCAAATCCCATTTTTTATGAGGGTCCTGAACAGAAGTAAAATCTCATTTTTCAAGATGGTCCTGAACAAAATGTAAAATCCCATATTTCAGGAGGGTCCTGAACAGAAAATAAAATCCTATTTTTCAGGAGGGTCCTGATCAAAAGTAAAATCCTTTTTTTCGAAGGGTCCTGAACAGAAAGTAAAATTTCAATTTTTCAGGAGGGTCCTTGACAGAAAGTAAAGACCCATTTTTTAGGAGAGTCCTGATCAAAAGTAAAATATCATTTTTCAAAAAAGTCCTAATGAAAAGTAAAATCCCATTTTTCTTAAGAGTCCTGATCAAAAGTAAAATCTCATTTTTAGGAGTTTCCTGAACAAAAGTAAAATCCCATATTTATGAGGGTCCTGAACAGAAAGTAAAGTCCCATTTTTTAGGAGGGTCCTTAACAGAAAGTAAAATCCCATATTTATGAGGGTCGTGAACAGAAAGTAAAGTCCCATTATTCAGGAGGGTCCTGAACAGAAAGTAAAGTCTCAGTTTTCAAGGGGGTCCTAAACAGAAAGTAAAATCCCATTTTATTGGAGGATTTTGAAAAGAAAGTAAATACTCAGTTTTTAGGAGGGTCTTGAACGGAAAGTAAAATCCTATTTTTCAGGAGGGTCCTGAACAAAAGTAAAGTCTAATTTTTCAGGAGGGTCCTGAACAGAAAGTAAAATCCAATTTTTTAAGGAGGGTCCTCAACAAAAGTAAAATCCCATTTTTCCGGAGTGGCCTGAATAGAAAGTAAAATCCTAATTTTCATGAGGGTCCTGAACGAAAGTAAAATCCTATTTTTCAGGAGGGTCCTGAACAGAAAGTAAAATCTTCTTTTTCAGAAGGGTCCTGATCAGAAAGTAAGATTCAATTTTTCAGGAGGGTCCTGAACAGAAAGTATAATATCATTTTTCAGGACGGTCCTTCATAGAAGTAAATTCTCATTTTTTTGGAGGTTCCTGTACAGAAAGTAAAATCCCATTTTTTCAGGAGGGTCCTGAACAGAAAGTAAAATCTTATTTTTCAGGAGGGTTCTAAAAAGAAAGTAAAATCCCATTTATCATTAGGGTCCTGAACAGAAAGTAACGTCCCATTTTTCTAGAGGGTTCTGAACAGAAAGTAAAATCCCATTTTTCAGGAGGGTCCTGATCAGAAAGTAAAATCTCATTTTTCAAGAGGGTCCTGAACATAAAGTAAAATTCCATTATTCAGGAGGGTCCTGAACATAAAGTAAAATCCCATTATTCAGGAGTGTCCTGAATATATAGTAAAATACTATTTTTCAGGAGGGTACGAAACAGAAAGTAAAGTCCCATTTTTCAGGAGGGTCCTGAATTGAAAGTAAAGTCCAATTTTTCAGGAGGGTTCTGAACCGAAATTGAATTCTCATTTTTTAGGAGGGTCCTGAACTAAAAGTAAATTCACATTTTCCAGGAGAGTACTGAACAGAAAGTAAAATCCTATTTTTCAGGAGGGTCCTGAACAGAAAGTAAAGTCCCATTTTTCAGGAGGGTCCTAATCTGAAAGTAAAATCCCATTTTTCAGGAGTGTCCTGAACAGAATGTAAAATACCATTTTTCAGGAGTGTTCTGAACAAAAGTAAAATCCCATTTTTCTGGAGGGTCCTGAACAGAAACTAAAATCCCATTGGTCAGTAGGGTCCTGAAAAGAAAGTAAAATCCCATTTTTCAGGAGGGTCCTCTACAAACGTAAAATCCCATTTTTCAGGATGGTCCTGAAGGAAAGTCAAATCCCATTTTTCAGGAGAGTCCTGAATAGAAAGTAAAGTCCCATTTTTCAAGAGGGTCCTGATCAGAAAGCAAAGTTTCATTTTTCAGGGGGGGTCCTGAATTAAAAGTATAGTCCTATTTTTCAGGAGGGTCCTGAATGAAAGTAAGATCCTATTTTTCAGGAGGGTCCTAAATAGAAAGTAAAATCCCATTTTTTATGAGAGTCCTGAACAGAAGTATAATCTCATTTTTCAAGATGGTCCTGAACAGAAAGTAAAATCCCATATTTCAGGAGGGTCCTAAACAAAAGTCAAATACCATTTTTCAGGAGGGTCCTGAATAAAAGTTAAAATCCCATTTTTTGGGAAGGTCCTGAAAAAAAATCCTATTTTTTCAGGAGGGTCCTCTACAGAAAGTAAAATCACATTTATCAGGAGGGTCCTGAACAGAAAGTAAAGCCCCATTTTTCAGGAGGGTCCTAAATAGAAAGTAAAATCTCATTTTTCAGGAGGGTCCTGAATAGAAATTAAAATCCTATTTTTCAGGAGGGTCCTAAACAAAAGTAAAATCCAATTTTTCAGGAGGGTCCTGAACAGAAAGTAAATTCTCATTTTTCAGAAGGGTCTGGAATAGAAAGTAAAATCCTATTATTAAGGAGGGTCTTGAACAAAAGTAAAGTCCCATTTTTCAGGAGGGGCCTGAACAGAACGTAAAATCCCATTTTTCAGGAGGGTCCTGAACAAGAACTAAAATCCCATTTTTTAAGAGGGTCCTGAATAAAAAGTAAAATCCCATTCTTCAGGAGAGTTCTGAACAGAAGTAAAATCCAATTTTTCAGGAAGGTCCTGAACAAAAAAAAAATCCCATTTTTAAGGAGGGTCCTGTACAGAAAGTAAAATCCAATTTTCCAGGTGGGTTCGAAATAGAAAGTAAAATCCTATTTTTCAGGAGGGTCCAGAACAGAAAATAAAATTCCATTTTTCAGGAGGGTCCTGAACATAAAGTAAAATCCCATTTTTCAGGAAGGTCCTAAACATAAAGTATAAGTCCCATTTTTCAGGAGGATTCTAAACAGAAATTGAATTCCCATTTTTCAGGAGGGTCCTAAAAAGAAAGTAAATTCTCATTTTTCAAGAGGGTCCTGAACAGAATGTAAAATCCTATTTTTCAGGAGGGTCCTGAACAAAAGTAGAGTCCTATTTTTCAGGAGGGTCCTGAACAGAAAGTAAATTCCTACTTTTCAGGAGGGTTATGAACAGAAAGTAAAATCCCATTTTTAAGAAGGGTCCTGAACAAAATGTATAATCATATTTTTCAAAAGCGTCTTGAACAGAAGCAAAATCCTATTTTTTAGGAGGGTCCTGAAAAGAAAGTAAAATCCCATTTTTCAAGAGGGTCCTGAACAGAAAGTAAAAGTCCATTTTTCTGGAAGGTCTTGAACAAAAGTAAAATCCCATTTATCAGGAGGGGCGCGAACAAAAGTAAAATTCTATTTTTCAGGAGGGTCCTGAAAAAAAGTAAAATACCATTTTTTAGGAGAATCTTGAACAGAAAGTAAAATCCCATTTTTCAGGAGGGTCATGAACAGAAAGTAAAGTCCCATTTTTCAGGAGAGTCCTAAACAGAAAGTAAAGTCCCATTTTTCAGGAGGGTCTTGAACACAAAGTAAAATCCAATTTTTCAGGAGGGTCTGGAACAGAAAGTAAAATCCTATTTTTTAGGAGGGTCCTGAAAAGAAAGTAAAATCCTATTTTTTAGGAGGGTCTTGAACATAAAGTAAAATCCCATTTTTCAGGAGGGTCCAGAACAGAAAGTAAAATCCCATTTTTCAGGAGGGTCTTTAACAGAAAGTAAAGTCCCATTTTTAAGGAGGGTCCTAAACAGAAATTGAATTATTATTTTTCAGGAGGGTGCTGAACAGAAAGTGAATTCGCATTTTTCAGGAGGGTCCTGAAAAGGAAGTAAAATCCTATTTTGCAGAAGGGTCCTGAACAGAAAGTAATATCGCAATTTTTCAGGACGGTCTTTAACAGAAAGTAAAGTCCCATTTTGTAGAAGGGTCCTGAACAGAAAGTAAAATACCATTTTTCAGATGGATCCTGAACAGAAAGTAAAATACCATTTTACAGGTAGGTCCTGAACAAAAGTAAAATCCCATTTTTCAGTAGGGTCCTGAAAAGAGAGTAAAATACTATTTTTCAGGAGGGTCCTGAACAAAAAGTAAAATCCCTTTTTTCACGAGGGTACTGAATAAAAGTAAAATCCCAATTTTCAGGAAGGTCCTGAACCAAAGTAATCCCATTTTTTAGAAAGGTCCTGAGCAGAAAGGAAAATCCCATTTTTAAGGAGGGTCCTAACGATAAGTAAAATCCCATTTTTTTGGAGGGTCCTGAAAAAAAGTAAAATCTCATTTATTTAGAGGGTCCTGAACAGAAAGTAAAATCCTATTTTTCAGGAGAGTCCTGAACAGAAAGTAAAATCCCATTTTTCAGGAGGGTCCTAAGCGAAAGTAAAATCCGATTTTTCAGGAGGGTTCTGAACAAAAAGTAAAATCCTATTTTTCAGAGGGCTCCGGAACAGAAAGCAAAATAGCATTTTTCAGGAGGGTCCTGAATAGAAAATAAAATAATATTTTTTAGGAGAATCCTGAGCATAAAATAAATTCCCATTTTTCAGGACGGTTCGGATCAAAAAGTAAAGTCTTATTTTCAGGAGGGTCCTGAACAGAAAAAAAAGTCCCATTTTTCAGGAGGGTCCTGAACCGAAATTGAATTCTCCTTTCAATAGGATCCTGAACAGAAAGTAAATTCTTATTTTTCAGAAGGGCCCTGAACAGAATGTAAAATCCTATTTTTCAGGAGGGTCTTGAACAGAAAGTAAAGTCCCATTTTTCAGGAGGGTCCTGAACAGAAAATAAAAAACTTTTTTTCAGTAGGGTCCTGAACATAAGTAAAATCCTATCTTTTTGGAGAGTCCTGTACAGAAAGTAAAATCCTATTTTTCAGGAGGATCCTGAACAGAAAGTAAAATCTTATTTTTCATGAGGGTATTAAACAGAAAGTAAAATCCCATTTATCAGGAGAGTCCTGATTCGAAAGTAAAGTCCCATTTTTCTAGAGGGTCATGAATAGAAAGTAAAATCTCATTTTTCAAGAGGGTCCTGAACAGAAAGTAATATCGCAATTATTCAAGAGGGTCCTGAACAAAAGTAAAATCCCATTTTTCAGGAGGGTCCTAAACAGAAAGTATAATCCCATTTTTCAGGAGGGTCCTGAAGAAAAGTAAAATCCCATTTTATAAGAGGGTCCAGAAAAGAAAGTAAAATCCCATTTTTCAGGAGGGTCTTGAACAAAAGAAAAATTCCATTTTTCAGGAGGATCCTGAACGAAAGTAAAATCCCCTTTTTCAGGAGAGTCCTGAACAGAAAGTAAAGTCCCATTTTTCAGGAGGGTCCTGAACATAAAGTTAAATCCCATTATTTAGGAGGGTCCTGAACATAACGTACAATCCCATTTTTCAAGAGGGCCCTGAATATAAAGTAAAATCCCATTTTTAAGAAGGGTCCTGAACAGAAAGTAAAATCCCATTTTCAGGAGGGTCCTGTACAGAAAGTAAAATCCCATTTTTTAGGAGGGTCCTGAACAGAAAGTAAAATATTATTTTTCAGGAGGGTCCTGAACAGAAGTAAAAGCCCATTTTGCAGGAGAGTCCTGAACAAAAGTAAAATCCCATTTTTCAATATGGTCATGAACAGAAAGTAAAATCGTATTTTTTAGGAGGGTCCAAAACAAAAGTAAAATCACATTTTTCAGGAAGGGCCTTAACAGAAATTAAAATACTATTTTTCAGGAGGGTCCTCAAAAAAGGAAAATCCTATTTTTCGAAGGGTCCTGAACAGAAAGTAAAATCTCATTTTTCAGGAGGGTCCTGAACAGAAGTAAAATCCTATTTTTTTGGAGAGTCCTGTACACAAAGTAAAATCCCATTTTTCAGGAGGGTCCTGAACAGAAAGTAAAATCTTATTTTTCAGGAAGGTCTTAAACAGAAAGTAAAATCCCATTTATCAGGAGAGTCCTGAACAGAAAGTAAAGTCCTATTTTTCTAGAGGGTCATGTATAGAAAGTAAAATCCCATTTTTCAAGAAGGTCCTGAACAGAATGTAATATCATAATTTTTCAAGAGAGTCCTGAACAGAGAGTAAAATTCCATTTTTCTGGTGGGTCCTAAACAGAAAGTATAATCCCAATTTTTAAGAGGGTCCTGAACAAAAGTAAAATCCCATTTTTTAAGAGGGTCCAGAACAGAAAGTAAAATCCCATTTTTCAGGAGGGTCCTGAACAAAAGTAAAATCCCATTTTTCAGGAGGGTCCTGAACTAAAGTAAAATCCCATTTTTCAGGAGAGTCCTGAACAGAAAGTAAAGTTCCATTTTTCAGGAGGGTACTGAACAGAAAGTAAAGTCTCATTTTTCAAGAGGGTCCTGAAAAGAAAGTAAAGTTCAATTTTTCAGGAGGGTCCTGAACAGAAAGTAAAATCCAATTTTTCAGGGGGGTCCTGAACAGAAAGTCAAATCCCATTTTTTATGAGGGTCCTGAGCAGAAGTAAAATCTCATTTTTCAAGATGGTCCTGAACAAAATGTAAAATCCCATATTTTAGGGGGGTCCTGAACAAAAGTAAAATCCCATTTTTCAGGAGGGGCCTAAACAGAAAGTAAAATCTTATTTTATAGGAGAGTTCTAAATAGAAAGTAAAATCTAATTTTTCAGGAGGCTCCAGAACAAAAAGTAAAGTCCCATTTTTTAGGAGGGTCCTGTACAGAAAGTAAAATCCCATTATTAGGAGGGACCTGAACAGAAAATAAAATCCCATTTTTCAGGTAGGTCCTGAACAGAGAGTAAAATCCTATTTTTAAGGAGGGTCCTGAACAGAAAGTAAAATCCCATTTTCAGGAGGGTCCTTTACAGAAAGTAAAATCTCATTTTTGAGGAGGGTCCTGAACAGAAAGTAAAATATTATTTTTCAGGAGGGTCTTGAACAGAAGTAAAAGCCCATTTTTCAGGAGAGTCCTGAACAAACGAAAAATCCCATTTTTCAATATGGTCATGAACAGAAAGTAAAATCCTATTTTTTAGGAGGGTCCAAAACAAAAGTAAAATCACATTTTTCAGGAGGGGCCTTAACAGAAATTAAAATCCTATTTTTCAGGAGGGTCCTGAAAAAAGGAAAATCCTATTTTTCGAAGGGTCCTGAACAAAAAGTAAAATCTAATTTATCAAGAGGGTCCTGAACAGAAAGTAAAGTCCCATTTTTCAGGAGGGTCCTGAATAGAAAGTAAAATCTTATTTTTCAGGAAGGTCTTAAACAGAAAGTAAAATACCATTTATCAGGACAGTCCTGAACAGAAAGTAAAGTCCCATTTTTCTGGAGGGTCATGTATAGAAAGTAAAATCCCATTTTTCAAGAAGGTCCTGAATAGAATGTAATATCGCAATTTTTCAAGAGGGTCCTAAACAGAGAGTAAAATTCCATTTTTCAGGTGGGTCCTAAACAAAAAGTATAATCCCAATTTTTAAGAGGGTCTTGAACAAAAGTAAAATCCCATTTTTTAAGAGGGTCCAGAATAGAAAGTAAAATCCCATTTTTCAGGAGGGTCCTGAACAAAAGTAAAATCCCATTTTTCAGGAGGGTCCTGAACGAAATTAAATCTCATTTTTCAGGAGAGTCCTGAACAGAAAGTAAAGTTCCATTTTTCAGGAGGGTCCTGAACAGAAAGTAAAGTCTCATTTTTCAAGAGGGTCCTGAACAGAAAGTAAAGTCCCATTTTTCAAGAGGGTCCTGAACATGAAAGAAAAATCCAATTTTTCAAGGGGGTCCTGAAAAGAAAGTCAAATCCCATTTGTCATGAGGGTCCTGAACAGAAGTAAAATCTCATTTTTCAAGATGGTCCTGAACAAAATGTAAAATCCCATATTTCAGGAGGGTCCTGAACAAAAGTAAAATCCCATTTTTCAGGAGGGGCCTGAACAGAAAGTAAAATCTTATTTTTCTGGAGAGTTCTAAATAGAAAGTAAAATCTAATTTTTCAGGAGGCTCCAGAACAAAAAGTAAAGTCCCATTTTTTAGGAGGTTCCTGTACAGAAAGTAAAATCCCATTATTAGGAGGGTCCTGAACAGAAAATAAAATCCCATTTTTCAGGTAGGTCCTGAACAGAGAGTAAAATTCTATTTTTCAAGACGGTCCGGAACATAAAGTTAAATCCCATTATTCAGGAGGGTCCTGAAGATAACGTAAAATCCAATTTTTCAGAAGAGTCCTGAACAGAAAGTAAAATCCTATTTTTAAGGAGGGTTCTGAACAGAAAGTAAAATCCCATTTTCAGTAGGGTCCTGTACAGAAAGTAAAATCCCATTTTTCAGGAGGGTCCTGAACAGAAAGTAAAATATTATTTTTCAGGAACGTCCTGAACAGAAGTAAAAGCCCATTTTTCAGGAGAGTCCTCAACAAAAGTAAAATCCCATTTTTCAATATGGTCATGAACAGAAAGTAAAATCCTATTTTTTTAGGAGGGTCCAAAACAAAAGTAAAATCACATTTTTCAGGAGGGGCCTTAACAGAAATTAAAATCCTATTTTTCAGGAGGGTCCTCAAAAAAGGAAAATCCTATTTTTCGAAGGGTCCTAAACAGAAAGTAAAATCTCATTTTTCAGGAGGGTCCTGAACAGAAGTAAAATCCTATTTTTTTGGAGAGTCCTGTACACAAAGTAAAATCCCATTTTTCAGGAGGGTCCTGAACAGAAAGTAAAATCTTATTTTTCAGGAAGGTCTTAAACAGAAAGTAAAATCCCATTTATCAGGAGAGTCCTGAACAGAAAGTAAAGTCCTATTTTTCTAGAGGGTCATGTATAGAAAGTAAAATCCCATTTTTCAAGAAGGTCCTGAACAAAATGTAATATCGTAATTTTTCAAGAGAGTCCTGAACAGAGAGTAAAATTCCATTTTTCTGGTGTGTCCTAAACAGAAAGTATAATCCCAATTTTTAAGAGGGTCCTGAACAAAAGTAAAATCCCATTTTTTAAGAGGGTCCAGAACAGAAAGTAAAATCCCATTTTTCAGGAGGGTCCTGAACAAAAGTAAAATCCCATTTTTCAGGAGGGTCCTGAACGAAAGTAAAATCCCATTTTTCAGGAGAGTCCTGAACAGAAAGTAAAGTTCCATTTTTCAGGAGGGTACTGAACAGAAAGTAAAGTCTCATTTTTCAAGAGGGTCCAGAAAAGAAAGTAAAGTTCAATTTTTCAGGAGGGTCCTGAACAGAAAATAAAATCCAATTTTTCAGGGGGGTCCTGAACAGAAAGTCAAATCCCATTTTTTATGAGGGTCCTAAACAGAAGTAAAATCTCATTTTTCAAGATGGTCCTGAACAAAATGTAAAATCCCATATTTTAGGGGGGTCCTGAACAAAAGTAAAATCCCATTTTTCAGGAGGGGCCTGAACAGAAAGTAAAATCTTATTTTTCAGGAAGGTCTTAAACAGAAAGTAAAATCCCATTTATCAGGAGAGTCCTGAACAGAAAGTAAAGTCCTATTTTTCTAGAGGGTCATGTATAGAAAGTAAAATCCCATTTTTCAAGAAGGTCCTGAACAAAATGTAATATCGTAATTTTTCAAGAGAGTCCTGAACAGAGAGTAAAATTCCATTTTTCTGGTGTGTCCTAAACAGAAAGTATAATCCCAATTTTTAAGAGGGTCCTAAACAAAAGTAAAATCCCATTTTTTAAGAGGGTCCAGAACAGAAAGTAAAATCCCATTTTTCAGGAGGGTCCTGAACAAAAGTAAAATCCCATTTTTCAGGAGGGTCCTGAACGAAAGTAAAATCCCATTTTTCAGGAGAGTCCTGAACAGAAAGTAAAGTTCCATTTTTCAGGAGGGTACTGAACAGAAAGTAAAGTCTCATTTTTCAAGAGGGTCCAGAAAAGAAAGTAAAGTTCAATTTTTCAGGAGGGTCCTGAACAGAAAATAAAATCCAATTTTTCAGGGGGGTCCTGAACAGAAAGTCAAATCCCATTTTTTATGAGGGTCCTAAACAGAAGTAAAATCTCATTTTTCAAGATGGTCCTGAACAAAATGTAAAATCCCATATTTTAGGGGGGTCCTGAACAAAAGTAAAATCCCATTTTTCAGGAGGGGCCTGAACAGAAAGTAAAATCTTATTTTTCTGGAGAGTTCTAAATAGAAAGTAAAATCTAATTTTTCAGGAGGCTCCAGAACAAAAAGTAAAGTCCCATTTTTTAGGAGGGTCCTGTACAGAAAGTAAAATCCCATTATTAGGAGGGACCTGAACAGAAAATAAAATCGCATTTTTCAGGTAGGTCCTGAACAGAGAGTAAAATTCTATTTTTAAGGAGGGTCCTGAACAGAAAGTAAAATCCCATTTTCAGGAGGGTCCTTTACAGAAAGTAAAATCCCATTTTTGAGGAGGGTCCTGAACAGAAAGTAAAATATTATTTTTCAGGAGGGTCTTGAACATAAGTAAAAGCCCATTTTTCAGGAGAGTCCTGAACAAACGAAAAATCCCATTTTTCAATATGGTCATGAACAGAAAGTAAAATCCTATTTTTTAGGAGGGTCCAAAACAAAAGTAAAATCACATTTTTCAGGAGGGGCCTTAACAGAAATTAAAATCCTATTTTTCAGGAGGGTCCTGAAAAAAGGAAAATCCTATTTTTCGAAGGGTTCTGAACAAAAAGTAAAATCTAATTTTTCAGGAGGGTCCTGAACAGAAAGTAAAGTCCCATTTTTCAGGAGGGTCTTGAAAAGAAAGTAAAATCTTATTTTTCAGGAAGGTCTTAAACAGAAAGTAAAATACCATTTATCAGGAGAGTCCTGAACAGAAAGTAAAGTCCCATTTTTCTGGAGGGTCATTTATAGAAAGTAAAATCCCATTTTTCAAGAAGGTCCTGAATAGAATGTAATATCGCAATTTTTCAAGAGGGTCCTGAACAGAGAGTAAAATTCCATTTTTTAGGTGGGTCCTAAACAGAAAGTATAATCCCAATTTTTAAGAGGGTCCTGAACAAAAGTAAAAGCCCATTTTTTAAGAGGGTCCAGAATAGAAAGTAAAATCCCATTTTTCAGGAGGGTCCTGAACAAAAGTAAAATCCCATTTTTCAGGAGGGTCCTGAACGAAGGTAAAATCTCATTTTTCAGGAGAGTCCTGAACAGAAAGTAAAGTTCCATTTTTCAGGAGGGTCCTGAACAGAAAGTAAAGTCTCATTTTTCAAGAGGGTCCTGAACAGAAAGTAAAGTCCCATTTTTCAAGAGGGTCCTGAACAGAAAGAAAAATCCAATTTTTCAAGGGGGTCCTGAAAAGAAAGTCAAATACCATTTGTTATGAGGGTCCTGAACAGAAGTAAAATCTCATTTTTCAAGATGGTCCTGAACAAAATGTAAAATCCCATATTTCAGGAGGGTCCTGAACAAAAGTAAAATCCCATTTTTCAGGAGGGGCCTGAACAGAAAGTAAAATCTTATTTTTCTGGAGAGTTCTAAATAGAAAGTTAAATCTAATTTTTCAGGACGCTCCAGAACAAAAAGTAAAGTCCCATTTTTTAGGAGGTTCCTGTACAGAAAGTAAAATCCCATTATTAGGAGGGTCCTGAACAGAAAATAAAATCCCATTTTTCAGGTAGGTCCTGAACAGAGAGTAAAATTCTATTTTTCAAGAGGGTCCGGAACATAAAGTTAAATCCCATTATTCAGGAGGGTCCTGAACATAACGTAAAATCCAATTTTTCAGAAGAGTCCTGAACAGAAAGTAAAATCCTATTTTTAAGGAGGGTTCTGAACAGAAAGTAAAATCCCATTTTCAGTAGGGTCCTGTACAGAAAGTAAAATCCCATTTTTCAGGAGAGTCCTGAACAGAAAGTAAAATATTATTTTTCAGGAAGGTCCTGAACAGAAGTTGATGATAGGCGGATTTACACGCCTATATCAATATATTTTGCCCATATTTTAGCCTAGTTTTGAGAACAAATTATATATTTCATGCACTTTTAGTCCTTTTTCCTGTAAATGAGCTAACGAACATGATTAGTAAAGTTTCAGGTGTAAATGATGCATAATTCAGCATTTTATGGCTTTCTTGATGCTAAAGAAAGCTCACGAAGGAAGGGAAGGGAGTTTACACGCCTAAGGACCAAAACTGCTGCATGGAAAATCTGTCCCGGGCTAAAACAACAATTCTGAAGACTTTGGGGACTTACAGACACAAAGCTGGATTTTTACAATGATACATTAACCTAGTACAATTAGGTTATGTATTTCATTATTTTAAGTGGATTATGATAATGTTACCTTAACCTAGTACATATGGGTTAAGGATTTCATTAGTCTAGTAGGATTTGGTTATTTATTTCATTAGTCTAGTAGGATTTGGTTATTTATTTCATTAGCTCAGTAGGATTAGGATAGGGGTATTATAAATACACTATCATGCTAGAGACTTAGAGGCATCTTCTATTCCTCTATTATTCTACACTACAAACAATTCTACAACTCTTCTAATCTTTCTATTAATTCTAGTTTTCTTCTTCCATTCATCTATTCTTAATTTCCGCAACAAGAGAATCGTTACTTTGCTAAGGGATTCACGCCTCATGCCTACCACTCACGCTACACGAAATTAATCAATCTTGTGGTATAACAACAATGTCAAGCGTGATCTCCTTCGCATTCATGGGTAACTAAACTTCTCTGTTGGGGTTATGGAAGCCGAATGAGTTACTATCTATTGCTGTGAGTTTGTGAGTTCAAGGCACGTATATTGCTTATATCATTATTCTCTTCATCTTAATCTACATTCTTTGTGGTTTCAAACGCAAGAATACGCCAGTCTAACATTTAACTTGTTCGAGAGAAAAGTTATTTGTCTGGAAAAGAGATAATGTCAAGGTAGTAGGACACCCTTTCCTATTAAAACGCTAGTGCCGTAACTGGACTAACCTCTTGGAGAATTCGTACCGTTAGATACGATTTAAGCTCGAGAGAGTTAAAGTGAAATAGTCCTTGTTTAGGTCGAGAGACGCTTGGATTTACCATTGACTACAATCCTCTATAAGCAATTGCATGTCAGAATTCTACACTCATAGCCAATAGAGACGTATACCTCAGAAGGTGGACATAACCCCAACTTCTCAATTCTCATTGTTTACATCTCACCAAAACATTCTTTCTCTTTTTACTTTGCTATTGCCGTTTTTAGATCTTATTTTGGTTACATTACTTGCACGACAAGACTCCCCCCTTTTTTTACGAGACTTGCACTAAAAGTCTAGTAATCTTTACTTACTTGTTGACCAAGCTATTCCCTGTGGGATCGATACCCAACCCAGTTGGGTTCTATATTTGCTAACGACCGCTTTACACTCCTACGAGAGCTGTAGATTGAGCGTTATCAAAAATTGGCGCCGCTGCCGGGGAGTACAAATGTCAATTAAGTTCGTGAAAATTACTAGACCCTTTGGTCAAAGATTCTCGTACTTTTACTTTTAGTTTTTGTTTTTGTCTACTGCAGGTTTTTATTTTAGTGCATGCCCCATACTCGAAGTTCTGGTCAACCATTATTACCAATCAATCCTGAACCACAACGCATTGGTAGAATGGAAGCACAAGCTGAAATCGCAAGGATGGCTGCTCAACAGGAACAAGCAAGATTGGCTGCCCTTGCCGCAGCCCAGGTTCAACAGCAGAACATTGATAACCCTGCACGAGCACCAAATCCTGACGATGAGGATTTAGGTGATGACGAGTTACTAAACCCTAGGCGTGATGCTGAAATCATAACACCTGCCAACAGAAGAGGTCGACAAGCTCGGTATAGATATGATCACCAACCTATGCAGCCAGCTTTCGACGATGATGATGATGATCTTGATGGTGCCGGAGCCACTGGAGCTATCATTCCACCACCATTAGCGCCCGAAGCCAAGTTCAACATCACAAGCACCATGATTCAGTTATTGCAACTCAAGGGATTGTTTGGTGGACTAGCAGGCGATGATCCGAATATGCATCTCATCAACTTTATTTCTATATGCAAGTCTTTTGATAATCCTGGTGTTGGTCAGAATGCAATTCGATTACGTCTATTTCCATTGTCTCTGTCTGGGGAGGCAACACTATGGTTGAATGGGCTGACTCCTGATTCAATTACAAATTGGAGGCAATTAAGAGACGCTTTCCTAGAAAGATTCTTTCCACCTTCCAAAAGGGCACAATTGAGAGATGAAATCAGCAACTTTCGTCAGCTTCCCACTGAAGCTCTTCATGAAACATGGGAGAGGTTCAAGACAAAGCTAGCGAGATGCCCAAACCATCACATGACTAATGTTCACCTCATGGAGATATTGTATAGAGCCTTGAATTCAATAACTAAGCCAGTGGTGGATAACGCAGCTGGAGGATCTTTTATGGACCTCACCTTTAGTCAAGCAAGCAATATGCTAGATCGCATGATGAAACAAAGTAGAGCTTGGCATACCAGGGATTCTAAGGTAGCAAGCCCCACTTTATCTATAGGCATGACTGCAGACTAAAGAAGAAGACAAGAAGAACGTGATCAAGATATGGCGCACATGAAAACACAAATGGATCTTCTTACAAAGCATTTATTATCAGGGAAGACCGAAAAAGTGAAAGCTGTGGCGCTAAAAGGAAGAGACGAATCTGATTCGGAAGAAGAAGCCAACTACTTGAACAATCAGGGGGGTTTCCGAGGGAATGCCCAAGGAAACCAAGGTCGGAACTATTATGATAATTCTGGAAACAAGGACCAAGGTAGTTGGAGAAAAAACAATGAAAAGAGTGGTGTTTATGTTCCCCCTGGTAGACGTGATACCACCACATCCAATTCTGGAAGTATGGAAGACATGATGGCTAAATTATTGAAAGGAGTGGAAACAACGAGCGCGGGATTTACTGAGGTAATCAATGATTTGTCTTCCATGAAACAACTAGTTGATTCTCATTCCACTTCAATCAAGCAAATAGAGCAGCAACTAAGCCAACTTTTAGCAGAACTCAATCAAAGAAAGGCTGGCACTTTACCTAGCGATACTGTGCAAAACCCAAGGAATGATGGGTCATGCATGGCCATCACTACCAGAAGTGGTAAGGTGCTGGAACCTTCAGCAAAAGGGAAGCAAGTGGTTGAAGAAGTTGCGGACATGGATGATAACGCAAAAGGAGAAGATGCTGCAACAACCAGTCCTGACGTCAAGGACGTCACGCCCAGTGACGTGCAGCCTGAAAAAATGGAAAAACGGAAGCAAGAGGAGAAGAAAGCCATGGAGAGAATACTTCCATACCCACCACCACCTTTTCCTCAAAGATTGAAGAAGGTGGCTGAGGACACGAAGTTCAGCAAATTCATGACTATGTTAAAGCAGCTGACCATTAATGTTCCATTGGTGGAGGCACTTGAACAAATGCCTGGATATGCGAAGTTTATGAAAGATCTTTTGACTAAGAAGAGGGCAGCAAGTTATGATCTGAAAGATGATGTGCACCATTGTAGTGCAATTGCTACCCGATCGATAGTTCAGAAGAAGGCCGACCCCGGAGCTTTCACTATTCCTTGCACTGTCGGATCTTTGAACTTTGCCAAAGCATTATGTGACCTAGGAGCCAGCATCAACTTGATGCCATTATCGATCTACAAGAAGTTGGGGTTAGGAGATCCTACACCAACTAACATGAGGCTTGTTATGGCAGATAGGTCGGTAAAACGACCGGTTGGTATTCTATGTGATGTCTTGGTAAAGGTTTCTTCATTTATCTTTCCAGCAGACTTTGTCATCTTGGATTGTGAAGCAGATTCAGAGGTTCCCATAATCTTGGGACGCCCTTTCCTTGCTACAGGAAGTGTGCTCATTGATTTGAGAGCTAATGAACTTTCATTCCGAATAAATGACGAAGTGGTTCGATTTGATGTTTGCAAATCAATGAAGCAACCCAAAGATCTGAGTGTATTTTCTGTGGCTGATGCTGTCTTTGACGATGAGAAAGAACGCCTTGAAGAAGAGCAAATTCTTGATGATCCTTTGGAGGTTTTGCTCATGAAAGGAGAGAATGAGGATGCTGAAATTTCTGAAGAAGTTGTTTGTGCGCTATCGGAATTAGGGACATATCGCTATGCTCCCAAGAAGCTGGATCTTGATCTCAAGAATTGACCCACACCACCAGCCAAGCCATCTATTGAAGAACCACCCACACTAGAATTGAAGGAGCTGCCAAGTCATCTGAAGTACGCATTCTTAGGAAGCGGAAACACACTTCCAGTCATAGTGGCAGCCGATTTGGGTGAGCAACAAGTTGCAGCTCTTATTTCGATCTTACGCAAGTATATTAGAGCCATTGGATGGACCATTGCGGATATTATTGGTATTCCACCTGGGATTTGCACACATAAAATTCAGCTTCAAGAAAAGTGCACACCCACCATTGAACATCAAAGGCGTTTAAACCCACCTATGCAAGAAGTGGTGAAGAAGGAGATTATAAAGTGGTTAGACGCAGGAGTTGTATATCCTATCTCTGATAGTACGTGGGTAAGTCCTGTACAATGTGTTCCCAAGAAAGGAGGAATGACGGTGGTCGCAAATGCAAAGAATGAACTTATTCCACTCAGGCCCGTTATTGGATGGAGAGTATGCATGGACTACCGCAAGCTGAATTCATCGACACTCAAGGATCACTTCCCCATGCCATTTATGGACCAAATGCTAGATCGATTAGCGGGGAAAGGATGGTTTTGCTTCTTGGATGGTTATTCAGGTTATAATCAGATTTGTATTGCTCCCGAAGATCAAGAGAAGACAACGTTCACATGCCCATATGGTACGTTTGCCTTCAAACGCATGCCATTCGGGTTGTGTAATGCACCAGTCACCTTTCAACGTTGTATGATGTATATTTTCTCTGATATGGTTGAAGACACTTTGGAGGTATTTATGGACGACTTTTCAGTTGTCGGTGAGTCTTTTGAAGCATGTTTGGCAAACTTGAGCATGGCATTGCAAAGATGTGTAGAGTTCAACCTTGTGCTGAATTGGGAGAAGTGCCACTTCATGGTAAAAGAAGGAATCGTTCTTGGGCACAAGATCTCTGAAAGAGGAATAGAGGTTGATCGAGCAAAAATAGAGGTAATTGAGAAGCTACCGCCTCCAATTTCGGTGAAGGGAGTCCGTAGTTTTCTTGGCCATGCTGGTTTCTATCGTAGATTCATCAAAGACTTTTCCAAAATTTCTAGTCCATTGTACAAACTACTGGAGAAAGATGCGAAGTTTGACTTTAATGACAATTGCTTAAAGGCATTCGAATGCCTTAAAGGAAAACTCATTGAAGCCCCTATCATGGTAGCACCAGATTGGACACTCCCGTTTGAGGTCATGTGCGATGCTAGTGGTGTAGCCGTTGGTGCTGTTCTTGGACAAAGAAAGGAGAAACTATTTCATCCTATCTACTATGCGAGTAAGGTCCTAAATGAAGCCCAAAGGAACTACACTGTTACTGAACAAGAGCTCCTAGCGGTTGTATATGCGTTTGAGAAGTTTCGTGCCTATCTATTGGGTACCAATGTGATCGTCCATACAGACCATGCAGCTCTTAAGTATCTAATGACGAAGAAGGATGCCAAACCAAGGTTGATTCGATGGGTACTGCTGCTGCAAGAGTTTGATTTCGAAGTCAAAGATAGAAGAGGTTGCGAGAACCAAGTGGCTGATCACCTATCTAGACTTGAGAATGAACATGTGGCGCAACCTGAAATTCAGATTGATGATGCATTCCCTGACGAGGAGATATTAGCGACAAAAATTGAGAAAGTACCATGGTATGCCGACTTTGCAAATTTCGTAGAGAGTAATGTGATACCTGCCAACTTATCTTACCACCAAAGAAGGAAGTTTATGCACGACGTTCAGCACTACTATTGGGATGAACCTTATTTGTTTCGAAGATGCGCGGATGGGATCATTCGACGATGTATATCCCATGAAGAAGTACCTGCTATATTGGAAGCATGCCACACTTCGCAAGTTGGAGGACATCATGCAGGGAATCGAACGGCAAGAAAAGTATTGCAAAGTGGTTATTATTGGCCTTCGATATTCAGAGATGCATACGACTATGTGAGAAGGTGTGACCAATGGCAACGTCAAGGTACTATTTCAAAACACCATGAAATGCCCATGTCCAAAATTATGGAGGTAGAACTTTTTGATGTGTGGGGTATTGATTTCATGGGTCCATTCGTGAATTCGTTTGGAATGAAGTACATCTTGGTTGCTGTGGATTATGTTTCGAAATGGGTTGAAGCTGTAGCATTGGCCGACAACGAAGGAAAGCGTGTTGTAGCGTTCTTAAAGAAGAATATCTTCTCTCGCTTTGGGGTACCTCGTACTATCATAAGTGATGGAGGATCTCACTTTTGCAACAAGCTATTCAAATCTGTATTGGCCAAATATGGTGTCAAGCAACACAAGGTAGCTACGCCTTATCATCCCCAAACTAGTGGACAAGTAGAGGTTTCCAATCGAGAGATTAAGCAAATCCTTGCAAAGACGGTTAATGCAAATAGGAAGGATTGGTCTCGAAAGCTAGATGATGCACTATGGGCATATAGGACTGCATTCAAGACACCCATTGGCATGTCTCCTTATCAACTAGTTTATGGGAAGGCTTGTCATCTACCCATCGAGCTTGAATACAAGGCATTGTGGGCATTGAAGCACTTGAATCTGAATTGGAATGATGTGAAGAATCTGAGGTTGGAGCAGCTGAACGAATTAGATGAGTTCCGTCTCCATGCATATGAAAGATCGGATTTATACAAGGAGCGGATGAAGAAGTATCATGATCAGCGGATTGTTCGACGAAACTTCCAAAAGGGTGATATGGTACTACTCTTCAACTCCAGATTTAAGCTCTTCCCAGGTAAGTTAAAATCTAAGTGGTCTGGTCCATTTAAAGTTATCCAAGCCTACTCGTCTGGAGTAGTCGAATTGGAAGGCAATAAGGGTGTTGTCTTCAAAGTGAATGGCCAACGTGTTAAGTCGTATATCGGTCCTCTTGAATTGACGAATGACATGGCCATCACTTATCTCGACGAAGTCTAAGTACTCGAGATAACCATGTCGTGCCATGACAATAAATAAGGCTCTAGATGGGAGGCAACCCATCGTTTATCGTTTTTCATTTATCGTTTATCATTTTCTTTCATTCTAGTACTTGATTTGTTTTTAATTAATAAAAATCCAAAAATAAGAGTCGTGCCTCGACCAAAACTAAGGCGCTTGGTGGGAGGCAACCCATCGTACTAATCGTTTTCATTTGTTTGAGCGAATATAGGTGCAAGAAGTAGTCAACGAGGAGATTGATTTCAATTGACGATTTGGACGCATTGTATGGTAAAGTTGGTAAGTTAGGAAGGGTGATGCATAAGGCTATGGATTGAGCCTTTCTCACGCCAAAATAGGCTTCGAGGAAGGCTAGGCCTTGGTAAAACTAGGCCACGAACGATGCACAACCTATCCTATAGCCTAAGGTCTCGTAATCTAGTGTTCTATACACTATGCGCCGCCTATTCCTAGGTATGCTTTTGACTATACGCCACCTATGCTATGGCATTTGGTCTCAGTATCTCATATGCCATAGACTATGCGGCGCATATGTCCCATTATGCCATAGACAATGCGCCGCATATGTCTACAAATGCCATAGACTATGCGGCGCATATGTCCCATTATGCCATAGACAATGCGCCGCATATGTAGGATTTTTGTCTCCAAAACCGATTGTAAATGGGTCATAACCCGACCCATACTCTTCCTATATAAAGGGGACTTAGTCTTATAACACAACCACAATAGAAAATACCCTAAAGGCGCCGCATACTCTTCCAAATCTTCTAAAAATTTTCTTCTTTTGCTCTTCCAATTCACAAAACCATCTCCACAAGCTTCAAGCAAGTAAGTGCTCTCTTATTCTTCATTTATTTCTCGTAAGTACTACGTTTCTATGGCTATTATTAATTGCTAAATTATATAAGATTGTTGGTAATGTTCATGTGTTTGGATTGTTGTTGCAAAATCATGTGAGTGAACATATACGTAGGAAAATCTTGACCTGTTTCCGACTTGAATTTGGTTTCAATAGCATTGTTATGATATTTGCGGAATTGCTATGGCTATGAATATTGCTTAAGATTGTTGTTAGGATACTTATATGTTAGACTATCCCGGCCATCGGGATAAGACCTACCGACTTAAGAGGTTGTGATTGTTAAAAGAATAACGATTTAATGTGGTAACCTCTATGTAGTAGTGTTGCTATATCTACCATGAAAGTAGTCCAATGGCTGCAAGTAAGTGATGCATTGCTGATTTTCTTGTCGGAATACAATCCTAAAACGTATCTCGATGAAATCTGAGTAAATCGACTACTTTCACCTCACTGATTTGTGTTAACAAAACTAAGTGTGGGGTGGTACCCCTAATGCTTGCTTATAGATTGTATCAAGCAAAACTGTGCTGCAACTAACACTATTTCTAGTCTCAGGTACAATGGCACCTAAAGCGAGGCAAGGCAAGGAGAAGGCAACCACTTCCCAAAAGGGCAAGAAGAGAAGTCGAAAAGACCAAGGAGAATCATCCTCAGCACAACCACCACGCAGAATGTTCGGAATAAAATGGGTTCTTGAGGAAGAAGCCAAAGCATGGTACAGCAGCAACAAAGAAAGAAAATATGTGCACGTCGACTTGATCAACAAGGATACCTTAGCAAAGAAGGAGCCGCGTATGTTGGAAAAAATAATGGCTTTGAAGTTGGATTTCATCTTCCGCGACATGGGAGAGTGTAATCTTGATCTAACAAGAGAGTTTTATGCCAACTGGTCGCCAAACACAACAGGCAATGAAGTCAAAATTCGGGGCCAGGTGTTACAGCTCACAGCAGACTGGATCAACTCTTTTCTTTGCTTACCTTCAATCGATGCAGCACCATTCAAAGAGCTGTGCAGCAGGCCTCCTTATAGAGCAATACGACACACGCTTTATGGAAGCAGATCAATGGCAAGGTGGGGCAGACATAAAGAAACCGGCCGACACAACACCTTCCCCTATGCTCCACTAAATAGGGAAGCAAGAATCTGGATGCGCATTGTCAACTCATGTCTTATTCCTGGGACTCAATACACCAAGATATCGAGAGATAGAGTGTGTTTGGTCTATGCTTTAATGACGAATGTCCCAATCAACTTTGGGGCAATCATTCGATCCACCATGAGGAAGGCCAGACTACACAAAAGGTCCCATTTCACATTTGGCAATTTGTTGATAGCAATCTTGCGGAAGGAGGATATCGAAGAGGAACCAGCTGATCATAAACTCCCACACAATCCGAAGAAGGTTGACCTCACAAAGGTCAAAGATGCTGAATCAACACATGGCATCAACCTTACTACGGCAGAGAGACATGCTCGGGATGAGAGTTTCTCCCGCCATATGTACGGCATGATGAGGTTTACAATGATGAGCGGAGGTCGTGTTCCAACTGCTGCAGAGCTCCAACAGCTGGACCACGACTATCCTATGAACATGCATGCACGGGATATGTGTGGAGTGGGCGTATACTTTGAGGAACCTCTAGATGATGATGTGCCGACTGATGACGATCGACGCTTACCAGACTCTGATGAGGAGGAGAACTCTGACGACGACTCTTATGATGATTCCGACGAAGGGGGTATGACCCCCGACAATGAGGAAGAGTCCGACTAACCAGGTTTCTCGTATTTATTTTCCACTGAGGGCAGTGTCCCGTTTAAGTGTGGGGTGGCGGTATCGTATTCTATACTTCTCTATTGCATCTATGTTTGCTTGCTTTGTTTTTGTTTCATTTTTTTTTTCATTTTTTTAGTAGTAAATTTTTTCTAGCTTCGCATGAAATTATTTTGATAGGCAGCATGAGATTATAACAAGAGTATGTGCTACAATTGTGACTATTGAGACGTTTAGGCTCTAGTTGTGACTCATTATGTGATATTGTGTGGTTCAATTCCTTCACTTGTGGGGTCGAGAGTCTATATTACTTCCAAGCAAGTCGACCATGTGCCTTGTGTGTGTGAGATAATCGTATATTCTATGTGTGTAGCTGATGCTAGAACTTGCCTGGTATGTATGCAAAGCGAAAATAAGGAGTGTAAGTTTAGGATATGATTTAGGCATTTCTTTGGCAACCTATATTTGTTTACCTTCAGTTTTACCTACCCATGGACATCATCCTAGTTAAACCCTTTTGAGCCTTTAGCCTATTTCTTTGACAACCTTGTATGTAAGCCTAATCCATTTCTTTCAAGACCATAATTTGATCCAAACTCCTAAGTGCTTTAAAGTGAAAAAGTCATGTGACAACATAAGAGGAAATTGGGTGAGTATGATGCTATAAATTGTAATGGTGCTTGAATGTGTTATGAAAAAGAAAGTGCTATCATAAGAGGTATGTTGTGAAAAGAAAAAGGAAAAGAAAGCTGAAAAGCGAGTTGTGCTTAAAATTGAAAAACAAAAGAGTAGAACAAGGGTGGTATAACAAAAGAAAGAAGAAAGGTTGAAAGAAAAAAGTGTCAATGATACAAAGTGATGTATTAAAGCGTTTAGGAACTTAGTCACTATTCCTGGCCAAAATAGTCCTACCCGTCCCTTAGCCTACATTACAACCATCAAAAGACCTACTTGATCCTAATCTTAACATTCCAACATTTAGTAGAGTATTACATTAAGGGCAAGCCTATGGTCATCAGTTGCTACATATGAATTCTTTGTGAGAGTGAGAGCAAGGACATTTTGATACCCATGTTTGAAAAATATGCTATACTTGTGAATGATTATGGGTACTATAGTGTGAGACACACATGGTTGATGAGTTTTGGATAGTTGTATATGATTCTATGCACTTTAACGTTTGCATGCGAGTTGATCACCATCACGAGTCTATACTTGAGGTTAAATTGTTTCTACTTATAATCGGAAAGCTACTCTTGGTTGATGATCGTTGTGCTTGTCTTAATAAATGTTTTGTGTTGTTGCTGTAAGAACCTTAAGTTGATGCTTAGAAGGACATGATATGTTGTTCGAGGACGAACAAAGCTCTAAGTGTGGGGTGTTGATGATAGGCGGATTTACACGCCTATATCAATATATTTTGCCCATATTTTAGCCTAGTTTTGAGAACAAATTATATATTTCATGCACTTTTAGTCCTTTTTCCTGTAAATGAGCTAACGAACATGATTAGTAAAGTTTCAGGTGTAAATGATGCATAATTCAGCATTTTATGGCTTACTTGACGCTAAAGAAAGCTCACGAAGGAAGGGAAGGGAGTTTACACGCCTAAGGACCAAAACTGCTGCATGAAATATCTGTCCCGGGCTAAAACAGCAATTCTAAAGACTTTGGGGACTTACAGACACAAAGCTGGATTTTTACAATGATACATTAACCTAGTACAATTAGGTTATGTATTTCATTATTTTAAGTGGATTATGATAATGTTACCTTAACCTAGTACATATGGGTTAAGGATTTCATTAGTCTAGTAGGATTTGGTTATTTATTTCATTAGTCTAGTAGGATTTGGTTATTTATTTCATTAGCTCAGTAGGATTAGGATAGGGGTATTATAAATACCCTATCATGCTAGAGACTTAGAGGCATCTTCTATTCCTCTATTATTCTACACTACAAACAATTCTACAACTCTTCTAATCTTTCTATTAATTCTAGTTTTCTTCTTCCATTCATCTATTCTTAATTTCCGCAACAAGAGAATCGTTACTTTGCTAAGGGATTCACGCGTCACGCCTACCACTCACGCTACACGAAATTAATCAATCTTGTGGTATAACAACAATGTCAAGCGTGATCTCCTTCGCATTCATGGGTAACTAAACTTCTCTGTTGGGGTTATGGAAGCCGAATGAGTTACTATCTATTGCTGTGAGTTTGTGAGTTCAAGGCACGTATATTGCTTATATCATTATTCTCTTCATCTTAATCTACATTCTTTGCGGTTGCAACCGCAAGAATACGCCAGTCTAACATTTAACTTGTTCGAGAGAAAAGTTATTTGTCTGGAAAAGAGATAATGTCAAGGTAGTAGGACACCCTTTCCTATTAAAACGCTAGTGCCGTAACTGGACTAACCTCTTGGAGAATTCATACCGTTAGATACGCTTTAAGCTCGAGAGATTTAAAGTGAAATAGTCCTTGTTTAGGTCGAGAGACGCTTGGATTTACCATTGACTACAATCCTCTATAAGCAATTGCATGTCAGAATTCTACACACTCATAGCCAATAGAGACGTATACCTCAGAAGGTGGACATAACCTCAACTTCTCAATTCTCATTGTTTACATCTCACCAAAACATTCTTTCTCTTTTTACTTTGCTATTGCCGTTTTTAGATCTTATTTTGGTTACATTACTTGCACGACAAGACTCCCCCCTTTTTTTACGAGACTTGCACTAAAAGTCTAGTAATCTTTACTTACTTGTTGACCAAGCTATTCTCTGTGGGATCGATACCCAACCCAGTTGGGTTCTATATTTGCTAACGACCGCTTTACACTCCTACGAGAGCTGTAGATTGAGCGTTATCAGAAGTAAAAGCCCATTTTTCAGGAGAGTCCTCAACAAAAGTAAAATCCCATTTTTCAATATGGTCATGAACAGAAAGTAAAATCCTATTTTTTTAGGAGGGTCCAAAACAAAAGTAAAATCACATTTTTCAGGAGGGGCCTTAACAGAAATTAAAATCCTATTTTTCAGGATGGTCCTGAACAAAAGTAAAATCCTATTTTTCGAAGGGTCCTGAACAGAAAGTAAAATTTCAATTTTTCAGGAGGGTTCTTAACAGATTGTAAAGTCCCATTTTTCAGGAGAGTCCTGATCAAAAGTAAAATCTCATTTTTCAAAAAAGTCATGATGAAAAAGTAAAATCCCATTTGTTAGGAGTTTCCTGAACAAAAGTAAAATCCCATACTTATGAGGGTCCTGAATAGAAAGTAAAGTCCCATTTTTCAGGAGGGTCCATAACAGAAAGTAAAATCCCATATTTATGAGGGTCGTGAACAGAAAGTAAGGTCCCATTTTTCAGGAGGGTCCTGAACAGAAAGTAAAGTCTCATTTTTCAGGGGGGGTCCTAAACAGAAAGTAAAATACCATTTTTCAGGAGGGACGTTAACTGAAAATAAAATCCCATTTTTCAGGAAGGTCCTGAACAAAAGCAAAATCCCATTTTTTAGGAGGGTTTTGAAAAGAAAGTAAATACTCAGTTTTTAGGAGGGTCCTGAACAAAAAGTAAAATCCTATTTTTCAGGAGGGTCCTGAACAAAAGTAAAGTCTAATTTTTCAGGAGGGTCCTGAACAGAAAGTAAAATCCCATTCTTCTGGAGGGTCCTGAATAGAAAGTAAAATCCAATTTTTTCAGGAGGGTCCTCAACAAAAGTAAAATCCCATTTTCCGTAGTGGCCTGAACAGAAAGTAAAATCCTAATTTTCATGAGGGTTCTGAACGAAAGTAAAATCTTATTTTTCAGGAGGGTCCTGAACAGAAAGTAAAATCTTCTTTTTCAGAAGGGTCCTGATCAGAAAGTAAGATTCAATTTTTCAGGAGGGTCCTGAACAGAAAGTAATGTCCAATTTTTCAGGAGGGTCCTGAACAGAAAGTAAAATACCATTTTTCAGGACGGTCCTACACCGAAGTTATATCCCATTTTTTTTGGAGGTTCCTGTATAGAAAGTAAAATCCTATTTTTTAGGAGGGTCCTGAACAGAAAGTAAAATCTTATTTTTCAGGAGGATCCTAAAAAGAAAGTAAAATCCCATTTATCAGGAGGGTCCTGAACACAAAGTAACGTCCCATTTTTCTGTTGGGTTCTGAACAGAAAGTAAAATCCCATTTTTCAGGAGGGTCCTGAACAGAAAGTAAAATCCCATTTTTCAAGAGGGTCCTGAACAGAAAGTAAAATTCCATTATTCAGGAGGGTCCTGAACATAAAGTAAAATCCCATTTTTCAGGAGTGTCCTGAACATATAGGAAAATACCATTTTTCAGGAGGGTACGGAACAGAAAGTAAAGTCCCATTTTTCAGGAGGGTCCTGAATAGAAAGTGAAGTCCCATTTTTCAGGAGGGTTCTGAACCGAAATTTAATTCTCATTTTTCAGGAGGGTCCTGAACTAAAAGTAAATTCACATTTTCCAGGCGGGTACTGAACTAAAAGTAAAATCCTATTTTTCAGGAGTGTCCTGAACAGAAAGTAAAGTCCCATTTTTCAGGAGGGTCCTAATCTGAAAGTAAAATCCCATTTTTCAGGAGTGTCCTGAACAGAAAGTAAAATACCATTTTTCAGGAGGGTCCTAAACAAAAGTAAAATCCCATTTTTCTGGAGGGTCCTGAACAAAAACTAAAATCCCATTGTTCAGTAAGGTCCTGAACAGAAAGTAAAATCCCATTTTTCAGGAGAGTCCTGGACAAAAGAAAAATCCTATTTTTTAGGAGGGTCCTGAACCATGGTAAAATTCCTTTTTTTACGAAGGTCCTGAACAGAAAGTAAAATCCCATTTTTCAGAGGGTCATGAACAAAAGTAAAATCCTATTTTTCAGGAGGGACCTGAACAAACGTAAAATCTCAATTTTCAAGAGGCCCCTGAACAAAAAGTAAAATCACATTTTTCAGGAGGGTCCTGAACAAAAGGAAAATCCCATTTTTTAGGAGAGTCCTGAAATGAAAGTAAATTCTCAATTTTTACGATGCTCCTAATCAAAAGTAAATTCTCAATTTTTAGGAGGGTCCTGAACAAAAAGTAAAATCCCATTTTCAGATGGTCCTGCACAGAAAGTAAAATCCCATTTTTCAGGAGGGTCCTCTTCAAACGTAAAATCCCATTTTTCATGATGGTCCTGAACAAAAGTAAAATCCCATTTTTCAAGAGAGTCCTGAACAGAAAGTAAAGTGCCATTTTTCAGGAGGGTCCTGATCAGAAAGCAAAGTCTCATTTTTCAGGGGGGATCCTGAATTGAAAGTATAGTCCCATTTTTCAGGAGGGTCCTGAATGAAAGTAAGATCCTATTTTTCAGGAGGGTCCTAAATAGAAAGTAAAATCCCATTTTTTATGAGAGTCCTGAACAGAAGTATAATCTCATTTTTCAAGATGGTCCTGAACAGTAAGTAAAATCCCATATTTCAGGAGGGTCCTAAACAAAAGTTTAATACCATTTTTCAGGAGGGTCCAGAATAAAAGCTAAAATCCTATTTTTTAGGAAGGTCCTGAAAAAAATCATATTTTTTCAGGAGGGTCCTCAACAGAAAGTAAAATCTCATTTTTCAGGAGGGTCCTGAACAGAAAGTAAACCCCCATTTTTCAGGAGGGTCCTAAATAGAAAGTAAAATCTCATTTTTCAGGAGGGTCCTGAATAGAAATTAAAATCCCATTTTTCAGGAGGGTCCTAAACAAAAGTGAAATCCAATTTTTCAGGAGGGTCCTGAACAGAAAGTAAATTCTCATTTTTCAGAATGGTCTGGAACAGAAACTTAAATCCCATTTTTTAAGAGGGTCCTGAATAAAAAGTAAAATCCCATTCTTCAGGAGAGTTCTGAACTGAAGTAAAATCCTATTTTTCAAGACGGTCCTGAACAGAAAAAAAAATCCCATTTTTAAGGAGGGTCCTGTACAGAAAGTAAAATCCAATTTTCCAGGTGGGTCCGAAATAGAAAGAAAAATCCTATTTTTCAGGAGGGTCCAGAACAAAAAATAAAATTCCATTTTTCAGGAGGGTCCTGAACATAAATAAAAATCCCATTTTTCAGGAAGGTCCTAAACAGAAAGTATAAGTCCCATTTTTCAGGAGGATCCTAAACAGAAATTGAATTCTCATTTTCAGGAGGGTCCAGAACAGAAAGTAAATTCTCATTTTTTAAGGAGGGCCTGAATAGAAAGTAAAATCCTATTTTTCAGGAGGATCCTGAACAGAAAGTAAAGTCCCATTTTTCATGAGGGTCCTGAAAAGAAATTAAAATCCTACTTTTCAGGAGGGTCCTGAACAGATGGTAAAATTCCATTTTTCAGGAGAGTCCTGAACATAAAGTAAAATTCCATTTTTTAGGAGGGTCCTGAACAAAAGTTATATCCCATTTTTCAGGAGGGTCCTAAACAGAAAGTAAATTCTCATTTTTCAAGAGGGTCCTGAACAGAATGGAAAATCCTATTTTTCAGGAGGGTCCTGAACAAAAGTAGAGTCCCATTTTTCAGGAGGGTCCTGAACAGAAAGTAAAATCCTACTTTTCAGGAGGATTACGAACAGAAAGTAAAATCCCATTTTTCAGAAGGGTCCTGAACAGAATGTAAATTCGTATTTGTCAAAAACGTCCTGAACAGAAGCAAAATCCTTTTTTTAGGAGGGTCCTAAAAAGAAAGTAAAATCCCATTTTTCAAGAGGGTCCTGAACAGAATGTAATATCACAATTTTTCAAGAGGGTCCTGAACAGAGAGTAAAATTCCATTTTTCAGGTGGGTCCTAAACAGAAAGTATAATCCCAATTTTCAAGAGGGTCCTGAACAAAAGTAAAATCCCATTTATCAGGAGGGGCGCGAACAGAAGTAAAATTCTATTTTTCAGGAGGGTCCTGAAAAAAAGTAAAATACCATTTTTTAGGAGAATCCTGAACAGAAAGTAAAATCCCATTTTTCAGGAGGGTCATGAACAGAAAGTAAAGTCCCATTTTTCAGGAGGGTCCTGAATAGAAAGTAAAGTCCCATTTTTCAGGAGGGTCTTGAACACAAAGTAAAATCCAATTTTTCAGGAGGGTCCGGAACAGAAAGTAAAATCCTATTTTTCAGGAGGGTCCTGAAAATAAAGTGAAATCCTATTTTTTAGGATGGCCTTGAACATAACGTAAAATCCCATTTTTCAGGAGGGTCCAGACCAGAAAGTAAAATCCCATTTTTCAGGAGGGTCTTTAACAGAAAGTAAAGTACCATTTTTAAGGAGGGTCCTGAACAAAAATTGAATTATTATTTTTCAGGAGGGTCCCGAACAGAAAGTGAATTCGCATTTTTCAGGAGGGTCCTGAAAAGAAAGTTAAATCCTATTTTGCAGAAGGGTCCTGAACAGAAAGTAATATCGCAATTTTTCAGGAGGGTCTTTAACAGAAAGTAAAGTCCCATTTTTTACGTGGATCCTGAACAGAAAGTAAATACCATTTTACAGGTTGGCCCTGAACAGAAGTAAAATCCTATTTTTCTGTAGGGTCCTGAAAAGAAAGTAAAATACCATTTTTCAGGAGGGTCCTGAACAGAAAGTAAAATCCCTTTTTTCACGAGGGTACTGAACAAAAGTAAAATCCCATTTTTCAGGAAGGTCCTGAACCAAAGTAAAATCCCATTTTTTAGAAAGGTCCTGAGCAGACAGTAAAATCCCATTTTTCAGGAGGGTCCTAACGAAAAGTAAAATCCCATTTATCAAGATAGACCTGAACAAAAGTAAAATCTCACTTTTCAAGAGGCTCCTTAACAGAAATTAAAATCCCATTTTTCAGGAGGGTCAGGAACAAAAGTAAAATTCCATTTTTCAGGAGGGTCCTGAACAGAAAGTAAAATTCTATTTTTAGGAGGGTCCTGAACAAAAGTAAAATCCCATTCTCAGGAGGGTCCTGGACAAAGGTAAAATCCCATTTTTCAGGAGGGTCCGAAACAAAAGTAAAATTCCATTTTTTAAGGAGGGTCCTGAACAGAAAGTAAAATTCCAAATTTTAGGAGGGTCCTGAACAGAAAGTAAAATTCCAAATTTTAGGAGGGTCCTGAACAAAAGTAAAATCCCATTTTTTTGGAGGGTCCTGAACAAAAGTAAAATCCCATTTTTTTAGAGGGTCCTGAACAGAAAGTAAAATCCTATTTTTCAGGAGAGTCTTGAACAGAAAGTAAAATCCCATTTTTCAGGAGGGTCCTAAGCGAAAGTAAAATCCCATTTTTCAGGAGGGTTCTGAACAAAAAGTAAAATCCTATTTTTCAGGGGGCTCCGGATCAAAAAGCAAAATACCATTTTTTAGGAGAGTCCAGAATAGAAAGTAAAATAATATTTTTCAGGAGAATCCTGAGCATAAAGTAAAATCCCATTTTTCAGGAGGGTCCGGATCAAAAAGTAAAGTCTTATTTTTCAGGAGGGTCCTGAACATAAACAAAAGTCCCATTTTTCAGGAGGGTCCTGAACAGAAATTGAATTCTCATTTTTCAAGAGGATCCTGAACAAAAAGTAAATTCTTATTTTTCAGTAGGGCCTTGAAAAGAATGTAAAATCCTATTTTTCAGGAGGGTCCTGAACAGAAAGTAAAGTCCTATTTTTCAGGAGGGTCCTGAACAGAGAGTAAAATACCATTTTTTAGTAGGGTCCTGAATAGAGTAAAATCCTATCTTTTTGGAGAGTCTTGTACAGAAAGTAAAATCCCATTTTTCAGGAGGGTCATGAACAGAAAGCAAAATCTTATTTTTCAGGAGGGTCTTAAACATAAAGTAAAATCCCATTTATCAGGAGAGTCCTGATTCGAAAGTAAAGTCCCATTTTTCTGGAGGGTCATGAATAGAAAGTAAAATCCCATTTTTCAAGAGGATCCTGAACAGAAAGTAATATCACAATTTTTCAAGA
The DNA here is from genome assembly GCA_030864215.1 of Capsicum pubescens. NCBI lineage: Eukaryota > Viridiplantae > Streptophyta > Magnoliopsida > Solanales > Solanaceae > Capsicum > Capsicum pubescens. Next base: position 282,433,861 of record CM061542.1, read on the forward strand.
GGGTCCTGAACAGAGAGTAAAATTCCATTTTTCATGAGGGTCCTAAACAGAAAGTATAATCCCATTTTTCAGGAGGGTCCTGAACAAAAGTAAAATCTCATTTTATAAGAGGGTCCAGAACAGAAAGTAAAATCCCATTTTTCAGGAGGGTCCTGAACGAAAGTAAAATCCCATTTTTCAGGAGAGTCCTGAACAGAAAGTAAAGTCCTATTTTTCAGGAGGGTGCGGAACATAAAGTAAAGTCTCATTTTTCATGAGGGTACTGAACAGAAAGTAAAGTCCTATTTGTTAGGAGGGTCCTGAACAAAAGTAGAGTCCCATTTTTCAGGAGGGTCCTGAACAGAAAGTAAAATCCTACTTTTCAGGAGGGTTATGAACAGAAAGTAAAATCCCATTTTTTAGAAGGGTCCTGAACAGAATGTCAAATTGTATTTTTCAGGAGAGTCCTGAACAGAAAGTAAAATCCCATTTTTTTTCAGGAGGGTCCTAAGCGAAAGTAAAATCCCATTTTTCAGGAGGGTTCTGAACAAAAAGTAAAATCCTATTTTTCAGGGGGCTCCGGATCAAAAAGCAAAATACCATTTTTCAGGAGGGTCCTGAATAGTAAGTAAAATAATATTTTTCAGGAGAATCCTGAGCATAAAGTAAAATCCCATTTTCCAGGAGGGTTCGGATAAAAAAGTAAATTCTTATTTTTCAGGAGGGTCCTGAACAAAATCAAAAGTCCCATTTTTCAGGAGATCCTGAACAGAAATTGAATTGTCATTTTTCAAGAGGATCCTGAACAGAAAGTAAATTCTTATTTTTCAGGAGGGCCTTGAAAAGAATGTAAAATCCTATTTTTCAAGAGGGTCCTGAACAAAAAGTAAAGCCCCATTTTTCAGGAGGGTCCTGAACAGAAAATAAAACACCATTTTTCAGTAGGGTCCTGAACAGAAGTAAAATCCTATCTTTTTGGAGAGTCCTGTACAGAAAGTAAAATCCCATTTTTCAGGAGGGTCATGAACAGAAAGCAAAATCTTATTATTCAGGAGGGTCTTAAATATAAAGTAAAATCCCATTTATCAGGAGAGTCATGATTCGAAAGTAAAGTCCCATTTTTCTGGAGCGTCATGAATAGAAAGTAAAATCCCATTTTTCAAGAGGGTCCTGAACAGAAAGTAATATCGCAATTTTTCAAGAGGGTCCTAAACAGAGAGTAAAATTTCATTTTTCATGAGGGTCCTAAACAGAAAGTATAATCCCATTTTTCAGGAGGGTCCTGAACAAAAGTAAAATCCCATTTTATAAGTGGGTCCAGAACAGAAAGTAAAATCCCATTTTTCAGGAGGGTCTTGAACAAAAGTAAAATCCCATTTTTCAGGAGGGTCCTGAACGAAAGTAAAATCCCATTTTTCAGGAGAGTCCTGAACAGAAAGTAAAGTCCCATTTTTCAGGAGGGTCCTGAACAGAAAGTAAAGTCTCATTTTTAAAGAGGGTCCTGAACAGAAAGTAAAGTCCTATTTGTCAGGAGGGTCCTGAACAGAAAGTAAAATCCAATTTTTCAGGGGGGTCCTGAACATAAAGTAAATCCCATTTTTTATGAGGGTCCTGAACAGAAGTAAAATCTCATTTTTCAAGATTGTCCTAAACAAAATGTAAAATCCCATATTTCAGGAGGGTTCTGAATAAAAGTAAAATCCTATTTTTCAGGAGGGGCCTGAACAGAAAGTAAAATCTTATTTTTCAGTAGGGTTCTAAATAGAAAGTAAAATATAATTTTTCAGGAGGCTCCAGAATAGAAAGTACAATCCCATTTTTCAGGAGGGTCTTGAAAAAAAAGTAAAATCCTATTTTTCAGGTAGGTCCTGAATAGAGAGTAAAATTCTATTTTTTAAGAGGGTCCTGAACATAAAGTTAAATCCCATTATTCAGGAGGGTCCTAAACATAACGTAAAATCCCATTTTTCAGGAGGGTCCTGAACAGAAAGTAAAATCCCATTTCTAAGGGGGGTCCTGAACAGAAAGTAAAATACCATTTTCAGAAGGGTCCTGTACAGAAAGTAAAATCCCATTTTTGAGGAGGGTCCTGAACAGAAAGTAAAATATTATTTTTCAAGAGGGTCCTGAACAGAAGTAAAAGCCCATTTTTCAGGAGAGTCCTGAACAAAAGTAAAATCTCATTTTTCAATATGGTCATGAACAGAAAGTAAAATCCTATTTTTTAGGAGGGTCCAAAACAAAAGTAAAATCACATTTTCCAGGAGGAGCCTTAACAGAAATTAAAATCCTATTTTTCAGGAGGGTCCTGATCAAAAGTAAAATCCTATTTTTTGACGGGTCCTGAACAGAAAGTAAAATTTCATTTTTCAGGAGGGTCCTGAACAGAAAGTAAAGTCCCATTTTTCAGGAGGGTCCTGAACAGAAAGTAAAACACCATTTTTCAGTAGGGTCCTGAACAGGAGTAAAATCCTATTTTTTATGTAGAGTCCTGTACAGAAAGTAAAATCCCATTTTTCAGAAGGTTCCTGAACAGAAAGTAAAATCTTATTTTTCAGGAAGGTCTTAAACAGAAAGTAAAATCCCATTTATCAGGAGAGTCCTGAATAGAAAGTAAAGACCCATTTTTCTGGAGGGTCATGTATAGAAAGTAAAATCCCATTTTTCAAGAGGTTCCTGAACAGAATGTAATATCGCTATTTTTCAAGAGGGTCCTGAACAGAGAGTAAAATTCTATTTTTCAGGTGGGTCCTAAATAGAAAGTATAATCCCAATTTTCAAGAGGGTCCTGAACAAAAGTAAAATCCCATTTTATAAGAGGGTCCAGAATAGAAAGTAAAATCTCATTTTTCAAGAGGGTCCTGAACAAAAGTAAAATCCCATTTTTCAGGAGGGTCCTGAACGAAAGTAAAATCCCAATTTTTCGGAGAGTCCTGAACAGAAAGTAAAGTCCCATTTTTCAGGAGGGTCCTGAACAGAAAGTAAAGTCTCATTTTTCAAGAGGGTCCTGAACAGAAAGTAAAGTCCCATTTTTCAGGAGGTTTCTGAACAGAAAGTAAAATCCAATTTTTCAGGGGGGTCCTGAACAGAAAGTAAAATTCCATTTTTTATAAGGGTCCTGAACAGAATTAAAATCTCATTTTTCAAGATGGTCCTGAACAAAATGTAAAATCCCATATTTCAGGAGGGTCCTGAACAAAAGTAAAATCCCATTTTTCAGGAGGGGCCTGAATCAGAAAGTAAAATCTTATTTTTCTGGAGGGTTCTAAATAAAAAGTAAAATCTAATTTTTCAGGAGGCTCCAGAACAAAAAGTAAAGTCCCATTTGTTAGAAGGGTCCTGTACAGAAAGTAAAATCCCATTTTTAGGAGGGTCCTGAACAGAAAATAAAATCCCATTTTTCAGGTAGGTCTTGAACAGAGAGTTAAATTATATTTTTCATGAGGGTCCGGAACATAAAGTTAAATCCCATTATTCAGGAGAGTCCTGACATAACGTAAAATCCCATTTTTCAGGAGAGTCCTGAACAGAAAGTAAAATCCTATTTTTAAGGAGGGTCCTGAACAAAAAGTAAAATCCCATTTTCAGTAGGGTCCTGTACAGAAAGTAAAATCCCATTTTTCAGGAGGGTCCTAAACGGAAAGTAAAATATTATTTTTCAGGAGGGTCCTGAACAGAAGTAAAAACCCATTTTTTAGGAGAGTCCTAAACAAAAGTAAAATCCCATTTTTCAATATAGTCATGAACAGAAAGTAAAATCCTATTTTTTTAGGAGGGTCCAAAAAAAAAAAGTAAAATCACATTTTTCAGGAGGGTCCTGAACAGAAAGTAAAATCCTATTTTTTAGGAGGGTCCTGAACAAAAGTAAAATCCTATTTTTCGAAGGGTCCTGAACAGAAAGTAATATTTTAATTTTTCAGGAGGGTCCTTAACAGAATGTAAAGTTCCATTTTTCAGGAGAGTCCTGATCAAAAGTAAAATCTCTCGTTTCAAAAAAGTCCTGATGAAAAGTAAATTCCCATTCTTCTTAAGGTTCATGATCAAAAGTATAGTCTCATTTTTCAGGGGGGTCCTAAACAGAATGTAAAATACCATTTTTTAGGAGGGACGAGAACAGAAAGTAAAATCCCATTTTTCAGGAAGGTCCTGAACAAAGGTAAAATCCTATTTTTTAGGAGGGTTTTGAAAAGAAAGTAAATACTCAGTTTTTAGGAGGGTTTGAAAAGAAAGTAAATACTCAGTTTTTAGGAGGGTCCTGAACAGAAAGTAAAATCCTATTTTTCAGGAGGGTCCTGAACAGATAGTAAAATCCCATTCTTCAGGCGGGTACTGAACAGAAAGTAAAATCCAATTTTTTCAGGAGGGTCCTTAACAAAAGTAAAATCCCATTTTTCCGGAGTGGCCTGAACAGAAAGTAAAATCCTATTTTTCATGAGGGTCCTGAACGAATGTAAAATCCTATTTTTCAGGAGGGTCCTGAACAGAAAGTAAAATCTTCTTTCTCAGAAGGGTCCTGATCAGAAAGTAAGATTCAATTTTTCAGGAGGGTCCTGAATAGAAAGTAATGTCCCATTTTTCTGGAGGGTCCTGAACAGATAGTAAAATACCATTTTTCAGGACGGTCCTACAAAGAAGTAAAATCCCATTTTTTTGGAGGTTCCTGTACAGAAAGTAAAATCCCATTTTTCAGGAGGGTCCTGAACAGAAAGTAAAATCTTATTTTTCAGGAGGGTCCTAAAAAGAAAGTAAAATCCCATTTATCAGGAGGGTCCTGAACAGAAAGTAACGTCCCATTTTTCTGGAGGGTTCTGAACAGAAAGTAAAATCCCATTTTCCAGGAGGGTCCTGAACAGAATGTAAAATTCCATTTTTGAAGAAAGTCCTGAACAGAAAGTAAAATTCCTTTATTCAGGAAGGTCCTGAACATAAAGTAAAATCCCATTTTTCAGGAGGGTCCTGAACATATAGTAAAATACCATTTTTCAGGAGGGTACAGAACAGAAAGTAAAGTCCCATTTTTCAGGAGGGTCCTGAATAGAAAGTAAAGTCCCATTTTTAGGAGGGTTCTGAACCAAAATTAAATTCTCATTTTTCAGGAGGGTCCTGAACTAAAAGTAAATTCACATTTTCCAGGCGGGTACTGAACAGAAAGTAGAATCCTATTTTTCAGGACGGTCCTGAACAGAAAGTAAAGTCCCATTTTTCAGGAGGGTCCTAATCTGAAAGTAAAATCCCATTTTTCAGGAGTGTCCTGAACAGAAAGTAAAATACCATTTTACAGGCGGGTCCTGAACAAAAGTAAAATCTCATTTTTCTGGAGGGTCCTGAACAGAAACTAAAATCCCATTGGTTAGTAGGGTCCTGAACAGAAAGTAAAATCCCATTTTTCAGGAGAGTCCTGAACAAAAGAAAAATCCTATTTTTTAGAAGGGTCCTGAACCATAGTAAAATTCCATTTTTTAGGAAGGTCCTGAACAGAAAATAAAATCCCAATTTTCAGAGGGTCATGAACAGAAGTAAAATCCTATTTTTCAGGAGGGACCTGAACAAAAGTAAAATCTCAATTTTCAAGAGGCCCCTGAACAGAAAGTAAAATCACATTTTTCAAGAGGGTCCTGAACAAAAGTAAAATCCCATTTTTTAGGAGAGTCCTGAAATGAAAGTAAAATTCCATTTTTCAGGAGGGTCCTGAACAAAAGTAAAATCCTATTTTTCTGGAGGGTTCTGAACAAAAGTAAAATTCAATTTTTCCAAAGGGTCATGAATAGAAAGTAAAATCAATTTTTTCAGGAGGGTCATAATCAAAAGTAAATTCTCAATTTTTAGGAGGGTCCTGAACAGAAAGTAAAATCCCATTTTTCAGATGGTCCTGAACAGAGAGTAAAATCCCATTTTTCAGGAGGGTCCTCTACAAACGTAAAATCCCATTTTTCATGATGGTCCTGAACGAAAGTAAGATCCTATTTTTCTGGGGGGTCCTGAATTGAAAGTATAGTCCCATTTTTCAGGAGGGTCCTGAATGAAAGTAAGATCCTATTTTTCAGGTGGGTCCTGAACAGAAAGTAAAATCCCATTTTTTATAAGTGTCCTGAACAGAAGTATAATCTCATTTTTCAAGATGGTCCTGAACAGAAAGTGAAATCCCATATTTCAGGAGGGTCCAAAACAAAAGTAAAATACCATTTTTAAGGAGGGTCCTGAATAAAATTTAAAATCCTATTTTTCGGGAAGGTCCTGAAAAAAAATCCTATTTTTTCAGGAGGGTCCTCAACAAAAAGTAAAATCTCATTTTTCAGGAGGGTACTGAACAGAAAGTAAAGCCCCATTTTTCAGGAGGGTCCTACATAGAAAGTAAAATCTCATTTTTCAGGAGGGTCCTGAAGAGAAAAACTTGTCCCATTTTTTAGGAAGGTCCTGAACAGAAAGTAAAATTCCATTTTCAGGAGGGTCCTAAACAGAAAGTAAAAACCAACTTTTCAGGTGGGTCTTGAATAGAAAGTAAATTTCTATTTTTCAAAAGGTTCATAAACAAAAAGTTAAATCCCATTTTTTAGGAGGGTCCTGAACATAAAGTAAAATTCGATTTTTCAGGAGGGTCCTGAAAAGAAAGTAAATTCCAATTTTTCAGGAGGGTCCTGTACAGAAAGTAAAATTCCATTTTCAAGGAGAGTCCTGAACAGAAAGTAAAATCTTATTTTTCAGGAGGGTCCTGAACAGAAGTTAAATCCCATTTTTCAGGACGGCCTTAAACAAAAGTAAAATCCCATTTTTCAAGATGGTCCTGAACAGAAAGTAAAATCTCATTTTTAAGGAGGGTTCTGAACAAAAAGTAAAATCCCATTTTTCAAGAGGGTCCGAAACAGAAAGAAAAATCCCATTTTTAAGGAGGGTCCTGAACAAAAAGTAAAATGCCATTTTTCAGGACGGTCATGAACAAATGTAAATTCCCATTTTTTAGGAGAGTCCTGAATTGAAAGTAAAGTCCCATTTTTCAGGAGGGTCCTATACAGAAAGTAAAATCCCATTTTTCAGGAGGGTCCTGAACAAAAGTAAAATCCTATTTTTCATGAGAGTCCTGAACAGAAAGTAAGGTCTCATTTTTCATGAGGGTTATGAACAGAGAGTGGATTCCCATTTTTTAAGATAGTGCTAAACTGAAAGTAAAATCCCATTTTTCCGGAGGGTCCTGAAAAGAAAGTAAAATCCTATTTTTCAGGAGGGGCCTGAACAAAAAGTAAAATCTCATTTTTTAGAAGGGTCCTAAACAAAAGTAAAATCCTATTTTTCAGGAGGGTTCTGAATAAAAGTTAAAATCCCATTTTTCAGGATGTCCTGAAAAAAAATCCATTTTTTCAGGAGGGGTCTGAACATAAACTAAAATCCCATCTTTTTGGATTGTCCTGAACAGAGAGTAAAGTCCCATTTTTCAGAAGGGTCCTAAATATAAACTAAAATCCAATTTTTTAGGAGGGTCCTGAACAGAAAGTAAGGGTCCATTTTTTAGGACGGTCCTGAACAGAAAGTAAATTCCCAATATTCAGGAGGGTCCTCTGCAGAAAGTAAAATTCTATTTTTCAACAGTGTCCAGAACATAAAGCTAAATCACATTTTTCAGAAGGGTCCGGAACATAAAGTAAAATCGCATTTTTCAGGTGGGTCCTTACCAAAAGTAAAATCATATTTTTCAGGAGGGTCCTGAACAGAAAGTAAAATCTCATTTTTCAGGAGTGTCCTGATCAGAAAGTAAAATTCAATTTTTCAGGAGTTTCGTGAACAGAATGTAAAGTCCCATTTTTCAGGTGGGTCCTGAACAAAAGAAAAATCCTATTTTTCAAGAGAGTCCTGAACAAAAAGTAAAATCTTATTTTTCCGGAGGGTCCTGATAAGAAAGTAAAATTCGATTTTTCAGGAGGGTCCTGAACATAAAGTAAAATTCTATTTTTCAGAAGGGTCCTGAACATAAAGTAAAATTCCATTTTTTAGAAGGGTCCTTAATGGAAAGTAAATTCCAATTTTTCAGGAGGGTCCTGAACAGAAAGTAAAATCCCATTTTTCAGGAGGGTCCTGAACAAAAGTAAAATCCCATTTTTAAGGAGGGCCCTGAACAAATGTAAAATCCAATTTTCAAGATGGTCCTGAACAGAAAGTAAAATCCCATTATTTAGGAGGGTCCTGAACAAAAGAAAAATCCCAGTTTTCAGGAGGGGCCTGAATAGAAAGTAAAATCCTATTTTTCAGGAGGGTCCTGAACGGAAGTAAAATCCCATTTTTCAGAAGGGTACTGAACAGAAAGTAAAGTCCTATTTTTCAGGAGGGTCCTGAACAGAAGTAAAATCCCATTTTTCAGGAGGGTCCTGAACAAAAGTAAAATCCCATTTTTCAGGAGGGGCCTGAACAGAAAGTAAAATCCTATTTTTTAGGAGGGTCCTGAACGAAAGTAAAATCCTATTTTTCCGAAGGGTACTGAATAGAAACTAAAGTCCTATTTTTCAGGAGGGTCATGAACAGAAGTAAAATCCCATTTTTCAAGAGGGTCCTGAACAAAAGTAAAATCCCATTTTTCAGGAGTGTCCTGAATAGAAAGTAAAATCCTAATTTTTAGGATGGTCCTAAACAAAAGTAAAATCCCATTTTTCAGGAGGGGCCTGAATAGAAAGTAAAATCCTATTTTTCAGTAGGGTCCTGAACCAAAGTAAAATCCTATTTTTCATGAGGGTCCTGAACAGAAAGTAAAATCCCATTTTTCATGAGTGTCATGAAAAAAAGTAAAATCCCATTTTTCAGGAGGGTACTGAACAGAAAGTAAAATCCCATTTTTCAGGAGGGTCCTAAACAAAAGTAAAATCCCATTTTTCAGGAGGGTCCTGAACGAAAGTAATATCCCATTTTTAGGAAGGGTTCTGAATAGAAAGTAAAGTCCTATTTTTCAGGAGGGTCCTGAAGAGAGGTAAAATCCCATTTTTCAGTAGGGTCCTGAACAAAAGTAAAATCCCCTTTTTCAGGAGGGTCCTGAATAGAAAGTAAAATCCTAATTTTTAGGAGCGTCCTAATCAATAGTAATATCCCATTTTTTAGGAGGGGCCTGAACAGAAAGTAAAATCCTATTTTTCAGGAGGGTCCTGAACCAAAGTAAAATATGATTTTTCAGGTGGGTCCTGAACAGAAAGAAAATCCCATTTTTAGGAGGGTCATGAACAAAAGTAAAATCCCATTATTCAGAAGGGTCCTGAACAGAAAGTAAAGTCCTATTTTTTAGGAAGGTCCTGAACAGAAATAAAATCCCATTTTCTCAGGAGGATCCTGAACAAAAGTAAAATCCAATTTTTTAGGAGGAGCCTGAACAGAAATTAAAATCCCAATTTTTAGTATGGTCCTATACAAAAGTAATATCACATTTTTAGAAGGCTTCTGAACAAAAGTAAAATCCCATTTATCAGGAGGGTCCTGCACAAAAGTAAAATCCCATTTTTAGAAGGGTCCTGAACAAAATGTAAAGTTCTATTTTTCAAAAGAGTCCTTACCAAAAAGTTGAATCCAATTTTTTTGAAGGGTCCTGAACGAAAAGTAAATTCCAATTTTTCAGAAGGGTCCTTAACCGAAAGTAAAATCCTATTTTTCAGGAGGGTCCTGTACAGAAAGTAAAATCCCATTTTTCAGGAGGGTCCTGAACAGAAAGTAAAATCTTATTTTTCAGGAGAGTCCTGAACAAAAGTAAAATCTCATTTTTCAGGAGTGTTCTAAATAGAAAGTAAAATCCCTATTTTTAGGAGGGTACTAAATAAAAGTAAAATCCTATTTTTCAGGAGGAGCCTGAACAGAAAGTCAAATCCTATTTTTCAGGAGGGTCCTGAACCAAAGAAAAATCCTATTTTTCAGGAGGGTCCTGAACAAAAAGTAAAATCCCATTTTTCATGAGTGTCATGAACAAAAGTAAAATCCCATTTTTCAGGAGGGTACTAAACAGAAAGTAAAATCCCATTTTTCAGGAGGGTCCTGAACAAAAGTAAAATTCAATTTTTCAGGAGGGTCCTGAACGAAAGTAATGTCCCATTTTTCAGAAGGGTTCTGAACAGAAAGTAAAGTCCTATTTTTCAGGAGGGTCCTGAACAGAGGTAAAATCCAATTTTTCAGTAGGGTCCTGAACAAAAGTAAAATCCCCTTTTTCAGAAGGGTCCTGAACAGAAAGTAAAATCCCAATTTTTAGGAAGGTCCTAATCAAAAGTAATATCCCATTTTTCAGGAGGGGCCCGAACAGAAAGTAAAATCCAATTTTTTAGGAGGGTCCTGAACCAAAGTAAAATCCTATTTTTCAAGTGGGTCCTTATTAGAATGTAAAAGCACATTTTTTAGGAAGGTCCTGATCAGAAAGTAAATGTCGATTTTTTAGGAGGGTCCTGAAATGAAAGTAATGTCTCATTATTCAAGAGGGTCCTACACATAAATTAAAATCCTATTTTTCAGGAGGGTCTGAACAAAAGTAAAATCCCATTTTTCATGAGGGTCCTGAACTAAAGTAAAATCCCATTTTTCATAAGGGTCCTGAATAGAAAATAAAGTCCTATTTTTCAGGAATGTCCTGAACAGAAGTAAAATCCCATTTTTCAGGAGGGTCTTGAACAAAAGTAAAATCCCATTTTTCTGGAGGGTCCTGAACAGAAAGTAAAATCCTAATTTTAAGGTGGATCGTAAGCCAAAGTAAAATCCCATTTTTCAGGAGTTTGCTGAAACAAAAGTAAAATCCCATTTTTCAGAAGGGTCCTGAACCAAATTAAAATCCGATTTTTCAGGAGGGTCCTGAACAGAAAGTAAAATCCCATTTTTAAGAGGGTCATGAACAAAAGTAAAATCCCATTTTTCAGAAGGGTCCTGAACAAAAGGTAAAATCCCATTTTTTAGGAGGGTCTTGAACAAAAATAAAATCCACTTTTTTAGGAGTATCCTGAACAAAAGTAAAATCCAATTTTTCAGGAGGAGCTTGAACAGAAAGTAAAATCCCAATTTTTAGTAGGGTCCTATACAAAAGTAATATCCCATTTTTTAGGAGGGTCCTGAGCAAAAGTAAAATCCCATTTTTCCGGAGGGTCCTGTACGAAAGTAAAAACCCATTTTTCAGAACGGTCCATAACATAAAGTAAAGTTCTATTTTTCAAAAGGGTCCTTACCAAAAAGTTAATTCCCATTTTTCAGAAGGGTCCTGAACATAAAGTAAAATTCCATTTTTTAGAAGGGTCCTGAACGGAAAGTAAATTTCAATTTTTTAGGAGGGTCCTGAACAGAAAGTAAAATCCCATTTTTCAGGAGGGTCCTGTACAGAAAGTAAAATCCCATTTTTCAGGAGGGTCCTGAACAGATAGTAAAATCTTATATTTCAGGAGGGTCCTGAACAGAAGTAAAATCCCAATATTAAGGAGGGCCCAGAACAAAAGTAAAATCCCATTTACAAGATGGTCCTGAACAGAAAGTAAAATCCCATTATTTAGGAGGGTCCTGAACATAAGAAAAATCCCATTTTTCAAGAGGGTCCTGAACAAAAGTAAAATTCCATTTTTCGGGAATGGCCTGAAGAGAAAGTAAAATCCTATTTTTCAGGAGCGTCCTGAACGAAAGTAAAATCCTATTTTCCCGAAGGGTCCCGAATAGAAAGTAAAGTTCTATTTTTCAGGAGGGTCATGAACAGAAGTAAAATCCCATTTTTCAGGAGGGTCCTGAACAAAAGTAAAATCCCATTTTTCCGGAGGGTCCTGAATAGAAAGTAAAATCCCAACTTTTAGGAGGGTCCTAAACAAATGTAAAATCCTATTTTTCAGGAGGGTCCTGAACAGAAAGTAAAATCCCATTTTTCATGAGGGTCATGAACAAAAGTAAAATCCTATTTTTCGGGAGGGTCCTGAACAAAAATAAAATCCCATTTTAAACGAGGATCCTGAACAAAAGTAAAATCCAATTTTTCAGGAGGAGCCTAAACAGAAAGTAAAATCCTAATTTTTAGTAGGGTCCTATACAAAAGTAATATCACGTTTTTTAGGAGGGTCCTGAACAGAAAGTAAAATCTTATTTTTCAGGAGGGTCCTGAACAAAAGTAAAATCTCATTTTTCAGGAGTGTTCTGAATAGAAAGTAAAATCCCTATTTCTAGGAGGGTACTAAACAAAAGTAAAATCCCATTTTTCAGGAGGAGCCTGAACAGAAAGTAAAATCCTATTTTTCAGGAGGGTCCTGAACCAAAGAAAAATCCTATTTTTCAGGAGGGTCCTGAACAGAAAGTAAAATCCCATTTTTCATGAGTGTCATGAACAAAAGTAAAATCCCATTTTTCAAGAGGGTACTGAACAGAAAGTAAAATGCCATTTTTCAGGAGAGTCCTGAACAAAAGTAAAATTCAATTTTTCAGGAGGGTCCTGAACGAAAGTAATATCCCATTTTTCAGAAGGGTTCTGAACAGAAAGTAAAGTCCTATTTTTCAGGAGGGTCCTGAACAGAGGTAAAATCCAATTTTTCAGTAGGGTCCTGAACAAAAGTAAAATCCCCTTTTTCAGAAGGGTCCTGAACAGAAAGTAAAATCCCAATTTTTAGAAAGGTCCTAATCAAAAGTAATATCCCATTTTTCAGGAGGGGTCCGAACAGAAAGTAAAATCCGATATTTCAGGAGGGTCCTAAACCAAAGAAAAATCCTATTTTTCAGGTGGGTCCTGAACAGAATGTAAAATCACATTTTTTAGGAAGGTCCTGATCAGAAAGTAAATGTCGATTTTTTAGGAGGGTCCTGAACTGAAAGTAATGTCTCATTATTCAAGAAGGTCCTACACATAAATTAAAATCCTATTTTTCAGGAGGGTCTGAACAAAAGTAAATTCCCATTTTTCATGAGGGTCCTGAACTAATGTAAAATCCCATTTTTCAGAAGGGTCCTAAAAAGAAAATAAAGTCCTATTTTTCAGGAATGTCCTGAACAAAAGTAAAATCCCATTTTTCAGGAGGGTCCTGAACAAAAGTAAAATCCCATTTTTCAGGAGGGTCCTGAAAAGAAAGTAAAATCCTAATTTTAAGGAGGGTCGTAAGCAAAAGTAAAATCCCATTTTTCAGGAGGGTCCTGAACCAAAGTAAAATCCGATTTTTCAGGAGGGTCCTGAACAGAAAGTAAAATCCCATTTTTAGGAGGGTCATGAACAAAAGTAAAATCCCATTTTTCAGAAGGGTCCTGAACAAAAAGTAAAATCCCATTTTTTAGGAGGGTCCTGAACAAAAATAAAATCCCATTTTACAGGAGTATCCTGAACAAAAGTAAGATCCAATTTTTCAGGTGGATCCTGAAGAGAAAGAAAAATTCAATATTTTTAGTAGGGTCCTATACATAAGTAATATCCCATTTTTTAGGAGGGTCCTGAACAAAGGTAAAATCCCATTTTTCCGGAGGGTCCTGCACGAAAGGAAAATCCCATTTTTCAGATTGGTCCAGAACATAAAGTAAAGTTCTATTTTTCAAAAAGTTCCTTACCAAAAAGTTAAATCCCATTTTTCAGAAGGGTCCTGAACATAAAGTAAAATTCCATTTTTTAGAAGGGTCCTGAACGGAAAGTAAATTCCTACTTTTCAGGAGGGTCCTGAAAAGAAAGTAAAATCCCATTTTTCAGGAGGGTCCTGTACGGAAAGTAAAATCCCATTTTTCAGGAGGGTCCTGAACAAATAGTAAAATCATTTATTTCAGGAGGGTCCTGAACAGAAGTAAAATCCCATTTTTAAGGCGGGCCTAGAACAAAAAAAAATCCCATTTTCAAGATGGTCCTGAACAGAAAGTAAAATCCTATTATTTAGGAGGGTCCTGAACATAAGAAAAATCCCATTTTTCAGGAGGGTCCTGAACAAAAGTAAAATTCCATTTTTTAAGAATGGCCTGAACAGAAAGTAAAATCCTATTTTTCAGGAGCGTCCTGAACGAAAGTAAAATCCTATTTTTCCGAAGGGTCCCGAATAGAAAGTAACGTCCTATTTTTCAGGAGGGTCATGAACAGAAGTAAAATCCCATTTTTCAGGAGAGTCCTGAACAAAAGTAAAATCCTATTTTTCAGGAGGGTCCTGAATAGAAAGTAAAATCCCAATTCTTAGGAGGGTCCTAAACAAAAGTAAAATCCCATTTTTCAGGAGGGGCCTGAATAGAAAGTAAAATCCTATTTTTCAGTAGGGTTCTGAACCAAAGTAAAATCCTATTTTTCAGGAGGGTCCTGAACAGAAAGTAAAATACCATTTTTCATGAGGGTCATGAACAAAAGTAAAATCCCAATTTTCGGGAGGGTCCTGAATAGAAATAAAATCTCATTTTTCAGGAGGATCCTGAACAAAAGTAAAATCCATTTTTTCAGGAGGAGCCTAAACAGAAAGTAAAATCCTAATTTTTACTAGGGTCCTATACAAAAGTAATAGAACATCATTTAGGAGGGTCCTGAACAGAAAGTAATATCTTATTTTTCAGGAGGGTCCTGAACAAAAGTAAAATCTCATTTTTCAGGAGTGTTCTGAATAGAAAGTAAAATCCCTATTTTTAGGAGGGTACTAAACAAAAGTAAAATCCCATTTTTGAGGAGGGGCCTGAACAAAAAGTGAAATCCTATTTTTTAGGAGGGTCCTGAACCAAAGAAAAATCTTATTTTTCAAGAGGGTCCTGAACAGAAAGTAAAATCCCATTTTTCATGAGTGTCATGAACAAAAGTAAAATCCCATTTTTCAGGAGGGTAGTGAACAGAAAGTAAAATCCCATTTTTCAGGAGGGTCCTGAACAAAAGTAAAATTCAATTTTTCAGGAATGTCCTAAACGAAAGTAATATCCCATTTTTCAGAAGGGTTCTGAACAGAAAGTAAAGTCCAATTTTTCAGGAGGGTCCTGAACAGAGGTAAAATCCAATTTTTCAGTAGGGTCCTGAACAAAAGTAAAATCCCCTTTTTCAGAAGGGTCCTGAACAGAAAGTAAAATCCTAATTTTTAGGAAGGTCCTAATCAAAAGTAATATCCCATTTTTCAGGAAGGGCCCGAACAGAAAGTAAAATCTGATTTTTTAGGAGGGTCCTGAACCAAAGTAAAATCCTATTTTTCAGGTGGGTCCTGAACAGAATGTAAAATCACATTTTTTAGGAAGGTCCTGATCAGAAAGTAAATGTCAATTTTTTAGGAGGGTCCTGAACTGTAAGTAATGTCTCATTATTCAAGAGGGTCCTACACATAAATTAAAATCCTATTTTTCAGGAGGGTTTGAACAAAAGTAAAATCCCATTTTTCATGAGGGTTCTGAACTAAAGTAAAATCCCATTTTTCAGAAGGGTCTTGAACAGAAAATAAAGTCCTATTTTTCAGGAATTTCCTGAACAGAAGTAAAATCCTATTTTTCAGGAGGGTCCTGAACAAAAGTAAAATCCCATTTTTCAGGAGGGTCCTGAACAGAAAGTAAAATCCTAATTTTAAGGAGGGTCGTAAGCAAAAGTAAAATCCCATTTTTAAGGAGGGTGCTGAACAGAAAGTAAAATCCCATTTTTCAGGAGGGTCCTGAACCAAAGTAAAATCCGATTTTTCAGGAAGGTCCTGAACAGAAAGTAAAATCCCATTTTTAGGAGGGTAATGAGCAAAAGTAAAATCCCATTTTTCAGAAGGATCCTGAACAAAAAGTAAAATCCCATTTTTTAGGAGGGACCTGAACAAAAATAAAATCCCATTTTTCAGGAGTATCTTGAAAAAAAGTAAAATCCAATTATTCAGGAGGAGCCTGAACAGAAAGTGAAAACCCAATTTTTAGTAGGGTCCTATACAAAAGTAATATCCCATTTTTTAGGAGGCTCTTGAACAAAAGTAAAACCCCATTTTTCCGGAGGGTCCTGCATGAAAGTAAAATCCCATTTTTCAGAACGGTCTAGAACATAATGTAAAGTTCTATTTTTCAAACGGGACCTTACCAAAAAGTTAAATCCCATTTTTCAGAAGAGTCCTGAACATAAAGTAAAATTCTATTTTTTAGAAGGGTCCTGAACAGAAAGTAAATTCCAATTTTTCAGGAGGGTCCTGTACAGAAAGTAAAATCCCATTTTTCATGAGGGTCCAGTACAGAAAGTAAAATCCCATTTTTCAGGAGGGTCCTGAACAGATAGTAAAATATTATATTTTAGGAGGGTCCTGAACAGAAGTAAAATCCCATTTTTAAGGAGGGCCCAGAACAAAAGTTAAATCCCATTTACAAGATGGTCCTGAACAGAAAGTAAAATCCAATTACTTAGGAGGGTCCTGAACATAAAAAAAAATCCCATTTTTCAGGAGGGTCCTGAACAAAAGTAAAATTCCATTTTTCTGGAATGGCCTGAACAGAAAGTAAAATCCTATTTTTCAGGAGCGTCCTAAACGAAAGTAAAATCCTATTTTTCCGAAGGGTCCCGAATAGAAAGTAAAGTCCTATTTTTCAGGAGGGTCATAAACAGAAGTTAAATCCCATTTTTCAGGAAGGTCCTGAATAGAAAGTAAAATCCCAAATTTTAAATGGGTCCTAAACAAAAGTAAAATCCCATTTTTTAGGAGGGGCCTGAATATAAAGGAAAATTCTATTTTTCAATAGGGTCCTGAACCAAAGTAAAATCCTATTTTTCAGGAGGGTCCTGAACAGAAAGTAAAATCCCATTTTTCATGAGGGTCATGAACAAAAGTAAAATCCCATTTTTCGGGAGGGTCCTGAACAGAAATAAAATCCCATTTTTCAGGAGGATCCTGAACAAAAGTAAAATCCAATTTTTCAGGAGGAGCATAAACAGAAAGTAAAATCCTAATTTTATTAGGGTCCTATACAAAAGTAATATCACATTTTTTAGGAGGGTCCTGAACAAAAGTAAAATCCCATATTTCAGGAGGGTCCAGCACGAAAGTAAAATCCCATTTTTCAGAAGGGTCCTGAACAGAATGTAAAGTTCTATTTTTTAAAAGGGTCTGGAACATAAAGTAAAATTCCATTTTTTAGAAGGGTCCTAAACGGAAAGTAAATTCAAATTTTTCAGAAGGGTCCATAACAGAAAGTAAAATCCAATTTTTCAGGTGGGTCCTGAACCAAATTAAAATCCAATTTTTCAGGAGGGGCCTGAACAGAAAGTAAAATCTTATTTTTCAGGAGGGACCTGGACCAAATTAAAATCCAAATTTTCAGGAGGGTCCTGAACAGAAAGTAAAATCTTATTTATCAGGAGGGTCCTGAACAATAGTAAAATCACATTTTTCAGGAGGGTCCTGAATAGAAAGTAAAATCCCTATTTTTAGAAAGGTTCTAAACAAAAGTAAAATCCCATTATTCAGAAGGGTCCTGAACAGAAAGTAAAGTCCTATTTTTTAGGAGGGTCCTGGCAAAAATATAATCCCATTTTTTCAGGAGGATCCTGAACAAAAGTAAAATCCAATTTTTCAGGAGGAGCCTGAACAGAAAGTAAAATCCCAATTTTTAGTAGGGTCCTATACCGAAGTAATATCACATTTTTTAGGAGGGTCCTGAAGAAAAGTAAAATTCCATTTTTCAGGAGGGTCCTGCACGAAAGTAAAATCCCATTTTTCAGAAGGGTCCTGAACAGAAGTAAAATCCCATTTTTCAGGAGGGTCCTGAACAAAAGTAAAATCACATTTTTCAGGAGGGTCCTGAACAGAAAGAAAAATCCTAATTTTAAGGAGGGTCGTAAGCAAAAGTAAAATTCCATTTTTCAGGAGGGTGCTGAACAGAAAGTAAAATCCCATTTTTCATGAGGGTCCGGAACCAAAGTAAAATCCGATTTTTCAGGAAGGTCCTGAACAGAAAGAAAAATCCCATTTTTAGGAGGGTCATGAGCAAAAGTAAAATCCCATTTTTCAGAAGGGTCCTGAACAAAAAGTAAAATCCCATTTTTTAGGAGGGACCTGAACAAAAATAAAATCCCATTTTTCAGGAGTATCTTGAAAAAAAGTAAAATCCAATTATTCAGGAGGAGCCTGAACAGAAAGTAAAATTCCAATTTTTTGTAGGGTCCTATACAAAAGTAATATCCCAATTTTTAGGAGGGTCTTGAACAAAAGTAAAATCCCATTTTTCCGGAGGGTCCTGCACGAAAGTAAAATCCCATTTTTCAGAACGGTCTAGAACATAATGTAAAGTTCTATTTTTCAAACGGGACCTTACCAAAAAGTTAAATCCCATTTTTCAGAAGAGTCCTGAACATAAAATAAATTCTATTTTTTAGAAGGGTCCTGAACAGAATGTAAATTCCAATTTTTCAGGAGGGTCCTGAACAGAAAGTAAAATTCCATTTTTCATGAGGGTCCAGTACAGAAAGTAAAATCCCATTTTTCAGGAGGGTCCTGAACAGATAGTAAAATATTATATTTCAGGAGGGTCCTGAACAGAAGTAAAATCCCATTTTTAAGGAGGGCCCAGAACAAAAGTTAAATCCCATTTACAAGATGGTCCTGAACAGAAAGTAAAATCCAATTACTTAGGAGGGTCCTGAACATAAAAAAAATCCCATTTTTCAGGAGGGTCCTGAACAAAAGTAAAATTCCATTTTTCTGGAATGGCCTGAACAGAAAGTAAAATCCAATTTTTCAGGAGCGTCCTGAACGAAAGTAAAATCCTATTTTTCCGAAGGGTACCGAATAGAAAGTAAAGTCCTATTTTTCAGGAGGGTCATAAACAGAAGTTAAATCCCAATTTTCAGGAGGGTCCTGAATAGAAAGTAAAATCCCAATTTTTATGAAGGTCCTAAACAAAAGTAAAATCCCATTTTTCAGGAGGGGCCTGAATAGAAAGTAAAATCCTATTTTTCAGTAGGGTCCTGAACCAAAGTAAAATCCTATTTTTCAGGAGGGTCCTGAACAGAAAGTAAAATCCCATTTTTCATGAGGGTCATGAACAAAAGTAAAATCCCATTCTTCGGGAGGGTCCTGAATAGAAATAAAATCCCATTTTTCAGGAGGATCCTGAACAAAAGTAAAATCCAATTTTTCAGGAGGAGCATAAACAGAAAGTAAAATCCTAATTTTATTAGGGTCCTATACAAAAGTAATATCACATTTTTTAGGAGGGTCCTGAACAAAAGTAAAATCCCATTTTTCAGGAGGGTCCAGCACGAAAGTAAAATCCCATTTTTCAGAAGGGTCCTGATTAGAATGTAAAGTTCTATTTTTTAAAAGGGTCTGGAACATAAAGTAAAATTCCATTTTTAGAAGGGTCCTAAACGGAAAGTAAATTCAAATTTTTCAGAAGGGTCCTTAACAGAAAGTAAAATCCCATTTTTCAGGAGGGTCCTGAACCAAATTAAAATCCAATTTTTCAGGAGGGTCCTGAACAGAATGTACAATCTTATTTTTCAGGAAGGTCCTGAAACAAATTAAAATCCAATTTTTCAGGAGGGTCCTGAACAGAAAGTAAAATCTTATTTTTCAGGAGGGTCCTGAACAATAGTAAAATCACATTTTTCAGGAAGGTCCTGAATAGAAAGTAAAATCCCTATTTTTAGGAGGGTCCTAAACAAAAGTAAAATCCCATTATTCAGAAGGGTCCTGAACAGAAAGTAAAGTCCTATTTTTTAGGAGGGTCCTGGCAGAAATAAAATCCCATTTTTTCAGGAGGATCCTGAACAAAAGTAAAATCCAATTTTTCAGGAGGAGCCTGAACAGAAAGTAAAATCCCAATTTTTAGTAGGGTCCTATACCAAAGTAATATCACATTTTTTAGGAGGGTCCTGAAGAAAAGTAAAATTCCATTTTTCAGGAGGGTCCTGCACGAAAGTAAAATCCCATTTTTCAGAAGGGTCCTGAACAGAAAATAAAGTCCTATTTTTCAGGAATGTCCTGAACAGAAGTAAAATCCCATTTTTCAGGAGGGTCCTGAACAAAAGTAAAATCACATTTTTCAGGAGGGTCCTGAACAGAAAGTAAAATCCTAATTTTAAGGAGGGTCGTAAGCAAAAGTGAAATCCCATTTTTCAGGAGGGTGCTGAACAGAAAGTAAAATCCCATTTTTCAGGAGGGTCCTGAACCAAAGTAAAATCCGATTTTTCAGGAGAGTCTTAACAGAAAGTAAAATCCTATATTTAGGAGAGTCATGAACAAAAGTAAAATCCCATTTTTCAGAAGGGTCCTGAACAAAAAGTAAAATCCCATTTTTTAGGAGGGTCCTGAACAAAAATAAAATCCCATTTTTCAGGAGTATCCTGAACAAAAGTAAAATCCAATTTTTCATAGGATCCTGAGCAGAAAGTAAAATCCCAATTTTTAGTAGGGTCCTATATATAAGTAATATCCCATTTTTTAGGAGGGTACTGAACAAAGGTAAAATCTCATTTTTTCGGAGGGTCCTGCATGTAAAGAAAATCCCATTTTTCAGATTGGTCCAGAACATAAAGTAAAGTTCTATTTTTCAAAAGGTTCCTTACCAAAAAGTTAAATCCCATTTTTCAGGAGGGTCCTGAACATAAAGTAAAATTCCATTTTTTAGAAGGGTCCTGAACGTAAAGTAAAATCCAGTTTTTTAGGAGGGTCCTGAACAGAAAGTAAAATCCCATTTTTCATGAGGGTCCTGTACAGAAAGTAAAATCCCATTTTTCAGGAGGGTCCTGAACAGATAGTAAAATCTTATATTTCAGGAGGGTCCTGAACAGAAGTAAAATCCCATTTTTAAGGAGGGCCCAGAACAAAAGTAAAATCCCGTTTTCAAGATGGTCCTGAACAGAAAGTAAAATCCCATTATTTAGGAGGGTCCTGAACATAAGAAAAATCCCATTTTTCAGGAGGGTCCTGAACAAAAGTAAAATTCCATTTTTCAGGAATGGCCTGAACAGAAAGTAAAATCCTATTTTTCAGGAGCGTCCTGAACGAAAGTAAAATCCTATTTTTCCGAAGTGTCCCGAATAGAAAGTAAAGTCCTATTTTTCAGGAGGGTCATAAACAGAATTTAAATCCCATTTTTTAGGAGGGTCCTGAATAAAAAGTAAAATCCCAATTTTTAAGAGGGTCCTAAACAAAAGTAAAATCCCATTTTTCAGGAGGGGCCTGAATAGAATGTAAAATCCTATTTTTCAGTAGGGTCCTGAACCAAAGTAAAATCGTATTTTTCAGGAGGGTCCTGAACAGAAAGTAAAATCCCATTTTTTATGAGGTTCATGAACAAAAGTAAAATCCCATTTTTCGGGAGGGTCCTGAACAGAAATAAAATCCCATTTTTTAGGAGGATCCTGAACAAAAGTAAAATCCAATTTTTCAGAAGGAGCATAAACAGAACGTAAAATCCTAATTTTTAGTAGGGTCCTATACAAAAGTAATATCACATTTTTTAGGAGGGTCCTGAACAAAACTAAAATCCCATTTTTCAGGAGGGTCGAGCACGAAAGTAAAATCCCATTTTTCAGAAGGGTCCTAAACAGAATGTAAAGTTCTATTTTTTTAAAAGAGTCTTGAACATAAAGTAAAATTCCATTTTTTAGAAGGGTCCTGAACGGAAAGTAAATTCCAATTTTTCAGAAGGGTCCTTAACAGAAAGTAAAATCCAATTTTTCAGGAAGGTCCTGAACCAAATTAAAATCCAATTTTTCAGGAGGGTCCTGGACAGAAAGTAAAATCTTATTTTTCAGGAGGGTCCTGAACCAAATTAAAATCCAATTTTTCAGGAGGGTCCTGAACAGAAAGTAAAATCTAATTTTTCAGGAGGGTCCTGAACAAAAGTAAAATCCCATTTTTCAGGAGGGTCCTGAATAGAAAGTAAAATCCCTATTTTTAGGAGGGTCCTAAACAAAAGTAAAATTCCATTATTCAGAAGGGTCCTGAACAGAAAGTAAAGTCCTATTTTTTAGGAGGGTCCTGGCAGAAATAACATCCCATTTTTTCAGGAGGATCCTGAACAAAAGTAAAATCCAATTTTTCAGGAGGAGCCTGAATAGAAAGTAAAATCCCAATTTTTAGTAGGGTCCTATAGAAAAGTAATATCACATTTTTTAGGAGGGTCCTGAACAAAAGTAAAATTCCATTTTTCAGGAGGGTCCTGCATGAAAGTAAAATCCCATTTTTCAGAAGGGTCCTGAACAGAATGTAAAGTTCTATTTTTCAAAAGGTCCTTACCAAAAAGTTAAATCTGATTTTTCAGAAGGGTCCTGAACATAAAGTAAAATTCCATTTTTTAGAAGGGTTCTGGACGGAAAGTAAATTCCAATTTTTCAGAAGAGTCCTTAACAGAAAGTAAAATCCCATTTTTCAGGAGGGTCCTGTACATAAAGTAAAATCCCATTTTTCAGGAAGGTCCTGAACAGAAAGTAAAATCTTATTCTTCAAGAGGGTCCTGAACAAAAGTAAAATCCCATCTTTCCGGAGTGTCCTGAATAGAAATTAAAATCCCTATTTTTAGGAGGGTCCTAAACAAAAGTAAAATCCCATTTTTCAGGAGGGGTCTGAACAGAAAGTAAAATCCTATTTTTCAGGAGGGTCCTCTAAAAGAAATTAAAATACCATTTTTCATGAGGGTCATGAACAAAAGTAAAATCCCATTTTTCAGGAGGTACTGAACAGAAAGTAAAATACAATTTTTCTGGAGGGTCCTGAACAAAAGTAAAATCCAATTTTTCTGGAGGGTCATGAAAGAAAGTAATATTCCATTTTTCAGAAGGGTCCTGAACAGAAAGTAAAGTCCTATTTTTCAGGAGGGTCCTGAACAGAGGTAAAATCCAATTTTTCAGTAGGGTCCTAAACAAAAGTAAAATCCCATTTTTCAGGAGGGTCCTGAACAGAAAGTAAAATCCCAATTTTTAGGAAGGTCCTAATAAAAAGTAATATCCCATTTTTCATGAGGGGCCTGAACAGAAAGCAAAATCCGATTTTTTTGGAGGGTTCTGAACCAAAGTAAAATCCTATTTTTCAGGTTGGTCCTGAACAGAATGTAAAATCACATTTTTTAGGAGGGTCCTGATAAGAAAGTAAATGTCGATTTTTTAGGAGGGTCCATAACAGAAAGTAATGTCTCATTATTCAAGAGGGTCCTAAACATAAATTAAAATCCTATTTTTCATGAGGGTCTGAACAAAAGTAAAATCCCATTTTTCATGAGGGTCCTGAGCTAAAGTAAAATCCCATTTTTCAGAAGGGTCCTGAACAAAAAATAAAGTCCTATTTTCTGGAAGGTCCTGAACAGAAGTAAAATCCCATTTTTCAGGAGGCTCCTAAAAAAAAGTAAAATCCCATTTTTCAGGAGGGTCCTGAACAGAAAGTAAAATCCTAATTTTTAGGAGGGTAGTAAGCAAAATTAAAATACCATTTTTCAGGAGGGTGCTCAACAGAAAGAAATCCCATTTTTCAGGAGGGTCCTAAACCAAAGTAAAATCCAATTTTTCAAGAGGGTCCTGAACAGAAAGTAAAATCCCATTTTAGGAGGTTCAGGATCAAAAGTAAAATCCCATTTTTAAGAAGGGTACTGAACAGAAAGTAAAGTCCTATTTTTTAGGAGGGTCCTGAATAGAAATAAAATCCCATTTTTCAGGAGGATCCTGAACAAAAGTAAAATCCAATTTTTCAGGAGGAGCCTGAACAGAAAGTAAAATCCCAATTTTTAGTAGGGTCCTATACAAAAGTAATATCCAATTTATTAGGAGGGTCCTGAACAAAAGAAAAATCCCATTTTTCAGGAGGGTCCTGCACGAAAGTAAAATCCCATTTTTCAGAAGGGTCCTGAACAGAAAGTAAAGTTTTATTTTTCAAAAGGGTCCTTACCATAAAGTTAAATCCCATTTTCCAGAAGGGTCCTGAACGGAAAGTAAATTCCAATTTTTCAGGAGAGACTGAACAAAAAGTAAAATCCCATTTTTCAGGAGGGTTCTATACAGAAAGTAAAATCCCATATTTCAGGAGGGTCCTCAACAGATAGTAAAATATTATTTTTCAGGAGGGTCCTGAACAGAAATAAAATCCCAATTTTAAGCAGGGCCCTTAACAGAAAGTAAAATCTTATTCTTCAGGAGGGTCCTGAACAGAAAGTAAAATCCCATTATTTAGGAGGGTCCTAAACAAAAGAAAAATCTCATTTTTCAGGAGGGTCCTGAACAAAAGTAAAATCCCATTTTTCAGGAGGGGCCTGAATAGAAAGTAAAATCCTATTTTTGAGGAGGGTCCTGAATGAAAGTAAAATCCTATTTTTCCGAAAGGTCCTGAATAGAAGGTAAAGTCCTATTTTTCAGGAGGGTCATGACCAAAAGTAAAATCCAATTTTTCAGGAGGGTCCTGAACAAAAGTAAAATCCCATTTTTCTGGAGGGTCCTGAATAGAAAGTAAAATCCCAATTTTTAGGAGGGTCCTAAACAAAAGTAAAATCCCATTTTTCAGGAGGGGCCTGAACAAAAAGTAAAATCCTATTTTTCAGTAGGGTCCTGAACAAAAGTAAAATCCTATTTTTCAGGAGGGTCCTGAACAGAAAGTAAAATCCCATTTTTCATGAGGGTCATGAACAAAAGTAAAATCCCATTTTCGGGAGGGTCCTGAACAGAAATAAAATCCCATTTTTGAAGAGGATCCTAAACAAAAGTAAAATCCAATTTTTCTGGAGGAGCCTGACCAGAAAGTAAAATCCCAATTTTTAGTAGGGTCCTATACAAAAGTAATATCACATTTTTTAGGAGGGTCCTGAACAAAAGTAAAATCCCATTTTTCAGGAGGGTCCTGCACGAGAGTAAAATCTCATTTTTCAGAAGGGTCCTGAACAGAATGTAAAGTTCTATTTTTTAAAAGGGTCCTTACCAAAAAGTTAAATCCCATTTTTCAGAAGGGTCCTGAACATAAAGTAAAATTCCATTTTTTAGAAGGGTCCTGAACGGAAAGTAAATTCCAATTTTTCAGAAGGGTGCTTAACAGAAAGTAAAATCCCATTTTTAGGAGGGTCCTGTACAGAAAGTAAAATCCCATTTTAAGGAGGGTCCTGAACAGAAAGTAAAATCTTATTTTTCAGGAGGGTCCTGAACAAAAGTAAAATCCCATTTTTCAGGAGGGTCCTGAATAGAAAGTAATATCCCTATTTTTAGGAGGGTCCTGAACCAAAGAAAAATCCTATTTTTCAGGAGGGTTCTGAACAGAAAGTAAAATCCCATTTTTCATGAGTGTCATGAACAAAAGTAAAATCCCATTTTTCAGGAGGGTAGTGAACAAAAAGTAAAATCCCATTTTTCAGGAGGGTCCTGAACAAAATTAAAATTCAATTTTTCAGGAGGGTCCTAAACGAAAGTAATATCCCTTTTTTCAGAAGGGTTCTGAAAAGAAAGTAAAGTCCTATTTTTCAGGAGGGTCCTGAACAGAGGTAAAATCCAATTTTTCAGTAGGGTCCTGAACAAAAGTAAAATCCCCTTTTTCAGAAGGGTCCTGAACAGAAAGTAAAATCCCAATTTTTAGGAAGGTCCTAATCAAAAGTAATATCCTATTTTTCAGGAAGGGCCCGAACAGAAAGTACAATCCGATTTTTTAGGATGGTCCTGAACCAAAGTAAAATCCTATTTTTCAGGTGGGTCCTGAACAAAATGTAAAATCACATTTTTTAGGAAGGTCCTGATCAGAAAGTAAATGTCGATTTTTTAGGAGGGTCTTGAACTGAAAGTAATGTCTCATTATTCAAGAGGGTCCTACACATAAATTAAAATCCTATTTTTCAGGAGGGTTTGAACAAAAGTAAAATCCCATTTTATATGAGGGTTCTGAACTAAAGTAAAATCCCATTTTTCAGAAGGGTCTTGAACAGAAAATAAAGTCCTATTTTTCAGGAATGTCCTGAACAGAAGTAAAATCCTATTTTTCAGGAGGGTCCTGAACAAAAGTAAAATCCCATTTTTCAGGAGGGTCCTGAACAGAAAGTAAAATCCTAATTTTAATGAGGGTCGTAAGAAAAAGTAAAATCCCATTTTTAAGGAGGGTGCTGAACAGAAAGTAAAATCCCATTTTTCAGGAGGGTCCTGAACCAAAGTAAAATCCGATTTTTCAGGAGGGTCCTGAACAGATAGTAAAATCCCATTTTAGGAGGGTCATGAGCAAATGTAAAATCCCATTTTTCAGAAGGATTCTGAACAAAAAGTAAAATCCCATTTTTTAGGAGAGACCTGAACAAAAATAAAATCCCATTTTTCAGGAGTATCTTCAAAAAAAGTAAAATCCAATTATTCAGGAGGAGCCTGAACAGAAAGTAAAATCCCAATTTTTAGTAGGGTCCTATACAAAAGTAATATCCCATTTTTTAGGGGGGTCCTGAACAAAAGTAAAATCTCATTTTTCCGGAGGGTCCTGCACGAAAGTAAAATCCCATTTTTCAAAACGGTCTAGAACATAAAGTAAAGTTCTATTTTTCAAAAGGGTCCTTAGCAAAAAGTTAAATCCCATTTTTCAGAAGAGTCCTGAACATAATGTAAAATTCTATTTTTTAGAAGGGTCCTGAACAGAAAGTAAATTCCAATTTTTCAGGAGGGTCCTGAACAGAAAGTAAAATCCCATTTTTCATGAGGGTCCTGTACAGAAAGTAAAATCCCATTTTTTAGGAGGGTCCTGAACAGATAGTAAAATATTATATTTCAGGAGGGTCCTGAACAGAAGTAAAATCCCATTTTTAAGGTGGGCCCAGAACAAAAGTAAAATCCCATTTTCAAGATGGTCCTGAACAGAAAGTAAAATCCAATTAATTAGGAGGGTCCTGAACATAAGAAAAATCCCATTTTTCAGGAGGGTCCTGAACAAAAGTAAAATTCCATTTTTCGGGATTGGCCTGAACAGAAAGTAAAATCCTATTTTTCAGGAGCGTCCTGAACGAAAGTAAAATCCTATTTTTCCGAAGGGTCCCGAATAGAAAGTAAAGTCCTATTTTTCAGGAGGGTCATAAACAGAAGTTAAATCCCATTTTTCAGGAGGGTCCTGAATAGAAAGTAAAATCCCAATTTTTAAGAGGGTCCTAAACAAAAGTAAAATCCCATTTTTCAGGAGGGGCCTGAATAGAAAGTAAAATCCTATTTTTCAGTAGGGTCCTGAACCAAAGTAAAATCCTATTTTTCAGGAGGGTCCTGAACAGAAAGTAAAATCCCATTTTTCATGAGGGTCATGAACAAAAGTAAAATCCCATTTTTTGGGAGGGTCCTCAACAGAAATAAAATCCCATTTTTCAGGAGGATCCTGAACAAAAGTAAAATCCAATTTTTCAGGAGGAGCATAAACAGAAAGTAAAATCCTAATTTTAGTAGGGTCCTATACAAAAGTAATATCACATTTTTTAGGAGGGTCCAGAACAAAAGTAAAATCCCATTTTTCAGGAGGGTCCAGCACGAAAGTAAAATCCCATTTTTCAGAAGGGTCCTGAACAGAATGTAACGTTCTATTTTTTAAAAGGGTCTGGAACATAAAGTAAAATTCTATTTTTTAGAAGGGTCCTAAACGGAAAGTAAATTCCAATTTATCAGAAGGGTCCTTAACAGAAAGTAAAATCTCATTTTTCAGGAGGGTCCTGACCAAATTAAAATCCAATTTTTCAGGAGGGTCCTGAACAGAAAGTAAAATCTTATTTTTCAGGAGGGTCCTGAACCAAATTAAAATCCAATTTTTCAGGAGGGTCCTGAACAGAAAGTAAAATCTTATTTTTCAGGCGGGTCCTGAACAAAAGTAAAATCCTATTTTTCAGGAGGGTCCTGAATAGAAAGTAAAATCCCTATTTTTAGGAGGGTCCTAAACAAAAGTAAAATCCCATTGTTCAGAAGGGTCCTGAATAAAAAGTAAAGTCCTATTTTTTAGGAGGGTCCTGGCAGAAATAAAATCCCATTTTTTCAGGAGGATCCTGAACAAAAGTAAAATCCAATTTTTCAGGAGGAGCCTGAACAGAAAGTAAAATCCCAATTTTTAGTAGGGTCCTATACAAAAGTAATATCACATTTTTTAGGAGGGTCCTGAAGAAAAGTAAAATTCTATTTTTCAGGAGGGTCTTTCACGAAAGTAAAATCCCATTTTTCAGAAGGGTCCTGAACAGAAAGTAAAGTCCTATTTTTCAGGAATGTCCTGAAAAGAAGTAAAATCCCATTTTTCAGGAGGGTCCTGAACAAAAGTAAAATCTCATTTTTCCGGAGGGTCCTGAACAGAAAGTAAAATCCTAATTATAAGGAGGGTCGTAAGCAAAAGTAAAATCCAATTTTTCAGGAGGGTGCTGAACAGAAAGTAAAATCCCATTTTTCAGGAGGGTCCTGAACCAAAGTAAAATCCGATTTTTCAGGAGGGTCTTGAACAGAAAGTAAAATCCTATTTTTAGGAGGGTCATGAACAAAAGTAAAATACCATTTTTAAGAAGGGTCCTGAATAAAAAGTAAAATCCCATTTTTTAGGAGGGTCCTGAACAAAAATAAAATCCCATTTTTTAGGAGTATCCTGAACAAAAGTAAAATCCAATTTTTCAGGAGGATCCTGAACAGAAAGTAAAATCCCAATTTTTAGTAGGGTCCTATACATAAGTAATATCCCATTTTTTAGGAGGGTCCTGAACAAAGGTAAAATCCCATTTTTCCGGAGGGTCCTGCATGAAAGGAAAATCCAATTTTTCAGATTGGTCCAGAACATAAAGTAAAGTTCTATTTTTCAAAAGGTTCCTTACCAAAAAGTTAAATCCCATTTTTAAGAAGGGTCCTGAACATAAAGTAAAATTCCATTTTTTAGAATGGTCCAGAACGGAAAGTAAATTCCAATTTTTCAGGAGGGTCCTGAAAAGAAAGTAAAATCCCATTTTTCAGGAGGGTCCTGCACAGAAAGTAAATTCCCATTTTTCAGGAGGGTCCTGAACAGATAGTAAAATCTTATATTTCAGGAGGGTCCTGAACAGAAGTAAAATCCCATTTTTAAGGAGGGCCAAGAACAAAAGTAAAATCCCATTTTCAAGATGGTCTTGAACAGAATGTAAAATCCCAATTTAAAGAAGTGTCCTGAACATAAGAAAAATCCCATTTTTCAGGAGGGTCCTGGACAAAAGTAAAATTCCATTTTTCAGGAATGGCCTGAACAGAAAGTAAAATCCTATTTTTCAGGAGCGTCCTGAACGAAAGTAAAATCCTATTTTTCCATTTTTCAGGAGGGTCATGAACAGAAGTAAAATTCCATTTTTCAGGAGGGTCCTGAACAAAAGTAAAATCCCATTTTTCAGGAGGGGCCTGAATAGAAAGTAAAATCCCAATTTTTAGGAGGGTCCTAAACAAAAGTAAAATCCCATTTTTCAGGAGGGGCCTGAATAGAAAGTAAAATCCTATTTTTCAGTAGGGTCCTGAACCAAAGTAAAATCCAATTTTTCAGGAGGATCCTGAACAGAAAGTAAAATACCTTTTTTCACGAGGGTCATGAACAAAAGTAAAATCCTATTTTTCGGGAGGGTCCTGAACAGAAATAAAATCCCATTTTTCAGGAGGATTCTGAACAAAAGTAAAATCCAATTTTTCAGGAGGAGCCTAAACAGAAAGTAAAATCCTTATTTTTACTAGGGTCCTATACAAAAGTAATATCACATTTTTTAGGAGGGTCCTGAACAAAAAGTAATATCTTATTTTTCAGGAGGGTCCTGAACAAAAGTAAAATCTCATTTTTCAAGAGTGTTCTGAATAGAAAGTAAAATCCCTATTTTTAGGAGGGTACTAAACAAAAGTAAAATCCCATTTTTCAGGAGGGGCCTGAACAAAAAGTAAAATCCTATTTTTCAGGAGGGTCCTGAACCAAAGAAAAATCCTATTTTTCAGGAGGGTCCTGAAAACAAAGTAAAATCCCATTTTTCATGAGTGTCATGAACAAAAGTAAAATCCCATTTTTCAGGAGGGTAGTGAACAGAAAGTAAAATCCCATTTTTCAGGAGGGTCCGGAACAAAAGTAAAATTCAATTTTTCATGAGGGTCCTGAACGAAAGTAATATCCCATTTTTCAGAAGGATTTTGAACAGAAAGTAAAGTCCTATTTTTCAGGAGGGTCCTGAACATAGGTAAAATCTAATTTTTCTGGAGGGTTTGAACAAAAGTAAAATCCCATTTTTCATGAGGGTCCTGAACTAAAGTAAAATCCCATTTTTCAGAAGGGTCTTGAACAGAAAATAAAGTCCTATTTTTCAGGAATGTCCTGAACAGAAGTAAAATCCTATTTTTCAGGAGGGTCCTGAACAAAAGTAAAATCCCATTTTTCAGGAAGGTCCTGAACAGAAAGTAAAATCCTAATTTTAAGGAGGGTCGTAAGCAAAAGTAAAATCCTATTTTTAAGGAGGGTGCTGAACAGAAAGTAAAATCACATTTTTCAGGAGCGTCCTGAACCAAAGTAAAATCCGATTTTTCAGGAGGTTCCTGAACAGAAAGTAAAATCCCATTTTTAGGAGGGTCATGAGCAAAAGTAAAATCCCATTTTTCAGAAGGGTCCTGAACAAAAAGTAAAATCCTATTTTTTAGGAGGGTCCTGAACAAAAATAAAATCCCATTTTTCAGGAGTATCCTGAAAAAAAGTAAAATCCAATAATTCAGGAGGAGCCTGAACAGAAAGTAAAATCCCAATTTTTAGTAGGGTCCTATACAAAGGGCCCTGAACAAAAGTAAACTCCCATTTTTCCGGAGGGTCCTGCACGAAAGTAAAATCCCATTTTTTCAGAACGGTCCAGAGCATAAAGTAAAGTTTTATTTTTCAAAAGGGTCCTTACAAAAAAGTTAAATCCCATTTTTCAGAAGGGTCCTGAACATAAAGTAAAATTCTATTTTTTAGAAGGGTCCTGAACGTAAAGTAAATTCCAATTTTTTAGGAGGGTCCTGAACAGAAAGTAAAATCCCATTTTTTATGAGGGTCCTGTACAGAAAGTAAAATCCCATTTTTCAGGAGGGTCCTGAACAAATAGTAAAATCTTATATTTCAGGAGGGTCCTGAGCAGAAGTAAAATCCCATTTTTAAGGAGGGCCCAGAACAAAAGTAAAATCCCATTTTCAAGATGGTCCTGAACAGAAAGTAAAATCCCATTATTTAGGAGGGTCCTGAACATAAGAAAAATCCCATTTTTCAGGAGGGTCCTGAACAAAAGTTAAATTCCATTTTTCAGGAATGGCCTGAACAGAAAGTAAAATCCTATTTTTCAGGAGCATCCTGAACGAAAGTAAAATCCTATTTTTCCGAAGGGTCCCGAATTGAAAGTAAAGTCCTATTTTTCAGGAGGGTCATAAACAGAATTTAAATCCCATTTTTCAGGAGGGTCCTGAATAGAAAGTAAAATCCCAATTTTTAAGAGGGTCCTAAACAAAAGTAAAATGCCATTTTTTAGGAGGGGCCTGAATAGAATGTAAAATCCTATTTTTCAGTAGGGTCCTGAACCAAAGTAAAATCCTATTTTTCAGGAGGGTCCTGAACAGAAAGTAAAATCCCATTTTTCATGAGGGTCATGAACAAAAGTAAAATCCCATTTTTCGGGAGGGTCCTGAACATAAATAAAATCCCATTTTTCAGGAGGATCCTACACAAAAGTAAAATCCAATTTTCCAGGAGGAGCATAAACAGAAAGTAAAATCCTAATTTTTAGTAGGGTCCTATACAAAAGTAATATCACATTTTTTAGGAGGGTCCTAAACAAAAGTAAAATCCCATTTTTCAGGAGGGTCGAGCACGAAAGTAAAATCCCATTTTTCAGAAGGGTCCTGAACAGAATGTAAAGTTCTATTTTTTAAAAGAGTCTTGAACATAAAGTAAAATTCCATTTTTTAGAAGGGTCCTGAACGGAAAATAAATTCCAATTTTTCAGAAGGGTCCTTAACAGAAAGTAAAATCCAATTTTTCAGGAAGGTCCTGAACAAAATTAAAATCCAATTTTTCAGGAGGGTCCCGGACAGAAAGTAAAATCTTATATTTTAGGAGGGTCCTGAACCAAATTAAAATCCAATTTTTCAGGAGGGTCCTGAACAAAAAGTTAAATCTAATTTTTCAGGAGGGTCCTGAAAAAAAGTAAAATCCCATTTTTCAGGAGGGTCCTGAATTGAATGTAAAATCCCTATTTTTAGGAGGGTCCTAAACAAAAGTAAAATCCCATTATTCAGAAGGGTCCTGAACAGAAAGTAAAGTCCTATTTTTTAGGAGTGTCCTAGCAGAAATAAAATCCCATTTTTTCAGGAGGATCCTGAACAAATGTAAAATCCAATTTTTCAGGAGGAGCCTGAATAGAAAGTAAAATCCCAATTTTTAGTAGGGTCCTATACAAAAGTAATATCACATTTTTTAGGAGGGTCCTGAATAAAAGTAAAATTCCATTTTTCAGGAGGGTCCTGCACGATAGTAAAATCCCATTTTTCAGAAGGTTCCTGAACAGAATGTAAAGTTCTATTTTTCAAAAGGGTCCTTACCAAAAAGTTAAATCTCATTTTTCAGAAGGGTCCTGAACATAAAGTAAAATTCCATTTTTTAGAAGGGTTCTGAACGGAAAGTAAATTCCAATTTTTCAGAAGGGTCCTTAACAGAAAGTAAAATCCCATTTTTCAGGAGGGTCCTGTACAGAAAGTAAAATCCCATTTTTCAGGAGGGTCCTGAACAGAAAGTAAAATCTTATTTTTCAAGAGGGTCCTGAACAAAAGTAAAATCCCATCTTTCAGGAGTGTCCTGAATAGAAATTAAAATCCCTTTTTTTAGGAGGGTCCTAAACAAAAGTAAAATCCCATTTTTCAGGAGGGGCCTGAACAGAAAGTAAAATCCTATTTTTCAGGAGGGTCCTCTAAAAGAAAGTAAAATACCATTTTTCATGAGGGTCATGAACAAAAGTAAAATCCCATTTTTCAGGAGGTACTGAACAGAAAGTAAAATACCATTTTTCAGGAGGATCCTGGACAAAAGTAAAATCAAATTTTTCAGGAGGGTCATGAACGAATGTAATATTCCATTTTTCAGAAGGGTCCTGAACAGAAAGTAAAGTCCTATTTTTCAGGAGGGTCCTGAACAGAGGTAAAATCCCATTTTTCAGTAGGGTCCCAAACAAAAGTAAAATCCCATTTTTCAGGAGGGTCCTGAACAGAAAGTAAAATCCCAATTTTTAGGAAGGTCCTAATCAAAAGTAATATCCCATTTTTCATTAGGGGCCTGAACAGAAAGCAAAATCCGATTTTTCTGGAGGGTCCTGAACCAAAGTAAAATCCTATTTTTCAGGTGGGTCCTGAACAGAATGTAAAATCACATTTTGTAGGAGGGTCCTGATCAGAAAGTAAATGTTGATTTTTTAGGAGGGTCCATAACAGAAAGTAATGTCTCATTATTCAAGAGGGTCCTAAACATAAATTAAAATCCTATTTTTCATGAGGGTCTGAACAAAAGTAAAATCCCATTTTTCATGAGGGTCCTGAGCTAAAGTAAAATCCCATTTTTCTGAAGGGTCCTAAACAGAAAATAAAGTCCTATTTTCTGGAAGGTCCTGAACAGAAGTAAAATCCCATTTTTCAGGAGGCTCCTAAACAAAAGTAAAATCCCATTTTTCAGGAGGGTCCTGAACAGAAAGTAAAATCCTAATTTTTAGGAGGGTAGTAAGAAAAAGTAAAATCCCATTTTTCAGGAGGGTGCTCAACAGAAAGTAAAATCCCATTTTTCAGAAGGGTCCTAAACCAAAGTAAAATCCATTTTTTCAAGAGGGTCCTGAACAGAAAGTAAAATCCCATTTTAGGAGGGTCATGATTAAAAGTAAAATCCCATTTTTAAGAAGGGTACTGAACAGAAAGTAAAGTCCTATTTTTTAGGAGGGTCCTGAACAGAAATAAAATCCCATTTTTAAGGAAAATCCTTAACAAAAGTAAAATCCAATTTTTCAGGAGGAGCCTGAACAGAAAGTAAAATCCCAATTTTTAGTAGGGTCCTATACAAAAGTAATATCCAATTTATTAGAAGGGTCCTGAACAAAAGAAAAATCCCATTTTTCAGGAGGGTCCTGCACGAAAGTAAAATCCCATTTTTCAGAAGGGTCCTGAACAGAAAGTAAAGTTTTATTTTTCAAAAGGGTCCTTACCATAAAGTGAAATCCCATTTTCCAGAAGGGTCCTGAACATAAAGTAAAATTCCATTTTTTAGATGGGTCCTGAACGGAAAGTAAATTCCAATTTTTCAGGAGGGTCCTGAACAAAAAGTAAAATCCCATTTTTCAGGAGGGTTCTTTACAGAAAGTAAAATCCCATATTTCAGGAGGGTCCTCAACAGATAGTAAAATATTATTTTTCAGGTGGGTCCTGAACAGAAATAAAATCCCAATTTTAAGCAGGGCCCTTAACAGAAAGTAAAATCTTATTTTTCAGGAGGGTCCTGAACAGAAAGTAAAATCCCATTATTTAGGAGGGTCCTGAACAAAAGAAAAATCCAATTTTTCAGGAGGGTCCTGAACAAAAGTAAAATCCCATTTTTTAGGAGGGGCCTGAACAGAAAGTAAAATCCTATTTTTGAGGAGGGTCCTGAACGAAAGTAAAATCCTATTTTTCCGAAGAGTCCTGAATAGAAGGTAAAGTCCTATTTTTCAGGAGGGTCATGAACAGAAGTAAAATCCAATTTTTCAGGAGGGTCCTGAACAAAAGTAAAATCCCATTTTTCAGGAGGGTCCTGAATAGAAAGTAAAATCCCAATTTTTAGGAGGGTCCAAAACAAAAGTAAAATCCCATTTATCAGGAGGGGCCTGAACAGAAAGTAAAATCCTATTTTTCAGTAGGGTCCTGAACCAAAGAACCAAAGTAAAATCCTATTTTTCAGGAGGGTCCTGAATAGAAAGTAAAATCCCATTTTTCATGAGGGTCATGAACAAAAGTAAAATCCCATTTTTCGGGAGGGGCCTGAACAGAAATAAAATCCCATTTTTGAAGAGGATCCTAAACAAAAGTAAAATCTAATTTTTCTGGAGGAGCCTGAACAGAAAGTAAAATCCCAATTTTTAGTAGGGTCCTATACAAAAGTAATATCACATTTTTTAGAAGGGTCCTGAACAAAAGTAAAATCCCATTTTTCAGGAGGGTCCTGCACGAGAGTAAAATCTCATTTTTCAGAAGGGTCCTGAACAGAATGTAAAGTTCTATTTTTTAAAAGGGTCCTTAACAAAAAATTAAATCCCATTTTTCAGAAGGGTCCTGAACATAAAGTAAAATTCCATTTTTTAGAAGGGTCCTGAACGGAAAGTAAATTCCAATTTTTCAGAAGGGTGCTTATAAGAAAGTAAAATCCCAATTTTTAGGAGGGTCCTGTATAGAAAGTAAAATCCCATTTTCAGGAAGGTCCTGAACAGAAAGTAAAATCTTATTTTTCAGGAGGGTCCTGAACAAAAGTAAAATCCCATTCTTCAGGAGGGTCCTGAATAGAAAGTAAAATTCCTATTTTTAGGTGAGTCCTAAACAAAAGTAAAATCCAATTTTTCAGGAGGGGCCTGAACAGAAAGTAAAATCCTATTTTTCAAGAGGGTCCTAAACCAAAGTAAAATCCTATTTTTCAAGAGAGTCCTGAACAAAAAGTAAAATCTTATTTTTCGTAAGGGTCATGAACAAAACTAAAATCCCATTTTTCATGAGGGTACTGAACAGAAAGTAAAATCCCATTTTTCAGGAGGGTCTTGAACAAAAGTAAAATCCTATTTTTCAGGAGGGTCCTGAGCGAAAGTAATATCCCTTTTTTCAGAAGGGTCCTGAACAGAAAGTAAAGTCCAATTTTACAGGAGGGTTTTGAACAGAGGTAAAATCACATTTTTCAGTAGGGTCCTGAACAAAAGTAAAATCCCATTTTTCAGAAGAGTCTTGAACTGAAAGTAAAATCCCAATTATTAGGAAGGTACTAATCAAAAGTAATATCCCATTTTTAAGGAGTAGCCTGAACAGAAAGTAAAATCTGATATTTCAGGAGGGTCCTGAACCAAAGTAAAATCCCATTTTTCAGGTTGGTCCTGAACAGAAAGTAAAATCTAATTCTTTAGGAGGGTCCTAATCAGAAATTAAATGTCGATGATTTTTTAGGAGGGTACTGAACAGAATGTAATGTCTCATTATTCAAAAGGGTCCTAAACATAAATTAAAATCCTATTTTTCAGGAGGGTCCTGAACAAAAGTAATATCCCATTTTTGATGAGGGTCCTGAACTAAAGTATAATCAAATTTTTCAGAAGGGTCCTGAACAGAAAGTAAAGTCCTATTTTTCAGGAGGGCCCTGAACAAAAGTAAAATCCCATTTTTCAGGAGGGTCCTGAACAAAAGTAGAATCCCATTTTTCAGGAGGGTCCTGAACTGAAAGTAAAATCCTAATTTTTAGGAGAGTCGTAAGCAAAAGTAAAATCCCATTTTTCAGGAGGGAGCTGAACAGAAAGTAAAATGCCATTTTTCAGGAGGGTCCTGCACTAAAGTAAAATCCGATTTTTCAGGAGGGTCCTGAACAGAAAGTAAAGTCCTATTTTTCAGGAGGGTCCTGAACAAAAGTAAAATACCATTTTTCAGGAAGGTCCTGAACAAAAGTAGAATCCCATTTTTCAGGAGGGTCCTGAACAGAAAGTAAAATCCTAATTTTTAGGAGGGTCGTAAGCAAAAGTAAAATCCCATTTTTCAGGAGGGTGCTGATCAGAAAGTAAAATGCCATTTTTTAGTTGGGTCCTGCACCAAAGTAAAATCCAATTTTTAGGAGGGTCCTAAACAAATGTAAAATCCCATTTTTCAGGAGGGGCCTGAATAGAAAGTAAAATCCTAATTTTCAGTAGGGTCCTGCACCAAAGTAAAATCCTATTTTTCAGGAGGGTCCTGAATAGAAAGTAAAATTCCAATTTTTCAGAAGAGTCCTTAACAGTATGTAAAATCCCATTTTTCAGGAGGGTCCTGTACAGAAAGTAAAATCCCATTTTTCAGGAGGGTTCTGAACATAAAGTAAAATGTTATTTTTCAAGAGGGTCCTGAACAAAATTAAAATCCCATCTATCAGGAGTGTCCTGAATAGAAATTAAAATCCCTATTTTTAGGAGGGTCCTAAACAAAAGTAAAATCTCATTTTTCAGGAGGGGCCTGGACAGAAAGTAAAATCCTATTTTTCAGGAGGGTCCTCTAAAAGAAAGTAAAATACCATTTTTCATGAGGGTCATGAACAAAAGTAAAATCCCATTTTTCAGGAGGGGCCTGAATAGAAAGTAAAATCCTATTTTTCAGTAGGGTCCTGAACCAAAGTAAAATCCTATTTTTCAGGAGGGTCCTGAACAGAAAGTAAAATCCCATTTTTCATGAGGGTCGTGAACAAAAGTAAAATCCCATTTTTCGGGAGGGTCCTGAACAAAAATAAAACCCCATTTTTCAGGAGGATCCTGAACAAAAGTAAAATCCAATTTTTCAGGAGGAGCATAAACAGAAAGTAAAATCCTAATTTTGAGTAGGATCCTATACAAAAGTAATATCACATTTTTTAGAAGGGTCCTGAACAGAAAGTAAAATCTTATTTTTCAGGAGGGTCCTGAACAAAAGTAAAATCTCATTTTTCAGGAGTGTACTGAATAGAAAGTAAAATCCCTATTTCTAGGAGGGTACTAAACAAAAGTAAAATCCCATTTTTCAGGAGGGGCCTGAACAGAAAGTAAAATCCTATTTTTCAGGAGGGTCCTGAACCAATGAAAAATCCTATTTTTCAGGAGGGTCCTGAACAGAAAGTAAAATCCCATTTTTCATGAGTGTCATGAACAAAAGTAAAATCCCATTTTTCAAGACGGTACTGAAAAGAAAGTAAAATGCCATTTTTCCGGAGGGTCCTGAACAAAAGTAAAATTCAATTTTTTAGGAGGGTCCTGAACGAAAGTAATATCCCATTTTTCAAAAGGGTTCTGAACAGAAAGTAAAGTCCTATTTTTCAGGAGGGTCCTGAACAGAGGTAAAATCCAATTTTTCAGTAGGGTCCTGAACAAAAGTAAAATCCCCTTTTTCAGAAGGGTCCTGAACAGAAAGTAAAATCCCAATTTTTAGGAAGGTCCTAATCAAAAGTAATATCCCATTTTTCAGGAGTGGCAAGAACAGAAAGTAAAATCCGATTTTTCAGGAGGGTCCTGAACCAAAGTAAAATCCTATTATTCAGGTGGGTCCTGAACAGACTGTAAAACCACATTTTTTAGGAAGGTCCTGATCAGAAAGTAAATGTCGATTTTTTAGGAGGTTCCTGAACTGAAAGTAATGTCTCATTATTCAAGAGGGTCCTACCCATAAATTAAAATCCTATTTTTCAGGAGGGTCTGAATAAAAGTAAATTCCAATTTTTCATGAGGGTCCTGAACTAAAGTAAAATCCCATTTTTCAGAAGGGTCCTGAACAGCATATAAAGTCCTATTTTTCAGGAATCTCCTGAACAGAAGTAAAATCCCATTTTTTTGGAGGGTCCTAAACAAAAGTAAAATCCCATTTTTCAGGAGGGTCCTGAACAGAAAGTAAAATCCTAATTTTAAGGAGGGTCGAAAGCAAAAGTAAAATCCCATTTTTCAGGAGGGTGCTGAACAGAAAGTAAAATCCCATTTTTCAGGAGGGTCCTGAACCAAAGTAAAATCCGATTTTTCAGGAGGATCCTGAACAGAAAGTAAAATCCCATTTTTAGGAGGGTCATGAACAAAAGTAAAATCCCATTTTTCAAAAGGGTCCTGAACAAAAAGTAAAATCCAATTTTTTAGGAGGGTCCTGAACAAAAATAAAATCCCATTTTTCAGGAGTATCCTGAACAAAAGTAAAATCCAATTTTTCAGGAGGAGCCTGAACAGAAAGTAAAATCCTAATTTTTAGTAGGGTCCTATACATAAGTAATATCCCATTTTTTAGAAGGGTCCTGAACAAAGGTAAAATCCCATTTTTCCGGAGGGTCCTGCACGAAAGGAAAATCCCATTTTTCGGATTGGTCCAGAACATAAAGTAAAGTTCTATTTTTCAAAAGCTTCCTTACCAAAAAGTTAAATCCCATTTTTCAGAAGGGTCCTGAACATAAAGTAAAATTCCATTTTTTAGAAAGGTCCTGAACGGAAAGTACATTCCAATTTTTCAGGAGGGTCCTGAAAAGAAAGTAATATCCCATTTTTCAGGAGGGTCCTGTACAGAAAGTAAAATCCCATTTTTTAGGAGGGTCCTGAACAGATATTAAAATCTTATAATTCATGAGGGTCCTCAACAGAAGTAAAATCCTATTTTTAAGGAGGGCCCAGAACAAAAGTAAAATCCCATTTTTTAGATGGTCCTGAACAGAAAGTAAAATCCCATTATTTAGGAGGGTCCTGAACATAAGAAAAATCCCATTTTTCAGGAGGGTCCTGAAAAAAAGTAAAATTCCATTTTTCAGGAATGGCCTGAACAGAAAGTAAAATCCTATTTTTCAGGAGCGTCCTGAACGAATGTAAAATCCTATTTTTTCGAAGGGTCCCGAATAGAAAGTAAAGTCCTATTTTTCAGGAGGGTCATGAACAGAAGTAAAATCCCATTTTTCAGGAGAGTCCTGAACAAAAGTAAAATCCCATTTTTCAGGAGGGTCCTGAATAGAAAGTAAAATCCCAATTTTTAGAAGGGTCCTAAACAAAAGTAAAATCCCAATTTTCAG
Source organism: Capsicum pubescens (assembly GCA_030864215.1). Taxonomy (NCBI): domain Eukaryota; kingdom Viridiplantae; phylum Streptophyta; class Magnoliopsida; order Solanales; family Solanaceae; genus Capsicum; species Capsicum pubescens. The sequence continues at coordinate 282,473,370 of CM061542.1, forward strand.
GAGGGGCCTGAATAGAAAGTAAAATCCTATTTTTCAGTAGGGTCCTGAACCAAAGTAAAATCCTATTTTTCAAGGGGGTCCTGAACAGAATGTAAAATCTCATTTTTTAGGAAGGTCCTGATCAGAAAGTAAATGTCGATTTTTTAGGAGGGTCCTGAACTGAAAGTAATGTCTCATTATTCAAGAGGGTCCTACACATAAATTAAAATCCTATTTTTCATGAGGGTCCTGAACTAAAGTAAAATCCCATTTTTCAGAAGGGTCTTGAACAGAAAATAAAGTCCTATTTTTCAGGAATATCCTGAACAGAAGTAAAATCCTATTTTTCAGGAGGGTCCTGAACAAAAGTAAAATCCCATTTTTCAGGAGGATCCTGAACAAAAAGTAAAATCCTAATTTTAAGGAGGGTCGTAAGGAAAAGTAAAATCCCATTTTTAAGGAGGGTGCTGAACAGAAAGTAAAATCCCATTTTTCAGGAGGGTCCTGAACCAAAGTAAAATCCTATTTTTCAGGAGGGTCTTAAATAGAAAGTATATTCCCATTTTTAGGAGGGTCATGAGCAAAAGTAAAATCCCATTTTTCAGAAGGGTCCTGAACAAAAAGTAAAATCCTATTTTTTAGGAGGGTCCTGAACAAAAATAAAATCCCATTTTTCAGGAGTATCCTGAAAAAAACTAAAATTTAATTATTCAGGAGGAGCCTGAACAGAAAGTAAAATCCCAATTTTTAGTAGGGTCCTATACAAAAGTAATATCCCATTTTTTAGGAGGGTCCTGAACAAAAGTAAAATCCCATTTTTCAGGAGGGTCCAGCACGAAAGTAAAATCCCGTTTTTCAGAAGGGTTCTGAACAGAATGTAAAGTTCTATTTTTTAAAAGAGTCTTGAACATAAAGTAAAATTTCATTTTTTAGAAGGGTCCTGAACGAAAAGTAAATTCCAATTTTTCAGAAGGGTCCTGAACAGAAAGTAAAATCCAATTTTTCAGGAGGGTCTTGAACCAAATTAAAATCCAATTTTTCAGGAGGGTCCTGAACAGAAAGTAAAATCTTATTTTTCAGGAGGGTTCTGAACCAAATTAAAATCCAATTTTTCAGGAGGGTCCTGAACAGAAAGTAAAATCTTATTTTTCAGGAGGGTCCGGAACAAAAGTAAAATCCCATTTTTCAGGAGGGGCCTGAATAGAAAGTAAAATCCCTATTTCTAGGAGGGTCCTAAACAAAAGTAAAATCCCATTATTCAGAAGGGTCCTGAATAGAAAGTAAAGTCCTATTTTTTAGGATGGTCCTGGCAGAAATAAAATCCCATTTTTTCAGGAGGATCCTGAACAAAAGTAAAATCCAATTTTTCAGGAGGAGCCTGAACAGAAAGTAAAATCCCAATTTTTAGTAGGTTCCTATACAAAAGTAATATCACATTTTTTAGGCGGGTCCTGAACAAAAGTAAAATTCCATTTTTCAGGAGGGTCCTCCACGAAAGTAAAATCCCATTTTTCAGAAGGATCCTGAACATAAAGTAAAATTCCATTTTTTAGAAAGGTTCTGAACGGAAAGTAAATTCCAATTTTTCAGAAGGGTCTCAACAGTAAGTAAAATCCCATTTTTCAGGAGGGTCCTGTACAGAAAGTAAAATCCTATTTTTCAGGAGGGTGGGTCCTGAACAGAAAGTAAAATCTTATTTTTCAAGAGGGTCCTGAACAAAAGTAAAATCCCATCTTTCAGGAGTGTCCTGAATAGAAATTAAAATCCCTATTTTTTGGAGGGTCCTAAACAAAAGTAAAATCCCATTTTTCAGGAGGGGCCTGAACAGAAAGTAAAATCCTATTTTTCAGGAGGGTCCTCTAAAAGAAAGTAAAATACCATTTTTCATGAGGGTCATGAACAAAAGTAAAATCCCATTTTTCAGGAGAGTACTGAACAGAAAGTAAAATACCATTTTTCAGGAGGATCCTGAACAAAAGTAAAATCCAATTTTTCAGGAGGGTCATGAACGAAAGTAATATCCCATTTTTAAGAAGGGTCCTGAACAGAAAGTAAAGTTCTATTTTTCAGGAGGGTCCTGAACAGAGGTAAAATCCCATTTTTCAGTAGGGTCCTAAACAAAAGTAAAATCCCATTTTTCAGGAGGGTCCTGAACAGAAAGTAAAATCCCAATTTTTAGGAAGGTCCTAATCAAAAGTAATATCCTATTTTTCATGAGGGGCCTGAACAGAAAGAAAAATCTGATTTTTCTGGATGGTCCTGAACCAAAGTAAAATCCTATTTTTCAGGTGGGTCCTGAACAGAATGTAAAATCACATTTTTTAGGAGGGTCCTGATCAGAAAGTAAATGTCGATTTTTTAGGAGGGTCCATAACAGAACTAATGTCTCATTATTCAAGAGGGTCCTAAACATAAATTAAAATCCTATTTTTCATGAGGGTCTGAACAAAAGTAAAATCCTATTTTTTATGAGGGTCCTGAGCTAAAGTAAAATCCCATTTTTCAGAAGTGTCCTGAACAGAAAATAAAGTCCTATTTTCTGGAAGGTCCTGAATAGAAGTAAAATCCCATTTTTCAGGGGGGTCCTGAACAAAAGTAAAATCCCATTTTTCAGGAGGGTCCTGAACAGAAAGTAAAATCCTAATTTTTAGGAGGGTAGTAAGCAAAAGTAAAATCCCATTTTTCAGGAGGGTGCTCAACAGAAAGTAAAATCCCATTTTTCAGGAGAGTCCTAAACCAAAGTAAAATCCAATTTTTCAGGAGGGTCCTAAACAGAAAGTAAAATCCCATTTTAGGAGGGTCATGATCAAAAGTAAAATCCCATTTTTCAGAGGGGTACTGAACAGAAAGTAAAGTCCTATTTTTTAGGAGGGTCCTGAACAGAAATAAAATCCCATTTTTCAGGAGGATCCTGAACAAAAGTAAAATCCAATTTTTCAGGAGGAGCCTGAACAGAAAGTAAAATCCCAATTTTTAGTAGGGTCCTATACAAAAGTAATATCCAATTTATTAGGAGGGTCCTGAACAAACGAAAAATCCAATTTTTCAGGAGGGTCCTGCACGAAAGTAAAATCCCATTTTTCAGAAGGGTCCTGAACAGAAATTAAAGTTTTATTTTTCAAAAGGGTCCTTACCATAAAGTTAAATCCCATTTTCCAGAAGGGTCCTGAACATAAAGTAAAATTCCATTTTTTAGAAGGGTCCTGAACGGAAAGTAAATTTCAATTTTTCAGGAGTGTCCTGAACAAAAAGTAAAATCCCATTTTTCAGGAGGGTTCTATACAGAAAGTAAAATCCCATATTTCAGGAGGGTCCTGAACAGATAGTAAAATATTATTTTTTAGGAGGGTCCTGAACAGAAGTAAAATCACAATTTTAAGCAGGGCCCTGAACAGAAAGTAATATCATATTTTTCAGGAGGGTCCTGAACAGAAAGTAAAATCCCATTATTTAGGAGGGTCCTGAACAAAATAAAAATCCCATTTTTCATGAGGGTCCTGAACAAAAGTAAAATCCTATTTTTCAGGAGGGTCCTGTTTGAAAGTAATATCCCTTTTTTCAGAAGGGTCCTGAACAGAAAGTAAAGTCCAATTTTTCAGGAGGGTTCTGAACAGAGGTAAAATCCCATTTTCAGTAGGGTCCTGAACAAAAGTAAAATCCCTTTTTTCAGAAGAGTCTTGAACTGAAAGTAAAATCCCAATTAATAGGAGGGTACTAATCAAAAGTAATATCCCATTTTTCAGGAGGGGCCTGAACAGAAAGTAAAATCTGATATTTCAGGAGTGTCCTGAACCAAAGTAAAATCCTATTTTTCAGGTGGGTCCTGAACATAAAGAAAAATCTAATTTTTTAAGAGGGTCCTGATCAGAAATTAAATGTTGATTTTTTAGGAGGGTATTGAACAGAAAGTAATATCTCATTATTCAAGAGGGTCCTAAACATAAATTAAAATCCTATTTTCCAGGAGGGTCCTGAACAAAAGTAAAATCCCATTTTTCATGAGGGTCCTGAACTAAAGTATAATCCCATTTTTCAGAAGGGTCCTGAACAGAAAGTAAAGTCCTATTTTTCAGGAGGGTCCTGAACAAAAGTAAAATCCCATTTTTCAGGAGGGTCCTGAACAAAAGTAGAATCCCATTTTTCAGGAGGGTCCTGAACAGAAAGTAAAATCCTAATTTTTAGGAGGGTCGTAAGCAAAAGTAAAATCCCATTTTTCAGGAAGGTGCTGAACAGATAGTAAAATGCCATTTTTGAGGAGGGTCCTGCACCAAAGTAAAATCCGATTTTTCAGGAGGGTCCTGAACAGAAAGTAATATCCCATTTGTAGGAGGGTCATGAACGAAAGTAAAATCCCATTTTTCAGAAGGGTCTTGAATAGAATGTAAAGTCCTATTTTTTAGGAGGGGCCTGAACAGAAATAAAATCCCATTTTTCAGGAGGATCCTGAACAAATGTAAAATCCAATTTTTCAGGAGGATCCTGAACAGAAAGTAAAATCCCAATTTTAAGTAGGGTCCTATACAAAAGTAATATCCCATTTTTTAGGAGGGTCCTGAAAAAAATTAAAATCCCATTTTTCTGGAGGGTCCTGCACGAAAGTAAAATCCCATTTTTCAGAAGGGTCCTGAAAAGAAAGTAAAGTTCTATTTTTCAAAAGGGTCCTTACCAAAAAGTTAAATCCCACTTTTCAGAAGGGTCCTGAACATAGAGTAAAATTCCATTTTTTGGAAGGGCCCTGAACGGAAAGTAAATTCCAATTTTTCAGGAGGGTCCTAAACATAAAGTAAAATCCCATTTTTCAGGAGAGTCCTGAACTGAAAGTAAAATCTTATTTTTCAGGAGGAGCCTGAACAGAAAGTAAAATCCCAATTTTTAGTAGGGTCCTATACAAAAGTAATATCCCATTTTTTAGGAGCGTCCTGAAAAAAATTAAAATCCCATTTTTCAGGAGGGTCCTGCACGAAAGTAAAATCCCATTTTTCAGAAGGGTCCTGAACAGAAAGTAAAGTTCTATTTTTCAAAACGGTCCTTACCAAAAAGTTAAATCCCACTTTTCAGAAGGGTCCTGAACATAGAGTAAAATTCCATTTTTTGGAAGGGCCCTGAACGGAAAGTTAATTCCAATTTTTTGGGAGGGTCCTAAACAGAAAGTAAAATCCCATTTTTCAGCAGAGTCCTGAACTGAAAGTAAAATCTTATTTTTCAGGAGGGTCCTGAACAGAAGTAAAATCCCATTTTTAAGGAGGGCCCTGAACAAAAGAAAAATCCCATTTTCAAGATGGTCCTGAACAGAAAGTAAAATCCCATTATTTAGGAGGGTCCTGAACAAAAGAAAAATCCCATTTTTCAGGAGGGGCCTGAACAGAAAGTAAAATCCTATTATTCAGGAGGGTCCTGAACGAAAGTAAAATCCCATTTTTCAGAAGGGTCCTGAACAGAAAGTAAAGTCCTATTTTTCAGGAGGAGTCTGAAAAGAAAGTAAAATCTGATTTTTCAGGAGGGTCCTGAACGAAAGTAAAATCCTATATATCCGAAGGGTCCTGAATAGATAGTAAAGTCCTATTTTTCAGGAGGGTCATGAACAGAAGTAAAATCCCATTTTTCAGGAGGGTCCTGAACAAAAGTAAAATCCCATTTTTCAGGAGGGTCCTGAACAAAAGTAAAATCCCATTTTTCAGGAGGGTCCTAAACATATATAAAATCCCATTTTTCAGGAGGGGCCTGAACAGAAAGTAAAATCCTATTTTTCAGTAGGGTTCTGATCCAAAGAAAAATCCTACTTTTCAGGAGGGTCTTGAACAGAAAGTAAAATCTCATTTTTCATGAAGGTTATGAACAAAAGTAAATTCCCATTTTTCAAGAGGGTACTGAACAGAAAGTAAAATCCCATTTTTCAGGACGGTCCGGAACAGAAAGTAAAGTTCTATTTTTCAAAAGGGTCCTTACCAAAAAGTTAAATCCCACTTTTCAGAAGAGTCCTGAACATAAAGTAAAATTCTATTTTTTGGAAGGGCCCTGAACGGAAAGTAAATTCCAATTTTTCAGGAGGGTCCTAAACATAAAGTAAAATCCCATTTTTCAGGAGAGTCCTGAATTGAAAGTAAAATCTTATTTTTCAGGAGGGTCCAGAACAAAAGTAAAATCCCATTTTTCAGGAGGGTCCTGAACGAAAGTAATATCCTATTTTTCAGGATGGTCCTGTACAGAAAGTAAAATCCCATTTTTCAGGAGGAACCTGAACAGAAAGTAATATCTTATTTTTCAGGAGGGTCCTGAACAGAAGTAAAATCCCATTTTTAAGGAGGGCCCTGAACTAAAGTAAAATCCCATTTTCAAGATGGTCCTGAACAGTAAGTAAAATCCCATTATTTAGGAGAGTCCTGAACAAAAGAAAAATCCCATTTTTAAGGAGGGGCCTGAACAGAAAGTAAAATCCCATTTTTCAGAAGGCTCCTGAACAGAATGTAAAGTCCTATTTTTCAGGAGGGTCCTAAACAGAAGTAAAATCCCATTTTTCAGGAGTGTCCTGAACCAAAGTAAAATCCTATATTTCAGGACGGTCTTGAACAGAAAGTAAAATCCTATTTTTAATGAGGGTCATGAACAAAAGTAAAATCCCATTTTTTAAGAGGGTAATGAACACAAAGTAAAATCCCATTTTTCAGGAGGGTCCTGAACAAAAGTAAAATCCCATTTTTCAGGAGGGTCTTGTACGAAAGTAATATCCCATTTTTCAGAAGGGTCTTGAACAGAAAGTAAAGTCCTATTTTTCAGGAGGGTCCTGAACAGAGGTAAAATCCCATTTTTCAGTAGGGTCCTGAACAAAAGTTAAATCCCCTTTTTAAGGAGGGTCCTGAACAAAAAGTAAAATCCCAATTTTTAGGAGGGTCCTAATCAAAAGTGATATCCCATTTTTCAGGAGGGGCCCGAACAGAATGTAAAATCCGATTTTTCAGGAGGGTCCAGAACCAAAGTAAAAACCTATTTTTCAGGTGGGTCCTGAACAGAAAGTAAAATCTCATTTTTTTGGAGGTTCCTGATCAGAAATTAAATGTCGATTTTTTAGAAGGGTCCTGAACAGAAAGTAATGTCTCATTATTCAAGAGGGTCCTAAACATAAATTAAAATCCTATTTTTCAGGAGGGTCCTGAACAAAAGAAAAATACCATTTTCATTAGGGTCCTGAACTAAAGTAAAATCCCATTTTTCAGGAGGGTCCTGAACAAAAGTAAAATCCTTTTTTTCAGGAGGGTCCTGAACAGAAAGTAAAATCCTAATTTTTAAGAGGGTCGTAAAGAAAAGTAATATCCTTTTTTTCAGGAGGGTGCTGAACAGAAAGTAAAATCCTATTTTTCAGGAAGGTCCAGAACCAAAGTAAAATCCAATTTTTCAGGAAGGTCCTGAACAGAAAGTAAAATCCCATTTTTAGGAGGGTCATGAACAAAAGTAAATTCCCATTTTTCAGAAGGGTCCTGAACAGAAAGTAAAGTTCTATTTTTCAAAAGGGTCCTTACCAAAAAGTTAAATCCCATTTTTCAGAAGGGTCCTGAACATAAAGTAAAATTCCATTTTTTAGAAGGCTCCTGAACGGAAAGTAAATTCCAATTTTTCAGGAGGGTCCTGAAGATAAAGTAAAATCCTATTTTTCAGGAAGGTACTGTACAGAAAGTAAAATCCCATTTTTCAAGAGGGTCCTGAACAGAAAGTAAAATCTTATTTTTCAGGAGGGTCCTGAACAGAAGTAAAATCCCATTTTTAAGCAGGGCCCTCAACAAAAGTTAAATCCCATTTTCAGGATGGTCCTGAACAGAAATTAAAATCCCATTATTTAGGAGGGTCCTGAACAAAAGAAGAATCCCATTTTTCAGGAGGGACCTGAACAGAAAGTAAAATCCTATTTTTTTCAGGAGGGTCCTAAACGAAAGTAAAATCCCATTTTTCAGAAGGGTCCTGAACAGAAAGTAAAGTCCTATTTTTTAGGAGGGTCCTGAACAGTAGTAAAATCCCATTTTTCAGGAGGGTCCTAGACAAAAGAAAAATCCCATTTTTCAAGAGGGGCCTGAACAGAAAGAACAATCCTATTTTTCAGGAGGGTCCTGAACGAAAGTAAAATCCTATTTTTCCGAAGGGTCCTGAATAGAAAGTAAAGTCCTATTTTTCAGGAGGGTCATGAACAGAAGTAAAATACCATTTTTTAGGAGGGTCCTGAAAAAAAGTAAAATCCCATTTTTTAGGAGGGTCCTAAATAGAAAGTAAAATCCCAATTTTTAGGAGCGCCCTAAACAAAAGTAAAATCATATTTTTTCAGGAGGGGCCTGAACAGAAAGTAAAATCCTATTTTTCATGAGGGTCCTGAATCAAAGTAAAATCCTATTTTTCAGGATGGTCCTAAACAGAAAGTAAAATCCCATTTTTCATGAGGGTCATGAACAAAAGTAAAATCCCATTTTTAGGAGGGTACTGAACAGAAAGTAAAATCCCATTTTCAGGAGGGTCCTGAACAAAAGTAAAATCCCATTTTTCAGGAGAGGCCTGAACGAAAGTAATATTCCATTTTTCAGAAGGGTCCTGAACAGAAAGTAATGTCCTATTTTTCAGGAAAGTCCTGAACAGAGGTAAAATCTCATTTTTCAGTAGTGTCCTGAACAAAAGTAAAATCCACTTTTTCATGAGGGTCCTGAACAGAAAGTAAAATCCCAATTTTTAGGAGGGTCCTAATCAAAAGTAATATCCCATTTTTCAGGAGGGGCTTGAACAGAAAGTAAAATATTATTTTTCAGGAGGGTCCTGAACCAAAGTAAAATCCTATTTTTCAGGTGGGTCCTGAACAAAAAGTAAAATATCATTTTTTTAGAGGGTCCTGATCAGAAAGTAAGTGTCGATTTTTTAGGAGGGTCCTGAACAGAAACTAATGTCTCATTATTCAAGAGGGTCCTAAACATAAATTAAAATCCTATTTTTCAGGAGGGTCCTGAACAAAAGTAAAATTCCATTTTTCATGAGGGTCCTGAACTAAAGTAAAATCCCATTTTTCAGAAGGGTCCTGAACAGAAAGTAAAATCCTATTTTTTAGGAGGGTCCTGAACAGAAGTATAATTCTATTTTTCAGGAAGGTCCTGAACAAAAGTAAAATCCTATTTTTGAGGAGGTTCCTGAACAGAAAGTAAAATCCTAATTTTTAGAAGGGTCGTAAACAAAAGTAAAATCCCATTTTTCAGGAGGGTCCTGAACCAAATTAAAATCCAATTTTTCAGGAGGGTCCTGAACAGAAAGTAGAATCCCATTTTTAGGAGGGTCATGAACAGAAGTAAAATCCCATTTTTCAGGAGGATCCTGAAAAAAAGTAAAATCTAATTTTTCAGGAGAAGCCTGATCAGAAAGTAAAATCACAATTTTTAGTAGGGTCATATACAAAAGTAATATCCCATTTGTTAGGAGGGACCTGAACAAAAGTAAAATCCCATTTTTAAGGAGGATCCTGCACGAAAGTAAAATCCCATTTTTCAGAAGGGTCCTGAACAGAGAGTAAAGTTCTATTTTTCAAAAGGGTCCTTACCAAAAATTTAAATCCCATTTTTTAGAAGTGTCCTGAACATAAAGTGAAATTCTATTTTTTAGAAGGTCCTGAACAGAAAGTAAATTCCAATTTTTCAGGAGGGTCCTGAACAGAAAGTTAAATCCCATTTTTCAGGAGGGTCCTGTACAGAAAGTAAAATCCCATTTTTCAGGAGGGTTCTGAACAGAAAGTAAAATCTTGTTTTTCAGGAGGGTCCGGAACAGAAGTAATATCCCATTTTTAAGGATGGCCCTGAACAAATGTAAAATCCCATTTTCAAGATAGTCCTGAACAGAAAGTGAAATCCCATTATTTAGGAGGGTCCTGAACAAAATAAAAATCCCATTTTAGGAGGGGCCTGAATACAAAGTAAAATCCTATTTTTCAAGAGGGTCCTGAATGAAAGTAAAATCCTATTTTTCAGAAGGGTCCTGAACAGAAAGTAAAGTCCTATTTTTCAGGAGGGTCCTGAACAGAAGTAAAATCCCATTTTTCAGGAGGGTCCTGAACAAAAGTAAAATCCCATTATTTAGGAGGGTCCTGAACAAAATAAAAATCACATTTTTCAGGAGGGGCCTGAACACAAAGTAAAACCCTATTTTTCAAGAGGGACCTGAACGAAAGTAAAATCCTATTTTTCAGAAGGGTCCTGAACAGAAAGTAAAGTCCTATTTTTCAGGAGGGTCCTGAACAGAAGTAAAATCCCATTTTTCAGGAGGGTCCTGAACAAAAGTAAAATCCCATTTTTCAGGAGGGTCCTGAACAGAAAGTAAAATCCCATTTTTCAGGAGGGTCCTGAACAAAAGTAAAATCCTATTTTTCATTAGGGTCCTGAACAAAAAGTAAAGTCTCATTTTTCAGGAGGGTCCTGAACAAAAGTAAAATCCCCTTTTTCAGAAGGGTCCTGTACTGTAAGTAAAATCCTATTTTTCAGGAGGGTCCTGAACAGAAAGTAAAGTCCCATTTTTCAGGAGGTTCCTGAACAGAAAGTAAAATCCCGTTTTACAAGAGGGTCCTGAACAAAAGTTAAATCCTATTTTTTAGGAGAGTCCTAAACGAAATTAAAATCCTATTTTTTAGGAAGGTTCTAGAAAGAAAGTAAAGTCCCATTTTTCAGGAGGGTCCTGAACTGAAAGTAAAGTCCCATTTTAATAGTGGGTCCTGAACATAAAATAAAATCCCATTTTCCATATGGGTCCGAAACAGAAAGTAAAATCCATTTTTCAGGGCGGTTCAGAAAAAAAAGTAAAATCCTAATTTTCAGGAGGTCCTGAACATAAAGTAAAATCCCATTTTTCAGGAGGGTCCATAACAGAAAGTAAAGTCCCATTTTTCAGGAGGGTCTTGAACAAAAGTAAAATTCCATTTTTTAGGAGAGTCCTGATCAAAATAAAATCCTGTTTTTCAGGATGGTCCTGAACAAAAGTAAAGTCCCAGTTTTCAAGAAGGGCCTGAACTCAAAGTAATGTCCTATTTCTCAGGAGGGTCCTGAACAGAAAGTAAAATCTTATTTTTCAGGAGGGTCCTGATCACAAAGTAAAATTCAATTTTTCAGGAGGGTCCTGAACAGAAAGTAAAGTCCCATTTTTCAAGAGGGTCCTAAACATAAAGTAAAATCCTATTTTACTGGAGGGTCCTGAACAAAAGTAAAGTCCCATTTTTCAAGAGGGTTCTGAACAGAAAGTAAAGTCTCATTTTTCAGGAGGGTCCTGAAAGAAAGTAAAATCCCCTTTTTCAGAAGGGTCCTGAACTGTAAGTGAAATCCTATTTTTCAGGAGGGTCCTGAACAGAAAGTAAAGTCCCTTTTTTCAGGAGGTTCCTGAACAGAAAGTAAAATCCCGTTTTACAAGAGGGTCCTGAACAAGAGTTAAATCCTATTTTTCAGAAGAGTCCTGAACGAAATTAAAATCTTATTTTTTAGGAAGGTTCTAGAAAGAAAGTAAAGTCCCATTTTTCAGAAGGGTCCTGAACTGAAAGTAAAGTCCCATTTTTATAGTGGGTCCTGAACAGAAAATAAAATCCCATTTTCCAGGAGGGTCCGGAGTAGAAAGTAAAATCCATTTTTCAGGAGAGTCCAGAACAAAAAGTAAAATCCTAATTTTCAGGAGGTCCTCAACATAAAGTAAAATCCCATTTCTCAATAGGGTCCTTAACAGAGAGTAAAGTCCCATTTTTCAGGAGGGTCTTGAACAAAAGTAAATTTTCATTCTTTAGGAGAGTCCTGATCAAAATAAAATCCTATTTTTCAGGATGGTCCTGAACAAAAGTAAAGTCCCATTTTTCAAGAGGGGCCTGAACACAAAGTCATGTCCTATTTCTCAGGAGGGTCCTGAACAGAAAGTAAAATCTTATTTTTCAGGAGGGTCCTCGTCACAAAGTAAAATTCAATTTTTCAGGAGGGTCCTGAACAGAAAGTAAAGTCCCATTTTTCAAGAGGGTCCTAAACATAAAGTAAAATCCTATTTTACTGGACGGTCCTAAAAAAAAGTAAAATCCCATTTTTATAAGGGTCCTGAACAGAAAGTAAAGTCCCATTTTTCAGGAGGGTCTTGAACAGAAAGTAAAGTCTCATTTTTCAGGAGGGTCCTGAACAAAAGTAAAATCCCCTTTTTTACAAGGGTCCTGAACTGTAAGTAAAATCATTTTTTTCAGGAGGGTCCTGAACAAAAAGTAAAGTCCCATTTTTTGGGAGGTTCCTGAATAGAATGTAAAATCCCGTTTTACAAGAGGGTCCTGAACAAAAGTTAAATCCTATTTTTAAGGAGAGTCCTGAACGAAATTAAAATCCTATTTTTTAGGAAGGTTCTGGAAAGAAGGTAAAGTCCCATTTTTCAGGAGGGTCCTGAACTGAAAGTAAAGTCCCATTTTTATAGTGGGTCCTGAACAGAAAATAAAATTCCATTTTCCAGGAGGGTCCGGAACAGAAAGTAAAATCCATTTTTCAGGAGGGTCCAGAACAAAAAGTAAAATCCTAATTTTCAGGAGGTCCTGAACATAAAGTAAAATCCCATTTTTCAGGAGGGTCTTTCACAGAAAGTAAAGTCCCATTTTTCAGGAGGGTCTTGAACAAAAGTAAAATTCCATTTTTTAGGAGAGTCCTGATCAAAATAAAATCCTATTTTTCAGGATGGTCCTGAACAAAAGTAAAGTCCCATTTTTCAAGAGGGTCATGAACACAAAGTAATGTCCTATTTCTCAGTAGGGTCCTGAACAGAAAGTAAAATCTTATTTTTCTGGAGGGTCCTGATCACAAAGTAAAATTTAATTTTTGAAGAGGGTCCTGAACAGAAAGTAAAGTCCCATTTTCAAGAGGGTCCTAAACATAAAAGTAAAATCCTATTTTACAGGAGGGTCCTGAAAAAAAGTAAAATCCCATTTTTATAAGGGTCTTGAACAGAAAGTAAAGTCCTATTTTTCAGGAGGGTCCTGAACAGAATGTAAAGTCTCATTTTTCAGGAGGGTCCTGAACAAAAGTAAAATCCCTTTTTCAGAAGGGTCCTGAACTGTAAGTAAAATCTTATTTTTCAGGAGGGTCCTGAACAGAAAGTAAAGTCCCATTTTTCAGGAGGTTCCTCAACAGAAAGTAAAATCCCGTTTTACAAGAGGGTCCTGAACAAAAGTTAAATATTATCTTTCAGGAGAGTCCTGAACGAAATTAAAATCCTATTTTTTAGGAAGGTTCTGGAAAAAAGTAAATCCCATTTTTCAGGAGGGTCCTGAACTGAAAGTAAAGTCCCATTTTTATAGTGGGTCCTGAACAGTAAATAAAATCCCATTTTCCAAGAGTGTCCGAAACAGAAAGTAAAATCCATTTTTCACGAGGGTCTAGAACAAAAAGTAAAATCCTAATTTTCAGGAGGTCCTGAACATAAAGTAAAATCCTATTTTTCAGGAGGGTCCTTAACAGAATGTAAAGTCCCATTTTTCAGGAGGGTCATGAACAAAAGTAAAATTCCATTTTGTAGGAGAGTCCTGATCAAAATAAAATCCTATTTATCAGGATGGTCCTAAAAAAAGTAAAGTCCTATTTGTCAAGAGAGTCCGGAACACAAAGTAATGTCCCATTTCTCAGGAGGTTCCAAAATAGAAAGTTAAATCCCATTTTTCAGGAGGATCCTGAACAGAAAGTAAAATTCTATTTTTCAGGAGGGCCTGAGCAAAAGTGAAATCCTATTTTTTAGGAAGGTCCTGAACAGAAAGTAAATACTCAGTTTTCAGGAGGGGCCTGAACATAAAGTAAAATCCTATTTTTCAGGAGCGTCCTGAACAAAAGTAAAGTCCCATGTTTCAGTAGGGTAACGAACAGAAAGTAAAATCCCATTCTTCAGGAGGGTCATGAACATAAAGTAAAATCCTATTTTTCAGAAGGGTCCTGAACAGAATGTAAAATCCTATTCTTTAGGAGGGCCCTAAAAAAAGAAAAATCCTATTTTTCAGGAGAGTCCTGAACAAAAGAAAAATCCTTTTTTTTTTCAGGAGGGTCCTGAGCTGAAAGTAAAATCCCCTTTTTCAGGAGTGTCCTGAACAGAAAGTAAAGTCCCATTTTTCAGAAGGGTCCTGAACAGAAAGTAAAATCCCATTTTTCAAGATGGTCTTGAACAAAAGTAAAATCTTATTTTTCAGGAGAGTCCTGAACGAAAGTAAAATCCTATTTTTCATGAGTATTCTGGATTGAAAGTAAAGTCCCATTTTTCAGGAGGGTCCGGAAGTGAAAGTAAAGTCCCATTTTTCAAGAGGGTCCTGAACAGAAAGTAAAATCCCATTTTCCAGGAGGGTTCGGAACAGAATGTAAAATCCTATTTTTAAGGAGGGTTCTGAACACAAAATAAATTTCTAATTTTCTGGAGGGTCCTGAACATAAAGTAAAATCCCATTTCTAAGGAGAGTCCTGAATAGAAAGTAAAGTCCCATTTTTCAGAAGGGTCTGAACAGAAATTAAAGTCCCATTTTTCAGGAGATTCCTGAACAGAAAGTAAAATCCCATTTTTCAGAGGGGGTCCTGAACAGAAAGTAAAATTCCATTTTTCAGGAGGGTCCTGAACATAAAGTAAAATCCCATTTTTTAAGAGGGTCCTGAACATAAAGTAAAATCCTATTTCTCAAGAGGGTCCTGAACAAAAGTAAAATCCTATTTTTTAGAAGGGTCCTGAACAGAAAGTAAAATCTCATTTTTCAGGAGGGTCCTTATCAGAAAGTAAAATTTGATTTTTCAGGAGGGTCCTGAATAGAAAATAAAGTCCCATTTTTTAGGTGGGTCCTGAACAGAAAGTAAAATCCTACTTTTTAGGAGGGTACTGACAAAAGTAAAATCCCATTTTTCAGGAGAGTCCTGATCCAAAGTAAAATCTCATTTTTCAGGAGGGTCCTGAACAAAAGTAAAATCCCATATTTATGAGGCTTCTGAACAGAAAGTATAGTCCCATTTTTCAGGAGGGTCCTGAACAGAAAGTAATGTCCCATTTTTTTGGAGGGTCCTAAATAAATAGTAAAATCCCATTTTTTAGGAGGGTCCTGAACAGAAAGTAAAATACCATTTTTCAAGAGGGTCCTGACCAAAAGTAAAACCCCATTTTTAAGGAGGGTCCTGTATAGAAAGTAAAATCTAATTTTTCAGGAGCGTCCTGAACAGAAAGTAAAATCTTATTTTTCAGGAGGGTCTTGAACAGAAGTAAAATCCCATTTTTCAGGAGGGTCCTAAACAAAAGAAAAATCCCATTTTTCAAGATGGTCTTGAACAGAAAGTAAAAATCCATTTTTAAGGAGGGTCCTGAACAAAAGTAAAATCTCATTTTCCACGAGGGGCCTGAACAGAAAGTAAAACCCTATTTTTCAGTAGGGTCCTGAACAAAAGTAAAATCCCATTTTTCAAGAGGGTCCTGAATAGAAAGTAAAATCTCATTTTGTTGGAGGGTCCTGAACAAAAGTAAAATCCCATTTTTCAGGAGGGGCCTGAATAAAAAGTAAAATCTTATTTTTCAGGAGGGTCGTGATCAAAAGTAAAATTCAATTTTTCAGGAGGGTCCTGAACAGAAAGTAAAATCTTATTTTTCTGGAGTGTCCTGATCAAAAAGTAAATTTCAATTTTTCAGGAGGGTCCTGAACATAAAGTAAAGTTCCATTTTTCAGAAGGGTCCTGAACAGAAAGTAAAATCCTATTTTTCAGGAGGGTCCTGAACAAAAGTAAAATCCCATTTTTTAGGAGAGTCCTGATCAAAAGTAAAATCCTATTTTTCAGGACGGACCTGAACAAAAGTAAAATTCCATTTTTCTTAGGGTCATGAACAGAAAGTAAAGTCCCATTTTTCAGGAGGGCCTGAACTGAAAGTAAAGTCCCATTTTTTTGGAGGGTCCAGAAAAGAAAGTAAAATCCCATTTTTCAGGAGGGTCCTGAACAGAAAGTAAAATTCCATTTTCAGGAGGGCCCTGATCAAAAAGTAAATACTCAGTTTTCTGAAGGGGCCTGAACAGAAACTAAAATCTTATTTTTCAGGTGGGTCCGAAACAATAGTAAAGTCCCATTTTTTAGTAGGATCCTGAACAGAAAGTAAAATCCCATTCTTCAGGAGGGTCCTGAACATAACGTAAAATCTCACATTTCAGGAGGGTTCTGAACAGAAAGTAAAATCCCATTCTTTAGGAGGGTCCTGGAAAAAGTAAAATCCTATTTTTCAGGAGGGTCCTAAACAAAAGTAAAATCCTATTTTTCAGGAGGGTCCTGAACAAAAGTTTAATCCCTTTTTTTCAGAAGGGTCCTGAACTGAATGTAAAATCCCATTTTGTAGGAGGGTCCTGAACAGAAAGTAAAGTCCCATTTTTCCGAAGGATCCTGAACAGAAAGTAAAATCCCATTTTTCAACAGGGTCTTGAACAAAAGTAAAATCCTATTTTTCAGTAGAGTCATGAAAGAAAGTAAAATCCTATTTTTCATTAGGGTTCTGGATAGAAAGCAAAGTCTCATTTTTCAGAAGAGTCCTGAACTGAAAGTAAAGTCCCATTTTTATGAAGGGTCCTGAACAGAAAGTAAAATTCCATTTTCCAGGAGGGTTCGAAGCAGAAAGTGAAATCCCATTTTTCAGGAGGGTCCTGAAAAAAAGTAAAATCCCATTTTCCTGGAGGGTCCTGAACTTAAAGTAAAATCCCATTTTTACAGAGGGTCCTGAATAGAAAGTAAAGTCCTATTTTTCAGGAGGGTCCTGAATAGAAAGTAAAATCCCATTTTTCAGGAGGGTCCTGAATAGAAAGTAAATACCCATTTTTCAGGTGGGTCCTGAACAGAAATTAAATTTCCATTTTTCAGGAGGGTCCTGAACATAGAGTAAAATCCTCTTTTTCAAGAGGGTCCTGAATAAAAAGTAAAATTCCTTTTTTCAGGAGGGTCCTGAACAAAAGTAAAATCCCATTTTTCAGGAGGGTCCTAAATAGAATGTAAAGTCCCATTTTTCAGGAAGGTCTAAACAGAAAGTGAAGTCCCATTTTTTAGGAGGATCCTAAACAAAAATTGAATTCTCAGTTTTCCGGAGGGTCCTGAACAGAAAGCAAATTCTATTTTTTCACGAGGGTCCTGAACAAAAAGTAAATTCCAATTTTCAGAATGGTCCTGAAAAGAAAGTAAAGTCCTATTTTTCAGGAGGGTCTTGAACAGAAAGTAAAATCCTATTTTTCAGGAGGGTCCTAAACAGATGGTAAAATCCCATTTTTCAGGAGGTTTTTGAAAGAAAAGTAAAATTCCATTTTTCAGGAGGGTCCTGAACAGAAAGTAAATTCTCATTTTTCAGATGGGTCCTGAAAAAAAAGTAAAATCTTATTTTTTAGGAGGGTTCGAAACTGAAAGTGAAATCCTATTTTTTAAAAGGGTCCTGAAAAATAGGAATTTACTTTTTTTCAGGAGGGTCCTGAACAGAAAGTAAAATCCTATTTTTTAGGAGGGTCATGAATAGAAAGTAAAATACCATTTTTCAGGAGGGTCCAGAAAAGAAAGTAAAATCCCATTTTTTAGGAGGGGCTTGAACAGAAGTAAAATCCCATTTTTCAGGAAGGTCCTAAATTGAAAGTAAAATTCCATTTTTCAGGAAGGTCCTGATCAGAAAGTAAAATTCCATTTTTCAGGAGGGTCCTGAACAAAAGTAAAATCCTACTTTTAAGGAGAGTCCTGGACAAAAGTAAAATTTTATTTTTTAGGAGGGTCCTAACCAAAAGTAAAATCCCATTTTTCAGGAGGGTCCTGAATAGAAAGTAAAATTCCATTTTTCAGGAGGATCCTGAACAAAAGTAAAGTTCCATTTTTTTAGGAAGGACCTGAACAGAAAGTAAAATCCTATTTTTCAGGAGGGGCCTGAACAGAAGTAAAATCCCATTTTTCAGGAGGGTCCTAAGCAAAAGTAAAATCCCATTTTTCAAGATGGACCTGAACATAAAGTAAAAACCCAATTTTTAGGAGGCTCCTGAACAAAAGTAAAATCCCATTTTACAGGAGGGGCCTGAACAGAAAGAAAACCCTATTTTTCAAGAGGGTCCTGAAAAAAATTAAAATCCTATTTTTCTGTAGGGTCCTGAACAGAAAGTAAAATCTCATTTTGTTGGAGGGTCCTAAACAAAAGAAAAATCTCATTTTTCAGGAGGGGCCTGAATAAAAAGTAAAATCCTATTTTTCAGGAGGGTCCTGAACAAAAGTAAAATCCAATTTTTCAGGAGGGTCCTGAACAGAAAGTAAAATCTTATTTTTTAGAAGGGTCCTGATCTGAAAGTAAAATTTGATTTTTCAGGAGGGTCCTGAACAGTAAGTAAAGTTCAATTTTTCAGGAGGGTCCTGAACAGAAAGTAAAATCCTATTTTTCAGGAGGGTCCTAAACAAAAGTAAAATCCTATTTTTTCGGAGAGTCCTGATCAAAAGTAAAATCCTATTTTTCAGGATGGTCTTGAACAAAAGTAAAATCCCATTTTTGTGAGGGTCATGAACAGAAAGTAAAGTCCCATTTTTCAGGAGGGGCCTGAACAGAAAGTAAAGTCCCAATTTTTAGAAGGGTCTAGAACAAAAAGTAAAATCTCATTTTTCAGGGGGGTCCTGAACAGAAAGTAAAATCCTATTTTTTAGGAAGGTCCTGAACAGAAAGTAAATACTCAGTTTTCAGGAGGACCCTTAACATAAACTAAAATCCTATTTTTCAGGAGGGTCCAGAACAAAAGTAAAGTCCCATTCTTCAGGAGTATCCTGAACATACAGTAAAATCCCATTTTTCACGAAGGTCCTGAACAGAAAGTAAAATCCCATTCTTTAGGAGGGTCCTGAAAAAAGTCAAATCCTATTTTTCAGGAGGGTCCTGAACAAAAGTAAAACCCCTATTTTCAGGAGGGTCCTGACCAAAAGTAAAATCCCTTTTTTCAGGAGGGTTCTGAAGTGTAAGTAAAATCCCATTTTTCAAGAGGGTCCTGAACAGAAAGTAAAGTCCCATTTTTCAGAAGGGTCCTGAAAAGAAAGTAAAATCCCATTTTTCAAGAGGGTCTTGAACAAAAGTAAAATCCTATTTTTCAGGAGAGTCCTGAACGAAAGTAAAATCCTATTTTTCATTTGGGTTCTGGACAGAAAGTAAAGTCCCATTTTTCAGGAGGGTCCTTAACTAAAAGTAAAGTCCTATTTTTATGGAGGGTCCTGAACAGAAAGTAAAATCCCATTTTCCAGGAGGGTCCAGAACAGAAAGTAATATCCTATTTTTCAGGAGGGTCATGAACAGAAAGTAAAATCCTATTTTTCTGTATGGTTCTGAACATAAAGTAAAATCCCATTTTTACGGAGGGTCCAGAATAAAAAGTAAATTCCTATTTTTTAGGAGAGTCCTGAACAGAAAGTAAAATCCAATTTTTCAGGAGGGTCCTGAATAGAATGTAAAATCCTATTTTTCAGGTGGGTCCTGAACAGAAAGTAAAATTCCATTTTTCAGGAGAGTCCTGAACATAAAGTAAAATCCCATTTTTCAAGAGGGTCCTGAACTAAAAGGAAAATCCCATTTTTTAGGAGGGTCCTGAACAAAAGTAAAATGCCATTTTTCAGCAGGGTCCTGAATAGAATGTAAAGTCCAATTTTTCAGGAGGGTCTGAACAGAAAGTGAAGTCCCATTTTTCAAGAGGATCATAAACAAAATTTGAATTCTCAATTTTCAGGAGGGTCCTGAACAGAAAGTAAATTCTAATTTTTCCGGAGGGTACTGAACAAAAAGTAAAATCCAATTTTCAAAATGGTCCTGGACAGAAAGTAAAGTCCTATTTTTCAGGAGGGTCTTGAACAGAAAGTAGAATCCTATTATTCAGGAGGGTCCTGAACAGATAGAAAAATCCCATTTTTCAGGAGGGTCCTGATCAGAAAGTAAAATTCCATTTTTCAGGAGGGTCCTGAACAGAAAGTAAAATCTTATGTTTTAGGAGTGTCCTGAACAAAAGTAAAGTCCCATTTTTCAGGAGGGTCGTGAAAAGAAAAAAAATTCTTATTTTTGTGGAGGGACCTGAAAAGAAAGTAAAATCCTATTTCTTAGAAGGGTTCTGAACAAAAGTAAAGTCCCATTTTTCAGGAGGATCCTGAACAGAAAGTAAAATGCTATTTTTTTAGTAGGGTCCTGAATAGAAAGTAAAATCCCAATCTTCTGGAGGGTCCTGAACATAAAGTAAAATCCTATTTTTCAGTAGGGTCCTGAATAGAAAGTAAAATCCCATTCTTTAGGAGGGTCCTGAAAAAAGTAAAATCCTATTTTTCAGGAGGGTCCTGAACAAAAGTAAAATCCCTTTTTTCAGGAGGGTCCTGAAATGTAAGTAAAATCCCATTTTTCAGGATGGTCCTGAACAGAAAGTAAAGTCCCATTTTTCAGAAGGGTCCTGAACAGAAAGTAAAATCCCATTTTTCAAGAGGGTCTTGAACAAAAGTAAATTCCTATTTTTCAAGAGAGTCCTGAACGAAAGTAAAATCCTATTTTTCATTTGGGTTCTGGACAGAAAGTAAAGTCCCATTTTTCAGGAGGGTCCTGAACTGAAAGTAAAGTCCCATTTTTATGGAGGGTCCTGAACAAAAAGTAAAACCCCATTTTCCAGGAGGGTCCGGAACAGAACGTAAAATCCTATTTTTCAGGAGGGTCCTGAACAGAAAGTAAAATCCTATTTTTCTATTTGGTTCTGAACATAAAGTAAAATCCCATTTTTACGGAGGGTCCTGAATAAAAAGTAAAGTCCTATTTTTCAGGAGAGTCCTGAACAAAAAGTAAAATCCCATTTTTCAGGAGGGTCCTGAATAGAAAGTAAAATCCCATTTTTCAGGTGGGTCCTGAACAGAAAGTAAAATTCCATTTTTCAGGAGGGTCCTGAACATAAAGTAAAATCCAATTTTTCAAGAGGGGCCTGAACAAAAAGGAATATCCTATTTTTTAGGAGGGTCCTGAACAAAAGTAAAATCCCATTTTTCAGGTGGGTCCTGAAATGAATGTAAAGTCCAATTTTTCAGGAGGGTCTGAATAGAAAGTGGAGTCCCATTTTTTAGGAGGATCCTAAACAAAAATTGAATTCTCAGTTTTCAGGAGGGTCCTGAACAGAAAGTAAATTCTAATTTTTAAGGAGAGTCCTCAACAAAAAAGTAAAATCCAATTTTTAGACTGGTCCTGGACAGAAAGTAAAGTCTTATTTTTCAGGAGGGTCTTGAACAGAGAGTAAAATCCTATTATTCAGGAGGGTCCTGAGTAGATAGAAAAATCCTGTTTTTCAGGAGGGTCCTGATCAGAAAGTAAAGTCCCATTTTTTAGGAGGGTCCTAAAAAGAAAAAAAAATCTTATTTTTCTGGAGGGTCCTGAAAAGAAAGTAAAATCCTATTTTTTAGAAGGGTTCTGAACAAAAGTAAAGTCACATTTTTTAGGAGGGTCCTGAACAGAATGTAAAATCCTATTTTTTAATAGGGTCCTGAATAGAAAGTAAAATCCTATTTTTCAGGAGGGTCCTGAAAAGAAAGTAAAAACCCATTTTTCAGGAGGGGCTTAAACAGAAGTAAAATCCCATTTTACAGGAGGGTCCTAAACTGAAAGTAAAATCCCATTTTTCAGGAGGGTCCTGAACAGAAAGTAAAATTCCATTTTTCAGGTAGGTCCATAACAAAAGTAAAATCCCACTTTTAAGGAGGTTCCTGAACAAAAGTAAAATCCTATTTTTCAGGAGGGTCCTGAACAAAAGTAATATCCCATTTTTCAGGAGGGTCCTGAACAGAAAGTAAAATCCAATTTTTCAGGAGGGTCCTGAACAAAAGTAAAGACACATTTTTTAGAAGGGTCCTGAACAGAAAGTAACATCCTATTTATCAGGAGGCGCCTGAAAAAAAGTAAAATCTCATTTCTCAGGAGGATCCTGAACAGAAAGTAAAATCTTATTTTTCAGGAGGGCCCTGAACAGAAGTAAGATCCCATTTTTTAGGTGGGTCCTGAACAGAAAGTAAAATCTTATTTTTCAGGAGGGTCCTGAACAGAAGTAAGATCCCATTTTTTAGGTGGGTCCTAAACAGAAAGTAAAATCCCATGTTTTAGGAGGATCCTCAACAAAAAAAATCCCATTTTTCATGAGAGGCCTGAACAAAATGTAAAATCCTATTTCTCAGGAGGGTCCTGAAGAAAAGTAAAAACCTATTTTTCAGGAGGGTCCTAAACTAAAGTAAAATCTCATTTTTCAAGAGGGTCCTGAACAAAAGTAAAATACCATTTTTAAGGAGGGTCCTGAACACAAAGTGAAATCGTAATTTTTAGGAGGGTCCTAAGCAAAAGTAAAATCTCATTATTCAGGAGGGGCCTAAACAGAATGTAAAATCTTATTTTTCCGAAGGGTTCTGAACAGAAAGTAAAGTCCCATTTTTCTGGCGGGTCATGAACAGAAAGTAAAGTCCCATTTTTTAGGAGGGTCCTGAACAGAAAGTAAAACCCATTTTTTAGGAGGGTTCTGAACAGAAGGTCAAATCCCATTTTTCTGTAGGGTCCTAAACAAAAGAAAAATCCCATTTCTTAGGAGGGTTCTGAACAGAAAGTATATACTCAATTTTCAGGAGTGACCTGAAGAGAAAGTAAAGTCCCATTTTTCAGGAGGATTCTAAACAAAAATTAAATTCTCAATTTTTGGGACGGCCCTGAACAGAAAGTAAATTCTCATTTTTCAGGAGGGTCCTAAACAGAAAGTAAAATACAATTTTCAGAATGGTTCTGAACAGAAAGTAATGTCCTATTTTTCAGGAGGGTCTTGAATAGAAAGTAAAATCCTATTTTTCAGGAGGGTCCAGAACAAAAGTAAAGTCCCATTCTTCAGGAGTGTCCTGAACATAAAGTAAAATCCCATTTTTCATGAGGGTCCTGAACAGAAAGTAAAATCCCATTCTTTAGGAGGGTCCTGAAAAAAGTCAAATCCTATTTTTGAGGAGGGTCCTGAACAAAAGTAAAATCCCATTTTTCAAGAGGGTCCTGAACAGAAAGTAAAGTCCCATTTTTCAAAAGGGTCCTGAAAAGAAAGTAAAATCCCATTTTTCAAGAGGGTCTTGAACAAAAGTAAAATCCTATTTTTCAGGAGAGTCCTGAACGAAAGTAAAATCCTATTTTTCATTTGGGTTCTGGACAGAAAGTAAAGTCCCATTTTTCAGGAGGGTCCTTAACTAAAAGTAAAGTCCCATTTTTATGGAGGGTCCTGAACAGAAAGTAAAATCCCATTTTCCAGGAGGGTCCGGAACAGAAAGTAATATCCTATTTTTCAGGAGGGTCATGAACAGAAAGTAAAATCCTATTTTTCTGTATGGTTCTGAACATAAAGTAAAATCCCATTTTTATGGAGGGTCCTGAATAAAAAGTAAATTCCTATTTTTTAGGAGAGTCCTGAACAGAAAGTAAAATCCCATTTTTCAGGAGGGTCCTGATTAGAAAGTAAAATCCCATTTTTCAGGTGGGTCTTGAACAGAAAGTAAAATTCAATTTTTCAGGAGGGTCCTAGACATAAAGTAAAATCCCATTTTTCAAGAGGGTCCTGAACAAAAAGTAAAATCCCATTTTTTAGGAGGGTCCTGAACAAAAGTAAAATGCCATTTTTCAGGAGGGTCCTCAATAGAATGTAAAGTCCAATTTTTCAGGAGGGTCTGAACAGAAAGTGAAGTCCCATTTTTCAGGAGGATCTTAAACAAAAATTGAATTCTCAGTTTTCAGGAGGGTCCTGAAAAGAATGTAAATTCTAATTTTTCCGGAGGGTACTGAACAAAAAGTAAAATCCAATTTTCAGAATGGTCCTGGACAGAAAGTAAAGTCCTATTTTTCAGGAGGGTCTTGAACAGAAAGTAGAATCCTATTATTCAGCAGGGTCCTGAGCAGATAGAAAAATCCCATTTTTCAGGTGGGTTCTGATCAGAAAGTAAAATTCCATTTTTCAGGAGGGTCCTGAACAGAAAGTAAAATCTTATTTTTTAGGAGGGTCCTGAACAAAAGTAAAGTCCCATTTTTCAGGAGGGTCCTGAAAAGAAAAAAAATTCTTATTTTTGTGGAGGGACCTGAAAAGAAAGTAAAATCCTATTTCTTAGAAGGGTTCTGAACATAAGTAAAGTCCCATTTTTCAGGAGGATCCTGAACAGAAAGTAAAATCCTATTTTTTAGGAGGGTCCTGAAAGAAAGTAAAATCCCATTCTTCAGGAGGGTCCTGAACATAAAGTAAAATCCCATTTTTCAGTAGGGTTCTTAACAGAAAGTAAAATCCCATTCTTTAGGAGGGTCCTGAACAAAAGTAAAATCCCTTTTTTCAGGAGGGTCCTGAAATGTAAGTAAAATCCCATTTTTCAGGATGGTCCAGAACAGAAAGTAAAGTCCCATTTTTCAGAAGGGTCCTGAAAAGAAAGTAAAATCCCATTTTTCAAGAGAGTCTTGAACAAAAGTAAAATCCTATTTTTCAAGAGAGTCCTGAACGAAAGAAAAATCCTATTTTTCATTTGGGTTCTGGACAGAAAGTAAAGTCCCATTTTTCAGGAGGGTCCTGAACTGAAAGTAAAGTACCATTTTTATAGAGGGTCCTGAACAGAAAGTAAAATCCCATTTTCCAGGAGGGTCCGGAACAGAAAGTAAAATCCTATTTTTTAGGAGGGTCCTGAACAGAAAGTAAAATCCTATTTTTCTATATGGTTCTGAACATAAAGTAAAATCCCATTTTTACGGAGGGTCCTGAATAAAAAGTAAAGTCCCATTTTTCAGGAGAGTCCTGAACAGAATGTAAAATCCCATTTTTCAGGAGGGTCCTGAATAGAAAGTAAAATCCCATTTTTCAGGTGGGTCCTGAACAGAAAGTAAAATTCCATTTTACAGGAGGGTCCTGAACATAAAGTAAAATCCCATTTTTCATGAGGGGCCTGAACAAAAAATAATATCCCATTTTTTAGGAGGGTCCTGAACAAAAGTAAAATCCCATTTTTCAGGTGAGTCCTGAAAAGAATGTAAAGTCCAATTTTTCAGGAGGGTCTGAACAGAAAGTGGAGTCCTATTTTTCCGGAGGATCCTAAACAAAAATTGAATTCTCAGTTTTCAGGAGTGTCCTGAACAGAAAGTAAATTCTAATTTTTCAGGAGGGTCCTGAACAAAAAGTAAAATCCAATTTTTAGAATGGTCCTGGACAGAAAGTAAAGTCCTATTTTTCAGGAGGGTCTTGAACAGAGAGTAAAATCCTATTATTCAGGAGGGTCCTGAGTAGATAGAAAAATCCCATTTTTCAGGAGGGTCCTGATCAGAAAGTAAAGTCCCATTTTTCAGGAGGGTCCTGAAAAGAAAAAAAAATCTTATTTTTCTGGAGGGTCCTGAAAAGAAAGTAAAATACTATTTTTTAGAAGGGTTCTGAACAAAAGTAAAGTCACATTTTTCAGGAGGGTCCTGAACAGAAAGTAAAATCCTATTTTTTAAGAAGGTCCTGAATAGAAAGTAAAATCCCATTTTTCAGGAGGGTCCTGAAAAGAAAGTAAAAACCCATTTTTCAGGAAGGGCTTAAACAAAAGTAAATTCCCATTTTTCAGGAGGGTCCTAAACTGAAAGTAAAATCCCATTTTTCAGAAGGGTCCTGAACAGAAAGTAAAATTCCATTTTTCAGGTGGGTCCATAACAAAAGTAAAATCCCACTTTTAAGGAGGTTCCTGAACAAAAGTAAAATCCTATTTTTCAGGAGGGTCCTGAACAAAAGTAAAATCCCATTTTTCAGGAGGGTCCTGAACAGAAAGTAAAATCCCATTTTTCAGGAGGGTCCTGAACAAAAGTAATGTCACATTTTTTAGAAGGGTCCTGAACAGAAAGTAACATCCTATTTATCAGGAGGCGCCTGAATAAAAGTAAAATCCCATTTTTCAGGAGGGTTCTGAACAGAAAGTAAAGTCCCATTTTTCAGGAGGGTCCTGAACAAAAAGTAAAATCTCATTTCTCAGGAGGATCCTGAACAGAAAGTAAAATCTTATTTTTCAGGAGGGCCCTGAACAGAAGTAAGATCCCATTTTTTAGGTGGGTCCTGAACATAAAGTAAAATCCCATGTTTTAGGAGGGTCCTCAACAAAAAAAAATCCCATTTTTCTAGAGAGGCCTGTACAAAATGTAAAATCCTATTTCTCATGAGGGTCCTGATGAAAAGTTAAAACCTATTTTTCAGGAGGGTCCTGAACTAAAGTAAAATCTCATTTTTCAAGAGGGTCCTGCACAAAAGTAAAATACCATTTTTCAGGAGGGTCCTGAACACCAAGTGAAATCGTAATTTTTAGGAGGGTCCTAAGCAAAAGTAAAATCTCATTTTTCATGATGGGCCTAAATAGAATGTAAAATCCTATTTTTTAGAAGGGTTCTGAACAGAAAGTAAAGTCCCATTTTTCTGGCGGGTCATGAACAGAAAGTAAAGTCCCATTTTTTAGGAGGGTCCTGAAAAGAAAGTAAAACCCATTTTTTAGGAGGGTTCTGAACAGAAAGTCAAATCCCATTTTTCTGTAGGGTCCTAAACAAAAGTAAAATCCCATTTGTTAGGAGGGTTCTGAACAGAAAGTAAATACTCAATTTTCAGGAGTGACCTGAAGAGAAAGTAAAGTCCCATTTTTCAGGAGGATCCTAAACAAAAATTAAATTCTCAATTTTCGGGAAGGCCCTGAACAGAAAGTAAATTCTCATTTTTCAGGAGGGTCCTAAACAGAAAGTAAAATACAATTTTCAGAATGGTTCTGAACACAAAGTAATGTCCTATTTTTCAGGAGGGTCTTGAACAGAAAGTAAAATCCTATTTTTCAGGAGGGTCCAGAACAAAAGTAAAGTCCCATTCTTCAGGAGTGTCCTGAACATAAAGTAAAATCCCATTTTTCACAAGGGTCCTGAACAGAAAGTAAAATCCCATTCTTTAGGAGGGTCCTGAAAAAAGTCAAATCCTATTTTTCAGGAGGGTCCTGAACAAAAGTAAAATCCCTATTTTCAGGAGGGTCCTGAACAAAAGTAAAATCCCTTTTTTCAGGAGGGTTCTGAAGTGTAAGTAAAATCCCATTTTTCAAGAGGGTCCTGAACAGAAAGTAAAGTCCCATTTTTCAGAAGGGTCCTGAAAAGAAAGTAAAATCCCATTTTTCAAGAGGGTCTTGAACAAAAGTAAAATCCTATTTTTCATTTGGGTTCTGGACAGAAAGTAAAGTCCCATTTTTCAGGAGGGACCTTAACTAAAAGTAAAGTCCCATTTTTATGGAGGGTCCTGAACAGAAAGTAAAATCCCATTTTCCAGGAGGGTCCGGAACAGAAAGTAATATCCTATTTTTCAGGAGGGTCATGAACAGAAAGTAAAATCCTATTTTTCTGTATGGTTCTGAACATAAAGTAAAATCCCATTTTTATGGAGGGTCCTGAATAAAAAGTAAATTCCTATTTTTTAGGAGTGTCCTGAACAGAAAGTAAAATCCCATTTTTCAGGAGGGTCCTGAATAGAGAGTAAAATCCCATTTTTCAGGTGGGTCCTGAACAGAAAGTAAAATTCCATTTTTCAGGAGGGTCCTGGACATAAAGTAAAATCCCAATTTTCAAGAGGGTCCTGAACAAAAAGTAAAATCCCATTTTTTAGGAGGGTCCTGAACAAAAGTAAAATGCCATTTTTCAGGAGGGTCCTGAATAGAATGTAAAGTCCAATTTTTCAGGAGGGTCTGAACAGAAAGTGAAGTCCCATTTTTCAGGAGGATCTTAAACAAAAATTGAATTCTCAGTTTTCAGGAGGGTCCTGAAAATAAAGTAAATTCTAATTTTTCCGGAGGGTACTGAACAAAAAGTAAAATCCAATTTTCAGAATGGTCCTGGACAGAAAGTAAAGTCCTATTTTTTAGGAGGGTTTTGAACAGAAAGTAGAATCCTATTATTCAGGAAGGTCCTGAGCAGATAGAAAAATCCCATTATTCAGGAGTGCCCTGATCAGAAAGTAAAATTCCATTTTTCAGGAGGGGCCTGAACAGAAAGTAAAATCTTATTTTATAGGAGGGTCCTGAACAAAAGTAAAGTCCCATTTTTCAGGAGGGTCCTGAAAAGAAAAAAAAATCTTATTTTTGTGGAGGGACCTGAAAAGAAAGTAAAATCCTATTTCTTAGAAGGGTTCTGAACAAAAGTAAAGTCCCATTTGTCAGGAGGATCCTGAACCGAAAGTAAAATCCTATTTTTTAGGAGGGTCCTGAATAGAAAGTAAAATCCCATTCTTCAGGAGGGTCCTGAACATAAAGTAAAATCCAATTTTTCAGTAGGGTCCTGAACAGAAAGTAAAATCCCATTCTATAGGAGGGTCCTGAAAAAAGTAAAATCCTATTTTTCAGGAGGGTCGTGAACAAAAGTAAAATCCCTTTTTTCAGGAGGGTCCTGAAATGTAAGTAAAATCCCATTTTTCAGGATGGTCCTGAACAGAAAGTAAAGTCCCATTTTTCAGAAGGTTCCTGAACAGAAAGTAAAATCCCATTTTTCAAGAGGGTCTTGAACAAAAGTAAAATCCTATTTTTCAAAAGAGTCCTGAACGAAAGAAAAATCCTATTTTTTGGTTCTGGACAGAAAGTAATGTCCCATTTTTCAGGAGGGTCCTGAACTGAATGTAAAGTACCATTTTTTTGAGGGTCCTGAACAGGAAGTAAATTCCCATTTTCCAGGAGGGTCCGAAACAGAAAGTAAAATCCTATTTTTCAGGAGGGTCCTGAAAAGAAAGTAAAATCCTATTTATCTATATTTTTCTGAACATAAAGTAAAATCCCATTTTTACGGAGGGTCCTGAATAAAAAGTAAAGTCCTATTTTTCAGGAGAGTCCTGAACAGAAAGTAAAATCCCATTTTTCAGGAGGGTCCTGAATAGAAAGTAAAATCCCATTTTTCAGGTGGGTCCTGAACAGAAAGTAAAATTCCATTTTTCAGGAGGATCCTGAACATAAAGTAAAATCCCATTTTTCAGGAGGGGCCAGAACTTAAAGGAATATCCCATTTTTTAGGAGGGTCCTGAACAAAAGTAAAATCCCATTTTTCAGGTGGGTCCTGAAAAGAATGTAAAGTCCAATTTTTCAGGAGGGTATGAACAGAAAGTGGAGTCCCATTTTTCAGGAGGATCCTAAACAAAAATTGAATTCTCAGTTTTCAGGAGGGTCTTGAACAAAAAGTAAATTCTAATTTTTCAGGAGGGTCCTGAACAAAAAGTAAAATCCAATTTTTAGAATGGTCCTGGACAGATAGTAAAGTCCTATTTTTCAGGAGGGTCATGAACAGAGAGTAAAATCCTATTATTCAGGAGGGTCCTGAGTAGATAGAAAAATCCCATTTTTCAGGAGGGTCCTGATCAGAAAGTAAAGTCCCATTTTTCAGGAGGGTCCTGAAAAGAAAAAAAATCTTATTTTTCTGGAGGGTCCTGGAAAGAAAGTAAAATCCTATTTTTTAGAAGGGTTCTGAACAAAAGTAAAGTCACATTTTTCAGGAGGGTCCTGAACAGAAAGTAAAATCCTATTTTTTAAGAGGGTCCTGAATAGAAAGTAAAATCCCATTTTTCATGAGGGTCCTGAAAAGAAAGTAAAAACCCATTTTTCAGGAGGGGCTTAAACAGAAGTAAAATCCCATTTTTCAGGAGGGTCCTAAACTGAAAGTAAAATCCCATTTTTCAGGAGAGTCCTGAACAGAAAGTAAAATTCTATTTTTCCGGTGGGTCCATAACAAAAGTAAAATCCCACTTTTAAGGAGGTTCCTGAACAAAAGTAAAATCCTATTTTTCAGGAGGCTCCTGAACAAAAGTAATATCCCATTTTTCAGGAGGGTCCTGAACAGAAAGTAAAATCCCATTTTTCAGGAGGGTCCTGAACAAAAGTAAAGACATATTTTTTAGAAGGGTCCTGAACAGAAAGTAACATCCTATTTATCAGGAGGGGCCTGAATAAAAGTAAAATCCCATTTTTCAGGAGGGTTCTGAACAGAAAGTAAAATCCCATTTTTATGGAGGGTCCTGAACGAAAGTAAAATTAAATTTTTCAGGAGGGTCCTTAACAAAAAGTAAAGTTCCATTTTTTTAGGAGGGTCCTGAACAAAAAGTAGAATCCTATTTTTCATGAGGGTCCTAAACAAAAGTAAAATCCCATTTTTCAGGAGAGTCCTGATCAAAAGTAAAATCCTATTTTTCAGGATGGTCCTGAACAAAAGTAAAATCCCAATTTTATGAGGGTCCTGAACTGAAAGTAAAGTCCCATTTTTTAGGAGGGTCCAGAACAGAGAGTAAAATACCATTTTTTAGGAGGGTCCTGAACAGAAAGTAAAATTCCATTTTTCAGGAGGGACCTGAACAAAAGTAAAATCCCATTTTTTAGGAAAGTTCTGAATAGAGAGTAAATACTCAATTTTAGGAGGGGCTTGAACAGAAAGTAAAATCCTATTTCTCAAGAGGGTCCTGAACAAAAGCAAAGTCCTATTTTTCAGTAGGGTCCTGAACTGAAAGTAAAATCCCATTCTTCAGTAGGGTCCCGAACGTAAAGCAAAATCAGATTTTTCAGAAGGGTCCAGAACAGAAAGTAAAATCCCATTCTTTAGGAGGGTCCTCAACAGAAAGTAAAATCCCATTTTTTAGAAGGGTCCTGTATAGAAAGTTAAAACTGATTTTTTAGGAGGGTCCTGAACAGAAAGGCAAATCGTATTTTTTAGGAGGCTCCTGAACAGAAGTAAAATCCCATTTTTCAATAGGTTCCTGAACAAAACTAAAATACCATTTTTAAAGATGGTCCTGAACAGAAGTAAAATCCCATTTTTCAGGAGGGAACTGAACAGAAAAAATATTCCTATTTTTCAGGAGGGTCCTGAATAAAAGTAAAATCTCATTTTTCAGGAGGGTCCTGAACAGAAAGTTAATTCCCATTTTATAGGAGGGTCCTGAACAAAGGTAAAATCCCATTTTTAAAGAGGGGCATGAACAAAAAGTAAAATCCTATTTTTCAGGAGGGTCCTGAACTGAAGTAAAATCCAATTTTTCAGGAGGGTCCTGAATACAAAGTAAAATACCATTTTTCAGGAGGGTCCTGAAAAGAAGGTAAAATCCCATTTTTTAGGAGGGGCTTGAACAGAAGAAAAATCCCATTTTTCAGGAGGGTACTTAATTGAAAGTAAAATCCCATTTTTCAGGAGGGTCCTGAACAGAAAGTAAAATTCCATTTTTCAGGAGGGTCCTGAACAAAAGTAAAGTCCCATTTTTTAGGAAGGACCTGAACAGAAAGTAAAATCCTATTTTTCAGGAGGGGCCTGAACAGAAGTAAAATCCCATTTTTCAGGAGGGTCCTAAACAAAAGTAAAATCTCATTTTTCAAGATGGTCCTGAACAACATGTAAGAACCCAATTGTTAGGATGGTCCTGAACATAAGTAAAATCCCATTTTCCCGGAGGGGCCTGAACAGAAAGAAAACCCTATTTTTCAGGTGGGCCCTGAACAAAATTAAAATCCCATTTTTCTGTAGGGTCCTGAACAAAAAGTAAAATCCCATTTTGTTGGAGGGTCCTGAACAAAAGTAAAATCCCATTTTTCAGTAGGGGCCTGAATAAAAAGTAAAATCCAATTTTTCAGGAGGGTCCTGAAGAAAAGTAAAATCCTATTTCTCAGGAGGATCCTGAACAGAAAGTAAAATCTTATTTTTTTGGGGGGGTCCTGATCAGAAAGTAAAATTTGATTTTTCAGGAGGGTCCTGAACAGAAAGTAAAGTTCCATTTTTCAGGAGTGTCCTGAACAGAAAGTAAAATCCAAATTTTCAGGAGGTCCTGAACTAAAGTAAAATCCTATTTTTCCGGAGACTCCTGATCAAAAGTAAAATCCTATTTTACAGGATGGTCGTGAACAAAAGTAAAATCCCATTTTTATGAGGGTCATGAACAGAAAGTAAAGTCCCATTTTTCAGGAGGGGCTGAACAGAAAGTAAAGTCCCATTTTTTAGGAGGGTCCAGAACAGAAAGTAAAATCCTATTTTTTTCAGGGGGGTCCTGAACAGAAAGTAAAATTCCATTTTTCAGGAGTGTCCTGAACAGAAAGTAAAATCCTATTTTTCAAAAAGGTCCAGAGCAAAAGTTAAGTCCCATTTTTCAATAGGGTCCTTAACAGAAAGTAAAATCCCATTCTTCAGGAGGGTGCTGAACATAAAGTAAAATCCCATTTTTCAGGAGGGTCCTGAACAGAAAGTAAAATCCCATTCTTTAGGAGGATCCTGAAAAAAAGTATAATCCTATTTTTCAGGAGGGTCCTAAACAAAAGAAAAATCCTATTTTTCAGGAGGGTCCTGAACAAAAGTGAAATCCCTTTTTTTAGGAGGGTCCTGAAATGTAAGTAAAATCCCATTTTTCAGGAGGGTCCTGAACAGAAAGTAAAGTACCATTTTTCAGAAGGGTCCTGAACAGAAAGTAAAATCCCATTTTTCAAGAGGGTCTTGAACAAAAGTAAAATCCTAATTTTCAGAAGAGTGCGGAACGAAAGTAAAATCCTATTTTTCATAGGGTTCTGGACAGATAGTAAACTCCCATTTTTCAGGAGGGTCCTGAACGGAAAGTAAAGACCCATTTTTATGAAGGGTCTTGAACAGAAAGTAAAATCCCATTTTCCAAGAGGGTCTGAAACAGAAAGTAAAGTCCCATTTTTCAGGAGGGTCCTGAACAGAAACTAAAATCCTATTTTTCAGTAGGGTCCTAAACATAAAGTAAAATCCCATTTTTATGGAGGGTCCTGAATAGAAAGTAAAGTCCTATTTTTCAGGTGAGTCCTGATCAGAAAGTAAAATCCCATTTTTCAAGAGGGTCCTGAACAGAAAGTAAAATCCCATTTTTCAGGTGGGTCCTGAACAGAAAGTAAAATTCCATTTTTCAGGAGGGTCCTGAACATAAAGTAAAATCCCATTTTTCAAGAGGGTCCTGAACAAAAAGTAAAATCCCATTTTTCAGGATAGTCCTGAACAAAAGTAAAATCCCATTTTTAAGGAGGGTCCTGAATAGAATGTAAAGTCCCATTTTTCAGGAGGGTCTGAACAGAAAGTGAAGTCCCATTTTTCAGGAAGTCCCTAAACAAAAATTGAATTTTCAGTTTTCAAGAGGGTCCTTAACAAAAAGTAAATTCTAATTTTACAGGTGGGTCCTGAACAAAAAGTAAAATCCAATTTTAAGAATGGTCCTGAACAGAAAGTAAAGTCCTATTTTTCAGGAGGGTTTGAACAGAAAGTAAAATCCTATTATTCAGGACGGTCCTGAACAGATGGTAAAATCCCATTTTTCAGGCGGGTCCTAAATAGAAAGTAAAATTCCATTTTTTAGGAGGGTCCTGAATAGAATGTTAAATCTTATTTTTTAGGAGGGTCCTGAACAAAAGTAAAGTCCCATTTTTCAGGAGGGTCCTGAACAGAAAATAAATTCTTACTTTTCAGGAGGGTCCTGAACATAAAGTAAAATCCTATTTTTTAGCAGGGTTATGAACTAAAGTAAAGTCCCATTTTTCAGTAGGATCCTTAACAGAAAGTAAAATCCTAATTTTTAGGAGGGTCCAAAATAGAAAGTAAAATCCCATTTTTCAGGAGGGTCCTGAAAAGAAAGTAAAAACCCATTTTTTAGGAGGGGCTTGAACAAAAGTAAAATCCCATTTGTCTGGAGGGTCCTAAACTGAAAGTAAAATCCCATTTTTCAGGAGGGTCCTGAACACAAAGTAAAATTCCATTATTCAGGCGGGTCCTGAACAAAAGTAAAATCCCACTTTTAAGGAGGGTCCTGAAAAAAAGTAAAATCCTATTTTTCAGGAGGGTCCTGAACAAAAGTAAAATCCCATTTTTCAGGAGGGTCCTTAATAGAAAGTAAAATCCCATTTTTCAGGAGAGTCCTGAAAAAAAGTAAAGTCCCATTTTTAGGATGGTCCTGAACAGAAAGTAACATCCTATTTATCAGGAGGGGCCTGAACAGAAGTAAAATCCCATTTTTTGGGAGGGTCCTGAAACGAAAGTAAAATCCCATTTTTCAGGAGGGTCCTAAACAGAAAATAAAATCCCATTTCTCAGGTGGGTCCTGAACAGAAAGTAAAATCTTATTTTTCAGGAGGGTCCTGAACAGAAGTAAAATCCCATTTTTTAGATAGGTCCTGAAACGAAAGTAAAATCCCATGTTTTAGGAGGGTTCTCAACAAAAGTAAAGTCTCATTTTTCATGATAGGCCTGAACAACAAGTAAAATCCTATTTTTCAGGAGGGTCCTGAACAAAAGTAAAAACCTATTTTTCAGGAAGGTCCTGAACAAAAGTAAAATCCCATTTTTAAGGATGGTCCTGAACAAAGTAAAATACCATTTTTAAAGAGGGTCTGAACACAAAGTGAAATCCTAATTTTTAAGAGGTTCTTAAACAAAAGTAAAATCCCATTTTTCAGGAGGGGCCTGAACAAAATGTAAAATCCTATTTTTCAGGAGGGTCCTAAACAAAAGTAAAATCCAATTTTTCAGGAGGGTCCTGAACAGAAAGTAAAATCTCATTTTTCAGGAGGGGCCTGAACAAAAGTAAAATCCTATTTTTCTGGAGGGTCCTGAACAGAAAGTAAAATCTCATTTTTCAGGAAGGTCTTGATCAGAAAAGTAAAATTTGATTTTTCAGGAGGGTCCTGAACAAAAACTAAAGTCCCATTTTTCAAGTGGGTCCTGAACAGAAAGTAAAATCCTATTTTTCAGGAGGGTACTGAACAAAAGTAAAATCCCATATTTATGAGGGTCCTGAACAGAAAGTAAAGTCCTATTTTTCTGGAGGGTCCTGAACAGAAAGTAAAGTCCTATTTTTAGGAGGGTCCTGAACAGAAAGTCAAATCCCATTTTTTAGGAGGGTTCTGAATAGAAAGTTAAATCCCATTTTTCAGTAGATTCCTGAACAAAAGTAAAATCCCATTTTTAGGAGGGTCTTGAACAAAATGTAAAGTCCCATTTTTCAGGAGGTTCTGAACAAAAAGTAAAGTCCCATTTTTCAGGAGGATCCTAAACAAAATTGAATTCTCAGTTTTCAGGTGGGTCCGGAACAAAAAGTAAATTCTCATTTTTCAGGAGGGTCCTGAACAGAAAGTAAAATCCAATTTTCAGAATTGTCCTGAACAGAAAGTAATGTCCTATTTTCAGGAGAGTCTTGAACTGAAAGTTAAATCCTATTTTTCAGGAGGGTCCAAAAAAGATGGTAAAATCCAATTTTTCAGGAGGGTCTTGACAAAAAGAAAAATTCCATTTTCAGGTGGGTTCTGAGAAGAAAGTAAATTCTTATTTTTCAGGAGGGTCCAGAACAGAAACTAAAATCCTTTTTTTAGGAGGGTCCTGAACATAAAGTAAAATCCTATTTTTTAGAAGGGTCCTGAACAAAAGTAAAGTCCCATTTTTCAGGAGGGTCCTGAACAAAAAGTAAAATCCCATTTTTTAGGAGGGTCCTGAAAAGAAAGTAAAATCCCATTTTTCAGGAGGGTTTTGAAAAGAAAGTAAAATCCCATTTTTCAAAAGGGGCTTGACCAGAAGCAAAATCCATTTTTCAGGAGGGTCCTAAATAGAAAGTAAATTCCTAATTTTCAGGAGGGTCCTGAACAGAAAGTCAAATTCCATTTTTCAGGAGGGTCCTGCACAAGAGAAAAATCCCATTTTTAAGAAAGGTCCAGAACAAAAGTAAAATCCTATTTTTCAAGGTCCTGATCAAAAGTAAAATCCCATTTTTCAGGTGGGTCCTGAACAGAAAGTAAAATACCATTTTTAAGGAGGGATCCTGAACAAAAGTAAAGTCCAATTTTTCTGGAGGGTCCTGAATAGAAAGTAAAATCCTATTTTTCAGGAGGGTCCTGAACAAAAAGTAAAATCCCATTTATCAGGAGGGGCCTGAACAGAAGTAAAATCCCATTTTTCAGTAAGGTCCTGAACAGAAAGTATAATCCCATTTTCAGGAGGGTCCTGAACAGAAAGTAAAATCTTATTTTTCAAGAGGGTCCTGAACAGAAATAAAATCCTATTTTTCAGAAGGGTCCTGAACAAAAAAAAAATCCTATTTTTCAAGATAGTCCTGAACAGAAAGTAAAATCCCATGTTTTAGGAGGGTCCTTAACAAAAGTAAAATCCAATTTTCCATGAGAGGCCTGAACAAAAAGTAAAATTCTATTTTTCAGGAGGGTCCTGAACAAAACTAAAAACCTATTTTTCAGGAGGGTCCTGAACAAAAGTAAAATCCCATTTTCAAGGAGGGTCCTGAGCAAAAGTAAAATCCCATTTTTTGGAGGGTCCTGAACAGAAAGTAAAATCCTATTTTTCAGGAGGGTGCTGAACAAAAGTAAATTCTAATTTTTTAGGAGGGTCTTGAACAGAAAGTAAAATCTCATTATTTAGCAGGGTCCTGATCAGAAAGTAAAATTTGATTTTTCAGGTGGGTCCTGAATAGAAAGTATATCCCATTTTTCAGGTGGGTCCTGAACAAAAAGTTAAATCCTATTTTTCAGGAGGGTACTGAACAAAAGTAAATTCCCATTTTTAGGAGAGTCCTGATCAAAAGTAATATCTCATTATTCAGGAGGGTCCTGAACAAAAGTAAAATCCCATATTTTTTAGGGTCCTAAACAAAAAGTAAAGTCCCATTTTTTAGGAGGGTCCTGAAGAAAAAGTAAAATCCAATTTCAAGAATGGTCCTAAACAGAAAGTAAAGTCCTATTTTTCAGGAAGGTCTTGAACAGAAAGTAAAATCCTTTTTTTCAGGAGTGTCCTGAATAGAATGTAAAGTTCCATTTTTTAGGAAAGTCTCAACAGAAAGTGAAGTCCCAATTTTCAGGTGGATCTTAAACAAAAATTGAATTCTCAGTTTTCAGGAGGGTCCTGAACAGAAAGTAAATTCTCATTTTTCAGGAGGGTTCTGAAAAAAAAGTAAAATCCAGTTTTCAGAATGGTCCTGAATAGAAAGTAAATTCCTATTTTTCATGAGGGTCTTGAACAGAAAGTAAATCCTATTTTTCAGGAGGGTCCTGAACAGATGGTAAAATCCCATTTTTCAGGAGGATCCTAAACAGAAAGTAAAATTCCATTTTTCATGATGATCCTGAACAGAAAGTTAATTTTTATTTTTCAAAAGGGTCCTGTACAGAATGTAAAATCTTAATTTTTAGGAGTTTCCTGAACAAAAGTAAAGTCCCTTTTTCAGGAGGGTCCTGAACAAAAAATAAATTCTTATTTATCAGGAGGGTTCTGAACTGAAAGTAAAATCCTATTTTTTAAAAGGATCCTGAAAAAATGTAAAGTCCCATTTTTCATGAGGGTCCTGAATAGAAAGTAAAATACCATTTTTCAGGAGGGTCCTGAAAAGAAAGTAAAATCCCATTTTTCAAGAGGGGCTTGAACAAAAGTAAAATCCCATTTTTCAGGAGGGTCCTAAATTGAAAGTAAAATCCCATTTTTCAGGAGTGTCCTGAA
Source organism: Capsicum pubescens (assembly GCA_030864215.1). Classification (NCBI taxonomy): domain Eukaryota; kingdom Viridiplantae; phylum Streptophyta; class Magnoliopsida; order Solanales; family Solanaceae; genus Capsicum; species Capsicum pubescens. The sequence continues at coordinate 282,510,822 of CM061542.1, forward strand.
CAGAAAGTAAAATTCCATTTTTCATGAGGGTCCTGAACAAAAGTAAAATCCCACTTTTAAGGAGGGTCCTGAACAAAAGTAAAATTTTATTTTTAAGGAGGGTCCTGAACAAAAGTAAAATCCAATTTTTCAGGAGGGTCCTGAACAGAAAGTAAAATCCCATTTTTCAGGAGGGTCCTGAACAAAAGTAAAATCCCATTTCTTAAGAAAGTCCTGAACAGAAAGTAAAATCCTATTTTTCAGGAGGGGCCTGAACAGAAGTAAAATCTCATTTTTCAGGAGGGTCCTAAACAAAAGTAAAATCCTATTTTTCAAGATGGTCCAGAACAGAAAGTAAAAACCCAATTTTTAGGAGCATCCTGACCAAAAGTAAAATCTCATTTTCCAGGAGGGGCCTGAACAAAAGAAAACCCTATTTTTAAGGATGGTCCTGAACAAAAGTAAAATCCTATTTTTCAGGAGGGGCCTAAATAAAAAGTAAAATCCTATTTTTCAGGAGGGTCCTGAACAAAAAGTAAAATCCTATTTTTCAGTAGGGTCCTGAACAGAAAGTAAATTCCCATTTTATAGGAGGGTCCTGAACAAAAGTAAAATCCCATTTGTCGCGAGGGGCATGAACAAAAAGTAAATTCCTATTTTTCAAAAAGGTCCTGAACAGAAGTAAAATCCAATTTTTCAGGAGGGTCCTGAACAGAAAGTAAATACTCAGTTTTCAGGAGGGTCATGAACAGAAAGTAAAATCCCATTCTTCAGGAGGTTCCTGAACAGAAAGTAAAATCCCATTTTTTAGGAGGGTCCTGTATAGAAAGTAAAATCCGATTTTTCAGAAGGGTCCTGAACAGAAAGGAAAATCTTATTTTTCAAGAGGTTCCTCAATAGAAGTAAAATCCTATTTTTCAAGAAGGTCCTGAACAGAAAGTATAATCCTATTTTTTAGGAGGGTCCTGTATAGAAAGTAAAATCCAATTTTTCAGAAGGGTCCTGAACAGAAAGGAAAATCTTATTTTTCAAGAGGCTCCTGAACAGAAGTAAAATCCCATTTTTCAAGAAGGTCCTGAACAGAAAGTATAATCCCATTTTTTAGGAGGGTCCTGAAAAAAAGTAAAATCGCATTTTTTAGGAGGGGCATGAACAATAAGTAATATCCTATTTTTCAGGAGGGTCCTGTATAGAAGTAAAATCCAATTTTTTAGGAGGGTCCTGAACAGAACGTGAAATCTTATTTTTCAGGAGGGTCTTGATCATAAAGTAAAATTCAATTTTTCAGGAGGGTCCTGAACAGAAAGTAAAGTTCTATTTTTCAGAAGGGTCCTGAACAGAAAGTAAAATCCTATTTTCCTGGAGGGTCCTGAACAAAAGTAAAATCCAATTTTTCAGGAGAGTCCTAATCAAAAGTGAAATCCTATTTTTCAGGATGGTCCTGAACAAAACTAAAATCCCATTTTTATGAGGGTCCTGAACTGAAAGTAAAGTCTCATTTTTCAGGAGGGTCCAGAATAGAAAGTAAAATCCCATTTTTCAGGAGGGTCCTAAACAGAAAGTAAAATTCCATTTTTCAGGAGGGTCCTGAACAAAAGTAAAATCCCATTTTTTCGGAAGGTCCTGAACAGAAAGTAAATACTCAGTTTTCAGGAGGGTCCTGAACAAAAGTAAAGTCCCATTTTTCAATAGGGTTCTGAACAGAAAGTAAAATCCCATTCTTCAGGAGGGTCCGGAACATAAAGCAAAATCCCATTTTTCTGGAGGGTCCTGAAAAGAAAGTAAAATCCCATTTTTCAGGAGGGGCTTGAACAGAAGTAAAATCCTATTTTTCAGGAGGGTCCTAAACAGAAAGTAAAATCCCATTTTTCTGGAGGGTCCTGAACAGAAAGTCAAATTCCATTTTTCAGGAGTGTCCTGAACAAAAGAAAAATCCCATTTTTATGGAGGGTCCTGAACAAAGGTAAAATCCTATTTTTCAAGAGGGTCCTGATCAATAGTAAAATCCAATTTTACAGGAGGGTCCTGAACAGAAAGTAAAATCCCATTTTTAAGGAGGGTCCGGAACAAAAGTAAAGTCCCATTTTTTAGAAGGGTCCTAATCAAAATTAATATCCCATTTTTCAGGAGGGGCCTGAACAGAAAGTAAAATCCTATTTTTCAGGAGGGTCCTGAACCAAAGTAAAATCCTATTTTTAGGAGGGTCATAAAAAAAAGTAAAATCCCATTTTTCAAGAGGGTGCTGAACAGAAAGTAAAATGCCATTTTTTCGGAGGGTCCTGAAACAAAGTAAAATCCTATTTTTCAGGAGTGTCCTGAAAAGAAAGTAAAATCCCAATTTTTAGTAGGGTCCTATACAAAAGTAATATCCCATTTTTCAGGAGGGGCCTGAACAGAAAGTAAAATCCTATTTTTCAGGAGTGTCCTGAACCAAACTAAAATCCTATTTTTCAGGAGGGTCCTGAACAGAAAGTAACATCTTATTTTTCAGGAGGGTCCTGATCACAAAGTAAAATTCAATTTTTCAGGAGGGTCCTGAACATAAAGTAAAGTTCCATTTTTCAAGAGGGTCCTAAACATAAAGTAAAATCCTATTTTACAGGAGGGTCCTGAAAAAAAGTAAAACCCCATTTTTATAAGGGTCCTGAACAGAAAGTAAAGTCCCGTTTTTCAGGAGGGTCTTGAACAGAAAGTAAAGTTTCATTTTTCAGGAGGGTCCTGAACAAAAGTAAAATCCCCTTTTTCAGAAGGGTCCTGAACTGTAAGTAAAATCCTATTTTTCAGGAGGGTCCGGAACAGAAAGTAAAGTCCCATTTTTCAGAAGGTTCCTGAAAAGAAAGTAAAATCCCAATTTACAAGAGGGTCCTGAACAAAAGTTAAATCCTATTTTTCAGGATAGTCCTGAACGAAATTAAAATCCTATTTTTTAGGAAGGTTCTGGAAAGAAAGTCAAGTCCCATTTTTCAGGATGGTCCTGAACTGAAAGTAAAGTCCCATTTTTATAGTGGGTCCTGAACATAAAATAAAATACCATTTTCAGGAGGGTCCGGAACAGAAAGTAAAATCCATTTTTCATGAGGGTCCAGAACAAAGAGTAAAATCCTAATTTTCAGGAGGTCCTGAACTTAAAGTAGAATCCCATTTTTCAGGAGGGTCCTTAAAGAAAGTAAAGTCCCATTTTTCAGGAGTGTCCGGAACAGAAAGTAAACTCCCATTTTTCAAGAGGGTCCTGAACAAAAGTAAAATCCCATTTTTAGGAGGGTCCTGAAAAGAAAGTAAAATCCCAGTTTTCAAGAGGGTCCTAAACAGAAAGTAAAATCCCATTTTTCAGAAAGGTCCTGAACATAAAGTAAAATCCCATTTTTTATGAGGGTCCTGAACAGAAGAAAATTTTATTTTTCAAGATGGTCATGAACAGAAAGTCAAATCCCATATTTCAGGAGGGTCCTGAACAAAAGTAAAATCCTATTTTTCAGGAGGGGCCTGAACAGAAAGTAAAATCTCATTTTTCAGGAGGGTACTGAACAAAAGTAAAATCCCATTTTTCAGGAGGATCCAGAACAGAAAGTAAAATCCCAGTTTTCAAGAGGGTCCTAAACAGAAAGTAAAATCCCATTTTTCAGAAAGGTCCTGAACATAAAGTAAAATCCCATTTTTTATGAGGGTCCTGAACAGAAGAAAATTTTATTTTTCAAGATGGTCATGAACAGAAAGTCAAATCCCATATTTCAGGAGGGTCCTGAACAAAAGTAAAATCCTATTTTTCAGGAGGGGCCTGAACAGAAAGTAAAATCTCATTTTTCAGGAGGGTACTGAACAAAAGTAAAATCCCATTTTTCAGGAGGATCCAGAACAGAAAGTAAAATCCCATTTTTCGGGAGGGTCCAGAATAGAAAGTAAAGTCCCATTTTTTAGGAGGGTCCTGAATATAAAGTAAAATCCCATTTTACAAGAGGTTCCTGAACAAAAGTAAAATCCTATTTTTCAGGAGAGTCCTGAACGTAAGTAAAATCCTATTTTTTAGGAGGATTCTGGACAGAAAGTAAAGTCCAATTTTTCAGGAGGGTCCTAAACTTAAAGTAAAGTCCCATTTTTAGGAAGGGTCCTGAACAGAAAATTAAATCCCATTTTCTAGGAGGGTCCGAAATAGAAAGTAAAATCCAATTTTCAGGAGGGTCTTGAACAGAAAATAAAATCCTAATTTTCAGGAAGGTCCTGAACATGAAGTAAAATCCCATTTTTCATGAGGGGACGGAACAGAAAGTAAAGTCCCATTTTTCAGGAGGGCCCTGAACAGAAAGTAAACTCCCATTTATCAAGAGGATCCTGAACAAAAGTAAAATCCCATTTTTCAGGAGGGTCCTGAACAGAAAGTAAAATCCCATTTTTCAGAAGGGTACTGAAAAGAAAGTAAATTCCCATTTTTTAGGAGGGTCCTAAACAGAAAGTAAAATCCTATTTTTTGGAAAGGTCCTGAACAGAAAGTAAAATCTAATTTTTCAAGATGGTCCTGAACAGAAAGTAAAATCCCATACTTCAGGAGGGTCCTGAACAAAAGTAAAATCCCTTTTTTTAGGAGGGGCCTGAACAGAACGTAAAATCCCTTTTTTCAGGAGGGTCCTGAACAAAAGTAAAATCCCATTTTTTAGGAGGATCTTGAACAGAAACAAAATACTTAGTTTTCAGGAGGGTACTGAACAGATAGTAAAATCCCATTCTTCAGGAGGGTCCTGAACAGTAAGTAAAATCCCATTTTTTAGTAGGGTCTGGTATAGAAAGTAAAATCTGATTTTTCAGGAGGGTCCTGAATAGAAAGTAAAATCTTATTTTTTAGGGAGGTCCTGAACAGAAGTAAAATCCCATTTTTCAGAATGGTCCTGAACAAAAGTAAAATCCCATTTTTCAATATGGTCTTGAACATAAATTAAAATCTCATTTTTTAGGAGGGTCCTGAACAAAAGTAAAATCCCATTTTTCAGGAAGGTCCTGAACAGAAAGTAAAATCCTATTATTCAGAAGGGTCCTGAACAAAAGTAAAATCCTATTTTTCAGAAGGGTCCTGAACAAAAAGTAAGATCTTATTTTTCAGGAAGGTCCTGATCAAAAAGTAAAATTCGATTTTCCAGGAGGGTCCAAAACAGAAAGTAAAGTTCCATTTTTCAGGAGGGTCCTTAACAGAATGTAAAATCTTATTTTTCAAGAGGGTCCTGAACAAAAGTATAATTCCATTTTTCAGGAGAGTCCTGATCAAAATAAAATCCTATTTTTTCAGGATGGTCCTAAACAAAAGTAAAATCCCATATTTATAAGGGTCCTGAACAGAAATTCAAGTCCCATTTTTCAGGAGGGTCCAGAACACAAAGTAATTTCCCATTTTTCAGGAGGGTCCAGAACAGAAAGTAAAATTCTTTTTTCAGGAGGGTCCTGAATAGAAAGTAAAATTCTATTTTTCAGGACGGTCCTGAACAAAAGTAAAATCCCAGTTTTTAGGAAGGTCCTGAACAGAAAGTATATACTCAGTTATCAGGAGGGGCTTGAACAGAAAGTAAAATCCTATTTTTCAGGAGGTTCCTGAACAAAAGTAAAGTTCCATGTTTCAGTAGGGTAACGAACAGAAAGTAAAATCCCATTCTTCAGGAGGGTCATGAACATAAAGTAAAATCCTATTTTTCAGTAGGGTCCTGAACAGAAAGTAAAATCCCATTTTTTAGAAGGGCCCTAAAAAAAGTAAAATGCTATTTTTCAGGAGGGTCCCGAACAAAAGTATAATCCTTTTTTTCAGGAGGGTCCTGAAATAAAAGTTAAATCCCATTTTCAGGAGTGTCCTGAACAGAAAGTAAAATCCCATTTTTCAGAAGGGTCCTGAAAAGAAAGTATAATCCCATTTTTCAAGATGGTCTTGAAAAAAAGTAAATCCTATTTTTCAGGAGAGTCCTGAACGAAAGTAAAATCCTATTTTTCATGAGTGTTCTGGATAGAAAGTATAGTCCCATTTTTCAGGAGGGTCCTTAACTGAAAGTAATGTCCCATTTTTTAAGAGGGTCCTGAACAGAAAGTAAAATCCCATTTTCCAGGAGGGTCCGGAACAGAAAGTAAAATCCTATTTTTAAGGAGGGTCCTGAACAGAAAATAAAATTCCATTTTTCTGGAGGGTCCTGAATATAAATTAAAATCCCATTTCTAAGGAGGGTCCTGAATAGAAAGTAAAGTCCCATTTTTCAGGAGAGTCCTAAAAAGAAATTAAAGTCCCATTTTTCAGGAGATTCCTGAACAGAAAATAAAATCCCATTTTTCAGAAGGGGTCCTGAACAGAAAGTAAAATTCTATTTTTCAGGAGGGTCCTGAACATAAAGTAAAATCCCATTTTTTAAGAGGGTCCTGAACATAAAGTAAAATCCTATTTCTCAGGAGGGTCCTGAACAAAAGTAAGATCGTATTTTTCAGAAGGGTCCTGAACAGAAAGTAAAATCTCATTTTTCAGGAAGGTCCTGATCAGAAAGTAAAATTCGATTTTTCAGGAGGGTCCTAAATAGAAAATAAAGTCCCATTTTTCAGGTGGGTCCTGAATAGAAAGTAAAATCCTATTTTTCAGGAGGGTACAGACAAAAGTAAAATCTCATTTTTTTAGGAGAGTCCTGATCCAAAGAAAATCTCATTTTTCAGGAGGGTCCTGAACAAAACTAAAATCCCATATTTATGACGGTCCTGAATAGAAAGTATAGTCCCTTTTTTCAGGAGGGTCCTAAACAAATTGTTAAATCCCATTTTTTAGGAGGGTCCTGAACAGAAAGTAAAATGCCATTTTTCAAGAGAGTCCTGACCAAAAGTAAATTCCCATTTTTTAGGAGGGTCCTGTATAGAAAGTAAAGTCCCATGTTTCAGTAGGGTAACAAACAGAAAGTAAAATCCCATTCTTCAGGAGGTTCATGAACATAACGTAAAATCCTATTTTTCAGGAGGGTCCTAAACAAAAGTAAAATCCCATTTTTCAAGATGGTCCTGAACAGAAAGTAAAAATCCATTTTTAAGGAGGGTCTTGAACAAAAGTAAAATCCCATTTTCCACGAGGTGCCAGAACAGTAAGTAAAACCCTATTTTTCAGTAGGGTCCTGAACAAAAGTAAAATCCCATTTTTCAGGAGGGTCCTGAACAAAAAGTAAAATCTCATTTTGTTGGAGGGTCCTGAACAAAAGTAAAATCCCATTTTTCAGGAGGGGCCTGAATAAATAGTAAAATCCTATTTTTCAGGTGGGTCCTGAACAGAAAGTAAAATCTTATTTTTCTGGAGTGTCCTGATCATAAAGTAAAATTTGATTTGTCAGGAGGGTCCTGAACAGAAAGTAAAGTTCCATTTTTCAGAAGGGTCCTGAACAGAAAGTAAAATCCAATTTTCAGGAGGGTCTTGAACAGAAAATAAAATCCTAATTTTCAGGAAGGTCCTGAACATGAAGTAAAATCCCATTTTTCATGAGGGTCCGGAACAGAAAGTAAAGTCCCATTTTTCAGGAGGGCCCTGAACAGAAAGTAAACTCCCATTTATCTGGTGAATCCTGAACAAAAGAAAAATCCCATTTTTCAGGAGGGTCCTGAACAGAAAGTAAAATCCCATTTTTCAGAAGGGTACTGAAAAGAAAATAAATTCCCATTTTTTAAGAGGGTCCTAAACAGAAAGTAAAATCCTATTTTTTGGAAAGGTCCTGAACAGAAAGTAAAATCTAATTTTTCAAGATGGTCCTGAACAGAAAGTAAAATCCCATATTTCAGGAGGGTCCTGAACAAAAGTAAAATCCTTTTTTTTAGGAGGGGCCTGAACAGAATGTAAAATCCTTTTTTTCAGGAGGGTCCTTAACAAAAGTAAAATCCCATTTTTTAGGAGGATCTTGAACAAAAACAAAATACTTAGTTTTCAGGAGGGTCCTGAACATAAAGTAAAATCCCATTCTTCAGGAGGGTCCTAAACAGAAAGTAAAATCCCATTTTTTAGTAGCGTCTTGTATAGAAAGTAAAATCTGATTTTTCAGGAGTGTCCTGAACAGAAAGTAAAATCTTATTTTTTAGGGAGGTCCTGAACAGAAGTAAAATCCCATTTTTCAGAATGGTCTTGAACAAAAGTTAAATCCCATTTTTCAATATGGTCTTGAACAGAAATTAAAATCCCATTTTTTAGGAGGGTCCTGAACAAAAGTAAAATCCCATTTTTCAGGAAGGTCCTGAATAGAAAGTAAAATCCAATTATTCAGATGGGTCCTGAACAAAAGTAAAATCCTATTTTTCAGGAGGGTCCTGAACAAAAAGTATGATCTTATTTTTCAAGAAGGTCCTGATCAAAAAGTAAAATTCAATTTATCAGGAGTGACAAAACAGAAAGTAAAGTTCCATTTTTCAGGAGGGTCCTTAACAGAATGTAAAATCTTATTTTTCAGGAGGGTCCTGAACAAAAGTAAAATTCCATTTTTCAGGAGAGTCCTGATCAAAATAAAATCCTATTTTTTCAGGATGGTGCTAAACAAAAGTTAAATCCCATATTTATAAGGGTCCTGAACAGAAAGTCAAGTCCCATTTTTCAGGAGGGTCCAGAACCCAAAGTAATTTCCCATTTTTCAGGAGGGTCCAGAACAGAAAGTAAAATCCTTTTTTTCAGGAGGGTCCTGAATAGAAAGTAAAATTCTATTTTTCAGGAGGGTCCTGAACAAAAGTAAAATCCCATTTTTTAGGAAGGTCCTGAACAGAAAGTATATACTCAGTTATCAGGAGGGGCTTGAACAGAAAGTAAAATCCTATTTTTCAGGAGGTTCCTGAACAAAAGTAAAGTCCCATGTTTCAGTAGGGTAACGAACAGAAAGTAAAATCCCATTCTTCAGGAGGGTCATGAACATAAAGTAAAATCCTATTTTTCAGTAGGGTCCTGAACAGAAAGTAAAATCCCATATTTTAGGAGGGCCCTAAAAAAAGTAAAATTCTATTTTTCAGGAGGGTCCCGAACAAAAGTATAATCCTTTTTTTTCAGGAGGGTCCTGAACTGAAAGTAAAATCCCATTTTTCAGGAGTGTCCTGAACAGAAAGTAAAATCCCATTTTTCAGAAGGGTCCTGAAAAGAAAGTATAATCCCATTTTTCAAGATGGTCTTAAACAAAAGTAAAATCCTATTTTTCAGGAGAGTCCTGAACGAAAGTAAAATCCTATTTTTCATGAGTGTTCTGGATAGATAGTATAGTCCCATTTTTTAGGAGGGTCCTGAACTGAAAGTAAAGTCCCATTTTTTAAGAGGGTCCTGAACAGAAAGTAAAATCCCATTTTCCAGGAGGGTCCGGAACAGAAAGTAAAATCCTATTTTTAAGGAGGGTCTGAACAGAAAATAAAATTCCATTTTTCTGGAGGGTCCTGAATATAAAGTAAAATCCCATTTCTAAGGAGGGTCCTGAATAGAAAGTAATGTCCCATTTTTCAGGAGAGTCCTGAAAAGAAATTAAAGTCCCATTTTTCAGGAGATTCCTGAACAGAAAATAAAATCCCATTTTTCAAAAGGGGTCCTGAACAGAAAGTAAAATTCTATTTTTCAGGAGGGTCCTGAACATAAAGTAAAATCCCATTTTTTAAGAGGGTCCTGAACATAAAGTAAAATCCTATTTCTCGGGAGGGTCCTGAATAAAAGTAAAATCGTATTTTTCAGAAGGGTCCTGAACAGAAAGTAAAATCTCATTTTTCAGGAAGGTCCTGATAAGAAAGTAAAATTCGATTTTACAGGAGGGTCCTGAATAGAAAATATAGTCCCATTTTTCAGGTGGGTCTTGAACAGAAAGTAAAATCCTATTTTTCAGGAGAGTACAGACAAAAGTAAAATCTCATTTTTTAGGAGAGTCCTGATCCAAAGAAAATCTAATTTTTCAGGAGGGTCCTGAACAACACTAAAATCCCATATTTATGACGGTCCTGAACAGAAAGTATAGTCCCATTTTTCAGGAGGGTCCTAAACAAATAGTAAAATCCCATTTTTTAGGAGGGTCCTGAACAGAAAGTAAAATCCCATTTTTCGAGAGAGTCCTGACCAAAAGTAAATTCCCATTTTTTAGGAGGGTCCTGTATAGAAAGTAAAGTCCCATGTTTCAGTAGGTTAACAAACAGAAAGTAAAATCCCATTCTTCAGGAGGTTCATGAACATAAAGTAAAATCCTATTTTTCAGAAGGGTCCTAAACAAAAGTAAAATCCCATTTTTCAAGATGGTCCTGAACAGAAAGTAAAAATCCATTTTTAAGGAGGGTCCTGAACAAAAGTAAAATCCCATTTTCCACGAGGTGCTTGAACAGAAAGTAAAACCCTATTTTTCAGTAGGGTCCTGAACAAAAGTAAAATCCCATTTTTCAGGAGGGTCCTGAACAAAAAGTAAAATCTCATTTTGTTGGAGGGTCCTGAACAAAAGTAAAATCCCATTTTTCAGGAGGGGCCTGAATAAATAGTAAAATCCTATTTTTCAGGAGGGTCCTATACAGAAAGTAAAATCTTATTTTTCTGGAGTGTCTTGATCAGAAAGTAAAATTTGATTTGTCAGGAGGGTCCTGAACAGAAAGTAAAGTTACATTTTTCAGAAGGGTCCTGAACAGAAAGTAAAATCCTATTTTTCAGGAGGGTCCTGAACAAAAGTAAAATCCCATTTTTCAGGAGAGCCCTGATCAAAAGTGAAATCCTATTTTTTAGGACGGTCCTGAACAAAAGTAAAATCCCATTTTTATGAGGGTCATGAACAAAAAGTAAAGTCCCATTTTTCAGGAGGGCCTGAACAGAAAATAAAGTCCCATTTTTTTGGAGGGTCAAGAAAAGAAAGTAAAATCCCATTTTTCAGGAGGGTCCTGAACAGAAAGTAAAATTCCATTTTCAGGAGGGTCCAGAACAAAAAGTAAATACTCAGTTTTCTGAAGAGCCTGAACAGAAAGTAAACTCTTATTTTTCAGGAGGGTCCGAAACAATAGTAAAGTCCCATTTTTCAATAGGGTCCTGAACAGAAAGTAAAATCCCATTCTTCAAGAAGGTCCTAAACATAACGTAAGATCTCATTTTTCAGGAGGGTTCTTAACAGAAAGTAAAATCCCATTCTTTAGGAGGGTCCTGAAAAAAGTAAAATCCTATTTATCAGGAGGGTCCTGAACAAAAGTAAAATCCTATTTTTCAGGAGGGTCCAGAAAAAAAGTAAAATCCCTTTTTTCTGGAAGGTCCTGAACTGAATGTAAAATCTTATTTTTTAGGAGGGTCCTGAACATAAAGTAAAGTCCCATTTTTCAGAAGGATCCTGAACAGATAGTAAAATCCCATTTTTCAAGAGGGTCATGAAAAAAGTAAAATCCTATTTTTCATTAGGGTTCTGGACAGAAAGTAATGTCCCATTTTTCAGGAGGGTCCTGATTTGAAAGTAAAGTCCCATTTTTATGAAGGGTCCTGAACAGAAAGTAAAATCCCATTTTCCAGGAGGGTACGGAACAGAAAGTAAAATCCCATTTTTCAGGAAGGTCCTGAAAAGAAAGTAAAATCCCATTTTTCTAGAGGGTCCTGAACTTAAAGTAAAATCTCATTTTTACGGAAGGTCCTGTATAGAAAGTAAAGCCAGGAGGGTCCTGAATAGAAAGTAAAATCCTATTTTTCAGGAGGGTCTTGAACAGAAAGTAAAATCCCTTTTTCAGGTGGGTCCCGAACAGAAAGTAAAATTCTATTTTTCAAGAGGGTCCTGAACATAGAGTAAATCACATTTTTCAAGAGGGTCTTGAAAAAAAAGTAAAATTCCATTTTTCAGGAGGGTCCTGAACAAAAGTAAAATCCCATTTTTCAGGAGGGTCCTGAATAAAAAGTAAAATCTCATTTTGTTGGAGGGTCCTGAACAAAAGTAAAATCCCATTTTTCAGGAAGGGCCTGAATAAATAGTAAAATCCTATTTTTCAGGAGGGTCCTGAACAGAAAGTAAAATCTTATTTTTCTGGAGTGTCCTGATCAGAAAGTAAAATTTGATTTGTCAGGAGGGTCCTGAACAGAAAGTAAAGTTCCATTTTTCAGAAGGGTCCTGAAGAGAAAGTAAAATCCCATTTTTCAGGAGGGTCCTGAACAGAAAGTAAAATTCCATTTTCAGGAGGGTCCTGAACAAAAAGTAAATACTCAGTTTTCTGAAGGGGACTGAACAGAAAGTAAAATCTTTTTTTTCAGGAAGGTCCGAAACAATAGTAAAGTCCCATTTTTCAGTAGGGTCCTGAACTGAAAGTAAAATCCCATTCTTCAAGAGGGTCCTAAACATAACGTAAGATCTCATTTTTCAGGAGGGTTCTTAACAGAAAGTAAAATCCCATTCTTTAGGAGGGTCCTGAAAAAAGTAAAATCCTATTTATCAGGAGGGTCCTGAACAGAAAGTAAAGTTCCATTTTTCAGAAGGGTCCTGAACAGAAAGTAAAATCATATTTTTCAGGAGGGTCTTGAACAAAAGTAAAATCCCATTTTTCAGGAGAGCCCTGATCAAAAGTGAAATCCTATTTTTTAGGACGGTCCTGAACAAAAGTTAAATCCCATTTTTATGAGGGTCATGAACAAAAAGTAAAGTCCCATTTTTCAGGAGGGCCTGAACAGAAAGTAAAGTCCCATTTTTTTGGAGGGTCAAGAAAAGAAAGTAAAATCCCATTTTTCAGGAGGGTCCTGAACAGAAAGAAAAATTCAATTTTCAGGAGGGTCCTGAACAAAAAGTAAATACTCAGTTTTCTGAAGGGGCCTGAACAGAAAGTAAAATCTTATTTTTCAGGAGGGTCCGAAACAATAGTAAAGTCCCATTTTTCAATAGGGTCCTGAACAGAAAGTAAAATCCCATTCTTCAAGAGGGTCCTAAACATAACGTAAAATCTCATTTTTCAGGAGGGTTCTTAACAGAAAGTAAAATCCCATTCTTTAGGAGGGTCCTGAAAAAAGTAAAATCCTATTTATCAGGAGGGTCCTGAACAAAAGTAAAATCCTATTTTTCAGGAGGGTCCAGAAAAAAAGTAAAATCCCTTTTTTCAGGAAGGTCCTGAACTGAATGTAAAATCTTATTTTTTAGGAGGGTCCTGAACATAAAGTAAAGTCCCATTTTTCAGAAGGATCCTGAACAGATAGTAAAATCCCATTTTTCAAGAGGGTCTTGAACAAAAGTAAAATCCTATTTTCCAGGAGAGTCATGAAAAAAGTAAAATCCTATTTTTCATTAGGGTTCTGGACAGAAAGTAATGTCCCATTTTTCAGGAGGGTCCTGATTTGAAAGTAAAGTCCCATTTTTATGAAGGGTCCTGAACAGAAAGTAAAATCCCATTTTCCAGGAGGGTCCGGAACAGAAAGTAAAATCCCATTTTTCAGGAAGGTCCTGAAAAGAAAGTAAAATCCCATTTTTCTAGAGGGTCCTGAACTTAAAGTAAAATCTCATTTTTACGGAAGGTCCTGTATAGAAAGTAAAGCCAGGAGGGTCCTGAATAGAAAGTAAAATCCTATTTTTCAGGAGGGTCTTGAACAGAAAGTAAAATCCCTTTTTCAGGTGGGTCCCGAACAGAAAGTAAAATTCTATTTTTCAAGAGGGTCCTGAACATAGAGTAAATCATATTTTTCAAGAGGGTCTTGAAAAAAAAGTAAAATTCCATTTTTCAGGAGGGTCCTGAACAAAAGTAAAATCCCATTTTTCAGGAGGGTCCTGAATAGAATGTAAAGTCTCATTTTTCAGGAAGGTCTAAACAGAAAGTGAAGTCCCATTTTTCAGGAAGATCCTAAACAAAAATTGAATTCTCAGTTTTCAGGAGGGTCCTGAACAGAAAGTAAATTCTCATTTTTCAGAAGGGTCCTGAACAAAAAGTAAAATCCAATTTTCAGAACGGTCCTTAACAGATAGTAAAGTCCTATTTTTCAGGAGGGTCTTGAACAGAAAGTAAAATCTTATTTTTCTGGAGGGTCCGGAAAGGAAAGTAAAATTCCATTTTTCAGGAGGGTCCTAAACAGAAAATAAATTCTCATTTTTCAGATGGGTCCTGAAGAGAAAGTAAAAGCTTATTTTTTAGAAGGGTTCTGAACTGAAAGTAATATCCTATTTTTTAAAAGGGTCCTGAACAAAAGTAAAGTCCCATTTTTCTGGAGGGTCCTGAACAGAAAGTATAATCCTATTTTTTAGGAGGGTCCTGAATAGAAAGTAAAATACCATTTTCAGGAGGGTCCTGAAAAGAAAGTAAAAACCCATTTTTTAGGATGGGCTTGAACAGAAGTAAAATCCCATTTTTCAGGAAGGTCCTAAACTGAAAGTAAAATCCCATTTTTCAGGAGGGTCCTGAACACATAGTAAAATTCTATTTTTCAGGAGGGTCCTGAACAAAAGTAAAGTCCCATTTTTTAGAAGAGTCCTGAACAGAAAGTAACATCCTATTTATCAGGAGGGGCCTGAACAAAAGTAATATCCCATTTTTCAGGAGGGTCCTGAACAGAAAGTAAAATCCCATTTTTCAGGAGGGTCCTGAACAGAAACTAAAATCCCATTTCTCAGGAGGGTCCTGAACAGAAAGTAAAATCTTATTTTTCAGGAGGGTCCTGAACAGAAGCAAGTTCCCATTTTTAGGAGGGTCCAAAACAGTAAGTAAAATCCCATCTTTTAGGAGGGTCCTAAACAAAAAAAAATCCCATTTTTCATGAGAGGGCTGAACAAAATGTAAAATCCTATTTCTCAGGAGGGTCCTGAACAAAAGTAAAAACCTATTTTTCAGGAGGGTCCTGAACAAAAGTAAAATCTCATTTTTCAGGAGAGTCCTGATAAAAAGAAAAATACCATTTTTCAGGAGGGTCCTGAACACAAAGTGAAATCCTAATTTTTAGGAGGGTCCTAAACAAAAGTAAAATCCCATTTTTCAAGAGGGGCCTGAACAGAATGTAAAATCCTATTTTTCAGGAGGGTTCTGAACAGAAAGTAAAGTCCCATTTTTTTGGCGTGTCATGAATAGAAAGTAAAGTCCCATTTTTTAGGAAGATCCTGAACAGAAAGTAAAATCCATTTTTTAGTAGGGTTCTGAACAGAAAGTCAAATCCCATTTTTCAGTAGGGTCCTAAACAAAAGTAAAATCCCATTTTTATGAGGGTTCTGAACAGAAAGTAAATACTTAATTTTCAGGAGGGTCCTGAACAGAAAGTTAAGTCCCATTTATCAGGATGTTCTGAACAAAAAGTAAAGTCCCATTTTTCAGAAGGATCCTAAAGAAAAATTAAATTCTCAATTATCGGGAGGGTCCTGAAAAGAAAGTAAAATACAATTTTAAGAATGGTCCTGAACAGAAAGTAATGTCCTATTTTTCAGGAGGGTCTTGAACAGAACATAAAATCCTATTTTTTTGGAGGGTCCAAAATAGATGGTAAAATCCCATTTTTCAGGAGGGTCCTGACAGAAAGTAAAATTCCATTTTCAGGAGGGTTCTCAACAGAAAGTAAATTCTCATTTTTCAGGAGGGTCCTGAACCGAAAGTAAAATCCTTTTTTAGGAGGGTCCTGAACAAAAGTAAAGTCCCATTTTTCAGGAGGGTCCTTAACAGAAAGTAAAATCCTATTTTTTAGGAGGGTCCTGAACAGAAAGTAAAATTCCATTTTTCAGGAGGGGCTTGAACAGAAAGTATATACTCAGTTATCAGGAGGGGCTTGAACAGAAGTAAAATCCTATTTTTCAGGAGGGTCCTAAACAGAAAGTAAAATCTCATTTTTCAGGAGGGTCCTGAGCAGAAAGTCAAATTCCATTTTTCAGGAGGTTCCTGAACAAAAGAAAAATCCCATTTTTATGGAGGGTCCTGAACAAAAGTAAAATCCTATTTTTCAAGAGGGTCTTGATCAAAAGTAAAATCCCATTTTTCAGGAGGGTCCTGAACAGAAACTAAAATCCCATTTTTAAGGAGGGTCCTGAACAAAAGTAAAGTCCCATTTTTTAGAAGGGTCCTAAACAGAAAGTAAAATCCTATTTTTCAGGAGGGGCCTGAACAGAAGTAAAATCCCATTTTTCAGGAGGGTCCTGAACAGAAAGTAAAATCCCATTTATCAGGAGGGGCCTGAACAGAAGTAAAATCCCATTTTTCAATAAGGTCCTGAACAGAAAGTAAAATCCCATTTTTCAAAAGGTTCCTCTACAGAAAGTAAAATCTTATTTTTCAAGAGAGTCCTGAACAGAAGTAAAATCCAATTTTTTAGAAGGGTCCTGAACAAAAATAAAATCCTATTTTTCAAGATAGTCCTGAACAAAAAGTAAAATCCCATGTTTTAGGAGGGTCCTCAACAAAAGTAAAATCCAATTTTTCATGAGAGGCCTGAACAAAAGTAAAATCCTATTTTTCAGGAGGGTCCCGAACAAAAGTAAAAACTTATTTTTCAGGAGGGTCCTGAACAAAACTAAAATCCCATTTTTGAGGAGTGTCCTGAACAAAAGTAAAATCCCATTTTTTTGGAGTGTCCTGAAAAAAAAAGTAAAATCCTTTTTTCAAGAGGGTCCTGAACAAAAGTAAATTCTAATTTTTCAGGAGGGTCTTTAACAGAAAGTAAAATCTAATTTTTCAGAAGGGTCCAGATCAGTAAGTAAAATTCGATATTTCAGGAGGGTCATGAATAGAAAGTAAAGTCCCATTTTTCAGGTGGATCTGAACATAAAGTAAAATCCTATTTTTCAGGAGGGTACTGAACAAAAGTAAATTCCCATTTTTAGGAGAGTCCTGATCAAAAGTAAAATATCATTTTTCAGGAGGGTCCTGAACAAAAGTAAAATCCCATATTAATGAGGGTCCTAAACAGAAAGTAAAGTCCCATTTTTCAAGAGGGTCCTGAAAAGAAAGTTAAGTCCCATTTTTTAGGAGAGTCCTGAAAAGAAAGTTAAATCCAATTTTTCAGGAAGGTCCTGAACCAAAGTAAAATCCCATTTTTAGGAGGGTCCTGAACAGAAAGTAATTACTCAGTTTTCAGGAGAGTCCTGAGCAGAATGTAAAATCCCATTCTTCAGGATGGTCCTGAACAGAAAGTAAAATCCCATTTTTTAGGAGGGTCCTGCATAGAAAGTAAAATCCGATTTTTCAGGAGGGTCCTGAACAGAAAGGAAGATCTTATTTTTCAGGAGGCTCCTGAACAGAAGTAAAATCCCATTTTTCAAGAGGGTCTAGAACCAAACTAAATACCATTTTTCAAGATGGTCCTGAACAGAAAGTAAAATCCCATTTTTTAGGAGGGTTCTCAACAAAACTAAAATCCCATTTTTCAAGAGGGGCCTGAACTGAAAGAAAAATCCTATTTTTCAGCAGGGTCCTGAATAAAAGTAAAGTCTCATTTTTTAGGAGGGTCCTGAACAGAAAGTAAATTCCCATTTTATTGGAGGGTCCTGAACAAAATTAAATTCCCATTTTGCAAGAGGGGCATGAAGAAAGAGTAAAATCCAATATTTCAGGAGGGTCCTGATCAGAAAGTAAAATTAAATTTTTCAGGAGAGTCCTTAACAAAAAGTAAAGTTCTATTTTTCAGGAGGGTCCTGAACAAAAAGTAAAATCCTATTTTTCAGGAGGGTCCTGATCAAAAGTAAAATCCCATTTTTTAGGAGAGTCCTGATCAAAAGTAAAATCATATTTTTCAGGATGGTCCTGAACAAAAGTAAAATCCCAATTTTATGAGGGTCCTGAACTGAAAGTAAAGTCCCATTTTACAGGAGGGTCCAGAACAGAAAGTAAAATACCATTTTTCAGGAGGGTCCTAAACAGAAAGTAAAATTCCATATTTCAGGAGGGACCTGAACAAAAGTAAAATCCCATTTTTTAGGAAAGTTCTAAACAGAGAGTAAATACTCAGTTTTAGGAGGGGCCTGAACATAAATAAAATCCTATTTTTCAAGAGGGTCCTGAACAAAAGTAAAGTCCCATTTTTCAGTAGGGTCCTGAACAGAAAGTAAAATCCCATTCTTCAGTAGGGTCCTGAACATAAAGCAAAATCCCATTTTTCAGAAGGGTCCTGAACAGAAAGTAAAATCCCATTCTTCAGGAGAGTCCTGAACAAAAGTAAAATCCCATTTTTTAGGAAGGTCCTGTATAGAAAGTTAAAACCTATTTTTCAGGAGGGTCCTGAACAGAAAGACAAATCTTATTTTTTAGGAGGTTCCTGAACAGAAGTAAAATCCCATTTTTCAAAAGGTTCCTGAACAAAACTAAAATACCATTTTTAAAGATGGTCCCGAACAGAAGTAAAATCCCATTTTTCAGGAGGGGCCTGAACAGAAAAAAAATTCCAATTTTTCAGGAGGGTCCTGAATAAAAGTAAAATCTCATTTTTCAGGAGGGTCCTGAACAGAAAGTAAATTCCCATTTTATAGGAGGGTCCTGAACAAAAGTAAAATCCCATTTTTCTAGAGGGGCATGAACAAAAAGTAAAATCCTATTTTTCAGGAGGGTCCTGAACAGAGGTAAAATCCTATTTTTCAGGAGGGTCCTGAATAGAAAGTAAAATACCATTTTTTAGGAGGGTCCTAAAAAGAAGGTAAAATCCCATTTTTTAGGAGGGGCTTGAACAGAAGAAAAATCCTATTTTTCTGGAGGGTCCTAAATTGAAAGTAAAATCCCATTTTTCAGGAGGGTCCTGAACAGAAAGTAAAATTCTATTTTTCTTGAGGATCCTGAACAAAAGTAAAATCTCACTTTTAAGGAGGGTCCTAAACAAAAGTAAAATCCTATTTTTCAGGAGGGTCTTGAACAAAAGTAAAATCCCATTTTTCAGGAGGGTCCTGAACAGAAAGTAAAATCCCATTTTTCAGGAGGGTCATGACCAAAAGTAAAGTCCCATTTTTTAGGAAGGTCCGAAACAGAAAGTAAAATTCTATTTTTCAGGATGGTCCTGAACAGAGGTAAAATCCTATTTTTCAGGAGGGTCCTGAATAGAAAGTAAAATACCATTTTTCAGGAGGGTCCTGAAAAGAAGGTAAAATCCCATTTTTTAGGAGGGGCTTGAACAGAAGAAAAATCCCATTTTTCAGGAGGGTCCTAAATTGAAAGTAAAATCCCATTTTTCAGGAGGGTCCTGAACAGAAAGTAAAATTCCATTTTTCAGGAGGGTCCTGAACAAAAGTAAAATCCCACTTTTAGGGATGGTCCTAAACAAAAGTAAAATCCTATTTTACAGGAGGGTCCTGAACAAAAGTAAAATCCCATTTTTCAGGAGGGTCCTGAACAGAAAGTAAAATCCCATTTTTCAGGAGGGTCCTGACCAAAAGTAAAGTCCCATTTTTTAGGAAGGTCCGAAACGGAAAGTAAAATTCTATTTTTCAGGAGGGGCCTGAACAGAAGTAAAATCCCATTTTTCAGGAGGGTCCTAAACAAAAGTAAAATCTCATTTTTCAAGATGGTCCTGAACAACAAGTAAAAACCCAATTTTTAGGAGGGTCCTGAACATAAGTAAAATCCCATTTTCCAGGAGGGGCCTGATCAGAAAGAAAACCCTATTTTCCAGGTGGGTCCTGAACAAAATTAAAATCCCATTTTTCTGTAGGGTCCTGAATAGAAAGTGAAATCCAATTTTTTAGGAGGGTCCTGAACAAATGTAAAATGCCATTTTTCAGGAGGGGCCTGAATAAAAAGTAAAATCCAATTTTTCAGGAGGGTCCTGAGGATAAGTAAAATCCTATTTTTCAGGAGGATCCTGAACAAAAAGTAAAATCTAATTTTTTTGGGTGGGTCCTGATCAGAAAGTAAAATTTGATTTTTCAGGAGGGTCCTGAGCAGAAAGTAAAGTTCCATTTTTCAGGAGTGTCCTGAACAGAAAGTAAAATCCTATTTTTCAGGAGGTCCTGAACTAAAGTAAAATCTTATTTTTCCGGAGACTCCTGATCAAAGGTAAAATCCTTTTTTTCAGGATGGTCGTGAACAAAAGTAAAATCCCATTTTTTTTAGGGTCATGAACAAAAAGTAAAGTCCCATTTTTCAGGAGGGGCTGAACAGAAAGTAAAGTCCCATTTTTTAGGAGGGTCCAGAACAGAAAGTAAAATCCCATTTTTCAGGGGGGTCCTTTACAGAAATTAAAATTCCATTTTTCAGGAGGGTCCTGAACAAAAAGTAAAATCCTATTTTTCATGAGGGTCCAGAAAAAAAGTGAAGTCCCATTTTTCAATAGGGTCCTTAACAGAAAGTAAAATCCCATTCTTCAGGAGGGTGCTGACTATAAAGTAAAATCCCATTTTTTAGGAGGGTCCTGAACAGAAAGTAAAATCCCATTCTTTAGGAGGATCCTGAAAAAAAGTAAAATCCTATTTTTCAGGAGGGTCCTGAACAAAAGAAAAATCCTATTTTTCAGGAGGGTCCTGAACAAAAGTGAAATCCCTTTTTTTAGGAGGGTCCTGAAATGTATGTAAAATCCCATTTTTCAGGAGGGTCCTGAACAGAAAGTAAAGTCCCATTTTTCAGAAGGGTCCTGAACGAAAGTAAAATCCTATTTTTCATTAGGGTTCTGGACAGATAGTAAAGTCCCATTTTTCAGGAGGGTCCTGAACGGAAAGTAAAGTCCCATTTTTATGAAGGGTCTTGAACAGAAAGTAAAATCCCATTTTCCAGGAGGGTCTGAAACAGAAAGTAAAATCCCATTTTACAAGAGGGTCCTGAACAAAAGTAAAATCCTATTTTTTAGGAGGATTCTGGACAGAAAGTAAAGTCCAATTTTTCAGGAGGGTCCTAAATTGAAAGTAAAGTCCCATTTTTATTAAGGGTCCTGAACAGAAAATTAAATCCCATTTTCTAGGAGGGTCCGAAGTAGAAAGTAAAATCAAATTTTCAGGAAGGTCTTGAACAGAAAATAAAATCCTATTTTTCAGGAAGGTCCTGAATATGAAGTAAAATCTCATTTTTCATGATGGTCCAGAACAGAAAGTAAAGTCCCATTTTTCAGGAGGGCCCTGAACAGAAAGTAAACTCCTATTTTTCAGGAGGATCCTGAACAAAAGTAAAATCCCATTTTTCAGGAGGGTCCTAAACAGAAAGTAAAATCCCATTTTTCAGAAGGGTGCTGAAAAGAAAGTAAAATCCTATTTTTTGGAAAGGTCCTGAAAAGAAAGTAAAATCTAATTTATCAAGATGGTCCTGAACAGAAAGTAAAATCCCATATTTCAGGAAGGTCCTGAACAAAAGTAAAATCCCTTCTTTTAGGAGAGGCTTGAACAGAACGTAAAATCCCATTTTTCAGGAGGGTCCTGAACAAAAGTAAAATCCCATTTTTTAGAAAGATCTGGAACAGAAACAAAATACTTAGTTTTCAGGAGGGTCCTGAACAAAAAGTAAAATCCCATTCTTCAGGAGGGTCGTCAACAGAAAGTAAAATCCCATTTTTCAGTAGGGTCCTGTATAGAAAGTAAAATCTGATTTTCCAGGAGGGTCCTGAATAGAAAGTAAAATCTTATTTTTTAGGGAGGTCCTGAACAGAAGTAAAATCCCATTTTTCAGAAGAGTCCTTAACAAAAGTGAAATCCCATTTTTCAATATGGTCTTGAACAGAAATTAAAATCCCATTCTTTAGGAGGGTCCTGAACAAAAGTAAAATCCCATTTTTCAGGAAGGGCCTGAACAGAAAGTAAAATCCTATTATTCAGAAGGGTCCTGAACAAAAGTAAAATCCTATTTTTCAGGAGGGTCCTTAACAGAATGTAAAATCTTATTTTTTAGGAGGGTCCTGAACAAAAGTAAAATTCCATTTTTCAGGAGAGTCCTGATCAAAATAAAATCCTATTTTTCAGGATGGTCCTAAACAAAAGTAAAATCCCATTTTTATAAAGGTCCGGAACAGAAAGTCAAGTCCCATTTTTCAGGAGGGTCCAGAACAAAAAGTAATTTCCCATTTTTCAGGAGGGTCCTGAACAGAAAGTAAAATCCCTTTTTTCAGGAGGGTCCTGAACAGAAAGTAAAATTCTATTTTTCAGGCGGGTCCTGAACAAAAGTAAAATCCCATTTTTTAGGAAGGTCCTGAACAGAAAGTATATACTCAGTTTTCAGGAGGGGCCTGAACAGAAAGTAAAATCCTATTTTTCAGGAGGTTCCTTAAAAAAAAGTAAAGTCCCATGTTTCAGTAGGGTAACGAACAGAAAGTAAAATCCCATTCTTCAGGAGGGTCATGAACATAATGTAAAATACTATCTTTCAGGAGGGTCCTGAACAGAAAGTAAAATCCCATTCTTTAGGAGGGCCCTAAAAAAAGTAAAATCCTATTTTTCAGGAGGGTCCTGAACAAAAGTATAATCCTTTTTTTATAGGAGGGTCCTGAACAGAATGTAAAATCCCATTTTTCAGGAGTGTCCTGAACAGAAAGTAAAGTCCCATTTTTCAGAAGGGTCCTGAACAAAAAGTAAAATCCCATTTTTCAAGATGGTCTTGAACAAAAGTAAAATCCTATTTTTCAGGAGAGTCTTGAACGAAAGTAAAATCCTATTTTTCATTAGTGTTCTGGATAGAAAGTATAGTCCCATTTTTCAGGAGGGTCCTGAATTGAAAGTAAAGTCCCATTTTTCAAAAGGGTCCTGAACAGAAAGTAAAATCCCATTTTCCAGGAGGGTCCGGAACAGAAAGTAAAATCCTATTTTTAAGGAGGGTCCTGAACAGAAAATAAAATTTCATTTTTCTAGAGGGTCCTGAAAATAAAGTAAAATCCCATTTCTAAGGAGGGTCCTGAATAGAAAGTAAAGTCCCATTTTTCAGGAGAATGTTGAACAGAAATTAAAGTCCCATTTTTCAGGAGATTCCTGAACAGAAAGTAAAATCCCTTTTTTCAGAGGGGGTCCTGAACAGAAAGTAAAATACCATTTTTCAGGAGGGTCCTGAACATAAAGTAAAATCCCATTTTTTAAGAGGGTCCTGAACATAAAGAAAAATCCTATTTCTCAGGAGGGTCCTGAACAAAAGTAAAATCCTATTTTTCAGAAGGGTCCTGAACAGAAAGTAAAATCTCATTTTTTAAGAGGGTCCTGATCAGAAAGTAAAATTCAATTTTTCAGGAGGGTCCTGAATAGAAAATAAAGTCTCATTTTTCAGTTGGGTCCTGAACAGAAAGTAAAATCCTATTTTTCAGGAGGGTACTGACAAAAGTAAAATCCCATTTCTCCGGAGAGTCCTGATCCAATGTAAAATCTCATTTTTCAGGAGGGTCCTGAACAAAACTAAAATCCCATATTTATGCGGGTCCTGAACAGAAAGTATAGTCCCATTTTTCAGGAGGGTCCTAAAAAGAAAGTAAAGTCCCATTTTTTAGGAGGGTCCTAAACAAATAGTAAAATCCCATTTTTTAGGAGGGTACTGAAAAAAAGTAAAATCCCATTTTTCAAGAGGGTCCTGACCAAAAGTAAATTCCCATTTTTTAGGAGGGTCCTGTATAGAAAGTAAAATCTGATTTTTCAGGAGGGTCCTGAACAGAAAGTAAAATCTTATTTTTCAGGAGGGTCTTGAACAGAACTAAAATCCCATTTTTCAGGAGGGTCCTAAACAAAAGTAAAATCCCATTTTTCAAGATGGTCCGGAACAGAACGTAAAAATCCATTTTTAAGGAGGGTCCTGAACAAAAGTAAAATCCCATTTTCCACGAGGGGCCTGAACAGAAAGTAAAACCCTATTTTTCAGTAGGGTCCTAAACAAAAGTAAAATCCCATTTTTCAGGAGGGCCCTGAACAGAAAGTAAAATCTCATTTTGTTGGAGGGTCCTGAACAAAAGTAAAATCCCATTTTTCAGGAGGGTCCTGAATAAATAGTAAAATCCTATTTTTCAGGAGGGTCCTGAATAGAAAGTAAAATCTTATTTTTCGGGAGTGTCCTGATCAGAAAGTAAAATTTGATTTGTCAGGAGGGTCCTGAACAGATAGTAAAGTTCCATTTTTCAGAAGGGTCCTGAAGAGAAAGTAAAATCCCATTTTTCAGGAGGGTCCTGAACAGAAAGTAAAATTCCATTTTCAGGAGGGTCCTGAACAAAAAGTAAATACTCAGTTTTCTGAAGGGGACTGAACAGAAAGTAATATCTTATTTTTCAGGAAGGTCCGAAACAATAGTAAAGTCCCATTTTTCAGTAGGGTCCTGAACAGAAAGTAAAATCCCATTCTTCAAGAGGGTCCTAAACATAACGTAAAATCGCATTTTTCAGGAGGGTTCTGAACAGAAAATAAAATCCCCTTCTTTAGGAGGGTCCTGAAAAAAGTAAAATACTATTTTTCAGGAGGGTCCTGAACAAAAGTAAAATCCTATTTTTCAGGAGGGTTCTGAACAAAAGTAAAATCCCTTTTTTAAGGAGTGTCCTGAACTGAATGTAAAATCTTATTTTTTAGAAGGGTCCTGAACAGAAAGTAAAGTCCCATTTTTAGAAGGATCCTGAACAGAAAGTAAAATCCCATTTTTCAAGAGGGTCTTGAACAAAAGTAAAATCCTATTTTTCTGGAGAGTCATGAAAGAAAGTAAAATCCTATTTTTCATTAGGGTTCTAGACAGAAAGTAATGTCCCATTTTTCAGGAGGGTCCCGATTTGAAAGTAAAGTCCCATTTTTATGAAGGGTCTTGAACAGAAAGTAAAATACCATTTTCCAAGAGGGTCCGGAACAGAAAGTAAAATCCCATTTTTCAGGAAGGTCCTGAAAAGAAAGTAAAATACCATTTTTCTGGAGGGTCCTGAACTTAAAGTAAAATCCCATTTTTACGGAGGGTCCTGAATAGAAAGTAAAGTCAGGAGGGTCATGAATAGAAAGTAAAATCCTATTTTTCAGGAGGGTCTTGAACAAAAAGTAAAATCCCATTTTTCAGGTGGGTCCCGAACAGAAAGTAAAATTTCATTTTTTAGGAGGGTCCTGAACATAGAGTAAAATCACATTTTTCAAGAGGGTCTTGAATAAAAAGTAAAATTCCATTTTTCAGGAGGGTCCTGAACAAAAGTAAAATCCCATTTTTCAGGAGGGTCCTGAACAGAAAGTAAAATCTCATTTTATTGGAGGGTCCTGAACAAAAGTAAAATCCCATTTTTCAGGAGGGGCCTGAATAAATAGTAAAATCCTATTTTTCAGGAGGGTCCTGAACAGAAAGTAAAATCTTATTTTTCGAGAGTGTCCTGAACAAAAAGTAAAATCCAATTCTCAGAATGGTCCTGAACAGAAAGTAAAGTCCTATTTTTCAGGAGGGTCTTGAACAGAAAGTAAAATCTTATTTTTCAGGAGGGTCCTGAAAGGAAAGTAAAATTCCATTTTTCAGGAGGGTCCTGAACAGAAAGTAAATTCTCATTTTTCATATGGGTCCTGAAGAGAAAGTTAAATCAAATTTTTTAGGAGGGTTCTGAACTGATAGTAAAATCCTATTTTTTAAAAGGGTCCTGAACAAAAGTAAAGTCCCATTTTTCCGGAGGGTCCAGAACAGAAAGTAAAATCCTATTTTTAAAGAGGGTCCTGAATAGAAAGTAAAATACCATTTTTCAGGAGGGTCCTGATAAGAAAGTAAAAACCCATTTTTCAGGATGGGCTTGAACAGAAGTAAAATCCCATTTTTCAGGAAGGTCCTAAACTAAAAGTAAAATCCCATTTTTCAGGAGGGTCCTGAGCACATAGTAAAATTCCATTTTTCAGGAGGGTCCTGAACAAAAGTAAAGTCTCATTCTTTAAAAGAGTCTTGAACAGAAAGTAACATCCTATTTATCAGGAGGGGCCTGAACAAAAGTAAAATCCCATTTTTCAGGAGGGTCCTGAGAAGAAAGTAAAATCCCATTTTTCAGGAGGGTTCTGAACAGAAAGTAAAATCCCATTTCTCAGGAGTCCTGAACAAAAAGTAAGATCCCATTTTTGAGGAGGGTCCTGAACAGAAGTAAGATCCCAGTTTTTAGGTAGGTCCTAAACAGAAAGTAAAATCCCATGTTTCAGGAGGGTCCTCAACAAAAAAAAAATCCCATTTTTCATGAGAGGCCTGAACAAAATGTAAAATCCTATTTCTCAGGAGGGTCCAGAACTAAAGTAAAAACCTATTTTTCAGGAGGGTCCTGAAAAAAAGTAAAATCTCATTTTTGAGGAGGGTCCTGATCAAAAGTAAAATACCATTTTTCAGGAGGGTCCTGAACACAAAGTGAAATCCTAATTTTTAGGAGGGTCCTAAACAAAAGTAAAATCCCATTTTTCAAGAGGGGCCTGAATAGAATGTAAATTCCTATTTTTCAAGAGGGTTCTGAACAGAAAGTAAAGTCCAATTTTTCTGGCGGGTCATGAACAGAAAGCAAAGTCCCATTTTTTAGGAGCGTCCTGAACAGAAAGTAAAACCCATTATTTAGGAGGGTTCTGAACAGAAAGTCAAATCCCATTTTTCAGTAGGGTCCTACATAAAAATAAAATCCCATTTTTTAGGAGGGTTCTGAACAGAAAGTAAATACTCAATTTTTAGGAGGGTCCTGAACAGAAAGTAAAGTCCCATTTTTCAGGAGGTTCTGAACAAAAAGTAAAGTCCCATTTTTCAGGGGGATCCTAAACAAAAATTAAATTCTCAATTTTCAGGAGGGCCCTGAACAGAAAGTAAATTCTCATTTTTCAGGAGGGTCCTGAACAGAAAGTAAAATACAACTTTAGAATGGTCCTGAACAGAAAGTAATGTTTTATTTTTCAGGAGGGTCTTGAACAGAAAGTAAAATCCTATTTTTTTGGAGGGTCCAAAACAGATGGTAAAATCCTATTTTTCAGGAGAGTCCTGACAGAAAGTAAAATTCCATTTTCAGGAGGATTCTGAACAGAAAGTAAATTCTCATTTTTCAGAAGGGTCCTGAACCGAAAGTAAAATCCTTTTTTAGGAGGATCCTAAACAAAAGTAAAGTCTCATTTTTCAGGAGGGTCCGGAACAGAAAGTAAAATCCTATTTTTCAGGAGGGTCATGAACAAAAAGTAAAGTCCCATTTTCAGGAGGGTCCTGAAAAGAAAGTAAAATCCCATTTTTCAGGAGGGTCCTAAACAAAAAGTAAAATCCCATTTTTCAGGAGGGTCCTGAGCAGAAAGTCAAATTCCATTTTTCAGGAGGGTCCTGAACAAAAGAAAAATCCCATTTTTATGGAGGGTCCTGAACAAACGTAAAATCCTATTTTTCAAGAGGGTCCTGATCAAAAGTAAAATCCTATTTTTCAGGAGGTTCCTGAACAGAAACTAAAATCCCATTTTTAAGGAGGGTCCTGAACAAAAGTAAAGTCCCATTTTTTAGAAGGGTCCAAAACTGAAAGTAAAATCCTATTTTTTAGGAGGGGCCTGAACAGAAGTAAAATCCCATTTTTCAGGAGGGTCCTGAACAGAAAGTAAAATCCCATTTATCAGGAGGGGCCTGAACAGAAGTAAAATCCCATTTTTCAGTAAGGTCCTGAACAGAAAGTAAAATCCTATTTTTTAGAAGGTTCCTGAACAGAAAGTAAAATCTTATTTTTCAGGAGAGTCCTGAACAGAAGTAAAATCCCATTTTTTAGAAGGGTCCTGAACAAAAATAAAATCCTATTTTTCAAGATAGTCCTGAACAAAAGAAAAATCCCATTTTTATGGAGGGTCCTGAACAAAAGTAAAATCCTATTTTTCAAGAGGGTCCTGATCAAAAGTAAAATCCTATTTTTCAGGAGGTTCCTGAACAGAAACTAAAATCCCATTTTTAAGGAGGGTCCTTAACAAAAGTAAAATCCCTTTTTCGAGGAGGGTCCTGAACGAAAGTAAAATTCCATTTTTTTGGAGTGTCCTGAACAAAAAGTAAAATTCTATTTTTCAGGAGGGTCCTGAACAAAAGTAAATTCTAATTTTTTAGGAGGGTCTTTAACAGAAAGTAAAATTCCCATATTATTGGAGGGTCCTGAACAAAAGTAAAATCCCATTTTGCAAGAGGGGCATGAAGAAAGAGTAAAATCTAATTTTTCAGGAAGGTCCTGATCAGAAAGTAAAATTAAATTTTTCAGGAGGGTCCTTAACAAAAAGTAAAGTTCCATTTTTTTAGGAGGGTCCTGAACAAAAAGTAAAATCCTATTTTTCAAGAGGGTCCTAAACAAAAGTAAAATCCCATTTTTCAGGAGAGTCCTGATCAAAAGTAAAATCCTATTTTTCAGGATGGTCCTGAACAAAAGTAAAATCCCAATTTTATGAGTGTCCTGAACTGAAAGTAAAGTCCCATTTTTCAGGAGGGTCCAGAACTGAAAGTAAAATACCATTTTTCAGGAGGGTCCTGAACAGAATGTAAAATTCCATTTTTCAGGAGGGACCTGAACAAAAGTAAAATCCTATTTTTTAGGAAAGTTCTGAATAGAGAGTAAATACTCAATTTTAGAAGGGGCCTGAACAGAAAGTAAAATCCTATTTTTCAAGAGGGTCCTAAACAAAAGCAAAGTCCCATTTTTCAGTAGGGTCCTGAACAGAAAGTAAAATCCCATTCTTCAGTAGGGTCCTGAACTTAAAGCAAAATCAGATTTTTCAGAAGGGTCCTGAACAGAAAGTAAAATCCCATTCTTCAGGAGGGTCCTGGACAGAAAGTAAAATCCCATTTTTTAGGAGCGTCCTGTATAGAAAGTTAAAACTGATTTTTCAGGAGGGTCCTGAACAGAAAGGCAAATCTTATTTTTTAGGAGGCTCCTGAACAGAAGTAAAATCCCATTTTTCAATAGGTTCCTGAACAAAACTAAAATACCATTTTTAAAGATGGTCCTGAACTGAAGTAAAATCCCATTTTTCAGGAGGGGCCTGAACAGAAAAAATATTCCTATTTTTCAAGAGGGTCCTGAATAAAAGTAAAATCTCATTTTTCAGGAGGGTCCTGAACACAAAGTAAATTCCCATTTTATAGGAGGGTCCTGTACAAAGGTAAAATCCCATTTTTCAAGTGGGGCATGAACAAAAAGTAAAATCCTATTTTTTTCAGGAGGGTCCTGGACAGAAGTAAAATCCAATTTTTCAGGAGGGTCCTGAATACAAAGTAAAATACCATTTTTCAGGAGGGTCCTGAAAAGAAGGTAAAATCCCATTTTTTAGGAGGGTACTAAATTGAAAGTAAAATCCCATTTTTCAGGAGGGTCCTGAACAGAAAGTAAAATTCCATTTTTCAGGAGGGTTCTGAACAAAAGTAAAATCCCACTTTTAAGGAGGGTCCTAAACAAAAGTAAAATCCTATTTTTCAGGAGGGTCCTGAACAAAAGTAGAATCCCATTTTTTAGGAGGGTCCTGAACAGAAAGTAAAATCCCATTTTTCAGGAGGGTCCTGACCAAAAGTAAAGTCCCATTTTTTAGGAAGGTCCGAAACAGAAAGTAAAATTCTATTTTTCAGGAGGGGCCTGAACAGAAGTAAAATCCCATTTTTCAGGAGGGTCCTAAACAAAAGTAAAATCTCATTTTTCAAGATGGTCCTGAACAACAAGTAAAAACCCAATTTTTAGGATGGTCCTGAACATAAGTAAAATCCCATTTTCTTGGAGGGGCCTGAACAGAAAGAAAACCCTATTTTTCAGGTGGGCCCTGAACAAAATTAAAATCCCATTTTTCTGTAGGGTCCTGAACAGAAAGTAAAATCCCATTTTGTTGGAGGGTCCTGAACAAAAGTAAAATCCCATTTTTCAGTAGGGGCCTGAATAAAAAGTAAAATATAATTTTTCAGGAGGGTCCTGATGAAAAGTAAAATCCTATTTCTCAAGAGGATCCTGAACAGAAAGTAAAATCTTATTTTTTTGGGGGGGGGTCCTGATCAGAAAGTAAAATTTGATTTTTCAGGAGGGTTCTGAACAGAAAGTAAAGTTCCATTTTTCAGGAGTGTCCTGAACAGAAAGTAAAATCCAATTTTTCAGGAGGTCCTGAACTAAAGTAAAATACTATTTTTCCGAAGACTCCTGATCAAAAGTAAAATCCTATTTTTCAGGATGGTCGTGAACAAAAGTAACATCCCATTTTTATGAGGGTCATGAACAGAAAGTAAAGTCCCATTTTTCAAGAGGGTCTGAACAGAAAGTAAAGTCCCATTTTTTAGGAGGGTCCAGAACAAAAAGTAAAATCCCATTTTTCAGGGGGGTCCTGAATAGAAAGTAAAATTCCATTTTTCAGGAGTGTCCTGAACAGAAAGTAAAATCCTATTTTTCAAAAAGGTCCAGAGCAAAAGTTAAGTCCCATTTTTCAATAGGGTCCTTAACAGAAAGTAAAATCCCATTCTTCAGGAGGGTGCTGAACATAAAGTAAAATCCCATTTTTCAGGAGGGTCCTGAACAGAAAGTAAAATCCCATTCTTTAGGAGGATCCAGAAAAAAAGTAAAATCCTATTTTTCAGGAGGGTCCTAAACAAAAGAAAAATCCTATTTTTCAGGAGGGTCCTGAACAAAAGTGAAATCCCTTTTTTCAGGAGGGTCCTGAAATGTAAGTAAAATCCAATTTTTCAGGAGGGTCCTGAACAGAAAGTAAAGTACCATTTTTCAGAAGGGTCCTGAACAGAAAGTAAAATCCCATTTTTCAAGAAGGTCTTGAACAAAAGTAAAATCCTATTTTTCAGGAGAGTGCGGAACAAAAGTAAAATCCAATTTTTCATAGGGTTCTGGACAGATAGTAAACTCCCATTTTTCAGGAGGGTCCTGAACGGAAAGTAAAGTCCCATTTTTATGAAGGGTCTTCAACAGAAAGTAAAATCCCATTTTCTAGGAGGGTCTGAAACAGAAAGTAAAATCCCATTTTTCAGGAGGGTCCTGAACAGAAAGTAAAATCCTATTTTTCAGTAGGGTCCTGAACATAAAGTAAAATCCCATTTTTACGGAGGGTCCTGAATAGAAAGTAAAGTCTAATTTTTCAGGTGAGTCCTGAACAGAAAGTAAAATCCCATTTTTCAGGAGGGTCCCGAACAGAAAGTAAAATCCCATTTTTCAGGTGGGTCCTGAACAGAAAGTAAAATTCCATTTTTCAGGAGGCTCCTGAACATAAAGTAAAATCCCATTTTTCAAGAGGGTCCTGAACAAAAAGTAAAATACCATTTTTCAGGAGGGTCCTGAACAAAAGTAAAATCCCATTTTTAAGGAGGGTACTGAATAGAATGTAAAGTCCCATTTTTCAGGAGGGTCTGAACAGAAAGTGAAGTCCCATTTTTTAGGAAGTCCCTAAACAAAAATTGAATTCTTAGTTTTCAGGAGGGTCCTGAACAAAAAGTAAAATCCAATTTTCAGAATGGTTTTGAACATAAAGTAAAGTCCTATTTTTCAGGAGGGTCTAGAACAGAAAGTAAAATCCTATTATTCAGGACGTTCCTGAACAGATGGTAAAATCCCATTTTTCAGGCGGGTCCTAAATAGAAAGTAAAATTCCATTTTTCAGGAGGGTCCTGAATAGAAACTTAAATCTTATTTTTTAGGAGGGTCCTGAACAAAAGTAAAGTCCTATTTTTCAGGAGGGTCCTGAACAGAAAATAAATTCTTATTTTTCAGGAGGGTCCTGAACATAAAGTAAAATCCTATTTTTTAGCAAGGTTATGAACTAAAGTAAAGTCCCATTTTTCAGTAGGATCCTGAACAGAAAGTAAAATCCTAATTTTTAGGAGGGTCCTAAATAGAAAGTAAAATCCCATTTTTCAGGAAGGTCCTGAAAAGAAAGTAAAAACCCATTTTTCAGGAGGGGCTTGAACAAAAGTAAAATACCATTTGTCAGGAGGGTCCTAAACTGAAAGTAAAATCCCATTTTTCAGGAGGGTCCTGAACATAATGTAAAATTCCATTATTCAGGAGGGTCCTGAACAAAAGTAAAATCCCACTTTTCAGGAGGGTCCTGAAAAAAAGAAAAATCCTATTTTTTAGGAGGGTCCTGAACAAAAGTAAAATCCCATTTTTCAGGAGGGTCCTGAACAGAAAGTAAAATCCCATTTTTCAGGAGAGTCCTGAACAAAAGTAAAGTCCCATTTTTAGGAGGGTCCTAAACAGAAAGTAACATCCTATTTATCAGGAGGGGCCTGAACAGAAGTAAAATCCCATTTTTTGGGAGGGTCCTGAAACGAAAGTAAAATCACATATTTCAGAAGGGTCCTAAACAGAAAATAAACTCCCATTTCTCAGGAGGGTCCTGAACAGAAAGCAAAATCTCATTTTTCAGGAGGGTCCTGAACAGAAGTAAAATCCCATTTTTTAGGTAGGTCCTCAAACGAAAGTAAAATCCCATGCTTTAGGAGGGTTCTCAACAAAAGTAAAATCTCATTTTTCATGATAGGCCTGAACAACAAGTAAAATCCTTTTTTTCAGGAGGGTTCTGAACAAAAGTAAAAACTTATTTTTCAGGAAGGTCCTGAACAAAAGTAAAATCCCATTTTTAAGGATGGTCCTGAACAAAGTAAAATACCATTTTTCAAGAGGGTCTGAACACAAAGTGAAATCCTAATTTTTAAGAGGTTCTTAAACAAAAGTAAAATCCCATTTTTCAGGATGGGCCTGAACAAAATGTAAAATCCTATTTTTCAGGAGGGTCCTAAACAAAAGTAAAATCCGATTTTTCAGGAGGGTCCTGAACAGAAAGTAAAATCTCATTTTTTAGGAGGGGCCTGAACAAAAGTAAAATCCTATTTTTCAGGAGGGTCCTGAACAGAAAGTAAAATCTCATTTTTCAGGAAGGTCTTGATCAGAAAAGTAAAATTTGATTTTTCAGGAGGGTCCTGAACAAAAACTAAAGTCCCATTTTTCAAGTGGGTTCTGAACAGAAAGTAAAATCCTATTTTTCAGGAGGGTACTGAACAAATGTAAAACCCCATATTTATGACGGTCCTGAACAGAAAGTAAAGTCCTATTTTTCTGGAGGGTCCTGAACAGAAAGTAAAGTCCTATTTTTAGGAGGGTCTTGAACAGAAAGTAAAATCCTATTTTTCAGGAGGGTCCTGAACAGAAAGTAAAATCTCATTTTTCAGGAAGGTCTTGATCAGAAAAGTAAAATTTGATTTTTCAGGAGGGTCCTGAACAAAAACTAAAGTCCCATTTTTCAAGTGGGTCCTGAACAGAAAGTAAAATCCTATTTTTCAGGAGGGTACTGATTAAAAGTAAAATCCCATATTTATGAGGGTCCTGAACAGAAAGTAAAGTCCCATTTTTCTGGAGGGTCCTGAACAGAAAGTAAAGTCCTATTTTTAGGAGGGTCCTGAACAGAAAGTAAAATCCCATTTTTTAGGAGGGTTCTGAATAGAAAGTCAAATCCCATTTTAAAGTAGATTCCTGAACTAAAGTAAAATCCCATTTTTAGGAGGGTCTTGAACAAAACGTAAAGTCCCATTTTTCAGGAGGTTCTGAACAAAAAGTAAAGTCCCATTTTTCAGGAGGATCCTAAACAAAATTGAATTCTCAGTTTTCAGGTGGGTCCGGAACAAAAATTAAATTCTCATTTTTCAGGAGGGTCCTGAACAGAAAGTAAAATCCAATTTTTAGAATTGTCCAGAACAGAAAGTAATGTCCTATTTTTCAGGAGAGTCTTGAACTGAAAGTAAAATCCTATTTTTCAGGAGGGTCCAAAAAAGATGGTAAAATCCAATTTTTCAGGAGGGTCTTGACAAAAAGAAAAATTCCATTTTCAGGTGGGTTCTGAGAAGAAAGTAAATTCTTATTTTTCAGGAGGGTCCGGAACAGAAACTAAAATCCTTTTTTTAGGAGGGTCCTGGACAAAAGTAAAGTCCCATTTTTTAGGAGGGCCCTGAAAAAAAAAAAAATTCTTATTTTTCAGGAGGGTCCTGAACATAAAGTAAAATCCTATTTTTTAGAAAGGTCCTGAACAAAAGTAAAGTCCCATTTTTTAGGAGGGTCCTGAACAGAAAGTAAAATCCCATTTTTTAGGAGGTTCCTGAAAAGAAAGTAAAATCCCATTTTTCAGGAGGGTCTTGAAAAGAAAGTAAAATCCCATTTTTCAAAAGGGGCTTGACCAGAAGCAAAATCCATTTTTCAGGAGGGTCCTAAACAGAAAGTAAATTCCTAATTTTCAGGAAGGTCCTGAACAGAAAGTCAAATTCCATTTTTCAGGAGGGTCCTGAACAAGAGAAAAATCCCATTTTTAAGAAAGGTCCTGAGCAAAAGTAAAATCCTATTTTTCAAGGTCCTGATCAAAAGTAAAATCCCATTTTTCAGGTGGGTCCTGAACAGAAAGTAAAATCCCATTTTTAAGGAGGGTCCTTAACAAAAGTAAAGTCCAATTTTTCTGGAGGGTCCTAAATAGAAAGTAAAATCCTATTTTTCAGGAGGGGCCTGAACAGAAGTAAAATCCCATTTTTTAGGAGGGTCCTGAACAAAAAGTAAAATCCCATTTATCAGGAGGGGCCTGAACAGAAGTAAAATCCCATTTTTCAGTAAGGTCCTGAACAGTAAGTATAATCCCATTTTCAGGAGGGTCCTGAACAGAAAGTAAAATCTTATTTTTCAGGAGGGTCCTGAACAGAAGTAAAATCCTATTTTTCAGAAGGGTCCTGAACAAAGAAAAATCCTATTTTTCAAGATAGTCCTGATCAGAAAGTAAAATCCCATGTTTTAGGAGGGTCCTTAACAAAAGTAAAATCCAATTTTCCATGAGAGGCCTGAATAAAAAGTAAAATTCTATTTTTCAGGAGGGTCCTGAACAAAACTAAAAACCTATTTTTCAGGAGGGTCCTGAACAAAAGTAAAATCCCATTTTCGAGGAGGGTCCTGAGCAAAAGTAAAATCCCATTTTTTGGAGGGTCCTGAACAGAAAGTAAAATCCTATTTTTCAGGAGGGTGCTGAACAAAAGTAAATTCTAATTTTTTAGGAGGGTTTTGAACAGAAGTAAAATCTCATTATTTAGGAGGGTCCTGATCAGAAAGTAAAATTTGGTTTTTCAGGAGGGTCCTGAATAGAAAGTATATCCCATTTTTCAGGTGGGTCCTGAACAAAAAGATAAATCCTATTTTTCAGGAGGGTACTGAACAAAAGTAAATTCCCATTTTTAGGAGAGTCCTGATCAAAAGTAATATCTCATTTTTCAGGAGGGTCCTGAACAAAAGTAAAATCCCATATTTTTTAGGGTCCTAAACAGAAAGTAAAGTCCCATTTTTCAGGAGGGTCCTGAACAAAAAGTAAAATCCAATTTCCAGAATGGTCCTAAAATGAAAGTAAAGTCCTATTTTTATGGAATGTCTTGAACAAAAAGTTAAATCCTTTTTTTCAGGAGGGTCCTGAATAGAATGTAAAGTCCCATTTTTCAGGAAAGTCTGAACAGAAAGTGAAGTCCCAATTTTCAGGTGGATCTTAAACAAAAATTGAATTCTCAGTTTTCAGGAGAGTCCTGAACAGAAAGTAAATTCTCATTTTTCAGGAGAGTTCTGAACAAAAAGTAAAATCCAATTTTCAGAATGGTCCTGAATAGAAAGTAAATTTCTATTTTTTAGGAGGGTCTTGAACAGAAAGTAAATCCTATTTTTCAGGAGGGTCCTGAACAGATGGTAAAATCCCATTTTTAAGGAGGGTCCTAAACAGAAAGTAAAATTCATTTTTCATGAGGATCCTGAACAGAAAGTTAATTCTCATTTTTTAGAAGGGTCTTGTACAGAAAGTAAAATCTTAATTTTTAGGAGTTTCCTGAACAAAAGTAAAGTCCCATTTTTCAGGAGGGTCCTGAACAAAAAATAAATTCTTATTTTTCAGGATGGTTCTGAACTGAAAGTAAAATCCTATTTTTTTAAAGGGTCCTGAAAAAATGAAAAGTTCCATTTTTCATGAGGGTCCTGAACAGAAAGTAAAATCCAATTTTTTAAGAGGGTCCTGAATAGAAAGTAAAATACCAATTTTCAGGAGGGTCCTGAAAAGAAAGTAAAATCCCAATTTTCAAGAAGGCTTGAACAGAAGTAAAATCCCATTTTTCAGGAGGGTCCTAAATTGTAAGTAAAATCCCAATTTTCAGGAGTGTTCTGAACAGAAAGTAAAATTCCATTTTTCAGGAGGGTCCTGAACAAAAGTAAAATCACACTTTTAAGGAGGGTCCTGAACAAAAGTAAAATTTTATTTTTCAGGAGGGTCCTGAAGAAAAGTAAAATCCAATTTTTCAGGAGGGTCCTGAACAGAAAGTAAAATCCCATTTTTCAGGAGGGTCCCAAACAAAAGTAAAATCCCATTTTTTAAGAAGGTCCTGAACAGAAAGTAAAATCCTATTTTTCAGGAGGGGCCTGAACAGAAGTAAAATCTCATTTTTCAGGAGGGTCCTAAACAAAAGTAAAATCCTATTTTTCAAGATGGTCCAGAACAGAAAGTAAAAACCCAATTTTTAGGAGGATCCTGAACAAAAGTAAAATCCCATTTTCCAGGAGGGGCCTGAACAAAAGAAAACCCTATTTTTAAGGATGGTCCTGAACAAAAGTAAAATCCCATTTTTCAGGAGGGTCCTAAATAAAAAGTAAAATCCTATTTTACAGGAGGGTCCTGAACAAAAAGTAAAATCCTATTTTTCAGTATGGGCCTTAACAGAAAGTAAATTCCCATTTTATAGGAGGGTCCTGTACAAAAGTAAAATACCATTTTTCGCGAGGGGCATGAACAAAAAGTAAATTCCAATTTTTCAAAAAGGTCCTGAACAGAAGTAAAATCCAATTTTTCAGGAGGGTCCTGAACAGAAAGTAAATACTCAGTTTTCAGGAGGGTCCTGAACAGAAAGTAAAATCCCATTCTTCAGGAGGTTCCTGAACAGGAAGTAAAATCCCATTTTTTAGGAGGGTCCTGTATAGAAAGTAAAATCCGATTTTTCAGAAGGGTCCTGAACAGAAAGGAAAATCTTATTTTTCAAGAGTCTCCTGAACAGAAGTAAAATCCCATTTTTCAAGAAGGTCCTGAACAGAAAGTATAATCCCATTTTTTAGGAGGGTCCTGTATAGAAAGTAAAATCCGATTTTTCAGAAGGGTCCTGAACAGAAAGGAAAATCTTATTTTTCAAGAGGCTCCTGAAGAGAAGTAAAATCCCATTTTTCAAGAAGGTCCTGAACAGAAAGTATAATCCCATTTTTTAGGAGGGTCCTGAACAAATGTAAAATCGCATTTTTTAGAAGGGGCATGAACAAAAAGTAAAATCCTATTTTTCAGGAGGGTCCTGAATAGAAGTAAAATCCTATTTTTTAGGAGGGTCCTGAACAGAACGTGAAATCTTATTCTTCAGGAGGGTCTTGATCATAAAGTAAAATTAAATTTTTCAGGAGGGTCCTGAACATAAAGTAAAGTTCTATTTTTCAGAAGTGTCCTGAACAGAAAGTAAAATCCTATTTTCCAGGAGGGTCCTGAACAAAAGTAAAATCCAATTTTTTAGGAGAGTCCTGATAAAAAGTGAAATCATATTTTTCAGGATGGTCCTGAACAAAAGTAAAATCCCATTTTTATGAGGGTTCTGAACTGAAAGTAAAGTCTCATTTTTCAGGAGGATCCAGAATAGAAAGTAAAATCCCATTTTTCAGGAGGGTCCTAAACAGAAAGTAAAATTCCATTTTTCAGGAAGGTCCTGAACAAAAGTAAAATCCCATTTTTTCGGAAGGTCCTGAACAGAAAGTAAATACTTAGTTTTCAGGAGGGTCTTGAACAAAAGTGAAGTCCCATTTTTCAGTAGGGTCCTGAACAGAAAGTAAAATCCTATTCTTCAGGAGGGTCCTGAACATAAAGCAAAATCCCATTATTCAGGAGGGTCCTGAACAGAAGTAAAATCCCATTCTTAAGGAGGGTCCCATTTATAAGGAGGGTCCTGAACAGAAAGTAAAATCCCATTTTTTAGGAGGGTCTTGTATAGAAAGTGAAATCCAATTTTTCAGAAGGGTCCTGAACAGAAAGGAAAATCTTATTTTTTCGGAGGCTCCTAAATAGAAGTGAAATCCCATTTTTTAAGAGGGTCCTGAACAAAACTAAAATACAATTTTTAAAGATGGTCCTGAACATAAAGTAAAATCCCATTTTTTAAGAGGGTCCTGAACAAAACTAAAATCCCATTTTTCAGGAGGGGCCTGAACAGAAAGAAAAATCCTATTTTTCAGGAGGGTCCTGAATAAAATTAAAATCTCATTTTTCAGGAGGGTCCTGAACAGAAAGTAAATTCCCATTTTATAGGAGGGTCCTGAACAAAAGTAAATTCCCATTTTATAGGAGGGTCCTGAACAAAAGTAAATTCCCATTTTATAGGAGGGTCCTGAACAAAAGTAAAATCCCATTTTTCACGAGGGGCATGAACAAAAAGTAAAATCCTATTTTTCAGAAAGGTCCTGAACAGAAGAAAAATCCAATTTTTCAGGAGGGTCCCTAAAAGAAAGTAAAATCCCATTTTTCAGGAGAGGCTTGAACAGAAGTAAAATCCCATTTTTCAGGAGGGTCCTAAATTGAAAGTAAAATCCCATTTTTCAGGAGGGTCCTGAACAGAAAGTAAAATTCAATTTTTCAGGAGGGTCCTGAACTAAAAGTAAAGTTCCATTTTTCAGGAGGGTCCTGAACTGAAAGTAAAATCCTATTTTCCACGAGGGTCCTGAACAAAAGTAAAATCCCATTTTTCAGGAGAGTCCTGATCAAAAGTAAAATCCTATTTAACAGGATGGTCCTCAACAAAAGTAAAATCCCATTTTTATGAAGGTCCTGAACTAAAAGGAAAGTCTCATTTTTCAGGAGGGTCCAGAACAAAAAGTAAAATCCCATTTTTCAGGAGGGCCCTGAACAAAAGTAAAATTCCATTTTTTAGGAAGGTCCTGAAACAAAAGTAAATACTCAGTTTTTAAGAGGGGCCTGAACAGAAAGTAAAATCCTTTTTTTCAGGAGGGTCCTGAACAAAATTAAAGTCCCATATTTCAGTAGGGTCCTGAACAAAAATTAAAATCCCATTCTTCAGTAGGGTCCTGAACATAAAGCAAAATCCCATTTTTCAGGAGGGTCCTGAACAGAAATAAATACTCAGTTTCCAGCAGGGTCCTGAAAAGAAAGTAAAATCCCATTCTTCAGGAGGGTCCTGATCAGAAAGTAAAATCCCAATTTTTAGGAAGGTCCGGTATAGTAAGTAAAATCCGATTTTTCAGGAGGGTCCTGAACAGAAGTAAAATCCCAATTTTCAAGAGGGTCCTGAACAAAACTAAAATACCATTTTTAGAGATGGTTCTTAACATAAAGTAAAATCCCATTTTTTAGGAAGGTCCTGAACAAAAGTAAAATCCCATTTTTCAGGAGGGTCCCGAACAAAAGTAAAATCCCATTTTTTAAGAAGGTCCTGAGCAGAAAGTAAAATCCTATTTTTCAGAAGGGGCCTGAATAGAAGTAAAATCTCATTTTTCAGGAGGGTCCTAAACAAAAGTAAAATCCTATTTTCAAGATGGTCCAGAACAGAAAGTAAAAACCCAATTTTTAGGAGGATCCTGAACAAAAGTAAAATCCCCTTTTCCAGGAGGGGCCTGAACAAAAGAAAACCCTATTTTTAAGAATGGTCCTGAACAAATGTAAAATCCCATTTTTCAGGAGGGGCCTAAATAAAAAGTAAAATCCTATTTTTCAGTAGGGTCCTGAACATAAAGTAAATTCCCATTTTTTAGGAGGGTCCTGAACAAAGGTAAAATCCCATTTTTCGCGAGGGGCATGAAAAAAAAGTAAATTCCTATTTTTCAAAAAGGTCCTGAACAGAAGTAAAATCCAATTTTTCAGGAGGGTCCTGAACAGAAAGTAAATACTCAGTTTTCAGGAGGGTCCTGAACAGAAAGTAAAATCCCATTCTTCAGGAGGTTCCTGAACAGAAAGTAAAATCCCATTTTTTAGGAGGGTCCTGTATAGAAAGTAAAATCCGATTTTTCAGAAGGGTCTTGAACAGAAAGAAAAATCTTATTTTTCTAGAGGCTCCTGAACAGAAGTAAAATCCCATTTTTCAAGAAGGTCCTGAACAGTAAGTATAATCCCATTTTTTAGGAGGGTCCTGTATAGAAAGTAAAATCCGAATTTTCAGAAGGGTCCTGAACAGAAAGGAAAATCTTATTTTTCAAGAGGCTCCTGAAGAGAAGTAAAATCCCATTTTTCAAGAAGGTCCTGAACAGAAAGTTTAATCCCATTTTTTAGGAGGGTCCTGAACAAAAGTAAAATCCCATTTTTTAGGAGGGGCATGAACAAAAAGTAAAATCCTATTTTTCAGGAGGGTCCTGAATAGAAGTAAAATCCTATTTTTTAGGAGGGTCCTGAACAGAACGTGAAATCTTATTTTTCAGGAGGGTCTTGATCATAAAGTAAAATTCAATTTTTCAGGAGGGTCCTGAACAAAAAGTAAAGTTCTATTTTTCAGAAGTGTCCTGAACAGAAAGTAAAATCCTATTTTCCAGGAGGGTCCTGAACAAAAGTAAAATCCAATTTTTCAGGAGAGTCCTGATAAAAAGTGAAATCCTATTTTTCAGGATGGTCCTGAACAAAAGTAAAATCCCATTTTTATAAGGGTCCTGAACTGAAAGTAAAGTCTCATTTTTCAGGAGGATCCAGAATAGAAAGTAAAATCCTATTTTTCAGGAGGGTCCTAAACAGAAAGTAAAATTCCATTTTTCAGGAAAGTCCTGAACAAAAGTAAAATCCCATTTTTTCGGAAGGTCCTGAACAGAAAGTAAATACTTAGTTTTCAGGAGGGTCTTGAACAAAAGTGAAGTCCCATTTTTCTGTAGGGTCCTGAACAGAAAGTAAAATCCTATTCTTCAGGAGGGTCCTGAACATAAAGCAAAATCCCATTTTTCAGGAGGGTCCTGAACAGAAGTAAAATCCCATTCTTAAGGAGGGTCCTGAACAGAAAGTAAAATCCCATTCTTAAGGAAGGTCCTGAACAGAAAGTAAAATCCATTTTTTAGGAGGGTCTTGTATAGAAAGTGAAATCCGATTTTTCAGAAGGGTCCTGAACAGAAAGGAAAATATTATTTTTTAGGAGGCTCCTGAATAGAAGTGAAATCCCATTTTTTAAGAGGGTCCTGAACAAAACTAAAATACTATTTTTAAAGATAGTCCTGAACATAAAGTAAAATCCCATTTTTTAGGAGGGTCCTGAACAAAAGAGGGTCCTGAACAAAACAAAAATCCCATTTTTCAGGAGGGGCCTGAACAGAAAGAAAAATCCTATTTTTCAGTAGGGTCCTGAATAAAATTAAAATCTCATTTTTTAGGAGGGTCCTGATCAGAAAGTAAATTCCCATTTTATAGGAGGGTCCTGAACAAAAGTAAATTTTCATTTTATAGGAGGGTCCTGAACAAAAGTAAAATCCCATTTTTCACGAGGGGCATGAACAAAAAGTAAAATCCTATTTTTCAGAAAGGTCCTGAACAGAAGAAAAATCCAATTTTTCAGGAGGGTCCTGAAAAGAAAGTAAAATCCCATTTTTTAGGAGAGGCTTGAACCGAAGTAAAATCCCATTTTTCAGGAGAGTCCTAAATTGAAAGTAAAATCCCATTTTTCAGGAGGGTCCTGAACAGAAAGTAAAATTCAATTTTTCAGGAGGGTCCTGAACTAAAAGTAAAGTTCCATTTTTCAGGAGGGTCCTGAACAGAAAGTAAAATCCTATTTTCCACGAGGGTCCTGAACAAAAGTAAAATCCCATTTTTGAAGAGAGACCTGATCAAAAGTAAAATACTATTTTTCAGGATGGTTCTCAACAAAAGTAATATCCCATTTTTATGAGGGTCCTGAACTGAAAGTAAAGTCTCATTTTTCAGAAGAGTCCAGAACAAAAAGTAAAATCCCATTTTTCAGGAGGGTCTTGAACAAAAGTAAAATTCCATTTTTTAGGAAGGTCCTGAAACGAAAGTAAATACTCAGTTTTTAAGAGGGGCTTGAACAGAAAGTAAAATCCTTTTTTTCAGGAGGGTTCTGAACAAAAGTAAAGTCCCATTTTTCAGTAGGGACCTGAACAAAAAGTAAAATCCCATTCTTCAGTAGGGTCCTGAACATAAAGTAAAATCCCATTTTTCAGTAGGGTCTTGAACAGAAAGTAAAATCCCATTCTTCAAGAGGGTCCTCAAAATAAAGCAAAATCCCATTTTCAGGAGGGTCCTGAACAGAAAGTAAATACTCAGTTTTCAGGAGGGTCCTGAACAGAAAGTAAAATCCCATTCTTCAGGAGGGTCCTGAACAGAAAGTAAATTCCCAATTTTTAGGAAGGTCCTGTATAGTAAGTAAAATCCGATTTTTCAGGAGGGTCCTGAA
This sequence comes from Capsicum pubescens, assembly GCA_030864215.1. Taxonomy (NCBI): domain Eukaryota; kingdom Viridiplantae; phylum Streptophyta; class Magnoliopsida; order Solanales; family Solanaceae; genus Capsicum; species Capsicum pubescens. The sequence goes on from CM061542.1 coordinate 282,552,900, forward strand.
CAGAAAGGAAAATCTTATTTTTTAGAAGGCTCCTGAACAGAAGTAAAATCCCAATTTTCAAGAGGGTCCTGAACAAAACTAAAATACCATTTTTAGAGATGGTTCTGAACATAAAGTAAAATCCCATTTTTTAGGAAGGTCCTGAACAAAAGTAAAATCCCATTTTTCAGGAGCGGCTTGAATAGAAAGAAAAATCTTATTTTTCAGGAGGGTCCTGATCAGAAAGTAAATTCCCATTTTATAGGAGGGTCCTGAACAAAAGTAAATTTTCATTTTATAGGAGGTTCCTGAACAAAAGTAAAATCCCATTTTTCACGAGGGTCATGAACAAAAAGTAAAATCCTATTTTTCAGAAAGGTCCTGAACAGAAGAAAAATCCAATTTTTTAGGAGGGTCCTGAAAAGAAAGTAAAATCCAATTTTTCAGGAGGGACTTGAACAGAAGTAAAATCCCATTTTTCAGGAGGGTCCTAAATTGAAAGTTAAATCCCATTTTTCAGGAGGGTCCTAAATTGAAAGTTAAATCCCATTTTTCAGGAGGGTCCTGAACAGAAAGTAAAATTCAATTTTTCAGGAGGGTCCTGAACAAAAAGTAAAGCTTCATTTTTCAGGAGGATCCTGAAAAGAAAGTAAAATCCTATTTTCCAGGAGGGTCGTGAACAAAAGTAAAATCTCATTTTTCAGGAGAGTCCTGATCAAAAGTAAAATCCTATTTTTCAGGATGGTCCTGAACAAAAGTAAAATCCCATTTTTATAAGGGTCCTGAACTGAAAGTAAAGTCTCATTTTTCAGGAGGGTCTAGAACAGAAAATAAAATACCATTTTTAAGGAGGGTCCTGAACAAAAGTAAAATCCCATTTTTTAGGAAGGTCCTGAACAGAAAGTAAATACTCAGTTTTTAGGAGGGGCCTGAACAGAAAGTAAAATCCTATTTTTCAGGAGGGTCCTGAACAAAAGTAAAGTCCTATTTTTCAGTAGGGTCCTGAACAGAAAGTAAAATCCCATTATCAGGAGGGTCCTGAACTTAATGCAAAATCCCATTTTTCAGGAGGGTCCTGAACAGATGTAAAATCCCATTCTTAAGGAGGGTACTGAACAGAAAGTAAAATCCCATTCTTAAGGAGGGTCCTGAACAGAAAGTAAAATCCCATTTTTTAGGAGGGTCCTGTATAGAAAGTGAAATCCGATTTTTCAGAAGGGTCCTGAACAGAAAGGAAAATCTTATTTTTTAGGAGGCACCTGAACAGAAGTAAAATCCCATTTTTTAAGAGGGTCCTGAACAAAACTAAAATACTATTTTTAAAGATGGTCCTGAACATAAAGTAAAATCCCATTTTTTAGGAGGGTCCTGAACAAAAGTAAAATCCCATTTTTCAGGAGGGGCCTGAACAGAAAGAAAAATCCTATTATTCAGGAGGGTCCTGAACAGAAAGTAAATTCCCATTTTTTAGGAGGGTCCAGAACAAAAGTAAAATCCCATTTTCCACGAGGGGCATGAACAAAAAGTAAAATCCTATTTTTCAGAAAGGTCCTGAACAGAAGTAAAATCCAATTTTTCAGGAGGGTCCTGAAAAGAAAGTAAAATACCATTTTTCAGGAGGGGCTTGAACAGAAGTAAAATCCCATTTTTCAGGAGGGTCCTAAATTGAAAGTTAAGTCCCATTTTTCAGGAGGGTCCTGAACAGAAAGTAAAATTCAATTTTTCAGAAGGGTCTTGAACAAAAAGTAAAGCTCAATTTTTCAGGAGGGTCTTGAACAGAAAGTAAATTCCTATTCTCCAGGAGGGTCCTGAACAATAGTAAAATCTCATTTTTTAGGAGAGTCCTGATCAAAAGTAAAATCCTATTTTTCAGGATGGTCCTGAACAAAAGTAAAATCCCATTTTTATAAGGGTCCTGAACTGAAAGTAAAGTCTCATTTTTCAGGAGGGTCCAGAACAGTAAGTAAAATACCATTTTTCTGGAGGGTCCTGAACAAAAGTAAAATCCCATTTTTTAGGAAGGTCCTGAACAGAAAGTAAATACTAAGTTTTTAGGAGGGGCCTGAACAGAAAGTAAAATCCTATTTTTCAGAAGGGTCCTGAACAAAAGTAAAGTCCCATTTTTCAGTAGGGTCCTGAACAGAAAGTAAAATCCCATTCTTCAGGAGGGTCCTGAACATAAAGCAAAATCCCATTTTTTAGGAGGGTCCTGAACATAAGTAAAATCCCATTCTTAAGGAGGGTCCTGAACAGAAAGTAAAATCCCATTCTTAAGGAGGGTCCAGAACAGAAAGTAAAATCCCATTTTTTAGGAGGGTCTTGTATAGAAAGTGAAATCCGATTTTTCAGAAGGGTCCTGAACAGAAAGGAAAATCTTATTTTTTAGGAGGCTCCTGAATAGTAGTAAAATCCCATTTTTTAAGAGGGTCCTGAACAAAACTAAAATACTATTTTTAAAGATGGTCCTGAACATAAAGTAAAATCCCATTTTTTAGGAGGGTCCTGAACAAAAGTAAAATCCCATTTTTCAGGAGGGGCCTTAACAGAAAGAAAAATCTTATTTTTCAGGAGGGTCCTGAATAAAATTAAAATCTCATTTTTCAGGAGGGTCCTGAACAGAAAGTAAATTCCCATTTTATAGGAGGGTCCTGAACAAAAGTAAAATCCCATTTTTCACGAGGGGCATGAACAAAAAGTAAAATCCTATTTTTCAGAAAGGTCCTGAACAGAAGTAAAATCCCATTTTTCAGGAGGGTCCTGAAAGGAAAGTAAAATCCCATTTTTCAGGAGGGGCTTGAACAGAAGAAAAATCCCTTTTTTTAGGAGGGTCCTAAATTGAAAGTAAAATCCCATTTTTCAGGAGGGTCCTGAACAAAAAGAAAAATTCAATTTTTCAGGAGAGGCCTGAACAAAAAGTAAAGTTCCATTTTTCAGGAGGGTCCTTAACAGAAAGTAAAATCCTATTTTCTAGAAGGGTCCTGAACAAAAGTAAAATCTCATTTTTCAGGAGAGTCCTGATCAAAAGTAAAATCCTATTTTTCAGGATGGTCCTGAACAAAAGTAAAATCCCATTTTTATAAGGGTCCTGAATTGAAAGTAAAGTCTCATTTTTCAGGAGGGTCCAGAATAGAAATTAAAATCCCATTTTTCAGGAGTGTCCTAAACAGAAAGTAAAATTCCATTTTTCAGGAGGGTCCTGAACAAAAGTAAAATCCCATTTTTTCTGAAGGTCCTGAACAGAAAGAAAATACTCAGTTTTCAGGAGGGTCCTGAACAAAAGTAAAGTCTCATTTTTCAGTAGGGTCCTGAACAGTAAGTAAAATCCCATTCTTCAGGAGGGTCCTGAACATAAAGCAAAATCCCACATTTCAGGAGGGTCCTGAAGAGAAGTAAAATCCCATTCTTAAGGAGGGTCCTGAACAGAAAGTAAAATCTCATTCTTAAGGAGGATCCTGAACAGAAAGTAAAATCCCATTTTCTAGGAGGGTCTTGTATAGAAAGTGAAATCCGATTTTTCAGAAGGGTCCTGAACAGAAAGGAAAATCTTATTTTTTAGGAGGCTCCTGAATAGAAGTAAAATCCCATTTTTTAAGAGGGTCCTGAACAAAACTAAAATACTATTTTTAAAGATGGTCCTGAACATAAAGTAAAATCCCATTTTTTAGGAGGGTCCTGAACAAAAGTAAAATCCCATTTTTCAGGAGGGGCCTTAACAGAAAGAAAAATCCTATTTTTCAGGAGGGTCCTGAATAAAATTAAAATCTCATTTTTCAGGAAGGTCCTGAATAGAAAGTAAATTCCCATTTTATAGGAGGGTTCTGAACAAAAGTAAAATCCCATTATTCACGAGGGGCATGAACAAAAAGTAAAATCCTATTTTTCAGAAAGGTCCTGAACAGAAGTAAAATCCAATTTTTCAGGAGGGTCCTGAAAAGAAAGTAAAATCCCATTTTAAGGAGGGGCTTGAACAGAAGAAAAATCCAATTTTTTAGGAGGGTCCTAAATTGAAAGTAAAATCCCATTTTTTAGGAGGGTCCTGAACAAAAAGAAAAATTCAATTTTTCAGGAGAGTCCTGAACAAAAAGTAAAGTTCCATTTTTCAGGAGGGTCCTGAACAGAAAGTAAAATCCTATTTTCCAGGAGGGTCCTGAACAAAAGTAAAATCCCATTTTTCACGAGAGTCCTTATAAAAAGTAAAATCCTATTTTTAAGGATGGTCCTGAACAAAAGTAAAATCCCATTTTTATGAGGCTCCTGAACTGAAAGTAAAGTCTCATTTTTCAGGAGGGTCCAGAATAGAAAGTAAAATCCCATTTTTCAGGAGGGTCCTAAACAGAAAGTAAAATTCCATTTTTCAGGAGGTTCCTGAACAAAAGTAAAATCCCATTTTTTCGGAAGGTCCTGAACAGAAAGTAAATACTCAGTTTTCATAAGGGTCCTGAACAAAAGTAAAGTCCCATTTATCAGTAGGGTCCTGAACAGAAAGTAAAATCCCATTCTTCAGGAGGGTCCTGAACATAAAGCAAAATCCCATTCTTAAGGAGGGTCTTGAACAGAAAGTAAATACTCAGTTTTCAGGAGGGTCTTGAACACAAAGTAAAATCCCATTCTTAAGGAGGGTCCTGAACAGAAAGTAAAATCCCATTTTTCAAGAGGGTCCTGAACAAAACTAAAATACTATTTTTAAAGATGGTCCTGAACATAAAGTAAACTCCCATTTTTTAGGAGGGTCCTGAACAAAAGTAAAATCCCATTTTTCAGGAGGGGCCTGAACAGAAAGAAAAATCCTATTTTTCCGGTGGGTCCTGAATAAAATTAAAATCTCATTTTTCAGGAGGGTTCTGAACAGAAAGTAAATTCCCATTTTATAGGAGGGTCCTGAATAAAAGTAAAATCCCATTTTTCACGAGGGGCATGAACAAAAAGTAAAATTCTATTTTTCAGAAAGGTCCTGAACAAAAGTAAAATCCAATTTTTCAGGAGGGTCCTGTAAAGAAAGTAAAATCCCATTTTTCAGAAGGGCTTGAACAGAAGTAAAATCTCATTTTTCAGGAGAGTCCTAAATTGAAAGTAAAATCCCATTTTTCAGGAGGGTCCTGAACAGAAAGTAAAATTCAATTTTTCAGGAGGGTCCTGAACAAAAAGTAAAGTTCCATTTTTCAGGAGGGTCCTGAACAGAAAGTAAAATCCTATTTTTTAGGAAGGTCCAGAACAGAAAGTAAATACTCAGTTTTTAAGAGGGGCCTGAACAAAAGTAAAAACCTATTTTTCAGGATGGTCCTGAACAAAAGTAAAATCCCATTTTTATAAGGTTCCTGAACTGAAAGTAAAGTCTCATTTTTCAGGAGGGTCCAGAACAGAAAGTAAAATCCCATTTTTCAGGAGGGTCCTGAACATAAGTAAAATCCCATTCTTAAGGAGGGTCCTGAACAGAAAGTAAAATTCCATTCTTATGGAGGGTCCTGAACAGAAAGTAAAATCCCATTTTTTAGGAGGGTCTTGTATAGAAAGTGAAATCCGATTTTTCAGAAGGGTCCTGAACAGAAAGGAAAATCTTATTTTTTAGGAGGCTCCTGAACAGAAGTAAAATCCCATTTTTTAAGAGGGTCCTGAACAAAACTAAAATACTATTTTTAAAGATGGTCCTGAACATAAAGTAAAATCCCATTTTTTAGGAGGGTCCTGAACAAAAGTAAAATCCCATTTTTCAGGAAGGGCCTTAACAGAAAGAAAAATCCTATTTTTCAGGAGGGTCCTGAATAAAATTAAAATCTCATTTTTCAGGAGGGTCCTGAACTGAAAGTAAATTCCCATTTTATAGGATGGTCCTGAACAAAAGTATAATCCCATTTTTCACGAGGGGCATGAACAAAAAGTAAAATCCTATTTTTCAGAAAGTTCCTGAACAGAAGTAAAATCCAATTTTTCAGGAGGTACTTAAAAGAAAGTAAAATCCCATTTTTCAGGAGGGGCTTGAACAGAAGTAAAATCCCATTTTTTAGGAGGGTCCTAAATTGAAAGTAAAATCCCATTTTTCAGAAGGGTCCTGAACAAAAAGAAAAATTCAATTTTTCAGGAGAGGCCTGAACAAAAAGTAAAGTTCCATTTTTCAGGAGGGTCCTGAACAAAAAGTAAAATCCTATTTTCCAGGAGGGTCCTGAACAAAAGTAAAATTCCATTTTTCACGAGAGTCCTTATAAAAAGTAAAATCCTATTTTTCAGGATGGTCCTGAACAAAAGTAAAATCCCATTTTTATGAGGGTCCTGAACTGAAAGTAAAGTCTCATTTTTCATGAGGGTCCAGAATAGAAAGTAAAATCCCATTTTTTAGGAGGGTCCTAAACAGAAAGTAAAATTCCATTTTTCAGGAGGGAGGCTGAACATAAGTAAAATCCCATTTTTTCGGAAGGTCCTGAACAGAAAGTAAATACTCAATTTTCAGGAGGGTCCTGAACAAAAGTAAAGTCCCATTTTTCAGTAGGGTCCTGAACAGAAAGTAAAATCCCATTCTTCAGGAGGATCCTAAACATAAAGCAAAATCCCATTTTTCAGGAGGGTCCTGAACAGAAAGTAAATACTCAGTTTTCAGGAGGGTCCTGAACACAAAGTAAAATCCCATTCTTAAGGAGGGTCCTGAACAGAAAGTAAAATCGCATTTTTCAAGAGGGTCCTGAACAAAACTAAAATACTATTTTTAAAGATGGTCCTGAACATAAAGTAAACTCCCATTTTTTAGGAGGGTCCTGAACAAAAGTAAAATCCCATTTTTCAGGAGGGGCCTGAACAGAAAGAAAAATCCTATTTTTCCGGTGGGTCCTGAATAAAATTAAAATCTCATTTTTCAGGAGGGTCCTGAACAGAAAGTAAATTCCCATTTAATAAGAGGGTCCTCAACAAAAGTAAAATCCCATTTTTCACGAGGGGCATGAACAAAAACTAAAATCCTATTTTTCAGAAAGGTCCTGAACAGAAGTAAAATCCAATTTTTCAGGAGGGTCCTGAAAAGAAAGTAAAATCCCATTTTTCAGGAGGGGCTTGAACAGAAGTAAAATCCCATTTTTCAGGAGGTTCCTCAATTGAAAGTAAAATCCCATTTTTCAGGAGGGTCCTGAACAGAAAGTAAAATTCAATTTTTCAGGAGGGTCCTGAACAAAAAGTAAAGTTCCATTTTTCAGGAGGGTCCTGAACAGAAAGTAAAATCCTATTTCTTAGGAAGGTCCTGAACAGAAAGTAAATACTCAGTTTTTAAGAGGGGCCTGAACAGTAAGTAAAATCCTTTTTTTCAGGAGAGTCCTGAATAAAAGTAAAGTCCCATTTTTCTGTAGGGTCCTGAACAGAAAGTAAAATCCCATTCTTCAGGAGGGTCCTGAACATAAAGCAAAATCCCATTTTTCAGGAGGGTCCTGAAAAGAAAGTAAATACTCAGTTTCCAGGAGGGTCCTGAACAGAAAGTAAAATCCCATTCTTCAGGAGGGTCCTGAACAGAAAGTAAAATCCCATTTTTTAGGAAGGTCCTGTATAGAAAGTAAAATCCGATTTTTCAGGAGGGTCCTGAACAGAAAGGAAAATCTTATTTTTTAGGAGGCTCCTGAACAGAAGTAAAATCCCAGTTTTCAAGAGGGTCCTGAACAAAACTAAAATACCATTTTTAGAGATGGTCTTGAACATAAAGTAAAATCCCATTTTTTAGGAAGGTCCTGAACAAAAGTAAAATCCCATTTTTCAGGAGGAGCCTGAATAGAAAGAAAAATCCAATTTTTCAGGAGGGTCCTGAATAAAATTAAAATCTCATTTTTACGGAGGGTCCTGAACAGAAAGTAAATTCCCATTTTATAGGAGGGTCCTGAACAAAAGTAAAATCCCATTTTTCACGAGGGGCATGAACAAAAAGTAAAATCCTATTTTTCAGAAAGGTACTGAACATAAGTAAAATCCAATTTTTCAGGAGGGTCCTGAAAAGAAAGTAAAATCCCATTTTTCAGGAGGGACTTGAATAGAAGTAAAATCCCATTTTTAGGAGGGTTCTAAATTGAAAGTTAAATCCCATTTTTCAGGAGGGTCCTGAACAGAAAGTAAAATTCAATTTTTCAGGAGGGTCCTGAACAAAAAGTAAAGCTCCATTTTTCAGGAGGGTCCTGAACAGAAAGTAAAATCCTATTTTCCAGGAGGGTCCTGAACAAAAGTAAAATCTCATTTTTCAGGAGAGTCCTAGAAAAAAGTAAAATCATATTTTTCAGGATGGTCCTGAACAAAAGTAAAATCCCATTTTTATAAGTGTCCTGAACTGAATGTAAAGTCTCATTTTTCAGGAGGGTCCAGAACAGAAAGTAAAATACCATTTTTCAGGAGGGTCCTGAACAAAAGTAAAATCCCATTTTTTAGGAGGGTCCTGAACAGAAAGTAAATACTCAGTTTTTAAGAGGGGTCTGAACAGAAAGTAAAATCCTATTTTTCAGCAGGGTCCTGAACACAAGTAAAGTCCCATTTTTCAGTAGGGGCCTGAACAGAAAGTAAAATCCCATTCTTCGGGAGGGTCCTGAACATAAAGAAAAGTCCCATTTTTCATGAGGGTCCTGAAAACAAGTAAAATCCCATTCTTAAGGAGGGTCCTGAACAGAAATTAAAATCCCATTTTTTAGGAGGGTCCTGTATAGAAAGTAAAATCCGATTTTTTAGGAGGGTTCTGAACAGAAAGGAAAATCTTTTTTTTAGGAGGCAAACTAAAATACCATTTTTAGAGATGGTCCTTAACATAAAGTAAAATCCCATTTTTTAGGAGGGTCCTGAACAAAAGTAAAATCCCATTTTTCAGGAGGGGCCTGAATAGAATGAAAAATCCTATTTTTCAGGAGGGTCCTGAATTAAATTAAAATCTCATTTTTCAGGGGGGTGCTGAACAGAAAGTAAATTCCCATTTTATAGGAGGGTCCTGAACAAAAGTAAAATCCCATTTTTCACGAGGGGCATGAACAAAAAGTAAAATCCTATTTTTCAGAAAGGTCCTGAACAGAAGTAAAATCCAATTTTTCAGGAGGGTCCTGAAAAGAAAGTAAAATCCCATTTTTCAGGAGGGGCTTGAACAGAATTAAAATCCCATTTTTCAGGAGGGTCCTAAATTGAAAGTTAAATCCCATTTTTAAGGAGGGTCCTGAACAGAAAGTAAAATATAATTTTTCAGTAGAGTCCTGAACAAAAAGTTAAGTTCCATTTTCAGGGAGGGTCCGGAACAGAAAGTAAATTCCTATTTTCCACGAGGGTCCTGAACAAAAGTAAAATCCCATTTTTCAGGAGAGTCCTGATCAAAAGTAAAATCCTATTTTTCATGATCGTCCTAAACAAAAGTAAAATCCCATTTTTATGAGGGTCCTGAACTGAAAGTAAAGTCTCATTTTTCAGGAGGGTCCAGAACAAAATGTAAAATCCCATTTTACAGGAGGGTCCTGAACAAAAGTAAAATCCTATTTTTTAGGAAGGTCCTGAACAGAAAGTAAATACTCAGTTTTTAGGAGGGGCCTGAACAGAAAGTAAAATCCTATTTTTCAGAAGGGTCCTGAACAAAAGTAAAGTCCCATTTTTCAGTAGGGTCTTGAACAGAAAGTAAAATCCCATTCTTCAGGAGGGTCCTGAACATAAAGCAAAATCCCATTTTCAGGAGGGTCCTGAACAGAAAGTAAATACTCAGTTTTCAGGAGGGTCCTGAACAGAAAGTAAAATCCCATTCTTTAGGAGGGTCCTGAACAGAAAGTAAAATCCCATTTTTTAGGAGGGTCCTGTATAGAAAGTAAAATCAGATTTTTCAGGAGGGTCCTGAACAGAAAGGAAAATCTTATTTTTTAGGAGGCTCCAGAACAGAAGTATAATCCCATTTTTCAAGAGGGTCCTGAAAAAAACTAAAATACCATATTTAAAGATGGTCTTGAACATAAAGTAAAATCCCATTTTTTAGGAAGGTCCTGAACAAAAGTAAAATCCCATTTTTCAGGAGGGGCCTGAATAGAAAGAAAAATCCTATTTTTCAGGAGGGTCCTGAATAAAATTAAAATATCATTTTTCAGGAGGGTCCTGAACAGAAAGTAAATTCCCATTTTATAGGAGGGTCCTGAACAAAAGTAAAATCCCATTTTTCACGAGGGGCATGAACAAAAAGTAAAATCCTATTTTCAGAAAGGTCCTGAACAGAAGTAAAATCCAATGTTTCAGGAGGGTCCTGAAAAGAAAGTAAAATCCCATTTTTCAGGAGTGGCTTGATCAGAAGTAAAATCCCATTTTCAGGATGGTCCTAAATTGAAAGTAAAATCCCATTTTTCAGGAGGGTCCTGAACAGAAAGTAAAATTCCATTTTTAAGGAGGGTCCTGTACAAAAGTAAAATCCCACTTTTAAGGAGGGTCCTGAACAAAAGTAAAATCCTATTTTTCAGAAGGGTCCTGAGCAAAAGTAAAATCCCATTTTTCAGGAGGGTCCTGAACAGAAAGTAAAATCCCATTTTTCAGGAGGGTCCAAAACTAAAGTAAAGTCCCATTTTTTAGGAAGGTCCTGAACAGAAAGTAAAATTCCATTTTTCAGGAGGGTCCTGAACAAAAGTAAAATCCCACTTTTAAGGAGGGTCCTGAACAAAAGTAAAATCCTATTCTTCAGGAGGGTCCGGAACAAAAGTAAAATCCCATTTTTCAGGAGGGCCCTGAACATAGGTAAAATCTCATTTTTCAGGTGGGTCCTAAACAAAAGTAAAATCCCATTTTTCAAGATAGTCCTGAACAAAAAGTAAAAACCTAATTTTTAGGAGGGTCCTGAACATAAGTAAAATCCCATTTTCCAGGAGGGGCCTGAACAGAAAGCAAACCCTATTTTTTAGGAGGGTCCTGAACAAAATTAAAATCCCATTTTTCTGTAGGGTCCTGAACAGAAAGTAAAATCCCATTTTGTTGGAGGTTCCTGAACAAAAGTAAAATCCCATTTTTCAGGAGGGGACTGAATAAAAAGTAACATCCAATTTTTCAGGAGGGTCCTGAACAAAAGTAAAATCCTATTTTTCAAGAGAGTCCTGAACAGAAAGTAAAATCTTATTTTTTTGGAGGGTCTTGATCAGAATGTAAAATTTGATTTTTCAGGAGGGTCCTGAACAGGAAGTTAAGTTTTATTTTTCAGGAGAGTCTTGAACAGAAAGTAAAATCCTATTTTTTAGGAGGTCCTGAAAAAAACTAAAATCCTATTTTTCCGAAGACTCCTGATCAAAAGTTTAATCCTATTTTTCAGGATGGTTGTTAACAAAAGTAAAATCCCATTTTTATGAGGGTCATGAACAGAAAGAAAAGTCCCATTTTTCAGGAGGGGCTGAACAGAAAGTAAAGTCCCATTTTTTAGGAGGGTCCAAAACAGAAAGTAAAATTCCATTTTTCAGGGGGGTCCTGAACAGAATGTAAAATTCCATTTTTCAGGAGGGTCCTGAACAAAAGTAAAATCCTATTTTTTAGGAAGGTCCTGAACAGAAAGTAAATACTCAGTTTTCATGAGGGGCCTGAACAGAGAGTAAAATCCTATTTTTCAGGAGGGTCCAGAACAAAAGTAATGTCCCATTTTTCAATAGGGTCCTGAACATAAAGTAAAATCCCATTTTTTAGGAGGGTCCTGGACATAAAGTAAAATCCCATTATTCAGGAGGGTCCTGAACAGAAAGTAAAATCCTCTTCTTTTGGAGGGTCCTGAAAAAAAGTAAAATCCTATTTTTCAGGAGGGTGCTGTACAAAAGTAAAATCCTATTTTTCAGGAGGGTCCTAAACAAAAGTAAAATCCCTTTTTTCAAAAGGGTCCTGAAATGAAAGTAAAATCCCATTTTTCAGGAGGGTCCTGAACAAAAAGTAAAGTCCCATTTTTCAGAAGGGTCCTGAACAGAAAGTAAAATCCCATTTTTCAAGAGGGTGTTGTACAAAATTAAAATCCTATTTTTTTAGGAGAGTCCTGAACGAAAGAAAAATCCTATTTTTCATTAGGGTTCTGGACAGAAAGTAAAGTCCCATTTTTCAGGAGTGTCCTGAACTGATAGTAAAGCCCCTTTTTTATGAAGGGTCCTGAAAAGAAACTAAAATCCCATTTTCCTGGATGGTCCGAAACAGAAAGTAAAATCCCATTTTTCAGGAAGGTCCTGTACAGAAAGTAAATTCCTATTTTTCTTTAGGGTCCTGAACATACAGTAAAATCCCATTTTTACGGAGGGTCCTGAATAGAAAGTAAAGTCCTATTTTTCAGGAGAGTCCTGAACAGAAAGTAAAATCCCATTTTTCAGGAGGGTCCCGAACCGAAAGTAAAATATCATTTTTCAGGTGGGTCCTGAACAGAAAGTAAAATTCCATTTTTTAGGAGGGTCCTGGACATAAAGTAAAATCCCATTTTTCAAGAGGGTCCTGAACAATAAGTAAAATCCCATTTTTCAGGAGGGTCCTGAACAAAAGTAAAATCTCATTTTTCAGGAGGGTCCTGAATAGAATGTAAAGTCCCATTTTTTAGGAGGGTCTGAACAGAAAGTGAAGTCCCATTTTTCAGGAGGCTCCTAAACAAAAATTGACTTCTCAGTTTTCAGGAGGTTCCTGAACAGAAAGTAAATTCTAATTTTTCAGGAGGGTCCTGAACAAAAAGTAAAATCCAATTTTCAGAATGGTCCCGAACAGAAAGTAAAGTCCTATTTTTCTAGAGGGTATTGAACAGAAAGTGAAATCCTATTATTCAGGAGGGTGCTGAACAGATGGTAAAATCACATTTTTTAGGCGGGTCCTAAACAGAAAGTAAAATTCCATTTTTCAGGAGGGTCCTGAATAGAAAGTAAAATCTTATTTTTTAGTAGGGTCCTGAACAAAAGTAAAGTCCCATTTTTTAGGAGTGTCTTGAACAGAAAATAAATTCTTATTTCTCAAGAGGGTCCTGAACAGAAGTAAAATCCTATTTTTTAGAAGGGTTATGAACAAAAGTAAAGTCCCATTTTTCAGGAGGGTCCTGAACAGAAAGTAAAATCCTACTTTTTAGGAGAGTCCTAAATAGAAAGTAAAATCCCATTTTTCAGGAGGGTCCTGAAAAGAATGTAAAAACCCATTTTTCAGGAGGGGCTTGAACAGAAGTAAAATCCCATTTTTCAGGAAGGTCTAAACTGAAAGTTAAATCCCATTTTTCAGGAGGGTCCTGAACACATAGTAAAATTCCATTTTTCAGGAGGGTCCAGAGCACATAGTAAAATTCCATTTTTCAGGAGGGTCCTGAACAAAAGTAAAAATCCATTTTTCTGGAGGGTCCTGAACAGAAAGTAAAATCCCATTTTTTAGGAGGGTTCTGAATAGAATGTCAAATCCTATTTTTCAGGAGGGTCCTGAACAAAAGTAAAATCCTATTTTATAGGAGGGTCCTGAACATAATGTAAAGTACCATTTTTCAGGAGGTTCTGAACAAAAAGTAAAGTCCCATTTTTCAGGAGGATCCTAAACAAAAATTGAATTCTCAATTTTCAGGAGGGTCCTGAACAGAAAGTAAATTCTCATTTTTCAGGAGGGTCCTGAAATGAATGTAAAATCTAATTTTCAGAATGGTCCTGAACAGAAAGTAATTTCCTATTTTTCAGGAGGGTCTTGAACAACCAGTAAAATCCTATTTTTCAGGAGGGTCCAAAACAAATGGTATGATCCAATTTTTCAGGAGGGTCCTGACAGAAAGTAAATTCTCATTTTTCAAGAGGGTCCTGAACAAAAAGTAAAATCCTTTTTTTAGAAGGGTCCTGAACAAAAGTAAAGTCCCATTTTTCAGGAGGCACCTGAAAAGAAAATAAATTATTATTTTTCTGGAGGGTCCTGAATAGAAAGTAAAATCCTATTTTTTAGAAGGGTCCTGAACAGAAAGTAAAATCCCATTTTTCAGGAGGGTCCTGAATAGAAAGTAAAATCCCATTTTTCAGGAGGGGATTGAACAAAAGCAAAATCTCATTTTTCAGGAGGGTCCTAAACAGAAAGTTAAATCGCATTTTTCAGGAGGGTCCTGAACATAAAGTCAAATTCCATTTTTCAGGAGGGTCTTGAACAAAAGAAAAATCCCATTTTTAAGGAAGGTCCTAAACAAAAGTAAAATCCTATTTTTCAAGAGGGTCCTGATCAAAAGTTAAATCCCATTTTTCAGGAGGGTCTTGAACAGAATGTAAAATCCCCTTTTTCAGGAGGGTCCTGAACAAAAGTAAAGTCCAATTTTTCAAGAGGGTCCTGAATTGAAAGTAAAATCCCATTTTTCAGGAGGGTCCTAAACAAAAGTAAAATCCAATTTTCCATGAGAGTCCTGAACAAATAGTAAAATCCTATTTTTCAGGAGGGTCCTCAACAAAAGTAAAAACCTATTTTTCAAGAGGGTCCTGAACCAAAGAAAAATCCCATTTCCGAGGAGGGTCCTTAGCAAAAGTAAAATCCCATTTTTTTGGAGGGTCCTGAACAGAAAGTAAAATCTCATTATTTAGGAGGGTCCTGATCAGAAAGTAAAACTTAATTTTTCAGGACGGTCCTGAATAGAAAGTAAATTTCAATTTTTCACGTGGGTCCTGAACAGATAGGAAAATCCAATTTTTTAGGAGGGTCCTGAACAGAAAGAAAAGTCTTATTTTTCAGGATTCTCCTGAAAAGAAGTAAAATCCCATTTTTCAAGAGGGTCCTGAACAAAACTCAAATACCATTTTTCAAGATGGTCCTGAACAGAAAGTAAAATCCTATTTTTTAGGAGGGTCCTGAACAAAAGAAAAATCACATTTACAGGAGAGGGCTGAACATAAAAAAAATCCTATTTTTCAGGAGGGTCCTGAATAATAGTAAAGTCTAATTTTTCAAGAGGGTCCTGAACAGAAAGTAAATTCCCATTTAATAGGAGGGTATTGGACGAAAGTAAAATCCCATTTTTCAAGAGGGGCAGGAACAAAAAGTAAAATCCTATTTTTGAGGAGGGTCCTGAACAGAAGTAAAATCCTATTTTTCAAGAGGGTCCTGAACAGAACGTAAAATCTTATTATTCAGGAGGGTCCTGATCAGAAAGTAAAATTCAATTTTTTAGGATGGTCCTGAACAAAAAGTAAAGTTCCATTTTTCAGGAGGGTCCTGAACAGAAAGTAAAATCCTATTTTTCAGGAGGGTCTTGAACAAAAGTAAAATCCCATTTTTCAGGAGAGTCCTGATCAAAAGTAAAATCCCATTTTTCAGGAGGGTCTAAAAAGAAAGTAAAATCCAGTTTTTCAGGAGGGTCCTGAACAAAAGTAAAGTCCAATTTTTCAGGAGGGTCCTGAATAGAAAGTAAAATCCTATTTTTCAGGAGGGGCCTGAACAAAAGTAAAATCTCATTTTTCAGGAGGGTCCTGAACAGAAAGTAAAATCCCATTTATAAGGAGCGGCCTGAACAGAAGTGAAATCCCATTTTTCAGTAAGGTCCTGAACAGAAAGTAAAATCCCATTTTTCAGGAGGGTCCTGAACAGAAAGTAAAATATTATTTTTCAGGAGGGGCCTGAACAGACGTAAAATCCCATTTTTCAGAATGGTCCTGAACAAAAATAAAATCCTATTTTTCAAGATAGTTCTGAACAGAAAGTAAAATCCCATGTTTTAGGAGGGTCCTCAACAAAAGTAAAATCCAATTTTCCATGAGAGGCCTGAACAAAAAGTAAAATCTTATTTTTCAGGAGGGTCCTGAACAAAAGTAAAAACCTATTTTTCAGGAGGGTCCTGAACAAAAGTAAATTCCCATTTTCGAGGAGGGTCCTGAGCAAAAGTTAAATCCCAATTTTTTGGAGGGTCCTGAACAGAAATAAATTCCTATTTTTCAGGAAGGTCCTAAACAAAAGTAAATTCTGATTTTTCAGGAGGGTATTGAACAGAAAATAAAATCTTATTATTCAGAAGGGTCCTGATCAGAAAGTAAAATTCAATTTTTCAGGAGGGTCCTGAATAGAAAGTAGAGTTCCATTTTTCAGGTGGGTCCTGAACAGAAATTAAAATTCTATTTTTCAGGAGGGTACTGAACAAAAGTAAATTCCCATTTTTAGGAGAGTCCTGATCAAAAGTAAAATATCATTTTTCAAGAGGGTCCTGAACAAAACTAAAATCCAATATTTATGAGGGTCCTAAAAAGAAAGTAAAGTCCCATTTTTAAGGAGAGTCCTGAATAAAAAGTAAAGTCCCATTTTTTAGGAGGATCCTAAACAGAAAGTAAAATCCCATTTTTCAGGAGGGGCCTGAACAGAAAGTAAAATCCCATTTTTCAGGAGGGTCCTGCACAAAAGTAAAATCCCATTTTTAGGAGGGTCCTGAACTGAAAGTAAATACTCAGTTTTCAGGATGGGCCTTAACTGAAAGTAAAATCCCATTCTTCAGGAGGGTCCTGAACAGAAAGTAAAATCCCATTTTTTAGGAGGGTCCTGTATAGAAAATAAAATCCGATTATTCAGGAGGGTCCTGAACAGAAAGGAAAATCTTATTTTTTAGGATGCTCCTGAACAGAAGTAAAATCCCATTTTTCAAGAGGGTCCTGAACAAAACAAAAATACCATTTTTCAAGATGGTCCTGAACAGAAAGTAAAATCCCATTTTTTAGGAGTGTCCTGATCAAAAGAAAAATCACATTTTTCAGGAGGGGCCTGAACAAAAAGAAAAATCCTATTTTTCAGGATTGTCCTGAATAAAAGTAAAGTCTCATTTTTCAGGAGGGTCCTGAACAAAAATTAATTACCCATTTTATAGGAGGGTCCTGGACAAAAGTAAAATCCCATTTTTCAAGAGGGGCATGAACAAAAAGTAAAATCCTATTTTTAAGATGGGTCTTGAACAAAAGTAAAATCCTATTTTTCAGGAGGGTCCTGAACAGAACGTAAAATCTTATTTTTCAGGAGGGTCTTGATCAGAAAGTAAAATTCAATTTTTCAGGATGGTCCTGAACAAAAAGTAAAGTTCCATTTTTCAGGAGGGTCCTGAATAAAAGTAAAATCCCATTTTTCAGGAGAGTCCTGATAAAAAGTAAAATCCCATTTTTCAGGATGGTCTTGATAAAAAGTAAAATCCCATTTTTATGAGGGTCCTGAACTGAAAGTAAAGTCCCATTTTTATGAGGGTCCTGAACTGAAAGTAAAATCCCATTTTTTAGGAAGGTCCTAAAAAGAAAGTAAATACTCAATTTTTAGGAGTGGCCTGAACACAAAGTAAAATCCTATTTTTCAGGAGTGTCCTGAACAAAAGTAAAGTCCCATTTTTCAGTAGGTTCCTGAACAGAAAGTAAAATCCCTTTCATCAGGAGGGTCCTGAACATAAAGCAAAATCCTATTTTTCTGGATGGTCCTGAATAGAAAGTAAATACTCAGTTTTCAGGAGGGTCCTGAACAGAAAGTAAAATCTCATTCTTCAGGAGGGTCCTGAATAGAAAGTAAAATCCCATTTTTTAGCAGGGTCCTGTATAGAATGTAAAATCCA
This sequence comes from Capsicum pubescens, assembly GCA_030864215.1. Lineage (NCBI taxonomy): Eukaryota > Viridiplantae > Streptophyta > Magnoliopsida > Solanales > Solanaceae > Capsicum > Capsicum pubescens. The sequence goes on from CM061542.1 coordinate 282,570,340, forward strand.
ATTTTTCAGAAGGGTCCTGAACAGAAAGTAAAATCTCATTTTTCAAGAGGGTCCTGAACAAAACAAAAATACCATATTTCAAGTATGTCCTGAACAGAAAGTAAAATCCCATTTTTTAGGAGGGTCCTGAACAAAAGTAAAATCCTATTTTTCAGGAGGGCCTGAACAGAAAGAAAAATCCTATTTTTCAGGAGGGTCCTGAACAAAAGTAAAATCCTATTTTTCAGGAGGGTCCTGAACAGAACGTAAAATCTTATTTTTCAGGAGGGTCTTGATCAGAAAGTAAAATTCAATTTTTCAGGATGGTCCTGAACAAAAAGTAAAGTTCCATTTTTCAGGAGAGTCCTGAATAAATGTAAAATCCCGTTTTTCAGGAGAGTCCTTATCAAAAGTAAAATCCTATTTTTCAGGATGGTCCTGATAAAAAGTAAAATCCTATTTTTATGAGGGTCCTGAACTGAAAGTAAAGTCCAATTTTTCAGGAGGGTCCAGAGCAGAAAGTAAAATCCCATTTTTCAGGAGGGTCCTGAACAGAAAGTAAAATTCCATTTTTCAGGAGGGTCCTGAATAAAAGTAAAATCCCATTTTTTAGAAAGGTCTTAAAAAGAAAGTCAATACTCAATTTTTAGGAGGGGCCTGAACACAAAGTAAAATCCTATTTTTCAGGATTGTCCGGAACAAAAGTAAAGTCCCATTTTTCAGTAGGTTCCTGAACAGAAAGTAAAATCCCTTTCTTCAGGAGGGTCCTGAACATAAAGCAAAATCCCATTTTTCCCGACGGTCCTGAATAGAATGTAAATACTCAGGTTTCAAGAGGGTCTTGAACAGAAAGTAAAATCCCATTCTTCAGGAGGGTCCTGAACAGAAAGTAAAATCCCATTTTTTAGCAGGGTCCTGTATAGAAAGTAAAATCCGATTTTTCAGAAGGGTCCTGAACATAAAGGAAAATCTTATTATTCAGGAGGCTCCTGAACAGAAGTAAAATCCTATTTTTCAAGAGGGTCCTGAACAAAACTAAAATACCATTTTTCAAGATGGTCCTAAATAGAAAGTAAAATCCCATTTTTTAGGAGGGTCCTGAACAAAAGTAAAATCCCATTTTTCAGGACGGCCTGAACAGAAAGAAAAATCCTATTTTTCAAGAGGGTCCTGAATAAAAGTAAAATCTCATTTTTCAGGGGGGTCCTGAATAGAAAGTAAATTCCCATTTTATAGGAGGGTCCTGAACAAAAGTAAAATCCCATTGTTCAAGAGGGGCATGAACAAAAAGTAAAATCCTATTTTTCAGGAGGGTCCTGAACAGAAGTAAAATCATATTTTTTAGGAGGGTCCTGAACAAAAGTAAAATCCTATTTTTCAGGATGGTCCTGAACAAAAGTAAAATCCCATTTTTATAAGGGTCCTGAACTGAAAGTAAAGTTCTATTTTTTAGGAGGGTCCAGAATAGAAAGTAAAATCCCATTTTTATAAGGGTCCTGTACTGAAAGTAAAGTTCCATTTTTCAGGAGGGTCCAAAACAGAAATTTAAATCCCATTTTTCAGGAGGGTCCTTAACAAAAAGTAAAATCCTATTTTTCAGGAGGGGCCTGAACAAAAGTAAAATCCTATTTTTTGGGAGAGTCCTGATCAAAAGTAAAATCCTATTTTTCAGGATGGTCCTGAACAAAAGTAAAATCCCATTTTTTTAAGGGTCCTGAACTGAAAGTAAAGTTCCATTTTTCAGGAGGATCCAAAACAGAAAGTAAAATCCCATTTTTCAGGAGGGTCCTGAATAGAAAGTAAAATTCCATTTTTCAGGATGGTCCTGAACAAAAGTAAAATCCTATTTTTTACGAAGGTCGTCCTGAACAGAAAGTTAATCCTCAGTTTTTAGGAGGGGCCTGAATAGAAAGTAAATACTCAGTTTTTAGGAGGGGCCTGAACAAAAAGTAAAATCCTATTTTTCAGGAGGGTCCTGAACAAAAGTAAAGTCTCATTATTCAGTAGGGTCCTGAACAGATAGGAAAATCTTATTTTTCAGGATGCTCCTGAACAGAAGTAAAATCCCATTTTTCAAGAGGGTCCTAAACAAAACTAAAATACCATTTTTCAAGATGGTCTTGAACAAAAAGTAAAATCCCATTTTTTAGGAGGGTCCTGAACAAAAGTAAAATCCCATTTTTGAGGAGGGGCCTGAACAGAAAGAAAAATCCTATTTTTCAGGAGGGTCCTGAATAAAATTAAAGTCTCATTTTTCAGAAGGGTCCTGAACAAAAAGTAAATTCCCATTTTATAGGAGGGTCCTCGACAAAAGTAAAATCCCATTTTTCAAGAGGGGCATGAACAAAAACTTAAATCCTATTTTTCAGGAGGGTCCTGAACAGAAGTAAAATCCTATTTTTCAGGAGGGTCCTGAACAAAAAGTAAAAATCTTATTTTTCAGGAGGGTCTTGAACAAAAGTAAAATCCTATTTTTCAGGAGGGTCCTGAACAAAAGTAAAATCCCATTGTCGAGGAGGGTCCTGAGCAAAAGTTAAATCCCATTTTTTTGGACGGTCCTGAACAGAAATAAAATCCTATTTTTTAGGAAGGTACTGAACAAAAGTAAATTCTAATTTTTCAGGAGGGTCTTGAACAGAAAATAAAATCTCATTATTCAGGAGTGTCCTGATCAGAAAGTAAAATTCAATTTTTCAGGAGGGTCCTGAATAGAAAGTTGAGTTCCATTTTTCAGGTGGGTCCTGAACAGAAATTAAAATTCTATTTTTCAGGAGGGTACTGAACAAAAGTAAATTCCCATTTTTAGGAGAGTCCCGATCAAAAGTAAAATATCATTTTTCAGGAGGGTCCTGAACAAAACAAAAATCCCATATTTATGAGGGTCCTAAACAGAAAGTAAAGTCCCATTTTTAAGGAGAGTCCTGAATAAAAAGTAAAGTCCCATTTTTTAGGAGGATCCTAAACAGAAAGTAAAATCCCATTTTTTAGTAAGGTCCTGCACAAAAGTAAAATCCCATTTTTAAGAGGGTCATGAACTGAAAGTAAATACTTAGTTTTCAGGAGGGTCCTGAACAGAAAGTAAAATCCCATTCTTCAGGAGGGTCCTGAACAGAAAGTAAAATCCCATTTTTTAGGAGGGTCCTGTATAGAAAGTAAAATCCGATTTTTCAGGAGGGTCCTGAACAGAAAGGAAAATCTTATTTTTCAGAATTCTCCTGAACAGAAGTAAAACCCCATTTTTCAAGAGGGTCCTGAACAAAACTAAAATACCATTTTTCAAGTTGGTCCTGAACAAAAAGTAAAATCCTATTTTTTAGGAGTGTCCTGATCAAAAGAAAAATCCCATTTTTCAGGAGGGGCCTGAACAAAAAGAAAAATCCTATTTTTCAGGATTGTCCTGACTAAAAGTAAAGTCTAATTTTTCAGGAGGGTCCTGAAAAGAAAGTAAATTCCCATTTTATAGGAGGGTCCTGGACAAAAGTAAAATCCCATTTTTCAAGAGGGGCATGAACAAAAAGTAAAATCCTATTTTTCAAAAGGGTCCTGAACAAAAATAAAATCCTATTTTTCAGGAGGGTCCTGAACAGAACGTAAAATCTTATTTTTCAGGAGGGTCTTGAACAAAAGAAAAATCCCATTTTTTAGGAGAGTCCTGATCAAAAGTAAATTCCTATTTTTCAGGATGGTCTTGAACAAAAGTAAAATCCCATTTTTATGAGGGTCCTGCACTGAATGTAAAGACCCATTTTTCAGGAGGGTCTAGAACAAAAAGTAAAATCCATTTTTCCGACGGGTCCTGAACAGAAAGTAAAATTCGATTTTTCAGGAGGGTCCTGAACAAAAGTAAAATCCCATTTTTAGGAGGGTCCTGAACAGAAAGTAAATACTCAGTTTCAGGAGGGTCTTGAACAAAAAGTAAAATCCCATTCCTCAGGAGGGTCTGGAACAGAAAGTAAAATCCCATTTTTAAGGAGGGTCTTGTATAGAAAGTAAAATCCGATTTTTCAGGAGGGTCCTGAACAGAAAGGAAAATCTTATTTTTCAGGATGCTCCTAAACAAAAGTAAAATCCCAGTTTTCAAGAGGGTCCTGAACAAAATTAAAATACCATTTTTCAAGATGGTCCTGAACAGAAAGTAAAATCCCATTTTTTAGGAGGGTCCTGAACAAAAGAAAAATCTCATTTTTCAGGAGGGGCCTGAACAAAAAGATAAATCCTATTTTTCAGGAGGGTCCTGAATAAAAGTAAAGTCTCATTTATCAGGAGGGTCCTGAACAGAAAGTGAATTCCCATTTTATAGGAGGGTTCTGAATAAAAGTTAATTCCCATTTTTAGGAGAGTCCTGATCAAAAGTAAAATCTCATTTTTCAGAAGGGTCCTGAACAAAACTAAAATCCCATTTTTAAGGAGGGTCCTGAATAGAAAGTAATGTCCCATTTTTTAGTAGAGTCCTGAACAGAAAGTAAAATCCCATTTTTCAAGAGGGTCCTGAACAGAAAGTAAAATCCTATTTTTCAGAAGGGGCCTGAATAAAAGTAAAGTCTAATTTTTCAGGAGGGTCCTGAACAGAAAGTAAATTCCCATTTTATAGGAGGGTCCTGGACTAAAGTAAAATCCCATTTTTCAAGAGGGGCATGAACAAAAAGTAAAATCCTATTTTTCAGGAGGCTCCTGAACAGAAGTAAAATCCTATTTTTCAGGAAGGTCCTGAACAAAACGTAAAATCTTATTTTTCAGTTGGGTCCTGATCAGAAAGTAAAATTCAATTTTTCAGGATGGTCTTGAACAAAAAGTAAAGTTCCATTTTTCAGGAGGGTCCTGAATAAAAGAAAAATTCCATTTTTCAGGAGAGTTCTAATCAAAAGTAAAATCCTATTTTTCAGGATGGTCCTGATAAAAAGTAAAATCCCATTTTTATGAGGGTCCTGAATTGAAAGTAAAGTACCATTTTTCAGGAGGGTCCGGAACAGAAAGTAAAATCCCATTTTTCAGGAGGGTCCTGAACAGAAAGTAAAATTCCATTTTCAGGAGGGTCTAGAACAAAAGTAAAATCCCATTTTTTAGGAAGGTCCTGAAAAGAAAGTAAATACTTAATTTTTAGGAGGGGCCTGAACACAAAGTAAAATCCTATTTTTCAGGAGTGTCCTGAACAAAAGTAATGTCCCATTTTTCAGTAGGTTCCTGAACAGAAAGTAAAATCCCTTTCTTCAGAAGGGTCCTGAACATAAAGCAAAATCCCATTTTTCCGGAGGGTACTGAATAGAAAGTAAATACTCAGTTTTCAGGAGGGTCCTGAACAGAAAGTAAAATCCCATTCTTCAGGAGGGTCCTGAATAGAAAATAAAATCCCATTTTTTAGAAGGGTCCTGTATAGAAAGTAAAATCCAATTTTTAAGAAGGTTCCTCAACAGAAAGGAAAATCTTATTATTCCGGAGGCTCCTGTACAGAAGTAAAATCCTATTTTTTAAGAGGGTCCTGAACAAAACTAAAATACCATTTTTCAAGATGGTCCTGAACAGAAAATAAAATCCCATTTTTTAGGAGGGGCCTGAACAAAAGTAAAATCCCATTTTTCAGGAGGGCCTGAACAGAAAGAAAAATCCTATTTTTCAGGAGGGTCCTGAACAAAAGTAAAATCCTATTTTTCAGGAGGGTCCTGAACAAAACGTAAAAGCTTATTTTTCAGGAGGGTCTTGATCAGAAAGTAAAATTCAATTTTTCAGGATGGTCCTGAACAAAAAGTAAAGTTCAATTTTTCATGAGGGTCCTGAATAAAAGTAAAATCCCATTTTTCAGGAGAGTCCTGATCAAAAGTAAAATCCTATTTTTCAGGATGGTCCTGATAAAAAGTAAAATCCCATTTTTATGAGGGTCCTGAACTGAAAGTAAAGTCCCATTTTTCAAGAGGGTCCTGAACAAAACTAAAATACCATTTTTCAAGATGGTCCTGAACAGAAAGGAAATTCCCATTTTATAGGAGGGTCCTGGACAAAAGTAAAATCCCATTTTTCAAGAGGGGCATGAACAAAAAGTAAAATCCTATTTTTCAGGAGGGTCCTGAACAAAAGTAAAATCCTATTTTTCAGGAGGGTCCTGAACAGAACGTAAAATCTTATTTTTTCAGGAGGGTCTTGATCAGAAAGTAAAATTTAATTTTTCAGGATGGTCCTGAACAAAAAGTAAAGTTCCATTTTACAGGAGGGTCCTGAATAAAAGTAAAATCCATTTTTGAGGAGAGTCCTGATCAAAAGTAAAATCCTATTTTTCAGGATGGTCCTGATAAAAAGTAAAATCCCATTTTTATGAGGGTCCTGAACTGAAAGTAAAGTTCCATTTTTCAGGAGGGTCCAGAATAGAAAGTAAAATCCTATTTTTCAGGAGGGTCCTGAACAGAAAGTAAAATTCCATTTTTCAGGAGGGTCCTGAACAAAAGTAAAATCCCATTTTTTAGGAAGAACCTGAAAAGAAAGTAAATACTCAATTTTTAGGAGGAGCCTGAACACAAAGTAAAATCCTATTTTTCAGGAGTGTCCTGAAAAAAGTAAAGTCCCATTTTTCAGTAGGTTCCTGAACAGAAAGTAAAATCCCTTTCTTCAGGGGGGTCCTGAACATAAAGCAAAATCCCATTTTTTCGGAGGGTACTGAATAGAAAGTAAATACTCAGTTTTCAGGAGGGTCCTGAACAGAAAGTAAAATCCCATTCTTCAGGAGGGTCCTGAACAGAAAATAAAATCCCATTTTTTAGAAGGGTCCTGTATAGAAAGTAAAATCCGATTTTTAAGAAGGTTCCTCAACAGAAAGGAAAATCTTATTATTCCGGAGGCTCCTGTACAGAAGTAAAATCCTATTTTTTAAGAGGGTCCTGAACAAAACTAAAATACCATTTTTCAAGATGGTCCTGAACAGAAAGTAAAATCCCATTTTTTAGGAGGGGCCTGAACAAAAGTAAAATCCCATTTTTCAGGAGGGCCTGAACAGAAAGAAAAATCCAATTTTTCAGGAGGGTCCTGAACAAAAGTAAAATCCTATTTTTCAGGAGGGTCCTGAACAAAACGTAAAATCTTATTTTTCAGGAGGGTCTTGATCAGAAAGTAAAATTCAATTTTTCAGGATGGTCCTGAACAAAAAGTAAAGTTCAATTTTTCATGAGGGTCCTGAATAAAAGTAAAATCCCATTTTTCAGGAGAGTCCTGATCAAAAGTAAAATCCTATTTTTCAGGATGGTCCTGATAAAAAGTAAAATCCCATTTTTATGAAGGTCCTGAACTGAAAGTAAAGTCCCATTTTTCAAGAGGGTCCTGAACAAAACTAAAATACCATTTTTCAAGATGGTCCTGAACAGAAAGGAAATTCCCATTTTATAGGAGGGTCCTGGACAAAAGTAAAATCCCATTTTTCAAGAGGGGCATGAACAAAAAGTAAAATCCTATTTTTCAGGTGGGTCCTGAACAAAAGTAAAATCCTATTTTTCAGGAGGGTCCTGAACAGAACGTAAAATCTTATTTTTTCAGGAGGGTCTTGATCAGAAAGTAAAATTTAATTTTTCAGGATGGTCCTGAACAAAAAGTAAAGTTCCATTTTACAGGAGGGTCCTGAATAAAAGTAAAATCCATTTTTGAGGAGAGTCCTGATCAAAAGTAAAATCCTATTTTTCAGGATGGTCCTGATAAAAAGTAAAATCCCATTTTTATGAGGGTCCTGAACTAAAAGTAAAGTTCCATTTTTCAGGAGGGTCCAGAACAGAAAGTAAAATCCTATTTTTCAGGAGGGTCCTGAACAGAAAGTAAAATTCCATTTTTCAGGAGGGTCCTGAACAAAAGTAAAATCCCATTTTTTAGGAAGAACCTGAAAAGAAAGTAAATACTCAATTTTTAGGAGGAGCCTGAACACAAAGTAAAATCCTATTTTTCAGGAGTGTCCTGAAAAAAGTAAAGTCCCATTTTTCAGTAGGTTCCTGAACAGAAAGTAAAATCCCTTTCTTCAGGGGGGTCCTGAACATAAAGCAAAATCCTATTTTTTCGGACGGTCCTGAATAGAAAGTAAATACTCAGTTTTCAGGAGGGTCCTGAACAGAAAGTAAAATCCCATTCTTCAGGAGGGTCCTGAACAGAAAGTAAAATCCTATTTTTTAGAAGGGTCCTGTAAAGAAAGTAAAATCTAATTTTTCTGAAGGGTCCTGAACAGAAAGGAAAATCTTAATATTCAGGAGTCTCCTGAACAGAAGTAAAATCCCATTTTTCAAGAGGGTCCTGAACAAAACTAAAATACCTTTTTTCAAGATGGTCCTATACAGAAAGTAAAATCCCATTTTTCAGGACGGCTTGAACAGAAAGAAAAATCCTATTTTTCAAGAGGGTCCTGAATAAAAGTTAAATCTCATTTTTCAGGGGGATCCTGAATAGAAAGTAAATTCCCATTTTATAGGAGGGTCTTGAACAAAAGTAAAATCCCATTTTTGAAAAGGGGCATGATCAAAAAGTAAAATCCTATTTTTCTGGAGGGTCCTGAACAGAAGTAAAATAATATTTTTTAGGAGGGTCCTGAACAAAAGTAAAATCCTATTTTTCAGGATGGTCCTGAACAAAAGTAAAATCCCATTTTTATAAAGGTCCTGAACTGAAAGTAAAGTTCCATTTTTCAGGAGGGTCCAGAACAGAAATTTAAATCTCATTTTTAAGGAGGGTCCTTAACAAAAAGTACAATCTTATTTTTCAGGAGGGGTCTGAACAAAAGTAAAATCCCATTTTTTGGGAGAGTCCTGATCAAAAGTCAAATCCTATTTTTCATGATGGTCCTGAACACAAGTAAAATCCCATTTTTATAAGCGTCCTGAACTGAAAGTAAAGTTCCATTTTTCAGGAGGATCCAGAACAGAAAGTAAAATCCCATTTTTCAGGAGGGTCCTGAACAGAAAGTAAAATTCCATTTTTCAGGAGGGTCCTGAACAAAAGTAAAATCCTATTTTTTACGAAGGTCGTCCTGAACAGAAAGTTAATCCTCAGTTTTTAGGAGGGGCCTGAACAGAAAGTAAATACTCAATTTTTAGGAGGGTCCTGAACAGAAAGGAAAATCTTATTTTTCAGGATGCTCCTGAAAAGAAGTAACATCCCATTTTTCAAGAGGGTCCTAAACAAAACTAAAATACCATTTTTCAAGATGGTCCTGAACAAAAAGTAAAATCCCATTTTTTAGGAGGGTCCTAAACAAAAGTAAAATCCCATTTTTCAGGAGGGGCCTGAACAGAAAGAAAAATCCTATTTTTCAGGAGTGTCTTGAATAAAAGTAAAGTCTCATTTTTCAGGAGGGTCCTGAACAAAAAGTAAATTCCCATTTTAAAGGAGGGTCCTCGACAAAAGTAAAATCCCATTTTTCAAGAGGGGCATGAACAAAAAGTTAAATCCTATTTTTCAGGAGGGTCCTGAATAGAAATAAAATCCTATTTTTCAGGAGGGTCCTGAACAGAACGTAAAATCTTATTTTTCAGGAGGGTCCTGATTATAAAGTAAAATTCAATTTTTCAGGATGGTCCTGAACATAAAGTAAAGTTCCATTTTTCAGGAGGGTCCTGAACAGAAAGTAAAATCCAATTTTTCAGGAAGGTCCTGAACAAAAGTAAAATCGCATTTTTCAGGAGAGTCCTGATCAATAGTAAAATCCTATTTTTCAGGATGGTCCTGAACAAAAGTAAAATCCCATTTTTATGAGGGTCCTTAACTGAAAGTAAAGTCCCATTTTTCAGGAGGGTCTAGAACCAAAGTAAAATCCTTTTTGTCAGGATGGTCCTGAACAGAAAGTAAAATTCCATTTTTCAGGAGGGTCCTGAACAAAAGTAAAATCACAGTTTTTAGAAAGGTCCTGAACAGAAAGTAAAATCCTATTTTTCAGGAGGGTCCTGAACAAAAGTAAAAACCTATTTTTCAGGAAGGTCCTGAACACAAAGTGAAATCCTAATTTTTATGAGGGTCCTAAACAAAAGTAAAATCCCATTTTTCAGGAGGGGCCTGAACAAAATGTAAAATCCTATTTTTCAGGAGTGTTGTAAACAAAAGTAAAATCCAATTTTTAGGGAGGGTCCTGAACATAAAGTAAAATCTTATTTTTCAGGAGGGTCCTGAACAAAAGTATAATTCTATTTTTAAGGAGGGTCCTGAACAGAAAGTAAAATCTCATTTTTCTGGAAGGTCCTGATCAGAAAAGTAAAATTTGATTTTTCAGGAGGGTCCTAAACAAAAAGTAAAGTCCCATTTTTCAAGTGGATCCTGAACAGAAAGTAAAATCCTATTTTTCAGGAGGGAACTGAACAAAAGTAAAATCCCATATTTATGAGGGTCCTGAACAGAATGTAAAGTCCCATTTTTCTGGAGGGTCCTGAACAGAAAGTAAAGTCCCATTTTTTCGGACGGTCCTGAACAGAAAGTAAAATCCGATTTTTTAGGAGGGTTCTGAACAGAAAATCAAATCCTATTTATCAGGAGGGTCCTGAACAAAATTAAAATCCCATTTTTTAGGAGGGTCCTGAACAGAATGTAAAGTCCCATTTTACAGGAGGTTCTGAACAAAAAGTAAAGTCGCATTTTTCGGGAGTATCCTAAACAAAAATTGAATTCTCAGTTTTCAGGAGGTTCCTGAACAGAAAGTAAATTCTCATTTTTCAGGAGGGTCCTGAATAGAATGTAAAATCTACTTTTATGAAAGTAATGTCCTATTTTTCAGTATAGTCTTGAACAAAAAGTAAAATCCTATTTTTCAGGAGGGTCCAAAATAGATGGTAAAATCCATTTTTCAGGAGGGTCCTGACAGAAAGTAAAATACCATTTTCAGGAGAGTTTTGAGTAGAAAGTAAATTCTCATTTTTTAGGAGGGTCCTGAACAGAAAGTAAAATCCTTTTTTTAGGAGGGTCCTGAACAAAATAAAGTCCCATTTTTCAGGAGAGTCCTGAAAAGAAAATAAATTCTTATTTTTCAGGAGGGTCCTGAACAGAAAGTAAAATTCTATTTTTTAGAAGGGTCCTGAACAAAAGTAAAGTCCCATTTTTCAGGAGGGTACTGAACAAAAAGTAAAATCCTATTTTTTAGGAGGGTCCTGAAAAGAAAGTAAAATCCCATTTTTCAGGAGGGGCTTGATCAGAAGCAAAATCCCATTTTTCAGGTGGGTTCTAAACATAAAGTAAAATCCCATTTTTCAGGAGGTTCATGAACAGAAAGTTAAATTCTATTTTTCAGGAGGCTCCTGAAGAAAAGAAAAATCCCATTTTTAAGAAAGGTCCTAAACAAAAGTAAAATCCTATTTTTCAAGAGGGTCTTGATCAAAAGTAAAATTCCATTTTTTAGGAGGGTCCTGAACAGATAGTAAAATCCCATTTTTCAGGAGGGTCCTAAACAAAAGTAAAGTCCAATTTTTCAGGAGGGACCTGAATAGAAAGTAAAATCCTATTTTTCAGGATGGGCCTGAACAGAAGTAAAATCTCATTTTTCAGGAGGGTCCTGAACAAAATTAAAATACCATTTTTCAAGATGGTCCTGAACAGAAAGTAAAATCCCATTTTTTAGGAGGGTCCTGAACAAAAGAAAAATCTCATTTTTCAAGAGGGGCCTGAACAGAAAGAAAAATCCTATTTTTCAGGAGGGTCCTGAATAAAAGTAAAGTCTCATTTTTCAGGAGGGTCCTGAACAGAAAGTAAATTCCCATTTTATAGGAGTGTCCTGGACAAAAGTAAAATCCCATTTTTCAAGAGGGGCATGAACAAAGAGTAAAATCCTATTTTTCAGGAGGGTCCTGAACAGAAGTAAAATCCTATTTTTCAGGAAGGTCCTGAAAAGAACGTAAAATCTTATTTTTCAGGAGAGTCCTGATCAGAAAGTAAAATTCAATTTTTCAGGATGGTCCTAAACAAAAAGTAAAGTTCCATTTTTCAGGAGGGTCCTGAATAAAAGTAAAATCCCATTTTTCAAGAGTGTCCTTAACAAAAGTAAAGTCCAATTTTTCAGAAGGGTCCTGAATAGAAAGTAAAATCCTATTTTTCAGGAGGGGCCTGAACAGAAGAAAAATCCTATTTTTCAGGAGGGTCCTGAAAAGAAAGTAAAATCCCATTTATCAGGAGGTGCCAGAATAGAAGTAAAATCCCATTTTTCAGTAAGGTCCTGAACAGAAAGTAAAATCCCATTTTTCTGGAGGGTCCTGAACAGAAAGTAAAATCTTATTTTTCAGGAGGTTCCTGAACAAAAGTAAAATCATATAATTCAGAAGGGTCTTAAACAAAAATAAAATCCTATTTTTCAAGATAGTCCTGAACAGAAAGTAAAATCCCATGTTTTAGGAGGGACCTCAACAAAAGTAAAATCCAATTTTCCAAGATAGGCCTGAACAAAAAGTAGAATCCTATTTTTCAGGAGGGTCCTGAACAAAAATTAAATCCCATTTTCGAGGAGTGTCCTGAGCAACAGTAAAATCTTATTTTTTTGGAGGGTCTTGGACAGAAAGTAAAATCCTATTTTTCAGGAGGGTCCTGAACAAAAGTAAATTCTGATTTTTCAGGAGGGTCTTAAACAGAAAGTAAAATCTCATTTTTCAGGAGGGTCCTGATCAGAAAATAAAATTCAATTTTTCAGGAGGGTCCTGAATAGATAGTAAAGTTCCAGTTTTCAGGTGTGGCCTGAATAGAAATAAAATCCTAATTTTCAGGAGGGTACCGAATAAAAGTAAATTCCTATTTTTAGGAGAGTCCTGATCAAAAGTAAAATCTCATTTTTCAGGAGGGTCCTGAACAAAACTAAAATCCCATTTTTAAGGAGGGTCCTGAATAGAAAGTAAAGTCCCATTTTTTAGGAGAGACCTGAACTGAAAGTAAAATCCCATTTTTCATGAGGGTCCTGAACAGAAATTAAAATCCCATTTTTAAGGAGGGTCCTGAACAAAAGTAAAATCCCATTTTTAGGAGGATCCTGAACAGAAAGTAAATACTCAGTTTCAGGAGGGTCCTGAACAAAAAGTAATATCCCATTCCTCAGGAGGGTCCTGAACAGAGAGTAAAATCCCATTTTTTATGAGGGTCCTGTATAGAAAGTAAAATCCGATTTTTCAGGAAGGTCCTGAACAGAAAGGAAAATCTTATTTTTCAGGATGCTCCTAAACAAAAGTGAAATCCCAGTTTTCAAGAGGGTCCTGAACAAAATTAAAATACCATTTTTCAAGATGGTCCTGAACAGAAAGTAAAATCCCATTTTTTAGGAGGGTCCTGAACAAAAGAAAAATCTCATTTTTCAGGAGAGGCCTAAACAGAAAGAAAAATACTATTTTTCAGGAGGGTCCTGAATAAAAGTAAAGTCTCATTTTTCAGGAGGGTCCTGAACAGAAAGAAAATTCCCATTTTATAGGAGGGTCCTGGACAAAAGTAAAATCCCATTTTTCAAGAGGGGCATGAACAAAAAGTAAAATCCTATTTTTCAGGAGGCTCCTGAACAGAAGTAAAATTCTATTTTTCAGGAAGGTCCTGAACAAAACGTAAAATCTTATTTTTCAGATGGGTCCTGCTCAGAAAGTAAAATTCAATTTTTCAGGATGGTCCTAAACAAAAAGTAAAGTTCCATTTTTCAGGAGTGTCCTGAACAGAAAGTAAAATCCTATTTTTCAGGAGGGTCATGAACAAAAGTAAAATCCCATTTCTTAGGAGAGTCCTGATCAAAAGTAAATTCCTATCTTTCAGGATGGTCTTGAACAAAAGTAAAATCCCATTTTTATGAGGGTCCTGAACTGAATGTAAAGTCCCATTTTTCAGGAGGGTCTAGAACAGAAAGTAAAATCCCATTTTTCAAACGGGTCCTGAACAGTAAGTAAAATTTGATTTTTCAGGAGGGTCCTGAACAAAAGTAAAATCCCATTTTTAGGAGGGTCCTGAACAGAAAGTAAATACTCAGTTTCAGGAGGTTCTTGAACAAAAAGTAAAATCCCATTCCTCAGGAGGGTCCTGAACAGAAAGTAAAATCCCATTTTTTAGGAGGGTCTTGTATAAAAAGTAAAATCCGATTTTTCAGGAGGGTCCTGAACAGAAAGGAAAATCTTATTTTTCAGGATGCTCCTAAACAGAAGTAAAATCCCAGTTTTCAAGAGGGTCCTGAACAAAATTAAAATACCATTTTTCAAGATGGTCCTGAACAAAAGAAAAATCTCATTTTTTAGGAGCGGCCTGAACAGAAAGATAAATCCTATTTTTCAGGAGGGTCCTGAATAAAAGTAAAGTCTCATTTATCAGGAGGGTCCTGAACAGAAAGTAAATTCCCCTTTTATTGGAGGGTACTGAATAAAAGTAAATTCCCATTTTTAGGAGAGTCCTGATCAAAAGTAAAATCTCATTTTTCAGAAGGGTCCTGAACAAAACTAAAATCCCATTTTTAAGGAGGGTCCTGAATACAAAGTAAAGTCCCATTTTTTAGGAAAGTCCTGAGCAGAAAGTAATATCCCATTTTTCAAGAGGGTCCTCAACAGAAAGTAAAATCCTATTTTTCAGGAGGGGCCTGAATAAAAGTAAAGTCTCATTTTTCAGGAGGGTCCTGAACAGAAAGTAAATTCCCAATTTATATGAGGGTCCTGGACTAAAGTAAAATCCCATTTTTCAAGATGGGCATGAACAAAAAGTAAAATCCTATTTTTCAGGAGGATCCTAACAGAAGTAAAATCCTATTTTTCAGAAAGGTTCTGAACAGAACGTAAAATCTTATTTTTCAGGTAGGTCCTAATCAGAAAGTAAAATTCAATTTTTCAGGATGGTCCTGAACAAAAAGTAAAGTTCCATTTTTCAGGAGGGTCCTGAACAGAAAGTAAAATCCTATTTTTCAGGAGGGTCATGAACAAAAGTAAAATCCCATTTTTAAGGAGAGTCCTGATCAAAAGTAAATTCCTATTTTTCAGGATGGTCTTGAACAATAGTAAAATCCCATTTTTATGAGGGTCCTGAACTGAATGTAAAGTCCCATTTTTCAGGAGAGTCCAGAACAGAAAGTAAAATCCCATCTTCCAGACGGGTCCTGAACAGAAAGTAAAATTCTATTTTTCAGGAGGGTCCTGAACAAAAGTAAAATTCCATTTTTTAGGAAGGTCCTGAACAGAAAGTAAATACTCAGTTTTTAGGAGGGGCCTGAACAGAAAGTAAAATCCTATTTTTCAGGAGTGTCCTGAACAAAAGTAAAGTCCCATTTTTAAGTAGGGTCCTGAACAGAAAGTAAAATCCCATTCTTCGGGAGGGTCCTGAACATAAAGCAAAATCCCATTTTTCAGGAGGGTCCTGAACAGAAAGTAAAATCCTATTTTTCAGGAGGGTCATGAACAAAAGTAAAATCCCATTTTTAAGGAGAGTCCTGATCAAAAGTAAATTCCTATTTTTCAGGATGGTCTTGAACAATAGTAAAATCCCATTTTTATGAGGGTCCTGAACTGAATGTAAAGTCCCATTTTTCAGAAGGGTCCAGAACAGAAAGTAAAATCCCATCTTTCAGACGGGCCCTGAACAGAAAGTAAAATTCTATTTTTCAGGAGGGTCCTGAACAAAAGTAAAATCCCATTTTTTAGGAAGGTCCTGAACAGAAAGTAAATACTCAGTTTTTAGGAGGGGCCTGAACAGAAAGTAAAATCCTATTTTTCAGGAGTGTCCTGAACAAAAGTAAAGTCCCATTTTTAAGTAGGGTCCTGAACAGAAAGTAAAATCCCATTCTTCGGGAGGGTCCTGAACATAAAGCAAAATCCCATTTTTCAGGAGGGTCCTGAACAGAAAGTAAATACTCAGTTTTCAGGAGGGTCCTGAACAGAAAGTAAAATCCCATTCTTCAGGAGGGTCCTGAACAGAAAGTAAAATCCCATTTTTTAGGAGGGTCCTGTATAGAAAGTAAAATTCGATTTTTCAAAAGGGTCCTGAACAGAAAGGAAAATCTTATTTTTCAGGAGGCTCCTGAATAGAAGTAAAATCCCATTTTTCAAGAGGGTCCTGAACAAAACTAAAATACAGTTTATCAAGATGGTTCTAAACAGAAAGTAAAATCCCATTTTTTAGGAGGGTCCAGAACAAAAGTAAAATCCCATTTTTCAGGAGGGGCCTGAACAGAAAGAAAAATCCTATTTTTTAGAATGGACCTGAGTAAAAATAAAATCTCATTTTTCAGGGGGGTCCTGAACAGAAAGTAAATTCCCATTTTTTAAGAGGGTCCTGAACAAAAGTAAAATCCCATTTTTCAAGAGAGGCATGAACAAAAAGTAAAATCCTATTTTTCAGGAGGGTCCTGAATAGAAGTAAAATCCTATTTTTCAGGAGGGTCCTGAACAAAAGTAAAATCCTATTTTTCAGGATGGTCCTGAACAAAAGTAAAATCCCATTTTTATAAGGTTCCTGAACTGAAAGTAAAGTTCCATTTTTCAGGAGGGTCCAGAACAGAAAATAAAATCCCATTTTTCAGGAGGGTCCTTAACAGAAAGTAAAATCCTATTTTTCAGGAGGGTCCTGAACAAAAGTAAATTCTGATTTTTCAGGAGGGTCTTGAACAGAAAGTAAAATCTCATTTTTCAGGAGGGTCTTGATCAGAAAATAAAATTCAATCTATCAGGAGGGTCCTGAATAGATAGTAAAGTTCCATTTTTCAGGTGTGTCCTGAACAGAAAGTAAAATCCCATTTTTCAGGAGGGTACTGAATAAAAGTAAATTCCCATTTTTAGGAGAGTCCTGATCAAAAGTAAAATCTCATTTTTCAGGAGGGTCCTGAACAAAACTAAAATCCCATTTTTAAGGAGGGTCCTGAATAGAAAGTAAAGTCCCATTTTTTAGGAGGGTCCTGAACAGCAAGTAAAATCCCATTTTTCGAGAGGGTCCGGAACAGAAAGTAAAATCCCATTTTTCAGGAGGGTCCTGAACAAAAGTAAAATCACTTTTTTAGGAGGGTCCTGAACAGAAAGTAAATACTCAGTTTCAGGAGGGTCCTAAACAAAACGTAAAATCCCATTCTTCAAGAGGGTCCTGAACAGAAAGTAAAATCCCATTTTTTAGGAGGGTCCTGTATAGAAAGTAAAATACGATTTTTCAGGAGGGTCCTGAACAGAAAGGAAAATCTTATTTTTCAGGATGCTCCTATACAGAAGTAAAATCCCAGTTTTCAAGATGGTCCTGAACAAAATTAAAATACCATTTTTCAAGATGGTCCTGAACAGAAAGTAAAATCCTATTTTTTAGGAGGGTCCTGAACAAAAGAAAAATCTCATTTTTCAGGAGGGCCTGAACAGAAAGAAAAATCCTATTTTTCAGGAGGGTCCTGAATAAAAGTAAAGTCTCATTTTTCAGGAGGGTCCTGAACAGAAAGTAAATTCCCATTTTATAGGAGGGTCCTGGACAAAAGTAAAATCCCATTTTTCAAGAGGGGCATGAACAAAAAGTAAAATCCTATTTTTCAGGAGGATCCTGAACAGAAGTATAATCCTATTTTTCAGGAAGGTCCTGAACAGAACGTAAAATCTTATTTTTCAGGTGGGTCCTGATCAGAAAGTAAAATTCAATTTTTCAGGATGGTCCTGAACAAAAAGTAAAGTTCCATTTTTCAGGAGGGTCCTGAACAGAAAGTAAAATCCTATTTTTCAGGAGGGTCATGAACAAAAGTAAAATCCTATTTTTTAGGAGAGTCCTTATTAAAAGTAAATTCCTATTTTTCAGGATGGTCATGAACAAAAGTAAAATCCCATTTTTATGAGGGACCTTGACCGAATGTAAAGTCCCATTTTTCAGGAGGGTCCAGAACAAAAAGTAAAATCCCATTTTTCAGACGGGTCCTGAACAGAAAGTAAAATTCTATTTTTCAGGAGGGTCCTGAACAAAAGTAAAATCTCATTTTTTAGGAAGGTCCTGAACAGAAAGTAAATACTCAGTTTTTAGTAGGGTCCTGAACAGAAAGTAAAATCCCATTCTTCGGGAAGGTCCTAAACATAAAGCAAAATCCCATTTTTCAGGAGGGTCCTGAACAGAAAGGAAAATCTTATTTTTCAGGAGGCTCCTGAATAGAAGTAAAATCCTATTTTTCAAGAGGGTCCTGAACAAAACTAAAATACAGTTTTTCAAGATAGTCCTGAACAGAAAGTAAAATCCCATTTTTTAGGAGGGTTCTGATCAAATGTAAAATCCCATTTTTCAGGATGGGCCTGAACAGAAAGAAAAATCCTATTTTTCATGAGGGTCATGAACAAAAAGTAAAATCCGATTTTTCAGGAGGGTCCTGAATAAAAGTAAAATCCTATTTTTCAGGAGGGTTCTGAACAGAACGTAAAATCTTATTTTTCAGGAGTGTCCTGATCACAAAGTAAAATTCAATTTTTCAGGATGGTCCAGAACAAATAGTAAAGTTCAATTTTTCAGGAGGGTCCTGAACAGAAGTAAAATCCTATTTTTCAGGAGGGTCCTGAACATAAGTAAAATCCTATTTTTTAGGAGAGTCTTGATCAAAAGTAAAATCCTATTTTTCAGGATGGTCCTGAACAAAAGTAAAATCCTATTTTTATGAGGGTCCTTAACTGAAAGTAAAGTCCCATTTTTCAGGAGGGTCTAGAACAGAAAGTAAAATCCTATATTTCATGAGGGTCCTGAACAGAAAGTAAAATTCTATTTTTCAAGAGGGTCCTGATCAAAAGTAAAATCCCATTCTTTAGGCAGGTCCTGAACAGAAAGTAAAATCCCATTTTTAAGGAGGGTCCTGAACAAAACTAAAATACCATTTTTCATGAGGGTTCTGAACACAAAGTGAAATCCTAATTTTTAAGTGGGTCCTAAACAAAAGTTAAATCCCATTTTTCAGGAGGGGCCTTAAAAGAATGTAAAATTCTATTTTTCAGGAGGGTCCTGAACAAAAGAAAAATCCGATTTTTCAGGAGGGTCCTGAACAGAAAGTAAAATCTCATTTTTCAGGAGGGTCCTGAACAAAAGTAAAATTCTATTTTTAAGGAGGGTCCTGAAAAGAAAGTAAAATCTCATTTTTCTGGAAGGTCCTGATCAGAAAAGTAAAATTTGATTTTTCAGCAGGGTCCTGAACAAAAAGTAAAGTCCCATTTTTCAGGTGGGTCCTGACAGTAAGTAAAATCCTATTTTTTTGGAGGGTACTGAACAAAAGTAAAATCCCATATTTATGAGGGTCCTGAACAGAAAGTAAAGTCCCATTTTTCTGGAGGGTCCTGAACAGAAAGTAAAGTCCCATTTTTTAGGAGGGTCCTGAACAGAAAGTAAAATCCCATTTTTTAGGAGGGTTCTGAACAGAAAGTCAAATCCCATTATTCAGGAGGGTCCTGAACAAAAGTAAAATCCCATTTTTTAGGAGGGTCCTGAACAGAATTTAAAGTCCCATTTTTCAGGAGTTTCTGAAGAAAAAGTAAAGTCCCATTTTTCAGGAGGATCCTAAACAAAAATTGAATTCTCAGTTTTCAGGAGGGTCCTGAACAGAAAGTAAATTCTCATTTTTTCGGAGGGTCCTGAACATAATGTAAAATATACTTTTCAGAATGGTCCTGAACCGAAAGTAATGTCCTATTTTTCAGGAGGGTCTTGAACAGAAAGTAAAATCCTATTTTTCAGGAGGGTCTAAAATAGATGGTAAAATCCAATTTTTCAGGAGGGTTCTGAGCAGAAAGTAAATGCTCATTTTTCAGGAGGGTCCAGAACAGAAAGTAAAATCCTTTTTCTTAGGAGGGTACTGAAAAAAAGTAAAGTCCCATTTTTCAGGAGGGTCCTGAAAAAAAAATCTAATTTTTCAGGAGGGTCCTGAACACAAAGTAAAATCCTATTTTTTAGAAGGGTCCTGAACAAAAGTAAAGTCCCATTTTTCAGGAGGGTCCTGAACAGAAAGTAAAATCCTATTTTTTAGGAGGGTCCTGAACAGAAGTAAAATCCTATTTTTCAGGAGGGTCCTGTATAGAAAGTAAAATCCCATTTTTCAGGAGGGGCTTGAAAAGAAGTAAAATCCCATTTTTTAGGAGGGTCCTAAACAGAAAGTAAAATCCCAGTTTTCAGGAGGGTCCTGAACAGAAAGTCAAATTTTATTTTTCAGGAGGGTCCTTAACAAATGATAAATCCCATTTTTAAGGAAGGTCCTAAACAAAAGTATAATCCTATTTTTCAAGAGGGTCCTGAACAAAAGTAAAGTCCAATTTTTCAGGAGGGTCCTGAATAGAAAGTAAAATCCTATTTTTCAGGAGGGGCCTGAACAGAAGTAAAATCCCATTTTTCAGGAGGATCCTGAACAGAAAGTTAAATCCTATTTATCAGGAGGGGCCTGAACAGAAGTAAAATCCCATTTTTCAGTAAGGTCCTGAATAGAAAGTGAAATCCTATTTTTCAGGAGGGTCCTGAACAGACAGTAAAATCATATTTTTCTGGAGAGTCCGGAACAAAAGTAAAATCCCATTTTTCAAAAGGGTCCTAAACAAAAATAAAATCCTATTTTTCAAGATAGTCCTGAACAGAAAGTAAAATCCCATGTTTTAGGAGGGCCCTCAACAAAAATAAAATCCAATTTTCCCTGAGAGGCCCGAACAAAAAGAAAAATCCTATTTTTCAGGAGGGTCCTGAACAAAAGTAAAATCCCATTTTCGAGGAGGGTCCTGAGCAAAAGTAAAATCCCATTTTTTTGGAGTGTCCTGAACAGAAAGTAAAATCCTATTTTTCAGGAGGGTCCTGAAAAAAGTAAATTCTGATTTTTCAGGAGGGTCATGAACAGAAAGTAAAATCTCATTATTCAGGAGGGTCCTGATCAGAAAGTAAAATTCAAATTTTTAAGAGGGTCCTGAATAAAAAGTAAAGTTCCATTTTTCAGGTGGGTCCTAAACAAAAAGTAAAATACTATTTTTCAGGAGGGTACTGAACAAAAGTAAATTCCCATTTTTAGGAGCGTCTTGATCAAAAGTAATATCTCATTTTTCAGGAGGGTCCTGAGCAAAACTAAAATCCCATATTTATGAGGGTCCTAAACAGAAAGTAAAGTCCCATTTTTAAGAAGGGTCCTGAATAGAAAGTAAAGTCCCATTTTTTAGGAGAGTCCTGAACAGAAAGTAAAATCCCATTTTTCGGAAGGGTCCTGAACAGAAAGAAAAATCCCATTTTTCAGGAGGGTCCTGAACAAAAGTAAAATCCCATTTTTAGAAGGGTCCTGAACAGAAAGCAAATACTCAGTTTTCAGGAGGGTCCTGAACAGAAAGTAAAATCCCATTCTTCAGGAGGGTCCTTAACAGAAAGTAAAATCCCATTTTTTAGGAGGGTCCTGTATAGAAAGTAAAATCCGATTTTTCAGGAGGGTTCGGAACAGAAAGGAAAATCTTATTTTTCAGGATGCTCCTGAACAGAAGTAAAATCCCATTTTTCAAGAGAGTGCTGAACAAAACTAAAATACCATTTTTCAAGAGAGTCCTGAACAGAAAATAAATCCCATTTTTTAGGAGGGTCCTAAACAAAAGAAAAATCCCATTTTTCAGGAGGAGCCTGAACAGAACGAAAAATCCTATTTTTCAGGAGGGGCCTGAATAGAAATAAAGTCTCATTTTTCAGGAGGGTCCTGAACAGAAAGTAAATTCCCATTTTATAGGAGTGTCCTGAACAGAAGTAAAATCCTATTTTTCAGGAGGGTCCTGAACAGAACGTAAAATCTTATTTTTCAGGAGGGTCCTGATCAGAAAGTAAAATTCAATTTTTCAGGATGGTCCTGAACAAAAAGTAAAGTTCCATTTTTCAGGAGGGTCCTGAACAAAAAGTAAAATCCTATTTTTCAGGAGGGTCCTGAACAAAATTAAATCCCATTTTTTCAGGAGAGTCCTGATCAAAAGTAAAATCCTATTTTTCAGGATGGTCCTGAACAAAAGTAAAATCCCATTTTTATGAGGGTCCTGAATTGAAAGTAATGTCCCATTTTTCAGGAGGGTCCAGAACAGAAACTAAAATCCCATTTTTCAGGAGGGTCCTGAACAGAAAGCAAAATTCCATTTTTCAGGAGGGACCTGAACAAAAGTAAAATCCCATTCTTCAGGAGTGTCCTGAACAAAAGTAAAGTCCCATTTTTCAGTAGGGTCCTGAACAGAAAGTGAAATCCCATTCTTCAGGAGAGTGCTGAACATAAAGCAAAATCCCATTTTTCAGGAGGGTCCTGATCCGAAAGTAAATACTCAGTTTTCAGGAGTGTCCTGAACAGAAAGTAAAATCCCATTCTTCAGGACGGTCCTGAAAAGAAAATTAAATCCCATTTTTTAGGAGGTTCCTGTATAGAAAGTAAAATCCAATTTTTCAAAAGGGTCCTGAACAGAAAATAAAATCTTATTTTTCAAGAGACTCCTGAACAGAAGTAAAATCCTATTTTTCAAAAGGGTCCTGAACAAAACTTAAATACCCTTTTTCAAGATGGTCCTGAACAAAAAGTAAAATCCCATTTTTTAGGAGGGTCATGAACAAAAGTAAAATCCCCTTTTTCAGGAGGGCCCTGTACAGAAAGAAAAATCCTATTTTTCAGGAGGGTCCTGAATAAAATTAAAATCTCATTTTTCAGGAGGGTCCTGAACAGAAAGTAAATTCCCATTTTATAGGAGGGTCCTGAACAAAAGTAAAATCCCATTTTTCAAGAGGGGCATGATCAAAAAGTAAAATCCTATTTTTCAGGAGGGTTCTGAACAGAAGTAAAATCCTATTTTTCAGGAGGGTCCTGAACAAAAGTAAAATCCTATTTTTCAGGATGGTCCTGAACAAAAGTAAAATCCCATTTTTATAAGTGACCTGAACTGGAAGTAAAGTTCCATTCTTCAGAAGGGTCCAGAATAGAAAGTAAAATCCCTTTTTTCAGGAGGGTTTTTAATAGAAAGTAAAATCCTATTTTTCAGGAGGGTCCTGAACAAAAGTAGAATCCTATTTTTCAGAAGAGTCCTGATCAAAAGTAAAGTCCCATTTTTCAGTAGGGTCCTGAACAGAAAGGAAAATCTTATTTTTCAGGATGCTCCTGAACAAAAATAAAATCTCATTTTTCAAGAGGGTCCTAAACAAAACTAAAATACCATTTTTCAAGATGGTCCTAAAATGAATTTAAAATCCCATTTTTTAGGAGGGTCCTTAACAAAAGTAAAATCCCATTTTTCAGGAGGGGCCTGAACAGAAAGAAAAATCCTATTTTTCAGGAGGGTGCTAAATAAAAGTAAAGTCTAATTTTTCAAGAGGGTCCTGAACAGAAAGTAAATTCCCATTTTATAGGAGGGTCCTGGACAAAAGTAAAATCCCATTTTTCAAGAGGGGCATGAACAAAAAGTAAAATCCTATTTTTCAAGAGGGTCCTGAACAGAAGTAAAATCCTATTTTTCAGGAGGGTCCTGAACAGAGCGTAAAATCTTATTGTTCAGGAGGGTCCTGATCAGAAAGTAAAATTCAATTTTTCAGGATGGTCCTGAACAAAAAGTAAAGTTCCATTTTTCAGGAGTGTCCTGAATTGAAAGTAAAATCCTATTTTTCAGGAGGGTCCTGAAAAAAATTAAATCCCATTTTCTAGGAGAGTCCTGATCAAAAGTAAAATCATATTTTTCAGGATGGTCCTGAAAAAAGTAAAATCCCATTTTTATGAGGGTCCTGAACTGAAAGTAAAGTCCCATTTTTCAGGAGGGTCCAGAACAGAAAGTAAAATCCTATTTTTCAGGAGGGTCCTGAATAGAAAGTAAAATTTCATTTTTCAGGAGGGTCCTGAACAAAAGTAAAATCACATTTTTTAGGAAGTTCCTTAACAGAAAATAAAATCCTATTTTTCAGGTGTGTCCTGAACAAAAGTAAAGTCCCATTTTTCAGTAGGGTCCTGAAAGGAAAGTAAAATCCCATTCTTCAGGAAGGTCCTGAACATAAAGCAAAATCCCATTTTTTAGGAGGCATCTGAACAGAAAGTAAATACACAGTTTTCAGGAGGGTCCTGAACAGAAAGTAAAATCCCATTTTTCAGGAGGGTCCAGAATAAAAAGTAAAATCCCACTTTTTAGGAGGGTCCTGTATAGAAATTAAAATCCGATTTTTCAGATGGGTCCTGAACAGAAAGGAAAATGTTATTTTTCAGGAGGCTCCTGAACAGAAGTAAAATCCCATTTTTCAAGAGGGTCCTGAACAAAACTAAAATACCAATTTTCAAGTCCCATTTTTTAGGAGGGTCCTGAGCAAAAGTATAATCCCATTTTTCAGGAGGGGCCTGAACAGAAAGAAAAATCTTATCTTTCAGGAGGTTCCTGAATAAAAGTAAAATCTTATTTTTCAGGAAGGGCCTGAACAGAAAGTAAATTCCCATTTTATAGGATGGTCCTGAACAAAAGTAAAATCCCATTTTTCTAGAGGTGCATGAACAAAAAGTAAAATCTTATTTTTCAGGAGGGTCCTGAACAGAAGTAAAATCCTATTTTTCAGGATGGTCCTGAACAAAATTAAATCACATTTTCGAGGAGGGTCCTGAGCAAAAGTTAAATCCCATTTTTTTGGAGGGTTCTGAACAGAAAGTAAAATCCTATTTTTCAGGAAGGCCCTGAACAAAAGTAAATTCTGATTTTTCAGGAGGGTCTTGAACAGTAAATAAAATCTCATTATTCAGGAGGGTCCTGATCAGAAAGTAAAATTCAATTTTTCAGGAGGGTCCTGAATAGAAAGTAAAGTTCCATTTTTTGGAGAGTCCTGATCAAAAGTGAAATATCATTTTTCAGGAGTGTCCTGAACAAAACTAAAATCCCATATTTATGAGTGTCCTAAACAGAAAGTAAAGTCTCATTTTTAAAGAGGGTCCTGAATAGAAAGTAAATTCCCCTTTTATTGGAGAGTACTGAATAAAACTAAATTCCCATTTTTAGGAGAGTCCTGATCAAAAGTAAAATCTCATTTTTCAGAAGGGTCCTGAACAAAACTAAAATCCCATTTTTAAGGAGGGTCCTGAATACAAAGTAAAGTCCCATTTTTTAGGAATGTCCTGAACAGAAAGTAATATCCCATTTTTCAAGAGGGTCCTGAACAGAAAGTAAAATCCTATTTTTCAGGAGGGGCCTGACTAAAAGTAAAGTGTCATTTTTCAGGAGGGTCCTGAACAGAAAGTAAATTCCCATTTTATAGGAGGGTCCTGGACAAAAGTAAAATCCCATTTTTCAAGAGGGGCATGAACAAAAAGTAAAATCCTATTTTTCAGGAGGCCCCTGAACAGAAGTAAAATCCTATTTTTCAGAAAGGTTCTGAACAGAACGTAAAATCTTATTTTTCGGGTAGGTCCTAATCAGAAAGTAAAATTCAATTTTTCAGGATGGTCCTGACCAAAAAGTAAAGTTCCATTTTTTAGGAGGGTCCTGAACAGAAAGTAAAATCCTATTTTTCAGGAGGGTCATGAACAAAAGTAAAATCCCATTTTTAAGGAGAGTCCTGATCAAAAGTAAATTCCTATTTTTCAGGATGGTCTTGAACAATAGTAAAATCCCATTTTTATGAGGGTCCTGAACTGAATGTAAAGTCCCATTTTTCAGGAGGGTCCAGAACAGAAAGTAAAATCCCATCTTTCAGACGGGTCCTGAACAGAAAGTAAAATTCTATTTTTCAGGAGGGTCCTGAACAAAAGTAAAATCCCATTTTTTAGGAAGGTCCTGAACAGAAAGTAAATACTCTGTTTTTAGGAGGGGCCTGAACAGAAAGTAAAATCCTATTTTTCAGGAGTGTCCTGAACAAAAGTAAAGTCCCATTTTTAAGTAGGGTCCTGAACAGAAAGTAAAATCCCATTGTTCGGGAGGGTCCTGAACATAAAGCAAAATCCCATTTTTCAGGAGGGTCCTGAACAGAAAGTAAATACTCAGTTTTCAGGAGGGTCCTGAACAGAAAGTAAAATCCCATTCTTCAGGAGGGTCCTGAACAGAAAGTAAAATCCCATTTTTTAGGAGGGTCCTGTATAGAAAGTAAAATGCGATTTTTCAAAAGGGTCCTGAACAGAAAGGAAAATCTTATTTTTCAGGAGGCTCCTGAATAGAAGTAAAATCCCATTTTTCAAGAGGGTCCTGAACAAAACTAAAATACAGTTTTTCAAGATTGTTCTGAACAGAATGTAAAATCCCATTTTTTAGGAGGGTCCAGAACAAAAGTAAAATCCCATTTTTCAGGAGGGGCCTGAACAGAAAGAAAAATCCTATTTTTTAGAATGGTCCTGAGTAAAAGTAAAATCTTATTTTTCAGGGGGGTCCTGAACAGAAAGTAAATTCCCATTTTTTAAGAGGGTCCTGAACAAAAGTAAAATCCCATTTTTCAAGAGAGGCATGAACAAAAAGTAAAATCCTATTTTTCAGGAGTGTCCTGAATAGAAGTAAAATCCTATTTTTCAGGAGGGTCCTGAACAAAAGTAAAATCCTATTTTTCAGGATGGTCCTGAACAAAAGTAAAATCCCATTTTTATAAGGTTCCTGAACTGAAAGTAAAGTTCCATTTTTCAGGAGGGTCCAGAACAGAAAATAAAATCCCATTTTTCAGGAGGGTCCTTAACAGAAAGTAAAATCCTATTTTTCAGGAGGGTCCTGAACAAAAGTAAATACTGATTTTTCAAGAGGGTCTTGAACAGAAAGTAAAATCTCATTTTTCAGGAGGGTCATGATCAGAAAATAAAATTCACTTTTTCAGGAGGGTCCTGAATAGATAGTAAAGTTCCATTTTTCAGGTGTGTCCTGAACAGAAAGTAAAATCCCATTTTTCAGGAGGGTACTGAATAAAAGTAAATTCCTATTTTTAGGAGTGTCCTGATCAAAAGTAAAATCTCATTTTTCAGGAGGGTCCTGAACAAAACTAAAATCCCATTTTTAAGGAGGGTCCTGAATAGAAAGTAAAGCCCCATTTTTTAGGAGGGTCCTGAACAGCAAGTAAAATCCCATTTTTCGAGAGGGTCCTGAACAGAAAGTAAAATCCCATTTTTCAGGAGGGTCCTGAACAAAAGTAAAATCACTTTTTTAGGAGGGTCCTGAACAGAAAGTAAATACTCAGTTTCAGGAGGGTCCTGAACAAAAAGTAAAATCCCATTCTTCAAGAGGGTCCAGAACAGAAAGTAAAATCCCATTTTTTAGGAGGGTCCTGTATAGAAAGTAAAATCCGATTTTTCAGGAGGGTTCTGAACAGAAAGGAAAATCTTATTTTTCAGGATGCTCCTATACAGAAGTAAAATCCCAGTTTTCAAGATGGTCCTGAACAAAATTAAAATACCATTTTTCAAGATGGTCCTGAACAGAAAGTAAAATCCTATTTTTTAGGAGGGTCCTGAACAAAAGAAAAATCTCATTTTTCAGGAGGGGCCTGAACAGAAAGAAAAATCCTATTTTTCAGGAGGGTCCTGAATAAAAGTAAAGTCTCATTTTTAAGGAGGGTCCTGAATAGAAAGTAAATTCCCCTTTTATTGGAGGGTACTGAATAAAAGTAAATTCCCATTTTTAGGAGAGTCCTGATCAAACGTAAAATCTCATTTTTCAGAAGGGTCCTGAACAAAACTAAAATCCCATTTTTAAGGAGGGTCCTGAATACAAAGTAAAGTCCCATTTTTTAGGAAATTCCTGAACAGAAAGTAATATCCCATTTTTCAAGAGGGTCCTGAACAGAAAGTAAAATCCTATTTTTCAGGAGGGGCCTGAATAAAAGTAAAGTCTCATTTTTCAGGAGGGTCCTGAACAGAAAGTAAATTCCCATTTTATAGGAGGGTCCTGGACAAAAGTAAAATCCCATTTTTCAAGAGGGGCATGAACAAAAAGTAAAATCCTATTTTTCAGGAGGCCCCTAAACAGAAAGTAAAATCCCATTCTTCAGGAGGGTCCTTAACAGAAAGTAAAATCCCATTTTTTAGGAGGGTCCTGTATAGAAAGTAAAATCCGATTTTTCAGGAGGGTTCTGAACAGAAAGGAAAATCTTATTTTTCAGGATGCTCCTATACAGAAGTAAAATCCCAGTTTTCAAGATGGTCCTGAACAAAATTAAAATACCATTTTTCAAGATGGTCCTGAACAGAAAGTAAAATCCTATTTTTTAGGAGGGTCCTGAACAAAAGAAAAATCTCATTTTTCAGGAGGGGCCTGAACAGAAAGAAAAATCCTATTTTTCAGGAGGGTCCTGAATAAAAGTAAAGTCTCATTTTTAAGGAGGGTCCTGAATAGAAAGTAAATTCCCCTTTTATTGGAGGGTACTGAATAAAAGTAAATTCCCATTTTTAGGAGAGTCCTGATCAAACGTAAAATCTCATTTTTCAGAAGGGTCCTGAACAAAACTAAAATCCCATTTTTAAGGAGGGTCCTGAATACAAAGTAAAGTCCCATTTTTTAGGAAATTCCTGAACAGAAAGTAATATCCCATTTTTCAAGAGGGTCCTGAACAGAAAGTAAAATCCTATTTTTCAGGAGGGGCCTGAATAAAAGTAAAGTCTCATTTTTCAGGAGGGTCCTGAACAGAAAGTAAATTCCCATTTTATAGGAGGGTCCTGGACAAAAGTAAAATCCCATTTTTCAAGAGGGGCATGAACAAAAAGTAAAATCCTATTTTTCAGGAGGCCCCTGAACAGAAGTAAAATCCTATTTTTCAGAAAGGTTCTGAACAGAACGTAAAATCTTATTTTTCAGGTAGGTCCTAATCAGAAAGTAAAATTCAATTTTTCAGGATGGTCCTGAACAAAAAGTAATGTTCCATTTTTCAGGAAGGTCCTGAACAGAAAGTAAAATCCTATTTTTCAGGAGGGTCATGAACAAAAGTAAAATCCCATTTTTAAGGAGAGTCCTGATCAAAAGTAAATTCCTATTTTTCAGGATGGTCTTGAACAATAGTCAAATCCCATTTTTATGAGGGTCCTGAACTGAATGTAAAGTCCCATTTTTCAGGAGGGTCCAGAACAGAAAGTAAAATCCCATCTTTCAGACGGGTCCTGAACAGAAAGT
The DNA here is from genome assembly GCA_030864215.1 of Capsicum pubescens. Taxonomy (NCBI): domain Eukaryota; kingdom Viridiplantae; phylum Streptophyta; class Magnoliopsida; order Solanales; family Solanaceae; genus Capsicum; species Capsicum pubescens. Next base: position 282,599,238 of record CM061542.1, read on the forward strand.
AAAATTCTATTTTTCAGGAGGGTCCTGAACAAAATTAAAATCCCATTTTTTAGGAAGGTCCTGAACAGAAAGTAAATACTCAGTTTTTACGAGGGGCCTGAACAGAAAGTAAAATCCTATTTTTCAGGAGTGTCCTGAACAAAAGTAAAGTCCCATTTTTAAGTAGGGTCCTGGACAGAAAGTAAAATCCCATTCTTCGGGAGGGTCCTGAACATAAAGAAAATCCCATTTTTCAGGAGGGTCCTGAACAGAAAGTAAAATCCCATTCTTCAGGAGGGTCCTGAACAGAAAGTAAAATCCCATTTTTTAGGAGGGTCCTGTATAGAAAATAAATCCGATTTTTCAAAAGGGTCCTGAACAGAAAGGAAAATCATATTTTTCAGGAGGCTCCTGAATAGAAGTAAAATCCCATTTTTCAAGAGGGTCCTGAACAAAACTAAAATACAGTTTTTCAAGATGGTTCTGAACAGAAAGTAAAATCCCATTTTTTAGGAGGGTCCAGAACAAAAGTAAAATCCCATTTTTCAGGAGGGGCCTGAACAGAAAGAAAAATCCTATTTTTTAGAATGGTCCTGAGTAAAAGTAAAATCTCATTTTTCAGGGGGGTCCTGAACAGAAAGTAAATTCCCATTTTTTAAGAGGGTCCTGAACAAAAGTAAAATCCCATTTTTCAAGAGAGGCATGAACAAAAAGTAAAATCCTATTTTTCAGGAGGGTCCTGAATAGAAGTAAAATCCTATTTTTCAGGAGGGTCCTGAACAAAAGTAAAATCCTATTTTTCAGGATGGTCTTGAACAAAAGTAAAATCCCATTTTTATAAGGTTCCTGAACTGAAAGTAAAGTTCCATTTTTCAGGAGGGTCCAGAACAGAAAATAAAATCCCATTTTTCAGAAGGGTCCTTAACAGAAAGTAAAATCCTATTTTTTTCAGGAGGGTCCTGAACAAAAGTAAATTCTGATTTTTCAAGAGGGTCTTGAACAGAAAGTAAAATCTCATTTTTCAGGAGGGTCATGATCAGAAAATAAAATTCAATTTTTCAGGAGGGTCCTGAATAGATAGTAAAGTTCCATTTTTTAGGTGTGTCCTGAACAGAAAGTAAAATCCAATTTTTCAGGAGGGTACTGAATAAAAGTAAATTCCCATTTTTAGGAGAGTCCTGATCAAAAGTAAAATCTCATTTTTCAGGAGGGTCCTGAACAAAACTAAAATCCCATTTTTAAGGAGGGTCCTGAATAGAAAGTAAAGTCCCATTTTTTAGGAGGGTCCTGAACAGCAAGTAAAATCCCATTTTTCGAGAGGGTCCTGAACAGAAAGTAAAATCCCATTTTTTAGGAGGGTCCTGAACAAAAGTAAAATCACTTTTTTAGGAGGGTCCTGAACAAAAAGTAAATACTCAGTTTCAGGAGGGTCCTAAACAAAAAGTAAAATCCCATTCTTCAAGAGGGTCCTGAACAGAAAGTAAAATCCCATTTTTTAGGAGGGTCCTGTATAGAAAGTAAAATCCGATTTTTCAGGAGGGTCCTGAACAGAAAGGAAAATCTTATTTTTCAGGATGCTCCTATACAGAAGTAAAATCCCAGTTTTCAAAATGGTCCTGAACAAAATTAAAATACCATTTTTCAAGATGGTCCTGAACAGAAAGTAAAATCCTATTTTTTAGGAGGGTCCTGAACAAAAGAAAAATCTCATTTTTCAGGAGGGGCCTGAACAGAACGAAAAATCCTATTTTTCAGGAGGGTCCTGAATAAAAGTAAAGTCTCATTTTTCAGGAGGGTCCTGAACAGAAAGTAAATTCCCATTTTATAGGAGGGTCCTGGACAAAAGTAAAATCCCATTTTTCAAGAGGGGCATGAACAAAAAGTAAAATCCTATTTTTCAGGAGGATCCTGAACATAAGTATAATCCTATTTTTCAGGAAGGTCCTGAACAGAACGTAAAATCTTATTTTTCAGGTGGGTCCTGATCAGAAGGTAAAATTCAATTTTTCAGGATGGTCCTGAACAAAAAGTAAAGTTCCATTTTTCAGGAGGGTCCTGAACAGAAAGTAAAATCCTATTTATCAGGAGGGTCATGAACAAAAGTAAAATCCCATTTTTTAGGAGAGTCCTGATTTAAAGTAAATTCCTATTTTTCAGGATGGTCTTGAACACAAGTAAAATCCCATTTTTATGAGGGACCTTAACCGAATGTAAAGTCCCATTTTTCAGGAGGGTCCAGAACAAAAAGTAAAATCCCATTTTTCAGACGGGTCCTGAACAGAAAGTAAAATTCTATTTTTCAGGAGGGTCCTGAACAAAAGTAAAATCCCATTTTTTAGTAGGGTCCTGAACAGAAAGTAAAATCCCATTCTTCGGGAAGGTCCTAAACATAAAGCAAAATCCCATTTTTCAGGAGGGTCCTGAACAGAAAGGAAAATCTTATTTTTCAGGAGGCTCCTGAATAGAAGTAAAATCCTATTTTTCAAGAGGGTCCTGAACATAACTAAAATACAGTTTTTCAAGATGGTCCTGAACAGAAAGTAAAATCCCATTTTTTAGGAGGGTCCTGAACAAATGTAAAATCTCATTTTTCAGGATGGGCTAGAACAGAAAGAAAAATCCTATTTTTCATGAGGGTCATGAACAAAAAGTAAAATCCGATTTTTCAGGAGGGTCCTGAACAGAAGTAAAATCCTATTTTTCAGGAGGGTTCTGAACAGAACGTAAAATCTTATTTTTCAGGAGTGTCCTGATCACAAAGTAAAATTCAATTTTTCAGGATGGTCTAGAACAAATAGTAAAGTTCAATTTTTCAGGAGGGTCCTGAACAGAAGTAAAATCCTATTTTTCAGGAGGGTCCTTAACATAAGTAAAATCCTATTTTTCAGGAGAGTCTTGATCAAAAGTAAAATCCTATTTTTCAGGATGGTCCTGAACAAAAGTAAAATCCTATTTTTATGAGGGTCCTTAACTGAAAGTAAAGTCCCATTTTTCAGGAGGGTCTAGAACAGAAAGTAAAATCCTATATTTCAGGAGGGTCCTGAACAGAAAGTAAAATTCTATTTTTCAAGAGGGTCCTGAACAAAAGTAAAATCCCATTCTTTAGGCAGGTCCTGAACAGAAAGTAAAATCCCATTTTTAAGGAGGGTCCTGAACAAAACTAAAATACCATTTTTCAGGAGGGTCCTGAACACAAAGTGAAATCCTAATTTTTAAGTGGGTCCTAAACAAAAGTAAAATCCCATTTTTCAGGAGGGGCCTTAAAAGAATGTAAAATTCTATTTTTCAGGAGGGTTTTGAATAAAAGTAAAATCCGATTTTTCAGGAGGGTCCTGAACAGAAAGTAAAATCTCATTTTACAGGAGGGTCCTGAACAAAAGTAAAATTCTATTTTTAAGGAGGGTCCTGAAAAGAAAGTAAAATCTCATTTTTCTGGAAGGTCCTGATCAGAAAAGTAAAATTTGATTTTTCAGGAGGGTCCTGAACAAAAAGTAAAGTCCCATTTTTCAGGTGGGTCCTGACAGAAAGTAAAATCCTTTTTTTTCGGAGGGTACTGAACAAAAGTAAAATCCCATATTTATGAGGGTCCTGAACAGAAAGTAAAGTCCCATTTTTTAGGAGGGTCCTAAACAGAAAGTAAAATCCCATTTTTTAGGAGGGTTCTGAACAGAAAGTCAAATCCCATTATTCAGGAGGGTCCTGAACAAAAGTAAAATCCTATTTTTTAGGAGGGTCCTGAACAGAATTTAAAGTCCCATTTTTCAGGAGGTTCTGAACAAAAAGTAAAGTCCCATTTTTCGGAGGTTCCTAAACAAAAATTGAATTCCCAGTTTTCAGGAGGGTCCTGAACAGAAAGTAAATTCTCATTTTTCTGGAGGGTCCTGAACATAATGTAAAATATACTTTTCAGAATGGTCCTGAACCGAAAGTAATGTCCTATTTTTCAGGAGGGTCTTGAACAGAAAGTAAAATCCTATTTTTCAGGAGGGTCTAAAATAGATGGTAAAATCCAATTTTTCAGGAGGGTCCTGACTTTCCTGACAGAAAGTAAAATTCCATTTTTAGGAGGGTTCTGAGCAGAAAGTAAATTCTCATTTTTCAGGAGGGTCCAGAACAGAAAGTAAAATCCTTTTTCTTAGGAGGGTACTGAACAAAAGTAAAGTCCCATTTTTCAGGAGGGTCCTGAAAAAAAAAATCTAATTTTTCAGGAGGGTCCTGAACAGAAAGTAAAATCCTATTTTTTAGAAGGGTCCTGAACAAAAGTAAAGTCCCATTTTTCAGGAGGGTCCTGAACAGAAAGTAAAATCCTATTTTTTAGGAGGGTCCTGAACAGAAGTAAAATCCTATTTTTCAGGAGGGTCCTGTATAGAAATTAAAATCCCATTTTTCAGGAGGGGCTTGAAAAGAAGTAAAATATCATTTTTTAGAAGGGTCCTAAACAGAAAGTAAAATCCCAGTTTTCAGGAGGGTCCTGAACAGAAAGTCAAATTTTATTTTTCAGGAGGGTCCTTAACAAATGATAAATCCCATTTTTAAGGAAGGTCCTAAACAAAAGTAAAATCCTATTTTTCAAGAGGGTCCTGAACAAAAGTAAAGTCCAATTTTTCAGGAGAGTCCTGAATAGAAAGTAAAATCCTATTTTTCAGGAGGGCCCTGAACAGAAGTAAAATCCCATTTTTCAGGAGGATCCTGAACAGAAAGTAAAATCCTATTTATCAGGAGGGGCCTGAACAGAAGTAAAATCCCATTTTTCAGTAAGGTCCTGAATAGAAAGTGAAATCCTATTTTTCAGGAGGGTCCTGAACAGAAAGTAAAATCTTATTTTTCTGGAGAGTCCTGAACAAAAGTAAAATCCCATTTTTCAAAAGGGTCCTAAACAAAAATAAAATCCTATTTTTCAAGATAGTCCTGAACAGAAAGTAAAATCCCATGTTTTAGGAGGGCCCTCAACAAAAGTAAAATCCAATTTTCCCTGAGAGGCCCGAACAAAAAGAAAAATCCTATTTTTCAGGAGGGTCCTGAACAAAAGTAAAAACCTATTTTTCAGGAGGGTCCTGAACAAAAGTAAAATCCCATTTTCGAGGAGGGTCCTGAGCAAAAGTAAAATCCCATTTTTTTGGAGTGTCCTGAACAGAAAGTAAAATCCTATTTTTCAGGAGGGTCCTGAAAAAAGTAAATTCTGATTTTTCAGGAGGGTCATGACAGAAAGTAAAATCTCATTATTCAGGAGGGTTCTGATCAGAAAGTAAAATTCAAATTTTTGGGAGGGTCCTGAATAGAAAGTAAAGTTCCATTTTTCAGGTGGGTCCTAAACAAAAAGTAAAATCCTATTTTTCAGGAGGGTACTGAACAAAAGTAAATTCCCATTTTTAGGAGAGTCTTGATCAAAAGTAATATCTCATTTTTCAGGAGGGTCCTGGGCAAAACTAAAATCCCATATTTATGAGGGTCCTAAACAGAAAGTAAAGTCCCATTTTTAAGAAGGGTCCTGAATAGAAAGTAAAGTCCCATTTTTTAGGAGAGTCCTGAACAGAAAGTAAAATCCCATTTTTCGGGAGGGTCCTGAACAGAAAGAAAAATCCCATTTTTCAGGAGGGTCCTGAACAAAAGTAAAATCCCATTTTTAGGAGGGTCCTGAACAGAAAGCAAATACTCAGTTTTAAGGAGGGTCCTGAACAGAAAGTAAAATCCCATTCTTCAGGAGGGTCCTTAACAGAAAGTAAAATCCCATTTTTTAGGAGGGTCCTGTATAGAAAGTAAAATCCAATTTTTCAGGAGGGTTCGGAACAGAAAGGAAAATCTTATTTTTCAGGATGCTCCTGAACAGAAGTAAAATCCCATTTTTCAAGAGGGTCCTGAACAAAACTAAAATACCATTTTTCAAGATAGTCCTGAACAGAAAATAAATCCCATTTTTTAGGAGGGTCCTAAACAAAAAAAAATCCCATTTTTCAGGAGGAGCCTGAACAGAAAGAAAAATCCTATTTTTCAGGAGGGGCCTGAATAAAAATAAAGTCTCATTTTTCAGGAGGGTCCTGAACAGAAAATAAATTCCCATTTTATTGGAGGGTCCTAAACAGAAGTAAAATCCTATTTTTCAGGAGGGTCCTGAACAGAATGTAAAATCTTATTTTTCAGGAGGGTCCTGATCAGAAAGTAAAATTCAATTTTTCAGGATGGTCCTGAACTAAAAGTAAAGTTCCATTTTTCAGGAGGGTCCTGAACAAAAAGTAAAATCCTATTTTTCAGAAGGGTCCTGAACAAAATTAAATCCCATTTTTCAGGAGAGTCCTGATCAAAAGTAAAATCCTATTTTTCAGGATGGTCTTGATCAAAAGTAAAATCCCATTTTTATGAGGGTCCTGAATTGAAAGTAATGTCCCATTTTTCAGGAGGGTCCAGAACAGAAACTAAAATCCCATTTTTCAGGAGGGTGCTGAACAGAAAGTAAAATTCCATTTTTCAGGAGGGACCTGAACAAAAGTAAAATCCCATTTTTTAGGAATGTCCTGAACAAAAAGTAAAATCCCATTCTTCAGGAGTGTCCTGAACAAAAGTAAAGTCCCATTTTTCAGTAGGGTCCTGAACAGAAAGTTAAATCCCATTCTTCAGGAGAGTCCTGAACATAAAGCAAAATCCCATTTTTCAGGAGGGTCCTGATCAGAAAGTAAATACTCAGTTTTCAGGAGTGTCCTGAACAGAAAGTAAAATCCCATTCTTCAGGACGGTCCTGAAAAGAAAATTAAATCCCATTTTTTAGGAGGTTCCTGTATAGAAAGTAAAATCCAATTTTTCAAAAGGGTCCTGAACAGAAAATAAAATCTTATTTTTCAAGAGACTCCTGAACAGAAGTAAAATCCTATTTTTCAAAAGGGTCCTGAACAAAACATAAATACCCTTTTTCAAGATGGTCCTGAACAGAAAGTAAAATCCCATTTTTTAGGAGGGTCATGAACAAAAGTAAAATCCCCTTTTTCAGGAGGGCCCTGTACAGAAAGAAAAATCCTATTTTTCAGGAGGGTCCTGAATAAAATTAAAATCTCATTTTTCAGGAGGGTCCTGAACAGAAAGTAAATTCCCATTTTATAGGAGGGTCCTGAACAAAAGTAAAATCCCATTTTTAAAGAGGGGCATGATCAAAAAGTAAAATCCTATTTTTCAGGAGGGTTCTGAACAGAAGTAAAATCCTATTTTTCAGGAGGGTCCTGAACAAAAGTAAAATCCTATTTTTCAGGATGGTCCTGAACAAAAGTAAAATCCCATTTTTATAAGGGTCCTGAATTGGAAGTAAAGTTCCATTCTTCAGAAGGGTCCAGAATAGAAAGTAAAATCCCTTTTTTCAGGAGGGTTCTTAATAGAAAGTAAAATCCTATTTTTCAGGAGGGTCCTGAACAAAAGTAAAATCCCATTTTTTCAGAAGAGTCCTGATCAAAAGTAAAGTCCCATTTTTCAGTAGGGTCCTGAGCAGAAAGGAAAATCTTATTTTTCAGGATGCTCCTGAACAGAAATAAAATCTCATTTTTCAAGAGGGTCCTAAACAAAACTAAAATACCATTTTTCAAGATGGTCCTAAAATGAATTTAAAATCCCATTTTTTAGGAGGGTCCTTAACTAAAGTAAAATCCCATTTTTCAGGAGGGGCCTGAACAGAAAGAAAAATCCTATTTTTCAGGAGGGTGCTAAATAAAAGTAAAGTCTAATTTTTCAAGAGGGTCCTGAACAGAAAGTAAATTCCCATTTTATAGGAGGGTCCTGGACAAAAGTAAAATCCCATTTTTCAAGAGGGGCATGAACAAAAAGTAAAATCCTATTTTTCTGGAGGGTCCTGAACAGAAGTAAAATCCTATTTTTCAGGAGGGTCCTGAACAGAACGTAAAATCTTATTGTTCAGGAGGGTCCTGATCAGAAAGTAAAATTCAATTTTTCAGGATGGTCCTGAACAAAAAGTAAAGTTCCATTTTTCAGGAGTGTCCTGAACTGAAAGTAAAATCCTATTTTTCAGGAGGGTCCTGAAAAAAAATAAAATCCCATTTTCTAGGAGAGTCCTGATCAAAAGTAAAATCATATTTTTCAGGATGGTCCTGAAAAAATTAAAATCCCATTTTTATGAGGGTCCTAAACTTAAAGTAAAGTCCCATTTTTCAGAAGGGTCCAGAACAGAAAGTAAAATCCTATTTTTCAGGAGAGTCCTGAATAGAAAGTAAAATTTCTTTTTTCAGGAGGGTCCTGAACAAAAGTAAAATCACATTTTTTAGGAAGGTCCTTAACAGAAAATAAAATCCTATTTTTCAGGTGTGTCCTGAACAAAAGTAAAGTCCCATTTTTCAGAAGGGTCCTGAAAGGAAAGTAAAATCCCATTCTTCAGGAAGGTCCTGAACATAAAGCAAAATCCCATTTTTAGGAGGCATCTGAACAGAAAGTAAATACTCAGTTTTCAGGAGGGTCCTGAACAGAAAGTAAAATCCCATTCTTCAGGAGGGTCCAGAACAAAAAGTAAAATCCCACTTTTTAGGAGGGTCCTGTATAGAAATTCAAATCCGATTTTTCAGAAGTGTCCTGAACAGAAAGGGAAATGTTATTTTTCAGGAGGCTCCTGAACAGAAGTAAAATCCCATTTTTCAAGAGGGTCCTGAACAAAACTAAAATACCAATTTTCAAGTCCCATTTTTTAGGAGGGTCCTGAGCAAAAGTATAATCCCATTTTTCAGGAGGGGCCTGAACAAAAAGAAAAATCTTATCTTTCAGGAGGTTCCTGAATAAAAGTAAAATCTTATTTTTCAGGAAGGGCCTGAACAGAAAGTAAATTCCCATTTTATAGGATGGTCCTGAACAAAAGTAAAATCCCATTTTTCAAGAGGTGCATGAACAAAAAGTAAAATCCTATTTTTCAGGATGGTCCTGAACAGAAGTAAAATCCTATTTTTCAGGATGGTCCTGAATAAAATTAAATCCCATTTTTGAGGAGGGTCCTGAGCAAATATTAAATCCCATTTTTTGGAGGGTTCTGAACAGAAAGTAAAATCCTATTTTTCAGGAAGGCCCTGAACAAAAGTAAATTCTGATTTTTCAGGAGGGTCTTGAACAGTAAATAAAATCTCATTATTCAGGAGGGTCCTGATCAGAAAGTAAAATTCAATTTTTCAGGAGGGTCCTGAATAGAAAGTAAAGTTCCATTTTTTGGAGAGTCCTGATCAAAAGTAAAATATCATTTTTCAGGAGGGTCCTGAACAAAACTAAAATCCCATATTTATGAGTGTCCTAAACAGAAAGTAAAGTCTCATTTTTAAGGAGGGTCCTGAATAGAAAGTAAAGTCCCATTTTTTAGGAGGGTCCTGAACAGAAAGTAAAATCCCATTTTTCGGGAGGGGCCTGAACAGAAAGTAAAATCCCATTTTTCAGGAGGGTCCTGTACAAAAGTAAAATCCCATTTTTAGGAGGGTCCTGAACAGAAAATAAAATCCCATTCTCCAGGAGGGTCTTGAACAGAAAGTAAAATCCCATTTTTTAGGAGGGTCCTGTATAGAAATTAAAATCCGATTTTTCAGGAGGGTCCTGAACAGAAAGGAAAATCTTATTTTTCAGGATGCTCCTAAACAGAAAAAAAATCCCATTTTTTAAGAGGGTCCTGAACAAAACTAAAATACCATTTTTTTCAAGATGGTCCTGAACAGAAAGTAAAATCCCATTTTTTAGGAGGATCCTGTTCAAAAGAAAAATCCCATTTTTCAGGAGGGGCCTGAACAGAAAGAAAAATCCTATTTTTCAGGAGGGTCCTGAATAAAAGTAAAGTCTTATTTTTCAGGAGGGTCCTGAACAGAAAGTAAATTCCCATTTTATAGGAGGGTCCTGGACAAAAGTTAATTCCCATTTTTCAAGAGGGGCATGAACAAAAAGTAAAATCCTATTTTTCAGGAAGGTCCTGAACATAAGTAAAATCCTATTTTTCAGGAGGGTCCTGAACAGAACGTAAAATCTTATTTTTCAGGAGGGTCTTGATCAGAAAGTAAAATTCAATTTTTCAGGACGGTCCTGAAAAAAAAGTAAAGTTCCATTTTTCAGGAGGGTCCGGAACAAAAGTAAAATCCCATTTTTCAGGAGAGTCCTGATCAAAAGTAAAATCCTATTTTTCAGGATGGTCCTGAACAAAAGTAAAATCCCATTTTTATGAGGGTCCTGAACAGAAAGTAAAGTCCCATTTTTAGGAGTGTCCAGAACAGAAAGTAAAATCCCATTTTTTAGGAAGGTCCTGAATAGAAAGTAAAATTCCATTTTTCAGGAGGGTCCTTAACAAAAGTAAAATCCCATTTTTAAGGAAGGTCCTTAACAGAAAGTAAATACTCAATTTTTAGGAGAGGCCTGAACAGAAAGTAAAATCCTATTTTTCAGGAGTGTCCTGAACAAAAGTAAAGTCCCATTTTTCAGTAGGTTCCTGAACAGAAAGTAAAATCCCATTCTTCAGGAGGGTCCTGAACATAAAGCAAAATCGCATTTTTCAGGAGGGTCCTGAACAGAAAGTAAATACTCAGTTTTCAGAAGGGTCCTGAATAGAAAGTAAAATCCCATTCTTCAGGAGGGTCCTGAACAGAAAGTAAAATCCCATTTTTTAGAAGGGTCCTGTATTGAAAGTAAAATCCGATTTTTAAGAAGGGTCCTGAACAGAAAGGAAAATCTCATTATTCAGGAGGCTCCTGAACAGAAGTAAAATCCTATTTTTCAAGAGAGTCCTGAACAAAACTAAAATACCAATTTTCAAGTCCCATTTTTTAGGAGGGTCCTGAGCAAAAGTATAATCCCATTTTTCAGGAGGGGCCTGAACAGAAAGAAAAATCTTATCTTTCAGGAGGTTCCTGAATAAAAGTAAAATCTTATTTTTCAGGAAGGGCCTGAACAGAAAGTAAATTCCCATTTTATAGGATGGTCCTGAACAAAAGTAAAATCCCATTTTTCAAGAGGTGCATGAACAAAAAGTAAAATCCTATTTTTCAGGAGGGTCCTGAACAGAAGTAAAATCCTATTTTTCAGGATGGTCCTGAACAAAATTAAATCCCATTTTCGAGGAGGGTCCTGAGCAAAAGTTAAATCACATTTTTTTGGAGGGTCCTGAACAGAAAGTAAAATCCTATTTTTCAGGAAGGCCCTGAATAAAAGTAAATTCTGATTTTTCAGGAGGGTCTTGAACAGTAAATAAAATCTCATTATTCAGGAGGGTCCTGATCAGAAAGTAAAATTCAATTATTCAGGAGGGTCCTGAATAGAAAGTAAAGTTCCATTTTTTGGAGAGTCCTGATCAAAAGTAAAATATCATTTTTCAGGAGGGTCCTGAACAAAACTAAAATCCCATATTTATGAGTGTCCTAAACAGAAAGTAAAGTCTCATTTTTAAGGAGGGTCCTGAATAGAAAGTAAAGTCCCATTTTTTAGGAGGGTCCTGAACAGAAAGTAAAATCCCATTTTTCGGGAGGGGCCTGAACAAAAAGTAAAATCCCATTTTTCAGGAGGGTCCTGTACAAAAGTACAATCCCATTTTTAGGAGGGTCCTGAACAGAAAATAAAATCCCATTCTCCAGAAGGGTCTTGAACAGAAAGTAAAATCCCATTTTTTAGGATGGTCCTGTATAGAAAGTAAAATCCGATTTTTCAGGAGGGTCCTGAACAGAAAGGAAAATCTTATTTTTCAGGATGCTCCTGAACAGAAGTAAAATCCCATTTTTTAAGAGGGTCCTGAACAAAACTAAAATACCATTTTTTTCAAGATGGTCCTGAACAGAAAGTAAAATCCCATTTTTTAGGATGATCCTGTTCAAAAGAAAAATCCCATTTTTCAGGAGGGTCCTGAACAGAAAGTAAATTCCCATTTTATAGGAGGGTCCTGGACAAAAGTTAATTCCCATTTTTCAAGAGGGGCATGAACAAAAAGTAAAATCCTATTTTTCAGGAGGGTCCTGAACAAAAGTAAAATCCTATTTTTCAGGAGGGTCCTGAACAGAACGTAAAATCTTATTTTTCAGGAGGGACTTGATCAGAAAGTAAAATTCAATTTTTCAGGACGGTCCTGAAAAAAAAGTAAAGTTCCATTTTTCAGGAGGGTCCGAAACAAAAGTAAAATCCCATTTTTCAGGAGAGTCCTGATCAAAAGTAAATCATATTTTTCAGGATGGTCCTGAACAAAAGTAAAATCCCATTTTTATGAGGGTCTTGAACAGAAAGTAAAGTCCCATTTTTCAGGAGTGTCCAGAACAGAAAGTAAAATCCCATTTTTCAGGAAGGTCGTGAATAGAAAGTAAAATTCCATTTTTCAGGAGGCTCCTTAACAAAAGTAAAATCCCATTTTTTAGGAAGGTCCTTAACAGAAAGTAAATACTCAATTTTTAGGAGAGGCCTGAATAGAAAGTAAAATCCTATTTTTCAGGAGTGTCCTGAACAAAAGTAAAGTCCCATTTTTCAGTAGGTTCCTGAACAGAAAGTAAAATCCCATTCTTCAGGAGGGTCCTAAACATAAAGCAAAATCCCATTTTTCAGGAGGGTCCTGAATAGAAAGTAAAATCCCATTCTTCAGGAGGGTCCTGAACAGAAAGTAAAATCCCATTTTTTAGAAGGGTCCTGTATTGAAAGTAAAATCCGATTTTTAAGAATGGTCCTGAACAGAAAGGAAAATCTCATTATTCAGGAGGCTCCTGAACAGAAGTAAAATCCCATTTTTCAAGAGGGTCCTGAACAACACTAAAATACGATTTTTCAAGATGGTCCTGAACAAAGAGTAAAATCCCATTTTTCAGGAGGGGCCTGAACAGAATGTAAAATCCTATTTTTTAGGAGGGTCCTGAAAAGAAAGTAAAATCCCATTTTTCAGGAGGGTCCTAAACAGAAAGTAAAATCCAATTTTTTAGGAGGGTCCTGAATAGAATGTCAAATTCCAATTTTTCAGAAGGGTTCTGAACAAAAGAAAAGTCCCATTTTTAAGGAAGGTCCTAAACAAAAGTAAAATCCTATTTTTCAAGAGGGTCCTGATCAAAAGGAAAATCCCATTTTTCAGGAGGGTCCTGAACAGAAAGTAAAATCCCATTTTTCAGGAGGGTCCTGAACAAAAGTAAAGTCCAATTTTTCAGGAGGGTCCTGAATAGAAAGTAAAATCCTATTTTTCAGGAGGGGCCTGAACAGAAGTAAAATCTTATTTTTCAAGAGGGTCCTGAACAGAAAGTAAAATCCCATTTTTCAGGAGGGGCCTGAACAGAAGTGAAATCCCATTTTTCAGTAAGGTCCTGAATAGAAAATAAAATCCCATTTTTCAGGATGGTCCTGAACAAAAAGTAAAATCTTATTTTTCAGGAGGGGCCTGAACAGAAGTAAAATCCCATTTTTAAGAAGGGTCCTGAACAAAAATAAAATCCTATTTTTCAAGATAGTCCTGAACAGAAAGTAAAATCCTATGTTTTAGGAGGGTCCTCAACAAAAGTAAAATCCAATTTTCCATGAGAGGCCTGAACAAAAAGTAAAATCCTATTTTTCAGGAGGGTCCTGAACAAAAGTAAAAACCTATTTTTCAGGAGGGTCCTGAACAAAAGTAAAATCCCATTTTCGAGGAGGGTCCTGAGCAAAAGTTAAATCCCATTTTTTTGGAGGGTCCTGAACAGAAAGTAAAATCCTATTTTCCAGGAAGGCCCTGAACAAAAGTAAATTCTGATTTTTCTGGAGGATCTTGAACAGAAAATAAAATCTCTTTATTCAGGAGGGTCCTGATTAGAAAGTAAAATTTAATTTTTCAGAAGGGTCCTGAATAGAAAGTAAAGTTCCATTTTCAGGTGGGTCCTGAACAGAAAGTAAAATTCTATTTTTCAGAAGGGTACTGAACAAAAGTAAATTCCCATTTTTAGGAGAGTCCTAATCAAAAGTAAAATATTATTTTTCAGGAGGGTCCTGAACATAACTAAAATCCCATATTTATGAGTGTCCTAAACAGAAAGTAAAGTCCCATTTTTTAGGAGGGTCCTGAATAGAATGTAAAGTCCCATTTTTTAGGAGGGTCCTGAACAGAAAGTAAAATCCCATTTTTCGGGAGGGGCCTGAACAGAAAGTAAAATCCGATTTTTCAGGAGGGTCCTGTACAAAAGTAAAATCCCATTTTTAGGAGGGTCCTGAACAGAAAGTAAATACTCAGTTTTCAGGAGGGTCCTGAACAGAAAGTAAAATCCCATTCTTCAGGAGGGTCTTGAACAGAAAGTAGAATCCCATTTTTTAGGAGGGTCCTGTATAGAAAGTAAAATCCAATTTTTCAGGAGGGTCCTGAACAGAAAGGAAAATATTATTTTTCAGGATGCTCCTGAACAGTAGTAAAATCCCATTTTTAAAGAGGGTCCTGAACAAAACTAAAATACCATTTTTTTCAAGATGGTCCTGAATAGAAAGTAAAATCCCATTTTTTAGGAGGTCCTGATCACAAGAAAAATCCCATTTTTCAGGAGGGGCCTGAACAGAATGAAAAATCCTTTTTTTCAGGAGGGTCCTGAATAAAAGTAAAGTCCTATTTTTCCGGAGGGTCCTGAACAGAAAGTAAATTCACATTTTATAGGAGGGTCCTGGACAAAAGTAAAATCCCATTTTTCAAGAGGGGCATGAACAAAATGTAAAATCCAATTTTTCTGGAGGGTCCTGAACCAAAGTAAAATCCTCTTTTTCAGGAGGGTCCTGAACAGAACGTAAAATCTTATTTTTCAGGAGGGTCTTGATTAGAAAGTAAAATTCAATTTTTCAGGATGGTCCTGAACAAAAAGTAAAGTTCCATTTTTCAGGAGGGTCCTGAACAAAAGTAAAATCCTATTTTTCAGGAGAGTCCTGATCAAAAGTAAAATCCTATTTTTCAGGATGGTCCTGAACAAAAGTAAAATCCCATTTTTATGAGGGTCCTTAACAGAAAGTAAAGTCCCATTTTTCAGGAGAGTCCAGAACAGAAAGTAAAATCCCATCTTTCAGGAGGGTCCTGAACAGAAAGTAAAATTCCATTTTTCAGGAGGGTCCTGAACAAAAGTAAAATCCCATTTTTTAGGAAGGTCCTTAACAGAAAGTAAATACTCAATTTTTAGGAGGCTCCTGATCAAAAGTAATATCCTAATTTTCAGGATGGTCCTGAACAAAAGTAAAATCCCATTTTTATAAGGGTCCTGAACTGAAATTAAAGTTCCATTTTTCAGGAGGATCCAGAACAGAAAGTAAAATCCCATTTTTTAGGAGGGTCCTGAACAGAAAGTAAAATTCCATTTTTCAGGAGGGTTCTGAACAAAAGTAAAGTCTTATTTTTCAGTAGGGTCCTGAACAGAAAGAAAAATCTTATTTTTTAGGATGCTCCTGAACAGAAGTAAAATCCCATTTTTCAGGAGGGTTCTAAACAAAACTAAAATACCATTTTTCAAGAATGTCCTGAACAGAAAGTAAAATCCCATTTTTTAGGAGGGTCCTGAACAAAAGTAAAATCCCATTTTTCAGGAGGGGCCTGAACAAAAAAAAAATCCTATTTTTCAGGAGGGTCCTGAATAAAAGTAAAGTCTCATTTTTCAGGAGGGTCCTGAAAAGAAAGTAAATTCCCATTTTATAGGAGGGTCCTGGACAAAAGTAAAATCTCATTTTTCAAAAGGGGGATGAACAAAAAGTTAAATCCTATTTTTCAGGAGGGTCCTGAACAAATGTAAAATCCTATTTTTCAGGAGGGTCCTGAACAGAACGTAAAATCTTATTTTTCAGGAGGGGCTTGATCAGAAAGTAAAATTCAATTTTTCAGGATGATCCTGAACAAAAAGTAAAGTTCGATTTTTCAGGAGGGTCCTAAACAATAGTAAAATCCCATTTTTTAGGAGGGTCCTGAACAAAAGTAAAATCTCATTTTTCAGGAGGGCCCTATACAGAAAGAAAAATCCTATTTTTCAGGAGGGTCCTGAACAGAAAGTAAATTCCTATTTTATTGGAGGGTCCTGAACAAAAGTAAAATCCCATTTTTCAAGATGGGCATGAACAAAAAGTAAAATCCTATTTTTTAGGAGGGTCCTGAACAGAAGTAAAATCCTATTTTTTTCAGGAGGGTCCTGAACAAAAGTAAAATCCTATTTTTCAGGATGGTCCTGAACAAAATAAAATCCCATTTTTATAAGGGTCCTGAACTGAAAGTAAAGTTCTATTTTTCAGGAGGGTCCAGAATAGAAAGTAAAATCCCATTTTTCAGGACGGTCCTTAACAGAAAGTAAAATCCTATTTTTCAGGAGGGTTCAGAACAAAATTAAAATCCCATTTTTCCGAAGAGTCCTAATCAAAAGTAAGATCCTATTTTTCTGGATGGTCCTGAACAAAAGTAAAATCCCATTTTTATATGGGTCCTGAACTGAAATTAAAGTTTCATTTTTCAGGAGGGTCCAGAACAAAAAATAAAATCCCATTTTTCAGCAGGGTCCTGAACCGAAAATAAAATTCCATTTTTCAAGAGGGTCCTGAACAAAAGTAAAATCCTATTATTTACGAAGGTCGTCCTGAACAGAAAGTTAATCCTCAGTTTTTAGGAGGGCCCTGAACAGAAAGTTAATTCTCAGTTTTTAGGAAGGGCCTGAACAGAAAGAAAAATCCTATTTTTCAGGAGGGTCCTGAATAAAAGTAAAGTCTCATTTGTCAGGAGGGTGCTGAACAGAAAGTAAATTCCCATTTTATAGGAGGGTCCTGGACAAAAGTAAAATCCCATTTTTAAAGAGGGGCATGAACAAAAAGTAAAATCCTATTTTTCAGGAGGGTCCTGAACAGAAGTAAAATCCTATTTTTCAGGAGAGTCCTGAACAGAACGTAAAATCTTATTTTTCAGGAGGGTCCTGATCACAAAGTAAAATTCAATTTTTTAGGATGGTCCTGAACTGAAAGTAAAGTTCCATTTTTCAGGAGGGTCCTGAACAGAAAGTAAAATCCTATTTTTCAGGAGGGTCCTGAACAAAATTAAAATCCCATTTTTTAGGAGAGTCCTTATCAAAAGTAAAATCCTATTTTTCTGGATGGTCCTGAACAAAAGTAAAATCCCATTTTTATGAGGGTCCTTAACTGAAAGTAAAGTCCCATTTTTCAGGAGGGTCCAGAACAAAAAGTAAAATCCTATTTTTCAGGAGGGTCCTGAACAGAAAGTAAAATTCTGTTTTTCAAGAGGGTCCTGAACAAAAGTAAAATCCCATTTTTCAAGAATGTCCTGAACAGAAAGTAAAATCCTATTTTTCAGGAGGGTCCTGAACAAATGTAAAAACCTATTTTTCAGGAGGGTCCTGAACAAAAGAAAAATCCCATTTTTAAGGAGGGTCCTGAACAAAAGTAAAATACCATTTCTCAGGAGGGTCCTGAACACAAAGTTAAATCCTAATTTTTAAGAGGGTCCTAAACAAAATTAAAATTTCATTTTTCAGGAAGGGCCTGAACAGAATGTAAAATCCTATTTTTCAAGAGGGTCCTGAACAAAAGTAAAATCCGATTTTTCAGGAGGGTCCTGAACAAAAAGTAAAATCTCATTTTTCAGGAGTGTCCTGAACAAAAGTTAAATTCTATTTTTAAGGAGGGTCCTGAACAGAAAGTAAAATCTCATTTTTCTGGAAGGTCCTGATCAGAAAAGTAAAATTTGATTTTTCAGGAAGGTCCTAAACAAAAAGTAAAGTCCCATTTTTCAAGTGGGTCCTGAACAGAAAGTAAAATCTTATTTTTTTCTGAGGGTACTGAACAAAAGTAAAATCCCATATTTATGAGGGTCCTGAACAGAAAGTCAAGTCTCATTTTTCTGGAGGGTCCTGAACAGAAAGTAAAGTCCCAATTTTTAGGAGGGTCCTGAACAGTAAGTAAAATCCCATTTTTTAGGAGGGTTCTGAACAGAGAGTCAAATTTCATTTTTCAGGAGGGTCCTGAACAGAAAGTAATGTCCTATTTTTCAAGAGAGTCTTGAACAGAAAGTAAAATCCTATTTTTCAGGAGTGTCCAAAACAGATGGTAAAATCCAATTTTTCAGGAGGGTCCTGACAGAAAGTAAAATTCCATTTTCAGGAGGGTTCTGAGCAGAAAGTAAATTCTCATTTTTCAGGAGGGTCCTGAACAGAAAGTAAAATCCTTTTTTTTAGGAGGGTCCTGAACAAAAGTAAAGTCCCATTTTTTAGGAGGGTCCTGAAAAGAAAATATATTCTTATTTTTCAGGAGGGTCCTGAAAAAAAAGTAAAATCCTATTTTTTAGAAGGGTCCTGAACAAAAGTAATGTCCCATTTTTCAGGAGGGTCCTGAACAGAAAGTAAAATCCTATTCTTTAGTAGGGTCCCGAACAGAAAGTAAAATCCCATTTTTCAGGAGGGTCCTGAATAGAAAGTAAAATCTCATTTTTCAGGAGGAACTTGAACAAAAGAAAAATCCCATTTTTTAGGAGGGTCCTAAACAGAAAGTAAAATCCCATTTTTCAGGAGGGGCCTGAACAGAAGTAATATCCTATTTTTCAGGAGAGTTCTGAACAGAACGTAAAATCTTATTTTTCAGGAGGGTCCTGATCACAAAGTAAAATTCTATTTTTCAGGAGGGTCCTGAACAAAAGAAAAATCCCATTTTTAAGGAAGGTCCTAAACAAAAGTAAAATCCTATTTTTCAAGAGGGTCCTGATCAAAAGTAAAACCCCATTTTTCAGGAGGGTCCTGAACAAAAAGTAAAATCCCATTTTTCAGGAGGGTCCTAAACAAAAGTAAAGTCTAATTTTTCAGGAGGGTCCTGAATAAAAAGTAAAATCCTATTTTTCAGGAGAGGCCTGAACAAAAGTAAAATCCCATTTTTCAAGAGGATCCTGAACAGAAAGTAAAATCCTATTTATCAGGAGGGGCCTGAACAGAAGTAAAATCCCATTTTTCAGTAAGGTCGTGAACAGAAAGTAAAATCCCATTTTTCAGGAGGGTCCTGAACAGAAAGTAAAATCTTATTTTTCTGGAGGGTCTTGAACAAAAGTAAAATCCCATTTTTCAAAATGGTCCTGAACAAAAATAAAATCCTAATTTTCAAGATAGTCCTGAACAGAAAGTAAAATCCCATGTTTTATGAGGGTCCTCAACAAAAGTAAAATCCAATTTTCCATGAGAGGCCTGAACAAAAAGTAAAATCCTATTTTTCAGAAGAGTCCTGAACAAAAGTAAAAACCTATTTTACAGGAGGGTCCTGAACAAAAGTAAAATCCCATTTTCGAGGAGGGTCCTGAGCAAAAGAAAAATCCCATTTTTTTTAGGGTCCTGAACAGAAAGTAAAATCCTATTTTTCAGGAGGGTCCTGAACAAAAGTAAATTCTGATTTTTCAGGAGGGTCTTGAACAGAAAGTAAAATCTCATTATTCACGAGGGTCCTGATCAGAAAGTAAAATTCATTTTTTTAGGAGGGTCCTGAATAGAAAGTAAAGTTTCATTTTTCAGGTGGGTTCTGAACAGAAAGTAAAATCCTATTTTTCAGGAGTGTACTGAACAAAAGTAAATTCCCATTTTTAGGAGAGTCCTGATCAATAGTAAAATATCATTTTTCAGGAGGGTCCTGAGCAAAACTAAAATCCCATATTTATGAGGGTCCTAAACAGAAAGTAAAGAACCATTTTTAAGAAGGGTCCTGAATAGAAAGTAAAGTCCCATTTTTAGGAGGGTTGTGAACAAATAGTAAAATCCCATTTTTCGGGAGTGTCCTGAACAGAAAGAAAAATCCTATTTTTCAGGAGGGTCCAGAACTAAAGTAAAATCCCATTTTTAGGAGGTTCGTGAATAGAAAGTAAATACTCAGTTTTCAGGAGGGTCCTGAACAGAAAGTAAAATTCCATTCTTCAGGAGGGTCCTTAACAGAAAGTAAAATCCCATTTTTAGGAGGGTCCTGTATAGAAAGTAAAATCCGATTTTTCAGGAGGGTCCGGAACAGTAAGGAAAATCTTATTTTTCAGGATGCTCCAAAACAGAAGTAAAATCCCATTTTTCAAGAGGGTCCTGAACAAAACTAAAATACCATTTTTCAAGATGGTCCTAAACAGAAATTAAAATCCGATTTTTTAGGAGGGTCCTGAACAAAAGAAAAATCCAATTTTTCAGGGGGGGCCTGAACAAAAAGAAAAATCCTATTTTTCAGGAGGGTCCTGAATAAAATTAAAGTCTCATTTTTCAGGAGGGTCCTGAATAGAAAGAAAATTCCCATTTTATAGGAGGGTCCTGGACAAAAGTAAAATCTCATTTTCCAAGAGGGGCATGAACAAAAAGTAAAATCCTATTTTTCAAGAGGGTCCTGAACAAAACTAAAATCCTATTTTTCAGGAGGGTCCTGAACTGAACGTAATATCTTATTTTTCAGGAGGGTCCTGATCAGAAAGTAAAATTCAATTTTTCAGGATGGTCCAGAACAAAAAGTAAAGTTCCATTTTTCAGAAGGGTCCTGAACAGAAAGTAAAATCCTATTTTTCGGGAGGGTCCTGAACAAAAGTAAAATCCCTTTTTTCAGGAGAGTCCTGATCAAAAGTAAAATCCTATTTTTCAGGATGGTCCTGAACAAAAGTAATATCCCATTTTTATTAGGGTCCTGAACAGAAACTAATGCCCTTTTTTCAGGATGGTCCAGAACAGAAAGTAAAATCCCATTTTTCAGGAGGGTCCTGAACAGAAAGTAAAATTCCATTTTTCAGGAGGGTGCTGAACAAAAGTAAAATCCCATTTTTTAGAAAGGTCCTGAACAGAAAGTAAAATCCCATTCTTCAGGAGTGTCCTAAACAAAAGTAAACTCCCATTTTTCAGTAGGGTCCTGAACAGAAAGTAAAATCCCATTCTTCAGGAGGGTCCTGAATATAAAGCAAAATCCCATTTTTCAGGAGGGTCCTGAACAGAAAGTAAATACTCAGTTTTCAGGAGGGTCCTGAATAGAAAGTAAAATCCCATTATTCAGGAAGGTTTTGAACAGAAAGTAAAATCTCATTTTTTAGGAGGTTCCTGTACAGAAAGTAAAATCCAATTTTTCAATAGGGTCCTGAACAGAAGGAAAAATCTTATTTTTCAGAAGGCTCCTGAACAGAAGTAAAATCCCATTTTTCCAGAGGGTCCTGAACAAAACTAAAATACCATTTTTCAAGATGGTCCTCAAAAGAAAGTAAAATCCCATTTTTTAGGAGGGTCCTGAACAAAAGTAAAATCTCATTTTTCAGGAGGGCCCTATACAGAAAGAAAAATCCTATTTTTCAGGAGGGTCCTGAACAGAAAGTAAATTCCTATTTTATTGGAGGGTCCTGAACAAAAGTAAAATCCCATTTTTCAAGATGGGCATGAACAAAAAGTAAAATCCTATTTTTCAGGAGGGTCCTGAACAGAAGTAAAATCCTATTTTTTCAGGAGGGTCCTGAACAAAAGTATAATCCTATTTTTCAGGATGGTCCTGAACAAAATAAAATCCCATTTTTATAAGGGTCCTGAACTGAAAGTAAAGTTCTATTTTTCAGGAGGGTCCAGAATAGAAAGTAAAATCCCATTTTTCAGGACGGTCCTTAACAGAAAGTAAAATCCTATTTTTCAGGAGGGTTCAGAACAAAATTAAAATCCCATTTTTCAGAAGAGTCCTAATCAAAAGTAAGATCCTATTTTTCTGGATGGTCCTGAACAAAAGTAAAATCCCATTTTTATATGGGTCCTGAACTGAAATTAAAGTTTCATTTTTCAGGAGGGTCCAGAACAAAAAATAAAATCCCATTTTTCAGGAGGGTCCTGAACAGAAAGTAAAATTCCATTTTTCAGGAGGGTTCTGAACAAAAGTAAAGTCTCATTTTTCAGTAGGGTCCTGAACAAAAAGAAAATTCTAATTAAATCCCATATTTATGAGTGTCCTAAACAGAAAGTAAAGTCTCATTTTTAAGGAGGGTCCTGAATAGAAAGTAAAGTCCCATTTTTTAGGAGGGTCCTGAACAGAAAGTAAAATCCCATTTTTCGGGAGGGGCCTGAACAGAAAGTAAAATCCCATTTTTCAGAAGGGTCCTGTACAAAAGTAAAATCCCATTTTTAGGAGGGTCCTGAACAGAAAATAAAATCCCATTCTCCAGGAGGGTCTTGAACAGAAAGTAAAATCCCATTTTTTAGGAGGGTCCTGTATAGAAAGTAAGATCCGATTTTTCAGGAGGGTCCTGAACAGAAAGGAAAATCTTATTTTTCAGGATGCTCCTGAACAGAAGTGAAATCCCATTTTTTAAGAGGGTCCTGAACAAAACTAAAACACCATTTTTTTCAAGATGGTCCTGAACAGAAAGTAAAATCCCATTTTTTAGGAGGATCCTGTTCAAAAGAAAAATCCAATTTTTCAGGAGGGGCCTGAACAGAAAGAAAAATCCTATTTTTCAGGAGGGTCCTGAATAAATGTAAAGTCTTATTTTTCAGGAGGGTCCTGAACAGAAAGTAAATTCCCATTTTTTAGGAGGGTCCTGGACAAAAGTTAAATCCCATTTTTCAAGAGGGGCATAAACAAAAAGTAAAATCCTATTTTTCAGGAGGGTCCTAAACAAAAGTAAAATCCTATTTTTCAGGAGGGTCCTGAACAGAACGTAAAATCTTATTTTTCAGGAGGGTCTTGATCAGAAAGTAAAATTCAATTTTTCTGGACGGTCCTGAACAAAAAGTAAAGTTCCATTTTTCAGGAGGGTCCGGAACAAAAGTAAAATCCCATTTTTCAGGAGAGTCCTGATCAAAAGTAAAATCCTATTTTTCAGGATGGTCCTGAACAAAAGTAAAATCCCATTTTTATGAGGGTCCTGAACAGAAATTAAAGTCCCATTTTTCAGGAGTGTCCAGAACAGAAAGTAAAATCCCATTTTTCAGGAAGGTCCTGAATAGAAAGTAAAATTCCATTTTTCAGGAGGGTCCTTAACAAAAGTAAAATCCCATTTTTTAGGAAGTTCCTAAACAGAAAGTAAATACTCAATTTTTAGGAGAGGCCTGAACAGAAAGTAAAATCCTATTTTTCAGGAGTATCCTGAACAAAAGTAAAGTCCCATTTTTCAGTAGGTTCCTGAACAGAAAGTAAAATCCCATTCTTCAGGAGGGTCCTGAACATAAAGCAAAATCCCATTTTTCAGGAGGGTCCTAAAAAGAAAGTAAATACTCAGTTTTCAGGAGGGTCCTGAATAGAAAGTAAAATCCCATTCTTCAGGAGGGTCCTGAACAGAAAGTAAAATCCCATTTTTTAGAAGGGTCCTGTATTGAAAGTAAAATCTGATTTTTAAGAAGGGTCCTGAACAGAAAGGAAAATCTCATTATTTAGGAGGCTCCTGAACAGAAGTAAAATCCCATTTTTCAAGAGGGTCCTGAACAACACTAAAATACCATATTTCAAGATGGTCCTGAACAAAAAGTAAAATCCCATTTTTCAGGAGGGGCCTGAACAGAAAGTAAAATCCTAATTTTTAGTTGGGTCCTGAACAGAAAGTAAAATCCCATTTTTCAGGAGGGGCTTGAACAGAAGCAAAATCCCATTTTTCAGGAGGGTCCTAAACAGAAAGTAAAATCCCATGTTTTAGGAGGGTCCTGAATAGAAAGTCAAATTCCATTTTTCAGAAGGGTCCTGAACAAAAGAAAAGTCCCATTTTTAAGGAAGGTCCTAAACAAAAGTAAAATCCTATTTTTCAAGAGGGTCCTGATCAAAAGGAAAATCCCATTTTTCAGGAGGGTCCTGAACAGAAAGTAAAATCCCATTTTTCAGGAGGGTCCTGAACAAAAGTAAAGTCCAATTTTTCAGGAGGGTCCTGAATAGAAAGTAAAATCCTATTTTACAGGAGGGGCCTGAACAGAAGTAAAATCTTATTTTTCAAGAGGGTCCTGAACAGAAAGTAAAATCCCATTTTTCAGGAGGGGCCTGAACAGAAGTGAAATCCCATTTTTCATTAAGGTCCTGAATAGAAAATAAAATCCCATTTTTCAGGAGGGTCCTGAACAAAAAGTAAAATCTTATTTTTCAGGAGGGGCCTGAACATAAGTAAAATCCCATTTTTAAGAAGGGTCCTGAACAAAAATAAAATCCTATTTTTCAAGATAGTCCTGAACAGAAAGTAAAATCCTATGTTTTAGGAGGGTCCTCAACAAAAGTAAAATCCAATTTTCCATGAGAGGCCTGAACAAAAAGTAAAATCCTATTTTTTAGGAGGGTCCTGAACAAAATTAAAAACCTATTTTTCAGGAGGGTCCTAAACAAAAGTAAAATCCCATTTTCGAGGAGGGTCCTGAGCAAAAGTTAAATCCCATTTTTTTGGAGAGTCCTGAACAGAAAGTAAAATCCTATTTTTCAGGAAGGTCTTGAACAAAAGTAAATTCTGATTTTTCAGGAGGATCTTGAACAGAAAATAAAATCTCTTTATTCAGGAGGGTCCTGATCAAAAAGTAAAATTCAATTTTTCAGGAGGGTCCTGAATAGAAAGTAAAGTTCCATTTTCAGGTGGGTCCTGAACAGAAAGTAAAATTCTATTTTTCAGAAGGGTACTGAACAAAAGTAAATTCCCATTTTTAGGAGAGTCCTGATCAAAAGTAAAATATTATTTTTCAGGAGGGTCCTGAACAAAACTAAAATCCCATATTTATGAGTGTCTTAAACAGAAAGTAAAGTCCCATTTTTAAGGAGGGTCCTGAATAGAAAGTAAAGTCCCATTTTTTAGGAGGGTCCTGAACAGAAAGTAAAATCCCATTTTTCGGGAGGGGCCTGAACAGAATGTAAAATCCCATTTTTCAGGAGGGTCCTGTACAAAAGTAAAATTCCATTTTTAGGATGGTCCTGAACAGAAAATAAAATCCCATTCTCCAGGAGGGTCTTGAACAGAAAGTAAAATCCCATTTTTTAGGAGGGTCCTGTATAGAAAGTAAAATCCGTTTTTTCTGGAGGGTCCTGAACAGAAAGGAAAATCTTATTTTTCAGGATGCTCCTGAACAGAAGTAAAATCCCATTTTTTAAGAGGGTCCTGAACAAAACTAAAATACCATTTTTTTCAAGATGGTCCTGAACAGAAAGTAAAATCCCATTTTTTAGGAGGATCCTGTTCAAAAGAAAAATCCCATTTTTCAGGAGGGGCCTGAACAGAAAGAAAAATCCTATTTTTCAGGAGGGTCCTGAATAAAAGTAAAGTCTTATTTTTCAGGAGGGTCCTGAACAGAAAGTAAATTCCCATTTTATAGGAGGGTCCTGGAAAAAAGTTAAATCCCATTTTTCAAGAGGGGCATGAACAAAAAGTAAAATCCTATTTTTCAGGAGGGTCCTGAACAAAAGTAAAATCCTATTTTTCAGGAGGGTCCTGAACAGAACGTAAAATCTTATTTTTCAGGAGGGTCTTGATCAGAAAGTAAAATTCAATTTTTCAGGACGGTCCTGAACAAAAAGTAAAGTTCCATTTTTCAGGAGGGTCCGGAACAAAAGTAAAATCCCATTTTTCAGGAGAGTCCTGATCAAAAGTAAAATCCTATTTTTCAGGATGGTCCTGAACATAAAGCAAAATCCCATTTTTCAGGAGGGTCCTGAACAGAAAGTAAATACTCAGTTTTCAGGAGGGTCCTGAATAGAAAGTAAAATCCCATTCTTCAGGAGGGTCCTGAACAGAAAGTAAAATCCCATTTTTTAGAAGGGTCCTGTATTGAAAGTAAAATCTGATTTTTAAGAAGGGTCTTGAACAGAAAGGAAAATCTCATTATTCAGGAGGGCTATTGAACAGAAGTAAAATCCCATTTTTCAAGAGGGTCCTGAACAACACTAAAATACCATTTTTCAAGATGGTCCTGAACAAAAAGTAAAATCCCATTTTTCAGGATGGGCCTGAACAGAATGTAAAATCCTATTTTTTAGGAGGGTCCTGAAAAGAAAGTAAAATCCCATTTTTCAGGAGGGGCTTGAACAGAAGCAAAATCCAATTTTTCAGGAGGGTCCTAAACAGAAAGTAAAATCCCATTTTTTAGGAGGGTCCTGAATAGAAAGTCAAATTCCATTTTTCAGAAGGGTCCTGAACAAAAGAAAAGTCCCATTTTTAAGGAAGGTCCTAAACAAAAGTAAAATCCTATTTTTCAAGAGGGTCCTGATCAAAAGGAAAATCCCATTTTTCAGGAGGGTCCTGAACAGAAAGTAAAATCCCATTTTTCAGGAGAGTCCTGAACAAAAGTAAAGTCCAATTTTTCAGGAGGGTTCTGAATAGAAAGTTAAATCCTATTTTTCAGGAGGGGCCTGAACAGAAGTAAAATCTTATTTTTCAAGAGGGTCCTGAACAGAAAGTAAAATCCCATTTTTCAGGAGGGGCCTGAACAGAAGTGAAATCCCATTTTTCAGTAAGGTCCTGAATAGAAAATAAAATCCCATTTTTCAGGAGGGTCCTGAACAAAAAGTAAAATCTTATTTTTCAGGAGGGGCCTGAATAGAAGTAAAATCCCATTTTTAAGAAGGGTCCTGAACAAAAATAAAATCCTATTTTTCAAGATAGTCCTGAACAGAAAGTAAAATCCAATGTTTTAGGAGGGTCC
The DNA here is from genome assembly GCA_030864215.1 of Capsicum pubescens. Classification (NCBI taxonomy): domain Eukaryota; kingdom Viridiplantae; phylum Streptophyta; class Magnoliopsida; order Solanales; family Solanaceae; genus Capsicum; species Capsicum pubescens. The sequence continues at coordinate 282,625,715 of CM061542.1, forward strand.
TCAACAAAAGTAAAATCCAATTTTCCATGAGAGGCCTGAACAAAAAGTAAAATCCTATTTTTCAGGAGGGTCCTGAACAAAAGTAAAAACCTATTTTTCAGGAGGGTCCTGAATAAAAGTACAGTCTTATTTTTCAGGAGGGTCCTGAACAGAACGTAAAATATTATTTTTCAGGAGGGTCTTGATCAGAAAGTAAAATTCAATTTTTTCAGGACGGTCCTGAACAAAAAGTAAAGTTCCATTTTTCAGGAGGGTCCGGAACAAAAGTAAAATCCCATTTTTCAGGAGAGTCCTGATCAAAAGTAAAATCCTATTTTTCAAGATGGTCCTGAACAAAAGTAAAATCCCATTTTTATGAGGGTCCTGAACAGAAAGTAAAGTCCCATTTTTCAGGAGTGTCCAGAACAGAAAGTAAAATCCCATTTTTCAGGAAGGTCCTGAATAGAAAGTAAAATTCCATTTTTTAGGAGGGTCCTTAACAAAAGTAAAATCCCATTTTTTAGGAAGGTCCTTAACAGAAAGTAAATACTCAATATTTAGGAGAGGCCTGAATAGAAAGTAAAATCCTATTTTTCAGGAGTGTCCTGAACAAAAGTAAAGTCCCATTTTTCAGTAGGTTCCTGAACAGAAAGTAAAATCCCATTCTTCAGGAGGGTCCTGAACATAAAGCAAAATCCCATTTTTCAGGAGGGTCCTGAATAGAAAGTAAAATCCCATTCTTCAGGAGGGTCCTGAACAGAAAGTAAAATCCCATTTTTTAGAAGGGTCCTGTATTGAAAGTAAAATCCGATTTTTAAGAAGGGTCCTGAACAGAAAGGAAAATCTCATTATTCAGGAGGCTCCTGAACAGAAGTAAAATCCCATTTTTCAAGAGGGTCCTGAACAACACTAAAATACCATTTTTCAAGATGGTCCTGAACAAAAAGTAAAATCCCATTTTTCAGGATGGGCCTGAACAGAAAGTAAAATCCTATTTTTTAGGAGGGTCCTGAAAAGAAAGTAAAATCCCATTTTTCAGGAGGGGCTTGAACAGAAGCAAAATCCAATTTTTCAGGAGGGTCCTAAACAGAAAGTAAAATCCCATTTTTTAGGAGGGTCCTGAATAGAAAGTCAAATTCCATTTTTCAGAAGGGTCCTGAACAAAAGAAAAGTCCCATTTTTAAGGAAGGTCCTAAACAAAAGTAAAATCCTATTTTTCAAGAGGGTCCTGATCAAAAGGAAAATCCCATTTTTCAGGAGGGTCCTGAACAGAAAGTAAAATCCCATTTTTCAGGAGGGTCCTGAACAAAAGTAAAGTCCAATTTTTCAGGAGGGTTCTGAATAGAAAGTTAAATCCTATTTTTCAGGAGGGGCCTGAACAGAAGTAAAATCTTATTTTTCAAGAGGGTCCTGAACAGAAAGTAAAATCCCATTTTTCAGGAGGGGCCTGAACAGAAGTGAAATCCCATTTTTCAGTAAGGTCCTGAATAGAAAATAAAATCCCATTTTTCAGGAGGGTCCTGAACAAAAAGTAAAATCTTATTTTTCAGGAGGGGCCTGAATAGAAGTAAAATCCCATTTTTAAGAAGGGTCCTGAACAAAAATAAAATCCTATTTTTCAAGATAGTCCTGAACAGAAAGTAAAATACTATGTTTTAGGAGGGTCCTCAACAAAAGTAAAATCCAATTTTCCATGAGAGGCCTGAACAAAAAGTAAAATCCTATTTTTCAGGAGGGTCCTGAACAAAAGTAAAAACCTATTTTTCAGGAGGGTCCTGAGTAAAAGTAAAGTCTTATTTTTCAGGAGGGTCCTGAACAGAACGTAAAATATTATTTTTCAGGAGGGTCTTGATCAGAAAGTAAAATTCAATTTTTTCAGGACGGTCCTGAACAAAAAGTAAAGTTCCATTTTTCAGGAGGGTCCGGAACAAAAGTAAAATCCCATTTTTCAGGAGAGTCCTGATCAAAAGTAAAATCCTATTTTTCAAGATGGTCCTGAACAAAAGTAAAATCCCATTTTTATGAGGGTCCTGAACAGAAAGTAAAGTCCCATTTTTCAGGAGTGTCCAGAACAGAAAGTAAAATCCCATTTTTTAGGAAGGTCCTGAATAGAAAGTAAAATTCCATTTTTCAGGAGGGTCCTTAACAAAAGTAAAATCCCATTTTTTAGGAAGGTCCTTAACAGAAAGTAAATACTCAATTTTTAGGAGAGGCCTGAACAAAAAGTAAAATCCTATTTTTCAGGAGTGTCCTGAACAAAAGTAAAGTCCCATTTTTCAGTAGGTTCCTGAACAGAAAGTAAAATCCCATTCTTCAGGAGGGTCCTGAACATAAAGCAAAATCCCATTTTTCAGGAGGGTCCTAAAAAGAAAGTAAATACTCAGTTTTCAGGAGGGTCCTGAATAGAAAGTAAAATCCCATTCTTCAGGAGGGTCCTGAACAGAAAGTAAAATCCCATTTTTTAGAAGGGTCCTGTATTGAAAGTAAAATCTGATTTTTAAGAAGGGTCCTGAACAGAAAGGAAAATCTCATTATTCAGGAGGCTCCTGAACAGAAGTAAAATCCCATTTTTCAAGAGGGTCCTGAACAACACTAAAATACCATATTTCAAGATGGTCCTGAACAAAAAGTAAAATCCCATTTTTCAGGAGGGGCCTGAACAGAAAGTAAAATCCTATTTTTTAGTTGGGTCCTGAACAGAAAGTAAAATCCCATTTTTCAGGAGGGGCTTGAACAGAAGCAAAATCCCATTTTTCAGGAGGGTCCTAAACAGAAAGTAAAATCCCATTTTTTAGGAGGGTCCTGAATAGAAAGTCAAATTCCATTTTTCAGAAGGGTCCTGAACAAAAGAAAAGTCCCATTTTAAAGGAAGGTCCTAAACAAAAGTAAAATCCTATTTTTCAAGAGGGTCCTGATCAAAAGGAAAATCCCATTTTTCAGGAGGGTCCTGAACAGAAAGTAAAATCCCATTTTTCAGGAGGGTCCTGAACAAAAGTAAAGTCCAATTTTTCAGGAGGGTCCTGAATAGAAAGTAAAATCCTATTTTTCAGGAGGGGCCTTAACAGAAGTAAAATCTTATTTTTCAAGAGGGTCCTGAACAGAAAGTAAAATCCAATTTTTCAGGAGGGGCCTGAACAGAAGTGAAATCCCATTTTTCAGTAAGGTCCTGAATAGAAAATAAAATCCCATTTTTCAGGAGGGTCCTGAACAAAAAGTAAAATCTTATTTTTCAGGAGGGTGATGATAGGCGAATTTACGCGCCTATATCAATATATTTTGTCCATATTTTAGCCTAGTTTTGAGAACAAATTATATATTTCATGCACTTTTAGTCCTTTTTCCTGTAAATGAGCTAACGAACATGATTAGTAAAGTTTCAGGTATAAATGATGCATAATTCAGCATTTTATGGCTTACTTGACGCTAAAGAAAGCTCACGAAGGAAGGGAAGGGAGTTTACACGCCTAAGGACCAAAACTGCTGCATGGAAAATCTGTCCCGGGCTAAAACAGCATTTCTGAAGACTTTGGGGGACCAAAACTGCTGCATGGAAAATCTGTCCCGGGCTAAAACAACAATTCTGAAGACTTTGGGGACTTACAGACACAAAGCTGGATTTTGACAATGATACATTAACCTAGTACAATTAGGTTATGTATTTCATTATTTTATGTGGATTATGTTAATGTTACCTTAACCTAGTACATTTGGGTTAAGGATTTCATTAGTCTAGTAGGATTTGGTTATTTATTTCATTAGCTTAGTAGGAGTAGGATATGGGTATTATAAATACCCTATCATGCTAGAGATTTAGAACAAGGAGGGAGGAAGGAGGGAAAACACAATACTTCCTTCCATCCCTCTCATCTTCTAACATCTTCTTAACTTCTCGTCTTAGAAATCAATTCTATTTTCTTCTATTCTTCTATTCTTAAATTCCGCAACAAGAGAAACGTTACTTTGCAAGAAATCACACCTAACGCCTACCACTCTTGTGCTACACGAAATTGATCATTATTGTGGTATAATAACAATGTCAATTGTGGTTTTCTTCGCATTCATGGGTAACTAAACTTCTCTGTTGGGGTTATGGAAGCCGTATGAGATACTATCTATTGCTGTGAGTTTGTGAGTTCGAGGCACGTATATTGCTTATATCATTATTCTCTTCATCTTAATCTACATTCTTTGCGGTTGCAAACGCAAGAATACGCCAGTCTAACATTTAACTTGTTCGAGAGAAAAGTTATTTGTCTGGAAAAGAGATAATGTCAAGGTAGTAGGACACCCTTTCCTATTAAAAAGCTAGTGCCGTAACTGGACTAACCTCTTGGAGAATTCGTACCGTTAGATACGCTTTAAGCTCGAGAGAGTTAAAGTGAAATAGTCCTTGTTTAGGTCGAGAGACGCTTGGATTTACCATCGACTACAATCCTCTATAAGCAATTGCATGTCAGAATTCTACACACTCATAGCCAATAGAGACGTATACCTCAGAAGGTGGACATAACCCCAACGCTTCAATTCTCATTGTTTACAACCAACGTAACAATCTCTCTCTTTTTACTTTATTATTTTCATCTTTTGTTTACATTACTTGCAAAACAAGAATCCCCCCTTCTTACGAGACTTGCACCAAAAGTTTAGTAATTTTACTTACTTGTTGGCCAAGCTATTCCCTGTGGGATCGACACCCAACCCAGGTTGGGTTCTATATTTGCTAACGACCGCTTTACACTCAAACGAGAGCTGTAGATTGAGCGTTATCAAAAATTGGCGCCGTTGCCGGGGAATACAAGTGTCAATTAAGTTCGTAATAATTACTAGACCCTTTGGTCAAAGATTCTCGTACTTTTACTTTTAGTTTTTGTTTTTGTCTACTGCAGGTTTTTATTTTAGTGCATGCCCCATACTCGAAGTTCTGATCAACCGTTATTACCAATCAATCCTGAACCACAACGCATTGGTAGAATGGAAGCACAAGCTGAAATCGCAAGGATGGCTGCTCAACAGGAACAAGCAAGATTGGCTGCCCTTGCCGCAGCCCAGGTTCAACAGCAGAACATTGATAACCCTGCACGAGCACCAAATCCTGACGATGAGGATTTAGGTGATGACGAGTTACTAAACCCTAGGCGTGATGCTGAAATCGTAACACCTGCCAACAGAAGAGGTCGACAAGCTCGGTATAGATATGATCACCAACCTATGCAGCCAGCTTTCGACGATGATGATGATGATCTTGATGGTGCCGGAGCCACTGGAGCTATCATTCCACCACCATTAGCGCCCGGAGCCAAGTTCAACATCACAAGCACCATGATTCAGTTATTGCAACTCAAGGGATTGTTTGGTGGACTAGCAGGCGATGATCCGAATATGCATCTCATAAACTTTATTTCTACATGCAAGTCTTTTGACAATCCTGGTGTTGGTCAGAATGCAATTCGATTACGTCTATTTCCATTGTCTCTGTCTGGGGAAGCAACACTATGGTTGAATGGGCTGACTCCTGATTCAATTACAAATTGGAGGCAATTGAGAGACGCTTTCCTAGAAAGATTCTTTCCGCCTTCCAAAAGGGCACAATTGAGAGATGAAATCAGCAACTTTCGTCAGCTTCCCACTGAAGCTCTTCATGAAACATGGGAGAGGTTCAAGACAAAGCTAGCAAGATGCCCAAACCATCACATGACTAATGTTCACCTCATGGAGATATTGTATAGAGCCTTGAATTCAATAACTAAGCCAGTGGTGGATAACGCAGCTGGAGGATCTTTTATGGACCTCACATTTGGTCAAGCAAGCAATATGCTAGATCGCATGACGAAACAAAGTAGAGCTTGGCATACCAGGGATTCTGAGGTAGCAAGCCCTACTTATTCTATAGGCATGACTGCAGACCAAAGAAGAAGACAAGAAGAACGTGATCAAGATATGGCGCACATGAAAACACAAATGGATCTTCTTACAAAGCATTTATTATCAGGGAAGACCGAAAAAGTGAAAGCTGTGGCGCTAAAAGGAAGAGACGAATCTGATTCAGAAGAAGAAGCCAACTACTTGAACAATCAGGGGGGTTTCCGAGGGAATGCCCAAGGAAACCAAGGTCGGAACTATTATGATAATTCTGGAAACAAGGACCAAGGTAGTTGGAGAAAAAACAATGAAAAGAGTGGTGTTTATGTTCCCCCTGGTAGACGTGATACCACCACATCTAATTCTGGAAGTATGGAAGACATGATGGCTAAATTATTGAAAGGAGTGGAAACAACAAGCGCGGGAGTTACTGAGGTAATCAATGATTTGTCTTCTATGAAACAACTAGTTGATTCTCATTCCACTTCAATCAAGCAAATAGAGCAGCAACTAAGCCAACTTTCAGCAGCACTCAATCAAAGAAAGGCTGGCACTTTACCTAGCGATACTGTGCAAAACCCAAGGAAAGATGGGTCATGCATGGCCATCACTACCAGAAGTGGTAAGGTGCTGGAACCTTCAGCAAAAGGCAAGCAAGTGGTTGAAGAAGTTGCGGACATGGATGATAACGCAAAAGGAGAAGATGCCGCAACAACCAGTCCTGACGTCAAGGACGTCATGCCCAGTGACGTGCAGCCTGAAAAAATAGAACAGCGGAAGCAAGAGGAGAAGAAAGCCATGGAGAGAATACTTCCATACCCACCACCACCTTTTCCTCAAAGATTGAAGAAGGTGGCTGAGGACACGAAGTTCAGCAAATTCATGACTATGTTAAAGCAGCTGACCATTAATGTTCCATTGGTGGAGGCACTTGAACAAATGCCTGGGTATGCGAAGTTTATGAAAGATCTTTTGACTAAGAAGAGGGCAGCAAGTTATGAGCTGAAGGATGATGTGCATCATTGTAGTGCAATTGCTACCCGATCGATAGTTCAGAAGAAGGCCGACCCCGGAGCTTTCACTATTCCTTGCACTGTCGGATCTTTGAACTTTGCCAAAGCATTATGTGACTTAGGAGCCAGCATCAACTTGATGCCATTATCGATCTACAAGAAGTTGGGGTTAGGAGATCCTACGCCAACTAACATGAGGCTGGTTATGGCAGATAGGTCGGTAAAACGACCGGTTGGTATTCTATGTGATGTCTTGGTAAAGGTTTCTTCATTTATCTTTCCAGCAGACTTTGTCATCTTGGATTGTGAAGCAGATTCAGAGGTTCCCATAATCTTGGGACGCCCTTTCCTTGCTACAGGAAGTGTGCTCATTGATTTGAGAGCTAATGAACTTTCATTCAGAATAAATGACGAAGTGGTTCGATTTGATGTTTGCAAATCAATGAAGCAACCCAAAGATCTGAGTGTATTTTCTGTGGCTGATGTTGTCTTTGACGATGAGAAAGGATGCCGTGAAGAAGAGCAAATTCTTGATGATCCTTTGGAGGTTTTGCTCATGAAAGGAGAGAACGAGGATGCTGAAATTTCTGAAGAAGCTGTTTGTGCGCTATCGGGATTAGGGACATATCGCTATACTCCCAAGAAGCTGGATCTTGATCTCAAGAATCGACCCACACCACCAGCCAAGCCATCTATTGAAGAACCACCCACACTAGAATTGAAGGAGCTGCCAAGTCATCTGAAGTACGCATTCTTAGGAAGCGGAAACACACTTCCAGTCATAGTGGCAGCCGATTTGGGTGAGCAACAAGTTGCAGCTCTTATTTCGATCTTACAAAAATATATTAGAGCCATTGGATGGACCATTGCGGATATTATTGGTATTCCACCTGGGATTTGCTCACATAAAATTCAGCTTCAAGAAAAGTGCACACCCACCATTGAGCATCAAAGGCGTTTAAACCCACCTATGCAAGAAGTGGTGAAGAAGGAGATTATAAAGTGGTTAGACGCAGGAGTTGTATATCCTATCTCTGATAGTACGTGGGTAAGTCCTGTACAATGTGTTCCCAAGAAAGGAGGAATGACGGTAGTCGCAAATGCAAAGAATGAACTGATTCCACTCAGGCCCGTTACTGGATGGAGAGTATGCATGGACTACCGCAAGCTGAATTCGTGGACACTCAAGGATCACTTCCCCATGCCATTTATGGACCAAATGCTAGATCGATTAGCGGGGAAAGGATGGTTTTGCTTCTTGGATGGTTATTCAGGTTATAATCAGATTTGTATTTCTCCCGAAGATCAAGAGAAGACAACGTTCACATGCCCATATGGTACGTTTGCCTTCAAACGCATGCCATTCGGGTTGTGTAATGCACCAGCCACCTTTCAACGGTGTATGATGTCTATTTTCTCTGATATGGTTGAAGACACTTTGGAGGTATTTATGGATGACTTTTCAGTTGTCGGTGAGTCTTTTGAAGCATGTTTGGCAAACTTGAGCATGGCATTGCAAAGATGTGTAGAGTTCAACCTTGTGCTGAATTGGGAGAAGTGCCACTTCATGGTAAAAGAAGGAATCGTTCTTGGGCACAAGATCTCTGAAAAAGGAATAGAGGTTGATCGAGCAAAAATAGAGGTAATTGAGAAGCTACCGCCTCCAATTTCGGTGAAGGGAGTCCGTAGTTTTCTTGGCCATGCTGGTTTCTATCGTAGATTCATCAAAGACTTTTCCAAAATCTCTAGTCCATTGTGCAAACTACTGGAGAAAGATGCGAAGTTCGACTTTAATGAAAATTGCTTAAAGGCATTCGAATGTCTTAAAGGAAAACTTATTGAAGCCCCTATCATGGTATCACCAGATTGGACGCTCCCGTTTGAAGTCATGTGCGATGCTAGTGGTGTAGCCGTTGGTGCTGTTCTTGGACAAAGAAAGGAGAAACTATTTCATCCTATCTACTATGCGAGTAAGGTCCTAAATGAAGCCCAAAGGAACTACACTGTTACTGAACAAGAGCTCCTAGCGGTTGTATATGCGTTTGAGAAGTTTCGTGCCTATCTATTGGGTACCAATGTGATCGTCCATACAGACCATGCAGCTCTTAAGTATCTAATGACGAAGAAGGATGCCAAACCAAGGTTAATTCGATGGGTACTGCTGCTGCAAGAGTTTGATTTCGAAGTCAAAGATAGAAGAGGTTGCGAGAACCAAGTGGCTGATCACCTATCTAGACTTGAGAATGAACATGTGGCGCAACCTAAAATTCAGATTGATGATGCATTCCCTGACGAGGAGATATTGGCGACAAAAATGGAGAAAGTACCATGGTATGCCGACTTTGCAAATTTCGTAGAGAGTAATGTGATACCTGCCAACTTATCTTACCACCAAAGGAGGAAGTTTATGCATGACGTTCAGCACTACTATTGGGATGAACCTTATTTGTTTCGAAGATGCGCGGATGGGATCATTCGACGATGTATATCCCATGAAGAAGTACCTGCTATATTGGAAGCATGCCACACTTCGCAAGTTGGTGGACATCATGCAGGGAATCGAACCGCAAGAAAAGTATTGCAAAGTGGATATTATTGGCCCTCGATATTCAGAGATGCATACGACTATGTGAGAAGGTGTGACCAATGCCAACGTCAAGGTACTATTTCAAAACACCATGAAATGCCCATGTCTAAAATTATGGAGGTAGAACTTTTTGATGTGTGGGGTATTGATTTCATGGGTCCATTCGTGAATTCGTTTGGAATGAAGTACATCTTGGTTGCTGTGGATTATGTTTCGAAATGGGTTGAAGCTGTAGCATTGGCCGACAACGAGGGAAAGCGTGTTGTAGCGTTCTTAAAGAAGAATATCTTCTCTCGCTTTGGGGTACCTCGTACTATCATAAGTGATGGAGGATCTCACTTTTGCAACAAGCTATTCAAATCTGTATTGGCCAAGTATGGTGTCAAGCAACACAAGGTAGCTACGCCTTATCATCCCCAAACTAGTGGACAAGTAGAGGTTTCCAATCGCGAGATTAAGCAAATCCTTGCAAAGACGGTTAATGCAAATAGGAAGGATTGGTCTCGAAAACTAGATGATGCACTATGGGCATATAGGACTGCATTCAAGACACCCATTGGCATGTCTCCTTATCAACTAGTTTATGGGAAGGCTTGTCATCTACCCATCGAGCTTGAATACAAGGCATTGTGGGCATTGAAGCACTTGAATCTGAATTGGAATGATGTGAAGAATCTGAGGTTGGAGCAGCTGAACGAATTAGATGAGTTCCGTCTCCATGCATATGAAAGATCGGATTTATACAAGGAGCGGATGAAGAAGTATCATGATCAGCGGATTGTTCGACGAAACTTCCAAAAGGGTGATATGGTACTACTCTTCAACTCCAGATTTAAGCTCTTCCCAGGTAAGTTAAAATCTAAGTGGTCTGGTCCATTTAAAGTTATCCAAGTCTACTCGTCTGGAGTAGTCGAATTGGAAGACAATAAGGGTGTTGTCTTCAAAGTGAATGGCCAACGTGTTAAGCCGTATATCGGTCCTCTTGACTCGATGAATGACATGGCCATCACTTATCTCGACGAAGTCTAAGTACTCGAGATTACTACGTCGAGCCACGACAATAAATAAGGCGCTAGATGGGAGGCAACCCATCGTACTAATCGTTTTCATTTGTTTGAGCGAATATAGATGCAAGAAGTTTTCAACGAGGAGATTGATTTCAATTGACGATTTGGACGCATTGTATGGTAAAGTTGGTAAATTAGGAAGGGTGATGCATAAGGCTATGGATTGAGCCTTTCCCACACCAAAATAGGCTTCGAGGAAGGCTAGGCCTTGGTAAAACTAGGCCACAAACGATGCACAACCTATCCTATAGCCTAAGGTCTCGGAATCTAGTGTGCTATACACAATGCGCCGCCTATTCCTAAGTATGCTTTTGACTATGCGCCGCCTATGCTATGGCATTTGGTCTCAGTATCTCATATGCCATAGACTATGCGGCGCATATGTCCCATTATGCCATAGACAATGCGCCGCATATGTCTACAAATGCCATAGACTATGCGGCGCATATGTCCCATTATGCCATAGACAATGCGCCGCATATGTAGGAATTTTGTCTCCAAAACCGATTGTAAATGGGTCATAACCCGACCCATACTCTTCCTATATAAAGAGGACTTAGTCTTATAAACACAACCACAATAGAAACTACCCTAAAGGCGCCGCATACTCTCCCAAATCCTCTAAAATTTTTCTTCTTTTGCTCTTCCAATTCACAAAACCATCTCCACAAGCTTCAAGCAAGTAAGTGCTCTCTTATTCTTCATTTATTTCTCGTAAGTACTACGTTGCTATGGCTATTATTAACTGCTAAATTATATAAGATTGTTGGTGATGTTCATGTGTTTGGATTGTTGTTACAAAATCATGTGAGTGAACATATACGTAGGTAAATCTTGACTTGTTTCCGACTTGAATTTGGTTTCAATAGCATTATTATGATATTTGCGGAATTGCTATGGCTATGAATATTGCTTAAGATTGTTGTTTGGATACTGACATGTTAGACTATCCCGGCCATCGGGATAAGACTTATAGTGCCTACCGACTTAGGAGGTTGTGATTGTTGTAAGAATAACGATAACCCCCATGTAGTAGTGTTGCTATATTTACCATGAAAGTAGCCCAATGGCTGCAAGTAAGTGATGCATTACTGATTTTCTTGCCGGAATGCAATCCTTAAACGTATGTCAACAAAATCTGAGTAAATCAACTACTTTCACCTCACTGATTTGTGATAACAAAACTAAGTGTGGGGTGGTACCCCTAATGCTTGCTTATAGATTGTATCAAGCGAAACTGTGCTGCAACTAACACTATTTCTAGTCTCAGGTACAATGGCACCTAAAGCGAGGCAAGGCAAGGAGAAGGCGACCACTTCCCAAAAGGGCAAGAAGAGAAGTCGAAAAGACCAAGGAGAATCATCCTCAGCACAACCACCACGCAGAATGTTCGGAATAAAATGGGTTCTTGAGGAAGAAGCCAAAGCATGGTACAGCAGCAACAAAGAAAGAAAATATGTGCACGTCGACTTGATCAACAAGGATACCTTAGCAAAGAAGGAGCCGCGTATGTTGGCAAAAATAATGGCTTTGAAGTTGGATTTCATCTTCCGCGACATGGGAGAGTGCAATCTGGATCTAACAAGAGAGTTTTATGCCAACTGGTCGCCAAACACAACAGGCAATGAAGTCAAAATTCGGGGCCAGGTGTTACAGCTCACCGCGGACTGGATCAACTCTTTTCTTGGCTTACCTTCAATCGACGCAGCACCATTCAAAGAGCTGTGCAGCAGGCCTCCTTATAGAGCAATACGACACACGCTTTGTGGAAGCAGATCAATGGCAAGGTGGGGCAGACATAAAGAAACAGGCCGACACAACACCTTTCCCTATGCTCCACTAAATAGGGAAGCAAGAATCTGGATGCGCATTGTCAACTCATGTCTTATTCCTGGGACTCAATACACCAAGATATCAAGAGATAGAGTGTGTTTGGTCTATGCTTTGATGACGAATGTCCCAATCAACTTTGGGGCAATCATTCGATCCACTATGAGGAAGGCCAGACTACACAAAAGGTCCCATTTCACATTTGGCAATTTGTTGACAGCAATATTGCGGAAGGAGGATATCGAAGAGGAACCAGCTGATCATAAACTCCCACACAATCCGAAGAAGGTTGACCTCACAAAGGTCAAAGATGCTGAATCAACACATGGCATAAACCTTACTACGGCAGAGAGACATGCTCGGGATGAGAGTTTCTCCCGCCATATGTACGGCATGATGAGGTTTACAATGATGAGCGGAGGTCGTATTCCAACTGCTGCAGAGCTCCAACAGCTGGACCACGATTATCCCATGAACATGCATGCACGGGAGATGTGTGGAGTGGGCGTATACTTTGAGGAACCTCTAGATGATGATGTGCCGACTGATGACGATCGACGCTTACCAGACTCTGACGAGGAGGAGAACTCTGACGACGACTCTTATGATGATTCCGACGAAGGGGGTATGACCCCCGACAATGAGGAAGAGTCCGACTAACCAGGTTCCTCGTATTTATTTCCACTGAGGGCAGTGTCCCGTTTAAGTGTGGGGTGGCAGTATCGTATGCTATACTTCCCTATTGCATCTATGTTTGTTTGCTTTGTTTTTGTTTCATTTTTTTTCATTTTTTTTAGTAGTAAATTTTTTTTCTAGCTTCGCATGAAATTATTTTGATAGGCAGCATGAGATTAGAACAAGAGTATGTGCTTCAATTGTGACTATTGAGACATTTAGGCTCTAGTTGTGACTCAATATGTGATATTGTGTGATTCAATTCCTTCACTTGTTGGGTCGAGAGTCTATATTACTTCCAATCAAGTCGACCATGTGCCTTGTGTGTGTGAGATAATAGTATATTCTATGTATGTGGCTGATGCTAGAACTTGCCTGGTATGTATGCAAAGCGAAAATAAGGAGTGTAAGTTTAGGATATGATTTAGGCATTTCTTTGGCAACCTATACATGTTTACCTTCAGTTTTACCTACCCATGGACATCATCCTAGTTAACCCTTTTGAGCCTTTAGCCTATTTCTTTGACAACCTTGTATGTAAGCCTAATCCATTTTGTTCAAGACCGTAATTTGATCCAAATTCCTAAGTGCTTTAAAGTGAAAAAGTCATGTGACAACATAAGAGGAAATTGGGTAAATATGATGCTTTAAATTGTAAGGGTGCTTGAATGTGTTATGAAAAAGAAAGTGCTATCATAAGAGGTATGTTATGAAAAGAAAAAGGAAAAGAAAGCTGAAAAGTGAGTTATGTTTAAAATTGAAAAACAAAAGAAGAGAACAAGGGTGGTATAACAAAAGAAAGAAGAAAGGTTGAAAGAAAAAAAATGTTAAAAGAAAAAAAAAAAAAAAAAAGTGTCAATGATACAAAGTGATGTATTAAAGCGCTTAGGAACTTAGTCACTATTCCTGGCCAAAATAGTCCTACCCGTCCCTTAGCCTACATTACAACCATCAAAAGACCTACTTGATCCTAATCTTAACATTCCAACATTTAGTAGAGTATTACATTAAGGGCAAGCCTATGGTCATCAGTTGCTACATATGAATTCTTTGTGAGAGTGAGAGCAAGGACATTTTGATACCCATGTTTGAAAAATATGCTATATTTGTGAGTGATTATGGGTACTATATGGTGAGACACACATGGTTGATGAGTTTTGGATAGTTGTATATGATTCTATGCACTTTAATGTTTGCATGCGAGTTGATCACCATCACGAGTCTACGCTAGAGGTTAAACTGTTTCTACTTATAATCGGAAAGCTACTCTTTGTTGATAATTATTGTGCTTGTCTTGAAGAATGTTTTGTGTTGTTTCTGTAAAAACCTTAAGTTGATGCTTAGAAGGACATGATATGTTGTTCGAGGACGAACAAAGCTCTAAGTGTGGGGTGTTGATGATAGGCGAATTTACGCGCCTATATCAATATATTTTGTCCATATTTTAGCCTAGTTTTGAGAACAAATTATATATTTCATGCACTTTTAGTCCTTTTTCCTGTAAATGAGCTAACGAACATGATTAGTAAAGTTTCAGGTATAAATGATGCATAATTCAGCATTTTATGGCTTACTTGACGCTAAAGAAAGCTCACGAAGGAAGGGAAGGGAGTTTACACGCCTAAGGACCAAAACTGCTGCATGGAAAATCTGTCCCGGGCTAAAACAGCATTTCTGAAGACTTTGGGGGACCAAAACTGCTGCATGGAAAATCTGTCCCGGGCTAAAACAACAATTCTGAAGACTTTGGGGACTTACAGACACAAAGCTGGATTTTGACAATGATACATTAACCTAGTACAATTAGGTTATGTATTTCATTATTTTATGTGGATTATGATAATGTTACCTTAACCTAGTACATTTGGGTTAAGGATTTCATTAGTCTAGTAGGATTTGGTTATTTATTTCATTAGCTTAGTAGGAGTAGGATATGGGTATTATAAATACCCTATCATGCTAGAGATTTAGAACAAGGAGGGAGGAAGGAGGGAAAACACAATACTTCCTTCCATCCCTCTCATCTTCTAACATCTTCTTAACTTCTCGTCTTAGAAATCAATTCTATTTTCTTCTATTCTTCTATTCTTAAATTCCGCAACAAGAGAAACGTTACTTTGCAAGAAATCACACCTAACGCCTACCACTCTTGTGCTACACGAAATTGATCATTATTGTGGTATAATAACAATGTCAATTGTGGTTTTCTTCGCATTCATGGGTAACTAAACTTCTCTGTTGGGGTTATGGAAGCCGTATGAGATACTATCTATTGCTGTGAGTTTGTGAGTTCGAGGCACGTATATTGCTTATATCATTATTCTCTTCATCTTAATCTACATTCTTTGCGGTTGCAAACGCAAGAATACGCCAGTCTAACATTTAACTTGTTCGAGAGAAAAGTTATTTGTCTGGAAAAGAGATAATGTCAAGGTAGTAGGACACCCTTTCCTATTAAAAAGCTAGTGCCGTAACTGGACTAACCTCTTGGAGAATTCGTACCGTTAGATACGCTTTAAGCTCGAGAGAGTTAAAGTGAAATAGTCCTTGTTTAGGTCGAGAGACGCTTGGATTTACCATCGACTACAATCCTCTATAAGCAATTGCATGTCAGAATTCTACACACTCATAGCCAATAGAGACGTATACCTCAGAAGGTGGACATAACCCCAACGCTTCAATTCTCATTGTTTACAACCAACGTAACAATCTCTCTCTTTTTACTTTATTATTTTCATCTTTTGTTTACATTACTTGCAAAACAAGAATCCCCCCTTCTTACGAGACTTGCACCAAAAGTTTAGTAATTTTACTTACTTGTTGGCCAAGCTATTCCCTGTGGGATCGACACCCAACCCAGGTTGGGTTCTATATTTGCTAACGACCGCTTTACACTCAAACGAGAGCTGTAGATTGAGCGTTATCAGAGGGGCCTGAACAGAAGTAAAATCCCATTTTTAAGAAGGGTCCTGAACAAAAAAAAAATCCTATTTTTCAAGATAGTCCTGAACAGAAAGTAAAATCCTATGTTTTAGGAGGGTCCTCAACAAAAGTAAAATCCAATTTTCCATGAGAGGCCTGAACAAAAAGTAAAATCCTATTTTTCAGGAGGGTCCTGAACAAAAGTAAAAACCTATTTTTCAGGAGGGTCCTGAACAAAAGTAAAATCCCATTTTCGAGGAGGGTCCTGAGCAAAAGTTAAATCCCATTTTTTTGGAGGGTCCTGAACTGAAAATAAAATCCTATTTTTCAGGAAGGTCCTGAACAAAAGTAAATTCTGATTTTTCAGGAGGATCTTGAACAGAAAATAAAATCTCTTTATTCAGGAGGGTCCTGATCAGAAAGTAAAATTCAATTTTTCAGGAGGGTCCTGAATAGATAGTAAAGTTCCATTTTCAGGTGGGTCCTGAACAGAAAGTAAAATTCTATTTTTCAGAAGGGTACTGAACAAAAGTAAATTCCCATTTTTAGGAGAGTCCTGATCAAAAGTAAAATATTATTTTTCAGGAGGGTCCTGAACGAAACTAAAATCCCATATTTATGAGTGTCCTAAACAGAAAGTAATGTCCTATTTTTAAGAAGGGTCCTGAATAGAAAGTAAAGTCCCATTTTTTAAGAGGGTCCTGAACAGAAAGTAAAATCCCATTTTTTGGGAGGGCCTGAACAGAAAGTAAAATCCGATTTTTCAGGAGGGTCCTGTACAAAAGTAAAATCCCATTTTTAGGAGGGTCCTGAACAGAAAGTAAATACTCATTTTTCAAGAGGGTCCTGAACAGAAAGTAAAATCCCATTCTTTAGGAGGGTCTTGAACAGAAAGTAGAATCCCATTTTTTAGGAGGGTCCTGTATAGAAAGTAAAATCCAATTTTTCAGGAGGGTCCTGAACAGAAAGGAAAATCTTTATTTTCAGGTTGCTCCTGAACAGAAGTAAAATCCCATTTTTAAAGAGGGTCCTGAACAAAACTAAAATACCATTTTTTTCAAGATGGTCCTGAATAGAAAGTAAAATCCCATTTTTTAGGAGGTCCTGATCAAAAGAAAAATCCCATTTTTCAGGAGGGGCCTGAACAGAATGAAAAATCCTTTTTTTCAGGAGGGTCCTGAATAAAATTAAAGTCCTATTTTTCAGGAGGGTCCTGAACAGAAAGTAAATTCCCATTTTATAGGAGGGTCCTGGACAAAAGTAAAATCCCATTTTTCAAGAGGGGCATGAACAAAATGTAAAATCCTATTTTTCTGGAGGGTCCTGAACAAAAGTAAAATCCTCTTTTTTAGGAGGGTCCTGAACAGAACGTATAATCTTATTTTTCAGGAGGGTCTTGATTAGAAAGTAAAATTTAATTTTTCAGGAGGGTCCTGAACAAAAGTAAAATCCCATTTTTTAGTAAGTTCCTTAACAGAAAGTAAATACTCAATTTTTAGAAGGGTCCTGATCAAAAGTAATATCCTATTTTTCAGGATGGTCCTGAACAAAAGTAAAATCCCATTTTTATAAGGGTCCTGAACTGAAATTAAAGTTCCATTTTTCAGGAGGATCCAGAACGGAAAGTAAAATCCCATTTTTCAGGAGGGTCCTGAACAGAAAGTAAAATTCCATTTTTCAGGAGGGTTCTGAACAAAAGTAAAGTCTCATTTTTCAGTAGGGTCCTGAACAGAAAGAAAAATCTTATTTTTTAGGATGCTCCTGAACAGAAGTAAAATCCCATTTTTCAAGAGGGTCCTAAACAAAACTAAAATACCATTTTTCAAGATGGTCCTGAACAGAAAGTAAAATCCCATTTTTTAGGAGGGTCCAGAACAAAAGTAAAATCCCATTTTTCAGGAGGGGCCTGAACAGAAAGAAAAATCCTATTTTTCAGGAGGGTCCTAAATAAAAGTAAAGTCTCATTTTTCAGGAGGGTCCTGAACAGAATGTAAATTCCCATTTTATGGGGGGTCCTGGACAAAAGTAAAATCTCATTTTTCAAAAGGGGGATGAACAAAAAGTTAAATCCTATTTTTCAGGAGGGTCCTGAACAAAAGAAAAATCCTATTTTTCAGGAGGGTCCTGAACAGAACGTAAAATCTTATTTTTCAGGAGGGGCTTGATCAGAAAGTAAAATTCAATTTTTCAGGATGATCCTGAACAAAAAGTAAAGTTCCATTTTTCAGGAGGGTCCTGAACAAAAGTAAAATCCCATTTTTCAGGAGAGTCCTGATCAAAAGTAAAATCCAATTTTTCAGGATCGTCCAGAAAAAAAGTAAAATCCTATTTTTATGAGGGTCCTGAACAGAAAGTAAAGTCCCATTTTTTAAGAGGGTCCAGAAAAGAAAGTAAAACCCTATTTTTCAGGAGGGTCCTGAACAGAAAGTAAAATTCCATTTTTCAGGAGGGTCCTGAACAAAAGTAAAATCCCATTTTTTAAGAAGGTCCTGAACAGAAAGTAAATACTCAATTTTTAGGAGGGGCCTGAACAAAAAGTAAAATCCTATTTTTCAGGAGTGTCCTGAACAAAAGTAAAGTCCCATTTTTCAGTAGGTTCCTGAACAGAAAGTAAAATCCCATTGTTTAGGCGGGTCCTGAACATAAAGCAAAATCCCATTTTTCAGGAAGGTCCTGAACAGAAAGTAAATACTCAGTTTTCAGATGGTCCTGAACAGAAAGTAAAATCCCATTATTCAGGAGGGTCCTGAACAGAAAGTAAAATCCCATTTTTTAGAAGGCTCCTGTCTAGAAAGTAAAATCCGATTTTTCAGAAAGGTCCTGAACAGAAAGGAAAATCTTATTATTCAGGAGGCTCCTGAACAGAAGTAAAATCCCGTTTTTCAAGAGGGTCCTGAACAAAACTAAAATACCATTTTTCAAGATGGTCCTGAACAGAATGTAAAATCCCATTTTTTATGAGGGTCCTAAACAAAAGTAAAATACTATTTTTCAAGAGGTGCCTGAACAGAAAGAAAAATCCTATTTTCCAAGAGGGTCCTGAATAAAAGTAAAATCTCATTTTTCAGGGGGGTCCTGAACAGAAAGTAAATTCCAATTTTATAGGAGGGACCTGAAAAAAAGTAAAATCCCATTTTTCAAGAGGGGCATGAACAAAAAGTAAAATCCTATTTTTCAGAAAGGTCCTTTACAGAAGTAAAATCATATTTTTTAGGAGGGTCCTGAACAAAAGTAAAATCCTATTTTTCAGGATTGTCCTGAACAAAAGTAAAATCCCATTTTTATAAGGGTCCTGAACTGAAAGTAAAGTTCCATTTTTCAGGAGGGTCTAGAACAGAAAGTTAAATCCAATTTTTCAGGAGGGTCCTTAACAAAAAGTAAAATTCTATTTTTCAGGAGGGGCCTGAACAAAAGTAAAATCCCATTTTTTGGGAAAGTCCTGATCAAAAGTAAAATCCTATTTTTCAGGATGGTCTTGAACAAAAGTAAAATCCCATTTTTATAATGGTCCTGAACTGAAAGTTATGTTCCATTTTTTCAGGAGGATCCAGAACAGAAAGTAAAATCCCATTTTTCAGCAGGGTCCTGAACAGAAAGTAAAATTCCATTTTTCAAGAGGGTCCTGAACAAAAGTAAAATCCTATTATTTACGAAGGTCGTCCTGAACAGAAAGTTAATCCTCAGTTTTTAGGAGGGCCCTGAACAGAAAGTTAATCCTCAGTTTTTAGGACGGGCCTGAACAGAAAGAAAAATCCTATTTTTCAGGAGGGTCCTGAATAAAAGTAAAGTCTCATTTGTCAGGAGGGTGCTGAACAGAAAGTAAATTCCCATTTTATAGGAGGGTCATGGACAAAAGTAAAATCCCATTTCTCAAGAGGGGCATGAACAAAAAGTAAAATCCTATTTTTCAGGAGGGTCCTGAACAGAAGTAAAATCCTATTTTTTAGGAGAGTCCTGAACAGAACGTAAAATCTTATTTTTCAGGAGGGTCCTGATCACAAAGTAAAATTCAATTTTTCAGGATGGTCCTGAACTGAAAGTAAAGTTCCATTTTTCAGGAGGGTCCTGAACAGAAAGTAAAATCCTATTTTTCAGGAGGGTCCTGAACAAAATTAAAATCCCATTTTTCAGGAGAGTCCTGATCAAAAGTAAAATCCTATTTTTCAGGATGGTCCTGAACAAAAGTAAAATCCCATTTTTATGAGGGTCCTTAACTGTAAGTAAAGTCCCATTTTTCAGGAGGGTCCAGTACAGAAAGTAAAATCCTATTTTTCAGGAGGGTCCTGAACAGAAAGTAAAATTCTATTTTTCAAGAGGGTCCTTAACAAAAGTAAAATCCCATTTTTTAAGAAGGTCCTGAACAGAAAGTAAAATCCTATTTTTCAGGAGGGTCCTGAACAAATGTAAAAACCTACTTTTCAGGAGGGTCCTGAACAAAAGTAAAATCCCATTTTTAAGGAGGGTCCTGAACAAAAGTAAAATACCATTTTTCAGGAGGGTCCTGAACACAAAGTTAAATCCTAATTTTTAAGAGGGTCCTAAACAAAAGTAAAATTTCATTTTTCAGGAGGGGCCTGAACAGAATGTAAAATCCTATTTTTCAGGAGGGTCCTGAACAAAAGTAAAATCCAATTTTTCAGGAGGGTCCTGAACAGAAAGTAAAATCTCATTTTTCAGGAGGGTCCTGAACAAAAGTTAAATTCTATTTTTAAGGAGGGTCTTGAACAGAAAGTAAAATCTCATTTTTCTAGAAGGTCCTGATCAGAAAAGTAAAATTTGATTTTTCAGGAAGGTCCTGAACAAAAAGCAAAGTCCCATTTTTCAAGTGGGTCCTGAACAGAAAGTAAAATCTTATTTTTTTCGGAGGGTACTGAACAAAAGTAAAATCCCATATTTATGAGGGTCCTGAACAGAAAGTAAAGTCCCATTTTTCTGGAGGGTCCTGAACAGAAAGTAAAGTCCCAATTTTTAGGAGGGTCCTGAACAGAATGTAAAATCCCATTTTTTAGGAGGGTTCTGAACAGAAAGTCAAATCTCATTTTTCAGGAGGGTCCTTAACAAAAGTAAAATCCTATTTTTTAGGAGGGTCCTGAACAGAATATAAAGTCCCATTTTTCAGGAGGTTCTGAACAAAAAGTAAAGTCCCATTTTTTAGGAGAATCCTAAAAAAAAATTGAATTCTCAGTTTTCAGGAGTGTCCTGAACAGAAAGTAAATTCTCATTTTTCCGGAGGGTCCTGAACAGAATGTAAAATATATATTTCAGAATGTTCCTGAACAGAAAGTAATGTCCTATTTTTCAAGAGGGTCTTGGACAGAAAGTAAAATCCTATTTTTCAGGATTGTCCAAAACAGATGGTAAAATCCAATTTTTCAGGAGGGTCCTGACAGAAAGTAAAATTCCATTTTCAGGAGGGTTCTGAGTAGAAAGTAAATTCTCATTTTTCAGGAGGGTCCTGAACAGAAAGTAAAATCCTTTTTTTTTAGAAGGGTCCTGAACAAAAGTAAAGTCCCATTTTTCAGGAGGGTCCTGAAAAGAAAATAAATTCTTATTTTTCAGGAGGGTCCTAAAAAGAAAGTAAAATCCTATTTTTTAGAAGGGTCCTGAACAAAAGTAATGTCCCATTTTTCAGGAGGGTCCTGAACAGAAAGTAAAATCCTATTCTTTAGTAGGGTCCCGAACAGAAAGTAAAATCCCATTTTTCAGGAGGGTCCTGAATAGAAAGTAAAATCTCATTTTTCAGGAGGAACTTGAACAGAAGCAAAATCCCATTTTTTAGGAGGGTCATAAACAGAAAGTAAAATCCCATTTTTCAGGAGGGTCCTGAACAGAAAGTCAAATTCTATTTTTCAGGAGGGTCCTGAACAAAAGAAAAATCCCATTTTTAAGGAAGGTCCTAAACAAAAGTAAAATCCTATTTTTCAAGAGGGTCCTGATCAAAAGTAAAACCCCATTTTTACGGAGGGTCCTGAACAAAAAATAAAATCCCATTTTTCAGGAGGGTCCTAAACAAAAGTAAAGTCTAATTTTTTAGGAGGGTCCTGAATAAAAAGTAAAATCTATTTTTCAGGAGAGGCCTGAACAAAAGTAAAATCCCATTTTTCAAGAGGATCCTGAACAGAAAGTAAAATCCTATTTATCAGGAGGGGCCTGAACAGAAGTAAAATCCCATATTTCAGTAAGGTCGTGAACAGAAAGTAAAATCCCATTTTTCAAGAGGGTCCTGAACAGAAAGTAAAATCTTATTTTTCTGGAGGGTCTTGAACAAAAGTAAAATCCCATTTTTCAAAATGGTCCTGAACAAAAAAAAATCCTATTTTTCAAGATAGTCCTGAACAGAAAGTAAAATCCCATGTTTTATGAGGGTCCTCAACAAAAGTAAAATCCAATTTTCCATGAGAGGCCTGAACAAAAAGTAAAATCCTATTTTTTAGAAGGGTCCTGAACAAAAGTAAAAACCTATTTTTCAGGAGGGTCCTGAACAAAAGACAAATCCCATTTTCGAGGAGGGTCATGAGCAAAAGTAAAATCCCAATTTTTTTTAGGGTCCTGAACAGAAAGTAAAATCCTATTTTTCAGGAGGGTCCTGAACAAAAGTAAATTCTAATTTTTCAGGAGGGTCTTGAACAGAAAGTAAAATCTCATTATTCATGAGGGTCCTGATCAGAAAGTAAAATTCAATTTTTTAGGAGGGTCCTGAATAGAAAGTAAAGTTTCATTTTTCAGGTGGGTCCTGAACAGAAAGTAAAATCCTATTTTTCAGGCGTGTACTGAACAAAAGTAAATTCCTATTTTTAGGAGAGTCCTGATCAAAAGTAAAATCTCATTTTTCAGGAGGGTCTTGAGCAAAACTAAAATCCCATATTTATGAGGGTCCTAAACAGAATTTAAAGTCCCATTTTTAAGAAGGGTCCTGAATAGAAAGTAAAGTCCCATTTTTAGGAGGGTTGTGAACAAATAGTAAAATCCCATTTTTCGGGAGTGTCCTGAACAGAAAGAAAAATCCTATTTTTCAGGAGGGTCCAGAACTAAAGTAAAATCCCATTTTTAGGAGGTTCCTGAATAGAAAGTAAATACTCAGTTTTCAGGAGGGTCCTGAACAGAAGGTAAAATCCCATTCTTCAGGAGGGTCCTTAACAGAAAGTAAAATCCCATTTTTAGGAGGGTCCTGTATAGAAAGTAAAATCCGATTTTTCAGGAGGGTCCGGAACAGTAAGGAAAATCTTATTTTTCAGGATGCTCCAAAACAGAAGTAAAATCCCATTTTTCAAGAGGGTCCTGAACAAAACTAAAATACCATTTTTCAAGATGGTCCTAAACAAAAAGTAAAATCCCATTTTTTAGGAGGGTCCTGAACAAAAGAAAAATCCAATTTTTCAGGAGGGGCCTGAACAGAAAGAAAAATCCTATTTTTCAGGAGGGTCCTGAATAAAAGTAAAGTCTCATTTTTCAGGAGGGTCCTGAATAGAAAGAAAATTCCCATTTTATAGGAGGGTCCTGGACAAAAGTAAAATCGCATTTTTCAAGAGGGGCATGAACAAAAAGTAAAATCCTATTTTTCAAGAGGGTCCTGAACAGAACTAAAATC
Organism: Capsicum pubescens; assembly: GCA_030864215.1. Taxonomy (NCBI): domain Eukaryota; kingdom Viridiplantae; phylum Streptophyta; class Magnoliopsida; order Solanales; family Solanaceae; genus Capsicum; species Capsicum pubescens. Next base: position 282,649,235 of record CM061542.1, read on the forward strand.
CCATTTTTCAGGAGGGTCCTGAACTGAACGTAAAATCTTATTTTTCAGGAGGGTCCTGATCAGAAAGTAAAATTCAATTTTTCAGGATGGTCCAGAACAAAAAGTAAAGTTCCATTTTTCAGAAGGGTCCTGAACAGAAAGTAAAATCCTATTTTTCGGGAGGGTCCTGAACAAAAGTAAAATCCCTTTTTTCAGGAGAGTCCTGATCAAAAGTAAAATCCTATTTTTCAGGATGGTCCTGAACAAAAGTAAAATCCCATTTTTATTAGGGTCCTGAACAGAAAGTAATGCCCTTTTTTCCGGAAGGTCCAGAACAGAAAGTAAAATCCCATTTTTCAGGTGGGTCCTGAACAGAAAGTAAAATTCCATTTTTCAGGAGGGTTCTGAACAAAAGTAAAATCCCATTTTTTAGAAAGGTCCTGAACAGAAAGTAAAATCCCATTCTTCAGGAGTGTCCTAAACAAAAGTAAAGTCCCATTATTCAGTAGGGTCCTGAACAGAAAGTAAAATCCCATTCTTCAGGAGGGTCCTGAATATAAAGCAAAATACCATTTTTCAGGAGGGTCCTGAACAGAAAGTAAATACTCAGTTTTCAGGAGGGTCCTGAATAGAAAGTAAAATCCCATTATTCAGGAAGGTCCTGAACAGAAAGTAAAATCTCATTTTTTAGGAGGTTCCTGTACAGAAAGTAAAATCCAATTTTTCAATAGGGTCCTGAACAGAAAGGAAAATCTTATTTTTCAGAAGGCTCCTGAACAGAAGTAAAATCCCATTTTTCAAGAGGATCCTGAACAAAACTAAAATACCATTTTTCAAGATGGTCCTCAACAGAAAGTAAAATCCCATTTTTTAGGAGGGTCCTGAACAAAAGTAAAATCCCATTTTTCAGGAGGGCCCTATTCAGAAAGAAAAATCCTATTTTTCAGGAGGGTCCTGAACAGAAAGTAAATTCCCATTTTATTGGAGGGTCCTGAACAAAAGTAAAATCCCATTTTTCAAGATGGGCATGAACAAAAAGTAAAATCCTATTTTTCAGGAGGGTCCTGAACAGAAGTAAAATCCTATTTTTTCAGGAGGGTCCTGAACAAAAGTAAAATCCTATTTTTCAGGATGGTCCTGAACAAAATAAAATCCCATTTTTATAAGGGTCCTGAACTGAAAGTAAAGTTCTATTTTTCAGGAGGGTCCAGAATAGAAAGTAAAATCCCATTTTTCAGGACGGTCCTTAACAAAAAGTAAAATCCTATTTTTCAGGAGGGTTCAGAACAAAATTAAAATCTCATTTTTCAGAAGAGTCCTGATCAAATGTAAAATCCTATTTTTCTAGATGGTCCTGAACAAAAGTAAAATCCCATTTTTATAATGGTCCTGAACTGAAAGTTAAGTTCCATTTTTCTGGAGGGTCCAGAACAGAAAATAAAATCCCATTTTTCAGGAGGGTCCTGAACATAAAGTAAAATTCCATTTTTCAGGATGGCATTGAATAAAAGTAAAATCCCATTCTTTACGAAGGTCCTGAACAGAAAGTAAATACTCAGTTTTTAGGAGGGGCCTGAACAGAAAGTAAAATCCTATTTTTCAGGAGGGTCCTGAACAAAAGTAAAGTCCCATTTTTCAGTTGGGTCCTAAACAGAAAGGAAAATCTTATTTTTCAGGATGCTCCAGAACCGAAGTAAAATTCCATTTTTCAAGAGGGTCCTAAACAAAACTATACTACCATTTTTCAAGATGGTCCTGAACAGAAAAAAAAATCCCATTTTTTAGGAGGGTCCTGAACAAAAGTAAAATCCCATTTTTCAGGAGGGGCCAGAACAGAAAGAAAAATCCTATTTTTCAGCAGGGTCCTAAATAAAAGTAAAGTCTTATTTTTCAAGAGGGTCCTCAACAGAAAGTAAATTCCCATTTTATAGTAGGGTCCTGGACAAAAGTAAAATCCCATTTTTCAAGATGGGCATGAACAAAAAGAAAAATCCTATTTTTCAGGAGGGTCCTGAACAGAAGTAAAATCCTATTTTTCAGGAGGGTCCTGAACAGAACGTAAAATCTTATTTTTCAGGAGGGTCCTGATCAGAAAGTTAAATTTAATTTTTCAGGATGGTCCTGAACAAAAAGTAAAGTTCCATTTTTCAGGAGGGTCCTGAACTGAAAGTAAAATACTATTTTTTAGGAGGGTCTTGAACAAAAGTAAAATCCTATTTTTTAGGAGAGTCCTGATCAAAAGTAAAATCATATTTTTCAGGATGGTCCTAAAAAAAGTAAAATCCCATTTTTATGAGGGTCCTGAACTGCAAGTAAAGTCCCATTTTTCCGGAGTGTCCAGAACAGAAAGTAAAATCCTATTTTTCAGAAGGGTCCTGAACAGAAAGTAAAATTCCATTTTTCAGAAGAGTCCTGAACAAATGTAAAATCACATTTTTTAGGAAGGTCCTTAACAAAAAATAAAATCCTATTTTTTAAAAGTGTCCTGAACAAAAGTAAAGTCCCATTTTTCAGTAGGGTCCTGAAAAGAAATTAAAATCCCATTCTTCAGGAAGGTCCTGAACATAAAGTAAAATCTCATTTTTCAGGAGGGTCCTGAACAGATAGTAAATACTCAGTTTTCAGGAGGGTCCTGAACAGAAAGTAAAATCCTATTCTTAAGGAGTGTCCTGAACAGAAAGTAAAATCCCATTTTTTAGGAGGGTCCTGTATAGAAAGTAAAATCCAATTTTTCAGAAGGAGCCTGAACAGAAAGGAAAATCCTTTTTTCAGGAGGCTCATGAACAGAAGTAAAATCCCATTTTTCAAGAGGGTCCTGAACAAAACTAAAATACCAATTTTCAAGATGGTCCTGAAGAGAAAGTAGAATCCCATTTTTTAGGAGGGTCCTGAACAAAAGTAAAATCCTATTTTTCAGGAGGGGCCTGAACAGAAAGAAAAATCCTATTTTTCAAGAGGTTCATGAACAAAAGTAAAATCCCATTTTTCAAGAGGGGCATGAAAAAAAAGTAAAATCCTATTTTTCAGGAGGGTCCTGAACAGAAGTAAAATCCTATTTTTCAGGAGGGTCCTGAACAAAAGTAAAATCCTATTTTTCAGGATTGTCCTGAACAAAAGTAAAATCCCATTTTTATAAGGGTCCTGAACTGAAAGTAATGTTCCATTTTTCAAGAGGGTCCAGAACAGAAAGTAAAATCCTATTTTTCAGGAGGGTCCTTAAGAGAAAGTAAAATCCTATTTTTCAGGAGGGTCCTGAACAAAAGTAAAATCCCATTTTTCGGGAGAGTCCTGATAAAAAATAAAATCCTATTTTTCAGGATGGTCCTGAACAAAAGTAAAATCCCATTTTTATCAGGGTCCTGAACTGAAAGTAAAGTACCATTTTTCAGGAAGGTTCAGAACAGAAAGTAAAATCCCATTTTTCAGGAGGGTCTAGAACAGAAAGTAAAATTCCATTTTTCAGGAGTGTCCTGATCAAAAGTAAAATCCCATTTTTTATGAAGGTCCTGAACAGAAAGTAAATACTCAGTTTTTAGGAGGGGCCAGAACAAAAAGTAAAATCCTATTTTTGAGGAGGGTCCTAAGCAAAAGTAAAGTCCCATTTTTCAGTAGGGTCCTGAACAGAGAGTAAAATCCCATTCTTCGGGAGGGTCCTAAACATAAAGCAAAATCCCATTTTTCAGGAGGGTCCTGAACAGAAAGTAAATACTCAGTTTTCAGGAGGCTCCTGAATTGAAAGTAAAATCCCATTCTTCAGGAAGGTCCTAAAAAGAATGTAAAATCCCATTTTTTAGGAGGGTCCTTTATAGAAAGTAAAATCCGATTTTTCAGAAGGGTCCTGAACTGAAAGTAAAATCCCATTTTTTAGGAGGGTCCTGAACAAAAAGTAAAGTCTGATTTTTCAGAAGGGTCCTAAACAGAAAGTAAAATCCTATTTTCAAGAGGGTCTTTAACAAGAGTAAAATCCTATTTTTCAGGAGAGTCCTAAACGAAAGTAAAATCCTATTTTTCCTGAGGGTTCTGGACAGAATGTAAAGTCCCATTTTTCAAGAGGGTCCTGAACAAAATTAAAATCCTATTTTTTAGGATGGACCTGAACAAAAGTAATATCCCATTTTTATAAGGGTCCTGAACTGAAAGTAAAGTTCCATTTTTCAGGAGGGTCCAGAACAGAAAGTAAAATCCCATTTTTTAGGAGGGTCCTTAACAGAAAGTAAAATCCTATTTTTCAGGAGGGGCCTGAACAAAAGTAAAACCCCATTTTTCGGGAGAGTCTTGATCAAAAATAAAATCCTATTTTTCAGGATAGTCCTGAACAAAAGTAAAATCCCATTTTTATAAGGGTCCTGAACTGAAAGTAATGTTCCATTTTTCAGGCGGGTCCAGAAGAGAAAGTAAAATCCCTTTTTTCTGTAGGGTCCTGATCAAAAAGTAAAATTCCATTTTTCAGGAGGGTCCTGAACAAAAGTAAAATCCCAATTTTTATGAAGGTCCTGAACAGAAAGTAAATACTCAGTTTTTAGGAGGGGCCTGAACAGAAAGTAAAATCCTGTTTTTCAGGAGGGTCCTAAATAAAAGTAAAGTCCCATTTTTCAGAAGGGTCCTGAACAGAAGGGAAAATCTTATTTTTCAGAATGCTCCTGAACAGAAGTGAAATCCCATTTTTCAAGAGAGTCCTAAAAGAAACTAAAATACCATTTCTCAAGATGGTCCTGAATAGAAAGTAAAATCCCATTTTTCTGGAGGGGCCTGAAAAGAAAGGAAAATCCTATTTTTCCGGAGGGTCCTGAATGCAAGTAAAGTCTCATTTTTCGGGAGGGTCCTGAATAGAAAGTAAATTCCCATTTTATAGAAGGGTCCTGGACAAAAGTTAAATCCCATTTTTCAAGAGGGGCATGAATAAAAAGTAAAATCCTATTTTTCAGGAGGGTCCTGAACAGAAGTAAAATCCTATTTTTCAGGAGGGTCCTGAACAGAACATAAAATCTTATTTTTAAGGAGGGTGCTGATCAGAAAGTAAAATTTAATTTTTCTGGATGGTCCTGAACAAAAAGTAAACTTCCATTTTTCAGGAGGGTCCTAAACAGAAAGTATAATCCTATTTTTCAGGAAGGTCCTGAACAAATGTAAAATCCCATTTTTCAGGAGAGTCCTGATCAAAAGTAAAATCCTATTTTTCACGATGGTCCTCAGCAAAAGTAAAATCCCATTTTTATGAGGATCCTGAACTGAAAGTAAAGTCCCATTTTTCAGGAGGGTCCAGAACAGAAAGTAAAATCCTATTTTTCAGGAGGGTCCTGAACAAAAGTAAAATATTATTTTTTAGGAATGTCCTGAACAAAAGTAAAGTCCCATTTTTCAAGAGGGTTCTGAACAGAAAGTATAATCCCATTCTTCAAGAGGGTCCTAAACAGAAAGTAAAATCCCATTTTTTAGGAGGGTCCTGTATAGAAAGTAAAATCCGATTTTTCAGAAGAGTCCTGAACAGAGAGGAAAATCTTATTTTTCTGGAGGCTCCTGAACAGAAGTAAAATCCCATTTTTAAAGAGGGTCCTGAACAAAACTAAAATACCATTTTTCAAGATGGTCCTGAACAGAAAGTAAAATCCCATGTTTTAGGAGGGTCCTGAACAAAAGTAAAATCCCATTTTTCAGGAGGGGCCTGAAAAAAAAGAAAAATCCTATTTTTCAGGAGATTCCTGAATAAAAGTATAATCTCATTTTTCAGGAGGGACCTGAACAGAGAGTAAATTCCTATTTTATAGGAGGGTCCTGAACAAAAGTAAAATCCCAGTTTTCAAGAGGGGCTTGAACAAAAAGTAAAATCCTATTTTTCAGGAGGGTCCTGAACAGAAATAAAATCCTATTTTTCCGGAGGGTTCTGAACAAAAGTAAAATCCTATTTTTCAGGATGGTCCTGAACTAAAGTTAAATCCCATTTTTATAAGGGTCCTGAACTGAAAGTAAAGTTCCATTTTTCAGAAGGGTTCAGAGCAGAAAGTAAAATCCCATTTTTTAGGAGGACCCTTAACAGAAAGTAAAATCCTATTTTTCAGAAGGGTCCTGAACAAAAGTAAAATCCCATTTTTCTGGAGAGTCCTGATCAAAAGTAAATTCCTATTTTTCAGGATGGTCCTAAACAAAAGTAAAATCCCATTTTTATAAGGGTCCGAACTGAAAGTAAAGTTCCATTTTTCAGGAGGGTCCGAAACAGAAAGTAAAATTCCATTTTTCAGGAGGGTCCTAAACAAAAGTAAAGTCTCATTTTTCATGAGGGTCCTGAACAGAAACTAAAATCCTCTTTTCAGGAGGGTCCTGAACATAAGTGAAATCTCATTTTTCATTAGGATCCTGAACAGATGTAAAATCCCATTTTTTAAGAAGGTCATGAACAGAAAGTAAAATCCCATTTTTAGGAGGGTCATGAACAAAAGTAAAATCCTATTTTTTAGGTGGGTCCTGAATAGAATGTAAAATCCCATTTTTCAGGATGGTCATGAACAAAAGTAAAATCTCATTTTTCAGGAGGGTCCTCAACCGAATGTAAAATCATATTTTTTAGGAGGGTCCTGAACTGAAAGTAAAATCCCATTATTCAGGAGGGTCCTGAGCCTAAAATAAATTCCTATTTTTTAGGAGGATCGTGAACGAAACGTAAAGTCCCATTTTTCAGGAAGGGTCCTGAACAGAAAGTAAAGTCTCAAATTTTATGAGGGTCCTCAACGGAAAGTAAAATCCCACTTTTCAGGAGGGTCCTGAACAGAAAGTTAAATCCCATTTTTAAGGAGGGTCCTGAATAGAAAGTAAATTTCCATTTTTCAGGAGGGTGCTGAAAAAAAAGTAAAGTCCCACTTTTCAGGAGAGTCCTGAAAAAAAGTAAAATCCCATTTTTCAGAAGGGTCCTGAACAGAAAGTAAAATCCCATTTTTCAGGAGGGTCCAGATCAAAAGTAAAATCCTATTTTTCAGGATGGTCCTGAACAAAAGTAAAATCCCATTTTTCAATAGAGTCCTGAACAGAAAGTAAAATCCTTTTCTCAGGAGGGCCCTGAACAGAAAGTAAAATCTCATTTTTCAGGAGGTTCCTGAACATAAAGTAAAATCCCATTTTTCTGGAGGGTCCTGAACAGAAAGTAAAAGACTATTTTTTAGTAGGGTCCTGAACAGAAAGTAATGTCCCATATTTCAGGAGGGTCCTGAACAGAAAGTAAAGTCTCATTTTTCACGAGGGTCCTGAAAAGAATGTAATGTCCTATTTTTCAGGAGGGTCCTGTACAGAAAGTAAAGTCCTATTTTTCAGGAGATTCCTGTACAGAAAGTAAAATCCCATTACTAGGAAGGTCCTGAACAGAAAGTAAAATCCTATTTTTCAAGAGAGTCCTAAACAAAAGCAAAATCCTATTTTTAAGGAGGGTCCTGAACAAAAGTAAAATCTCATTCTTCAAGATGGTCCAGAACAGAAACTAAAATCCCATATTTCAAGAGGGTCCTGAACAGAAAGTAAAATCCCATTTTCAGAAGGGTCCTGAACAGAAGTAAAATCCCATTTTTCAAGAGGATTCTGAACAGAAGTAAAATCCCATTTTTCAAGAGGGTCATGAACAGAAAGTAAAATCCAATTTTTTAGGAGGGTTATAAACAAAAGTAAAATCCTATTTTTTAGGAGCGTCCTGAATAAAATGTAAAATCCCATTTTTCATGATAGTCCTGAACATAGTAAAATCCTATTTTTTAGGTGTGTCCTGAACAAAAAGTAAAATCGTATTTTTCAGAAGGGTCCTGAACAGAAAGTAAAGTCTCATTTTTCTGGAGGGTCCTAAATATAAAGTAAAATCTCATTTTTCAGGAGGGTGCTGAACAGAAAGTAATGTTCCATTTTTCAGGAGGGTGCTGAACAGAAAGTAAAGTCCCATTTTTCAGGAGGGTCCTGAACAGAAAGTAAAATTCCATTTAACAAGAGCGTCCTGAACAGAAACTAAAATCCCATTTTTCAGGAGGCTCCTAAACATAAAGTAAAATCCCAATTTTCAAGAGTTTCCTGAACAGAAAGTAAAATCTCATTTTTCAGGAGGGTCCTGAACAAAAAGTAAAATCCCATTTTCAAGAAGGTCCTGAAAAAAAGTGAAATTCCATTTTTCAGGATGGTCCTGAACAAAAATAAAATCACATTTTTCAGGAGGGTCCTGAAAAGAAAGTAAAGTCCCATTTTTCAGGAGGGTCCTGAACAGAAAGTAAAATCTCATTTTTCAGGAGGGTCCTGAACAGAAAGTAAAATCCCATTTTCAAGAGGGTCCTGAACAGAAGTAAAATCCCATTTATCAAGATGATCCTGAACAGAAGTAAAATGCCATTTTTCAAGAGGGTCATGAACAGAAAGTAAAATCTCATTCTTTAGGAGGGTTATGAACAAAAGTAAAGTCCTATTTTTTAAGAGGGTCCTGAATAAAATGTAAAATCCCATTTTTCAAGATGGTCCTGAACAATGTAAAATCCGATTTTTTAGGAGTGTCCTGAACAGAAAGTAAAATCTTATTTTTCAGGAGGGTCCTGAATAGAAAGTAAAGTCCCATTTTTCAGGAGGGTCCTAAACATAAAGTAAAATCCCATTTTTCAGGAGAGCCCTGAACATAAAGTAAAGTCCCATTTTTCAGGATGGTGCTGAACAGAAAGTAAAATCCCATTTTTCAGGAGGGCCCTGAACAGAAAGTAAAATCCCATTTTTCAGGAGGGTCCTGAACGTAAAGTAAAATTCTATTTTTCAAGAGCGTCCTGAACAGAAACTAAAATCCCATCTTTCAGGAGGCTCCTGAACATAAAGTAAAACCCCATTTTTCAAGAGGGTCCTGAACAAAAGTAAAATCCCATTTTTCAGGATGGGCCAGAACAAAAGTAAAATCTAATTTTTAAGGAGGGTCCTAAACCAAAGTAAAATATCATTTTTAAGTAGGAGGATCGTGAACGGAACGTAAAGTCCCATTTTTCAGGAAGGGTCCTGAACAAAAAGTAATGTCCCAATTTTCAGGAAGGTCCTGAACGGAAAGTAAAATCCCACATTTCAGGAGGGTCCTGAACAGAAAGTCAAATCCCATTTTTAAGGAGGGTCCTGAACAGAAAGTAAATTTCCATTTTTCAGGAGGGTGCTGAAAAAAAGTAAAGTCCCACTTTTCAGGAGAGACCTCAATAAAAGTAAAATCCCATTTTTCAGAAGGGTCCTGAACAGAAAGTAAAATCCTATTTTTCAGAAGGGTCCAGATCAAAAGTAAAATCCTATTTTTCAGGATGGTCCTGAACAAAAGTAAAATCCCATTATTCAAGGGAGTCCTGAACAGAAAGTAAAATCCTTTTTTCTGGAGGGTCCTGAACAGAAAGTAAAATCTCATTTTTCAGGAGGTTCCTAAACATAAAGTAAAATCCCATTTTTCAGGAGGGTCCTGAATAGAAAGTAAAATACTATTTTTTAGGAGGGTCCTGAACAGAAAGTAATGTCCCATATTGCAGGAGGGTCCTGAACAAAAAGTAAAGTCTCATTTTTCAGGAGGGTCCTAAAAAGAATGTAAAGTCCTATTTTTCAGGAGGGTCCTGTACAGAAAGTAAAGTCCTATTTTTCAGGAGATTCCTGCACAGAAAGTAAAATCCCATTACTAGGAAGGTCCTGAACAGAAAGTAAAATCCTATTTTTCAAGAGTGTCCTAAACAAAAGCAAAATCCCATTTTTAAGGAGGGTCCTGAACAAAAGTAAAATCTCATTCGTCAAGATGGTCCAGAACAGAAACTAAAATCCCATATTTCAGGAGGGTCCTGAACAGAAAGTAAAATCCCATTTTCAGAAGTGTCCTGAACAGAAGTAAAATCCCATTTTTCAGGAGGGTCATGAACAGAAAGTAAAATCCCATTTTTTCGGAGGGTTACGAACAAAAGTAAAATCCTATTTTTTAGGAGCGTCCTGAAAAAAATGTAAAATCCCATTTTTCAGGATGGTCCTGAACATCTTAAAATCCTATTTTTTAGGAGTGTCCTGAACAAAAAGTAAAATCCTATTTTTCAGAAGGGTCCTTAACAGAAAGTAAAGTCTCATTTTTCAGGAGGGTCGTAATCAAAAAGTAAAATCTCATTTTTCAGGAAGGTGCTGAACAGAAAGTAAAGTCTCATTTTTCAGGAGGGTCCTAAACAAAAAGTAAAATCTCATTTTTCAGGAGGGTGCTGAATACAAAGTAAAGTATCATTTTTCAGGAGGGTGCTGAACAGAAAGTAACGTCCCATTTTTCAGGAGTGTGCTGAACAAAAAGTAAAATCCCATTTTTCAAGAGGGTCCTGAACAGAAGGTAAAATTCCATTTTACAAGAGCGTCCTGAACAGAAACTAAAATCCTATTTTTCAGGAGGCTCCTAAACATAAAGTAAAATCCCAATTTTCAAGAGGGTGCTGAAATGAAAGTAAAATCTCATTTTTCAGGAGGGTCCTGAACAAAAAGTAAAATCCCATTTTCAGGAGGGTCCTAAAAAAAAGTAAAATCCCATTTTTCATGATGGTCCTGAACAAAAATAAAATCACATTTTTCAGGAGGGTCTTGAACAGAAAGTAAAGTCCCATTTTTCAGGAGGGTCCTGAACAGAAAGTAAAATCCCATTTTTCAGGAGGGTCCTGAACAGAAAGAAAAATCCCATTTTCAGGAGGGTCCTGAACAGAAGTAAAATCCCATTTTTCAAGATGATCCTGAACAGAAGAAAAATCCCATATTTCAAGAGGGTCATGAACAGAAAGTAAAATCCCATTTTTTAGGAGGGTTATGAACATAAGTAAAATCCTATTTTTTAAGAGGGTCCTGAATAAAATGTAAAATCCCATTTTTCAGGATGGTCCTAAACAAAGTAAAATCCTATTTTTTAGGAGTGTCCTGAACAGAAAGTAAAATCCTATTTTTCAGGAGGATCCTGAATAGAAAGTAAAGTCCCATTTTTCAGGAGGGTCCTAAACATAAGGTAAAATCCCATTTTTCAGGAGGGCCCTGAACAGAAAGTAAAGTCCCATTCTTCAGGAGGGTGCTGAACAGAAAGTAAAATCCCATTTTTCAGGAGGGTCCTGAACAAAAAGTAAAATCCCATTTTTCAGGAGGGTCCTGAAAATAAAGTAAAGTTCTATTTTTCAAGAGCGTCCTGAATAGAAACTAAAATCCCATCTTTTAGGAGGCTCCTGAACATAAAGTAAAACCCCATTTTTCAAGAGGGTCCTGAACAAAAGTAAAATCCCATTTTTCAGAAGGGTCCTGAATAGAAAGTAAAATCCCATTTTTCAGGATGGGCAATAACCAAAGTAAAATCCAATTTTTTAGGAGGGTCCTGAACCAAAGTAAAATATCATTTTTAAGTAGGGTAATCCCATTTTTCAAGAGGGTCCTGAATAAAGAGTAAAATCCCATTTTCAGGAGGGTCCTGAACAAAAGTTATATCCCATTTTTCATAATGGTGCTGAACAAAAGTAAAATCCCATTTTTTGAGAGGGTCCTGAACAGAAAGTTAAATCCTTTTTTTCAGTAGGGTCCTGAACAGAAAGTAAAGTTCCATTTTTCAGGTGGGTCCTAAACAGAAAGTAAAATCCTATTTATCAGGAGGGTCTTGAATTGAAAGTAAAATCTCATTTTTATGGAGGGTCCTGAACAGAAAGTAAAGTCCTACTTTTCAGAAGGGTCCTGATCAGAATGTAAAGTTCCATTTTTCAGGAGGGTCCTGAACAGAAAGTAAAGTCCCATTTTTCAGGAGGGTCCTGAACAAAAAGTAAAGTCCCATTTTCCAGGAGGGGCCTGTACCAAAAGTAAAGTCCTATTTTTCAGGAGGGTCCTGTATAGAAAGTAATATCCCATTTTTCAGGAATGCCCTGAACAGAAAGTAAAATCCTATTTTTCAAAAGGGTTCAAAACAGAAGAAAAATTCCAGTTTTCAGGATGGTCCTGAACAAAAGTAAAATCTCATTCTTCAAGATGGTCCAGAACAGAAAATAAAATCCCATTTTTCAGGATTGTCCTGAACAGAAAGTCAAATCCCATTTTTCAGGAGAGTCTTGAACAGAAAGTAAAATTCCATTTTTCAAGAGCGTCCTGAACATAAAGTAAAATCCTATTTTTCAGGAGGGTCCTGAACATAAAATAAAAGTCCATTTTTCAAGAGCGTCTTAAATATAAAGCAAAATCCCATTTTTCAGGAAGGTCCTGAACAGAAAGTAAAGTCCCCTTTTACAGGAGGGTGTTGAATAGAAAGTAAAATCCTATTTTCAGGAGGCTCCTGAACAGAAAGAAAAATCCCATTTTTCAGGAGGGTCCTGAACAGAAAGTAAAATTATATTTTTCAAGAGCGTCCTGAACAGAATCTAAAATCCCATTTTTCAGGAGGCTCCTGAACATAAAGTAAAACCTCATTTTTCAAGAGGGTCCTGAACAAAAGTAAAATCCCATTTTTCATAAGGTTCCTAAATAGAAAGTAAAATCCCATTTTTCTTGATGGGCCAGAAAAAAAGTAAAATCCAATTTTTTAGGAGGGTCCAGAACCAATTTTCAATAGGGTAATCCCATTTTTCAAGAGAGTCCTGAACAAAAAGTAAAATCCCATTTTCAGGAGAGTCTGGAACAAAAGTAATATCCTATTTTTCAGGATGGTCCTGAACAAAAGTAAAATCACATTTTTCAAGAGGGTCCTGAACATAAACTTAAATCCTTTTTTTCAGGAGGGTCCTGGACAGAAAGTAAAGTTCCATTTTTCAGGTGGGTCCTAAACAGAAAGTAAAATCCCATTTATCAGGAGGGTCCTGAACAGAAAGTAAAGTCCCATTTTTCAGGATGGTCCTGATCATAAAGTAATGTCACACTTATCAGAAGAGTCCTGATCAGAAAGTAAAGTCCCATTTTTTAGGAGGGTCCTGAACAGAAAGTAAAGTCCCATTTTTCAGGAAGGTCCTGAACAGAAAGTAAAGTCCCATTTTTCAGGAGGGGCCTGTACAGAAAGCAAAGTCCCATTTTTCAGGAGGGTCCTGTACAGAAAGCAAAATCCCATTTTTCAGGAAGGTCCTGAACAGAAATTAAAATACTATTTTTCAAAAGGGTGCAAAACAGATGAAAAATTCCATTTTTCAGGAGGGTCCTGAACAAAAGTAAAATCTCATTCTTCATGATGGTCCAGAAAAGAAAGTAAAATCCCATATTTCAGGATGGTCCTGAACAAAAGTAAAATCCCATTTTTTAGGAGGGGCCTGAACAGGAAGTAAAATCCCATTTTTCAGGAGGGTCCTGAACAGAAAGTAAAATCCTTTTTTCAGGAGGGTCCTAAACAGAAGTAAAATCCCATTTTTCAAGAAAATCCTGAACAAAAGTAAAATCCCATTTTTCAAGAGGGTCATGAACAGAAAGTAAAATCCCATTTTTTTGGAGGGTTATGAACAAAAGTAAAATCCTACTTTTTAGGAAGGTCCTGAATAAAATGTAAAATCCCATTTTTCAGGATGCTACAGAATAAAATTAAAATCCCATTTTTTAGGAGGGTCCTGAACAGAAAGTAAAATCCCATTTTTCAGGAGGGTCCTGAACAGAAAGTAAAGTCGCATTTTTCAGGAGGGTCCAAAACATAAAGTAAAATCTCATTTTTCAGGAAGGTCCTGAACAGAATGTAAAGTCCCATTTTTCAGGAGAGTGCTAAGCAGAAAGTAAAATCCCATTTTTCAGGTGGGTCCTAAACAGAAAGTAAAATCCCATTTTACAGGAGGGTCCTGAACAGAAATTAAAATTTTATTTTTCAAGAGCGTCCTGAACATAAAGTAAAATTCCATTTTTAGGAGGGTCCTTAACATAAAGTAAAATCCCATTTTTCTAGAGGGTCTTGAATAGAAAGTAAAATCTCATTTTTCAGGAGGGTCCTGCAATGAAAGTAATGTCCGATTTTTCAAGAAGGGCCTAAGCAGAATGTAAAGTCCCATTTTTGAGGAGGGTCCTGAACAGAAAGTAAAGTCCCATTTTTCAGGAGAGTCCTGATATAAAAGTAAAGTCTTATTTTCAGGAAGGTCCTGAACAGAAAGTAAAACCTTATTTTTCAGGAGGGTGCTGAACAGAAAGTAAAATCCCATTTTTCAGGAGGGTCCTGAACAGAAAGTAAAATTCCATTTTTCAGGAGGGTCCTGAACAGAAAGTATAGTCGCATTTTTCAGGAGGGTCCTGTACAGAAAGAAAAATCCCATTTTTCAGGAAGGTCCTGAACAGAAAGTAAAATACTATTTTTCAAAATGGTGCAAAACAGAAGAAAAATTCCATTTTTCAGGAGAGTCCTGAACAAAAGTAAAATCTCATTCTTAAAGATGGTCCAGAAAAGAAAGTAAAATCCCATATTTCAGGATGGTCCATAACAAAAGTAAAATCCCATTTTTCAGGAGGGGCCTGAACAGGAAGTAAAATACTATTTTTCAGGAGGGTCCTGAACAGAAAGTAAAATCCTTTTTTCAGGAGGGTCCTAAACAGAAGTAAAATCCCATTTTTCAAGAAAATCCTGAACAGAAGTAAAATCTCATTTTTCAAGAGGGTCATGAACAGAAAGTAAAATCACATTTTTTTGGAGGGTTATGAACAAAAGTAAAATCCTACTTTTTAGGAAGGTCCTGAATAAAATGTAAAATCCCATTTTTCAGGATGCTACAGATCAAAATTAAAATCCCATTTTTTAGGAGGGTCCTGAACAGAAAGTAAAATCCCATTTTTCAGGGGGGTCCTGAACAGATAGTAAAGTCGCATTTTTTAGGAGGGTCCAAAACATAAAGTAAAATCTCATTTTTCAGGAAGGTCCTGAACAGAATGTAAAGTCCCATTTTTCAGGAGGGTGCTGAGCAGAAAGTAAAATCCCATTTTTCAGGTGGGTCCTGAACAGAAAGTAACATCCTATTTTACAGGAGGGTCCGGAAAAAAAATTAAAATTTTATTTTTCAAGAGCGTCCTGAACATAAAGTAAAATTCCATTTTTAGGAGGGTCCTGAACATAAAGTAAAATCCCATTTTTCTAGAGGGTCTTCAATAGAAAGTAAAATCTCATTTTTCAGGAGGGTCCTGCAAAGAAAGTAATGTCCGATTTTTCAAGAAGGGCCTAAGCAGAATGTAAAGTCCCATTTTTTAGGAGGGTCCTGAACAGAAAGTAAAGTCACATTTTTCAGGAGGGTCCTGAAATGAAAGTAAAGTCCTATTTTCAGGAAGGTCCTGAACAGAAAGTAAAACCTTATTTTTCAGGAGGGTGCTGAACAGAAAGTAAAATCCCATTTTTCAGGAGGGTCCTGAACAGAAAGTAAAATTCCATTTTTTAGGAGGGTCCTGAACAGAAAGTATAGTCGCATTTTTCAGGAGGGTCCTAAACATAAAGTAAAATCCCATTTTTGAAGAAAGTCCTGAACAGTAAGTAAAGTCCCATTTTTCAAGAGGGTGTTGAACAGAAAGTAAAATCCCATTTTACAGGAGGGTCCTGAACAGAAAGTAAAATCCCATATTTCAGGAGGGTCCTGAACAGAAAGTAAAATTATATTTTTCAAGAGCGTCCTGAACAGAAACTAAAATCCCATTTTTCAGGAGGCTCCTGAACATAAAGTAAAACTTCATTTTTCCAGAGGGTCCTGAACAAAAGTAAAATCCCATTTTTCAGAAGGGTCCTGAATAGAATGTAAAATCCCATTTTTCAGGATGGGCCAGAAAAAAAGTAAAATCCAATTTCTTAGGAGGGTCCTAAACCAAAGTAAAACATCATTTTCAATAGGGTAATCCCATTTTTCAAGAGGGTCCTGAACAAAAAGTAAAATCCCATTTTCAGGAGGGTCCGGAACAAAAGTAATATCCTATTTTTCAGGATGGTCCTGAACAAAAGTAAAATCCCATTTTTCAAGAGGGTCCTGAACATAAAGTTAAATCCTTTTTTTCAGAAGGGTCCTGAACAGAAAGTAAAGTTCCATTTCTCAGGTGGGTCCTAAAGAGAAAGTTAAATCCCATTTATCAGGAGGGTCCTGAACAGAAAGTAAAGTCCAATTCGTCAGGAGGGTCTTGAACATAAAGTAAAGTCCCACTTTTCAGAAGGGTCCTGATCAGAAAGTAAAGTCCTATTTTTCAGGAGGGTCCTGAACAGAAAGTAAAGTCCCATTTTTCAGGAGGGTCCTGAACAGAAAGTAAAGTCCCATTTTTCAGGAGGGTCATGTACAGAAAGCAAAGTCCCATTTTTTAGGAGGGTCCTGTACAGAAAATAAAATCCCATTTTTCAGGAAGGTCCTGAACAGAAAGTAAAATACTATTTTTCAAAAGGGTTAAAAACAGAAGAAAAATTCCATTTTTCAGGAGTGTCCTGAACAAAAGTAAAATCTCATTCTTCAAGATGGTCCAGAAAAGAAAGTAAAATCTCATATTTCAGAAAGGTCCTGAACAAAAGTAAAATCCCATTTTTCAGGAGGGGCCTGAACAGAAAGTAAAATCCCATTTTTCAGAAGGGTCCTGAATAGAAAGTAAAATCCTTTTTTCAGGAGGGTCCTAAACAGAAGTAAAATCCCATTTTTCAAGAGAATCCTGAACAGAAGTGAAATCCCATTTTTAAAGATGGTCATGAACAGAAAGTAAAATCCCATTTTTTAGGAGGTTATGGACAAAAGTAAAATCCGACTTTTTAGGAGGGTCCTGAATAAAATGTAAAATCCCATTTTTCAGGATGGTACTGAACAAAATTAAAATCCTATTTTTTAGGAGGGTCCTGAACAGAAAGTAAAATCCCATTTTTCAGGAGGGTCTTGAACAGAAAGTAAAGTCGCAATTTTCAGGAGGGTCCAAAACATAAAGTAAAATCTCATTTTTCAGGAAGGTCCTGAACAGAATGTAAAGTCCCATTTTACAGGAAGGTGCTGAACAGAAAGTAAAATCCCATTTTTCAGGTGGGTCCTGAACAGAAAGTAAAATCCCATTTTTACAGGAGGGTCCTGAACAGAAAGTAAAATTTCATTTTTCAAGAGCGTACTGAACATAAAGTAAAATTCCATTTTTAGGAGGGTCCTGAATATAAAGTAAAATCCCATTTTTCTAGAGGGTCCTGAACAGAAAGTAAAATCTCATTATTCAGGAGGGTCCTGAAAAGAAAGTAATGTCCAATTTTTCAAGAAGGGCCTAAGCAGAATGTAAAGTCCCATTTTTTAGGATGGTCCTGAACAGAAAGTAAAGTCACATTTTTCAGGAGAGTCCTGAACGGAAAGTAAAATCCCATTTTTCAGGAGGGTCCTGAACAAAAAGTAAAATCTAATTTTTTAGGAGGGTCCTGAACCAAAGTAAAATCTCATTTTTCAGTAGGGTAATCCCATTTTTCAAGAGTGTCCTGAACAAAAAGAAAAATTTCATTTTCAGGAGGTCCTGATCAAAAGTAAAATCCTACTTTTCAGGATGTTCCTGAACAAAAGTAAAATCCCATTTTTCAAGAGGGTCCTGAACACAAAGTAAAATCCCATATTTCAGGTGGGTCCTGAACAGAAAGTAAAATTCTATTTTTCAAAAGCGTCCTAAATATAAAGTAAAATCCCATTTTTCTCGAGAGTCCTGAACATAAAGTTAAATCTCATTTTTCAAGAGGGTCCTGAACAGAAAGTAAAATCTCATTTTTCAGGGGGGTCCTGAACAGAAAGTAATGTCCAATTTTTAAGGAAGGGCCTAAGCAGAATGTAAAGTCCCATTTTTTAGGAGGGTCCTGAACAGAACGTAAAGTCCCATTTTTCAGGAGGGTCCTGAACAGAAAGTAAAATCCCATTTTTCAGGAAGGTCCTGAACTGAAAGTAAGATCTTATTTTTCAGGAGGTTCCTGAACATAATGTAAAATACCATTTTTTAGGAGGGGCCTGAGCAGAAAGTAAAATCCCATTTTTCAGGAGGGTCCTGAACAAAAAGTAAAATTCTATTTTCAAGAGCGTCCTGAACAGAAACTAAAATCCCATTTTTTAGGGGGCACCTGAACATAAAATAAAACCCCATTTTTTAAGAGGGTCCTGAACAAAATAAAATCCCATTTTTCAGAAGGGTCCTGAACAGAAAGTAAAATTCCATTTTTCAGGATGGGCCAGAACAAAAATAAAATCCAATTTTTTAGGAGGGTCCTCAACCAAAGTAAAATATCATTTTTCAGTAGGGTAATCCCATTTTTCAAGAAGGTCCTGAACAAAAGGTAAAATCCCATTTTCAGGAGCGTCCTGAACAAAAGTAAAATCCCATTTTTCAGGATGGTCCTAAACAAAATTAAAATCCCATTTTTCAAGAGGGTCCTGAACAGAAAGTTAAATCCTTTTTTTTAGAAGGGTCCTGAACAGAAAGTAAAGTTCCATTTTTCAGGTGGGTCCTAAACAAAAGTAAAATCCCATTTATCAGGAGGGTCCTGAACAGAAAGTAAAATCCCATTTCTCAGGCTGTCCTGAACAGAAAGTAAAGTCCCACTTCTCAGAAGGGTCCTGAACAGAAAGTAAAGTCCCATTTTTCAGGAGGGTCCTGATCATAAAGTAAAGTCCCATTTATCAGAAGAGTCCTGATCAGAAAGTAAAGTCCCATTTTTTAGGAGGGTCCTGAACTGAAGGTAAAGTCCCATTTTTCAGGAAGGTCCTGAACAGAAAGTAAAGTCCCATTTTTCAGGAGGGGCCTGTACAGAAAACAAAGTCCCATTTTTCAGGAGGGTCCGGTACAGAAAGCAAAATCCCATTTTTCAGGAAGGTCCTGAACAGAAAGTAAAATACTATTTTTCAAAATGGTGCAAAACAGAAGAAAAATTCCATTTTTCAAGAGGGTCCTGAACAAAAGTAAAATCTCATTC
This sequence comes from Capsicum pubescens, assembly GCA_030864215.1. Classification (NCBI taxonomy): domain Eukaryota; kingdom Viridiplantae; phylum Streptophyta; class Magnoliopsida; order Solanales; family Solanaceae; genus Capsicum; species Capsicum pubescens. The sequence continues at coordinate 282,668,037 of CM061542.1, forward strand.
TTAAAGATGGTCCAGAAAAGAAAGTAAAATCCCATATTTCAGGATGGTCCTGAACAAAAGTAAAATCCCATTTTTCAGGAGGGGCCTGAACAGGAAGTAAAATACTATTTTTCAGGAGGGTCCTGAACAGAAAGTAAAATCCTTTTTTCAGGAGGGTCCTAAACAGAAGTAAAATCCCATTTTTAAAGAAAATCCTGAACAGAAGTAAAATCCCATTTTTCAAGAGGGTCATGAACAGAAAGTAAAATCACATTTTTTTGGAGGGTTATGAACAAAAGTAAAATCCTACTTTATAGAAAGGTCCTGAATAAAATGTAAAATCCCATTTTTCAGGATGCTACAGATCAAAATTAAAATCCCATTTTTTAGGAGGGTCCTGAACAGAAAGTAAAATCCCATTTTTCAGGGGGGTCCTGAACAGAAAGTAAAGTCGCATTTTTCAGGAGGGTCCAAAACATAAAGTAAAATCTCATTTTTCAGGAAGGTCCTGAACGGAATGTAAAGTCCCATTTTTCAGGAGGGTGCTGAGCAGAAAGTAAAATCCCATTTTTCAGGTGGGTCCTGAACAGAAAGTAAAATCCTATTTTACAGGAGGGTCCGGAAAAAAAATTAAAATTTTATTTTTCTAGAGCGTCCTGAACATAAAGTAAAATTCCATTTTTAGGAGGGTCCTGAACATAAAGTAAAATCCCATTTTTCTAGAGGGTCTTGAATAGAAAGTAAAATCTCATTTTTCAGGAGGGTCCTGCAAAGAAAGTAATGTCCGATTTTTCAAGAAGGGCCTAAGCAGAATGTAAAGTCCCATTTTTGAGAAGGGTCCTGAACAGAAAGTAAAGTCCCATTTTTCAGGAGGGTCCTGAAATGAAAGTAAAGTCCTATTTTCAGGAAGGTCCTGAACAGAAAGTAAAACCTTATTTTTCAGGAGGGTGCTGAACAGAATGTAAAATCCCATTTTTCAGGAGGGTCCTGAACAGAAAGTAAAATTCCATTTTTCAGGAGGGTCCTGAACAGAAAGTATAGTCGCATTTTTCAGGAGGGTCCTAAACATAAAGTAAAATCCCATTTTTGAAGAAAGTCCTGAACAGTAAGTAAAGTCCCATTTTTCAAGAGGGTGTTGAACAGAAAGTAAAATCCCATTTTTCAGGAGGGTCCTGAACAGAAAGTAAAATCCCATATTTCAGGAGGGTCCTGAACAGAAAGTAAAATTATATTTTTCAAGAGCATCCTGAACAGAAACTAAAATCCCATTATTCAGGAGGCTCCTGAACATAAAGTAAAACTTCATTTTTCAAGAGGGTCCTGAACAAAAGTAAAATCCCATTTTTCAGAAGGGTGCTGAATAGAATGTAAAATCCCATTTTTCAGGATGGGCCAGAAAAAAGTAAAATCCAATTTCTTAGGAGGGTCCTAAACCAAAGTAAAATATCATTTTCAATAGGGTAATCCCATTTTTCAAGAGGGTCCTGAACAAAAAGTAAAATCCCATTTTCAGAAGGGTCCGGAACAAAAGTAATATCCTATTTTTCAGGATGGTCCTGAACAAAAGTAAAATCCCATTTTTAAAGAGGGTCCTGAACATAAAGTTAAATCCTTTTTTTGAGAAGGGTCCTGAACAGAAAGTAAAGTTCCATTTCTCAGGTGGGTCCTAAACAGAAAGTAAAATCCCATTTATCAGGAGGGTCCTGAACAGAAAATAAAGTCCCATTCGTCAGGAGGGTCTTGAACATAAAGTAAAGTCCCACTTTTATGAAGGGTCCTGATCAGAAAGTAAAGTCCTATTTTTCAGGAGGGTCCTGAACAGAAAGTAAAGTCCCATTTTTCAGGAGGGTCCTGAACAGAAAGTAAAGTCCCATTTTTCAGGAGGGTCATGTACAGAAAGCAAAGTCCCATTTTTTAGGAGGGTCCTGTACAGAAAATAAAATCCCATTTTTCAGGAAGGTCCTGAACAGAAAGTAAAATACTATTTTTTAGGAGGGTCCTGAACAGAAAGTAAAATTCCATTTTTTAGGAGGGTCCTGAACAGAAAGTATAGTCGCATTTTTCAGGAGGGTCCTAAACATAAAGTAAAATCCCATTTTTGAAGAAAGTCCTGAACAGTAAGTAAAGTCCCATTTTTCAAGAGGGTGTTGAACAGAAAGTAAAATCCCATTTTTCAGGAGGGTCCTGAACAGAAAGTAAAATCCCATTTTTCAGGAGGGTCCTGAATAGAAAGTAAAATACTATTTTTTAGGAGGGTCCTGAACAGAAAGTAATGTCCCATATTGCAGGAGGGTCCTGAACAGAAAGTAAAGTCTCATTTTTCAGGAGGGTCCTAAAAAGAATGTAAAGTCCTATTTTTCAGGAGGGTCCTGTACAGAAAGTAAAGTCCTATTTTTCAGGAGATTCCTACACAGAAAGTAAAATCCCATTACTAGGAAGGTCCTGAACAGAAAGTAAAATCCTATTTTTCAAGAGTGTCCTAAACAAAAGCAAAATCCCATTTTTAAGGAGGGTCCTGAACAAAAGTAAAATCTCATTCGTCAAGATGGTCCAGAACAGAAACTAAAATCCCATATTTCAGGAGGGTCCTGAACAGAAAGTAAAATCCCATTTTCAGAAGTGTCCTGAACAGAAGTAAAATCCCATTTTTCAGGAGGGTCATGAACAGAAAGTAAAATCCCATTTTTTCGGAGGGTTACGAACAAAAGTAAAATCCTATTTTTTAGGAGCGTCCTGAAAAAAATGTAAAATCCCATTCTTCAGGATGGTCCTGTACATCTTAAAATCCTATTTTTTAGGAGTGTCCTGAACAAAAAGTAAAATCCTATTTTTCAGAAGGGTCCTTAACAAAAAGTAAAGTCTCATTTTTCAGGAGGGTCCTAATCAAAAAGTAAAATCTCATTTTTCAGGAAGGTGCTGAACAGAAAGTAAAGTCTCATTTTTCAAGAGGGTCCTAAACAAAAAGTAAAATCTCATTTTTCAGGAGGGTGCTGAATACAAAGTAAAGTATCATTTTTCAGGAGGGTGCTGAACAGAAAGTAACGTCCCATTTTTCAGGAGTGTGCTGAACAAAAAGTAAAATCCCATTTTTCAAGAGGGTCCTGAACAGAAAGTAAAATTCCATTTTACAAGAGCGTCCTGAACAGAAACTAAAATCCTATTTTTCAGGAGGCTCCTAAACATAAAGTAAAATCCCAATTTTCAAGAGGGTGCTGAACAGAAAGTAAAATCTCATTTTTCAGGAGGGTCCTGAACAAAAAGTAAAATCCCATTTTCAGGAGGGTCCTAAAAAAAAGTAAAATCCCATTTTTCATGATGGTCCTGAACAAAAATAAAATCACATTTTTCAGGAGGGTCTTGAACAGAAAGTAAAGTCCCATTTTTCAGGAGGGTCCTGAACAGAAAGAAAAATCCCATTTTCAGGAGGGTCCTGAACAGAAGTAAAATCCCATTTTTCAAGATGATCCTGAACAGAAGAAAAATCCCATATTTCAAGAGGGTCATGAACAGAAAGTAAAATCCCATTTTTTAGGAGGGTTATGAACAAAAGTAAAATCCTATTTTTTAAGAGGGTCCTGAATAAAATATAAAATCCCATTTTTCAGGATGGTCCTAAACAAAGTAAAATCCTATTTTTTAGGAGTGTCCTGAACAGAAAGTAAAATCCTATTTTTCAGGAGGATCCTGAATAGAAAGTAAAGTCCCATTTTTCAGGAGGGTCCTAAACATAAGGTAAAATCCCATTTTTCAGGAGGGCCCTGAACAGAAAGTAAAGTCCCATTCTTCAGGAGGGTGCTGAACAGAAAGTAAAATCCCATTTTTCAGGAGGGTCCTGAACAAAAAGTAAAATCCCATTTTTCAGGAGGGTCCTGAAAATAAAGTAAAGTTCTATTTTTCAAGAGCGTCCTGAACAGAAACTAAAATCCCATCTTTTAGGAGGCTCCTGAACATAAAGTAAAACCCCATTTTTCAAGAGGGTCCTGAACAAAAGTAAAATCCCATTTTTCAGAAGGGTCCTGAATAGAAAGTAAAATCCCATTTTTCAGGATGGGCAATAACCAAAGTAAAATCCAAGTTTTTAGGAGGGTCCTGAACCAAAGTAAAATATCATTTTTAAGTAGGGTAATCCCATTTTTCAAGAGGGTCCTGAATAAAGAGTAAAATCCCATTTTGATGAGGGTCCTGAACAAAAGTTATATCCCATTTTTCATAATGGTCCTGAACTAAAGTAAAATCCCATTTTTTGAGAGGGTCCTGAACAGAAAGTTAAATCCTTTTTTTCAGTAGGGTCCTGAACAGAAAGTAAAGTTCCATTTTTCAGGTGGGTCCTAAACAGAAAGTAAAATCCTATTTATCAGGAGGGTCCTGAACTGAAAGTAAAATCTCATTTTTATGGAGGGTCCTGAACAGAAAGTAAAGTCCTACTTTTCAGAAGGGTCCTGATCAGAATGTAAAGTTCCATTTTTCAGGAGGGTCCTGAACAGAAAGTAAAGTCCCATTTTTCAGGAGGGTCCTGAACAAAAAGTAAAGTCCCATTTTTCAGGAGGGGCCTGTACAAAAAGTAAAGTCCTATTTTTCAGGAGGGTCCTGTATAGAAAGTAATATCCCATTTTTCAGGAATGCCCTGAACAGAAAGTAAAATCCTATTTTTCAAAAGGGTTCAAAACAGAAGAAAAATTCCAGTTTTCAGGATGAGCCTGAACAAAAGTAAAATCTCATTCTTCAAGATGGTCCAGAACAGAAAATAAAATCCCATATTTCAGGATTGTCCTGAACAGAAAGTCAAATCCCATTTTTCAGGAGAGTCTTGAACAGAAAGTAAAATTCCATTTTTCAAGAGCGTCCTGAACATAAAGTAAAATCCTATTTTTCAGGAGGGTCCTGAACATAAAATAAAAGTCCATTTTTCAAGAGCGTCTTGAATAGAAAGCAAAATCCCATTTTCCAGGAAGGTCCTGAACAGAAAGTAAAGTCCCCTTTTACAGGAGGGTGTTGAATAGAAAGTAAAATCCTATTTTCAGGAGGCTCCTGAACAGAAAGAAAAATCCCATTTTTCAGGAGGGTCCTGAACAGAAAGTAAAATTATATTTTTCAAGAGCGTCCTGAACAGAATCTAAAATCCCATTTTTCAGGAGGCTCCTGAACATAAAGTAAAACGTCATTTTTCAAGAGGGTCCTGAACAAAAGTAAAATCCCATTTTTCATAAGGTTCCTAAATAGAAAGTAAAATCCCATTTTTCTTGATGGGCCAGAAAAAAAGTAAATTCCAATTTTTTAGGAGGGTCCTGAACCAAAGTAAAATATCATTTTCAATAGGGTAATCCCATTTTTCAAGAGAGTCCTGAACAAAAAGTAAAATCCCATTTTCAGAAGAGTCCGGAACAAAAGTAATATCCTATTTTTCAGGATGGTCCTGAACAAAAGTAAAATCACATTTTTCAAGAGGGTCCTGAACATAAACTTAAATCTTTTTTTTCAGGAGGGTCCTGGACAGAAAGTAAAGTTCCATTTTTCAGGTGGGTCCTAAACAGAAAGTAAAATCCCATTTATCAGGAGGGTCCTGAACAGAAAGTAAAGTCCCATTTTTCAGGATGGTCCTGATCATAAAGTAAAGTCACACTTATCAGAAGAGTCCTGATCAGAAAGTAAAGTCCCATTTTTTAGGAGGGTCCTGAACAGAAAGTAAAGTCCCATTTTTCAGGAAGGTCCTGAACAGAAAGTAAAGTCCCATTTTTCAAGAGGGGCCTGTACAGAAAGCAAAGTCCCATTTTTCAGGAGGGTCCTGTACAGAAAGAAAAATCCCATTTTTCAGGAAGGTCCTGAACAGAAAGTAAAATACTATTTTTCAAAAGGGTGCAAAACAGAAGAAAAATTCCATTTTTCAGGAGGGTCCTGAACAAAAGTAAAATCTCATTCTTCATGATGGTCCAGAAAAGAAAGTAAAATCCCATATTTCAGGATGGTCCTGAACAAAAGTAAAATCCCATTTTTCAGGAGGGGCCTGAAAAGGAAGTAAAATCCCATTTTTCAGGAGGGTCCTGAACAGAAAGTAAAAGCCTTTTTTCAGGAGGGTCCTAAACAGAAGTAAAATCCCATTTTTCAAGAAAATCCTGAACAGAAGTAAAATCCCATTTTTCAAGAGGGTCATGAACAGAAAGTAAAATCCCATTTTTTTGGAGGGTTATGAACAAAAGTAAAATCCTACTTTTTAGGAAGGTCCTGAATAAAATGTAAAATCCCATTTTTCAGGATGCTACAGAATAAAATTAAAATCCCATTTTTTAGGAGGATCCTGAACAGAAAGTAAAATCCCATTTTTCAGGAGGGTCCTGAACAGAAAGTAAAGTCGCATTTTTCAGGAGAGTCCAAAACATAAAGTAAAATCTCATTTTTCAGGAAGGTCCTGAACAGAATGTAAAGTCCCATTTTTCAGGAGAGTGCTAAGCAGAAAGTAAAATCCCATTTTTCAGGTGGGTCCTAAATAGAAAGTAAAATCCCATTTTACAGGAGGGTCCTGAACAGAAATTAAAATTTTATTTTTCAAGAGCGTCCTGAACATAAAGTAAAATTCCATTTATTAGGAGGGTAATGAACATAAAGTAAAATCCCATTTTTCAAGAGGGTCCTGAACAGAAAGTAAAATCTCATTTTTCAGGAGGGTCCTGAACAGAAAGTAAAGTCTAAATTTTCAGGAAGGTCCTAAGCAGAAAGTAAAGTCCTATTTTTCAGGAGGATCCTCAACAGAAAGTAAAATCCCATTCTTCAGGAGTGTCCTGAACAGAAAGTAAAATTCTATTTTTCAAGAGCGTCCTGAACATAAAGTAAAATCCCATATATTAGGAGGATCATGAACATAAAGTATAATCCCATTTTTCAAGAGGGTCCTGAACAGAAAGCTAAATCTCATTTTTCAGGAGGGTCCTGAACAAAAAGTAAAGTCTAATTTTCAGGAAGGTCCTAAGCAGAAAGTAAAGTCCCATTTTTCAGGAGGATCCTCAACAGAAATTAAAATCCCAATTTTCAGGAGTGTCCTTAATAGAAAGTAAATTTCCTTTTTTCAAGAGCGTCCTGAACATAAACTAAAATCCAATTTTTTAGGAGGGTCATGAACATAAAGTAAAATCCCATTTTTCAAGAGGGTCCTGAACAGAAAGTAAAATCTCATATTTCAGGAGGGTCCTGAACAGAAAGTAAAGTCTAATTTTTCAGGAAGGTCCTAAGCAGAAAGTAAAGTCCCATTTTTCAGGAGGATCCTCAACAGAAAGTAAAATCCCATTTTTCAGGAGTGTCCTGAACAGAAAGTAAAATTCCTTTTTTCAAGAGCGTCCTGAACATAAAGTAAAATCCCATTTTTTAGGAGGGTCATGAACATAAAGTAAAATCCCATTTTTCAAGAGGGTCCTAAACAAAAATTAAAATCTAATTTTTCAGGACGGTCCTGAACAGAAAGTAAAGTCTAATTTTTCAAGAATGTCCTAAGTAGAAAGTAAAATCCCATTTTTCAGGTATGTTCTGAACAGATGTAAAATCCTATTTTTCAGGAGGGTCCTGATCAGAAGTAAAATCGCATTTTTCAAGAAGGTCCTGAAAAGAAAGTAAAATCCCATTTTTCACGAGGGTCATGAACAAAAGTAAAATCCCATTTTTTAGGAGAATCCTAGACAAAAATTAAAATCCTATTTTTCAGGAGTGTCCTGAATAAAATTTAAAATCACATTTTTCAGCATGGTCCTGAACAAAAGTAAAATCCCATTTTTTAGGAGGGTCCAGAACAGAAAGTAAAATCCCATTTTTCAGGAAGGTCCTGAATAGAAAGTAAAGTCCCATTGAAGGGTCCTAAATAGATAGTAAAATCTCATTTTTCAGGAGGGTCCTGAACTGAAAGTAAAGTCCCATTTTTTAGAAGGGTGCTGAACAGAAAGTAAAATCCCATTTGTCAGGAGAGTCCTGAACCAAAAGTAAAATCCTATTTTTCAGGAGGGTCCTGAACAGAAAGTAACATTCTATCTTTCAAGAGCGTCCTGAACATAAAGTAAAATCCCATTTATTAGGAGGGTAATGAACATAAAGTAAAATCACATTTTTCAAGAGGGTCCTGAACAGAAAGTAAAATCTCATTTTTCAGGAGAGTCCTGCAATGAAAGTAATGTCAGATTTTTCAAGAAGGGCCTAAGCAGAATGTAAAGTCCCATTTTTGAGGAGGGTCCTGAACAGAAAGTAAAGTCCCATTTTTCAGGAGAGTCCTGAAATGAAAGTAAAGTCTTATTTTCAGGAAGGTCCTGAACAGAAAGTAAAACCTTATTTTTCAGGAGGGTGCTGAACAGAAAGTAAAATCCCATTTTTCAGGAGGGTCCTGAACAGAAAGTAAAATTCCATTTTTCAGGAGGGTCCTGAACAGAAAGTTTAGTCGCATTTTTCAGGAGGGTCCTGTACAGAAAGCAAAATCCCATTTTTCAGGAAGGTCCTGAACAGAAAGTAAAATACTATTTTTCAAAATGGTGCAAAACAGAAGAAAAATTCCATTTTTCAGGAGGGTCCTGAACAAAAGTAAAATCTCATTCTTAAAGATGGTCCAGAAAAGAAAGTAAAATCCCAAATTTCAGGATGGTCCTGAACAAAAGTAAAATCCCATTTTTCAGGAGGGGCCTGAACAGGAAGTAAAATACTATTTTTCAGGAGGGTCCTGAACAGAAAGTAAAATCCTTTTTTCAGGAGGGTCCTAAACAGAAGTAAAATCCCATTTTTCAAGAAAATCCTGAACAGAAGTAAAATCTCATTTTTCAAGAGAGTCATGAACAGAAAGTAAAATCACATTTTTTTGGAGGGTTATGAACAAAAGTAAAATCCTACTTTTTAGGAAGGTCCTGAATAAAATGTAAAATCCCATTTTTCAGGATGCTACAGAACAAAATTAAAATCCCATTTTTTAGGAGGGTCCTGAACAGAAAGAAAAATCCCATTTTTCAGGGGGGTCCTGAACAGAAAGTAAAGTCGCATTTTTCAGGAGGGTCCAAAACATAAAGTAAAATCTCATTTTTCAGGAAGGTCCTGAACAGAATGTAAAGTCCCATTTTTCAGGAGGGTGCTGAGCAGAAAGTAAAATCCCATTTTTCAGGTGGGTCCTGAACAGAAAGTAAAATCCTATTTTACAGGAGGGTCCGGAAAAAAAATTAAAATTTTATTTTTCAAGAGCGTCCTGAACATAAAGTAAAATTCCATTTTTAGGAGGGTCCTGAACATAAAGTAAAATCCCATTTTTCTAGAGGGTCTTCAATAGAAAGTAAAATCTCATTTTTCAGGAGGGTCCTGCAAAGAAAGTAATGTCCGATTTTTCAAGAAGGGCCTAAGCAGAATGTAAAGTCCCATTTTTTAGGAGGGTCCTGAACAGAAAGTAAAGTCACATTTTTCAGGAGGGTCCTGAAATGAAAGTAAAGTCCTATTTTCAGGAAGGTCCTGAACAGAAAGTAAAACCTTATTTTTCAGGAGGGTGCTGAACAGAAAGTAAAATCCCATTTTTCAGGAGGGTCCTGAACAGAAAGTAAAATTCCATTTTTTAGGAGGGTCCTGAACAGAAAGTATAGTCGCATTTTTCAGGAGGGTCCTAAACATAAAGTAAAATCCCATTTTTGAAGAAAGTCCTGAACAGTAAGTAAAGTCCCATTTTTCAAGAGGGTGTTGAACAGAAAGTAAAATCCCATTTTACAGGAGGGTCCTGAACAGAAAGTAAAATCCCATATTTCAGGAGGGTCCTGAACAGAAAGTAAAATTATATTTTTCAAGAGCGTCCTGAACAGAAACTAAAATCCCATTTTTCAGGAGGCTCCTGAACATAAAGTAAAACTTCATTTTTCCAGAGGGTCCTGAACAAAAGTAAAATCCCATTTTTCAGAAGGGTCCTGAATAGAATGTAAAATCCCATTTTTCAGGATGGGCCAGAAAAAAAGTAAAATCCAATTTCTTAGGAGGGTCCTAAACCAAAGTAAAACATCATTTTCAATAGGGTAATCCCATTTTTCAAGAGGGTCCTGAACAAAAAGTAAAATCCCATTTTCAGGAGGGTCCGGAACAAAAGTAATATCCTATTTTTCAGGATGGTCCTGAACAAAAGTAAAATCCCATTTTTCAAGAGGGTCCTGAACATAAAGTTAAATCCTTTTTTTCAGAAGGGTCCTGAACAGAAAGTAAAGTTCCATTTCTCAGGTGGGTCCTAAAGAGAAAGTAAAATCCCATTTATCAGGAGGGTCCTGAACAGAAAGTAAAGTCCCATTCGTCAGGAGGGTCTTGAACATAAAGTAAAGTCCCACTTTTCAGAAGGGTCCTGATCAGAAAGTAAAGTCCTATTTTTCAGGAGGGTCCTGAACAGAAAGTAAAGTCCCATTTTTCAGGAGGGTCCTGAACAGAAAGTAAAGTCCCATTTTTCAGGAGGGTCATGTACAGAAAGCAAAGTCCCATTTTTTAGGAGGGTCCTGTACAGAAAATAAAATCCCATTTTTCAGGAAGGTCCTGAACAGAAAGTAAAATACTATTTTTCAAAAGGGTTAAAAACAGAAGAAAAATTCCATTTTTCAGGAGTGTCCTGAACAAAAGTAAAATCTCATTCTTCAAGATGGTCCAGAAAAGAAAGTAAAATCTCATATTTCAGAAAGGTCCTGAACAAAAGTAAAATCCCATTTTTCAGGAGGGGCCTGAACAGAAAGTAAAATCCCATTTTTCAGAAGGGTCCTGAATAGAAAGTAAAATCCTTTTTTCAGGAGGGTCCTAAACAGAAGTAAAATCCCATTTTTCAAGAGAATCCTGAACAGAAGTGAAATCCCATTTTTAAAGATGGTCATGAACAGAAAGTAAAATCCCATTTTTTAGGAGGTTATGGACAAAAGTAAAATCCGACTTTTTAGGAGGGTCCTGAATAAAATGTAAAATCCCATTTTTCAGGATGGTACTGAACAAAATTAAAATCCTATTTTTTAGGAGGGTCCTGAACAGAAAGTAAAATCCCATTTTTCAGGAGGGTCTTGAACAGAAAGTAAAGTCGCAATTTTCAGGAGGGTCCAAAACATAAAGTAAAATCTCATTTTTCAGGAAGGTCCTGAACAGAATGTAAAGTCCCATTTTACAGGAAGGTGCTGAACAGAAAGTAAAATCCCATTTTTCAGGTGGGTCCTGAACAGAAAGTAAAATCCCATTTTACAGGAGGGTCCTGAACAGAAAGTAAAATTTCATTTTTCAAGAGCGTACTGAACATAAAGTAAAATTCCATTTTTAGGAGGGTCCTGAATATAAAGTAAAATCCCATTTTTCTAGAGGGTCCTGAACAGAAAGTAAAATCTCATTATTCAGGAGGGTCCTGAAAAGAAAGTAATGTCCAATTTTTCAAGAAGGGCCTAAGCAGAATGTAAAGTCCCATTTTTTAGGATGGTCCTGAACAGAAAGTAAAGTCACATTTTTCAGGAGAGTCCTGAACGGAAAGTAAAATCCCATTTTTCAGGAGGGTCCTGAACAAAAAGTAAAATCTAATTTTTTAGGAGGGTCCTGAACCAAAGTAAAATCTCATTTTTCAGTAGGGTAATCCCATTTTTCAAGAGTGTCCTGAACAAAAAGAAAAATTTCATTTTCAGGAGGTCCTGATCAAAAGTAAAATCCTACTTTTCAGGATGTTCCTGAACAAAAGTAAAATCCCATTTTTCAAGATGGTCCTGAACACAAAGTAAAATCCCATATTTCAGGTGGGTCCTGAACAGAAAGTAAAATTCTATTTTTCAAAAGCGTCCTAAATATAAAGTAAAATCCCATTTTTCTCGAGAGTCCTGAACATAAAGTTAAATCTCATTTTTCAAGAGGGTCCTGAACAGAAAGTAAAATCTCATTTTTCAGGGGGGTCCTGAACAGAAAGTAATGTCCAATTTTTAAGGAAGGGCCTAAGCAGAATGTAAAGTCCCATTTTTTAGGAGGGTCCTGAACAGAACGTAAAGTCCCATTTTTCAGGAGGGTCCTGAACAGAAAGTAAAATCCCATTTTTCAGGAAGGTCCTGAACTGAAAGTAAGATCTTATTTTTCAGGAGGTTCCTGAACATAATGTAAAATACCATTTTTTAGGAGGGGCCTGAGCAGAAAGTAAAATCCCATTTTTCAGGAGGGTCCTGAACAAAAAGTAAAATTCTATTTTCAAGAGCGTCCTGAACAGAAACTAAAATCCCATTTTTTAGGGGGCACCTGAACATAAAATAAAACCCCATTTTTTAAGAGGGTCCTGAACAAAATAAAATCCCATTTTTCAGAAGGGTCCTGAACAGAAAGTAAAATTCCATTTTTCAGGATGGGCCAGAACAAAAATAAAATCCAATTTTTTAGGAGGGTCCTCAACCAAAGTAAAATATCATTTTTCAGTAGGGTAATCCCATTTTTCAAGAAGGTCCTGAACAAAAGGTAAAATCCCATTTTCAGGAGCGTCCTGAACAAAAGTAAAATCCCATTTTTCAGGATGGTCCTAAACAAAATTAAAATCCCATTTTTCAAGAGGGTCCTGAACAGAAAGTTAAATCCTTTTTTTTAGAAGGGTCCTGAACAGAAAGTAAAGTTCCATTTTTCAGGTGGGTCCTAAACAAAAGTAAAATCCCATTTATCAGGAGGGTCCTGAACAGAAAGTAAAATCCCATTTCTCAGGCTGTCCTGAACAGAAAGTAAAGTCCCACTTCTCAGAAGGGTCCTGAACAGAAAGTAAAGTCCCATTTTTCAGGAGGGTCCTGAACAGAAAGTAAAGTCCCATTTTTCAGGAGGGTCCTGATCAGAAAGAAAAGTCCCATTTTTCAGGATAGTCCTGATCATAAAGTAAAGTCCCATTTATCAGAAGAGTCCTGATCAGAAAGTAAAGTCCCATTTTTTAGGAGGGTCCTGAACTGAAGGTAAAGTCCCATTTTTCAGGAAGGTCCTGAACAGAAAGTAAAGTCCCATTTTTCAGGAGGGGCCTGTACAGAAAACAAAGTCCCATTTTTCAGGAGGGTCCGGTACAGAAAGCAAAATCCCATTTTTCAGGAAGGTCCTGAACAGAAAGTAAAATACTATTTTTCAAAATGGTGCAAAACAGAAGAAAAATTCCATTTTTCAAGAGGGTCCTGAACAAAAGTAAAATCTCATTCTTAAAGATGGTCCAGAAAAGAAAGTAAAATCCCATATTTCAGGATGGTCCTGAACAAAAGTAAAATCCTATTTTTCAGGAGGGGCCTGAACAAGAAGTAAAATACTATTTTTCAGGAGGGTCCTGAACAGAAAGTAAAATCCTTTTTTCAGGAGGGTCCTAAACAGAAGTAAAATCCCATTTTTAAAGAAAATCCTGAACAGAAGTAAAATCCCATTTTTCAAGAGGGTCATGAACAGAAAGTAAAATCACATTTTTTTGGAGGGTTATGAACAAAAGTAAAATCCTACTTTATAGAAAGGTCCTGAATAAAATGTAAAATCCCATTTTTCAGGATGCTACAGAACAAAATTAAAATCCCATTTTTTAGGAGGGTCCTGAACAGAAAGTAAAATCCCATTTTTCAGGGGGGTCCTGAACAGAAAGTAAAGTCGCATTTTTCAGGAGGGTCCAAAACATAAAGTAAAATCTCATTTTTCAGGAAGGTCCTGAACGGAATGTAAAGTCCCATTTTTCAGGAGGGTGCTGAGCAGAAAGTAAAATCCCATTTTTCAGGTGGGTCCTGAACAGAAAGTAAAATCCTATTTTACAGGAGGGTCCGGAAAAAAAATTAAAATTTTATTTTTCAAGAGCGTCCTGAACATAAAGTAAAATTCCATTTTTAGGAGGGTCCTGAACATAAAGTAAAATCCCATTTTTCTAGAGGGTCTTGAATAGAAAGTAAAATCTCATTTTTCAGGAGGGTCCTGCAAAGAAAGTAATGTCCGATTTTTCAAGAAGGGCCTAAGCAGAATGTAAAGTCCCATTTTTGAGAAGGGTCCTGAACAGAAAGTAAAGTCCCATTTTTCAGGAGGGTCCTGAAATGAAAGTAAAGTCCTATTTTCAGGAAGGTCCTGAACAGAAAGTAAAACCTTATTTTTCAGGAGGGTGCTGAACAGAATGTAAAATCCCATTTTTCAGGAGGGTCCTGAACAGAAAGTAAAATTCCATTTTTCAGGAGGGTCCTGAACAGAAAGTATAGTCGCATTTTTCAGGAGGGTCCTAAACATAAAGTAAAATCCCATTTTTGAAGAAAGTCCTGAACAGTAAGTAAAGTCCCATTTTTCAAGAGGGTGTTGAACAGAAAGTAAAATCCCATTTTTCAGGAGGGTCCTGAACAGAAAGTAAAATCCCATATTTCAGGAGGGTCCTGAACAGAAAGTAAAATTATATTTTTCAAGAGCGTCCTGAACAGAAACTAAAATCCCATTATTCAGGAGGCTCCTGAACATAAAGTAAAACTTCATTTTTCAAGAGGGTCCTGAACAAAAGTAAAATCCCATTTTTCAGAAGGGTGCTGAATAGAATGTAAAATCCCATTTTTCAGGATGGGCCAGAAAAAAAGTAAAATCCAATTTCTTAGGAGGGTCCTAAACCAAAGTAAAATATCATTTTCAATAGGGTAATCCCATTTTTCAAGAGGGTCCTGAACAAAAAGTAAAATCCAATTTTCAGAAGGGTCCGGAACAAAAGTAATATCCTATTTTTCAGGATGGTCCTGAACAAAAGTAAAATCCCATTTTTAAAGAGGGTCCTGAACATAAAGTTAAATCCTTTTTTTGAGAAGGGTCCTGAACAGAAAGTAAAGTTCCATTTCTCAGGTGGGTCCTAAACAGAAAGTAAAATCCCATTTATCAGGAGGGTCCTGAACAGAAAATAAAGTCCCATTCGTCAGGAGGGTCTTGAACATAAAGTAAAGTCCCACTTTTATGAAGGGTCCTGATCAGAAAGTAAAGTCCTATTTTTCAGGAGGGTCCTGAACAGAAAGTAAAGTCCCATTTTTCAGGAGGGTCCTGAACAGAAAGTAAAGTCCCATTTTTCAGGAGGGTCATGTACAGAAAGCAAAGTCCCATTTTTTAGGAGGGTCCTGTACAGAAAATAAAATCCCATTTTTCAGGAAGGTCCTGAACAGAAAGTAAAATACTATTTTTCAAAAGGGTTCAAAACAGAAGAAAAATTCCATTTTTCAGGAGGGTCCTGAACAAAAGTAAAATCTCATTCTTCAAGATGGTCCAGAAAAGAAAGTAAAATCTCATATTTCAGGATGGTCCTGAAAAAAAGTAAAATCCCATTTTTCAGGAGGGGCCTGAACAGAAAGTAAAATCCCATTTTTCAGAAGGGTCCTGAACAGAAAGTAAAATCCTTTTTTCAGGAGGGTCCTAAACAGCAGTAAAATCCCATTTTTCAAGAGAATCCTGAACAGAAGTGAAATCCCATTTTTAAAGATGGTCATGAACAGAAAGTAAAATACCATTTTTTTGGAGGGTTATGAACAAAAGTAAAATCCTACTTTTTAGGAGGTTTCTGAATAAAATGTAAAATCCCATTTTTAAGGATGGTACTGAACAAAATTAAAATCCCATTTTTTAGGAGGGTCCTGAACAGAAAGTAAAATCCCATTTTTCAGGAAGGTCTTGAACAGAAAGTAAAGTCGCAATTTTCAGGAGGGTCCAAAACATAAAGTAAAATCTCATTTTTTAGGAAGGTCCTGAACAGAATGTAAAGTCCCATTTTTCAGGAAGGTGCTGAACAGAAAGTAAAATCCCATTTTCAGGTGGGTCCTGAACAGAAAGTAAAATCCCATTTTACAGGAGGGTCTTGAACAGAAAGTAAAATTTCATTTTTCAAGAGCTTCCTGAACATAAAGTAAAATTCCATTTTTAGGAGGGTCCTGAATATAAAGTAAAATCCCATTTTTCTAGAGGGTCCTGAACAGAAAGTAAAATCTCATTTTTCAGGAGGGTCCTGAAAAGAAAGTAATGTCCAATTTTTCAAGAAGGGCCTAAGCAGAATGTAAAGTCCCATTTTTTAGGATGGTCCTGAACAGAAAGTAAAGTCACATTTTTTAGGAGAGTCCTGAACGGAAAGTAAAATCCCATTTTTCAGGAGGGTTATGAACAAAAGTAAAATCCTACTTTTTAGGAAGGTCCTGAATAAAATGTAAAATCCCATTTTTCAGGATGCTACAGAAAAAAATTAAAATCCCATTTTTTAGGAGGGTCCTGAAAGGAAAGTAAAATCCCATTTTTCAGGGGGGTCCTGAACAGAAAGTAAAGTCGCAATTTTCAGGAGGGTCCAAAACATAAAGTAAAATCTCATTTTTCAGGAAGGTCCCGAACAGAATGTAAAGTCCCATTTTTCAGGAGGGTGCTGAGCAGAAAGTAAAATCCCATTTTTCAGGTGGGTCCTGAACAGAAAGTAAAATCCCATTATACAGGAGGGTCCTGAGCAGAAATTAAAATTTTATTTTTCAAGAGCGTTCTGAACATAAAATAAAATTCCATTTTTAGGAGGGTCCTGAACATAAAGTAAAATCCCATTTTTCTAGAGGGTCTTGAATAGAAAGTAAAATCTCATTTTTCAGGAGGGTCCTGCAAAGAAAGTAATGTCCGATTTTTCAAGAAGGGCCTAAGCAGAATGTAAAGTCCCATTTTTTAGGAGGGTCCTGAACAGAAAGTAAAGTCCCATTTTTCAGGAGGGTCCTGAAATGAAAGTAAAGTCCTATTTTCAGGAAGGTCCTGAACAGAAAGTAAAACCTTATTTTTCAGGAGGGTGCTGAACAGAAAGTAAAATCCCATTTTTCAGGAGGGTCCTGAACAGAAAGTAAAATTCCATTTTTTAGGAGAGTCCTGAACAGAAAGTATAGTCGCATTTTTCAGGAGGGTCCTAAACATAAAGTAAAATCCCATTTTTCAAGAAAGTCCTGAACAGTAAGTAAAGACCCATTTTTCAAGAGGGTGTTGAACAGAAAGTAAAATCCCATTTTTCAGGAGGATCCTGAACGAAAGTAAAATCCCATATTTCAGGAGGGTCCTGAACAGAAAGTAAAATTATATTTTTCAAGAGCGTCCTGAACAGAAACTAAAATCCCATTTTTCAGGAGGCTCCTGAACATAAAGTAAAACTTCATTTTTCAAGAGGGTCCTGAACAAAAGTAAAATCCCATTTTTCAGAAGGGTCCCGAGTAGAATGTAAAATCCCATTTTTCAGGATGGGCCAGAAAAAAAGTAAAATCCAATTTCTTAGGAGGGTCCTAAACCAAAGTAAAATATCATTTTCAATAGGGTAATCCCATTTTTCAAGAGAGTCCTGAACAAAAAGTAAAATCCCATTTTCAGGAGGGTCCGGAACAAAAGTAATATCCTATTTTTCAGGATGGTCCTGAACAAAAGTAAAATCCCATTTTTCATGAGGGTCCTGAACATAAAGTTAAATCCTTTTTTTCAGAAGGGTCCTCAACAGAAAGTAAAGTTCCATTTCTCAGGTGGGTCTTAAACAGAAAGTAAAATCCCATTTATCAGGAGGGTCCTGAACAGAAAGTAAAGTCCCATTCGTCATGAGGGTCTTGAACATAAAGTAAAGTCCCACTTTTCAGAAGGGTCCTGATCAGAAAGTAAAGTCCTATTTTTCAGGAGGGTCCTGAACAGAAAGTAAAGTCCCATTTTTCAGGAGGGTCCTGAACAGAAAGTAAAGTCCCATTTTTCAGGAGGGTCATGTACAGAAAGCAAAGTCCCATTTTTTAGGAGGGTCCTGTACTGAAAATAAAATCCCATTTTTCAGGAAGGTCCTGAACAGAAAGTAAAATACTATTTTTCAAAAGGGTTCAAAACAGAAGAAAAATTCCATTTTTCAGGAGGGTCCTGAACAAAAGTAAAATCTCATTCTTCAAGATGGTCCAGAAAAGAAAGTAAAATCTCATATTTCAGGATGGTCCTGAACAAAAGTAAAATCCCATTTTTCAGGAGGGGCCTGAACAGAAAGTAAAATCCCATTTTTCAGAAGGGTCCTGAACAGAAAGTAAAATCCTTTTTTAAGGAGGGTCCTAAACAGAAGTAAAATCCCATTTTTCAAGAGAATCCTGAACAGAAGTGAAATCCAATTATTAAAGATGGTCAAGAACAGAAAGTAAAATCCCATTTTTTAGGAGGGTTATGAACAAAAGTAAAATCCTACTTTTTAGGAGGGTCCTGAATAAAATGTAAAATCCCATTTTTCAGGATGGTACTGGACAAAATTAAAATCCCATTTTTTAGTAGGGTCCTGAACAGAAAGTAAAATCCCATTTTTCAGGAGGGTCTTGAACAGAAAGTAAAGTCGCAATTTTCAGGAGGGTCCAAAACATAAAGTAAAATCTCATTTTTCAGGAAGGTCCTGAACAGAATGTAAAGTCCCATTTTTCAGGAAGGTGCTGAACAGAAAGTAAATTCCCATTTTTCAGGTGGGTCCTGAACAGAAAGTAAAATCCCATTTTACAGGAGGGTCCTGAACAGAAAGTAAAATTTCATTTTTCAAGAGCGTACTGAACATAAAGTAAAATTCCATTTTTAGGAGGGTCCTGAATATAAACTAAAATCCCATTTTTCTAGAGGGTCCTGAACAGAAAGTAAAATCTCATTTTTCAGGAGAGTCCTGAAAAGAAAGTAATGTCCAATTTTTCAAGAAGGGCCTAAGCAGAATGTAAAGTCCCATTTTTTAGGATGGTCCTGAACAGAAAGTAAAGTCACAGTTTTCAGGAGAGTCCTGAACGGAAAGTAAAATCCCATTTTTCAGGAGGGTCCTGAACAAAAAGTAAAATATAATTTTTTAGGAGGGTCCTGAACCAAAGTAAAATCTCATTTTTCAGTAGGGTAATCCCATTTTTCAAGAGTGTCCTGAACAAAAAGAAAAATTTCATTTTCAGGAGGTTTTGATCAAAAGTAAAATCCTACTTTTCAGGATGTTCCTTAACAAAAGTAAAATCCCATTTTTCAAGAGGGTCCTGAACAGAAAGTAAAATCCCATATTTCAGGTGGGTCCTGAACAGAAAGTAAAATTCTATTTTTCAAAAGCGTCCTAAATATAAAGTAAAATCCCATTTTTCTTGAGAGTCCTGAACATAAAGTAAAATCTCATTTTTCAAGAGGGTCCTGAACAGAAAGTAAAATCTCATTTTTCAGGGGGGTCCTGAACAGAAAGTAATGTCCAATTTTTAAGGAAGGGCCTAAGCAGAATGTAAAGTCCCATTTTTTAGGAGGGTCCTGAACAGAACGTAAAGTCCCATTTTTCAGGAGGGTCCTGAACAGAAAGTAAAATCCCATTTTTCAGGAAGGTCCTGTACTGAAAGTAAAATCTCATTTTTTAGGAGGTTCCTGAACATAATGTAAAATACCATTTTTCAGGAGGGGCCTGAGCAGAAAGTAAAATCCCATTTTTCAGGAGGGTCCTGAACAAAAAGTAAAATTCTATTTTCAAGAGCGTCCTGAACAGAAACTAAAATCCCATTTTTCATGGGGCACCTGAACATAAAATAAAACCCAATTTTTTAAGAGGGTCCTGAACAAAGTAAAATCCCATTTTTCAGAAGGGTCCTGAACAGAAAGTAAAATTCCATTTTTCAGGATGGGCCAGAACAAAAATAAAATCCAATTTTTTAGGAGGGTCCTCAACCAAAGTAAAATATAATTTTTCAGTAGGGTAATCTCATTTTTCAAGAGGGTCCTGAACAAAAGGTAAAATCCCATTTTCAGGAGCGTCCTGAACAAAAGTAAAATCCCATTTTTCAGGATGGTCCTAAACAAAATTAAAATCCCATTTTTCAAGAGGGTCCTGAACAGAAAGTTAAATCCTTTTTTTTAGGAGGGTCCTGAACAGAAAGTAAAGTTCCATTTTTCAGGTGGGTCCTAAACAAAAGTAAAATCCCATTTATCAGGAGGGTCCTGAACAGAAAGTAAAATCCCATTTCTCAGGCTGTCCTGAACAGAAAGTAAAGTCCCACTTCTCAGAAGGGTCCAAAACATAAAGTAAAATCTCATTTTTTAGGAAGGTCCTGAACAGAATGTAAAGTCCCATTTTTCAGGAAGGTGCTGAACAGAAAGTAAAATCCCATTTTTCAGGTGGGTCCTGAACAGAAAGTAAAATCCCATTTTACAGGAGGGTCCTGAACAGAAAGTAAAATTTCATTTTTCAAGAGCTTCCTGAACATAAAGTAAAATTCCACTTTTAGGAGGGTCCTGAATATAAAGTAAAATCCCATTTTTCTAGAGGGTCCTGAACAGAAAGTAAAATCTCATTTTTCAGGAGGGTCCTGAAAAGAAAGTAATGTCCAATTTTTCAAGAAGGGCCTAAGCAGAATGTAAAGTCCCATTTTTTAGGATTGTCCTGAACAAAAAGTAAAGTCACATTTTTTAGGAGAGTCCTGAACGGAAAGTAAAATCCCATTTTTCAGGAGGGTTATGAACAAAAGTAAAATCCTACTTTTTAGGAGGGTCCTGAATAAAATGTAAAATCCCATTTTTCAGGATGCTACAGAACCAAATTAAAATCCCATTTTTTAGGAGGGTCCTGAACAGAAAGTAAAATCCCATTTTTCAGGGGGGTCCTGAACAGAAAGTAAAGTCGCATTTTTCAGGAGGGTCCAAAACATAAAGTAAAATCTCATTTTTCAGGAAGGTCCTGAACAGAATGTAAAGTCCTATTTTTCAGGAGGGTGCTGAGCAGAAAGTAAAATCCCATTTTTCAGGTGGGTCCTTAACAGAAAGTAAAATCCCGTTTTACAGGAGGGTCCTGAACAGAAATTAAAATTTTATTTTTCAAGAGCGTCCTGAACATAAAGTAAAATTCCATTTATAGGAGGGTCCTGAACATAAAGTAAAATTCCATTTTTAGGAGGGTCCTGAATATAAAGTAAAATCCCATTTTTCTAGAGGGTCCTGAACAGAAAGTAAAATCTCATTTTTCAGGAGGGTCCTGAAAAGAAAGTAATGTCCAATTTTTCAAGAAGGGCCTAAGCAGAATGTAAAGTCCCATTTTTTAGGATGGTCCTGAACAGAAAGTAAAGTCACATTTTTCAGGAGAGTCCTGAACGGAAAGTAAAATCCCATTTTTCAGGAGGGTCCTGAACAAAAAGTAAAATCTAATTTTTTAGGAGGGTCCTGAACCAAAGTAAAATCTCATTTTTCAGTAGGGTTATCCCATTTTTCAAGAGTGTCCTGAACAAAAAGAAAAATTTCATTTTCAGGAGGTCCGGATCAAAAGTAAAATCCTACTTTTCAGGATGTTCCTGAACAAAAGTAAAATCCCATTTTTCAAGAGGGTCCTGAACACAAAGTAAAATCCCATATTTCAGGTGAGTCCTGAACAGAAAGTAAAATTCTACTTATCAAAAGCGTCCTGAATATAAAGTAAAATCCCATTTTTCTTGAGAGTCCTGAACATAAAGTAAAATCTCATTTTTCAAGAGGGTCCTGAACAGAAAGTAAAATCTCATTTTTCAGGGTGGTCCTGAACAGAAAGTAATGTCCAATTTTTAAGGAAGGGCCTAAGAAGAATGTAAAGTCCCATTTTTTAGGAGGGTCCTGAACAGAACATAAAGTCCCATTTTTCAGGAGGGTCCTGAACAGAAAGTAAAATCCCATTTTTCAGGAAGGTCCTGAACTAAAAGTAAAATCTCATTTTTCAGGAGGTTCCTGAACATAATGTAAAATACCATTTTTCAGGAGGGGCCTGAGCAGAAAGAAAAATCCCATTTTTCAGGAGGGTCCTGAACAAAAAGTAAAATTCTATTTTCAAGAGCGTCCTGAACAGAAACTAAAATCCCATTTTTCAGGGGGCACCTGAACATAAAATAAAACCCCATTTTTTAAGAGGGTCCTGAACAAAGTAAAATCCCATTTTTTAGAAGGGTCCTGAACAGAAAGTAAAATTCCATTTTTCAGGATGGGGCAGAACAAAAATAAAATCCAATTTTTTAGGAGGGTCCTCAACCAAAGTAAAATATCATTTTTCAGTAGGGTAATCCCATTTTTCAAGAGGGTCCTGAACAAAAGGTAAAATCCCATTTTCAAGAGCGTCCTGAACAAAAGTAAAATCCCATTTTTTAGGATGGTCCTAAACAAAAGTAAAATCCCATTTTTCAAGAGGGTCCTGAACAGAAAGTTAAATCCTTTTTTTCAGGAGGGTCCTGAACAGAAAGTAAAGTTCCATTTTTCAGGTGGGTCCTAAACAAAAGTAAAATCCTATTTATCAGGAGGGTCCTGAACATAAAGTAAAATCCCATTTCTCAGGCTGTCCTGAACAGAAAGTAAAGTCCCACTTCTCAGAAGGGTCCTGATTAGAAAGTAAAGTCCCATTTTTCAGGAGGGTCCTGAACAGAAAGTAAAGTCCCATTTTTCAGGAGGGTCCTGATCAGAAAGTAAAGTCCCATTTTTCAGGAGGGTCCGGTACAGAAAGTAAAGTCCCATTTTTCAGGAGGGTCCTGTACAGAAAGTAAAATCCCATTTTTCAGGAGGGTCCTGAACAGAAAGTAAAGTCCCATTTTTAAGGAGGGTCCCCATCAGAAAGTAAAGTCCCATTTTTCAGGAGGGTCCGGTACAGCAAGTAAAGTACCATTTTTCAGGAGGGTCCTGTATAGAAAGTAAAATCCCATTTTTCAGGAAGGTCCTGAACAGAAAGTAAAATCCTATTTTTCAAAAGGGTCCAAAACAGAAGAAAAATTCCATTTTTCAGGAGGGTCCTGATCAAGAGTAAAATCTCATTCTTAAAGATGGTCCAGAACAGAAAGTAAAATCCCATATTTCAGGAGGGTCCTGAACAAAAGTAAAATCCCATTTTTCAGGAGGTGCCTGAACAGAAAGTAAAATACTATTTTTCAGGAGGGTCCTAAACAGAAGTAAAATCCCATTTTTCAAGAGAATCTTGAACAAATGTAAAATCCCATTTTTCAAGAGGGTCATGAACAGAAAATAAAATCCCATTTTTTAGGAGGGTCATGAACAAAAGTAAAATACTACTTTTTAGGAGGGTCCTGAATAAAATGTAAAATCCCATTTTTCAGGATGGTACTGAACAAAATTAAAATCCCATTTTTTAAGAGGGTCCTGAACAGAAAGTATAGTCGCATTTTTCAGGAGGGTCCTAAACATAAAGTAAAATCTCCTTTTTCAGGAAGGTCCAGAAAAGAAAGAAAAGTCCCATTTTTTAGGAGGGTGCTGAACAGAAAGTAAAATCCCATTTTTCAGAAGGGTCCTGAACAGAAAGTAAAATCCCATTTTTCAGGAGGGTCCTGAACAGAAAGTAAAATTCTATTTTTCAGGAGTGTCCTTATCATAAAGTAAAATCCCATTTTTCTAAAGGGTCCTGAACAGAAAGTAAAATCTAATTTTTCAGGAGGGTCCTGAACATAAAGTAATGTTTAATTTTTCAGGAAGGGCCTAAGAAGAATGTAAAGTCCCATTTTTCAAGAGGGTCCTGAACAGAAAGAAAAGTCCCATTTTTCAGGAGGGTCCAGAACAGAAAGTAAAATCCCATATTTCAGGAGAGTGCTGAACAGAAAGTAAAATCCCATTTTTCAGGAGGGTCCTGAACAGAAAGAAAAGTCGCATTTTTCAGGAGAGTCCTAAACATAAAGTAAAATCTAATTTTTCAGGAATGTCCTAAACAGAAAGTAAAGTCTCATTTTTCAGGAGGGTGTTGAAGAAAAAGTAAAATCTAATTTTTCAAGAGGGTCCTGAACAGAAAGTAAAATCCCATATTTCAGGAGGGTCCTGAACAGAAAGTAAAATTCCATTTTTCAAGAGCGTCCTGAATATAAAGTAAAATCCAATTTTTCAAGAGCTTCCTGAACATAAAGTAAAATTCCATTTTTAGGAGGGTCCTGAATATAAAGTAAAATCCCATTTTTCTAGAGGGTCCTGAACAGAAAGTAAAATCTCATTTTTCAGGAGGGTCCTGAAAAGAAAGTAATGTCCAATTTTTCAAGAAGGGCCTAAGCAGAATGTAAAGTCCCATTTTTTAGGATGGTCCTGAACAGAAAGTAAAGTCACATTTTTTAGGAGAGTCCTGAACGGAAAGTAAAATCCCATTTTTCAGGAGGGTTATGAACAAAAGTAAAATCCTACTTTTTAGGAAGGTCCTGAATAAAATGTAAAATCCCATTTTTCAGGATGCTACAGAACAAAATTAAAATCCCATTTTTTAGGAGGGTCCTGAAAGGAAAGTAAAATCCCATTTTTCAGGGCGGTCCTGAACAGAAAGTAAAGTCGCAATTTTCAGGAGGGTCCAAAACATAAAGTAAAATCTCATTTTTCAGGAAGGTCCCGAACAGAATGTAAAGTCCCATTTTTCAGGAGGGTGCTGAGCAGAAAGTAAAATCCCATTTTTCAGGTGGGTCCTGAACAGAAAGTAAAATCCCATTTTACAGGAGGGTCCTGAGCAGAAATTAAAATTTTATTTTTCAAGAGCGTTCTGAACATAAAATAAAATTCCATTTTTAGGAGGGTCCTGAACATAAAGTAAAATCCCATTTTTCTAGAGGGTCTTGAATAGAAAGTAAAATCTCATTTTTCAGGAGGGTCCAGCAAAGAAAGTAATGTCCGATTTTTCAAGAAGGGCCTAAGCAGAATGTAAAGTCCCATTTTTTAGGAGGGTCCTGAACAGAAAGTAAAGTCCCATTTTTCAGGAGGGTCCTGAAATGAAAGTAAAGTCCTATTTTCAGGAAGGTCCTGAACAGAAAGTAAAACCTTATTTTTCAGGAGGGTGCTGAACAGAAAGTAAAATCCCATTTTTCAGGAGGGTCCTGAACAGAAAGTAAAATTCCATTTTTTAGGAGAGTCCTGAACAGAAAGTATAGTCGCATTTTTCAGGAGGGTCCTAAACATAAAGTAAAATCCCATTTTTCAAGAAAGTCCTGAACAGTAAGTAAAGACCCATTTTTCAAGAGGGTGTTGAACAGAAAGTAAAATCCCATTTTTCAGGAGGATCCTGAACGAAAGTAAAATCCCATATTTCAGGAGGGTCCTGAACAGAAAGTAAAATTATATTTTTCAAGAGCGTCCTGAACAGAAACTAAAATCCCATTTTTCAGGAGGCTCCTGAACATAAAGTAAAACTTCATTTTTCAAGAGGGTCCTGAACAAAAGTAAAATCCCATTTTTCAGAAGGGTCCCGAGTAGAATGTAAAATCCCATTTTTCAGGATGGGCCAGAAAAAAAGTAAAATCCAATTTCTTAGGAGGGTCCTAAACCAAAGTAAAATATCATTTTCAATAGGGTAATCCCATTTTTCAAGAGAGTCCTGAACAAAAAGTAAAATCCCATTTTCAGGAGGGTCCGGAACAAAAGTAATATCCTATTTTTCAGGATGGTCCTGAACAAAAGTAAAATCCCATTTTTCATGAGGGTCCTGAACATACAGTTAAATCCTTTTTTTCAGAAGGGTCCTCAACAGAAAGTAAAGTTCCATTTCTCAGGTGGGTCTTAAACAGAAAGTAAAATCCCATTTATCAGGAGGGTCCTGAACAGAAAGTAAAGTCCCATTCGTCATGAGGGTCTTGAACATAAAGTAAAGTCCCACTTTTCAGAAGGGTCCTGATCAGAAAGTAAAGTCCTATTTTTCAGGAGGGTCCTGAATAGAAAGTAAAGTCCCATTTTTCAGGAGGGTCCTGAACAGAAAGTAAAGTCCCATTTTTCAGGAGGGTCATGTACAGAAAGCAAAGTCCCATTTTTTAGGAGGGTCCTGTACTGAAAATAAAATCCCATTTTTCAGGAAGGTCCTGAACAAAAAGTAAAATACTATTTTTCAAAAGGGTTCAAAACAGAAGAAAAATTCCATTTTTCAGGAGGGTCCTGAACAAAAGTAAAATCTCATTCTTCAAGATGGTCCAGAAAAGAAAGTAAAATCTCATATTTCAGGATGGTCCTGAACAAAAGTAAAATCCCATTTTTCAGGAGGGGCCTGAACAGAAAGTAAAATCCCATTTTTCAGAAGGGTCCTGAACAGAAAGTAAAATCCTTTTTTAAGGAGGGTCCTAAACAGAAGTAAAATCCCATTTTTCAAGAGAATCCTGAACAGAAGTGAAATCCCATTATTAAAGATGGTCAAGAACAGAAAGTAAAATCCCATTTTTTAGGAGGGTTATGAACAAAAGTAAAATCCTACTTTTTAGGAGGGTCCTGAATAAAATGTAAAATCCCATTTTTCAGGATGGTACTGAACAAAATTAAAATCCCATTTTTTAGTAGGGTCCTGAACAGAAAGTAAAATCCCATTTTTCAGGAGGGTCTTGAACAGAAAGTAAAGTCGCAATTTTCAGGAGGGTCCAAAACATAAAGTAAAATCTCATTTTTCAGGAAGGTCCTGAACAGAATGTAAAGTCCCATTTTTCAGGAAGGTGCTGAACAGAAAGTAAATTCCCATTTTTCAGGTGGGTCCTGAACAGAAAGTAAAATCCCATTTTACAGGAGGGTCCTGAACAGAAAGTAAAATTTCATTTTTCAAGAGCGTACTGAACATAAAGTAAAATTCCATTTTTAAGAGGGTCCTGAATATAAAGTAAAATCCCATTTTTCTAGAGGGTCCTGAACAGAAAGTAAAATCTCATTTTTCAGGAGAGTCCTGAAAAGAAAGTAATGTCCAATTTTTCAAGAAGGGCCTAAGCAGAATGTAAAGTCCCATTTTTTAGGATGGTCCTGAACAGAAAGTAAAGTCACAGTTTTCAGGAGAGTCCTGAACGGAAAGTAAAATCCCATTTTTCAGGAGGGTCCTGAACAAAAAGTAAAATATAATTTTTTAGGAGGGTCCTGAACCAAAGTAAAATCTCATTTTTCAGTAGGGTAATCCCATTTTTCAAGAGTGTCCTGAACAAAAAGAAAAATTTCATTTTCAGGAGGTTTTGATCAAAAGTAAAATCCTACTTTTCAGGATGTTCCTTAACAAAAGTAAAATCCCATTTTTCAAGAGGGTCCTGAACAGAAAGTAAAATCCCATATTTCAGGTGGGTCCTGAACAGAAAGTAAAATTCTATTTTTCAAAAGCGTCCTAAATATAAAGTAAAATCCCATTTTTCTTGAGAGTCCTGAACATAAAGTAAAATCTCATTTTTCAAGAGGGTCCTGAACAGAAAGTAAAATCTCATTTTTCAGGGGGGTCCTGAACAGAAAGTAATGTCCAATTTTTAAGGAAGGGCCTAAGCAGAATGTAAAGTCCCATTTTTTAGGAGGGTCCTGAACAGAACGTAAAGTCCCATTTTTCAGGAGGGTCCTGAACAGAAAGTAAAATCCCATTTTTCAGGAAGGTCCTGAACTGAAAGTAAAATCTCATTTTTTAGGAGGTTCCTGAACATAATGTAAAATACCATTTTTCAGGAGGGGCCTGAGCAGAAAGTAAAATCCCATTTTTCAGGAGGGTCCTGAACAAAAAGTAAAATTCTATTTTCAAGAGCGTCCTGAACAGAAACTAAAATCCCATTTTTCATGGGGCACCTGAACATAAAATAAAACCCAATTTTTTAAGAGGGTCCTGAACAAAGTAAAATCCCATTTTTCAGAAGGGTCCTGAACAGAAAGTAAAATTCCATTTTTCAGGATGGGCCAGAACAAAAATAAAATCCAATTTTTTAGGAGGGTCCTCAACCAAAGTAAAATATAATTTTTCAGTAGGGTAATCTCATTTTTCAAGAGGGTCCTGAACAAAAGGTAAAATCCCATTTTCAGGAGCGTCCTGAACAAAAGTAAAATCCCATTTTTCAGGATGGTCCTAAACAAAATTAAAATCCCATTTTTCAAGAGGGTCCTGAACAGAAAGTTAAATCCTTTTTTTTAGGAGGGTCCTGAACAGAAAGTAAAGTTCCATTTTTCAGGTGGGTCCTAAACAAAAGTAAAATCCCATTTATCAGGAGGGTCCTGAACAGAAAGTAAAATCCCATTTCTCAGGCTGTCCTGAACAGAAAGTAAAGTCCCACTTCTCAGAAGGGTCCAAAACATAAAGTAAAATCTCATTTTTTAGGAAGGTCCTGAACAGAATGTAAAGTCCCATTTTTCAGGAAGGTGCTGAACAGAAAGTAAAATCCCATTTTTCAGGTGGGTCCTGAACAGAAAGTAAAATCCCATTTTACAGGAGGGTCCTGAACAGAAAGTAAAATTTCATTTTTCAAGAGCTTCCTGAACATAAAGTAAAATTCCACTTTTAGGAGGGTCCTGAATATAAAGTAAAATCCCATTTTTCTAGAGGGTCCTGAACAGAAAGTAAAATCTCATTTTTCAGGAGGGTCCTGAAAAGAAAGTAATGTCCAATTTTTCAAGAAGGGCCTAAGCAGAATGTAAAGTCCCATTTTTTAGGATTGTCCTGAACAAAAAGTAAAGTCACATTTTTTAGGAGAGTCCTGAACGGAAAGTAAAATCCCATTTTTCAGGAGGGTTATGAACAAAAGTAAAATCCTACTTTTTAGGAGGGTCCTGAATAAAATGTAAAATCCCATTTTTCAGGATGCTACAGAACCAAATTAAAATCCCAGTTTTTAGGAGGGTCCTGAACAGAAAGTAAAATCCCATTTTTCAGGGGGGTCCTGAACAGAAAGTAAAGTCGCATTTTTCAGGAGGGTCCAAAACATAAAGTAAAATCTCATTTTTCAGGAAGGTCCTGAACAGAATGTAAAGTCCTATTTTTCAGGAGGGTGCTGAGCAGAAAGTAAAATCCCATTTTTCAGGTGGGTCCTGAACAGAAAGTAAAATCCCGTTTTACAGGAGGGTCCTGAACAGAAATTAAAATTTTATTTTTCAAGAGCGTCCTGAACATAAAGTAAAATTCCATTTATAGGAGGGTCCTGAACATAAAGTAAAATTCCATTTTTAGGAGGGTCCTGAATATAAAGTAAAATCCCATTTTTCTAGAGGGTCCTGAACAGAAAGTAAAATCTCATTATTCCGGAGGGTCCTGAAAAGAAAGTAATGTCCAATTTTTCAAGAAGGGCCTAAGCAGAATGTAAAGTCCCATTTTTTAGGATGGTCCTGAACAGAAAGTAAAGTCACATTTTTCAGGAGAGTCCTGAACGGAAAGTAAAATCCCATTTTTCAGGAGCGTCCTGAACAAAAAGTAAAATCTAATTTTTTAGGAGGGTCCTGAACCAAAGTAAAATCTCATTTTTCAAGAGTGTCCTGAACAAAAAGAAAAATTTCATTTTCAGGAGGTCCTGATCAAAAGTAAAATCCTACTTTTCAGGATGTTCCTAAACAAAAGTAAAATCCCATTTTTCAAGAGGGTCCTGAACACAAAGTAAAATCCCATATTTCAGGTGGGTCCTGAACAGAAAGTAAAATTCTACTTATCAAAAGCGTCCTGAATATAAAGTAAAATCCCATTTTTCTTGAGAGTCCTGAACATAAAGTAAAATCTCATTTTTCAAGAGGGTCCTGAACAGAAAGTAAAATCTCATTTTTCAGGGTGGTCCTAAACAGAAAGTAATGTCCAATTTTTAAGGAAGGGCCTAAGAAGAATGTAAAGTCCCATTTTTTAGGAGGGTCCTGAATAGAACATAAAGTCCCATTTTTCAGGAGGGTCCTGAACAGAAAGTAAAATCCCATTTTTCAGGAAGGTCCTGAACTAAAAGTAAAATCTCATTTTTCAGGAGGTTCCTGAACATAATGTAAAATACCATTTTTCAGGAGGGGCCTGAGCAGAAAGAAAAATCCCATTTTTCAGGAGGGTCCTGAACAAAAAGTAAAATTCTATTTTCAAGAGCGTCCTGAACAGAAACTAAAATCCCATTTTTCAGGGGGCACCTGAACATAAAATAAAACCCCATTTTTTAAGAGGGTCCTGAACAAAGTAAAATCCCATTTTTTAGAAGGGTCCTGAACAGAAAGTAAAATTCCATTTTTCAGGATGGGGCAGAACAAAAATAAAATCCAATTTTTTAGGAGGGTCCTCAACCAAAGTAAAATATCATTTTTCAGTAGGGTAATCCCATTTTTCAAGAGGGTCCTGAACAAAAGGTAAAATCCCATTTTCAAGAGCGTCCTGAACAAAAGTAAAATCCCATTTTTTAGGATGGTCCTAAACAAAAGTAAAATCCCATTTTTCAAGAGGGTCCTGAACAGAAAGTTAAATCCTTTTTTTCAGGAGGGTCCTGAACAGAAAGTAAAGTTCCATTTTTCAGGTGGGTCCTAAACAAAAGTAAAATCCTATTTATCAGGAGGGTCCTGAACATAAAGTAAAATCCCATTTCTCAGGCTGTCCTGAACAGAAAGTAAAGTCCCACTTCTTAGAAGGGTCCTGATTAGAAAGTAAAGTCCCATTTTTCAGGAGGGTCCTGAACAGAAAGTAAAGTCCCATTTTTCAGGAGGGTCCTGATCAGAAAGTAAAGTCCCATTTTTCAGGAGGGTCCGGTACAGAAAGTAAAGTCCTATTTTTCAGGAGGGTCCTGTACAGAAAGTAAAATCCCATTTTTCAGGAGGGTCCTGAACAGAAAGTAAAGTCCCATTTTTAAGGAGGGTCCCCATCAGAAAGTAAAGTCCCATTTTTCAGGAGGGTCCGGTACAGCAAGTAAAGTACCATTTTTCAGGAGGGTCCTGTATAGAAAGTAAAATCCCATTTTTCAGGAAGGTCCTGAACAGAAAGTAAAATCCTATTTTTCAAAAGGGTCCAAAACAGAAGAAAAATTCCATTTTTCAGGAGGGTCCTGATCAAGAGTAAAATCTCATTCTTAAAGATGGTCCAGAACAGAAAGTAAAATCTCATATTTCAGGAGGGTCCTGAACAAAAGTAAAATCCCATTTTTCAGGAGGTGCCTGAACAGAAAGTAAAATACTATTTTTCAGGAGGGTCCTGAATAGAAAGTAAAATCCTTTTTTCAGGAGGGTCCTAAACAGAAGTAAAATCCCATTTTTCAAGAGAATCTTGAACAAATGTAAAATCCCATTTTTCAAGAGGGTCATGAACAGAAAATAAAATCCCATTTTTTAGGAGGGTCATGAACAAAAGTAAAATACTACTTTTTAGGAGGGTCCTGAATAAAATGTAAAATCCCATTTTTCAGGATGGTACTGAACAAAATTAAAATCCCATTTTTTAAGAGGGTCCTGAACAGAAAGTATAGTCGCATTTTTCAGGAGGGTCCTAAACATAAAGTAAAATCTCCTTTTTCAGGAAGGTCCAGAAAAGAAAGAAAAGTCCCATTTTTTAGGAGGGTGCTGAACAGAAAGTAAAATCCCATTTTTCAGAAGGGTCCTGAACAGAAAGTAAAATCCCATTTTTCAGGAGGGTCCTGAACAGAAAGTAAAATTCTATTTTTCAGGAGTGTCCTTATCATAAAGTAAAATCCCATTTTTCTAAAGGGTCCTGAACAGAAAGTAAAATCTAATTTTTCAGGAGGGTCCTGAACATAAAGTAATGTTTAATTTTTCAGGAAGGGCCTAAGAAGAATGTAAAGTCCCATTTTTCAAGAGGGTCCTGAACAGAAAGTAAAGTCCCATTTTTCAGGAGGGTCCAGAACAGAAAGTAAAATCTCATATTTCAGGAGAGTGCTGAACAGAAAGTAAAATCCCATTTTTCAGGAGGGTCCTGAACAGAAAGAAAAGTCGCATTTTTCAGGAGAGTCCTAAACATAAAGTAAAATCTAATTTTTCAGGAATGTCCTAAACAGAAAGTAAAGTCTCATTTTTCAGGAAGGTGTTGAAGAAAAAGTAAAATCTAATTTTTCAAGAGGGTCCTGAACAGAAAGTAAAATCCCATATTTCAGGAGGGTCCTGAACAGAAACTAAAATTCCATTTTTCAAGAGCGTCCTGAATATAAAGTAAAATCCAATTTTTCAGGAGGGTCCAGAACAGAAAGTAAAATCCCATTTTTCAGGAGAGTGCTGAACAGAAAGTAAAATCCCATTTTTCAGGAGGGTCCTGAACAGAAAGAAAAGTCGCATTTTTCAGGAGAGTCCTAAACATAAAGTAAAATCTAATTTTTCAGGAATGTCCTAAACAGAAAGTAAAGTCTCATTTTTCAGGAGGGTGTTGAAGAAAAAGTATAATCCAATTTTTCAAGACGGTCCTGAACAGAAAGTAAAATCCCATATTTCAGGAGGGTCCTGAAGAGAAAGTAAAATTCCATTTTTCAAGAGCGTCCTGAATATAAAGTAAAATCCAATTTTTCAGGAGGGTCCTGATCAGAAAGTAAAGTCCCATTTTTCAGGAGGCTGTTGAACAAAAATTAAAATCCCATTTTTCAGGAGGGTCCTGAACAGAAAGTAAAATTCTATTTATCAAGAGTGTCCTGAACAGAAACTAAAATCCCACTTTTCAGGTGGCTCCTGAACTTAAAGTAAAACCTCATTTTTCAAGAGGGTCCTGAACAAAAGTGAAATCCAATTTTTTAGAAGGGTCCTGAATAGAAAGTAAAATCCCATTTTCACGGATGGGCCAGAACAAAAGTAAAATCCAATTTTTTAGCAGGGTCCTGAACCAAAGTAAAATATCATTTTTCAGTAGGGTAATCCCAATTTTCAAGAGGGTCCTGAACAAAAAGTAAAATCCCATTTTCAGGAGGGTCCTGAACAAAAGTAACATCCCATTTTTCAGAATGGTCCTGAACAAAAGTAAATCCTATTTTTCAAGAGGGTCTTGAACATAAAGTTAAATCCTTTTTTTCAGGAGGGTCCTGAACAGAAAGTAAAGTTCCATTTTTCAGGTGGGTCCTAAACAGAAAGTAAAATCCCATTTTTCAGTAGGGTCCTGAACAGAAAGTAAAATCCCATTTTTCAGGAGGGTCTTGAACAGAAAGTAAAGTCGCAATTTTCAGGAGGGTCCAAAACATAAAGTAAAATCTCATTTTTCAGGAAGGTCCTGAACAGAATGTAAAGTCCCATTTTTCAGGAAGGTGCTGAACAGAAAGTAAATTCCCATTTTTCAGGTGGGTCCTGAACAGAAAGTAAAATCCCATTTTACAGGAGGGTCCTGAACAGAAAGTAAAATTTCATTTTTCAAGAGCGTACTGAACATAAAGTAAAATTCCATTTTTAAGAGGGTCCTGAATATAAAGTAAAATCCCATTTTTCTAGAGGGTCCTGAACAGAAAGTAAAATCTCATTTTTCAGGAGAGTCCTGAAAAGAAAGTAATGTCCAATTTTTCAAGAAGGGCCTAAGCAGAATGTAAAGTCCCATTTTTTAGGATGGTCCTGAACAGAAAGTAAAGTCACAGTTTTCAGGAGAGTCCTGAACGGAAAGTAAAATCCCATTTTTCAGGAGGGTCCTGAACAAAAAGTAAAATATAATTTTTTAGGAGGGTCCTGAACCAAAGTAAAATCTCATTTTTCAGTAGGGTAATCCCATTTTTCAAGAGTGTCCTGAACAAAAAGAAAAATTTCATTTTCAGGAGGTTTTGATCAAAAGTAAAATCCTACTTTTCAGGATGTTCCTTAACAAAAGTAAAATCCCATTTTTCAAGAGGGTCCTGAACAGAAAGTAAAATCCCATATTTCAGGTGGGTCCTGAACAGAAAGTAAAATTCTATTTTTCAAAAGCGTCCTAAATATAAAGTAAAATCCCATTTTTCTTGAGAGTCCTGAACATAAAGTAAAATCTCATTTTTCAAGAGGGTCCTGAACAGAAAGTAAAATCTCATTTTTCAGGGGGGTCCTGAACAGAAAGTAATGTCCAATTTTTAAGGAAGGGCCTAAGCAGAATGTAAAGTCCCATTTTTTAGGAGGGTCCTGAACAGAACGTAAAGTCCCATTTTTCAGGAGGGTCCTGAACAGAAAGTAAAATCCCATTTTTCAGGAAGGTCCTGAACTGAAAGTAAAATCTCATTTTTTAGGAGGTTCCTGAACATAATGTAAAATACCATTTTTCAGGAGGGGCCTGAGCAGAAAGTAAAATCCCATTTTTCAGGAGGGTCCTGAACAAAAAGTAAAATTCTATTTTCAAGAGCGTCCTGAACAGAAACTAAAATCCCATTTTTCATGGGGCACCTGAACATAAAATAAAACCCAATTTTTTAAGAGGGTCCTGAACAAAGTAAAATCCCATTTTTCAGAAGGGTCCTGAACAGAAAGTAAAATTCCATTTTTCAGGATGGGCCAGAACAAAAATAAAATCCAATTTTTTAGGAGGGTCCTCAACCAAAGTAAAATATAATTTTTCAGTAGGGTAATCTCATTTTTCAAGAGGGTCCTGAACAAAAGGTAAAATCCCATTTTCAGGAGCGTCCTGAACAAAAGTAAAATCCCATTTTTCAGGATGGTCCTAAACAAAATTAAAATCCCATTTTTCAAGAGGGTCCTGAACAGAAAGTTAAATCCTTTTTTTTAGGAGGGTCCTGAACAGAAAGTAAAGTTCCATTTTTCAGGTGGGTCCTAAACAAAAGTAAAATCCCATTTATCAGGAGGGTCCTGAACAGAAAGTAAAATCCCATTTCTCAGGCTGTCCTGAACAGAAAGTAAAGTCCCACTTCTCAGAAGGGTCCAAAACATAAAGTAAAATCTCATTTTTTAGGAAGGTCCTGAACAGAATGTAAAGTCCCATTTTTCAGGAAGGTGCTGAACAGAAAGTAAAATCCCATTTTTCAGGTGGGTCCTGAACAGAAAGTAAAATCCCATTTTACAGGAGGGTCCTGAACAGAAAGTAAAATTTCATTTTTCAAGAGCTTCCTGAACATAAAGTAAAATTCCACTTTTAGGAGGGTCCTGAATATAAAGTAAAATCCCATTTTTCTAGAGGGTCCTGAACAGAAAGTAAAATCTCATTTTTCAGGAGGGTCCTGAAAAGAAAGTAATGTCCAATTTTTCAAGAAGGGCCTAAGCAGAATGTAAAGTCCCATTTTTTAGGATTGTCCTGAACAAAAAGTAAAGTCACATTTTTTAGGAGAGTCCTGAACGGAAAGTAAAATCCCATTTTTCAGGAGGGTTATGAACAAAAGTAAAATCCTACTTTTTAGGAGGGTCCTGAATAAAATGTAAAATCCCATTTTTCAGGATGCTACAGAACCAAATTAAAATCCCAGTTTTTAGGAGGGTCCTGAACAGAAAGTAAAATCCCATTTTTCAGGGGGGTCCTGAACAGAAAGTAAAGTCGCATTTTTCAGGAGGGTCCAAAACATAAAGTAAAATCTCATTTTTCAGGAAGGTCCTGAACAGAATGTAAAGTCCTATTTTTCAGGAGGGTGCTGAGCAGAAAGTAAAATCCCATTTTTCAGGTGGGTCCTGAACAGAAAGTAAAATCCCGTTTTACAGGAGGGTCCTGAACAGAAATTAAAATTTTATTTTTCAAGAGCGTCCTGAACATAAAGTAAAATTCCATTTATAGGAGGGTCCTGAACATAAAGTAAAATTCCATTTTTAGGAGGGTCCTGAATATAAAGTAAAATCCCATTTTTCTAGAGGGTCCTGAACAGAAAGTAAAATCTCATTTTTCAGGAGGGTCCTGAAAAGAAAGTAATGTCCAATTTTTCAAGAAGGGCCTAAGCAGAATGTAAAGTCCCATTTTTTAGGATGGTCCTGAACAGAAAGTAAAGTCACATTTTTCAGGAGAGTCCTGAACGGAAAGTAAAATCCCATTTTTCAGGAGGGTCCTGAACAAAAAGTAAAATCTAATTTTTTAGGAGGGTCCTGAACCAAAGTAAAATCTCATTTTTCAAGAGTGTCCTGAACAAAAAGAAAAATTTCATTTTCAGGAGGTCCTGATCAAAAGTAAAATCCTACTTTTCAGGATGTTCCTAAACAAAAGTAAAATCCCATTTTTCAAGAGGGTCCTGAACACAAAGTAAAATCCCATATTTCAGGTGGGTCCTGAACAGAAAGTAAAATTCTACTTATCAAAAGCGTCCTGAATATAAAGTAAAATCCCATTTTTCTTGAGAGTCCTGAACATAAAGTAAAATCTCATTTTTCAAGAGGGTCCTGAACAGAAAGTAAAATCTCATTTTTCAGGGTGGTCCTAAACAGAAAGTAATGTCCAATTTTTAAGGAAGGGCCTAAGAAGAATGTAAAGTCCCATTTTTTAGGAGGGTCCTGAATAGAACATAAAGTCCCATTTTTCAGGAGGGTCCTGAACAGAAAGTAAAATCCCATTTTTCAGGAAGGTCCTGAACTAAAAGTAAAATCTCATTTTTCAGGAGGTTCCTGAACATAATGTAAAATACCATTTTTCAGGAGGGGCCTGAGCAGAAAGAAAAATCCCATTTTTCAGGAGGGTCCTGAACAAAAAGTAAAATTCTATTTTCAAGAGCGTCCTGAACAGAAACTAAAATCCCATTTTTCAGGGGGCACCTGAACATAAAATAAAACCCCATTTTTTAAGAGGGTCCTGAACAAAGTAAAATCCCATTTTTTAGAAGGGTCCTGAACAGAAAGTAAAATTCCATTTTTCAGGATGGGGCAGAACAAAAATAAAATCCAATTTTTTAGGAGGGTCCTCAACCAAAGTAAAATATCATTTTTCAGTAGGGTAATCCCATTTTTCAAGAGGGTCCTGAACAAAAGGTAAAATCCCATTTTCAAGAGCGTCCTGAACAAAAGTAAAATCCCATTTTTTAGGATGGTCCTAAACAAAAGTAAAATCCCATTTTTCAAGAGGGTCCTGAACAGAAAGTTAAATCCTTTTTTTCAGGAGGGTCCTGAACAGAAAGTAAAGTTCCATTTTTCAGGTGGGTCCTAAACAAAAGTAAAATCCTATTTATCAGGAGGGTCCTGAACATAAAGTAAAATCCCATTTCTCAGGCTGTCCTGAACAGAAAGTAAAGTCCCACTTCTCAGAAGGGTCCTGATTAGAAAGTAAAGTCCCATTTTTCAGGAGGGTCCTGAACAGAAAGTAAAGTCCCATTTTTCAGGAGGGTCCTGATCAGAAAGTAAAGTCCCATTTTTCAGGAGGGTCCGGTACAGAAAGTAAAGTCCTATTTTTCAGGAGGGTCCTGTACAGAAAGTAAAATCCCATTTTTCAGGAGGGTCCTGAACAGAAAGTAAAGTCCCATTTTTAAGGAGGGTCCCCATCAGAAAGTAAAGTCCCATTTTTCAGGAGGGTCCGGTACAGCAAGTAAAGTACCATTTTTCAGGAGGGTCCTGTATAGAAAGTAAAATCCCATTTTTCAGGAAGGTCCTGAACAGAAAGTAAAATCCTATTTTTCAAAAGGGTCCAAAACAGAAGAAAAATTCCATTTTTCAGGAGGGTCCTGATCAAGAGTAAAATCTCATTCTTAAAGATGGTCCAGAACAGAAAGTAAAATCTCATATTTCAGGAGGGTCCTGAACAAAAGTAAAATCCCATTTTTCAGGAGGTGCCTGAACAGAAAGTAAAATACTATTTTTCAGGAGGGTCCTGAATAGAAAGTAAAATCCTTTTTTCAGGAGGGTCCTAAACAGAAGTAAAATCCCATTTTTCAAGAGAATCTTGAACAAATGTAAAATCCCATTTTTCAAGAGGGTCATGAACAGAAAATAAAATCCCATTTTTTAGGAGGGTCATGAACAAAAGTAAAATACTACTTTTTAGGAGGGTCCTGAATAAAATGTAAAATCCCATTTTTCAGGATGGTACTGAACAAAATTAAAATCCCATTTTTTAAGAGGGTCCTGAACAGAAAGTATAGTCGCATTTTTCAGGAGGGTCCTAAACATAAAGTAAAATCTCCTTTTTCAGGAAGGTCCAGAAAAGAAAGAAAAGTCCCATTTTTTAGGAGGGTGCTGAACAGAAAGTAAAATCCCATTTTTCAGAAGGGTCCTGAACAGAAAGTAAAATCCCATTTTTCAGGAGGGTCCTGAACAGAAAGTAAAATTCTATTTTTCAGGAGTG
Source organism: Capsicum pubescens (assembly GCA_030864215.1). Lineage (NCBI taxonomy): Eukaryota > Viridiplantae > Streptophyta > Magnoliopsida > Solanales > Solanaceae > Capsicum > Capsicum pubescens. Next base: position 282,705,706 of record CM061542.1, read on the forward strand.
TCCTTATCATAAAGTAAAATCCCATTTTTCTAAAGGGTCCTGAACAGAAAGTAAAATCTAATTTTTCAGGAGGGTCCTGAACATAAAGTAATGTTTAATTTTTCAGGAAGGGCCTAAGAAGAATGTAAAGTCCCATTTTTCAAGAGGGTCCTGAACAGAAAGTAAAGTCCCATTTTTCAGGAGGGTCCAGAACAGAAAGTAAAATCCCATATTTCAGGAGAGTGCTGAACAGAAAGTAAAATCCCATTTTTCAGGAGGGTCCTGAACAGAAAGAAAAGTCGCATTTTTCAGGAGAGTCCTAAACATAAAGTAAAATCTAATTTTTCAGGAATGTCCTAAACAGAAAGTAAAGTCTCATTTTTCAGGAAGGTGTTGAAGAAAAAGTAAAATCTAATTTTTCAAGAGGGTCCTGAACAGAAAGTAAAATCCCATATTTCAGGAGGGTCCTGAACAGAAACTAAAATTCCATTTTTCAAGAGCGTCCTGAATATAAAGTAAAATCCAATTTTTCAGGAGGGTCCAGAACAGAAAGTAAAATCCCATTTTTCAGGAGAGTGCTGAACAGAAAGTAAAATCCCATTTTTCAGGAGGGTCCTGAACAGAAAGAAAAGTCGCATTTTTCAGGAGAGTCCTAAACATAAAGTAAAATCTAATTTTTCAGGAATGTCCTAAACAGAAAGTAAAGTCTCATTTTTCAGGAGGGTGTTGAAGAAAAAGTATAATCCAATTTTTCAAGACGGTCCTGAACAGAAAGTAAAATCCCATATTTCAGGAGGGTCCTGAAGAGAAAGTAAAATTCCATTTTTCAAGAGCGTCCTGAATATAAAGTAAAATCCAATTTTTCAGGAGGGTCCTGATCAGAAAGTAAAGTCCCATTTTTCAGGAGGCTGTTGAACAAAAATTAAAATCCCATTTTTCAGGAGGGTCCTGAACAGAAAGTAAAATTCTATTTATCAAGAGTGTCCTGAACAGAAACTAAAATCCCACTTTTCAGGTGGCTCCTGAACTTAAAGTAAAACCTCATTTTTCAAGAGGGTCCTGAACAAAAGTGAAATCCAATTTTTTAGAAGGGTCCTGAATAGAAAGTAAAATCCCATTTTCACGGATGGGCCAGAACAAAAGTAAAATCCAATTTTTTAGCAGGGTCCTGAACCAAAGTAAAATATCATTTTTCAGTAGGGTAATCCCAATTTTCAAGAGGGTCCTGAACAAAAAGTAAAATCCCATTTTCAGGAGGGTCCTGAACAAAAGTAACATCCCATTTTTCAGAATGGTCCTGAACAAAAGTAAATCCTATTTTTCAAGAGGGTCTTGAACATAAAGTTAAATCCTTTTTTTCAGGAGGGTCCTGAATAGAAAGTAAAGTTCCATTTTTCAGGTGGGTCCTAAATAGAAAGTAAAATACCATTTATCAGGAGGGTCCTGAACAGAAAGTAAAATCCCATTTTTCAGGAGGGTCCTGAACAGAAAGTAAAGTACCATTTTTCAGGAAGGTTCTGAACAGAAAGTAAAGTCCCATTTTTTAAGAAGGTCCTGAAGAGAAAGTAAAGTCTCATTTTTCAGGAGGGTCCTATACAGAAAACAATGTCCCATTTTTCAGGAGGGTCCTGTCCTGAAAGTAAAATCCTTTTTTTCATGAAGGTCCTGAACAGAAAGTAAAATCCTATTTTTCAAAAGGGTTCAAAATAGAAGAAAAATTCCATTTTTCAGGAGGGTCCTGAACAAAAGTAAAATCTCATTCTTCAAGATGGTCCAGAACAGAAAGTAAAATCCCATATTTCAGGATGGTCCAGAACAGAAAGTAAAATCCCATATTTCAGGAGGGGCCTGAACAGAAAGTAAAATCCCATTTTTCAGGAGGGTCGTGAGCAGAAAGTAAAATCCTTTTTTCAGGAGGGTCCTAAACAGAAGTAAAATCCCATTTTTCAAGAGAATCCTGAACAGAAGTAAAATCCCATTTTTTAAGAGGTTCATGAACTGAAAGTTAAATCCCATTTTTCAAGAGGGTCTTAAATAGAAAGTAAAATCCTACTTTTTAGGAGGGTCCTGAATAAAATGTAAAATCCCATTTTTCAGGATGGTACTGAACAAAAGTAAAATCCCATTTTTTAGGAGGGTCCTGAACAGAAAGTAAAATCCCATTTTTAAGGAGGGTCATGAACAGAAATAAAGTCACATTTTTCAGGAGGGTCCAAAATATAAAGTAAAATCTCATTTTTCAGGAAGGTCCTGAACAGAAAGTACAGTCCTATTTTTCAAGAGGGTGCTGAACAAAAAGTAAAATCCCATTTTTCAGGTGGGTCCTAAACAGAAAGTAAAATCCCATTTATCAGGAGGGTCCTGAACAGAAAGTAAAATTCCATTTTTCAAGAGCGTCCTGAACATAAAGTAAAATCCCATTTTTAGGAGGGTCCTGAAATTTAAGTAAAATCCCATTTTTCAAGACGGTCCTGAACAGAAAGTAAAATCTCATTTTTCAGGAAGGTCCTGAGCAGAAAGTAATGTCCAATTTTTCAGGAAGGGCCTACGCAGAATGTACAGTCCCAGTTTTCAGGAGGGTCTTGAACAGAAAGTAAAGTCCCATTTTTCAGGAGGGTGTGAACAGAAAGTAAAATTCCATTTTTCAGGAGGGTCCTGAACAGAAATTAAAGACGCATTTTTCAGGAGGGTCCTAAACATAAAGTAAAATCTTATTTTTCAGGAAGGTCCTGAACAGAAAGTAAAGTCCCATTTTTCAGGAGAGTCCTGAACAGAAAGTAAAATTCCATTTTTCAAGAGCGTCCTAAATATAAAGTAAAATCCCATTTTTTAGGTGGGTCCTGAACAGAAAGTAAAGTCCCATTTTTCAGGAGGGTGTTGAACTAAAATTAAAATCCCATTTTTCAGGAGGGTCCTGAACAGAAAGTAAAATTCTATTTTTCAAGAGTGTCCTGAACAGAAACTAAAATCCCACTTTTCAGGAGGCTCCTAAACTTAAAGTAAAACCTCATTTTTGAAGAGGGTCCTGAACAAAAGTAAAATCCCATTTCTTAGAAGGGTCCTGAATAAAAAGTAAAATCCCATTTTTCAAGATGGGCCAGAACAAAAGTAAAATCAAATTTTTTAGGAGGGTCCTGAACCAAAGTAAAATATCATTTTTCAGTAGGGTAATCCCATTTTTTAAGAGGGTCTTGAACAAAAAGTAAAATCCCATTTTCAGGAGGGTCCGGAACAAAAGTAATATCTTATTTTTCAGGATGGTCCTGAACAAAAGTAAAATCCCATTTTTCAAGAGGATCCTGAACATAAAGTTAAATCCTTTTTATCAGGAGGGTCCTGAACAGAAAGTAAAGTTCCATTTCTCAGGTGGGTCCTAAACAGAAAGTAAAATCCCATTTATCAGGAGGGTCCTGAACAGAAAGTAAAGTCCCATTTGTCAGGAGGGACTTGAACATAAAGTAAAGTCCCACTTTTCAGAAGGGTCCTGATCAGAAAGTAAAGTCCCATTTTTCAGGAGGGTCCTGAATAGAAAGTAAAGTCCCATTTTTAAGGAGGGTCCTGAACAGAAAGTAAAGTCCCATTTTTCAGGAGGGTCCTGTACAGAAAGCAAAGTCCCATTTTTCAGGAGGGTCCTGTACAAAAAATAAAATCCCATTTTTCAGGAAGGTCCTGAACAGAAAGTAAAATACTATTTTTCAAAAGGGTTCAAAATAGAAGAAAAATTCCATTTTTCAGGAGGGTCCTGAACAAAAGTAAAATCTCATTCTTCAAGATGGTCCAGAAAAGAAAGTAAAATCTCATATTTCAGGATGGTCCTGAACAAAAGTAAAATCCCATTTTCCAGGAGGGGCCTGAACAGAAAGTAAAATCCCATTTTTCAGGAGGGTCCTGAACAGAAAGTAAAATCCTTTGTTCAGGAGGGTCCTAAACAGAAGTAAAATCCCATTTTTCAAGAGACTCCTGAACAGAAGTAAAATCCCATTTTTCAAGAGGGTCATGAACAAAAAGTAAAATCCCATTTTTTTGGAGGGTTATGAACAAAAGTAAAATCCTATTTTTTAGGAGGGTCCCGAATAAAATGTAAAATCCCATTTTTCAGGATGGTACTGAACAAAATTAAAATCCCATTTTTTAGGAGGGTCCTGAACAGAAAGTAAAATCCCATTTTTCAGGAGGGACCTGAACAGAAAGTAAAGTCGCAATTTTCAGGAGGGTCCAAAACATAAAGTAAAATCTCATTTTTCAGGATGGTCCTGAACAGAATGTAAAGTCCCATTTTTCAGGAGGGTGCTTAACAGAAAGTAAAATCCCATTTTTCAGGTGGGTCCTGAACAGAACGTAAAATCCCATTTTACAGGAGGGTCCTGAACAGAAAGTAAAATTTCATTTTTCAAGAGCGTCCTGAACATAAAGTAAAATTCCATTTTTAGGAGGGTCCTGAACATAAAGTAAAATCCCATTTTTCTAGAGGGTCCTGAACAGAAAGTAAAATCTCATTTTTCAGGAGAGTCCTGTAAAGAAACTAATATCCCATTTTTCAGGTGGCTCCTGAAAATAATATAAAACCCCATTTTTCAAGAGGGTCCTGAACAAAGTAAAATCCCATTTTTCAGAAGGGTCCTGAACAGAAAGTAAAATTCCATTTTTCAGGATGGGCCAAAACAAAAATAAAATCCAATTTTTTAGGAGGGTCCTCAACCAAAGTAGAATATCATTTTTCAGTAGGGTAATCCCATTTTTCAAGAGGGTCCTGAACAAAAAGTAAAATCCCATTTTCAGGAGGGTCCTGAACAAAAGTAAAATCCCTTTTTTCAGGAGGGTCCTGAACAGAAAGTAAAATTCCATTTTTCAAGAGCGTCCTGAACATAAAGTAAAATCCTATTTTTAGGAGGGTCCTGAACAATAAGTAAAATCCCATTTTTCTAGAGGGTCCTGAACAGAAAGTAAAATCTCATTTTTCAGGAAGGTCCTGAGCAGAAAGTAATGTCCAATTTTTCAGGAAGGGCCTAAGCAGAATGTACAGTCCCATTTTCCAGGAGGGTCTTGAACAGAAATTAAAGTCCCATTTTTCAGGAGGGTCCTGAATAGAAAGTAAAGTCCCATTTTTCAGGAGGGTCCTGATCAGAAAGTAACGTCCCATTTTTCAGGAGGGTCCGGTACAGAAAATAAAGTCCTATTTTTCAGGAGGGTCCTGTACAGAAAGTAAAATCCCATTTTTCAGGAGGGTCCTGAACAGAAAGTAAAGTCCCATTTTTTAGGAGGGTCCTGATCAGAATGTAAAGTCCCATTTTTCAGAAGGGACTTGAACATAAAGTAAAGTCCCACTTTTCAGAAGGGTCCTGATCAGAAAGTAAAGTCCCATTTTTCAGAAGGGTCCTGAACAGAAAGTAAAGTCCCATTTCTAAGGAGGGTCCTGAACAGAAAGTAAAGTCCCATTTTTCAGGAGGTTCCTGTACAGAAAGCAAAGTCCCATTTTTCAGGAGGGTCCTGTACAGAAAATAAAATCCCATTTTTCAGGAAGGTCCTGAACAGAAAGTAAAATACTATTTTTCAAAAGGGTTTAAAACAGAAGAAAAATTCCATTTTTCAGGAGGGTCCTGAACAAAAGTAAAATCTCATTCTTCAAGATGGTCCAGAAAAGAAAGTAAAATCTCATATTTCAGGATGGTCCTGAACAAAAGTAAAATCCCATTTTTCAGGAGGGTCCTGAACAGAAAGTAAAATCCTTTTTTCTGGAGGGTCCTAAATAGAAGTAAAATCCCATTTTTTAAGAGAATCCTGAACAGAAGTAAAATCCCATTTTTCAAGAGAATCATGATCAGAAAGTAAAATCCCATTTTTTTGGAGGGTTATGAACAAAAGTAAAATCCTACTTTTTAGGAGGGTCCCGAATAAAATGTAAAATCCCATTATTCAGGATGGTACTGAACAAAATTAAAATCCCATTTTTTAGGAGGGTCCTGAACAGAAAGTAAAATCCCATTTTTCAGGAGGGTCCTAAACAGGAATTAAAGTCGCAATTTTCAGGAAGGTCCAAAACATAAAGTAAAATCTCATTTTTCAGGAAGGTCCTGAAAAGAATGTAAAGTCCCATTTTTCAGGAGGGTGCTGAACAGAAAGTAAAATCCCATTTTTCAGGTGGGTCCTGAACAAAAAGTAAAATCCCATTTTACAGGAGGGTCCTGAACAGAAAGTAAAATTTCATTTTTCAAGAGCGTCCTGAACATAAAGTAAAATTCCATTTTTAGGAGGGTCCTGAACATAATGTAAAATCCCATTTTTCTAGAGGGTCCTGAACAGAAAGTAAAATCTCATTTTTTAGGATGGTCCTGAAAAGAAAGTAATGTCCAATTTTTCAAGAAGGGCCTAAGAAGAATGTAAAGTCCCATTTTTTAGGAGGGTCCTGAACAGAAAGTAAAGTCCCATTTTTCAGGAGGGTCCTGAACGGAAAGTAAAATCCTATTTTCCAGAAGGGTCCTGAACAGAAAGTAAAATCCAATTTGTTAGGAGGGTCCAGAACCAAAGTAAAATCTCATTTTTCAGTAGGGTAATCCCATTTTTCAATAGGGTCCTGAACAAAAAGTAAAATTTTATTTTCAGGAGGTCGTGATCAAAAGCAAAATCTTATTTTTCAGGATAGTCCTGAACAAAAGTAAAATCCCATTTTTCAAGAGGGTCCTGAACAGAAAGTAAAATCCCATATTTCATGTGGGTCCTGAACATAAAGTAAAATTCTATTTTTCAAGAGCGTCCTGAATATAAAGTAAAATCCCATTTTTCTGGAGAGTCCTGAACATAAAGTAAAATCTCATTTTTCAAGAGGGTCCCGAAAAGAAAGTAAAATTTCATTTTTCAGGGGGTCCTGAAAAGAAAGTAATGTCCAATTTTTAAGGAAGGGCCTAAGCAGAATGTAAAGTCCCATTTTTTAGGAGGGTCCTGAACAGAACGTAAAGTCCCATTTTTCAGGAGGGTCCTGAAAAGAAAGTGAAATACCATTTTTCAGGAGGGTCCTGAACTGAAAGTAAAATCTCATTTTTCAGGAGGTTCCTGAACATAATGTAAAATACCATTTTTCAGGATGGGCCTGAGCAGAAAGTAAAATCCCATTTTTCAGGAGGGTCCTGAACAAAAAGTAAAATTCTGTTTTCAAGAGCGTCCTGAACAGAAACTAATATCTCATTTTTCAGGGGCCTCCTGAACATAAAATAAAACCCCATTTTTCAAGAGGGTCCAGAACAAAGTAAAATTCCATTTTTCAGAAGGGTCCTGAACATAAAGTAAAATTCCATTTTTAGGAGGGTCCTGAAAATTAAGTAAAATCCCATTTTTCTAGATGGTCCTGAACAGAAAGTAAAATCTCATTTCTCAGGAAGGTCCTGAGCAGAATGTAATGTCCAATTTTTCAGGAAGGGCCTAAGCAGAATGTACAGTCCCATTTTTCAGGAGGGTCTTGAACAGAAAGTAAAGTCCCATTTTTCAGGATGGTCCTAAACATAAAGTAAAGTCCCATTTTTCAGGAGGGTCCTGATCAGAAAGTAAAGTCACATTTTTCAGGAGGGTCCGGTACAGAAAGTAAAGTCCCATTTTTCAGGAGGGTCCTGTACAGAAAGTAAAATCCCATTTTTCAGGAGGGTCCTGAACAGAAAGTAAAGTCCCATTTTTCAGGAGGGTCCTGATAAGAAAGTAAAGTCCCATTTTTCAAGAGGGTCCGGTACAGCAAGTAAAGTCCCATTTTTCAGGAGGGTCCTGTATAGGATGTAAAATCCCATTTTTCAGGAAGGTCCTGAACAGAAAGTAAAATCCTATTTTTCAAAAGGGTCCAAAACAGAAGAAAAATTCCATTTTTCAGGAGGGACTTGAACAAGAGTAAAATATCATTCTTAAAGATGGTCCAGAGCAGAAAGTAAAATCCCATATTTCAGGAAGGTCCTGAACAAAAGTAAAATACCATTTTTCAGGAGTGGCCTGAACAGAAAGTAAAATCCTATTTTTCAGGAGGGTCCTGAATAGAAAGTAAAATCCTTTTTTCAGGAGGGTCCTAAACAGAAGTAAAATCCCATTTTTCAAGAGAATCTTGAACAAATGTAAAATCCCATTTTTCAAGAGGGTCATGAACAAAAAGTAAAATCCCATTTTTTAGGAGGGTCATGAACAAAAGTAAAATACTACTTTTTAGGAGGGTTCCTGAATAAAATGTAAAATCCCATTTTTCAGGATGGTACTGAACAAAAGTAAAATCCCATTTTTTAGGAGGGTCCTGAACAGAAAGTTAAGTCGCATTTTTCAAGAGGGTCCTAAACATAAAGTAACATCTCATTTTTCAGAAAGGTCCTGAACAGAAAGAAAAGTCCCATTTTTAGGAGGGTGCTGAACAAAAAGTAAAATCCTATTTTTCAGAAGGGTCCTGAACAGAACGTAAAATCCCATTTTTCAGGAGAGTCCTGAACAGAAAGTAAAATTCTATTTTTCAAGAGCGACCTGAACATAAAGTAAAATCCCATTTTTCAGGAGTGTCCTGAACATAAAGAAAAATCCCATTTTTCTAGAGGGTCCTGAACAAAAAACAAAAATCTAATTTTTCAGGAGGGAACTGAACAGAAAGTAATGTTTAATTTTTAAGGAAGGGCCTAAGAAGAATGTAAAGTCCCATTTTTCAAGAGTGTCCTGAACAGACAGTAAAGTCCCATTTTTCAGGAAGGTCCTGAACAGAAAGTAAAATCCTATTTTTCAGGAGGGTGCTGAACAGAAAGTAAAATCCCATTTTTCAGGAGTGTCCTGAACAGAAAGTAAAGTCGCATTTTTCTGGAGGGTCCTAAACATAAAGTAAAATCTTATTTTTCAGGAATGTCCTAAACAGAAAGTAAAGTCCCATTTTTCAGGAGGGTGTTGAACAGAAAGTAAAATCCAATTTTTCAGGAGGGTCCTGAACAGAAAGTAAAATCCCATATATCAGGAGGGTCCTGAACAGAAAGTAAAATTCTATTTTTCAAGAGGGTCCTGATTATAAAGTAAAATCCCATTTTTCAAGAGGGGCCTGAACAGAAAGTAAAATCCCATTTTTTAGGAGGGTGTTGAACAAAAATTAAAATCCCATTTTTCAGGAGGGTCCTGAACAGAAAGTAAAATTCTATTTTTCAAGAGTGTCCTGAACAGAAACTAAAATCCCACTTTTCAGGAGGCTCCTGAACTTAAAGTAACACCTCATTTTTCAAGAGGGTCCTGATCAAAAGTAAAATCCCATTTTTTAGAAGGGTCCTGAATAGAAAGTAAAATCCCATTTTTCAGGATAGGACAGAACAAAAGTAAAATCCAAATTTTTTTGGAGGGTCCTGAACCAAAGTAAAATATCATTTTTCAGTAGGGTAATCCCATTTTTCAAGAGGGTCCTGAACAAAAAGTAAAATCCCATTTTCAGGAGGGTCCTGAACAAAAGTAATATCCCATTTTTCAGGATGGTCCTGAACAAAAGTAAAATCCCAATTTTCAAGAGGGTCCTGAACATAAAGTTAAATCCTTTTTTTCAGGAGAGTCCTGAACAGAAAGTAAAGTTCCATTTTTCTGGTAGGTCCTAAACAGAAAGTAAAATACCATTTATCAGGAGGGTCCTGAACAAAAAGTAAAATCCCATTTTTCAGGAGGGTCTTGAATAGAAAGTAAAGTCCTACTTTTCAGAAGGGTCCTGATCAGAATGTAAAGTACCATTTTTCAGGAAGGTTCTGAACAGAAAGTAAAGTCCCATTTTTTAAGAGGGTCGTGAAGAGAAAGTAAAGTCTAATTTTTCAGTAGGGTCCTGTACAGAAAGCAATGTCCCATTTTTCAAGAGGGTCCTGTCCAGAAAGTAAAATCCCTTTTTTCAGGAAGGTCCTGAACAGAAAGTAAAATCCTATTTTTCAAAAGGGTTCAAAATAGAAGAAAAATTCATTTTTTCAGGAGGGTCTTGAACTAAAGTAAAATCTCATTCTTCAAGATGGTCCAGAACAGAAAGTAAAATCCAATATTTCAAGATTGTCCAGAACAGAAAGTAAAATCCCATATTTCAGGATGGGCCTGAAAAGAAAGTAAAATCCCATTTTTCAGGAGGGTCGTGAACAGAAAGTAAAATCCTTTTTTCAGGAGGGTCCTAAACAGAAGTAAAATCCCATTTTTCAAGAGGTTCATGAACTGAAAGTAAAATCCCATTTTTTAGGAGGGTTATGAATGAAAGTAAAATCCTACTTTTTAGGAGGGTCCTGAATAAAATGTAAAATCCCATTTTTCAGGATGGTACTGAACAAAAGTAAAATCCAATTTTTTAGGAGTGTCCTGAACAGAAAGTAATATCCTATTTTTCAGGAGGGTCCTGAACAGAAAGTAAAGTCACATTTTTCAAGAGGGTCCAAAAAATAAAGTAATATCGCATTTTTCAGGAAGTTCCTGAACAGAAAGTAAAGTCCTATTTTTCAGGAGGGTGCTGAACAGAAAGTAAAATCCCATTTTTCAAGTGGGTCCTAAACAGAAAGTAAAATCCCATTTTTCAGGAGAGTCCTGAACTGAAAGTAAAATTCCATTTTTCAAGAGCGTCCTGAACATAAAGTAAAATCCCATTTTTAGAAGGGTACTGAACATAAAGTAAAATCCTATTTTTCTTGAGGGTCCTGAACAGAAAGTAAAATCTCATTTTTCAGGAAGGTCCTGAGCAGAAAGTAATGTCCAATTTTTCAGGAAGGGCCTAAGCAGAATGTACAGTCCCATTTTTCAGGAGGGTCCTGAACAGAAAGTAAAGTCCCATATTTCAGGAGGGTGTGAACAGAAAGTAAAATCCCATTTTTCAGGAGGGTCCTGAACAGAAATTAAAGTCGCATTTTTCAGGAGGGTCCTAAACATAAAGTAAAAATTTATTTTTCCGAAAGGTCCTGAACAGAAAGTAAAGTCCCATTTTTTAGGAGGGTGCTGAACAGAAAGTAAAATCCCATTTTTCAGAAGGGTCCTGAACAGAAAGTAAAATCCTATATTTCAGGAGGGTCCTGAACAGAAAGTAAAATTCCATTTTTCAAGAGCGTCCTGAACATAAAGTAAAACCTCATTTTTCAAGAGGGTCCTGAACAGAAAGTAAAATCTCATTTTTCAGGAGGGTCCTGAACAGAAAGTAATGTCCAATTTATCAGGAAGCGCCTAAGCAGAATGTAAAGTCCCATGTTTTAGGAGGGTTCTGAACAGAAAGTAAAGTCCGATTTTTCAGGAAGGTCCTGAACAGAAAGTAAAATCCTAATTTTCAGGAGGGTCCTGAACAGAAAGTAAAATCTATTTTTTTAGGAGGGTCCTGAACCAATGTAAAATCTCACTTTTCAGTAGTGTAATCCCTTTTTTCAGGAGGGTGCTGAAGAAAAAGTAAAATCTAATTTTCAGGGGGGTCCTGATCAAAAGTAAAATCCTATTTTACAGGATGGTCCTGAACTAAAGTTAAATCCTATTTTACAATAGGGTCCTGAACAGAAAGTAAAATCCTTTTTCCAGGAGGGTCCTAAACATAAAGTAAAATCTCATTTTTCAGGAGGTTCTTGAACATAAAGTAAAATCCCATTTTTTAGGAGGGTCCTGAACAGTAAGTAAAATCCCATTTTTCAGGAGGGTCCTGAACAGAAAGTAAAATTCTATTTTTCAAGAGCGTCCTGAACATAAAGTAAAATCTCATTTTTCAAGAGGGTCCTGAACAGAAAGTAAAATCTCATTTTTCAGGAGGATCCTGAACAGAAAATAATGTCCAATTTATCAGGAAGGGCCTAAGAAGAATGTAAAGTCCCATTTTTTAGGAGGGTCCTGAACAGAAAGTAAAATCCCATTTTTCAGGAGGGTCCTGAACAGAAAGTAAAATCTATTTTTTAAGTGGGTCCTGAACCAAAGTAAAATCTCATTTTTCAGTATTGTAATCCCATTTTTCAGGAGGGTCCTGAACAAAAAGTAAAATCTAATTTTCAGAGGGGTCCTGATCAAAAGTAAAATCCTATTTTACAGGATGGTCCTGAACAAAAGTAAAATCCCATTTTTCAATAGGGTCCTGAACAGAAAGTAAAATCCTTTTTTTAGGAGGGTGCTGAACAGAAAGTAAAATCTCATTTTTCAGGAGGTTCCTGAACATAAAGAAAAATCCCATTTTTTAGGAGGGTCCTGAACAGTAAGCAAAATCCCATTTTTCAGGAGGGTCCTGAACAGAAAGTAAAATTCTATGTTTCAAGAGTGTCCTGAACAGAAACTAATATCCCATTTTTCAAGAGGCTCCTGAACATTAAGTAAAACCCCATTTTTTAAGAGGGTCCTGAACAAAAGTAAAATCCAATTATTCAGAAGGGTCCTGAACAGAAAGTAAAATTCCATTTTCAGGATGGGCCAGAACAAAAGTAAAATCCAATTTTTTAGGAAGGTCCTGAACCAAAGTAAAATATCATTTTTCAGTAGGGTAATCCCATTTTTCAAGAGGATCCTGAACAAAAAGCAAAATCCTATTTTCAGGAGGGTCCTGAACAAAAGTAAAATCCCATTTTTCAGGATGGTACTTAACAAAAGAAAAATCCCATTTTTCAAGAGGGTCCTCAACAGAAAGTTAAATCCTTTTTTTATGGAGAGTCCTGAACAGAAAGTAAAGTTCCATTTTTCGGTGGGTCCTAAACAAAAGTAAAATCCCATTTATCAGGAGGGTCTTGAACAGAAAAGAAAATCCCATTTATTGAGAGTGTCCTGAACAGAAAGTAAAGTCCCACTTTCAGAAGGGTTCTGATCAGAAAGTACAGACCCATTTTTAAGGAAGGTCCTGAACAGAAAGTATAGTTCCATTTTTCAGGAGGGTCCTGAATAGAAAGTAAAGTCCCATTTTTCAGGAGGGTCCTGCAATGAAAGTGAAGTCCCTTTTTTCAGGAGGGTCCTGTAGAGAAAGTAAAATCCCATTTTTCAGGAAGGTCCTGAACAGAAAGTAAAATCCTATTTTTCAAAAGGGTCCAAAAATGAAGAAAAATTCTATTTCTTAGGAGGGTCCTGAACAAAAGTAAAATATCATTCTTCAAGATGGTCCAGAACAGAAAGTAAAATCCCATATTTATGGAGGGTCCTGAACAAAAGTAAAATCCCATTTTTCAGGAGTAGCCTTATCAGAAAGTAAAATCCTATTTTTCAGGAGGGTCCTGAACAGAAAGTAAAATCCTTTTTTCATTAGGGTCCTAAACAGAAGTAAAATCCCATTTTTCAAGAGAATCCTAAACAGAAGTAAAATCCCATTTTTCAAGAGGGTCATGAACATATAGTAAAATCCCATTTTTTAGGAGGGTTATGAACAAAAGTAAAATCCTACTTTTTAGGAGGGTCCTGAATAAAATGTAAAATCCTATTTTTCAGGATGGTACTGAACAAAAGTAAAATCCTATTTTTTAGGAGGGTCCTGAACAGAAAATAAAATCCCATTTTTCAAGAGGGTCCTGAACAGAAAGTAAAGTCGCATTTTTCAGGAGGGTCCAAATCATAAAGTAAAATCTCATTTTTCAGGAAGGTCCTGAACAGAAAGTAAAGTCCCATTTTTCAGGAGCGTCCTGAACAGAATGTAAAATCCCATTTTTCAGGTGGGTCCTGAACAGAAAGTAAAATCCCATTTTTCAAGAGGGTCCTAAACTTAAAGTAAAATTCCATTTTTCAAGAGCGTCCTGAACATAAAGTAAAATCCCATTTTTAGGAGGGTCTTGAACATAAAGTTAAATCCTATTTTTCTAGAGGGTCCTGAACAAAAAGTAAAATCTCATTTTTCAGGAGGGTCATGAGCAGAAAGTAATGTCCAATTTTTTATGAAGGGCCTAAGCAGAATGTAAAGTCCCATTTTTCAGGAGGGTCCTGAACAGAAAGTAAAGTCCCATTTTTCAGGAGGGTCCTGAACAAAATGTAAAATCCCATTTTTCAGGAGGGTGTGAACAAAAAGTAGAATCTCATTATTCAGGAGGGTCCTGAACAGAAAGTAAAATCCCATTTTTCAGGAGGGTTGTGAATAGAAAGTAAAGTCGCATTTTTCAGGAAGGTCCTAAACATAAAGTAAAATCTCATTTTTCAGAAAGGTCCTGAACAGAAAGTAAAGTCCCATTTTTCAGTAGGGTGCTGAACAGAAAGTAACCCCATTTTTCAGAAGGGTCCTGAACAGAAAGTAAAATCCCATATTTCAGGAGGGTCCTGAACAGAAAGTAAAATCCCATATTTCAGGAGGGTCCTGAACAGAAAGTAAAATTCCATTTTTCAAGAGCGTCCTGAATATAAAGTAAAATCCCATTTTTCAGGAGTGTCCTGAACATAAAGTAAAATCTCATTTTTCAAGAGGGTCCTGAACAGAAAGTGAAATCTCATTTTTTAGGAGGGTCCTGAACAGAAAGTAATGGCCAATTTTTCAGGAAGGGCCTAAGCAGAATGTAAAGTCCCATTTTATAGGAGGGTCCTGAACAGAAAGTAAAGTCCCATTTTTCAGGAGGGTCCTGAACAGAAAGTAAAATCTAATTTTTTAGGAGGGTCCTGATCAAAAGTAAAATCCCATTTTTCAGGAGGAACCTGAACAGAAAGTAAAATCCCATTTTTCAGGAGGGTCCTGAACAGAAAGTAAAATCCTTTTTTCATTAGGGTCCTAAATAGAAGTAAAATCCCACTTTTCAAGAAAATCCTGAATAGAAGTAAAATCCCATTTTTCAAGAGGGTCATGATCATAAAGTAAAATCCCATTTTTTAGGAGGGTTATGAACAAAAGTAAAATCCTACTTTTTAGGAGGGTCCTGTATAAAATGTAAAATCCCATTTTCAGGATGGTAATGAACCAAAGTAAAATCCCATTTTTTAGGAGGGTCCTGAACAGAAAATAAAATCCCATTTTTCAGGAGGGTCCTGAACAGAAAGTAAAGTCGCATTTTTCAGGAGGGTCCAAAACATAAAGTAAAATCTCATTTTTCAGGAAGGTCCTGAACAGAAAGTAAAGTCCCATTTTTCAGGAGAGTGCTGAAAAGAAAGTAAAATCCCATTTTTCAAGTGGGTCCTAAACAAAAAGTAAAATCCTATTTTTTAAGAGAGTCCTGAAAAGAAAGTAAAATTCCATTTTTCAAGAGCGTCCTGAACATAAAATAAAATCCCATTTTTAGGAAGGTCCTGAACATAAAGTTAAATCCTATTCTTGTAGAGGGTCCTGAGCAGAAAGTAATGTCCAATTTTTCAGGAAGGGCCTAAGCAGAATGTAAAGTCCCATTTTTCAAGAGGGTCCTGAACAGAAAGTAAAGTCCCATTTTTCAGGAGGGTCCTGAACAGAAAGTAAAATCCCATTTTTCAGGAGGGTGTGATCAGAAAGTAAAATCTCATTTTTCAGGAGGGTCCTGAACAGAAAGTAAAATCCCATTTTTCAGGAGGGTTCTGAACAGAAAGTAAAGTCCCATTTTTCAGGAGGGTCCTAAACATAAAGTAAAATCTCATTTTTCAGAAAGCTCCTGAACAGAAAGTAATGTCCCATTTTTTAGGAGGGTGCTGAACAGAAAGTAACCCCATTTTTCAGAAGGGTCCTGAACAGAAAGTAAAATCCCATATTTCAGGAGGGTCCTGAACAGGAAGTAAAATTCCATTTTTCAATAGCGTCCTGAATATAAAGTAAAATCCCATTATTCAGGAGGGTCCTGAACATAAAGTAAAATCTCATTTTTCAAGAGGGTCCTGAATAAAAAGTAAACTCTCATTTATCAGGAGGGTCCTGAACAGAAAGTAATGTCCAATTTATCAGGAAGGGCCTAAGCAGAATGTAAAGTCCCATTTTTAAGGAGGGTCCTGAACAGAAAGTAAAGTCCCATTTTTCAGGAAGGTCCTGAACAAAAAGTAATATCCCATTTTTCAGGAGGGTCCTGAACAGAAAGTAAAATATATTTTTTTAGGAGGGTCCTGAACCAAAGTAAAATCGCATTTTTAAGTAGTGTAATCCCATTTTTCAGGGGAGTCCTGAACAAAAAGTAAAATCTAATTTTCAGGGGGGTCCTTATCAAAAGTAAAATCCTATTTTTCAGGATGGTCCGGAACAAAAGTTAAATCCCATTTTTCAATAGGGTCCTGAACAGAAAATAAAATCCTTTTTTTCAGGAGGGTCCTGAACAGAAAGTAAAATCTCATTTTTCAGGAGGTTCATGAACATAAAGTAAAATCCCATTTTTTAGGAGGGTCCTGAACAGTAAGTAAAATCCCATTTTTCAGGATGTTCCTGAACAGAAAAAAAATTCTATTTTTCAAGAGTGTCCTGAACAGAAACTAATATCCCATTTTTCAAGAGGCTCCTGAACATAAAGTAAAACCCCATTTTTCTAGAAGGTCTGAACAAAAGTAAAATCCCATTTTTCAGAAGGGTCCTGAACAGAAAGTAAAATTCCATTTTTCAGGATGGGCCAGAACAAAAGTAAAATCCAATTTTTTAGGAAGGTCCTGAACAAAAGTAAAATATCATTTTTCAGTAGGGTAATCCCATTTTTCAAGAGGATCCTGAACAAAAAGTAAAATCCTATTTTCAGTAGGGTCCAGAACAAAAGTAAATTCCCATTTTTCAGGATGGTACTTAACTAAAGTAAAATCCCATTTTTCAAAAGGGTCCTGAACATAAAGTTAAATCCTTTTTTTCAGGAGAGTCCTGAACAGAAAGTAAAGTTCCATTTTTTAGGTGGGTCCTAAACAAAAGTAAAATACCATTTATCAGGAGGGTCCTGAACAGAAAGTAAAATCCTATTTTTCGAGAGGGTCCTGAACAGAAAGAAAAGTACCATTTTTCAAGAGGGTCCTGAACAGAAAGTAAAGTCCCATTTTTTAGGAGGGTCCTGCACAGAAAGTGAAGTCCCATTTTTCAGAAGGGTCCAGTACAGAAAGAAAAATCCCATTTTTCAGGAAGGTCCTGAAAAGAAAGTAAAATCCTATTTTTCAAAAGGGTCCAAAAATGAAGAAAAATTCCATTTTTTAGGAAGGTCCTGAACAAAAGTAAAATATCATTCTTCAAGATGGTCCAGAACAGAAAGTAAAATCCCATATTTCAGGAGGGTCCTGAACAAAAGTAAAATCCCATTTTTCAGGAGGAGCCTGAGTAGAAAGTATAATCCAATTTTTCAGGAGGGTCCTGAACAAAAAGTAAAATCATTTTTTCATTAGGGTCCTAAACAGAAGTAAAATCCAATTTTTCAAAAGAATCCTGAACAGAAGTAAAATCCCATTTTTCAAGAGGGTCATGAACATAAAGTAAAATCCCATTTTTTAGGAGGGTTATGAACAAAAGTAAAATCCTACTTTTTAGGAGGGTCCTGAATAAAATGTAAAATCCCATTTTTCAGGATATTACTGAACAAAAGTAAAATCCCATTTTTTAGGAGGGTCCTGAACAGAAAATAAAATCCCATTTTTCAGGAGGGTCCTGAACAGAAAGTAAAGTCGCATTTTTCAGGAGGGTCCAAAACATAAAGTGAAATCTCATTTTCCAGGAAGGTCCTGAACAGAAAGTAAAGTCCCATTTTTCAGTAGGGTACTGAACAGAAAGTAAAATCCCATTTTTCAGGTGGGTCCTGAACAGAAAGTAAAATCCCATTTTTCAAGAGGGTCCTAAACAGAAAGTAAAATTCCATTTTTCAAGAGCGTCCTGAACATAAAGTAAAATCCCATTTTTAGGAGGGTCCTGAACATAAAGTTAAATCCTATTTTTCTAGAGGGTCTTGAATAGAAAGTAAAATCTCATTTTTCAGGAAGGTCCTGAGCAGAAAGTAATGTCCAATTTTTCAGGAAGGGCCTAAGCAGAATGTAATGTCCCATTTTTCAGGAGGTTCCTGAACAGAAAGTAAAGTTCCATTTTTCAGGAGGGTCCTGAACAGAAAGTAAAATCCCATTTTTTAGGAGGGTGTGAACAGAAAGTAAAATCTCATTTTTCAGGAGGGTCCTGAACAGAAAGTAAAATCCCATTTTTCAGGAGGGTTCTGAACAGAAAGTAAAGTCACATTTTTCAGGAGGGTCCTAAACATAAAGTAAAATCTCATTTTTCAGGAAGGTCCTTAACAGAAAGTAAAGTCCCATTTTTCAGGAGGGTGCTGAACAGAAAGTAACCCCATTTTTTAGAAGGGTCCTGAGCAGAAAGTAAAATCCCATATTTCTGGAGGGTCCTGAACAGAAAGTAAAATTCCATTTTTCAAGAGCGTCCTGAATATAAAGTAAAATCCCAATTTTCAGGAGTGTCCTGAACATAAAGTAAAGTCTCATTTTTAAAGAGGGTCCTGAACAGAAAGTAAAATCTCATTTTTTAGGAGGGTCCTGAACAGAAAGTAATGTCTAATTTTTCAGGAAGGGCCTAAGCAGAATGTAAAGTCCCAATTTATTGGAGGGTCCTGAACAGAAAGTAAAGTCCCATTTTTCAGGAGGGTCCTGAACAGAAAGTAAAATGCCATTTTTCTGGAGGGTCCTGAACAGAAAGTAAAATCTATTTTTTTAGGAGGATCTTGAACAAAAGTAAAATCCCATTTTTCAGGAGGAGCCTGAACAAAAAGTAAAATCCCATTTTTCAGGAGGGTCCTGAACAGAAAGTAAAATCCTTTTTTCATTAGGGTCCCAAACAGAAGTAAAATCCCATTTTTCAAGAGAATCCTGAACAGAAGTATAATCCCATTTTTCAAGAGAGTAATGAACGTAAAGTAAAATCCCATTTTTTAGGAGGGTTATTAACAAAAGTAAAATCCTACTTTTTAGGAGGGTTCTGAATAAAATGTAAAATCCCATTTTTCAGGATGGTACTGAACAAAAGTAAAATCCTATTTTTTAGGAGGGTTCTGAACAGAAAGTAAAGTCGCATTTTTCAGGAGGGTCCCAAACATAAAGTAAAATCTCATTTTTCAGGAAGGTCCTGAACAGAAAGTAAAGTGTCATTTATCAGGAGGGTGCTGAACAGAAAGTAAAATCCCATTTTTCAGGTGGGTCCTGAACAGAATGTAAAATCCCATTTTTCAAGAGGGTCCTGAACAGAATGTAAAATTCCATTTTTCAAGAGCGTCCTGAACTTAAAGTAAAATCCCAATTTTAGGAAAGTCATGAACATAAAGTTAAATCCTATTTTTCTAGAGGGTCCTGAACATAATGTAAAATCTCATTTTTCAGGAGGGTCCTGAGCAGAAAGTAATGTCCAATTTTTCAGGAAGGGCCTAATTAGAATGTAAAGTCCCATTTTTCAGGAGGGTCCTTAACAGAAAGTAAAGTCCCATTTTTTAGGAGGGTCCTGAACAGAAAGTAAAATCCCATTTTTCAGGAGGGTGTGATCAGAAAGTAAAATCTCATTTTTCAGGGGGGTCCTGAACAGAAAGTAAAATCCCATTTTTCAGGAGGGTTCTGAACAGAAAGTAAAGTCGCATTTTTCAGGAGGGTCCTAAACATAAAGTAAAATCTCATTTTTCAGGAAGGTCCTGAACAGAAAGTAAAGTCCCATTTTTCAAGAGGGTGCTGAACAGAAAGTAACCCTATTTTTCAGAAGGGTGCTGAA
The DNA here is from genome assembly GCA_030864215.1 of Capsicum pubescens. Classification (NCBI taxonomy): domain Eukaryota; kingdom Viridiplantae; phylum Streptophyta; class Magnoliopsida; order Solanales; family Solanaceae; genus Capsicum; species Capsicum pubescens. Next base: position 282,725,192 of record CM061542.1, read on the forward strand.
CAGAAAGTAAAATCCCATATTTCAGGAGGTTCCTGAACAAAAAGTAATGTCCAATTTTTCAGGAAGGGCCTAAGCAGAATGTAAAGTCCCATTTTTCAGGAGGGTCCTTAACAGAAAGTAAAGTCCCATTTTTCAGGAGGGTCCTGAACAGAAAGTAAAATCCCATTTTTCAGTAGGGTGTGATCAGAAAGTAAAATCTCATTTTTCAGGGGGGTCCTGAACAGAAAGTAAAATCCCATTTTTCAGGAGGGTTCTGAACAGAAAGTAAAGTCGCATTTTTCAGGAGGGTCCTAAACATAAAGTAAAATCTCATTTTTCAGGAAGGTCCTGAACAGAAAGTAAAGTCCCATTTTTCAGGAGGGTGCTGAATAGAAAGTAACCCCATTTTTCAGAAGGGTGCAGAACAGAAAGTAAAATCCCATATTTCAGGAGGGTCCTGAACAGAAAGTAAAATTCCATTTTTCAAGAGCGTCCTAAATATAAAGTAAAATCCCATTTTTCAGGAGTGTCCTGAACATAAAGTAAAATCTCATTTTTCAAGAGGGTCCTGAACAAAAAGTAAAATCTCATTTATTAGGAGGGTCCTGAACAGAAAGTAATGTACAATTTTTCAGGAAGGGCCTAAGAAGAATGTAAAGTCCCATTTCATAGGAGGGTCCTGAACAGAAAGTAAAGTCCGATTTTTCAGGAGAGTCCTGAACAGAAAATAAAATCCCATTTTTCAGGAGGGTCCTGAACAGAAAGTAAAATCTAATTTTTTAGGAGGGTCCTGAACCAAAGTAAAATCTAATTTTTCAGTAGGGTAATCCCATTTTTCAGGAGGGTCCTGAACAAAAGTAAAATCTTATTTTCAGGAGGGTCCTGATCAAAAGTAAAATCTTATTTTTCAGGATGGTCCTAAACAATAGTAAAATCCCATTTTTCAAGAGGGTCCTGAACAGAAAGTAAAATCCTTTTTTTCAGGAGGGTCCTGAACAGAAAGTAAAATCTCATTTTTAAGGAGGTTCCTGAACATAAAGTAAAATCCCATTTTTCAGGAGGGTCCTGAACAGAAAGTAAAATCCCATTTTTCAGGAGGGGCCTGAACAGAAAGTAAAATTTAATTTTTCAAGAGCGTCCTGAACAGAAACAAATATCCCATTTTTCAAAAGGCTCTTGAACATAAAGTAAAACCCAATTTTTCAAGAGGGTCCTAAACCAAAGTAATATCCCATTTTTCAGAAGGGTCCTGAACAGAAAGTAAAATTCAATTTTTCAGGATGGGCCAGAACAAAAGTAAAATCCTATTATTTAGGAGGGTCCTGAACAAAAGTAAAATATCATTTTTCAGTAGGGTAATCCCATTTTTCAAGAGGTTCCTGAACAAAAAGTAAAATCCTATTTTCAGGAGGGTCCTGAACAAAAGAAAAATCCCATTTTTCAGGATGGTCCTGAACAAAAGTAAAATCCCATTTTTCAAGAGGGTCCTGAACAGAAAATTAAATCCTTTTTTCAGGAGGGTCCTGAACAGAAAGTAAAGTTCCATTTTTCAGGTGGGTCCTAAACAAAAGTAAAATCCCATTTATCAGGAGGGTCCTGAACAGAAAGTAAAATCTAATTTTTAGGAGGGTCCTGAACCAAAGTAAAATCTAATTTTTTAGTCGGGTAATCCCATTTTTCAGGAGGGACCTGAACAAAAAGTAAAATCTTATTTTCAGGAGGGTCCTGATCAAAAGTAAAATCTTTTTTTTCAGGATGGTCCTCAACAAAAGTAAAATCTCATTTTTCAAGAGGATCCTGAACAAAAAGTAAAATCCCATTTTTAGGAGGGTCCTGAACAAAAGTAAAATCCCATTTTTCAGGATGGTCCTTAACAAAAGTAAAATCCCATTTTTCAAGAGGGTCCTGAACAGAAAGTTAAATCCTTTTTTTTAGGAGGGTCTTGAACAAAAAGTAAAATCTAATTTTCAGGGGGGTCCTGATCAAAAGTAAAATCCTATTTTTCAGGATGGTCCTGAACAAAAGTAAAATCCTTTTTTTCAGGAGGGTCCTGAACAGAAAGTAAAATTTCATTTTTCAGGAGGGTCCTGAACATAAAGTAAAATCCCATATTTTAGGAGGGTCATGAACAGAAAGTAAAATCCCATTTTTCAGAAGGGTCCTGAACAGAAAGTAAAATTCTATTTTTCAAGAGCGTCTTGAACAGAAACTAATATCCCATTTTTCAAGAGGCTCCTGAACATAAAGTAAAACCGCATTTTTTAAGAGGGTCCTGAACAAAAGTAAAATCCCATTTTTCAGAAGGGTTCTGAACAGAGATTAAAATTCCATTTTTCAGGATGGGCCAGAACAAAAGTAAAATCCAATTTTTTTAGGAGGGTCCTGAACCAAAGTAAAATATCATTTTTCAGTAGGGTAATCCCATTTTTCAAGAGGATCCTGAACAAAAAGTAAAATCCCATTTTCAGAAGGGTCCTGAACAAAAGTAAAATCCCATTTTTCAGGATGGTCCTTAAAAAAAGTAAAATCCCATTTTTCAAGAGGGTCCTGAACAGAAAGTTAAATCCTTTTTTTCTGGAGGGTCCTGAACAGAAAGTAAAGTTCCATTTTTCAGGTGGGTCCTAAACAAAAGTAAAATCCCATTTATCAGGTGGGTCCTGAACAGAAAGTAAAATCCCATTTTTCAGGAGGGTCCTGAACAGAAAGTAAAGTCCCACTTTCAGAAGAGTCCTGATCAGAAAGTAAAGTCTCATTTATCAGGAGGGTCCTGAACAGAAAGTAAAGTTCCAATTTTTTTAGGAGGGTCCTGAACAGAAAGTAAAGTCCCATTTTTCAGGATGGTCCTGCACAGAAAGTGAAGTTCCATTTTTCAAGAGGGTCCTGTACAGAAAGTAAAATCCCATTTTTCAGGAAGGTCCTGAACAGAAAGTAAAATCCTATTTTTCAAAAGGGTCCAAAACAGAAGAAAAATTCCATTTTTTAGGAGGGACCTGAACAAAAGTAAAATCTCATTCTTCAAGATGGTCCAGAACAGAAAGAAAAATCCCATATTTCAGGAGGGTCCTGAACAAAAGTAAAATCCCATTTTTCAGGAAGGGCCTGAACAGAAAGTAAAATCCCATTTTTCAGGAGGGTCCTGAAAAGAAAGTAAAATCCTTTTTTCAGGAGGGTCCTAAATAGAATTAAAATCCCATTTTTCGGGAGAATCCTGAACAGAACTAAAATCCCATTTTTCAAGAGGGTCATGAACATAAAGTAAAATCCCATTTTTTAGGAGGGTTATGAACAAAAGTAAAATCCTACTTTTTAGGAGGGTCTTGAATAAAATGTAAAATCCCATTTTTCAGGATGGTACAGAACAAAAATAAAATCCCATTTTTTAGGAGGGTCCTGAACAGAAAATAAAATCCCATTTTTCATGAGGGTCCTGAACAGAAAGTAAAGTCTCATTTATCAGGAGGGTGCTGAACAGAAAGTAAAATCCCATTTTTCAGGTGGGTCCTGAACAGAATGTAAAATCCCATTTTTCAAGAGGGTCCTGAACAGAATGTAAAATTCCATTTTTCAAGAGCGTCCTGAACTTAAAGTAAAATCCCAATTTTAGGAAAGTCATGAACATAAAGTTAAATCCTATTTTTCTAGAGGGTCCTGAACATATTGTAAAATCTCATTTTTCAGGAGGGTCCTGAGCAGAAAGTAATGTCCAATTTTTCAGGAAGGGCCTAATTAGAATGTAAAGTCCCATTTTTCAGGAGGGTCCTTAACAGAAAGTAAAGTCCCATTTTTTAGGAGGGTCCTGAACAGAAAGTAAAATCCCATTTTTCAGGAGGGTGTGATCAGAAAGTAAAATCTCATTTTTCAGGGGGGTCCTGAACAGAAAGTAAAATCCCATTTTTCAGGAGGGTTCTGAACAGAAAGTAAAGTCGCATTTTTCAGGAGGGTCCTAAACATAAAGTAAAATCTCATTTTTCAGGAAGGTCCTGAACAGAAAGTAAAGTCCCATTTTTCAAGAGGGTGCTGAACAGAAAGTAACCCTATTTTTCAGAAGGGTGCTGAACAGAAAGTAAAATCCCATATTTCAGGAGGGTCCTGAACAGAAAGTAATGTCCAATTTTTCAGGAAGGGCCTAAGCAGAATGTAAAGTCCCATTTTTCAGGAGGGTCCTTAACAGAAAGTAAAGTCCCATTTTTCAGGAGGGTCCTGAACAGAAAGTAAAATCCCATTTTTCAGTAGGGTGTGATCAGAAAGTAAAATCTCATTTTTCCGGGGGGTCCTGAAAAGAAAGTAAAATCCCATTTTTCAGGAGGGTTCTGAACAGAAAGTAAAGTCGCATTTTTCAGGAGGGTCCTAAACATAAAGTAAAATCTCATTTTTCAGGAAGGTCCTGAACAGAAAGTAAAGTCCCATTTTTCAGGAGGGTGCTGAACAGAAAGTAACCCCATTTTTCAGAAGGGTGCTGAACAGAAAGTAAAATCCCATATTTCAGGAGGGTTCTGAACAGAAAGTAAAATTCCATTTTTCAAGAGCGTCCTAAATATAAAGTAAAATCCCATTTTTCAGGAGTGTCCTGAACATAAAGTAAAATCTCATTTTTCAAGAGGGTCCTGAACAAAAAGTAAAATCTCATTTTTTAGGAGGGTCCTGAACAGAAAGTAATGTCTAATATTCAGGAAGGGCCTAAGCAGAATGTAAAGTCCCAATTTATAGGAGGGTCCTGAACAGATAGTAAAGTCCGATTTTTCAGGAGAGTCCTGAACAGAAAATAAAATCCCATTTTTCAGGAGGGTCCTGAACAGAAAGTAAAATCTAATTTTTTAGGAGGGTCCTGAACCAAAGTAAAATCTCATTTTTCAGTAGGGTAATCCCATTTTTCAGGAGGGTCCTGAACAAAAGTTAAATCTTATTTTCAGGAGGGTCCTGATCAAAAGTAAAATCCTATTTTTCAGGATGGTCCTAAACAATAGTAAAATCCCATTTTTCAAGAGGGTCCTGAACAGAAAGTAAAATCCTTTTTTTCAGGAGGGTCCTGAACAGAAAGTAAAATCTCATTTTTAAGGAGGTTCCTGAACATAAAGTAAAATCCCATTTCTCAGGAGGGTCCTGAACAGAAAGTAAAATCCCATTTTTCAGGAGGGGCCTGAACAGAAAGTAAAATTTAATTTTTCAAGAGCGTCCTGAACAGAAACAAATATCCCATTTTTCAAAAGGCTCCTGAACATAAAGTAAAACCCAATTTTTCAAGAGGGTCCTGAACCAAAGTAATATCCCATTTTTCAGAAGGGTCCTGAACAGAAAGTAAAATTCCATTTTTCAGGATGGGCCAGAACAAAAGTAAAATCCTATTATTTAGGAGGGTCCTGAACAAAAGTAAAATATCATTTTTCAGTAGGGTAATCCCATTTTTCAAGAGGTTCCTGAACAAAAAGTAAAATCCTATTTTCAGGAGGGTCCTGAACAAAAGAAAAATCCCATTTTTCAGGATGGTCCTGAACAAAAGTAAAATCCCATTTTTCAAGAGGGTCCTGAACAGAAAATTAAATCCTTTTTTCAGGAGGGTCCTGAACAGAAAGTAAAGTTCCATTTTTCAGGTGGGTCCTAAACAAAAGTAAAATCCCATTTATCAGGAGGGTCCTGAACAGAAAGTAAAATCTAATTTTTCGGAGGGTCCTGAACCAAAGTAAAATCTAATTTTTTAGTCGGGTAATCCCATTTTTCAGGAGGGACCTGAACAAAAAGTAAAATCTTATTTTCAGGAGGGTCCTGATCAAAAGTAAAATCTTTTTTTTCAGGATGGTCCTGAACAAAAGTAAAATCTCATTTTTCTAGAGGATCCTGAACAAAAAGTAAAATCCCATTTTTAGGAGGGTCCTGAACAAAAGTAAAATCCCATTTTTCAGGATGGTCCTTAACAAAAGTAAAATCCCATTTTTCAAGAGGGTCTTGAACAGAAAGTTAAATCCTTTTTTTTAGGAGGGTCTTGAACAAAAAGTAAAATCTAATTTTCAGGGGGGTCCTGATCAAAAGTAAAATCCTATTTTTCAGGATGGTCCTGAACAAAAGTAAAATCCTTTTTTTCAGGAGGGTCCTGAACAGAAAGTAAAATTTCATTTTTCAGGAGGGTCCTGAACATAAAGTAAAATCCCATATTTTAGGAGGGTCCTGAACAGAAAGTAAAATCCCATTTTTCAGAAGGGTCCTGAACAGAAAGTAAAATTCTATTTTTCAAGAGCGTCTTGAACAGAAACTATTATCCCATTTTTCAAGAGGCTCCTGAACATAAAGTAAAACCGCATTTTTTAACAGGGTCCTGAACAAAAGTAAAATCCCATTTTTCAGAAGGGTTCTAAACAGAGATTAAAATTCCATTTTTCAGGATGGGCCAGAACAAAAGTAAAATCCAATTTTTTTAGGAGGGTCCTGAACCAAAGTAAAATATCATTTTTCAGTAGGGTAATCCCATTTTTTAAGAGGATCCTGAACAAAAAGTAAAATCCCATTTTCAGAAGGGTCCTGAACAAAAGTAAAATCCCATTTTTCAGGATGGTCCTTAAAAAAAGTAAAATCCCATTTTTCAAGAGGGTCCTGAACAGAAAGTTAAATCCTTTTTTTCTGGAGGGTCCTGAACAGAAAGTAAAGTTCCATTTTTCAGGTGGGTCCTAAACAAAAGTAAAATCCCATTTATCAGGTGGGTCCTGAACAGAAAGTAAAATCCCATTTTTCAGGAGGGTCCTGAACAGAAAGTAAAGTCCCACTTTCAGAAGGTTCCTGATCAGAAAGTACAGTCCCATTTTTCAGGAGGGTCCTGAACAGAAAGTAAAGTTCCAATTTTTTTAGGAGGGTCCTGAACAGAAAGTAAAGTCCCATTTTTCAGGATGGTCCTGCACAGAAAGTGAAGTTCCATTTTTCAAGAGGGTCCTGTACAGAAAGTAAAATCCCATTTTTCAGGAAGGTCCTGAACAGAAAGTAAAATCCTATTTTTCAAAAGGGTCCTGAACAGAAAGTAAAGTCCCATTTTTCAGGAGGGTGCTGAACAGAAAGTAAAATCCCATTTTTCAGGTGGGTCCTGAACAGAAAGTAAAATCCCATTTTTCAAGAGGGTCCAGAACAGAATGTAAAATTCCATTTTTCAAGAGCGTCCTGAACTTAAAGTAAAATCCCAATTTTAGGAAAGTCATGAACATAAAGTTAAATCCTATTTTTCTAGAGGGTCCTGAACATAATGTAAAATCTCATTTTTCAGGAGGGTCCTGAGCAGAAAGTAATGTCAAATTTTTCAGGAAGGACCTAAGCAGAATGTAAAGTCCCATTTTTCAGGAGGGTCCTTAACAGAAAGTAAAGTCCCATTTTTCAGGAGGGTCCTGAACAGAAAGTAAAATCCCATTTTTCAGGAGGGTGTGATCAGAAAGTAAAATCTCATTTTTCAGGGGGGTCCTGAACAGAAAGTAAAATCCCATTTTTCAGGAGGGTTCTGAATAGAAAGTAAAGTCGCATTTTTCAGGAGGGTCCTAAACATAAAGTAAAATCATATTTTCAGGAAGGTCCTGAACAGAAAGTAAAGTCCCATTTTTCAGGAGGGTGCTGAACAGAACGTAACCCCATTTTTCAGAAGGGTGCTGAACAGAAAGTAAAATCCCATATTTCAGGAGGGTCCTGAACAGAAAGTAAAATTCCATTTTTCAAGAGCGTCCTGAATATAAAGTAAAATCCCATTTTTCAGGAGTGTCCTGAACATAAAGTAAAATCTCATTTTTCAAGAGGGTCCTGAACAAAAAGTAAAATCTCATTTTTTAGAAGTGTCCTGAACAGAAAGTAATGTATAATTTTTCAGGAAGGGCCTAACCAGAATTAAAGTCCCATTTTATAGGAGGGTCCTGAACAGAAAGTAAAGTCCGATTTTTCAGGAGAGTCCTGAACAGAAAATAAAATCCCATTTTTCAGGAGGGTCCTGAACAGAAAGTAAAATCTAATTTTTTAGAAGGGTCCTGAACCAAAGTAAAATCTCATTTTTCAGTAGGGTAATCCCATTTTTCAGGAGGGTCCTGAACAAAAGTAAAATCTCATTTTCAGGAGTGTCCTGATCAAAAGTAAAATCCTATTTTTCAGGATGGTCCTGAACAATAGTAAAATCCCATTTTTCAAGAGGGTCCTGAACAGAAAGTAAAATCCCTTTTTTCAGGAGGGTCCTGAACAGAAAGTAAAATCTCATTTTTAAGGAGGTTCCTGAACATAAAGTAAAATCCCATTTTTCAGGAGGGTCCTGAACAGAAAGTAAAATCCCATTTTTCAGGAGGGTCCTGAACAGAAAGTAAAATTTAATTTTTCAAGAGCGTCCTGAACAGAAACAAATATCCCATTTTTCAAAAGGCTCCTGAACATAAAGTAAAACCCCATTTTTCAAGAGGGTCCTGAACCAAAGTAAAATCCCATTTTTCAGAAGGGTCCTGAACAGAAAGTAAAATTCCATTTTTCAGGATGGGCCAGAACAAAAGTAAAATCCTATTATTTAGGAGGGTCCTGAACAAAAGTAAAATATCATTTTTCAGTAGGGTAATCCCATTTTTCAAGAGGGTCCTGAACAAAAAGTAAAATCCTATTTTCAGGAGGGTCCTGAACAAAAGTAAAATCCCATTTTTCAGGATGGTCCTGTACAAAAGTAAAATCCCATTTTTCAAGAGGGTCCTGAACAGAAAGTTAAATCTTTTTTTCAGGAGGGTCCTGAACAGAAAGTAAAGTTCCATTTTTCAGGTGGTTCCTAAACAAAAGTAAAATCCCATTTATCAGGAGGGTCCTGAACAGAAAGTAAAATCTAATTTTTAGGAGGGTCCTGAACCAAAGTAAAATCTAATTTTTTAGTAGGGTAATCCCATTTTTCAGGAGGGTCCTGAACAAAAAGTAAAATCTCATTTTCAGTAGAGTCCTGATCAAAAGTAAAATCCTTTTTTTCAGGATGGTCCTGAACAAAAGTAAAATCTCATTTTTCAAGAGGATCCTGAACAAAAAGTAAAATCCCATTTTTAGGAGGGCCCTGAACAAAAGTAAAATCCCATTATTCAGGATGGTCCTTAACAAAAGTAAAATCCCATTTTTCAAGAGGGTCCTGAACAGAAAGTAAAATTTCATTTTTCAGGAGGGTCCTGAACATAAAGTAAAATCCCATATTTTAGGAGGGTCCTGATCAGAAGCTAAAATCCCATTTTTCAGAAGGGTCCTGAATAGAAAGTAAAATTCTATTTTTCAAGAGCGTCTTGAACAGAAACTAATATCCCATTTTTCAAGAGGCTCCTGAACATAAAGTAAAACCGCATTTTTTAAGAGGGTCCTGAACAAAAGTAAAATCCCATTTTTCAGAAGGGTTCTGAACAGAGATTAAAATTCCATTTTTCAGGATGGGCCAGAACAAAAGTAAAATCCAATTTTTTTAGGAGGGTCCTGAACCAAAGTAAAATTACATTTTTCAGTAGGGTAATCCCATTTTTCAAGAGGATCCTGAACAAAAAGTAAAATCCCATTTTCAGGAGGGTCCTGAACAAAAGTAAAATCCTATTTTTCAGGATGGTCCTTAAAAAAAGTAAAATCCCATTTTTCAAGAGGGTCCTGAACAGAAAGTTAAATCCTTTTTTTCTGAAGGGTCCTGAACAGAAAGTAAAGTTCCATTTTTCAGGTGGGTCCTAAACAAAAGTAAAATCCCATTTATCAGGTGGGTCCTGAACAGAAAGTAAAATCCCATTTTTCAGGATGGTCCTGAACAGAAAGTAAAGTGCCACTTTCAGAAGGGTCCTGATCAGAAAGTACAGTCCCATTTTTCAGGAGGGTCCTGAACAGAAAGTAAAGTTCCATTTTTTTAGGAGGGTCCTGAACAGAAAGTGAAGTCCCATTTTTCAGGAGGGTCCTGCACAGAAAGTGAAGTTCCATTTTTCAAGAGGGTCCTGTACAGAAAGTAAAATCCCATTTTTCAGGAAGGTCCTGAACAGAAAGTAAAATCCTATTTTTCAAAAGGGTCCAAAACAGAAGAAAAATTCCATTTTTTAGGAGGGTCCTGAACAAAAGTAAAATCTCATTCTTCAAGATGGTCCAGAACAGAAAGTAAAATCCCATATTTCAGGAGGGTCCTGAACAAAAGTAAAATCTCATTTTTCAGGAAGGGCCTGAACAGAAAGTAAAATCCCATTTTTCAGGAGGGTCCTGAAAAGAAAGTAAAATCCTTTTTTCAGGAGGGTCCTAAATAGAATTAAAATCCCATTTTTCAGGAGAATCCTGAAAAGAACTAAAATCCCATTTTTCAAGAGGGTCATGAACATAAAGTAAAATCCCATTTTTTAGGAGGGTTATGTACAAAAGTAAAATCCTACTTTTTAGGAGGGTCTTGAATAAAATGTAAAATCCCATTTTTTAGGATGGTACTGAACAAAAATAAAATCTCATTTTTTAGGAGGGTCCTGAACAGAAAATAAAATCCCATTTTTCATGAGGGTCCTGAACAGAAAGTAAAGTCGCATTTTTCAGGAGGGTCCAAAACATAAAGTAAAATCTCATTTTTCAGGAAGGTCCTGTACAGAAAGTAAAGTCCCATTTTTCAGAAGGGTCCTGAACAGAAAGTAAAATCCCATTTTTCAGGAGGGTGTGAACAGAAAGTAAAATCCCATTTTTAAGGAGGGACCTGAACAGAAAGTAAAATCCCATTAATCAGGAGGGTCCTGAACAGAAAGTAAATTCGCATTTTTCAGGAGGGTCCAAAACATAAAGTAAAATCTCATTTTTCAAGAAGGTCTTGAACTGAAAGTAAAGTCCCATTTTTCAGGAGGGTGCTGAACAGAAAGTAAAATCCCATTTTTCAGGTGGGTCCTGAACAGAAAGTAAAATCCCAATTTTTAGGAGGGTCCTGAACAGAAAGTAAAATTCCATTTTTCAAGAGCGTCCTTAACATAAAGTAAAATCCCATTTTTAGGAGGGTCCTGAACATAAAGTAAAATTCCATTTTTCTAGAGGGTCATGAACAAAAAGTAAAATCTCATTTTTCAGGAGGGTCCTGAGAAGAAAGTAATGTACCATTTTTCAGGAGGGTCCTGAACAAAAAGTAATGTACCATTTTTCAGGAGGGTCCTGAACAGAAAGTAAAATACCATTTTTTAGGAGGGTGTGAACAGAAAGTAAAATCCCCTTTTTCAGGAGAGTCCTGAACAAAAAGTAAAATCCCATTTTTCTGGAGGGTACTGAACAGAAAGTAAAGTCGCATTTTTCATGAGGGTCCTAAACAAAAAGTAAAATCTCATTTTTCAGGAAGTTCCTGAACAGAAAGTAAAGTCCCATTTTTCAAGAGGGTGCTGAACAGAAAGTAAAATCCCATTTTTCAGAAGGGTCCTGAACAGAAAGTAAAATCCCATATTTAAGGAGGGTCCTGAACAGAAAGTAAAATTCCATGTTTCAAGAGCGTCCTGAATATAAAGTAATATCCCATTTTTCAGGAGGGTCTTGAACATAAAGTTAAATCTCATTTTTCAAGAGGGTCCTGAACAGAAAGTAAAATCTCATTTTTCAGGAGGGTCCTGAACAGAAAGTAATGTCCAATATTTTAGGAAGGGCCTAAGTAGAATGTAAAGTCCCATTTTTTAGGAGGGTCCTGAACAGAAAGTAAAGTCCCATTTTTCAGGAGGGTCCTGAACAGAAAGTAAAATCCCATTTTTCAGGAGGGTCCTGAACAAAAAGTAAAATCTAATTTTTTAGCAGGGTCCTGAACCAAAGTAAAATCTCATTTTTCAGTAGGGTAATCCCATTTTTCAGGAGGGTCCTGAACAAAAAGTAATATCACATTTTCAGGAGGGTCCTGATCAAAAGTAAAATCCTATTTTTCAGGATGGTCCTGAACAAAAGTAAAATCCCATTTTTCAAGAGGGTCCTGAACAGAAAGTAAAATCTTTTTTTTCAGGAGGGTCCTGATCAGAAAGTAAAATCTCATTTTTCAGCAGGTTCCTGAACATAAAGTAAAATCCCATTTTTCAGGAGGGTCCGGAACAGAAAGTAAAATCCCATTTTTCAGGAGGGTCCTAAACAGAAAGTAAAATTCTATTTTTCAAGAGCGTCCTGAACAGAAACAAATATCCCATTTTTCAAGAGGCTCCTGAACATAAAGTAAAACCCCATTTTTCAAGAGGGTCCTGAACAAAAGTAAAATCCCATTTTCAGAAGGGTCCTGAACGGAAAGTAAAATTCCATTTTTCAGGATGGGCCAGAACAAAAGAAAAATCCAATTTTTAGGAGGGTCCTGAACCAAAGTAAAATATAATTTTTCAGTAGGGTAATCCCATTTTTCAAGAGGGTCCTGAACAAAAAGTAAAATCCTATTTTCAGGAGGGTCCTGAAGAAAAGTAAAATCCCAATTTTCAAGATGATCTTGAACAAAAGTAAAATCCCATTTTTCAAGAGGGTCCTGAACAGAAAGTTAAATCCTTTTTTTCAGGAGGGTCCTGAATAGAAAGTAAAGTTCCATTTTTCAGGTGGGTCCTAAACAAATGTAAAATCCCATTTAATAGGAGGGTCCTGAACAGAAATTAAAATCTAATTTTTTGGAGGGTCCTGAACCAAAGTAAAATCTCATTTTTCAGTAGGGTAATCCCATTTTTCAGGAGGGTCCTGAAAAAAAAGTAAAATCACATTTTCAGGAGGGTCCTGATCAAAAGTAAAATCCTTTTTTTCAGGATGGTCCTGAGCAAAAGTAAAATCCAATTTTTCAAGAGGGTCCTGAACAGAAAGTTAAATCCTTTTTTTCAGGAGGGTCCTGAACCGAAAGTAAAGTTCCATTTTTCAGGTGGGTCCTAAACAAATGTAAAATCCCATTTATCAGGAGGGTCCTGAACAGAAATTAAAATCTAATTTTTTAGGAGGGTCCTGAACCAAAGTAAAATCTCATTTTTCAGTAGGGTAATCCCATTTTTCAAGAGGGTCCTGAACAAAAAGTAAAATCCTATTTTCAGGAGGGTCCTGAAGAAAAGTAAAATCCCAATTTTCAAGATGATCCTGAACAAAAGTAAAATCCCATTTTTCAAGAGGGTCCTGAACAGAAAGTTAAATCCTTTTTTTCAGGAGGGTCCTGAATAGAAAGTAAAGTTCCATTTTTCAGGTGGGTCCTAAACAAATGTAAAATCCCATTTAATAGGAGGGTCCTGAACAGAAATTAAAATCTAATTTTTTGGAGGGTCCTGAACCAAAGTAAAATCTCATTTTTCAGTAGGGTAATCCCATTTTTCAGGAGGGTCCTGAAAAAAAAGTAAAATCACATTTTCAGGAGGGTCCTGATCAAAAGTAAAATCCTTTTTTTCAGGATGGTCCTGAGCAAAAGTAAAATCCAATTTTTCAAGAGGGTCCTGAACAGAAAGTTAAATCCTTTTTTTCAGGAGGTTCCTGAACCGAAAGTAAAGTTCCATTTTTCAGGTGGGTCCTAAACAAATGTAAAATCCCATTTATCACGAGGGTCCTGAACAGAAATTAAAATCTAATTTTTTAGGAGGGTCCTGAACCAAAGTAAAATCTCATTTTTCAGTAGGGTAATCCCATTTTTCAAGAGGGTCCTGAACAAAAAGTAAAATCTCATTTTCAGGAGGGTCCTGATCAAAAGTAAAATCCTTTTTTTCAGGATGGTCCTGAGCAAAGGTAAAATCCCATTTTTCAAGAGGGTCCTGAACAGAAAGTAAAATCTCATTTGTCAAGTGGATCCTGAACAAAAAGTAAAATCCCATTTTCAGGAGGGTCCTGAAAAAAAGTAAAATCCCATTTTTTAGGATGGTCCTTAACAAAAGTAAAATCCCATTTTTCAAGAGGGTCCTGAACAGAAAGTAAAGTTCAATTTTTCAAGTGGGTCCTAAACAAAAGTGAAATCCCATTTATTAGGAGGGTCCTGAACAGAAAGTAAAATCCCATTTTTATGGAGGGTCCTGAACAGAAAGTAAATTCCCACTTTTCAGAAGGGTCCTGATCAGAAATTACAGTCCCATTTTACAGGAGGGTCCTGAACAGAAAGTAAAGTTCCATTTTTCAAGAGGGTCCTGAACAGAAAGTAAAGTCCCATTTTTCAGGAGGGTCCTGCATAGAAAATAAAGTCCCATTTTCCAGGAGGGTCCAGAACAGAAAGTAAAATCCCATTTTTCAGGAAGGTCCTGAACAGAAAGTAAAATCCAATTTTTCAAAAGGGTCCAAAACAGAAGAAAAATTCCATTTTTCAGGAGGGTCCTGATCAAAAGTAAAATCTCTTTCTTCAAGATGGTCCAGAACAGTAAGTAAAATCCCATTTTTCAGGAGGGTCCTGAACAAAAGTAAAATCCTATTTTTCAGGAGAGGCCTGAACAGAAACTAAAATCCCATTTTTCAGGAGGGTCCTGAACAGAAAATAAAATCCCATTTTTCAAGAGGGTCCTGAAAAGAAAGTAAAATCCTTTTTTCATGAGGGTCCTAAATAGAATTAAAATCCCATTTTTCAGGAGAATCCTGAACAGACTAAAATCCCATTTTTCAAGAGGGTCATGAACATAAAGTAAAATCCCATTTTTTAGGAGGGTTATGAACAAAAGTAAAATCCTACTTTTTAGGAGGGTCTTGAATAAAATGTAAAATCCCATTTTTCAGGATGGTACTGAACAAAAATAAAATCTCATTTTTTAGGAGGGTCCTGAACAGAAAATAAAATCCCATTTTTCATGAGGGTCCTGAATAGAAAGTAAAGTCGTATTTTTCAGGAGGGTCCAAAACATAAAGTAAAATCTCATTTTTCAGGAGGGTCCTGTACAGAAAGTAAAGTCCCATTTTTCAGAAGGGTCCTGAACAGAAAGTAAAATCCCATTTTTCAGGAGGGTCCTGAACAGAAAGTAAAATGCCATTTTTCTGGAGGGTCCTGAACAGAAAGTAAAATCTATTTTTTTAGGAGGATCCTGAACAAAAGTAAAATCCCATTTTTCAGGAGGAGCCTGAACAGAAAGTAAAATCCCATTTTTCAGGAGGGTCCTGAACAGAAAGTAAAATCCTTTTTTCATTAGGGTCCTAAACAGAAGTAAAATCCCATTTTTCAAGAGAATCCTGAACAGAAGTATAATCCCATTTTTCAAGAGAGTAATGAACGTAAAGTAAAATCCCATTTTTTAGGAGGGTTATGAACAAAAGTAAAATCCTACTTTTTAGGAGGGTCCTGAATAAAATGTAAAATCCCATTTTTCAGGATGGTACTAAACAAAAGTAAAATCCTATTTTTTAGGAGGGTTCTGAACAGAAAATAAAATCCCATTTTTCAGGAGGGTCCTGAACAGAAAGTAAAGTCGCATTTTTCAAGAGGGTCCAAAACATAAAGTAAAATCTCATTTTTCAGGAAGGTCCTGAACAGAAAGTAAAGTCTCATTTATCAGAAGGTTGCTGAACAGAAAGTAAAATCCCATTTTTCAGGTGGGTCTTGAACAGAATGTAAAATCCCATTTTTCAAGAGGGTCCTGAACAGAATATAAAATTCCATTTTTCAGGAAGGGCCTAAGCAAAATGTAATGTCCCATTTTTCAGGAGGGTCCTTAACAGTAAGTAAAGTCCCATTTTTCAGGAGGGTCCTGAACAGAAAGTAAAATCCCATTTTTCAGGAGGGTGTGATCAGAAAGTAAAATCTCATTTTTCAGGGGGGTCCTGAACAGATAGTAAAATCCCATTTTTCAGGAGGGTTCTGAACAGAAAGTAAAGTCGCATTTTTCAGGAGGGTCCTAAACATAAAGTAAAATCTCATTTTTCTGGAAGGTCCTGAAAAGAAAGTAAAGTCCCATTTTTCAGGAGGGTGCTGAACAGAAAGTACCCCCATTTTTCAGAAGGTTGCTGAACAGAAAGTAAAATCCCATATTTCAGGAGGGTCCTGAACAGAAAGTAAAATTCCATTTTTCAAGAGCGTCCTGAATATAAAGTAAAATCCCATTTTTCAGGAGTGTCCTGAACATAAAGTAAAATCTCATTTTTCAAGAGGGTCCTGAACAAAAAGTAAAATCTCATTTTTTAGGAGGGTCCTGAACAGAAAGTAATGTACAATTTTTCAAGAAGGGCCTAAGCAGAATGTAAAGTCCCATTTTATAGGAGGGTTCTGAACAGAAAGTAAAGTTCGATTTTTTAGGAGAGTCCTGAACAGAAAATAAAATCCCATTTTTCAGGAGGGTCCTGAACAGAAAGTAAAATCTAATTTTTTAGGAGGGTCCTGAACCAAAGTAAAATCTCATTTTTCAGTAGGGTAATCCCATTTTTCAGGAGGGTCCTGAACAAAAGTAAAATCTTATTTTCAGGAGGGTCCTGATCAAAAGTAAAATACTATTTTTCAGGATGGTCCTGAACAATAGTAAAATCCCATTTTTCAAGAGGGTCCTGAACAAAAAGTAAAATCCTTTTTTTCAGGAGGGTCCTGAACAGAATGTAAAATCTCATTTTCAAGGAGGTTCCTGAACATAAAGTAAAATCCCATTTTTCAGGAGGGTCCTGAACAGAAAGTAAAATCCCATTTTTCAGGAGGGTCCTGAACAGAAAGTAAAATTTAATTTTTCAAGAGCGTCCTGAACAGAAACAAATATCCCATTTTTCAAAAGGCTCCTGAACATAAAGTAAAACCCAATTTTTCAAGAGGGTCCTGAACTAAAGTAAAATCCAATTTTCAGAAGGGTCCTGAACAGAAAGTAAAATTCCATTTTTCAGGATGGGCCAGAACAAAAGTAAAATCCTATTATTTAGGAGGGTCCAGAACAAAAGTAAAATATCATTTTCCAGTAGGGTAATCCCATTTTTCAAGAGGGTCCTGAACAAAAAGTAAAATCCTATTTTCAGGAGGGTCCTGAACAAAAGTAAAATCCCATTTTTCAGGATGGTCCTGAACAAAAGTAAAATCCCATTTTTCAAGAGGGTCCTGAACAGAAAGTTAAATCTTTTTTTCAGGAGGGTCCTGAACAGAAAGTAAAGTTCCATTTTTCAGGTGGGTCCTAAACAAAAGTAATATCCCATTTATCAGGAGGGTCCTGAACAAAAAGTAAAATCTAATTTTTAGGAGGGTCCTGAACCAAAGTAAAATCTAATTTTTTAGTAGGGTAATCCCATTTTTCAGGAGGGTCCTGAACAAAAAGTAAAATCTCATTTTCAGGAGGGTCCTGATCAAAAGTAAAATCCTTTTTTTCAGGATGGTCCTGAACAAAAGTAAAATCTCATTTTTCAAGAGGATCCTGAACAAAAAGTAAAATCCTATTTTTAGGAGGGTCCTGAACAAAAGTAAAATCCCATTTATCAGGATGGTCCTTAACATAAGTAAAATCCCATTTTTCAAGAGGGTCCTGAACAGAAAGTTAAATCCTTTTTTTTAGGAGGGTCTTGAACAAAAAGTAAAATCTAATTTTCAGGGGGGTCCGGATCAAAAGTAAAATCCTATTTTTCAGGATGGTCCTGAACAAAAGTAAAATCCTTTTTTTCAGGAGGGTCCTGAATAGAAAGTAAAATTTCATTTTTCAGGAAGGTCCTCAACATAAAGTAAAATCCCATATTTTAGGAGGGTCCTGAATAGAAAGTAAAATCCCATTTTTCAGAAGGGTCCTGAACAGAAAGTAAAATTTTATTTTTCAAGAGCGTCTTGAACAGAAACTAATATCCCATTTTTCAAGAGGCTCCTGAACATAAAGTAAAACCGCATTTTTTAAGAGGGTCCTGAACAAAAGTAAAATCCCATTTTTCAGAAGGGTTCTGAACAGAGATTAAAATTCCATTTTTCAGGATGGGCCAGAACAAAAGTAAAATCCAATTTTTTTACGAGGGTCCTAAACCAAAGTAAAATATCATTTTTCAGTAGGGTAATCCCATTTTTCAAGAGGATCCTGAACAAAAAGTAAAATCCCATTTTCAGGAGGGTCCTGAACAAAATTAAAATCCCATTTTTCAGGATGGTCCTTAAAAAAAGTAAAATCCCATTTTTCAAGAGGGTCCTGAACAGAAAGTTAAATCCTTTTTTTCTGGAGGGTCCTGAACAGAAAGTAGAGTTCCATTTTTCAGGTGGGTCCTAAACAAAAGTAAAATCCCATTTATCAGGTGGGTCCTGAACAGAAAGTAAAATCCCATTTTTCAGGAGGGTCCTGAACAGAAAGTAAAGTCCTACTTTCAGAAGGGTCCTGATCTGAAAGTACAGTCCCATTTTTCAGGAGGGTCCTGAACAGAAAGTAAAGTTCCATTTTTTTAGGAGGGTCCTGAACAGAAAGTAAAGTTCCATTTTTCAGGAGGGTCCTGCACAGAAAGTGAAGTTCCATTTTTCAAGAGGGTCCTGTACAGAAAGTAAAATCCCATTTTTCAGGAAGGTCCTGAACAGAAAGTAAAATCATATTTTTCAAAAGGGTCCAAAACAGAAGAAAAATTCCATTTTTTAGGAGGGTCCTGAACAAAAGTAAAATCTCATTCTTCAGGATGGTCCAGAACAGAAAGTAAAATCCCATATTTCAGGAGGGTCCTGAACAAAAGTAAAATCCCATTTTTCAGGAATGGCCTGAACAGAAAGTAAAATCCCATTTTTCAGGAGGGTCCTGAAAAGAAAGTAAAATCCTTTTTTCAGGAGGGTCCTAAATAGAATTAAAATCCCATTTTTCAGGAGAATCCTGAAAAGAACTAAAATCTCATTTTTCAAGAGGGTCATGAACATAAAGTAAAATCCCATTTTTTAGGAGGGTTATGAACAAAAGTAAAATCCTACTTTTTAGGAGGGTCTTGAATAAAATGTAAAATCCCATTTTTCAGGATGGTACTGAACAAAAATAAAATCTCATTTTTTAGGAGGGTCCTGAACAAAAAATAAAATCCCATTTTTCATCAGGGTCCTGAACAGAAAGTAAAGTCGCATTTTTCAGGACAGTCCAAAACATAAAGTAAAATCTCATTTTTCAGGAAGGTCCTGTACAGAAAGTAAAGTCCCATTTTTCAGAAGGGTCCTGAACAGAAAGTAAAATCTCATTTTTCAGGAGGGTGTGAACAGAAAGTAAAATCCCATTTTTCAGGAGGGACCTGAACAGAAAGTAAAATCCCATTTTTCAGGAGGGTCCTGAAAGAAAGTAAATTCGCATTTTTCAGGAGGGTCCAAAACATAAAGTAAAATCTCATTTTTCAAGAAGGTCCTGAACAGAAAGTAAAGTCCCATTTTTCAGGAGGGTGCTGAACAGAAAGTAAAATCCCATTTTTCAGGTGGGTCCTGAACAGAAAGTAAAATCCCATTTTTCAGGAGGGTCCTGAACAGAAAGTAAAATTCCATTTTTCAAGAGCGTCCTTAACATAAAGTAAAATCCCAATTTTAGGAGGGACCTGAACATAAAGTAAAATTCCATTTTTCTAGAGGGTCATGAACAGAAAGTAAAATCTCATTTTTCAGGAGGGTCCTGAGAAGAAAGTAATGTCCAATTTTTAAGGAAGGGCCTAAGCAGAATGTAAAGTCCCATTTTTCAGGAGGGTCCTGAACAGAAAGTAATGTACCATTTTTCAGGAGGGTCCTGAACAGAAAGTAAAATCCCATTTTTCAGGAGGGTGTGAACAGAAAGTAAAATCCCCTTTTTCAGGAGGGTCCTGAACAACAAGTAAAATCCCATTTTTCAGGAGGGTCCTGAACAGAAAGTAAAGTCGCATTTTTCAGGAGGGTCCTAAACAAAAAGTAAAATCTCATTTTTCAGGAAGTTCCTGAAGAGAAAGTAAAGTCCCATTTTTCAGGAGGGTGCTGAACAGAAAGTAAAATCCCATTTTTCAGAAGGGTCCTGAACAGAAAGTAAAATCCCATATTTAAGGAGGGTCCTGAACAGAAAGTAAAATTCCATGTTTCAAGAGCGTCTTGAATATAAAGTAATATCCCATTTTTCAGGAGGGTCTTGAACATAAAGTAAAATCTCATTTTTCAAGAGGGTCCTGAACAGAAAGTAAAATCTTATTTTTCAGGAGGGTCATGAACAAAAAGTAATGTCCAATTTTTTAGGAAGGGCCTAAGTAGAATGTAAAGTCCCATTTTTTAGGAGGGTCCTGAACAGAAAGTAAAGTCCCATTTTTCAGGAGGGTCCTGAACAGAAAGTAAAATCCCATTTTTAGGAGGGTCCTGAACTGAAAGTAAAATCTAATTTTTTAGCAGGGTCCTGAACCAAAGTAAAATCTCATTTTTCAGTAGGGTAATCCCATTTTTCAGGAGGGTCCTGAACAAAAAGTAATATCACATTTTCAGGAGGGTCCTGATCAAAAGTAAAATCCTATTTTTCAGGATGGTCCTGAACAAAAGTAAAATCCCATTTTTCAAGAGGGTCCTGAACAGAAAGTAAAATCCTTTTTTCAGGAGGGTCCTGATCAGAAAGTAAAATCTCATTTTTCAGGAGGTTCCTGAACATAAAGTAAAATCCCATTTTTCAGGAGGGTCCGGAACAGAAAGTAAAATCCAATTTTTCAAGAGGGTCCTAAACAGAAAGTAAAATTCTATTTTGCAAGAGCGTCCTGAACAGAAACAAATATCCCATTTTTCAAGAGGCTCCTGAACATAAAGTAAAACCCCATTTTTCAAGAGGGTCCTGAACAAAAGTAAAATCCCATTTTTCAGAAGGGTCCTGAACGGAAAGTAAAATTCCATTTTTCAGGATGGGCCAGAACAAAAGTAAAATCCAATTTTTAGCAGGGTCCTGAACCAAAGTAAAATATCATTTTTCAGTAGGGTAATCCCATTTTTCAAGAGGGTCCTGAACAAAAAGTAAAATCTTATTTTCAGGAGGGTCCTGAAAAAAAGTAAAATCCCAATTTTCAAGATGATCCTGAACAAAAGTAAAATCCCATTTTTCAAGAGGGTCCTGAACAGAAAGTTAAATCCTTTTTTTCAGGAGGATCCTGAATAGAAAGTAAAGTTCCATTTTTCAGGTGGGTCCTAAACAAATGTAAAATCCCATTTAATAGGAGGGTCCTGAACAGAAATTAAAATCTAATTTTTTGGAGGGTCCTGAACCAAAGTAAAATCTCATTTTTCAGTAGGGTAATCCCATTTTTCAGGAGGGTCCTGAAAAAAAAGTTAAATCTCATTTTCAGGAGGGTCCTGATCAAAAGTAAAATCCTTTTTTTTAGGATGGTCTTGAGCAAAAGTAAAATCCCATTTTTCAAGAGGGTCCTGAACAGAAAGTCAAATCCTTTTTTTCAGGAGGGTCCTGAACCGAAAGTAAAGTTCCATTTTTCAGGTGGGTCCTAAACAAATGTAAAATCCCATTTATCAGGAGGGTCCTGAACAGAACTTAAAATCTAATTTTTTAGGAGGGTCCTGAACCAAAGTAAAATCTCATTTTTCAGTAGGGTAATCCCATTTTTCAAGAGGGTCCTGAACAAAAAGTAAAATCTCATTTTCAGGAGGGTCCTGATCAAAAGTAAAATCCTTTTTTTCAGGATGGTCCTGAGCAAAGGTAAAATCCCATTTTTCAAGAGGGTCCTGAACATAAAGTAAAATCTTTTTTTTCAGGATGGTCCTGAACAGAAAGTAAAATCTCATTTGTCAAGTGGATCCTGAACAAAAAGTAAAATCCCATTTTCAGGAGGGTCCTGAAAAAAAGTAAAATCCCATTTTTCAGGATGGTCCTTAACAAAAGTAAAATCCCATTTTTCAAGAGGGTCCTGAACAAAAAGTTAAATCCTATTTTTCAGGAGGGTCCTAAACAGAAAGTAAAGTTCAATTTTTCAAGTGGGTCCTAAACAAAAGTGAAATCCCATTTATTAGGAGGGTCCTGAACAGAAAGTAAACTCCCATTTTTCAGGAGGGTCCTGAACAGAAAGTAAATTCCCACTTATCAGAAGGTTCCTAATCAGAAAGTACAGTCCCATTTTACAGGAGGGTCCTGAACAGAAAGTAAAGTTCCATTTTTCAAGAGGGTCCTGAACAGAAAGTAAAGTCCCATTATTCATGAGGGTCCTGCACAGAAAATAAAGTCCCATTTTCCAGGAGGGTCCAGTACAGAAAGTAAAATACCATTTCCAGGAAGGTCGTGAACAGAAAGTAAAAATCCAATTTTTCAAAAGGGTCCAAAACAGAAGAAAAATTCCATTTTTCAGGAGGGTCCTGATCAAAAGTAAAATCTCATTCTTCAAGATGGTCCAGAACAGTAAGTAAAATCCCATATTTCAGGAGGGTCCTGAACAAAAGTAAAATCCTATTTTTCAGGAGAGGCCTGAACAGAAACTAAAATCCCATTTTTCAGGAAGGTCCTGAACAGAAAATAAAATCCCATTTTTCAGGAGGGTCTTGAAAAGAAAGTAAAATCCTTTTTTCAGGAGGGTCCTAAATAGAATTAAAATCCCATTTTTCAGGAGAATCCTGAACAGAACTAAAATCCCATTTTTCAAGAGGGTCATGAACATAAAGTAAAATCCCATTTTTTAGGAGGGTTATGAACAAAAGTAAAATCCTACATTTTAGGAGGGTCTTGAATAAAATGTTAAATCCCATTTTTCAGGATAGTACTGAACAAAAATAAAATCTCATTTTTTAGGAGGGTTCTGAACAGAAAATAAAATCCTATTTTTCATGAGGGTCCTGAATAGAAAGTAAAGTCGCATTTTTCAGGAGGGTCCAAAACATAAAGTAAAATCTCATTTTTCAGGAGGGTCCTGTACAGAAAGTAAAGTCCCATTTTTCAGAAGGGTCCTGAACAGAAAGTAAAATCCCATTTTTCAGGAGGGTGTGAACAGAAAGTAAAATCCCATTTTTCAGGAGGGACCTGAACAGAAAGTAAAATCCCATTTTTCAGGAGGGTCCTGAACAGAAAGTAAATTCGCATTTTTCAGGAGGGTCCAAAACATAAAGTAAAATCTCATTTTTTAAGAAGGTCCTGAACAGAAAGTAAAGTCCCATTTTTCAGGAGGGTGCTGAACAGAAAGTAAAATCCCATTTTTCAGGTGGGTCCTGAACAGAAAGTAAAATCCCATTTTTCAGGAGGGTCCTGAACAGAAAGTAAAATTCCATTTTTCAAGAGCGTCCTTAACATAAAGTAAAATCCCATTTTTAGGAGGGTCCTGAACATAAAGTAAAATTCCATTTTTCTAGAGGGTCCTGAACAGAAAATAAATCTCATTTTTCAGGAGGGTCCTGAGAAGAAAGTAATGTCCAATTTTTAAGGAAGGGCCTAAGAAGAATGTAAAGTCCCATTTTTCAGGAGGGTCTTGAACAGAAAGTAATGTACCATTTTTCAGGAGGGTCCTGAACAGAAAGTAAAATCCCATTTTTCAGGAGGGTGTGAACAGAAAGTAAAATCCCCTTTTTCAGGAGGGTCCTGAACAAAAAGTAAAATCCCATTTTTCAGGAGGGTCCTGAACAAAAAGTAAAGTCGCATTTTTCAGGAGGGTCCTAAACAAAAAGTAAAATCTCATTTTTCAGGAAGTTCCTGAACAGAAAGTAAAGTCCCATTTTTCAGGAGGGTGCTAAACAGAAAGTAAAATCCCATTTTTCAGAAGGGTCCTGAACAGAAAGTAAAATCCCATATTTAAGTAGGGTCCTGAACAGAAAGTAAAATTCCATGTTTCAAGAGCGTCCTGAATATAAAGTAAAATCCCATTTTTCAGGAGGGTCTTGAACATAAAGTAAAATGTCATTTTTCAACAGGGTCCTGAACAGAAAGTAAAATCTCATTTTTCAGGAGGGTCCTGAACAGAAAGTAATGTCCAATTTTTTAGGAAGGGCCTAAGTAGAATATAAAGTCCCATTTTTTAGGAGGGTCCTGAACAGAAAGTAAAGTCCCATTTTTCAGGAGGGTCCTGAACAGAAAGTAAAATCCCATTTTTCAGGAGGGTCCTGAACAGAAAGTAAAATTTAATTTTTTAGCAGGGTCCTGAACCAAAGTAAAATCTCATTTTTCAGTAGGGTAATGCCATTTTTCAGGAGGGTCCTGAACAAAGAGTAAAATCACATTTTCAGGAGGGTCCTGATTAAAAGAAAAATCTTATTTTTCAGGATGGTCCTGAACAAAAGTAAAATCCCATTTTTCAAAAGGGTCCTAAACAGAAAGTAAAATCCTTTTATTCAGGAGGGTCCTGAACAGAAAGTAAAATCTCATTTTTCAGGAGGTTCTTGAACATAAAGTAAAATCCTATTTTTTCAGGAGGGTCCTGAACAGAAAGTAAAATCCCATTTTTCATGAGGGTCCTGAACAGAAAGTAAAATTCTATTTTTCAAGGGCGTCCTGAACAGCTACTAATATCCTATTTTTCAAGAGGCTCTTGAACATAAAGTAAAACCCTATTTTTCAAAAGGGTCCTGAACAAAAGTAAAATCCCATTTTTCAGAAGGGTCCTGAACAGAAAGTAAAATTTTATTTTTCAGGATGGGCCAGAACAAAAATAAATCCAATTTTTTAGGAGGGTCCTGAAACAAAGTAAAATATCATTTTTCAGTAGGGTAATCCCATTTTTCAAGAGGGTCCTGAACAAAAAGTAAAATCCTATTTTCAGGAGGGTCCTGATCAAAAGTAAAATCCTATTTTTCAGAATAGTCCTGATAAAAAGTTAAATCCCATTTTCAAGAGGGTCCTGAACAGAAAGTTAAATCCTTTTTTTCAGGAGGGTCCTGAACAGAAAGTAAAGTTCCATTTTTCAGGTGGGTCCTAAACAAAAGTAAATCCCATTTAACAGGAGGGTCCTGAACAGAAAGTAAAATCTAATTTTTTAGGAGGGTCCTGAACCAAAGTAAAATCTCATTTTTCAGTAGAGTAATCCCATTTTTCAGGAGGGTCCTGAAATAAAAGTAAAATCTCATTTTCAGGAGAGTCCTGATCAAAAGTAAAATCCTTTTTTTTTCAGGAGGGTCCAGAACAAAAGTAAAATCCCGTTTTTCAAGAGGGGCCTGAACAGAAAGTAAAATCCTTTTTTTCAGGAGGGTCCTGAACAGAAAGTAAAATCTCATTTTTCAATAGGATCCTGAACAAAAAGTAAAATCCCATTTTCAGGAGGGTCCTGAACAAAAGTAAAATCCCATTTTTAGTATGGTCCTTAAGAAAAGTAAAATCCCATATTTCAAGAGGGTCCTGAACAGAAAGTTAAATCCTTTTTTTAAGGAGGGTCCTGAACTGAAAGTAAAGTTCCATTTTTCAGGTGGGTCCTAAACAAAAGTGAAATCCTATTTATCAGAAGTGTCCTGAACAGAAAGTAAAATCCCATTTTTCAGGAGGGTCCTGAACAGAAAGTAAAGTCCCACTTTTCAGAAGGGTCCTGATCAGAAAGTACAGTCCCATTTTTCAGGAGGGGCCTGAATAGAAAGTAAAGTTCCATTTTTCAGGAGGGTCCTGAACAAAAAGTTAAGTCCCATTTTTCAGGAGGGTCCTGCACAGAAAGTAAAGTCCCATTTTCCAGGAGGGTCCTGAATAGAAAGTAAAGTCAAATTTTTCAGGAGGGTCCTGCACAGAAAGTAAAGTCCCATTTTCCAGGAGGGTCCTGAATAGAAAGTTAAGTCCCATTTTTCAGGAGGGTCCTGCACAGAAAGTAAAATCCCATATTTCTGGAGGGTCCTGAACAAAAGTAAAATCCCATTTTTCAGGAGTGTCCTGAACAGAAAGTAAAATCTAATTTTTTAGGAGGGTCCTGAACCAAAGTAAAATTTCATTTTTCAGTAGGGTAATCCCATTTTTCAGGAGGGTCCTGAACAAAAAGTAAAATCTCATTTTCAGGAGGGTCCTGATCAAAAGTAAAATCCTATTTTTCAGGATGGTGCTGAACAAAAGTAAAATCCCATTTTTCAAGAGGGTCCTGAACAGAAAGTAAAATCCTTTTTTTCAGGAGGGACCTGATAAGAAAGTAAAATCTCATTTTTAGGAGGTTCCTGAAGATAAAGTAAAATTCCATTTTTCAGGAGTGTCCGGAACAGAAATAAAATCCCATTTTTCAGGAGGGTCCTAAACAGAAAGTAAAATTCTATTTTGTAAGAGCGTCCTGAACAGAAATAAATATCCCATTTTTCAAGAGGCTCCAGAAGATAAAGTAAAACCCCATTTTTCAAGAGGGTCCTGAACAAAAGTAAAATCCCATTTTTCAGAAGGGTCCTGAACAGAAAGTAAAATTCCATTTTTCAGGATGGGCCAGAACAAAATTAAAATCCAATTTTTAGGAGGTTCCTGAACCAAAGTAAAATATCATTTTTAGTAGGGTAATCCCATTTTTCAAGAGGGTCCTGAACAAAAAGTAAAATCCTATTTTCAGGAGGGTCCTGAACAAAAGTAAAATCCCATTTTTCAGGATGATCCTGAACAAAAGTAAAATCCCATTTTTCAAGAGTGTCCTGAACAGAAAGTTAAATCCTTTTTTTCAGGAGGGTCCTGAATAGAAAGTAAAGTTCCATTTTTCAGGTGGGTCCTAAACAAATGAAAATCACATTTAATAGGAGGGTCCTGAACAGAAATTAAAATCTAATTTTTTAGGAGGGTCCTGAACCATAGTAAAATCTCATTTTTCAGTAGGGTAATCCCATTTTTCAGGAGGGTCCTGAAAAAAAAGTAAAATCTCATTTTCAGGAGGGTCCTGATGAAAAGTAAAATCCTTTTTTCAGGATGGTCCTGAACAAAAGTAAAATCCCATTTTTCAAGAGGGTCCTGAACAGAAAGTTAAATCCTTTTTTTCAGGAGGGTCCTGAACCGAAAGTAAAGTTCCATTTTTCAGTTGGGTCCTAAATAAATGTAAAATCCCATTTATCAGAAGGGTCCTGAACAAAAATTAAAATCTAATTTTTTAGGAGGGTCCTGAACCAAAGTAAAATCTCATTTTTCAGTAGGGTAATCCCATTTTTCAAGAGGGTCCTGAGCAAAGGTAAAATCACATGTTTCAAGAGGGTCCAAAACAGAAAGTAAAATCTTTTTTTTCAGGATGGTCCTGAACAGAACGTAAAATCTCATTTGTCAAGTGGATCCTGAACAAAAAGTAAAATCCCATTTTCAGGAGGGTCCTGAAAAAAAGTAAAATCCCATTTTTCAGGATGGTCCTTAACAAAAGTAAAATCCCATTTTTCAAGAGGGTCCTGAACAGAAAGTTAAATCCTATTTTTCAGGAGGGTCCTAAACAGAAAGTAAAGTTCCATTTTTCAAGTTGGTCCTAAACAAATGTGAAATCCCATTTATTAGGAGGGTCCTGAACAGAAAGTAAAATCCCATTTTTCAGGAGGGTCCTGAACAGAAAGTAAATTCCCACTTTTCAGAAGAGTCCTGATCAGAAAGTACAGTCCCATTTTACAGGAGGATCCTGAACAGAAAGTAAAGTTCCATTTTTCAAGAGGGTCCTGAACAGAAAGTAAAGTCCCATTTTTCAGGAGGGTCCTGCACAGAAAGTAAAGTCCCATTTTCCAGGAGGGTCCAGTACAGAAAGTAAAATCCCATTTTTCATGAAGGTCCTGAACAGAAAGTAAAATCCAATTTTTCAAAAGGGTCCAAAATAGAAGAAAAATTCCATTTTTCAGGAGGGTCCTGATCAAAAGTAAAATCTCATTCTTCAAGATGGTCCAGAACAGTAAGTAAAATCCCATATTTCAGGAGGGTCCTGAACAAAAGTAAAATCCTATTTTTCAGAAGGGGCCTGAACAGAAACTAAAATCCCATTTTTCAGGAGGGTCCTGAACAGAAAGTAAAATCCTTTTTTCAGGAGGGTCCTAAACAGAAGTAAAATCCTATTTTTCAAGAGAATCCTGAACAGAAGTAAAATCCCATTTTTCAAGAGGGTCATGAACATAAAGTAAAATCCCATTTTTTAGGAGGGTTATGAACAAAAGTAAAATCCTACTTTTTAGGAGGGTACTGAATAAAATGTAAAATCCCATTTTTTTGGATGATACTGAACAAAAGTAAAATCCCATTTTTTAGGAAGGTCCTGAAAAAAAAAAAATCCCTTTTTTCAGGAGGGTCCTGAACAGAAAGTAAAGTCGCATTTTTTAGGAGGGTCCGAAACATAAAGTAATATCTCATTTTTCAGGAAGGTCCTGAACAGAAAGTAAAATCCCATTTTTCAGGAGAGTGCTGAACAGAAAGTAAAATCCCATTATTCAGGAGGGTCCTGAACAGAAAGTAAAATTCCATTTTTCAAGAGAGTCCTGAACATAAAGTAAAATCCCATTTTTAGGAGGGTCCTGAACATAAGGTAAAATCACATTTTTCTAGAGGGTCCTGAACAGAAAGTAAAATCTCATTTTTCAGGAGGGTCCTTAGCAGAAAGTAATGTCCAACTTTTCAGGAAGGGCCTAAGCAGAAAGTAAAGTCCCATTTTTCAGGAGGGTCCTGAACAGAAAGTAAAGTCCCATTTTTCAGGAGGGTCCTAAACAGAAAGTAAAATCCCATTTTTCAGGAGGGTTTGAAAAGAAAGTAAAATCCCATTTTTCAGGAGGGTCCTGAACAGAAAGTAAAATCCCATTTTTCAGGAGGGTCCTGAACAGAAACTAAAGTCGCATTTTTTAGGAGGGTCCAAAACATAAAGTAAAATCTCATTTTTCAGGAAGGTCCTGAACAGAAAGTAAATCCCATTTTTCAGGAGGGTGCTGAACAGAAAGTAAAATCCCATTTTTCAGGAGGGTGTGAACAGAAAGTAAAATCCCATTTTTCAGGAGGGTCCTGAACAGAAAGTAAAATCCCATTTTTCAGGAGGGTCCTGAACAGAAAGTAAAGTCGCATTTTTCAGGAGGGTCCAAAACATAAAGTAAAATCTCATTTTTCAGGAAGGTCCTGAACAGAAAGTAAAGTCCCATTTTTCAGGAGGGTGCTGAAAAGAATGTAAAATCCCATTTTTCAGGTGGGACCTGAACAGAAAGTAAAATCCCATTTTTCAGGAGGGTCCTGAACAGAAAGTAAAATTCCATTTTTCAAGAGCGTCCTTAACATAAAGTAAAATCCCATTTTTAGGTGGGTCCTGAACATAAAGTAAAATCCCATTTTTCTAGAGGGTCCTGAACAGAAAGTAAAATCTCATTTTTCAGGAGGGTCCTGAGCAGAAAGTAATGTACAATTTTTAAGGAAGGGACTAAGCAGAATGTAAAGTCCCATTTTTCAGGAGGGTCCTGAACAGAAAGTAAAGTACCATTTTTCAGGAGGGTCCTAAACAGAAAGTAAAATCCCATTTTTCAGGAGGGTGTGAACAGAAAGTAAAATCCCCTTTTTTAGGAGGGTCCTGAACAAAAAGTAAAATCCCATTTTTCAGGAGGGTCCCGAACAGAAAGTAAAGTCGCATTTTTTAGGAGGGTCCTAAACATAAAGTAAAATCTCATTTTTCAGAAAGTTCTGAACAGAAAGTAAAGTCCCATTTTTCAGGAGGGTGCTGAACAGAAAGTAAAATCCCATTTTTCAGAAGGGTCCTGAACAGAAAGCAAATCCCATATTTCAGGAGGGTCCTGAACAGAAAGAAAAATTCCATTTTTCAAGAACGTCCTGAATATAAGGTAAAATCCCATTTTTCAGGAGGGTCTTGAACATAAAGTAAAGTCCCATTTTTCAGGAGGGTGCTAAACAGAAAGTAAAATCTCATTTTTCAGGAGGGTCCTGAGCAGAAAGTAATGTCCAACTTTTTAGGAAGGTCCTAAGCAGAAAGTAAAGTCCCATTTTTCAGGAGGGTCCTGAACAGAAAGTAAAGTCCCATTTTTTAGGAGGGTCCTGAACAGAAAGTAAAATCCCATTTTTCAGGAGGGTGTGAACAGAAAGTAAAATCCTATTTTTCAGGAGGGTCCCAAACAGAAAGTAAAATCCTATTTTTCAGGAGGGACCTGAACAGAAAGTAAATTTGCATTTTTCAGGAGTGTCCAAAACATAAAGTAAAATCTTATTTTTCAGGATGGTCCTGAACAGAAAGTAAAGTCCCATTTTTCAGGATGGTGCTGAACAGAAAGTAAAATCCCATTTTTCAGGTGGGTCCTGAACAGAAAGTAAAATCCCATTTTTCAGGAGGGTCCTGAACAGAAAGTAAATTTCCATTTTTCAAGAGCGTCCTTAACATAAAGTAAAATCCCATTTTTAGGTTGGTCCTGAACATAAAGTAACGTCCCATTTTTCTAGAGGGTCCTGAACAGAAAGTGAAATCTCATTTTTCAGGAGGGTCCTGAGAAGAAAGTAATGTACAATTTTTAAGGAAGGGACTAAGCAGAATGTAAAGTCCCATTTTTCAGGAGGGTCCTGAACAGAAAGTAAAGTACCATTTTTCAGGAGGGTCCTGAACAGAAAGTAAAATCCCATTTTTCAGGAGGGTGTGAACAGAAAGTAAAATCCCATTTTTTAGGAGGGTCCTGAACAAAAAGTAAAATCCCATTTTTCAGGAGGGTCCCGAACAGAAAGTAAGGTTGCATTTTTTAGGAGGGTCCTAAACATAAAGTAAAATCTCATTTTTCAGGAAGTTCCTGAACAGAAAGTAAAGTCCCATTTTTTAGGAAGGTGCTGAACAGAAAGTAAGATCTCATTTTTCAGAAGGGTCCTGAACAGAAAGTCAAATCCCATATCTCAGGAGGGTCCTGAACAGAAAGTAAAATTCCATTTTTCAAGAACGTCCTGAATATAAGGTAAAATCCCGTTTTTCAGGAGGGTCTTGAACATAAAGTAAAATCTCATTTTTCAAGAGGGACCTGAACATAAAATAAAATCTCATTTTCCAGGAGGGTCCTGAACAGAAAGCAATGTCCAATTTTTCAGGAAGGGCCTAAGTAGAATGTAAAGTCCCATTTTTTAGGATGGTCCCGAACAGAAAGTAAAGTCCCATTTTTCAGGAGGGTCCTGAACAAAAAGTAAAATCCCATTTTTCAGGAGGGTCCTGAACAGAAAGTAAAATCTAATTTTTTAGGAGGGTCCTGAACCAAAGTAAAATCTCATTTTTCAGTAGGGTAATCCCATTTTTCAGGAGGGTCCTGAACAAAAAGTAAAATCACATTTTCAGGATTGTCCTGATTAAAAGTAAAATCCTATTTTTCAGGATGGTCTTGAACAAAAGTAAAATCTCATTTTTCAAAAGGGTCCTGAACAGAAAGTAAAATCCTTTTTTTCAGGAGGGTCCTGAACAGAAAGTAAAATCTCATTTTTCAGGAGGTTCTTGATCATAAAGTAAAATCCCATTTTTTCAGGAGGGTCCTGAGCAGAAAGTAAAATCCCAAATTTCAGGAGGGTCCTGAACAAAAAGTTAAATTCTATTTTTCAAGAGCGTCCTGAACAGAAACTAATATCCCATTTTTCAAGAGGCTCCTCAACAGAAAGTAAAATCCTATTTTTCAGGAGGGTCCTGAAAAGAAAGTAAAATCCTTTTTTCAGGAGGGTCCTAAACAGAAGTAAAATCCCATTTTACAGGAGGGTCCTGAACAGAAAGTAAAATCCTATTTTTCAGGAGGGTCCTGAACAGAAAGTAAAGTCGCATTTTTTAGGAGGTTCCTCAACATAAAGTAAAATCTCATTTTTCAGGAAGGTCATGATCATAAAGTAAAATCCTATTTTTCTAGAGGGTCCTGAATAGAAAGTAATGTCCAATTTTTCAGGAAGGGCCTAAGCAGAATGTAAAGTCCCATTTTTCAGGTAGGTCCTAAACAGAAAGTAAAGTCCCATTTTTAAGGAGGTTCCTGAACAGAAAGTAAAGTCGTATTTTTAAAGAGGGTCCTAAACATAAAGTAAAATCTCATTTTTCAGGAAGGTCCTGAACAGAAAGTAAAGTCCCATTTTTCAGGAGGGTCCTGCACAGAAAGTAAAGTCCCATTTTCCAGGAGGGTCCTGAATAGAAAGTAAAGTCCCATTTTTCAGGAGGGTCCTGCACAGAAAGTAAAGTCCCATTTTCCAGGAGGGTCCTGTACAGAAAGTAAAATCCCATTTTTCAGGAAGGTCCAAAACAGAAGAAAATTTCCATTTTTCAGGAGGGTCCTGAACAAAAGTAAAATCTCATTCTTTAAGATGGTCTAGAACAAAAAGTAAAATCCCATATTTCCGGAGGGTCCTGAACAAAAGTAAAATCCCATTTTTCAGGAGGGGCCTGAACAGAAAGTAAAATCCAATTTTTCAGGAGGGTCCTGAAAGAAAGTAAAATCCTTTTTTCAGGAGGGTCCTAAACAGAAGTAAAATCCCATTTTTCAGGAGGGTGTTGAACAAAAAGTAAAATCCCATTTTTCAGGAGGGTCCTGAACAGAAAGTAAAGTCGCATTTTTCAGGAGGGTCCTAAACATAAAGTAAAATCACATTTTTCAGGAAGGTCCTGAACAGAAAGTAAAGTCCCATTTTTCAGGAGGGTGGTGAATAGAAAGCAAAATCCCATTTTTCAGAAGGGTCCTGAACAAAAAGTAAAATCCCATATTTCAGGAGGGTCCTGAACAGAAAGTAAAATTCCATTTTTCAACAGCGTCGAGAATATAAAGTAAAATCCAATTTTTCAGGAGGGTCCTGAACATAAAGTAAAATCTCATTTTTCAAGAGGGTCCTGAACAAAAAGTAAAATCTCATTTTTTAGGAGGGTCCTGAACAGAAAATAATGTCCAATTTTTCAGGAAAGGCCTAAGCAGAATGTAAAGTCCCATTTTATAGGAGGGTCCTGAACAGAAAGTAAAGTCCCATTTTTCAGGAGGGTCCCGAACAGAAAGTAAAATCCCATTTTTCAGGAGTGTCCTGAACAGAAAGTAAAATCTAATTTTTTAGGAGGGTCCTGAACCAAAGTAAAATCTCATTTTTCAGTAGGGTAATCCCATTTTTCAGGAGGGTCCTGAACAAAAAGTAAAATCTCATTTTCAGGAGGGTCCTGATCAAAAGTAAAATCCTATTTTTCAGGATGGTGCTGAACAAAAGTAAAATCCCATTTTTCAAGAGGGTCCTGAACAGAAAGTAAAATCCTTTTTTTCAGGAGGGTCCTGATAAGAAAGTAAAATCTCATTTTTCAGGAGGTTCCTGAACATAAAGTAAAATTCCATTTTTCAGGAGGGTCCGGAACTGAAAGTAAAATCCCATTTTTCAGGAGGGTCCTAAACAGAAAGTAAAATTCTATTTTGCAAGAGCGTCCTGAACAGAAACAAATATCCCATTTTTCAAGAGGCTCCTGAAGATAAAGTAAAACCCCATTTTTCAAGAGGGTCCTGAACAAAAGTAAAATCCCATTTTTCAGAAGGGTCCTGAACAGAAAGTAAAATTCCATTTTTCAGGATGGGCCCGAACAAAAGTAAAATCCAATTTTTAGGAGGGTCCTAAACCAAAGTAAAATATCATTTTTTAGTAGGGTAATCCCATTTTTCAAGAGGGTCCTGAACAAAATGTAAAATCCTATTTTCAGGAGGGTCCTGAACAAAAGTAAAATCCCATTTTTCAGGATGATCCTGAACAAAAGTAAAATCCCATTTTTCAAGAGGGTCCTAAACAGAAAGTTAAATCCTTTTTATCAGGAGGGTCCTGAATAGAAAGTAAAGTTCCATTTTTCAGGTGGGTCGTAAACAAATGAAAATCCCATTTAATAGGAGGGTCCTGAATAGAAATTAAAATCTAATTTTTAGGAGGGTCCTGAACCAAAGTAAAATCTCATTTTTCAGTAGGGTAATCCCATTTTTCAGGAGGGTCCTGAAAAAAAAGTAAAATCTCATTTTCAGGAGGGTCCTGATCAAAAGTAAAATCCTTTTTTTCAGGATGGTCCTGAACAAAAGTAAAATCCCATTTTTCAAGAGGGTCCAGAACAGAAAGTTCTATCCTTTTTTTCAGGAGGGTCCAGAACAGAAAGTAAAGTTCCTTTTTC
This sequence comes from Capsicum pubescens, assembly GCA_030864215.1. Lineage (NCBI taxonomy): Eukaryota > Viridiplantae > Streptophyta > Magnoliopsida > Solanales > Solanaceae > Capsicum > Capsicum pubescens. Next base: position 282,758,858 of record CM061542.1, read on the forward strand.
CAGGTGGGTCCTAAACAGAAAGTAAAATACCATTTATCAGGAGGATCCTGAACAGAAAGTAAAGTCCCACTTTTCAGAAGGGTCTTGATCAGAAAGTAAAGTCCCATATTTCAGGAGGGTCCTGAATAGATAGTAAAGTCCCATTTTTCAGGAGGGTCCTAAACAGAAAGTAAAGTTCCATTTTTCAGGAGGATCTAGTATAGAAAGCAAAGTCCCATTTTTCAGAAGGGTCCTGTACAGAAAGAAAAATCTCATTTTCAGAATGGTCCTGAACAGAAAGTAAAATCCTATTTTTCAAAAGTGTTCAAAATAGAAGAAAAATTCCACTTTTAGGGAGGGTCCCGAACAAAAGTAAAATCTCATTCTTCTAGATGGTCCAGAACAGAAAGTAAAATCCTATATTTGAGGATGGTCCTGAACAAAAGTAAAATCCCATTTTGCAGGAGGGGCCTGAACAGAAAGTAAAATCCCATTTTTCAGGAGTGTCCTGAACAGAAAGTAAAATCCTTTTTTCAGGAGGGTCCTAAATAGAAGTAAAATCCCATTTTAAAGAGAATTCGGAACAGAAGTAAAATCCCATATTTCAAGAGGGTCATGAACAGAAAGTAAAATCCCATTTATTAGGAGGATTATGAACAAAAGTAAAATCCTACTTGTTAGGAGGGTCCTGAATAATATGTAAAATCCCATTTATAAGGATGGTACTGAACAAAAGTAAAATCTCATTTTTTAGGACGGTCCTGAACAGAAAGTAATATCCCATTTTTCAGGAGGGTCCTGAACAGAAAGTAAAGTTGCATTTTTCAAGAGGGTCAAAAACATAAAGTAAAATCTCATTTTGTAGGAAGGTCCTGAACAGAAAGGAAAGTCCCATTTTTCAGGAGGGTGCTGAACAGAAAGTAAAATCCCATTTTTTAGGTGGGTCCTGAACAGAAACTAAAATCCCATTTTTCAGTAGGGTCATGAACAGAAAGTAAAAATTCCATTTTTCAAGAGCGTCCTGAACATAAAGTAAAATCCCATTTTTCAGGAGAGTCCTGAACATAAAGTAAAATCCCATTTTTCTAGAGGGTCCTGAACAGAAAGTAAAATCTCATTTTTCAGGAGGGTCCTAAACTGAAAGTAATGTCCAATTTTTCAGGAAGGGCCTAAGCAGAATGTAAAGTCCCATTTTTCATGAGGGTCCTGAACAGAAAGTAAAATCCCATTTTTCAGGATAGTCCTGAACAGAAAGTAAAATCCCATTTTTCAGGAGGGTCCTGAACAGAAAGTAAATTCGCATTTTTTAGGAGGGTCCTAAACATAAAGTAAAATCTCATTTTTCAGGAAGGTCCTAAACAGAAAGTAAAGTCTCATTTTTCAGGAGGGTGTTGAACAGAAAGTAAAATCTCATTTTTCAGAAGGGTCCTGAACAGAATGTAAAATCCCATATTTTAGGAGGGTCCTGAACAGAAAATAAAATCTCTTTTTTCAGGAGGGTCCTGAACAGAAAGTAATGTCTAATTTTTCAGAAAGGGCCTAAGCAAAATGTAAATTCACATTTTTTAGGAGGGTCCTGAACAGAAAGTAAAGTCCCATTTTTCAGGAGGGTCCTGAACAGAAAGTAAAATCCAATTTTTCAGGAGGGTCCTGAACAAAAAGAAAAATCCAATTTTTTGGAGGGTCCTGAACTAAAGTAAAATCACATTTTTCAGAAGGGTCCTGAAAAGAAAGTTAAATCTTTTATTTCAGGAGGGTCCTGAACAGAAAGTAAAGTTCCATTTTTCAGGTGGGTCCAAAACAAAAGTAGAATCCCATTTATCAGGAGGGTCCTGAATAGAAAGTAAAATCCTATTTTTCAGGAGGGTCCTGAATAGAAAGTAAAGTCCTACTTTTCAGAAGGGTCCTGATCAGAAAGTAAAGTCCCATTTTTCAGGAGGGTCCTGAATAGAAATTAAAGTCCTATTTTTCAGCAGGGTCCTGAATAGAAAGTAAGGTCCCATTTTTCAGGAGGGACCTGTACAGAAAGTAAAGTCCCATTTTTTTGGAGGGTCCTGTAAAGAAAGTAAAATCCCATTTTTCAGGAAGGTCCAGAACAGAAAGTAAAATCCCATTTTTCAGGATGGTACTGAACAAAAGTAAAATCCCATTTTTTAGGAGGGTCCTGAACAAAAAAAAAATCCCATTTTTCAGGAGGGTCCAGAACAGAAAGAAAAGTCGCATTTTTCAGGAGGGTCCTAAACATAAAGTAAAATCTCATTTTTCAGGAAGGTACTGAACATAAAGTAAAGTCCCATTTTTTAGGAAGGTGCTAAACAGAAAGTAAAGTCCCATTTTACAGGAGGGTCCTGAATAGAAAGTAAAGACCCATTTTTCAGGAGGGTCCTGTACAGAAAGTAAAGTCCCATTTTTTAGGAGGGTCCTGTACAGAAAGTAAAATCCAATTTTTCCGGAAGGTCCTGAACAGAAAGTAAAATCCTATTTTTCAAAAGGGTCCAAAACAGAAGTAAAATCCCATTTTTCAAGAGGATCCTGAACAGAAAGTAAAGTCCCACTTTTCAGAAGGGTCTTGATCAGAAAGTAAAGTCCCATATTTCAGGAGGGTCCTGAATAGATAGTAAAGTCCCATTTTTCAGGAGGGTCCTGAACAGAAAGTAAAGTTCCATTTTTCAGGAGGATCCAGTACAGAAAGCAAAGTCCCATTTTTCAGAAGGGTCCTGTACAGAAAGAAAAATCTCATTTTCAGAATGGTCCTGAACAGAAAGTAAAATCCTATTTTTCAAAAGTGTTCAAAATAGAAGAAAAATTCCACTTTTCAGGAGGGTCCTGAACAAAAGTAAAATCTCATTCTTCTAGATGGTCCAGAACAGAAAGTAAAATCCCATATTTCAGGATGGTCCTGAACAAAAGTGAAATCCCATTTTTCAGGAGGGGCCTGAACAGAAAGTAAAATCCCATTTTTCAGGAGGGTCCTGAACAGAAAGTAAAATCCTTTTTTCAGGAGGGTCCTAAATAGAAGTAAAATCCCATTTTAAAGAGAATCTGGAACAGAAGTAAAATCCCATATTTCAAGAGGATCATGAACAGAAAGTAAAATCCCATTAATTAGGAGGATTATGAACAAAAGTAAAATCCTACTTGTTAGGAGGGTCCTGAATAATATGTAAAATCCCATTTATAAGGATGGTACTGAACAAAAGTAAAATCTCATTTTTTAGGACGGTCCTGAACAGAAAGTAATATCCCATTTTTCAGGAGGGTCCTGAACAGAAAGTAAAGTTGCATTTTTCAAGAGGGTCAAAAACATAAAGTAAAATCTCATTTTTCAGGAAGGTCCTGAACAGAAAGTAAAGTCCCATTTTTCAGGAGGGTGCTGAATAGAAAGTAAAATCCCATTTTTTAGGTGGGTCCTGAACAGAAATTAAAATCCCATTTTTCAGTCGGGTCATGAACAGAAAGTAAAAATTCCATTTTTCAAGAGCGTCCTGAACATAAAGTAAAATCCCATTTTTCAGGAGAGTCCTGAACATAAAGTAAAATCCCATTTTTCTAGAGCGTCCTGAACAGAAAGTAAAATCTCATTTTTCAGGAGGGTCCTAAACTGAAAGTAATGTCCAATTTTTCAGGAAGGGCCTAAGCAGAATGTAAAGTCCCATTTTTCATGAGGGTCCTGAACAGAAAGTAAAGTCCCATTTTTCAGGAGGGTCCTGAACAGAAAGTAAAATACCATTTTTCAGGAGTGTGCTGAACAGAAAGTAAAATCCCATTTTTCAGGAGAGTCCTGAACAGAAAGTAAAATCCCATTTTTCAGGAGGGTCCTGAACAGAAAGTAAATTCGCATTTTTCAGGAGGGTCCTAAACATAAAGTAAAATCTCATTTTTCAGGAAGGTCCTGAACAGAAAGTAAAGTCTCATTTTTCAGGAGGGTGTTGAACAGAAAGTAAAATCCCATTTTTCATAAGGGTCCTGAACAGAATGTAAAATCCCATATTTTAGGAGGGTGCTGAACAGAAAGTAAAATTCCATTTTTCAAGAGGTTCCTGAACAGAAAATAAAATCTCATTTTTCAGGAGGGTCCTGAACAGAAAGTAATGTCTAATTTTTCAGAAAGGGCCTAAGCAAAATATAAATTCACATTTTTGAGGAGGGTCCTGAACAGAAAGTAAAGTCCCATTTTTCAGGAGGGTCCTGAACAGAAAGTAAAATCCAATTTTTCAGGAGGGTCCTGAACAAAAAGAAAAATCCAATTTTTTGGAGGGTCCTGAACTAAAGTAAAATCTCATTTTTCAGAAGGGTCCTGAAAAGAAAGTTAAATCTTTTATTTCAGGAGGGTCCTGAACAGAAAGTAAAGTTCCATTTTTCAGGTGCGTCCAAAAGAAAAGTAGAATCCCATTTATCAGGAGGGTCCTGAATAGAAAGTAAAATCCTATTTTTCAGGAGGGTCCTGAATAGAAAGTAAAGTCCTACTTTTCAGAAGGGTCCTGATCAGAAAGTAAAGTCCCATTTTTCAGGAGGGTCCAGAATAGAAATTAAAGTCCTATTTTTCAGCATGGTCCTGAATAGAAAGTAAGGTCCCATTTTTCAGGAGGGACCTGTACAGAAAGTAAAGTCCCATTTTTTAGGAGGGTCCTGTAAAGAAAGTAAAATCCCATTTTTCAGGAAGGTCCAGAACAGAAAGTAAAATCCCATTTTTCAGGATGGTACTGAACAAAAGTAAAATCCCATTTTTTAGGAGGGTCCTGAACAAAAAAAAAAATCCCATTTTTCAGAAGGGTCCAGAACAGAAAGAAAAGTCGCATTTTTCAGGAGGGTCCTAAACATAAAGTAAAATCTCATTTTTCAGGAAGGTACTGAACATAAAGTAAAGTCCCATTTTTTAGGAAGGTGCTAAACAGAAAGTAAAGTCCCATTTTACAGGAGGGTCCTGAATAGAAAGTAAAGTCCCATTTTTCAGGAGGGTCCTGTACAGAAAGTAAAGTCCCATTTTTTAGGAGGGTCCTGTACAGAAAGTAAAATCCCATTTTTCCGGAAGGTCCTGAACAGAAAGTAAAATCCTATTTTTCAAAAGGGTCCAAAACAGAAGAAAAATTCCATTTTTTAGGAGGGTCCTGAACAAAGGTAAAATCTCATTCTTCAAGATGGTCCAAAACAGAAAGTAAAATCCCATATTTCAGGAGGGTCCTAAACAAAAGTGAAATCCCATTTTTCAGGAGGGGCCCGAACAGAAAGTAAAATCCCATTTTTCAGGAGGGTCCTGAATAGAAAGTAAAATCTTTTTTTCAAGAGGGTCCTAAACAGAAGTAAAATCCCATTTTTTAATAGAATCTTGAACAGAAGTAAAATCCCATTTTTCAAGAGGGTCATGAACAAAAAGTAAAATCCCATTTTTTAGGAGGGTCATGAACAAAAGTAAAATCCTACTTTTTAGGAGGATCCTGAATAAAATGTAAAATCACATTTTTCAGGATGGTACTGAACAAAAGTAAAATCCTAATTTTTAGGAGGGTCCTGAACAGAAAGTAAAATCCCATTTTTCAGGATGGTCTTGAACAGAAAGTAAAGTCGCATTTTTCAGGAGGGGCCTAAACATAAAGTAAAATCTCATTTTTCAGGAAGGTCTTGAACATAAAGTAAAGTCCCATTTTTTAGGAGGGTGTTGAACAGAAAGTAAAATCCCATTTTTCCGGAGGGTCCTAAACAGAAACTAAAATTTCATTTTTCAGGAGGGTCCTGAACAGAAAGTAAAATTCCATTTTTCAAGAGCGTCCTCAACGTAAAGTAAAATCACATTTTTCAGGAGGGTCCTGAACATAAAGTAAAATCCTATTTTTCTAGAGGGTCCTGAACAGAAAGTAAAATCTCATTTTTCACGAGGGTCCTGAACAGAAAGTAATGTCTAATTTTTCAGGAAGGGCCTAATCAGAATGTAAAGTCCCATTGTTCAGGAGGGTCCTGAACATAAACTAAAGTCCCATTTTTAAGGAGGGTCCTGAACAGAAAATAAAATCCCATTTTTCAGGAGAGTGCTGAACAGAAAGTAAAATCCCATTTTTCAGGAGGGTCCTGAACTGAAAGTAAAGTCGCATTTTTCAGGAGGGTCCTAAACATAAAGTAAAATCTCATTTTCCCGGAAGTTCCTGAAAAGAAAGTAAAGTCCCATTTTTTAGGAGGGTGCTGAACAGAAAGTAAAATCTCGTTTTTCAGGAGAGTCCTAAACAGAAAGTAAAATCCCATATTTCAGGAGGGTCCTGAACAGAAAGTAAAATTCCATTTTTCAAGAGCGTGCTACATATAAAGTAAAATCCCATTTTTTAGGAGGGTCCTGAACAAAAAGTAAAGTTCTATTTTTCAGGAGGGTCCTGTACAGAAAGTAAAATCCCATTTTTCAGGAGGGTCCTGAAAAGAAAGTAAAATATCATTTTTCAGGAGGGTCCTGAACAGAAAGTAATGTCCAATTTTTCAGGAAGGGCCTAAGCAGAATGTAAAGTCCCATTTTTCAGGAGGGTCCTGAACAGAAAGTAAAGTCCCATTTTTCAGAAGGGTCCTGAACAGAAAGTAAAATCCCATTTTTTAGGATAGTGCTGAACAAAAAGTAAAATCCCATTTTTCAGGAGGGTCCTGAACAGAAAGTAAAATCCCATTTTTCAGGAGGGTCCTGAACTGAAAGTAAAGTTTTCAGGAGGGTCCTAAACATAAAGTAAAATCTCATTTTTTTCGGAAGGTCCTGAACAGAAAGTAAAGTCCCATTTTTCAGGAGGGTACTGAACAGAAAGTATAATCCCATTTTTTAGGAGGGTCCTGAACAGAAAGTAAAATCCCATATTTTAATAGGGTCCTGAACATAAAGTAAAATTTCATTTTTCAAGAGCGTCCTGAATATAAAGTAAAATCCGATTTTTTAGGAGGGTCCTGAACAAAAAGTAAAGTCCTATTTTTCAGGTGGGTCCTGAACAAAAAGTTAAATCTCATTGTTCAGGAGGGTCCTGAAAAGAAAGTAATGTCCAATTTTTCAGGATGGGCCTAAGCAGAATGTAAAGTCCTATTTTTCAGGAGGGTCCTGAACAGAAAGTAAAGTCCCATTTTTCAGGAGGGTCCTGAACTGAAAGTAAAATCCCATTTTTTAGGAGAGTGCTGAACAGAAAGTAAAATCCTATTTTTCAGGAGGGTCCTGAACAGAAAGTAAAATCCCTTTTTCAGGAGGGTCCTAAACAGAAGTAAAATCCCATTTTTCAGGAGGGTCCTGAACAGAAAGTAAAATCCTATTTTTCAGGAGGGTCCTGAACAGAAAGTAAAGTCGCATTTTTCAGGAGGTTCCTCAACATAAAGTAAAATCTCATTTTTCAGGAAGGTCCTGAACATAAAGTAAAATCCTATTTTTCTAGAGGGTCCTGAATAGAAAGTAATGTCCAATTTTTCAGGAAGGGCCTAAGCAGAATGTAAAGTCCCATTTTTCAGGTGGGTCCTAAACAGAAAGTAAAGTCCCATTTTTAAGGAGGTTCCTGAACAGAAAGTAAAGTCGTATTTTTCAGGAGGGTCCTAAACATAAAGTAAAATCTCATTTTTCAGGAAGGTCCTGAACAAAAAGTAAAGTCCCATTTTTCAAGAGGGTCCTGCACAGAAAGTAAAGTCCCATTTTCCTGGAGGGTCCTGAATAGAAAGTAAAGTCCCATTTTTCAGGAAGGTCCTGCACAGAAGTAATGTCCCATTTTCCAGAAGGGTCCTGTACAGAAAGTAAAATCCCATTTTTCAGGAAGGTCCAAAACAGAAGAAAATTTCTATTTTTCAGGAGGGTCCTGAACAAAAGTAAAATCTCATTCTTTAAGATGGTCAAGAACAAAAAGTAAAATCCCATATTTTCGGAGGGTCCTGAACAAAAGTAAAATCCCATTTTTCAGGAGTGTCCTGAACAGAAAGTAAAATCCAATTTTTCAGGAGGGTCTTGAAAGAAAGTAAAATCCTTTTTTCAGGAGGGTCCTAAACAGAAGTAAAATCCCATTTTTCAGGAGGGTGTTGAACCGAAAGTAAAATCCCATTTTTCAGGAGGGTCCTGAACAGAAAGTAAAGTCGCATTTTTCAGGAGGGTCCTAAACATAAAGTAAAATCTCATTTTTCAGGAAGGTCCTGAACAGAAAGTAAAGTCCCATTTTTCAGGAGGGTGGTGAATAGAAAGTAAAATCCCATTTTTCAGAAGGGTCCAAAACAGAAGAAAATTTCCATTTTTCAGGAGGGTCCTGAACAAAAGTAAAATCTCATTCTTTAAGATGGTCCAGAACTAAAAGTAAAATCCCATATTTCCGGAGGATCCTGAACAAAAGTAAAATCCCATTTTTCAGGAGGGGCCTGAACAGAAAGTAAAATCCAATTTTTCAGGAGGGTCCTGAAAGAAAGTAAAATCCTTTTTTTAGGAGGGTCCTAAACAGAAGTAAAATCCCATTTTTCAGGAGGGTGTTGAACAGAAAGTAAAATCCCATTTTTCAGGAGGGTCCTGAACAGAAAGTAAAGTCGCATTTTTCAGGAGGGTCCTAAACATAAAGTAAAATCTCATTTTTCAGGAAGGTCCTGAACAGAAAGTAAAGTCCCATTTTTCAGGAGGGTGGTGAATAGAAAGTAAAATCCCATTTTTCAGAAGGGTCCTGAACAAAAAGTAAAATCCCATATTTCAGGAGGGTCCTGAACAGTAAGAAAAATTCCATTTTTCTAGAGCGTCTAGAATATAAAGTAAAATCCCATTTTTCAGGAGGGTCCTGAACATAAAGTAAAATCTCATTTTTCAAGAGGGTCCTGAACAAAAAGTAAAATCTCATTTTTTAGGAGGGTCCTGAACAGAAAATAATGTCCAATTTTTCAGGAAAGGCCTAAGCAGAATGTAAAGTCCCATTTTATAGGAGGGTCTTGAACAGAAAGTAAAGTCCCATTTTTCAGGATGGTCCTGAACAAAAAGTAAAATCCCATTTTTCAGGAGTGTCCTGAACAGAAAGTAAAATCCCATTTTTCAGGAGTGTCCTGAACAGAATGTAAAATCCCATTTTTCAGGAGTGTCCTGAACAGAATGTAAAATCCCATTTTATAGGAGGGTCCCGAACAGAAAGTAAAATCCCATTTTTCAGGAGTGTCCTGAACAAAAAGTAAAATCTAATTTTTTAGGAGGGTCCTGAACCAAAGTAAAATCTCATTTTTCAGTAGGGTAATCCCATTTTTCAGGAGGGTCCTGAACAAAAAGTAAAATCTCATTTTCAGGAGGGTCCTGATCAAAAGTAAAATCCTATTTTTCAGGATGGTGCTGAACAAATGTAAATTCCCATTTTTCAAGAGGGTCCTGAACAGAAAGTAAAATCCTTTTTTTCAGGAGGGTCCTGATAAGAAAGTAAAATTTCATTTTTCAGGAGGTTCCTGAACATAAAGTAAAATTCCATTTTTCAGGAGGGTCCGGAACAGAAAGTAAAATCCCATTTTTCAGGAGGGTCCTAAACAGAAAGTTAAATTCTATTTTGCAAGAGCGTCCTGAACAGAAACAAATATCCCATTTTTCAAGAGGCTCCTGAAGATAAAGTAAAACCCCATTTTTCAAGAGGGTCCTGAACAAAAGTAATATCACATTTTTCAGAAGGGTCCTGAACAAAAAGTAAAATTCCATTTTTCAGGATGGGCCAGAACAAAAGTAAAATCCAATTTTTAGGAGGGTCCTGAACCAAAGTAAAATATCATTTTTTTAGAAGGGTAATCTCATTTTTCAAGAGGGTCCTGAACAAAAAGTAAAATCCTATTTTCAGGAGGGTCCTGAACAAAAGTAAAATCCCATTTTTCAGGATGATCCTGAACAAAAGTAAAATCCCATTTTTCAAGAGGGTCCTAAACTGAAAGTTAAATCCTTTTTTTCAGGAGGGTCCTGAATAGGAAGTAAAGTTCCATTTTTCAGGTGGGTCCTAAACAAATGAAAATCCCATTTAATAGGAGGGTCCTGAACAGAAATTAAAATCTAATTTTTTAGGAGGGTCCTGAACCAAAGTAAAATCTCATTTTTCAGTAGGGTAATCCCATTTTTCAGGAGGGTCCTGAAAAAAAAGTAAAATCTCATTTTCAGGAGGGTCCTGATCAAAAGTAAAATCCTTTTTTTCAGGATGGTCCTGAACAAAAGTAAAATCCCATTTTTCAAGAGGGTCTTGAACAGAAAGTTAAATCCTTTTTTTCAGGAGGGTCCTGAACCGAAAGTAAAGTTCCATTTTTCAGGTGGGTCCTAAACAAATGTAAAATCCCATTTATCAGGAGGGTCCTGAACAAAAATTAAAATCTAATTTTTTAGGAGGGTCCTGAACCAAAGTAAAATCTCATTTTTCAGTAGGGTAATCCCATTTTTCAAGAGGGTCCTGAGAAAAGGTAAAATCCCATGTTTCAAGAGGGTCCTGAACAGAAAGTAAAATCTTTTTTTTCAGGATGGTCCTGAACAGAAAGTAAAATCTCATTTGCCAAGTGGATCCTGAACAAAAAGTAAAATCCCATTTTCAGGAGGGTCCTGAAAAAAGTAAAATCCCATTTTTCAGGATGGTCCTTAACAAAAGTAAAATCCCATTTTTCAAGAGGGTCCTGAACAGAAAGTTAAATCCTATTTTTTAGGAGGGTCCTAAACAAAAAGTAAAGTTCCATTTTTCAAGTGGGTCCTAAACAAATGTGAAATCCCATTTATTAGGAGGGTCCTGAACAGAAAGTAAAATCCCATTTTTCAGGAGGGTCCTGAACAGAAAGTAAATTCCCACTTTTCAGAAGGGTCCTGATCAGAAAGTACAGTCCCATTTTACAGGAGGGTCCTGAACAGAAAGTAAAGTTCCATTTTTCAAGAGGGTCCTTAACAGAAAGTAAAGTCCCATTTTTCAGGAGGGTCCTGCACAGAAAGTAAAGTCCCATTTTCCAGGAGGGTCCAGTACAGAAAGTAAAATCCCATTTTTCAGGAAGGTCCTGAACAGAAAGTAAAATCCAATTTTTCAAAAGGGTCCAAAACAGAAGAAAAATTCCATTTTTCAGGAGGGTCCTGATCAAAAGTAAAATCTCATTCTTCAAGATGGTCCAGAACAGTAAGTAAAATCCCATATTTCAGGAGGGTCCTGAACAAAAGTAAAATCCTATTTTTCAGTAGGGGCCTGAACAGAAACTAAAATCCCATTTTTCAGGAGGGTCCTGAACAGAAAGTAAAATCATTTTATCAGAAGGGTCCTAAACAGAAGTAAAATCCTATTTTTCAAGAGAATCCTGCACATAAGTAAAATCCCATTTTTAAAGAGGGTCATGAACATAAAGTAAAATCCCATTTATTAGGAGGGTTATGAACAAAAGTAAAATCCTACTTTTTAGGAGGGTACTGAATAAAATGTAAAATCCCATTTTTTTGGATGGTACTGAACAAAAGTAAAATCCCATTTTTTAGGAAGGTCCTGAAAAGAAAATAAAATCCCTTTTTTCAGGAGGGTCCTGAACAGAAAGTAAAGTCGCATTTTTCAGGAGGGTCCAAAACATAAAGTAATATCTCATTTTTCAGGAAGGTCCTGAACAGAAAGTAAAATCCCATTTTTCAGGAGAGTGCTGAACAAAAAGTAAAATCTCATTTTTCAGGTGGGTCCTGAAAAAAAAGTAAAATCCCATTTTTCAGGAGGGTCCTGAACAGAAAGTAAAATTCCATTTTACAAGAGAGTCCTGAACATAAAGTAAAATCCCATTTTTAGGAGGGTCCTGAACATAAAGTAAAATCACATTTTTATAGAGGGTCCTGAACAGAAAGTAAAATCTCATTTTTCAGGAGGGTCCTGAGCAGAAAGTAATGTCCAACTTTTCAGGAAGGGCCTAAGCAGAAAGTAAAGTCCCATTTTTCAGGAGGGTCCTGAACAGATAGTAAAGTCCCATTTTTCAGGAGGATCCTGAACAGAAAGTAAAATCCCATTTTTCAGGAGGGTGTGAACAGAAAGTAAAATCCCATGTTTCAGGAGGGTCCTGAACAGAAAGTAAAATCCCATTTTTCAGGAGGGTCCTGAATAGAAAGTAAAGTTGCATTTTTCAGGAGGGTCCAAAACATAAAGTAAAATCTCATTTTTCAGGAAGGTCCTGAACAGAAAGTAAAGTCCCATTTTTCAGGAGGGTGCTGAACAGAAAGTAAAATCCCATTTTTCAGGAGGGTGTGAATAGAAAGTAAAATCCCATTTTTCAGGAGGGTCCTGAACAGAAAGTAAAATCCCATTTTTCAGGAGGGTCCTGAACAGAAAGTAAAGTCGCATTTTTCAAGGGGGTCCAAAACATAAAGTAAAATCTCATTTTTCAGGAAGGTCCTGAACAGAAAGTAAAGTCCCATTTTTCAGGAGGGTGCAAAACAGAAAGTAAAATCTCATTTTTCAGGTGGGTCCTGAACAGAAAGTAAAATCCCATTTTTCAGGAGGGTCCTGAACAGAAAGTAAAATTCCATTTTTCAAGAGCGTCCTTAACATAAAGTAAAATCCCATTTTTAGGTGGGTCCTGAACATAAAGTAAAATCCCATTTTTCTAGAGGGTCCTGAACAGAAAGTAAAATCTCATTTTTCAGGAGGGTCCTGAGCAGAAAGTAATGTACAATTTTTAAGGAAGGGACTAAGCAGAATGTAAAGTCCCATTTTTCAGGAGGGTCCTGAACAGAATGTAAAGTACCATTTTTCAGGAGGGTCCTAAACAGAAAGTAAAATCCCATTTTTTAGGAGGGTGTGAACAGAAAGTAAAATCCTCTTTTTTAAGAGGGTCCTGAACGAAAAGTAAAATCCCATTTTTCAGGAGGGTCCCGAACAGAAAGTAAAGTCGCATTTTTTAGGAGGGTCCTAAACATAAAGTAAAATCTCATTTTTCAGGAAGTTCCTGAACAGAAAGTAAAGTCCCATTTTTCAGGAGGGTGCTGAACAGAAAGTAAAATCCCATTTTTCAGAAGGGTCCTGAACAGAAAGTCAAATCTTATATTTCAGGAGTGTCCTGAATAGAAAGAAAAATTCCATTTTTCACGAACGTCCTGAATATAAGGTAAAGTCCCATTTTTCAGGAGGGTCTTAAACATAAAGTAAAGTCCCATTTTTCAGGAGGGTGCTGAACAGAAAGTAAAATCTCATTTTTCAGGAGGGTCCTGAGCAGAAAGTAATGTCCAACTTTTCAGGAAGGGCCTAAGCAGAAAGTAAAGTCCCATTTTTCAGGAGGGTCCTGAACAGATAGTAAAGTCCCATTTTTCAGGAGGATCCTGAACAGAAAGTAAAATCCCATTTTTCAGGAGGGTGTGAACAGAAAGTAAAATCCCATGTTTCAGGAGGGTCCTGAACAGAAAGTAAAATCCCATTTTTCAGGAGGGTCCTGAACAGAAAGTAAAGTTGCATTTTTCAGGAGGGTCCAAAACATAAAGTAAAATCTCATTTTTCAGGAAGGTCCTGAACAGAAAGTAAAGTCCCATTTTTCAGGAGGGTGCTGAACAGAAAGTAAAATCCCACTTTTCAGGAGGGTGTGAATAGAAAGTAAAATCCCATTTTTCAGGAGGGTCCTGAACAGAAAGTAAAATCCCATTTTTCAGGAGGGTCCTGAACAGAAAGTAAAGTCGCATTTTTCAAGGGGGTCCAAAACATAAAGTAAAATCTCATTTTTCAGGAAGGTCCTGAACAGAAAGTAAAGTTCCATTTTTCAAGAGGGTCCTTAACAGAAAGTAAAGTCCCATTTTTCAGGAGGGTCCTGCACAGAAAGTAAAGTCCCATTTTCCAGGAGGGTCCAGTACAGAAAGTAAAATCCCATTTTTCAGGAAGGTCCTGAACAGAAAGTAAAATCCAATTTTTCAAAAGGGTCCAAAACAGAAGAAAAATTCCATTTTTCAGGAGGGTCCTGATCAAAAGTAAAATCTCATTCTTCAAGATGGTCCAGAACAGTAAGTAAAATCCCATATTTCAGGAGGGTCCTGAACAAAAGTAAAATCCTATTTTTCAGTAGGGGCCTGAACAGAAACTAAAATCCCATTTTTCAGGAGGGTCCTGAACAGAAAGTAAAATCATTTTATCAGAAGGGTCCTAAACAGAAGTAAAATCCTATTTTTCAAGAGAATCCTGCACATAAGTAAAATCCCATTTTTAAAGAGGGTCATGAACATAAAGTAAAATCCCATTTATTAGGAGGGTTATGAACAAAAGTAAAATCCTACTTTTTAGGAGGGTACTGAATAAAATGTAAAATCCCATTTTTTTGGATGGTACTGAACAAAAGTAAAATCCCATTTTTTAGGAAGGTCCTGAAAAGAAAATAAAATCCCTTTTTTCAGGAGGGTCCTGAACAGAAAGTAAAGTCGCATTTTTCAGGAGGGTCCAAAACATAAAGTAATATCTCATTTTTCAGGAAGGTCCTGAACAGAAAGTAAAATCCCATTTTTCAGGAGAGTGCTGAACAAAAAGTAAAATCTCATTTTTCAGGTGGGTCCTGAAAAAAAAGTAAAATCCCATTTTTCAGGAGGGTCCTGAACAGAAAGTAAAATTCCATTTTACAAGAGAGTCCTGAACATAAAGTAAAATCCCATTTTTAGGAGGGTCCTGAACATAAAGTAAAATCACATTTTTATAGAGGGTCCTGAACAGAAAGTAAAATCTCATTTTTCAGGAGGGTCCTGAGCAGAAAGTAATGTCCAACTTTTCAGGAGGGTCCTGAACAGAAAGTAAAATCATTTTATCAGAAGGGTCCTAAACAGAAGTAAAATCCTATTTTTCAAGAGAATCCTGCACATAAGTAAAATCCCATTTTTCAAGAGGGTCATGAACATAAAGTAAAATCCCATTTATTAGGAGGGTTATGAACAAAAGTAAAATCCTACTTTTTAGGAGGGTACTGAATAAAATGTAAATTCCCATTTTTTTGGATGGTACTAAACAAAAGTAAAATCCCATTTTTTAGGAAGGTCCTGAAAAGAAAATAAAATCCCTTTTTTCAGGAGGGTCCTGAACAGAAAGTAAAGTCGCATTTTTCAGGAGGGTCCAAAACATAAAGTAATATCTCATTTTTCAGGAAGGTCCTGAACAGAAAGTAAAATCCCATTTTTCAGGAGAGTGCTGAACAAAAAGTAAAATCTCATTTTTCAGGTGGGTCCTGAACAAAAAGTAAAATCCCATTTTCAGGAGGGTCCTGAACATAAAGTAAAATCCCATTTTTAGGAGGGTCCTGAACATAAAGTAAAATCACATTTTTATAGAGGGTCCTGAACAGAAAGCAAAATCTCATTTTTCAGGAGGGTCCTGAGCAGAAAGTAATGTCCAACTTTTCAGGAAGGGCCTAAGCAGAAAGTAAAGTCCCATTTTTCAGGAGGGTCCTGAACAGATAGTAAAGTCCCATTTTTCAGGAGGATCCTGAACAGAAAGTAAAATCCCATTTTTCAGGAGGGTGTGAACAGAAAGTAAAATCCCATGTTTCAGGAGGGTCCTGAACAGAAAGTAAAATCCCATTTTTCAGGAGTGTCCTGAACAGAAAGTAAAGTTGCATTTTTCAGGAGGGTCCAAAACATAAAGTAAAATCTCATTTTTCAGGAAGGTCCTGAACAGAAAGTAAAGTCCCATTTTTCAGGAGGGTGCTGAACAGAAAGTAAAATCCCATTTTTCAGGAGGGTGTGAATAGAAAGTAAAATCCTATTTTTCAGGAGGGTCCTGTACAGAAAGTAAAATCCCATTTTTCAGGAGGGTCCTGAACAGAAAGTAAAGTCGCATTTTTCAAGGGGGTCCAAAACATAAAGTAAAATCTCATTTTTCAGGAAGGTCCTGAACAGAAAGTAAAGTCCCATTTTTCAGGAGGGTGCTGAACAGAAAGTAAAATCCCATTTTTCAGGTGGGTCCTGAACAGAAAGTAAAATCCCATTTTTCAGGAGGGTCCTGAACAGAAAGTAAAATTCCATTTTTCAAGAGCGTCCTTAACATAAAGTAAAATCCCATTTTTAGGTGGGTCCTGAACATAAAGTAAAATCCCATTTTTCTAGAGGGTCCTGAACAGAAAGTAAAATCTCATTTTTCAGGAGGGTCCTGAGCAGAAAGTAATGTACAATTTTTAAGGAAGGGACTAAGCAGAATGTAAAGTCCCATTTTTCAGGAGGGTCCTGAACAGAAAGTAAAGTACCATTTTTCAGGAGGGTCCTAAACAGAAAGTAAAATCCCATTTTTTAGGAGGGTGTGAACAGAAAGTAAAATCCCCTTTTTTAAGAGGGTCCTGAACAAAAAGTAAAATCCCATTTTTCAGGAGGGTCCCGAACAGAAAGTAAAGTCGCATTTTTTAGGAGGGTCCTAAACATAAAGTAAAATCTCATTTTTCAGGAAGTTCCTGAACAGAAAGTAAAGTCCCATTTTTCAGGAGGGTGCTGAACAGAAAGTAAAATCCCATTTTTCAGAAGGGTCCTGAACAGAAAGTCAAATCTTATATTTCAGGAGTGTCCTGAATAGAAAGAAAAATTCCATTTTTCACGAACGTCCTGAATATAAGGTAAAGTCCCATTTTTCAGGAGGGTCTTGAACATAAAGTAAAGTCCCATTTTTAAGGAGGGTGCTGAACAGAAAGTAAAATCTCATTTTTCAGGAGGGTCCTGAGCAGAAAGTAATGTCCAACTTTTCAGGAAGGGCCTAAGCAAAAAGTAAAGTCCCATTTTTCAGGAGGGTCCTGAACAGAAAGTAAAGTCCCATTTTTCAGGAGGGTCCTGAACAGAAAGTAAAATCCCATTTTTCAGAAGGGTGTGAACAGAAAGTAAAATCCTATTTTTCAGGAGGGTCCTGAACAGAAAGTAAAATCCCATTTTTCAGAAGGGACCTGAACAGAAAGTAAAGTCGCATTTTTCAGGAGGGTCCAAAACATAAAGTAAAATCTTATTTTTCAGGAAGGTCCTGAACAGAAAGTAAAGTCCCATTTTTCTGGAGGGTGCTGAACAGAAAGTAAAATCCCATTTTTCAGGTGGGTCCTGAACAGAAAGTAAAATCCCATTTTTCAGGAGGGTCCTGAACAGAAAGTAAAATTCCATTTTTCAAGAGCGTCCTTAACATAAAGTAAAATCCCATTTTTAGGTTGGTCCTGAACATAAAGTAACGTCCCATTTTTCTAGAGGGTCCTGAACAGAAAGTGAAATCTCATTTTTCAGGAGGGTCCTGAGAGGAAAGTAATGTACAATTTTTAAGGAAGGGACTAAGTAGAATGTAAAGTCCCATTTTTCAGGAGGGTCCTGAACAGAAAGTAAAGTACCATTTTTCAGGAGGGTCCTGAACAGAAAGTAAAATCCCATTTTTCAGGAGGGTGTGAACAGAAAGTAAAATCCCCTTTTTTAGGAGGGTCCTGAACAAAAAGTAAAATCCCATTTTTCAGGAGGGTCCCGAACAGAAAGTAAAGTTGCATTTTTTAGGAGGGTCCTAAACATAAAGTAAAATCTCATTTTTCAGGAAGTTCCTGAACATAAAGTAAAGTCCCATTTTTTAGGAAGGTGCTGAACAGAAAGTAAAATCCCATTTTTCAGAAGGGTCCTGAACAGAAAGTCAAATCCCATATTTCAGGAGGGTCCTGAACAGAAAGTAAAATTCCATTTTTCAAGAACGTCCTGAATATAAGGTAAAATCCCGTTTTTCAGGAGGGTCTTGAACATAAAGTAAAATCTCATTTTTCAAGAGGGTCCTGAACATAAAATAAAATCTCATTTTCCAGGAGGGTCCTGAACAGAAAGTAATGTCCAATTTTTCAGGAAGGGCCTAAGTAGAATGTAAAGTCCCATTTTTTAGGAGGGTCCTGAACATAAAGTAAAGTCCCATTTTTCAGGAGGGTCCTGAACAAAAAGTAAAATCCCATTTTTCAGGAGGGTCCTGAACAGAAAGTAAAATCTATTTTTTTAGGAGGGTCCTGAACCAAAGTAAAATCTCATTTTTCAGTAGGGTAATCCCATTTTTCAGGAGGGTCCTGAACAAAAAGTAAAATCACATTTTCAGGATTGTCCTAATTAAAAGTAAAATCCTATTTTTCAGGATGGTCCTGAACAAAAGTAAAATCTCATTTTTCAAAAGGGTCCTGAACTGAAAGTAAAATCCTTTTTTTCAGGAGGGTCCTGAACAGAAAGTAAAATCTCATTTTTCAGGAGGTTCTTGAGCATAAAGTAAAATCCCATTTTTTCAGGAGGGTCCTGAGCAGAAAGTAAAATCCCCAATTTCAGGAGGGTCCTGAACAAAAAGTAAAATTCTATTTTTCAAGAGCGTCCTGAACAGAAACTAATATCCCATTTTTCAAGAGGCTCCTGAACATAAAGTAAAACCCCATTTTTCAAGAGGGTCCTGAACAAAAGTAAAATCCCATTTTTCAGAAGGGGCCTGAAAAGAAAGTAAAATTCCATTTTTCAGGATGGGCCAGAACAAAATTAAATCCAATTTTTTAGGAGGGTCCTGAATCAAAGTAAAATATCATTTTTCAGAAGGGTAATCCCATTTTTCAAGAGGGTCCTGAACAAAAAGTAAAATCCTATTTTCAGGAGGGTCCTGAACAAAAGTAAAATCCCATTATTCAGGATGGTCCTGAAAAAAGTTAAATCCTATTTTTCAAGAGGGTCCTGAACAGAAAGTTAAATTCTTTTTTTCAGGAGGGTCCTGAACAGAAAGTAAAGTTCCATTTTTCAGGTGGGTCCTAAACAAAAGTAAATCACATTTATTAGGAGGGTCCTAAACAGAAAGAAAAATCTAATTTTTTAGGAGGGTCCTGAACCAAAGTAAAATCTCATTTCTCAGTAGTGTAATCCCATTTTTCAGGAGGGTCCTGAACAAAAAGTAAAATCTCATTTTCAGGAGAGTCCTGATCAAAAGTAAAATCCTTTTTTTCTGGATGGTCCTGAACAAAAGTAAAATCCCATTTTTCAAGAGGGTCCTGAACAGAAAGTAAAATCTTTTTTTTCAGGAGGGTCCTGAACAGAAAGTAAAATCTCATTTTTCAAGAAAATCCTGAACAAAAAGAAAAATCCCATTTTTAGGAGGGTCCTGAACAAAAGAAAAATCCCATTTTTTAGGATGGTCCTTAACAAAAGTAAAATCCCATTTTTCAAAAGGGTCCTGAACAGAAAGTTAAATCCTTTTTTTGAGGAGGGTCCTGAACAGAAAGTAAAGTTCCATTTTTCACGTGGGTCCTAAACAAAAGGGAAATCCCATTTATCAGGAGGGTCCTGAACAGAAAGTAAAATCCCATTTTTCAGTATGGTCCTGAACAAAAAGAAAAGTCCCACTTTTCAGAAGGGTCCGGATCAGAAAGTACAGTCCCATTTTCAGGAGGGTCCTGAATAAAAAGTAAAGTTCCATTTTTCAGGAGGGTCCTGCACAGATAGTAAAGTCCCATTTTCCAGGAGGGTCCTGAATAGAAAGTATAGTCCCATTTTTCAGGACGGTCCTGCACAGAAAGTAAAGTCCAATTTTCCAGGAGGGTCCTGTACAGAAAGTAAAATCCTATTTTTCAGGAAGGTCCGTAACAGCAAGAAAAATCCTATTTTTTAAAAGGGTCCAAAACAGAAGAAAAATTCCATTTTCAGGAGGGTCCTGAACAAAAGTAAAATCTCATTCTTCAAGATGGTTCAGAACAGAAAGTAAAATACCATATTTCCAGAGGGTCCTGAACAAAAGTAAAATCCCATTTTTCAGGAGGGGCCTGAACAGAAAGTAAAATCCTATTTTTCAGGAGGATCCGGAACAGAAAGTAAAATCCTTTTTTCAGGAGGGTCCTAAACAGAAGTAAAATCCCATTTTTCAAGAGAATCCTGAACAGAAGTAAAATCCTTTTTTCAGGTTGGTCCTGAATAGAAAGTAAAATACCATTTTTCAGGAGGGTCCTGAACAGAGAGTAAAATCTTATTTTTTAGGAGGGTCCTGAACCAAAGTAAAATCTAATTTTTCTGTAGGGTAATCCCATTTTTCAGGAGGGTCCTGAACGAAAAGTAAAATCTCATTTTCAGGAGCGTCCTGATAAAAAGTAAAATCCTATTTTTACGGATGGTCCTAAACAAAAGTAAAATCCCATTTTTCAAGAGGGTCCTGAACAGAAAGTAAAATCCTTTTTTTCAGGAGGGTCCTGAACAGAAAGTAAAATCTTATTTTTCAGGAGGTTCCTGAACATAAAGTAAAATCCCATTTTTCAGGAGGGTCCTGAACAGAAATTAAAATCCCATTTTTCAGGAGGGTCCTGAATAGAAAGTAAAATTCTATTTTTCTAGAGCGTCCTGAACAGAAACTAATATCCCATTTTTCAAGAGGCTCCTGAACATAAAGTAAAACCCCATTTTTCAAGAAGGTCCTGAACAAAAGTAAAATTCCATTTTTCAGAAGGGTCCTGAACACAAAGTAAAATTCCATTTTTCAGGATGGGCAAGAACAAAAGTAAAATCCATTTTTTTAGGAGGGTCCTGAACCAACGTAAAATATCATTTTTCAGTAGGGTAATCCCATTTTTCAAGAGGGTCCTGAACAAAAATCAAAATCCTGTTTTCAGGAGGGTCCTGAACAAAAGTAAAATCCCATTTTTCAGGATGGTCCTGAAAAAAAGTAAAATCCCATTTTTCAAGAGGGTCCTGAACAGAAAGTTAAATCCTTTTTTTCAGGAGGGTCCTGAATAGAAAGTAACGTTCCATTTTTCAGGTGGGTCCTAAACAAAAGTAAAATCCCATTTATCAGGAGGGTCCTGAACAGTAAGTAAAATCTAATTTTTTAGGAGGGTCCTGAACCAAAGTAAAATCTCATTTTTCAGTAGAGTAATCCTATTTTTCAGGAGGGTCCTGAACAAAAAGTAAAATCTCATTTTCAGGAGGGTCCTGATCAAAAGTTAAATCCTTTTTTTCAGGATGGTCCTGAATAAAAGTAAAATCCCATTTTTCAAGAGGGTCCTGAACAGAAAGTAAAATCCTTTTTTTCAGGAGGGTCCTGAACAGAAAGTAAAATCTAATTTATCAAAAGGATCCTGAACAAAAAGTAAAATCCCATTTTCAGGAGGGTCCTGAACAAAAGTAACATCCCATTTTTCAGGATGGTCCTTAACAAAAGTAAAATCCCATTTTTCAAGAGGGTCCATAACAGAAAGTTAAATCCTTTTTTTCAGGAAGGTCCTGAACAGAAAGTAAAGTTCCATTTTTCAGGTGGGTCCTAAACAAAAGTGAAATCCCATTTATCAGGAGGGTCCTGAACAGAAAGTAAAATCCTATTTTTAAGGAGGGTCCTGAACAGAAAGTAAAGTCCCACTTTTCAGAAGGGTCCTGATCAGAAAGTGCAGTCCCATTTTTCGGGAGGGTCCTGCACAGAAAGTAAAGTCCCATTTTTAAGGAGGGTCCTACACAGAAAGTAAAATCCCATTTTTCAGGAAGGTCCTGAACAGAAAGTAAAATCCTATTTTTCAAAAGGGTCAAAAACAGAAGATAAATTCCATTTTTCAAGAGGGTCCTGAACAAAAGTAAAATCTCATTCTTCAAGATGGTCCAGAACAGAAAGTAAAATCCCATATTTCCGGAGGGTCCTGAACAAAAGAAAAATCCCATTTTTCAGGAGGGGCCTGAACAGAAAGTAAAATCCCATTTTTCAGGAGGGTCCTGAACAGAAAGTAAAATCCTTTTTTCAGGAGGGTCCTAAACAGAAGTAAAATCCCATTTTTCAAGAGAATCCTTAACAGAAGTAAAATCCTATTTTTCAAGAGGGTCATGAACATAAAGAAAAATCCCATTTTTTAGGAGGGTTATGAACAAAAGTAAAATCCTACTTTTTAGGAGGGTCCTGAATAAAATGTAAAATCCCATTTATCAGGATGGTACTGAACAAAAGTAAAATCCCATTTTTTTGGAGGGTCCTGAACAGAAAATAAAATCCCATTTTACAGGAGGGTCCTGAACAGAAAGTAAAGTCGCATTTTTCAGGAGGGTCCAAAACATAAAGTAAGATCTCATTTTTCAGGAAGGTCCTGAACAGAAAGTAAAGTCCTATTTTTCAGGAGGGTGCTGAACAGAAAGTAAAATCCAATTTTTCAGGTAGGTCCTGAACAGAAAGTAAAATCCCATTTTTCTACAGGGTCCTGAACAGAAAGTAAATTTCCAGTTTTCAAGAGCGTCCTGAACATAAAGTAAAATCCCATTTTTAGGAAGGTCCTGAACATAAAGTAAAATCCCATTAATCTAGAGGGTCCTGAACAGAAAGTAAAAGCTCATTTTTCAGGAGGGTCCTGAGTAGAAAGGAATGTCCAATTTTTCAGGAATGGCCTAAGCAGAATGTAAAGTCCCATTTTTCAGGAGGGTCCTGAACAGAAAGTAAAGTCCCTTTTTTCAGGAGGGTCCTGAACAGAAAGTAAAATCCCATTTTTCAGGAGAGTGTGAACAGAAAGTAAAATCCCATTTTTCAGGAGGGTCCTGAACAGAAAGTAAAATCCTATTTTTCAGGAGGGTCCTAAAATGAAAGTAAAGTCACATTTTTCAGGAAGGTCCTAAACATAAAGTAAAATCTCATTTTTCAGAAAGGTCCAAAACAGAAAGTAAAGTCCCATTTTTTAGGAGGGTGCTGAATAGAAAGTAAAATCCCATTTTTCAGAAGGGTCCTGAACAGAAAGTAAAATCCCATATTTCAGGAGGTTCCTGAACAGAAAGTAAAATTCCATTTTTCAAGAGCGTCCTGAATATAAAGTAAAACCCATTTTTCAGGAGGGTCCTGAACATAAAGTAAAATCTCATTTTTCAAGAGGGTCCTTAACAGAAAGTAAAATCTCATTTTTCAGGTGGGTCCTAAACAGAAAGTAATGTCCAATTTTTCAGGAAGGGCCTAAGCAGAATGTAAAGTCCCATTTTTTAGGAGGGTCTTGAACAGAAAGTAAAGTCCCATTTTTCAGGAGGGTCCTGAACAGAAAGTAAAATCCCATTTTTTAGGAGGGTCCTGAACAGAAAGTAAAATCTATTTTTTTAGGAGGGTCTTGAACCAAAGTAAAATCTCATTTTTCAGTAGGGTCATCCCATTTTTCAGGAGGGTCTTGAACAAAAAGTAAAATCTCATTTTCCGGAGGGTCCTGATTAAAAGTAAAATCCTATTTTTCAGGATGGTCCTGAACAGAAAGTAAAATCCTTTTTTTCAAGAGGGTCCAGAACAGAAAGTAAAATCTCATTTTTCAGGAGGTTCCTGAACATAAAGTAAAATCCCATTTTTCAGGAGGGTCCTGAACAAAAAGTAAAATCCCATTTTTCAAGAGGGTCCTTAACAAAAGTAAAATCCCATTTTTCAGAAGTGTCCTGAACAGAAAGTAAAATTCCATTTTTCAGGATGGGCCAGAACAAAAGTAAAATCTAATTTTTTAGGAGGGTCCTGAACCAATGTAAAATATCATTTTTCAGTAGAGTAATCTCATTTTTCAAGAGGGTCCTGAACAAAAAGTAAAATCCTATTTTCAGGAGGGTCCTGAACAAAAGTTAAATCCCATTTTTCACGAGGGTCCTGAACCGAAAGTAAAGTCCCATTTTTAAAGAGGGTCCTTCACAGAAAGTGAAGTCCCATTTTTCAGGAGGGTCCTGTACAGAAAGTAAAATCCCATTTTTCAGGAAGGTACTGAACTGAAAGTAAAATGCTATTTTTCAAAAGGGTCCAAAAAAGAAGAAAAATTTGATTTTTCAGAAGAGTCCTGAACAAAAGTAAAATCTAATTCTTCAAGATGGTCCTGAACAGAACGTAAAATACCATATTTCAGGAGGGTCCTGAACAAAAGTAAAATCCCATTTTTCAGGAGGGTCCTGAATAGAAAGTAAAATCCATTTTTCAGGAGGGTCCTAAATAGAAGAAAAATACCATTTTTCAAGAGAATCTGGAACAAAAGTAAAATCCCATTTTTCAAGAGGGTCATGAACAAAAAGTAAAATCCCATTTTTTAGGAAGGTCATGAACAAAAGTAAAATCCTACTTTTTAGGAGGGTCCTGAATAAAATGTAAAATCCCATTTTTCAGGATGGTACTGAACAAAAGTAAAATCCCATTTTTTAGGAGGGTCCTGAACATAAAGTAAAATCTCATTTTTCAGGAGGGTCCTGAACAGAAAGTAAAGTCACATTTTTCAGGAGGGTCGAAAACCTAAAGTAAAATCTCATTTTTTAGGAAGGTCCTGAACAGAAAGTTAAGTCCCATTTTTGCGAAGGGCGCTGAACAGAAAGTAAAATCCCATTTTTCAGGTGGGTCCTGAACAGAAAGTAAAATCCCATTTTTCAGGAGGGTCCTGAACAGAAAGTAAAATTCCATTTTTCAAGAGCGTCCTGAACATAAAGTAAAATCCCATTTTTAGGAGGATCCTGAACATAAAGTAAAATCCCATTTTTCTAGAGGGTCCTGAACAGAAAGCAATGTCCAATTTTTCAGGTAGGGCCTAAGCAGAATGTAAAGTCCCATATTTAAGAAGTGTCTTTAACAGAAAGTAAAGTCTCATTTTTAAGGAGGGTCCTGAACAGAAAGTAAAATCCTATTTTTCAGGAGGGTGCTGAACAGAAAGTGAAATCCCAGTTTTCAGGAGGGTCGTGAACAGAAAGTAAAATCCCATATTTCAGGAGGGTCCTGAACAGAAAGTTAAGTCAAATTTTTTAGGAGGGTCCTAAACATAAAGTAAAATCTCATTTTTCAGGAAGGTCCTGCACAGAAAGTAAAGTACCATTTTTCAGGAGGGTGCTGAACAGAAAGTAAAATCCTATTTTTCAGAAGGGTCCTAAACAAAAAGTAAAATTCCATATATCAGGAGGGTCCTGAACAGAAAGTAAAATTCCATTTTTCAAGAGCGTCCTGAATATAAAGTAAAATCCCATTTTTCAGGAGGGTCCTGAACATAAAGTAAAATCTCATTTTTCAAGAGGGTCCTGAACATAAAGTAAAATCTCATTTTTCAGGAGGGTCCTGAACAGAAAGTAAAATCTCATTTTTCAGCAGGGTCCTGAACAGAAAGTAATGTCCAATTTTTCAGGAAGGGCCTAAGCAGAATGTAAAGTCCCATTTCTTAGGAAGGTCCTGAACAGAAAGTAAAGTCCCATTTTTTAGGAGGGTCCTAAACAAAAAGTAAAATCCCATTTTTCAGGAGGGTCCTGAACAAAAAGTACAATCTAATTTTTTAGGAGGGTCCTGAACCAAAGTAAAATCTCATTTTTCAGTAGGGTAATCCCATTTTTCAGGAGTGTCCTGACAAAAAGTAAAATCTCATTTTCAGGAGGGTCCTGATCAAAAGTAAAATCCTATTTTTCAGAATGGTCCTGAACAAAAGTAAAATCCAATTTTTCAAGAGGGTCCTGAACAGAAAGTAAAATCCTTTTTTTCAGGAGGGTCCTGAACAAAACGTAAAATCTCATTTTTCAGGAGGTTCCTGAATAGAATGTAAAATCCTATTTTTCAGGAGGGTCCTGAACAAAAAGTAAAATTCTATTTTTCAAGAGCGTCCTGAACACAAACTAATATCCCATTTTTCAGGAGGCTCCTGAACATAAAGTAAAACCCCATTTTTCAAGAGGGTCCTGAACAAAAGTAAAATCCTATTTTTCAAAAGGGTCCTGAATAAAAAGTAAAATTCCATTTTTTAGAATGGGGCAAAACAAAAGTAAAATCCAATTTTTAGGAGGGTCCTAAACCAAAGTAAAGTATCATTTTTCAGTAGGGTAATCCCATTTGTCAAGAGGGTCCTGAACAAAGAGTAAAATCCCATTTTCAGGAGGGTTCTGAACAAAAGTAAAATCCTATTTTTTAGCATGGTCCTGAACTAAAGTAAAATCCCATTTTTAAGAGGGTCCTGAACAGAAAGTTAAATTCTTTTTTTCACGAGGGACCTGAACAGAAAGCAAAGTTCCATTTTTAAGGTGGGTCCTAAACAAAAGTAAAATCCCATTTATCAGGAGGGTTCTGAACAGAAAGTAAAATCCCATTTTTCAGGAGAGTCCTGAACAGAAAGTAAAGTCCCACTTTTCAGAAGGGTCCTGATCATAAAGTAAAGTCCCATTTTTCAGGAGGGTCCTGAACAGAAAGTGAAGTCCCATTTTTCAGGAGGGTCCTGAACAGAATGTAAAATTCCATTTTTCAAGAGCGTCCTGAACATAAAGTAAAATCCCATTTTTAGGAGGGTCCTGAACATAAAGTAAAATCCCATTTTTCTAGAGGGTCCTGAACAGAAAGTAATGTCCAATTTTTTAGGAAGGGCCTAAGCAGAATGTAAAGTCCCATATTTTAGAAGTGTTTTTAACAGAAAGTAAAGTCCCTTTTTTAAGGAGGGTCCTGAACAGAAAGTAAAATCCTATTTTTCAGGAGGGTGCTGAACAGAAAGTGAAATCCCAGTTTTCAGGAGGGTCGTGAACAGAAAGTAAAATCCCATATTTCAGGAGGGTCCTGAACAGAAAGTAAAATCTCATTTTTCAGGAGGTTCCTGAATAGAATGTAAAATCCCATTTTTCAAGAGGGTCCTGAACAGAAAGTAAAATTCTATTTTTCAAGAGCGTCCTGAACAGAAACTAATATTCCATTTTTCAGGAGGCTCCTGAACATAAAGTAAAACCCCATTTTTCAAGAGGGTCCTGAACAAAAGTAAAATCCCATTTTTCAGAAGGGTCCTGAACAGAAAGTAAAATTACATTTTTTAGGATGCGGCAAAACAAAAGTAAAATCCAATTTTTAGGAGCGTCCTGAACCAAAGTAAAATATCATTTTTCAGTAGGGTAATCCCATTTTTCAAGAGGGTCCTAAACAAAAAGTAAAATCCCATTTTCAGGAGGGTTCTTAACAAAAGTAACATCCTATTTTTCAGAATGGTCCTGAACTAAAGTAAAATCCTATTTTTCAAGAGGGTCCTGAACAGAAAGTTAAATTCTTTTTTTCACGAGGGACCTGAACAGAAAGCAAAGTTCCATTTTTAAGGTGGGTTGTAAACAAAAGTAAAATCCCATTTATCAGGAGGGTCCTGAACAGAAAGTAAAATCCCATTTTTCAGGAGAGTCCTGAACAGAAAGTAAAGTCCCACTTTTCAGAAGGGTCCTGATCATAAAGTAAAGTCCCATTTTTCAGGAGGGTCCTGAACAGAAAGTAAAATCCTATTTTTCAGGAGGGTGCTGAACAGAAAGTGAAATCCCAGTTTTCAGGAGGGTCGTGAACAGAAAGTAAAATCCCATATTTCAGGAGGGTCCTGAACAGAAAGTAAAATCTCATTTTACAGGAGGTTCCTGAATAGAATGTAAAATCCCATTTTTCAAGAGGGTCCTGAACAGAAAGTAAAATTTTATTTTTCAAGAGCGTCCTGAACAGAAACTAATATTCCATTTTTCAGGAGGCTCCTGAACATAAAGTAAAACCCCATTTTTCAAGAGGGTCCTGAACAAAAGTAAAATCCCATTTTTCAGAAGGGTCCTGAACAGAAAGTAAAATTCCATTTTTTAGGATGCGGCAAAACAAAAGTAAAATCCAATTTTTAGGAGCGTCCTGAACCAAAGTAAAATATCATTTTTCAGTAGGGTAATCCCATTTTTCAAGAGGGTCCTGAACAAAAAGTAAAATCCCATTTTCAGGAGGGTTCTGAACAAAAGTAAAATCCTATTTTTCAGAATGGTCCTGAACTAAAGTAAAATCCCATTTTTCAAGAGGGTCCTGAACAGAAAGTTAAATTCTTTTTTTCACGAGGGACCTGAACAGAAAGCAAAGTTCCATTTTTAAGGTGGGTTGTAAACAAAAGTAAAATCCCATTTATCAGGAGGGTCCTGAACAGAAAGTAAAATCCCATTTTTCAGGAGAGTCCTGAACAGAAAGTAAAGTCCCACTTTTCAGAAGGGTCCTGATCATAAAGTAAAGTCCCATTTTTCAGGAGGGTCCTGAACAGAAAGTAAAGTCCCATTTTTCAGGAGGGTCCTGAACAGAAAGTAAAATTCCATTTTTCAAGAGCGTCCTGAACATAAAGTAAAATCCCATTTTTAGGAGGGTCCTGAACATAAAGTAAAATCCCATTTTTCTATAGGGTCCTGAACAAAAAGTAATGTCCAATTTTTCAGGAAGGGCCTAAGCAGAATGTAAAGTCCCATATTTCAGAAGTGTTTTTAACAGAAAGTAAAGTCCCATTTTTAAGGAGGGTCTTGAACAGAAAGTAAAATCCTATTTTTCAGGAGGGTGCTGAACAGAAAGTGAAATCCCAGTTTTCAGGAGGGTCATGAACAGAAAGTAAAATCCCATATTTCAGGAGGGTCCTGAACAGAAAGTTAAGTCAAATTTTTTAGGAGGGTCCTAAACATAAAGTAAAATATCATTTTTCAGGAAGGTCCTGAACAGAAAGTAAAGTCCCATTTTTCAGGAGGGTGCTGAACAGGAAGTAAAATCCCATTTTTCAGAAGGGTCCTAAATAAAAACTAAAATTCCATATTTCAGGAGGGTCCTGAACAGAAAGTAAAATTCCATTTTTCAAGAACGTCCTGAATATAAAGTAAAATCCCATTTTTCAGGAGGGTCCTGAACATAAAGTAAAATCTCATTTTTCAAGAGGGTCCTGAACATAAAGTAAAATCTCATTTTTCAGGAGGGTCCTGAACAGAAAGTAAAATCTCATTTTTCAGGAGGGTCCTGAACAGAAAGTAAAATCCTTTTTTTCACGAGGAACCTGAACAGAAAGCAAAGTTCCATTTTTAAGATGGGTCCTAAACAAAAGTAAAATCCCATTTATCAGGAGGGTCCTGAACAGAAAGTAAAATCCCATTTTTCAGGAGAGTCCTGAACAGAAAGTAAAGTCCCACTTTACAGAAGGGTCCTGATCATAAAGTAAAGTCCCATTTTTCAGGAGGGTCCTGAACAGAAAGTAAAGTCCCATTTTTCAGAAGGGACCTGCACAATAAGTAAAATCCCATTTTTCAGGAGGGGCCTGAACAAAAAGTAAAATCCCATTTTTCAGGAGCGTCCTGAATAGAAAGTAAAATCCTTTTTGCAGGAGGGTCCTAAACAGAAGTAAAATCCCATTTTTCAAGAGAATCTTGAACAAAAGTAAAATCCCATTTTTCAAGAGGGTCATGAACAAAAAGTAAAATCCCATTTTTTAGGAGGGTCATGAACAAAAGTAAAATCCTACTTTTTAGGAGGGTCCTGAATAAAATGTAAAATCACATTTATCAGGATGGTACTGAACAAAAGTAAAATCCTATTTTTTAGCAGGGTCCTGAACAGAAAATAAAATCCCATTTTTCAGGAGGGTCCTGAACAGAAAGTAAAGTCGCATTTTTTAGGAGAGTCTTAAACATAAAGTAAAATATCATTTTTCAGGAAGGTCCTGAACAGAAAGTAAAGTCCCATTTTTTAGGAGGGTGTTGAATAGAAAGTAAAATCCCATTTTTCCGGAGGGTCCTGAACAGAAAGTAAAATCTCATTTTTCAGGAGGGTCCTGAACAGAAAGTAAAATTCCATTTTTCAAGTGCGTCCTGAACATAAAGTAAAATCCCATTTTTCAGGAGGGTCCTGAACATAATGTAAAATCCTATTTGTCTAGAGGGTCCTGAACAGAAAGTAAAATCTCATTTTTTAGGAGGGTCCTGAACAGAAAGTAATGTCTAATTTTTCTGGAACGGCGTAAGCAGAATGTAAAGTCCCATTTTTCAGGAGGGTCCTGAAGAGAAAGTAAAGTCCCATTTTTAAGGAGGGTCCTGAAAAGAAAGTAAAATATCATTTTTCAGGAGAGTGCTGAGCAAAAAGTAAAATCCTATTTTTCAGGAGGATCTTGAACTGAAAGTAAAATCCCATTTTTAAGGAGGGTCCTGAACAGAAGGTAAAATCCCATTTTTCAGGAGGATCTTGAACTGAAAGTAAAGTCGCATTTTTCAGGAGTGTCCTAAACATAAAGTAAAATCTCATTTGCCCGAAAGGTCCTGAACAGAAAGAAAAGTCCCATTTTCAAGAGGGTGCTGAACAGAGTGTAAAATCTCATTTTTCAGGAGGGTCCTAATCAGAAAATAAGATCCCATATTTCAGGAGGGTCCTGAACAGAAAGTAAAATTTCATTTTTCAAGAGCGTGCTGAATATAAAGTAAAATCCCTTTTTTTGGGAGGGTCCGGAACAGAAAGTAAAGTCCTATTTTTCAGGAGGGTCCTGAACAGAAAGTAAAATATGATTTTTCAGGAGGGTCCTGAACAAAAAGTAATGTCCAAATTTTCAGGAAGGGCCTAAGCAGAATGTAACGTCCCATTTTTCAGGAGGGTCCTGAATAGAAAGTAAAATCCCATTTTTTAGGAGAGTCGAGAACAGAAAGTAAAATCCTATTTTTTAGGAGGGTCCTGAACTGAAAGTAAAGTCGCATTTTTTAGGAGGGTCCTAAACATAAAGTAAAATCTCATTTTTCCGAAAGGTCCTGAACAGAAAGTAAAGTCCCATTTTTCAGATGGGTGCTGAACAGAAAGTAAAATCCCATTTTTCAGGAGGGTCCTAAACAGAAAGTAAAATCCTATATTTCAGGAGGGTCCTGAACAGAAATTAAAATTCCATTACTCAAGAGCGTCCTGAATATAAAGTAAAATTCCATTTTTTAGGAGGGTCCTGAACAGAAAGTAAAGTTCTATTTTTTAGGAGGGTGCTGAACAGAAAGTAAAATCCCATTTTTCAGGAGGGTTCTGAACATAAAGTAAAATCCTATTTTTCAGGAGGGTCCTGAACTGAAAGTAAAATTCTATTTTTCAAGAGCGTCCTGAACAGAAACTAAAATCCCATTTTTCAGCCGGCTCCAGAACATAAAGTAAAACCCCATTTTTAAGAGGGTCCTGAACAAAAGTAAAATACCATTTTTCAGAAGGTTCCTGAATATAAAGTAAAATCCCATTTTTCAGGATGGGCCAGAACAAAAGTAAAATCCAATTTTTTAGGAGGGTCCTGAACCAAAGTAAAATATCATTTTTCAGTAGGGTAATCCCATTTTTCAAGAGGGTCCTGAACAAAAAGTAAAATCCCATTTTCAGGAGGGTCCTGAAAAAAAGTAACATCCCATTTTTCAGGATGGTCCTGAACAAAAGTAAAATCCCATTTTTCAAGAGGGTCCTGAACAAAAACTTAAATCCTTTTTTTCAGGAGGGTCCAGAACAGAAAGTAAAGTTCCATTTTCCAGGTGGGTCCTAAACAGAAAGTAAAATACCATTTATCAGGAGGATCCTGAACAGAAAGTAAAGTCCCACTTTTCAAAGGTTCTTGATCAGAAAGTAAAGTCCCATATTTCAGGAGGGTCCTGAATAGATAGTAAAGTCCCATTTTTCAGGAGGGTCCTGAACAGAAAGTAAAGTTCCATTTTTCAGGAGGATCCAGTACAGAAAGCAAAGTCCCATTTTTCAGAAGGGTCCTGTACAGAAAGAAAAATCTCATTTTCAGAATGGTTCTGAACAGAAAGTAAAATCCTATTTTTCAAAAGTGTTCAAAATAGAAGAAAAATTCAACTTTTCAGGAGGGTCCTGAACAAAAGTAAAATCTCATTCTTCTAGATGGTCCAGAACAGAAAGTACAATCCCATATTTCAGGATGGTCCTGAACAAAAGTAAAATCCCATTTTTCAGGAGGGGCCTGAACAGAAAGTAAAATCCCATTTTTCAGGAGGGTCCTGAACAGAAAGTAAAATCCTTTTTTCAGGAGGGTCCTAAATAGAAGTAAAATCTCATTTTAAAGAGAATCCGGAACAGAAGTAAAATCCCATATTTCAAGAGGGTCATGAACAGAAAGTAAAATCCCATTTATTAAGAGGATTATGAACAAAAGTAAAATCCTACTTGTTAGGAGGGTCCTGAATAATATGTAAAATCCCATTTATAAGGATGGTACTGAACAAAAGTAAAATCTCATTTTTTAGGACGGTCCTGAACAGAAAGTAATATCCCATTTTTCAGGAGGGTCCTGAACAGAAAGTAAAGTTGCATTTTTCAAGAGGGTCCAAAACATAAAGTAAAATCTCATTTTTCAGGAAGGTCCTGAACAGAAAGTAAAGTCCCATTTTTCAGGAGGGTGCTGAACAGAAAGTAAAATCCCATTTTTCAGGTGGGTCCTGAACAGAAACTAAAATCCCATTTTTCAGTAGGGTCATGAACAGAAAGTAAAAATTCCATTTTTCAAGAGCGTCCTGAACATAAATTAAAATCCCATTTTTCAGGAGAGTCCTGAACATAAAGTAAAATCCCATTTTTCTAGAGGGTCCTGAACAGAAAGTAAAATCTCATTTTTCAGGAGGGTCCTAAACAGAAAGTAATGTCCAATTTTTCAGGAAGGGCCTAAGCAGAATGTAAAGTCCCATTTTTCATGAGGGTCCTAAACAGAAAGTAAAGTCCCATTTTTCAGGAGGGTCCTGAACAGAAAGTAAAATACCATTTTTCAGGAGTGTGCTAAACAGAAAGTAAAATCCCATTTTTCAGGAGAGTCCAGAACAGAAAGTAAAATCC
Source organism: Capsicum pubescens (assembly GCA_030864215.1). Lineage (NCBI taxonomy): Eukaryota > Viridiplantae > Streptophyta > Magnoliopsida > Solanales > Solanaceae > Capsicum > Capsicum pubescens. The sequence continues at coordinate 282,791,221 of CM061542.1, forward strand.
CATTTTTCAGGAGGGTCCTGAACAGAAAGTAAAGTCGCATTTTTCAGGAGGGTCCTAAACATAAAGTAAAATCTCATTTTTCAGGAAGGTCCTGAACAGAAAGTAAAGTCTCATTTTTCAAGAGGGTGTTGAACAGAAAGTAAAATCCCATTTTTCAGAAGGGTCCTGAACAAAATGTAAAATCCCATATTTTAGGAGGGTCCTGAACAGAAAGTAAAATTCCATTTTTCAAGAGCGTCCTGAATATAAAGTAAAATCCAATTTTTCAGGAGGGTCCTAAACATAAAGGAAAATCTTATTTTTCAAGAGGTTCCTGAACAGAAAATAAAATCTCATTTTTCAGGAGGGGCCTGAACAGAAAGTAATGTCTAATTTTTTAGAAAGGGCCTAAGCAAAATGTAAATTCACATTTTTGAGGAGGGTCCTGAACAGAAAGTAAAGTCCCATTTTTCAGGAGGGTCCTGAACAGAAAGTAAAATCCAATTTTTCAGGAGGGTCCTGAAAAAAAAGAAAAATCCAATTTTTTGGAGGGTCCTGAACCAAAGTAAAATCTCATTTTTCAGAAGGGTCCTGAAAACAAAGTTAAATCTTTTATTTCAGGAGGGTCCTGAACAGAAAGTAAAGTTCCATTTTTCAGGTGGGTCCAAAACAAAAGTAGAATCCCCTTTATCAGGAGGGTCCTGAATAGAAAGTAAAATCCTATTTTTCAGGAGGGTCCTGAATAGAAAGTAAAGTCCTACTTTTCAGAAGGGTCCTGATCAGAAAGTAAAGTCCCATTTTTCAGGAGGGTCCTGAATAGAAATTAAAGTCCTATTTTTCAGCAGGGTCCTGAATAGAAAGTAAGGTCCCATTTTTCAGGAGGGACCTGTACAAAAAGTAAAGTCCCATTTTTTAGGAGGGTCCTGTAAAGAAAGTAAAATCCCATTTTTCAGGAAGGTCCTGAACAGAAAGTAAAATCCCATTTTTCAGGATGGTACTGAACAAAAGTAAAATCCCATTTTTAGGAGGGTCCTGAACAAAAAGAAAAATCCAATTTTTCAGGACGGTCCAGAACAGAAAGAAAAGTCGCATTTTTCAGGAGGGTCCAAAACATAAAGTAAAATCTCATTTTTCAGGAAGGTACTGAACATTAAGTAAAGTCCCATTTTTTAGGAAGGTGCTAAACAGAAAGTAAAGTCCCATTTTACAGGAGGGTCCTGAATAGAAAGTAAAGTCCCATTTTTCAGGAGGGTCCTGTACAGAAAGTAAAGTCCCATTTTTTAGGAGGGTCCTGTACAGAAAGTAAAATCCCATTTTTCCGGAAGGTCCTGAACAGAAAGTAAAATCCTATTTTTCAAAAGGGTCCAAAACAGAAGAAAAATTCCATTTTTTAGGAGAGTCCTGAACCAAAGTAAAATCTTATTCTTCAAGATGGTCCAAAACAGAAAGTAAAATCCTATATTTCAGGAGGGTCCTAAACAAAAGTGAAATCCCATTTTTCAGGAGGGGCCCGAACAGAAAGTAAAATCCCATTTTTCAGGAGGGTCCTGAATAGAAAGTAAAATCTTTTTTTCAGGAGGGTCCTAAACAGAAGTAAAATCCCATTTTGTAAGAGAATCTTGAACAGAAGTAAAATCCCATTTTTCAAGAGGGTCATGAACAAAAAGTAAAATCCCATTTTTTAGGATGGTCATGAACAAAAGTAAAATCCTACTTTTTAGGAGGATCCTGAATAAAATGTAAAATCATATTTTTCAGGATGGTACTAAATAAAAGTAAAATCCTAATTTTTAGGAGGGTCCTGAACAGAAAGTAAAATCCCATTTTTCAGGAGGGTCTTGAACAGAAAGTAAAGTCGCATTTTTCATGAGGGTCCTAAACATAAAGTAAAATCTCATTTTTCAGGAAGGTCTTGAACATAAAGTAAAGTCCCATTTTTTAGGAGGGTGTTGAATAGAAAGTAAAATCCCATTTTTCCGGAGGGTCCTGAACAGAAACTAAAATCTCATTTTTCAGGAGGGTCCTGAACAGAAAGTAAAATTCCATTTTTCAAGAGCGTCCTGAACATAAAGTAAAATCACATTTTTCAGGAGGGTCCTGAACATACAGTAAAATCCTATTTTTCTAGAGGGTCCTGAACAGAAAGTAAAATCTCATTTTTCACGAGGGTCCTGAACAGAAAGTAATGTCTAATTTTTCAGGAAGGGCCTAATCAGAATGTAAAGTCCCATTGTTCAGGTGGGTCCTGAACATAAACTAAAGTCCCATTTTTAAGGAGGGTCCTGAACAGAAAGTAAAATCCCATTTTTCAGGAGAGTGCTGAACAGAAAGTAAAATCCCATTTTTCAGGAGTGTCCTGAACTGAAAGTAAGTCGCATTTTTCAGGAGGGTCCTAAACATAAAGTAAAATCTCATTTTCCCGGAAGGTCCTGAAAAGAAAGTAAAGTCCCATTTTTTAGGAGGGTGCTGAACAGAAAGTAAAATCTCGTTTTTCAGGAGAGTCCTAAACAGAAAGTAAAATCCCATATTTCAGGAGGGTCCTGAACAGAAAGTAAAATTCCATTTTTCAAGAGCGTGCTACATATAAAGTAAAATCCCATTTTTTAGGAGGGTCCTGAATAGAAAGTAAAGTTCTATTTTTCAGGAGGGTCCTGAAAAGAAAGTAAAATATCATTTTTCAGGAGTGTCCTGAACAGAAAGTAATGTCCAATTTTTCAGGAAGGGCCTAAGCAGAATGTAAAGTCCCATTTTTCAGGAGGGTCCTGAACAAAAAGTAAAATCCCATTTTTTAGGATAGTGCTGAACAAAAAGTAAAATCCCATTTTTCAGGAGGGTCCTGAACAGAAATTAAAATCCCATTTTTCAGGAGGGTCCTGAACTGAAAGTAAAGTTTTCAGGAGGGTCCTAAACATAAAGTAAAATCTCATTTTTTTCGGAAGGTCCTGAACAGAAAGTAAAGTCCCATTTTTCAGGAGGGTACTTAACAGAAAGTATAATCCCATTTTTTAGGAGGGTCCTGAACAGAAAGTAAAATCCCATATTTCAATAGGGTCCTGAACATAAAGTAAAATTTCATTTTTCAAGAGCGTCCTGAATATAAAGTAAAATCTGATTTTTTAGGAGGGTCCTGAACAAAAAGTAAAGTCCTATTTTTCAGGTGGGTCCTGAACAAAAAGTTAAATCTCATTGTTCAGGAGGGTCCTGAAAAGAAAGTAATGTCCAATTTTTCAGGATGGGCTTAAGCAGAATGTAAAGTCCTATTTTTCAGGAGTGTCCTGAACAGAAAGTAAAGTCCCATTTTTCAGGAGGGTCCTGAACTGAAAGTAAAATCACATTTTTTAGGAGAGTGCTGAACAGAAAGTAAAATCCTATTTTTCAGGAGGGTCCTGGACATAAAGTAAAATCCTTTTTTCAGGAGGGTCCTAAACAGAAGTAAAATCCCATTTTTCAGGAGGGTCCTGAACAGAAAGTAAAATCCTATTTTTCAGGAGGGTCCTGAACAGAAAGTAAAGTCGCATTTTTCAGGAGGTTCCTCAACATAAAGTAAAATCTCATTTTTCAGGAAGGTCCTGAACATAAAGTAAAATCCTATTTTTCTAGAGGGTTCTGAATAGAAAGTAATGTCCAATTTTTCAGGAAGGGCCTAAGCAGAATGTAAAGTCCCATTTTTCAGGTGGGTCCTAAACAGAAAGTAAAGTCCCATTTTTAAGGAGGTTCCTGAACAGAAAGTAAAGTCGTATTTTTCAGGAGGGTCCTAAACATAAAGTAAAATCTCATTTTTCAGGAAGGTCCTGAACAGAAAGTAAAGTCCCATTTTTCAGGAGGGTGTTGAACAGAAAGTAAATTCCCATTTTTCAGGAGGGTCCTGAATCGAAAGTAAAATCCAATTTTTCAGGAGGGTCCTGAACAGAAAGTAAAGTTCTATCTTTTATGAGCGTCCTGAACATAAAGTAAAATCCCATTTTTCAGGAGGGTCCTGAACATAAAGTAAAATCTCATTTTTCAAGAGGGTCCTGAACAGAAAGTAAAATCTCATTTTCAGGAGGGTCCTGAACAGAAAGTAATGTCCAATTTTTAAGGAAGGGCCTAAGCAGAATGTAAAGTCCCATTTTTCAGGAAGGTCCTGAACAGAAAGTAAAATCCAATTTTTTAGGAGGGTCCTAAACCAAAGTAAAATCTCATTTTTCAGTATGGTAATCCCATTTTTTAGGAGGGCCCTAAACAAAAAGAAAAATATCATTTTTAAGAGGGCCCTGATCAAAAGTAAAATCCTATTTTTTAGGATGGTCCTGAACAAAACTAAAATCGCATTTTTTAAGAGGGTCCTGAATAGAAAGTAAAATCTCATTTTTCAGGAGGGTCCTTAACAGAAAGTAAAATTCCATTTTTCAGGAGGGTCCTGAACAAAAAGTAAAATCCCATTTTTTCAGGAGGGTCCTGAATAGAAAGTAAAATCCTTTTTTCAGGAGTGTCCTAAACAAAAGTAAAATCCCATTTTTCAAGAGAATCTTGAACAGAAGTAAAATCCCATTTTTCAAGAGAATCTTGAACAGAAGTAAAATCCCATTTTTCAAGAGGGTCAGGAACAAAAAATAAAATCCCATTTTTTAGGAGGGTCATAAACAAAAGTAAAATCCTATTTTTAGGAGGGTCCTGAATAAAATGTAAAATCACATTTTTCAGGATGGTACTGAACAAAACAAAAATCCTATTTTTTAGAAGGGTCCTGAACAGAAAGTAAAATCCCATTTTTCAGGAGGCTCCTGAACAGAAAGTAAAGTCACATTTTTCAGGAGGGTCCTGAACAGAAATTGAAATCTCATTTTTCAGGAGGGTCCTGAACAGAAAGTAAAATACCATTTTTCAGGAGTGTGCTGAACAGAAAGTAAAATCCCATTTTTCAGGAGAGTCCTGAACAGAAAGTAAAATCCCATTTTTCAGGAGGGTCCTGAATAGAAAGTAAAGTCGCATTTTTCAGGAGGGTCCTAAACATAAAGTAAAATCTCATTTTTCAGGAAGGTCCTGAACAGAAAGTAATGTCTCATTTTTTAGGAGGGTGTTGAACAGAAAGTAAAATCCCATTTTTCAGAATGGTACTGAACAGAATGTAAAATCCCATATTTTAGGAGGGTCCTGAACAGAAAGTAAAATTCCATTTTTCAAGAGCGTCCTGAATATAAAGTAAAATCCAATTTTTCAGTAGGGTCCTAAACATAAAGGAAAATCTTATTTTTCAAGAGGTTCCTGAACAGAAAATAAAATCTCATTTTTCAGGAGGGTCCAGTACAGAAAGTAAGGTCTAATTTTTCAGAAAGGGCCTAAGCAAAATGTAAATTCACATTTTTGAGGAGGGTCCTGAACAGAAAGTAAAGTCCCATTTTTCAGGAGGGTTCTGAACAGAAAGTAAAATCCAATTTTTCAGGAGGGTCCTGAACAAAAAGAAAAATCCAATTTTTTGGAGGGTCCTGAACCAAAGTAAAATCTCATTTTTCAGAAGGGTCCTAAAAAGAAAGTTAAATCTTTTATTTCAGGAGGGTCCTGAACAGAAAGTAAAGTTCCATTTTTCAGGTGGGTCCTAAACAAAAGTAGAATCCCATTTATCAGGAGGGTCCTGAATAGAAAGTAAAATCCTATTTTTCAGGAGGGTCCTGAACAGAAAGTAAAGTCCTACTTTTCAGAAGGGTCCTGATCAGAAAGTAAAGTCCCATTTTTCAGGAGGGTCCTGAATAGAAATTAAAATCCCATTTTTCAGCAGGGTCCTGAATAGAAATTAAAGTCCCATTTTTCAGCAGGGTCCTGAATAGAAAGTAAAGTCCCATTTTTTAGGAGGGTCCTGTCAAGAAAGTTAAATCCCATTTTTCAGGAAGGTCCTGAACAGAAAGTAAAATCCCATTTTTCAGGATGGTACTGAACAAAAGTAAAATCCCATTTTTTGGGAGGGTCCTGAACAGAAAGAAAAATCCTTTTTTTCAGGAGGGTCCAGAACAGAAAGTAAAGTCGCATTTTTCAGGAGGGTCCTAAACATAAAGTAAAATCTCATTTTTCAGGAAGGTACTGAACATAAAGTAAAGTCCCATTTTTTAGGAAGGTGCTAAACAGAAAGTAAAGTCCCATTTTTCAGGAGGGTCCTGAATAGAAAGTAAAGTCTCATTTTTCAGGACGGTCCTGTACAGAAACTAAAGTCCCATTTTTTAGGAGGGTCCTGTACAGAAAGTAAAATCCCATTTTTCCGGAAGGTCCTGAACAGAAAGTAAAATCCTATTTTTCAAAAGGGTCCAAAACTGAAGAAAACATCCATTTTTTAGGAGGGTCCTGAACAAAAGTAAAATCTCATTCTTCAAGATGGTCCAAAACATAAAGTAAAATCCCATATTTCAGGAGGGTCCTAAACAAATGAGAAATCCTATTTTTCAGGAGGGGCCCGAACAGAAAGTAAAATCCCATTTTTCAGGAGGGTCCTGAATAGAAAGTAAAATCTTTTTTTCAAGAGGGTCCTAAACAGAAGTAAAATCCCATTTTTAAGAGAATCTTGAACAGAAGTAAAATCCCATTTTTCAAGAGGGTCATGAACAAAAAGTAAAATCCCATTTTTTAGGAGGGTCATGAACAAAAGTAAAATCCTACTTTTTAGGAGGATCCTGAATAAAATGTAAAATCACATTTTTCAGGATGGTACTAAACAAAAGTAAAATCCTATTTTTTAGGAGGGTCCTGAACAGAAAGTAAAATCCCATTTTTCAGGAGGGTCTTGAACAGAAAGTAAAGTCGCATTTTTCAGGAGGGTCCTAAACATAAAGTAAAATCTCATTTTTCAGGAAGGTCTTGGACATAAAGTAAAGTCCAATTTTTTAGGAGGGTGTTGAACAGAAAGTAAAATCCCATTTTTTCGGAGGGTCCTAAACAGAAACTAAAATCTCATTTTTCAGGAGGGTCCTGAACAGAAAGTAAAATTCTATTTTTCAAGAGCGTCCTGAACATAAAGTAAAATCACATTTTTCAGGAGTGTCCTGAACATAAAGTAAAATCCTATTTTTCTAGAGGGTCCTGAACAGAAAGTAAAATCTCATTTTTCACGAGGGTCCTGAACAGAAAGTAATGTCTAATTTTTCAGGAAGGGCCTAATCAGAATGAAAAGTCCCATTGTTCAGGAGGGTCCTGAACATAAACTAAAGTCCCATTTTTAAGGAGGGTCCTGAACAGAAAGTAAAATCCCATTTTTCAGGAGAGTGCTGAACAGAAAGTAAAATCCCATTTTTCAGGAGGGTCCTGAACTGAAAGTAAAGTCGCATTTTCCAGGAGGGTCCTAAACATAAAGTAAAATCTCATTTTCCCGGAAGGTCCTGAAAAGAAAGTAAAGTCCCATTTTTTAGGAGGGTGCTGAACAGAAAGTAAAATCTCGTTTTTCAGGAGAGTCCTAAACAGAAAGTAAAATCCCATATTTCAGGAGGGTCCTGAACAGAAAGTAAAATTCCATTTTTCAAGAGCGTGCTACATATAAAGTAAAATCCCATTTTTTAGGAGGGTCCTGAACAGAAAGTAAAGTCCTATTTTTCCAGAGGGTCCTGAAAAGAAAGTAAAATATCATTTTTCAGGAGGGTCCTGAACAAAAAGTAATGTCCTATTTTTTAGGAAGGGCCTAAGCAGAATGTAAAGTCCCATTTTTCAGGAGGGTCCTGAACAGAAAGTAAAGTCCCATTTTTCAGAAGGGTCCTGAACAGAAAGTAAAATCCCATTTTTTAGGATAGTGCTGAACAAAAAGTAAAATCCTATTTTTCAGGAGGGTCCTGAAAAAAAAGTAAAATCTCATTTTTCAGGAGGGTCCTGAACTTAAAGTAACGTTTTCAGGAGGGCCCTAAGTATAAAGTAAAATCTCATTTTTTTCGGAAGGTCCTGAACAGAAAGTAAAGTCCCATTTTTCAGGAGGGTACTGAACAGAAAGTATAATCCCATTTTTTAGGAGGGTCCTAAACAGAAAGTAAAATCCCATATTTCAATAGGGTCCTGAACATAAAGTAAAATTTCATTTTTCAATAGCGTCCTGAATATAAAGTAAAATCCGATTTTTTAGGAGGGTCCTGAACAAAAAGTAAAGTCCTATTTTTCAGGTGGGTCCATGAACAAAAAGTTAAATCTCATTGTTCAGGAGGGTCCTGAAAAGAAAGTAATGTCCAATTTTTCAAGATGGGCCTAAGCAGAATGTAAAGTCCTATTTTTCAGGAGTGTCCAGAACAGAAAGTAAAGTCCCATTTTTCAGGAGGGTCCTGAACAGAAAGTAAAATCCCATTTTTTAGGAGATTGCTGAACAGAATGTAAAATCCTATTTTTCAGGAGGGTCCTGAACAGAAAGTAAAATCCTTTTTTCAGGAGGGTCCTAAACAGAAGTAAAATCCCATTTTCCAGGAGGGTCCTGAACAGAAAGTAAAATCCCATTTTTCAGGAGGGTCCTGAACAGAAAGTAAAGTCGCATTTTTCAGGAGGTTCCTAAACATAAAGTGAAATCTCATTTTTCAGGAAGGTCCTGAACATAAAGTAAAATCCTATTTTTCTAGAGGGTCCTGAACAGAAAGTAATGTCCAATTTTTCAGGAAGGGCCTAAGCAGAATGTAAAGTCCCATTTTTCAGGTGGGTCCTAAACAGAAAGTAAAGTCCCATTTTTAAGGAGGTTCCTGAACAGAAAGTAAAGTCGTATTTTTCAGGAGGGTCCTAAACATAAAGTAAAATCTCATTTTTCAGGTAGGTCCTGAACAGAAAGTAAAGTCCCATTTTTCAGGAGGGTGTTGAACAGAAAGTAAAATCCCATTTTTCAGGAGGGTCCTGAACAAAAAGTAAAGTTCCATCTTTTAAGAGCGTCCTGAACATAAAGTAAAATCCCATTTTTTAGGAGCGTCCTGAACATAAAGTAAAATCTCATTTTTCAAGAGGGTCCTGAACAGAAAGTAAAATCCCATTTTTCAGGAGGGTCCTGAACAGAAAGTAATGTCCAATTTTTCAGGAAGGGCCTAAGCAGAATGTTAAGTCCCATTTTTCAGGAAGGTCCTGAACAGAAAGTAAAATCTATTTTTTTAGGAGGGTCCTAAACCAAAGTAAAATCTCATTTTTCAGTAGGGAAATTCCCATTTTTCAGGAGGGTCCTTAACAAAAAGAAAAATATCATTTTCAGGAGGGTCCTGATCAACAGTAAAATCCTATTTTTCAGGATGGTCCTGAACAAAACTAAAATCCCATTTTTTAAGAGGGTCCTGAACAGAAAGTAAAATCTCATTTTTCAGGAGGGTCCTTAACAGAAAGTAAAATTCCATTTTTCAGGAGGGTCCTGAACAAAAAGTAAAATCCCATTTTTCAGGAGGGTCCTGAATAGAAAGTAAAATCCTTTTTTCAGGAGGGTCCTAAACAGAAGTAAAATCCCATTTTTCAAGAGAATCTTGAACAGAAGTAAAATCCCATTTTTCAAGAGGGTCAGGAACAAAAAATAAAATCCCATTTTTTAGGAGGGTCATAAACAAAAGTAAAATCCTATTTTTAGGAGGGTCCTGAATAAAATGTAAAATCACACTTTTCAGGATGGTACTGAACAAAAGTAAAATCCTATTTTTTAGAAGGGTCCTGAACAGGAAGTAAAATCCCATTTTTCAGGAGTCTCCTGAACAGAAAGTAAAGTCACATTTTTCAGGAGGGTCCTAAACATAAAGTAAAATCTCATTTTTCAGGAAGGTCCTGAACAGAAAGTAAAGTCCCATTTTTCAGGAAGGTCCTGAACAGAAAGTAAAGTCCTATTTTTTAGGAGGGTGTTGAACAGAAAGTAAAATCCTATTTTTCAGGAGGGGCCTGAACAAAAAGTAAAATCCCATTTTTCAGGAGGGTCCTGAATAGAAAGTAAAATCCTTTTTTCAGGAGGGTCCTAAACAGAAGTAAAATCCCATTTTTTAGGAGGGTCATGAACAAAAGTAAAATCCTACTTTTTAGGAGGGTCCTGAATAAAAAGTAAAATCACATTTTTCAGGATGGTACTGAACAAAAAGTATAATCCCATTTATCAGGAGGGTCCTTAACATAAAGTAAAATCCCATATTTCAGGAGGGTCCTGAACAGAAAGTAAATTCCCATTTTTTAGGAGAGTGCTGAACAGAATGTAAAATCTTATTTTTCAGAAGGGTCCTGAACAGAAAGTAAAATCCCATTTTTCAGAAGTGTACAGAACTGAAAGTAAAGTCGCATTTTTCAAGAGGGTCCTAAACATAAAGTAAAATCTAATTTTTCTGGAAGGTCCTGAACAGAAAGTAAAGTCCCATTTTTAAGGAGGGTGCTGAACAGAAAGTAAAATCCCATTTTTCAGGAGGGTCCTGAACAGAAAGTAAAATTCCATTACTCAAGAGCGTCCTGAATATAAAGTAAAATCCCATTTTTTAGGAGGGTCCTGAACAGAAAGTAAAGTTCTCTTTTTCAGGAGGATGCTGAACGGAAAGTAAAATCCCATTTTTCAGGAGGGTTCTAAACAGAAAGTAAAATCCTATTTTTCAGGAGGGTCCTGAACAGAGAGTAAAATTCTATTTTTCAAGAGCATCCTGAACAGAAACTAAAATCCCATTTTTCAGCAGGCTCCTGAACATAAAGTAAATCCCCATTTTTTAAGAGGGTCCTGAACAAAAGTAAAATACCATTTTTCCGAATGGACCTGAATAGAAAGTAAAATCCTATTTTTCAGGATGGGCTAGAACAAAAGTAAAATCCAATTTTTTAGGAGGGTCCTGAACCAAAGTAAAATATCATTTTTCAGTAAGGTAATCCCATTTTTCAAGAGGGTCCTGAACAAAAAGTAAAATCTCATTTTCAGGAGGGTCCTAAACAAAAGTAATATCCCAATTTTCAGGATGGTCCTGAACAAAAGTAAAATCCCATTTTTCAAGAGGATCCTGAACAAAAACTTAAATCCTTTTTTTACGGAGGGTCCAGAACAGAAAGTAAAGTTCCATTTTCCAGGTGGGTCCTAAACAGAAAGTAAAACCCCATTTATCAGGAGGGTCCTGAACAGAAAGTAAAGTCCCACTTTTCAGAAAGGTCTTGATCAAAAAGGAAAGTCCCATTTTTCAGGAGAGTCCTAAACAGAAAGTAAAGTCCCACTTTTCAGGAGGGTGTTGAACAGAAAGTAAAATCCCATTTTTCAGGTGGGTCCTGAACAAAAACTAAAATCCCATTTTTCAGGAGGGTCCTGAACATAAAGTAAAATTCAATTTTTCAAGAGCGTCCTGAACATAAAGCAAAATCCCATTTTTCAGGAGGGTCCTGAACATAAAGTAAACTCCCATTTTTCTAGAGGGTCCTAAACAGAAAGTAATGTCCAATTTTTCAGGAAGGGCCTAAGCAGAATGTAAAGTCCCATTTTTCAAGAGGGTCCAGAACACAAAGTAAAGTCCCATTTTTCAGGAGGGTCCTGAACAGAAAGTAAAATCCCATTTTTTAGGAGTGTGCTGAACAGAAAGTAAAATCCCATTTTTTCAGGAGAGTCTTGAACAGAAAGTAAAATCCCATTTTTCAGGAGGGTCCTAAACATAAAGTAAAATCTCATTTTTTAGGAAGGTCGTGAACAAAAAGTAAAGTCTCATTTTTCAAGAGGGTGTTGAACAGAAACAAAAATCTCATTTTTCAGAAGGGTCCTGAACAGAAAGTAAAATCCCATATTTTAGGAGGGTCCTGAACAGAAAGTAAAATTCTATTTTTGAAGAGCGTACTGAATATATAGTAGAAACCAATTTTTCAGTTGGGTCCTAAACATAAAATAAAATCTCATTTTTCAAGAGGGTCCTGAACAGAAAGTAAAATCTCATTTTTCAGGAGGGTCCTGAACAGAATGTAATGTCCAATTTTTCAGGAAGGGCCTAAGTAGGATGTAAAGTCCCATTTTTGAGGAGGGTCCTAAACCGAAAGTAAAGTCCCATTTTTCAGGAGGGTCCTGAACTGAAAGTAAAATCCCATATTTCAGGAGGCTCCTGAACAGAAAGTAAAATCCAATTTTTTAGGAGGGTCCTGAACCAAAGTAAAATCTTATTTTTCAGAAAGGTCCTGAACAGAAAGTTAAATCTTTTGTTTCAGGAGGATCCTGAACAGAAAGTAAAGTTCCATTTTTCAGGTGGGTCCTAAACAAAAGTAGAATCCCATTTATCAGGAGGGTCCTGAACAGAAAGTAAAATCCCATTTTTCAGGAGGATCCTGAACAGAAAGTAAAGTCCCACTTTTCAGAAGCGTCCTGATAAGAAAGTAAAGTCCCATTTTTCAGAAGGGTCCTGAATAGAAAGTAAAGTCCCATTTTTCAGGAGGGTCCTGTACAGAAAGTAAAGTCCCATTTTTTAGGAGGGTCCTGTACAGAAAGTAAAATCCCATTTTTCCGAAAGGTCCTGAACAGAAAGTAAAATCCTATTTTTCAAAAGGGTCCAAAACAGAAGAAAAATTCCATTTTTTAGGAGGGTCCTGAACAAAAGTAAAATCTCATTCTTCAAGATGGTCCAAAACAGAAAGTAAAATCCCATATTTCAGGAGGGTCCTAAACAAAAGTGAAATCCCATTTTTCAGGAGGGGCCCGAACAGAAAGTAAAATCCCATTTTTCAGGAGGGTCCTGAATAGAAAGTAAAATCTTTTTTTTCAGGAGGGTCCTAAACAAAAGTTAAATCCCATTTTTTAAGAGAATCTTGAACAGAAGTAAAATCCCATTTTTCAAGAGGGTCATGAACAAAAAGTAAAATCCCATTTTTTAGGAGGGTCATGAACAAAAGTAAAATCCTACTTTTTAGGAGGGTCCTTAATAAAATGTAATATCCCATTTTTCAGGATGGTACTGAACAAAAGTAAAATCCCATGATTTAGGAGGGTCCTGAACAGAAAGTAATATCCCATTTTTCAGGAGGGTCCAGAACAGAAACTAAAATCCCATTATTCAGGAGGGTCCTAAACATAAAGTAAAATCTCATTTTTCAGGAAGGTACTAAACAGAAAGTAAAGTCCCATTTTGTAAGAGGGTGCTAATCAAAAAGTATAATCCCATTTTTAGGAGGGTCCTGAACAGAAAGTAAAATTCCATTTTTCAGGATGGTCCTGAACAAATATTAAAATTCCATTTTTCAAGAGCGTCCTGAACATAAAGTAATATCCCATTTTTCAGGAGGGTCCTGAACATAAAGTAAAATCCTATTTTTCTAGAGGGTCCTGGACGGAAAGTAAAATCTCATTTTTCAGGAGGGTCCTGAACAGAAAGTAAAGTCCCATTTTTCAGGAGAGTCCTGAACATAAAGTAAAATCCCATTTTTCAGGAGGGTGCTGAACAGAAAGTAAAATCCCATTTTTCAGGAGGGTCCTGAACAGAAAGTAAAGTCGTATTTTTCAGGAGGGTCCTAAACATAAAGTAAAATCTCATTTTTCAGGAAGGTCCTGAACAGAAAGTAAAGTCCCATTTTTCAGGAGGGTGCTGAACAGAAAGTAAAATCCCATTTTTCAGGAGGGTCCTGAATGTAAAGTAAAATCCCATTTTTCAGGAGGGTCCTGAACAGAAAGTATACTTCCATTTTTCAAGAGCGTCCTGAACATAAAGTAAAATCCCATTTTTCAGGAGGGTCCTAAACATAAAGTAAAATCTCATTTTTCAAGAGGGTCATGAACAGAAAGTAAAATCTCATTTTTCAGGAGGGTCCTGAACATAAAGTAATGTCAAATTTTTCAGGAAGGGCCTAAGCAGAATGTAAAGTCCCATTTTTCAGGAGGGTCCTGCACAGAAAGTAAAATCCCATTTTTTAGGAGGGTCCTGAACAGAAAGTAAAATCCAATTTTTTAGGAGGGTCCTAAACCAAAGTAAAATCTCATTTTTACAGTAGGGTAATACCATTTTTCAGGAGGGTCCTAAACTAAAAGAAAAATATCATTTTCAGGAGGGTCCTAATCAAAAATCAAATCCTATTTTTCAGAATGGTCCTGAACAAAAGTAAAATCCCATTTTTTAAGAGGGTCCTGAACAGAAAGTAAAATCTCATTTTTAAGGAGGGTCCTGAACAGAAAGTAAAATTCCATTTTTCAAGAGCGTCCTGAACATAAAGTAAAATCCCATTTTTTAGGAGGGTCCTTAACATAAAGTAAAATCCTATTTTTCTAGAGGGTCCTGAACAGAAAGTAAAATCTCATTTTTCAGGAAGGTTCTGAACAGAAAGTAATGTCAAATTTTTCAGGAAGGGCCTAAGTAGAATGTAAAGTCCCATTTTTTAGGAGGGTCGTAAACAGAAAGTAAAGTCCCATTTTTTAGGAGGGTCCTGAACAGAAAGTAAAATCCCATTTTTCAGGAGAGTGTTGAACAGAAAGTAAAATCCTATTTTTCAGGAGAGTCCTGAACAGAAAGAAAAATCCCATTTTTCAGGAGGGTCCTGAACTGAAAGTAAAGTCGCATTTTTCAGGAGGGTCCTAAACATAAAGTAAAATCTCATTTTCCTGGAAGGTCCTGAACAGAAAGTAAAGTCGCATTTTTCAGGGGGGTGCTGAACAGAAAGTAAAATCCTATTTTTCAGGAGAGTCCTAAACAGAAAGTAAAATCCCATATTTCCGGAAGGTCCTGAACAGAAAGTAAAATTTCATTTTTCAAGAATGTCCTGAATAGAAAGTAAAATCCTATTTTTTAGGAGGGTCCTGAACCGAAAGTAAAGTCCTATTTTTTAGGAGGGTCCTGAACAGAAAGTAAAATATCATTTTTCAGGAGGGTCCTGAACAGAAAGTAAAATATCATTTTTCAGGAAGGGCCTAAGCAGAATGTAAAGTCCCATTTTTCTGGACGGTCCTGAACACAAAGTAAAGTCCCATTTTTCAAGAGGGTCCTGAACAGAAAGTAAAATCCCATTTTTCAGGAGGGTCCAGAACTGTAAGTAAAGTCGCATTTTTCAGGAGGGTCCTAAACATAAAGTAAAATCTCATTTTTTCGAAAGGTCCTGAACAAAAAGTAAAGTCTTATTTTTTAGGAGGGTACTGAACAGAAAGTATAATCCCATTTTTCAGGAGGGTCCTGAACAGAAAGTAAAATCCCATATTTCAGGAGGGTCCTGAACAGAAAGTAAAATTCCATTTTTCAAGAGCGTCCTGAATATAAAGTAAAATTCGATTTTTTAGGAGGGTCCTGAACAAAAAGTAAAGTCCTATTTTTCAGGAGGGTCCTGAACAAAAAGTTAAATCTCATTTTTCAGGAGGGGCCTGAAGAGAAAGTAATGTCCAATTTTTCAGGAAGGGCCTAAGCAGAATGTAAAGTCCCATTTTTCAGGAAGGTCCTGAACAGAAAGTAAAGTCCCATTTTTCAGGAGGGTACTGAACAGAAAGTAAAATTTCATTTTTTAGGAGAGTGCTGAACAGAAAGTAAAATCCTATTTTTCAGGAGGGTCCTGAACATAAAGTAAAATTCCATTTTTCAGGAGGGTCCTAAAATGCAAGTAAAGTCGCATTTTTCAGGAGGGTCCTAAACAAAAAGTAAGATCTAATTTTTTTGGAAGGTCCTGAACAGAATGTAAAGTCCCATTTTTCAGGAGGGTGCTGAAAAGAAAGTAAAATCCCATTTTTCAGGAGGGTCCTGAACAGAAAGTAAAATCCCATATTTCAGGAGGGTCCTGAAAATAAAGTAAAATTCCATTACTCAAGAGCGTCCTGAATATAAAGTAAAATCCCATTTTTTAGGAGGGTCCTGAACAGAAAGTAAAGTTCTATTTTTCAGGATGGTGCTGAACAGAAAGTAAAATCCCATTTTTCAGGAGGGTTCTGAACAGGAAGTAAAATCCTATTTTTCAGGAGGGTCCTGAACAGAAAGTAAAATTCTATTTTTCAAGAGCGTCCTGAACAGAAATTAAAATCCCATTTTTCAGCAGGCTACTGAACATAAAGTAAAATCCCATTTTTCAAGAGGGTCCTGAACAAAATTAAAATACTATTATTCAGGATGGGCCAGAATAAAAGTAAAATCCAATTTTTTAGGAGGGTCCTGAACCAAAGTAAAATATCATTTTTCAGTAGGGTAATCCCCTTTTTCAAGAGGATCCTGAAAAAAAGTAAAATCCAATTTTCAGGAGGGTCCTGAACCAAAGTAAAATCTCATTTTTCAGAGGGGTCCTGAACAGAAACTAAAATCCCATTTTTCAAGAGGGTCTTGAACAAAAACTTTAATCCTTTTTTTCAGGAGGGTCCCTGAACAGAAAGTAAAGTTCCATTTATCAGGAGGGTCCTGAACAGAATATAAAATCCCATTTTTTAGGAGGGTTCTGAACAGAAATCAAAGTCCCCCTTTTCAGAAGGGTCCTGATCAAAAGTAAAGTCCTATTTTTTAGGAGGGTCGTGAACAGAAAGTAAAATCCCATTTTTCAGGAGAGTGTCGAACAGATTGTAGAATCCTATTTTTCAGGAGGGTCCTGAACAGAAAGTAAAATCCCATTTTTCAGGAGGGTCCTGAACTGAAAGTAAAGTCGCATTTTTCAGGAGGGTCCTAAACATAAAGTAAAATCTCATTTTCCCAGAAGGTCCTGAACAGAAAGTAAAGTCCCATTTTTCAGGGGGGTGCTGATCAGAAAGTAAAATCCCATTTTTCAGGAGGATCCTAAACAGAAAGTAAAATCCCATATTTCAGGAGAGTCCTAAACAGAAAGTAAAATTCCATTTTTCAAGAGCGTCCTGAATATAAAGTAAAATCCCATTTTTTAGGAGGGTCCTGAACAGAAAGTAAAGTCCTATTTTTCAGGAGGGTCCTGATTAGAAAGTAAAATATCATTTTTCAGGAGGGTCCTGAATAGAAAGTAATGTCCAATTTTTCAGGAAGTGCCTAAGCAGAATGTAAAGTCCCATTTTTCTGGAGGGTCCTGTACAGAAAGTAAAGTCCCATTTTTCAGTAGTGTCCTGAACAGAAAGTAAAATCCCATTTTTTAGGAGAGAGCTGAACAGAAACTAAAATCCCATTTTTCAGGAGGGTCCTGAACAGAAAGTAAAATCCCATTTTTCAGGAGGGTCCAGAACTGAAAGTAATGTCGCATTTTCCAGGAGGGTCCTAAACATAAAGTAAAATCTCATTTTTTCGGAAGGTACTGAACAGAAAGTAAAGTCCCATTTTTCAGGAGGGTACTGAATAGAAAGTATAATCCCATTTTTCAGGAGGGTCCTGAACAGAAAGTAAAATCCCATATTTCAGGAGGGTCCTGAACAGAAAGTAAAATTCCATTTCTCAAGAGCGTCCTGAATATAAAGTAAAATCCGATTTTTTAGGAGGGTCCTGAACAAAAAGTAAAGTCCTATTTTTCAGGAGAGTCCTGAACAAAAAGTTAAATCTCATTTTTCAGGAGGGTCCTGAACAGAAAGTAATGTCCAATTTTTCAGGAAGGGCCTTAGCAGAATGTAAAGTCCCATTTTTCAGGAGGGTCCTGAACAGAAAGTAAAGTCCCATTTTTCAGGAGGGTCCTGAACAGAAAGTAAAATCTCATTTTTCAGGAGAGTGCTGAACAGAAAGTAAAATTCTATTTTTCAGGAGAATCTTGAACAGAAGTAAAATTCCATTATTCAGGAGGGTCATGAACAGAAAGTAAAATCCCATTTTTTAGGAGGGTCATGAAAAAAAGTAAAATCCTACTTTTTAGGAGGGTCCTGAATAAAATGAAAAATCCCATTTTTCAGGATGGTACTGAACCAAAGAAAAATCCCATTTTTTAGGAGGGTCCTGAACAGAAAGTAAAATCCCATTTTTCAGGAGGGTCCTGAACAGAAAGTAAAGTCGTATTTTTCAGGAGGGTCCTAAAATAAAGTAAAATCTCATTTTTCAGGAAGGTACTGAACAGAAAGTAAAGTCCCATTTTTTAGGAGGGTGCTGAACAGAAAGTAAAATCCTATTTTTCAGGAGGGTCCTGAACATAAAGTAAAATCCCATTTTTCAGGAGGGTCCTGAACAGAAATTAAAATTCCATTTTTCAAGAGCGTCCTGAACATTAAGTAAAATCCCATTTTTCAGGAGGGTCCTGGACATAAAGTAAAATCCCATTTTTCTAGAGGGTCCTGAACAGAAAGTAATGTCCTATTTTTTAGGAAGAGCCTAAGCAGAATGTTAAGTCCCATTTTTCAGGAGGGTCCTGAACAGAAACTAAATTCCCATTTTTTAGGAGGGTCCTGAACAGAAAGTAAAGTCCCATTTTTCAGAAGGGTGCTGAACAAAAAGTAAAATCCCATTTTTCAGGAGGGTCCTGAACAGAAAGTGAAATCCCATTTTTCAGGAGGGTCCTGAACAGAAAGTAAAGTCATATTTTTCAGGAGTGTCCTAAACATAAAGTAAAATCTCATATTTTAGGAAGGTCCTGAAAGAAAGTAAAGTCCCATTTTTAAGGAGGGCGCTGAACAGAAAGTAAAATCCCATATTTCAGGAGGGTCCTGAATAGAAAGTAAAAATCTCATTTTTCAGGAAGGTCCTGAACAGAAAGTAAACTTCCATTTTTCAAGAGCGTCCTGAACATAAAGAAAAATCCCATCTTTCAGGAGGGTCATGAACATAAAGTAAAATCTCATTTTTCAAGAGGGTCCTGAACAGAAAGTAAAATCTAATTTTTCAAGAGGGTCCTGAACAGAAAGTAATGTCCAATTTTTCAGGAAGGGCCTAAGCAGAATGTAAAGTCCCATTTTTCAGGAGGGTCCAGAACAGAAAGTAAAATCCCATTTTTCAGGAGGGTCCTGAACAAAAAGTAAAATCCAATTTTTTTGGAGGGTCCTAAACCAAAGTAAAATCCCATTTTTCAGTACGGTAATCCCATTTTTCAGGAGGGTCCTAAATAAAAAGAAAAATATCATTTTCAGGAGGGTCCTGATCAAAAGTAAAATCCTATTTTTCAGGATGGTCCTGAACAAAAGTAAAATCCCATTTTTTAAGAGGGTCCTAAACATAAAGTAAAATCCTTTTTTTAGGAGGGTCCTGAACAGAAAGTAAAATCTTATTTTTCAGGAGGTTCCTGAACATAAAGTAAAATCCCATTTTTCAGGAGGGTCCTGAACAGAAAGTTAAATCCCATTTTTTAGGAGGGTCCTGAACTGAGAGTAAAATCCGATTTTTTAAGATCGTCCTAAATAGAAACTAAAATCCCATTTTTCAGGAGGCTCCTTAACATAAATTAAAACCCCATTTTCCAAGAGGGTCCTGAACAAAAGTAAAATCCCATTTTTAAGAAGGGTCCTGAATAGAAAGTAAAATACCATTTTTCAGGATGGGCCAAAACAAAAGTAAAATCCATTTTTTCTCGAGGGTCCCGAACCAAAGTAAAATATCATTTTTCAGTAGGGTAATCCCATTTTTCAAGAGGGTCCTGAACAAAAAGTAAAATCCCATTTTCAGGAGGGTCCTGAACAAAAGTAAAATCCCATTTTTCAGGATGGTCCTGAACAAAAGTAAAATCCCATTTTTCAAGAGGGTCCTGAACAGAAGGTTAAATACTTTTTTTCAGGAGGTTCCTGAACATAAAGTAAAGTTCCATTTTTCAGGTGGGTCCTAAACAGAATGTAAAATCCCATTAATCAGGAGGGTCCTGAACAGAAAGTAAAGTCTCATTTTTCATGAGGGTCCTGAACAGAGAGTAAAGTCCCATTTTTCAGGAGGGTCCTGTACAGAAAGTAAAGTCCCATTTTTCAGGAGGGTCTTGTACAAAAAGTAAAATCCCATTTTTCAGGAAGGTCCTGAATAGAAAATAAAATCCTAATTTTCAAAAGGGTCCAAAACAGAAGAAAAATTCCATTTTTAAGGAGGGTCCTGAAGAAAAGTAAAATCTCATTCTTCAAGATGGTCTAGAAC
The DNA here is from genome assembly GCA_030864215.1 of Capsicum pubescens. Lineage (NCBI taxonomy): Eukaryota > Viridiplantae > Streptophyta > Magnoliopsida > Solanales > Solanaceae > Capsicum > Capsicum pubescens. The sequence goes on from CM061542.1 coordinate 282,811,008, forward strand.
AGAAAGTAAAATCCCATATTTCAGGAGGGTGCTGAACAAAAGTAAAATCCCATTTTTCAGGAGGGGCCTGAACAGAAAGTAAAATCTCATTTTTCAGGAGGATCCTGAACAGAAAGGAAAAATCCTTTTTCAGGAGGATCCTAAAAAAAAGTAAAATCCCATTTTTCAAGAGAATCCTGAACAGAAGTAAAATCCCATTTTTCAAGAGGGTCATGAACAGAAACTAAAATCCTATTTTTTAGGAGGGTCATAAACAAAAGTAAAATCCCACTTTTTAGGAGGGTCCTGAATAAAATGTAAAATCACATTTTTCAGGATGGTACTGAACAAAAGTAAAATCCCATTTTTTAGGAGGTTCCTGAACAGAAAGTAAAATCCCATTTTTCAGGTGGGTCCTGAACAGAAAATAAAGTCGCATTTTTCAGGAGGGTCCTAAACATAAAGTAAAATCTCATTTTTCAGGAAGGTCCTGAAGAGAAAGTAAAGTCCCATTTTTTAGGAGGGTGCTGAGCAGAAAGAAAAATCTCATTTTTCAGGAGAGTCCTGAACAGAAAGTAAAATCCCATTTTTCAGGAGGGTCCTGAACAGAAAGTAAAATTCCATTATTCAAGAGTGTCCTGAACATAAAGTAAAATCCCATTTTTCAGGAGGTTCCTGAACACAAAGTAAAATCCCATTTTTCTTGAGGTTCCTGAACAAAAAGTAAAATCTCATTTTTCAGGAGGGTTCTGAACAGAAAGTAATGTCCTATTTTTTAGGAAGAGCCTATGCAGAATGTTAAGTCCCATTTTTCCGAAGGGACCTGAACAGATAGTAAAGTCCCATATTTTAGGAGGGTCCTGAAAAGAAAGTAAAGTCCCATTTTTCAGAAGGGTGCTGAACAAAAAGTAAAATCTCATTTTTCAGAAGGGTGCTGAACTAAAAGTAAAGTCACATTTTTCGAGAGGGTCCTAAACAAAAAGTAAAATCTCATTTTCCCGGAAGGTCCTGAACAGAAAGTAAAGTCCCATTTTTCAGGAGGGTGCTGAACTGAAAGTAAAATCCCATTTTTCAGGAGGGTCCTCAACAGAAAGTAAAATCCCATATTTCAGGAGGGTCCTGAACAAAAAGTAAAATTCCATTTTTCAAGAGCGTCCTGAATATAAAGTAAAATCCCATTTTTTAGGAGGGTCCTGAACAAAAAGTAAAGCCCTATTTTTCAGGAGGGTCCTGAACAGAAAGTAAAATATCATTTTTCTGGAGGGTCCTGAACAGAAAGTAATGTTCAATTTTTCTGGAAGGGCCTAAGCAGAATGTAAAGTCCCATTTTCCTGGAGGGTCCTGAACAGAAAGTAAGGTCCCATTTTTCTGTAGGGTCCTGAACAGAAAGTAAAATCCCATTTTTTAGGAAAGTGCTGAACAGAAACTAAAATCCCATTTTTCAGGAGGGGCCTGAACAGAAAGTAAAATCCCATTTTTTAGGAGGGTCCATAACTGAAAGTAAAGTCGCATTTTTCAGAAGGGTCCTAAACATAAAGTAAAATCTCATTTTTTCGGAAGGTCCTGAACAGAAAGTAAAGTCCCATTTTTATGGAGGGTACTGAACAGAAAGTATAATCCCATTTTTCAGGAGAGTCCTGAACAGAAAGTAAAATCTCATATTTCAGGAGGGTCCTGAACAGAAAGTAAAATTCCATTTTTCAAGAGCGTCCTGAATATAAAGTAAAATCTGATTTTTTAGGAGGGTCCTGAACAAAAAGTAAAGTCCTATTTTTTAGGAGGGTCCTGAACAAAAAGTTAAATCTCATTTTTCAGGAGGGTCCTGAACAGAAAGTAATGAACAATTTTTTAGGAAGGGCCTAAGCAGAATGTAAAGTCCCATTTTTCAAGAGGGTTCTGAACAAAAAGTAAAATCCCATTTTTCAGGAGGGTCCTGAACAGAAGGTGAAATCCCATTTTTCAGGAGGGTCCTGAACAGAAAGTAAAGTCCCATTTTTAAGGAGGGTGCTGAACAGAAAGTAAAATCCCATTTTTCAGGAAGGTCCTGAATAGAAAGTAAAAATCCCATTTTTTAGGAGGGTCCTGAACAGAAAGTAAACTTCCATTTTTCAAGAGCGTCCTGAACATAAAGTAAAATCCAATTTTTTAGGAGGGTCCTAAACCAAAGTAAACTGTCATTTTTCAGTAGGGTAATCCCATTTTTCAGGAGGGTCCTAAATAAAAAGAAAAATATCATTTTCAGGAGGGTCCTGATCAAAAGTAAAATCCTATTTTTCAGGATGGTCCTGAACAAAAGTAAAATCCCATCTTTTAAGAGGGTCCTAAACAGAAAGTAAAATCCTTTTTTTAGGAGGGTCCTGAACAGAAAGTAAAATCTTATTTTTCAGGAGGTTCCTGAACATAAAGTAAAATCCCATTTTTCAGGAGGGTCCTAAACAGAAAGTTAAATCCCATTTTTTAGGAGGGTCCTGAACAGAAAGTAAAATCCAATTTTTCAAGAGCGTCCTAAATAGAAACTAAAATCCCATTTTTCAGGAGGGTCCTGAACTGAAAGTAAAGTCGCATTTTTCGGGAGGGTCCTAAACATAAAGTAAAATCTCATTTTCCCGGAAGGTCCTGAACAGAAAGTAAAGTTCCATTTTTCAGGGGGGTGCTGATCAGAAAGTAAAATCCCATTTTTCAGGAGGGTCCTAAACAGAAAGTAAAATCCCATATTTCAGGAGAGTCCTGAACAGAAAGTAAAATTCCATTTTTCAAGAGCGTCCTGAATATAAAGTAAAATCCTATTTTTTAGGAGGGTCCTGAACAGAAAGTAAAGTCCTATTTTTCAGGAGGGTCCTGATTAGAAAGTAAAATATCATTTTTCAGGAGGGTCCTGAATAGAAAGTAATGTCCAATTTTTCAGGAAGTGCCTAAGCAGAATGTAAAGTCCCATTTTTCTGGAGGGTCCTGTACAGAAAGTAAAGTCCCATTTTTCAGTAGTGTCCTGAACAGAAAGTAAAATCCCATTTTTTAGGAGAGAGCTGAACAGAAACTAAAATCCCATTTTTCAGGAGGGTCCTGAACAGAAAGTAAAATCCCATTTTTCAGGAGGGTCCAGAACTAAAAGTAATGTCGCATTTTCCAGGAGGGTCCTAAACATAAAGTAAAATCTCATTTTTTCGGAAGGTCCTGAACAGAAAGTAAAGTCCCATTTTTCAGGAGGGTACTGAATAGAAAGTATAATCCCATTTTTCAGGAGGGTCCTGAACAGAAAGTAAAATCCCATATTTCAGGAGGGTCCTGAACAGAAAGTAAAATTCCATTTCTCAAGAGCGTCCTGAATATAAAGTAAAATCCGATTTTTTAGGAGGGTCCTGAACAAAAAGTAAAGTCCTATTTTTCAGGAGAGTCCTGAACAAAAAGTTAAATCTCATTTTTCAGGAGGGTCCTGAACAGAAAGTAATGTCCAATTTTTCAGGAAGGGCCTTAGCAGAATGTAAAGTCCCATTTTTCAGGAGGGTCCTGAACAGAAAGTAAAGTCCCATTTTTCAGGAGGGTCCTGAACAGAAAGTAAAATCTCATTTTTCAGGAGAGTGCTGAATAGAAAGTAAAATTCTATTTTTCAGGAGAATCTTAAACAGAAGTAAAATTCCATTATTCAGGAGGGTCATGAACAGAAAGTAAAATCCCATTTTTTAGGAGGGTCATGAAAAAAAGTAAAATCCTACTTTTTAGGAGGGTCCTGAATAAAATGAAAAATCCCATTTTTCAGGATGGTACTGAACCAAAGAAAAATCCCATTTTTTAGGAGGGTCCTGAACAGAAAGTAAAATCCCATTTTTCAGGAGGGTCCTGAACAGAAAGTAAAGTCGTATTTTTCAGGAGGGTCCTAAAATAAAGTAAAATCTCATTTTTCAGGAAGGTACTGAACAGAAAGTAAAGTCCCATTTTTTAGGAGGGTGCTGAACAGAAAGTAAAATCCTATTTTTCAGGAGGGTCCTGAACATAAAGTAAAATCCCATTTTTCAGGAGGGTCCTGAACAGAAATTAAAATTCCATTTTTCAAGAGCGTCCTGAACATTAAGTAAAATCCCATTTTTCAGGAGGGTCCTGGACATAAAGTAAAATCCCATTTTTCTAGAGGGTCCTGAACAGAAAGTAATGTCCTATTTTTTAGGAAGAGCCTAAGCAGAATGTTAAGTCCCATTTTTCAGGAGGGTCCTGAACAGAAACTAAATTCCCATTTTTTAGGAGGGTCCTGAACAGAAAGTAAAGTCCCATTTTTCAGAAGGGTGCTGAACAAAAAGTAAAATCCCATTTTTCAGGAGGGTCCTGAACAGAAAGTGAAATCCCATTTCTCAGGAGGGTCCTGAACAGAAAGTAAAGTCATATTTTTCAGGAGTGTCCTAAACATAAAGTAAAATCTCATATTTTAGGAAGGTCCTGAAAGAAAGTAAAGTCCCATTTTTAAGGAGGGCGCTGAACAGAAAGTAAAATCCCATATTTCAGGAGGGTCCTGAATAGAAAGTAAAAATCCCATTTTTCAGGAAGGTCCTGAACAGAAAGTAAACTTCCATTTTTCAAGAGCGTCCTGAACATAAAGAAAAATCCCATCTTTCAGGAGGGTCATGAACATAAAGTAAAATCTCATTTTTCAAGAGGGTCCTGAACAGAAAGTAAAATCTAATTTTTCAAGAGGGTCCTGAACAGAAAGTAATGTCCAATTTTTCAGGAAGGGCCTAAGCAGAATGTAAAGTCCCATTTTTCAGGAGGGTCCTGAACAGAAAGTAAAATCCCATTTTTCTGGAGGGTCCTGAACAAAAAGTAAAATCCAATTTTTTTGGAGGGTCCTAAACCAAAGTAAAATCCCATTTTTCAGTACGGTAATCCCATTTTTCAGGAGGGTCCTGAACAGAAAGTAAAATCCCATATTTCAGGAGGGTCCTGAACAGAAAGTAAAATTCCATTTCTCAAGAGCGTCCTGAATATAAAGTAAAATCCGATTTTTTAGGAGGGTCCTGAACAAAAAGTAAAGTCCTATTTTTCAGGAGAGTCCTGAACAAAAAGTTAAATCTCATTTTTCAGGAGGGTCCTGAACAGAAAGTAATGTCCAATTTTTCAAGAAGGGCCTTAGCAGAATGTAAAGTCCCATTTTTCAGGAGGGTCCTGAACAGAAAGTAAAGTCCCATTTTTCAGGAGGGTCCTGAACAGAAAGTAAAATCTCATTTTTCAGGAGAGTGCTGAACAGAAAGTAAAATTCTATTTTTAAGGAGAATCTTGAACAGAAGTAAAATTCCATTATTCAGGAGGGTCATGAACAGAAAGTAAAATCCCATTTTTTATGAGGGTCATGAAAAAAAGTAAAATCCTACTTTTTAGGAGGGTCCTGAATAAAATGAAAAATCCCATTTTTCAGGATGGTACTGAACCAAAGAAAAATCCCATTTTTTAGGAGGGTCCTGAACAGAAAGTAAAATTCCATTTTTCAGGAGGGTCCTGAACAGAAAGTAAAGTCGTATTTTTCAGGAGGGTCCTAAAATAAAGTAAAATCTCATTTTTCAGGAAGGTACTGAACAGAAAGTAAAGTCCCATTTTTTAGGAGGGTGCTGAACAGAAAGTAAAATCCTATTTTTCAGGAGGGTCCTGAACATAAAGTAAAATCCCATTTTTCAGGAGGGTCCTGAACAGAAATTAAAATTCCATTTTTCAAGAGCGTCCTGAACATTAAGTAAAATCCCATTTTTCAGGAGGGTCCTGGACATAAAGTAAAATCCCATTTTTCTAGAGGGTCCTGAACAGAAAGTAATGTCCTATTTTTTAGAAAGAGCCTAAGCAGAATGTTAAGTCCCATTTTTCAGGAGGGTCCTGAACAGAAACTAAATTCCCATTTTTTAGGAGGGTCCTGAACAAAAAGTAAAGTCCCATTTTTCAGAAGGGTGCTGAACAAAAAGTAAAATCCCATTTTTCAGGAGGGTCCTGAACAGAAAGTGAAATCCCATTTCTCAGAAGGGTCCTGAACAGAAAGTAAAGTCATATTTTTCAGGAGTGTCCTAAACATAAAGTAAAATCTCATATTTTAGGAAGGTCCTGAAAGAAAGTAAAGTCCCATTTTTAAGGAGGGCGCTGAACAGAAAGTAAAATCCCATATTTCAGGAGGGTCCTGAATAGAAAGTAAAAATCTCATTTTTCAGGAAGGTCCTGAACAGAAAGTAAACTTCCATTTTTCAAGAGCGTCCTGAACATAAAGAAAAATCCCATCTTTCAGGAGGGTCATGAACATAAAGTAAAATCTCATTTTTCAAGAGGGTCCTGAACAGAAAGTAAAATCTAATTTTTCAAGAGGGTCCTGAACAGAAAGTAATGTCCAATTTTTCAGGAAGGGCCTAAGCAGAATGTAAAGTCCCATTTTTCAGGAGGGTCCAGAACAGAAAGTAAAATCCCATTTTTCAGGAGGGTCCTGAACAAAAAGTAAAATCCAATTTTTTTGGAGGGTCCTAAACCAAAGTAAAATCCCATTTTTCAGTACGGTAATCCCATTTTTCAGGAGGGTCCTAAATAAAAAGAAAAATATCATTTTCAGGAGGGTCCTGATCAAAAGTAAAATCCTATTTTTCAGGATGGTCCTGAACAAAAGTAAAATCCCATTTTTTAAGAGGGTCCTAAACATAAAGTAAAATCCTTTTTTTAGGAGGGTCCTGAACAGAAAGTAAAATCTTATTTTTCAGGAGGTTCCTGAACATAAAGTAAAATCCCATTTTTCAGGAGGGTCCTGAACAGAAAGTTAAATCCCATTTTTTAGGAGGGTCCTGAACTGAGAGTAAAATCCGATTTTTTAAGATCGTCCTAAATAGAAACTAAAATCCCATTTTTCAGGAGGCTCCTTAACATAAATTAAAACCCCATTTTCCAAGAGGGTCCTGAACAAAAGTAAAATCCCATTTTTAAGAAGGGTCCTGAATAGAAAGTAAAATACCATTTTTCAGGATGGGCCAAAACAAAAGTAAAATCCATTTTTTCTCGAGGGTCCCGAACCAAAGTAAAATATCATTTTTCAGTAGGGTAATCCCATTTTTCAAGAGGGTCCTGAACAAAAAGTAAAATCCCATTTTCAGGAGGGTCCTGAACAAAAGTAAAATCCCATTTTTCAGGATGGTCCTGAACAAAAGTAAAATCCCATTTTTCAAGAGGGTCCTGAACAGAAGGTTAAATACTTTTTTTCAGGAGGTTCCTGAACATAAAGTAAAGTTCCATTTTTCAGGTGGGTCCTAAACAGAATGTAAAATCCCATTAATCAGGAGGGTCCTGAACAGAAAGTAAAGTCTCATTTTTCATGAGGGTCCTGAACAGAGAGTAAAGTCCCATTTTTCAGGAGGGTCCTGTACAGAAAGTAAAGTCCCATTTTTCAGGAGGGTCTTGTACAAAAAGTAAAATCCCATTTTTCAGGAAGGTCCTGAATAGAAAATAAAATCCTAATTTTCAAAAGGGTCCAAAACAGAAGAAAAATTCCATTTTTAAGGAGGGTCCTGAAGAAAAGTAAAATCTCATTCTTCAAGATGGTCTAGAACAGAAAGTAAAATCCCATATTTCAGGAGGGTGCTGAACAAAAGTAAAATCCCATTTTTCAGGAGGGGCCTGAACAGAAAGTAAAATCTCATTTTTCAGGAGGATCCTGAACAGAAAGGAAAAATCCTTTTTCAGGAGGATCCTAAAAAAAAGTAAAATCCCATTTTTCAAGAGAATCCTGAACAGAAGTAAAATCCCATTTTTCAAGAGGGTCATGAACAGAAACTAAAATCCTATTTTTTAGGAGGGTCATAAACAAAAGTAAAATCCCACTTTTTAGGAGGGTCCTGAATAAAATGTAAAATCACATTTTTCAGGATGGTACTGAACAAAAGTAAAATCCCATTTTTTAGGAGGTTCCTGAACAGAAAGTAAAATCCCATTTTTCAGGAGGGTCCTGAACAGAAAATAAAGTCGCATTTTTCAGAAGGGTCCTAAACATAAAGTAAAATCTCATTTTTCAGGAAGGTCCTGAAGAGAAAGTAAAGTCCCATTTTTTAGGAGGGTGCTGAGCAGAAAGAAAAATCTCATTTTTCAGGAGAGTCCTGAACAGAAAGTAAAATCCCATTTTTCAGGAGGGTCCTGAACAGAAAGTAAAATTCCATCATTCAAGAGTGTCCTGAACATAAAGTAAAATCCCATTTTTCAGGAGGTTCCTGAACACAAAGTAAAATCCCATTTTTCTTGAGGTTCCTGAACAAAAAGTAAAATCTCATTTTTCAGGAGGGTTCTGAACAGAAAGTAATGTCCTATTTTTTAGGAAGAGCCTATGCAGAATGTTAAGTCCCATTTTTTCGAAGGGACCTGAACAGATAGTAAAGTCCCATATTTTAGGAGGGTCCTGAAAAGAAAGTAAAGTCCCATTTTTCAGAAGGGTGCTGAACAAAAAGTAAAATCTCATTTTTCAGGAGGGTCCTGAACTGAAAGTAAATCCCATTTTTCAGGAGGGTCCTGAACAGAAAGTAAAGTCACATTTTTCAGGAGGGTCCTAAACAAAAAGTAAAATCTAATTTTCCCGGAAGGTCCTGAACAAAAAGTAAAGTCCCATTTTTCAGGAGGGTGCTGAACAGAAAGTAAAATCCCATTTTTCAGGAGGGTCCTCAACAGAAAGTAAAATCCCATATTTCAGGAGGGTCCTGAACAGAAAGTAAAATTCCATTTTTCAAGAGCGTCCTGAATATAAAGTAAAATCCCATTTTTTAGGAGGGTCCTGAACAGAAAGTAAAGCCCTATTTTTCAGGAGGGTCCTGAACAGAAAGTAAAATATCATTTTTCTGGAGGGTCCTGAACAGAAAGTAATGTTCAATTTTTCTGGAAGGGCCTAAGCAGAATGTAAAGTCCCATTTTTCTGGAGGGTCCTGAACAGAAAGTAAAGTCCCATTTTTCTGTAGGGTCCTGAACAGAAAGTAAAATCCCATTTTTTAGGAAAGTGCTGAACAGAAACTAAAATCCCATTTTTCAGGAGGGGCCTGAACAGAAAGTAAAATCCCATTTTTTAGGAGGGTCTATAACTGAAAGTAAAGTCGCATTTTTCAGAAGGGTCCTAAACATAAAGTAAAATCTCATTTTTTCGGAAGGTCCTGAACAGAAAGTAAAGTCCCATTTTTATGGAGGGTACTGAACAGAAACTATAATCCCATTTTTCAGGAGAGTGCTGAACAGAAAGTAAAATCCCATATTTCAGGAGGGTCCTGAACAGAAAGTAAAATTCCATTTTTCAAGAGCGTCCTGAATATAAAGTAAAATCCGATTTTTTAGGAGGGTCCTGAACAAAAAGTAAAGTCCTATTTTTTAGGAGGGTCCTGAACAAAAAGTTAAATCTCATTTTTCAGGAGGGTCCTGAACAGAAAGTAATGAACAATTTTTTAGGAAGGGCCTAAGCAGAATGTAAAGTCCCATTTTTCAAGAGGGTTCTGAACAAAAAGTAAAATCCCATTTTTCAGGAGGGTCCTGAACAGAAGGTGAAATCCCATTTTTCAGGAGGGTCCTGAACAGAAAGTAAAGTCATATTTTTCAGGAGGGTCCTGAACAGAAAGTAAAGTCCCATTTTTAAGGAGGGTGCTGAACAGAAAGTAAAATCCCATTTTTCAGGAAGGTCCTGAATAGAAAGTAAAAATCCCATTTTTTAGGAGGGTCCTGAACAGAAAGTAAACTTCCATTTTTCAAGAGCGTCCTGAACATAAAGAAAAATCCCATTTTTCAGGAGGGTCCTGAACATAAAGTAAAATCTAATTTTTCAAGAGGGTCCTGAACAGAAAGTAAAATCTCATTTTTCAGGAAGGTGCTGAACAGAAAGTAATGTCCAATTTTTCAGGAAGGGCCTAAGCAGAATGTAAAGTCCCATTTTTCAGGAGGGTCCTGAACAGAAAGTAAAATCTCATTTTTCAGGAGGGTCCTGAACAGAAAGTAAAATCCAATTTTTTAGGAGGGTCCTAAACCAAAGTAAACTGTCATTTTTCAGTAGGGTAATCCCATTTTTCAGGAGGGTCCTAAATAAAAAGAAAAATATCATTTTCAGGAGGGTCCTGATCAAAAGTAAAATCCTATTTTTCAGGATGGTCCTGAACAAAAGTAAAATCCCATCTTTTAAGAGGGTCCTAAACAGAAAGTAAAATCCTTTTTTAGGAGGGTCCTGAACAGAAAGTAAAATCTTATTTTTCAGGAGGTTCCTGAACATAAAGTAGAATCCCATTTTTCAGGAGGGTCCTGAACAGAAAGTTAAATCCCATTTTTTAGGAGGGTCCTGAACAGAAAGTAAAATCCAATTTTTTAAGAGCGTCCTAAATAGAAACTAAAATCCCATTTTTCAGGAGGCTCCTTAACATAAATTAAAACCCCATTTTTCAAGAGGGTCCTGAACAAAAGTAAAATCCCATTTTTAAGAAGGGTCTTGAACAGAAAGTAAAATCCCATTTTTAACGACGGGCCAAAACAAAAGTAAAATCCATTTTTTTTGGAGGGTCCTGAACCAAAGTAAAATATCATTTTTCAGTAGGGTAATCCCATTTTTCAAGAGGGTCCTGAACAAAAAGTAAAATCCCATTTTCAGGAGGGTCCTGAAAAAAAAGTAAAATCCCATTTTTCAAGATGGTCCTGAACAAAAGTAAAATCCCATTTTTCAAGAGGGTCCTGAACAGAAGGTTAAATCCTTTTTTTTCAGGAGGTTCCTGAACAAAAAGTAAAGTTCAATTTTTCAGGTGTGTCATAAACAGAAAGTAAAATCCCATTTATCAGGAGGATCCTGAACAGAAAGTAAAATCCCATTTTTCAGGAGGGTCCTGAACAGAAAGTAAAGTCCCACTTTTCAGAAGGGTCCTGATCAAAATGTAAAGTCCCATTTTTCATGAGGTTCCTGAACAGAGAGTAAAGTCCCATTTTTCAGGAGGGTCCTGTACAGAAAGAAATGTCCCATTTTTCAGGAGGTTCCTGTACAGAAAGTAAAATCTCATTTTTCAGGAAGGTCCTGAATAGAAAATAAAATCCTATTTTTCAAAAGGATCCAAAACAGAAGAAAAATTCCATTTTTCAGTAGTGTCCTGAACAAAAGTAAAATCTCATTCTTCAAGATGGTCTAGAACAGAAAGTAAAATCCCATATTTCAGGAGGGTCCTGAACAAAAGTAAAATCCCATTTTTCAGGAGGGGCCTGAACAGAAAGTAAAATCTCATTTTTCAGGAGGATCCTGAACAGAAAGGAAAAATCCTTTTTCAGGAGAATCCTAAACAAAAGTAAAATCCCATTTTTCAAGAGAATCCTGAACAGAAGTAAAATCCCATTTTTCAAGAGGGTCATGAACAGAAAGTAAAATCCCATTTTTTAGGAGGGTCATGAACAAAAGTAAAATCCCACTTTTTAGGAGGGTCCTGAATAAAATGTAAAATCCCATTTTTCAGGATGGTACTGAACTAAAGTAAAATCCCATTTTTTAGGAGGGTCCTGAACAAAAAGTAAAATCCCATTTTTCAGGAGGGTCCTGAACAGAAAGTAAAGTCGCATTTTTCAGGATGGTCCTAAACATAAAGTAAAATCTCATTTTTCAGGAAGGTCCTGAATAGAAAGTAAAGTCCCATTTTTTAGGAGGGTGCTGAGCAGAAAGTAAAATCTCATTTTTCAGGTGTGTCCTGAACAGAAAGTAAAATCCCATTTTTCAGGAGGGTCCTGAAAAAGAAAGTAAAATTCCATTAATCAAGAGCGTCCTGAACATAAAGTAAAATCCCATTTTTTAGGAGGTTCCTGAACACAAAGTAAAATCCTATTTTTCTAGAGGTTCCTGAACAGAAAGTAAAATCTCATTTTTCAGGAGGGTTCAGAACAGAAAGTAATGTCCCATTTTTTAGGAGGGTCCTGAAAAGAAAGTAAAGTCCCATTTTTCAGAAGGGCGCTGAACAAAAAGTAAAATCCCATTTTTCAGAAGGGTCCTGAACAGAAAGTGAAATCCCATTTTTCAGGAGGGTCCTGAACATAAAGTAAAGTCACATTTTTCAGGAGGGTCGTAAACAAAAAGTAAAATCTCATTTTTCAAGAAGGTCCTGAACAGAAAGTAAAGTCCCATTTTTAAGGAGGGTGCTGAACAGAAAGTAAAATCCCCTTTTTCAGGAGGGTCCTGAACAGAAAGTAAAATCCCATTATTCAGGAGTGTCCTGAACAGAAAGTAAAATTCCATTTTTCAAGAGCGTCCTGAACATAAAGTAAAATCCCATTTTTCAGGAGGGTCCTGAACATAAAGTAAAATCCCATTTTTCAAGAGGGTCCTGAACAGAAAGTAAAATCTCATTTTTCAGGAGGCTTCTGAACAGAAAGTAATGTCTAATTTTTCAGGAAGGGCCTAAGCAGAATGTAAAATCCCATTACTAGGAACGTCCTGAAAAGAAAGTAAAATCCTATTTTTCAGGAGGGTCCTGAACAGAAAGTAAAATCACATTTTCAGGAGGGTCCAGAACAGAAGTAAAATCTCATTTTTCAAGGGGATTCTGAATAGAAGTAAAATCCCATTTTTCAAGAGAGTCATGAACAGAAAGTTAAATCCCATTTTTTAGGAGGGTTATGAACAAAAGTAAAATCCTATTTTTAGGAGGGTCCTGAATAAAATGTAAAATCCCAATTTTCAGGATGGTCCTGAACAAAGTAAAATCCTATTTTTTAGGAGTGTCCTGAACAAAAGTAATGTCCAATTTTTCAGGAAGGGCCTAAGTAGAATGTAAAGTCCCATTTTTCAGGTGGGTCTTGAACAGAAAGTAAAGTCCCATTTTTCAGGAGGGTCCTGAACAGAAAGTAAAATCCCATTTTTCAGGAGGTTGCGGGACAGAAAGTAAAATCCCATTTTTTAGCAGGGTCCTGAACAAAAAGTAAAATCCCATTTTTCAGGAGGGTCTTGAACATAAAGTAAAGTCGCATTTTTCAGGAGGGTCCTTAACATAATGTAATATCTCATTTTTCTGGAAGGTTCCGAACAAAAAGTAAAGTTCGATTTTTCAGGAGGGTCCTGAAGAGAAAGTAAAGTCCCACTTTTCAGAAAGGTCCTGATCATAAAGTAAAGTCCCATTTTCCAGGAGGGTCCTGAACAGAAAGTAAAGTCCTATTTTCAGGAGGGTCCTGAACAGACAGTAAAGTCCCATTTTTCAAGAGGGTCCTGTACAAAAAGTAAAGTCCCATTTTTCAGGAGAGTCCTATACAGAAAGTAAAATCCCATTTTTCAGGAAGGTCCTGAACAGAAAGTAAAATCCCATTTCTCAAAAGGGTCCAAAACAGAAGAAAAATTCCATTTTACAGGAGGGTCCGAAACAAAAGTAAAATCTCATTCTTCAAGATGGTCTAGAACAGAAAGTAAAATCCCATTTTTCAGGAGGGTCCTGAACATAAAGTAAAATCCCATTTTTTAGGAGGGTCCTGAACAGAAAATAAAATTCCATTTTTCAAGAGCGTCCTGAACATAAAGTAAAATCCCATTTTTCAGGATGGTCCTGAACATAAAGTAAAATCCCATTTTTCTACAGGGTCCTGAACAAAAAGTAATGTCCTATTTTTTAGGAAGAGCCTAAGCAGAATGTTAAGTCCCATTTTTCAGGAGGGTCCTGAACAGAAACTAAAGTCCCATTTATTAGGACGGTCCTGAACAGAAAGTAAAGTCCCATTTTTCAGAAGGGTGCTGAACAAAAAGTAAAATCCCATTTTTCAGGAGGGTCCTGAACAGAAAGTGAAATCCCATTTTTCAGGAGGGTCCTGAACAGAAAGTAAACTCATAATTTTCAGGAGTGTCCTAAACATAAAGTAAAATCTCATATTTTAGGAAGGTCCTGAACAGAAAGTAAAGTCCCATTTTTAAGGAGGGCGCTGAACAGAAAGTAAAATCCCATTTTTCAGGAGGGTCCTGAATAGAAAGTAAAAATCCCATTTTTCAGGAAGGTCCTGAACAGAAAGTAAACTTCCATTTTTCAAGAGCGTCCTGAACATACAGAAAAATCCCATTTTTCAGGTGGGTCATGAACATAAAGTAAAATCTCATTTTTCAAGAGGGTCCTGAACAGAAAGTAAAATCTAATTTTTCAGGAGGGTCCGGAACAGAAAGTAATGTCCAATTTTTCAGGAAGGGCCTAAGCAGAATGTAAAGTCCCATTTTTCAGGAAGGTCCTGAACAGAAAGTAAAATCCCATTTTTAGGAGGGTCCTGAACAAAAAGTAAAATCCAATTTTTTTGGAGGGTCCTAAACCAACGTAAAATCTCATTTTTCAGTAGGGTAATCCCATTTTTCAGGAGGGTCCTAAATAAAAAGAAAAATATCATTTTCAGGAGGGTCTTGATCAAAAGTAAAATCCTATTTTTCAGGATGGTCCTGAACAAAAGTAAAATCCCATTTTTTAAGAGGATCCTAAACATAAAGTAAAATCCTTTTTTTAGGAGGGTCCTGAACAGAAAGTAAAATCTTATTTTTCAGGAGGTTCCTGAACATAAAGTAAAATTCCATTTTTCAGGAGGGTCCTGAACAGAAAGTTAAATCCCATTTTTTAGGAGGGTCCTGAACTGAAAGTAAAATCTGATTTTTTAAGATCGTCCTAAATAGAAACTAAAATCCCATTTTTCAGGAGGCTCCTTAACATAAATTAAAACCCCATTTTTCAAGAGGGTCCTGAACAAAAGTAAAATCCCATTTTTAAGAAGGGTCCTGAATAGAAAGTAAAATACCATTTTTCAGGATGGGCCAAAACAAAAGTAAAATCCATTTTTTTGGAGGGTCCCGAACCAAAGTAAAATATCATTTTTCAGTAGGGTAATCCCATTTTTCAAGAGGGTCCTTAACAAAAAGTAAAATCCCATTTTCAGGAGGGTCTTGAACAAAAGTAAAATCCCATTTTTCAGGATGGTCCTGAACAAAAGTAAAATCCCATTTTTCAAGAGGGTCCTGAACAGAAGGTTAAATACTTTTTTTCAGGATGTTTCTGAACAGAAAGTAAAGTTCCATTTTTCAGGTGGGTCCTAAACAGAAAGTAAAATCCCATTAATCAGGAGGGTCCTGAACAGAAAGTAAAGTCCCATTTTTCATGAGGGTCCTGAACAGAGAGTAAAGTCCCATTGTTCAGGAGGGTCCTGTACAGAAAGTAAAGTCCCATTTTTCAGGAGGGTCTTATACAGAAAGTAAAATCCCATTTTTCAGTAAGGTCCTGAATAGAAAATAAAATCCTAATTTTCAAAAGGGTCCAAAACAGAAGAAAAATTCCATTTTTAAGGAGGGTCCTGAACAAAAGTAAAATCTCATTCTACAAGATGGTCTAGAATAGAAAGTAAAATCCCATATTTCAAGAGGGGCCTGAACAAAAGTAACATCCCATTTTTCAAGAGGGGCCTGAACACAAAGTAAAATCTCATTTTTCAGGAGGATCCTGAACAGAAAGGAAAAAACCTTTTTCAGGAGGATCCTAAACAAAAGTAAAATCCCATTTTCAAGAGAATCCTGAACAGAAGTAAAATCCCATTTTTCAAGAGGGTCATGAACAGAAAGTAAAATCCTAATTTTTAGGAGGGTCATGAACAAAAGTAAAATCCCACTTTTTAGGAGGGTCCTGAATAAAATGTAAAATCACATTTTTCAGGATGGTACTGAACAAAAGTAAAATCCCATTTTTTAGGAGGTTCCTGAACAGAAAGTAAAATCCCATTTTTCAGGAGGGTCCTGAACAGAAAATAAAGTCGCATTTTTCAGGAGGGTCCTAAACATAAAGTAAACTCTCATTTTTCAGGAAGGTCCTGAAGAGAAAGTAAAGTCCCATTTTTTAGGAGGGTGCTGAGCAGAAAGAAAAATCTCATTTTTCAGGAGAGTCCTGAACAGAAAGTAAAATCCCATTTTTCAGGAGGGTCCTGAACAGAAAGTAAAATTCCATTATTCAAGAGTGTCCTGAACATAAAGTAAAATCCCATTTTTCAGGAGGTTCCTGAACACAAAGTAAAATCCCATTTTTCTTGAGGTTCCTGAACAAAAAGTAAAATCTCATTTTTCAGGAGGGTTCTGAACAGAAAGTAATGTCCTATTTTTTAGGAAGAGCCTAAGCAGAATGTTAAGTCCCATTTTTCCGAAGGGTCCTGAACAGATAGTAAAGTCCCATATTTTAGGAGGGTCCTGAAAAGAAAGTAAAGTCCTATTTTTCAGAAGGGTGCTGAACAAAAAGTAAAATCTCATTTTTCAGGAGGGTCCTGAACTGAAAGTGAAATCCCATTTTTCAGGAGGGTCCTGAACAGAAAGTAAAGTCACATTTTTCAGGAGGGTCCTAAACAAAAAGTAAAATCTCATTTTCCCGGAAGGTCCTGAACAGAAAGTAAAGTCCCATTTTTCAGGAGGGTGCTGAACAGAAAGTAAAATCCCATTTTTCAGGAGGGTCCTAAACAGAAAGTAAAATCCCATATTTCAGGAGGGTCATGAACAGAACGTAAAATTCCATTTTTCAAAAGCGTCCTGAATATAAAGTAAAATCCCATTTTTTAGGAGGGTCCTGAACAGAAAGTAAAGCCCTATTTTTCAGGAGGGTCCTGAACAGAAAGTAAAATATCATTTTTCTGGAGGGTCCTGAACAGAAAGTAATGTCCAATTTTTCTGGAAGGGCCTAAGCAGAATGTAAAGTCCCATTTTTCTGGAGGGTCCTTAACAGAAAGTAAAGTCCCATTTTTCTGTAGGGTCCTGAACAGAAAGTAAAATCCTATTTTTTAGGAAAGTGCTGAACAGAAACTAAAATCCCATTTTTCAGGAGGGGCCTGAACAGAAAGTAAAATCCCATTTTTTAGGAGGGTCCAGAACAAAAAGTAAATTCTCATTTTTCAGGAGGGTCCTAAACATAAAGTAAAATCTCACTTTTTTCGGAAGGTCCTGAACAGAAAGTAAAGTCCCATTTTTATGGAGGGTACTGAACATAAAGTATAATCCCATTTTTCAGGAGGGTCCTGAACAGAAAGTAAAATCCCATATTTCAGGAGGGTCCTGAACAGAAAGTAAAATTCCATTTTTCAAGAGCGTCCTGAATATAAAGTAAAATCCCATTTTTTAGGAGGGTCCTGAACAGAAAGTAAAGCCCTATTTTTCAGGAGGGTCCTGAACAGAAAGTAAAATATCATTTTTCTGGAGGGTCCTGAACAGAAAGTAATGTCCAATTTTTCTGGAAGGGCCTAAGCAGAATGTACAGTCCCATTTTTCTGGAGGGTCCTGAACAGAAAGTAAAGTCCCATTTTTCTGTAGGGTCCTGAACAGAAAGTAAAATCCCATTTTTTAGGAAAGTGCTGAACAGAAACTAAAATCCCATTTTTCAGGAGGGGCCTGAACAGAAAGTAAAATCCCATTTTTTAGGAGGGTCCAGAACTGAAAGTAAAGTCGCATTTTTCAGGAGGGTCCTAAACATAAAGTAAAATCTCATTTTTTCGGAAGGTCCTGAACAGAAAGTAAAGTCCCATTTTTATGGAGGGTACTGAACAGAAAGTATAATCCCATTTTTCAGGAGGGTCCTGAACAGAAAGTAAAATCCCATATTTCAGGAGGGTCCTGAACAGAAAGTAAAATTCCATTTTTCAAGAGCGTCCTGAATATAAAGTAAAATCCGATTTTTTAGGAGGGTCCTGAACAAAAAGTAAAGTCCTATTTTTCAGGAGGGTCCTGAACAAAAAGTTAAATCTCATATTTCAGGAGGGTCCTGAACAGAAAGTAATGAACAATTTTTTAGGAAGGGCCTAAGCAGAATGTAAAGTCCCATTTTTCAAGAGGGTTCTGAACAAAAAGTAAAATCCCATTTTTCAGGAGGGTCCTGAACAGAAGGTGAAATCCCATTTTTCAGGAGGGTCCTGAACTGAAAGTAAAGTCATATTTTTCAGGAGGGTCCTGAACAGAAAGTAAAGTCCCATTTTTAAGAAGGGTGCTGAACAGAAAGTAAAATCCCATTTTTCAGGAAGGTCCTGAATAGAAAGTAAAAATCCCATTTTTCAGGAGGGTCCTGAACAGAAAATAAAGTCGCATTTTTCAGGAGGGTCCTAAACATAAAGTAAAATCTCATTTTTCAGGAAGGTCCTGAAGAGAAAGTAAAGTCCCATTTTTTAGGAGGGTGCTGAGCAGAAGGTGAAATCCCATTTTTCAGGAGGGTCCTGAACGGAAAGTAAAGTCATATTTTTCAGGAGGGTCCTGAACAGAAAGTAAAGTCCCATTTTTAAGGAGGGTGCTGAACAGAAAGTAAAATCCCATTTTTCAGGAAGATCCTGAATAGAAAGTAAAAATCCCATTTTTCAGGAGGGTCCTGAACAGAAAGTAAACTTCCATTTTTCAAGAGCGTCCTGAACATAAAGAAAATTCCCATTTTTCAGGAGGGTCCTGAAGAGAAAGTAAAGTCCCATTTTTTAGGAGGGTGCTGAGCAGAAAGAAAAATCTCATTTTTCAGGAGAGTCCTGAACAGAAAGTAAAATCCCATTTTTCAGGAGGGTCCTGAACAGAAAGTAAAATTCCTTTATTCAAGAGTATCCTGAACATAAAGTAAAATCCCATTTTTCAGGAGGTTCCTGAACACAAAGTAAAATCCCATTTTTCTTGAGGTTCCTGAACAAAAAGTAAAATCTCATTTTTCAGGAGGTTTCTGAACAGAAAGTAATGTCCTATTTTTTAGGAAGAGCCTAAGCAGAATGTTAAGTCCCATTTTTCCGAAGGGTCCTGAACAGATAGTAAAGTCCCATATTTTAGGAGGGTCCTGAAAAGAAAGTAAAGTCCCATTTTTCAGAAGGGTGCTGAACAAAAAGTAAAATCTCATTTTTCAGGAGGGTCTTGAATTGAAAGTGGAATCCCATTTTTCAGGAGGGTCCTGAACAGAAAGTAAAGTCACATTTTTCAGGAGGGTCCTAAACAAAAAGTAAAATCTCATTTTCCCGGAAGGTCTTGAAAAGAAAGTAAAGTCCCATTTTTCAGGAGGGTGCTGAACAGAAAGTAAAATCCCATTTTTCAGGAGGGTCCTAAACAGAAAGTAAAATCCCATATTTCAGGAGGGTCCTGAACAGAAAGTAAAATTCCATTTTTCAAAAGCGTCCTGAATATAAAGTAAAATCCCATTTTTTAGGAGGGTCCTGAACAGAAAGTAAAGCCCTATTTTTCAGGAGGGTCCTGAACAGAAAGTAAAATATCATTTTTCTGGAGGGTCCTGAACAGAAAGTAATGTCCAATTTTTCTGGAAGGGCCTAAGCAGAATGTAAAGTCCCATTTTTCTGGAGGGTCCTGAACAGAAAGTAAAGTCCCATTTTTCTGTAGGGTCCTGAACAGAAAGTAAAATCCCATTTTTTAGGAAAGTGCTGAACAGAAACTAAAATCCCATTTTTCAGGAGGGGCCTGAACAGAAAGTAAAATCCCATTTTTTAGGAGGGTCCAGAACAAAAAGTAAATTCTCATTTTTCAGGAGGGTCCTAAACATAAAGTAAAATCTCACTTTTTTCGGAAGGTCCTGAACAGAAAGTAAAGTCCCATTTTTATGGAGGGTACTGAACATAAAGTATAATCCCATTTTTCAGGAGGGTCCTGAACAGAAAGTAAAATCCCATATTTCAGGAGGGTCCTGAACAGAAAGTAAAATTCCATTTTTCAAGAGCGTCCTGAATATAAAGTAAAATCCCATTTTTTAGGAGGGTCCTGAACAGAAAGTAAAGCCCTATTTTTCAGGAGGGTCCTGAACAGAAAGTAAAATATCATTTTTCTGGAGGGTCCTGAACAGAAAGTAATGTCCAATTTTTCTGGAAGGGCCTAAGCAGAATGTACAGTCCCATTTTTCTGGAGGGTCCTGAACAGAAAGTAAAGTCCCATTTTTCTGTAGGGTCCTGAACAGAAAGTAAAATCCCATTTTTTAGGAAAGTGCTGAACAGAAACTAAAATCCCATTTTTCAGGAGGGGCCTGAACAGAAAGTAAAATCCCATTTTTTAGGAGGGTCCAGAACTGAAAGTAAAGTCGCATTTTTCAGGAGGGTCCTAAACATAAAGTTAAATCTCACTTTTTTCGGAAGGTCCTGAACAGAAAGTAAAGTCCCATTTTTATGGAGGGTACTGAACAGAAAGTATAATCCCATTTTTCAGGAGGGTCCTGAACAGAAAGTAAAATCCCATATTTCAGGAGGGTCCTGAACAGAAAGTAAA
The DNA here is from genome assembly GCA_030864215.1 of Capsicum pubescens. Classification (NCBI taxonomy): domain Eukaryota; kingdom Viridiplantae; phylum Streptophyta; class Magnoliopsida; order Solanales; family Solanaceae; genus Capsicum; species Capsicum pubescens. Next base: position 282,831,157 of record CM061542.1, read on the forward strand.
ATTCTATTTTTCAAGAGCGTCCTGAATATAAAGTAAAATCCCATTTTTTAGGAGGGTCCTGAACAGAAAGTAAAGCCCTATTTTTCAGGAGGGTCCTGAACAGAAAGTAAAATATCATTTTTCTGGAGGGTCCTGAACAGAAAGTAATGTCCAATTTTTCTGGAAGGGCCTAAGCAGAATGTAAAGTCCCATTTTTCTGGAGGGTCCTGAACAGAAAGTAAAGTCCCATTTTTCTGTAGGGTCCTGAACAGAAAGTAAAATCCCATTTTTTAGGAAAGTGCTGAACAGAAACTAAAATCCCATTTTTCAGGAGGGGCCTGAACAGTAAGTAAAATCCCATTTTTTAGGAGGGTCCAGAACTGAAAGTAAAGTCGCATTTTTCAGGAGGGTCCTAAACATAAAGTTAAATCTCACTTTTTTCGGAAGGTCCTGAACAGAAAGTAAAGTCCCATTTTTATGGAGGGTACTGAACAGAAAGTATAATCCCATTTTTCAGGAGGGTCCTGAACAGAAAGTAAAATCCCATATTTCAGGAGGGTCCTGAACAGAAAGTAAAATTCTATTTTTCAAGAGCGTCCTGAATATAAAGTAAAATCCCATTTTTTAGGAGGGTCCTGAACAGAAAGTAAAGCCCTATTTTTCAGGAGGGTCCTGAACAGAAAGTAAAATATCATTTTTCTGGAGGGTCCTGAACAGAAAGTAATGTCCAATTTTTCTGGAAGGGCCTAAGCAGAATGTAAAGTCCCATTTTTCTGGAGGGTCCTGAACAGAAAGTAAAGTCCCATTTTTCTGTAGGGTCCTGAACAGAAAGTAAAATCCCATTTTTTAGGAAAGTGCTGAACAGAAACTAAAATCCCATTTTTCAGGAGGGGCCTGAACAGAAAGTAAAATCCCATTTTTTAGGAGGGTCCAGAACTGAAAGTAAAGTCGCATTTTTCAGGAGGGTCCTAATTATAAAGTAAAATCTCATTTTTTCGGAAGGTCCTGAACAGAAAGTAAAGTCCCATTTTTATGGAGGGTACTGAACAGAAAGTATAATCCCATTTTTCAAGAGGGTCCTGAACAGAAAGTAAAATCCCATATTTCAGGAGGGTCCTGAACAGAAAGTAAAATTCCATTTTTCAAGAGCATCCTGAATATAAAGTAAAATCCGATTTTTTAGGAGGGTCCTGAACAAAAAGTAAAGTCCTATTTTTCATGAGGGTCCTGAACAAAAAGTTAAATCTCATTTTTCAGGACGGTCCTATACAGAAAGTAATGAACAATTTTTTAGGAAGGGCCTAAGCAGAATGTAAAGTCCCATTTTTCAAGAGGGTTCTGAACAAAAAGTAAAATCCCATTTTTCAGGAGGGTCCTGAACAGAAGGTGAAATCCCATTTTTCAGGAGGGTCCTGAACGGAAAGTAAATTCATATTTTTCAGGAGGGTCCTGAACAGAAAGTAAAGTCCCATTTTTAAGGAGGGTGCTGAACAGAAAGTAAAATCCCATTTTTCAGGAAGGTCCTGAATAGAAAGTAAAAATCCCATTTTTCAGGAGGGTCCTGAACAGAAAGTAAACTTCCATTTTTCAAGAGCGTCCTGAACATAAAGAAAATTCCCATTTTTCAGGAGGGTCCTGAAGAGAAAGTAAAGTCCCATTTTTTAGGAGGGTGCTGAGCAGAAAGAAAAATCTCATTTTTCAGGAGAGTCCTGAACAGAAAGTAAAATCCCATTTTTCAGGAGGGTCCTGAACAGAAAGTAAAATTCCATTATTCAAGAGTATCCTGAACATAAAGTAAAATCCCATTTTTCAGGAGGTTCCTGAAGACAAAGTAAAATCCCATTTTTCTTGAGGTTCCTGAACAAAAAGTAAAATCTCATTTTTCAGGAGGGTTCTGAACAGAAAGTAATGTCCTATTTTTTAGGAAGAGCCTAAGCAGAATGTTAAGTCCCATTTTTCCGAAGGGTCCTGAACAGATAGTAAAGTCCCATATTTTAGGAGGGTCCTGAAAAGAAAGTAAAGTCCCATTTTTCAGAAGGGTGCTGAACAAAAAGTAAAATCTCATTTTTCAGGAAGGTCTTGAACTGAAAGTGGAATCCCATTTTTCAGGAGGGTCCTGAACAGAAAGTAAAGTCACATTTTTCAGGAGGGTCCTAAACAAAAAGTAAAATCTCATTTTCCCGGAAGGTCCTGAACAGAAAGTAAAGTCCCATTTTTCAGGAGGGTGCTGAACAGAAAGTAAAATCCCATTTTTCAGGAGGGTCCTAAACAGAAAGTAAAATCCCATATTTCAGGAGGGTCCTGAACAGAAAGTAAAATTCCATTTTTCAAAAGCGTCCTGAATATAAAGTAAAATCCCATTTTTTAGGGGGGTCCTGAACAGAAAGTAAAGCCCTATTTTTCATGAGGGTCCTGAACAGAAAGTAAAATATCATTTTTCTGGAGGGTCCTGAATAGAAAGTAATGTCCAATTTTTCTGGAAGGGCCTAAGCAGAATGTAAAGTCCCATTTTTCTGGAGGGTCCTGAACAGAAAGTAAAGTCCCATTTTTCTGTAGGGTCCTGAACAGAAAGTAAAATCCCATTTTTTAGGAAAGTGCTGAACAGAAACTAAAATCCCATTTTTCAGGAGGGGCCTGAACAGAAAGTAAAATCCCATTTTTTAGGAGGGTCCAGAACTGAAAGTAAAGTCGCATTTTTCAGGAGGGTCCTAAACATAAAGTAAAATCTCACTTTTTTCGGAAGGTCCTGAACAGAAAGTAAAGTCCCATTTTTATGGAGGGTACTGAACAGAAAGTATAATCCCATTTTTCAGGAGGGTCCTGAACAGAAAGTAAAATTCCATTTTTCAAGAGCGTCCTGAATATAAAGTAAAATCCCATTTTTTAGGAGGGTCCTGAACAGAAAGTAAAGCCCTATTTTTTAGGAGGGTCCTGAACAGAAAGTAAAATATCATTTTTCTGGAGGGTCCTGAACAGAAAGTAATGTCCAATTTTTCTGGAAGGGCCTAAGCAGAATGTAAAGTCCCATTTTTCTGGAGGGTCCTGAACAGAAAGTAAAGTCCCAATTTTCTGTAGGGTCCTGAACAGAAAGTAAAATCCCATTTTTTAGGAAAGTGCTGAACAGAAACTAAAATCCCATTTTTCAGGAGGGGCCTGAACAGAAAGTAAAATCCCATTTTTTAGGAGGGTCCAGAACTGAAAGTAAAGTCGCATTTTTCAGGAGGGTCCTAAACATAAAGTAAAATCTCATTTTTTCGGAAGGTCCTGAACAGAAAGTAAAGTCCCATTTTTATGGAGGGTACTGAACAGAAAGTATAATCCCATTTTTCAGGAGGGTCCTGAACAGAAAGTAAAATCCCATATTTCAGGAGGGTCCTGAACAGAAAGTAAAATTCCATTTTTCAAGAGCGTCCTGAATATAAAGTAAAATCCGATTTTTTAGGAGGGTCCTGAACAAAAAGTAAAGTCCTATTTTTCAGGAGGGTCCTGAACAAAAAGTTAAATCTCATTTTTCAGGAGGGTCCTGAATAGAAAGTAATGAACAATTTTTTAGGAAGGGCCTAAGCAGAATGTAAAGTCCCATTTTTCAAGAGGGTTCTGAACAAAAAGTAAAATCCCATTTTTCAGGAGGGTCTTGAAAAGAAGGTGAAATCCCATTTTTCAGGAGGGTCCTGAACAGAAAGTAAAGTCATAATTTTCAGGAGGGTCCTGAACAGAAAGTAAAGTCCCATTTTTAAGGAGGGTGCTGAACAGAAAGTAAAATCCCATTTTTCAGGAAGGTCCTGAATAGAAAGTAAAAATCCCATTTTTCAGGAGGGTCCTGAACAGAAAATAAAGTCGCATTTTTCAGGAGGGTCCTAAACATAAAGTAAAATCTCTTTTTTCAGGAAGGTCCTGAAGAGAATGTAAAGTCCCATTTTTTAGGAGGGTGCTGAGCAGAAAGAAAAATCTCATTTTTCAGGAGAGTCCTGAACAGAAAGTAAAGTCCCATTTTTCTGTAGGGTCCTGAACAGAAAGTAAAATCCCATTTTTTAGGAAAGTGCTGAACAGAAACTAAAATCCCATTTTTCAGGAGGGGCCTGAACAGAAAGTAAAATCCCATTTTTTAGGAGGGTCCAGAACTGAAAGTAAAGTCGCATTTTTCAGGAGGGTCCTAAACATAAAGTAAAATCTCATTTTTTCGGAAGGTCCTGAACAGAAAGTAAAGTCCCATTTTTATGGAGGGTACTGAACAGAAAGTATAATCCCATTTTTCAGGATGGTCCTGAACAGAAAGTAAAATCCCATATTTCAGGAGGGTCCTGAACAGAAAGTAAAATTCCATTTTTCAAGAGCGTCCTGAATATAAAGTAAAATCCGATTTTTTAGGAGGGTCCTGAACAAAAAGTAAAGTCCTATTTTTCAGGAGTGTCCTGAACAAAAAGTTAAATCTCATTTTTCAGGAGGGTCCTGAACAGAGAGTAATGAACAATTTTTTAGGAAGGGCCTAAGCAGAATGTAAAGTCCCATTTTTCAAGAGGGTTCTGAACAAAAAGTAAAATCCCATTTTTCAGGAGGGTCCTGAACAGAAGGTGAAATCCCATTTTTCAGGAGGGTCCTGAACAGAAAGTAAAGTCATATTTTTCAGGAGGGTCCTGAACAGAAAGTAAAGTCTCATTTTTAAGGAGGGTGCTGAACAGAAAGTAAAATCCCATTTTTCAGGAAGGTCCTGAATAGAAAGTAAAAATCCCATTTTTTAGGAGGGTCCTGAACAGAAAGTAAACTTCCATTTTTCAAGAGCGTCCTGAACATAAAGAAAAATCCCATTTTTCAGGAGTGTCCTGAACATAAAGTAAAATCTAATTTTTCAAGAGGGTCCTGAACAGAAAGTAAAATCGTCCTGAACAGAAAGTAATGTCCAATTTTTCAGGAAGGGCCTAAGCAGAATGTAAAGTCCCATTTTTCAGGAGGGTCCTGAACAGAAAGTAAAATCCCATTTTTCAGGAGGGTCCTGAACAGAAAGTAAAATCAAATTTTTTAGGAGGGTCCTAAACCAAAGTAAACTGTCATTTTTCAGTAGGGTAATCCCATTTTTCAGGAGGGTCCTAAATAAAAAGAAAAATATCATTTTCAGGAGGGTCCTGATCAAAAGTAAAATCCTATTTTTCAGGATGGTCCTGAACAAAAGTAAAATCCCATCTTTTAAGAGGGTCCTAAACAGAAAGTAAAATCCTTTTTTTAGGAGGGTCCTGAACAGAAAGTAAAATCTTATTTTTCAGGAGGTTCCTGAACATAAAGTAAAATCCCATTTTTCAGGAGGGTCCTGAACAGAACGTTAAATCCCATTTTTTAGGAGGGTCCTGAACAGAAAGTAAAATCCAATTTTTTAAGAGCGTCCTAAATAGAAACTAAAATCGCTTTTTTCAGGAGGGTCCTTAACATAAAGTAATATCTCATTTTTCTGGAAGGTTCCGAACAAAAAGTAAAGTTCGATTTTTCAGGAGGGTCCTGAAGAGAAAGTAAAGTCCCACTTTTCAGAAAGGTCCTGATCATAAAGTAAAGTCCCATTTTTCAGGAGGGTCTTGAACAGAAAGTAAAGTCCCATTTTTCAGGAGGGTCCTGAACAAAAAGTAAAATCCCATTTTTCAGGAGGGTCCTGAACATAAAGTAAAATCCCATTTTTTAGGAGGGTCCTGAACAGAAAATAAAATTCCATTTTTCAAGAGCGTCCTGAACATAAAGTAAAATCCCATTTTTCAGGAGGGTCCTGAACATAAAGTAAAATCCCATTTTTCTAGAGGGTCCTGAACAGAAAGTAATGTCCTATTTTTTTAGGAAGAGCCTAAGCAGAATGTTATGTCCCATTTTTCAGGAGGGTCCTGAACAGAAACTAAAGTCCCATTTATTAGGAGGGTCCTGAACAGAAAGTAAAGTCCCATTTTTCAGAAGGGTGCTGAACAAAAAGTAAAATCCCATTTTTCAGGAGGGTCCTGAACAGAAAGTGAAATCCCATTTTTCAGGAGGGTCCTGAACAGAAAGTAAAGTCATAATTTTCAGGAGTGTCCTAAACGTAAAGTAAAATCTCATATTTTAGGAAGGTCCTGAACAGAATGTAAAGTCCCATTTTTAAGGAGGGCGCTGAACAGAAAGTAAAATCCCATTTTTCAGGAGGGTCCTGAATAGAAAGTAAAAATCCCATTTTTCAGGAAGGTCCGGAACAGAAAGTTAACTTCCATTTTTCAAGAGCGTCCTGAACATAAAGAAAAATCCCATTTTTCAGGAGGGTCATGAACATAAAATAAAATCTAATTTTTCAAGAGGGTCCTGAACAGAAAGTAAAATCTGATTTTTCAGGAGGGTCCGGAACAGAAAGTAATGTCCAAATTTTCAGGAAGGGCCTAAGCAGAATGTAAAGTCCCATTTTTCAGGAGGGTCCTGAACAGAAAGTAAAATCCCATTTTTCAGGAGGGTCCTGAACAAAAAGTAAAATCCAATTTTTTTGGAGGGTCCTAAACCAAAGTAAAATCTCATTTTTCAGTAGGGTAATCCCATTTTTCAGGAGGGTCCTAAATAAAAAGAAAAATATCATTTTCAGGAGGGTCCTGATCAAAAGTAAAATCCTATTTTTCAGGATGGTCCTGAACCAAAAGTAAAATCCCATTTTTTAAGAGGGTCCTAAACATAAAGTAAAATCCTTTTTTTAGGAGGGTCCTGAACAGAAAGTAAAATCTTATTTTTCAGGAGGTTCCTGAACATAAAGTAAAATTCCATTTTTCAGGAGGGTCCTGAACAGAAAGTTAAATCCCATTTTTTAGGAGGGTCCTGAACTGAAAGTAAAATCCGATTTTTTAAGATCGTACTAAATAGAAACTAAAATCCCATTTTTCAGGAGGCTCCTTAACATAAATTAAAACCCCATTTTTCAAGAGGGTCCTGAACAAAAGTAAAATCCCATTTTTAAGAAGGGTCCTGAATAGAAAGTAAAATACCATTTTTCAGGATGGGCCAAAACAAAAGTAAAATCCATTTTTTTTGGAGGGTCCCGAACCAAAGTAAAATATCATTTTTCAGTAGGGTAATCCCATTTTTCAAGAGGGTCCTTAACAAAAAGTAAAATCCCATTTTCAGGAGGGTCTTAAACAAAAGTAAAATCCCATTTTTCAGGATGGTCCTGAACAAAAGTAAAATCCCATTTTTCAAGAGGGTCCTGAACAGAAGGTTAAATACTTTTTTTCAGGAGGTTCCTGAACAGAAAGTAAAGTTCCATTTTTCAGGTGGGTCCTAAACAGAAAGTAAAATCCCATTAATCAGGAGGGTCCTGAACAGAAAGTAAAGTCCCATTTTTCATGAGGGTCCTGAACAGAGAGTAAAGTCCCATTTTTTAGGAGGGTGCTGAGCAGAAAGAAAAATCTCATTTTTCAGGAGAGTCCTGAACAGAAAGTAAAATCCCATTTTTCAGGAGGGTCCTGAACAGAAAGTAAAATTCCATTATTCAAGAGTGTCCTGAACATAAAGTAAAATCCCATTTTTCAGGAGGTTCTTGAACACAAAGTAAAATCCCATTTTTCTTGAGGTTCCTGAACAAAAAGTAAAATCTCATTTTTCAGGAGGGTTCTGAACAGAAAGTAAAGTCCTATTTTTTAGGAAGAGCCTAAGCAGAATGTTAAGTCCCATTTTTCCGAAGGGTCCTGAACAGATAGTAAAGTCCCATATTTTAGGAGGGTCCTGAAAAGAAAGTAAAGTCCCATTTTTCAGAAGGGTGCTGAACAAAAAGTAAAATCTCATTTTTCAGGAGGTTCCTGAACTGAAAGTGAAATCCCATTTTTCAGGAGGGTCCTGAACAGAAAGTAAAGTCACATTTTTCAGGAGGGTCCAAAACAAAAAGTAAAATCTCATTTTCCCGGAAGGTCCTGAACAGAAAGTAAAGTCCCATTTTTCAGGAGGGTGCTGAACAGAAAGTAAAATCCCATTTTTCAGGAGGGTCCTAAACAGAAAGTAAAATCCCATATTTCAGGAGGGTCCTGAACAGAAAGTAAAATTCCATTTTTCAAAAGCGTCCTGAATATAAAGTAAAATCCCATTTTTTAGGAGGGTCCTGAACAGAAAGTAAAGCCCTATTTTTCAGGAGGGTCCTGAACAGGAAGTAAAATATTATTTTTCTGGAGGGGCCTGAACAGAAAGTAATGTCCAATTTTTCTGGAAGGGCCTAAGCAGAATGTAAAGTCCCATTTTTCTGGAGGGTTCTGAACAGAAAGTAAAGTCCCATTTTTCTGTAGGGTCCTGAACAGAAAGTAAAATCCCATTTTCTAGGAAAGTGCTGAACAGAAACTAAAATCCCATTTTTCAGAAGGGTGCTGAACAAAAAGTAAAATCTCATTTTTCAGGAGGGTCCTGAACTGAAAGTGAAATCCCATTTTTCAGGAGGGTCCTGAACAGAAAGTAAAGTCACATTTTTCAGGAGGGTCCTAAACAAAAAGTAAAATCTCATTTTCCCGGAAGGTCCTGAACAGAAAGTTAAGTCCCATTTTTCAGGAGGGTGCTGAACAGAAAGTAAAATCCCATTTTTCAGGAGGGTTCTAAACAGAAAGTAAAATCCCATATTTCAGGAGGGTCCTGAACAGAAAGTAAAATTCCATTTTTCAAAAGCGTCCTGAATATAAAGTAAAATCCCATTTTTTAGGAGGGTCCTGAACAGAAAGTAAAGCCCTATTTTTCAGGAGGGTCCTGAACAGAAAGTGAAATATCATTTTTCTGGAGGGTCCTGAACAGAAAGTAATGTCCAATTTTTCTGGAAGGGCCTAAGCAGAATGTAAAGTCCCATTTTTCTGGAGGGTCCTGAACAGAAAGTAAAGTCCCATTTTTCTGTAGGGTCCTGAACAGAAAGTAAAATCCCATTTTTTAGGAAAGTGCTGAACAGAAACTAAAATCCCATTTTTCAGGAGGGCCCTGAACAGAAAGTAAAATCCCATTTTTTAGGAGGGTCCAGAACTGAAAGTAAAGTCGCATTTTTCAGGAGGGTCCTAAACATAAAGTAAAATCTCACTTTTTTCGGAAGGTCCTGAACAGAAAGTAAAGTCCCATTTTTATGGAGGGTACTGAACAGAAAGTATAATCCCATTTTTCAGGAGGGTCCTAAACAGAAAGTAAAATCCCATATTTCAGGAGGGTCCTGAACAGAAAGTAAAATTCTATTTTTCAAGAGCGTCCTGAATATAAAGTAAAATCCGATTTTTTAGGAGGGTCCTGAACAAAAAGTAAAGTCCTATTTTTCAGGAGGGTCCTGAACAAAAAGTTAAATCTCATTTTTCAGGAGCGTCCTGAACAGAAAGTAATGAACAATTTTTTAGGAAGGGCCTAAGCAGAATGTAAAGTCCCATTGTTCAAGAGGGTTCTGAACAGAATGTAAAGTCCCATTTTTTAGGAGGGTCTTGAACAAAAAGTAAAATCCCATTTTTCAGGAGGGTCCTGAACAGAAGGTGAAATCCCATTTTTCAAGAGGGTCCTGAACAGAAAGTAAAGTCATATTTTTCAGGAGGGTCCTGAACAGAAAGTAAAGTCCCATTTTTAAGGAGGGTGCTGAACAGAAAGTAAAATCCCATTTTTCAGGAAGGTCCTGAATAGAAAGTAAAAATCCAATTTTTTAGGAGGGTCCTGAACAGAAAGTAAACTTCCATTTTTCTAGAGCGTCCTGAACATAAAGGAATATCCCATTTTTCAGGAGGGTCCTGAACATAAAGTAAAATCTAATTTTTCAAAAGGGTCCTGAACAGAAAGTAAAATCTCATTTTTCAGGAAGGTCCTGAACAGAAAGTAATGTCCAATTTTTCAGGAAGGGCCTAAGCAGAATGTAAAGTCCCATTTTTCAGGAGGGTTCTGAACAGAAAGTAAAATCCCATTTTTCAGGAGGGTCCTGAACAGAAAGTAAAATCCAATTTTTTAGGAGGATCCTAAACCAAAGTAAACTGTCATTTTTCAGTAGGGTAATCCCATTTTTCAGGAGGGTCCTAAATAAAAAGGAAAATATCATTTTCAGGAGGGTCCTGATCAAAAGTAAAATCCTATTTTTCAGGATGGTCCTGAACAAAAGTAAAATTCCATCTTTTAAGAGGGTCCTAAACAGAAAGTAAAATCCTTTTTTTAGGAGGGTCCTGAACAGAAAGAAAAATCTTATTTTTCAGGAGCTTCCTGAACATAAAGTAAAATCCCATTTTTCAGGAGGGTCCTGAACAGAAAGTTAAATCCCAATTTTTAGGAGGGTCCTTAACAGAAAGTAAAATCCAATTTTTTAAGAACGTCCTAAATAGAAACTAAAATCCCATTTTTCAGGAGGCTCCTTAACATAAATTAAAACCCCATTTTTCAAGAGGGTCCTGAACAAAAGTAAAATCCCATTTTTAAGAAGGGTCCTGAACAGAAAGTAAATTCCCATTTTTAAGGATGGGCCAAAACAAAAGTAAAAACCATTTTTTTGGAGGGTCCTGAACCAAAGTATAATAACATTTTTCAGTAGGGTAATCCCATTTTTCAAGAGGGTCCTGAACAAAAAGTAAAATCCCATTTTCAGGAGGGTCCTGAAAAAAAAGTAAAATCCCATTTTTCAAGATGGTCCTGAACAAAAAGTAAAATCCCATTTTTCAAGAGGGTCCTGAACAGAAGGTTAAATCCTTTTTTTCAGGAGGGTCCTGAACAGAAAGTAAAGTCCCACTTTTCAGAAGGGTCCTGATCAAAATGTAAAGTCCCATTTTTCATGAGGGTCCTGAACAGAGAGTAAAGTCCCATTTTTCAGGAGGGTCCTATACAGAAAGTAAAGTCCCATTTTTCAGGAGGTTCCTGTACAGAAAGTAAAATCTCATTTTTCAGGAAGGTCCTGAATAGAAAATAAAATACTATTTTCAAAAAGGATCCAAAACAGAAGAAAAATTCCATTTTTCAGGAGTGTCCTGAACAAAAGTAAAATCTCATTCTTCAAGATGGTCTAGAACAGAAAGTAAAATCCCATATTTCAGGAGGGTCCTGAACAAAAGTAAAATCCCATTTTTCAGGAGGGGCCTGAACAGAAAGTAAAATCTCATTTTTCAGGAGGATCCTGAATAGAAAGGAAAAATCCTTTTTCAGGAGGATCCTAAACAAAAGTAAAATCCCATTTTTCAATAGAATCCTGAACAGAAGTAAAATCCCATTTTTCAAGAGGGTCATGAACAGAAAGTAAAATCCCATTTTTTAGGAGGGTCATGAACAAAAGTAAAATCCCACTTTTTAGGAGGGTCCTGAACAGAAAGTAAAGCCCTATTTTTCAGGAGGGTCCTGAACAGGAAGTAAAATCTCATTTTTCAGGAGGGTCCTGAACTGAAAGTGAAATCCCATTTTTCAGGAGGGTCCTGAACAGAAAGTAAAGTCACATTTTTCAGGAGGGTCCTAAACAAAAAGTAAAATCTCATTTTCCCGAAAGGTCCTGAACAAAAAGTAAAGTCCCATTTTTCAGGAGGGTGCTGAACAGAAAGTAAATCCCATTTTTCAGGAGGGTCCTAAACAGAAAGTAAAATCCCATATTTCAGGATGGTCCTGAGCAGAAAGTTAAATTCCATTTTTCAAGAGCGTCCTGAATATAAAGTAAAATCCCAATTTTTAGGAGGGTCCTGAACAGAAAGTAAAGCCCTATTTTTCAGGAGGGTCCTGAACAGAAAGTAAAATCCCATTTTTCAGGAGGTTGCGGAACCGAAAGTAAAATCCCATTTTTTGGCAGGGTCCTGAACAAAAAGTAAAATCCCATTTTTCAGGAGGGTCTTGAACATAAAGTAAAGTCGCATTTTTCAGGAGGGTCCTTAACATAAAGTAATATCTCATTTTTCTGGAAGTTTCGGAACAAAAAGTAAAGTTCGATTTTTCAGGAGGGTCCTGAAGAGAAAGTAAAGTCCCACTTTTCAGAAAGGTCCTGATCATAAAGTAAAGTCCCATTTTCCAGGAGGGTCCTGAACAGAAAGTAAAGTCCCATTTTTCTGGAGGGTCCTGAACAGAAAGTAAAGTCCCATTTTTCAAGAGGGTCCTGTACAAAAAGTAAAGTCCCATTTTTCAGAAGAGTCCTATACTGAAAGTAAAATCCCATTTTTCAGGAAGGTCCTGAACAGAAAGTAAAATCCCATTTCTCAAAAGGGTCCAAAAATGAAGAAAAATTCCATTTTACAGGAGGGTCCTGAACAAAAGTAAAATCTCATTCTTCAAGATGGTCTAGAACAGAAAGTAAAATCCCATTTTTCAGGAGGGTCCTGAACATAAAGTAAAATCCCATTTTTCAGGAGGGTCCTGAACAGAAAATAAAATTCCATTTTTCAAGAGCGTCCTGAACGTAAAGTAAAATCCCATTTTTCAGGGGGGTCCTGAACATAAAGTAAAATCCCATTTTTCTAGAGGGTCCTGAACAGAAAGTAATGTCCTATTTTTTAGGAAGAGCCTAAGCAGAATGTTAAGTCCCATTTTTCAGGAGGGTTCTGAACAGAAAATAAAGTCCCATTTATTAGGAGGGTCCTGAACAGAAAGTAAAGTCCCATTTTTCAGAAGGGTGCTGAACAAAAAGTAAAATCCCATTTTTCAGGAGGGTCCTGAACAGAAAGTGAAATCCCATTTTTCAGGAGGGTCCTGAACAGAAAGTAAAGTCATAATTTTCAGGAGTGTCCTAAACATAAAGTAAAATCTCATATTTTAGGAAGGTCCTGAACAGAATGTAAAGACCCATTTTTAAGGAGGGCGCTGAACAGAAAGTAAAATTCCATTTTTCAGGAGGGTCCTGAATAGAAAGTAAAAATCCCATTTTTCAGGAAGGTCCTGAACAGAAAGTAAACTTCCATTTTTCAAGAGCGTCCTGAACATAAAGAAAAATCCCATTTTTCAGGAAGGTCATGAACATAAAGTAAAATCTCATTTTTCAAGAGGGTCCTGAACAGAAAGTAAAATCTAATTTTTCAGGAGGGTCCGGAACAGAAAGTAATGTCCAATTTTTCAGGAAGGGCCTAAGCAGAATGTAAAGTCCCATTTTTCAGGAGGGTCCTGAACAGAAAGTAAAATCCCATTTTTCAGGAGGGTCCTGAACAAAAAGTAAAATCCAATTTTTTTGGAGGGTCCTAAACCAAAGTAAAATCTCATTTTTCAGTAGGGTAATCCCATTTTTCAGGAGGGTCCTAAATAAAAAGAAAAATATCATTTTCAGGAGGGTCCTGATCAAAAGTAAAATCCTATTTTTCAGGATGGTCTTGAACAAAAGTAAAATCCCATTTTTTAAGAGGGTCCTAAACATAAAGTAAAATCCTTTTTTTAGGAGGGTCCTGAACAGAAAGTAAAATCTAATTTTTTAGGAGGTTCCTGAACATAAAGTAAAATTCCATTTTTCAGGAGGGTCCTGAACAGAAAGTTAAATCCCATTTTTTAGGAGGGTCCTGAACTCAAAGTAAAATCCGATTTTTTAAGATCGTACTAAATAGAAACTAAAATCCCATTTTTCAGGAGGCTCCTTAACATAAATTAAAACCCCATTTTTCAAGAGGGTCCTGAACAAAAGTAATATCCCATTTTTAAGAAGGGTCCTGAATAGAAAGTAAAATACCATTTTTCAGGATGGGCCAAAACAAAAGTAAAATCCATTTTTTTTGGAGGGTACCGAACCAAAGTAAAATATCATTTTTCAGTAGGGTAATCCCATTTTTCAAGAGGGTCCTTAACAAAAAGTAAAATCCCATTTTCAGGAGGGTCTTAAACAAAAGTAAAATCCCATTTTTCAGGATGGTCCTGAACAAAAGTAAAATCCCATTTTTCAAGAGGGTCCTGAACAGAAGGTTAAATACTTTTTTTCAGGAGGTTCCTGAACAGAAAGTAAAGTTCCATTTTTCAGGTGGGTCCTAAACAGAAAGTAAAATCCCATTAATCAGGAGGGTCCTGAACAGAAAGTAAAGTCCCATTTTTCATGAGGGTCCTGAACAGAGAGTAAAGTCCCATTTTTCAGGAGGGTCCTATACAGAAAGTAAAGTCCCATTTTTCAGGAGGGTCTTGTACAGAAAGTAAAATCCCATTTTTCAGGAAGGTCCTGAATAGAAAATAAAATCCTAATTTTCAAAAGGGTCCAAAACAGAAGAAAAATTCCATTTTTAAGGAGGGTCCTGAACAAAAGTAAAATCTCATTCTTCAAGATGGTCTAGAACAGAAAGTAAAATCCCATATTTCGGGAGGGTCTTGAACAAAAGTAAAATCCCATTTTTCAGGAGGGGCCTGAACAGAAAGTAAAATCTCATTTTTCAGGAGGATCCTGAACAGAAAGGAAAAATCCTTTTTCAGGAGGATCCTAAACAAAAGTAAAATCCCATTTTTCAAGAGAATCCTGAACAGAAGTAAAATCCCATTTTTCAAGAGGGTCATGAACAGAAAGTAAAATCCTATTTTTTAGGAGGGTCATGAACAAAAGTAAAATCCCACTTTTTAGGAGGGTCCTGAATAAAATGTAAAATCACATTTTTCAGGATGGTACTGAACAAAAGTAAAATCCCATTTTTTAAGAGGTTCCTGAACAGAAAGTAAAATCCCATTTTTCAGGAGGGTCCTGAACAGAAAATAAAGTCGCATTTTTCAGGAGGGTCCGAAACATAATGTAAAATCTCATTTTTCAGGAAGGTCCTGAAGAGAAAGTAAAGTCCCATTTTTTAGGAGGGTGCTGAGCAGAAAAAAAAATCTCATTTTTCAGGAGAGTCCTGAACAGAAAGTAAAATCCCATTTTTCAGGAGGTCCTGAACAGAAAGTAAAATTCCATTATTCAAGAGTGTCCTGAACATAAAGTAAAATCCCATTTTTCAGGAGGTTCCTGAACACAAAGTAAAATCCCATTTTTCTTGAGGTTCCTGAACAAAAAAGTAAAATCTCATTTTTCAGGAGGGTTCTGAACAGAAAGTAATGTCCTATTTTTTAGGAAGAGCCTAAGCAGAATGTTAAGTCCCATTTTTCCGAAGGGTCCTGAACAGATAGTAAAGTCCCATATTTTAGGAGGGTCCTGAAAAGAAAGTAAAGTCCCATTTTTCAGAAGGGTGCTGAACAAAAAGTAAAATCTCATTTTTCAGGAGGGTCCTGAACTGAAAGTGAAATCCCATTTTTCAGGAGGGTCCTGAACAAAAAGTAAAGTCACATTTTTCAGGAGGGTCCTAAACAAAAAGTAAAATCTCATTTTCCCGGAAGGTCCTGAACAGAAAGTAAAGTCCCATTTTTCAGGAGGGTGCTGAACAGAAAGTAAAATCCCATTTTTCAGGAGGGTCCTAAACAGAAAGTAAAATTCCATATTTTAGGAGGGTCCTGCACAGAAAGTAAAATTCCATTTTTCAAAAGCGTCCTGAATATAAAGTAAAATCCCATTTTTTGGGAGGGTCCTGAACAGAAAGTAAAGCCCTATTTTTCAGGAGGGTCCTGAACAGAAAGTAAAATATCATTTTTCTGGAGGGTCCTGAACAGAAAGTAATGTCCAATTTTCCTGGAAGGGCCTATGCAGAATGTAAAGTCCCATTTTTCAAGAGGGTCCTGAACAGAAAGTAAAATTACATTTTTCAGGAGGTTGCGGAACAGAAAGTAAAATCCCATTTTTTAGCAGGCTTCTGAACATAAAGTAAAATCCCATTTTTCAGGAGGGTCTTGAACATAAAGTAAAGTCGCATTTTTCAGGAGAGTCCTTAACATAAAGTAATATCTCATTTTTCTGAAAGGTTCCGAACAAAAAGTAAAGTTCGATTTTTCAGGAGGGTCCTGAAGAGAAAGTAAAGTCCCACTTTTCAGAAAGGTCCTGATCATAAAGTAAAGTCCCATTTTCCAGGAGGGTCCTGAACAGAAAGTAAAGTCCCATTTTTCAGAAGGGTCCTGAACAGAAAGTAAAGTCCCATTTTTCAAGTGGGTCCTGTACAAAAAGTAAAGTCCCATTTTTCAGGAGAGTCCTATACAGAAAGTAAAATCCCATTTTTCAGGAAGGTCCTGAACAGAAAGTAAAATCCCATTTCTCAAAAGCGTCCAAAACAGAAGAAAAATTCCATTTTTACAGGAGGGGCCTGAACAAAAGTAAAATCTCATTCTTCAAGATGGTCTAGAACAGAAAGTAAAATCCCATATTTTAAGAGGGTCCTGAACATAAAGTAAAATCCCATTTTTCAGGAGGGTCCTGAACAGAAAATAAAATTCCATTTTTCAAGAGCGTCCTGAACATTAAGTAAAATCCCATTTTTCAGGAGGGTCCTGAACATAAAGTAAAATCCCATTTTTCTAGAGGGTCCTGAACAGAAAGTAATGTCCTATTTTTTAGGAAGAGCCTAAGCAGAATGTTAAGTCTTATTTTTCAGGAGGGTCCTGAACAGAAACTAATGTCCCATTTATTAGGAGGGTCCTGAACAGAAAGTAAAGTCCCATTTTTCAGAAGGGTGCTGAACAGAAAGTGAAATCCCATTTTTCAGGAGGGTCCTGAACAGAAAGTAAAGTCATAATTTTCAGGAGTGTCCTAAACATAAAGTAAAATCTCATATTTTAGGAAGGTCCTGAACAGAAAGTAAAGTCCCATTTTTAAGGAGGGCGCTGAACAGAAAGTAAAATCCCATTTTTCAGGAGGGTCCTGAATAGAAAGTAAAAATCCCATTTTTCAGGAAGGTCCTGAACAGAATGTAAACTTTTATTTTTCAAGAGTGTCCTGAACATAAAGAAAAATCCCATTTTTCAGGAGGGTCATGAACATAAAGTAAAATCTCATTTTTCAAGAGGGTCCTGAACAGAAAGTAAAATCTAATTTTTCAGGAGGGTCCTGAACAGAAAGTAATGTCCAATTTTTCCGGAAGGGCCTAAGCAGAATGTAATGTCCCATTTTTCAGGAGGGTCCTGAACAGAAAGTAAAATCCCATTTTTCAGGAGGGTCCTGAACAAAAAGTAAAATCCAATTTTTTTGGAGGGTCCTAAACCAAAGTAAAATCTCATTTTTCAGTAGGGTAATCCCATTTTTCAGGAGGGTCCTAAATAAAAAGAAAAATATCATTTTCAGGAGGGTCCTGATCAAAAGTAAAATCCTATTTTTCAGGATGGTCCTGAACAAAAGTAAAATCCCATTTTTTAAGAGGGTCCTAAACATAAAGTAAAATCTTTTTTTAGGAGGGTCCTGAACAGAAAGTAAAATCTTATTTTTCAGGAGGTTCCTGAACATAAAGTAAAATCCCATTTTTCAGGAGGGTCCTGAACAGAAAGTTAAATCCCATTTTTTAGGAGGATCCTGAACTGAAAGTGAAATCCGATTTTTTAAGATCGTCCTAAATAGAAACTAAAATCCAATTTTTCAGGAGGCTCCTTAACATAAATTAAAACCCCATTTGTCAAGAGGGTCCTGAACAAAAGTAAAATCCCATTTTTAAGAAGGGTCCTGAATAGAAAGTAAAATACCATTTTTTAGGATGGGCCAAAACAAAAGTAAAATCCATTTTTTTTGGAGGGTCCCGAACCAAAGTAAAATATCATTTTTCAAGAGGGTTCTGAACAAAAAGTAAAATCCCATTTTCAGGAGGGTCTTGAACAAAAGTAAAATCCCATTTTTCAGGATGGTCCTGAACAAAAGTAAAATCCCATTTTTCAAGAGAGTCCTGAACAGAAGGTTAAATACTTTTTTTCAGGAGGTTCCTGAACAGAAAGTAAAGTTCAATTTTTCAGGTGGGTCCTAAACAGAAAGTAAAATCCCATTAATCAGGAGGGTCCTAAACAGAAAGTAAAGTCCCATTTTTCATGTGGGTCCTGAACAGAGAGTAAAGTCCCACTTTTCAGGAGGGTCCTGTACAGAAAGTAAAGTCCCATTTTTCAGGAGGGTCTTGTACAGAAAGTAAAATCCCATTTTTCAGGAAGGTCCTGAATAGAAAATAAAATCCTAATTTTCAAAAGGGTCCAAAACAGAAGAAAAATTCCATTTTTAAGGAGGGTCCTGAACAAAAGTAAAAACTCATTCTTCAAGATGGTCTAGAACAGAAAGTAAAATCCCATATTTCGGGAGGGTCCTGAACAAAAGTAAAATCCCATTTTTCAGGAGGGGCCTGAACAGAAAGTAAAATCTCATTTTTCAAGAGGATCCTGAACAGAAAGGAAAAATCATTTTTCAGGAAGATTATAAACAAAAGTAAAATCCCATTTTTCAAGAGAATCCTGAACAGAAGTAAAATCCCATTTTTCAAGAGGGTCATGAACAGAAAGTAAAATCCTATTTTTTAGGAGGGTCATGAACAAAAGTAAAATCCCACTTTTTAGGAGGGTCCTGAATAAAATGTAAAATCACATTTTTCAGGATGGTACTGAACAAAAGTAAAATCCCATTTTTTAGGAGGTTCCTGAACAGAAAGTAAAATCCCATTTTTCAGGAGGGTCCTGAACAGAAAATAAAGTCGCATTTTTCAGGAGGGTCCTAAACATAAAGTAAAATCTCATTTTTCAGGAAGGTCCTGAAGAGAAAGTAAAGTCCCATTTTTTAGGAGGGTGCTGAGCAGAAAGAAAAATCTCATTTTTCAGGAGAGTCCTGAACAGAACGTAAAATCCCATTTTTCAGGAGGGTCCTGAACAGAAAGTAAAATTCCATTATTCAAGAGTGTCCTGAATATAAAGTAAAATCCCATTTTTCAGGAGGTTCCTTAAAATAAAGTAAAATCCCGTTTTTCTTGAGGTTCCTGAACAAAAAGTAAAATCTCATTTTTCAGGAGGGTTCTGAAAAGAAAGTAATGTCCTATTTTTTAGGAAGAGCCTAAGCAGATAGTAAAGTCCCATAATTTAGGAAGGTCCTGAAAAGAAAGTAAAGTCCCATTTTTCAGAAGGGTGCTGAACAAAAAGTAAAATCTCATTTTTCAGGAGGGTCCTGATTTGAAAGTGAAATCCCATTTTTCAGGAGGGTCCTGAACAGAAAGTAAAGTCACATTTTTCAGGAGGGTCCTAAACAAAAAGTAAAATCTCATTTTCCCGGAAGGTCCTGAACAGAAAGTAAAGTCCCATTTTTCAGGAGGGTGCTGAACAGAAAGTAAAATCCCATTTTTCAGGAGGGTCCTAAACAGAAAGTAAAATCCCATATTTCAGGAAGGTCCTGAACAGAATGTAAAATTCCATTTTTCAAGTGCGTCCTGAATATAAAGTAAAATCACATTTTTTAGGAGGGTCCTGAACAGAAAGTAAAGCCCTATTTTTCAGGAAGGTCCTGAACAGAAAGTAAAATCACATTTTTCAGGAGGGTCCTGAACAAAAAGTAATGTCCAATTTTTCTAGAAGGGCCTAAGCAGAATGTAAAGTCCCATTTTTCTGGAGGGTCCTGAACAGAAAGTAAAGTCCCATTTTTCTGTAGGGTCCTGAACAGAAAGTAAAATCCCATTTTTTAGGAAAGTGCTGAACAGAAACTAAAATCCCATTTTTCAGGAGGGGCCTGAAGAGAAAGTAAAATCCCATTTTTTAGGAGGGTCCAGAACTGAAAGTAAAGTCGCATTTTTCAGGAGGGTCCTAAACATAAAGTAAAATCTCATTTTTTCGGAAGGTCCTGAACAGAAAGTAAAATCTCATTTTTTCGGAAGGTACTGAACAGAAAGTATAATCCCATTTTTCAGGAGGGTCCTGAACAGAAAGTAAAATCCCATATTTCAGGAGGGTCCTGAACAGAAAGTAAAATTCCATTTTTCAAGAGCGTCCTGAATATAAAGTAAAATCTGATTTTTTAGGAGGGTCCTGAACAAAAAGTAAAGTCCTATTTTTCAGGAGGGTCCTGAACAAAAATTTAAATCTCATTTTTCAGGAGGGTCCTGAACAGAAAGTAATGAACAATTTTTTAGGAAGGGCCTAAGCAGAATGTAAAGTCCCATTTTTCAAGAGGGTTCTGAACAGAATGTAAAGTCCCATTTTTCAGGAGGGTCCTGAACAAAAAGTAAAATCCCATTTTTCAGGAGGGTCCTGAACAGAAGGTGAAATCCCATTTTTCAGGAGGGTCCTGAACAGAAAGTAAAGTCATATTTTTCAGGAGGGTCCTGAACAGAAAGAAAAGTCCCATTTTTTAGGAGGGTGCTGAACAGAAAGTAAAATCCCATTTTTCAGGAAGGTCCTGAATAGAAAGTAAAAATCCCATTTTTTAGGAGGGTCCTGAACATAAAGTAAACTTCCATTTTTCAAGAGCGTCCTGAACATAAAGAAAAATCCCATTTTTCAGGAGGGTCCTGAACATAAAGTAAAATCTAATTTTCAAGAGGGTCCTGAACAGAAAGTAAAATCTCATTTTTCAGGAAGATCCTGAACAGAAAGTAATGTCCAATTTTTCAGGAAGGGCCTAAGCAGAATGTGAAGTCCCATTTTTCAGGAGGGTCCTGAACAGAAAGTAAAATCCCATTTTTCAGGAGGGTCCTGAATAGAAAGTAAAATCCAATTTTTTAGGAGGGTCCTAAACCAAAGTAAACTGTCATTTTTCAGTAGGGTAATCCCATTTTTCTGGAGGGTCCTAAATAAAAAGAAAAATATCATTTTCAGGAGGGTCCTGATCAAAAGTAAAATCCTATTTTTCAGGATGGTCCTGAACAAAAGTAAAATCCCATCTTTTAAGAGGGTCCTAAACAGAAAGTAAAATTCTTTTTTTAGGAGGGTCCTGAACAGAAAGTAAAATCTTATTTTTCAGGAGCTTCCTGAACATAAAGTAAAATCCCATTTTTCAGGAGGGTCCTGAACAGAAAGTTAAATCCCATTTTTTAGGAGGGTCCTGAACAGAAAGTAAAATCCAATTTTTTAAGAGCGTCCTAAATAGAAACTAAAATCCCATTTTTCAGGAGGCTCCTTAACATAAATTAAAACCCCATTTTTCAAGAGGGTCCTGAACAAAAGTAAAATCCCATTTTTAAGAAGGGTCCTGAACAGAAAGTAAATTCCCATCTTTATGGATGGGCCAAAACAAAAGTAAAATCCATTTTTTTTGGAGGGTCCTGAACCAAAGTAAAATATCATTTTTCAGTAGGGTAATCCCATTTTTCAAGAGGGTCCTGAACAAAAAGTAAAATCCCATTTTCAGGAGGGTCCTGAAAAAAAAGTAAAATCCCATTTTTCAAGATGGTCCTGAACAAAAGTAAAATCCCATTTTTCAAGAGGGTCCTGAACAGAAGGTTAAATCCTTTTTTTCAGGAGGTTCCTGAACAAAAAGTAAAGTTCAATTTTTCAGGTATGTCCTAAACAGAAAGTAAAATCCCATTTATCAGGAGGGTCCTGAACAGAAAGTAAAATCCCATTTTTCAGGAGGGTCCTGAACAGAAAGTAAAGTCCCACTTTTCAGAAGGGTCCTGATCAAAATGTAAAGTCCCATTTTTCATGAGGGTCCTGAACAGAGAGTAAAGTCCCATTTTTCAGGAGGGTCCTGTACAGAAAGTTAAGTCCCATTTTTCAGGAGGTTCCTGTATAGAAAGTAAAATCTCATTTTTCAGGAAGGTCCTGAATAGAAAATAAAATCCTATTTTTCAAAAGGATCCAAAACAGAAGAAAAATTCCATTTTTCAGGAGTGTCCTGAACAACAGTAAAATCTCATTCTTCAAGATGGTCTAGAACAGAAAGTAAAATCCCATATTTCAGGAGGGTCCTGAACAAAAGTAAAATCCCATTTTATAGGAAGGGCCTAAACAGAAAGTAAAATCTCATTTTTCAGGAGGATCCTGAACAGAAAGGAAAAATCCTTTTTCAGGAGGATCCTAAACAAAAGTAAAATCCCATTTTTAAAGAGAATTCTGAACAGAAGTAAAATCCCATTTTTCAAGAGGGTCATGAACAGAAAGTAAAATCCCATTTTTTAGGAGGGTCATGAACAAAAGTAAAATCCCACTTTTTAGGAGGGTCCTGAATAAAATGTAAAATCCCATTTTTCAGGATGGTACTGAACTAAAGTAAAATCCCATTTTTTAGGAGGGTCCTGAACAGAAAGTAAAATCCCATTTTTCAGGAGGGTCCTGAACAGAAAGTAAAGTCGCATTTTTCAGGATGGTCCTAAACATAAAGTAAAATCTCATTTTTCAGGAAGGTCCTGAATAAAAAGTAAAGTCCCATTTTTTAGGAGGGTGCTGAGCAGAAAGTAAAATCTCATTTTTCAGGAGTGTCCTGAACAGAAAGTAAAATCCCATTTTTCAGGAGGGTCCTGAACAGAAAGTAAAATTCCATTATTCAAGAGCGTCCTGAACATAAAGTAAAATCCCATTTTTCAGGAGGTTCCTGAACACAAAGTAAAATCCCATTTTTCTAGAGGTTCCTTAACAGAAAGTAAAATCTCATTTTTCAGGAGGGTTCAAAACAGAAAGTAATGTCCTATTTTTTAGGAAGAGCCTAAGAAGAATGTTAAGTCCCATTTTTCCGGAGGGTCCTGAACAGATAGTAAAGTACCATTTTTTAGGAGGGTCCTGAAAAGAAAGTAAAGTCCCATTTTTCAGAAGGGTGCTGAACAAAAAGTAAAATCCCATTTTTCAGAAGGGTCCTGAACAGAAAGTGAAATCCCATTTTTCAGGAGGGTCCTGAACATAAAGTAAAGTCACATTTTTCAGGAGGGTCGTAAACAAAAAGTAAAATCTCATTTTTCAGGAAGGTCCTAAACAGAAAGTTAAGTCCCATTCTTAAGGAGGGTGCTGAACAGAAAGTAAAATCCCCTTTTTCAGGAGGGTCCTCAACAGAAAGTAAAATCCCATTATTCAGGAGTGTCCTGAACAGAAAGTAAAATTCCATTTTTCAAGAGCGTCCTGAACATAAAGTTAAATCCCATTTTTCAGGAGGGTCCTGAACATAAAGTAAAATCCCATTTTTCAAGAGGGTCCTGAACAGAAAGTAAAATCTCATTTTTCAGGAGGGTCCTGAACAGAAAGTAATGTCCAATTTTTCAGGAAGGGCCTAAGCAGAATGTAAAATCCCATTACTAGGAAGGTCCTGAAAAGAAAGTAAAATCCTATTTTTCAGGAGGGTCCTGAACAGAAAGTAAAATCCCATTTTCAGAAGGGTCCGGAACAGAAGTAAAATCTCTTTTTTCAAGGGGATTCTGAATAGAAGTAAAATCCCATTTTTCAAGAGAGTCATGAACAGAAAGTTAAATCCCATTTTTTAGGAGGGTTATGAACAAAAGTAAAATCCTATTTTTAGGAGGGTTCTGAATAAAATGTAAAATCCCATTTTTCAGGATGGTCCTGAACAAAGTAAAATCCTATTTTTTAGGAGTGTCCTGAACAAAAGTAATGTCCAATTTTTCAGGAAGGGCCTAAGTAGAATGTAAAGTCCCATTTTTGAGGTGGGTCTTGAACAGAAAGTAAAGTCCTATTTTTCAGGAGGGTCCTGAACAGAAAGTAAAATCCCATTTTTCAGGAGGTTGCGGAACAGAAAGTAAAATCCCATTTTTTAGCAGGGTCCTGAACAAAAAGTAAAATCCCATTTTTCAGGAGGGTCTTGAACATAAAGTAAAGTCGCATTTTTCAGGAGGGTCTTTAACATAAAGTAATATCTCATTTTTCTGGAAGGTCCCGAACAAAAAGTAAAGTCCGATTTTTCAGGATGGTCCTGAAGAGAAAGTAAAGTCCCACTTTTCAGAAAGGTCCTGATCAGAAAGTAAAGTACCATTTTCCAGGAGGGTCCTGAACAGAAAGTAAAGTCCCATTTTTCAGGAGGGTCCTGAACAGAAAGTAAAGTCCCATTCAAGAGGGTCCTGTACAAAAAGTAAAGTCCCATTTTTCAGGAGAGTCCTATACAGAAAGTAAAATCCCATTTTTCAGGAAGGTCCTGAACAGAAAGTAAAATCCTACTTCTCAAAAGGGTCCAAAACAGAAGAAAAATTCCATTTTATAGGAGGGTCCTGAACAAAAGTAAAATCTCATTCTTCAAGATGGTCTAGAACAGAAAGCAAAATCCCATATTTCAAGAGGGTCCTGAACAAAAGTAAAATATCATTTTTCAGGAGGGGCCTGAACAGAAAGTAAAATCCCATTTTTCAGTAGGGTCCTGAACAGAAAGTAAAATCCTTTTTTCAGAAGGGTCCTAAACAGAAGTAATATCCCATTTTTCAAGAGAATCCGGAACAGAATTAAAATCCCATTTTTTGAAGAGGGTCATGAACAGAAAGTAAAATCCCATTTTTTAGGAGGGTCATGAACAAAAGTAAAATCATACTTTTTAGGAGGGTCCTGAATTAAATGTAAAATCCCATTTTTCAGGATGGTACTGAACAAAAGTTAGATCCCATTTTTTAGGAGGGTCCTGAACATAAAGTAAAATCCCATTTTTAAGGAGGGTCCTGAACAGAAAGTAAAGTCGCATTTTTCAGGAGGGTCCTAAACATAAAGTAAAGTCATATTTTTTAGGAAGGTCCTGAACAGAAAGTAAAGTCCCATTTTTCAGGAGGGTGCTGAACAGAAAGTCAAATCCCATTTTTTAGGAGGGTCCTGAACAGAAAGAAAATCCCATTTTTCAGGAGGGTCCTGAACAAAAAGTAAAATTCCATTTTTCAAGAGCGTCCTGAACATAAAGTAAAATCCCATTTTTCAGGAGGTTCCTGAACATAAAGTAAAATCTCATTTTTCAGGAGGGTCCAAAACTGAAAGTAAAGTCCCAATTTTCAGGAGTGTCCTGAACAGAAAGTAAAATCCCATTATTCAGGAGGGTCCTGAACAGAAAGTAAAATCAAATTTTTTAGGAGGATCCTGAACCAAAGTAAAATCTTATTTTTCAGTAGGGTAATCCCATTTTTCAGGAGGGTCCTGAACAAAAAGTAAAATCTCATTTTCAGGAGGGTCCTGATCAAAAGTAAAATCCTATTTTTCAGGATGGTCCTGAACAAATGTAAAATCCCATTTTTCAAGAGGGTCCTGAACAGAAAGTAAAATCCTCTTTTTCAGAAGGGTCCTGAACAGAAAGTAAAATCTCATTTTTCAGGAGGTTCCTGAACATAAAGTAAAATCCAATTTTTCAAGAAGGTCCTGAACAGAAAGTAAAATCCTACTTTTCAGGAGGGTCCTGAACAGATAGTAATGTCCCATATTTCAGGAGGGTTCTGAATAGAAAGTAAAGTCTCATTTTTCAAGAGGGTCCTTAACATAAAGTAAAGTCCTATTTTTCAGGAGGGTCCTGTACAGAAAGTAATGTCCTATTTTTCAGGAGGATCCTGTACAGAAAGTAAAGTTCAACTTTTCAGAAGGGTCCTGATCAGAAAGTAAATTCCCATTTTTCCGAAGGGTCCCGAACAGAAAGTAAATTCCCATTTTTCTGGAGGGTCCTGAACGCAAAGTAAAGTCCATTTATTCAGAAGGGTCCTGTACAGAAAGTAAAGTCCCATCTTTTAGGAGGGTCCTGTACAGAAAGTAAAATCCCATTTTTCAGGAAGGTCCTGAACAAAAAGTAAAATCCTATTTTTCAAAAGGGTCGAAACAAAAGAAAAATTCCATTTTTCAGGAGGGTCCTGAACTAAAATAAAATCTCATTCTTCAAGATGGTCTAGGATAGAAACTAAAATCCCATATTTCAGAAGGGTCCTGAAAAAAAGTAAACTCCCATTTTTCAGGAGGGGCCTGAACAGAAAGTGAAATCCAAATTTTAAGGAGGGTCCTGAACAGAAAGTAAAATCTAATTTTTTAGGAGGGTCCTGAACCAAAGTAAAATCTCATTTTTCAGTAGGGTAATCCCATTTTTCAGGAGGGTCCTGAACAAAAAGTAAAATCTCATTTTCAGGAGGATCCTGAACAAAAGTAAAATCCTATTTTTCAGGATGGCCCTGAACAAAAGTAAAATCCCATTTTTCAAGAGGGTCCTGAACATAAAGTAAAATCCTTTTTTTCAGAAGGGTCCTGAACAGAAAGTAAAATCTTATTTTTCAGGAGGTTCCTGAACATAAAGTAAAATCCAAATTTTCAGGAAGGTCCAGAACAGAAAGTAGAATCCTATTTTTCAGGAGGGTCCTGAACAGATTGTAATGTCCCATATTTCAGGAGGGTTTTGAACAGAAAGTAAAGTCCCATTTTTTAGGAGGGTCCTAAACATAAAGTAAAGTGTTATTTTTCAGGAGGGTCCTGTACAGAAAGTAAAGTCCTATTTTTCAGGAGGTTCCTGTACAGAAAGTAAAGTCCGACTTTTCAGAAGGGTCCTGATCAGAAAGTAAAGTCTCATTTTTCCGGAGGGTCCTGAACAGAAAGTAAATTCCCATTTTTCAGGAGGGTCCTGAACACAAAGTAAAGTCCCATTTTTCAGAAGGGTCCTGTACAGAAAGTAAAGTCCCATTTTTCAGGAGGGTCCTGTACAGAAAGTAAAATCCCATTTTTCAGGAAGGTCCTGAACAAAAAGTAAAATCCTATTTTTCAAAAGGGTCCAAAACAGAAGAAAAAATCCATTTTTCAGGAGGGTCCTGAACTAAAATAAAATCTCATTCTTCAAGATGGTCTAGGATAGAAAGTAAAATCCCATATTTCAGAAGGGTCCTGAAAAAAAGTAAAATCCCATTTTTCAGGAGGGGCCTGAACAGAAAGTAAAATCCCAAATTTCAAGAGGGTCCTGAACAGAAAGTAAAATCCTTTTTTCAAGAGGGTCCTAAAAAGAAGTAAAATCTTATTTTTCAAGAGAATCCTGAAACGAAGTAAAATCTCATTTTTCAAGAGGGTCATGAACAGAAAGTAAAATCCCATTTTTTAGGAGGGTCATGACCAAAAGTAAAATCATACTTTTTAGGAGGGTCCTGAATAAAATGTAAAATCCCATTTTACAGGTTGGTACTTAACAAAAGTAAAATCCCATTTTTTAGGAGGGTCCTGAATAGAAAGTAATGTCGCATTTTTCAGGAGGGTCCTAAACATAAAGTAAAATCTCATTTTTCAGGAAGGTCCTGAATAGAAAGTAAATTCCCATTTTTGAGGAGGGTGCTGAAAAGAAAGTAAAATCCCATTTTTCAGGAGGGTCCTGAACAGAAAGTAAAATCCTATTTTTCAGGAGGGTCCTGAACCGAAAGTAAAATTTCATTTTTCAAGAGCGTCCTGAACATAAAGTAAAATTTTATTTTTCAGGAGGGTCCTGAACATAAAGTAAAATCCCATTTTTTTAGAGGGTCCTGAATAGAAAGTAAAATCTCATTTATCAGGAGGGCCTTAATCAAGATTTAATATCCAATTTTTCAGGAAGGGCCTAAGCAGAATATAAAGTCCCATTTTTCAGGAGGATCTTGAACAAAAAGTAAAGTCCCATTTTTTAGGAGTATCCTGTACAAAAAGTAAAATCCCATTTTTCAGAAGGGTGCTGAACAGAAAGTAAAATCCCATTTTTCAGGAGCGTCCTGAACAGAAAGTAAAATCCCATTTTTCAGGAGGCCCTGAACAGAAAGTAAAGTCGCATTTTTCAGGAGGGTCCTAAACAAAAAGTAAAATCTCATTTTTCAGGAAGGTCCTGAACAGAAAGTAAAGTCCCATTTTTCAGGAGGGTGCTGAACAGAAAGTAAAACCCCATTTTTCAGGAGGGTGCTGAACAGAAAGTAAAATCCCATTTTTCAGGAGGGTCCTGAACCGAAAGTAAAATTCCATTTTTCAAGAGCGTCCTGAACATAAAGTAAAATCCCATTTTTTAGGAGGTTCCAGAACATAAAGTAAAATCCCATTTTTCAGGAGGGTCCTGAACAGTAAGTAAAATCTTATTTTTAAGGAGGGTCCTGAACAGAATGTAATGTTTAATTTTTCAGGAAGGGCCTAAGAAGAATGTAAAGTCCCATTTTTCAGGAGGGTCCTGAACAGAAAGTAAAGTCCCATTTTTCAGGAGGGTTCTGAACAGAAAGTAAAATCCCATTTTTCAGGAGGGTCCCGAACAGAAAGTAAAATCTAATTTTTAATGAGGGTCCTGAACCAAAGTAAAATCTCATTTTTCTGTAGGGTTATCCCATTTTTCAGGAGGGTCCTGAACAAAAAGTAAAATCCCATTTTTCAGGAGGTTCCTGATCAAAAGTAAAATCCTATTTTTCAGGATGGTCCTGAACAAAAGTAAAATTCCATTTTTCAAGGGGATTCTGAATAGAAGTAAAAACCCATTTTTCTAGAGAGTCAGGAACAGAAAGTTAAATCCCATTTTTTAGGAGGGTTATGAACAAAAGTAAAATCCTATTTTTTTAGAAGGGTCCTGAATAAAATGTAAAATCCCATTTTTTAGGATGGTCCTGAACAAAGTAAAATCCTATTTTTTAGGAGTGTCCTGAACAGAAAGTAATGTCCAATTTTTCCGGAAGGGCCTAAGTAGAATGTAAAGTCCCATTTTTCAGGTGGGTCCTGAACAGAAACTAAAGTCCTATTTTTCAGGAGGGTCCTGAATAGAAAGTAAAATCCCATTTTTCAGGAGGGTGCGGAACAGAAAGTAAAATCCCATTTTTCAGCAGGGTCCTGAACAGAAAGTAAAATCCCATTTTTCAGGAGGGTCCTGAACAGAAAGTAAAGTCGCATTTTTCAGGAGGTTCCTAAACAAAAAGTAAAATCTCATTTTTGAGGAAGGTCCTGAACATAAAATAAAGTCTGATTTTTTAGGAAGGTCCTGAACAGAAAGTAAAGTCCCATTTTTCAGGAGGGTCCTGAACAGAAAGTAAAATCCAATTTGTCAGGAGGGTCCTGAACAGAAAGTAAAATCCAATTATTCAGGAGGGTCCTGAACAGAAAGTAAAATCCAATTTTTTAGGAGAGTCCTAAACCTAAGTAAAATCTCATTTTTCAGTAGGGTAATCCCATTTTTCAGGAAGGTCCTAAACCTAAGTAAAATCTCATTTTTCAGTAGGGTAATCCCATTTTTCAGGAGGGTCCTGAATAAAAAGTAAAATCTCATTTTCAGTAGGGTCCTGATGAAAAGTAAAATCCTATTTTTCAGGATGGCCCTGAACAAAAGTAAAATCCCATTTTTCAAGAGAGTCCTGAACAGAAAGTAAAATTCTTTTTTTCAGAAGGGTCCTGAACAGAAAGAAAAATCTCATTTTTCAGGAGGATCCGGAACATAAAGTTAAATCCCATTTTTCTGGAGGGTCCTGAATAGAAAGTAAAATCCCATTTTTCAAGAGGGTCATGAACAGAAAGTAAAATCCTATTTTTCAAGAGCGTCCTGAACAGAAACTAAAATCCCATTTTTCAGGAGGTTCCTGAACATAAAGTAAAACCCTATTTTTCAAAAAGGTCCTGAACAAAAGTAAAATCCAATTTTTCAGAAGGGGCCTGAACAGAAAGTAATATCCCATTTTTCAGGATGGGCTAGAACAAAAGTAAAATCCAATTTTTTAGGAGGGTCCTGAACCAAAGTAAAATATCATTTTTCAGTAGGGTAATCCTATTTATCAAGAGGGTCCTCAAAAAAAAGTAAAATCCCATTTTAAGGAGGGTCCTGATCAAAAGTAAAATCCCATTTTTTGGGATGGTCCAGAACAAAAGTAAAATCTTATTTTTCAAAAGGGTCCTAAAAAGAAAGTTAAATCCTTTTTTTCAGGATGGTCCTGAACAGAAAGTAAAGTTCCATTTTTCAGGTGGATCCTAAACAGAAAGTAAAATCCCATTTATCAGGAGGGTCCTGAACAGAAAGTAAATTGCCATTTTTCAGGAGGGTCCTGAACAGAAAGTAAAGTCCCACTTTTCAGAAGGGTCCTGATCAGAAAGTAAAGTCCCATTTTCCAGGAGGGTCATGAACAGAAACTAAAGTCCCATTTTTCAGGAGGGTCCTGAAAAGAAAGTAAAGTCCCATTTTCAAGGAGGGTCCTGAACAGAAAGTAAAGTCCCATTTTTCAGGAGGGGCCTGAACAGAAAGTAAAGTCCTATTTATCAGGAGGGGCCTGAACAGAAACTAAAATCCCATTTTTCAGGAGGATCCTGAACAGAAAGTAAAATCTTTTTTTCAGGAGGGTCCTAAAAAGAAGTAAAATCCCATTTTTCAAGAGAATCCTGAACAAAAGTAAAATCCCATTTTTCAAGAGGGTCATGAACAGAAAGTAAAATCCCATTTTTTAGGAGGTTCATGAACAAAAGTAAAATCATACTTTTTAGGAGGGTCCTGAATAAAATGTTAAAACCCATTTTTAAGGATGGTACTGAACAAAAGTAAAATCCCATTTTTTAGGAGGGTCCTGAACAGAAAGTAAAATCCCATTTTTCAGGAGGGTCCTGAACAGAAAGTAAAGTCGCATTTTTTAGGAAGGTCCTGAACAGAAAGTAAAGTACCATTTTTCAGGAGGGTGCTGAACAGAAAGTAAAATCCCATTTTTCAGGAGGGTCCTGAACAGAAAGTAAGATTCCATTATTCAAGAGCGTCGTGAACATAAAGTAAAATCCCATTTTTCAGGAGGGTCCTGAACAGAAAGTAAAATCTTATTTTTCAGGAGGGTCCTGAACAGAAAGTAATGTTTAATTTTTCAGGAAGGGCCTAAGATGAATGTAAAGTCCCATTTTTCAGGAGGGGCCTGAACAGAAAGTAAAGTCCCATTTTTCAGGAGGGTCCTGAACGTAAGGTAAAATCCCATATTTCAAAAGGGTGCTGAACAGAAAGTAAAATCCCATTTTTTAGAAGGGTCCTGAACATAAAGTAAAATCCCATTTTTCAGGAGGGTCTCGAACAGAAAGTAAAGTCGCATTTTCCAGGAGGGCGCTAAACATAAAGTAAAATCTCATTTTTCAGGAGGGTCCTGAACAGAAAGTAAAATCCCATTTTTCAGGAGGGTCCCGAACAGAAAGTAAAATCCTATTTTTCAAGAGCGTCCTGAACAGAAACTAAAATCCCATTTTTCAGGTGGTTCCTGAACATAATGTAAAACCCAATTTTTCAAAAGGGTCCTGAACAAAAGTAAAATCTCATTTTTTAGAAGGGTCCTGAACAGAAAGTAATATCCCATTTTTCAGGATGGGCTAGAACAAAAGTTAAATCCAATTTTTTAGGAGGGTCCTGAACCAAAGTAAAATATAATTTTTCAGTCGGGTAATCCTATTTTTCAAGAGGGTCCTGAACAAAAAGTAAAATCCAATTTTTTGAAGGGTCTAGAACAAAAGTAAAATCCCATTTTTCGGGATGGTCCTGAACAAAAGTAAAATCTCATTTTTCAAGAGGGTCCTGAAAAGAAAGTTAAATCCTTTTCTTAAGGAGGGTCCTGAATAGAAAGTAAAATTCCATTTTTCAGGTGGGTCTTAAACAGAAAGTAAAATCCCATTTATCAAGAGGGTCCTGAACAGAAAGTAAAATCCCATTTTTCAGGAGGGTCCTGATCAGAAAGTAAAGTCCCACTTTTCAAAAGGTTCCTGATCAAAAAGTAAAGTCCCATTTTCCAGGAGGGTCCTGAACAGAAAGTAAAGTCCCATTTTTCAGGAGGGTCCTGAACAGAAAGTAAAGTCCCATTTTTAAGGAGGGTCTTGTACAAAAAGTAAAGTCCATTTTTTTAGGTGGGTCCTGTACAGAAAGTAATATCCCATTTTCCACGAATGTCCTGAACAGAATGTAAAATCCTATTTTTAAAAAGGGTCCAAAACAGAAGAAAAATTCCATTTTTCAGGAGGGTCCTGAACAAAAGTAAAATATCATTCTTCAAGATGGTCTAGAACAGAAAGTAAAATCCCATATTTCAAGAGGATCCTGAACAAAAGTAAAATCCCATTTTTCAGGAGGGGCCTGAACTGAAAGTAAAATCTCATTTTTCAGGAGAGTCCTGAAAAGAAAGTAAAATCCTTTTTTAAAGAGGGTCCTAAAAAGAAGTAAAATCCCATTTTTCAAGAGAATCCTGAACACAAGTAAAATCTCATTTTTCAAGAGGGTCATGAACAGAAAGTAAAATCCCATTTTTTAGGAGGGACATGAACAAAAGTAAAATCATACTTTTTAGGAGGGTCCTGAATAAAATGTTAAATCCCATTTTTCAGGAGGGTGCTGAACAAAAGTAAAAACCCATTTTTAGGAGGGTCCTGAACAGAAAGTAAAATCCCATTTTTCATGAGGGTCCTGAACAGAAAGTAAAGTCGCATTTTTCAGGATGGTCCTAAACAAAAAGTAAAATCTTATTTTTCAAGAAGGTCCTGAACAGAAAGTAAAGTACCATTTTTCATGAGGGTGCTGAGCAGAAAGTAAAGTCCCATTTTTCAGGAGGGTCCTGAACAAAAAGTAAAATTCCATTTTTTAAGAGCATCCTGAACATAAAGTAAAATCTCATTTTTCTGGAGGGTCCTGAACATAAAGTAAAATCCCATTTTTCTAGAGGGTCCTGAACAGAAAGAAAAATCACATTTTTCAGGAGGGTCCGAAACAGAAAGTAATTTCCAATTTTTCAGGAATGGCCTAAGTAGAATGTAAAGTCCCATTTTTCAGGAAGTTCCTGAACAAAAAGTAATGTCCCATTTTTCAGGAGGGTCCTGAACAGAAAGTAAAATCTAATTTTTCAGAAGGGTGTTGAACAGAAAGTAAAATCCCATTTTTCAGAAGGGACATGAACAGAAAGTAAATTCCCATTTTTCAGGAGGGTCCTGAATAGAAAGTAAAGTCGCATTTTTTTGGAGGGTCCTAAACATAAAGTAAAATCTAATTTTTCAGAAGGGTGTTGAACAGAAAGTAAAATCCCATTTTTCAGAAGGGACATGAACAGAAAGTAAATTCCCATTTTTCAGGAGGGTCCTGAATAGAAAGTAAAGTCGCATTTTTTTGGAGGGTCCTAAACATAAAGTAAAATCTCATTTTTCAGGAGGGTCCTGAACAAAAAGTAAAATCCCATTTTTCAGGAGGGTCCTGAACAGAAAGTAAAATCCTATATTTCAAGAGCGTCTTGAACAGAAACTAAAATCCCATTTTTCAGGAGGTTCCTGAACATAAAGTAAAACCCCATTTTTCAAAAGGGTCCTGAACAAAAGTAAATTCCCATTTTTCAGAAGGGTCCTGAACAGAAAGTAATATCCTATTTTTCAGGATGGGCTAGAACAAAAGTAAAATCCAATTTTTTAGGAGGGTCCTGAACCAAAGTAAAATATCATTTTTCAGTAGGGTAATCCTATTTTTCAAGAGGGTCCTGATCAAAAAGTAAAATCCCATTTTCTAGAGGGTCCTGAACAAAAGTAAAATCCAATTTTTTGGGATGGTCCTGAACAAAAAGTAAAGTCCCATTTTTCAGGAGGGTGCTGAACAGATAGTAAAATCCCATTTTTTAGGAGGGTCCTGAACAGAAAGTAAAATTCCATATTTCAGGAGGGTCCTGAACGAAAAGTAAAATTCCATTTTTCAAGAGCGTCCTGAACATAAAGTAAAATCTCATTTTTCAGGAGGGTCCTGAACATAAAGTAAAATCCCATTTTTCTAGAGGGTCCTGAACAGAAAGTAAAATCTCATTTTACAGGAGGGTCCTGAATGAAAGTAATGTCCAAATTTTCAGGAAGGGCCTAAGCAGAATGTAAAGTCCCATTTTTCAGGAGGGTCCAGAACAAAAAGTAAAGTCCCATTTTTCAGGAGGGTTCTGAACAGAAAGTAAAATCCCATTTTTTAGAAGGGTGCTGAACAGAAAGTAAAATCCCATTTTTCAGGAGGGTCCTGAAAAGAAAGTAAAGTCGCATTTTTCAGGAGGGTCCTAAACATAAAGTAAAATCTCATTTTTCAGGAAGGTCCTGAACAGAAAGTAATGTCCCATTTTTCAGGAGGGTGCTGAACAGAAAGTAAAATCCCATTTTTCAGGAGGGTCCTGAACAGAAAGTAAAATCCCATTTTTTAGGAGGGTCCTGAACAAAAAGTAAAATTCCATTTTTAAAGAGCGTCCAGAACATAAAGTAAAATCCCATTTTTCAGGAGGTTCCTGAACATAAAGTAAAATTCCATTTTTCAGGAGGGTCCTGAACAGAAACTAAAATTTCATTTTTCAAGAGCGTCCTGAACCTAATGTAAAATCCCATTTTTCAGGAGGTTCCTGAACATAAAGTAAAATCCCATTTTTCAGGAGGGTCCTGAACAGAAAGTATAATCTCATTTTTTCAGGAGGGTCCTGAACAGAAAGTAATGTTCAATTTCTCAGGAAGGGGCTAAGAAGAATGTAATGTCCCATTTTTCAGGAGGGTCCTGAACCGAAAGTAAAGTCCCATTTTTCAGGAGGGTCCTGAACAGAAAGTAAAATCCCATTTTTCAGGAGGGTCCTGAACAGAAAGTAAAATCTAATTTTTTAGGAGGGTCCTGAACCAAAGTAAAATCTCATTTTTCAGTAGGGTAATCCCATTTTTCAGGAGGGTCCTGAACAAAAAGTAAAATCTTATTTTCAGGAGGGTCCTAATCAAAAGTAAAATCCTATTTTTCAGGATGGTCCTGAAAAAAAGTAAAATCCCATTTTTCAAGAGGGTCCTGAACAGAAAGTAAAATCCCTTTTTTCAGGAGGGTCCTGAACAGAAAGTAAAATCTCATTTTTCAGGAGGTTCCTGAACATAAAGTAAAGTCCTATTTTTCAGGAGGGTCTTGAACAGAAAGTAAATTCCCATTTTTCAGGAGGGTCCTGAACAGAAAGTAAAGTCCTATTTTTTAGGAGGATCCTGTACAGAAAGTAAAGTCCCACTTTTCAGAAGGGTCCTGTACAGAAAGTAAAATCCCATTTTTCAGGAAGGTTCTGAACAGAAAGTAAAATCCTATTTTTCAAAAGGGTCCAAAACAGAAGAAAAATTCCATTTTTCAGGATGGTCCTGAACAAAAGTAAAATCTCATTCTTCAAGATGGTCTAGAACAGAAAGTAAAATCCCATATTTCAGGAGGGTCCTGAACAAAAGTAAAATCCCATTTTTCGGGAGGGGCCTGAACAGAAAGTAAAATCCCATTTTTCAGCAGGGGTCTGAACAGAAAGTAAAATCCCATTTTTCAGGAGGGTCCTGAACAGAAAGTAAAATCCTTTTTTCAGGAGGGTCCTAAACAAAAGTAAAATCCCATTTTTCAAGAGAATCCTGAACAGAAGTAAAATCCCATTTTTCAAGAGGGTCATGAATAGAATGTAAAATCCCATTTTTTAGGAGGGTCATGAACAAAAAGTAAAATCTCATTTTTCAGGAGGGTCCTGAACAGAAAGTAAAATGGCTCCTGTGGCTCCAGGAGTTAATGGTGGGAGAATGATGGCTCCTGTGGCTCGGCTCCATCAAGATCATCATCATCATCGTCGAAAGCTGGCTGCATAGCTTGGCATTCTGGCCTAAACCTAGCTTGATGATCTCTTCTGTTGGTAGGTGTTGCGATCTCAGCGGCATGCCTAGGGTTTAGTAGCTCGTCATCACCTAGATCTTTATCGTCAGGATTTTTTGCTTGCCCAGGGTTATCAATATTCTGTTGATGCACTTGAGCGGCGGCTAGTACAGCTAGTCTCGCCTGTTCCTGTTGAGCAGCCATCCTTTCAATTGCGTGTTGTGCCTCCATTCTGCGAATACGTTATGGTTCAGGATTGATAGGTAATAACGGTTGACCAGAACTTCGGGTATGGGGCATGCACTGAATAAAAACCTGTAAAAACAAAAACTAAAAGTAAAAGTACGAGAATCTTGACCAATGGGTCTAGTAATTATTACAAACTTAGTTGACAACTGTATTCCCCGGCAGCGGCGTCAATTTTTGATAACGCTCAATCTACAGCTCTCGTAGGAGTGTAAAGCGGTCGTTAGCAAATATAGAACCCAACCTGGGTTGGGTATCGATCCCACATGGAATAGCTTGGTCAACAAGTAAGCAACGATTACTAGACTTTTAGTGCAAGTCTCGTAAGAAGGGGGGTTTGTAATGTGTAACCAAATTATTAAAGCAAAAACTGAAAATAGCAAAGTAAAAAGAAAGAATGTTGAGTAGGTTTTGAAACAGTGAGAATTGAGGAGTTGGGGTTATGTCCACCTTCTGAGTTATACGTCTCTATTGACTATGAGTGTGTTGAATTCAGACATGCATGTGCTTATAGAGAATTGTATTCGATGGTAAATCCAGGCGTCTTTCGACCTATTCGAGGATTATTTCACTTTAACTCTTTCGAGCTTAAAGCGTGTCTAACGGTACGAATTCTCCAAGAGGTTAATCCAGTTACGGCACTAACTTTTTAATAGGGGATGGGACCCTACTACCTTGACATTATCTCTTTTCCAGACAGATAACCTTTCTTTCGAACAAGTTAAATGTTATACTGGCGTATTCTTGCGTTTGCAACCACAAAGAATTTAGATTAAGATGAAGAGAATAATGATATAAGCAACATACGTGTCACGAACTCACAAACTCACAGCAATAGATAGTATCTCATTCGGCTTCCATAACCCCAACAAAGAAGTTTAGTTACCCATGAGTGCGAAGGAAATCACAATTGACATTGTTGTTATACCACAATAAAGATTTCACGTTTGTAATGGTGTGGTAGGCATTAGGCGTGAATCCCTTAGCAAAGTAACGTTTCTCTTGTTGTGGAATTTAAGAATAGATGAATAGAAGAAGAAAAATAGAATTAATGGAAGAATGATTGTTTTGAACTAGAATGTCTTAGAAGTAGAATAGAATAGAATTGAATGTAAGAAGATGTATTAAAATCTCTAGCAAGATAGGGTATTTATAATACCCATATCCTATTCCTACTAAGCTAATGAAATGCTTAACCAAATCCTACTAAGCTAATGAAATACTTAACCCAATTGTACTAGGTTAATGTATCATTATCCTAATCCTAATAAGCTAATGAAATACTTAACCCAATTGTACTAGGTTAATGTATCATTATCCTAATCCTAATAAGCTACTGCTAGTCCCCAAAGTCTTCAGAAATGTTGTTTTAGCCCGGGACAGAATTTCCATGTGCCATCTTTAGTCCTTGGCGTCCAAGATTGGCTTTTCTCCTTTCGTGAAGCTTTCTTTGGCGTCAAGTTATCCATAAAATGCTGAATTCTGCATCATTTATACCTGAAACTTTGCTAATCATGTTCGTTAGCTCACTTACAGGAAAAAGGACTAAAAGTGCATGAAATATATAATTTGTTCTCAAAACTAGGCTAAAATATGGGCAAAATATAGTGCTATAGGCGTGTAAATTCGCCTATCATCAACACCCCACACTTGAAGCTTTGTTCGTCCTCGAACAAAATATCATGTCCCTCTAAACATCAACTTAGGGTTTCACAGCAACAACACAAAATATTCATCAAGACAAGAACAACAATTATCAACAAAGAGTAGTTTTTCGATCATTAGTAGAAACAGTTTAACCTCTAGCATAGACTCGTGATGGTGGTCAACTCATATTCAAAGGTTAAGGCACAAAGAATCATACACGACTACCCAAAACTCATCAACCATGTGTGTCTCACAATATATTACCCATAATCACTCACAAGTATAGCATATTTTTCAAACATGGGTATCAAAATATCCTTGCTCTCGCTCTCACAAAGAATTCATATGAAGCAACTGATGACCATAGGCTTGCCCTTAGTGTAATGCTCCACTAAATGTCAGAATGCCAAGCTTAGGATCAACTAGGTCTTTTGATGGTTGTAATGTAGGCTAAGGGACAGGTAGGACTATTTTGGCCAGAAATAGTGACTATGTTCCTAAGCGCTTTAATACATCACATTGTATCATTAACACTTTTCCTTCAAACAACCTTTCTACTTTCTTTTATTCTACCACTCTTTTTCTCCTCTTTTGTTTTTCAATTTTAAACATAACTAACTTTTCAGTTTTCCTTTCCTTTTTCTTTTGATAACATACCTCTTATGATAGCACTTTCTTTTTCATAACTCATTCAAGCACCAATGCATTCTAAAGCATCATACTCACCCAATTTCCTCTTATTTTGTCACATGACTTTTTCACTTTAAAGCACTTAGGAATTTGGATCAAATTATGGTCTTGAAAAAAATGGATTAGGCTTACATATGAGGTTTGTCAAAGAAAATAGGCTAAAGGCTCAAAAGGGTTTAACTAGGATGATGTCCATGGGTAGGTAAAAAGAAGGTAAATAATCATAGGTTGCCAAAGAAATGCCTAAATCATCTCCTAGACTTGCACTCTTTATTTTTGCTTTACATACATACCAGGCAAGTTCTAGCATCAGCCACAAGCACATAATATACTATTATCTCACACACACAAGGCACATGGTCGACTTTATTGGGAGTAGTATAGACTCTTGACCCAATAGATGAAGGAATTAAACCAAACAATATCACATAGTGAGTCACAATTAGAGCCTAAATGTCTCAATAGTCATGATTTTAGCACAAACTCTTGTCATAATCTCATGCTGCCTATTAGAATAATTTCATGCGAAGCTAAGCTAAAAAAACAATTAACTACAAACAAACATAAATAAATTCAAATGTGGATGGAGAAGTATAGCATGCAAATACCAGCACCCCATACTTAGACGGGACACACTGTCCTCAGTGGAAAATAAATAAGAAGAACCTGGTTAGTCGGACTCATCCTCTATGTCTGGGGTCATACCCCTTGCATCGGAATCATCATCAGAGTCGTCATCCTCAGAAGTTCCTCATAAGTATCCCACTTAATTCCAAGAGTGAGTCGAGGTATTTGCAGCGAGGAGGGTTCTCCTTGCTCTTTTCGGCCTCTTTTCTTGACTTTTTGTGAAGTGGTAGCCTTATCTTTGCCTTGTCTTGCTTTGGGTGCCATTGTACCTGAGACTTAAAACAATGTTCATGTTAGCATCATCTCGATGGATACAATCTATAAACAAGCAGTAGTAGCACCACCCCACACTTAGTTTGTTGGTACAAACTAGTGAAGTGAAAGTGGTCGATTACTCAGACTTCATCGACATACGTTTTAGGGGCTATATTCCAACAAGAAATTCAGATATGTAACACTTCTTGAAATCTTTGCAATACTTTCATGTTAGGTATATCAAGACTTCTACATAGGGATTACATCATGGTATAGTTTCTATCAATAATCACAATCTCCTATGTCGGTAGGCAACTATAAGTCTTATTCCGATGAGCGAGACATCCCAACATGTAAGTATTCAAGTGACAAGAGTATGCAATGTTCATGACTATAGCAATTCCGCAAGTAGTATGACAATGCATCAAAATCGAATTGAAGTCGGAAACAAGTTAAGATCATCCTAACGTATATGTTCACTCACTTGGTTGTGTATCAACAATTCAAACACATTCACATCTCCAATACTTCTTCAAGATTTAGCAATTCATAATAGACATAGTAACGTAGTACTTACGAAAAATAGATGAAGAACACAAGAGTACTTACGTGATTGAAGCCTTTGGAGATGTTCTTGTGAAGTGGAAGAGCAAAAGTTTTGAGAAGATTTGGATGCTATGTGCGGTGCCTATGTTAGGTTTTCAATGTGTTTGTGCCTCAAGACTAAGTCTCCTTTATATAGAAAAAGAATGGGTCGGGTTTTGACCCATTTAAAATCGGTTTTGGAGACAAAAAGTGACCATAGGCGGCGCCTTTAACTTTGCCTATGCTTGGCATAGGCGGTGCCTAATGCAAAGCCTATGGTGAGCATAGGCGGCGCCTAGTGCAATGCCTTTAGTGACCATAGGCGGCGCCTTTAGCATGGCCTATGAGATTCAGAGACAAAATTCTTTGGCATAGGCGGCGCCTATGCTATGGCATACTTGAGCATGGGCGGTGCCTATGCTATAGCACACTAGATTCCGAGACCTTGGGATATAGTATAGGCTTTGCCTTGTTCGTGGCCTAGTTTTACCTAGGCCTAGCCTTGCTCGATGTCTATTTTTTCATGAGCAATGCTCAATCCATAGCCTTATGCATCTTAATTCCTAACTTACCACCTTTACCATACCATACGTCCAAATCGCATCTGAAATCGATCTCTTCGTTTTATACCTCTTGCAACTACATTCGCTCAAAACCAATGAAAACGATTAGTACGATGGGTTACCTCCCATCAAACGCCTTAGTTTTGGTCGTGGAACGACTCTTGTTTTTGGATTTTTATTTATCAAAAACGAAACACGTACTAGAATGAGAGAAAGACAAAAAAATGAAAAACAATAAACGATGGGTTGCCTCCCATCTAGCGCTTGATTTATTGTCGCGGCACGACATAGCTATCTCGATTACTTAGACTTCATCGAGATAGGTGGTTGATCGTTTTCTGAATGGATTCAGACGATAATGAGGCTTACTTGTAGGCATGCAATCTTCTTCGAGATGACCCTTGTGCATGCCTATCCCACGAGGGATACCAATTATATCATCAATAGTCCAACCCATAGCTCTTATGTATCTCTTCAGAGCAGAGATGAGAGCCTCTACGTGCTGTTTACTTAAATCATCCGCACTCACCGGAAGTATATTTATACTTTCCAAGAACACATACCTTAGATAATCGGGGAGCTCTTTCGATTCTAGCATTGGTGGCTCTTCAAGGGAAGTCTTCGCTGTTGGTGACGGTTGATTCTTAAGATCACGGTCCGGTTGCTTAGGAGTATGGGAATAGGACTCTATTTCTGTTAGAGCACCCAT
Source organism: Capsicum pubescens (assembly GCA_030864215.1). NCBI lineage: Eukaryota > Viridiplantae > Streptophyta > Magnoliopsida > Solanales > Solanaceae > Capsicum > Capsicum pubescens. Next base: position 282,871,574 of record CM061542.1, read on the forward strand.
AAGTTCTTCATAATCTTCATCGTCCTCACTCTCTTCATTTCTGAGCACAACCGCCACTGGGTCATCAATAATTTGCTCTTCTTCAAGTAGTTCTTTCTCATCATCAAAGTAAACATCAGCCACCGAGAATACGTTCATCTCTTTGGGTTGCTTCATTGATTTGCACACATCAAAGCGAACTACTTCATCATTTATTCGGAATGAAAGCTCATTAGCTCTCACATCAATAAGCACGCTTCCTGTAGCAAGGAAAGGGCGCCCCAAGATTATGGGAACTTCTGAGTTTTCTTCACAATCCAAAATAAAAAAGTCTTCCAGAAAGATGAATGAAGAAACCTTTACCAATACATCGCATAGAATCCCAACAGGTCGTTTTACCGACCTATCCGCCATTACGAGCCTCATATTGGTCGGAGTAGGATCACCTAACCCCAACTTTTTACAGATAGATAATGGCATCAAATTGATGCTGGCTCCTAAATCACATAATGCCTTGGCAAAATTCAAAGATCCAACAGTGCAAGGAATAGTGAAAGCTCCGGGGTCATCCTTCTTTTGAACTAGTGATCGGGTAGCGATGGCGCTGCAGTGATGAACATTATCTTTCAACTCATAGCTTGCTGCCCGTTTTTTCGTCAAAAGATCTTTCATAAATTTCGCATACCCAGGCATTTGTTCAAGTGCCTCCACCAATGGAACATTAATGGTCAGCTGCTTTAACATAGTCATGAATTTGCTGAACTTCGTATCATCCGCCACCTTCTTCAATCTTTGGGTAAAAGGTGGTGGTGGGTATGGAATTGTTCTCTCCACGGATTTCTTCTCCTCTTGCTTCCATTTTTGAGCTTTTCCAGGATGCACGTCGTGAGGAGTGACGTTAAGGACGTTAGGATCGGCTGCTGCGGCATCTTCCCCTTTTGCCTTATCATCAATTTCCGCTTCTTCGTCAACCACTTGCTTGCCTTTTTCTGAAGTTTCCAGCACCTTACCACTTCGGGTAGTGATGGCCATGCATGACCCATCATTCCTTGGGTTTTGCACAGTATCGCTAAGTAAAGTACCAGCCTTTCTTTGATTGAGTGCTGCTGAAAGTTGGCTCAATTGCTGCTCTATTTGCTTGATTGAAGTGGAATGAGAATCAACTAATTGCTTCATAGAGGACAAATCATTTATTACCTCCATTACTCCTGTGCTCGTTGCTTCCACTCCTTTCAGTAGTTTAGCCATCATGTCTTCCATACTTCCAGAATTAGATGTGGTGGCGTCACGTCTTCCAGGGGGAACATACAAACCACTACTGTCATTCTTGTTCTTCCAACTACCTTGGTCCATGTTTCCAGATTTACCATGATAGTTCCGACCTTGGTTTCCTTGGGCATTGCCTCAGAAACCCCCCTGATTGTTCAAGTAGTTGGCTTTCTCTTCTGAATCAGATTCGTCTCTTCCTTTTGACGCTATAGCTTTCACTTTTTCGGTCTTCCCTGATAATAAATGCTTTGTAAGAAGATCCACTTGTGTTTTCATGTGCGCCATATCTTGATCACGTTCTTCTTGTCTTCTTCTTTGGTCTGCAGTCATGCCAATAGATAAAGTGGGGCTTGCTACCTCAGAATCCCTGGTATGCCAAGCTCTACATTGTTTCGTCATACGATCTAGCATATTGCTTGCTTGACCAAAGGTGAGATCCATAAAGGATCCTCCAGCCGCATTATCCACCACTGGTTTAGTTATTGAATTCAGGGCTCTATATAATATCTCCATTAGGTGAACATTAGTCATATGATGGTTTGGGCACCTCGCTAGCTTTGTCTTGAACCTCTCCCATGTTTCATGAAGAGCTTCAGTGGGAAGCTGACGAAAGTTGCTGAGTTCATCTCTTAATTGTTCTCTTTTGGATGGCGGAAAGAATCTTTCTAGGAAAGCGTCTCTCAATTGCCTCCAATTTGTAATAGAATCAGGAGTCAGCCCATTCAACCATAGAGTTGCCTCCCCAGACAGAGACAATGGAAATAGATGTAATCGAATTGCATTCTGACCAACACCAGGATTGTCAAATGACTTGCATGTAGAAATAAAGTTGATGAAATGCATATTCGGATCATCGCCTGCTAGTCCACCAAATAATCCCTTGAGTTGCAATAACTGAATCATGGTGCTTATGATGTTGAACTTGGCTCCGGGAGTTAATGGTGGGGGAATAATGGCTCCTGTGGCTTCGGCTCCATCAAGATCATCATCATCATCATCGAAAGCTGGCTGCATAGCTTGGCATTCAGGCCTAAACCTAGCTTGACGATCTCTTCTGTTGGCAGGTGTTGCGATCTCAGCGGCATGCCTAGGTTTTAGTAGCTCGTCATCACCTAGATCTTCATCGTCAGGATTTGTTGCTCGCCCAGGGTTATCAATATTCTGTTGATGCACTTGAGTGGCGGCTAGTGCAGCTAGTCTCGCCTGTTCCTGTTGAGCAGCCATCCTTTCAATTGCGTGTTGTGCCTCCATTCTGCGAATATGTTGTGGTTCAGGATTGATAGGTAATAACGGTTGACCAAAACTTCGGGTATGGGGCATGCACTGAATAAAAACCTGCAAAAACAAAAACTAAAAGTAAAAGTACGAGAATCTTTGACCAAAGGGTCTAGTAATTATTACAAACTTAGTTGACAACTGTATTCCCCGGCAGCGGCGCCAATTTTTGATAACGCTCAATCTACAGCTCTCGTAGGAGTGTAAAGCGGTCGTTAGCAAATATAGAACCCAAACTGGGTTGGGTATCGATCCCACAGGGAATAGCTTGGTCAACAAGTAAGCAACGATTACTAGACTTTTAGTGCAAGTCTCGTAAGAAGGGGGGTTTGTAATGTGTAACCAAATTATTAAAGCAAAAACTGAAAATAGCAAAGTAAAAAGAAAGAATGTTGAGTAGGTTGTGAAACAGTGAGAATTGAAGAGTTGGGGTTATGTCCACCTTCTGAGTTATACGTCTCTATTGACTATGAGTGTGTTGAATTCAGACATGCATGTGCTTATAGAGAATTGTATTCGATGGTAAATCCAGGCGTCTTTCGACCTATTCGAGGATTATTTCACTTTAACTCTTTCGAGCTTAAAGTGTGTCTAATGGTACGAATTCTCCAAGAGGTTAATCCAGTTACGGCACTAACTTTTTAATAGGGGATGGGACCCTACTACCTTGACATTATCTCTTTTCCAGACAGATAACCTTTCTTTCGAACAAGTTAAATGTTATACTGGCGTATTCTTGCGTTTGCAACCACAAAGAATTTAGATTAAGATGAAGAGAATAATGATATAAGCAACATACGTGTCACGAACTCACAAACTCACAGCAATAGATAGTATCTCATTCGGCTTTCATAACCCCAACAGAGAAGTTTAGTTACCCATGAGTGCGAAGGAAATCACAATTGACATTGTTGTTATACCACAATAAAGATGTCATGTTTGTAATGGTGTGGTAGGCGTTAGGTGTGAATCCCTTAGCAAAGTAATGTTTCTCTTGTTGTGGAATTTAAGAATAGATGAATAGAAGAAGAAAAATAGAATTAATGGAAGAATGATTGTTTTGAACTAGAATGTCTTAGAAGTAGAATAGAATAGAATTGAATGTAAGAAGATGTCTTAAAATCTCTAGCAAGATAGGGTATTTATAATACCCATATCCTATTCCTTCTAAGCTAATGAAATGCTTAACCAAATCCGACTAAGCTAATGAAATACTTAACCCAATTGTACTAGGTTAATGTATCATTATCCTAATCCTAATAAGCTAATGAAATACTTAACCCAATTGTACTAGGTTAATGTATCATTATCCTAATCCTAATAAGCTACTGCTAGTCCCCAAAGTCTTCAGAAATATTGTTTTAGCCCGGGACAGAATTTCCATGTGCCATCTTTAGTCCTTGGCGTCCAAGATTGGCTTTTCTCCTTTCGTGAAGCTTTCTTTGGCGTCAAGTTATCCATAAAATGCCGAATTCTGCATCATTTATACCTGAAACTTTGCTAATCATGTTCGTTAGCTCACTTACAGGAAAAAGGACTAAAAGTGCATGAAATATATGATTTGTTCTCAAAACTAGGCTAAAATATGGGCAAAATATAGTGCTATAGGCGTGTAAATTCGCCTATCATCAGAGGGTCCTGAACAGAAAGTAAAGTCGCATTTTTCAGGAGGGCCCTAAACATAAAGTAAAATCTCATTTTTCAGGAGGGTCCTGAACAGAAAGTAAAATCCCATTTTTCAGGAGGGTCCTGAACAGAAAGTAAAATCCTATTTTTCAAGAGCGTCCTGAACAGAAACTAAAATCCCATTTTTCAGGAGGTTCCTGAACATAAAGTAAAACCCCATTTTTCAAAAGGTTCCTGAACAAAAGTAAAATCTCATTTTTTAGAAGGGTCCTGAACAGAAAGTAATATCCCATTTTTCAGGATGGGCTAGAACAAAAGTAAAATCCATTTTTTTAGGAGGGTCCTGAACCAAAGTAAAATATAATTTTTCAGTAGGGTAATCCTATTTTTCAAGAGGGTCCTGAACAAAAAGTAAAATCCAATTTTCAGAAGGGTCCTGAACAAAAGTAAAATCCCATTTTTCGGGATGGTCCTGAACAAAAGTAAAATCTCATTTTTCAAGAGGGTCCTGAAAAGAAAGTTAAATACTTTTTTTCAGGAGGGTCCTGAACAGAAAGTAAAGTTCCATTTTTCAGGTGGGTCCTAAACAGAAAGTAATATCCCATTTATCAGGAGGGTCCTGAACAGAAAGTAAAATCCCATTTTTCCGGAGGGTCCTGAACAGAAAGTAAAGTCCCACTTTTCAAAAGGGTCCTGATCAGAAAGTAAAGTCCCATTTTCCAGGAGGGTCCTGAACAGAAAGTAAAGTCCCATTTTTCAGGAGGGTCCTGAACAGAAAGTAAAGTCCCATTTTTAAGGAGGGTCATGTACAAAAAGTAAAGTCCCATTTATTAGGAGGGTCCTGTACAGAAAGTCAAATCCCAATTTTCAGGAATGTCCTGAACAGAAAGTAAAATCCTATTTTTAAAAAGGGTCCAAAACAGAAGAAAAATTCCATTTTTCAGGAGGGTCCTGAACAAAAGTAAAATCTCATTCTTCAAGATGGTCTAGAACAGAAAGTAAAATCCCATATTTCAAGAGGATCCTGAACAAAAGTAAAATTCCATTTTTCAGGAGGGGCCTGAACTAAAAGTAAAATCCCATTTTTCAGGAGGGTCCTGAACAGAAAGTAAAATCCTTTTTTCAGGAGGGTCCTAAAAAGAAGAAAAATCCCATTTTTCAAGAGAATCCTGAACACAAGTAAAATCCCATTTTTCAAGAGGGTCATGAACAGAAAGTAAAATCCTATTTTTTAGGAGGGTCATGAACAAAAGTAAAATCATACTTTTTAGGAGGGTCCTGAATAAAATGTTAAATCCCATTTTTCAGGATGGTGCTGAACAAAAGTAAAATCCCATTTTTTAGGAGGGTCCTGAACAAAAAGTAAAATCCCATTTTTCAGGAGGGTCCTGAACAGAAAGTAAAGTCGCATTTTTCAGGAGGGTCCTAAACATAAAGTCAAATCTTATTTTTCAAGAAGGTCCTGAACAGAAAGTAAAGTACCATTTTTCAGGAGGGTGCTGAACAGAAAGTAAAGTCCCATTTTTCAGGAGGGTCCTGAACAGAAAGTAAAATTCCATTTTTCAAGAGCGTCCTGAACATAAAGTAAAATCTCATTTTTCAGGAGGGTCCTGAACATAAAGTAAAATCCCATTTTTCTAGAGGGTCCTGAACAGAAAGTAAAATCTCATTTTTCAGGAGGGTCCTGAACAGAAAGTAATGTCCAATTTTTCAGGAATGGCCTTAGTACAATGTAAAGTCCCATTTTTCAGGAAGGTCCTGAACAAAAAGTAAAGTCCCATTTTTCAGGAGGGTCCAGAACAGAAAGTAAAATCCAATTTTTCAGAAGGGTGTTGAACAGAAAGTAAAATCCCATTTTTCAGAAGGGTCCTGAACAGAAAGTAAATTCCCATTTTTCAGGAGGGTCCTGAACAGAAAGTAAAGTCGCATTTTTCTGGAGGGTCCTAAACATAAAGTAAAATCTCATTTTTTAGGAGGGTCCTGAACATAAAGTAAAATCCCACTTTTCAGGAAGGTCCTGAACAGAAAGTAAAATCCTATATTTCAAGAGCGTCCTGAACAGAAACTAAAATCCCATTTTTCAGGAGGTTCCTGAACATAAAGTAAAACCCCATTTTTCAAAAGGGTCTTGAACAAAAGTTAAATCCCATTTTTCAGAAGGGTCCAGAACAGAAAGTAATATCCCATTTTTCAGGATGGGCTAGAACAAAAGTAAAATCCAATTTTTTAGGAGGGTCCTGAACCAAAGTAAAATATCATTTTTCAGTTGGGTAATCCTATTTTTCAAGAGGGTCCTGAACAAAAAGCAAAATCCCATTTTCAGGAGGGTCCTGAACAAAAGTAAAATCCCATTTTTCGGGATGGTCCTGAACAAAAGTAAAATCTTATTTTTCAAGAGGGTCCTGAAAAGAAAGTTAAATCCTTTTTTTCAGGAGGGTCCTGAACAGAAAGTAAAGTTCCATTTTTCAGGTGGATCCTAAACAGAAAGTAAAATCCCATTTATCAGGAGGGTCCTGAACAGAAAGTATAATCCCATTTTTCAGGATGGTCCTGAACAGAAAGTAATGTCCCACTTTTCAGAAGGGTCCTGATTAGAAAGTAAAGTCCCATTTTCCAGGAGGGTCCTGAACAGAAAGTAAAGTCCCATTTTTCAGGAGGGTCCTGAACAGAAAGTAAATTCCCATTTTTCAGGAAGGTCCTGTACAAAAAGTAAAGTCCCATTTTTCAGGAGGGTCCTGTACAGAAAGTAAAATCCCATTTTTCAGGAATGTCCTGAATAGAAACTAAAATCCTATTTTTCAAAGGGGTCCAAAAAAAAGAAAAATTCCATTTATCAGGAGGGTCCTGAACAAAATTAAAATCTCATTCTTCAAGATGGTCTAGAACAAAAAGTAAAATCCCATAATTTAAGAGGGTCCTGAACAAAAGTAAAATCTCATTTTTCAAGAGGGGCCTGAACAGAAAGTAAAATCCCATTTTTCAGGAGGGTCCTGAACAGAAAGTAAAATCCTTTTTTCAGGAGGTTCCTAAACAGTGGTAAAATCCCATTTTTCAAGAGAATCCTGAACAGAAGTAAAATCCCATTTTTCAAGAGGGTCATGAACAGAAAGTAAAATCCCAATTTTTAGGAGGGTCATGAACAAAAGTAAAATCATACTTTTTAGGAGGGTCCTGAATAAAATGTAAAATCTAATTTTTCAGGATAGTACTGAACAAAAGTAAAATCCCATTTTTTAGGAGGGTTCTGAACAGAAAGTAAAATCCCATTTTTCAGGAGGGTCCTGAACAGAAAGTAAAGTCGCATTTTTCAGGAGGGTCCTAAACATAAAGTAAAATCTCATTTTTCTGGAAGGTCCTGAACAGAAAGTAAAGTCCCATTTTTTAGGAGGGTGCTGAACATATAGTAAAATCCCATTTTTCAGGAGGGTCCTGAACAGAAAATAAAATCCCATTTTTAAGGAGGGTCCTGAAAAGAAAGTAAAATTCTATTTTTCAAGAGCGTCATGAACATAAAGTAAAATCTCATTTTTCAGGAGGGTTCTGAACATAAAGTAAAATCCCATTTTCTAGAGGGTCCTGAACAGAAAGTAAAATCTCATTTTTAAGGAGGGTCCTGAACAGAAAGTAATGTCCAAATTTTTATGAAGGGCCTAAGCAGAATGTAAAGTCCCATTTTTCAGGAGGGTCCTGAACAAAAAGTAAAGTCCCATTTTTCAGGAGGGTCCTGAACAGAAAGTAAAATCCTATTTTTTAGAAGGGTGCTGAACAGAAAGCAAAATCCCATTTTTCAGGAGGGTCCTGAACATAACGTAAAATCCCATTTTTATGGAGGGTCCTGAACAAAAAGTAAAGTCACATTTTTCAGGAGGGTCCTAAACATAAAATAAAATCTTATTTTTCAGGAATGTCCTGAACAGAAAGTAAAGTCCCATTTTTCAGGAGGGTGCTGAACAGAAAGAAAAATCCCATTTTTCAGGAGGGTCCTGAACAGAAATTAAAATCCCATTTTTTAGGAGGGTCCTGAACAGAAAATAAAATCCTATTTTCAAGAGCGTCCTGAACAGAAACTAAAATCCCATTTTTCAGGAGGTTCCTGAACATAAAATAAAACCCCATTTTTCAAAAGGGTCCAGAACAAAAGTAAAATCCCATTTTTCAGAAGGGTCCTGAACAGAAAGTAATATCCCATTTTTCAAGAGAATCCTGAACCGAAGCAAAATCCCATTTTTCAAGAGTGTCATGAACAGAAAGTAAAATCCCATTTTTTAGGAGGGTCATGAACAAAAGTAAAATCATACTTTTTAGGAGGGTCCTGAATAAAATGTTAAATCCCGTTTTTAAGGATGGTACTGAACTAAAGTAAAATCCCATTTTTTAGGAGGGTCCTGAACAGAAAGTAAAATCCTATTTTTCAGGAGGGTCCTGAACAGAAAGTAAAGTCGCATTTTTCAGGAGGGTCCTAAACATAAAGTAAAATCTCATTTTCCAGGAAGGTCCTGAACAGAAAGTAAAGTACCATTTTTTAGGAGGGTGCTGAACAGAAAGTAAAATCCCATTTTTCAGGAGGGTCCTGAACAGAAAGTAAAATCCCATTTTTTAGGAGGGTCCTGAACAGAAATAAAAATTCCATTATTCAAGAGCGTCCTGAACATAAAGTAAAATCTCATTTTTCAGGAGGGTCCTGAACATACAGCAAATTCTAATTTTTCTAGAGGGTCCTGTACAGAAAGTAATGTCCAATTTTTCAGGAATGGCCTAAAAAGAATGTAAAGTCCCATTTTTCAGGAGGGTCCTGAACAAAAAGTAAAGTCCCATTTTTCAGAAGGGTCCTGAACAGAAAATAAAATCCCATTTTTCAAAAGGGTGCTGAACAGATAGTAAAATCCCATTTTTCAGAAGGGTCCTGAACATAAAGTAAAATCCCATTTTTCAGGAGGGTCCTGAACAGAAAGTAAAGTCGCATTTTTCAGGAGGGCCCTAAACATAAAGTAAAATCTCATTTTTCAGGAGGGTCCTGAACAGAAAGTAAAATCCCATTTTTCAGGAGGGTCCTGAACAGAAAGTAAAATCCTATTTTTCAAGAGCGTCCTGAACAGAAACTAAAATCCCATTTTTCAGGAGGTTCCTGGACATAAAGTAAAACACCATTTTTCAAAAGGGTCCTGAACAAAAGTAAAAATTCATTTTTTAGAAGGGTCCTGAACAGAAAGTAATATCCCATTTTTTAGGATGGGCTAGAACAAAAGTAAAATCCATTTTTTTAGGAGGGTCCTGAACCAAAGTAAAATATAATTTTTTAGTAGGGTAATCCTATTTTTCAAGAGGGTCCTGAACAAAAAGTAAAAATCCAATTTTCTGAAGGGTCCTGAACAAAAGTAAAATCCCATTTTTCGGGATGGTCCTGAACAAAAGTAAAATCTTATTTTTCAAGAGGGTCCTGAAAAGAAAGTTAAATCCTTTTTTTCAGGAGGGTCCTGAACAGAAAGTAAAGTTCCATTTTTCAGGTGGGTCCTAAAAAGAAATAAAATCCCATTTATCAGGAGGGTCCTGAAAAGAAAGTAAAATCCCATTTTTCCTGAGGGTCCTGAACAGAAAGTAAAGTCCCACTTTTCGAAAGGGTCCTGATCAGAAAGTAAAGTCCCATTTTCCAGGAAGGTCCTGAACAGAAAGTAAAGTCCCATTTTCAGAAGGGTCCTAAACAGAAAGTAAAGTCCCATTTTTAAGGAGGGTCCTGTACAAAAAGTAAAGTCCCACTTTTTAGGAGGGTCCTGTACATAAAGTAAAATCCCATTTTTCAGGAATGTCCTGAACAGAAAGTAAAATCCTATTTTAAAAAAGGGTCCAAAACAGAAGAAAAATTCCATTTTTCAGTAGGGTCCTGAACAAAAGTAAAATCTCATTCTTCAAGATGGTCTAGAACAGAAAGTAAAATCCCATATTTCAAGAGGATCCTGAACAAAAGTAAAATTCCATTTTTCAGGAGGGGCCTGAACAGAAAGTAAAATCCCATTTTTCAGGAGGGTCCTGAACAGAAAGTAAAATCCTTTTTTCAGGAGGGTCCTAAAAAGAAGTAAAATCCCATTTTTCAAGAGAATCCTGAACACAAGTAAAATCCCATTTTTCAAGAGGGTCATGAAAAGAAAGTAAAATCCCATTTTTTAGGAGGGTCATGAACAAAAGTAAAATCATACTTTTTAGGAGGGTCCTGAATAAAATGTTAAATCCCATTTTTCAGGATGGTGCTGAACAAAAGTAAAATACCATTTTTTAGGAGGGACCTGAACAGAAAGTAAAATCCCATTTTTCAGTAGGGTCCTGAACAGAAAGTAAAGTCGCATTTTTCAGGAGTGTCCTAAACATAAAGTAAAATCTTATTTTTCAAGAAGGTCCTGAACAGAAAGTAAAGTACCATTTTTCAGGAGGGTGCTGAACAGAAAGTAAAGTCCCATTTTTCAGGAGGGTCCTGAACAGAAAGTAAAATTCCATTTTTCAAGAGCGTCCTGAACATAAAGTAAAATCTCATTTTTTAGGAGGGTCCTGAACATAAAGTAAAATCCCATTTTTCTAGAGGATCCTGAACAGAAAGTAAAATCACATTTTTCAGGAGGGTCCTAAACAGAAAGTAATGTCCAATTTTTCAGGAATGGCATAAGTAGAATGTAAAGTCTCATTTTTCAGGAAGATCCTGAACAAAAAGTAAAGTCCCATTTTTCAGGAGGGTCCGGAACAGAAAGTAAAATCCAATTTTTCAGAAGGGTGTTGAACAGAAAGTAAAATCCCATTTTTCAGAAAGGTCCTGAACAGAAAGTAAATTCCCATTTTTCAGGAGGGTCCTGAACAGAAAGTAAAGTCGCATTTTTCTAGAGGGTCCTAAACATAAAGTAAAATATCATTTTTCAGGAGGGTCCTGAACAGAAAGTAAAATCCTATTTTTCAGGAGGGTCCTGAACAGAAAGTAAAATCCTATATTTCAAGAGCGTCCTGAACAGAAACTAAAATCCCATTTTTCAGGAGGTTCCTGAACATAAAGTTAAACCCCATTTTTCAAAAGGGTCCTGAACAAATGTAAAATCCCATTTTTCAGAAGGGTCCTGAACAGAAAGTAATATCCCATTTTTCAGGATGGGTTAGAACAAAAGTAAAAACCAATTTTTTAGGAAGGTCCTGAACCAAAGTAAAATATCATTATTCAGTAGGGTAATCCTATTTTTCAAGAGGGTCCTGAACAAAAAGTAAAATCCCATTTTTAGGAGGGTCCTGAACAAAAGTAAAATTCCATTTTTCGGGATGGTCTTGAACAAAAGTAAAATATCATTTTTCAAGAGGGTCCTGAAAAGAAAGTTAAATCCTTTTTTTCAGAAGGGTCCTGAACAGAAAGTAAAGTTCCATTTTTCAGGTGGGTCCTAAACAGAAAGTAAAATCCCATTTATCAGGAGGGTCCTGAACAAAAAGTAAAATCCCATTTTCCAGGATGGTCCTGAACAGAAAGTAATGTCCCACTTTTCAGAAGGGTCCTGATCAGAAAGTAAAGTCCCATTTTCCAGGAGTGTCCTAAACAGAAAGTAAAGTCCGATTTTTCAGGAGGGTCCTGAACAGAAAGTAAAGTCCCATTTTTCAGGAAGGTCCTGTACAAAAAGTAAAGTCCCATTTTTCAGGAGGGTCCTGTACAGAAAGTAAAATCTCATTTTTCAGGAAGGTCCTGAATAGAAACTAAAATCCAATTTTTCAAAGGGGTCCAAAAAGAAGAAAAATTCCATTTTTCAGGAGGGTCCTGAACAAAAGTAAAATCTCATTCTTCAAGATGGTCTAGAACAGAAAGTAAAATCCCATATTTCAAGAGGGTCCTGAACAAAAGTAAAATCCCATTTTTCAGGATGGGCCTGAACAAAAAGTAAAATCCCATTTTTCAGGAGGGTCCTGAACAGAAAAGAAAATCCTTTTTTCAGGAGGTTCCTAAAATGAAGTAAAATCCCATTTTTCAAGAGAATCCTAAACAGAAGTAAAGTCCCATTTTTCAAGAGGGTCATGAACAGAAAGTAAAATCCCATTTTTTAGGAGGGTCATGAACAAAAGTAAAATCATATTTTTTAGGAGGGTTCTGAACAAATGTAAAATCACATTTTTTAGGAGGGTCCTGAACAGAAAGCAAAATCCCATTTTTCAGGAGGGTCCTTAACAGAAAGTAAAGTCGCATTTTTCAAGAGGGTCCTAAACATAAAGTAAAATCTCATTTTTCTGGACGGTCCTGAACAAAAAGTAAAGTCCCATTTTTCCGGAGGGTGCTGAACAGATAGTAAAATCCCATTTTTCAGGAGGGTCCTGAACAGAAAGTAAAATCCCATTTTTCAGGAGGGTCCTGAACAGAAAGTAAAAGTCCATTTTTCAAGAGCGTCCTGAACATAAAGTAAAATCTCATTTTTCAGGAGGGTCATGAACATAAAATAAAATCCCATTTTTCTAGAGGGTCCTGAACAGAAAGTAAAATCTCATTTTTCAGGAGGGTCCTGAACAGAATGTAATCTCCAAATTTTCAGGAAGAGCCTAAGCAGAATGTAAAGTCCCATTTTTCAAGAGGGTCCTGAACAAAAAGTAAAGTCCCATTTTTCAGGAGGGTCCTGAACAGAAAGTAAAATCCCATTTTCTAGAAGAGTGTTGAACAGAAAGTAAAATCCCATTTTTCAGGAGGGTCCTGAACATAACGTAAAATCGCATTTTTCAGGAGGGTCCTGAACAGAAAGTAAAGTCGCATTTTTCAGGAGAGTCCTAAACATAAAGTAAAATCTCATTTTTCAGGAAGGTCCTGAACAGAAAGTAAAGTCCCATTTTTCAGGAGGGTGTTGAACAGAAAGTAAAATCCCATTTTTCAGGAGGGTCCTGAACAGAAAGTAAAATTCCATTTTTTAGGAGAGTCCTGAACAGAAAGTAAAATTCCATTTTTCAGGAGCGTCCAGAACATAAAGTAAATTCCCATTTTTCAGGAGGTTCCTGAACATAATGTAAAATCCCATTTTTCAGGAGGGTACTGAATAGAAAGTAAAATTCCATTTTTCAAGAGCGTCCTGAACATAATGTAAAATCCCATTTTTAAGGAGGTTCCTGATCAGAAAGTAAAATCTCATTTTTCAGAGTGGGTCCTGAGCAGAAAGTAATGTTCAATTTCTCAGGAAGGGCGAAAGAAGAATGTAATGTCCCATTTTTTAGGAGGGTCCTGAACAGAAAGTTAAGTCCCATTTTACAGGAGGGTCCTGAACAGAAAGTAAAATCCCATTTTTCAGGAGGGTCCTGAACAGAAAGTAAAATCTATTTTTTTAGGATGGTCCTGAACCAAAGTAAAATCTTATTTTTCTGTAGGGTAATCCCATTTTTCAGGAGGGTCCTGAACAAAAAGTAAAATCTCATTTTCAGGAGGGTCCTGATCAAAAGTAAAATCCTATTTTTCAGGATGGTCCTGAACAGAAAGTAAAATCTCATTTTTCAGGAGGTTCCTGAACATAATGTAAAATCCAATTTTTTAGGAGGGTCCTAAACAAAAAGTTAAGTCCTATTTTTTAGGAAGGTCCTGTACAGAAAGTAAAGTCCTATTTTTTAGGAGGATCCTGTACAGAAAGTAAAGTCCCACTTTTCGGAATGGTCCTAATCAGAAAGTAAAGTCCCATTTTTCAGGAGGGTCCTGAACAGAAAGTAAATTCCCATTTTTCAGGAGGGTCCTGAACAGAAAGTAAAGTCCCATTTTTCAGGAGGGTCCTGTACAAAAAGTAAAGTCCCATTTTTCAGGAGGGTCCTGTACAGAAAGTAAAATCCCATTTTTCAGGATGGTTCTGAACAGAAAGTAAAATCCTATTTTTCAAAAGGGTCCGAAACAGAAAAAAATTCCATTTTTCAGAATGGTCCTGAACAAAAGTAAAATCTCATTCTTCAAGATGGTCTAGAACAGAAAGTAAAATCCCATATTTCAGGAGGGTCCTGAACAAAAGTAAAATCCCATTTTTCAGGAGGGGCCTGAACAGAAAGTATAATCCCATTTTTCAGGAGGGGTCTGAACAAAAAGTAAAATTCCATTTTTCATGAGGATCCTGAACAGAAAGTAAAATCATTTTTTCAGGAGGGTCCTAAACAAAAGTAATATCCCATTTTTCAAGAGAATCCTGAACAGAAGTAAAATCCCATTTTTCAAGAGGGTCATGAACAGAAAGTAAAATCCCATTTTTTAGGAGGGTCATGAACAAAAGTAAAATCATACTTTTTAGGAGGGTCCTGAATAAAATGTAAAATCCCATTTTTCAGGATGGAACTGAACAAAAGTAAAATCCCATTTTTTAAGAGGGTCCTGAACAGAAAGTAAAATCCCATTTTTCAGGAGGGTCCTGAACAGAAAGTAAAGTCACATTTTTCTCGAGGGTCCTAAACATAAAGTAAAATCTCATTTTTCAGGAGAGTCCTGAACAGAAAGTAAAATCCCATTTTTTAGGAGGGTCCTGAACAGAAAGTAAAATCTTATTTTTCTAGAGCGTGCTGAACAGAAACTAAAATCCCATTTTTCAGGAGGTTCCTGAACATAAAGTAAAACCCCATTTTTCAAAAGGGTCCTGAACAAAAGTAAAATCCCATTTTTCATAAGGGTCCTGAACAGAAAGTAATATCCCATTTTTCAGAAGGGTCCTGAACAGAAAGTAAATTCCCATTTTTCAGGAGGGTCCTGAACAGAAAGTAAAGTCGCATTTTTCTGGAGGGTCCTAAACATAAAGTAAAATATCATTTTTCAGGAGGTTCCTGAACAGAAAGTAAAATCCCATTTTTCAGGAAGGTCCTGAACAGAATGTAAAATCCTATATTTCAAGAGCGTCCTGAACAGAAACTAAAATCCCATTTTTCAGGAGGTTCCTGAACATAAAGTAAAACCCCATTTTTCTAAAGGGTCCTGAACAAAAGTAAAATCCCATTTTTCAGAAGGGTCCTGAACAGAAAGTAATATCCCATTTTTCAGGATGGGCTAGAACAAAAGTAAAAACCAATTTTTTAGGAAGGTCCTGAACCAAAGTAAAATATCATTATTCAGTAGGGTAATCCTATTTTTCAAGAGGGTCCTGAACAAAAAGTAAAATCCCATTTTCAGGAGGGTCCTGAACAAAAGTAAAATTCCATTTTTCGGGATGGTCTTGAACAAAAGTAAAATATCATTTTTCAAGAGGGTCCTGAAAAGAAAGTTAAATCCTTTTTTTCAGAAGGGTCCTGAACAGAAAGTAAAGTTCCATTTTTCAGGTGGGTCCTAAACAGAAAGTAAAATCCCATTTATCAGGAGGGTCCTGAACAGAAAGTAAAATCCCATTTTCCAGGATGGTCCTGAACAGAAAGTAATGTCCCACTTTTCAGAAGGGTCCTGATCAGAAAGTAAAGTCCCATTTTCCAGGAGGGTCCTAAACAGAAAGTAAAGTCCGATTTTTCAGGAGGGTCCTGAACAGAAAGTGAAGTCCCATTTTTCAGGAAGGTCCTGTATAAAAAGTAAAGTCCCATTTTTCAGGAGGGTCCTGTACAGAAAGTAAAATCTCATTTTTCAGGAAGGTCCTGAATAGAAACTAAAATCCTATTTTTCAAAGGGGTCCAAAAAGAAGAAAAATTCCATTTTTCAGGAGGGTCCTGAACAAAAGTAAAATCTCATTCTTCAAGATGGTCTAGAACAGAAAGTAAAATCCCATATTTCAAGAGGGTCCTGAACAAAAGTAAAATCCCTTTTTTCAGGATGGGCCTGAACAAAAAGTAAAATCCCATTTTTCAGGAGGGTCCTGAACAGAAAAGAAAATCCTTTTTTGAGGAGGTTCCTAAACAGAAGTAAAATCCCATTTTTCAAGAGAATCCTAAACAGAAGTAAAGTCCCATTTTTCAAGAGGGTCATGAACAGAAAGTAAAATCCCATTTTTTAGGAGGGTCATGAACAAAAGTAAAATCATATTTTTTAGGAGGGTTCTGAACAAAAGTAAAATCCCATTTTTTAGGAGGGTCCTGAACAGAAAGCAAAATCCCATTTTTCAAGAGGGTCCTTAACAGAAAGTAAAGTCGCATTTTTCAGGAGGGTCCTAAACATAAAGTAAAATCTCATTTTTCTGGAAGGTCCTGAACAGAAAGTAAAGTCCCATTTTTTAGGAGGGTGCTGAACAGATAGTAAAATCCCATTTTTCAGGAGGGTCCTGAACAGAAAGTAAAATCCCATTTTTCAGGAGGGTCCTGAACAGAAAGTAAAATTCCATTTTTCAAGAGCGTCCTGAACATAAAGTAAAATCTCATTTTTCAGGAGGGTCCTGAACATAAAGTAAAATCCCATTTTTCTAGAGGGTCCTAAACAGAAAGTAAAATCTCATTTTTCAGGAGGGTCCTGAACAAAAAGTAAAGTCCCATTTTTCAGGAGGGTCCTGAACAGAAAGTAAAATCCCATTTTCTAGAAGAGCGTTGAACAAAAAGTAAAATCCCATTTTTCAGGAGGGTCCTGAACATAACGTAAAATCCCATTTTTCAGGAGGGTCCTGAACAGAAAGTAAAGTCGCATTTTTCAGGAGAGTCCTAAACATAAAGTAAAATCTCATTTTTCAGGAAGGTCCTGAACTGAAAGTAAAGTCCCATTTTTCAGGAGGGTGTTGAACAGAAAGTAAAATCCCATTTTTCAGGAGGGTCCTGAACAGAAAGTAAAATCCCATTTTTTAGGAGAGTCCTGAACAGAAAGTAAAATTCCATTTTTCAGGAGCGTCCAGAACATAAAGTAAATTCCCTTTTTTAAGGAGGTTCCTGAACATAATATAAAATCCCATTTTTCAGGAGGGTACTGAATAGAAAGTAAAATTCCATTTTTCAAGAGCGTCCTGAACATAATGTAAAATCCCATTTTTAAGGAGGTTCCTGATCAGAAAGTAAAATCTCATTTTTCAGGAGGGTCCTGAGCAGAAAGTAATGTTCAATTTCTCAGGAAGGGCGAAAGAAGAATGTAATGTCCCATTTTTCAGGAGGGTCCTGAACAGAAAGTTAAGTCCCATTTTACAGGAGGGTCCTGAACAGAAAGTAAAATCCCATTTTTCAGGAGGGTCCTGAACAGAAAGTAAAATCTATTTTTTTAGGATGGTCCTGAACCAAAGTAAAATCTTATTTTTCTGTAGGGTAATCCCATTTTTCAGGAGGGTCCTGAACAAAAAGTAAAATCTCATTTTCAGGAGGGTCCTGATCAAAAGTAAAATCCTATTTTTCTGGATGGTCCTGAACAGAAAGTAAAATCTCATTTTTCAGGAGGTTCCTGAACATAATGTAAAATCCAATTTTTCAGGAGGGTCCTAAACAAAAAGTTAAGTCCTATTTTTTAGGAAGGTCCTGTACAGAAAGTAAAGTCCTATTTTTTAGGAGGATCCTGTACAGAAAGTAAAGTCCCACTTTTTGGAAGGGTCCTGATCAGAAAGTAAAGTCCCATTTTTCAGGAGGGTCCTGAACAGAAAGTAAATTCCCATTTTTCAGGAGGGTCCTGAACAGAAAGTAAAGTCCCATTTTTCAGGAGGGTCCTGTACAAAAAGTAAAGTCCCATTTTTCAGGAGGGTCCTGTACAGAAAGTAAAATCCCATTTTTCAGGAAGGTTCTGAACAGAAAGTAAAATCCTATTTTTCAAAAGGGTTCGAAACAGAAAAAAATTCCATTTTTCAGAATGGTCCTGAACAAAAGTAAAATCTCATTCTTCAAGATGGTCTAGAACAGAAAGTAAAATCCCATATTTCAGGAGGGTCCTGAACAAAAGTAAAATCCCATTTTTCAGGAGGGGCCTGAACAGAAAGTATAATCCCATTTTTCAGGAGGGGTCTGAACAGAAAGTAAAATCCCATTTTTCGTGAGGATCCTGAACAGAAAGTAAAATCATTTTTTTAGGAGGGTCCTAAACAAAAGTAATATCCCATTTTTCAAGAGAATCCTGAACAGAAGTAAAATCCCATTTTTCAAGAGGGTCATGAACAGAAAGTAAAATCCCATTTTTTAGGAGGGTCATGAACAAAAGTAAAATCATACTTTTTAGGAGGGTCCTGAATAAAATGTAAAATCCCATTTTTCAGGATGGAACTGAACAAAAGTAAAATCCCATTTTTTAAGAGGGTCCTGAACAGAAAGTAAAATCCCATTTTTCAGGAGGGTCCTGAACAGAAAGTAAAGTCGCATTTTTCTCGAGGGTCCTAAACATAAAGTAAAATCTCATTTTTCAGGAGAGTCCTGAACAGAAAGTAAAATCCCATTTTTTATGAGGGTCCTGAACAGAAAGTAAAATCTATTTTTTTAGGATGGTCCTGAACCAAAGTAAAATCTTATTTTTCTGTAGGGTAATCCCATTTTTCAGGAGGGTCCTGAACAAAAAGTAAAATCTCATTTTCAGGAGGGTCCTGATCAAAAGTAAAATCCTATTTTTCAGGATGGTCCTGAACAGAAAGTAAAATCTCATTTTTCAGGAGGTTCCTGAACATAATGTAAAATCCAATTTTTCAGGAGGGTCCTAAACAAAAAGTTAAATCCTATTTTTTAGGAAGGTCCTGTACAGAAAGTAAAGTCCTATTTTTTAGGAGGATCCTGTACAGAAAGTAAAGTCCCACTTTTCGGAAGGGTCCTGATCAGAAAGTAAAGTCCCATTTTTCAGGAGGGTCCTGAACAGAAAGTAAATTCACATTTTTCAGGAGGGTCCTGAACAGAAAGTAAAGTCCCATTTTTCAGGAGGGTCCTGTACAAAAAGTAAAGTCCCATTTTTCAGGAGGGTCCTGTACCAAAAGTAAAATCCCATTTTTCAGAATGGTCCTGAACAAAAGTAAAATCTCATTCTTCAAGATGGTCTAGAACAGAAAGTAAAATCCCATATTTCAGGAGGGTCCTGAACAAAAGTAAAATCCCATTTTTCAGGAGGGGCCTGAACAGAAAGTATAATCCCATTTTTCAGGAGGGGTCTGAACAGAAAGTAAAATCCCATTTTTCATGAGGATCCTGAACAGAAAGTAAAATCATTTTTTTAGGAGGGTCCTAAACAAAAGTAATATCCCATTTTTCAAGAGAATCCTGAACAGAAGTAAAATCCCATTTTTCAAGAGGGTCATGAACAGAAAGTAAAATCCCATTTTTTAGGAGGGTCCTGTACAGAAAGTAAAGTCCCACTTTTCGGAAGGGTCCTGATCAGAAAGTAAAGTCCCATTTTTCAGGAGGGTCCTGAACAGAAAGTAAATTCACATTTTTCAGGAGGGTCCTGAACAGAAAGTAAAGTCCCATTTTTCAGGAGGGTCCAGTACAAAAAGTAAAGTCCCATTTTTCAGGAGGGTCCTGTACAAAAAGTAAAATCCCATTTTTCAGGAAGGTTCTGAACAGAAAGTAAAATCCTATTTTTCAAAAGAGTCCGAAACAGAAAAAAATTCCATTTTTCATAATGGTCCTGAACAAAAGTAAAATCTCATTCTTCAAGATGGTCTAGAACAGAAAGTAAAATCCCATATTTCAGGAGGGTCCTGAACAAAAGTAAAATCCCATTTTTCAGGAGGGGCCTGAACAGAAAGTATAATCCCATTTTTCAGGAGGGGTCTGAACAAAAAGTAAAATCCCATTTTTCATGAGGATCCTGAACAGAAAGTAAAATCATTTTTTTAGGAGGGTCCTAAACAAAAGTAATATCCCATTTTTCAAGAGAATCCTGAACAGAAGTAAAATCCCATTTTTCAAGAGGGTCATGAACAGAAAGTAAAATCCCATTTTTTAGGAGGGTCATGAACAAAAGTAAAATCATACTTTTTAGGAGGGTCCTGAATAAAATGTAAAATCCCATTTTTCAGGATGGAACTGAACAAAAGTAAAATCCCATTTTTAAGAGGGTCCTGAACAGAAATTAAAATCCCATTTTTCAGGAGGGTCCTGAACAGAAAGTAAAGTCGCATTTTTCTCGAGGGTCCTAAACATAAAGTAAAATCTCATTTTTCAGGAGGGTCCTGAACAGAAAGTAAAATCCCATTTTTTAGGAGGGTCCTGAACAGAAAGTAAAATCTTATTTTTCTAGAGCGTGCTGAACAGAAACTAAAATCCCATTTTTCAGGAGGTTCCTGAACATAAAGTAAAACCCCATTTTTCAAAAGGGTCCTGAACAAAAGTAAAATCCCATTTTTCATAAGGGTCCTGAACAGAAAGTAATATCCCATTTTTCAGAAGGGTCCTGAACAGAAAGTAAATTCCCATTTTTCAGGAGGGTCCTGAACAGAAAGTAAAGTCGCATTTTTCTGGAGGGTCCTAAACATAAAGTAAAATATCATTTTTCAGGAGGGTCCTGAACAGAAAGTAAATTCCCATTTTTCAGGAGGGTCCTGAACAGAATGTAAAATCCTATATTTCAAGAGCATCCTAAACAGAAACTAAAATCCCATTTTTCAGGAGGTTCCTGAACATAAAGTAAAACCCCATTTTTCTAAAGGGTCCTGAACAAAAGTAAAATCTCATTTTTCAGAAGGGTCCTGAACAGAAAGTAATATCCCATTTTTCAGGATGGGCTAGAACAAATGTAAAATCCAATTTTTTAGGAGGGTCCTGAACCATAGTAAAATATCATTTTACAGTAGGGTAATCCTATTTTTCAAGACGGTCCTGAACAAAAAGTAAAATCCCATTTTCAGGAGGGTCCTGAACAAAAGTAAAATTCCATTTTTCGGGATGGTCCTGAACAAAAGTAAAATATCATTTTTCAAGAGGGTCCTGAAAAGAAAGTTAAATCCTTTTTTTCAGGAGGGTCCTGAACAGAAAGTAAAGTTCCATTTTTTAGGTGGGTCCTAAACAGTAAGTAAAATCCCATTTATTAGGAGGGTCCTGAACAGAAAGAAAAAATCCCATTTTTCAGGAAGGTCCTGAACAGAAAGTAATGTCCCACTTTTCAGAAGGGTCCTGATCAGAAAGTAAAGTCCCATTTTCCAGGAGGGTCCTAAACAGAAAGTAAAGTCCGATTTTTCAGGAGGGTCCTGAACAGAAAGTAAAGTCCCATTTTTCAGGAAGGTCCTGTACAAAAACTAAAGTCCCATTTTTCAGGAGGGACCTGTACAGAAAGTAAAATCCCATTTTTCAAGAAGGTCCTGAATAGAAACTAAAATCCTATTTTTCAAAGGGGTCAAAACAGAAGAAAAATTCCATTTTTCAGGAGGGTCCTGAACAAAAGTAAAATCTCATTCTTCAAGATGGTCTAGAACAGAAAGTAAAATCCCATATTTCAAGAGGGTCCTGAAAAAAGTAAAATCCCATTTTTCAGGATGGGCCTGAACAGAAAGTAAAATCCTATTTTTCAGGAGGGTCCTGAACAGAAAAGAAAATCCTTTTTTCAGGAGGTTCCTAAACAGAAGTAAAATGCCATTTTTCAAGAGAATCCTAAACAAAAGTAAAGTCCCATTTTTCAAGAGGGTCATGACCAAAAAGTAAAATCCCATTTTTTAGGAGGGTAATGAAAATAAGTAAAATCATAATTTTTAGGAGGGTTCTGAACAAAAGTAAAATCCCATTTTTTAGGAGGGTCCCGAACAGAAAGCAAAATCCCATTTTTCAGGAGGGTCCTGAACAGAAAGTAATGTCGCATTTTTCAGGAGGGTGCTGAACAGATAGTAAAATACCATTTTTCAGGAGGGTCCTGAACAGAAAATAAAATTCCATTTTTCAAGAGCGTCCTAAACATAAAGTAAAATCTCATTTTTCAGGAGGGTCCTGAACATAAAGTAAAATCCCATTTTTCTAGAAGGTCCTGAACAGAAAGTAAAATCATATTTTTCAGGAGGGTCCTGAACAGAGATTAATGTCCAAATTTTTAGGAAGAGCCTAAGCAGAATGTAAAGTCCCATTTTTCAGAAGGGTCCTGAACAAAAAGTAAAGTCCTATTTTTCAGGAGGGTCCTGAAAAGAAAGTAAAATCCCATTTTCTAGAAGGGGGTTGAACAAAAAGTAAAATCCCATTTTTCAGGAGGGTCCTGAATATAACGTAAAATCCCATTTTTCAGGAGGGTCCTGAACAGAAAGTAAAGTCGCATTTTTCAAGAGGGTCCTAAACATAAAGTAAAATCTCATTTTTCAGGAAGGCCCTGAACATAAAGTAAAGGCCCATTTTTCAGGAGGTTGTTGAACAAAAACTAAAATCCCATTTTTTAGGAGGGTCCTGAACAGAAAGTAAAATCCCATTTTTTAGGAGAGTCCTGAACAGAAAGTAAAATTCCATTTTTCAGGAGCGTCCAGAACATAAAGTAAATTCCCATTTTTCAGGAGGTTCCTGAACATAAAGTAAAATCTCATTTTTCAGGAGGGTCCTGAATAGAAAGTAAAATTCCATTTTTCCAGAGCGTCCTGAACATAATGTAAAATCTCATTTTTCAGGAGGTTCCTGAACATAAAGTAAAATCCCATTTTTTCAGGAGGATCCTGAACAAAAAGTAAAATCTCATTTTTCAGGAGGGTCCTGAACAGAAAGAAATGTTCAATTTCTCAGGAACGGCGTAAGAAGAATATAATGTCCCATTTTTCAGGAGGGTCCTGAACAGAAAGTAAAGTCCCATTTTTTAGGAGGGTCCTGAACAGAAAGTAAAATCCCATTTTTCAGGAGGGTCCTGAACAGAAAGTAAAATCTAATTTTTTAGGAAGGTCCTGAACCAAAGTAAAATCTCATTTTTCAGTAGGGTAATCCCATTTTTCAGGAGGGTCCTGAACAAAAAGTAAAATCTCATTTTCAGGAGGGTCCTGATCAAAAGTAAAATCCTATTTTTCAGGATGGTCCTGAACAGAAAGTAAAATCTCATTTTTCAGGAGGTTCCTGAACATAATGTAAAATCTAATTTTTCAGGAGGGTCCTAAACAGAAAGTTAAGTCCTATTTTTCAGGAGGGTCCTGTACAGAAAGTAAAGTCCTATTTTATAGGAGGATCCTGTACAGAAAGTAAAGTCCCACTTTTCAGAAGGGTCCTGATCAAAAGTAAAGACCCATTTTTCAGGAGGGTCCTGAACAGAAAGTATATTCCCATTTTTCAGGAGGGTCCTGATCAGAAAGTAAAGTCCCATTTTTCAGGAGGGTCCTGAACAGAAAGTAAATTCCCATTTTTCAGGAGGGTCCTGAACAGAAAGTAAAGTCCCATTTTTCAGAAGGGTCCTGTACAAAAAGAAAAGTCCCATTTTTCAGGAGGGTCCTGTACAGAAAGTAAAATCCCATTTTTCAGGAAGGTTCTGAACAGAAAGTAAAATCCTATTTTTCAAAAGGGTCCGAAACAGAAAAAAATTCCATTTTTCAGGATGGTCCTGAACAAATGTAAAATCTCATTCTTCAAGATGGTCTAGAACAGAAAGTAAAATCCCATATTTCAGGAGGGTCCTGAACAAAAGTAAAATCCCATTTTTCAGGAGGGGCCTGAACAGAAAGTATAATCCCATTATTCAGGAGAGGTCTGAACAGAAAGTAAAATCCCATTTTTCATGAGGGTCCTGAACAGAAAGTAAAATCATTTTTTCAGGATGGTCCTAAACAAAAGTAAAATCCCATTTTTCAAGAGAATCCTGAACAGAAGTAATATCCCATTTTTCAAGAGGGTCATGAACAGAAAGTAAAATCCTATTTTTTAGGAGGGTCATGAACAAAAAAAAATCATACTTTTTAGGAGGGTCCTGAATAAAATGTAAAATCCCATTTTTCAGGATGGAACTGAACAAAAGTAAAATCCCATTTTCTAAGAGGGTCCTGAACAGAAAGTAAAATCCCATTTTTCAGGAGGGTCCTGAACAGAAAGTAAAGTCACATTTTTCTCGAGGGTCCTAAACATAAAGTAAAATCTCATTTTTCAGGAGGGTCCTGAACAGAAAGTAAAATCCCATTTTTCAGGAGGGTCCTGAACAGAAAGTAAAATTTTATTTTTCTAGAGCGTGCTGAACAGAAACTAAAATCCCATTT
This sequence comes from Capsicum pubescens, assembly GCA_030864215.1. Taxonomy (NCBI): domain Eukaryota; kingdom Viridiplantae; phylum Streptophyta; class Magnoliopsida; order Solanales; family Solanaceae; genus Capsicum; species Capsicum pubescens. The sequence goes on from CM061542.1 coordinate 282,895,651, forward strand.
TTCAGGAGGTTCCTGAACAAAAAGTAAAACCCCATTTTTCTAAAGGTTCCTGAACAAAAGTAAAATCCCATTTTTCAGAAGGGTCCTGAACAGAAAGTAATATCCCATTTTTCAGGATGAGCTAGAACAAAAGTAAAATCCATTTTTTTAGGAGGGTCCTAAACCAAAGTAAAATATCCTTTTTCAGTAGGGTAATCCTATTTTTCAAGAGGGTCCTGAACAAATAGTAAAATACCATTTTAAGGAGGGTCCTGAACAAAAGTAAAATCAAATTTTTCGGGATGGTCCTGAAAAAAAGTAAAATCTCATTTTTCAGGAATGTCCTGAACAGAAAGTAAAATCCTATTTTTAAAAAGGGTCCAAAACAGAAGAAAAATTCCATTTTTCAGGAGGGTCCTGTACAAAAGTAAAATCCCATTTATCAGGAGAGTCCTGAACAGAAACTAAAATACCATTTTTTAGGAGGGTCCTGCTCAGAAAGTAAAGTCCCATTTTCCAGGAGGGTCCTGAACAGAATGTAAAGTCCCATTTTTAAGGAGGGTCCTGAACAGAAAGTAAAGTCACATTTTTCAGGAGGATCCTGTACAAAAAGTAAAGTCCCATTTTTCAGGAGGGTCCTATACAGAGTGTAAAATCCCATTTTTCAGGAAGGTCCTGAACAGAAAGAAAAATCCTATTTTTCAAAAGGGTCAAAAACAGAAGAAAAGGGTCCGGAAAAAAGTAAAATCTCATTCTTCAAGATGGTCTAGAACAGAAAGTAAAATCCCATATTTCAAGAGGGTCCTGAACAAAAGTAAAATCCCAGTTTTCAGGAGGGGCCTGAACAGAAAGTAAAATCCCATTTTTCAGGAGGGTCCTGAACAGAAGTAAAATCCCATTTTTTAAGAGAATCCTGAACAGAAGTAAAATCACATTTTTCAAGAGGGTCATGAATAGAAATTAAAATCCAATTTTTTAGGAGGGTCATGAATAAAAGTAAAATCATACTTTTTAGGAGGGTCCTGAATAAAATGTAAAATCCCATTTTTCAGGATGGTACTGAATAAAAGTAAAATCCCATTTTTTAGGAGGGTCCTGAACAGAAAGTAAAATCCCATTTTCAGGAGGGACCTGAACATAAAGTAAAGTCGCATTTTTCAGGAAGGTCCTAAACATAAAGTAAAATCTCATTTTTCAGGAAGGTCCTGAACAGAAAGTAAAGTCCCATTTTTCAGGAGGGTGCTGAACAAAATGTAAAATCCCATTTTTCAGGAGGGTCCTGATCAGAAAGTAAAATTCCTTTTTTCAAGAGCGTCCTGAACATAAAGTAAAATCTTATTTTTCAGGAGGGTCCTGAACATAAAGTAAAATCCCATTTTTCTCGAGGGTCCTGAACAGAAAGTAATGTCCAATTTTCCAGGAATGGCCTAAGCAAAATGTAAAGTCCCATTTTTCAGGAGGGTCCTGAACAAAAAGTAAAGTCCCATTTTTCAGGAGGGTCCTGAACAGAAAGTAAAATCCCATTTTTCAGAAGGGGGCTGAACAGAAAGTAAAATCCCATTTTTCAGAAGGGTCCTGAACATAAAGTAAAATCCCATTTTTCAGGAGGGTCCTGAAAAGAAAGTAAAGTCGCATTTTTCAGGAGGGTCCAGAACAGAAAGTAAAATCCAATTTTTCAGGAGGGTCCTGAACAGAAAGTAAAATCTTATTTTTCAAGAGCGTGCTGAACAAAAACTAAAATCCCATTTTTCTGGAGGTTCCTGAATATAAAGTAAAACACCATTTTTCAAAAGGGTCCTGAACAAAAGTACAATCCCATTTTTAAGAAGGGTCCTGAACTGTAAGTAATATCCCATTTTTCTGGATGGGCTAGAACAAAAGTAAAATCCAATTTTTTAGGAGGCTCCTGAACCAAAGTAAAATATCATTTTTCAGTAGGGTAATCCTATTTTTCAAGAGGGTCCTGAACAAAAAGTAAAATCCCATTTTCAGGAGGGTCCTGAACAAAAGTAAAATCCCATTTTTCGGGATGGTCCTGAACAAAAGTAAAATCTCATTTTTCAAGAGGGTCCTTAAAAGAAAGTTAAATCCTTTTTTACAGGAGGGTCCTGAACAGAAAGTAAAGTTCCATTTTTCAGGTGGGTCCTAAACAGTAAGTAAAATCCCATTTATTAGGAGGGTCCAGGGTCCTGAACAGAAAGTAAAATCCCATTTTTCAGGAGGGTCTTGAACAGAAAGTAATGTCCCACTTTTCAGAAGGGTCCTTATCAGAAAGTAAAGTCCCATTTTCCTGGAGGGTCCTGAACAGAAAGTAAAGTCCCATTTTTCAGGAGGGTCCTGAACAGAAAGTAAAGTCCCATTTTTCAGGAGGGTCCTGTACAAAAAGTAAAGTCCCATTTTTCAAAAGGGTCCTGTACAGAAAGTAAAATCCGATTTTTCAAGAAGGTCCTGAACAGAAAGTAAAATCCTATTTTTCAAAAGGGTCCAAACAGAAGAAAAATTCCATTTTTCAGGAGGGTCCTGAACAAAAGTAAAATCTCATTCTTCAAGATGGTTTATAACAGAAAGTAAAATCCCATATTTTAAGAGGGTCCTGAACAAAAATAAAATCCCATTTTTCAGGAGGGGCCTGAACAGAAAGTAAAATCCCATTTTTCAGGAGGGTCCTGAACAGAAAGTAAAATCCTTTTTTCAGGAGGGTCCTAAACAGAAGTAAAATCCCATTTTTCAGGAGAATCCTGAACAAAAGTAAAATCCCATTTTTCAAGAGGGTCATGAACAGAAAGTAAAATACCATTTTTTTGGAGGGTCATGAACAAAAGTAAAATAATACTTTTTAGGAGGGTCCTGAATAAAATGTAAAATCCCATTTTTCAGGATAGGATTGAACAAAAGTAAAATCCCATTTTTTAGGAGGGTCCTGAACAGAAAGTAAAGTCGCATTTTTCAGGAGGATCCTAAATATAAAGTAAAATCTCATTTTTCAGGAAGGTCCTGAACAGAAAGTAAAGTCCCATTTTTCAGGAGGGTGCTGAACATAATGTAAAATCCCATTTTTCAGGAGGGTCCTGAACAGAAAGTAAAATCCCATTTTTCAGTAGGGTCCTGAACAGAAAGAAAAATTCCATTTTTCAAGAGCGTCCTGAAGATAAAGTAACATCTCATTTTTCAGGAGGGTCCTGAACATAAAGTAAAATTTCATTTTTCTAGAGGGTCCTGAACAGAAAGTAAAATCTCATTTTTCAGGAGGGTCCTGAAGAGAAAGTAATGTCGAATTTTTCAGGAAGGGCCTAAGCAGAAAGTAAAGTCCCATTTTTCAGGAGGGTCCTGAACAAAAAGTAAATTCGCATTTTTCAGGAGGGTCCTGAACTGAAAGTAAAATCCCATTTTTCAGAAGGGTGCTGAACAGAAAGTAAAATCCTATTTTTTAGGAGGGTCCTGAACATATCGAAAAATCCCATTTTTCAGGAGGGTCCTAAACATACAGTAAAATCTCATTTTTCAGGAAGGTCCTGAACAGAAAGTAAAGTCCCATTTTTCAGGAGGGTCCTGAACTTAAAGTAAAGTCCCATTTTTCAGAAGGGTCCTGTACAAAAAGTAAAATCTCATTTTTCAGGAGGTTCCTGAACATAAAGTAAAATCCAATTTTTCAGGAGGGTCCTAAACAGAAAGTAAAGTCCTATTTTTCAGGAGGGTCCTGTACAGAAAGTAAAGTCCTATTTTTTAGGAGGTTCCTTTACAGAAAGTAAAGTCTAACTTTTCAGAAGGGTCCTGATAAGAAAGTAAAGTCCCATTTTTCAGAAGGGTCCTGAACAGAAAGTAAATTCCCATTTTTCAGGAGGGTGCTGAACAGAAAGTAAAGTCCCATTTTTCAGGAGGGTCCTGTACAGAAAGTAAAGTCCCACTTTTCAGAAGGGTCTTGATCAGAAAGTAAAGTCCCATTTTTCAGAAGGGTCCTGAACAGAAAGTAAATTCCCATTTTTCAGGAGGGTCCTGAACAGAATGTAAAGTCCCATTTTTCAGGAGGGTCCTGTACAAAAAGTAAAGTTCCATTTTTCAGGAGGGTCCAAAACAGAAAAAAAACATCCATTTTTCAGGAGGGTCCTGAATAAAAGTAAAATCTCATTCTTCAAGATGGTCTAGAACAGATAGTAAAATCCCATATTTCAGGAGGGTCCTAAACAAAAGAAAAATCCCATTTTTCAGGAGGGTCCTGAACAGAAAGTAAAATCCCATTTTTCAGGAGGGTCCTGAACAGAAAGAAGAATCCTTTTTTCAGGAGGGTCCTAAACAAAAGTAAAATCCCATTTTTCAAGAGAATCCTGAACAGAAGTAAAATCCAATTTTCAAGAGGGTCATGAACAGAAAGTAAAACCCATTTTTTAGGAAGGTCATGAACAAAAGTAAAATCCTACTTTTTAGGAGGGTCCTAAATAAAATGTAAAATCCCATTTTTCAGGATGGTACTGAACAAAAGTAAAATCCCATTTTTTAGGAGGGTCCGGACAGAAAGTAAAATCCCATTTTTCAGGAGGGTCCTGAACAGAAAGTAAAGTCGCATTTTTCTGGAGGGTCCTAAACAAAAGTAAAATCTCATTTTTCAGGAGGGTCCTGAACAGAAAGTAAAATCCCATTTTTCAGGAGGGTCCTGAACAGAAAGTAAAATCCTATTTTTCAAGAGCGTCCTGAACAGAAACTAAAATCCCACTTTTCAGGAGGTCCCTGAACATAAAGTAAAACCCCATTTTTCAAAAGGGTCCTAAACAAAAGTAAAATCCCATTTTTCCGAAGGGTCCTGAACTGAAAGTAATATCCCATTTTTCAGGATGGGCTAGAACAAAAGTAAAATCCAATTTATTAGGAGGATCCTGAACCAAAGTAAAATATCATTTTTCAGTAGGGTAATCCTATTTTTCAAGAGGGTCCTGAACACAAAGTAAAATCCCATTATCAGGAGGGTCCTGAACAAAAGTAAAATCCCATTTTTCGGGATGGTCCTGAACAAAAGTAAAATCTCATTTTTCAAGAGGATCCTGAAAAGAAAGTTAAATCCTTTTTTCAGGAGGGTCCTGTACAGAAAGTAAAGTTCCATTTTTCAGGTGGGTCCTAAACAGAAAATAAAATCACATTTATCAGGAGGGTCCTGAACAGAAAGTAAAATCCCATTTTTCAGGAGGATCCTGAACAGAAAGTAATGTCCCACTTTTCAGAAGGGTCCTGATCAGAAAGTAAAGTCCTATTTTCCTGGAGGGTCCTGAACAGAAAGTAAAGTCCCATTTTTTAGGAGGTTTCTGAACAGAAAGTAAAGTCCCATTTTTCAGGAAGGTCCTGTACAAAAAGTAAAGTCCCATTTTACAGGAGGGTCCTGTACAGAAAGTAAAATCCCATTTTTCATGAAGGTCCTGAATAGAAAGTAAAATGCTATTTTTCAAAAGGGTCAAAAACAGAAGAAAAATTCCATTTTTCAGGAGGGTCCTGAACAAAAGTAAAATCCCATATTTCAAGAGGGTCCTGAATAAAATTAAAGTCCCATTTTTCAGGAGGGGCCTGAACAGAAAGTAAAATCCCATTTTTCAGGAGGGTCCTGAACAGAAAGTAAAATCCTTTTTTCAGGAGGGTCCTAAACAGAAATAAAATCCCATTTTTCAAGAGAATCCTTAACAGAAGTAAAATCCCATTTTTCAAGAGGGTCATGAACAAAAAGTAAAATCCCATTTTTTAGGAGGGTCATGAACAAAAGTAAAATCATACTTTTTAGAAGGGTCCTGAATAAAATGTAAAATCCCATTTTTCAGGATGGTACTGAACAAAAGTAAAATCCCATTTTTTTTGAGGTTACTGAACAGAAAGTAAAATCCCATTTTTCAGGAGGGTCCTGAACAAAAAGTAAGGTCGCATTTTTCAGGAAGGTCCTAAACATAAAGTAAAATCACTTTCTTCAGAAAGGTCCTGAACAGAAAGTAAAGTCCCATTTTTCAGGACGGTGCTGAACAAAAAGTAAAATCCAATTTTTCAGGAGGGTCCTGAACAGAAAGTGAAATCCCATTTTTCAGGAGGGTCCTGAACTGAAAGTAAAATCCTTTTTTCAGGAGGGTCCTAAACAGAAATAAAATCCCATTTTTCAAGAGAATCCTTAACAGAAGTAAAATCCCATTTTTCAAGAGGGTCATGAACAGAAAGTAAAATCCCATTTTTTAGGAGGGTCATGAACCAAAGTAAAATCATACTTTTTTGGAGGGTTCTGAATAAAATGTAAAATCCCATTTTTCAGGATGGTACTGAACAAAAGTAAAATCCCATTTTTTAGGAGGTTACTGAACAGAAAGTAAAATCCCATTTTTCAGGAAGGTCCTGAACAAAAAGTAAGGTCTCATTTTTCAGGAAGGTCCTAAACATAAAGTAAAATCTCATTTTTCAGAAAGGTCCTGAACAGAAAGTAAAGTCCCATTTTTCAGGAGGGTGCTGAACAAAAAGTAAAATCCAATTTTTCATGAGGGTCCTGAACAGAAAGTAAAATCCCATTTTTCAGGAGGGTCCTGAACAGAAAGTAAAATTCCATATTTCAAGAGCGTCCTGAACAAAAAGTAAAATCTCATTTTTCTGAAGGGTCCTGAACATAAAGTAAAATCCCATTTTTCAAGAGGGTCCTGAACAGAAAGTAATGTCCAATTTTTCAGGAAGGGCCTAAGCAAAATGTAATGTCCCATTTTTCAGGAGGGTCCTGAACAAAATTAAAATCCCATTTTTCAGGAGGGTCCTGAACAGAAAGTAAAATCCCATTTTTCAGAAAGGTGCTGAACAGAAAGTAAAATCCCATTTTTCAGAAGGGTCCTGAACATAAAGTAAAATCCCATTTTTCAGGAGGGTCCTAAACAGAAAGTAATGTCGCATTTTTCTGGAGGGTCCTAAACATAAAGTAAAATCTCATTTTTCAGGAGGGTCCTGAACAGAAACTAAAATACCATTTTTCAGGAGGGTCCTGAACAGAATGTAAAATCCTTTTTTTCAAGAGCGTCCTGAACAGAAACTAAAATCCTATTTTTAGGAGGGTCCTGAACAGAAAGTAAAGTCCCACTTTTCAGAAGGGTCCTGATCAGAAAGTAAAGTCCCATTTTCCAGGAGGGTCCTGAACAGAAAGTAAAGTCCCATATTTCAGGAGGGTCCTGAACAGAAAAAAAAGTCCCATTTTTCAGGAGGGTCCTGTACAAAAAGTAAAGTCCCATTTTTCAGGAGGGTCCTGTACAAAAAGTAAAATCCCATTTTTCAGGAAGGTCCTGAACAGAAAGTAAAATCCCATTTTTCAGGAAGGTCCTGAACAGAAAGTAAAATCCTATTTTTCAAAAGGGTCTAAAACAGAAGAAAAATTCCATTTTTCAGGAGGGGCCTGAACAAACGTAAAATCTCATTCTTCATGATGGTCTAGAACAGATAGTAAAATCCCATATTTCAAGAGGGTCCTGAACAAAAGTAAAATCCCATTTTTCAGGAGGGTCCTGAACAGAAAGTAAAATCCTTTTTTACGGAGGGTCCTAAAAAGAAGTAAAATCCCATTTTTCAAGAGAATCCTGAACATAAGTAAAATCCCATTTTTCAGGAGGGTCCTGAACAGAAAGTAAAGTCGCATTTTTCAGGAGGGTCCTAAACATAAAGTAAAATCTCATTTTTCAGGAAGGCCCTGAACATAAAGTAAAGGCCCATTTTTCAGGAGGGTGTTGAACAGAAACTAAAATCCCATTTTTCAGGAGGGTCCTGAACAGAAAGTAAAATCCCATTTTTTAGGAGAGTCCTGAACAGAAAGTAAAATTCTATTTTTCAGGAGCGTCCAGAACATAAAGTAAATTCCCATTTTTCAGGAGGTTCCTGAACATAAAGTAAAATCTCATTTTTCAGGAGGGTCCTGAATAGAAAGTAAAATTCCATTTTTCCAGAGCGTCCTGAACATAATGTAAAATCTCATTTTTCAGGAGGTTCCTGAACATAAAGTAAAATCCCATTTTTTCAGGAGGATCCTGAACAAAAAGTAAAATCTCATTTTTCAGGAGGGTCCTGAACAGAAAGTAATGTTCAATTTCTCAGGAACGGCGTAAGAAGAATATAATGTCCCATTTTTCAGGAGGGTCCTGAACAGAAAGTAAAGTCCCATTTTTTAGGAGGGTCCTGAACAAAAAGTAAAATCCCATTTTTCAGGAGGGTCCTGAACAGAAAGTAAAATCTAATTTTTTAGGAAGGTCCTGAACCAAAGTAAAATCTCATTTTTCAGTAGGGTAATCCCATTTTTCAGGAGGGTCCTGAACAAAAAGTAAATTCTCATTTTCAGGAGGGTCCTGATCAAAAGTAAAATCCTATTTTTCAGGATGGTCCTGAACAGAAAGTAAAATCTCATTTTTCAGGAGGTTCCTGAACATAATGTAAAATCTAATTTTTCAGGAGGGTCCTAAACAGAAAGTTAAGTCCTATTTTTCAGGAGGGTCCTGTACAAAAAGTAAAGTCATATTTTATAGGAGGATCCTGTACAGAAAGTAAAGTCCCACTTTTCAGAAGGGTCCTGATCAGAAAGTAAAGTCCCATTTTTCAGGAGGGTCCTGAACAGAAAGTATATTCCCATTTTTCAGGAGGGTCCTGATCAGAAAGTAAAGTCCCATTTTTCAGGAGGGTCCTGAACAGAAAGTAAATTCCCATTTTTCAGGAGGGTCCTGAACAGAAAGTAAAGTCCCATCTTTCAGGAGGGTCATGTACAAAAAGAAAAGTCCCATTTTTCAGGAGGGTCCTGTACAGAAAGTAAAATCCCATTTTTCAGGAAGGTTCTGAACAGAAAGTAAAATCCTATTTTTCAAAAGGGTCCGAAACAGAAAAAAATTCCATTTTTCAGGATGGTCCTGAACAAATGTAAAATCTCATTCTTCAAGATGGTCTAGAACAGAAAGTAAAATCCCATATTTCAGGAGGGTCCTGAACAAAAGTAAAATCCCATTTTTCATGAGGGTCCTGAACAGAAAGTAAAATCATTTTTTCAGGATGGTCCTAAACAAAAGTAAAATCCCATTTTTCAAGAGAATCCCGAACAGAAGTAATATCCCATTTTTCAAGAGGGTCATGAACAGAAAGTAAAATCCTATTTTTTAGGAGGGTCATGAACAAAAAAAAATCATACTTTTTAGAAGGGTCCTGAATAAAATGTAAAATCCCATTTTTCAGGATGGAACTGAACAAAAGTAAAATCCCATTTTCTAATAGGGTCCTGAACTGAAAGTAAAATCCCATTTTTCAGGAGGGTCCTGAACACAAAGTAAAGTCGCATTTTTCTCGAGGGTCCTAAACATAAAGTAAAATCTCATTTTTCAGGAGGGTCCTGAACAGAAAGTAAAATCCCATTTTTCAGGAGGGTCCTGAACAGAAAGTAAAATCCCATTTTTCAGGAGGGTCCTGAACACAAAGTAAAGTCGCATTTTTCTCGAGGGTCCTAAACATAAAGTAAAATCTCATTTTTCAGGAGGGTCCTGAACAGAAAGTAAAATCCCATTTTTCAGGAGGGTCCTGAACAGAAAGTAAAATTTTATTTTTCTAGAGCGTGCTGAACAGAAACTAAAATCCCATTTTTCAGGAGGTTCCTGAACAAAAAGTAAAACCCCATTTTTCTAAAGGTTCCTGAACAAAAGTAAAATCCCAATTTTCAGAAGGGTCCTGAACAGAAAGTAATATCCTATTTTTCAGGATGAGCTAGAACAAAAGTAAAATCCATTTTTTTAGGAGGGTCCTAAACAAAAGTAAAATATCATTTTTCAGTAGGGTAATCCTATTTTTCAAGAGGATCCTGAACAAAAAGTAAAATACCATTTTAAGGAGGGTCCTGAACAAAAGTAAAATCCAATTTTTCGGGATGGTCCTGAAAAAAAGTAAAATCTCATTTTTCAGGAATGTCCTGAACAGAAAGTAAAATCCTATTTTTAAAAAGGGTCCAAAACAGAAGAAAAATTCCATTTTTCAGGAGGGTCCTGAACAAAAGTAAAATCCCATTTATCAGGAGGGTCCTGAACAGAAACTAAAATATCATTTTTTAGGAGGGTCCTGCTCAGAAAGTAAAGTCCCATTTTCCAGGAGGGTCCTGAACAGAATGTAAAGTCCCATTTTTCAGGAGGGTCCTGAACAGAAAGTAAAGTCACATTTTTCAGGAGGATCCTGTACAAAAAGTAAAGTCCCATTTTTCAGGAGGGTCCTATACAGAGTGTAAAATCCCATTTTTCAGGAAGGTCCTGAACAGAAAGAAAAATCCTATTTTTCAAAAGGGTCCAAAACAGAAGAAAAGGGTCCGGAAAAAAGTAAAATCTCATTCTTCAAGATGGTCTAGAACAGAAAGTAAAATTCCATATTTCAAGAGGGTCCTGAACAAAAGTAAAATCCCAGTTTTCAGGAGGGGCCTGAACAGAATGTAAAATCCCATTTTTCAGGAGGGTCCTGAACAGAAGTAAAATCCCATTTTTTAAGAGAATCCTGAACAGAAGTAAAATCACATTTTTCAAGAGGGTCATGAATAGAAAGTAAAATCCAATTTTTTAGGAGGGTCATGAATAAAAGTAAAATCATACTTTTTAGGAGGGTCCTGAATAAAATGTAAAATCCCATTTTTCAGGATGGTACTGAATAAAAGTAAAATCCCATTTTTTAGGAGGGTCCTGAACAGAAAGTAAAATCCCATTTTTCAGGAGGGACCTGAACATAAAGTAAAGTCGCATTTTTCAGGAAGGTCCTAAACATAAAGTAAAATCTCATTTTTCAGGAAGGTCCTGAACAGAAAGTAAAGTCCCATTTTTCAGGAGGGTGCTGAACAAAATGTAAAATCCCATTTTTCAGGAGGGTCCTGATCAGAAAGTAAAATTCCTTTTTTCAAGAGCGTCCTGAACATAAAGTAAAATCTTATTTTTCAGGAGGGTCCTGAACATAAAGTAAAATCCCATTTTTCTCGAGGGTCCTGAACAGAAAGTAAAGTCCAATTTTCCAGGAATGGCCTAAGCAAAATGTAAAGTCCCATTTTTCAGGAGGGTCCTGAACAAAAAGTAAAGTCCCATTTTTCAGGAGGGTCCTGAACAGAAAGTAAAATCCCATTTTTCAGAAGGGGGCTGAACAGAAGGTAAAATCCCATTTTTCAGAAGGGTCCTGAACATAAAGTAAAATCCCATTTTTAAGGAGGGTCCTGAAAAGAAAGTAAAGTCGCATTTTTCAGGAGGGTCCAGAACAGAAAGTAAAATCCAATTTTTCAGGAGGGTCCTGAACAGAAAGTAAAATCTTATTTTTCAAGAGCGTGTTGAACAAAAACTAAAATCCAATTTTTCTGGAGGTTCCTGAATATAAAGTAAAACACCATTTTTCAAAAGGGTCCTGAACAAAAGTACAATCCCATTTTTAAGAAGGGTCTTGAACTGTAAATAATATCCCATTTTTCTGGATGGGCTAGAACAAAAGTAAAATCCAATTTTTTAGGAGGCTCCTGAACCAAAGTAAAATATCATTTTTCAGTAGGGTAATCCTATTTTTCAAGAGGGTCCTGAACAAAAAGTAAAATCCCATTTTCAGGAGGGTCCTGAACAAAAGTAAAATCCCATTTTTCGGGATGGTCCTGAACAAAAGTAAAATCTCATTTTTCAAGAGGGTCCTTAAAAGAAAGTTAAATCCTTTTTTTCAGGAGGGTCCTGAACAGAAAGTAAAGTTCCATTTTTCAGGTGGGTCCTAAACAGTAAGTAAAATCCCATTTATTAGGAGGGTCCTGAACAGAAAGTAAAATCCCATTTTTCAGGAGGGTCTTGAACAGAAAGTAATGTCCCACTTTTCAGAAGGGTCTTGATCAGAAAGTAAAGTCCCATTTTCCTGGAGGGTCCTGAACAGAAAGTTAAGTCCCATTTTTCAGGAGGGTCCTGAACAGAAAGTAAAGTCCCATTTTTCAGGAGGGTCCTGTACAAAAAGTAAAGTCCCATTTTTCAAAAGGGTCCTGTAAAGAAAGTAAAATCCCATTTTTCAAGAAGGTCCTGAACAGAAAGTAAAATCCTATTTTTCAAAAGGGTCCAAACAGAAGAAAAATTCCATTTTTCAGGAGGGTCCTGAACAAAAGTAAAATCTCATTCTTCAAGATGGTCTATAACAGAAAGTAAAATCCCATATTTTTAGAGGGTCCTGAACAAAAATAAAATCCCATTTTTCAGGAGAGGCCTGAATAGAAAGTAAAATCCCATTTTTCAGGAGGGTCCTGAACAGAAAGTAAAATCCTTTTTTCAGGAGGGTCCTAAACAGAAGTAAAATCCCATTTTTCAGGAGAATCCTGAACAAAAGTAAAATCCCATTTTTCAAGAGGGTCATGAACAGAAAGTAAAATACCATTTTTTTGGAGTGTCATGAACAAAAGTAAAATAATACTTTTTAGGAGGGTCCTGAATAAAATGTAAAATCCCATTTTTCAGGATAGTATTGAACAAAAGTAAAATCCCATTTTTTAGGAGGGTCCTGAACAGATAGTAAAGTCGCATTTTTCAGGAGGGTCCTAAATATAAAGTAAAATCTCATTTTTCAGGAAGGCCCTGAACAGAAAGTAAAGTCCCATTTTTCAGGAGGGTCCTGAACAGAAAGTAAAATCCCATTTTTCAGTAGGGTCCTGAACAGAAAGAAAAATTCCATTTTTCAAGAGCGTCCTGAAGATAAAGTAACATCTCATTTTTCAGGAGGGTCCTGAACATAAAGTAAAATTTCATTTTTCTAGAGGGTCCTGAACAGAAAGTAAAATCTCATTTTTCAGGAGGGTCCTGAAGAGAAAGTAATGTCGAATTTTTCAGGAAGGGCCTAAGCAGAAAGTAAAGTCCCATTTTTCAGGAGGGTCCTGAACAAAAAGTAAATTCGCATTTTTCAGGAGGGTCCTGAACTGTAAGTAAAATCCCATTTTTCAGAAGGGTGCTGAACAGAAAGTAAAATCCTATTTTTTAGGAGGGTCCTGAACATATCGAAAAATCCCATTTTTCAGGAGGGTCCTAAACATACAGTAAAATCTCATTTTTCAGGAAGGTCCTGAACAGAAAGTAAAGTCCCATTTTTCAGGAGGGTCCTGAACTTAAAGTAAAGTCCCATTTTTCAGAAGGGTCTTGTACAAAAAGTAAAATCTCATTTTTCAGGAGGTTCCTGAACATAAAGTAAAATCCAATTTTTCAGGAGGGTCCTAAACAGAAAGTAAAGTCCTATTTTTCAGGAGGGTCCTGTACAGAAAGTAAAGTCCTATTTTTTAGGAGGTTCCTTTACAGAAAGTAAAGTCTCACTTTTCAGAAGGGTCCTGATAAGAAAGTAAAGTCCCATTTTTCAGAAGGGTCCTGAACAGAAAGTAAATTCCCATTTTGCAGGAGGGTGCTGAACAGAAAGTAAAGTCCCATTTTTCAGGAGGGTCCTGTACAGAAAGTAAAGTCCCACTTTTCAGAAGGGTCTTGATCAGAAAGTAAAGTCCCATTTTTCAGAAGGGTCCTGAACAGAAAGTAAATTCCCATTTTTCAGGAGGGTCCTGAACAGAATGTAAAGTCCCATTTTTCAGGAGGGTCCTGTACAAAAAGTAAAGTTCCATTTTTCAGGAGGGTCCAAAACAGAAAAAAAATCCATTTCTCAGGAGGGTCCTGAACAAAAGTAAAATCTCATTCTTCATGATGGTCTAGAACAGATAGTAAAATCCCATATTTCAGGAGGGTCCTGAACAAAAGAAAAATCCCATTTTTCAGGAGGGTCCTGAACAGAAAGTAAAATACCATTTTTCAGGAGGGTCCTGAACAGAAAGAAGAATCCTTTTTTCAGGAGGGTCCTAAACAAAAGTAAAATCCCATTTTTGAAGAGAATCCTGAACAGAAGTAAAATCCCATTTTTCAAGAGGGTCATGAACAGAAAGTAAAACCCATTTTTTAGGAGGGTCATGAACAAAAGTAAAATCCTACTTTTTAGGAGGGTCCTAAATAAAATGTAAAATCCCATTTTTCAGGATGGTACTGAACAAAAGTAAAATCCCATTTTTTAGGAGGGTCCGGACAGAAAGTAAAATCCCATCTTTCAGGAGGGTCCTGAACAGAAAGTAAAGTCGCATTTTTCTGGAGGGTCCTAAACAAAAGTAAAATCTCATTTTTCAGGAGGGTCCTGAACCGAAAGTAAAATCCCATTTTTCAGGAGGGTCCTGAACAGAAAGTAAAATCCTATTTTTCAAGAGCGTCCTGAACAGAAACTAAAATCCCACTTTTCAGGAGGTTCCTGAACATAAAGTAAAACCCCATTTTTCAAAAGGGTCCTAAACTGAAAGTAATATCCCATTTTTCAGGATGGGCTAGAATAAAAGTAAAATCCAATTTTTTAGGAGGATCCTGAACCAAAGTAAAATATCATTTTTCAGTAGGGTAATCCTATTTTTCAAGAGGGTCCTGAACACAATGTAAAATCCCATTATCAGGAGGGTCCTGAACAAAAGTAAAATCCCATTTTTCGGGATGGTCCTGAACAAAAGTAAAATCTCATTTTTCAAGAGGATCCTGAAAAGAAAGTTAAATCCTTTTTTCAGGAGGGTCCTGTACAGAAAGTAAAGTTCCATTTTTCAGGTGGGTCCTAAACAGAAAGTAAAATCACATTTATCAGGAGGGTCCTGAACAGAAAGTAAAATCCCATTTTTCAGGAGGATCCTGAACAGAAAGTAATGTCCCACTTTTCAGAAGGGTCCTGATCAGAATGTAAAGTCCTATTTTCCAGGAGGGTCCTGAACAGAAAGTAAAGTCCCATTTTTTAGGAGGTTTCTGAACAGAAAGTAAAGTCCCATTTTTCAGGAAGGTCCTGTACAAAAAGTAAAGTCCCATTTTACAGGAGGGTCCTGTACAGAAAGTAAAATCCCATTTTTCATGAAGGTCCTGAATAGAAAGTAAAATGCTATTTTTCAAAAGGGTCAAAAACAGAAGAAAAATTCCATTTTTCAGGAGGGTCCTGAACAAAAGTAAAATCCCATATTTCAAGAGGGTCCTGAATAAAATTAAAATCCCATTTTTCAGGAGGGGCCTGAACAGAAAGTAAAATCCCATTTTTCAGGAGGGTCCTAAACAGAAAGTAAAATCCTTTTTTCAGGAGGGTCCTAAACTGAAATAAAATCCCATTTTTCAAGAGAATCCTTAACAGAAGTAAAATCCCATTTTTCAAGAGGGTCATGAACAGAAAGTAAAATCCCATTTTTTAGGAGGGTCATGAACAAAAGTAAAATCATACTTTTTAGGAGGGTCCTGAATAAAATGTAAAATCCCATTTTTCAGGATGGTACTGAACAAAAGTAAAATCCCATTTATTTTGAGGTTACTGAACAGAAAGTAAAATCCCATTTTTCAGGAAGGTCCTGAAAAAAAAGTAAGGTCGCATTTTTCAGGAAGGTCCTAAACATAAAGTAAAATCTCTTTCTTCAGAAAGGTCCTGAACAGAAAGTAAAGTCCCATTTTTCAGGACGGTGCTGAACAAAAAGTAAAATCCAATTTTTCAGGAGGGTCCTGAACAGAAAGTAAAATCCCATTTTTCAGGAGGGTCCTGAACTGAAAGTAAAATCCTTTTTTCAGGAGGGTCCTAAACAGAAATAAAATCCCATTTTTCAAGAGAATCCTTAACAGAAGTAAAATCCCATTTTTCAAGAGGGTCATGAACATAAAGTAAAATCCCATTTTTTAGGAGGGTCATGAACCAAAGTAAAATCATACTTTTTTGGAGGGTCCTGAATAAAATGTAAAATCCCATTTTTCAGGATGGTACTGAACAAAAGTAAAATCCCATTTTTTAGGAGGTTACTGAACAGAAAGTAAAATACCATTTTTCAGGAGGGTCCTGAACATAAAGTAAGGTCTCATTTTTCAGGAAGGTCCTAAACATAAAGTAAAATCTCATTTTTCAGAAAGGTCCTGAACAGAAAGTAAAGTCCCATTTTTCAGGACGGTGCTGAACAAAAAGTAAAATCCAATTTTTCATGAGGGTCCTGAACAGAAAGTAAAATCCCATTTTTCAGGAGGGTCCTGAACAGAAAGTAAAATTCCATATTTCAAGAGCGTCCTGAACAAAAAGTAAAATCTCATTTTTCAGAAGGGTCCTGAACAGAAAGTAATGTCCAATTTTTCAGGAATGGCCTAAGCAGAATGTATTGTCCCATTTTTCAGGAGGGTCCTGAAAAAAATTAAAATCCCATTTTTCAGGAGGGTCCTGAACAGAAAGTAAATTCCTATTTTTCAGAAAGGTGCTGAACAGAAAGTAAAATCCCATTTTTCAGAAGGGTCCTGAACATAAAGTAAAATCCCATTTTTCAGGAGGGTCCTATACAGAAAGTAATGTCGCATTTTTCTGGAGGGTCCTAAACATAAAGTAAAATCTCATTTTTCAGGAGGGTCCTGAACAGATAGTAAAATACCATTTTTCAGGAGGGTCCTGAAAAGAATGTAAAATCCTATTTTTCAAGAGCGTCCTGAACAGAAACTAAAATCCTATTTTTCAGGAGGTGCCAGAACATAAAGTAAAACCCCATTTTTCAAAAGGGTCCTGAACAAAAGTAAAATCTCATTTTTCAGAAGGGTCCTGAACAGAAAGTAGTATCCCATTTTTCTGGATGGGCTAGAACAAAAGTAAAATCCAATTTTTTAGGAGGGTCCTGAACAGAAAGTAAAGTCCCACTTTTCAGAAGGGTCCTGATCAGAAAGTAAAGTCCCATTTTCCAGGAGGGTCCTGAACAGAAAGTAAAGTCCCATATTTCAGGAGGGTCCTGAACAGAAAAAAAAGTCCCATTTTTCAGGAGGGTCCTGTACAAAAAGTAAAGTCCCATTTTTCAGGAGGGTCCTGTACAAAAAGTAAAATCCCATTTTTCAGGAAGGTCCTGAACAGAAAGTAAAATCCCATTTTTCAGGAAGGTCCTGAACAGAAAGTAAAATCCTATTTTTCAAAAGGGTCTAAAACAGAAGAAAAATTCCATTTTTCAGGAGGGGCCTGAACAAACGTAAAATCTCATTCTTCATGATGGTCTAGAACAGATAGTAAAATCCCATATTTCAAGAGGGTCCTGAACAAAAGTAAAATCTCATTTTTCAGGAGGGTCCTGAACAGAAAGTAAAATCCTTTTTTTCGGAGGGTCCTAAACAGAAGTAAAATCCCATTTTTCAAGAGAATCCTGAACATAAGTAAAATCCCATTTTTCAAGAGGGTCATGAACAGAAAGTAAAATCCCATTTTTTAGGAGGGTCATGAACAAAAGTAAAATCATACTTTTTACGTGGGTCCTGAATAAAATGTAAAATCCCATTTTTCAGGATGGTACTGAACAAAAGTAAAATCCCATATTTTAGGAGGGTATTGAACAGAAAGTAAAATCCCATTTTTCAGAAGGGTCCTGAACAGAAAGTAAAGTCGCATTTTTCAGGAAGGTCCTAAACATAAAGTAAAATCTCATTTTTCAGGAAGGTCCTGAACAGAAAGTAAAGTCCCATTTTTCAGGAGGGTGCTGAACAAAAAGTAAAATCCCATTTTTCAGGAGGATCCTGAACAGAAAGTAAAATCCCATTTTTAGGAAGGTCCTGAACAGAAAGTAAAATTCCATTTTTCAAGAGCGTCCTGAAGATAAAGTAAAATCTCATTTTTCAGGAGGGTCCTGAACATAAAGTTAAATCCCATTTTTCTAGAGGGTCCTGAACAGAAAGTAATGGCCAATTTTTCAGGAATGACCTAAGCAGAATGTAAAGTCCCATTTTCCAGGAGGGTCCTGAACAAAAATTAAAGTCCCATTTTCCAGGAGGGTCCTGAACAGAAAGTAAAATCCCATTTTTCAGAAGGGTGCTGAATTGAAAGTAAAATCCCATTTTTCAGAAGGGTCCTGAACATAAAGTAAAATCCTATTTTTCAGGAGGGTCCTGAACAGAAATTAAAGTCGCATTTTTCTGGAGGGTCCTAAACATAAAGTAAAATCTCATTTCTGAGGAGGGTCCTGAATATAAAGTATAATCCCATTTTTCAGGAGGGTCCTGAACAGAAAGTAAAATCCTTTTTTCAGGAGGGTCCTAAACAGAAGTAAAATCCCATTTTTCAAGAGAATCCTGAATAGAAGTAAAATCCCATTTTTCAAGAAGGTCATGAACAGAAAGTAAGATCCCATTTTTTTGTAAGGTCATGAACAAAAGTAAAATCATACTTTTTTGTCCTTAATAAAATGTAAAATCCCATTTTTCAGGATGGTACTGAACAAATGTAAAATCCCATTTTTTAGGAGGGTCCTGAACATAAAGTAAAATCTCATTTTTCTGGAAGGTCCTGAAAAGAAAGTAAAGTCCTATTTTTCAGAAGGGTGCTGAACAGAAAGTAAAATCCCATTTTTCAGGAGGCTCCTGAACAGAAAGTTAAATCCCATTTTTCAGGAGGGTCATGAACAGAAAATAAAATTCCATCTTTCAAAAGCGTCCTGAACATAAAGTAAAATCTCATTTTTCAGGAGGGTCCTGAACATAAAGTAAAATCCTATTTTTCTAGAGGGTCCTGAACAGAAAGTAAAATCTCATTTTTCAGGAGGGTCCTGAACATAAAGTAATGTCCAATTTTTCAGGAAGGGCCTAAGCAGAATGTAAAGTCCCATTTTTCAGGAGGGTCCTAAACAGGAATTAAAATCCCGTTTTTCAGAAGAGTGCTGAACAGAAAGTAAAATCCCATTTTTAAGGAGGGTCCTGAACGTAAAGTAAAATCTCATTTTTCAGAAGGGTCCTGAACAGAAAGTAAAGTTGTATTTTTCAGGAGGGTCCTAAACATAATGTAAAATCTCATTTTTCAGAAAGGTCCTGAACAGAAAGTAAAATCCCATTTTTCAGGAGGGTCCTGAGCAGAAAGTAAAATTCCAGTTTTCAAGAGGGTCATGAACAAAAGTAAAATCCTACATTTTAGGAGGGTCCTGAATAAAATGTAAAATCCCATTTTTCAGGACTGTACTGAACAAATGTAAAATCCCATTTTTTAGGAGGGTCCTGAACAGAAAGTAAAATCCCATTTTTCAGGAGTGTCCTGAACAGAAAGTTAATCGTATTTTTCAGGAGGGTCCTAAACATAAAGTAAAATCTCATTTTTCAGGAAGGTACTGGACAGAAAGAAAAGTCCCATTTTTCAGGAGGGTGCTGAACAGAAAGTAATTTCCCACTTTTCAGGAGGGCCCGGAACAGAAAGTAAAATCCCATTTTTCAAGAGCGTCCTGAACATAAAGTAAAATCTCATTTTTCAGGAGGGTCCTGAACATAAGGTAAGATCCCATTTTTCTACAGGGTCCTGAACAGAAAGTAAAATCTCATTTTTCAAGAGGGTCCTGAACAGAATGTAATAGCCAATTTTTCAGGAAGGGCCTAAGCAGAATATAAAGTCCCATTTTTCATGAGGGTCCTAACAAAAAGTAAAGTCCCATTTTTAATGAGGGTCCTGAACATAAAGTAAAATCTTATTTTTCAGGAGGGTCCTGAACAGAAAGTAAAGTCGCATTTTTCTAGAGGGTCCTAAACATAAAGTAAAATCTCATTTCTGAGGAGGGTCCTGAATAGAAATTAAAATCCCATTTTTCAGGAGGGTCCTGAACAGAAAGTAAAATCCTTTTTTCAGGAGGGTCCTAAACAGAAGTAATATCCCATTTTTCAAGAGAATCCTGAATAAAAGTAAAATCCCATTTTTCAAGAGGGTCATGAACAGAAAGTAAAATCCCATTTTTTTGGAGGGTCATGAACAAAAGTAAAATCATACTTTTTTGTCCTTAATAAAATGTAAAATCCCATTTTTCAGGATGGTACTGAACAAAAGTAAAATCCCATTTTTTAGGAGGGTCCTGAACAGAATGTAAAATCCCATTTTTCAGGAGGACCTGAACAGAAAGTAAAGTCGCATTTTTCAGGAGGGTCCTAAACATAAAGTAAAATCTCATTTTTCAGGTAGGTCCTAAACAGAAAGTAAAGTCCCATTTTAAGGAGGGTGATGAACAGAAAGTAAAATCCCATTTTTCAGGAGGGTCCTGTACAGAAAGTAAAATCCCATTATTCAGGAGGGTCCTGAACAGAAAATAAAATTCTATATTTCAAGAGTGTCCTGAACATAAAGTAAAATCTCATTTTTCAGGAGGGTCCTGAACATAAAGTAAAATCCCATTTTTCTAGAGGGTCCTGAACAGAAAGTAAAATCTCATTTTTCAGGAGGGTCCTGAACAGAAAGTAATGTCCTATTTTTCAGGAAGGGCCTAAGCAGAATATAAAGTCCCATTTTTCAGGAGGGCCTTAAACAGGAATTAAAATCCCATTTTTCAGAAGGGTGATGAACAGAATGTAAAATCTCATTTTTAAGGAGGGTCCTGAACGTAACGTAAAATCCCATTTTTCAGGACGGTCTTGAACAGAAAGTAAAGTTGTACTTTTCATGAGGGTCCTAAACATAAAGTAAAATCACATTTTTCAGGAAGATCCTGAATAGAAAGTAAAATCCCATTTTTCAGGAGGGTCCTGAACAGAAAGTAAAATTCCATTTTTCAAGAGCGTCCAGAACATAAAGTAAAATCCCATTTTTCAGGAGGTCCCTGAACATAAAGTAAAATCCCATTTTTCAGGAGGGTCTTGAACAGAAAGTAAAATTCCATTTTTCAAGAGCGTCCTGAACATAAAGTAAAATCCTATTTTTCAGGAGGTTCCTGAACATAAAGTAAAGTCCCATTTTTCAGGAGGGTCCTGAACAGAAAGTAAAATCTCATTTTTCAGGAAAGTCCTGAACAGAAAGTAATGTTCAATTTCTCAGGAAGGGCCTAAGAAGAATGTAAAGTCCCATTTTTCAGGAGGGTCCTGAACAGAAAGTAAAGTCCCATTTTTCAGGAGGGTCCTGAACAGAAAGTAAAATCCCATTTTTCTGGAGGGTCCTGAACAGAAAGTAAAATCTAATTTTTTAGAGGGGGCCTGAACCAAAGTAAAATCTCATTTTTCAGTAGGGTAATCCTATTTTTCAGGAGGGTCCTGAACAAAAAGTAAAATCTCATTTTCAGGAGAGTCCTGATCAAAAGTAAAATCCTATTTTTCAGGATGGTCCTGAACAAAAGTAAAATACTATTTTTCAAGAGGGTCCTGAACAGAAAGTAAAATCCCTTTTTTCAGGAGGGTCCTAAACAGAAAGTAAAATCTCATTTTTCAGGAGGTTCCTGAACATAAAGTAAAATTCAATTTTTCAGGAGGGTCCTAAACAGAAAGTAAAGTCCTATTTTTCAGGAGGGTCCTGTATAGAAAGTAAAGTCCTATTTTTTAGGAGGATCCTGTACAGGAAGTAAAGTCCCACTTTTCAGAAGGGTCCTGATCAGAAAGTAAAGTCCCATTTTTCAGGAGGGTCCTGAACAGGAAGTAAATTCCCATTTTTCAGGAGTGTCCTGAACTGAAAGTAAAGTCTCATTTTTCAGGAGGGTCCTGTACAAAAAGTAAAGTCCCATTTTTCAGGAGGGTCCTGTATTGAAAGTAAAATCCCATTTTTCATGAAGGTCCTGAACTGAAAGTAAAATCCTATTTTTCAAAAGGGTCCAAAACAGAAGAAAAATTCCATTTTTCATGAGGGTCCTGAACAAAAGTAAAATCCCATTTTTCAGGAGGGGCATGAACAAAAACTAAAATCCCATTTTTCAAGCGGGTCCTGAACAGAAAGTAAAATCCTTTTTTCAGGAGGGTCCTAAACAGAAGTAAAATCCCATATTTCAAGAGAATCCTGAACAGAAGTAAAATCCCATTTTTCAAGATGGTCATGAACAGAAAGTAAAATCCCATTTTTTAGGAGGGTCATGAACAAAAGTAAAATCTTACTTTTTAGGAGGGTCCTGAATAAAATGTAAAATCCCATTTTTCAGGATGGTACTGAACAAATGTAAAATCCCATTTTTTAAGAGGGTCCTGAACAAAAAGTAAAATCCCATTTTTCAGGAGGGTCCTGAACAGAAAGTAAAGTCGTATTTTTCAGGAGGGTCCTAAACATAAAGTAAAATCTCATTTTTCAGGAAGGTACTGAACAGAAAGAAAAGTCCTATTTTTCAGGAGGGTGCTGAACAGAAAGTAAAATCCCACTTTTCAGGAGGGCCCGGAACAGAAAGTAAAATCCCATTTTTCAAGAGCGTCCTAAACATAAAGTAAAATCTCATTTTTCAGGAGGGTCCTGAACATGAAGTAAGATCCCATTTTTCTACAGGGTCCTGAACAGAAAGTAAAATCTCATTTTATAAGAGGGTCCTGAACAAAATGTAATATCCATTTTTTTAGGAAGTGCCTAAGCAGAATATAAAGTCCCATTTTTCAGGAGGGTCCTGAACAAAAAGTAAAGTCCCATTTTTAATGAGGGTCATGAACATAATGTAAAATCCTATTTTTCAGGAAGGTCCTGAATAGAAAGTTAAGTCGCATTTTTCTGGAGGGTCCTAAACATAAAGTAAAATCTCATTTCTGAGGAAGGTCCAGAATAGAAAGTAAAATCCCATTTTTTAGGAGGGTCATGAACAGAAAGTAAAATCTTTTTTTCAAAAGGATCTTATACAGAAGTAAAATCCCATTTTTCAAGAGAATCCTGAATAGAAGTAAAATCCCATTTTTCAAGAGGGTCATGAACAGAAAGTAAAATCCCATTTTTTTGGAGGGTCATGAACAAAAGTAAAATCATACTTTTTTGTCCTTAATAAAATGTAAAATCCCATTTTTCAGGATGGTACTGAACAAAACTAAAATCTCATTTTTTAGGAGGGTCCTGAACAGAAAGTAAAATCCCATTTTTCAGGAGGGTCCTGAACATAAAGTAAAGACGCATTTTTCACGAGGGTCCTAAACATAAAGTAAAATCTCATTTTTCAGGAAGGTCCTGAACAGAAAGTAAAGTCCAATTTTTCAGGAGGGTGCTGAACAGAAAGTAAAATCCCATTTTTCAGGAGGGTCCTGAACAGAAAGTAAAATCCTATTTTTCAGGAGGGTCCTGAACAGAAACTAAAATTCCATCTTTTAAGAGCGTCCTGAAATTAAAGTAAAATCTCATTTTTCAGGAGGGTCCTGAACATAAAGTAATATCCCATTTTTCTAGAGGGTCCTGAACAGAAAGTAAAATCTCATTTTTCAGGAGGGTCCTGAACAGAAATTAATGTCCAATTTTTCAGGAAGGGCCTAAGAAGAATTTAAAGTCCCATTTTTCAGGAGGGTCCTAAACAGGAATTAAAATCCCATTTTTTAGGAGGGTCATGAACAGAAGTAAAATCATACTTTTTAGGAGGGTCCTGAATAAAATGTTAAATCCCATTTTTAAGGAAGGTACTGAACTAAAGTAAAATCCCATTTTTTAGGAGGGTCCTGAACAGAAAGTAAAATCCTATTTTTCAGGAGGGTCCTGAACAGAAAGTAAAGTCGCATTTTTCAGGAGGGTCCTAAACATAAAGTAAAATCTCATTTTCCAGGAAGGTCCTAAACAGAAAGTAAAGTACCATTTTTCAGGAGGGTGCTGAACAGAAAGTAAAATCCCATTTTTCAGGAGGGTCCTGAACAGAAAGTAAAATCCCATTTTTTAGGAGGGTCCTGAACAGAAATAAAAATTCCATTTTTCAAGAGCGTCCTGAACATTAAGTAAAATCTCATTTTTCAGGCGGGTCCTGAACATACAGCAAATTCCAATTTTTCTAGAGGGTCATGTACAGAAAGTAATGTCCAATTTTTCAGGAATGGCCTAAAAAGAATGTAAAGTCCCATTTTTCAGGAGGGTCCTGAACAAAAAGTAAAGTCCCATTTTTCAGAAGGGTCCTGAACAGAAAGTAAAATCCCATTTTTCAAAAGGGTGCTGAACAGATAGTAAAATCCCATTTTTCAGAAGGGTCCTGAACATAAAGTAAAATCCCATTTTTCAGGAGGGTCCTGAACAGAAAGTAAAGTCGCATTTTTCAGGAGGGCCCTAAACATAAAGTAAAATCTCATTTTTCTGGAGGGTCCTGAACAGAAAGTAAAATCCCATTTTTCAGGAGGGTCCTGAACAGAAAGTAAAATCCTATTTTTCAAGAGCGTCCTGAAAAGAAACTAAAATCCCATTTTTCAGGAGGTTCCTGGACATAAAGTAAAACACCATTTTTCAAAAGGGTCCTGAACAAAAGTAAAAACTCATTTTTAGAAGGGTCCTGAACAAAAAGTAATATCCCATTTTTTAGGTTGGGCTAGAACAAAAGTAAAATCCAATTTTTTAGGAGGGTCCTGAACCAAAGTAAAATATAATTTTTCAGTAGGGTAATCCTATTTTTCAAGAGGGTCCTGAACAAAAAGTAAAATCCAATTTTCAGAAGGGTCCTGAACAAAAGTAAAATCCTATTTTTCGGGATGGTCCTGAACAAAAGTAAAATCTTATTTTTCAACAGGGTCCTGAAAAGAAAGTTAAATCCTTTTTTTCAGGAGGGTCCTGAACAGAAAGTAAAGTTCCATTTTTCAGGTGGGTCCTAAACAGAAAGTAAAATCCCATTTATCAGGAGGGTCCTGAAAAGAAAGTAAAATCCCATTTTTCCTGAGGGTCCTGAACAGAAAGTAAAGTCCCACTTTTCGAAAGGGTCCTGATCAGAAAGTAAAGTCCCATTTTCTAGGAAGGTCCTGAATAGAAAGTAAAGTCCCATTTTCAGGAGGGTCCTAAACAGAAAGTAAAGTCCCATTTTTAAGGAGGGTCCTGTACAAAAAGTAAAGTCCCATTTTTTAGGAGGGTCCTGTACATAAAGTAAAATCCCATTTTTCAGGAATGTCCTGAACAGAAAGTAAAATCCTATTTTAAAAAAGGGTCCAAAACAGAAGAAAAATTCCATTTTTCAGTAGGGTCCTGAACAAAAGTAAAATCTCATTCTTCAAGATGTTCTAGAACAGAAAGTAAAATCCCATATTTCAAGAGGATCCTGAACAAAAGTAAAATCCCATTTTTCAGGAGGGTCCTGAACAGAAAGTAAAATCCTTTTTTCAGGAGGGTCCTAAAAAGAAGTAAAATCCCATTTTTCAAGAGGGTCATGAAAAGAAAGTAAAATCCAATTTTTTAGGAGGGTCATGAACAAAAGTAAAATCATACTTTTTTGGAGGGTCCTGAATAAAATGTTAAATCCCATTTTTCAGGATGGTGCTGAACAAAAGTAAAATACCGTTTTTTAGGAGGGACCTGAACAAAAAGTAAAATCCCATTTTTCAGTAGGGTCCTGAACAGAAAGTAAAGTCGCATTTTTCAGGAGTGTCCTTAACATAAAGTAAAATCTTATTTTGCAAGAAGGTCCTGAACAGAAAGTAAAGTACCATTTTTCAGGAGGGTGCTGAACAGAAAGTAAAGTCCCATTTTTCAGGAGGGTCCTGAACAGAAAGTAAAATTCCATTTTTCAAGAGCGTCCTGAACATAAAGTAAAATCTCATTTTTTAGGAGGGTCCTGAACATAAAGTAAAATCCCATTTTTCTAGAGGATCCTGAACAGAAAGTAAAATCACATTTTTCAGGAGGGTCCTAAACAGAAAGTAATGTCCAATTTTTCAGGAATGGCATAAGTAGAATGTAAAGTCTCATTTTTCAGGAAGATCCTGAACAAAAAGTAAAGTCCCATTTTTCAGGAGGGTCCTGAACAGAAAGTAAAATCCAATTTTTCAGAAGGGTGTTGAACAGAAAGTAAAATCCGATTTTTCAGAAGGGTCCTGAACAGAAAGTAAATTCCCATTTTTCAGGAGGGTCCTGAACAGAAAGTAAAGTCGCATTTTTCTGGAGGGTCCTAAACATAATGTAAAATATCATTTTTCAGGAGGGTCCTGAACAGAAAGTAAAATCCCATTTTCAGGAGGGTCCTGAACAGAAAGTAAAATCCTATATTTCAAGAGCGTCCTGAACAGAAACTAAAATCCCATTTTTCAGGAGGTTCCTGAACATAAAGTAAAACCCCATTTTTCAAAAGGGTCCTGAACAAATGTAAAATCCCATTTTTCAGAAGGGTCCTGAACAGAAAGTAATATCCCATTTTTCAGGATGGGCTAGAACAAAAGTAAAAACCAATTTTTTAGGAAGGTCCTGAACCAAAGTAAAATATCATTATTCAGTAGGGTAATCCTATTTTTCAAGAGGGTCCTGAACAAAAAGTAAAATCCCATTTTCAGGAGGGTCCTGAACAAAAGTAAAATTCCATTTTTCGGGATGGTCTTGAACAAAAGTAAAATATCATTTTTCAAGAGGGTCCTGAAAAGAAAGTTAAATCCTTTTTTTCAGAAGGGTCCTGAACAGAAAGTAAAGTTCCATTTTTCAGGTGGGTCCTAAACAGAAAGTAAAATCCCATTTATCAGGAGGGTCCTGAACAGAAAGTAAAATCCCATTTTCCAGGATGGTCCTGAACAGAAAGTAATGTCCCACTTTTCAGAAAGGTCCTGATCAGAATGTAAAGTCCCATTTTCCAGGAGGGTCCTAAACAGAAAGTAAAGTCCGATTTTTCAGGAGGGTCCTGAACAGAAAGTAAAGTCCCATTTTTCAGGAAGGTCCTGTACAAAAAGTAAAGTCCCATTTTTCAGGAGGGTCCTGAACAAAAGTAAATCTCATTCTTCAAGATGGTCTAGAACAGAAAGTAAAATCCCATATTTCAAAAGGGTCCTGATCAAAAGTAAAATCCCATTTTTCAGGATGGGCCTGAACAGAAAGTAAAATCCCATTTTTCAGGAGGGTCCTGAACAGAAAAGAAAATCCTTTTTTCAGGAGGTTCCTAAACAGAAGTAAAATCCCATTTTTCAAGAGAATCCTATACAGAAGTAAAGTCCCATTTTTCAAGAGGGTCATGAACAGAAAGTAAAATCGCATTTTTTAGGAGGGTCATGAACAAAAGTAAAATCATATTTTTTAGGAGGGTTCTGAACAAAAGTAAAATCCCATTTTTTAGGAGGGTCCTGAACAGAAAGCAAAATCCCATTTTTCAGGAGGGTCCTTAACAGAAAGTAAAGTCGCATTTTTCAGGAGGTTCCTAAACATAAAGTAAAATATCATTTTTCTGGAAGGTCCTGAACAGAAAGTAAAGTCCCATTTTTCAGGAGGGTGCTGAACAGATAGTAAAATCCCATTTTTCAGGAGGGTCCTGAACAGAAAGTAAAATCCCATTTTTCAGGAGGGTCCTGAACAGAAAGTAAAATTCCATTTTTCAAGAGCGTCCTGAACATAAAGTAAAATCTCATTTTTCAGGAGGGTCCTGAACATAAAGTAAAATCCCATTTTTCTAGAGGGTCCTGAACAGAAAGTAAAATCTGATTTTTCAGGAGGGTCCTGAACAGAATGTAATATCCAAATTTTCAGGAAGAGCCTAAGCAGAATGTAAAGTCCCATTTTTCAGGAGGGTCCTGAACAAAAAGTAAAGTCCCATTTTTCAGGAGGGTCCTGAACAGAAAGTAAAATCCCATTTTCTAGAAAGGTGTTGAACAGAAAGTAAAATCCCATTTTTCAGGAGGGTCCTGAACATAACGTAAAATCCCATTTTTCAGGAGGGTCCTGAACAGGAAGTAAAGTCGCATTTTTCAGGATAGTCCTAAACATAAAGTAAAATCTCATTTTTCAGGAAGGTCCTGAACAGAAAGTAAAGTCCCATTTTTCAGGAGGGTGTTGAACGGAAAGTAAAATCCCATTTTTCAGGAGGGTCCTGAACAGAAAGTAAAATCCCATTTTTTAGGAGAGTCCTGAACAGAAAGTAAAATTCCATTTTTCAGGAGCGTCCAGAACATAAAGTAAATTCCCATTTTTCAGGAGGTTCCTGAACATAATATAAAATCCCATTTTTCAGGAGGGTACTGAATAGAAAGTAAAATTCCATTTTTTAAGAGCGTCCTGAACATAATGTAAAATTCCATTTTTAAGGAGGTTCCTGATCAGAAAGTAAAATCTCATTTTTCAGGAGGGTCCTGAGCAGAAAGTAATGTTCAATTTCTCAGGAAGGGCGAAAGAAGAATGTAATGTCCCATTTTTCAGGAGGGTCCTGAACTGAAAGTTAAGTCCCATTTTACAGGAGGGTCCTGAACAGAAAGTAAAATCCCATTTTTCAGGAGGGTCCTGAACAGAAAGTAAAATCTATTTTTTTAGGATGGTCCTGAACCAAAGTAAAATCTTATTTTTCTGTAGGGTAATCCCATTTTTCAGGAGGGTCCTGAACAAAAAGTAAAATCTCATTTTCAGGAGGGTCCTGATCAAAAGTAAAATCCTATTTTTCAGGATGGTCCTGAACAGAAAGTAAAATCTCATTTTTCAGGAGGTTCCTGAACATAATGTAAAATCCAATTTTTCAGGAGGGACCTAAACAAAAAGTTATGTCCTATTTTTTAGGAAGGTCCTGTACAGAAAGTAAAGTCCTATTTTTTAGGAGGATCCTGTACAGAAAGTAAAGTCCCACTTTTCGGAAGGGTCCTGATCAGAAAGTAAAGTCCCATTTTTCACGAGGGTCCTGAACAGAAAGTAAATTCCCATTTTTCAGGAGGGTCCTGAACAGAAAGTAAAGTCCCATTTTTCAGGAGGGTCCTGTACAAAAAGTAAAGTCCCATTTTTCAGGAGGGTCCTGTACAGAAAGTAAAATCCCATTTTTCAGGAAGGTTCTGAACAGAAAGTAAAATCCTATTTTTCAAAAGGGTCTGAAATAGAAAAAAATTCCATTTTTCAGAATGGTCCTGAACAAAAGTAAAATCTCATTCTTCAAGATGGTCTAGAACAGAAAGTAAAATCCCATATTTCAGGAGGGTCCTGAACAAATGTAAAATCCCATTTTTCAGGAGGGGCCTGAACAAAAAGTATAATCCCATTTTTCAGGAGGGGTCTGAACAGAAAGTAAAATCCCATTTTTCATGAGGATCCTGAATAGAAGTAAAATCCCATTTTTCAGGAGGGTCATGAACAGAAAGTAAAATCCCATTTTTTAGGAGGGTCATGAACAAAAGTAAAATCATACTTTTCAGGAGGGTCCTGAATAAAATGTAAAATCCCATTTTTCAGGATGGAACTGAACAAAAGTAAAATCATACTTTTTAGGAGGGTCCTGAATAAAATGTAAAATCCCATTTTTCAGGATGGAACTGAACAAAAGTAAAATCCCATTTTTTAAGAGGGTCCTGAACAGAAAGTAAAATCCCATTTTTCAGGAGGTTCCTGAACATAAAGTAACACCCCATTTTTCTAAAGGGTCCTGAACAAAAGTAAAATCCCATTTTTCAGAAGGGTCCTGAACAGAAAGTAATATCCCATTTTTCAGGATGTGCTAGAACAAAAGTAAAATCCAATTTTTTAGGTGGGTCCTGAACCATAGTAAAATATCATTTTACAGTAGGGTAATCCTATTTTTCAAGACGGTCCTGAACAAAAAGTAAAATCCCATTTTCAGGAGGGTCCTGAACAAAAGTAAAATTCCATTTTTCGGGATGGTCCTGAACAAAAGTAAAATATCATTTTTCAAGAGGGTCCTGAAAAGAAATTTAAATCCTTTTTTTCAGGAGGGTCCTGAACAGAAAGTAAAGTTCCATTTTTCAGGTGGGTCCTAAACAGTAAGTAAAATCCCATTTATTAGGAGGGTCCTGAACAGAAAGAAAAAATCCAATTTTTCAGGAAGGTCCTGAACAGAAAGTAATGTCCCACTTTTCAGAAGGGTCCTGATGAAAAAGTAAAGTCCCATTTTCCAGGAGGGTCCTAAACAGAAAGTAAAGTCCGATTTTTCAGGAGGGTCCTGAACAGAAAGTAAAGTCCCATTTTTCAGGAAGGTCCTGTACAAAAAGTAAAGTCCCATTTTTCAGGAGGGTCCTGTACAGAAAGTAAAATCTCATTTTTCAGGAAGGTCCTGAATAGAAACTAAAATCCTATTTTTCAAAGGGGTCCAAAAAGAAGAAAAATTCCATTTTTCAGGAGGATCCTAAACAAAAGTAAATTTCATTCTTCAAGATGGTCTAGAACAGAAAGTAAAATCCCATATTTCAAGAGGGTCCTGAACAAAAGTAAAATCCCATTTTTCAGGATGGGCCTGAACAGAAAGTAAAATCCCATTTTTCAGGAGGGTCCTGAACAGAAAAGAAAATCCTTTTTTCAGGAGGTTCCTAAACAGAAGTAAAATCCCATTTTTCAAGAGAATCCTATACAGAAGTAAAGTCCCATTTTTCAAGAGGGTCATGAACAGAAAGTAAAATCCCATTTTTTAGGAGGGTCATGAACAAAAGTAAAATCATATTTTTTAGGAGGGTTCTGAACAAAAGTAAAATCCCATTTTTTAGGAGGGTCCTGAACAGAAAGCAAAATCCCATTTTTCAGGAGGGTCCTTAACAGAAAGTAAAGTCGCATTTTTCAGGAGGGTCCTAAACATATAGTAAAATATCATTTTTCTGGAAGGTCCTGAACAGAAAGTAAAGTCCCATTTTTCAGGAGGGTGCTGAACAGATAGTAAAATCCCATTTTTCAGGAGGGTCCTGAACAGAAAGTAAAATCCCATTTTTCAGGAGGGTCCTGAACAGAAAGTAAAATTCCATTTTTCAAGAGCGTCCTGATCATAAAGTAAAATATCATTTTTCAGGAGGGTCCTGAACAGAAAGTAAAATCCCATTTTTCAGGAGGGTCCTGAACAGAATGTAAAATCCTATATTTCAAGAGCGTCCTGAACAGAAACTAAAATCCCATTTTTCAGGAGGTTCCTGAACATAAAGTAAAACCCCATTTTTCTAAAGGGTCCTGAACAAAAGTAAAATCCCATTTTTCAGAAGGGTCCTGAACAGAAAGTAATATCCCATTTTTCAGGATGGGCTAGAACAAAAGTAAAATCCAATTTTTTAGGTGGGTCCTGAACCATAGTAAAATATCATTTTACAGTAGGGTAATCCTATTTTTCAAGACGGTCCTGAACAAAAAGTAAAATCCCATTTTCAGGAGGGTCCTGAACAAAAGTAAAATTCTATTTTTCGGGATGGTCCTGAACAAAAGTAAAATATCATTTTTCAAGAGGGTCCTGAAAAGAAATTTAAATCCTTTTTTTCAGGAGGGTCCTGAACAGAAAGTAAAGTTCCATTTTTCAGGTGGGTCCTAAACAGTAAGTAAAATCCCATTTATTAGGAGGGTCCTGAACAGAAAGAAAAAATCCCATTTTTCAGGAAGGTCCTGAACAGAAAGTAATGTCCCACTTTTCAGAAGGGTCCTGATGAAAAAGTAAAGTCCCATTTTCCAGGAGGGTCCTAAACAGAAAGTAAAGTCCGATTTTTCAGGAGGGTCCTGAACAGAAAGTAAAGTCCCATTTTTCAGGAAGGTCCTGTACAAAAAGTAAAGTCCCATTTTTCAGGAGGGTCCTGTACAGAAAGTAAAATCTCATTTTTCAGGAAGGTCCTGAATAGAAACTAAAATCCTATTTTTCAAAGGGGTCCAAAAAGAAGAAAAATTCCATTTTTCAGGAGGATCCTGAACAAAAGTAAATCTCATTCTTCAAGATGGTCTAGAACAGAAAGTAAAATCCCATATTTCAAGAGGGTCCTGAACAAAAGTAAAATCCCATTTTTCAGGATGGGCCTGAACAGAAAGTAAAATCCCATTTTTCAGGAGGGTCCTGAACAGAAAAGAAAATCCTTTTTTCAGGAGGTTCCTAAACAGAAGTAAAATCCCATTTTTCAAGAGAATCCTATACAGAAGTAAAGTCCCATTTTTCAAGAGGGTCATGAACAGAAAGTAAAATCCCATTTTTTAGGAGGGTCATGAACAAAAGTAAAATCATATTTTTTAGGAGGGTTCTGAACAAAAGTAAAATCCCATTTTTTAGGAGGGTCCTGAACAGAAAGCAAAATCCCATTTTTCAGGAGGGTCCTTATCAGAAAGTAAAGTCGCATTTTTCAGGAGGGTCCTAAACATAAAGTAAAATATCATTTTTCTGGAAGGTCCTGAACAGAAAGTAAAGTCCCATTTTTCAGGAGGGTGCTGAACAGATAGTAAAATCCCATTTTTCAGGAGGGTCCTGAACAGAAAGTAAAATCCCATTTTTCAGGAGGGTCCTGAACAGAAAGTAAAATTCCATTTTTCAAGAGCGTCCTGAACATAAAGTAAAATATCATTTTTCAGGAGGGTCCTGAACAGAAAGTAAAATCCCATTTTTCAGGAGGGTCCTGAACAGAATGTAAAATCCTATATTTCAAGAGCGTCCTGAACAGAAACTAAAATCCCATTTTTCAGGAGGTTCCTGAACATAAAGTAAAACCCCATTTTTCAAAAGGGTCCTGAACAAATGTAAAATCCCATTTTTCAGAAGGGTCCTGAACAGAAAGTAATATCCCATTTTTCAGGATGGGCTAGAACAAAAGTAAAAACCAATTTTTTAGGAAGGTCCTGAACCAAAGTAAAATATCATTATTCAGTAGGGTAATCCTATTTTTCAAGAGGGTCCTGAACAAAAAGTAAAATCCCATTTTCAGGAGGGTCCTGAACAAAAGTAAAATTCCATTTTTCGGGATGGTCTTGAACAAAAGTAAAATATCATTTTTCAAGAGGGTCCTGAAAAGAAAGTTAAATCCTTTTTTTCAGAAGGGTCCTGAACAGAAAGTAAAGTTCCATTTTTCAGGTGGGTCCTAAACAGAAAGTAAAATCCCATTTATCAGGAGGGTCCTGAACAGAAAGTAAAATCCCATTTTCCAGGATGGTCCTGAACAGAAAGTAATGTCCCACTTTTCAGAAGGGTCCTGATCAGAATGTAAAGTCCCATTTTCCAGGAGGGTCCTAAACAGAGAGTAAAGTCCGATTTTTCAGGAGGGTCCTGAACAGAAAGTAAAGTCCCATTTTTCAGGAAGGTCCTGTACAAAAAGTAAAGTCCCATTTTTCAGGAGGGTCCTGTACAGAAAGTAAAATCTCATTTTTCAGGAAGGTCCTAAACAGAAAGTAAAATCCCATTTATCAGGAGGGTCCTGAACAGAAAGTAAAATCCCATTTTCCAGGATGGTCCTGAACAGAAAGTAATATCCCACTTTTCAGAAGGGTCCTGATCAGAATGTAAAGTCCCATTTTCCAGGAGGGTCCTAAACATAAAGTAAAGTCCGATTTTTCAGGAGGGTCCTGAACAGAAAGTAAAGTCCCATTTTTCAGGAAGGTCCTGTACAAAAAGTAAAGTCCCATTTTTCAGGAGGGTCCTGTACAGAAAGTAAAATCTCATTTTTCAGGAAGGTCCTGAATAGAAACTAAAATCCTATTTTTCAAAGGGTTCCAAAAAGATGAAAAATTCCATTTTTCAGGAGGGTCCTGAACAAAAGTAAATCTCATTCTTCAAGATGGTCTAGAACAGAAAGTAAAATCCCATATTTCAAGAGGGTCCTGAACAAAAGTAAAATCCCATTTTTCAGGATGGGCCTGAACAGAAAGTAAAATCCCATTTTTCAGGAGGGTCCTGAACAGAAATGAAAATCCTTTTTTCAGGAGGTTCCTAAACAGAAGTAAAATCTCATTTTTCAAGAGAATCCTATACAGAAGTAAAGTCCCATTTTTCAAGAGGGTCATGAACAGAAAGTAAAATCCCATTTTTTAGGAGGGTCATGAACAAAAGTAAAATCATATTTTTTAGGAGGGTTCTGAACAAAAGTAAAATCCCATTTTTTAGGAGGGTCCTGAACAGAAAGCAAAATCCCATTTTTCAGGAGGGTCCTTAACAGAAAGTAAAGTCGCATTTTTCAGGAGGGTCCTAAACATAAAGTAAAATATCATTTTTCTGGAAGGTCCTGAACAGAAAGTAAAGTCCCATTTTTCAGGAGGGTGCTGAACAGATAGTAAAATCCCATTTTTCAGGAGGATCCTGAACAGAAAGTAAAATCCCATTTTTCAGGAGGGTCCTGAACAGAAAGTAAAATTCCATTTTTCAAGAGCGTCCTGAACATAAAGTAAAATCTCATTTTTCAGGAGGGTCCTGAACATAAAGTAAAATCCCATTTTTCTAGAGGGTCCTGAACAGAAAGTAAAATCTGATTTTTCAGGAGGGTCCTGAACAGAATGTAATATCCAAATTTTCAGGAAGAGCCTAAGCAGAATGTAAAGTCCCATTTTTCAGGAGGGTCCTGAACAAAAAGTAAAGTCCTATTTTTCAGGAGGGTCCTGAACAGAAAGTAAAATCCCATTTTCTAGAAGGGTGTTGAACAGAAAGTAAAATCCCATTTTTCAGGAGGGTCCTGAACATAACGTAAAATCCCATTTTTCAGGAGGGTCCTGAACAGGAAGTAAAGTCGCATTTTTCAGGATAGTCCTAAACATAAAGTAAAATCTCATTTTTCAGGAAGGTCCTGAACAGAAAGTAAAGTCCCATTTTTCAGGAGGGTGTTGAACAGAAAGTAAAATCCCATTTTTCAGGAGGGTCCTGAACAGAAAGTAAAATCCCATTTTTTAGGAGAGTCCTGAACAGAAAGTAAAATTCCATTTTTCAGGAGCGTCCAGAACATAAAGTAAATTCCCATTTTTCAGGAGGTTCCTGAACATAATATAAAATACCATTTTTCAGGAGGGTACTGAATAGAAAGTAAAATTCCATTTTTTAAGAGCGTCCTGAACATAATGTAAAATTCCATTTTTAAGGAGGTTCCTGATCAGAAAGTAAAATCTCATTTTTCAGGAGGGTCCTGAGCAGAAAGTAATGTTCAATTTCTCAGGAAGGGCGAAAGAAGAATGTAATGTCCCATTTTTCAGGAGGGTCCTGAACTGAAAGTTAAGTCCCATTTTACAGGAGGGTCCTGAACAGAAAGTAAAATCCCATTTTTCAGGAGGGTCCTGAACAGAAAGTAAAATCTATTTTTTTAGGATGGTCCTGAACCAAAGTAAAATCTTATTTTTCTGTAGGGTAATCCCATTTTTCAGGAGGGTCCTGAACAAAAAGTAAAATCTCATTTTCAGGAGGGTCCTGATCAAAAGTAAAATCCTATTTTTCAGGATGGTCCTGAACAGAAAGTAAAATTTCATTTTTCAGGAGGTTCCTGAACATAATGTAAAATCCAATTTTTCAGGAGGGTCCTAAACAAAAAGTTAAGTCCTATTTTTTAGGAAGATCCTGTACAGAATGTAAAGTCCTATTTTTTAGGAGGATCCTGTACAGAAAGTAAAGTCCCACTTTTCGGAAGGGTCCTGATCAGAAAGTAAAGTCCCATTTTTCAGGAGGGTCCTGAACAGAAAGTAAATTCCCATTTTTCAGGAGGGTCCTGAACAGAAAGTAAAGTCCCATTTTTCAGGAGGGTCCTGTACAAAAAGTAAAGTCCCATTTTTCAGGAGGGTCCTGTACAGAAAGTAAAATCCCATTTTTCAGGAAGGTTCTGAACAGAAAGTAAAATCCTATTTTTCAAAAGGGTCCGAAATAGAAAAAAATTCCATTTTTCAGAATGGTCCTGAACAAAAGTAAAATCTCATTCTTCAAGATGGTCTAGAACAGAAAGTAAAATCCCATATTTCAGGAGGGTCCTAAACAAAAGTAAAATCCCATTTTTCAGGAGGGGCCTGAACAAAAAGTATAATCCCAATTTTCAGGAGGGGTCTGAACAGAAAGTAAAATCCCATTTTTCATGAGGATCCTGAATAGAATGTAAAATCATTTTTTCAGGAGGGTCCTAAACAAAAGTAATATCCCATTTTTCAAGAGAATCCTGAACAGAAGTAAAATCCCATTTTTCAGGAGGGTCATGAACAGAAAGTAAAATCCCATTTTTTAGGAGGGTCATGAACAAAGGTAAAATCATACTTTTTATGAGGGTCCTGAATAAAATGTAAAATCCCATTTTTCAGGATGGAACTGAACAAAAGTAAAATCCCATTTTTTAAGAGGGTCCTGAACAAAAAGTAAAATCCCATTTTTCAGGAGTGTCCTGAACAGAAAGTAAAGTCGCATTTTTCTCGAGGGTCCTAAACATAAAGTAAAATCTCATTTTTCAGGAGGGTCCTGAACAGAAAGTAAAATCCCATTTTTTAGGAGGGTCCTGAACAGAAAGTAAAATCTTATTTTTCTAGAGCGTGCTGCACAGAAACTAAAATCCCATTGTTCAGGAGGTTCCTGAACATAAACTAAAACCCCATTTTTCAAAAGGGTCCTGAACAAAAGTAAAATCCCATTTTTCATAAGGGTCCTGAACAGAAAGTAATATCCCATTTTTCAGAAGGGTCCTGAACAGAAAGTAAATTCCCATTTTTTAGGAGGGTCCTGAACAGAAAGTAAAGTTGCATTTTTCTGGAGGGTCCTAAACATAAAGTAAAATATCATTTTTCAGGAGGGTCCTGAACAGAAAGTAAAATCCCATTTTTCAGGAGGGTCCTGAACAGAATGTAAAATCCTATATTTCAAGAGCGTCCTGAACAGAAACTAAAATCCCATTTTTCAGGAGGTTCCTGAACATAAAGTAACACCCCATTTTTCTAAAGGGTCCTGAACAAAAGTAAAATCCCATTTTTCAGAAGGGTCCTGAACAGAAAGTAATATCCCATTTTTCAGGATGGGCTAGAACAAAAGTAAAATCCAATTTGTTAGGTGGGTCCTGAACCATAGTAAAATATCATTTTACAGTAAGGTAATCCTATTTTTCAAGACGGTCCTGAACAAAAAGTAAAATCCCATTTTCAGGAGGGTCCTGAACAAAAGTAAAATTCCATTTTTCGGGATGGTCCTGAACAAAAGTAAAATATCATTTTTCAAGAGGGTCCTGAAAAGAAATTTAAATCCTTTTTTTCAGGAGGGTCCTGAACAGAAAGTAAAGTTCCATTTTTCAGGTGGGTCCTAAACAGTAAGTAAAATCCCATTTATTAGGAGGGACCTGAACAGAAAGAAAAAATCCCATTTTTCAGGAAGGTCCTGAACAGAAAGTAATGTCCCACTTTTCAGAAGGGTCCTGATGAAAAAGTAAAGTCCCATTTTCCAGGAGGGTCCTAAACAGAAAGTAAAGTCCGATTTTTCAGGAGGGTCCTGAACAGAAAGTAAAGTCCCATTTTTCAGGAAGGTCCTGTACAAAAACTAAAGTCCCATTTTTCAGGAGTGTCCTGTACAGAAAGTAAAATCCCATTTTTCAAGAAGGTCCTGAATAGAAACTAAAATCCTATTTTTCAAAGGGGTCCAAACAGAAGAAAAATTCCATTTTTCATGAGGGTCCTGAACAAAAGTAAAATCTCATTCTTCAAGATGGTCTAGAATAGAAAGTAAAATCCCATATTTCAAGAGGGTCCTGAAAAAAAGTAAAATCCCATTTTTCAGGATGGGCCTGAACAGAAAGTAAAATCCCATTTTTCAGGAGGGTCCTGAACAGTAAAGAAAATCCTTTTCTCAGGAGGTTCCTAAACAGAAGTAAAATGCCATTTTTCAAGAGAATCCTAAACAAAAGTAAAGTCCCATTTTTCAAGAGGGTCATGACCAAAAAGTAAAATCCCATTTTTTAGGAGGGTAATGAAAATAAGTAAAATCATATTTTTTAGGAGGGTTCTGAACAAAAGTAAAATCCCATTTTTTAGGAGGGTCCCGAACAGAAAGCAAAATCCCATTTTTCAGGAGTTTCCTGAACAGAAAGTAATGTCGCATTTTTCAGGAGGGTCCTAAACATATAGTAAAATTTCATTTTTCTGGAAGGTCCTGAACAGAAAGCAAAGTCCCATTTTTCAGGAGCGAGCTGAACAGATAGTAAAATCCCATTTTTCAGGAGGGTCCTGAACAGAAAGTAAAATTCCATTTTTAAGAGCGTCCTAAACATAAAGTAAAATCTGATTTTTCAGGAGGGTCCAGAACATAAAGTAAAATACCATTTTTCTAGAGGGTCCTGAACTGAAAGTAAAATCTTATTTTTCAGGAGGGTCCTGAACAGAGAAATATGTCCAAATTTTCAGGAAGAGCCTAAGCAGAATGTAAAGTCCCATTTTTCAGAAGGGTCCTGAACAAAAAGTAAAGTCCCATTTTTCAGGAGGGTCCTGAACAGAAAGTAAAATCCCATTTTCTAGAAGGGTGTTGAACAGAAAGTAAAGTCCCATTTTTCAGGAGGGTCCTGAATATAACGTAAAATCCCATTTTTCAGGAGGGTTCTGAACAGAAAGTAAAGTCGCATTTTTCAGGAGGGTCCTAAACATAAAGTAAAATCTCATTTTTCAGGAAGGCCCTGAACAGAAAGTAAAGGCCCATTTTTCAGGAGGGTGTTGAACAGAAACTAAAATCCCATTTTTCAGGAGGGTCCTGAACAGAAAGTAAAATCCCATTTTTTAGGAGAGTCCTGAACAGAAAGTAAAATTCCATTTTTCAGGAGCGTCCAGAACATAAAGTAAATTCCCATTTTTCAGGAGGTTCCTGAACATAAAGTAAAATCTCATTTTTCAGGAGGGTCCTGAATAGAAAGTAAAATTCCATTTTTCCAGAGCGTCCTGAACATAATGTAAAATCTCATTTTTCAGGAGGTTCCTGAACATAAAGTAAAATCCCATTTTTTCAGGAGGATCCTGAACAGAAAGTAAAATCTCATTTTTCAGGAGGGTCCTGAACAGAAAGTAATGTTCAATTTCTCAGGAACGGCGTAAGAAGAATATAATGTCCCATTTTTTAGGAGGGTCCTGAACAGAAAGTAAAGTCCCATTTTTTAGGAGGGTCCTGAACAGAAAGTAAAATCCCATTTTTCAGGAGGGTCCTGAACAGAAAGTAAAATCTAATTTTTTAGGAAGGTCCTGAACCAAAGTAAAATCTCATTTTTTAGTAGGGTAATCCCATTTTTCAGGAGGGTCCTGAACAAAAAGTAAAATCTCATTTTCAGGAGGGTCCTGATCAAAAGTAAAATCCTATTTTTCAGGATGGTCCTGAACAGAAAGTAAAATCTCATTTTTCAGGAGGTTCCTGAACATAATGTAAAATCCAATTTTTCAGGAGGGTCCTAAACAGAAAGTTAAGACCTATTTTTCAGGAGGGTCCTGATCAGAAAGTAAAGTCCCATTTTTCAGGAGGGTCCTGAACAGAAAGTATATTCCCATTTTTCAGGAGGGTCCTGATCAGAAAGTAAAGTCCCATTTTTCAGGAGGGTCCTGAACAGAAAGTAAATTCCCATTTTTCAGGAGGGTCCTGAACAGAAAGTAAAGTCCCATTTTTCAGGAGGGTCCTGTACAAAAAGAAAAGTCCCATTTTTCAGGAGGGTCCTGTACAGAAAGTAAAATCCCATTTTTCAGGAAGGTTCTGAACAGAAAGTAAAATCCTATTTTTCAAAAGGGTCCGAAACAGAAAAAAAATTCCATTTTTCAGGATGGTCCTGAACAAATGTAAAATCTCATTCTTCAAGATGGTCTAGAACAGAAAGTAAAATCCCATATTTCAGGAGGGTCCTGAACAAAAGTAAAATCCCATTTTTCAGGAGGGGCCTGAACAGAAAGTATAATCCCATTATTCAGGAGAGGTCTGAACAGAAAGTAAAAACCCATTTTTCATGAGGGTCCTGAACAGAAAGTAAAATCATTTTTTCAGGATGGTCCTAAACAAAAGTAAAATCCCATTTTTCAAGAGAATCCTGAACAGAAGTAATATCCCATTTTTCAAGAGGGTCATGAACAGAAAGTAAAATCCTATTTTTTAGGAGGGTCATGAACAAAAAAAAATCATACTTTTTAGGAGGGTCCTGAATAAAATGTAAAATCCCATTTTTCAGGATGGAACTGAACAAAAGTAAAATCCCATTTTTTAAGAGGGTCCTGAACAGAAAGTAAAATCCCATTTTTCAGGAGGGTCCTGAACAGAAAGTAAAGTCGCATTTTTCTCGAGGGTCCTAAACATAAAGTAAAATCTCATTTTTCAGGAGGGTCCTGAACAGAAAGTAAAATCCAATTTTCAGGAGGGTCCTGAACAGAAAGTAAAATCTTATTTTTCTAGAGCGTGCTGAACAAAAACTAAAATCCCATTTTTCAGGAGGTTCCTGAACAAAAAGTAAAACCCCATTTTTCTAAAGGTTCCTGAACAAAAGTAAAATCCTATTTTTCAGAAGGGTCCTGAACAGAAAGTAATATCCCATTTTTCAGGATGAGCTAGAACAAAAGTAAAATCCATTTTTTTAGTAGGGTCCTAAACCAAAGTAAAATATCATTTTTCAGTAGGGTAATCCTATTTTTCAAGAGGGTCCTGAACAAAAAGTAAAATACCATTTTAAGGAGGGTCCTGAACAAAAGTAAAATCCAATTTTTCGGGATGGTCCTGAAAATAAGTAAAATCTCATTTTTCAGGAATGTCCTGAACAGAAAGTAAAATCCTATTTTTAAAAAGGGTCCAAAACAGAAGAAAAATTCTATTTTTCAGGAGGGTCCTGAACAAAAGTAAAATCCCATTTATCAGGAGGGTCCTGAACAGAAACTAAAATATCATTTTTTAGGAGGGTCCTGCTCAGAAAGTAAAGTCCCATTTTCCAGGAGGGTCCTGAACAGAATGTAAAGTCCCATTTTTCAGGAGGGTCCTGAACAGAAAGTAAAGTCACATTTTTCAGGAGGATCCTGTACAAAAAGTAAATTCCCATTTTTCAGGAGGGTCCTATACAGAGTGTAAAATCCCATTTTTCAGGAAGGTCCTGAACAGAAAGAAAAATCCTACTTTTCAAAAGGGTCCAAAACAGAAGAAAAGGGTCCGGAAAAAAGTAAAATCTCATTCTTCAAGATGGTCTAGAACAGAAAGTAAAATCCCATATTTTAAGAGGGTCCTGAACAAAAGTAAAATCCCAGTTTTCAGGAGGGGCCTGAACAGAAAGTAAAATCCCATTTTTCAGAAGGGTCCTGAACAGAAGTAAAATCCCATTTTTTAAGAGAATCCTGAACAGAAGTAAAATCACATTTTTCAAGAGGGTCATGATTAGAAAGCAAAATCCAATTTTTTAGGAGGGTCATGAATAAACGTAAAATCATACTTTTTAGGAGGGTCCTGAATAAAATGTAAAATCCCATTTTTCAGGATGGTACTGAACAAGAGTAAAATCCCATTTTTTAGGAGGGTCCTGAACAGAAAGTAAAATCCCATTTTTTAGGAGGGACCTGAACATAAAGTAAAGTCGCATTTTTCAGGAAGGTCCTAAACATAAAGTAAAATCTCATTTTTCAGGAAGGTCCTGAACAGAAAGTAAAGTCCCATTTTTCAGGAGGGTGCTGAACAAAATGTAAAATCCCATTTTTCAGGAGGGTCCTGATCAGAAAGTAAAATTCCTTTTTTCAAGAGCGTCCTGAACATAAAGAAAAATCTTATTTTTCAGGAGGGTCCTGAACAGAAAGTAAAATCCCATTTTTTAGGAGAGTCCTGAACAGAAAGTAAAATTCCATTTTTCAGGAGCGTCCAGAACATAAAGTAAATTCCCATTTTTCAGGAGGTTCCTGAACATAAAGTAAAATCTCATTTTTTAGGAGGGTCCTGAATAGAAAGTAAAATTCCATTTTTCCAGAGCGTCCTGAACATAATGTAAAATCTCATTTTTCAGGAGGTTCCTGAACATAAAGTAAAATCTCATTTTTTCAGGAGGATCTTGAACAGAAAGTAAAATCTCATTTTTCAGGAGGGTCCTGAACAGAAAGTAATGTTCAATTTCTCAGGAACGGCGTAAGAAGAATATAATGTCCCATTTTTTAGGAGGGTCCTGAACAGAAAGGAAAGTCCCATTTTTTAGGAGGGTCCTGAACAGAAAGTAAAATCCCATTTTTCAGGAGGGTCCTGAACAGAAAGTAAAATCTAATTTTTTAGGAAGGTCCTGAACCAAAGTAAAATCTCATTTTTTAGTAGGGTAATCCCATTTTTCAGGAGGGTCCTGAACAAAAAGTAAAATCTAATTTTCAGGAGGGTCCTGATCAAAAGTAAAATCCTATTTTTCAGGATGGTCCTGAACAGAAAGTAAAATCTCATTTTTCAGGAGGTTCCTGAACATAATGTAAAATCCAATTTTTCAGGAGGAACCTAAACAGAAAGTTAAGTCCTATTTTTCAGGAGGGTCCTGATCAGAAAGTAAAGTCCCATTTTTCAGGAGGGTCCTGAACAGAAAGTATATTCCCATTTTTCAGGATGGTCCTGAACAGAAAGTAAAGTCCCATTTTTCAGGAGGGTCCTGAACAGAAAGTAAATTCCCATTTTTCAGGATGGTCCTGAACAGAAAGTAAAGTCCCATTTTTCAGGAGGGTCCTGTACAAAAAGAAAAGTCCCATTTTTCAGGAGGGTCCTGTACAGAAAGTAAAATCCCATTTTTCAGGAAGGTTCTGAACAGAAAGTAAAATCCTATTTTTCAAAAGGGTCCGAAACAGAAAAAAAATTCTATTTTTCAGGATGGTCCTGAACAAATGTAAAATCTCATTCTTCAAGATGGTCTAGAACAGAAAGTAAAATCCCATATTTCAGGAGGGTCCTGAACAAAAGTAAAATCCCATTTTTCAGGAGGGGCCTGAACAGAAAGTATAATCCCATTATTCAGGAGAGGTCTGAACAGAAAGTAAAAACCCATTTTTCATGAGGGTCCTGAACAGAAAGTAAAATCATTTTTTCTGGATGGTCCTAAACAAAAGTAAAATCCCATTTTTCAAGAGAATCCTGAACAGAAGTAATATCCCATTTTTCAAGAGGGTCATGAACAGAAAGTAAAATCCTATTTGTTAGGAGGGTCATGAACAAAAAAAAATCATACTTTTTAGGAGGGTCCTGAATAAAATGTAAAATCCCATTTTTCAGGATGGAACTGAACAAAAGTAAAATCCCATTTTTTAAGAGGGTCCTGAACAGAAAGTAAAATCCCATTTTTCAGGAGGGTCCTGAACAGAAAGTAAAGTCGCATTTTTCTCGAGGGTCCTAAACATAAAGTAAAATCTCATTTTTCAGGAGGGTCCTGAACAGAAAGTAAAATCCAATTTTCAGGAGGGTCCTGAACAGAAAGTAAAATCTTATTTTTCTAGAGCGTGCTGAACAAAAACTAAAATCCCATTTTTCAGGAGGTTCCTGAACAAAAAGTAAAACCCCATTTTTCTAAAGGTTCCTGAACAAAAGTAAAATCCTATTTTTCAGAAGGGTCCTGAACAGAAAGTAATATCCCATTTTTCAGGATGAGCTAGAACAAAAGTAAAATCCATTTTTTTAGTAGGGTCCTAAACCAAAGTAAAATATCATTTTTCAGTAGGGTAATCCTATTTTTCAAGAGGGTCCTGAACAAAAAGTAAAATACCATTTTAAGGAGGGTCCTGAACAAAAGTAAAATCCAATTTTTCGGGATGGTCCTGAAAATAAGTAAAATCTCATTTTTCAGGAATGTCCTGAACAGAAAGTAAAATCCTATTTTTAAAAAGGGTCCAAAACAGAAGAAAAATTCTATTTTTCAGGAGGGTCCTGAACAAAAGTAAAATCCCATTTATCAGGAGGGTCCTGAACAGAAACTAAAATATCATTTTTTAGGAGGGTCCTGCTCAGAAAGTAAAGTCCCATTTTCCAGGAGGGTCCTGAACAGAATGTAAAGTCCCATTTTTCAGGAGGGTCCTGAACAGAAAGTAAAGTCACATTTTTCAGGAGGATCCTGTACAAAAAGTAAATTCCCATTTTTCAGGAGGGTCCTATACAGAGTGTAAAATCCCATTTTTCAGGAAGGTCCTGAACAGAAAGAAAAATCCTACTTTTCAAAAGGGTCCAAAACAGAAGAAAAGGGTCCGGAAAAAAGTAAAATCTCATTCTTCAAGATGGTCTAGAACAGAAAGTAAAATCCCATATTTTAAGAGGGTCCTGAACAAAAGTAAAATCCCAGTTTTCAGGAGGGGCCTGAACAGAAAGTAAAATCCCATTTTTCAGAAGGGTCCTGAACAGAAGTAAAATCCCATTTTTTAAGAGAATCCTGAACAGAAGTAAAATCACATTTTTCAAGAGGGTCATGATTAGAAAGCAAAATCCAATTTTTTAGGAGGGTCATGAATAAACGTAAAATCATACTTTTTAGGAGGGTCCTGAATAAAATGTAAAATCCCATTTTTCAGGATGGTACTGAACAAGAGTAAAATCCCATTTTTTAGGAGGGTCCTGAACAGAAAGTAAAATCCCATTTTTTAGGAGGGACCTGAACATAAAGTAAAGTCGCATTTTTCAGGAAGGTCCTAAACATAAAGTAAAATCTCATTTTTCAGGAAGGTCCTGAACAGAAAGTAAAGACCCATTTTTCAGGAGGGTGCTGAACAAAATGTAAA
This sequence comes from Capsicum pubescens, assembly GCA_030864215.1. NCBI lineage: Eukaryota > Viridiplantae > Streptophyta > Magnoliopsida > Solanales > Solanaceae > Capsicum > Capsicum pubescens. The sequence goes on from CM061542.1 coordinate 282,939,769, forward strand.
ATCCCATTTTTCAGGAGGGTCCTGATCAGAAAGTAAAATTCCTTTTTTCAAGAGCGTCCTGAACATAAAGAAAAATCTTATTTTTCAGGAGGGTCCTGAACATAAAGTAAAATCCCATTTTTCTTGAGGGTCCTGAACAGAAAGTAATGTCCAATTTTCCAGGAATGGCCTAAGCAAAATGTAAAGTCCCATTTTTCAGGAGGGTCCTGAACAAAAAGTAAAGTCCCATTTTTCAGGAGGGTCCTGAACAGAAAGTAAAATCCCATTTTTCAGAAGGGGGCTGAACAGAAAGTAAAATCCCATTTTTCAGAAGGGTCCTGAACATAAAGTAAAATCCCATTTTTCAGGAGGGTCCTGAAAAGAAAGTAAAGTCGCATTTTTCAGGAGGGTCCAGAACAGAAAGTAAAATCCAATTTTTCAGGAGGGTCCTGAACAGAAAGTAAAATCTTATTTTTCAAGAGCGTGCTGAACAAAAACTAAAATCCCATTTTTCTGGAGGTTCCTGAATATAAAGTAAAACACCATTTTTCAAAAGGGTCCTGAACAAAAGTACAATCCCATTTTTAAGAAGGGTCCTGAACTGAAAGTAATATCCCATTTTTCTGGATGGGCTAGAACAAAAGTAAAATCCAATTTTTTAGGAGGCTCCTTAACCAAAGTAAAATATCATTTTTCAGTAGGGTAATCCTATTTTTCAAGAGGGACCTGAACAAAAAGTAAAATCCCATTTTCAGGAGGGTCCTGAACAAAAGTAAAATCCCATTTTTCGGGATGGTCCTGAACAAAAGTAAAATGTCATTTTTCAAGAGGGTCCTTAAAAGAAAGTTAAATCCTTTTTTTCAGGAGGGTCCTGAACAGAAAGTAAAGTTCCATTTTTCAGGTGGGTCCTAAACAGTAAGTAAAATCCCATTTATTAGGAGGGTCCTGAACAGAAAGTAAAATCCCATTTTTCAGGAGGGTCTTGAACAGAAAGTAATGTCCCACTTTTCAGAAGGGTCCTGATCAGAAAGTAAAGTCCCATTTTCCTGGAGGGTCCTGAACAGAAAGTAAAGTCCCATTTTTCAGAAGGGTCCTGAACAGAAAGTAAAGTCCCATTTTTCAGGAGGGGCCTGTACAAAAAGTAAAGTCCCATTTTTCAAAATGGTCCTGTACAGAAAGTAAAATCCCATTTTTCAAGAAGGTCCTGAACAGAAAGTAAAATCCTATTTTTCAAAAGGGTCCAAACAGAAGAAAAATTCCATTTTTCAGGATGGTCCTGAACAAAAGTAAAATCTCATTCTTCTAGATGGTCTATAACAGAATGTAAAATCCCATATTTTAAGAGGGTCCTGAACCAAAATAAAATCCCATTTTTCAGGAGGGGCCTGAACAGAAAGTAAAATCCCATTTTTCAGGAGGGTCCTGAACAGAAAGTAAAATCCTTTTTTCAGGAGGGTCCTAAACTGAAGTAAAATCCCATTTTTCAGGAGAATCCTGAACAAAAGTAAAATCCCATTTTTCAAGAGGGTCATGAACAGAAAGTAAAATACCATTTTTTTGGAGGGTCACGAACAAAAGTAAAATAATACTTTTTAGGAGGGTCCTGAATAAAATGTAAAATCCCATTTTTCAGGATAGGATTGAACAAAAGTAAAATCCCATTTTTTAGGAGGGTCCTGAACAGAAAGTAAAGTCGCATTTTTTAGGAGGGTCCTAAATTTAAAGTAAAATCTCATTTTTCAGGAAGGTCCTGAACAGAAAGTAAAGTCCCATTTTTCAGGAGGGTGCTGAACATAAAGTAAAATCCCATTTTTCAGGAGGGTCCTGAACAGAAGATAAAATCCCATTTTTCAGTAGGGTCCTGAACAGAAAGAAAAATTCCATTTTTCAAGAGCGTCCTGAAGATAAAGTAACATCTCATTTTTCAGGAGGGTCCTGAACATAAAATAAAATTTCATTTTTCTAGAGGGTCCTGAACAGAAAGTAAAATCTCATTTTTCAGGAGGGTCCTGAACAGAAAGTAATGTCCAATTTTTCAGAAGGGTGCTGAACAGAAAGTAAAATCCTATTTTTTAGGAGGGTCCTGAACATATCGAAAAATCCCATTTTTCAGGAGGGTCCTAAACATACAGTAAAATCTCATTTTTCAGGAAGGTCCTGAACAGAAAGTAAAGTCCCATTTTTCAGGAGGGTCCTGAATATAACGTAAAATCCCATTTTTCAGGAGGGTTCTAAACAGAAAGTAAAGTCGCATTTTTCAGGAGGGTCCTAAACATAAAGTAAAATATCATTTTTCAGGAAGGCCCTGAACAGAAAGTAAAGGCCCATTTTTCAGGAGGGTGTTGAACAGAAACTAAAATCCCATTTTTCAGGAGGGTCCTGAACAGAAAGTAAAATCCCATTTTTTAGGAGAGTCCTGAACAGAAAGTAAAATTCCACTTTTCAGGAGCGTCCAGAACATAAAGTAAATTCCCATTTTTCAGGAGGTTCCTGAACATAAAGTAAAATCTCATTTTTCAGGAGGGTCCTGAATAGAAAGTAAAATTCCATTTTTCCAGAGCGTCCTGAACATAATGTAAAATCTCATTTTTCAGGAGGTTCCTGAACATAAAGTAAAATCCCATTTTTTCAGGAGGATCCTGAACAGAAAGTAAAATCTCATTTTTCAGGAGGGTCCTGAACAGAAAGTAATGTTCAATTTCTCAGGAACGGCGTAAGAAGAATATAATGTCCCATTTTTTAGGAGGGTCCTGAACAGAAAGTAAAGTCCCATTTTTTAGGAGGGTCCTGAACAGAAAGTAAAATCCCATTTTTCAGGAGGGTCCTGAACAGAAAGTAAAATCTAATTTTTTAGGAAGGTCCTGAACCAAAGTAAAATCTCATTTTTTAGTAGGGTAATCCCATTTTTCAGGAGGGTCCTGAACAAAAAGTAAAATCTCATTTTCAGGAGGGTCCTGATCAAAAGTAAAATCCTATTTTTCAGGATGGTCCTGAACAGAAAGTAAAATCTCATTTTTCAGGAGGTTCCTGAACATAATGTAAAATCCAATTTTTCAGGAGGGTCCTAAACAGAAAGTTAAGTCCTATTTTTCAGGAGGGTCCTGATCAGAAAGTAAAGTCCCATTTTTCAGGAGGGTCCTGAACAGAAAGTATATTCCCATTTTTCAGGAAGGTCCTGATCAGAAAGTAAAGTCCCATTTTTCAGGAGGGTCCTGAACAGAAAGTAAATTCCCATTTTTCAGGAGGGTCCTGAACAGAAAGTAAAGTCCCATTTTTCAGGAGGGTCCTGTACAAAAAGAAAAGTCCCATTTTTCAGGAGGGTCCTGTACAGAAAGTAAAATCCCATTTTTCACGAAGGTTCTGAACAGAAAGTAAAATCCTATTTTTCAAAAGGGTCCGAAACAGAAAAAAAATTCCATTTTTCAGGATGGTCCTGAACAAATGTAAAATCTCATTCTTCAAGATGGTCTAGAACAGAAAGTAAAATCCCATATTTCAGGAGGGTCCTGAACAAAAGTAAAATCCCATTTTTCAGGAGGGGCCTGAACAGAAAGTATAATCCCATTATTCAGGAGAGGTCTGAACAGAAAGTAAAAACCCATTTTTCATGAGGGTCCTGAACAGAAAGTAAAATCCTATTTTTTAGGAGGGTCCTGAACATATCGAAAAATCCCATTTTTCAGGAGGGTCCTAAACATACAGTAAAATCTCATTTTTCAGGAAGGTTCTGAACAGAAAGTAAAGTCCCATTTTTCAGTAGGGTCCTGAACTTAAAGTAAAGTCCCATTTTTCAGAAGGGTCCTGTACAAAAAGTAAAATCTCATTTTTCAGGAGGTTCCTGAACATAAAGTAAAATCCAATTTTTCAGGAGGGTCCTAAACAGAAAGTAAAGTCCTATTTTTCAGGAGGGTCCTGTACAGAAAGTAAAGTCCTATTTTTTAGGAGGTTCCTTTACAGAAAGTAAAGTCTCACTTTTAAGAAGGGTCCTGATAAGAAAGTAAAGTCCCATTTTTCAGAAGGGTCCTGAACAGAAAGTAAATTCCCATTTTTCAGGAGGGTGCTGAACAGAAAGTAAAGTCCCATTTTTCAGGAGGGTCCTGTACAGAAAGTAAAGTCCCACTTTTCAGAAGGGTCTTGATCAGAAAGTAAAGTCCCATTATTCAGAAGGGTCCTGAACAGAAAGTAAATTCCCATTTTTCAGGAGGGTCCTGAACAGAATGTAAAGTCCCATTTTTCAGGAGGGTCCTGTACAAAAAGTAAAGTTCCATTTTTCAGGAGGGTCCAAAACAGAAAAAAAAATCCATTTTTCAGGAGGGTCCTGAACAAAAGTAAAATCTCATTCTTCAAGATGGTCTAGAACAGATAGTAAAATCCCATATTTCAGGAGGGTCCTGAACAAAAGAAAAATCCCATTTTTCAGGAGGGTCCTGAACAGAAAGTAAAATACCATTTTTCAGGAGGGTCCTGAACAGAAAGAAGAATCCTTTTTTCAGGAGGGTCCTAAACAAAAGTAAAATCCCATTTTTCAAGAGAATCCTGAATAGAAGTAAAATCCCATATTTCAAGAGGGTCATGAACAGAAAGTAAAACCCATTTTTTAGGAGGGTCATGAACAAAAGTAAAATCCTACTTTTTAGGAGGGTCCTAAATAAAATGTAAAATCCCATTTTTCAGGATGGTACTGAAAAAAAGTAAAATCCCATTTTTTAGGAGGGTCCGGACAGAAAGTAAAATCCCATTTTTCAGGAGGGTCCTGAACAGAAAGTAAAGTCGCATTTTTCTGGAGGGTCCTAAACAAAAGTAAAATCTCATTTTTCAGGAGGGTCCTGAACAGAAAGTAAAATCCCATTTTTCAGGAGGGTCCTGAACAGAAAGTAAAATCCTATTTTTCAAGAGCGTCCTGAACAGAAACTAAAATCCCACTTTTCAGGAGGTTCCTGAACATAAAGTAAAACCCCATTTTTCAAAAGGGTCCTAAACAAAAGTAAAATCCCATTTTTCCGAAGGGTCCTGAACAGAAAGTAATATCCCATTTTTCAGGATGGGCTAGAACAAAAGTAAAATCCAATTTTTTAGGAGGATCCTGAACCAAAGTAAAATATCATTTTTCAGTAGGGTAATCCTATTTTTCAAGAGGGTCCTGAACACAAAGTAAAATCCCATTATCAGGAGGGTCCTGAACAAAAGTAAAATCCCATTTTTCGGGATGGTCCTGAACAAAAGTAAAATCTCATTTTTCAAGAGTATCCTGAAAAGAAAGTTAAATCCTTTTTTTCAGGAGGGTCCTGTACAGAAAGTAAAGTTCCATTTTTCAGGTGGGTCCTAAACAGAAAGTAAAATCACATTTATCAGGAGGGTCCTGAACAGAAAGTAAAATCCCATTTCTCAGGAGGATCCTGAACAGAAAGTAATGTCCCACTTTTCAGAAGGGTCCTGATCAGAAAGTAAAGTCCTATTTTCCAGGAGGGTCCTGAACAGAAAGTAAAGTCCCATTTTTTAGGAGGTTTCTGAACAGAAAGTAAAGTCCCATTTTTCAGGTAGGTCCTGTACAAAAAGTAAAGTCCCATTTTACAGGAGGGTCTTGTACAGAAAGTAAAATCCCATTTTTCATGAAGGTCCTGAATAGAAAGTAAAATGCTATTTTTCAAAAGGGTCCAAAACAGAAGAAAAATTCCATTTTTCAGGAGGGTCCTGAACTAAAGTAAAATCCCATATTTCAAGAGGGTCCTGAATAAAATTAAAATCCCATTTTTCAGGAGGGGCCTGAACAGAAAGTAAAATCCCATTTTTCAGGAGGGTCCTGAACAGAAAGTAAAATCCCTTTTTCAGGAGGGTCCTAAACAGAAATAAAATCCCATTTTTCAAGAGAATCCTTAACAGAAGTAAAATCCCATTTTTCAAGAGGGTCATGAACAGAAAGTAAAATCCCATTTTTAGGGGGGTCATGAACAAAAGTAAAATCATACTTTTTAGGAGGGTCCTGAATAAAATGTAAAATCCCATTTTTCAGGATGGTACTGAACAAAAGTAAAATCCCATTTTTTTTGAGGTTACTGAACAGAAAGTAAAATCCCATTTTTCAGGAGAGTCCTGAACAAAAAGTAAGGTCGCATTTTTCAGGAAGGTCCTAAACATAAAGTAAAATCTCATTCTTCAGAAAGGTCCTGAACAGAAAGTAAAGTCCCATTTTTCAGGACGGTGCTGAACAAAAAGTAAAATCCAATTTTTCAGGAGGGTCCTGAACAGAAAGTAAAATCCCATTTTTCAAGAGGGTCCTGAACTGAAAGTAAAATCCTTTTTTCAGGAGGGTCCTAAACAGAAATAAAATCCCATTTTTCAAGAGAATCCTTAACAGAAGTAAAATCCCATTTTTCAAGAGGGTCATGAACAGAAAGTAAAATCCTATTTTTTAGGAGGGTCATGAACCAAAGTAAAATCATACTTTTTCGGAGGGTCCTGAATAAAATGTAAAATCCCATTTTTCAGGATGGTACTGAACAAAAGTAAAATCCCATTTTTTAGGAGGTTACTGAACAAAAAGTAAAATCCCATTTTTCAGGAGGGTCCTGAACAAAAAGTAAGGTCTCATTTTTCAGGAAGGTCCTAAACATAAAGTAAAATCTCATTTTTCAGTAAGGTCCTGAACAGAAAGTAAAGTCCCATTTTTCAGGACGGTGCTGAACAAAAAGTAAAATCCAATTTTTCATGAGGGTCCTGAACAGAAAGTAAAATCCCATTTTTCAGGAGGGTCCTGAACAGAAAGTAAAATTCCATTTTTCAAGAGCGTCCTGAACAAAAAGTAAAATCTCATTTTTCAGGAGGGTCCTGAACATAAAGTAAAATCCCATTTTTCAAGAGGGTCCTGAACAGAAAGTAATGTCCAATTTTTCAGGAATGGCCTAAGCAGAATGTAATGTCCCATTTTTCAGGAGGGTCCTGAACAAAATTAAAATCCCATTTTTCAGGAGGGTCCTGAACAGAAAGTAAAATCCCATTTTTCAGAAAGGTGCTGAACAGAAAGTAAAATCCCATTTTTCAGAAGGGTCCTGAACATAAAGTAAAATCCCATTTTTCCGGAAGGTCCTAAACAGAAAGTAATGTCGCATTTTTCTGGAGGGTCCTAAACATAAAGTAAAATCTCATTTTTCAGGAGGGTCCTGAACAGAAAGTAAAATACCATTTTTTAGGAGGGTCCTGAACAGAATGTAAAATCCTATTTTTCAAGAGCGTCCTGAACAGAAACTAAAATCCCATTTTTTAGGAGGTGCCAGAACATAAAGTAAAACCCCATTTTTCAAAAGGGTCCTGAACAAAAGTAAAATCCCATTTTTCAGAAGGGTCCTGAACAGAAAGTAGTATCCCATTTTTCTGGATGGGCTAGAACAAAAGTAAAATCCAATTTTTTAGGAGGGTCCTGAACAGAAAGTAAAGTCCCACTTTTCAGAAGGGTCCTGATCAGAAAGTAAAGTCCCATTTTCCAGGAGGGTCCTGAACAGAAAGTAAAGTCCCATATTTCAGGAGGGTCCTGAACAGAAAGAAAAGTCCCATTTTTCAGGAGGGTCCTGTACAAAAAGTAAAGTCCCATTTTTCAGGAGGGTCCTGTACAAAAAGTAAAATCCCATTTTTCAGGAAGGTCCTGAACAGAAAGTAAAATCCCATTTTTCAGGAAGGTCCTGAACAGAAAGTAAAATCCTATTTTTCAAAAGGGTCTAAAACAGAAGAAAAATTCCATTTTTCAGGAGGGGCCTGAACAAATGTAAAATCTCATTCTTCATGATGGTCTAGAACAGATAGTAAAATCCCATATTTCAAGAGGGTCCTGAACAAAAGTAAAATCCCATTTTTCAGGAGAGTCCTGAACAGAAAGTAAAATCCTTTTTTCAGGAGGGTCCTAAACAGAAGTAAAATCCCATTTTTCAAGAGAATCCTGAACATAAGTAAAATCCCATTTTTCAAGAGGGTCATGAACAGAAAGTAAAATCCCATTTTTTAGGAGGGTCATGAACAAAAGTAAAATCATACTTTTTACGTGGGTCCTGAATAAAATGTAAAATCCCATTTTTCAGGATGGTACTGAACAAAAGTAAAATCCCATATTTTAGGAGGGTACTGAACAGAAAGTAAAATCCCATTTTTCAGAAAGGTCCTGAACAGAAAGTAAAGTCGCATTTTTCAGGAAGGTCCTAAACATAAAGTAAAATCTCATTTTTCAGGAAGGTCCTGAACAGAAAGTAAAGTCCCATTTTTCAGGAGGGTGCTGAACAAAAAGTAAAATCCCATTTTTCAGGAGGATCCTGAACAGAAAGTAAAATCCCATTTTTAGGAGGGTCCTGAACAGAAAGTAAAATTCCATTTTTCAAGAGCGTCCTGAAGATAAAGTAAAATCTCATTTTTCAGGAGGGTCCTGAACATAAAGTTAAATCCCATTTTTCTAGAGGGTCCTGAAAAGAAAGTAATGGCCAATTTTTCAGGAATGACCTAAGCAGAATGTAAAGTCCCATTTATCAGGAGGGTCCTGAACAAAAATTAAAGTCCCATTTTCCTGGAGGGTCCTGAACAGAAAGTAAAATCCCATTTTTCAGAAGGGTGCTGAATTGAAAGTAAAATCCCATTTTTCAGAAGGGTCCTGAACATAAAGTAAAATCCTATTTTTCAGGAGGGTCCTGAACAGAAATTAAAGTCGCATTTTTCTGGAGGGTCCTAAACATAAAGTAAAATCTCATTTCTGAGGAGGGTCCTGAATATAATGTATAATCCCATTTTTCAGGAGGGTCCTGAACAGAAAGTAAAATCCTTTTTTCAGGAGGGTCCTAAACAGAAGTAAAATCCCATTTTTCAAGAGAATCCTGAACATAAGTAAAATCCCATTTTTCAAGAGGGTCATGAACAAAAAGTAAAATCCCATTTTTTAGGAGGGTCATGAACAAAAGTAAAATCATACTTTTTACGTGGGTCCTGAATAAAATGTAAAATCCCATTTTTCAGGATGGTACTGAACAAAAGTAAAATCCCATATTTTAGGAGGGTACTGAACAGAAAGTAAAATCCCATTTTTCAGAAGGGTCCTGAACAGAAAGTAAAGTCGCATTTTTCAGGAAGGTCCTAAACATAAAGTAAAATCTCATTTTTCAGGAAGGTCCTGAACAGAAAGTAAAGTCCCATTTTTCAGGAGGGTGCTGAACAAAAAGTAAAATCCCATTTTTCAGGAGGATCCTGAACAGAAAGTAAAATCCCATTTTTAGGAGGGTCCTGAACAGAAAGTAAAATTCCATTTTTCAAGAGCGTCCTGAAGATAAAGTAAAATCTCATTTTTCAGGAGGGTCCTGAACATAAAGTTAAATCCCATTTTTCTAGAGGGTCCTGAACAGAAAGTAATGGCCAATTTTTCAGGAATGACCTAAGCAGAATGTAAAGTCCCATTTTTCAGAAGGGTCCTGAACAAAAATTAAAGTCCCATTTTCCTGGAGGGTCCTGAACAGAAAGTAAAATCCCATTTTTCAGAAGGGTGCTGAATTGAAAGTAAAATCCCATTTTTCAGAAGGGTCCTGAACATAAAGTAAAATCCTATTTTTCAGGAGGGTCCTGAACAGAAATTAAAGTCGCACTTTTCTGGAGGGTCCTAAACATAAAGTAAAATCTCATTTCTGAGGAGGGTCCTGAATATAAAGTATAATCCCATTTTTCAGGAGGGTCCTGAACAAAAAGTAAAATCCTTTTTTCAGGAGGGTCCTAAACAGAAGTAAAATCCCATTTTTCAAGAGAATCCTGAATAGAAGTAAAATCCCATTTTTCAAGAAGGTCATGAACAGAAAGTAAGATCCCATTTTTTTGGAAGGTCGTGAACAAAAGTAAAATCATATTTTTTTGTCCTTAATAATATGTAAAATCCCATTTTTCAGGATGGTACTGAACAAATGTAAAATCCCATTTTTTAGGAGGGTCCTGAACATAAAGTAAAATCTCATTTCTCAGGAAGGTCCTGAAAAGAAAGTAAAGTCCTATTTTTCGGTAGGGTGCTGAACAGAAAGTAAAATCCCATTTTTCAGGAGGGTCCTGAACAGAAAGTTAAATCCCATTTTTCAGGAGGGTCCTGAACAGAAAATAAAATTCCATCTTTCAAAAGCGTCCTGAACATAAAGTAAAATCTCATTTTTCAGGATGGTCCTGAACATAAAGTAAAATCCCATTTTTCTAGAGGGTCCTAAACAGAAACTAAAATCTCATTTTTCAGGAGGGTCCTGAACAGAAAGTAATGTCCAATTTTTCAGGAAGGGCCTAAGCAGAATATAAAGTCCCATTTTTCAGGAGGGTCCTAAACAGGAATTAAAATCCCGTTTTTCAGAAGAGTGCTGAACAGAAAGTAAAATCCCATTTTTAAGGAGGGTCCTGAACGTAAAGGAAAATCCCATTTTTCAGGAGGGTCCTGAACAGAAAGTAAAGTTGTATTTTTCAGGAGGGTCCTAAACATAAAGTAAAATCACATTTTTCAGGAAGGTCCTGAACAGAAAGTAAAATCCCATTTTTCAGGAGGGTCATGAACAGAAAGTAAAATTCCATTTTTCAAGAGGGTCATGAACAAAAGTAAAATCCTACATTTTAGGAGGGTACTGAATAAAATGTAAAATCCCATTTTTCAGGACTGTACTGAACAAATGTAAAATCCCATTTTTTAGGAGGGTCCTGAACAGAAAGTAAAATCCCATTTTTCAGGAGGGTCCTGAACAGAAAGTAAAATCCCATTTTTCAGGAGTGTCCTGAACAGAAAGTTAATCGTATTTTTCAGGAGGGTCCTAAACATAAAGTAAAATCTCATTTTTCAGGAAGGTACTGAACAGAAAGAAAAGTCCCATTTTTCAGGAGGGTGCTGAACAGAAAGTAAAATCCCACTTTTCAGGAGGGCCCGGAACAGAAAGTAAAATCCCATTTTTCAAGAGCGTCCTGAACATAAAGTAAAATCTCATTTTTCAGGAGGGTCCTGAACATAAAGTAAGATCCCATTTTTCTACAGGGTCCTGAGCAGAAAGTAAAATCTCATTTTTCAAGAGGGTCCTGAACAGAATTTAATAGCCAATTTTTCAGGAAGGGCCTAAGCAGAATATAAAGTCCCTTTTTTCAGGAGGGTCCTAACAAAAAGTAAAGTCCCATTTTTAATGAGGGTCCTGAACATAAAGTAAAATCTTATTTTTCAGGAGGGTCCTGAACAGAAAGTATAGTCGCATTTTTCTAGAGGGTCCTAAACATAAAGTAAAATCTCATTTCTGAGGAGGGTCCTGAATAGAAATTAAAATCCCATTTTTCAGGAGGGTCCTGAAAAGAAAGTAAAATCCTTTTTTCAGGAGGGTCCTAAACAGAAGTAAAATCCCATTTTTCAAGAGAATCCTGAATAGAAGTAAAATCCCATTTTTCAAGAGGGTCATGAACAGAAAGTAAAATCCCATTTTTTTGGAGGGTCATGAACAAAAGTAAAATCATACTTTTTTGTCCTTAATGAAATGTAAAATCCCATTTTTCAGGATGGTACTGAACAAAAGTAAAATCCCATTTTTTAGGATGGTCCTGAACAGAATGTAAAATCCCATTTTTCAGGAGGACCTGAACAGAAAGTAAAGTCGTATTTTCCAGGAGGGTCCTAAACATAAAGTAAAATCTCATTTTTCAGGAAAGTCCTAAACTGAAAGTAAAGTCCCATTTTAAGTAGGGTGATGAACAGAAAGTAAAATCCTATTTTTCAGGAGGGTCCTGTACAGAAAGTAAAATCCCATTTTTCAGGAGGGTCCTGAACAGAAAATAAAATTCTATCTTTCAAGAGCGTCCTGAACATAAAGTAAAATCTCATTTTTCAGGAGGGTCCTGAACATAAAGTAAAATCCCATTTTTCTAGAGGGTCCTGAACAGAAAGTAAAATCTCATTTTTTAGGAGGGTCCTGAACAGAAAGTAATGTCCTATTTTTCAGGAAGGGCCTAAGCAGAATATAAAGTCCCATTTTTCAGGAGGGTCTTAAACAGGAATTAAAATCCCATTTTTCAGAAGGGTGATGAACAGAATGTAAAATCTCATTTTTAAGAAGGGTCCTGAACGTAACGTAAAATCCCATTTTTCAGGAGGGTCTTGAACAGAAAGTAAAGTCGTATTTTTCAAGAGGGTCCTAAACATAAAGTAAAATCACATTTTTCAGGAAGATCCTGAATAGAAAGTAAAATCCCATTTTTCAGGAGGGTCTTGAACAGAAAGTAAAATTCCATTTTTCAAGAGCGTCCAGAACATAAAGTAAAATCCCATTTTCCAGGAGGTCCCTGAACATAAAGTAAAATCCCATTTTTCAGGAGGGTCCTGAACAGAAAGTAAAATTCCATTTTTCAAGAGCGTCCTGAACATAAAGTAAAATCCCATTTTTCAGGAGGTTCCTGAACATCAACTAAAATCCCATTTTTCAGGAGGGTCCTGAACAGAAAGTAAAATCTCATTTTTCAGGAGGGTCCTGAACAGAAAGTAATGCTCAATTTCTCAGGAAGGGCCTAAGAAGAATGTAAAGTCCCATTTTTCAGGAGGGTCCTGAACAGAAAGTAAAGTCCCATTTTTCAGGAGGGTCCTGAACAGAAAGTAAAATCCCATTTTTCTGGAGGGTCCTGAACAGAAAGTAAAATCTAATTTTTTAGAGGGGTCCTGAACCAAAGTAAAATCTCATTTTTCAGTAGGGTAATCCTATTTTTCAGGAGGGTCCTGAACAAAAAGTAAAATCTCATTTTCAGGAGAGTCCTGATCAAAAGTAAAATCCTATTTTTCAGGATGGTCCTGAACAAAAGTAAAATCCTATTTTTCAAGAGGGTCCTGAACAGAAAGTAAAATCCCTTTTTTCAGGAGGGTCCTAAACAGAAAGTAAAATCTCATTTTTCGGGAGGTTCCTGAACATAAAGTAAAATTCAATTTTTCAGGAGGGTCCTAAACAGAAAGTAAAGTCCTATTTTTCAGGAGGGTCCTGTATAGAAAGTAAAGTCCTATTTTTTAGGAGGATCCTGTACAGGAAGTAAAGTCCCACTTTTCAGAAGGGTCCTGATCAGAAAGTAAAGTCCCATTTTTCAGGAGGGTCCTGAACAGGAAGTAAATTCCCATTTTTCAGGAGTGTCCTGAACTGAAAGTAAAGTCTCATTTTTCAGGAGGGTCCTGTACAAAAAGTAAAGTCCCATTTTTCAGGAGGGTCCTGTATTGAAAGTAAAATCCCATTTTTCATGAAGGTCCTGAACTGAAAGTAAAATCCTATTTTTCAAAAGGGTCCAAAACAGAAGAAAAATTCCATTTTTCATGAGGGTCCTGAACAAAAGTAAAATCCCATTTTTCAGGAGGGGCATGAACAAAAACTAAAATCCCATTTTTCAAGCGGGGCCTGAACAGAAAGAAAAATCCTTTTTTCAGGAGGGTCCTAAACAGAAAGTAAAATCCCATTTTTCAGGAGGGTCCTGAACAGAAAGTAAAATCCTTTTTTCAGGAGGGTCCTAAAAAGAAGTAAAATCCCATTTTTCAAGAGAATCCTGAACAGAAGTAAAATCCCATTTTTCAAGATGGTCATGAACAGAAAGTAAAATCCCATTTTTTAGGAGGGTCATGAACAAAAGTAAAATCTTACTTTTTAGGAGGGTCCTGAATAAAATGTAAAATCCCAATTTTCAGGATGGTACTGAACAAATGTAAAATCCCATTTTTTAAGAGGGTCCTGAACAAAAAGTAAAATCCCATTTTTCAGGAGGGTCCTGAACAGAAAGTAAAGTCGTATTTTTCAGGAGGGTCCTAAACATAAAGTAAAATCTCATTTTTCAGGAAGGTACTGAACAGAAAGAAAAGTCCCATTTTTCAGGAGGGTGCTGAACAAAAAGTAAAATCCCACTTTTCAGGAGGGCCCGGAACAGAAAGTAAAATACCATTTTTCAAGAGCGTCCTGAACATAAAGTAAAATCTCATTTTTCAGGAGGGTCCTGAACATGAAGTAAGATCCCATTTTTCTACAGGGTCCTGAACAGAAAGTAAAATCTCATTTTATAAGAGGGTCCTGAACAAAATGTAATATCCAATTTTTTAGGAAGGGCCTAAGCAGAATATAAAGTCCCATTTTTCAGGAGGGTCCTGAACAAAAAGTAAAGTCCCATTTATAATGAGGGTCCTGAACATAATGTAAAATCCTATTTTTCAGGAAGGTCCTGAATAGAAAGTAAAGTCGCATTTTTCTGGAGGGTCCTAAACATAAAGTAAAATCTCATTTCTGAGGAAGGTCCAGAATAGAAAGTAAAATCCCATTTTTCAGGAGGGTCCTGAACAGAAAGTAAAATCCTTTTTTCAAAAGCATCTTAAACAGAAGTAAAATCCCATTTTTCAAGAGAATCCTGAATAGAAGTAAAATCCCATTTTTCAAGAGGGTCATGAACAGAAAGTAAAATCCCATTTTTTTGGAGGGTCATGAACAAAAGTAAAATCATACTTTTTTGTCCTTAATAAAATGTAAAATCCCATTTTTCAGGATGGTACTGAACAAAAGTAAAATCCCATTTTTTAGGAGGGTCCTGAACAGAAAGTAAAATCCAATTTTTCAGGAGGGTCCTGAACATAAAGTAAAGACGAATTTTTCAGGAGGGTCCTAAACATAAAGTAAAATCTCATTTTTCAGGAAGGTCCTGAACAGAAAGTAAAGTCCCATTTTTCAGGAGGGTGCTGAACAGAAAGTAAAATCCCCTTTTTCAGGAGGGTCCTGAACAGAAAGTAAAATCCTATTTTTCAGGAGGGTCCTGAACAGAAACTAAAATTCCATCTTTTAAGAGCGTCCTGAACTTAAAGTAAAATCTCATTTTTCAGGAGGGTCCTGAACATAAAGTAAAATCCTATTTTTCTAGAGGGTCCTGAACAGAAAGTAAAATCTCATTTTTCAGGAGGGTCCTGAACAGAAATTAATGTCCAATTTTTCAGGAAGGGCCTAAGAAGAATGTAAAGTCCCATTTTTCAGGAGGGTCCTAAACAGGAATTAAAATCCTATTTTTCAGAAGGGTGCTAAACAGAAAGTAAAATCCCATTTTTAAGGAGGGTCCTGAACGTAACGTAAAATCCCATTTTTCAGGCGGGTCCTGAACAGAAATTAAAGTCATATTTTTAGGGAGTGTCCTAAACATAAAGTAAAATCACATTTTTCAGGAAGGTCCTGAACAGAAAGTAAAATCCCATTTTTCAGGAGGGTCCTGAACAGAAAGTAAAATTCCATTTTACAAGAGAGTCCAGAACATAAAGTAAAATCCCATTTTTCAGGAGGTCCCTGAACATAAAGTAAAATCCTATTTTTCAAGAGGGTCCTAAACAGAAAGTAAAATTCCATTTTTCAAGAGCGTCCTGAACATAAAGTAAAATCCCATTTTTCAGGAGGTTCCTGAACATAAAGTAAAATCCCATTTTTCAGGAGGGTCCTGAACAAAAAGTAAAATCTCATTTTTCAGGAGGGTCCTGAACAGAAAGTAATGTTCAATTTCTCAGGAAGGGCCTAAGAAGAATGTAAAGTCCCATTTTTCAGGAGGGTCCTGAACAGAAAGTTAAGTCTCATTTTTTAGGAGGGTCCTGAACAGAAAGTAAAATCCCATTTTTCAGGAGGGTCCTGAACAGAAAGTAAAATCTAATTTTTTAGGAGGGTCCTAATCTAAAGTAAAATCTCATTTTTAAGAAAGGTAATCCCATTTTTCAGGAGGGTCCTTAACAAAAAGTAAAATCTCATTTTCAGGAGAGTCCTGATCAAAAGTAAAATCCTATTTTTCAGAATGGTCCTGAACAAAAGTTAAATCCTATATTTCAAGAGGGTCCTGAACAGAAAGTAAAATCCCTTTTTTCAGGAGGGTCCTGAACAGAAAGTAAAATCTCATTTTTCAGGAGGTTCCTGAACATAAAGTAAAATTTAATTTTTCAGGAGGGTCCTAAACAGAAAGTAAAGTCCTATTTTTCAGGAGGGTCCTATATAGAAAGTAAAGTCCTATTTTTTAGGAGGATCCTGTACAGAAAGTAAAGTCCTACTTTTCAGAAGGGTCCTGATCAGAAAGTAAAGTCCCATTTTTCAGAAGGGTCTTGAACAGAAAGTAAATTTCCATTTTTTAGTAGGGTCCTGAACAGAAAGTAAAGTCCCATTTTTCAGGAGGGTCCTGTACAAAAAGTAAAATCTCATTTTTCAAGAGGGTCCTGAACAGAATGTAATATCCAATTTTTCAGGAAGGGCCTAAGCAGAATATAAAGTCTCATTCTTCAGGAGGGTCCTAACAAAAAGTAAAGTCCCATTTTTAATGAGGGTCCTGAACATTAAGTAAAATCCTATTTTTCAGGAGGGTCCTGAACAGAAAGTAAAGTCGCATTTTTCGAGAGGGTCCTAAACATAAAGTAAAATCTCATTTCTGAGAAGGGTCCTGAATAGAAAGTAAAATACCATTTTTCAGGAGGGTCCTGAACAGAAAGTAAAATCCTTTTTTCAGGAGGGTCCTAAACAGAAGTAAAATCCCATTTTTCAAGAGAATCCTGAATAGAAGTAAAATCCCATTTTTCAAGAGAGTCATGAACAAAAAGTAAAATCCCATTTTTTTGGAGGGTCATGAACAAAAGTAAAATCATACTTTTTTGTCCTTAATAAAATGTAAAATCCCATTTTTCAGGATGGTACTGAACAAAAGTAAAATCCCATTTTTTAGGAGGGCCCTGAACAGAAAGTAAAATCCCATTTTTCAGGAGGGTCCTGAACAGAAAGTAAAGTCGCATTTTTCAGGAGGGTCCTAAACATAAAGTTAAATCTCATTTTTCAGGAAGATCCTGAACAGAAAGTAAAGTCCCATTTTTTAGGAGGGTGCTGAACAGAAAGTAAAATCCCATTTTTCAGGAGGGTCCTATACAGAAAGTAAAATCCCATTTTTCAGGAGGGTCCTGAACAGAAAATAAAATTCCATCTTTCAAGAGCGTCCTGAACATAAAGTAAAATCTCATTTTTCAGGAGGCTCCTGAACATAAAGTAAAATCCCATTTTTCTAGAGGGTCCTGAACAGAAAGTAAAACCTCATTTTTCAGGTGGGTCTTGAACAGAAAGTAATGTCCAATTTTTCAGGAAGGGCCTAAGCAGAATGTAAAGTCCCATTTTTCAGTAGGGTCTTAAACAGGAATTAAAATCCCATTTTTCAGAAGGGTGAAGAACAGAAAGTAAAATCTCAATTTTAAGGAGGGTCCTGAACGTAACGTAAAATCCCATTTTTCAGGAGGGTCTTGAACAGAAAGTAAAGTCGTATTTTTCAGGAGGGTCCTAAACATAAAGTAAAATCACATTTTTTAGGAAGGTCCTGAACAGAAAGTAAAATCCCATTTTTCAGGAGGGTCCTGAACAGAAAGTAAAATTCCATTTTTCAAGAGCGTCGAGAACATAAAGTAAAATCCCATTTTTCAGGAGGTCCCTGAACATAAAGTAAAATCCCATTTTTCAGGAGGGTCCTGAACAGAAAGTAAAATTCCATTTTTCAAGAGTGTCCTGAACATAAAGTAATATCCCATTTTTCAGGAGGTTCCTGAACATAAAGTAATATCCCATTTTTCAGGAGGGTCCTGAACAAAAAGTAAAATCTCATTTTTCAGGAGGGTCCTGAACAGAAAGTAATGTTCAATTTTTCAGGAAGGGCCTAAGAAGAATGTAAAGTCCCATTTTTCAGGAGGGTCCTGAAAAAAAAGTAAAGTCCCATTTTTCAGGAGGGTCCTGAACAGAAAGTAAAATCCCATTTTTCTGGAGGGTCCTGAACAGATAGTCAAATCTAATTTTTTAGGGGGGTACTGAACCAAAGTAAAATCTCATTTTTCTGTAGGGTAATCCTATTTTTCAGGAGGGTCCTGAACAATAAGTAAAATCTCATTTTCTGGAGAGTCCTGATCAAAAGTAAAATCATATTTTTCAGGATGGTCCTGAACAAAAGTAAAATCCTATTTTTCAAGAGGGTCCTGAACAGAAAGTAAAATCCTTTTTTTCAGGAGAGTCCTAACCAGAAAGTAAAATCTCATTTTTCAGGAGGTTCCTAAACATAAAGAAAAATTCAATTTTTCAGGAGGGTCCTAAACAGAAAGTAAAGTCCTATTTTTCAGGAGGGTCCTGTATAGAAAGTAAAGTCCTATTTTTTAGGAGGATCCTGTACAGAAAGTAAAGTCCCACTTTTCAGAAGGGTCATGATCAGAAAGAAAAGTCCCATTTATCAGGAGGGGCATGAACAGAATGTAAAATCCCATTTTTCAAGAGGGTCCTGAACAGAAAGAAAAATCCTTTTTTCAGGAGGGTCCTAAACAGAAGTAAAATCCCATATTTCAAGAGAATCCTGAACAGATGTAAAATTCCATTTTTCAAGATGGTCATGAATAGAAAGTAAAATCCCATTTTTTAGGAGGGTCATGAACAAAAGTAAAATCCTACTTTTTAGGAGGGTCTTGAATAAAATGTAAAATCCCATTTTTCAGGATGGTATTGAACAAATGTAAAATCCCATTTTTTAAGAGGGTCCTGAACAGAAAGTAAAATCCCATTTTTCAGGAGGGTCCTGAACAGAAAGTAAAGTCGTATTTTTCAGGAGGGTCCTAAACATAAAGTAAAATCTCATTTTTCAGGAAGGTACTGAACAGAAAGAAAAGACCCATTTTTCAGGAGGTGCTGAACAGAAAGTAAAATCCCACTTTTCAGGAGTGCCTGGAACAGAAAGTAAAATCCCATTTTTCAAGAGCGTCCTGAACATAAAGTAAAATCACATTTTTCAGGAGGGTCCTGAACATGAAGTAAGATCCCATTTTTCTACAGGGTCCTGAACAGAAAGTAAAATCTCATTTTTTAAGAGGGTCCTGAACAGAATGTAATATCCAATTTTTCAGGAAGGGCCTAAGCGGAATATAAAGTCCCATTTTTCAGGAGGGTCCTGAACAAAAAGTAAAGTCCCATTTTTAATGAGGGTCCTGAACATAAAGTAAAATCCTATTTTTCAGGAGGGTCCTGAATAGAAAGTAAAGTCACATTTTTCTGGAGGGTCCTAAACATAAAGTAAAATCTCATTTCTGAGGAAGGTCCAGAATAGAAAGTAAAATCCCATTTTTCAGGAGGGTCCTGAACAGAAAGTAAAATCCTTTTTTCAGGAGGGTCTTAAACAGAAGTAAAATCCCATTTTTCAAGAGAATCCTGAATAGAAATAAAATCCCATTTTTCAAGAGGGTCATGAACAGAAAGTAAAATCCAATTTTTTTTTAGGGTCATGAACAAAAGTAAAATCATTCTTTTTTGTCCTTAATAAAATGTAAAATCCCATTTTTCAGGATGGTACTGAACAAAAGTAAAATCCCATTTTTCAGGAGGTTCCTGAACCGAAAGTAAAGTCGCATTTTTCAGGAGGGTCCTAAACATAAAGTAAAATCTCATTTTTCAAGAAGGTCCTGAACAGAAAGTAAAGTCCCATTTTTCAGGAGGGTGCTGAACAGAAAGTAAAATCCCATTTTTCAGGAGGGTCCTGAACAGAAAGTAAAATCCCATTTTTCAGGAGGGTCCTGAACAGAAACTAAAATTCCATCATTCAAGAGCGTCCTGAACATAAAGTAAAATCTCATTTTTCAGGAGGGTCTTGAACAGAAATTAATGTCCAATTTTTCAGGAAGGGCCTAAGTAGAATGTAAAGTCCCATTTTTCAGGAGGGTCCTAAACAGCAATTAAAATCCCATTTGTCAGAAGGGTGCTGAATAGAAAGTAAAATCCCATTTTTAAGGAGGGTCCTGAACGTAACGTAAAATCCCATTTTCAGGAGGGTCCTGAACAGAAAGTAAAGTCGTATTTTTCAGGAGGGTCCTAAACATAAAGTAAAATCACATTTTTCAGGAAGGTCCTGAACAGAAAGTAAAATCCCATTTTGCAGGAGCGTCCTGAACAGAAAGTAAAATTCCATTTTATGAGAGCGTCCAGAACATAAAGTAAAATCCCATTTTTCTGGAGGTCCCTGAACATAAAGTAAAATCCCATTTTTCAGGAGGGTCCTGAACAGAAAGTAAAATTCCATTTTTCAAGAGCGTCCTGAACATAAAGTAAAATCCCATTTTTCAGGAGGTTCCTGAACATACAGTAAAATCCCATTTTTCAGGAGGGTCCTGAACAGAAAGTAAAATTTCATTTTTCAGGAGGGTCCTGAACAGAAAGTAATGTTCAATTTCTCAGGAAGGGCCTAAGAAGAATGTAAAGTCCCATTTTTCAGGAGGGTCCTGAACAGAAAGTAAAGTCGTATTTTTCAGGAGGGTCCTAAACATAAAGTAAAATCTCATTTTTCAGGAAGGTACTGAACAGAAAGAAAAGTCCCATTTTTCAGGAGGGTGCTGAACAGAAAGTAAAATCTCATTTTTGAGTAAGGTAATCCTATTTTTCAGGAGGGTCCTTAACAAAAAGTAAAATCTTATTTTCAGGAGAGTCCTGATCAAAAGTAAAATCCTATTTTTCAGGATGGTCCTGAACAAAAGTAAAATCCTATTTTTCAAGAGGATCCTGAACAGAAAGTAAATTACCTTTTTTCAGGAGGGTTCTGAACAGAAAGTAATATCTCATTTTTCAGGAGGTTCCTGAACATAAAGTAAAATTCAATTTTTCAGGAGGGTCCTAAACAGAAAGTAATGTCCTATTTTTCAGGAGGGTCCTGTATAAAAAGTAAATTCCTATTTTTTAGGAGGATCCTGTACAAAAAGTAAAGTCCCACTTTTCAGAAGGGTCCTGATCAGAAAGTAAAGTCCCATTTTTCAGGAGGGTCCTGAACAGAAAGTAAATTCCCATTTTTCAGGAGGGTCCTGAACAGAAAGTAAAGTCCCATTTTTCAGGAGGGTCCTGTACAAAAAGTAAAGTCTCATTTTTCAGGAGGGTCCTGTATAGAAAGTAAAATCCCATTTTTCAGGAAGGTCCTGAACAGAAAGTAAAATCCTATTTTTCAAAAGTGTCAAAAACAAAAGAAAAATTTCATTTTTCAGGAGGGTCCTGAGCAAAAGTAAAATCCCATTTATCAGGAGAGCCTGAACAGAAAGTAAAATCCCATTTTTCAAGAGGGTCCTGAACAGAAAGTAAAATCCTTTTTTCAGGAGGGTCCTAAACAGAAGTAAAATCCCATATTTCAAGAGAATCCTGAACAGAAGTGATATCCCATTTTTCAAGAGGGTCATGAACAGAAAGTAAAATCCCATTTTTTAGGAGGTTCATGAACAAAAGTAAAATCCTACTTTTTAGGAGGGTCCTGAATAAAATGTAAAATTCCATTTTTTAGGATGGTACTGAACAAATGTAAAATCCCATTTATTAGAAGGGTCCTGAACAGAAAGTAAAATCCCATTTTTCAGGAGGGTCCTGAACAGAAAGTAAATCGTATTTTTCAGGAGGGTCCTAAACATAAAGTAAAATCTTATTTTTCCAGGAAGGTACTGAACAGAAAGAAAAGTCCCATTTTTCAGGAGGGTGCTGAACAGAAAGTAAAATCCCATTTTTCAAGAGGGCCCGAAACAGAAAGTAAAATCCCATTTTTCAATAGCGTCCTGAACATAAAGTAAAATCTCATTTTTCAGGAGGGTCCTGAACATAAAGTAAGATCCCATTTTTCTATAGGGTCCTAAACAGAAAGTAGAATCTCATTTTTCAAGAAGGTCCTGAACAGAATGTAATATCCAATTTTTCAGGAAGGGCCTAAGCAGAATATAAAGTCCGATTTTTCAGGAGGGTCCTGAACAAAAAGTAATGTCCCATTTTTAATGAGGGTCCTGAACAGAAAGTAAAATCCCATTTTTCAGAAGGGTGCTGAACAGAAAGTAAAATCCCATTTTTCAGGAGGGTCTTGAACAGAAAGTAACATCCCATTTTTCAGGAAGGTCATGAACATAAAGTAAAATCCCATTTTTCTAGAGGATCCTGAACAGAAAGTAAAATCTCATTTTTCAGGAGGGTCCTGAACAAAATGTAATGTCCAATATTTCAGGAAGGGCCTAAGCAGAACATAAAGTCCCATTTTTCAGGAGGGTCCTGAACAAAAAGTAAAGTCCCATTTTTTAGGAGGGTCCTGAACAGAAAGTAAAATCCCATTTTTCAGAAGGGTGCTGAACAGAAAGTAAAATCCCATTTTTCATGAGGGTCTTGAACAGAAAGTAAAATCCTATTTTTCAGGAGGGTCCTGATTAGAAAGTAAAATTCTATTTTTCAAGAGCGTCCTGAACATAATGTAAAATCTCATTTTTCAGGAGGTTCCTGAACAAAAAGTAAAATCCCATTTTTCAGGAGGATCCTGAACAGAAAGTAATGTTTAATTTTTCAGGAAGGGCCTAAGAAGAATGTAAAGTCCCATTTTTCAGGAGTGTCCTGAACAGAAAGTAAAGTCCTATTTTTCAGGAGGGTCTTGAACAGAATGTAAAATCCCATTTTTCAGGAGGGTCCTAAACAGAAAGTAAAATCTAATTTTTAAGGAGGGTCCTTAACCAAAGTAAAATTTCATTTTTCAGTAGGGTAATCCCATTTTTCAGGAGGGTCCTGAACAAAAACTAAAATCTCATTTTCAGGATGGTCCTGAACAAAAGTAAAATCCCATTTTTCAAGGGGATTCTGAAAAGAAGTAATATCCTATTTTTCAAGAGAGTCATGAACAGAAAGTTAAATCCCAATTTTTAGGAGGGTATAGAACAAAAGTAAAATCATATTTTTTAGGAGGGTCCTGAATAAAATGTAAAATCTCATTTTTCAGGATGGTCCTACACAATGTAAAATCCTATTTTTTAGGAGTGTCCTGGACAGAAAGTAATGTCCAATTTTTCAGGAAGGGCCTAAGTAGAATTTAATGTCCCATTTTTCAAGTGGTCCTGAACAGAAAGTAACGTCGCATTTTTCAGGAGGGTCCTGAACAGAAAGTAAAATCCCATTTTTCAGGAGGGTGCGGAACAGAAAGTAAAATCCCATTTTTCAGCAGGGTCCTGAATAGAAAGTAAAATTCGATTTTTCAAGAGGGTCCTGAACAGAAAGTAAAGTTGCATTTTTCTGGAGGGTCCTAAACATAAAGTAAAATCTAATTTTTCAGGAAGGTCCTAAACAGAAAGAAAAGACCCATTTTTCAGGAGGGTCCTGACCAGAAAGTAAAATCCAATTTTTTAGGTTGGTCCTAAACCTAAGTAAAATCTCATTTTTCAGTAGGGTAATCCCATTTTTCAGGAGGGTCCTGAACAAAAATAAATTCTTATTTTCAGGATGGTCCTGATCAAAAGTAAAATCCTATTTTTCAGGATGGTCCTGAATAAAAGTAAAACCCCATTTTTGAAGAGTGTCCTGAACAGAAAGTAAAATCCTTTTTTTATGAAGGGTCCTGAACAGAATGTAAAATCTTATGTTTCAGGAGGTTCCTGAACATAAAGTAAAATCTCATTTCTCACGAGAGTCCTGAACAGAAAGTAAAATCCTTTTTTCAGGAGGGCCCTAAACAGAAGTAAAATCCCATTTTTCAAGAGAATCCTGAACAGAAGTAAAATCCCATTTTTCAAGAGGGTCATGAACAGAAAGTAAAATCCCATTTTTTAGGAAGGTCATGAACAAAAGTAAAATCATACTATTTAGGAGGGTCCTGAATAAAATGTAAAATCCCATTTTTCAGGATGGTACTGAACAAAAGTAAAATCCCATTTTTTAGGAGGGTCCGGAACTGAAAGTAAAATCCCATTTTTCAGGAGGGTCCTGGACAGAAAGTAAAGTCGCATTTTTCAGGAGGG
The DNA here is from genome assembly GCA_030864215.1 of Capsicum pubescens. NCBI lineage: Eukaryota > Viridiplantae > Streptophyta > Magnoliopsida > Solanales > Solanaceae > Capsicum > Capsicum pubescens. Next base: position 282,963,512 of record CM061542.1, read on the forward strand.
TCCTAAACATAAAGTAAAATCTCATTTTTCAGGAAGGTCCTGAATAGAAAGTAAAGTCCCATTTTTCAGGAGGGTGCTGAACAGAAAGTAAAATCACATTTTTCAGGAGCGTCCTGAACAGAAAGTAAAATCCCATTTTTTAGGAGGGTCCTGAACTGAAAGTAAAATTCCATTTTTCAAGAGCGTCCTGAACATAAAGTAAAATCTCATTTTTCAGGAGGGTCCTGAACATAAAGTAAAATCCCATTATTCTAGAGGGACCTGAACAAAAAGTAAAATCCCATTTTTCCGTAGGGTCCTGAACAGAAAGTAAAATCCCATTTTTCATGAGGGTCCTGAACAGAAAGTAAAGTCGCATTTTTCAGGAAGGTCCGAAACAAAAAGTAAAGTCCCATTTTTCAGGAGGGTGCTGAACAGAAAGTAAAATCCCATTTTTCATGAGGGTCCTTAACAAAAGTAAAATCTCATTCTTCAAGATGGTTTAGAACAAAAAGTAAAATCCCATATTTCAAGAGGGTCCTGAACAAAAGTAAAATCCCATTTTTCAGGAGGGTCCTGAACAGAAAGTAAAATCCTTTTTTCAGGAGGGTCCTAAACAGAAGTAAAATCCCATTTTTCAAGAGAATCCTGAACAGAAGTAAAATCCCATTTTTCAAGAGGGTCATGAACAGAAAGTAAAATCCCATTTTTTAGGAGGGTCATGAACAGAAGTAAAATCATACTTTTTAGGTGGGTCCTGAATAAAATGTAAAATCCCATTTTTCAGGATGGTACTGAACAAAAGTAAAATCCCATTTTTTAGGAGGGTATTGAACAGAAAGTAAAATCCCATTTTTCAGGAGGTTCCTGAACAGAATGTAAATTCGCATTTTTCAGGAAGGTCCTAAACATAAAGTAAAATCTCATTTTTCAGGAAGGTCCTGAACAGAAAGTAAAGTCCCATTATTCAGGAGGGTGCTGAACAAAAAGTAAAATCCAATTTTTCTGGAGAGTCCTGAACAGAAAGTAAAATCCCATTTTTATGAGGGTCCTGAACAGAAAGTAAAATTCCTTTTTTCAAGAGCGCCCTGAAGATAAAGTAAAATCTGATTTTTCAGGAGGGTCCTGAACATAAAGTAAAATCCCATTTTTCTAGAGGGTCCTGAACAGAAAGTAATGTCCAATTTTTCAGGAATGACCTAAGCAGAATATATAGTCCCATTTTTTAGGAGGGTCCTGAACAATAAGTAAAGTCCAATTTTTTAGGAGGGTCCTGAACAGAAAGTAAAATCCCATTTTTCAGAAGGGTGCTGAATAGAAAGTAAAATCCCAATTTTCAGAAGGGTCCTGAACATAAAGTAAAATCCTATTTTTCAGGAGGGTCCTGAACAGAAAGTAAAGTCGCATTTTTCTGGAGTGTCCTAAACATAAAGTAAAAATCTCATTTCTGAGGAGGGTCCTGAATAGAAAGTAAAATCCTTTTTTTCAGGAGGGTCTTGAACAGAAAGTAAAATCCTTTTTTCAGGAGGGAGCTAAACAGAAGTAAAATCCCATTTTTCAAGAGAATCCTGAATAGAAGTAAAATCCCATTTTTCAAGAGGGTGATGAACAGAAAGTAAAATCCTATTTTTTTGGAGAGTCATGAACAAAAGTAAAATCAAACTTTTTTGTCCTTAATAAAATGTAAAATCCTTTTTTTCAGGATGGTACTGAACAAAAGTAAAATCCCATTTTTTAGAAGGGTCCTGAACAGAAAGTAAAATCCCATTTTTCAGGAGGGTCCTGAACAGAAAGTAAAGTCGCATTTTTCAGGAGGGTCCTAAACATAAAGTAAAATCTCATTTTTCAGGAAGGTCCTGAACAGAAAGTAAAGTCCCATTTTTCAGGAGGGTGCTGAACAAAAAGTAAAATCCCATTTTTCAGAAGGATCCTAAACAGAAAGTAAAATCCCATTTTTCAGGGGGTCCTAAACAGAAAATAAAATTCCATCTTTCAAGAGCGTCCTGAACATAAAGTAAAATCTCATTTTTTCAGGAAGGTCCTGAACATAAAGTAAAATCCCATTTTTCTAGAGGGTCCTGAACAAAAAGTAAAATCTCAATTTTTAGGAGGGTCCTGAACAGAAAGTAATGTCCAATATTTCAGGAAGGGCCTAACCAGAATGTAAAGTCCCATTTTTCAGGAAGGTCCTAAACAGGAATTAAAATCCCATTTTTCAGAAGGGTGCTGAACAGAAAGTAATATCCCATTTTTTAAGAGGGTCCTGAATGTAACGTAAAATCCCATTTTTCAGGAGGGTCCTGAACAGAAAGTAAAGTCGTATTTTTCAGGAGGGTCCTAAACATAAAGTAAAATCATATTTTTCAGGAAGGTCCGGAACAGAATGTAAAATCCCATTTTATAGGAGGGTCCTGAACAAAAAGTAAAGTCCCATTTTTCAGGAGGGTCCTGAATAGAAAGTAAAATCCCATTTTTCAGAAGGGTGCTGAATAGAAAGTAAAATCCCAATTTTCAGAAGGGTCCTGAACATAAAGTAAAATCCTATTTTTCAGGAGGGTCCTGAACAGAAAGTAAAGTCGCATTTTTCTGGAGTGTCCTAAACATAAAGTAAAATCTCATTTCTGAGGAGTGTCCTGAATAGAAAGTAAAATCCCATTTTTCAGGAGGGTCTTGAACAGAGAGTAAAATCCTTTTTTCAGGAGGGAGCTAAACAAAAGTAAAATCCCATTTTTCAAGAGAATCCTGAATAGAAGTAAAATCCCATTTTTTAAGAGGGTCATGAACAGAAAGTAAAATCCCATTTTTTTGGAGGGTCATGAACAAAAGTAAAATCATACTTTTTGTCCTTAATAAAATGTAAAATCCCATTTTTCAGGATGGTACTGAACAAAAGTAAAATTCTATTATTTAGGAGGGTCCTGAACAGAAAGTTAAATCCTATTTTTCAGGAGGGTCCTGAACAGAAAGTAAAGTCGCATTTTTCAGAAGGGTCCTTAAACATTAAGTAAAATCTCATTTTTCAGGAAGGTCCTGAACAGAAAGTAAAGTCCCATTTTTCAGGAGGGTGCTGAACAAAAAGTAAAATCTCATTTTTCAGGAGCGTCCTGAACAGAAAGTAAAATCCCATTTTTCAGGAGGGTCCTGAACAGAAAGTAAAATTCCATTTTTCAAGAGCGTCCTGAACATAAAGTAAAATCTCATTTTTCAGGAGGGTCCTGAACATAAAGTAAAATCCCATTTTTCTAGAGGGTCCTGAACAGAAAGTAAAATCCCATTTTTTCGTAGGGTCCTGAACAGAAAGTAAAATCCTATTTTTCATGAGGGTCCTGAACAGAAAGTAAAGTCGCATTTTTCAGGAAGGTCCGAAACAGAAAGTAAAGTCCCATTTTTCAGGAGGGTGCTGAACAGAAAGTAAAATCCCATTTTTCAGGAGGGTCCTGAACAAAAGAAAAATCTCATTCTTTAAGATGGTCTAGAACAGAAAGTAAAATCCCATATTTCAAGAGGGTCCTGAACAAAAGTAAAATCCCATTTTTCAGGAGGGTCCTGAACAGAAAGTAAAATCCTTTTTTCAGGAGGGTCCTAAACAGAATTAAAATCCCATTTGTCAAGAGAATCCTGAACAGAAGTAAAATCCCATTTTTCAAGAGGGTCATGAACAGAAAGTAAAATCCCATTTTTTAGGAGGGTCATGAACAAAAGTAAAATCATACTTTTTAGGTGGGTCCTGAATAAAATGTAAAATCCCATTTTTCAGGATGGTACTGAACAAAAGTAAAATCCCATTTTTTAGGAGCGTATTGAACAGAAAGTAAAATCCTATTTTTCAGGAGGTTCCTGAACAGAAAGTAAAGTCGCATTTTTAAGGAAGGTCCTAAACATAAAGTAAAATCTCATTTTTCAGGATGGTCCTGAACAGAAAGTAAAGTCTCATTTTTTAGGAGGGTGCTGAACAAAAAGTAAAATCCAATTTTTCAGGAGGGTACTGAACAGAAAGTAAAATCCCATTTTTAGGAGGGTCCTGAACTGAAAGTAAAATTCCATTTTTCAAGAGCGTCCAGAAGACAAAGTAAAATCTCATTTTTCAGGAGGGTCCTGAACATAAAGTAAAATCCCATTTTTCTAGAGGGTCCTGAACAGAAAGTAATGTCCAATTTTTCAGGAATGACCTAAGCAGAATTAAAGTCCCATTTTTCAGGAGGCTCCTGAACAAAAAGTAAAGTCCCATTTTTCAGGAGGGTCCTGAACAGAAATAAAATCCCATTTATCAGAAGGGTGCTGAATAGAAAGTAAAATCCCAATTTTCAGAAGGGTCCTGAACATAAAGTAAAATCCCATTTTTCAGGAGGGTCCTGATCAGAAAGTAAAGTCGCATTTTAAAGGAGTGTCCTAAACATAAAGTAAAATCTCATTTCTGAGGAGGGTCCTGAATAGAAAGTAAAATACTATTTTTCAAGAGGGTCCTGAACAGAAAGTAAAATCCATTTTTTAGGAGGGAGCTAAACAAAAGTAAAATCCCATAATTCAAGAGATCCTGAATAGAAGTAAAATACCATTTTTCAAGAGGGTCATGAACAGAAAGTAAAATCCCATTTTTTGGAGGGTCATGAACAAAAGTAAAATCATACTTTTTTGTTCTTAATAAAATGTAAAATCCCATTTTTCAGGATGGTACTGAACAAAAGAAAAATCCCATTTTTTAGAAGGGTCCTGAACAGAAAGTAAAATCCCATTTTTCAGGAGGGTCCTGAACAAAAAGTAAAGTCGTATTTTTCAGGAGGGTCCTAAACATAAAGTAAAATCTCATTTTTCAGGAAGGTCCTGAACAGAAAGTAAAGTCCCATTTTTCAGGAGGGTGCTGAACAGAAAGTAAAATCCCATTTTTTAGGAGGATCCTAAACAGAAAGTAAAATCCCATTTTTCAGGAGGGTCCTAAACAGAAAATAAAATTCCATCTTTCATGAGCGTCCTGAACATAAAGTAAAATCTCATTTTTCAGGAGGGTCCTGAACATAAAGTAAAATCCCATTTTTCTAGAGGATCCTGAACAGAAAGTAAAATCTCATTTTTCAGGAGGGTCCTGAACAGAAAGTAATATCCAATTTTTCAGGAAGGGCCTAAGCAGAATGTAAAGTCCCATTTTTCAGGAAGGTCTAAACAGGAATTAAAATCCCATTTTTAAGAAGGGTGCTGAACTGAAAGTAAAATCCCATTTTTTAAGAGGGTCCTGAATGTAACGTAAAATCCCATTTTTCAGGATGGTCCTGAACAGAAAGTAAAGTCATATTTTTAAGGAGGGTCCTAAACATAAAGTAAAATCACATTTTTTAGGAAGGTCCTGAACAGAAAGTAAAATCCCATTTTTCAGGAAGGTCCTGAACAGAAAGTAAAATTCCATTTTTCAAGAGCGTCTAGAACATTAAGTAAAATCCCATTTTTCAGGAGGTTCCTGAACATATAGTAAAATCCCATTTTTCAGGAGGGTCCTGAACAGAAAGTAAAATTCTATTTTTCAAGAGCGTCCTGAACATAAAGTAAAATCCCATTTTTCAGGAGGTTCCTGAACATAAAGTAAAATCCCATTTTTCAGGAGGGTCCTGATCAGAAAGTAATGTTCAATTTCTCTGGAAGGGCCTAAGAAGAATGTAAAGTCCCATTTTTCAGGAGGGTCCTAAACAGAAAGTAAAATCCCATTTTTCAGGAGGGTCCTGAACCAAAGTAAAATCTCATTTTTTAGGAGGGTCCTGAACCAAAGTAAAATCTCATTTTTCAGTAGGGTAATCCCATTTTTCAGGAGGGTCCTGAACAAAAAGTAAAATCTCATTTTCAGGAGATTCCTGATCAAAAGTAAAATCCTATTTTTCAGGATGGTCCTGAATAAAAGTAAAATCCTATTTTTCAAGAGGGTCCTGAACAAAAAGTAAAATCCCTTTTTTCGGGAGGGTCCTGAACAGAAAGTAAAATCTCATTTTTTAGGAGGTTCCTGAACATAAAGTAAAATTCAATTTTTCAGGAAGGTCCTAAACAGAAAGTAAAGTCCTATTTTTCAGGATGGTCCTGTATAGAAAGTAAAGTCCTATTTTTTCGAGGATCCTGTACAGAAAGTAAAGTCCCACTTTTCAGAAGGGTCATGATCAGAAAGTAAAGTCCCATTTTTCAGGAGGGTCCTAAACAGAAAGTAAATTCCCATTTTTCAGGAGGGTCCTGAACAGAAAGTAAAGTCCCATTTTTCAGGAGGGTCCTGTACAAAAAGTAAAGTCCCATTTTTCAGGAGGGTCCTGTATAGAAAGTAAAATCCCATTTTTCAGGAAGGTCCTGAACAGAAAGTAAAATCCTATTTTTCAAAAGGGTCCAAAACAGAAGAAAAATTCCATTTTTCAGGAGGGTCCTGAACGAAAGTAAAATCCCATTTTTCAGAAGGGGCCTGAACAGAAAGTAAAATCCCATTTTTCAAGAGGGTCCTTAACAGAAAGTAAAATCGTTTTTTCAGGACGGTCCTAAAGATAAGTAAAATCCCATATTTCAAGAGAATCCTGAACAGAAGTAAAATCCCATTTTTCAAGAGGGTCATGAACAGAAAGTAAAATCCCATTTTTTAGGAGGGTCATGAACAAAAGTAAAATCCTACAATTTTGGAGGGTCCTGAATAAAATGTAAAATCCCATTTTTCAGGATGGTACTGAACAAATGTAAAATCTCATTTTTTAGGAGGGTCCTGAACAGAAAGTAAAATCCCATTTTTCAGGAGGGTCCTGAACAGAAAGTAAAGTCGTATTTTTCAGGAGGGTCCTAAACATAAAGTAATATCTCATTTTTCAGGAAGGTACTGAACAGAAAGAAAATTCCCATTTTTCAGGAGGGTGCTGAACAGATAGTAAAATCCCACTTTTCAGGAGGGCCCGGAACAGAAAGTAAAATCCCATTTTTCAAGAGCGTCCTGAACATAAAGTAAAATATCATTTTTCAGGAGGGTCCTGAACATAAAGTAAGATCCCATTTTTCTACAGGGTCCTGAACAGAAAGTAAAATCTCATTTTTCAAGAGGGTCCTGAACAGAATGTAATATCCAATTTTTCAGTAAGGGCCTAAGCAGAATATAAAGTCCCATTTTTCAGGAGGGTCCTGAACAAAAAGTAAAGTTCCATTTTTAATGAGGGTCCAGAACAGAAAGTAAAATCCCATTTTTCAGACGGGTGCTGAATAATAAGTAAAATCCCATTTTTTAGGGGGGTCCTGAACAGAAAGTAAAATCCTATTTTTCAGGAGGGTGATGAACATAAAGTAAAATCCCATTTTTCTGGAGGGTCCTGAATAAAATGTAAAATCTCATTTTTCAGGATGGTCCTGCACAATGTAAAATCCTATTTTTTAGGAGTGTCCTGAACAGAAAGTCATGTCCAATTTTTCAGGAAGGGCCTAAGTAGAATGTAATGTCCCATTTTTCAGGTGGGTCCTGAACAGAAAGTAAAGTCCCATTTTTCAGGAAAGTCCTAAACAGAAATTAAAATCCCATTTTTCAGGAGGGTGCGGAACAGAAAGTAAAATCCCATTTTTCAGCAGGGTCCTGAATAGAAAGTAAAATTCGATTTTTCAAGAGGGTCCTGAACAGAAAGTAAAGTTGCATTTTTCTGGAGGGTCCTAAACATAAAGTAAAATCTCATTTTTCAGGAAGGTCCTAAACAGAAAGTAAAGTCCCATTTTTCAGGAGGGTCGTGACCAGAAAGTAAAATCCAATTTTTTAGGTTGGTCCTAAACCTAAGTAAAATCTCATTTTTCAGTAGGGTAATCCCATTTTTCAGGAGGGTCCTGAACAAAAATAAATTCTTATTTTCAGGATGGTCCTGATCAAAAGTAAAATCCTATTTTTCAGGATGGTCCTGAATAAAAGTAAAACCCCATTTTTGAAGAGTGTCCTGAACAGAAAGTAAAATCCCTTTTTTATGAAGGGTCCTGAACAGAATGTAAAATCTTATTTTTCAGGAGGTTCCTGAACATAAAGTAAAATCACATTTTTCACGAGAGTCCTGAACAGAAAGTAAAATCCTTTTTTCAGGAGGGCCCTAAACAGAAGTAAAATCCCATTTTTCAAGAGAATCCTGAACAGAAGTAAAATCCCATTTTTCAAGAGGGTCATGAACAGAAAGTAAAATCCCATTTTTTAGGAGGGTCATGAACAAAAGTAAAATCATACTATTTAGGAGGGTCCTGAATAAAATGTAAAATCCCATTTTTCAGGATGGTACTGAACAAAAGTAAAATCCCATTTTTTAGGAGGGTCCGGAACTGAAAGTAAAATCCCATTTTTCAGGAGGGTCCTGGACAGAAAGTAAAGTCGCATTTTTCAGGAGGGTCCTAAACATAAAGTAAAATCTCATTTTTCAGGAAGGTCCTGAATAGAAAGTAAAGTCCCATTTTTCAGGAGGGTGCTGAACAGAAAGTAAAATCACATTTTTCAGGAGCGTCCTGAACAGAAAGTAAAATCCCATTTTTCAGGAGGGTCCTGAACTGAAAGTAAAATTCCATTTTTCAAGAGCGTCCTGAACATAAAGTAAAATCTCATTTTTCAGGAGGGTCCTGAACATAAAGTAAAATCCCATTATTCTAGAGGGACCTGAACAAAAAGTAAAATCCCATTTTTCCGTACGGGCCTGAACAGAAAGTAAAATCCCATTTTTCATGAGGGTCCTGAACAGAAAGTAAAGTCTCATTTTTCAGGAAGGTCCGAAACAAAAAGTAAAGTCCCATTTTTCAGGAGGGTGCTGAACTGAAAGTAAAATCCTATTTTTCATGAGGAACCTTAACAAAAGTAAAATCTCATTCTTAAAGATGGTTTAGAACAGAAAGTAAAATCCCATATTTCAAGAGGGTCCTCAACAAAAGTAAAATCCCATTTTTCAGGAGGGTCCTGAACAGAAAGTAAAATCCTTTTTTCAGGAGGGTCCTAAACAGAAGTAAAATCCCATTTTTCAAGAGAATCCTGAACAGAAGTAAAATCCCATTTTTCAAGAGGGTCATGAACAGAAAGTAAAATCCCATTTTTTAGGAGGGTCATGAACAGAAGTAAAATCATACTTTTTAGGTGGGTCCTGAATAAAATGTAAAATCCCATTTTTCAGGATGGTACTGAACAAAAGTAAAATCCCATTTTTTAGGAGGGTATTGAACAGAAAGTAAAATCCCATTTTTCAGGAGGTTCCTGAACAGAATGTAAAGTCGCATTTTTCAGGAAGGTCCTAAACATAAAGTAAAATCTCATTTTTCAGGAAGGTCCTGAACAGAAAGTAAAGTCACATTTTTCAGGAGGGTGCTGAACAAAAAGTAAAATCCAATTTTTCAGGAGGGTCCTGAACAGAAAGTAAAATCCCATTTTTCAAGAGCGCCCTGAAGATAAAGTAAAATCTCATTTTTCAGGAGGGTCCTGAACATAAAGTAAAATCCCATTTTTCTAGAGGGTCCTGAACAGAAAGTAATGTCCAATTTTTCAGGAATGACCTAAGCAGAATGTATAGTCCCATTTTTTAGGAGGGTCCTGAACAATAAGTAAAGTCCAATTTTTCAGGAGGGTCCTGAACAGAAAGTAAAATCCCATTTTTCAGAAGGGTGCTGAATAGAAAGTAAAATCCCAATTTTCAGAAGGGTCCTGAACATAAAGTAAAATCCTATTTTTCAGGAGGGTCCTGAACAGAAAGTAAAGTCGCATTTTTCTGGAGTGTCCTAAACATAAAGTAAAAATCTCATTTCTGAGGAGGGTCCTGAATAGAAAGTAAAATCCTTTTTTTCAGGAGGGTCCTGAACAGAAAGTAAAATCCTTTTTTCAGGAGGGAGCTAAACAGAAGTAAAATCCCATATTTCAAGAGAATCCTGAATAGAAGTAAAATCCCATTTTTCAAGAGGGTGATGAACAGAAAGTAAAATCCTATTTTTTTGGAGGGTCATGAACAAAAGTAAAATCATACTTTTTTGTCCTTAATAAAATGTAAAATCCCATTTTTCAGGATGGTACTGAACAAAAGTAAAATCCCATTTTTTAGAAGGGTCCTGAACAGAAAGTAAAATCCCATTTTTCAGGAGGGTCCTGAACAGAAAGTAAAGTCGCATTTTTCAGGAGGGTCCTAAACATAAAGTAAAATCTCATTTTTCAGGAAGGTCCTGAACAGAAAGTAAAGTCCCATTTTTCAGGAGAGTGCTGAACAGAAAGTAAAATCCCATTTTTCAGAAGGATCCTAAACAGAAAGTAAAATCCCATTTTTCAGGGGGGTCCTAAACAGAAAATAAAATTCCATCTTTCAAGAGCGTCCTGAACATAAAGTAAAATCTCATTTTTTCAGGAAGGTCCTGAACATAAAGTAAAATCCCATTTTTCTAGAGGGTCCTGAACAAAAAGTAAAATCTCAATTTTTAGGAGGGTCCTGAACAGAAAGTAATGTCCAATATTTCAGGAAGGGCCTAAGCAGAATGTAAAGTCCCATTTTTCAGGAAGGTCCTAAACAGGAATTAAAATCCCATTTTTCAGAAGGGTGCTGAACAGAAAGTAATATCCCATTTTTTAAGAGGGTCCTGAATGTAACGTAAAATCCCATTTTTCAGGAGGGTGCTGAACAGAAAGTAAAGTCGTATTTTTCAGGAGGGTCCTAAACATAAAGTAAAATCATATTTTTCAGGAAGGTCCGGAACAGAATGTAAAATCCCATTTTATAGGAGGGTCCTGAACAAAAAGTAAAGTCCCATTTTTCAGGAGGGTCCTGAATAGAAAGTAAAATCCCATTTTTCAGAAGGGTGCTGAATAGAAAGTAAAATCCCATTTTTCAGAAGGGTCCTGAACATAAAGTAAAATCCTATTTTTCAGGAGGGTCCTGAACAGAAAGTAAAGTCGCATTTTTCTGGAGTGTCCTAAACATAAAGTAAAATCTTATTTCTGAGGAGTGTCCTGAGTAGAAAGTAAAATCCCATTTTTCAGGAGGGTCTTGAACAGAGAGTAAAATCCTTTTTTCAGGAGGGAGCTAAACAGAAGTAAAATCCCATTTTTCAAGAGAATCCTGAATAGAAGTAAAATCCCATTTTTCAAGAGGGTCATGAACAGAAAGTAAAATCCCATTTTTTTGGAGGGTCATGAACAAAAGTAAAATCATACTTTTTGTCCTTAATAAAATGTAAAATCCCATTTTTCAGGATGTTACTGAACAAAAGTAAAATTCCATTTTTTAGGAGGGTCCTGAACAGAAAGTAAAATCCTATTTTTCAGGAGGGTCCTGAACAGAAAGTAAAGTCGCATTTTTCAGAAGGGTCCTTAAACATTAAGTAAAATCTCATTTTTCAGGAAGGTCCTGAACAAAAAGTAAAGTCCCATTTTTCAGGAGGGTGTTGAACAAAAAGTAAAATCTCATTTTTCAGGAGCGTCCTGAACAGAAAGTAAAATCCCATCTTTCAGGAGGGTCCTGAACAGAAAGTAAAATTCCATTTTTCAAGAGCGTCCTGAACATAAAGTAAAATCTCATTTTTCAGGAGGGTCCTGAACATAAAGTAAAATCCCATTTTTCTAGAGGGTCCTGAACAGAAAGTAAAATCCCATTTTTCCGTAGGGTCCTGAACAGAAAGTAAAATCCTATTTTTCATGAGGGTCCTGAACAGAAAGTAAAGTCGCATTTTTCAGGAAGGTCCGAAATAGAAAGTAAAGTCCCATTTTTCAGGAGAGTGCTGAACAGAAAGTAAAATCCCATTTTTCAGGAGGGTCCTGAACAAAAGAAAAATCTCATTCTTCAAGATGATCTAGAACAGAAAGTAAAATCCCATATTTCAAGAGGGTCCTGAACAAAAGTAAAATCCCATTTTTCAGGAGGGTCCTGAAAAGAAAGTAAAATCCTTTTTTCAGGAGGGTCCTAAACAGAATTAAAATCCCATTTGTCAAGAGAATCCTGAACAGAAGTAAAATCCCATTTTTCAAGAGGGTCATGAACAGAAAGTAAAATCCCATTTTTTAGGAGGGTCATGAACAAAAGTAAAATCATACATTTTAGGTGGGTCCTGAATAAAATGTAAAATCCCATTTTTCAGGATGGTACTGAACAAAAGTAAAATCCCATTTTTTAGGAGCGTATTGAACAGAAAGTAAAATCCTATTTTTCAGGAGGTTCCTGAACAGAAAGTAAAGTCGCATTTTTAAGGAAGGTCCTAAACATAAAGTAAAATCTCATTTTTCAGGATAGTCCTGAACAGAAAGTAAAGTCCCATTTTTCAGGAGGGTGCTGAACAAAAAGTAACATCCATTTTTTTAGGAGGGTACTGAACAGAACGTAAAATCCCATTTTTAGGAGGGTCCTGAACAGAAAGTAAAATTCCATTTTTCAAGAGCGTCCAGAAGACAAAGTAAAATCTCATTTTTCAGGAGGGTCCTGAAGATAAAGTAAAATCCCATTTTTCTAGAGGGTCCTGAACAGAAAGTAATGTCCAATTTTTCAGGAATGACCTAAGCAGAATGTAAAGTCCCATTTTTCAGGAGGCTCCTGAACAAAAAGTAAAGTCCCATTTTTCAGGAGGGTCCTGAACAGAAATAAAATCCCATTTATCAGAAGGGTGCTGAATAGAAAGTAAAATCCCAATTTTCAGAAGGGTCCTGAACATAAAGTAAAATCCCATTTTTCAGGAGGGTCCTGATCAGAAAGTAAAGTCGTATTTTAAAGGAGTGTCCTAAACATAAAGTAAAATCTCATTTCTGAGGAGGGTCCTGAATAGAAAGTAAAATCCTATTTTTCAAGAGGGTCCTGAACAGAAAGTAAAATCCATTTTTTAGGAGGGAGCTCAACAGAAGTAAAATCCCATAATTCAAGAGAATCCTGAATAGAAGTAAAATACCATTTTTCAAGAGGGTCATGAACAGAAAGTAAAATCCCATTTTTTGGAGGGTCATGAACAAAAGTAAAATCATACTTTTTTGTTCTTAATAAAATGTAAAATCCCATTTTTCAGGATGGTACTGAACAAAAGTAAAATCCCATTTTTTAGAAGGGTCCTGAACAGAAAGTAAAATCCCATTTTTCAGGAGGGTCCTGAACAAAAAGTAAAGTCGTATTTTTCAGGAGGGTCCTAAACATAAAGTAAAATCTCATTTTTCAGGAAGGTCCGGAACAGAAAGTAAAGTCCCATTTTTCAGGAGGGTGCTGAACAGAAAGTAAAATCCCATTTTTTAGGAGGATCCTAAACAGAAAGTAAAATCCCATTTTTCAGGAGGGTCCTAAACAGAAAATAAAATTCCATCTTTCATGAGCGTCCTGAACATAAAGTAAAATCTCATTTTTCAGGAGGGTCCTGAACATAAAGTAAAATCCCATTTTTCTAGAGGATCCTGAACAGAAAGTAAAATCTCATTTTTCAGGAGGGTCCTGAACAGAAAGTAATGTCCAATTTTTCAGGAAGGGCCTAAGCAGAATGTAAAGTCCCATTTTTCAGGAAGGTCCTAAACAGGAATTAAAATCCCATTTTTCAGAAGGGTGCTGAACTGAAAGTAAAATCCCATTTTTTAAGAGGGTCCTGAATGTAACGTAAAATCCCATTTTTCAGGAGGGTCCTGAACAGAAAGTAAAGTCGTATTTTTCAGGAGGGTCCTAAACATAAAGTAAAATCACATTTTTTAGGAAGGTCCTGAACAGAAAGTAAAATCCCATTTTTCAGGAAGGTCCTGAACAGAAAGTAAAATTCCATTTTTCAAGAGCGTCTAGAACATTAAGTAAAATCCCATTTTTCAAGAGGTTCCTGAACATATAGTAAAATCCCATTTTTCAGGAGGGTCCTGAACAGAAAGTAAAATTCCATTTTTCAAGAGCGTCCTGAACATAAAGTAAAATCCCATTTTTCAGGAGGTTCCTGAACATAAAGTAAAATCCCATTTTTCAGGAGGGTCCTGATCAGAAAGTAATGTTCAATTTCTCTGGAAGGGCCTAAGAAGAATGTAAAGTCCCATTTTTCAGGAGGGTCCTAAACAGAAAGTAAAGTCCCATTTTTCAGGAGGGTCCTGAACAGAAAGTAAAATCCCATTTTTCAGGAGGGTCCTAAACAGAAAGTAAAATCTAATTTTTTAGGAGGGTCCTGAACCAAAGTAAAATCTCATTTTTCAGTAGGGTAATCCCATTTTTCAGGAGGGTCCTGAACAAAAAGTAAAATCTCATTTTCAGGAGATTCCTGATCAAAAGTAAAATCCTATTTTTCAGGATGGTCCTGAATAAAAGTAAAATCCTATTTTTCAAGAGGGTCCTGAACAAAAAGTAAAATCCCTTTTTTCGGGAAGGTCCTGAACAGAAAGTAAAATCTCATTTTTTAGGAGGTTCCTGAACATAAAGTAAAATTCAATTTTTCAGGAAGGTCCTAAACAGAAAGTAAAGTCCTATTTTTCAGGATGGTCCTGTATAGAAAGTAAAGTCCTATTTTTTAGGAGGATCCTGTACAGAAAGTAAAGTCCCACTTTTCAGAAGGGTCATGATCAGAAAGTAAAGTCCCATTTTTCAGGAGGGTCCTAAACAGAAAGTAAATTCCCATTTTTCAGGAGGGTCCTGAACACAAAGTAAAGTCCCATTTTTCAGGAGGGTCCTGTACAAAAAGTTAAGTCCCATTTTTCAGGAGGGTCCTGTATAGAAAGTAAAATCCCATTTTTCAGGAAGGTCCTGAACAGAAAGTAAAATCCTATATTTCAAAAGGGTCCAAAACAGAAGAAAAATTCCATTTTTCAGGAGGGTCCTGAACAAAAGTAAAATCCCATTTTTCAGAAGGGGCCTGAACAGAAAGTAAAATCCCATTTTTCAAGAGGGTCCTGAACAGAAAGTAAAATCGTTTTTTCAGGACGGTCCTAAAGTGAAGTAAAATCCCATATTTCAAGAGAATCCTAAACAGAAGTAAAATCCTATTTTTCAAGAGGGTCATGAACAGAAAGTAAAATCCCATTTTTTAGGAGGGTCATGAACAAAAGTAAAATCCTACTATTTTGGAGGGTCCTGAATAAAATGTAAAATCCCATTTTTCAGGATGGTACTGAACAAATGTAAAATCTCATTTTTTAGGAGGGTCCTGAACAGAAAGTAAAATCCCATTTTTCAGGAGGGTCCTGAACAGAAAGTAAAGTTGTATTTTTCAGGAGGGTCCTAAACATAAAGTAATATCTCATTTTTCAGGAAGGTACTGAACAGAAAGAAAAGTCCCATTTTTCAGGAGGGTGCTGAACAGATAGTAAAATCCCACTTTTCAGGAGGGCCCGGAACAGAAAGTAAAATCCCATTTTTCAAGAGCGTCCTGAACATAAAGTAAAATATCATTTTTCAGGAGGGTCCTGAACATAAAGTAAGATCCCATTTTTCTACAGGGTCCTGAACAAAAAGTAAAATCTCATTTTTCAAGAGGGTCCTGAACAGAATGTAATATCCAATTTTTCAGTAAGGGCCTAAGCAGAATATAAAAAGTCCCATTTTTAATGAGGGTCCTGAACAGAAAGTAAAATCCCATTTTTCAGAAGGGTGCTGAACAATAAGTAAAATCCCATTTTTTAGGGGGGTCCTGAACAGAAAGTAAAATCCTATTTTTCAGGAGGGTGATGAACATAAAGTAAAATCCCATTTTTCAGGAGGGTCCTGAATAAAATGTAAAATCTCATTTTTCAGGATGGTCCTGCACAATGTAAAATCCTATTTTTTAGGAGTGTCCTGAACAGAAAGTCATGTCCAATTTTTCAGGAAGGGCCTAAGTAGAATGTAATGTCCCATTTTTCAGGTGGGTCCTGAACAGAAAGTAAAGTCCCATTTTTCAGGAGGCTCCTAAACAGAAATTAAAATCCCATTTTTCAGGAGGGTGCGGAACAGAAAGTAAAATCCCATTTTTCAGCAGGGTCCTGAATAGAAATTAAAATTCCATTTTTCAAGAGTGTCCTGAAAAGAAAGTAAAGTCGCATTTTTCTAGAGGGTCCTAAACATAAAGTAAAATCTCATTTTTCAGGAAGGTCCTAAACAGAATGTAAAGTCTCATTTTTCAGGAGGTTCCTGATCAGAAAGTAAAGTCCCATTTTTCAGGAGGGTCCTGAACAAAAATTAAAATCCTATTTTTCAGGAGGGTCCTGAACAAAAAGTAAAATCCAATTTTTTAGGATGGTCCTAAACCAAAGTAAAATCTCATTTTTCAGTAGGGTAATCCCATTTTTCAGGAGGGTCCTGAACAAAAATAATTTCTCAGTTTCAGGAGGGTCCTGATCAAAAGTAAAATCCTATTTTTCAGGATGGTCATGAAAAAAAGTAAAACCCCATTTTTCAAGAGTGTCCTGAACAGAAAGTAAATTCCTTTTTTTCTGAAGAGTCCTGAACAGAAAGTAAAATCCCATTTTTCAGGATGGTCCTGAACAGAAAGTAAAATCCCATTTTTCAGTAGTGTGCTGAACAGAAAGTAAAATCCCATTTTTCAGGAGGGTCCTGAACATAAAGTAAAATCCCATTTTTAGGAGGGTCCTGAACAGAAAGTAAAGTCGCATTTTTCAGGAGGGTCCTAAACATAAAGTAAAATATCATTTTACAGGAATGTCCTGAACAGAAAGTAAAGTTCCATTTTTCAGGAGGGTGCTGAACAGAATGTAAAATCCCATTTTTCAGGAGGGTCCTGAACAGAAAGTAAAATCCCACTTTTCAGGAGTGTCCTGAACAGAAAGTAAAATTCCATTTTTCAAGAGCGTCCAGAACATAAAGTAAAATTCCATTTTTCTGGAGGTTCCTGAACATAAAGTAAAATCCCATTTTTCAGGAGGGTCCTGAACAGAAAGTAAAATTCCATTTTCCAAGAGCGTCCTGAACAAAAAGTAAAATCCCATTTTTCAGGAGGTTCCTGAACATAAAGTAAAATCCCATTTTTCAGGAGGGTCCTAAACAGAAAGTAAAATCTCATTTTTCAGGAGGGTCTGGAACAGAAAGTAATGTTCAATTTCTCAGGAAGGGCCTAAGAAGAATGTAAAGTCCCATTTTTTAGGAGGGTCCTGAACAGAAAGTAAAGTCCCATTTTTCAGGAGGGTCCTGAACAGAAAGTAAAATCCCATTTTTCAGGAGGGTCCTGAACAGAAAGTAAAATCTAATTTTTTAGGAGGGTCCTGAACCAAAGTAAAATCTCATTTTTCAGTACGGTAATCCCATTTTTCAGGAGGGTCCTGAACAAAAAGTAAAATCTCATTTTCAGGAGGGGCCTGATCAAAAGTAAAATCCTATTTTTCAGGATCGTCCTGAACAAAAGTAAAATCCCATTTTTTAAGAGGGTCCTGAACAGAAAGTAAAATCCTTTTTTTCAGGAGGGTCTTGAACAGAAAGTAAAATCTCATTTTTAAGGAGGTTCCTGAACATAAAGTAAAATCCAATTTTTCAGGAGGGTCCTGAACAAAAAGTAAAATCTCATTTTTCAAGAGGGTCCTGAAAAGAAAGTTAAATCCCATATTTCAGGAGGGTCCTGAACAGAAAGTAAAGTCCCATTTTTCAGGAGGGTCCTAAACAGAAAGTAAAGTCCTATTTTTCAGGAGGGTCCTGTACAAAAAGTGAAGTCCTATTTTTCACGAGGATCCTGTACAAAAAGTAAAGTCTCACTTTTCAGAAGGGTGCTGAACAGAAAGTAAAATCCCATTTTTCAGGAGGGTCATGAACAGAAAGTAAAGTCGCATTTTTCAGGAGGGTCCAAAACATAAAGTAAAATCTCATTTTTCAGGAAGGTCCTGAACAGAAAGTAAAGTACCATTTTTTAGGAGGGTGCAGAACAGAAACTAAAATCCCATTTTTCAGGAGGGTCCTGGACATAAAGTAAAATTCCATTTTTCAAGAGCGTCCTGACATAATGTAAAATCTCATTTTTCAGGAGGGTCCTGAACATAAAGTAAATTTCGATTTTACTAGAGGGTCCTGAACATAAAGTAAAATTTTATTTTTCAGAAGGTTTCTGAACAGAAAGTAATGTCAAATTTTACAGGAATGGCCTAAGCAGAATGTAAAGTCCCATTTTTCAGGAGGGTCCTGAACAAAAAGTAAAGTCCCATTTTTCAGGAGGGTCCTGAACAGAAAGTAAAATCCCATTTTTCAGAAGGGTGCTGAACAGAAAGTAAAATCCCATTTTTCAGGAGGGTCCTGAACATAAAGTAAAATCCCATTTTTAAGGAGGGTCCTGAACTGAAAGTAAAGTCGCATTTTTCAGGAGGGTCCTAAACATAAAGTAAAATCTCATTTTTCTGGAGGGTCCTGAGCAGAAAGTAAAATCCCATTTTTCAGGAGGGTCCTGAACAGAAAGTAAAATCCTATTTTTCAAGAGCGTCCTGAACAGAAACTAAAATCCCATTTTTCAGGAGGTTCCTGAACATAAAGTAAAACCCCATTTTTCAAAAGGGTCCTGAACAAAAGTAAAATCCCATTTTTCAGAAGGGTCCTGAAAAAAAAGTAAGATCCCATTTTTCAGGATGGGCTAGAACAAAAGTAAAATCCAATTTTTTAGGAGGGTCCTGAACCAAAGTAAAATATCATTTTTCAGTAGGGTAATCCTATTTTTCAAGAGGGTCCTGAACTAAAAGTAAAATCCCCTTTTCTGGAGGGTTCTGAACAAATGTAAAATCCCATTTTTCGGGATGGTCCTGAACAAAAGTAAAATCTCATTTTTCAAGAGGGTCCTGAAAAGAAAGTTAAATCTTTTTTTTCAGGAGGATCCTGAACAGTAAGTAAAGTTCCATTTTTCAGGTGGATACTAAACAGAAAGTAAAATCCCATTTATCAGGAGGGTCCTGAACAGAAAGTAAAATCCCATTTTTCAGGAGGGGCCTGAACAAAAAGTAAAGTTCCACTTTTCAGAAGGGTCCTGATCAGAAAGTAAAGTCCCATTTTCCAGGAGGGTCCTGATTAGAAAGTAAAGTCCCATTTTTCAGGAGGGTCTGATAACGCTCAAACTACAGCTCTCGTAAGAGTGTAAGCGGTCGTTGTCAAATATATAACCCATTTGGGTTGGGTATCGATCCCACAGAGAATAGTCGGTCACTGAGTGAGCAAAGATTATTAGACTTTTGGTGCAAGTCTCGTAAAAGAGGGGATTTTGTAGCATGCATTAATGTAACAAAATAGTAGAGTAAAAATGGAAAATAGCAAAGTAAAAAGGAAAGAATGTTCAGTAAGATGTTTAACCAATGAGAATTGAGAGTTGGGGTTATGTCCACCGTATGAGTTATACGTCTCTATTGGCTATGAGTTATGCGGAATTCAGACATGCATGTGCTTATAGAGAATTGTATTCTATGTTAAATCCAGGCGTCTTTCGACCATCAAGGATTATTTCACTTTAACTCTTTCGAGCTTAAAGCGTGTCTAACGGTACAAATTCTCCAAGAGGTTAATCCAGTTACGACACTAACTTTTTAAGAGGGGTTGGTGCCCTATTACCTTGACATTATCTCTTTTCCAGACATATAACTTTTCTTTCGAACAAGTTAATGCTATACTGGCATATTCTATGTGTTTGCAACCACAAGAATTTGCATTAAGATGAAGAGAATAATGATGTAAGCAGCATACGTGTCACGAATTCACAAACTCATAGCAATAGATAGTATCTCATAAGGCTTCCATAACCCCAACAGAGAAGTTTATCTATTCATGAGTGCAACGGAAATCACAATAGACTTTATCATTATACCAAAATAAAGATCTCACGTGTAGTAGGGTTTGGTATGACGTTAGGCGTGAATTCCCTTTTAGAATAGAGGTTCTCTTGTTGTGGAAATTAATAATTGAATAGATGAAGAGAAAGTAATTAATTGAAAGAGAATTGTTTTCGAAACTCTAGAATTAATTGTATGAATGGAGAGAGATGATAATAAAAAATTCAGCAATATAGGGTATTTATAACACCCATATCCTATTCCTACTAGGATACTGCATTACTTATCCTAGTCCTACTAGGCTACTGCATTACTTAACCTAATCCTACTAGGTTAATGCATCATTATCCTAATCCTAATAAGTTACTGCTGATCCCCAAAGTCTTTGGAAATGCTGTTTTTGCCCGGGACAGATATTCCATGCATCACTTTTGGTCCTTGGCGTCCAACCTTTCCCTTCCTTCTTTCGTGAAGCTTCCTTGGGCGTCAAGTTATCCATAAAATGCTGAAATCTGCATCATTTATACCTGAAAGCTTTCTAATCACGTTTGTTAGATCACTTATTGGAAAAAGGACTAAAAGTGCATGAATTATATATTTTGTCCTCAAAACTTAGCTAAAATATGGGTCAATTATAGTACTTTAGGCGTGTAAATACGCCTATCATCAACACCCCACACTTAAAACTTTGTTCGTCCTCGAACAAAATATTATGTCCATCTAAACATCTACTTAAGGTTTCACAGCAAAAACACAAAATATTCGTCAAGACAGGCACGACAATCATTAACAAAGAGTAGTTTTCTAACCACTTCTAGAAACAATTCAGCCTCCAACATAGACTCGTGATGATGGTTAATTCGTATTCAAAAGTCAAGGCACAAAGAATCATACAAGACTACCCAAAACTCATCAACCATGTGTGTCTCACATAAGATATTACCCATAATCACTCACAAATATTGCATTTTTTAGAACATGGGTATAATATTATCCTTGCTCTCACTCTCACAAAGAATTCATATGTTTGCAACTGATGACCATAGGCTTGCCCTTAATGTAATGCTCCACTAAATATCAGAATGCTAAGCTTAGGATCAAATAGGTCTTTACAGGTTGTAATGTAGGCTAAGGGACGGGTAAGACTATTTTGGCTAGAAATAGTGACTATGTTCCTAAGCGCTTTAATACATCACATTATGCCATTAACACTCTCTTTTAATCAATCTTGCTACCTTTCTTTCATCTATCACCCCTTTTCACCTATTTTGTCATTCAAGCATAACTATCTTTTTATTTAATCATAAACACAATTTATCTTTTTGTTTTTCTATTTCTTTTTCTTTTCTCTTTCTCTTTTTTTTTATAACACACCTTCATGATAGCCACTCTTTTTCATAACAAATTCAAGTACCAATACACTCTAAGGCATCACTCTCACCCAATTTCCTCTTATTTTGTCACATGACTTCATAATTTAAAGCACTTAGGAATTTGGATCAAATTATGGTCTTGAAAAAAATGGATTAGGCTTACATATGAGGCTGTCAAAGAAAATGGCTAAAGGATCAAAGGGGGTTAACTAAGATAATGTCCATGGGTAGGTAAAAGGAAGGTAAACAAATACAGGTTGCCAAAGAAATGCCTAAATCATCTCCTAAACTTGCACTCTTTATTTCGCTTTACACACACACCAGGCAAGTTCTAGTATCAGCCATAAACACAGAATATACTATCACCTCACACACATAAGGCACATGGTCGACTTTATTAGGAGCAGTACAGACTCTTGACCCAACAGATGAAGGAATTAAACCACACACTTATCACATAATGAGTCATATTTAGAGCCTAAATGTCTCAATAGTAATGATTCTAGCACAAACTCTTGTCATAACACCATGCCGCTTATCAGAACAATTTCATGCATCAAAATCTACGACAAACAAAAAAAATATGACCATAAATGTAGGCAAAGAAGTAAAACATACGAATACCAGCACCCCACACTTAGACGGGACACACTGCCCTCAGTGGAAAATAAATACGGAAAACCTGATTAGTCGGACTCCTCTTCTATGTCTGGGGTCATTCCCCCTGCGTCAAAATCATCATCAGAGTCGTCATCCTCAGAGTTTCCTCAAATTGTACCCACTTGATCCAAAAGTGCGTTGAGGTATTTATAGTGAGGAGGATTCAGCTTGCTCTTTTCTTCCCCTTTTCTGGCCTTTCTGTGAGGTGGTTGCTTTGTCTTTTCCTTAGCGTGCTTTTGGTGCCATTGTACCTGAGATTAAAATGATAGTCATGTTAGCTTTATCTCGGTAGATACAGTCGACAAACAAACAGTAGTGGCACCACCCCACACTTAAAGTGTTGGCACAAACTAATTAAGTGAACACTGTCGATTACTCAGACTTCATCGATATACGTTTAGGCGTTATGTTCCAACAATATGTTCAGCACAGTCATACTTTCATTTCGTCTTAACTATCCTTTCCAACTCTATTTCATGTAATCTTGATCATACTTTCATGTTTGGATTAATGCACTTTTTGAACAAAACTACTTCATAGAGATCGTATCAAGTTATGGCATAGAAATAATCACAACATCTCATGCTTGTATTCAATCATGATCTTTATCTCGATGAACGAGTCATTCAAACATTCAAGAATTCAATTTTGAAGATTATACAATTAACTTCACCATGTCGACTCCGCAAAAGTATGACAGTGTATAACAATCAAATACAAGTCGGAACAAAATCAAGAACACCCACACGTATTCTTTCACTCAACGAGATGTATCACAACAAATCAACCACATTCAAATCACCAATACTACTTCAAGATTTAACAATTCATTATAGGCGTAGTAGTGTATTACTTACGGAATATAAAAGAAGAACAAAGAAGTACTTACTTGGTTGATGGCCTCGGAAGATGTTCTTGCAAAGTAAAAGAGCAAAAGGAAAATTTTTGAGAGATTTTGGAGAGGTAGGCGGCGCCTAGGGTGATGTTGCAATGTATTTTGTTCTAAGACTAAGGTTCTATTTATAGGACAAGCTTGGGTCGGGTTTTGACCCATTTAAAATCGGATTTGGAGATCAAAAGTGACCATAGGCGGCGGTTTTTGCTTTGCCTATGCTTGGCATAGGCGGTGCCTTTTGCAAAGCATTGTTGAGCATAGGCGGCGCCTATGCCATGGAATTGTTAGGCATAGGCGGCTCCTATGCCATGGCACATGAGATTCAGAGACAAAATGCTTTTGCATAGGCCGCCTATGCTATGGCACACTTAGGCATGGGCGACGCCTATGCTATGGCACACTAGATTCCGAGAGCTTAGGCCATAGTATAGGTCTTGCCTTGTTCTTTGCCTATATTTTCATAGGCAATGCCCAACCCATAGCCTTTTGCTTCTTCAATCCTAACTTACCACCTTGAACATGCAATTCTTCCAAATCAAGATTTGAACTCAATCTCCTCCTTTACACCTCTTGTACCTACACTTACTCAAAAACAACAAAAACGATTAGAACGATGGGTTGCCTCCCATCAAGCGCCTTAGTTTTGGTCGTGGCTCGATAAAATCTTAAGAAAACAAAACAATTAAAAATGATGGGTTGCCTCCCACCAAGCGCTTGATTTATTGTCGCGGCACGACATAGCTATCTCGATTACTTAGACTTCATCGAGATAGATGGGGCATCGTTTTCTGAATGGATTCAGACGATGCTGATGCTTACTTGTAGGCATGCAATCTTCTTCGATATGACTCTTGTGCATACATATCCCAGGAAGGATACCAATTATATCATCAATAGTCCAACCCATAGCTCTCTTGTATCTCTTCAGAGCAGAGATGAGAGCCTCTACGTGCTGTTCACTTAAATCATCCATCACACTCACCGAAAGTGTATTTCCACTTCCCAAGAACGCATACCTTAGATAATTGGGGAGCTCTTTCGATTCTAGCACTGGGGGCTCTTCAATGGAAGTCTTCGTTGTTGGTGACGGTTGATTCTTAAGATCAAGGTCCGGCTGCTTAGGAGTATGAGAATAGGACCCTATTTCTGTTAGAGCACACATAGTTTCTTTATAATCTTCATCGTCCTCATGCTCAACATTCAGCAGCGCAGCAGACAATGGCTCAACAGTAAGCTGTTTCTCTACAGACAATGCTTTATTATCCTCATAATGAACATCAGCTACGGAGAACACATTCATATCGCTGGGCTGCTTCATTGTTTTGCATATATCAAAGCGGACCACTTCGTCATTCAATCGAACTAAAATCTCATTAGCTCTCATGTCAATAAGCACACTTCCTGTTGCAAGGAAAGGACGTCCCAAGATTATGGGAACTTCAGAATCCACCTGGCAATCCAAAATCACAAAGTCTGCAGGAAAAATGAAGGTAGACACCTTGACCAACACATCATTCAAGATACCCACAGGTCGTTTTACCGACCTATCTGCCATCACGAGCCGCATATTAGTTGGTGTAGGGTCGCCCAATCCCAACTTTCTGTAGACGGATAGTGGCATCAAATTGATGCTAGCTCCCAAATCGCACAATGCTTTGGCAAAATTCATAGATCCAACCATGCAAGGAATAGTGAAAGAACCAGGGTCTGCCTTCTTCTGTACTAAGGACCTTGTGGCAATTGCACTGCAATGATGAATATTATTTTCCGGGTCATAGCTTACTGCCCGCTTCTTTGTTAAAAGGTCCTTCATGAATTTAGCGTATACGGGCATCTGCTCTAGAGCTTCCACCAAAGGAACATTAATAGTCAGCTGCTTCAACATAGTCATGAATTTACTGAACCTGGTATCATCATCTTTCTTCTTCAGTCTCTGCGGCAAAGGTGGTGGTGGAAGGGGAATTGTTTTCTCCACCACTTCCTTTTTATCTTGCTTCCGATTATCAACCTTTTCAGGCTGCAAACGTCTAGGGGTGACGTCATGAACACACTCTTCAGCTTCTTCGGCCTCTTCACATTCTACATCAATAACATTATCCGCTATATCATCAACCACCTTCTTGTCCTTGGATGGATTTTCCAACACTTTACCACTCCGGGTAGTAATAGCCATGCATGATCCGTCGTTTCTTGGGTTTTGCACCGTATCACTGGGTAGTGTTCCAGCCTTTCTTTGGTTGAATGCCGCAGATAATTGACTCAATTGTTGCTCCAGCTATTTTATTAAAGTGGAATGCGAGTCAACCAATTGCTTCATTGAGGACAGATCATTTATTACCTTAGTTACTCCTGTGCTGGTTGCCTCTACTCCTTTCAGCAGCTTAGCCATCATATCTTCCATGGACATATTTCCAGAACCAGATGCAGCAGCGTCACATCTTCCAGGAGGAACATACAAACCACTTCTGTTGGTATTGTTTTTCCAACTACCTTGATCGCGGTCCTTGTATCCAGATTTATCATAATAGATTCTACCTTGGTTTCCTTGGGCATTGCCTCAGAAACCCACCTGATTATTCAAGTAGTTTGCTTCTTCCTCATAGTCGGATTCATCTCTTCCCTGTGATACAACGGCCTTAACCTTTTTGGTCTTCCCTGATAATAAGTGCTTGGTAAGAAGATCCATCTGCATTTTCATGTGGGCCATATCTTGGTCACATTCCTCTTGTCTTCGCCTCTGCTCTGCAGTCATGCCAATAAATATAGTAGAGCTTGCTACCTCAGAATCCCTGGTATGCCAAGCTATGCTCTGCTTTGTCATACGATCTAGCATATCACTTGCCTCAATAAAAGTGAGGTCCATGAATGATCCTCCAGCCGCATTACCCACCACTGGCTTAGTCACTGAGTTCAAAGCCCTGTATAATATCTCCATCAAGTGGACATTGGTCATATGATGGTTTGGGCACCGCATAAGCTTCTTCTTGAATCTCTCCCATGTTTCGTGGAGAGCTTCAGTTGGAAGCTATCGGAAGTTACTGATCTCATCTCTTAACTGTGCTCTCTTGGATGGCGGAAAGAATCTTTCTAGGAAAACGTCTTTCAATTGCCTCCAATTGGTGATAGAATCAGGAGTCAGCCTATTCAACCATAGAGTTGGCTCCCCAGATAGAGACAATGGAAATAAGCGCAGCCGAATTGCATTTTGTCCAACTCCTGGATTGTCGAATGACTTGCATGTAGAGATGAAGTTGATCAGGTGCATATTCGGATCATCGTCTGCGAGTCCACCAAATAAACCTTTGAGCTGCAATAGCTGAATCATGGTGCTAGTGATATTGAACTTTGCTCCAGGTGCCAAGGGTGGAGGAATAATAGCTCCTGTAGCACCAGCTCCATCCAGATCGTCATCATCATCATCAAAAGGAGCCTGCACAGCTCGACGGTCAAGTCTCATTCTAGCTTGACGATCTCTCCTATGCATAGGTGCCGCCACTTCATCAGTACGCCTAGGATTCAGTAGCTCCTCATCACCCAGGTCCTCATCATCAGGATTTGTTGCCCGACCTGGGTTATCAATATTCTGTTGATACACTTGAGCAGCTCCCAGTGCAGCTAGTCTAGCCTGCTCCTGTTGAGCCGCCCTTCTGTCAATGTCACGTTGTGCATCCATCCTGCCAATAGAACCTGAATAGAACAAAAATAACAGCTAAAAGTAAAATCAGAGAACTTTTGACCAAAGGGTCTAGTAACTATCACAAACTTAGTTGACAACCGTATTCCCCGGCAACGGCGCCAATTTTTGATAACGCTCAAACTACAATTCTCATAAGAGTGTAAGCGGTCGTTGTCAAATATATAACCCAGCTGGGTTGGGTATCGATCCCACAGAGAATAGCCGGTCACTAAGTGAGCAAAGATTATTAGACTTTTGGTGCAAGTCTCGTAAAAGGGGGGATTTTGTAGCATGCAATAATGTAACAAAATAGTAGAGTAAAAATGGAAAATAGCAAAGTAAAAAGGAAAGAATGTTCAGTAAGATGTTTAACCAATGAGAATTGAGAGTTGGGGTTATGTCCACCGTATGAGTTATACGTCTCTATTGGCTATGAGTTATGCGGAATTCAGACATGCATGTGCTTATAGAGAATTGTATTCTATGGTAAATCTAGGCGTCTTTCGACCATCAAGGATTATTTCACTTTAACTCTTTCGAGCTTAAAACGTGTCTAACGGTACAAATTCTCCAAGAGGTTAATCCAGTTACGACACTAACTTTTTAACAGGGGTTGGTGCCCTATTACCTTGACATTATCACTTTTCCAGACATATAACTTTTCTTTCGAACAAGTTAATGCTATACTGGCGTATTCTATGTGTTTGCAACCACAAGAATTTGCATTAAGATGAAGAGAATAATGATATAAGCAGCATACGTGTCACGAATTCACAAACTCATAGCAATAGATAGTATCTCATAAGGCTTCCATAACCCCAACAGAGAAGTTTAGCTATTCATGAGTGCAACGGAAATCACAATAGACTTTATCATTATACCAAAATAAAGATCTCACGTGTAGTAGGGTTTGGTATGGTGTTAGGCGTGAATTCCCTTTTAGAATAGAGGTTCTCTTGTTGTGGAAATTAAGAATTGAATAGATGAAGAGAAAGTAATTAATTGAAAGATAATTGTTTTCGGAACTCCAGAATTAATTGTATGAATGGAGAGAGATGATAATAAAAACTTCAGCAACATAGGGTATTTATAACACCCATATCCTATTCCTACTAGGAAACTGCATTACTTATCCTAGTCCTACTAGGCTACTGCATTACTTAACCTAATCCTACTAGGTTAATGCATCCTTATCCTAATCCTAATAAGTTACTGCTGATCCCCAAAGTCTTTGGAAATGTTGTTTTTGCCCGGGACAGATATTCCATGCGTCACTTTTGGTCCTTGGCGTCCAAGCTTTCCCTTCCTTCTTTCGTGAAGCTTCCTTGGGCGTCAAGTTATCCATAAAATGCTGAAATCTGCATCATTTATACCTGAAAACTTTCTAATCACGTTTGTTAGCTCACTTACAGGAAAAAGGACTAAAAGTGCATGAATTATATATTTTGTCCTCAAAACTTAGCTAAAATATGGGTCAATTATAGTACTTTAGGCGTGTAAATACGCCTATCATCAGGGTCCTGAACAGAAAGTAAAGTCCCATTTTCCAGGAGGGTCCTGAACAATAAGTAAAGTCCCATTATTCAGGAGGGTTCTGAACAGAAAGTAAAATCCCATTTTTCAGAAGAGTGCTGAACAGAAAGTAAAATCACATTTTTCAGGAGGGTCCTGAACATAAAGTAAAATCTCATTTTTCAGGAGGGTCCTGAACAGAAAGTAAAGTCGTATTTTTATGGAGGGTCCTAAACATAAAGTAAAATCTCATTTTTCAGGAGGGTCCTGAACAGAAAGTAAAATCCCATTTTTGAGGATGTTCCTGAACAAAATGTAAAATCCTATTTTTTAAGAGCGTCCTGAACAGAAACTAAAATCCCATTTTTCAGGAGGTTCTTGAACATAAAGTAAATCCCCATTTTTCAAAAGGGTCCTGAACAAAAGTAAAAGCTCATTTTTCAGAAGGGTCCTGAACAGAAAGTAATATCCCATTTTTCAGGATGGGCTAGAATAAAAGTAAAATCTAATTTTTTAGGAGGGTCCTGAACCAAAGTAAAATATCATTTTTCAGTAGGGTAATCCTATTTTTCAAGAGGGTCCTGAATAAAAAGTAAAATCCCATTTTCAGGAGGGTACTGAACAAAATTAAAATCCCATTTTTTGGGATGGTCCTGAACAAAAGTAAAATCTCATTTTTCAAGAGGGTCCTGAAAAGAAAGTTAAATCCTTTTTTTCAGGAGGGTCCTGAACAGAAAGTAAAGTCCCATTTATCAGGAGGAACCTGAACAGAAAGTAAAATCCCATTTTTCAGGAGGGTCCTGAATAGAAAGTAATTTCCCACTTCTCAGAAGGGTCCTGATCAGAAAGTAAAGTCCCATTTTCCTGGAGGGTCCTGAACAGAAAGTAAAGTCCCATTTTTTAGGAGGGTCCTGAACAGAAAGTAAAGTCCCATTTTCCAGTAGGGTCCTGTACAAAAAGTAAAGTCCCATTTTTCAGGAGGGTCCTGTACAGAAAGTAAACTTTCATTTTTCAGGAAGGTCCTGAACATTAAGTAAAATCCTATTCTTCAAAAGGGCCCAAAACAGAAGAAAAATTCCATTTTTCAGGAGGGTCCTGAATAAAAGTAAAATCTCATTCTTCAAGATGGTCTAGAACAGAAAGTAAAATCCCATATTTCAAGAGGGTCATGAACAGAAAATAAAATCCCATTTTTTTGGAGGGTCATGAACAAAAGTAAAATCATACTTTTTAGGAGGGTTCTGAATAAAATGAAAAATCCCATTTTTCTGGATGGTACTGAACAAAAGTAAAATCCCATTTTTAAGGAGGGTCCTGAACAGAAAGTAAAATTCCATTATTCAGGAGGGTCCTGAACTGAAAGTAAAATCCCATTTTTAAGGAGGGTCCTGAACAGAAAGTAAAATTCCATTTTTCATGAGCGTCCAGAACATAAAGTAAAATCCCATTTTTCAGGAGGTTCTTGAACATAAAGTAAAATCCCATTTTTCAGAAGGATCCTGAACAGAAAGTAAAATTCCATTTTTCAAGAAGTTCCTGAACATAAAGTAAAATCCCATTTTTCAGGAAGGTCCTAAACATAAAGTAAAATCTCATTTTTCAGGAGTGTCATGAACAGAAAGTAATGTTTAATTTCTCAGGAAGGGCCTAAGAAGAATGTAAAGTCCCATTTTTTAGGAGGGGCCTGATCAAAAAGTAAAGTCCCATTTTTCAGGAGGGTCCTGAACAGAAAGTAAAATCCCATTTTTCAGGAGGGTCCTGAACAGAAAGTAAAATCTAATTTTTTAGGAGGGTCCTGAACAAAAGTAAAATCTTATTTTTTAGTAGGGTAATCCCATTTTTCAGGAGGGTCCTAAACAAAAAATAAAATCCTATTTTCAGGAGGGTCCTGATCAAAAGTAAAATCCTATTTTTCAAGATAGTCCTGAACAAAAGAAAAATCTAATTTTTCAAGAGGGTCTTGAACGAAAGTAAAATATCATTTTTTCAGTAGGGTAATCCTATTTTTCATGAGGTCCTGAACAAAATGTAAAATCCCATTTTCAGGAGGGTCCTGAACAAAAGTAAAATCCCATTTTTTGGGATGGTCCTGAACAAAAGTAAAATCTTATTTTTCAAGAGGGTCCTAAAAAGAAAGTTAAATCCTTTTTTTCAGGAGGGTCCTAAACAGAAAGTAAAGTCCCATTTATCAGGAGAGTCCTGAACAGAAAGTAATTTCCCATTTTTCAGGAGGGTCCTGAACAGAAAGTAAAGTCCAACTTTTCAGAAGGGTCCTGATTAGAAAGTAAAGTCCCATTTTCCAGGAGGGTCCTGAACAGAAAGTAAAGTCCTATTTTTCAGGAGGGTCCTGAATAGAAAGTAAAGTCCTATTTTTCAGGAGGGTCCTGAACAGAAAGTAAAGTCCCATTTTTCAGGAGGGTCGTGTACAGAAAGTAAAATCCCATTTTTCAGGAAGGTCCTGAACAGAAAGTAAAATCCTATTTTTCAAAAGGGCCCAAAACAGAAGAAAAATTCCATTTTTCAGGAGGCTCCTGAACAAAAGTAAAATCTCATTCTTCAAGATGGTCTAGAACGGAAAGTAAAATCCCATATTTCAAGAGGGTCATAAACAGAAAATAAAATCCCATTTTTTAGGAGGGTCATGAACAAAAGTAAAATCATACTTTTTAGGAGGGTTCTGAATAAAATGTAAAATCCCATTTTTCAGGATGGTACTGAACAAAAGTAAAATCCTATTTTTTAGGAGGGTCCTAAACAGAAAGTAAAATCCCATTTTTCAGGAGGGTCCTGAACAGAAAGTAAAGTCGCATTTTTCAGGAGGTTCCTAAACATAAAGTAAAATCATATTTTTCAGGAAGTTCCTGAACAAAAAGTAAAGTCCCATTTTTCAGGAGGGTGCTGAACAGAAAGTAAAATTTAATTTTTCATGAGGGTCCTGAACAGAAAGTAAAATCCCATTTTTCAGGAGGGTCCTGAACAAAAAGTAAAATTCTATTTTTCAGGAATGTCCTGAACATAAAGTAAAATCCCATTTTTCTAGAGGGTCCTGAACAAAAAGTAAAATCTCATTTTTCAGGAGGGTCCTGAACAGAAAGTAATGTCCAATTTTTCAGGAAGGTCCTAAGCAGAAAGTAAAGTCCCATTTTTCAGGAGGGTCCTGTACAAAAAGTAAAGTCCCATTTTTCAGGAGGGTCCTTAACAGAAAGTAAAATCCCATTTTTCTGAAGGGTGCTGAACAGAAAGTAAAATCCCATTTTTCAGGAGGGTCCTGAACATAAAGTAAAATCCCATTTTTTAGGAGGGTCCTGAACAGAAAGTAAAGTCGCATTTTTCAGGAGGGTCCTAAACATAAAGTAAAATCTCATTTTTCAGGAATGTCATGAACAGAAAGTAAAGTCTCATTTTTCAGGAGGGTGCTGAACAGAAAGTAAAATCCTATTTTCAGGGGGTCCTGAACAGAAAGTAAAATCCCATTTTTTAGGAGGGTCCTGAATATAAAGTAAAGTTCCATTTTTCAAGAGCGTCCAGAACATAAAATAAAATCCCATTTTTCAGGAGGTTCCTGAACAAAAAGTAAAATTCCATTTTTCAGGAGGGTCCTAAACAGAACGTAAAATCTCATTTTTCAGGAGGGTCCTGAACAGAAAGTAAGGTTCAATTTCTCAGGAAGGGCCTAAGAAGAATGTAAAGTCCCATTTTTCAGGAGGGTCCTGAACAGAAAGTAAAGTCCCATTTTTCAGGAGGGTCCTGAACAGAAAGTAAAATCCCTTTTTTCAGAAGGGTCCTGAACAGAAAGTAAAATCTAATTTTTTAGGAGGGTCCTGATCCAAAGTAAAATCTCATTTTTCAGTAGGGTAATCCCATTTTTCAGGAGGGTCCTGAACAAAATGTAAAATATTTTTTTCAGGAGGGTCCTGATCAAAAATAAAATCCTAATTTTCAGGATGGTCCTGAACAAAAGTAAAATCCCAATTTTCAAGAGGGTCCTGAACAGATAGTAAAATCTTTTTTTTCAGGAGGGTCCTGAACAGAAAGTAAAATCTCATTTTTCAGGAGGTTCCTGAACATAAAGTAAAATCTAATTTTTTAGGATGGTCCTGAACAGAAAGAAAAATCTCATTTTTCAAGAGGGACCTGAAAAGAAAGTTAAATCCCATATTTCAGGAGGGTCCTGAACAGAAAGTAAAGTCCCATTTTTCAGGAGGGTCCTATACAGAAAGTAAA
The DNA here is from genome assembly GCA_030864215.1 of Capsicum pubescens. Lineage (NCBI taxonomy): Eukaryota > Viridiplantae > Streptophyta > Magnoliopsida > Solanales > Solanaceae > Capsicum > Capsicum pubescens. The sequence goes on from CM061542.1 coordinate 282,995,458, forward strand.
GTCCTATTTTTCAGGAGGGTCCTGTATAGAAAGTAAAGTCCTATTTTTCAGGAGGATCCTGTGCAGAAAGTAAAGTCCCACTTTTCAGAAGGGTCCTGATCAGAAAGTAAAGTCCCATTTTTCAGAAGGGCCCAGAACAGAAAGTAAATTCCCATTTCTCAGGAGGGTCCTGAACAGAAACTAAAGTCCCATTTTTTAGGAGGGTCCTGTACAAAAAGTAAAGTCCCACTTTTCAAGAGGGTCCTGTACAGAGAAGTAAAATCCCATTTTTCAGGAAGGTCCTGAAAAGAAAGTAAAATCCTATTTTTGAAAATGGTCCAAAACAAAAGAAAAATTCCATTTTTCAGGAGGGTCCTGAACAAAAGTAAAATCTCATTCTTCAAGATGGTCTAGAACATAAAGTAAAATCCCATATTTCAGGAGGGTCCTGAAGAAAAGTAAAATCCCATTTTCAGGAGGGGCCTGAACAATATGTAAAATCCCATTTTTCAGGAGGGTCCTGAACAGAAAGTAAAATCCTTTTTTCAGGAGGGTCTTAAACAGAAGTAAAATCCCATTTTTCAAGAGAATACTGAACAGAAGTAAAATCCCATTTTTCAAGAGGGTCCTGAACATAAACTAAAATCTCATTTTTTAGGAGAGTCATGAACATTAGTAAAATCCTACTTTTTAAGAGGGTCCTGAATAAAATGTAAAATCCCATTTTTCAGGATGGTACTGAACAAAAGTAAAATCTTATTTTTTAGGAGGGTCCTGAACATAAAGTAAAATCCCATTTTTCAGGAGGGTCCTGAACAAAAAGTAAAGTCGCATTTTTCAGGAAGGTCCTAAACATAAAATAAATCTCATCTTTCAGGAAGGTACTGAACAAAAAGTAAAGTCCCATTTTTCAGGAGGGTGCTGAACATAAAGTAAAATCCCATTTTTCAGGAGGGTCCTGAACAGAAAGTAAAATCCCATTTTTTAGGAGGGTCCTGAACAGAAAGTAAAATTCCATTTCCAAGAGCGTCCTGAACATAAAGTAAAATCTCATTTTTCAGCAGGGTACTGAACATAAAGTAATATCCTATTTTTCTAGAGGGTCCTGAACAGAAAGTAAAATCTCATTTTTCAGGAGGGTCCTGAACAGAATGTAATGTCCAATTTTTCAGGAAGGGCCTAAGGAGAATATAAAGTCCGATTTTTCAGGAGGGTCCTGAACAAAAAGTAAAGTCCCATTTTTTAGGAGGGTCCTGAACAGAAAGTAAAATCCCATTTGTCAGAAGGGTGCTGAACAGAAAGTAAAATCCCATTTTTCAGGAGGGTCCTGAACAGAAAGTAAAATCCTATTTTTCAGGAGGGTCCTGAACAGAAAGTAAAATCCTATTTTTTAATAGCGTCCTGAACAGAAACCTAAATCCCATTTTTCAGGAGGTTCCTGAACATAAAGTAAAACCCCATTTTTCAAAAGGGTCCTGAATAAAAGTAAAATCCCATTTTTCAGAAGGGTCCTGAACAGAAAGTAATATCCCATTTTTCAGGATGGGCTAGAACAAAAGTAAAATCCAATTTTTTAGGAGGGTCCTGAACCAAAGTAAAATATCATTTTTCAGTAGGGTAATCCTATTTTTCATGAAGGTCCTGAACAAAAAGTTTAATCCCATTTTCAGGAGGGTTCCGAACCAAAGTAAAATCCCATTTTTCGGGATGGTCCTGAACAAAAGTAAAATCTCATTTTTCAAGAGGGTCCTGAAAAGAAATTTAAATCCTTTTTTTCAGGAGGGTCCTGAACAGAAAGTAAAGTCCCATTTATCAGGAGGGCCCTGAACAGAAAGTAAAATCCCATTTTTCAGGAGGGTCCTGAACAGAAAGTAAAGTCCCACTTTTCAGAAGGGTCCTAATCAGAAAGTAAAGTCCCATTTTCCAGGAGGGTCCTGAACAGAAAGTAAAGTACTATTTTTCAGGAGGGTCCTGAACAGAAAGTAAAGTCCCATTTTCCAGGAGGGTCCTGTACAAAAAGTAAAGTCCCATTTTTCAGGAGGGTCCTGTACAGAAAGTAAAATCTCATTTTTCAGGAAGATACTGAACAGAAAGTAAAATACTATTTTTCAAAAGGGCCCAAAACAGAAGAAAAATTCCATTTTTCAGGAAGGTCCTGAACAAAAGTAAAATCTCATTCTTCAAGATGGTCTAGAACAGAAAGTAAAATCCCATATTTCAAGGGGTCATGAACTGAAAATAAAATCCCATTTTTTAGGTGGGTCATGAACAAAAGTAAAATCATACTTTTTAGGAGGGTTCTGAATAAAATGTTAAATCCCATTTTTCAGGATGGTACTGAACAAATGTAAAATCCCATTTTTTAGGAGGGTCCTAAATAGAGAGTAAAATCCCATTTTTCAGGAGGGTCCTGAACAGAAAGTAAAGTCGCATTTTTTAGGAGGGTCCTAAACATAAAGTAAAATCTTATTTTTCAGGAAGGTCCTGAACAGAAAGTAAAGTCTCATTTTTCAGGAGGGTGCTGAACAGATAGTAAAATCCAATTTTTCAGGAGGGTCCTGAACAGAAAGTAAAATCCCATTTTTCAGGAGAGTCCTGAACAGAAAGTAAAATTCTATTTTTCAAGAGAGTCCTGAACATAAAGTAAAATATCATTTTTCAGGAGGGTCCTGAACATAAAGTAAAATCCCATTTTTCTAGAGGGTCCTGAACAGAAAGTAAAATCTCATTTTTCAGGAGGGTCCTGAACAGAAAGTAATGTCCAATTTTTCAGGAAGGGCCTAAGCAGAATGTAAAGTCCCATTTTTCAGGAGGGTCCTGAACAAAAAGTAAAGTCCCATTTTTCAGGAGGGTCCTGAACAGAAAGTAAAATCCCATTTTTCTGAAGGGTGCTGTACAAAAAGTAAAATCCCATTTTTCAGGAGGGTCCTGAACATAAAGTAAAATCCCATTTTTTAGGAGAGTCCTGAACAGAAAGTAAAGTCGCATTTTTCAGGAGGGTCCTAAACATAAAGTAAAATCTCATTTTTCAGGAATGTCCTGAATAGAAAGTAAAGTCCCATTTTTCAGGAGGGTGCTGAACAGAAAGTAAAATCCCATTTTCAGGAGGGTCCTGAACAGAAAGTAAAGTTCCATTTTTCAAGAGCGTCCAGAACATAAAGTAAAATCCCATTTTTCAGGAGGTTCCTGAACATATAGTAAAATCCCATTTTTCAGGAGGGTCCTGAACAGAATGTATAATTCCATTTTTCAAGAACGTCCTGAACAAAAAGTAAAATCCCATTTTTCAGGAGGTTCCTGAACATAAAGTAAAATCCCATTTTTCAGGAAGGTCCTAAACAGAAAGTAAAATCTCATTTTTCAAGAGGGTCCTAAACAGAAAGTAATGTTCAATTTCTCAGGAAGGGCCTAAGAAGAAACTAAAATCCTATTTTTTAGGAGGGTCCTGAACAGAAAATAAAATCCCATTTTTCAGAAGGGTCCTGAACAGAAAGTAAAATCTAATTTTTTAGGAGGGTCCTGAAGCAAAGTAAAATCTCATTTTTCAGTAGGGTAATCCCATTTTTCAGGAGTGTCCTGAACAAAAAGTAAAATCTCTTTTTCAGGAGGGTCCTGATCAAAAGTAAAATCCTAATTTTCAGGATGGTCCTGAACAAAAGTAAAATCCCAATTTTCAAGAGGGTCCTGAACAGATAGTAAAATCCTTTTTTTCAGGAAGGTCCTGAACAGAAAGTAAAATCTCATTTTTCAGGAGGTTCCTGAACATAAAGTAAAATCCAATTTTTCAGGAGAGTCTTGAACAGAAAGAAGAATCTCATTTTTCAAGAGGGTCCTGAAAAGAAAGTTAAATCCCATATTTCAGGAGGGTCCTGAACAAAAAGTAAAGTCCGATTTTTCAGGAGGGTCCTAAACGGAAAGTAAAGTCCTATTTTTCAGGAGGGTCCTGTACAGAAAGTAAAGTCCTATTTTTCAGGAGGATCCTGTGCAGAAAGTAAGGTCCCACTTTTCAGAAGGGTCCTGATCAGAAAGTAAAGTCCCATTTTTCAGGAGGGTCCAGAACAGAAAGTAAATTCCCATTTTTCAGGAGGGTCCTGAACAGAAACTAAAGTCCCATTTTTCACGAAGGTCCTGTATAAAAAGTAAAGTCCCATTTTTCAGGAGGGTCCTGTACAAAAAGTAAAATCCTATTTTTCAGGAAGGTCCTGAACAGAAAGTAAAATCCTATTTTTCATAATGGTCCAAAACAAAAAAAAAAATTCCATTTTTCAGGAGGGTCGTAAACAATAGTAAAATCTCATTCTTCAAGATGGTCTAGAACATAAAGTAAAATCCCATATTTTAGGAGGGTCCTGAAGAAAAGTAAAATCCCATTTTTCAGAAGGGGCCTGAATAGAAAGTAAAATCCCATTTTTCAGGAGGGTCCTGAACAGAAAGTAAAATCCTTTTTTCAGGAGGGTCTTAAACAGAAGTAAAATCCCATTTTTCAAGAGAATCCTGAACAGAAGTAAAATCCCATTTTTCAAGAGGGTCAGGAACAAAAACTAAAATCCCATTTTTCAGGAGAGTCATGAAAAAAAGTAAAATCCTACTTTTTGGGAGGGTCATGAATAAAATGTAAAATCTCATTTTTCAGGATGGTACTGAACAAAAGTAAAATCCCATTTTTTAGGAGGGTCCTGAACAGAAAGTAAAATCCCATTTTTCAGGATGGTCCTGAACAGACAGAAAAGTCGCATTTTTTAGGAGGGTCCTAAACATAAAGTAAAATCTCATTTTTCAGGAAGGTACTGAACAGAATGTAAAGTCCCATTTTTCAGAAGGGTGTTGAACAGAAAGTAAAATCCCATTTTTTAGGAGGGTCCTGAATAGAAAGTAAAATCCCATTTTTTAGGAGGGTCCTGAACAGAAAGTAAAATTCCATTTTCAAGAGCGTCCTGAACATAAAGTAAAATCTCATTTTTCAGGAGGGTCCTGAACATAAAGTAAAATCCCATTTTTCTAGAGGGTCCTGGACAGAAAGTAAAATCTCATTTTTCAGGAGGGTCCTGAACAGAATGTAATGTCCAATTTTTCAGGAAGGGCCTAAGGAGAATATAAAGTCCCATTTTTCAGGAGGGTCCTCAACAAAAAGTAAAGTCCCATTTTTTAGGAGGGTCCTGAACAGAAAGTAAAATCCCATTTTTCAGAAGGGTGCTGAATAGAAAGTAAAATCCTATTTTACAGGAGGGTCCTGAACAGAAAGTAAAATCCCATCTTTCAGGAGGGTCCTAAACAGAAAGTAAAGTCGCATTTTCCAGGAGGGTCCTAAACATAAAGTAAAATCTCATTTTTCAGGAAGGTCCTGAACAGAAAGTAAAGTCCCATTTTTCAGGAGGGTGCTGAACAGAAAGTAAAATCCCATTTTTCAGGAGGGTCCTGAACAGAAAGCAAAATCCCATTTTTCAGGAAGGGACTAAGAAGAATGTAAAGTCCAATTTTTCAGGAGGGTCCTGAACAGAAAAGAGAATCTCATTTTTCCAGAGGGTCCTGAAAAGAAAGTTAAATCCCATATTTCAGGAGGGTCCTGAACAAAAAATAAAGTCCCATTTTTCAGGAGGGTCCTAAAAAGAAAGTAAAGTCCTATTTTTCAGGAGGGTCCTGTACAGAAAGTAAAGTCCTATTTTTTAGGAGGATCCTGTGCAGAAAGTAAAGTCCCACTTTTCAGAAAGGTCCTGATCAGAAAGTAATGTCCCATTTTTCAGGAGGGTCCAGAACAGAAAGTAAATTCCCAATTTTCAAGAGGGTCCTGAATAGAAATTAAAGTCCCATTTTTCAGGAGGGTCCTGTACAAAAAGTAAATTCCCATTTTTCAGGGGGGTCTTGTACAGAAAGTAAAATTCTATTTTGCAGGAAGGTCCTGAACAGAAAGTAAAATCCTATTTTTCAAAATGGTCCAAAACAAAAGAAAAATTCCATTTTTCAGGAGGGTCCTAAACAAAAGTAAAATCTCATTCTTCAAGATGGTCTAGAACATAAAGTAAAATCCCATATTTCAGTAGGGTCCTGAAGAAAAGTAAAATCCCATTTTTCAGAAGGGGCCTGAACAGAAAGTAAAATCTTATTTTTCAGGAGGGTCCTGAACAGAAAGTAAAATCGTTTTTTCAGGAGGGTCTTAAACAGAAGTAAAATCTCATTTTTCAAGAGAATCCTGAACAGAAGTAAAATCCCATTTTTCAAGAGGGTCATGAACAAAAACTAAAATACCATTTCTCAGGAGAGTCATGAACAAAAGTAAAATCCTACTTTTTGGGAGGGTCCTGAATAAAATGTAAAATCCCATTTTTCAGGATGGTACTGAACAAAAGTAAAATCCCATTTTTTAGGAGGGTCCTGAACAAAAAGTATAATCCCATTTTTCAGGAGGGTCCTGAACAGAAAGTAAAGCCACATTTTTCAGGAGGGTCCTAAACATAAAGTAAAATCTCATTTTTCAGGAAGGTACTGAACAGAAAGTAAAGTCCCATTTTTCAGGAGGGTGCTGAACAGAAAGTAAAATCCCATTTTTCAGGAGGTTCCTGAATAGAAAGTAAAATCCCATTTCTTAAATGGGTCCTAAACAGAAAGTAAAATTCCATTTTCAAGAGCGTCCTGAACATAAAGTAAAATCTCATTTTTCAGGAGGGTCCTGAACATAAAGTAAAATCCCATTTTTCTAGAGGGTCCTGGACAGAAAGTAAAATCTCATTTTTCCGGAGGATCCTGAACAGAATGTAATGTCCAATTTTTCAGGAAGGGCCTAAGGAGAATATAAAGTCCCATTTTTCAAGAGGGTCCTGAACAAAAAGTAAAGTCCCATTTTTTAGGAGGGTCCTGAACAGAAAGTAAAATCCTATTTTTCAGGAGGGTCCTGAACAAATAGTAATGTCGTATATTTCATTAGGGTCCTGAACAGAAAGTAAAGTCCCATTTTTCAGGAGGGTCCTAAACAGAAAATAAAGTCCTTTTTTTCAGGAGGGTCCTGTACAGAAAGTAAAGTCCTATTTTTAAGGATGATCCTGTACAGAAAATAAAATCCCATTACTAGGAAGTTCATGAACAGAAAGTAAAATCCTATTTTTCAAAAGGGTCCTAAACAGAAGCAAAATCCCATTTTTCAGGAGGGTCCTGAACAAAAGTAAAATCTCATTCTTCAAGATGGTCCAGAACAGAAAGTAAAATCCTATATTTCAGGAGGGTCCTGAACAAAAGTAAAATCCCATTTTTCAGAAGGGGCCTGAACAGAAAGTAAAATCCCATTTTTCAGAAGGGTCCTGAACAGAAATTAAAATCCCATTTTCAGGAGGGTCCTGAACAGAAGTAAAATCCCATTTTTCAATAGGATTCTGAACAGAAGTAAAATCCCATTTTTCAAGAGAGTCATGAACAGAAAGTAAAATCCCATTTTTTATGATGGTTATGAACAAAAGTAAAATTCTATTTTTCAGGAGGGTTCTGAATAAAATGTAAAATCTCATTTTTCAGGATGGTCCAGAACAAAGTAAAATCCTTTTTTTAGGAGTGTCCTGGACAGAAAGTAATGTCCAATTTTTCAGGAAGGGCCTAAGTAGAATGTAAAGTCCCATTTTTCAGGTGGGTCCTGAAAAAAAATTAATGTCCCATTTTTCAGGAGGGTCCTGAACAGAAAGTAAAATTCCATTTTTCAGAAGGGTGCTGAACAGAAAGTAAAATCCCTTTTTCAGAATGGTGCAGAATTGAAAGTAAAATCCCATTTTTCAGGAGGTTCCTGAACAGAAAATAAAGTCGCATTTTTCAGGAGGGTCCTAAACATAAAGTAAAATCTCATTTTTCAGGAAGGTCCTGAACAGCAAGTAAAGTACCATTTTTTAGGAGGGTGCTGAACAGAATGTAAAATCCCATTTTTCAGAAGGGTCCTGAACAGAAAGTAAAATCCTATTTTTCAGGAGGGTCCTGAACAGAAAGTAAAATTCCATTTTTCAAGAGCGTCCTGACCATAATGTAAAATCTCATTTTTCAGGAGGGTCCTGAACATACAGTAAATTCCCATTTTTCTAGAGGTTCCTGAACAGAAAGTAAAATCTCATTTTTCAGGAGGGTCCTGAACAGAAAGTAAAATCGCATTTTTCAGAAGGGTCCTGAACATAAAGTAAAGTCCCATTTTTCAGGAGGGTCCTGAACAAAAAGTAAAATCCAATTTTTCAGGAGAGTGCTGAACAAAAAGTAAAATCTAATTTTTAAGGAGGGTCGTGAACAAAAGTAAAATCTCATTTTTCAGTAGGGTAATCCCATTTTTCAGGAGGGTCCTGAAAAAAAAGTAAAATCTCATTTTCAGGAGGGTCCTCATCAAAAGTAAAATCCTATTTTTCAGGATGGTCCTGAACAAAAGTAAAATCCCATTTTTCAAGAGGGTCCTGAACAGAAAGTAAAATCCTTTATTTTAGAAGGGTCCTGAACAGAAAGTAAAATCACATTTTTCTGGAGATTCCTGAATATAAAGTAAAATCCAATTTTTCAGGAGGGTCCTGAACCGAAAGTAAAATCCTATTTTTTAGGAGGGTCCTGGACAGAAAGTAAAATCTCATTTTTCAGGAGGGTCCTGAACAGAATGTAATGTCCAATTTTTCAGGAAGGGCCTAAGGAGAATATAAAGTCCCATTTTTCAGGAGGGTCCTGAACAAAAAGTAAAGTCCCATTTTTTAGGAGGGTCCTGAACAGAAAGTAAAATCCTATTTTTCAGGAGGGTCCTGAACAGATAGTAATGTCGTATATTTCAGTAGGGTCCTGAACAGAAAGTAAAGTCCCATTTTTAAGGAGGGTCCTAAACAGAAAGTAAAGTCCTTTTTTTCAGGAGGGTCCTGTACAGAAAGTAAAGTTCTATTTTTAAGGAGGATCCTGTACAGAAAGTAAAATCCCATTACTAGGAAGTTCCTGAACAGAAAGTAAAATCCTATTTTTCAAAAGGGTCCAAAACAGAAGCAAAATCCCATTTTTCAGGAGGGTCCTGAACAAAAGTAAAATCTCATTCTTCAAGATGGTCCAGAACAGAAAGTAAAATCCTATATTTCAGGAGGGTCCTGAACAAAAGTAAAATCCCATTTTTCAGAAGGGGCCTGAACAGAAAGTAAAATCCTATTTTTCATGAGGGTCCTGAACAGAAATTAAAATCCCATTTTCAGGAGGGTCCTGAACAGAAGTAAAATCCCATTTTTCAATAGGATTCTGAACAGAAGTAAAATCCCATTTTTCAAGAGAGTCATGAACAGAAAGTAAAATCCCATTTTTTATGATGGTTATGAACAAAAGTAAAATTCTATTTTTCAGGAGGGTCCTGAATAACATGTAAAATCTCATTTTTCAGGATGGTCAAGAACAAAGTAAAATCCTTTTTTTAGGAGTGTCCTGGACAGAAAGTAATGTCCAATTTTTCAGGAAGGGCCTAAGTAGAATGTAAAGTCCCATTTTTCAGGTGGGTCCTGAAAAAAAATTAATGTCCCATTTTTCAGGAGGGTCCTGAACAGAAAGTAAAATTCCATTTTTCAGAAGGGTGCTGAACAGAAAGTAAAATCCCATTTTTCAGAAGGGTGCAGAACAGAAAGTAAAATCCCATTTTTCAGGAGGTTCCTGAACAGAAAATAAAGTCGCATTTTTCAGGAGGGTCCTAAACATAAAGTAAAATCTCATTTTTCAGGAAGGTCCTGAACAACAAGTAAGGTACCATTTTTTAGGAGGGTGCTGAACAGAAAGTAAAATTCCATTTTTCAGGAGGGTCCCGAACAGAAAGTAAAATCCCATTTTTCGGGAGGGTCCTGAACAGAAAGTAAAATTCCATTTTTCAAGAGCGTCCTGAACATAAAGTAAAATCTCATTTTTCAGGAGGGTCCTGAACATACAGTAAATTCCCATTTTTCTAGAGGTTCCTGAACAGAAAGTAAAATCTTATTTTTCAGGAGGGTCCTGAACAGAAAGTAAAATCCCATTTTTCAGAAGGGTCCTGAACATAAAGTAAAGTCCCATTTTTAGGGAGGGTCCTGAACAAAAAGTAAAATCCCATTTTTCAGGAGAGTGCTGAACAAAAAGTAAAATCTAATTTTTAAGGAGGGTCATGAACAAGAGTAAAATCTCATTTTTCAGTATGGTAATCCCATTTTTTAGGACGGTCCTGAAAAAAAAGTAAAATCTCATTTTCAGGAGGGTCCTCATCAAAAGTAAAATCCTATTTTTCAGGATGGTCCTGAACAAAAGTAAAATCCCATTTTTCAAGAAGGTCCTGAACAGAAAGTAAAATCCTTTATTTCAGAAGGGTCCTGAACAGAAAGTAAAATCTCATTTTTCTGGAGATTCCTGAACATAAAGTAAAATCCAATTTTTCAGGAGGGTCCTGAACAGAAAGTAAAATCCTATTTTTTAGGAGGGTCCTGAACAGATAGTAATGTCCCATATTTCAGGAGGGTGCTGAACAGAAAGTAAAGTTCCATTTTTCAGGAGGGTCCTAAACAGAAAGTAAAGTCCTCTTATTCAGGAGGGTCCTGTACAGAAAGTAAAGTCCTATTTTTAAGGAGGATCCTGTACAGAAAGTAAAATCCCATTACTAGGAAGTTCCTGAACAGAAAGTAAAATCCTATTTTTGAAAAGGGTCCTAAACAGAAGAAAAATCCCATTTTCAGGAGGGTCCTGAACAAAGGTAAAATCTCATTCTTCAAGATGGTCCAGAACAGAAAGTAAAATCCCATATTTCAGGAGGGTCCTGAACAAAAGTGAAATCCCATTTTTCAGAAGAGGCCTGAACAGAAAGTAAAATCCCATTTTTCAGGAGGGTCTAGAACAGAAAGTAAAATCCCAATTTCAGGAGGGTCCTGAACAGAAGAAAAATCCCATTTTTCAATAGGATTCTGAACTGAATTAAAATCCCATTTTTGAAGAGAGTCATGAACAGAAAGTAAAATCCCATTGTTTATGAGGGTTATGAACAAAAGTAAAATTCTATTTTTTAGGATGGTCCTGAATAAAATGTAAAATCTCATTTTTCAGGATGGTCCAGAACAAAGTAAAATCCTATTTTTTAGGAGTGTCCTGGACAGAAAGTAATGTGCAATTTTTCAGGAAGGGCCTAAGTAGAATGTAAAGTCCCATTTTTCAGGTGGGTCCTGAACAAAAAGTAATGTCCCATTTTTCAGGAGGTCCTGAACAGAAAGTAAAAATTCCATTTTTCAGGATGGTTCTGAACTAAAAGTAAAATCCCATTTTTCATAAGGGTGCAGAACAGAAAGTAAAATCCCATTTTTCAGGAGGTTCCTGAACAGAAAGTAAAGTCACATTTTTCAGTAGGGTCCTAATCATATAGTAAAATCTCATTTTTCAGGAAGGTCCTAAACAACAAGTAAGGTACCATTTTTCAGGAGGGTGCTGAACAGAAAGTAAAATCCCATTTTTCAGGAGGGTCCTGAACAGAAAGTAAAATCCCATTTTTCAGGAGGGTCCTGAACAGAAAGTAAAATTCTATTTTTCAAGAGTGTCCTGAACATAAAGTAAAATCTCATTTTTCAAGAGGGTCCTGAACATACAGTAAATTCCCATTTTTCTAGAGGGTCCTGAACAGAAAGTAAAATCTCATTTTTCAGGAGGGTCCTGAACAGAAAGTAATGTCAAATTTTTCATGAATGGCCTAAGCAGAATGTAAAGTCACATTTTTCAGGAGGGTCCTGAACGAAAAGTAAAGTCCTATTTTTCAAGAGGGTCCTGAATAGAAAGTAAAATCCCATTTTTCAGAAGGGTGCTGAACAGAAAGTAAAATCCCATTTTCCAGGAGGGTCCTGAACATAAATAAAAATCCCATTTTTCAGGAGGGTCCTGAACAGAAAGTAAAGTCGCATTTTTCAGGAGGGTCCTAAACATAAAGTAAAATCTCATTTTTCATGAGTGTCCCTAACAGAAAGTAAAATCCTTTTATCAGGAGGGTCCTGAACAGAAAGTAAAATCCTATTTTTCAAGATCTTCCTGAACAGAAACTAAAATCCTATTTTTCAGGAGGTTCCTGAACATAAAGTAAAACCTCATTTTTCAAAAGGGTCCTGAACAAAAGTAAAATCCCATTTTTTAGAAGGGTCCTGAACAGAAAGTAATATCCCATTTATCAGGAGGGTCCTGAATAGAAAGTAAAATTCCATTTTTCAAGAGCGTCCTGAACATAATGTAAAATCTCATTTTTCAGGAGGGTCCTGAACATACAGTAAATTCCCATTTTTCTAGAGGTTCCTAAACAGAAAGTAAAATCTCATTTTTCAGGAGGGTCCTGAACAGAAAGTAAAATCTCATTTTTCAGGAGGGTCCTGAACAGAAAGTAAAATCCCATTTTTCAGAAGGGTCCTGAACATAAAGTAAAGTCCCATTTTTCAGGAGGGTCCTGAACAAAAAGTAAAATCCAATTTTTCAGGAGAGTGCTGAACAAAAAGTAAAATCTAATTTTTAAGGATGGTCGTGAACAAAAGTAAAATCTCATTTTTCAGTAGGGTAATCCCATTTTTCAGGAGGGTCCTGAAAAAAAAGTAAAATCTCATTTTCAGGAGGGTCCTCATCAAAAGTAAAATCCTATTTTTCAGGATGGTCCTGAACAAAAGTAAAATCCCATTTTTCAAGAGGGTCCTGAACAGAAAGTAAAATGCTTTATTTTAAAAGGGTCCTGAACAGAAAGTAAAATCACATTTTTCTGGAGATTCCTGAACGTAAAGTAAAATCCAATTTTTCAGGAGGGTCCTGAACAGAAAGTAAAATCCTATTTTTTAGGAGGGTCCTGGACAGAAAGTAAAATCTCATTTTTCAGGAGGGTCCTGAACAGAATGTAATGTCCAATTTTTCAGGAAGGGCCTAAGGAGAATATAAAGTCCCATTTTTCAGGAGGGTCCTGAACAAAAAGTAAAGTCCCATTTTTTAGGAGGGTCCTGAACAGAAAGTAAAATCCTATTTTTCAGGAGGGTCCTGAACAGATAGTAATGTCGTATATTTCAGTAGGGTCCTGAACAGAAAGTAAAGTCCCATTTTTAAGGAGGGTCCTAAACAGAAAGTAAAGTCCTTTTTTTCAGGAGGGTCCTGTACAGAAAGTAAAGTCCTATTATTAAGGAGGATCCTGTACAGAAAGTAAAATCCCATTACTAGGAAGTTCCTGAACAGAAAGTAAAATCCTATTTTTCAAAAGGGTCCTAAACAGAAGAAAAATCCCATTTTTCAGGAGGGTCCTGAACAAAAGTAAAATCTCATTCTTCAAGATGGTCAAGAACAGAAAGTAAAATCCTATATTTCAGGAGGGTCCTGAACAAAAGTAAAATCCCATTTTTCAGAAGGGGCCTGAACAGAAAGTAAAATCCCATTTTTCAGGAGGGTCCTGAACAGAAATTAAAATCCCATTTTCAGGAGGGTCCTGAACAGAAGTAAAATCCCATTTTTCAATAGGATTCTGAACAGAAGTAAAATCCCATTTTTCAAGAGAGTCATCAACAGAAAGTAAAATCCCATTTTTTATGATGGTTATGAACAAAAGTAAAATTCTATTTTTCAGGAAGGTCCTGAATAAAATGTAAAATCTCATTTTTCAGGATGGTCAAGAACAAAGTAAATTCCTTTTTTTAGGAGTGTCCTGGACAGAAAGTAATATCCAATTTTTCAGGAAGGGCCTAAGTAGAATGTAAAGTCCCATTTTTCAGGTGGGTCCTAAAAAAAAATTAATGTCCCATTTTTCAGGAGGGTCCTGAACAGAAAGTAAAATTCCATTTTTCAGAAGGGTGCTGAACAGAAAGTAAAATCCCATTTTTCAGAAGGGTGCAGAACAGAAAGTAAAATCCCATTTTTCAGGAGGTTCCTGAACAGAAAATAAAGTCGCATTTTTCAGGAGGGTCCTAAACATAAAGTAAAATCTCATTTTTCAGGAAGGTCCTGAACAGCAAGTAAGGTACCATTTTTTAGGAGGGTGCTGAACAGAAAGTAAAATCCCATTTTTCAGGAGGGTCCTGAACAGAAAGTAAAATTCCATTTTTCAAGAGCGTCCTGAACATAAAGTAAAATTTCATTTTTCAGGAGGGTCCTGAACATACAGTAAATTCCCATTTTTTTAGAGGTTCCTGAACAGAAAGTAAAATCTCATTTTTCAGGAGAGTCCTGAACAGAAAGTAAAATCCCATTTTTCAGAAGGGTCCTGAACATAAAGTAAAGTCCCATTTTTCAGGAGGGTCCTGAACAAAAAGTAAAATCCCATTTTTCAGGAGAGTGCTGAACAAAAAGTAAAATCTAATTTTTAAGGAGGGTCGTGAACAAAAGTAAAATCTCATTTTTCGGTAGGGTAATCCCATTTTTCAGGAGGATCCTGAAAAAAAAGTAAAATCTCATTTTCAGGAGGGTCCTCATCAAAAGTAAAATCCTATTTTTCAGGATGGTCCTGAACAAAAGTAAAATCCCATTTTTCAGAAGGGTGCTGAACAGAAAGTAAAATCCCATTTTTCAGAAGGGTGCAGAACAGAAAGTAAAATCCCATTTTTCAGGAGGTTCCTGAACAGAAAATAAAGTCGCATTTTTCAGGAGGGTCCTAAACATAAAGTAAAATCTCATTTTTCAGGAAGGTCCTGAACAGCAAGTAAGGTACCATTTTTTAGGAGGGTGCTGAACAAAAAGTAAAATCCCATTTTTCAGGAGGGTCCTGAACAGAAAGTAAAATTCCATTTTTCAAGAGCGTCCTGAACATAAAGTAAAATTTTATTTTTCAGGAGGGTCCTGAACATACAGTAAATTCCCATTTTTTTAGAGGTTCCTGAACAGAAAGTAAAATCTCATTTTTCAGGAGAGTCCTGAACAGAAAGTAAAATCCCATTTTTCAGAAGGGTCCTGAACATAAAGTAAAGTCCCATTTTTCAGGAGGGTCCTGAACAAAAAGTAAAATCCCATTTTTCAGGAGAGTGCTGAACAAAAAGTAAAATCTAATTTTTAAGGAGGGTCGTGAACAAAAGTAAAATCTCATTTTTCAGTAGGGTAATCCCATTTTTCAGGAGGATCCTGAAAAAAAAGTAAAATCTCATTTTCAGGAGGGTCCTCATCAAAAGTAAAATCCTATTTTTCAGGATGGTCCTGAACAAAAGTAAAATCCCATTTTTCAAGAGGGTCCTGAACAGAAAGTAAAATCCTTTATTTCAGAAGGGTCCTGAACAGAAAGTAAAATCTCATTTTTCTTGAGATTCCTAAACATAAAGTAAAATCCAATTTTTCAGGAGGGTCCTGAACAGAAAGTAAAATCCTATTTTTTAGGAGGGTCCTGAACAGATAGTAATGTCCCACATTTCAGGAGGGTCCTGAACAGAAAGTAAAGTCC
This sequence comes from Capsicum pubescens, assembly GCA_030864215.1. Taxonomy (NCBI): domain Eukaryota; kingdom Viridiplantae; phylum Streptophyta; class Magnoliopsida; order Solanales; family Solanaceae; genus Capsicum; species Capsicum pubescens. Next base: position 283,010,780 of record CM061542.1, read on the forward strand.
CATTTTTCAGGAGGGTCCTAAACAGAAAGTAAAGTGCTCTTATTCAGGAGGGTCCTGTACAGAAAGTAAAGTCCTACTTTTAAGGAGGATCCTGTACAGAAAGTAAAATCCCATTACTAGGAAGTTCCTGAACAGAAAGTAAAATCCTATTTTTGAAAAGGGTCCTAAACAGAAGCAAAATCCCATTTTCAGGAGGGTCCTGAACAAAAGTAAAATCTCATTCTTCAAGATGGTGCAGAACAGAAAGTAAAATCCCATATTTCAGGAGGGTCCTGAACAAAAGTAAAATCCCATTTTTCAGAAGAGGCCTGAACTAAAATCCCATTTTTCAGGAGGGTCCAGAACAGAAAGTAAAATCCCAATTTCAGGAGGGTCCTGAACAGAAGAAAAATCCCATTTTTCAATAGGATTCTGAACTGAATTAAAATCCCATTTTTCAAGAGAGTCATGAACAGAAAGTAAAATCCCATTGTTTATGAGGGTTATGAACAAAAGTAAAATTCTATTTTTTAGGATGGTCCTGAATAAAATGTAAAATCTCATTTTTCAGGATGGTCCAGAACAAAGTAAAATCCTATTTTTTAGGAGTGTCCTGGACAGAAAGTAATGTCCAATTTTTCAGGAAGGGCCTAAGTAGAATGTAAAGTCCCATTTTTCAGGTGGGTCCTGAACAGAAAGTAATATCCCATTTTTCAGAAGGTTCCTGAACATAAAGTAAAACCTCATTTTTCAAAAGGGTCCTGAACAAAAGTAAAATCCCATTTTTCAGAAGGGTCCTGAACAGAAAGTAATATCCCATTTTTCAGGATGGGCTAGAACAAAAGTAAAATCCAATTTTTTAAGAGGGTCCTGAACCAAAGTAAAATATCATTTTTCAGTAGGGTAATCCTATTTTTCAAGAGGGCCCTGAACAAAAAGTTAAATCCCATTTTCAGGAGGGTCCTGAACAAAAGTAAAATCCCATTTTTCGGGATGGTCCTGAATAAAAGTAAAATCTCATTTTTCAAGAGGGTCCTGAACAAAAGTAAAATCCCATTTTTCAGAAGGGTCCTGAACAGAAAGTAATATCCCATTTTTCAGGATGGGCTAGAACAAAAGTAAAATCCAATTTTTTAAGAGGGTCCTGAACCAAAGTAAAATATCATTTTTCAGTAGGGTAATCCTATTTTTCAAGAGGGCCCTGAACAGAAAGTAAAATCCAATTTTTTAGGAGGGTCCTGAACAGAAAGTAAAATTCCATTTTCAAGAGAGTCCTGAACATAAAGTAAAATCTCAGTTTTCAGGAGGGTCCTGAACATAAAGTAAAATCCCATTTTTCTAGAGGGTCTTGAACAGAAAGTAAAATCTCATTTTTCAGGAGGGTGCTCAACAGAATGTAATGTCCAATTTTTCAGGAAGGGACTAAGCAGAATATAAAGTCCCATTTTTCAGGAGGGTCCTGAACAAAAAGTAAAGTCCTATTTTTTAGGAGGGTCCTGAACAAAAAGTAAAATCCCATTTTTCAGAAGGGTGCTGAACAGAAAGTAAAATCCCATTTTTCAAGAAGGTCCTGAACAGAAAGTAAAATCCCATTTTTCAGGAGGGTCCTGAACAGAAAGTAAAGTCGCATTTTCCAGGAGGGTCCTAAATATAAAGTAAAATCTCATTTTTCAGGAAGATCCTGAACATAAAGTAAAGTCCCATTTTTCAGGAGGGTGCTAAACAAAAAGTAAAATCCCATTTTTCAGAAGGGTCCTGAACAGAAAGTAAAATCCCATTTTTCAGGAAGGGCCTAAGAAGAATATAAAGTCCCATTTTTCAGGAGGGTCCTGAACATAAAGTAAAGTCCCATTTTTCAGGAGGGTCCTGAACAAAATGTAAAATCCCATTTTTCAGGAGAGTGCAGAAGAGAAAGTAAAATCTAATTCTTAAGCAGGGTCGTGAACCAAAGTAAAATCTCATTTTTCAGTAGGGTAATCCCATTTTTCAGGAGGGTCCTGAACCAAAAGTAAAATCTCATTTTCAGGAGGGTCCAGATCAAATGTAAAATCCAATTTTTAAGGATGGTCCTGAACAAAAGTAAAATCCCATTTTTCAAGAGGGACTTGAATAGAAAGTAAAATCCTTTATTTCAGAAGGGTCTTGAACAGAAAGAAAAATCTCATTTTTCAGGAGGTTCCTAAACATAAAGTAAAATCCAATTTTTCAAGAGGGTCCTGAACAGAAAGTAAAATCCTATTTTTCAGGAGGGTCCTGAACAGATAGTAATGTCTCATATTTCAGGATTGTCCAGAACAGAAAGTAAAGTCCCATTTTTCAGGAGGGTCCTAAACAGAAAGTAAAGTACTCTTTTTCAGGAGGGTCCTGTACAGAAAGTAAAGTCTTATTTTTAAGGATGATCCTATACAGAAAGTAAAATCCCATTACTAGGAAGGTCTTGAACAGAAAGTAAAATCCTATTTTTCAAGAGGGTCCTAAACAGAAGAAAAATCCCATTTTTCAGGAGGGTCCTAAACAAAATTAAAATCTCATTCTTCAAGATAGTCCAGAACAAAAAGTAAAATCCCATATATCAGGAGGGTCCAGAACAAAAGTAAAATCCCATTTTCAGGAGGGTCCTGAACAGAAGTAAAATCCCATTATTCAATAGAATTCTGAACAGAAGTAAAATCCCATTTTTCAAGAGAGTTATGAACAGAAAGTGAAATCCCATTTTTTATGAGGGTTATGAACAAAAGTAAAATCCTATTTTTTAGGAGGGTCCTGAATAAAACGTAAAATCTCATTTTTTAGGATGGTCCAGATCAAAGTAAAATCCTACTTTTTAGGAGTGTCCTGGACTGAAAGTAATGTCCAATTTTTCAGGAAGGCCCTAAGTAGAATGTAAAGTCCCATTTTTCAGGTAGGTCCTGAACAGAAAGTAATGTCCCATTTTTCAGGAGGGTCCTGAACAGAAAGTAAAATCCCATTTTTCAGGAGGGTGCTGAACAAAAAGTAAAATTTTATTTTTCAGGAGGGTCCTGAACAGAAAGTAAAGTCGCATTTTTCAGGAGGGTCCTAAACATAAAGTAAAATCTCATTTTTCGGGAAGGTCCTGAACAGAAAGTAAAGTCCCAATTTCTGGAGGGTGCTGAACAGAAAGTAAAATCCCATTTTTCAGGAGGGTCCTGAACAAAAAGTAAAATCCCACTTTTCAGGAGGGTCGTGAACAAAAAGTAAAATTCCATTTTTCAAGAGCTTCCTGAACATAAAGTAAAATCCCATTTTTCAGGAGGGTCCTGATAAAAAAGTAAAATCTTATTTTTCAAGAGGGTCCTGAACAGAAAGTAAAATCTCATTTTTCAGGAGGGTCCTGAACAGAAAGTAATTACAAATTTTTCAGGAAGTGCCTAAGAAGAATTTAAAGTCCCATTTTTCAGGAGGGTCCTGAGCAGAAAGTAAAGTCCCATTTTTCAGGAGGGTCCTGAACAGAGAGTAAACTCCCATTTTTCAGGAGGGTCCTGAAAAGAAAGTAAAATCCCATTTTTCAGGAGGGTCCTGAATAGAAAGTAAAATCTAATTTTTCAGTAGGGTAATCTCATTTTTTAAGAGGGTCATGAACAAAAATAAATTATACTTTTTAGGAGGGTCCTGAATAAAATGTAAAATCCTATTTTTCAAGATGGTACTTAACAAAAGTAAAACCCCATTTTTCAAGAGGTTCCTGAACAGAAAGTAAAATCCTTTTATTCAGGAGGGTCCTGAACAGAAAGTAAAATCTCATTTTTCAGGAGGTTCCTGAACACAAAGTAAAATTCCATTTTTCAGGAGGGTCCTTAACAGAAAGTTAAATCCCATTTTTGAGGAGGGTCCTGAACAGAAAGTAAAACCCCATTTTTCAAGAGGGTCCTGAACAAAAGTAAAATCCCATTTTTCAGAAGGGTCCTGAACAGAAAGTAAAATTCCATTTTTCAGGATGGGCCAAAACAAAAGTAAAATCCAATTTTTTAGGAGGGTCCTGAACCAAAGTAAAATATCATTTTTCAGTAGGGTAATCCCATTTTTCCAGAAGGTCCTGAACAAAAAGTAAAATCTCATTTTCAGGAGGGTCCTGAAATAAAAGTAAAATCCCATTTTTCAGGATGGTTCTAAACAAAAGTAAAATCCCATTTTTCAAGAGGGTCCTGAACAGAAGGTTAAATCCTTTTTTTCAAGAGGGTCCTTAACAGAAAGTAATGTTCCATTTTTCAGGTGGGTCCTAAACAGAAAGTAAAATCCCATTTATCGGGAGGGTTCTGAACAGAATGTAAAATCCCATTTTTCAGGAGGGTCCTGAACAGAAAGTAAAGTCCCACTTTTCAGAAGGGTCCTGATCAGAAAGTAAAGTCCCATTTTTCAGGAGAGTCCTGAACAGAAAGTAAAGTCCTATTTTTCAGGAGGGTCCTGTACAGAAAGTATGGTCCCATTTTTCAGAAGGGTCCTGTACAGAAAGTAAAATCCCATTTTTCAGGAAGGTCCTTAACAGAAAGTAAAATCCTATTTTTCAAAAGGGTCCAAAACAGAAGAAAAATTCTATTTTTCATATGGGTCCTGAACAAAAGTAAAATCTCATTCTTCAAGATAGTCTAGAACAGAAAGTAAAATCCCATATTTCTGGAAGGTCCTGAACAAAAGTAAAATCCCATTTTTCAGGAGGGGCTTGAAAAGAAAGTAAAATCCCATTTTCAGGAGGGTCCTGAACAGAAAGTAAAATCCTTTTTTAAAGAGGGTCCTAAACAGAAGTAAAATCCCATTTTTCAAGAGAATCCTGAACAGAAGTAAAATCCCATTTTTCAAGAGGGTCATGAATAGAAAGTAAAATCTCATCTTTTAGGAAGGTCATGAACAAAAGTAAAATCATACTTTTTAGGAGGGTCCTGAATAAAATGTAAAATTCTATTTTTTAAGATGGTACTTAACAAAAGTAAAATCCCATTTTTAGGAGGGTCCTGAACAGAAAGTAAAATCCCATTTTTCAGGAGGTTCCTGAACAGAAAGTAAAATCTCATTTTTCAGGAAGGTCCTGAATTGAATGTAAAGTCCCATTTTTCAGGAGGGTGCTGAATAGAAAGTAAAATCTCATTTTTCAAGAGGGTCCTGAACAGAAAGTAAAATTCTATTTTTCAGGAGTGTCCTGAACAGAAAGTAAAATTCCATTTTTCAAGAGCGTCCTGAACATAAAGTAAAATCCCATTTTCAGGAGGGTCCTGAACATAAAGTAAAATCCCATTTTTCTAGAGGGTTCTAAACAGAAAGTAAAATCTCATTTTTCAGAAGGGTCCTGAACAGAATGTAATGTCCAATTTTTCAGGAAGAGCCTAAGCTGAATGTAAAGTTCAATTTTTCAAGAAGGTCCTGAACAGAAAGTAAAGTCCTATTTTTTAGGAGGGTCCTGAGCAGAAAGTAAAATCCCATTTTTCAGAAGGGTGTTGAACAAAAAGTAAAATCCTATTTTTCAGGAGGGTCCTGAACAGAAAGTAAAATCCCATTTTTCAGCAGGGTCCTGAACAGAAAGTAAAATCCCATTTTCAGGAGGGTCCTGAAAAGAAGTAAAATCCCATTTTTCAATAGAATTCTGAACAGAAGTAAAATCCCATTTTTCAAGAGAGTTATGAACAGAAAGTGAAATCCCATTTTTTATGAGGGTTATGAACAAAAGGAAAATCCTATTTTTTAGGAGGGTCCTGAATAAAATGTAAAATCTCATTTTTTAGGATGGTCCAGAACAAAGTAAAATCCTATTTTTTAGGAGTGTCCTGGACTGAAAGTAATGTCCAATTTTTCAGGAAGGGCCTAAGTAGAATGTAAAGTCCCATTTTCAGGTAGGTTCTGAACAGAAAGTAATGTCCCATTTTTCAGGAGGGTCCTGAACAGAAAGTAAAATCCCATTTTTCTAGAGAGTGCTGAACAGAAAGTAAAATCACATTTTTCAGGAGGGTCCTTAACAGAAAGTAAAGTCGCATTTTTCAGGAGGGTCCTAAACATAAAGTAAAATCTCATTTATCGGGAAGGTCCTGAACAAAAAGTAAAGTGCCAATTTCTGGAGGGTGCTAAACAGAAAGTAAAATCCCATTTTTCAGGAGGGTGCTGAATAGAAAGTAAAATCTCATTTTTCAGGAGGGTCCTGAACAGAAAGTAAAATCCCATTTTTCAGGAGAGTCCTGAACAAAAAGTAAAATTCCATTTTTCAAGAGCGTCCTGAAGATAAAGTAAAATCCCATTTTCAGGAGGGTCCTGAACATAAAGTAAATTCCTATTTTTCTAGAGGGTTCTAAACAGAAAGTAAAATCTCATTTTTCAGAAGGGTCCTGAACACAATGTAATGTCCAATTTTTCAAGAAGAGCCTAAGCTGAATGTAAAGTTCAATTTTTCAAGAAGGTCTGAACAGAATGTAAAGTCCTATTTTTTAGGAGGGTCCTGAGCAGAAAGTAAAATCCCATTTTTCAGAAGGGTGTTGAACAAAAAGTAAAATCCCATTTTTCAGGAGGGTCCTGAACAAAAGTAAAATCCCATTTTTCAGAAGGGGCCTGAACAGAAAGTAAAATCCCATTTTTCAGGAGGGTCCTGAACAGAAAGTAAAATCCCATTTTCAGGAGGGTCCTGAACAGAAGTAAAATCCCATTTTTCAATAGAATTCTGAACAGAAGTAAAATCCCATTTTTCAAGAGAGTTATGAACAGAAAGTGAAATCCCATTTTTTATGAGGGTTATGAAAAAAAGTAAAATCCTATTTTTTAGGAGGGTCCTGAATAAAATGTAAAATCTCATTTTTTAGGATGGTCCAGAACAAAGTAAAATCCTATTTTTTAGGAGTGTCCTGGACTGAAAGTAATGTCCAAATTTTCAGGAAGGGCCTAAGTAGAATGTAAAGTCCCATTTTTCAGGTAGGTTCTGAACAGAAAGTAATGTCCCATTTTTCAGGAGGGTCCTGAACAGAAAGTAAAATCCCATTTTTCAGGAGGGTGCTGAACAGAAAGTAAAATCACATTTTTCAGGAGGGTCCTTAACAGAAAGTAAAGTCGCATTTTTCAGGAGGGTCCTAAACATAAAGTAAAATCTCATTTTTCGGGAAGGTCCTGAACAGAAAGTAAAGTCCCAATTTCTGGAGGGTGCTGAACAGAAAGTAAAATTCCATTTTTCAGGAGGGTCCTGAACAGAATGTAAAATCCCACTTTTCAGGAAGGTCCTAAACAAAAAGTAAATTCCATTTTTCAAGATCTTCCTGAACATAAAGTAAAATCCCATTTTTCAGGAGGGTCCTGATAAAAAAGTAAAATCTTATTTTTCAAGAGGGTCCTGAACAGAAAGTAAAATCTCATTTTTTCAGGAGGGTCCTGAACAGAAAGTAATGACAAATTTTTCAGGAAGTGCCTAAGAAGAATTTAAAGTCCCATTTTTCAGGAGGGTCCTGAACTGAAAGTAAAGTTCCATTTTTCAGGAGGATCCTGAACAGAGAGTAAACTCCCATTTTTCAGGAGAGTCCTGAACAGAAAGTAAAATCCCATTTTTCAGGAGGGTCCTGAATAGAAAGTAAAATCTCATTTTTCAGTAGGGTAATCTCATTTTTTAGAAGGGTCATGAACAAAAATAAATCATACTTTTTAGGAGGGTCCTGAATAAAATGTAAAATCCTGTTTTTCAAGATGGTACTTAACAAAAGTAAAACCCCATTTTTCAAGAGGTTCCTGAACAAAAAGTAAAATCCTTTTATTCAGGAGGGTCCTGAACAGAAAGTAAAATCTCATTTTTCAGGAGGTTCCTGAACATAAAGTAAAATCCCATTTTTCAGGAGGGTCCTTAACAGAAAGTTAAATCCCATTTTTTAAGAGGGTCCTGAACAGAAAGTAAAACCCCATTTTTCAAGAGGGTCCTAAAATAAAGTAAAATCCCATTTTTCAGAAGGGTCCTGAACAGAAAGTAAAATTCCATTTTTCAAGATGGGCCAGAACAAAAGTAAAATCCAATTTTTTAGGAGGGTCCTGAACCAAAGTAAAATATCATTCTTCAGTAGGGTAATCCCATTTTTTAAGAAGGTCCTGAACAAAAAGTAAAATCTCATTTTCAGGAAGGTCCTGAAATAAAAGTAAAATCCCATTTTTCAGGATGGTTCTAAACAAAAGTAAAATCCCATTTTTCAAGAGGGTCCTGAACAGAAGGTTAAATCCTTTTTTTCAAGAGGGTCCTTAACAGAAAGTAAAGTTCCATTTTTCAGGTGGGTCCTAAACAGAAAGTAAAATCCCATTTATCGGGAGGGTTCTGAACAGAAAGTAAAATCCCATTTTTCAGGAGGGTCCTGAACAGAAAGTAAAGTCCCACTTTTCAGAAGGGTCCTGATCAGAAAGTAAAGCCCCATTTTTCAGGAGAGTCCTGAACAGAAAGTAAAGTCCCATTTTTCAGGAGGGTCCTGTACAGAAAGTATAGTCCCATTTTTCAGAAGGGTCCTGTACAGAAAGTAAAATCCCATTTTTCAGGAAGGTCCTGAACAGAAAGTAAAATCCTATTTTTCAAAAGGGTCCAAAACAGAAGAAAAATTCCATTTTTCATAAGGGTCCTGAACAAAATTAAAATCTCATTCTTCTAGATAGTCTTGAACAGAAAGTAAAATCCTATATTTCTGGAGGGTCCTGAACAAAAGTAAAATCCCATTTTTCAGGAGGGGCTTGAAAAAAAGTAAAATCCCATTTTTCAGGAGGGTCCTGAACAGAAAGTAAAATCCTTTTTTAAAGAGGGTCCTAAACAGAAGTAAAATCCCATTTTTCAAGAGAATCCTGAACAGAAGTAAAATCCCATTTTTCAAGAGGGTCATGAATAGAAAGTAAAATCTCATTTTTTAGGAAGGTCATGGACAAAAGAAAAATCATACTTTTTAGGAGGGTCCTGAATAAAATGTAAAATCCTATTTTTCAAGATGGTACTTAACAAAAGTAAAATCCCATTTTTTAGGAGAGTCCTGAACAGAAAGTAAAATCCCATTTTTCAGGAGGTTCCTGAAAAGAAAGTAACATCTCATTTTTCAGAAAGGTCCTGAATTGAATGTAAAGTCCCATTTTTCAGGAGGGTGCTGAGCAGAAAACAAAATCTCATTTTTCAGGAGGGTCCTGAACAGAAAGTAAAATCCCATTTTTCAGGAGAGTCCTGAATAGAAAGTAAAATTCCATTTTTCAAGAGCGTCCTGAACATAAAGTAAAATCCCATTTTCAGGAGGGTCCTGAACATAAAGTAAAATCCCATTTTTCTAGAGGGTTCTAAACAGAAAGTAAAATCTCATTTTTCAGAAGGGTCCTGAACAGAATGTAATGTCCAATTTTTCAGGAAGAGCCTAAGCTGAATGTAAAGTTCAATTTTTCAAGAAGGTCCTGAACAGAAAGTAAAGTCCTATTTTTTAGGAGGGTCCTGAGCAGAAAGTAAAATCCCATTTTTCAGAAGGGTGTTGAACAAAAAGTAAAATCCTATTTTTCAGGAGGGTCCTGAACAGAAAGTAAAATCCCATTTTTCAGCAGGGTCCTGAACAGAAAGTAAAATCCCATTTTCCGGAGGGTCCTGAAAAGAAGTAAAATCCCATTTTTCAATAGAATTCTGAACAGAAGTAAAATCCCATTTTTCAAGAGAGTTATGAACAGAAAGTGAAATCCCATTTTTTATGAGGGTTATGAACAAAAGGAAAATCCTATTTTTTAGGAGGGTCCTGAATAAAATGTAAAATCTCATTTTTTAGGATGGTCCAGAACAAAGTAAAATCCTATTTTTTAGGAGTGTCCTGGACTGAAAGTGATGTCCAATTTTTCAGGAAGGGCCTAAGTAGAATGTAAAGTCCCATTTTCAGGTAGGTTCTGAACAGAAAGTAATGTCCCATTTTTCAGGAGGGTCCTGAACAGAAAGTAAAATCCCATTTTTCAAGAGAGTGCTGAACAGAAAGTAAAATCACATTTTTCAGGAGGGTCCTTAACAGAAAGTAAAGTCGCATTTTTCAGGAGGGTCCTAAACATAAAGTAAAATCTCATTTTTCGGGAAGGTCCTGAACAGAAAGTAAAGTCCCAATTTCTGGAGGGTGCTGAACAGAAAGTAAAATCCCATTTTTCAGGAGGGTGCTGAATAGAAAGTTAAATCTCATTTTTCAGGAGGGTCCTGAACAGAAAGTAAAATCCCATTTTTCAGGAGAGTCCTGAACAGAAAGTAAAATTCCATTTTTCAAGAGCGTCCTGAAGATAAAGTAAAATCCCATTTTCAGGAGGGTCCTGAACATAAAGTAAATTCCCATTTTTCTAGAGGGTTCTAAACAGAAAGTAAAATCTCATTTTTCAGAAGGGTCCTGAACACAATGTAATGTCCAATTTTTCAAGAAGAGCCTAAGCTGAATGTAAAGTTCAATTTTTCAAGAAGGTCTGAACAGAATGTAAAGTCCTATTTTTTAGGAGGCTCCTGAGCAGAAAGTAAAATCCCATTTTTCAGAAGGGTGTTGAACAAAAAGTAAAATCCCATTTTTCAGGAGGGTCCTGAACAAAAGTAAAATCCCATTTTTCAGAAGGGGCCTGAACAGAAAGTAAAATCCCATTTTTCAGGAGGGTCCTGAACAGAAAGTAAAATCCCATTTTCAGGAGGGTCCTGAACAGAAGTAAAATCCCATTTTTCAATAGAATTCTGAACAGAAGTAAAATCCCCTTTTTCAAGAGAGTTATGAACAGAAAGTGAAATCCCATTTTTTATGAGGGTTATGAACAAAAGTAAAATCCTATTTTTTAGGAGGGTCCTGAATAAAATGTAAAATCTGATTTTTTAGGATGGTCCAGAACAAAGTAAAATCCTATTTTTTAGGAGTGTCCTGGACTGAAAGTAATGTCCAAATTTTCAGGAAGGGCCTAAGTAGAATGTAAAGTCCCATTTTTCAGGTAGGTTCTGAACAGAAAGTAATGTCCCATTTTTCAGGAGGGTCCTGAACAGAAAGTAAAATCCCATTTTTTAGGAGGGTGCTGAACAGAAAGTAAAATCACATTTTTCAGGAGGGTCCTTAACAGAAAGTAAAGTCGCATTTTTCAGGAGGGTCCTAAACATAAAGTAAAATCTCATTTTTCGGGAAGGTCCTGAACAGAAAGTAAAGTCTCAATTTCTGGAGGGTGCTGAACAGAAAGTAAAATCCCATTTTTCAGGAGGGTCCTGAACAGAATGTAAAATCCCACTTTTCAGGAAGGTCCTGAACAAAAAGTAAATTCCATTTTTCAAGATCTTCCTGAACATAAAGTAAAATCCCATTTTTCAGGAGGGTCCTGCTAAAACAGTAAAATCTTATTTTTCAAGAGGGTCCTGAACAGAAAGTAAAATCTCATTTTTTCAGGAGGGTCCTGAACAGAAAGTAATGACAAATTTTTCAGGAAGCGCCTAAGAAGAATTTAAAGTCCCATTTTTCAGGAGGGTCCTGAACTGAAAGTAAAGTTCCATTTTTCAGGAGGGTCCTGAACAGAGAGTAAACTCCCATTTTTCAGGAGAGTCCTGAACAGAAAGTAAAATCCCATTTTTCAGGAGGGTCCTGAATAGAAAGTAAAATCTCATTTTTCAGTAGGGTAATCTCATTTTTTAGAAGGGTCATGAACAAAAATAAATCATACTTTTTAGGAGGGTCCTGAATAAAATGTAAAATCCTGTTTTTCAAGATGGTACTTAACAAAAGTAAAACCCCATTTTTCAAGAGGTTCCTGAACAAAAAGTAAAATCCTTTTATTCAGGAGGGTCCTGAACAGAAAGTAAAATCTCATTTTTCAGGAGGTTCCTGAACATAAAGTAAAATCCCATTTTTCAGGAGGGTCCTTAACAGAAAGTTAAATCCCATTTTTTAAGAGGGTCGTGAACAGAAAGTAAAACCCCATTTTTCAAGAGGGTCCTGAACAGAAAGTAAAATTCTATTTTTCAAGATGGGCCAGAACAAAAGTAAAATCCAATTTTTTAGGAGGGTCCTGAACCAAAGTAAAATATCATTCTTCAGTAGGGTAATCCCATTATTTAAGAAGGTCCTGAACAAAAAAAAAAATCTCATTTTCAGGAAGGTCATGAAATAAAAGTAAAATCCCATTTTTCAGGATGGTTCTAAACAAAAGTAAAATCCCATTTTTCAAGAGGGTCCTGAACAGAAGGTTAAATCCTTTTTTTTAAGAGGGTCCTTAACAGAAAGTAAAGTTCCATTTTTCAGGTGGGTTCTAAACAGAAAGTAAAATCCCATTTATCGGGAGGGTTCTGAACAGAAAGTAAAATCCCATTTTTCAGGAGGGTCCTGAACAGAAAGTAAAGTCCCACTTTTCAGAAGGGTCCTGATCAGAAAGTAAAGTCCCATTTTTCAGGAGAGTCCTGAACAGAAAGTAAAGTCCCATTTTTCAGGAGGGTCCTGTACAGAAAGTATAGTCCCATTTTTCAGAAGGGTCCTGTACAGAAAGTAAAATCCCATTTTTCAGGAAGGTCCTGAACAGAAAGTAAAATCCTATTTTTCAAAAGGGTCTAAAACAGAAGAAAAATTCCATTTTTCATAAGGGTCCTGAACAAAAGTAAAATCTCATTCTTCAAGATAGTCTTGAACAGAAAGTAAAATCCTATATTTCTGGAGGGTCCTGAACAAAAGTAAAATCCCATTTTTCAGGAGGGGCTTGAAAAAAAGTAAAATCCCATTTTTCAGGAGGGTCCTGAACAGAAAGTAAAATCCTTTTTTAAAGAGGGTCCTAAACAGAAGTAAAATCCCATTTTTCAAGAGAATCCTGAACAGAAGTAAAATCCCATTTTTCAAGAGGGTCATGAATAGAAAGTAAAATCTCATTTTTTAGGAAGGTCATGAACAAAAGAAAAATCATACTTTTTAGGAGGGTCCTGAATAAAATGTAAAATCCTATTTTTCAAGATGGTACTTAACAAAAGTAAAATCCCATTTTTTAGGAGAGCCCTGAACAGAAAGTAAAATCCCATTTTTCAGGAGGTTCCTGAAAAGAAAGTAAAATCTCATTTTTCAGAAAGGTCCTGAATTGAATGTAAAGTCCCATTTTTCAGGAGGGTGCTGAGCAGAAAACAAAATCTCATTTTTCAGGAGGGTCCTGAACAGAAAGTAAAATCCCATTTTTCAGGAGAGTCCTGAATAGAAAGTAAAATTCCATTTTTCAAGAGCGTCCTGAACATAAAGTAAAATCCCATTTTTCAGGAGGGTCCTGATCATAAAGTAAAATCCCATTTTTCTAGATGGTTCTAAACAGAAAGTAAAATCTCATTTTTCAGAAGGGTCCTGAACAGAATGTAATGTCCAATTTATCAGGAAGAGCCTAAGCAGAATGTAATGTTCAATTTTTCAAGAAGTTCCTGAACAGAAAGTAAAGTCCAATTTTTTAGGAGGGTCCTGAGCAGAAAGTAAAATCCCATTTTTCAGAAGGGTGTTGAACAAAAACTAAAATCCCATTTTTCAGGAGGGTCCTGAACAGAAAGTAAAATCCCATTTTTCAGCAGGGTCCTGAACAGAAAGTAAAGTCCCATTTTTCAGGAGGGTCCTAAACATAAAGTAAAATTTTATTTTTCAGAAAGGTCCTGAACAGAAAGTAAAGTCTCATTTTTCAGGAGGGTGTTGAACAGAAAGTAAAATCCCCTTTTTCAGGAGGGTCCTGAACAGAAAGTAAAATCCCATTTTTCAGGAGGGTCCTGAACAGAAAGTAAAATTCCATTTATCAAGAGCGTCCTGAACATAAAGTAAAATCCCATTTTTCAGGAGGGTCTGGAACATAAAGTAAAATCCCATTTTTCAAGAGGGTCCTAAACAGAATGTAAAATCTCATTTTTCAGTAGGGTAATCCCATTTTTCAGGAGGGTCCTGAACAAAAAGTAAAATCTCATTTTCAGGAGGGTCCTGATCAAAAGTAAAATCCTATTTTTCAGGATGGTCCTGAACAAAAGTAAAATCCCTTTTTTCAAGAGGGACTTGAACAGAAAGTAAAATCCTTTATTTCAGAAGGGTCTTGAACAGAAAGTAAAATCTCATTTTTCAGGAGGTTCCTAAACATAAAGTAAAATCCAATTTTTCAGGAGGGTCCTGAACAGAAATTAAAATCCTATTTTTCAGGAGGGTCCTGAACAGATAGTAATGTCCCATATTTCAGGATTGTCCAGAACAGAAAGTAAAGTCCCATTTTTCAGAAGGGTCCTAAACAGAAAGTAAAGTACTCTTTTTCAGGAGGGTCCTGTACAGAAAGTAAAGTCCTATTTTAAAGGAGGATCCTGTACAGAAAGTAAAATCCCATTACTAGAAAGGTCTTGAACAGAAAGTAAAATCCTATTTTTCAAGAGGGTCCTAAAACGAAGAAAAATCCCATTTTTCAGGAGGGTCCTAAACAAAAGTAAAATCTCATTCTTCAAGATGGTCCAGAACAGAAAGTAAAATCCCATATATTAGGAGGGTCCAGAACAAAAGTCAAATCCCATTTTTCAGTAGGGGCCTGAACAGAAAGTAAAATACTATTTTTCAGGAGGGTCCTAAACAGAAAGTAAAATCCCGTTTTCAGGAGGGTCCTGAACAGAAGTAAAATCCCATTTTTCAATAGAATTCTGAACAGAAGTAAAATCCCATTTTTCAAGAGAGTTATGAACAGAAAGTGAAATCCCATTTTTTATGAGGGTTATGAACAAAAGTACAATCCTATTTTTTAGGAGGGTCCTGAATAAAATGTTAAATCTCATTTTTTAGGATGGTTTAGAACAAAGTAAAATCCTATTTTTTAGGAGTGTCCTGGACTGAAAGTAATGTCCAATTTTTCAGGAAGGGCCTAAGTAGAATGTAAAGTCCCATTTTTCAGGTAGGTCCTGAACAGAAAGTAATGTCCCATTTTTCAGGAGGGTCCTGAACAGAAAGTAAAATCCCATTTTTCAGGAGGGTGCTGAACAGAAAGTAAAATCACATTTTTCAGGAGGGTCCTGAACAGAAAGTAAAGTCGCATTTTTCAGGAGGGTCCTGAACAGAAAGTAATGTCGCATTTTTCAGGAGGGTCCTAAATATAAAGTAAAATCTCATTTTTTGGGAAGGTCCTGAACAGAAAGTAAAGTCCCAATTTCTGGAGGGTGCTGAACAGAAAGTAAAATCCCATTTTTCAGGAGGGTCCTGAACAGAAAGTAAAATCCCACTTTTCAGGAGGGTCCTAAACAAAAAGTAAAATTCCATTTTTCAAGAGCTTCCTGAACATAAAGTAAAATCCCATTTTTCAGGAGGGTCCTGATAAAAAAGTAAAATCTCATTTTTCAAGAGGGTCCTGAACAGAAAGTAAAATCTCATTTTTCAGGAGGGTCCAGAACAGAAAGTAATGAAAATGTCCTGAACAGAAAGTAAAGTTCCATTTTTCAGGAGGGTCCTGCACAGAGAGTAAACTCCCATTTTTTAGGAGGGTCCTGAACAGAAAGTAAAATCCCATTTTTCAGGAGGGTCCTGAATAGAAAGTAAAATCTCATTTTTAAGTAGGGTAATCTCATTTTTTAGGAGCGTCATGAAGAAAAATAAATCATACTTTCTAGGAGGGTCCTGAATAAAATTTAAAATCCTAATTTTCAAGATGGTACTTAACAAAAGTAAAACCCCATTTTTCAAGAGGTTCCTGAACAGAAAGTAAAATCCTTTTATTCAGGAGGGTCCAGAACAGAAAGTAAAATCTCATTTTTCAGGAGGTTCCTGAACATAAAGTAAAATCCCATTATTCAGGAGGGTCCTTAACAGAAAGTTAAATCCCATTTTTGAGGAGGGTCCTGAACAGAAAGTAAAACCCCATTTTTCAAGAGGGTCCTGAAGAAAAGTAAAATCCCATTTTTCAGAAGGGTCCTGAACAGAAAGTAAAATTCCATTTTTCAGGATGGGCCAGAACAAAAGTAAAATCCAATTTTTTAGGAGGGTCCTGAACCAAAGTAAAATATCATTTTTCAGTAGGGTAATCCCATTGTAAAAGAAGGTCCTGAACAAAAAGTAAAATCTCATTTTCAGGAGGGTCCTGAAATAAAAGTAAAATCCCATTTTTCAGGATGGTTCTAAACAAAAGTAAAATCCCATTTTTCAAGAGGGTCCTGAACAGAAGGTTAAATCCTTTTTTTCAAGAGGGTCCTTAACAGAAAGTAAAGTTCCATTTTTCAGGTGGGTCCTAAACAGAAAGTAAAATCCCATTTATCGGGAGGGTTCTGAACAGAAAGTAGAATCCCATTTTTCAGGAGGGTCCTGAACAGAAAGTAAAGTCCCACTTTTCAGAAGGGTCCTGATCAGAATGTAAAGTCCCATTTTTCAGGAGAGTCCTGAACAGAAAGTAAAGTCCCATTTTTCAGGAGGGTCCTGTACAGAAAGTATAGTCCCATTTTTCAGAAGGGTCCTGTACAGAAAGTAAAATCCCATTTTTCAGGAAGGTCCTGAACAGAAAGTAAAATCCTTTTTTTCAAAAGGGTCCAAAACAGAAGAAAAATTCCATTTTTCATAAGGGTCCTGAACAAAACTAAAATCTCATTCTTCAAGATAGTCTAGAACAGAAAGTAAAATCCCAAATTTCTGGAGGGTCCGGAACAAAAGTAAAATCCCATTTATCGCGAGGGTTCTGAACAGAAAGTAAAATCCCATTTTTCAGGAGGGTCCTGAACAGAAAGTAAAGTCCCACTTTTCAGAAGGGTCCTGATCAGAAAGTAAAGTCACATTTTTCAGGAGAGTCCTGAACAGAAAGTAAAGTCCCATTTTTCAGGAGGGTCCTGTACAGAAAGTATAGTCCCATTTTTCAGAAGGGTCCTGTACAGAATGTAAAATCCCATTTTTCAGGAAGGTCCTGAACAGAAAGTAAAATCCTATTTTTCAAAAGGGTCCAAAACAGAAGAAAAATTCCATTTTTCATAATGGTCCTGAACAAAAGTAAAATCTCATTCTTCAAGATAGTCTAGAACAGAAAGTAAAATCCCATATTTCTGGAGGGTCCTGAACAAAAGTAAAATCCCATTTTTCAGGAGGGGCTTGAAAAGAAAGTAAAATCCCATTTTTCTGGAGGGTCCTGAACAGAAAGTAAAATCATTTTTTAAAGAGGGTCCTAAACAGAAGTAAAATCCCATTTTTCAAGAGAATCCTGAACAGAAGTAAAATCCCATTTTTCAAGAGGGTCATGAATAGAAAGTAAAATCTCATTTTTTAGGAAGGTTATGAACAAAAGTAAATTCATACTTTTTAGGAGGGTCCTGAATAAAATGTAAAATCCTATTTTTCAAGATGGTACTTAACAAAAGTAAAATCCCATTTTTTAGGTGGGTCCTGAACAGAAAGTAAAATCCCATTTTTCAGGAGGTTCCTTAACAGAAAGTAAAATCTCATTTTTCAGGAAGGTCCTAAATTGAATGTGAAGTCCCATTTTTCAGGAGGGTGCTGAGCAGAAAGTAAAATCTGATTTTTCAGGAGGGTCCTGAACAGAAAGTAAAATCCCATTTTTTAGGAGAGTCCTGAACAGAAAGTAAAATTCCATTTTTCAAGAGCGTCCTGAACATAAAGTAAAATCCCATTTTTCAGGAGGGTCCTGAACATAAAGTAAAATCCCATTTTTCTAGAGGGTTCTAAACAGAAAGTAAAATCTTATTTTTCAGAAGGGTCCTGAACAGAATGTAATGTTCAATTTTTCAAGAAGAGCCTAAGCAGAATGTAAAGTTCAATTTTTCAAGAAGGTCCTGAACAGAAAGTAAAGTCCTATTTTTTACGAGGGTCCTGAGCAGAAAGTAAAATCCAATTTTTCAGAAGGGGGTTGAACAAAAATTAAAATCCCATTTTTAGGGAGGGTCCTGAACAGAAAGTAAAATCCCATTTTTCTGCAGGGTCCTGAACAGAAAGTAAAGTCCCATTTTTCAGGAGGGTCCTAAACATAAAGTAAAATCTTATTTTTCAGGAAGGTCCTGAACAGAAAGTAAAGTCTCATTTTTAAGGAGGGTGCTGAACAGAAAGTAAAATCCCCTTTTTCAGGAGGGTCCTGAACAGAAAGTAAAATCCAATTTTTCAGGAGGGTCCTGAACAGAATGTAAAATTCCATTTTTCAAGAGCGTCCTGAACATAAAGTAAAATCCCATTTTTCAGGAGGGTCTGGAACATAAAGTAAAATCCCATTTTTCAAGAGGGTCCTGAACAGAATGTAAAATCTCAATTTTCAGGAGGGTCCTGAACAAAAAGTAATGTCCAGTTTTTAAAGAAGGGCCTAAGCAGAATGTAAAGTCCCATTTTTCAGGAGGGTCCTGAACAGAAAGTAAAGTCCCATTTTTCAGGAGGGTCCTGAACAGAAAGTAAAATCCCATTTTTCAGGAGGGTTCCGAACAAAAAGTAAAATCTGATTTTTTTGGAGGGTCCTGAACCAAAGTAAAATCTCATTTTTCAGTAGGGTAATCCCATTTTTCAGGAGAGTTCTGAAAAAAAAGTAAAATCTCATTTTCAGGAGGGTCCTGAGCAAAAGTAAAATCCTATTTTTCAGAATGGTACTGAACAGAAATTAAAATCCTATTTTTCAGGAGGATCCTGAATAGAAAGTAATGTCCCATATTTTAGGAGGGTCTTGAGTAGAAAGTAAAGTCCCATTTTTCAGGAGTGTCTTAAACAGAAAGTAAAGTCCTATTTTTTAGGAGGGTCCTGTACAGAAAGTAAAGTCCCATTTTTCAGGAGGGTGCTGAACAGAAAGTAAAGTCCCATTTTTCAGGAGGGTCTAGTACAAAAAGCAAAGTCCCATTTTTCACGAGGGTCCTTGCAAGAAAGTAATATCCCATTTTTCAAGAAGGTCCTGAACAGAAAGTAAAATCCTATTTTGCAAAAGGATCCAAAATAGAAGAAAATTCCATTTTTCATGATGGTCCTGAACAAAAGTAAAATCTCATTCTTCAAGATAGTCTAGAACAGAAAGTAAAATCCCATTTTTCAGGAGTGTCCGGAACAAAAGTAAAATCCCATTTTTCTGGAGGGTCCTAAATAGAAAGTAATGTCCCATATTTCAGGAGGGTCCTGAGCAGAAAGTAAAGTCCCATTTTTCAGGAGGGTCCTAAAACAAAAAGTAAAGTCCTATTTTTTAGGAGGGTCCTGTACAGAAAGTAAAGTCCTTTTTTTCAGGAGGATCCTATACAGAAAGTAAAATCCCATTACTAGGAAGGCCATGAACAGAAAGTAAAATCCTATTTTTCCGGAGGGTCCTGAACAGAAGGAAAATCTCATTTTTCCGGAGGGTCCTGAACAAAAGTAAAATCTCATTCTTCAAGATAGTCCAGAACAGAAAGTAAAATCCCATATTTCAGGGGGGTCCTAAACAAAAGTAAAATCCCATTTTTCAGAAGGAGCCTGAACAGAAACTAAAATCCCATTTTTCAGGAGGGTCGTGAAAAGAAAGTAAAATCCCATTATCAGGAGGGTCCTGAATAGAAGTATAATCCCATTTTTCAAGGGGATTTTGAAAAGAAATAAAATCCCATTTTTCAAGGAAGTCATGAACCGAAAGTAAAATCCCATTTTTTAGGAGGGTTATGAACAAAAGTAAAATCTTATTTTTTAGGAGGGTCCTGAATAAAATGTAAAATCCCATTTTTCAGGATGGTCCTGAACAAAATAAAATCCTATTTTTTAGGAGTGTCCTGAACAAAAAGTAATGTCAGATTTTTCAGGAAGGTTCTAAGTCGAATGTAAAGTCCCATTTTTCAGGTGGGTCCTGAGTAGAAAGTAAAGTCCCATTTTTCAGGAGGGTCCTGAATAGAAAGTAAAATCCCATTTTTCAGGAGGGTGCTGAACAGAAAGTAAAATCCCATTTTTCAGGAGGGTCCTGAACAGAAAGTATAATCCCATTTTTCAGGAGGGTCCTGAATAGAAAGTAAAGTCGCATTTTTCAGGAGGGTCCTAAACATAAAGTAAAATCTCATTTTTCAGGAAGGTCCTGAACAGAAAGTAAGCTCTCATTTTTCAGGAGGGTACTGAACAGAAAGTAAAATCCCCTTTTTCAGGAGGGTGCTGAACAGATAGTAAAATCCCATTTTTCAGGAGGGTCCTGAAAAGAAAGTAAAATCCTACTTTTCAGAAGGGTCCTGAACAGAAAGTAAAATTCCATTTTTCAAGAGCGTCCTGAACATAAAGTATAATCCCATATTTCAGGAGGGTCCTGAACAAAAAGTAAAATCCCATTTTTTAGGAGGGTCCTGAACAGAAAGTAAAATACTATTTTTCAAGAGCGTCCTGAACAGAAACTAAAATCCCATTTTTCAGGAGGTTCCTGAACATAAAGTAAAACCCCATTTATCAAGAGGGTCCTGAACAAAAGTAAAATCCCATTTTTCAGAAGGGTCCTGAACTGAAAGTAAAATCCCATTTTTCAGGATGGGCTAGAACAAAAGTAAAATCTAATTTTTGAGGAGGGTCCTAAACCAAAGTAAAATATCATTTTTCTGTAGGGTAATCCTATTTTTCAAGAGGGTCCTAAACAAAAAGTAAAATCCCATTATCAGGAGGGTCCTGAACAAAAGTAAAATCCCATTTTTCAGGATGGTCCTGAACTAAAGTAAAATCTCATTTTTCAAGAGAGTCCTAAAAAGAAAGTTAAATCCTTTTTTCCAGGAGGGTCCTCAACAGAAAGTAAAGTTCCATTTTTTAGTGGGTCCTAAATAGAAAGTAAAATCCCATTTATCAGGAGGGTCCTGAACAGAAAATAAAATCCCATTTTTCAAGAGGGTCCTGAACAGAAAGTAAAGTCCAACTTTCAGAATGGTCTTGATCAGAAAGTAAAGTCCCATTTTTAGGAGGGTCCTGAACAGAAAGTAAAGTCACATTTTTCAGGAGAGTCCAGGACAAAAAGCAAAGTCCCATTTTTCAGGAGGGTCCTGTACAGAAAGTAAAATCCCATTTTTCAAGAAGGTCCTGAACAGAAAGTAAAATCCTATTTTGCAAAAGGATCCAAAACAGAAGAAAAATTCCATTTTTCAGGAGGGTCCTGAACAAAAGTAAAATCTCATTCTTCAAGATAGTCTAGAACAGAAAGTAAAATCCCATTTTTCAGGAGGGTCCGGAACAAAAGTAAAATCCCATTTTTCAGGAGGGTCCTGAATAGAAAGTAATGTCCCATATTTCAGGAGGGTCCAGAGCAGAAAGTAAAGTCCCATTTTTTAGGAGGGTCCTGAACAGAAAGTAAAATATAATTTTTTAGGACGGTCCTGAACAAAAAGTAAAATCTCATGTTCAGGAGGGTCCTAATCAAAAGTAAAATCTTATTTTTCAGGATGGTCCTGAACAAAAGTAAAATCCCATTTTTCAAGAGGGTCCTGAACAGAAAGTAAAATCCTTTTTTTCAGGAGGGTCCTAAACAGAAAGTAAAATCTCATTTTTCAGGAGGTTCCTGAACATAAAGTAAAATCCCATTTTTCAGGAAGGTCCTGAACAGAAAGTAAAATCCTATTTTTCAGCAGGGTCCTGAACACAATGTGATGTCCCATATTTCAGGAGGGTCCAGAACAGAAAGTAAAGTCCCATTTTTCAGGAGGATCCTGAACAGAAAGTAAAGTCCTATTTTTAGGAGGGTCCTGTACAGAAAGTAAAGTCCTATTTTTCAGGAGGATCCTGTACAGAAAGTAAAATCCCATTACTAGAAAGGCCCTGAACAGAAAGTAAAATCCTATTTTTCATGAGGGTCCTAAACAGAAGCAAAATCCCATTTTTCCGGAGGGTCCTGAACAAAAGTAAAATCTCATTCTTCAAGATGGTCTAGAACAGAAAGGAAAATCCCATATTTCAGGAGGGTCCTGAACAAAAGTAAAATCCCATTTTTCCGAAGGAGCCTGAACAGAAACTAAAATCCCGTTTTTCAGGAGGGTCCTGAAAAGAAAGTAAAATCACATTTTCAGGAGGGTCCTGAACAGAAGTAAAATCCCATTTTTCAAGGGGATTCTGAACAGAAGTAAAATCCTATTTTTCAAGGGAGTCATGAACCGAAAGTAAAATCCCATTTTTTAGGAGAGTTATGAACAAAAGTAAAATCTTATTTTTTAGGAGGGACCTGAATAAAATGTAAAATCCCATTTTTCAGGATGGTCCTGAACAAATTAAAATCCTATTTTTTAGGAGTGTCCTGAACAGAAAGTAATGTCCAATTTTTCAGGAAGGGCCTAAGTAGAATGTAAAGTCCCATTTTTCAGGTGGGTCCTGAGTAGAAAGTAAAGTCCCATTTTTCAGGAGAGTCCTGAACAGAAAGTAAAATCCCATTTTTCAGAAGGGTGCTGAACAGAAAGTAAAATCCCATTTTTCAGGAGGTTCCTGAACATAAAGTAAAACCCCATTTATCAAGAGGGTCCTGAACATAAAGTAAAATCCCATTTTTCAGGATGGGCTAGAACAAAAGTAAAATCTAATTTTTTAGGAGGGTCCTAAACCAAAGTAAAATATCATTTTTCAGTAGGGTAATCCTATTTTTCAAGAGGGTCCTGAAAAAAAAGTAAAATCCCATCTTCAGGAGGGTCCTGAATAAAAGTAAAAGCCCATTTTTCAGAACGGTCCTGAACTAAAGTAAAATCTCATTTTTCAAGAGGGTTCTGAAAAGAAAGTTAAATCCTTTTTTCCAGGAGGGTCCTCAACAGAAAGTAAAGCTCCATTTTTCAAGTGGGTCCTAAACAGAAAGTAAAATCCCATTTATCTGGAGGGTCCTGAACAGAAAGTAACATCCCATTTTTCAGGAGGGTCCTGAACAGAAAGTAAAGTCCCACTTTCAGAATGGTCCTGATCAGAAAGTAAAGTCCCATTTTTCAGGAGGGTCCTGAACAGAAAGTAAAGTCCCATTTTTCAGGAGGGTCCAGTACAAAAAGTAAAGTCCTATTTTTCAGGAGGGTCCTGTACAGAAAGTAAAATCTCATTTTTCAAGAAAGTCCTGAACAGAAATTAAAATCCTATTTTGCAAAAGGATCCAAAACAGAAGAAACTTCCATTTTTCAGGAGGGTCCTGAACAAAAGTAAAATCTCATTCTTCAAGATAGTCTAGAACACAAAGTAAAATCCCATATTTCACGAGGGTCCTGAATAAAAGTAAAATCCCATTTTTCAGGAGGGGCCTGAACAGAAAGTAAAATCCCAATTTTCCGGAGGGTGCTAAACAGAAAGTAAAATCCTTTTTTTAGGAGGGTCCTAAACAGAAGTAAAATCCCATTTTTCAAAAGAATCTTGAACAGAAGTAAAATCCCATTTTTCAAGAGGGTTATGAACAGAAAGTAAAATCCTATTTTTTAGGAGGGTCATGAACAAATGTAAAATCATACTTTTTAGGAGGGTCCTGAATAAAATGTAAAATCCCATTTTTATGGATGGTACTGAACAAAAGTAAAATTCTATTTTTTTGGAAGGTCCTGAACAGAAAGTAAAATCCCATTTTTCAGGAGGGTCCTGAACAAAAAGTAAAGTCGCATTTATCAGGAGGATCCTAAACATAAAGTAAAATCTTATTTTTCAGGAAGGTCCTGAACAGAAAGTAAAGTCCCATTTTTCAGGAGGGTGCTGAACAGAAAGTAAAATCCCATTTTTCAGGAGGGTCCTGAACAGAAAGTAAAATCCCATTTTCAGGAGGGTCCTGAACATAAAGTAAAATCTCATTTTTCAGGAAGGTCCTGAACATAAAGTAAAATCCCATTTTTCTAGAGCGTCCTGAACAGAAAGATAAATCTTATTTTTCAGGAGGGTCCTGAACAAAAAGTAATGTACAATTTTTCAGAAAGGGCCTAAGAAGAATGTAAAGTCCTATTTTTCAGGAGGGTCCTAAACACAAAGTAAAGTCCCATTTTTCAGGAGGGTCCTAAACAGAAAGTAAAATCCCATTTTTCAGAAGGGTGCTGAACAGAAAGTAAAATCCCACTTTTCAGGAGGGTCCTGAACAGAAAGTAAAATCCCATTTTTCATGACGGTCCTGAACAGAAAGTAAAGTCGCATTTTTCAGGAGGGTCCTAAACATAAAGTAAAATCTAATTTTTCAGGAAGGTCCAGAAGAGAAAGTAAAGTCCCATTTTTCAGGAGGGTGCTGAACAGAAAGTAAAATCCCATTTTTCAGGAGGGTCCTTAACAGAATGTAAAATCCCATTTTTCAGGAGGGTCCTGAACAGAAAGTAAAATTCCATTTTTCAAGAGCGTCTTGAACATAAAGTAAAATCCCATTTTTCAGAAGGGTCCTGAACATAAAGTAAAATCCCATTTTTCAAGAGGGTCCTGAACAGAAAGTAAAATCTCATTTTTCTTGAGAGTCCTGAACAGAAAGTAATGTTCAATTTTTCAGGAAGGGCCTAAGAAGAATGTAAAGTCCCATTTTTCAGGAGGGTCCTGAACAGAAAGTAAAATCCCATTTTTCAGGAGGGTCCTGAACAGAAAGTAAAAGTTAATTTTTTTGGAGGGTCCTGAACCAAAGTAAAATCTCATTTTTTAGTAGGGTAATCCTATTTTTCAGGAGGGTCCTGAACAAAAAGTAAAATCTCATTTTCAGGAGTGTCCTGATCAAAAGTAAAATCCTATTTTTCAGGATGGTCCTGAACAAAAGTAAAATCGCATTTTTCAAGAGGGTGCTGAACAGAAAGTAAAATCCTTTTTTTCAGGAGGGTCCTGAACAGAAAGTAAAATCTCATTTTTCAGGAGGTTCCTGAACATAAAGTGAAATCTAATTTTTCAGGAGGGTCTTGAACAGAAAATAAAATCCTCTTTTTTAGGAGGGTCCTGAACAGAAAGTAATGTCCCATATTTCAGGAGGGTCCTGAACAGAAAGTAAAGTCCCATTTTGAGGAGGGTCCAAAACAAAAAGTAAAGTTCTATTTTTCAGGAGGGTCCTGTACAGAAAGTAAAGTCCTTTTTTTCAGGAGGATCCTGTATTGAAAGTAAAATCCCATTACTAGGAAGGACTTGAACAGAAAGTAAAATCCTATTTTTCAAGAGGGTCCTAAACAGAAGAAAAATCCCATTTTTCAGGAGGGTCCTGAACAAAAGTAAAATCTCATTCTTCAAGATGGTCCAAAACAGAAAGTAAAATCCCATATTTCTGGAGGGTCCTGAACAAAAGTAAAATCCCATTTTTCAGAAGGGGCCTGAACAGAAAGTAAAATCCCATTTTTCTGGAGGGTCCTGAACAGAAAGTAAAATCCCATTTTCAGGAGGGTCCTGAACAGAAGTAAAATCCCATTTTTCAAGAGGATTCTGAACAGAAGTAAAATCCCATTTTTCTAGAGAGTCATGAACAGAAAGTAAAATACCATTTTTTAGGAGGGTTATGAACAAAAGTAAAATCCTATTTTTTAGGAGGGTCCTAAATAATATGTAAAATCCCATTTTTCAGGATGGTCCTGAACAAAGTAAAATCCTATTTTTTAGGAGTGTCCTGAACAGAATGTAATGACCAATTTTTCAGGAAGGTCCTAATAGAATGTAAAGTCTCATTTTTCAGGTGGGTCCTGAACAGAAAGTAAAGTCCCATTTTTCGAGAGGGTCCTGACCTTTAAGTAAAATTCCATTTTCCAGGAGGGTCTTGAACAGAAAGTAAAATCCCATTTTTCAGGAGAATTCTGAACAGAAAGTAAAGTCGCATTTTTTAGGAGGGTCCTAAACATAAAGTAAAATCTTATTTTTCAGGAAGGTCTAGAACAGAAAGTAAAGTCCCATTTTTCAGTAGGGTGCTGAATATAAAGTAAAATCCCATTTTTCAGGAGGGACCTGAACAGAAAGTTATATACCATTTTTCAGGAGGGTCCTGATCAAAAGTAAAATCGCATTTTCAAGAGGGTGCTGAACAGAAAGTAAAATCCTTTTTTTCAGGAGGGTCCTGAACAGAAAGTAAAATCTCATTTTTCAGGAGGTTCCTGAACATAAAGTGAAATCTAATTTTTCAGGAGGGTCTTGAACAGAAAATAAAATCCTCTTTTTTAGGAGGGTCCTGAACAGAAAGTAATGTCCCATATTTCAGGAGGGTCCTGAACAGAAAGTAAAGTCCCATTTTGAGGAGAGTCCAAAACAAAAAGTAAAGTTCTATTTTTCAGGAGGGTCCTGTACAGAAAGTAAAGTCCTATTTTTCAGGAGGATCCTGTATAGAAAGTAAAATCCCATTACTAGGAAGGTCTTGAACAGAAAGTAAAATCCTATTTTTCAAGAGGGTCCTAAATAGAAGAAAAATCCCATTTTTCAGGAGGGTCCTGAACAAAAGTAAAATCTCATTCTTCAAGATGGTCCAGAACAGAAAGTAAAATCCCATATTTCTGGAGGGTCCTGAACAAAAGTAAAATCCTATTTTTCAGAAGGGGCCTGAACAGAAAGTAAAATCCCATTTTTCAGGAAGGTCCTGAACAGAAAGTAAAATCCCATTTTCAGGAGGGTCCTGAACAGAAGTAAAATCCCATTTTTCAAGAGGATTCTGAACAGAAGTAAAATCCCATTTTTCTAGAGAGTCATGAACAGAAAGTAAAATACCATTTTTTAGGAGGGTTATGAACAAAAGTAAAATCCTATTTTTTAGGAGGGTTCTGAATAAAATGTAAAATCCCATTTTTCAGGATGGTCCTGAACAAAGTAAAATCCTATTTTTTAGGAGTGTCCTGAACAGAATGTAATGTCCAATTTTTCAGGAAGGTCCTAATAGAATGTAAAGTCCCATTTTTCAGGTGGGTCCTGAACAGAAAGTAAAGTCCCATTTTTCGAGAGGGTCCTGACCAGAAAGTAAAATTCCATTTTCCAGGAGGGTCTTGAACAGAAAGTAAAATCCCATTTTTCAGGAGAATTCTGAACAGAAAGTAAAGTCGCATTTTTTAGGAGGGTCCTAAACATAAAGTAAAATCTTATTTTTCAGGAAGGTCTAGAACAGAAAGTAAAGTCCCATTTTTCAGTAGGGTGCTGAATATAAAGTAAAATCCCATTTTTCAGGAGGGTCCTGAACAGAAAGTTATATACCATTTTTCAGGAGGGTCCTGAGCAGAAAGTAAAATTCCATTTTTCAAGAGCGTCCTGAACATAAAGTAAAATCTCATTTTTCAGGAGGGTCCTGAACATAAAGTAAAATCTCATTTTTCAAGAGGGTCCTGAACAGAAAGTAAAATCTCATTTTTTAGGAGGGTCGTGAACAGAAAGTAATGTCCAATTTTTCAGGAAGGGCCTAAGCATAATGTTTAGTCCCATTTTTCAGGAGGGTCCTGAACAGAAAGTAAAGTCCCATTTTTCAGGAGGGTCCTAAACAGAAAATAAAATCCCATTTTTCATGAGGGTCCTGAACAGAAAGTAAAATCCCATTTTTCATGAGGGTCATGAACAGAAAGTAAAATCCAATTTTTCAGGAGGGTCCTAAACCAAAGTAAAAACTCATTTTTCAGTAGGGTAATCCCATTTTTCATGAGGGTCTTGAACAAAAAGTAAAATCTCATTTTCAGGAGCGTCCTGATTAAAAGGAAATCATATTTTTCAGGATGGTCCTGAACAAAAGTAAAATCCCATTTTTCAAGAGGGTCCTGAACAGAAAGTAAAATCCTTTTTTTCAGGAGGGTCCTGAACAGAAAGTAAAATCTCATTTTTCAGGAGGTTCCTGAAAATAAAGTAAAAACCCATTTTTTAGGAGAGTCCTGAATAGAAAATAAAATCACATTTTTCGGGAGGGTCCTGAACAGAAAGTAAAATCCAATTTTTCAAGAGCGTCCTGAACATAAACTAAAATCCCATTTCAGGAGGCTCCTTAACTTAAAGTAAAACCCCATTTTTCAAGAGGGTCCTGAACAAAAGTAAAATCCCATTTTTCAGAAGGGTCCTGAACAGAAAGTAAAATCCCATTTTTTAGGATTGGCCAGAACAAAAGTAAAATCCAATTTTTTAGGAAGGTCCTGAACCAAAGTAAAATATCATTTTTCAGTAGGGTAATCCTATTTTTAAAGAGGTCCTGAACAGAAAGTAAAATCCTATTTTTCAAGAGGGTCCTAAACTTAAGCAAAATCCCATTTTTCAGGAGGGTCCTGAACTAAACTAAAATCTCATTTTTCAAGATGGTCTAGAACAGAAAGTAAAATCCCATATTTCAGGAGTGTCCTGAAGAAAAGTAAAATCTCATTTTTCAGGAGGGTCCTGAACAGAAAGTAAAATCCCATTTTTCAGGAGGGTCCTGAACAAAAAGTAAAATCCTTTTTTCAGGAGGGTCCTAAACAGAAGTAAAATCCCATTTTTCAAGAGAATTATAAACAAAAGTAAAATCTAATTTTTCAAGAGCGTCATGAACAGAAAGTAAAATCTCATTTTTAGGAGGGTGATGAACAAAAGTAAAATCATACTTTTTAGGAGGGTTCTGAATAAAATGTAAAATCCCATTTTTCAGGATGGAACTGAACAAAAGTAAAATCCCATATTTTAGGAGGGCCCTGAACAGAAAGTAAAATCCCATTATTCAGGAGGGTCCTGATCAGAAAGAAAAGTCGCATTTTCCAGGAGGGTCCTAAACATAAAGTAAAATCTTATTTTTCAGGAAGGTCCTGAACAGAAAGTAAATTCCCATTTTTCAGGAGGGTGCTGAACAGAAAGTAAAATCCCATTTTTCAGGAGGGGGCTGAACAGAAAGTAAAATCCCATTTTTTAGGAGGGTCAAGAACAAAAAGTAAAATTCCATTTTTCAAGAGCGTCCTGAACATAAAGTAAAATCTTATTTTTCAGGAGGGTCCTGAAAATAAAGTAAAATCCCATTTTTCTAGAGGGTCCTGAACAGAAAGCAAAATCTCATTTTTCAGGAAGGGCCTAAGCAGAATGTAAAGTCCCATTTTTCTGAAGGGTCTTGAACAGAATGTAAAGTCCCATTTTTCAGGAGGGTCCTGAACAGAAAGTAAAATCCCATTTTTCAGATGTGTACTGAACAGAAAGTAAAATCCCATTTTTCAGGAGGGTCCTGAACAGAAAGTAAAATCCCATTTTTCAGGAGCGTCTTGAACATAAAGTAAAATCCCATTTTTCAGGAGGGTCCTGAACATAAAGTAAAATCCCATTTTTCAAGAGGGTCCTGAACAGAAAGTAAAATCTCATTTTTTAGGAGGGTCCTGAATAGAAAGTAATGTCCAATTTTTCAGGAAGGGCCTAAGAAGAATGTAAAGTCCCATTTTTCAGGAGGGTCCTGAACAGAAAGTAAAGTCCCATTTTTCAGGAGGGTCCCAAACAGAAAGTAAAATCCCATTTTTTAGGAGGGTCCTGAACAGAAAGTAAAATATAATTTTTTAGGAGGGTCCTGAAACAAAAGTAAAATCTCATTTTCAGGAGGGTCCTAATCAAAAGTAAAATCCTACTTTTCAGGATGGTCCTGAATAAAAGTAAAATCCCATTTTTCAAGAGGGTCCTGAATAGAAAGTAAAATCCTTTTTTTCAGGAGGGTCCTGAACAGAAAGTAAAATCTCATTTTTCAGGAGGTTCCTGAACATAAAGTAAAATCCCATTTTTCAGGAAGGTCCTGAAAAGAAAGTAAAATCCTATTTTTCAGGAGGGTCCTTAACACAAAGTGATGTCCCATATTTCAGGAGGGTCCTGAACAGAAAGTAAAGTCCCATTTTTCAGGAGGATCCTGAACAGAAAGTAAAGTCCTATTTTTCAAGGGGGTCCTGTACAGAAAGTAATGTCCTATTTTTCAGGAGGATCCTGTACAGAAAGTAAAATCCCATTACTAGGAAGGTCCTGAACAGAAAGTAAAATCCTATTTTTCCAGAGGGTCCTAAACAGAAGCAAAATCCCATTTTTCAGGAGGGTCCTGAACAAAAGTAAAATCTCATTCTTAAAGATGGTCCAGAATAGAAAGTAAAATCCAATATTTCTGGAGGGTCCTGAACAAATGTAAAATCCCATTTTTCAGAAGGGGCCTGAACAGAAAGTAAAATCCCATTTTTCAGGAGGGTCCTGAACAGAAAGTAAAATCCCATTTTAAGGAGGGTCCTGAATAGAAGTAAAATCCCTATTTTTAAGAGGATTTTGAACAGAAGTAAAATCCCATTTTTCAAGAGGGTCATGAACACAAAGTAAAATCCCATTTTTTAGGAGGGTTATGAACAAAAGTAAAATTTAATTTTTTAGGAGGGTCCTGAATAAAATGTAAAATCACATTTTTCAGGAGGGTGCTGAATAGAAAGTAAAATCCTATTTTTCAGAAGGGTCCTGAACAGAATGTAAAATCCCATTTTTCAGGAGGGTCCTGAACTTAAAGTAAAATTCCATTTTTCAAGAGCGTCCTGAACATAAAGTAAAATCCCACTTTTCAGGAGGGTCTTGTACATAAAGTAAAATCCCATTTTTCAAGAGGGTCCTGAACTTAAAGTAAAATTCCATTTTTCAAGAGCGTCCTGAACATAAAGTAAAATCCCACTTTTCAGGAGGGTCTTGTACATAAAGTAAAATCCCATTTTTCAAGAGGGTCCTGAACAGAAAGTAAAATCTCATTTGTCAGGAGGGTCCTGAATAGAAAGTAATGTCCAATTTTTCAGGAAGGGCCTAAGAAGAATGTAAAGTCCTATTTTTCAGGAGGGTCCTGAACAGAAAGTAAAGTCCCATTTTTCAGGAGGGTCCTGAAGAGAAAGTAAAATCCCATTTTTCAGGAGCATCTTGAACATAAAGTAAAATCCCATTTTTTAGGAGGGTCCTGAACATAAAGTAAAATCCCGTTTTTCAAGAGGGTCCTGAACAGAAAGTAAAATCTCATTTGTTAGGAGGGTCCTGAATAGAAAGTAATGTCAGATTTTTCAGGAAGGGCCTAAGAAATATGTAAAGTCCCATTTTTCAGGAGGGTCCTGAACAGAAAGTAAAGTCCCATTTTTCAGGAGGGTCCTAAACAGAAAGTAAAATCCCATTTTTCAGGAGGGTCCTGAACAGAAAGTAAAATATAATTTTTTAGGAGGGTCTTGAACCAAAGTAAAATCTCATTTTTCAGTAGGGTAATCCCATTTTTTAGGAGGGTCCTGAACAAAAAGTAAAATCTCATTTTCAGGAGGGTCCTGATCAAATGTAAAATCCTATTTTTCAGGATGGTCTTGAACAAAAGTAAAATCCTATTTTTCAAGAGGGTCCTGAACAGAAAGTAAAATCCTTTTTTTTAGGAGGGTCCTGAACAGAAAGTAAAATCTCATTTTTCAGGAGGTTCCTGAACATAAAGTAAAATCCCATTTTTTAGGAGGGTCCTGAAAAAAAGTAAAATCCTATTTTTCAGGAGGGTCCTGAACAGAAAGTAATGTCCCATATTTCAGGAGCGTCTAGAACAGAAAGTAAAGTCCCATTTTTCAGGAGGGTCTCGAACAGAAAGTAAAGTCCTATTTTTCAGGAAGGTCCTGTACAGAAAGTAAAGTGCTATTTTTAGGAGGATCCTGTACAGAAAGTAAAATCCCATTACAAGGAAGGTCCTGAACAGAAAGTAAAATCCTAATTTTTAAGAGGGTCCTAAACAGAAGTAAAATCCCATTTTTCAGGAGGGTCCTTAACAAAAGTAAAATCACATTCTTCAAGATGGTCCAGAACAGAAAGTAAAATCCAATATTTCAGGAGGGTCCTGAACAAAAGTAAAATCCCTTTTTTCAGAAGGGGCCTGAACAGAAAGTAAAATCCCATTTTTCAGGAAGGTCCTGAACAGAAAGTAAAATCCCATTTTCAGGAGGGTCCTGTACAGAAGTAAAATCCCATTTTACAATAGGATTCTGAACAGAATGAAATCTTACTTTTCAAAAGGGTCATGAACAAAAAGTAAAATACCATTTTTAGGAGGGTTATGAACAAATGTAAAATCCTATTTTTTAGGAGGGTCCTGAATAAAATGTAAAATCCCATTTTTCAGGATGGTCCTGAACAAAGTAAAGTCCTATTTTTTAGGAGTGTCCTGAACAGAAAGTAAAATCCTATTTTTCAGGGAGTCCTGAATAGAAAGTAAAGTCCCATTTTTCAGGAGGGTCCTGAACACAAAGTAAAGTCCCATTTTTCAGGAGGGTCCTGTACAGAAAGTTAAATCCCATTTTTCAGGAACTTCCTGAACATAAAGTAAAATCCTATTTTTCAAAAGGGTCCAAAACTAAAGAAAAATTCCATTTCTCAGGAGGGTCCTTAACAAAAGTAAAATCTCATTCTTCAAGATGGTCTAGAACAGAAAGTAAAATTCCATTTTTCAGAAGGGTCCTGAATAGAAAGTAAAATCCCATTTTCAGGAGGGTCCTGAGCAGAAGTAAAATCCCATTTTTCAAGATGATCCTGAACAGAAGTAAAATCCCATTTTTCAAGTGGGTCATGAACAGAAAGTAAAATCCCATTTTTGAGGAGGGTTATGATCAAAAGTAAAATCCTATTTTTTAAGAGGGTCCTGAATAAAATGTAAAATCCCATTTTTCAGGATGGACCTGATCAAAGTAAAATCCCATTTTTTAGGAATGTCCTGAACAGAATGTAAAATCCTAGTTTTCAGGAGAGTCCTGAACATAAAGTAAATTCTCATTTTTCAGGAGGGTCCTGAACAGAAAGTAAAATCCCATTTTTCAGGAAGGTCCTGAACAGAAAGTAAAATTCTCTTTTTCAAGAACGTCCTAAACAGAAACTAAAATCCCATTTTTCAGCAGGCTCCTGAACATAAAGTAAAACCTCATTTTTCAAGAGGGTCCTGAACATAAAGTAAAATATCATTTTTAGGAGGGTCCTGAACAGAAAGTAAAGTCCAATTTTTCAAGAAGGTCCTAAGTAGAAAGTAAAGTCCAATTTTTTAGGAGGGTCCTGAACAGAAAGTACAATCCCATTTTTAAGGAGGGTCCTGCTCCAAAGTAAAATCCCATTTTTCAGGAGGGTCCTGAACGAAAGTAAAGCCCGATTTTATAGAAGGGTCCTGGACAGAAAGTAAAGTCCCATTTTTTAGGAGGGTTCTGTACAGAAAGTAAAGTCCCATTTTTTGGAGGGTCCTGAACAGAAAGTAAAGTCCCATTTTTCAGGAGGGTCTTGATTAGAAAGTAAAATCCTATTTTTCAAGAGGGTCTGGAACAGAAAGTAAAATCCCATTTTTCAGGACGGTCCTGAACAAAAAGTAAAATCCCATTTTTCAGAAGGGTCATGAACATAAAGTAAAATATCATTTTTCTTAGGGTCCAGAACAGAAAGTAAAGTCTCATTTATTAGGAAGGTCCTGAACAGAAATTGAATTCTCATTTTTCGGGTGGGTCCTGAATAGAAAGTAAAATCCCATTTTCAGGAGGGTCCTGAACAAAAGTAAAATCCTATTTTTCAGGATGGTCCTGAACAAAAATAAAATCCCATTTTTCAAGAGAGTCCTGAACAAAAAGTAAAGTCCCATTTTTCTAGAGGGTCCTAAACAAAAACTAATATCCTATTTATCAGGAGGGTCCTGAACAGAAAGTAAAATCCCATTTTTCAGGAGGGTCCTGAACATAAAGTAAAATCCTATTTTTCAGAAGTGTCCTGAACAGAAAGTAAAGTCCAATTTTTAAGGAGAGTCCTGAATAGAAAGTAAAGTCCCATTTTTCAGGAGGGTCCTGAACAGAAAGTAATGTCCCATTTTTCTGGAGGGTCCTAAACAAAAAGTAAAGTCCCATTTTTCAGGAGGGTCTTGTATAGAACTTAAAGTCCCATTTTTCAGGAAGTTCCTGAACAGAAAGTAAAATCCTATTTTTCAAGAGTGTCCTAAACAGAAGAAAAATCCCATTTTTCATGAGGGTCCTGAACAAAAGTAAAATCTCATTTTTCAAGAACTTGTACAGAAAGTAAAATCCCATATTTCAGAAGGGTCCTGAACAAAAGTAAAGTCCCATTTTTCAGTAAGGGCCTGTACAGAAGTAAAATCCTATTTTTCAGGAGGGTCCTGAACCGAAGTAAAATCCTATTTTTCAAGAGGGTCCTGAACAGAAAGTAAAATCCCAATTTTTAAGAGGGTCATGAACAAAAGTAAAATCCCATTTTTTAGGAGGGTCCTGAATTAAATGTAAAGTCCCATTTTTCAGGATGGTCCTGAACAAAGTAAAATCCTATTTTTAAGGCGGGTCCTGAATAGTAAGTAAAATCCCATTTTTCAGGAGAGTCCTGAACAGAAAGTAAAGTACCATTTTTCAGGAGAATCCTGAATAGAAAGTAAAGTCCCATTTTTCAGGAGGGTCCTGAACAGAAAGTAAAATCTCGTTTTTCAGGAGGGTCCTGAACAGAAAGTAAAGTCCCATTTTTCAGGAGGGTGCTGAAAAGAAAGTAAAATCCCATTTTTCAGGAGGGTGCTGAATAGAAAGTAAAGTCCCATTTTTCAGGAAGGTCTTGAACAGAAAATAAAATTCCATTTTTCAAGAGCGTCAGGAACATAAAGTAAAATCCCATTATTCAGGACGGTCCTGAACATAAAGTAAAATCCCATTTTTCAAGAAGGTCCTAAACAGAAAGTTAAATCTTATTTTTCAGGAGGGTCCTGAACAGAAAGTAAAGTCCAGTTTTTTAGAAAGGTCCTAAGCAGAAAGTAAAGTCCCATTTTTCTGGAGGGTACTGAACAGAAAGTAAAGTCCAATTTTGCAGGAGGGTCCTGAACAAAAAGTAAAATCCCATTTTTCAGAAGGGTCCTGAATAGAAAGTAAAGTCCCATTTTTTCAGGAGGGTCCTGAACAGAAAGTAAAGTTCCATTTTTCAGGAGGGTCCTGTACAGAAAGTAAAATCCTATTTTTCAAGAAGGTCCTAAACAGAAGCAAAATCCCATTTTTCAGGAGGTTCCTTAACAAAACTAAACTCTCATTCTTCAAGATGGTCCAGAACAGAAAGTAAAATCCCATATTTCAGGAGGGTGCTAAACAAAAGTAAAATCCCATTTTTTAGGAGGGGCCTGAACAGAAAGTAAAATCCTAATTTCAAGAGGGTCCTGAATAGAAGTAAAATCCCATTTTTCAAGAGGATCCTGAACAGAAGTAAAATCCCATTTTTCAAGAGGATCATGAACAGAAAGTAAAATCCCATTTTTAGTAGGGTCATTAAGAAAAGTAAAATCCTATTTTTTAGAAGGGTTCTGAATAAAATATAAAATCCCATTTTTCAGGATGGTCCTGAACAAAAGTAAAATCCCATTTTTCAGGAGGGTCCTGAACAGAAAGTAAAATCACATTTTTCAGGAGTGTCCTGAACCGAAAGTAAAATCACATTTTTCAGGAGGGTTCTGAACCGAAAATATAATCCCATTTTTCAGGTGGGTTCTGAACTGAAAGTAAATTGTTTTTTTTAGAAGGGTCCTAAACAGAAAGTATAGTCCCAATTTTCAGGAGGGTCCTGAACGGAAAGTAAAATCCCATTTTTCAGGAGGGTCCTGAATAGAAAGTAAAGTCCCATTTTTCAGAAGGGTCCTGTACAGAAAGTAAAATCCCATTTATCAGGAAGGTCCTGAACCAAATTAAAATATCATTTTTCAGTAGGATAATCCCATTTTTCAGTAGGGACCTGAACAAAAAGTAAAATCCTATTTTTTAGGAATGTCCTGAATAAAATGTGAAATCCCATTTTTAAGGATGGTTATGTGCAAAAGTAAAATCCCATTTTTCAGGATGGTCCTGAACAAAGTAAAATCCTATTTTTTAGGAGTATCCTGAACAGAATGTAATGTCCAATTTTTCAGGAAGGTCCTAATAAAATGTAAAGTCCCATTTTTCAGGTGGGTCCTGAACAGAAAGTAAAGTCCCATTTTTCGAGAGGGTCCTGACCAGAAAGTAAAATTCCATTTTCCAGGAGGGTCTTGAACAGAAAGTAAAATCCTATTTTTCAGGAGATTTCTGAACAGAAAGTAAAGTCGCATTTTTTAGGAGGGTCCTAAACATAAAGTAAAATCTCATTTTTCAGGAAGGTCTAGAACAGAAAGTAAAGTCCCATTTTTCAGTAGGGTGCTGAATATAAAGTAAAATCCCATTTTTCAGGAGGGTCCTGAACAGAAAGTTATATACCATTTTTCAGGAGGGTCCTGAGCAGAAAGTAAAATTCCATTTTTCAAGAGCGTCCTGAACATAAAGTAAAATCTCATTTTTCAGGAGGGTCCTGAACATAAAGTAAAATCTCATTTTTCAAGAGGGTCCTGAACAGAAAGTAAAATCTCATTTTTTAGGAGGGTCGTGAACAGAAAGTAATGTCCAATTTTTCAGGAAGGGCCTAAGCATAATGTTAAGTCCCATTTTTCAGGAGGGTCCTGAACAGAAATTAAAGTCCCATTTTTCAGGAGGGTCCTGAACAGAAAATAAAATCCCATTTTTCATGAGGGTCCTGAACAGAAAGTAAAATCCAATTTTTTAGGAGGGTCCTAAACCAAAGTAAAAACTCATTTTTCAGTAGGGTAATCCCATTTTTAAGAAGGGTCTTGAACAAAAAGTAAAATCTCATTTTCAGGAGCGTCCTGATCAAAAGGAAAATCATATTTTTCAGGATGGTCCTGAACAAAAGTAAAATCCCATTTTTCAAGAGGGTCCTGAACAGAAAGTAAAATCCTTTTTTTCAGAAGGGTCCTGAACAGAAAGTAAAATCTCATTTTTCAGGAGGTTCCTGAACATAAAGTAAAAACCCATTTTTTAGGAGAGTCCTGAATAGAAAATAAAATCACATTTTTCGGGAGGGTCCTGAACAGAAAGTAAAATCCAATTTTTCATGAGCGTCCTGAACATAAACTAAAATCCCATTTCAGGAGGCTCCTTAACTTAAAGTAAAACCCCATTTTTCAAGAGGGTCCTGAACAAAAGTAAAATCCCATTTTTCAGAAGGGTCCTGAACAGAAAGTAAAATCCCATTTTTTAGGATTGGCCAGAACAAAAGTAAAATCCAATTTTTTAGGAAGGTCCTGAACCAAAGTAAAATATCATTTTTCAGTAGGGTAATCCTATTTTTAAAGAGGTCCTGAACAGAAAGTAAAATCCTATTTTTCAAGAGGGTCCTAAACTTAAGCAAAATCCCATTTTTCAGGAGGGTCCTGAACTAAACTAAAATCTCATTCTTCAAGATGGTCTAGAACAGAAAGTAAAATCCCATATTTCAGGAGTGTCCTGAAGAAAAGTAAAATCTCATTTTTCAGGAGGGTCCTGAACAGAAAGTAAAATCCCATTTTTCAGGAGGGTCCTGAACAAAAAGTAAAATCCTTTTTTCAGGAGGGTCCTAAACAGAAGTAAAATCCCATTTTTCAAGAGAATTATAAACAAAAGTAAAATCTAATTTTTCAAGAGCGTCATGAACAGAAAGTAAAATCTCATTTTTAGGAGGGTGATGAACAAAAGTAAAATCATACTTTTTAGGAGGGTTCTGAATAAAATGTAAAATCCCATTTTCAGGATGGAACTGAACAAAAGTAAAATCCCATATTTTAGGAGGGCCCTGAACAGAAAGTAAAATCCCATTATTCAGGAGGGTCCTGATCAGAAAGAAAAGTCGCATTTTCCAGGAGGGTCCTAAACATAAAGTAAAATCTTATTTTTCAGGAAGGTCCTGAACAGAAAGTAAATTCCCATTTTTCAGGAGGGTGCTGAACAGAAAGTAAAATCCCATTTTTCAGGAGGGGGCTGAACAGAAAGTAAAATCCCATTTTTTAGGAGGGTCAAGAACAAAAAGTAAAATTCCATTTTTCAAGAGCGTCCTGAACATAAAGTAAAATCTTATTTTTCAGGAGGGTCCTGAAAATAAAGTAAAATCCCATTTTTCTAGAGGGTC
Organism: Capsicum pubescens; assembly: GCA_030864215.1. NCBI lineage: Eukaryota > Viridiplantae > Streptophyta > Magnoliopsida > Solanales > Solanaceae > Capsicum > Capsicum pubescens. The sequence goes on from CM061542.1 coordinate 283,048,402, forward strand.
CTGAACAGAAAGCAAAATCTCATTTTTCATGAAGGGCCTAAGCAGAATGTAAAGTCCCATTTTTCTGAAGGGTCTTGAACAGAATGTAAAGTCCCATTTTTCAGGAGGGTCCTGAACAGAAAGTAAAATCCCATTTTTCAGATGTGTACTGAACAGAAAGTAAAATCCCATTTTTCAGGAGGGTCCTGAACAGAAAGTAAAATCCCATTTTTCAGGAGCGTCTTGAACATAAAGTAAAATCCCATTTTTCAGGAGGGTCCTGAACATAAAGTAAAATCCCATTTTTCAAGAGGGTCCTGAACAGAAAGTAAAATCTCATTTTTTAGGAGGGTCCTGAATAGAAAGTAATGTCCAATTTTTCAGGAAGGGCCTAAGAAGAATGTAAAGTCCCATTTTTCAGGAGGGTCCTGAACAGAAAGTAAAGTCCCATTTTTCAGGAGGGTCCCAAACAGAAAGTAAAATCCCATTTTTTAGGAGGGTCCTGAACAGAAAGTAAAATATAATTTTTTAGGAGGGTCCTGAAACAAAAGTAAAATCTCATTTTCAGGAGGGTCCTAATCAAAAGTAAAATCCTACTTTTCAGGATGGTCCTGAATAAAAGTAAAATCCCATTTTTCAAGAGGGTCCTGAATAGAAAGTAAAATCCTTTTTTTCAGGAGGGTCCTGAACAGAAAGTAAAATCTCATTTTTCAGGAGGTTCCTGAACATAAAGTAAAATCCCATTTTTCAGGAAGGTCCTGAAAAGAAAGTAAAATCCTATTTTTCAGGAGGGTCCTTAACACAAAGTGATGTCCCATATTTCAGGAGGGTCCTGAACAGAAAGTAAAGTCCCATTTTTCAGGAGGATCCTGAACAGAAAGTAAAGTCCTATTTTTCAAGGGGGTCCTGTACAGAAAGTAATGTCCTATTTTTCAGGAGGATCCTGTACAGAAAGTAAAATCCCATTACTAGGAAGGTCCTGAACAGAAAGTAAAATCCTATTTTTCCAGAGGGTCCTAAACAGAAGCAAAATCCCATTTTTCAGGAGGGTCCTGAACAAAAGTAAAATCTCATTCTTAAAGATGGTCCAGAATAGAAAGTAAAATCCAATATTTCTGGAGGGTCCTGAACAAATGTAAAATCCCATTTTTCAGAAGGGGCCTGAACAGAAAGTAAAATCCCATTTTTCAGGAGGGTCCTGAACAGAAAGTAAAATCCCATTTTAAGGAGGGTCCTGAATAGAAGTAAAATCCCTATTTTTAAGAGGATTTTGAACAGAAGTAAAATCCCATTTTTCAAGAGGGTCATGAACACAAAGTAAAATCCCATTTTTTAGGAGGGTTATGAACAAAAGTAAAATTTAATTTTTTAGGAGGGTCCTGAATAAAATGTAAAATCACATTTTTCAGGAGGGTGCTGAATAGAAAGTAAAATCCTATTTTTCAGAAGGGTCCTGAACAGAATGTAAAATCCCATTTTTCAGGAGGGTCCTGAACTTAAAGTAAAATTCCATTTTTCAAGAGCGTCCTGAACATAAAGTAAAATCCCACTTTTCAGGAGGGTCTTGTACATAAAGTAAAATCCCATTTTTCAAGAGGGTCCTGAACTTAAAGTAAAATTCCATTTTTCAAGAGCGTCCTGAACATAAAGTAAAATCCCACTTTTCAGGAGGGTCTTGTACATAAAGTAAAATCCCATTTTTCAAGAGGGTCCTGAACAGAAAGTAAAATCTCATTTGTCAGGAGGGTCCTGAATAGAAAGTAATGTCCAATTTTTCAGGAAGGGCCTAAGAAGAATGTAAAGTCCTATTTTTCAGGAGGGTCCTGAACAGAAAGTAAAGTCCCATTTTTCAGGAGGGTCCTGAACAGAAAGTAAAATCCCATTTTTCAGGAGCATCTTGAACATAAAGTAAAATCCCATTTTTTAGGAGGGTCCTGAACATAAAGTAAAATCCCGTTTTTCAAGAGGGTCCTGAACAGAAAGTAAAATCTCATTTGTTAGGAGGGTCCTGAATAGAAAGTAATGTCAGATTTTTCAGGAAGGGCCTAAGAAATATGTAAAGTCCCATTTTTCAGGAGGGTCCTGAACAGAAAGTAAAGTCCCATTTTTCAGGAGGGTCCTAAACAGAAAGTAAAATCCCATTTTTCAGGAGGGTCCTGAACAGAAAGTAAAATATAATTTTTTAGGAGGGTCTTGAACCAAAGTAAAATCTCATTTTTCAGTAGGGTAATCCCATTTTTTAGGAGGGTCCTGAACAAAAAGTAAAATCTCATTTTCAGGAGGGTCCTGATCAAATGTAAAATCCTATTTTTCAGGATGGTCTTGAACAAAAGTAAAATCCTATTTTTCAAGAGGGTCCTGAACAGAAAGTAAAATCCTTTTTTTTAGGAGGGTCCTGAACAGAAAGTAAAATCTCATTTTTCAGGAGGTTCCTGAACATAAAGTAAAATCCCATTTTTTAGGAGGGTCCTGAAAAGAAAGTAAAATCCTATTTTTCAGGAGGGTCCTGAACAGAAAGTAATGTCGCATATTTCAGGAGCGTCTAGAACAGAAAGTAAAGTCCCATTTTTCAGGAGGGTCTCGAACAGAAAGTAAAGTCCTATTTTTCAGGAGGGTCCTGTACAGAAAGTAAAGTGCTATTTTTAGGAGGATCCTGTACAGAAAGTAAAATCCCATTACAAGGAAGGTCCTGAACAGAAAGTAAAATCCTAATTTTTAAGAGGGTCCTAAACAGAAGTAAAATCCCATTTTTCAGGAGGGTCCTTAACAAAAGTAAAATCACATTCTTCAAGATGGTCCAGAACAGAAAGTAAAATCCAATATTTCAGGAGGGTCCTGAACAAAAGTAAAATCCCTTTTTTCAGAAGGGGCCTGAACAGAAAGTAAAATCCCATTTTTCAGGAAGGTCCTAAACAGAAAGTAAAATCCCATTTTCAGGAGGGTCCTGTACAGAAGTAAAATCCCATTTTACAATAGGATTCTGAACAGAATGAAATCTTACTTTTCAAAAGGGTCATGAACAAAAAGTAAAATACCATTTTTAGGAGGGTTATGAACAAATGTAAAATCCTATTTTTTAGGAGGGTCCTGAATAAAATGTAAAATCCCATTTTTCAGGATGGTCCTGAACAAAGTAAAGTCCTATTTTTTAGGAGTGTCCTGAACAGAAAGTAAAATCCTATTTTTCAGGGAGTCCTGAATAGAAAGTAAAGTCCCATTTTTCAGGAGGGTCCTGAACACAAAGTAAAGTCCCATTTTTCAGGAGGGTCCTGTACAGAAAGTTAAATCCCATTTTTTAGGAACTTCCTGAACATAAAGTAAAATCCTATTTTTCAAAAGGGTCCAAAACAGAAGAAAAATTCCATTTCTCAGGAGGGTCCTTAACAAAAGTAAAATCTCATTCTTCAAGATGGTCTAGAACAGAAAGTAAAATTCCATTTTTCAGAAGGGTCCTGAATAGAAAGTAAAATCCCATTTTCAGGAGGGTCCTGAGCAGAAGTAAAATCCCATTTTTCAAGATGATCCTGAACAGAAGTAAAATCCCATTTTTCAAGTGGGTCATGAACAGAAAGTAAAATCCCATTTTTGAGGAGGGTTATGAACAAAAGTAAAATCCTATTTTTTAAGAGGGTCCTGAATAAAATGTAAAATCCCATTTTTCAGGATGGACCTGAACAAAGTAAAATCCCATTTTTTAGGAATGTCCTGAACAGAATGTAAAATCCTAGTTTTCAGGAGAGTCCTGAACATAAAGTAAATTCTCATTTTTCAGGAGGGTCCTGAACAGAAAGTAAAATCCCATTTTTCAGGAAGGTCCTGAACAGAAAGTAAAATTCTCTTTTTCAAGAACGTCCTAAACAGAAACTAAAATCCCATTTTTCAGCAGGCTCCTGAACATAAAGTAAAACCTCATTTTTCAAGAGGGTCCTGAACATAAAGTAAAATATCATTTTTAGGAGGGTCCTGAACAGAAAGTAAAGTCCAATTTTTTAGGAGGGTCCTGAACAGAAAGTACAATCCCATTTTTAAGGAGGGTCCTGCTCCAAAGTAAAATCCCATTTTTCAGGAGGGTCCTGAACGAAAGTAAAGCCCGATTTTATAGAAGGGTCCTGGACAGAAAGTAAAGTCCCATTTTTTAGGAGGGTTCTGTACAGAAAGTAAAGTCCCATTTTTTGGAGGGTCCTGAACAGAAAGTAAAGTCCCATTTTTCAGGAGGGTCTTTATTAGAAAGTAAAATCCTATTTTTCAAGAGGGTCTGGAACAGAAAGTAAAATCCCATTTTTCAGGACGGTCCTGAACAAAAAGTAAAATCCCATTTTTCAGAAGGGTCATGAACATAAAGTAAAATATCATTTTTCTTAGGGTCCAGGACAGAAAGTAAAGTCTCATTTATTAGGAAGGTCCTGAACAGAAATTGAATTCTCATTTTTCGGGTGGGTCCTGAATAGAAAGTAAAATCCCATTTTCAGGAGGGTCCTGAACAAAAGTAAAATCCTATTTTTCAGGATGGTCCTGAACAAAAATAAAATCCCATTTTTCAAGAGAGTCCTGAACAAAAAGTAAAGTCCCATTTTTCTAGAGGGTCCTAAACAAAAACTAATATCCTATTTATCAGGAGGGTCCTGAACAGAAAGTAAAATCCCATTTTTCAGGAGGGTCCTGAACATAAAGTAAAATCCTATTTTTCAGAAGTGTCCTGAACAGAAAGTAAAGTCCAATTTATAAGGAGAGTCCTGAATAGAAAGTAAAGTCCCATTTTTCAGGAGGGTCCTGAACAGAAAGTAATGTCCCATTTTTCTGGAGGGTCCTAAACAAAAAGTAAAGTCCCATTTTTCAGGAGGGTCTTGTATAGAACTTAAAGTCCCATTTTTCAGGAAGGTCCTGAACAGAAAGTAAAATCCTATTTTTCAAGAGTGTCCTAAACAGAAGAAAAATCCCATTTTTCATGAGGGTCCTGAACAAAAGTAAAATCTCATTTTTCAAGAACTTGTACAGAAAGTAAAATCCCATATTTCAGAAGGGTCCTGAACAAAAGTAAAGTCCCATTTTTCAGTAAGGGCCTGTACAGAAGTAAAATCCTATTTTTCAGGAGGGTCCTGAATCGAAGTAAAATCCTATTTTTCAAGAGGGTCCTGAACAGAAAGTAAAATCCCAATTTTTAAGAGGGTCGTGAACAACAGTAAAATCCCATTTTTTAGGAGGGTCCTGAATTAAATGTAAAGTCCCATTTTTCAGGATGGTCCTGAACAAAGTAAAATCCTATTTTTAAGGCGGGTCCTGAATAGTAAGTAAAATCCCATTTTTCAGGAGAGTCCTGAACAGAAAGTAAAGTACCATTTTTCAGGAGAATCCTGAATAGAAAGTAAAGTCCCATTTTTCAGGAGGGTCCTGAACAGAAAGTAAAATCTCATTTTTCAGGAGGGTCCTGAACAGAAAGTAAAGTCCCATTTTTCAGGAGGGTGCTGAAAAGAAAGTAAAATCCCATTTTTCAGGAGGGTGCTGAATAGAAAGTAAAGTCCCATTTTTCAGGAAGGTCTTGAACAGAAAATAAAATTCCATTTTTCAAGAGCGTCAGGAACATAAAGTAAAATCCCATTATTCAGGACGGTCCTGAACATAAAGTAAAATCCCATTTTTCAAGAAGGTCCTAAACAGAAAGTTAAATCTTATTTTTCAGGAGGGTCCTGAACAGAAAGTAAAGTCCAGTTTTTTAAAAAGGTCCTAAGCAGAAAGTAAAGTCCCATTTTTCTGGAGGGTACTGAACAGAAAGTAAAGTCCAATTTTGCAGGAGGGTCCTGAACAAAAAATAAAATCCCATTTTTCAGAAGGGTCCTGAATAGAAAGTAAAGTCCCATTTTTTCAGGAGGGTCCTGAACAGAAAGTAAAGTTCCATTTTTCAGGAGGGTCCTGTACAGAAAGTAAAATCCTATTTTTCAAGAAGGTCCTAAACAGAAGCAAAATCCCATTTTTCAGGAGGTTCCTTAACAAAACTAAACTCTCATTCTTCAAGATGGTCCAGAACAGAAAGTAAAATCCCATATTTCAGGAGGGTGCTAAACAAAAGTAAAATCCCATTTTTTAGGAGGGGCCTGAACATAAAGTAAAATCCTAATTTCAAGAGGGTCTTGAATAGAAGTAAAATCCCATTTTTCAAGAGGATCCTGAACAGAAGTAAAATCCCATTTTTCAAGAGGATCATGAACAGAAAGTAAAATCCCATTTTTAGTAGGGTCATTAAGAAAAGTAAAATCCTATTTTTTAGAAGGGTTCTGAATAAAATATAAAATCCCATTTTTCAGGATGGTCCTGAACAAAAGTAAAATCCCATTTTTCAGGAGGGTCCTGAACAGAAAGTAAAATCACATTTTTCAGGAGTGTCCTGAACCGAAAGTAAAATCACATTTTTCAGGAGGGTTCTGAACCGAAAATATAATCCCATTTTTCAGGTGAGTTCTGAACTGAAAGTAAATTGTTTTTTTTAGAAGGGTCCTAAACAGAAAGTATAGTCCCAATTTTCAGGAGGGTGCTGAACGGAAAGTAAAATCCCATTTTTCAGGAGGGTCCTGAATAGAAAGTAAAGTCCCATTTTTCAGAAGGGTCCTGTACAGAAAGTAAAATCCCATTTATCAGGAAGGTCCTGAACCAAATTAAAATATCATTTTTCAGTAGGATAATCCCATTTTTCAGTAGGGACCTGAACAAAAAGTAAAATCCTATTTTTTAGGAATGTCCTGAATAAAATGTGAAATCCCATTTTTAAGGATGGTTATGTGCAAAAGTAAAATCCCATTTTTCAGGATGGTCCTGAACAAAGTAAAATCCTATTTTTTAGGAGTATCCTGAACAGAATGTAATGTCCAATTTTTCAGGAAGGTCCTAATAGAATGTAAAGTCCCATTTTTCAGGTGGGTCCTGAACAGAAAGTAAAGTCCCATTTTTCGAGAGGGTCCTGACCAGAAAGTAAAATTCCATTTTCCAGGAGGGTCTTGAACAGAAAGTAAAATCCTATTTTTCAGGAGAATTCTGAACAGAAAGTAAAGTCGCATTTTTTAGGAGGGTCCTAAACATAAAGTAAAATCTCATTTTTCAGGAAGGTCTAGAACAGAAAGTAAAGTCCCATTTTTCAGTAGGGTGCTGAATATAAAGTAAAATCCCATTTTTCAGGAGGGTCCTGAACAGAAAGTTATATACCATTTTTCAGGAGGGTCCTGAGCAGAAAGTAAAATTCCATTTTTCAAGAGCGTCCTGAACATAAAGTAAAATCTCATTTTTCAGGAGGGTCCTGAACATAAAGTAAAATCTCATTTTTCAAGAGGGTCCTGAACAGAAAGTAAAATCTCATTTTTTAGGAGGGTCGTGAACAGAAAGTAATGTCCAATTTTTCAGGAAGGGCCTAAGCATAATGTTAAGTCCCATTTTTCAGGAGGGTCCTGAACAGAAATTAAAGTCTCATTTTTCAGGAGGGTCCTGAACAGAAAATAAAATCCCATTTTTCATGAGGGTCCTGAACAGAAAGTAAAATCCAATTTTTTAGGAGGGTCCTAAACCAAAGTAAAAACTCATTTTTCAGTAGGGTAATCCCATTTTTAAGAAGGGTCTTGAACAAAAAGTAAAATCTCATTTTCAGGAGCGTCCTGATCAAAAGGAAAATCATATTTTTCAGGATGGTCCTGAACAAAAGTAAAATCCCATTTTTCAAGAGGGTCCTGAACAGAAAGTAAAATCCTTTTTTTCAGGAGGGTCCTGAACAGAAAGTAAAATCTCATTTTTCAGGAGGTTCCTGAACATAAAGTAAAAACCCATTTTTTAGGAGAGTCCTGAATAGAAAATAAAATCACATTTTTCGGGAGGGTCCTGAACAGAAAGTAAAATCCTATTTTTCAAGAGCGTCCTGAACATAAACTAAAATCCCATTTCAGGAGGCTCCTTAACTTAAAGTAAATCCCCATTTTTCAAGAGGGTCCTGAACAAAAGTAAAATCCCATTTTTCAGAAGGGTCCTGAACAGAAAGTAAAATCCCATTTTTTAGGATTGGCCAGAACAAAAGTAAAATCCAATTTTTTAGGAAGGTCCTGAACCAAAGTAAAATATCATTTTTCAGTAGGGTAATCCTATTTTTAAAGAGGTCCTGAACAGAAAGTAAAATCCTATTTTTCAAGAGGGTCCTAAACTTAAGCAAAATCCCATTTTTCAGGAGGGTCCTGAACTAAACTAAAATCTCATTCTTCAAGATGGTCTAGAACAGAAAGTAAAATCCCATATTTCAGGAGTGTCCTGAAGAAAAGTAAAATCTCATTTTTCAGGAGGGTCCTGAACAGAAAGTAAAATCCCATTTTTCAGGAGGGTCCTGAACAAAAAGTAAAATCCTTTTTTCAGGAGGGTCCTAAACAGAAGTAAAATCCCATTTTCAAGAGAATTATAAACAGAAGTAAAATCTAATTTTTCAAGAGCGTCATGAACAAAAAGTAAAATCCCATTTTTAGGAGGGTCATGAACAAAAGTAAAATCATACTTTTTAGGAGGGTTCTGAATAAAATGTAAAATCCCATTTTTCAGGATGGAACTGAACAAAAGTAAAATCCCATATTTTAGGAGGGCCCTGAACAGAAAGTAAAATCCCATTTTTCAGGAGGGTCCTGAACAGAAAGAAAAGTCGCATTTTCCAGGAGGGTCCTAAACATAAAGTAAAATCTTATTTTTCAAGAAGGTCCTGAACAGAATGTAAATTCCCATTTTTCAGGAGGGTGCTGAACAGAAAGTAAAATCCCATTTTTCAGGAGGGGGCTGAACAGAAAGTAAAATCCCATTTTTTAGGAGGGTCCAGAACAAAAAGTAAAATTCCATTTTTCAAGAGCGTCCTGAACATAAAGTAAAATCTCATTTTTCAGGAGGGTCCTGAAAATAAAGTAAAATCCCATTTTTCTAGAGGGTCCTGAACAGAAAGCAAAATCTCATTTTTCAGGAAGGGCCTAAGCAGAATGTAAAGTCCCATTTTTCAGAAGGGTCTTGAACAGAATGTAAAGTCCCATTTTTCAGGAGGGTCCTGAATAGAAAGTAAAATCCCATTTTTCAGATGTGTACTGAACAGAAAGTAAAATCCCATTTTTCAGGAGGGTCCTGAACAAAAGTAAAGTCCCATTTTTCAGTAAGGGCCTGTACAGAAGTAAAATCCTATTTTTCAGGAGGGTCCTGAACCGAAGTAAAATCCTATTTTTCAAGAGGGTCCTGAACAGAAAGTAAAATCCCAATTTTTAAGAGGGTCATGAACAAAAGTAAAATCCCATTTTTTAGGAGGGTCCTGAATTAAATGTAAAGTCCCATTTTTCAGGATGGTCCTGAACAAAGTAAAATCCTCTTTTTAAGGCGGGTCCTGAATAGTAAGTAAAATCCCATTTTTCAGGAGAGTCCTGAACAGAAAGTAAAGTACCATTTTTCAGGAGAATCCTGAATAGAAAGTAAAGTCCCATTTTTCAGGAGGGTCCTGAACAAAAAGTAAAATCTCGTTTTTCAGGAGGGTCCTGAACAGAAAGTAAAGTCCCATTTTTCAGGAGGGTCTTGATTAGAAAGTAAAATCCTATTTTTCAAGAGGGTCTGGAACAGAAAGTAAAATCCCATTTTTCAGGACGGTCCTGAACAAAAAGTAAAATCCCATTTTTCAGAAGGGTCATGAACATAAAGTAAAATATCATTTTTCTTAGGGTCCAGAACAGAAAGTAAAGTCTCATTTATTAGGAAGGTCCTGAACAGAAATTGAATTCTCATTTTTCGGGTGGGTCCTGAATAAAAAGTAAAATCCCATTTTCAGGAGGGTCCTGAACAAAAGTAAAATCCTATTTTTCAGGATGGTCCTGAACAAAAATAAAATCCCATTTTTCAAGAGAGTCCTGAACAAAAAGTAAAGTCCCATTTTTCTAGAGGGTCCTAAACAAAAACTAATATCCTATTTATCAGGAGGGTCCTGAACAGAAAGTAAAATCCCATTTTTCAGGAGGGTCCTGAACATAAAGTAAAATCCTATTTTTCAGAAGTGTCCTGAACAGAAAGTAAAGTCCAATTTTTAAGGAGAGTCCTGAATAGAAAGTAAAGTCCCATTTTTCAGGAGGGTCCTGAATAGAAAGTAATGTCCCATTTTTCTGGAGGGTCCTAAACAAAAAGTAAAGTCCCATTTTTCAGGAGGGTCTTGTATAGAACTTAAAGTCCCATTTTTCAGGAAGGTCCTGAACTGAAAGTAAAATCCTATTTTTCAAGAGTGTCCTAAACAGAAGAAAAATCCCATTTTTCATGAGGGTCCTGAACAAAAGTAAAATCTCATTTTTCAAGAACTTGTACAGAAAGTAAAATCCCATATTTCAGAAGGGTCCTGAACAAAAGTAAAGTCCCATTTTTCAGTAAGGGCCTGTACAGAAGTAAAATCCTATTTTTCAGGAGGGTCCTAAACCGAAGTAAAATCCTATTTTTCAAGAGGGTCCTGAACAGAAAGTAAAATCCCAATTTTTAAGAGGGTCATGAACAAAAGTAAAATCCCATTTTTTAGGAGGGTCCTGAATTAAATGTAAAGTCCCATTTTTCAGGATGGTCCTGAACAAAGTAAAATCCTATTTTTAAGGCGGGTCCTGAATAGTAAGTAAAATCCCATTTTTCAGGAGAGTCCTGAACAGAAAGTAAAGTACCATTTTTCAGGAGAATCCTGAATAGAAAGTAAAGTCCCATTTTTCAGGAGGGTCCTGAACAGAAAGTAAAATCTCGTTTTTCAGGAGGGTCCTGAACAGAAAGTAAAGTCCCATTTTTCAGGAGGGTGCTGAAAAGAAAGTAAAATCCCATTTTTCAGGAGGGTGCTGAATAGAAAGTAAAGTCCCATTTTTCAGGAAGGTCTTGAACAGAAAATAAAATTCCATTTTTCAAGAGCGTCAGGAACATAAAGTAAAATCCCATTATTCAGGACGGTCCTGAACATAAAGTAAAATCCCATTTTTCAAGAAGGTCCTAAACAGAAAGTTAAATCTTATTTTTCAGGAGGGTCCTGAACAGAAAGTAAAGTCCAGTTTTTTAGAAAGGTCCTAAGCAGAAAGTAAAGTCCCATTTTTCTGGAGGGTACTGAACAGAAAGTAAAGTCCAATTTTGCAGGAGGGTCCTGAACAAAAAGTAAAATCCCATTTTTCAGAAGGGTCCTGAATAGAAAGTAAAGTCCCATTTTTTCAGGAGGGTCCTGAACAGAAAGTAAAGTTCCATTTTTCAGGAGGGTCCTGTACAGAAAGTAAAATCCTATTTTTCAAGAAGGTCCTAAACAGAAGCAAAATCCCATTTTTCAGGAGGTTCCTTAACAAAACTAAACTCTCATTCTTCAAGATGGTCCAGAACAGAAAGTAAAATCCCATATTTCAGGAGGGTGCTAAACAAAAGTAAAATCCCATTTTTTAGGAGGGGCCTGAACAGAAAGTAAAATCCTAATTTCAAGAGGGTCCTGAATAGAAGTAAAATCCCATTTTTCAAGAGGACCCTGAACAGAAGTAAAATCCCATTTTTCAAGAGGATCATGAACAGAAAGTAAAATCCCATTTTTAGTAGGGTCATTAAGAAAAGTAAAATCCTATTTTTTAGAAGGGTTCTGAATAAAATATAAAATCCCATTTTTCAGGATGGTCCTGAACAAAAGTAAAATCCCATTTTTCAGGAGGGTCCTGAACAGAAAGTAAAATCACATTTTTCAGGAGTGTCCTGAACCGAAAGTAAAATCACATTTTTCAGGAGGGTTCTGAACCGAAAATATAATCCCATTTTTCAGGTGGGTTCTGAACTGAAAGTAAATTGTTTTTTTTAGAAGGGTCCTAAACAGAAAGTATAGTCCCAATTTTCAGGAGGGTGCTGAACGGAAAGTAAAATCCCATTTTTCAGGAGGGTCCTGAATAGAAAGTAAAGTCCCATTTTTCAGAAGGGTCCTGTACAGAAAGTAAAATCCCATTTATCAGGAAGGTCCTGAACCAAATTAAAATATCATTTTTCAGTAGGATAATCCCATTTTTCAGTAGGGACCTGAACAAAAAGTAAAATCCTATTTTTTAGGAATGTCCTGAATAAAATGTGAAATCCCATTTTTAAGGATGGTTATGTGCAAAAGTAAAATCCCATTTTTCAGGATGGTCCTGAACAAAGTAAAATCCTATTTTTTAGGAGTATCCTGAACAGAATGTAATGTCCAATTTTTCAGGAAGGTCCTAATAGAATGTAAAGTCCCATTTTTCAGGTGGGTCCTGAACAGAAAGTAAAGTCCCATTTTTCGAGAGGGTCCTGACCAGAAAGTAAAATTCCATTTTCCAGGAGGGTCTTGAACAGAAAGTAAAATCCTATTTTTCAGGAGAATTCTGAACAGAAAGTAAAGTCGCATTTTTTAGGAGGGTCCTAAACATAAAGTAAAATCTCATTTTTCAGGAAGGTCTAGAACAGAAAGTAAAGTCCCATTTTTCAGTAGGGTGCTGAATATAAAGTAAAATCCCATTTTTCAGGAGGGTCCTGAACAGAAAGTTATATACCATTTTTCAGGAGGGTCCTGAGCAGAAAGTAAAATTCCATTTTTCAAGAGCGTCCTGAACATAAAGTAAAATCTCATTTTTTAGGAGGGTCCTGAACATAAAGTAAAATCTCATTTTTCAAGAGGGTCCTGAACAGAAAGTAAAATCTCATTTTTTAGGAGGGTCGTGAACAGAAAGTAATGTCCAATTTTTCAGGAAGGGCCTAAGCATAATGTTAAGTCCCATTTTTCAGGAGGGTCCTGAACAGAAATTAAAGTCCCATTTTTCAGGAGGGTCCTGAACAGAAAATAAAATCCCATTTTTCATGAGGGTCCTGAACAGAAAGTAAAATCTATTTTTTTAGGAGGGTCCTAAACCAAAGTAAAAACTCATTTTTCAGTAGGGTAATCCCATTTTTAAGAAGGGTCTTGAACAAAAAGTAAAATCTCATTTTCAGGAGCGTCCTGATCAAAAGGAAAATTATATTTTTCAGGATGGTCCTGAACAAAAGTAAAATCCCATTTTTCAAGAGGGTCCTGAACAGAAAGTAAAATCCTTTTTTTCAGGAGGGTCCTGAACAGAAAGTAAAATCTCATTTTTCAGGAGGTTCCTGAACATAAAGTAAAAACCCATTTTTTAGGAGAGTCCTGAATAGAAAATAAAATCACATTTTTCGGGAGGGTCCTGAACAGAAAGTAAAATCCTATTTTTCAAGAGCGTCCTGAACATAAACTAAAATCCCATTTCAGGAGGCTCCTTAACTTAAAGTAAAACCCCTTTTTTCAAGAGGGTCCTGAACAAAAGTAAAATCCCATTTTTCAGAAGGGTCCTGAACAGAAAGTAAAATCCCATTTTTTAGGATTGGCCAGAACAAAAGTAAAATCCAATTTTTTAGGAAGGTCCTGAACCAAAGTAAAATATCATTTTTCAGTAGGGTAATCCTATTTTTAAAGAGGTCCTGAACAGAAAGTAAAATCCTATTTTTCAAGAGGGTCCTAAACTTAAGCAAAATCCCATTTTTCAGGAGGGTCCTGAACTAAACTAAAATCTCATTCTTCAAGATGGTCTAGAACAGAAAGTAAAATCCCATATTTCAGGAGTGTCCTGAAGAAAAGTAAAATCTCATTTTTCAGGAGGGTCCTGAACAGAAAGTAAAATCCCATTTTTCAGGAGGGTCCTGAACAAAAAGTAAAATCCTTTTTTCAGGAGGGTCCTAAACAGAAGTAAAATCCCATTTTCAAGAGAATTATAAAAAGAAGTAAAATCTAATTTTTCAAGAGCGTCATGAACAAAAAGTAAAATCCCATTTTTAGGAGGGTCATGAACAAAAGTAAAATCATACTTTTTAGGAGGGTTCTGAATAAAATGTAAAATCCCATTTTTCAGGATGGAACTGAACAAAAGTAAAATCCCATATTTTAGGAGGGCCCTGAACAGAAAGTAAAATCCCATTTTTCAGGAGGGTCCTGAACAGAAAGAAAAGTCGCATTTTCCAGGAGGGTCCAAAACATAAAGTAAAATCTTATTTTTCAAGAAGGTCCTGAACAGAATGTAAATTCCCATTTTTCAGGAGGGTGCTGAACAGAAAGTAAAATCCCATTTTTCAGGAGGGAGCTGAACAAAAAGTAAAATCCCATTTTTTAGGAGGGTCCAGAACAAAAAGTAAAATTCCTTTTTTCAAGAGCGTCCTGAACATAAAGTAAAATCTCATTTTTCAGGAGGGTCCTGAAAATAAGGTAAAATCCCATTTTTCTAGAGGGTCCTGAACAGAAAGCAAAATCTCATTTTTCAGGAAGGGCCTAAGCAGAATGTAAAGTCCCATTTTTCAGAAGGGTCTTGAACAGAATGTAAAGTCCCATTTTTCAGGAGGGTCCTGAATAGAAAGTAAAATCCCATTTTTCAGATGTGTACTGAACAGAAAGTAAAATCCCATTTTTCAGGAGGGTCCTGAACAGAAAGTAAAATCCCATTTTTCAGGAGCGTCTTGAACATAAAGTAAAATCCCATTTTTCAGGAGGGTCCTGAACATAAAGTAAAATCCCATTTTTCAAGAGGGTCCTGAACAGAAAGTAAAATCTCATTTTTTAGGAGGGTCCTGTTTAGAAAGTAATGTCCAATTTTTCAGGAAGGGCCTAAGAAGAATGTAAAGTCCCATTTTTCAGGAGGGTCCTGAACAGAAAGTAAAGTCCCATTTTTCAGGAGGGTCCTAAACAGAAAGTAAAATCCCATTTTTTAGGAGGGTCCTGAACAGAAAGTAAAATATAATTTTTTAGGAGGGTCCTGAAACAAAAGTAAAATCTCATTTTCAGGTGGGTCCTAATCAAAAGTAAAATCCTACTTTTCAGGATGGTCCTGAACAAAAGTAAAATCCCATTTTTCAAGAGGGTCCTGAACAGAAAGTAAAATCCTTTTTTTCAGGAGGGTCCTGAACAGAAAGTAAAATCTCATTTTTCAGGAGGTTCCTGAACATAAAGTAAAATCCCATTTTTCAGGAAGGTCCTGAAAAGAAAGTAAAATCCTATTTTTCAGAAGGGTCCTTAACACAAAGTGATGTCCCATATTTCAGGAGGGTCCTGAACAGAAAGTAAAGTCCCATTTTTCAGGAGGACCCTGAACATAAAGTAAAGTCCTATTTTTCAAGAGGGTCCTGTACAAAAAGTAATGTCCTATTTTTTAGGAGGATCCTGTACAGAAAGTAAAATCCCATTACTAGGAAGGTCCTGAACAGAAAGTAAAATCCTATTTTTCAAGAGGGTCCTAAATGAAGCAAAATCCCATTTTTCAGGAGGGTCCTGAACAAAAGTAAAATCTCATTCTTAAAGATGGTCCAGAACAGAAAGTAAAATCCAATATTTCTGGAGGGTCCTGAACAAATATAAAATCCCATTTTTCAGAAGGGGCCTGAACAGAAAGTAAAATCCCATTTTTCAGGAGGGTCCTGAACAGAAAGTAAAATCCCATTTTAAGGAGGGTCCTGAATAGAAGTAAAATCCCTTTTTTTAAGAGGATTCTGAACAGAAGTAAAATCTCATTTTTCAAGAGGGTCATGAACAAAAAGTAAAATCCCATTTTTTAGGAGGGTTATGAACAAAAGTAAAATTTAATTTTTTAGGAGGGTCCTGAATAAAATGTAAAATCACATTTTTCAGGAGGGTGCTGAATAGAAAGTAAAATCCTATTTTTCAGAAGGGTCCTGCACAGAATGTAAAATCCCATTTTTCAGGAGGGTGCTGAACTTAAAGTAAAATTCCATTTTTCAAGAGCGTCCTGAACATAAAGTAAAATCCCACTTTTCAGGAGGGTCTTGTACATAAAGTAAAATCCCATTTTTCAAGAGGGTCCTGAACTTAAAGTAAAATTCCATTTTTCAAGAGCGTCCTGAACATAAAGTAAAATCCCACTTTTCAGGAGGGTCTTGTACATAAAGTAAAATCCCATTTTTCAAGAGGGTCCTGAACAGAAAGTAAAATCTCATTTGTCAGGAGGGTCCTGAATAGAAAGTAATGTCCAATTTTTCAGGAAGGGCCTAAGAAGAATGTAAAGTCCTATTTTTCAGTAGGGTCCTGAACAGAAAGTAAAGTCCCATTTTTCAGGAGGGTCCTGAACAGAAAGTAAAATCCCATTTTTCAGGAGCGTCTTGAACATAAAGTAAAATCCCATTTTTTAGGAGGGTCCTGAACATAAAGTAAAATCCCGTTTTTCAAGAGGGTCCTGAACAGAAAGTAAAATCTCATTTGTTAGGAGGGTCCTGAATAGAAAGTAATGTCAGATTTTTCAGGAAGGGCCTAAGAAAAATGTAAAGTCCCATTTTTCAGGAGGGTCCTGAACAGAAAGTAAAGTCCCATTTTTCAGGAGGGTCCTAAACAGAAAGTAAAATCCCATTTTTCAGGAGGGTCCTGAACAGAAAGTAAAATATAATTTTTTAGGAAGGTCTTGAACCAAAGTAAAATCTCATTTTTCAGTAGGGTAATCCCATTTTTTAGGAGGGTCCTGAACAAAAAGTAAAATCTCATTTTCAGGAGGGTCCTGATCAAATGTAAAATCCTATTTTTCAGGATGGTCTTGAACAAAAACAAAATCCTATTTTTCAAGAGGGTCCTGAACAGAAAGTAAAATCCTTTTTTTTAGGAGGGTCCTGAACAGAAAGTAAAATCTCATTTTTCAGGAGGTTTCTGAACATAAAGTAAAATCCCTTTTTTTAGAAGGGTCCTGAAAAGAAAGTAAAATCCTATTTTTCAGGAGGGTCCTGAACAGAAAGTAATGTCCCATATTTCAGGAGCGTCTAGAACAGAAAGTAAAGTCCCATTTTTCAGGAGGGTCTTGAACAGAAAGTAAAGTCCTATTTTTCAGGAGGGTCCTGTACAGAAAGTAAAGTGCTATTTTTAGGAGGATCCTGTACAGAAAGTAAAATCCCATTACAAGGAAGGTCCTGAACAGAAAGTAAAATCCTATTTTTTAAGAGGGTCCTAAACAGAAGTAAAATCCCATTTTTCAGGAGGGTCCTGAACAAAAATAAAATCTCATTCTTCAAGATGGTCCAGAACAGAAAGTAAAATCCAATATTTCAGGAGGGTCCTGAGCAAAAGTAAAATCCCTTTTTTCAGAAGGGGCCTGAACAGAAAGTAAAATCCCATTTTTCAGGAGGGTCCTGAGCAAAAGTAAAATTCCTTTTTTCAGAAGGGGCCTGAACAGAAAGTAAAATCCCATTTTTCAGGAAGGTCCTGAACAGAAAGAAAAATCCCATTTTCAGGAGGGTCCTGTACAGAAGTAAAATCCCATTTTACAATAGGATTCTGAACAGAATGAAATCTTACTTTTCAAAAGGGTCATGAACAAAAAGTAAAATCCCATTTTGAGGAGGGTTATGAACAAATGTAAAATCCTATTTTTTAGGAGGGTCCTGAATAAAATATAAAATCCCATTTTTCAGGATGGTCCTGAACAAAGTAAAATCCTATTTTTTAGGAGTGTCCTGAACAGAAAGTAAAATCCTATTTTTCAGGGAGTCCTGAATAGAAAGTAAAGTCCCATTTTTCAGGAGGGTCCTGAACACAAAGTAAAGTCCCATTTTTCAGGAGGGTCCTGTACAGAAAGTAAAATCCCATTTTTCAGGAACGTCCTGAACAGAAAGTAAAATCCTATTTTTCAAAAGGGTCCAAAACAGAAGAAAAATTCCATTTCTCAGGAGGGTCCTTAACAAAAGTAAAATCTCATTCTTCAAGATGGTCTAGAACTGAAAGTAAAATCCCATTTTTCAGAAGGGTCCTGAATAGAAAGTAAAATCCCATTTTTAGGAAGGTCCTGAGCAGAAGTAAAATCCCATTTTTCAAGATGATCCTGAACAGAAGTAAAATCCCATTTTTCAAGTGGGTCATGAACAGAAAGTAAAATCCCATTTTTGAGTAGGGTTATGAACAAAAGTAAAATCCTATTTTTTAAGAGGGTCCTGAATAAAATGTAAAATCCCATTTTTCAGGATGGACCTGAACAAAGTAAAATCCCATTTTTTAGGAATGTCCTGAACAGAAAGTATAATCCTAGTTTTCAGGAGAGTCCTAAACATAAAGTAAATTCCCATTTTTCAGGAGGGTCCTGAACAGAAAGTAAAATCCCATTTTTCAGGATGGTCCTGAACAGAAAGTAAAATTCTCTTTTTCAAGAACGTCCTAAACAGAAACTAAAATCCCATTTTTCAGCAGGCTCCTGAACATAAAGTAAAACCTCATTTTTCAAGAGGGTCCTGAACATAAAGTAAAATATCATTTTTAGGAGGGTCCTGAACAGAAAGTAAAGTCCAATTTTTCAAGAAGGTCCTAAGCAGAAAGTAAAGTCCAATTTTTTAGGAGGGTCCTGAACAGAAAGTACAATCCCATTTTTAAGGAGGGTCCTGCACCAAAGTAAAATCCCATTTTTCAGGAGGGTCCTGAACGAAAGTAAAGCCCGATTTTATAGAAGGGTCCTGGACAGAAAGTAAAGTCCCATTTTTTAGGAGGGTTCTGTACAGAAAGTAAAGTCCCATTTTTTGGAGGGTCCTGAACAGAAAGTAAAGTCCCATTTTTCAGGAGGGTCTTGATTAGAAAGTAAAATCCTATTTTTCAAGAGGGTCTGGAACAGAAAGTAAAATCCCATTTTTCAGGACGGTCCTGAACAAAAAATAAAATCCCATTTTTCAGAAGGGTCATGAACATAAAGTAAAATACCATTTTTCTTAGGGTCCAGAACAGAAAGTAAAGTCTCATTTATTAGGAAGGTCCTGAACAGAAATTGAATTCTCATTTTTCGGGCGGGTCCTGAATAGAAAGTAAAATCCCATTTTCAGGAGGGTCCTGAACAAAAGTAAAATCCTATTTTTCAGGATGGTCCTGAACAAAAGTAAAATCCCATTTTTCAAGAGAGTCCTGAACAAAAAGTAAAGTCCCATTTTTCTAGAGGGTCCTAAACAAAAACTAATATCCTATTTATCAGGAGGGTCCTGAACAAAAAGTAAAATCCCATTTTTCAGGAGGGTCCTGAACATAAAGTAAAATCCTATTTTTCAGAAGTGTCCTGAACAGAAAGTAATGTCCAATTTTTAAGGAGGGTCCTGAATATAAAGTAAAGTCCCATTTTTCAGGAGGGTCCTGAACAGAAAGTAATGTCCCATTTTTTTGGAGGGTCCTAAACAAAAAGTAAAGTCCCATTTTTCAGGAGGGTCTTGTATAGAACTTAAAGTCCCATTTTTCAGGAAGGTCCTGAACAGAAAGTAAAATCCTATTTTTCAATAGTGTCCTAAACAGAAGAAAAATCCCATTTTTCATGAGGGTCCTGAACAAAAGTAAAATCTCATTTTTCAAGAACTTGTACAGAATGTAAAATCCCATATTTCAGAAGGGTCCTGAACAAAAGTAAAGTCCCATTTTTCAGTAAGGGCCTGTACAGAAATAAAATCCTATTTTTCAGGAGGGTCCTGAACCGAAGTAAAATCCTATTTTTCAAGAGGGTCCTGAACAGAAAGTAAAATCCCAATTTTTAAGAGGGTCATGAACAAAAGTAAAATCCCATTTTTTAGGAGGGTCCTGAATTAAATATAAAGTCCCATTTTTCAGGATGGTCCTGAACAAAGTAAAATCCTATTTTTAAGGCGGGTCCTGAATAGTAAGTAAAATCCCATTTTTCAGGAGAGTCCTGAACAGAAAGTAAAGTACCATTTTTCGGGAGAATCCTGAATAGAAAGTAAAGTCCCATTTTTCAGGAGGGTCCTGAACAGAAAGTAAAATCTCATTTTTCAGGAGGGTCCTGAACAGAAAGTAAAGTCCCATTTTTCAGGAGGGTGCTGAAAAGAATGTAAAATCCCATTTTTCAGGAGGGAGCTGAATAGAAAGTAAAGTCCCATTTTTCAGGAAGGTCTTGAACAGAAAGTAAAATTCCATTTTTCAAGAGCGTCAGGAACATAAAGTAAATTCCCATTATTCAGGACGGTCCTGAACATAAAGTAAAATCCCATTTTTCAAGAAGGTCCTGAACAGAAAGTTAAATCTTATTTTTTAGGAGGGTCCTGAACAGAAAGTAAAGTCCAGTTTTTTAGAAAGGTCCTAAGCAGAAAGTAAAGTCCCATTTTTCTGGAGGGTACTGAACAGAAAGTAAAGTCCAATTTTGCAGGAGGGTCCTGAACAAAAAGTAAAATCCCATTTTTCAGGAGGGTCCTGAATAAAAAGTAAAGTCCCATTTTTTTCAGGAGGGTCCTGAACAGAAAGTAAAGTTCTATTTTTAAGGAGGGTCCTGTACAGAAAGTAAAATCCTATTTTTCAAGAAGGTCCTAAATAGAAGCAAAATCCCATTTTTCAAGAGGTTCCTTAACAAAACTAAAATCTCATTCTTCAAGATGGTCCAGAACAAAAAGTAAAATCCCATATTTCAGGAGGGTCCTAAACAAAAGTAAAATCCCATTTTTTAGGAGGGGCCTGAACAGAAAGTAAAATCCTAATTTCAGGAGGGTCCTGAATAGAAGTAAAATCCCATTTTTCAAGAGGATCCTGAACAGAAGTAAAATCCCATTTTTCAAGAAGATCACGAACAGAAAGTAAAATCCCATTTTTAGTAGGGTCATTAAGAAAAGTAAAATCCTATTTTTTAGAAGGGTTCTGAATAAAATATAAAATCCCATTTTTCAGGAGGGTCCTGAACAGAAAGTAAAATCACATTTTTCAGGAGTGTCCTGAACCGAAAGTAAAATCACATTTTTCAGGAGGGTTCTGAACCGAAAATATAATCCCATTTTTCAGGTGGGTTCTGAACTGAAAGTAAATTGTTTTTTTTAGAAGGGTCCTAAACAGAAAGTAAAATCTCATTTTTCAAGAGCGTCCTGAACATAAAGTAAAATCCCACTTTTCAGGAGGGTCTTGTACATAAAGTAAAATCCCATTTTTCAAGAGGGTCCTGAACTTAAAGTAAAATTCCATTTTTCAAGAGCGTCCTGAACATAAAGTAAAATCCCACTTTTCAGGAGGGTCTTGTACATAAAGTAAAATCCCATTTTTCAAGAGGGTCCTGAACAGAAAGTAAAATCTCATTTGTCAGGAGGGTCCTGAATAGAAAGTAATGTCCAATTTTTCAGGAAGGGCCTAAGAAGAATGTAAAGTCCTATTTTTCAGTAGGGTCCTGAACAGAAAGTAAAGTCCCATTTTTCAGGAGGGTCCTGAACAGAAAGTAAAATCCCATTTTTCAGGAGCGTCTTGAACATAAAGTAAAATCCCATTTTTTAGGAGGGTCCTGAACATAAAGTAAAATCCCGTTTTTCAAGAGGGTCCTGAACAGAAAGTAAAATCTCATTTGTTAGGAGGGTCCTGAATAGAAAGTAATGTCAGATTTTTCAGGAAGGGCCTAAGAAAAATGTAAAGTCCCATTTTTCAGGAGGGTCCTGAACAGAAAGTAAAGTCCCATTTTTCAGGAGGGTCCTAAACAGAAAGTAAAATCCCATTTTTCAGGAGGGTCCTGAACAGAAAGTAAAATATAATTTTTTAGGAAGGTCTTGAACCAAAGTAAAATCTCATTTTTCAGTAGGGTAATCCCATTTTTTAGGAGGGTCCTGAACAAAAAGTAAAATCTCATTTTCAGGAGGGTCCTGATCAAATGTAAAATCCTATTTTTCAGGATGGTCTTGAACAAAAACAAAATCCTATTTTTCAAGAGGGTCCTGAACAGAAAGTAAAATCCTTTTTTTTAGGAGGGTCCTGAACAGAAAGTAAAATCTCATTTTTCAGGAGGTTTCTGAACATAAAGTAAAATCCCTTTTTTTAGAAGGGTCCTGAAAAGAAAGTAAAATCCTATTTTTCAGGAGGGTCCTGAACAGAAAGTAATGTCCCATATTTCAGGAGCGTCTAGAACAGAAAGTAAAGTCCCATTTTTCAGGAGGGTCTTGAACAGAAAGTAAAGTCCTATTTTTCAGGAGGGTCCTGTACAGAAAGTAAAGTGCTATTTTTAGGAGGATCCTGTACAGAAAGTAAAATCCCATTACAAGGAAGGTCCTGAACAGAAAGTAAAATCCTATTTTTTAAGAGGGTCCTAAACAGAAGTAAAATCCCATTTTTCAGGAGGGTCCTGAACAAAAATAAAATCTCATTCTTCAAGATGGTCCAGAACAGAAAGTAAAATCCAATATTTCAGGAGGGTCCTGAGCAAAAGTAAAATCCCTTTTTTCAGAAGGGGCCTGAACAGAAAGTAAAATCCCATTTTTCAGGAGGGTCCTGAGCAAAAGTAAAATTCCTTTTTTCAGAAGGGGCCTGAACAGAAAGTAAAATCCCATTTTTCAGGAAGGTCCTGAACAGAAAGAAAAATCCCATTTTCAGGAGGGTCCTGTACAGAAGTAAAATCCCATTTTACAATAGGATTCTGAACAGAATGAAATCTTACTTTTCAAAAGGGTCATGAACAAAAAGTAAAATCCCATTTTTAGGAGGGTTATGAACAAATGTAAAATCCTATTTTTTAGGAGGGTCCTGAATAAAATGTAAAATCCCATTTTTCAGGATGGTCCTGAACAAAGTAAAATCCTATTTTTTAGGAGTGTCCTGAACAGAAAGTAAAATCCTATTTTTCAGGGAGTCCTGAATAGAAAGTAAAGTCCCATTTTTCAGGAGGGTCCTGAACACAAAGTAAAGTCCCATTTTTCAGGAGGGTCCTGTACAGAAAGTAAAATCCCATTTTTCAGGAACGTCCTGAACAGAAAGTAAAATCCTATTTTTCAAAAGGGTCCAAAACAGAAGAAAAATTCCATTTCTCAGGAGGGTCCTTAACAAAAGTAAAATCTCATTCTTCAAGATGGTCTAGAACAGAAAGTAAAATCCCATTTTTCAGAAGGGTCCTGAATAGAAAGTAAAATCCCATTTTTAGGAAGGTCCTGAGCAGAAGTAAAATCCCATTTTTCAAGATGATCCTGAACAGAAGTAAAATCCCATTTTTCAAGTGGGTCATGAACAGAAAGTAAAATCCCATTTTTGAGTAGGGTTATGAACAAAAGTAAAATCCTATTTTTTAAGAGGGTCCTGAATAAAATGTAAAATCCCATTTTTCAGGATGGACCTGAACAAAGTAAAATCCCATTTTTTAGGAATGTCCTGAACAGAAAGTAAAATCCTAGTTTTCAGGAGAGTCCTGAACATAAAGTAAATTCCCATTTTTCAGGAGGGTCCTGAACAGAAAGTAAAATCCCATTTTTCAGGATGGTCCTGAACAGAAAGTAAAATTCTCTTTTTCAAGAACGTCCTAAACAGAAACTAAAATCCCATTTTTCAGCAGGCTCCTGAACATAAAGTAAAACCTCATTTTTCAAGAGGGTCCTGAACATAAAGTAAAATATCATTTTTAGGAGGGTCCTGAACAGAAAGTAAAGTCCAATTTTTCAAGAAGGTCCTAAGCAGAAAGTAAAGTCCAATTTTTTAGGAGGGTCCTGAACAGAAAGTACAATCCCATTTTTAAGGAGGGTCCTGTACCAAAGTAAAATCCCATTTTTCAGGAGGGTCCTGAACGAAAGTAAAGCCCGATTTTATAGAAGGGTCCTGGACAGAAAGTAAAGTCCCATTTTTTAGGAGGGTTCTGTACAGAAAGTAAAGTCCCATTTTTTGGAGGGTCCTGAACAGAAAGTAAAGTCCCATTTTTCAGGAGGGTCTTGATTAGAAAGTAAAATCCTATTTTTCAAGAGGGTCTGGAACAGAAAGTAAAATCCCATTTTTCAGGACGGTCCTGAACAAAAAATAAAATCCCATTTTTCAGAAGGGTCATGAACATAAAGTAAAATACCATTTTTCTTAGGGTCCAGAACAGAAAGTAAAGTCTCATTTATTAGGAAGGTCCTGAACAGAAATTGAATTCTCATTTTTCGGGCGGGTCCTGAATAGAAAGTAAAATCCCATTTTCAGGAGGGTCCTGAACAAAAGTAAAATCCTATTTTTCAGGATGGTCCTGAACAAAAGTAAAATCCCATTTTTCAAGAGAGTCCTGAACAAAAAGTAAAGTCCCATTTTTCTAGAGGGTCCTAAACAAAAACTAATATCCTATTTATCAGGAGGGTCCTGAACAAAAAGTAAAATCCCATTTTTCAGGAGGGTCCTGAACATAAAGTAAAATCCTATTTTTCAGAAGTGTCCTGAACAGAAAGTAATGTCCAATTTTTAAGGAGGGTCCTGAATATAAAGTAAAGTCCCATTTTTCAGGAGGGTCCTGAACAGAAAGTAATGTCCCATTTTTTTGGAGGGTCCTAAACAAAAAGTAAAGTCCCATTTTTCAGGAGGGTCTTGTATAGAACTTAAAGTCCCATTTTTCAGGAAGGTCCTGAACAGAAAGTAAAATCCTATTTTTCAATAGTGTCCTAAACAGAAGAAAAATCCCATTTTTCATGAGGGTCCTGAACAAAAGTAAAATCTCATTTTTCAAGAACTTGTACAGAATGTAAAATCCCATATTTCAGAAGGGTCCTGAACAAAAGTAAAGTCCCATTTTTCAGTAAGGGCCTGTACAGAAATAAAATCCTATTTTTCAGGAGGGTCCTGAACCGAAGTAAAATCCTATTTTTCAAGAGGGTCCTGAACAGAAAGTAAAATCCCAATTTTTAAGAGGGTCATGAACAAAAGTAAAATCCCATTTTTTAGGAGGGTCCTGAATTAAATATAAAGTCCCATTTTTCAGGATGGTCCTGAACAAAGTAAAATCCTATTTTTAAGGCGGGTCCTGAATAGTAAGTAAAATCCCATTTTTCAGGAGAGTCCTGAACAGAAAGTAAAGTACCATTTTTCGGGAGAATCCTGAATAGAAAGTAAAGTCCCATTTTTCAGGAGGGTCCTGAACAGAAAGTAAAATCTCATTTTTCAGGAGGGTCCTGAACAGAAAGTAAAGTCCCATTTTTCAGGAGGGTGCTGAAAAGAATGTAAAATCCCATTTTTCAGGAGGGAGCTGAATAGAAAGTAAAGTCCCATTTTTCAGGAAGGTCTTGAACAGAAAGTAAAATTCCATTTTTCAAGAGCGTCAGGAACATAAAGTAAATTCCCATTATTCAGGACGGTCCTGAACATAAAGTAAAATCCCATTTTTCAAGAAGGTCCTGAACAGAAAGTTAAATCTTATTTTTTAGGAGGGTCCTGAACAGAAAGTAAAGTCCAGTTTTTTAGAAAGGTCCTAAGCAGAAAGTAAAGTCCCATTTTTCTGGAGGGTACTGAACAGAAAGTAAAGTCCAATTTTGCAGGAGGGTCCTGAACAAAAAGTAAAATCCCATTTTT
The DNA here is from genome assembly GCA_030864215.1 of Capsicum pubescens. Classification (NCBI taxonomy): domain Eukaryota; kingdom Viridiplantae; phylum Streptophyta; class Magnoliopsida; order Solanales; family Solanaceae; genus Capsicum; species Capsicum pubescens. The sequence continues at coordinate 283,073,633 of CM061542.1, forward strand.
CAGGAGGGTCCTGAATAAAAAGTAAAGTCCCATTTTTTTCAGGAGGGTCCTGAACAGAAAGTAAAGTTCTATTTTTAAGGAGGGTCCTGTACAGAAAGTAAAATCCTATTTTTCAAGAAGGTCCTAAATAGAAGCAAAATCCCATTTTTCAAGAGGTTCCTTAACAAAACTAAAATCTCATTCTTCAAGATGGTCCAGAACAAAAAGTAAAATCCCATATTTCAGGAGGGTCCTAAACAAAAGTAAAATCCCATTTTTTAGGAGGGGCCTGAACAGAAAGTAAAATCCTAATTTCAGGAGGGTCCTGAATAGAAGTAAAATCCCATTTTTCAAGAGGATCCTGAACAGAAGTAAAATCCCATTTTTCAAGAAGATCACGAACAGAAAGTAAAATCCCATTTTTAGTAGGGTCATTAAGAAAAGTAAAATCCTATTTTTTAGAAGGGTTCTGAATAAAATATAAAATCCCATTTTTCAGGAGGGTCCTGAACAGAAAGTAAAATCACATTTTTCAGGAGTGTCCTGAACCGAAAGTAAAATCACATTTTTCAGGAGGGTTCTGAACCGAAAATATAATCCCATTTTTCAGGTGGGTTCTGAACTGAAAGTAAATTGTTTTTTTTAGAAGGGTCCTAAACAGAAAGTAAAATCTCATTTTTCAAGAGCGTCCTGAACATAAAGTAAAATCCCACTTTTCAGGAGGGTCTTGTACATAAAGTAAAATCCCATTTTTCAAGAGGGTCCTGAACTTAAAGTAAAATTCCATTTTTCAAGAGCGTCCTGAACATAAAGTAAAATCCCACTTTTCAGGAGGGTCTTGTACATAATGTAAAATCCCATTTTTCAAGAGGGTCCTGAACAGAAAGTAAAATCTCATTTGTCAGGAGGGTCCTGAATAGAAAGTAATGTCCAATTTTTCAGGAAGGGCCTAAGAAGAATGTAAAGTCCTATTTTTCAGTAGGGTCCTGAACAGAAAGTAAAGTCCCATTTTTCAGGAGGGTCCTGAACAGAAAGTAAAATCCCATTTTTCAGGAGCGTCTTGAACATAAAGTAAAATCCCATTTTTTAGGAGGGTCCTGAACATAAAGTAAAATCCCGTTTTTCAAGAGGGTCCTGAACAGAAAGTAAAATCTCATTTGTTAGGAGGGTCCTGAATAGAAAGTAATGTCAGATTTTTCAGGAAGGGCCTAAGAAAAATGTAAAGTCCCATTTTTCAGGAGGGTCCTGAACAGAAAGTAAAGTCCCATTTTTCAGGAGGGTCCTAAACAGAAAGTAAAATCCCATTTTTCAGGAGGGTCCTGAACAGAAAGTAAAATATAATTTTTTAGGAAGGTCTTGAACCAAAGTAAAATCTCATTTTTCAGTAGGGTAATCCCATTTTTTAGGAGGGTCCTGAACAAAAAGTAAAATCTCATTTTCAGGAGGGTCCTGATCAAATGTAAAATCCTATTTTTCAGGATGGTCTTGAACAAAAACAAAATCCTATTTTTCAAGAGGGTCCTGAACAGAAAGTAAAATCCTTTTTTTTAGGAGGGTCCTGAACAGAAAGTAAAATCTCATTTTTCAGGAGGTTTCTGAACATAAAGTAAAATCCCTTTTTTTAGAAGGGTCCTGAAAAGAAAGTAAAATCCTATTTTTCAGGAGGGTCCTGAACAGAAAGTAATGTCCCATATTTCAGGAGCGTCTAGAACAGAAAGTAAAGTCCCATTTTTCAGGAGGGTCTTGAACAGAAAGTAAAGTCCTATTTTTCAGGAGGGTCCTGTACAGAAAGTAAAGTGCTATTTTTAGGAGGATCCTGTACAGAAAGTAAAATCCCATTACAAGGAAGGTCCTGAACAGAAAGTAAAATCCTATTTTTTAAGAGGGTCCTAAACAGAAGTAAAATCCCATTTTTCAGGAGGGTCCTGAACAAAAATAAAATCTCATTCTTCAAGATGGTCCAGAACAGAAAGTAAAATCCAATATTTCAGGAGGGTCCTGAGCAAAAGTAAAATCCCTTTTTTCAGAAGGGGCCTGAACAGAAAGTAAAATCCCATTTTTCAGGAGGGTCCTGAGCAAAAGTAAAATTCCTTTTTTCAGAAGGGGCCTGAACAGAAAGTAAAATCCCATTTTTCAGGAAGGTCCTGAACAGAAAGAAAAATCCCATTTTCAGGAGGGTCCTGTACAGAAGTAAAATCCCATTTTACAATAGGATTCTGAACAGAATGAAATCTTACTTTTCAAAAGGGTCATGAACAAAAAGTAAAATCCCATTTTTAGGAGGGTTATGAACAAATGTAAAATCCTATTTTTTAGGAGGGTCCTGAATAAAATGTAAAATCCCATTTTTCAGGATGGTCCTGAACAAAGTAAAATCCTATTTTTTAGGAGTGTCCTGAACAGAAAGTAAAATCCTATTTTTCAGGGAGTCCTGAATAGAAAGTAAAGTCCCATTTTTCAGGAGGGTCCTGAACACAAAGTAAAGTCCCATTTTTCAGGAGGGTCCTGTACAGAAAGTAAAATCCCATTTTTCAGGAACGTCCTGAACAGAAAGTAAAATCCTATTTTTCAAAAGGGTCCAAAACAGAAGAAAAATTCCATTTCTCAGGAGGGTCCTTAACAAAAGTAAAATCTCATTCTTCAAGATGGTCTAGAATAGAAAGTAAAATCCCATTTTTCAGAAGGGTCCTGAATAGAAAGTAAAATCCCATTTTTAGGAAGGTCCTGAGCAGAAGTAAAATCCCATTTTTCAAGATGATCCTGAACAGAAGTAAAATCCCATTTTTCAAGTGGGTCATGAACAGAAAGTAAAATCCCATTTTTGAGTAGGGTTATGAACAAAAGTAAAATCCTATTTTTTAAGAGGGTCCTGAATAAAATGTAAAATCCCATTTTTCAGGATGGACCTGAACAAAGTAAAATCCCATTTTTTAGGAATGTCCTGAACAGAAAGTAAAATCCTAGTTTTCAGGAGAGTCCTGAACATAAAGTAAATTCCCATTTTTCAGGAGGGTCCTGAACAGAAAGTAAAATCCCATTTTTCAGGATGGTCCTGAACAGAAAGTAAAATTCTCTTTTTCAAGAACGTCCTAAACAGAAACTAAAATCCCATTTTTCAGCAGGCTCCTGAACATAAAGTAAAACCTCATTTTTCAAGAGGGTCCTGAACATAAAGTAAAATATCATTTTTAGGAGGGTCCTGAACAGAAAGTAAAGTCCAATTTTTCAAGAAGGTCCTAAGCAGAAAGTAAAGTCCAATTTTTTAGGAGGGTCCTGAACAGAAAGTACAATCCCATTTTTAAGGAGGGTCCTGCACCAAAGTAAAATCCCATTTTTCAGGAGGGTCCTGAACGAAAGTAAAGCCCGATTTTATAGAAGGGTCCTGGACAGAAAGTAAAGTCCCATTTTTTAGGAGGGTTCTGTACAGAAAGTAAAGTCCCATTTTTTGGAGGGTCCTGAACAGAAAGTAAAGTCCCATTTTTCAGGAGGGTCTTGATTAGAAAGTAAAATCCTATTTTTCAAGAGGGTCTGGAACAGAAAGTAAAATCCCATTTTTCAGGACGGTCCTGAACAAAAAATAAAATCCCATTTTTCAGAAGGGTCATGAACATAAAGTAAAATACCATTTTTCTTAGGGTCCAGAACAGAAAGTAAAGTCTCATTTATTAGGAAGGTCCTGAACAGAAATTGAATTCTCATTTTTCGGGCGGGTCCTGAATAGAAAGTAAAATCCCATTTTCAGGAGGGTCCTGAACAAAAGTAAAATCCTATTTTTCAGGATGGTCCTGAACAAAAGTAAAATCCCATTTTTCAAGAGAGTCCTGAACAAAAAGTAAAGTCCCATTTTTCTAGAGGGTCCTAAACAAAAACTAATATCCTATTTATCAGGAGGGTCCTGAACAAAAAGTAAAATCCCATTTTTCAGGAGGGTCCTGAACATAAAGTAAAATCCTATTTTTCAGAAGTGTCCTGAACAGAAAGTAATGTCCAATTTTTAAGGAGGGTCCTGAATATAAAGTAAAGTCCCATTTTTCAGGAGGGTCCTGAACAGAAAGTAATGTCCCATTTTTTTGGAGGGTCCTAAACAAAAAGTAAAGTCCCATTTTTCAGGAGGGTCTTGTATAGAACTTAAAGTCCCATTTTTCAGGAAGGTCCTGAACAGAAAGTAAAATCCTATTTTTCAAGAGTGTCCTAAACAGAAGAAAAATCCCATTTTTCATGAGGGTCCTGAACAAAAGTAAAATCTCATTTTTCAAGAACTTGTACAGAATGTAAAATCCCATATTTCAGAAGGGTCCTGAACAAAAGTAAAGTCCCATTTTTCAGTAAGGGCCTGTACAGAAATAAAATCCTATTTTTCAGGAGGGTCCTGAACCGAAGTAAAATCCTATTTTTCAAGAGGGTCCTGAACAGAAAGTAAAATCCCAATTTTTAAGAGGGTCATGAACAAAAGTAAAATCCCATTTTTTAGGAGGGTCCTGAATTAAATATAAAGTCCCATTTTTCAGGATGGTCCTGAACAAAGTAAAATCCTATTTTTAAGGCGGGTCCTGAATAGTAAGTAAAATCCCATTTTTCAGGAGAGTCCTGAACAGAAAGTAAAGTACCATTTTTCGGGAGAATCCTGAATAGAAAGTAAAGTCCCATTTTTCAGGAGGGTCCTGAACAGAAAGTAAAATCTCATTTTTCAGGAGGGTCCTGAACAGAAAGTAAAGTCCCATTTTTCAGGAGGGTGCTGAAAAGAATGTAAAATCCCATTTTTCAGGAGGGAGCTGAATAGAAAGTAAAGTCCCATTTTTCAGGAAGGTCTTGAACAGAAAGTAAAATTCCATTTTTCAAGAGCGTCAGGAACATAAAGTAAAATCCCATTATTCAGGACGGTCCTGAACATAAAGTAAAATCCCATTTTTCAAGAAGGTCCTGAACAGAAAGTTAAATCTTATTTTTTAGGAGGGTCCTGAACAGAAAGTAAAGTCCAGTTTTTTAGAAAGGTCCTAAGCAGAAAGTAAAGTCCCATTTTTCTGGAGGGTACTGAACAGAAAGTAAAGTCCAATTTTGCAGGAGGGTCCTGAACAAAAAGTAAAATCCCATTTTTCAGGAGGGTCCTGAATAAAAAGTAAAGTCCCATTTTTTTCAGGAGGGTCCTGAACAGAAAGTAAAGTTCTATTTTTAAGGAGGGTCCTGTACAGAAAGTAAAATCCTATTTTTCAAGAAGGTCCTAAATAGAAGCAAAATCCCATTTTTCAAGAGGTTCCTTAACAAAACTAAAATCTCATTCTTCAAGATGGTCCAGAACAAAAAGTAAAATCCCATATTTCAGGAGGGTCCTAAACAAAAGTAAAATCCCATTTTTTAGGAGGGGCCTGAACAGAAAGTAAAATCCTAATTTCAGGAGGGTCCTGAATAGAAGTAAAATCCCATTTTTCAAGAGGATCCTGAACAGAAGTAAAATCCCATTTTTCAAGAAGATCACGAACAGAAAGTAAAATCCCATTTTTAGTAGGGTCATTAAGAAAAGTAAAATCCTATTTTTTAGAAGGGTTCTGAATAAAATATAAAATCCCATTTTTCAGGAGGGTCCTGAACAGAAAGTAAAATCACATTTTTCAGGAGTGTCCTGAACCGAAAGTAAAATCACATTTTTCAGGAGGGTTCTGAACCGAAAATATAATCCCATTTTTCAGGTGGGTTCTGAACTGAAAGTAAATTGTTTTTTTTAGAAGGGTCCTAAACAGAAAGTATAGTCCCAATTTTCAGGAGGGTCCTGAACGGAAAGTAAAATCCCATTTTTCAGGAGGGTCCTGAATAGAAAGTAAAGTCCCATTTTTCAGAAGGGTCCTGTACAGAAAGTAAAATCCCATTTATCAGGAAGGTCCTGAACCAAATTAAAATATCATTTTTCAGTAGGATAATCCCATTTTTCAGTAGGGACCTGAACAAAAAGTAAAATCCTATTTTTTAGGAATGTCCTGAATAAAATGTGAAATCCCATTTTTAAGGATGGTTATGTGCAAAAGTAAAATCTCATTTTTCAGGAAGGTCCTGAACCGAAAGTAAAATCACATTTTTCAGGAGGGTCCTGAATCGAAAGTAAAATCCCATTTTTTAGGAGGGTCCTGAATCGACAGTTACCTCCTTTTTTTTAGTCGGATCGTGAACGAAACGTAAAGTCCCAGTTTTCATGAGGGTCCTGAACGGAAACTAAAGTCCCATTTTGCAGGAGGGACTTGAACGAAAAGAAAAGTCCCATTTTTTAGAAGGGTCCTGAGCAGAAAGTAAAGTCCCAATTTTCAGGAGGGTCCTGAACGGAAAGTAAAATCCCATTTTTCAGGAGGGTCTTGAATAGAAAGTCAAATCTCATTTTTAAGGAGGGTTCTGAACAGAATGTAAATTCCCATTTTTCAGGAGGGTCAGTACCAAAAGTAAAATCCCACTTTTCAGGAGAGTCTTGAACAAAAGTAAAATCCCATTTTTTAGAAGGGTCCTGAACAGAAAGTAAAATCCTATTTTTCAGGATGGGCCTGAACAATAGTAAAATCTAATTTTTCAGGAGGGTCCTGAACCAAAGTAAAATATCATTTTTCAGTTGGGTAATCCCATTTTTCAGGAAGGTCCAGAACAAAAAGTAAAATCCCATTTTCAGGAGGGTCCTGAACAAAAGTAAATTCCCATTTTTCAGGATGATCCTGAACAAAAGTAAAATCCCATTTTTCAAGAGGGTCCTGAACAGAAAGTAAAGTTCAAGTTTTCAGGAAAGTCCTAAACAGAAAGTAAAATCCCATTTATCAGGAGGGTCCTGAACAGAAAGTAAAGTCCCATATTTCAGGAGGGTCCTGAACAGAAAGTAAAGTCCCACTTTTCAGACGGGTCCTGATCAGAAAGTAAAGTCCCATTTTTCAGGAGGTTCATGAACAGAAAGTAAAGTTCCATTTTTCAGGGGGGTCCTGAATAGAAAGTAAAGTCCCATTTTTCAGGAAGGTCCTGTACAGAAAGTAAAGTCCCATTTTTCAGGAGGTTCATGAACAGAAAGTAAAGTTCCATTTTTCAGGGGGGTCCTGAATAGAAAGTAAAGTCCCATTTTTCAGGAAGGTCCTGTACAGAAAGTAAAGTCCCATTTTTCAGGAGGGTCCTGTACAGAAAGTAAAATTCCATTTTTTAGAATGGTCCTGAACAGAAAGTAAAATCCTATTTTTCAAAAGGGTCCTAAACAGAAGAAAAATTCAATTTTTCAGGAGGGGCCTGAACAAAAGTAAAATCTCATTCTTCAAGATGGTCCAGAACAGAAAGTAAAATCCCATATTTCAGGAGGGTCCTTACCAAAAGTAAAATCCCATTTTTCAGGAGGGGCCTGAACAGAAAGTAAAATACCATTTTTCAAGATGGTCCTGAACAGAAAGTAAAATCCTTTTTTTAGGAGGATCCTAAACAGAAGTAAAATCCTATTTTTCAAGAGTATCCTGAACAAAAGTAAAATTCCGTTTTTTAAGAGGATCATGAACAGAAAGTAAAATCCCATTTTTTAGGAGGGTCATGAACAAAAGTAAAATCCTACTTTTTAGGAGGGTCATGAATAAAATGTAAAATCCCATTTTTCAGAATGGTACTGAATAAAAGTAAAATCCCAGTTTTTAGGAAGGTCCTGAACAGAAAGTAAAAGCCTATTTTTCAGGAGGGTCCTGAACAGAAAGTATACTCGCATTTTTCAGGAGGGTCCTAAACATAATGTAAAATCTCATTTTTCAGGAAGGTCCTGAACAGAAAGTAAAGTCCCATTTTTCAGAAGGGTGCTGAACAGAAAGTAAAATCATATTTTTCAGGAGGGTCCTGAACAGAAAGTAAAATCCTATTTTTCAGGAGGGTTCTGAACAAAAAGTAAAATTCCATTTTTCAAGAGCGTCCTGAACATAAAGTAAAATCTCATTTTTCAAGAGGGTCCTGAACAGAAAGTAAAATCTCATTTTTCAAGAGGGTCCTGAACAGAAAGTAAGAGCCAATTTTTCAGGAAGGTCCTAAGCAGAAAGTAAAATCCCATTTATCAGGAAGGTCCTGAACTGAAAGTAAAATCTTATTTTTCAAGAAGGTCCTAAACAGAAGCAAAATCCCATTTTTCACGAGGGTCCTGAACAAAACTAAAATCTCATTCTTCAAGATCGTCCAGAACAAAAAGTAAAATCACATATTTCAGGAGGGTCCTAAACAAAAGTAAAGTCTCATTTTTCATGAGGGTCCTGAACAGAAAGTAAAATCCTATTATCAGGAGGGTCCGGAACAGAAGTAAAATCCCATTTTTCAAAAGGATCCTGAACAGTTGTAAAATCCCATTTTTCAAGAGGGTCATGAATAAAAAGTAAAATCCCATTTTTAGGAGGGTCATGAACAAAAGTAAAATCCTATTTTTTAGGAGGGTCCTGAATAAAATGTAAAATCCCATTTTTCAGGATGGTCATGGACAAAAGTAAAATCCCAATTTTCAGGAGGGTCCTGAACCGAAAGTAAAATCACATTTTTCAGGAGGGTCCTGAACCGAAAATAAAATCCTATTTTTCAGGAGGGTCCTGAACCGAATGTAAATTCCTATTTTTTAGGAGGATCTTGAACGGAACGTAAAGTCCCATTTTTCAGAAGGGTCCTGAACGGAAAGTAAAGTCCCATTTTTCGGGAGGGACTTGAACGGAAAGAAAAGTCCCACTTTTCAGAAGGGTCCTGAACAGAAAGTTAAGTCCCAATTTTTAGGTGGGTCCTGAACGGATAGTTAAATCCCATTTTTCAGGAGGGTCCTGAATAGAAAGTCAAATCCCATTTTTCAGGAGGGTCCTGAACAGAAAGTAAATTTCTATTTTTCAGGAGGGTCCTAAAAAAAGTAAAATCCCACTTTTCAGGAGAGTCCTGAACAAAAGTAAAATCCCATTTTTTAGAAGGGTCCTGAACAGAAAGTAAAATCCCATTTTTCAGGACGGTCCTGAACAAAAGTAAAATCCAATTTTTCAGAAGGGTCCTTAACCAAAGTAAAATATCATTTTTCAGTAGGGTAATCCCATTTTTCAAGAGGGTCCTGAACAAAAAGTAAAATCCCATTTTCAGGAGGGTCCTGAACAAAAGTAAAATCCCATTTTTCAGGATGGTCCTGAACAAAAGTAAAATCTCATTTTTCAAGAGGGTCCTGAACAGAAAGTAAAATCCCATTTATCAGGAGGGTCCTGAACAGAAAGTAAAATCCCATTTTTCAGAAGGGTCCTGAACAGAAAGTAAAGTCCTACTTTTCAGAAGGGTCCTGATCAGAAAGTAAAGTCCCATTTTTCAGGAGGTTCCTGAACAGAAAGTAAAGTCTCATTTTTCAGGAGGGTCCTGAACAGAAAGTAAAGTCCAATTTTTCAGAAGGGTCCTTTACAGAAAGTACAGTCCCATTTTTAAGGAGGGTCATGTATAGAAAGAAAAATCCCATTTTTCAGGAAGGTCCTGAACAGAAATTAAAATCCTATTTTTCAAAAGGGTCCTAAACAGAAGAAAAATCCCATTTTCCAGGAAGGTCCTGAACAAAAGTAAAATCTCATTCTTCAACATGGTCCAGAACAAAAAGTAAAATCCCATATTTCAGGAGAGTCCTGACCAAAAGTAAAATCCCATTTTTCAGAGGGGCCTGAACAGAAAGTAAAATCCCATTTTTCAAGAGGATCCTGAACAGAAGTAAAATCCCATTTTTCAAGAGGGTCATGAACATAATGTAAAATCCCATTTTTTAGGAGGGTCATGAACAAAAGTAAAATTCTATTTTTAGGAGGGTCCTGAATAAAATGTAAAATCCCATTTTTCAGGATGGTACTGAACAAAAGTAAAATCCTATTTTTTTGGAGGGTCCTGAACAGAAAGAAAAATCCCATATTTCAGGAGATTCCTGAACAGAAAGTAAAGTCGCATTTTTCAGGAGGGTCCTAAACATAAAGTAAAATCTCATTTTTAAGGAAGGTCCTGAACAGAAAGTAAAGTCCTATTTTTCAGGATGGTGCTGAACAGAAAGTAAAATCCCATTTTTCAGGATGGTGCCTGAACAGAAAGTAAAATCCCATTTTTCAGGAGGGTGCTGAACAGAAAGTAAAATTCCATTTTTCAAGAGCGTCCTGAACATAAAGTAAAATCCCATTTGTCAGGAGGGTCCTGAAAATAAAGTAAAATCCCATTTTTCAAGAGGGTCCTGAACAAAAAGTAAAATCTCATTTTTCATGAGGGTCCTGAACAGAAAGTAATGTCCAATTTTTCAGGAAGGTCCTAAGCAGAATGTAAAGTCCCATTTTTCAGGAGGGTCCTGAACAGAAAGTAAAGTTCCATTTTTCAGGAAGGTCCTGAACAGAAAGTAAAATCCCATTTTTCAGGAGGGTCCTGAACATAAAGTAAAATCCAATTTTTTTAGGAGGGTCCTGAACCAAAGTAAAATCTCATTTTTCAGTAGGGTAATCCCATTTTTCAGGAGGGTCCTAAACAAAAAGTGAAATCCCATTTTCAGGAGGATCCTGAACAGAAAGTAAAATCCCATTTTTCAGGAGGGTCCTGAACAGAAAGTAAAATCCAATTTTTTAGGAGGGTCCTGAACCAAAGTAAAATCTCATTTTTCAGTAGGGTAATCCCATTTTTCAGGAGGGTCCTGAACAAAAAGTAAAATCCCATTTTCAGGAGGGTCCTGATCAAAAGTAAAATCCTATTTTTCAGGATGGTCCTGAAAAAAAGTAAAATCCCATTTTTCAAGAGGGTCCTGAACCTTTTTTTCAGTAGGGTCCTGAACAGAAAGTAAAATCCCACTTTTCAGGAGGTTCCTGAACATAAAGTAAAATCGAATTTTTTAGGATGGTCTTGAACAGTAAGTAAAGTCCAATTTTTCAAGAGGGTCCTGAACAGAAAGTAAAATCCTATTTTTCAGGAGGGTCCTGAACAGAAAGTAATGTCCCATATTTCGGGAGGGTCCTGAACAGAAAGTAAAGTCCCATTTTTCAGGAGGGTCCTGAACAAAAAGTAAAGTTCTATTTTTCAGGAAGGTCATGTACAGAAAGTAAAGTCCCATTTTTTAGGAGTTTCCTGTACAGAAAGTAAAATCCCATTAAAATCCCATTACTAGGAAGGTCCTGAACAGAAAGTAAAATCCTATTTTTCAAGAGTGTCCTAAACAGAAGCAAAATCTCATTTTTCAGGAGGGTCCTGAACAAAAGTAAAATCTCATTGTTCAAGATGGTCTAGAACAGAAAGTAAAATCCCATATTTCAGGAGGGTCCTGAACAAAAGTAAAATCCCATTTTTTAGAAGGGGCCTGAACAGAAAGTAATGTCCTATTTTTCAGGAGAGTCCTGAACAGAAATTAAAATCCCATTTTCAGGAGGGTCCTAAATAGAAGTAAAATCCTATTTTTCAAGAGGATTCTGAACTGAAGTAAAATCTCATTTTTCACGAGGGTCATGAACAGAAAGTAAAATCCCATTTTTTAGGAGGGTTATGAACAAAAGTAAAACCCTATTTTTTAGGAGGGTCCTGAATAAAATGTAAAATACCATTTTTCAGGATGGTCCTGAACAAAGTAAAATCCCATTTTTTAGGAGTGTCCTGAACAGAAAGTAAAATCCTATTTTTCAGGAGAGTCCTAAACAGAATGTAAAGTCCCATTTTTTAGGAGGGTCCTAAACATAAAGTAAAATCTCATTTTTCAGGAGGGTGCTGAACAGAAAGTAAAGTCCCATTTTTCAGGAGGGTGCTGAACAGAAAGTAAATCCCATTTTTTAGGAGGGTCCTGAACAGAAAGTAACTTCCCATTTGTCAGTAGGGTCCTGAACAGAAAGAAAAATTCCATTTTACAAGAGCATCCTGAACAAAAACTAAAATCCCATTTTCAGGAGGCTTCTGAACATAAAGTAAAATCCTAATTTTCAATAGGGTCCTGAACAGAAAGTAAAATCTCATTTTTCAGGAGGGTCCTGAACAAAAAGTAAAATCCCATTATCAGGAGGGTCCTGAAAAAAACAAAAAATTTCACACATAAGAAATTTTCTTCTCGCCTAACTCTTCTCTTGTAATGTTTTCAGCAATGTTTTCCCATTAAATAAAACTTCGTAAGTTTGTTTTAAACATTCCTCTTGTTTCTCAGTACTTCCGCTTTATATTACTTGATCCTCTTTTGGTATCAGAGCAATGTTGGCAATATATGCACTTCGCATGAGCAGCTAAGCACATATATTGTCTAAAGCATGGGAAAAATAATATTTTTATATAAGATTCTTATAACCTTAATCTTTTGATGATGCAACTTCTAAATAATTTATTTTAATGAATGTTGTCCTATAAAGGGGTTTAGGCTAGTGTGGGGTGTTCGTTTTCTCAAGGTGTTTGCAGTGTCCGATTAATATCCGGTTTCAGACGTTGGTCAGCCTGAAAGTGTGGTCTCAGCTAAGGTAAGCGTTCGACCCTGTTGGTGGTCCCGTCGCTAAGATGACACTAAGAGAAAACTAATGTAATATCCATTAAAACTTGCTAGATCCCATAGGATGTACATGCATTGATCTAAATTATTATAGGTTAAGTCATTATTAATTACTGTTATGTGCAATCTTATGTATTAATTTATGTTTCCCTGTTAGTCTCTAGACAGTATTTTTTGAAATGGATTCAAACAACCATATTAAAAATACTATTCACTTATCTTCTCAAGCAACTCAGATTGCTAATATTGAAAATAATCTTCAAAACTGGAGTATTCCAGAAGAATCTTTTAAGACTATTTATCAACTTGGTAAATTTAGTTTTATTAAAAATCATAATATCAAGACCTCAGAGTCTACTGTCGCTATTAATAATTCTTTAGAAATTATTCAGTTATTAAATGAGCATGATATAAACCGATTTAAAAATCAGTTTAATTATCTTCATGTCGGACTTGTTCAAGTAGCTATTAAGCCTCTTTTTAGACAAGGTCTTGATATCCCTATCTGTGCTATTCTAAGAGATGCTCGTCTATTAAATTTCGATGACTCTCTCTTAGGAGTTATACAAAGTAACCTAGACGACGGCCCGGTATACATTAATTGTTATCCAAATTTCTCGGTAGATATCAATGATCCTAATATCATGGATGTTTTAACATTAAATGTTAAGACAAAGAACATGAATAGTAAGGATAATACTAGAGAAATAGCAATAATATATAGAGTATATTATCGGCTTATAGGTACAACTCTAGCCCCTAAAGCTAGAATCACAAGCCCCAGAGGTATTACTACCCTCATGGAGGCAAATAAAGCTCGAAGTAACATATTTGTTCCCAAAGCTCTTGTTTGGAATGATGTTATCCAACAAAATGATTGGCACTTCGATGCTATCACTCAACCTCTCCCAACCTACCCAGAGAAATCACAGATCGAACGGGTTATCCAACACCCTGATGGATCTATTGATTTGAAATTCCTAGGTTTTGAAAACCCCAGATCCTCTTTATTTAGAAGATCGGTCTCGCATAGACCTTCTACCTTAAGAAACCCAGAGGAGGGAGAAAATAAGAATGATAATGACAAGGGAAAAGTTAGAGTAGTTGACTTCTCTGTTCCTATTCCCAAAGTTTATTATCAACAACATACTAGGGTTCACGAATCCCCAGAACCCGAGAATCTCTATGATCCAGGAAGTCCTACAGCCTCAGATATGGAACCCCTATACTAACCAGGTCCTCCATACCATCTCCCAATAAATAGGAGATACTAAGAGCTCAAAACTTCCGTTTAGCTCACCCACTCCTGAGAAAAGTACTTCAGGCCCTAGTATCACTACCAATCCTATCTTCAAAATTCCTGAGTTTCAAAAGGAAAAATTCCCTACTCTCAGCGATGACTTTAAGGTTTCAGGGAAAATCCTGGAACAAATCAATGAGAAACTCTCCAAATTCAAAATTTCTGAAAAGGAAAAAAATGAACCCAGCACCAGTACCCAAAAGGACAAGAATTCCCTTTCTAAACTTACCAGTGAACATTTTTCTACCAAGAAAAACTACTACAAACGACCCTCTCCTCCAGACGTCCAATTTGAAGAAAATCCATTTCTCGTTTCCTCAAACCACGATGGTAGAGGTATAACTGAATGGAATGTTGATGGATTGGCTGAACACCAAATCTATAACAAACTCCATGAAATGGGTATGGCCATCACGGCCTATAAAATCAGAGGAGCTTCTGACAAAGAAGAAGCCACCATGATCGTAGCAGGATTCACTTGTATGATAAAACACTGGTGGGACAATTATTTTGCAGATGACGTTAAGAGCCTTATCTATGAGGCCACGGCCATGGAGATAGCCATCGTCAAAAACGAAAATGGTCAAGAAAGTGTTCAACAGGTTGCAAAAGAAGACGCCTGTGCCACCCTCCTATATCATATAGCTAGACATTTTATAGGAGAACCTAAGTTATTTTAGGATAGAAGTCTAGAAATCCTTAACAACCTCACCTGCAAAGGCTTAGAAGACTTTAGGTGGTATAAGGATACCTTTTTAGTCAAGGTTATGATTCGACCTGACTGCAACAAAGACTTCTGGAAAGAACGTTTCATTAGTGGTCTTCCGCTTCTGTTCGCAGACAAGGTTAGAACTAAAATTAAGGATAGATTCGAAGGACAAATCCCTTATGAAATCCTAACTTATGGTGACTTAACAAGTTTCATTACCACTGTAGGGATTGACCTCTGCACAGACCTTAAACTTAAGAAACAACTTAAGAAGGATAGTTCCTCCAAATACGGGTTAGGAACCTTTTGCCAAGACTTCAAATTTACAAACATGTCCTCTCAGTCTAGTAAAAAACATAGGAAAAACTCCTATAGGACTCATAAGAGGACTAAACCTAGAAAAGAATCCTCTAAAAAGGATTCTAATTCTTACAAATCTGGCAGAAAAGCTAGAAAAAAGTTTTCCAAGAAAGATGTTTGTTGGACTTGTGGGAAAACTGGTCATAGAGCCAAAGATTGCCAATCTGGCAAAAAGAGCAAGATCAACCAATTAGGTCTCTCTGAAGAAACCAAAGAAAAGCTATTTTCTATAATGGAAGACTCCTCAGACTCTTCCGACACAACTAGCTCTTCTAGTGACGATTATAGCGACGAAGATTTTATCAACGCCGCTTATGAATCCGATCAATCCCAGTCAAGCCAAGACTGTGCCTGCAATGGCACTTTCTGTACCTGCACAAAGAGTTCTATTAATGTCATATACGGAAATCCTAAAGAAATCCTGTTTGACATTATAGAGCATATCCAAGATGATGAGGCTAGAAATAAATACCTTCTAGAACTAAAAAAACTAATGATTTCTCAAGAAGAAAGACCCCCCAAACCTATCATTCAGCCTTTTAGCATGGAGTAGGTTATGTATCGATTTGATAAACCCATTAAACCTTCAATATCAGATCTCAAGGGTGAAATTTCCACCCTCAAAGGGGAAATCAGATATCTCAAAATCAGACTCGATCGAGTCGAACTTGACATTCTTACAGAACAAGTTCTAAAGAATGTGTCTTCTCTAAAGAATGTCTCACCACTAGAGTCTCCTAGAGCCTCCCTAATAATCATTGATCTTGTCCAAAGTGATCACCTTAAAGAGACAGTTTCCTTCCCCGGCTCGAACTCTTCTTCCAACTCAAGAGCAGCTATCACTGCCATAAAGGCTTACAACGAACACATTGCTGTAAAAATTGTCATAAACAAAGACTTTGTTCTTAATAGAGTTGCACTTTTTGATACTGGAGCCGATAGCAATTGTATCATCAAGGGAATTGTACCCACCAAGTATCTGCAAAAAAGCACTTCTCGTCTATACTTCGCCACAGGAGAAAAGATGAAAATTGATTATAAGCTTTCTAAAGCTCATATCTGCAACAATGGCATCTATCTTAATAATGATTTTGTCATTACTGAAGGTATCACTGAAGATATCATTTTAGGTATACCTTTTGTGAATCAAATTCAACCTTACATTAGTGATTTTGATCGAATTCGCACCACAATTTTAAATCAAAATCTGTTCTTCCCCTTATTAAGGCCCCTCTCGCAAGAGGAAGGTAACCTTATTAAAGAAAGGACTGCTTTCAAAATTAACAGACTTTCTTCACACATTTGTTTTCTTAAACAAGAAATTCAAATAAAGAAAATTGAACAAATTTTAAAAACCCCAGAGATGGTAAGTAAAATTGCCAATCTTTAAAAGAGTTTCGAAAATGAAATTTGTTCAGAACTTCCTAATGCTTTTTGGGAAAGGAAAAGACATTCTGTAGAACATCCTTACATTATTGGTTTCAACGAACAGGCCATCCCTACTAAAGATAGGCCCATTCAAATGAACCAAGAGATGATGGAAGTCTGCAAAACTGAGATAAACCATTTATTAAAAATGGGATTATCAGATCCTCAAATTCTCCATGGAGCTGTTCTGCCTTTTATGTAAATAAAAGTGCAGAAAAGGAACGAGGAATTCCCAGGCTAGTAATAAACTACAAGCCTTTGAATGCAGTTCTGAAAAGGATTAGACATCCGATTCCTAACAAAATGGATCTTTTGAAAAGAACTTGTAAGGCTAATCTTTACAGTAAGTTTGACATGAAGTCCGGCTTTTGGAAAATTCAAATTGCTGAAAAGGAAAAATTTAAGACTGCGTTCAATGTTCCTTTTGGACATTATGAATGGAATGTCTTACCATTCGGCCTAAAGAATGCCCCATAAGAATTCCAAAACATCATGAATAATATCTTCAATCCTTATAGTTATATGTCGATTATTTATATTGATGATGTGCTTATTTTTTCTGAGAACATTGATTCTTATTTCAAACATCTTAATACTTTCTTTAAGATTGTTAAGCTTAATGGATTAGTCATAAGTGCAACGAAAATGAAGCTTTTTCAGACTTCTATTAGATTCTTAGGACATGATCTTTATCAGGGTAGTTATAAACCTATTTGTAGAGCCATAGAATTCTCTTCAAAATTCCCTAATGAAATTAGTGATAAAACCTAGCTTCAAAGGTTTCTAGGAAGTCTTAACTACGTAGCAGAATTCATCCCTAACATTAGGCAGGTCTGTGAACCTCTTTACAAAAGGCTTAAAAAGACCCCTGTTCCTTGGAGCTCTGAGCAAACTAATGTTGTCATTAAGGTAAAGGATTTGGTCAAAAACCTCCCTTGCTTAGGAATTCCTAACCCTGAGGCCTTTATGATCGTCGAAACTGATGCTTCAGATATTGGATATGGAGGTATCTTAAAGCAAAAAGTAGATACTAATTCTTCTGAACAATTAGTCAGATTTACTTCAGGAAAATGGAATTCTACTCAAAAAAATTATAGCACTGTTAAGAAAGAAATTTTAGCTATAGTGCTATGTATCACTAAATTTCAAGACAACCTTATTAATAAGGAATTTTTATTACGAGTGGATTGCAAATTTGCTAAAGAGATTATACAAAAAGATGTTAAAAATCTGGTTTCAAAATAGATATTTGCTAGATGGCAAGCTCTCCTATCTAGCTTTGTTTTTCAAATTGAATTTATCAAAGGAGAAAATAATCCCCTTCCCAATTTTCTAACAAGAGAATTTTTACAGAGAAGAAATGAGACCCACTACACTGGGCAAAACCCCAGTAGGAAGCAAACATGACCAAACCAAAATGGCTAGACCATTTGATCCTCCATCAGCCTCACTGAACCCACTGAGGCCATCAGTCCCCCAGAGGCCTACATTGAAATCGGAACTCCAGTTACCATTTCAGAACAAATATGCAGCTTTGGAAGAATTTCCAAAGCTCCCTCCACCAATACCAACTAAATTGGTTGATATGAAGATAGGTAAGCCTTTTGACAAAGGACAATCATCGAGCTCCTTGGTCCAATCGAAGCAGAGTTATGCTATGAAGGCTCCTGAAACCTTCGCACAAGCTGTAAACCCCTCAGCAGTCAAAACAACAACAACTCCTCCTATCAAAGAGGAATTCAAATTCATTACCACTCAGGTAATACCAATCATTGCATTGGACAAAGAATATGAAGGTTATCCACTAGACCAGCTAATCAAGCCGGTTTACAATGATAAGAACTTTGTGGATACCGAAAATCCACTCAAAACAAGAAGATATTATGAAGCTATCCTCGTAGATACTGACTCCATTGAAGTTGAGCATTCTATGAATGAAAGGAATCCAGAGTATATTGATTATTCTAGGTTCACTATCAAGAGGGTATTGACCCCTTTTAATTGGTTCGCAGATCACTTGCATACTCCGATTGCATTATCCATGCCACACAGGCCGCAAACTTATAATTGGTATGATTATAAATCAGCATGGTTCAATTTTTTATATGTCATACCAGGACACACCTGGTTTATTAAATACTGTCCAGCTATGGTAGACGCCATTATTCCAAGGTGGTTCTATGAATGGTGGATTTACTTCGGAGGAATCAAAGAGATTCTTCCCCTACAATTAATTAGCAGATTCAATGATTTCTATACAAAAGAAGGGTATGTAACCCTCCCAGAGCACATTCAAATGTGCAAGTTCTTCGTCAAGAAGCGTGTTTCGTACATCATCTCCTGGAACTTTGCTAAAGGAGAGCAAGATCGTATTTAGTACTTATCCAAAGAGATTAAAGTCAAATGATGGACTCCTAAGCCAGTAGCACCAAGAACACTGGATAAGGGGAAAACAACTTCACCCTTTTCACCCACAACCAGTGCTTCACTAAATAAGAAGGCACTCAAAGAAAAATTAAAGAAGGCTTTACATGATATGGAAAGCCAAGAAACAACTAAAAAAGAAGTGTTACAACTTCTCGAAGAAGCCTCCTCTACAGGAAGTAGTGACAATAATTGAGATATGCTAAATCCCACGGGAATAGCTATGGCCTACATGGACCCCTATTGATAATAGAGAAATGACCTTTCGGTAAAGATAAAGGTTCAAAGAACTGGAATTATCTTTTTCAAAAGGGCACTCTACTATTCCTATAGGAATCTTTAGGACCATGGTTTTTCTAAAAGTAAAAGCATTCTACAGCCTGTAAAGGACAAAACAATCAGCTTTTCTAAAAAGAAAAAGCATACTCAATAGCCTGTTGCAAAAGGACTGTTGGCCGCTAAGAATTCATCTTAGCCATACACTTGTACACTCTAGATGTATTCCATTCTCTACTCTAGTCTATTTAAAGACTTATTGTAATCCCAGAGAAGACATCAGAAAATTTCACACATAAGAAATCTTCTTCTCGCCTAACTCTTCTCTTGTAATGGTTCAATTTTCTTTATTTGAATCTCTTGTTTAAGAAAACAAATGTGTGAAGAAATTCTGTTAATTTTGAAAGCAATCCTTTCTTTAATAAGGTTACCTTCTTCTTGTGAGAGGGGCCTTAATAAGGACAAGAACAGATTTTGATTTAAAATTGTGGTGCGAATTCCATCAAAATCACTAATGTAAGGTCGAATTTGATTCAAAAAAGGTATACCTAAAATGATATCTTCAGTGATACCTTCAGTAATGAAAAAATCATTAATAATAAAGATGTCATTATTGCAGATATGAGCTTTAGAAAGCTTGTAATCAATCTTCATCTTTTCTCCTGTGGCGGAGTATAGACGAGAAGTGCTTTTTTGCAGATACTTTGTGGGTACAAGTCCCTTGATGATGCAATTGTTATCGGCTCCAATATCAAAAAGTGCAACTCTATTAAGAACAAAGTCTTTGTTTATGATAATTTTTACAGCAATGTGTTTGCTGTAAGCCTTTATGGCAGTGATAGCTGCTCCTGAGGTGGAAGGAGAGTCCGAGCCGGGGAAGGAAACAGGATCTTTAAGGTGATCACTTTGGACAAGATCAGTGATTATTGGGGAGGCTCTAGGAGACTCTGGTGGTGAGACATTCTTTGGAGAAGACACGTTCTTTAGAACTTATTCTGTAAGAATGTCAAGTTTGACTCGATCGAGTCTGATTTTGAGATCTATGATTTCCCCTTTGAGGGTGCAGATTTCACTGTTGAGATCAGATATTGAAGGTTCAGTGGGTTTATCAAATCGATACATAACCTGCTTCATGCTAAAAGGCTGAATGATAGGTTTGGGGGGTCTTTCTTCTTGAGAAAGCATTAGTTTTTTGAGTTCTAGAAGGTATTTATTTCTAGCCTCATCATCTTGGATATGCTCTATAATGTCAAACAGGATTTCTTTAGGATTTCCGAATATGACATTAATAGAACTCTTTTTGTAGGTACAGAAAGTGCCATTGTAGGCACAGTCTTGGCCTGACTGGGATTGATCGGATTCATGAGCGGCGTTGATAAAATCTTCGTCGCTATAATCGTCACTAGAAGAGCTAGTTATGTCAGAAGAGTCTGAAGAGTCTTCCATTATAGAAAATAGCTTTTCTTTGGTTTCTTCAGAGAGACCTAATTGGTTGATCTTGCTCTTTTTTCTAAATCAGCAATCTTTGGCTCTATGACCAGTTTTCCCACAAGACCAACAAACATCTTTCTTGGAAGACTTTCTCCTAGCTTTTCTGCCAGATTTGTAAGAATTAGAACCAATATGCAGCTTTGGCAGAATTTCCAAAGCTCCCTCCACCAATACCAACTAAATTGGTTGATATGAAGATAGGTAAGCCTTTTGACAAAGGACAATCATCGAGATCCTTGGTCCAATCGAAGCATAGTTATGCTATGAAGGCTCCTGAAACCTTTGCACAAGCTGTAAACCCCTGATCAGTCAAAACAACAACTCCTCTTATCAAAGAGGAATTCAAATTCATTACCACTCAGTTAATGCCAATCATTTGATTGGACAAAGAATATAAAGGTTATTCACTAGACCAGCTAATCAAGATGGTTTACAACGATAAGAACTTTGTGGATACTGAAAATCCACTCAAAATAAGAAGATATTATGAAGCTATCCTCGTAGATACTGACTCCATTGAAGTCTAGTATTCTATGAATGAAAGGAATCTAGAGTATATTGATTATTCTAGGTTCACTATCAAGAGGGTATTGACCCCTTTTAATTGGTTCGCAGATCACTTGCATACTCCGATTGCATTATCCATGCCACACAGGCCGCAAACTTATAATTGGTATGATTACAAATCAGCATGGTTCAATTTTTTATATGTCAGACCAGGACACACCTGGTTTATTAAATACTGTCCAGCTATAGTAGACTCCATTATTCCAAGGTGGTTCTATGAATGGTGGATTTACTTCGGAGGAATCAAAGAGATTCTTCCCCTACAATTCATTAGCAGATTCAGTGATTTCTGTACAAAAGAAGGGTATGTAACCCTCCCAGAGCACATTCAAATATGCAAGTTGTTCATCAAGAAGCGTGTTTCGTACATCATCTCCTGGAACTTTGCTAAAGGAGAGCAAGATCGTATTTAGTACTTATCCAAAGAGATTAAAGTCAAATGATGGACTCCTAAGCCAGTAGCACCAAGAACACTGGATAAGGGGAAAACAACTTCACCCTTTTCACCCACAACCAGTGCTTCACTAAATAAGAAGGCACTCAAAGAAATATTGAAGAAGTCTTTACATGATATGGAAAGCCAAGAAACAACTGAAGAAGAAGTGTTACAACTTCTCGAAGAAGCCTCCTCTACAGGAAGTAGTGACAACACTGGAGATATGTTAAATCCCACGGGAATAGCTATGGCCTACAGGGACCCCTATTGAGAATAGGGAAATGACCTTTCGGTAAAGATAGAGGTTCAAAGGATTTGTCCTTCGAATCTATCCTTAATTTTAGTTCTAACCTTGTCTGCGAACAGAGGCGGAAGACCACTAATGAAACGTTCTTTCCAGAAGTCTTTGTTGCAGTCAGGTCGAATCATAACCTTGACTAAAAAGGTATCCTTATACCACCTAAAGTCTGCTAAGTCTTTGCAGGTGAGGTTGTTAAGGATTTCTAGTCTTCTATCCTGAAATAACTTAGGTTCTCCTATAAAATGTCTAGCTATATGATATAAGAGGGTGGCATTGGCGTCTTCTTTTGCAACTTGTTGAACACTTTCTTGACCATTTTCATTTTTTACGACGGCTGTCTCCATGGCCTTGGCCTCATAGATAAGGCTCTTAACGTCATCTGCGAAATAATTGTCCCACCAGTGTTTTATCATACTAGTGAATCCTGCTACGATCATGGTGGTTGCTTCTTTGTCAGAAGCTCCTCTGATTTTATAGGCCGTGATGTACATACCCATTTCATGGAGTTTGTTATAGATTTGGTGTTCAGCCAATCTATCAACATTCCATTCAGTTATACCTCTACCATCGTGGTTTGAGGAAACGCGAAACGGATTTTCTTCAAATTGGACGTCTGGAGGAGAGGGTCATTTTTAGTAGTTTTTCTTGGTAGAAAAACGTTCACTGGTAAGTTTAGAAAGGGTATTCTTGTCCTTTTGGGTACTGGTGTTGGGTTCATTTTTTTTCCTTTTCAGAAATTTTGAATTTGGAGAGTTTCTCATTGATTTGTTCCAGGATTTTCCCTGAAACCTTAAAGTCATCACTGAGAGTAGGGAATTTCTCCTTTTGAAACTCAGGAATTTTAAAGATAGGATTGGTAGTGATACTAGGGCCTGAAGTACTTTTCTCAGGAGTGGGCGAGCTAAACGGAAGTTTTGATCTCTTAGTATCTCCTATTTGTTGGGAGATGGTATGGAGGACCTGGTTAGTATAGTTGTTCTGTTCAACTATTCTATCTAGGTCTCTATTGAAAGGGGCTGATAGAGGTCTATCGTGCTTCTTCTTTAAAGGTAAAGCATTTAGGATTTCATTGGAATGGGGAATTTTTATTCCTTCAAGGGGAGGAGTAACTGATTCAATTACTTTGTTACTCTGCGTATACCATTTATTAATGATAACTTGAAGGGATTCATTTTGGTTTTCCATTCTTCCAGTGAATTCAAACCATCTAAAGAATTCGATGTCGCACCAAAGTCTTTTCATATCAATTATCCAGAGTCTGCCAAACTCCTTTTGCTGATCTTTGGAATAGGTACTGGTGTACCATTTCCTTTTCAAAGCATCTTTAGAAAGATACCAGAGTATTTCAAGAGCTTTGAGGTCCGGGGTATATTCATCATCGAATTTGATGACTTCTAACCCTGGGTCCGTCCTAATCTTTTATCTAGATAGATTTGGAGGGGGTTCCATATCTGAGGTTGTAGGACTGCCTGGATCATATAGATTCTCGGGTTCTGGGGATTCATGAACCCTAGTATGTTGTTGATAATAAACTTTTGGAATAGGACCAGAGAAGTCAACTCCTCTAACTTTTCCCTTGTCATTATCATTCTCATTTTCTCCCTCCCCTGAGTTTCTTGAGGTAGAAGGTCTATGCGAGACCGATCTTCTAAATGGAGAGGATTTGGGGTTTTCAAAACCTAGGAATTTCAAATCAATAGATCCATCAGGGTGTTGGATAACCCGTTCGATCTGTGATTTCTCCGGGTAGGTTAGGAGAGTTTGAGTGATAGCATCGAAGTGCCAATCATTTTGTTGGATAACATCATTCCAAACAAGAGCTTTGGGAACAAATATGTTACTTCGAGCTCTATTTGCCTCCATGAGGGTAGTAATACCTCTGGGCTTGTGATTCTAGCTTTAGGGGCTAGAGTTGTACCTATAAGACGATAATATACTCTGTATATTATTGCTATTTCTCTAGTATTATCCTTACTATTCATGTTCTTTGTCTTAACATTTAATGTTAAAACATCCATGATATTAGGATCATTGATATCTACCGAGAAATTTGGATAACAATTAAAGTATATCGGGCCGTCGGCTAGGTTACTTTGTATTACTCCTAAGAGAGAGTCATTGAAATTTAATAGACGAGCATCTCTTAGAATAGCACAGATAGGGATATCAATACCTTGTCTAAAAAGAGGCTTAATAGCTACTTGAACAAGTCCGACATGCAGATAATTAAACTGATTTTTAAATCGGTTTATATCATGCTTATTTAATAACTGAATAATTTCTAAAGAATTATTAATAGCGACAGTAGACTCTGAGGTCTTGATATTATGATTTTTAATAAAACTAAATTTACCAAGTTGATAAATAGTCTTAAAAGATTCTTCTGGAATACTCCAGTTTTGAAGATTATTTTCAATATTAGCAATCTGAGTTGCTTGAGAAGATAAGTGAATAGTATTTTTAATATGGTTGTTTGAATCCATTTCAAAAAATACTGTCTAGAGACTAACAGGGAAACATAAATTAATACATAAGATTGCACATAACAGTAATTATTAATGACTTAACCTATAATAATTTAGATCAATGCATGTACATCCTATGGGATCTAGCAAGTTTTAATGGATATTACATTAGTTTTCTCTTAGTGTCATCTTAGCGACGGGACCACCAACAGGGTCGAACGCTTACCTTAGCTGAGACCACACTTTCAGGCTGACCAACGTCTGAAACTGGATATTAATCGGAAACTGCAAACACCTTGAGAAAACGAACACCCCACACTAGCCTAAACCCCTTTATAGGACAGCATTCATTAAAATAAATTATTTAGAAGTTGCATCATCAAAAGATTAAGGTTATAAGAATCTTATATAAAAATATTATTTTTTCCCATGCTCTAGACAATATATGTGCTTAGCTGCTCAAGCTAAGTGCATATATTGCAAACATGGCTTTGATACCAAAAGAGGATCAAGTAATATAAAGCGGAAGTACTGAGAAACAAGAAGAATGTTTAAAACAAACTTACGAAGTTTTATTTAATGGGAAAACATTACAAGAGAAGAGTTAGGCGAGAAGAAGATTTCTTATGTGTGAAATTTTCTGATGCCTTCTCTGGGATTACAATAAGTCTTTAAATAGACTAGAGTAGATAATGGAATACATCTAGAGTGTACAAGTGTATGGCTAAGATGAATTCTTAGAGGCCGACAGTCCTTTTGCAACAGGCTGTTGAGTATGCTTTTGCTTTTTAGAAAAGCTGATTGTTTTGTCCTTTACAGGCTGTAGAAAGCTTTTACTTTTTAGAAAAGCTGTGGTCCTAAAGTTTCCTATAGGAATAGTAGAGTGCCGTTTCGAAAAAGATAATTCCAGTTCTTTGAACCTCTATCTTTACCGAAAGGTCATTTCCCTATTCTCAATAGGGGTCTATGTAGGCCATAGCTATTCCCGTGGGATTTAACATATCTCCATTGTTGTCACTACTTCTTGTAGAGGAGGATTTTTCGAGAAGTTGTAACACTTCTTCTTCAGTTGTTTCTTGGCTTTCCATATCATGTAAAGCCTTCTTCAATTTTTCTTTGAGTGCCTTCTTATTTAGTGAAGCACTGGCTGTGGGTGAAAAGGGTGAAGTTGTTTTCCCCTTATCTGGTGTTCTTAGTGCTACTGGCTTAGGATTCCAGCCTTTGACTTTAATCTCTTTGGATAAGTACTTAATACGATCTTGCTCTCCTTTAGTAAAGTTCCAGGAGATGATATACGAAACACGCTTCTTGATGAAGAACTTGCACATTTGAATGTGCTCTGGGAGGGTTACACGCCCTTCTTTTGTACAGAAATCATTGAATATGCTAATGAATTGTAGGGGAAGAATCTCTTTGATTCCTCCGAAGTAAATCCACCATTCATAGAACCACCTTGGAATAATGGCGTCTACCATAGCTGGACAGTATTTAATAAACCAGGTGTGTTCTGGTATGAAATATAAAAAATTGAACCATGCTGATTTGTAATCATACCAATTATAAGTTTGCGGCCTGTGTGGCATGAATAATGCAATCGGAGTATGCAAGTGATCTGCGAACCAATTAAAAGGGGTCAATACCCTCTTGATAGTGAACCTAGAATAATCAATATACTCTAGATTCCTTTCATTCATAGAATGCTCGACTTCAATGGAGTCAGTATCTATGAGGATAGCTTCATAATATCTTCTTGCTTTGAGTGGATTTTCAGTATCCACAAAGTTCTTATCGTTGTAAACCGGCTTGATTAGCTGGTCTAGTGGATAACCTTCATATTCTTTGTCCAATGCGATGATTGGCATTACCTGAGTGGTAATGAATTTGAATTCCTCTTTGATAGGAGGAGTTGTTGTTGTTTTGACTGCTGAGGGGTTTACAGCTTGTGCGAAGGTTTCAGGAGCCTTCATAGCGTAACTCTGCTTCGATTGGACCGAGGAGCTCGATGATTGTCCTTTGTCAAAAGGCTTACCTGTCTTCATATCAACCAATTTAGTTGGTATTGGTGGAGGGAGCTTTGGAAATTCTGCCAAAGCTGCATATTTGTTCTGAAATGGTAACTGGAGTTCCGATTTCAATGCAGGCCTCTGGGGGACTGATGGCCTCAACGGGTTCAGTGAGGCTGATGGAGGATCAAATGGTCTAGCCATTTTGGTTTGGTCGTGTTCGCTTCCTACTGGGGTTTTGCACAGTGTAGTGGGTCTCATTTCTTCCCTGTAAAAATTCTCTTGTTAGAAAATCGGGAAGAGAATTATTTTCTCCTTTGATAAATTCAATTTGAAAATCAAAGCTAGATAGGAGAGCTTTCCATCTAGCAAATATCTGTTTTGAAACCAGATTTTTAACATCTTTTTGTAAAATCTCTTTAGCAGATTTGCAATCCACTCGTAATAAAAATTCCTTATTAATAAGGTCGTCTTGAAATTTAGTGATACATAGAACTATAGCTAAAATTTCTTTCTTAACAGTGCTATAATTTTTTTTGAGCAGAATTCCATATTCCTGAAGTAAATCTGACTAATTGTTCAGAAGAATTAGTATCTACTTTTTGCTTTAAGATACCTCCATATCCAATATCTGAAGCATCAGTTTCAACGATCATAAAGGCCTCAGGGTTAGGAATTCCTAAGCAAGAGAGGTTTTTGACCAAATTCTTTACCTTAATGACAACATTAGTTTGCTCAGAGCTCCAAGGAACAGGGGTCTTTTTAAGCCTTTTGTAAAGAGGTTCACAGACCTGCCTAATGTTAGGGATGAAGTCTGCTACGTAGTTAAGACTTCCTAGAAACCTTTGAAGCTGGGTTTTATCACTAATTTCATTAGGGAATTTTGAAGAGAATTCTATGGCTCTACAAATAGGTTTATAACTACCCTGATAAAGATCATTTCCTAAGAATCTAATAGAAGCCTGAAAAAGCTTCATTTTCGTTGCACTTATGACTAATCCATTAAGCTTAACAATCTTAAAGAAAGTATTAAGATGTTTGAAATGAGAATCAATGTTCTTAGAAAAAATAAGCACATCATCAATATAAACAATCGACATATAACTTTAAGGATTGAAGATATTATTCATGATGTTTTGGAATTCTGATGGGGCATTCTTTAGGCCGAATGGTAAGACATTCCATTCATAATGTCCAAAAGGAACATTGAACGCAGTCTTAAATTTGTCCTTTTCCGCAATTTGAATTTGCCAGAAGCCGGACTTCATATCAAACTTACTGTAAAGATTAGCCTTACAAGTTCTTTTCAAAAGATCCCTTTTGTTAGGAATCGGATGTCTAATCCATTTCAGAACTGCATTCAAAGGCTTGTAGTTTATTACTAGCCTGGGAATTCCTCGTTCTTTTTTTGCACTTTTATTTACATAAAAGGCAGAACAGCTCCATGGAGAATTCGAGGATCTGATAATCCCATTTTTTAATAAATGGTTTATCTCAGTTTTGCAGACTTCCATTATCTTGGTTCATTTGAATGGGCATAGCTTTAGTAGGGATGGCCTGTTCGTTGAAACCAGTAATGTAAGGAAGTTCTACAGAATGTCTTTTCCTTTCCCAAAAAGCATTAGGATGTTCTGAACAAATTTCATTTTCGAAACTCTTTTGAAGATTGGCAATTTTACTTACCATCTCCGAGGTTTTTTAAATTTGTTCAATTTTCTTTATTTGAATTTCTTGTTTAAGAAAACAAATGTGTGAAGAAAGTCTGTTAATTTTGAAAGCAGTCCTTTCTTTAATAAGGTTACCTTCTTCTTGCGAGAAGGGCCTTAATAAGGGGAAGAACAGATTTTGATTTAAAATTGTGGTGTGAATTCAATCAAAATCACTAATGTAAGGTCGAATTTGATTCACAAAAGGTATACCAAAAATGATATCATCAGTGATACCTTCAGTAATGACAAAATCATTAATAAGACAGATGCCATTGTTGCAGATATGAGCTTTAGAAAGATTGTAATCAAACTTCATCTTTTCTCCTGTGGCGGAGTATAGACGAGAAGTGATTTTTTGCAGATACTTGGTGGGTACAAGTCCCTTGATGATGCAATTATTATCGGCTCCAGTATCAAAAAGTGCAACTATGTTAAGAACAAAGTCTTTGTTTATGATAATTTTTACAACAATGTGTTCGCTGTAAGACTTTATAGCAGTAATAGCTGCTCCTGAGGTGGAAGGAGAGTCCGAGCCGGGGAAGGAAACTGGATCTTTGAGGTGATCACTTTGGACAAGATCAGTGATTATTGGGGAGGCTCTAGGAGACTCTGGTGGTGAGATATTCTTTGGAGAAGACACGTTCTTTAGAACTTGTTCTGTAAGAATGTCAAGTTCGACTCGATCGAGTCTGATTTTGAGATCTCTGATTTCCCCTTTAAGGGTGGAGATTTCACCCTTGAGATCAGATATTGAAGGTTCAGTGGGTTTATCAAATCGAGACATAACCTGTTTCATGCTAAAAGGCTGAATGATAGGTTTGGGGGGTCTTTCTTCTTGAGAAAGCATTAGTTTTTTGAGTTCTAGAAGGTATTTATTTCTAGCCTCATCATCTTGGATATACTCTATAATGTCAAACAGGATTTCTTTAGGATTTCCGGATATGACATTAATAGAACTCTTTGTGCAGGTACAGAAAGTGCCATTGCAGGCACAGTCTTGGCCTGACTGGGATTGATCGGATTCATAAGCGGCGTTGATAAAATCTTCGTCGCTATAATCGTCACTAGAGAGCTAGTTGTGTCGGAAGAGTCTGAAGAGTCTTCCATTATAGAAAACAACTTTTCTTTTATTTCTTCAGAAAGACCTAATTGGTTGATCTTGCTCTTTTTGCCAGATCGGCAATCTTTGGCTCTATGACCAGTTTTCCCACAAGTCCCTTAAACATCTTTCTTGGAAGACTTTCTCCTAGCTTTTCTGCCAGATTTGTAAGAGTTACAATCCTTTTTAGAGGATTCTTTTCTAGGTTTAGTCCTTTTATGAGTCCTATAGGATTTTTTCCTATGTTTTTTACTAGACTGAGAGGACATGTTTGTAAATCCGAAGCCTTGGCAAAAGGTTCCTAACCCGTATTTGGAGAACTATCCTTCTTAAGTTGTTTCTTAAGTTTAAGGTCTGTGTAGAGGTCAATCCCTACAGTGGTAATGAAACTTGTTAAGTCACCATAAGTTAGGATTTCATAAGGGATTTTTCAGGAGGGTCCTGAACATAAAGTAAAATCCCATTTTTCAGGAGGGTCCTGAACAGAAAGTAAAGTCCAATTTTTCAGGAGGGTCCTAAACAGAAAGTAAAATCCTATTTTTCAGGAGGGTCCTGAACAGAAAGTAATGTCCCATATTTCAAGAGGGTCCTGAACAGAAAGTAAAGTCCCATTTTTCAGGAGGGTCCTGAACAGAAAGTAAAGTCCTATTTTTCAGGAGGGTCCTGTACAGAAAGTAAAGTCCCATTTTTTAGGAGGTTCCTGTACAGAAAGTAAAATCCCATTACTAGGAAGGTCCTGAACAGAAAGTAAAATCCTATTTTTCAAGAGGGGAGATGGTAAGTAAAATTACGAATCTTCAAAAGAGTTTCGAAAATAAAATTTGTTCAGAACTTCCTAATTCTTTTTGGGAAAGGAAAAGACATTCTGTAGAACTTCCTTACATTACTGGTTTTAACGAACAGGCCATCCCTACTAAAGCAGGGATCCTGGTTGGCAAGATTTCTTCATCAGGAGGGTCCTGAACAGAAATTGAATTCTCATTTTTTGGGAGGGTCCTGAATAGAAAGTAAAATCCCATTTTCAGGAGGGCCCTGAACAAAAGTAAATTCCCATTTTTCAGGATGGTCCTGAACAAAAGTAAAATCCCATTTTTCAGGAGAGTCCTGAACAGAAAGTAAAGTCCCATAGTTCAAGAGGGTCCTAAACAAAAAGTATAATCCCATTTATCAGGAGGGTCCTGAACAGAAATTAAAATACCATTTTTCAGGAGGGTCCTGAATAGAAAGTAAAATCCCATTTTTTAGGAGGGTCCTGAACATAAAGTAAAATCCTAATTTTCCGAAGTGTCCTGAACAGAAAGTAAAGTCCAATTTTTCAGGAGGGTCCTGAACAGAAAGAAAAGTCCCATTTTTCAGGAGGGTCCTGAACAGAAAGTAATGTCCCATTTTTCAGGAGGGTCCTGAACATAAAGTAAAATCCCAATTTTGAAGTGGGTCCTGAACAAAAAGTAAAGACCCATTTTTCAGGAAGGTCCTAAGCAGAAAGTAAAATCCCATTTTTCAGGAGGGTCCTAAACAGAAAGTAAAGTCCAATTTTTCAGGAAGGTCCTAAGAAGAAAGTAAAGACCCATTTTTTAGGAGAGTCCTGAATAGAAAGTAAAGTCCAATTGTTCAGGAGGGTCCTGAACAGAGAGTAAAATCCCATTTTCAGGAGGGTCCTGAACAGATGTAAAATCCCATTTTTCAAGAGGATCCTGAACAGAAGTAAAATCCCATTTTTCAAGAGTGTCATGAACAGAAAATCAAATCCCATTTTTTAGGAGGGTCATGAACACAAGTAAAATCCAAATTTTTAGGAGGGTCCTGAATAAAATTTAAAATCATATTTTTCAGGATGGTCCTGAACAAAAGTAAAATCCTATTTTTTAGGAGGGTGCTGAACAGAAAGTAAAATCCCATTTTTCAGGAGGGTTCTGGACAGAAAGTAAAATCCAATTTTTCAGGAGGGTCCTGAACAGAAAGTAAGATCTCATTCTTCAAGATGGTTCAAAACAGAAAGTAAAATCCCATTTTTCAGGAGTGTCCTAAGAAAAGTATAATCTCATTCTTCAAGATGGTCAAGAAAAAAAAGTAAAATCCCATATTTCACGTGGATCCTGAACAAAGGTAAAATCCTATTTTTCAGGAGTGGCCTGAACATAAAGAAAAATCCTATTTTTCTGGAGGGTCCTGAACAGAAAGTAAAATCCCATTTTCAGGAGGGTCCTGAACAGAAATAAAATTCCATTTTTCAAGAGGATCCTGAACAGAAGTAAAATCCCATTTTTCAAAAGGGTCATGAACAGAAAGTAAAATCCCATTTTTTAGGAGGGTCATGAACAAAAGTAAAATCCTATTTTTTAGGAGGGTCCTGAATAACATGTAAAATCCCATTTTTCAGGATGTTCCTGAACAAAAGTAAAATCCCATTTTTTAGCAGTGTCCTGAACAGAAAGTAAAATCCCATTTTTCAGGAGGGTCCTGAACAGAAAGTAATGTCCCATTTATCAGGAGGGTCCTAACCATAGAGTAAAATCCCATTTTTCAGCAGGGCCCTGAACAAAAAGTAAAGTCCCATTTTTCAGGAGGGTCCTGAACAGAAAGTAAAATCCTATTATTCAGGAGTGTCCTGAAAAGAAAGTAAAATCGTATTTTTCAGGAAGGTCCTGAACCAAAGTAAATTCTCATTTTTCAGTAGGGTAATCCCATTTTTCAGGAGGATCCTGAACAAAAAGTAAAATCCCATTTTCAAGAGGGTCCTGAAAAAAAAATCCCATTTTCAAGAGAGTACTGAACAGAAAGTATAATCCTTTTTTTCAGGAGGGTGCAGAACAGAAAGTAAAGTCCCATTTTTCAGGAGGGTCCTAAAAAGAAAGTAAAATCCCATTTATCAGGAGGGTCCTGAAGAGAAAGTAAACTCCCATTTTTCAGGAGGGTCCTGCACATAAAGTAAAATCCTATTTTTCAGGTGGGTCATGAACAGAAAGTAAAGTCCAATTTTTCAGGATGGTCCATAGCAGAAAGTAAAGTCCCGTTTTAAAGGAGGGTCCGGAACAAAAAGTAAAGTCCCATTTTTCTGAAGGGTCCAGAACAGAAACTAAAATCCCATTTTTCAGGAGGGTCCTGAACAGAAAGTAAAGTCCCATTTTTCAGGAGGGTCCTTAACAGAAAGTAAAGTCCCATTTTTCAGAAGGGTCCTGAAATTAAAGTAAAGTCCCATTTTTCAGAAGGGTCCTGTTCAGAAAGTAAAGTCCCATTTTTCAGGAGGGTCCTGTACAGAAAGTAAAATCCCATTTTTCAGGAAGGTTCTGAACAGAATGTAAAATGCTATTTTTCAACAAGGTCCTAAACAAAAGTAAAATCCCATTTTTCAGGAGGGTCCAGAACAAAAGTAAAATCTCATTCTTCAAGATGGTCCAGAACAGAAAGTAAAATCCCATATTTAAGGAGGGTCCTGAACAAAAGTAAAATCCCATATTTCAGGAGGGGCCTGAACATAAAGTAAAATTCCATTTTTTAGGAGGGTCCTGAACAGAAAGTAAAATCCCATTTTCAGGAGGATCTTGAACAGAAGTAAATCCCATTTTTCAATAGGGTCATGAACAGAAAGTAAAATCCCATTTTTTAGGAGGGTGATGAACAAAAGTAAAATCCTTTTTTAGTAGGTTCCTGAATAAAATGTAAAATCCCATTTTTCAGAATGTTCCTGAACAAAAGTAAAGTCCCATTTTTTAGGAGGGTCCTGAATAGAAAGTAAAATCCCATTTTTCAGGAGGGTCCTGAACAGAAAGTAAAGTCCCATTTTTCTGGAGGGTCATAAACATAAAGTAAAATCTCATTTTTTAGGAGGGTCCTGAACAGAAAGTAAAGTCCATATTTTCAGGAGGGTGCTGAAAAAAAAGTAAAATCTCATTTTTCAGGAAGGTTCTCAAAAGAAAGTAAAATTCCATTTTTCAGGAAGGTCCTAAACAAAAAGTAAAATTCTATTTTTCAAGAGCGTCGTGAACATAAAGTAAAATCCCATTTTTCAGGAGGGTCCTTAATATAAAGTAAAGTCCCATTTTTCAAGATGGTCCTGAACAGAAAGTAAAATCTCATTTTTCAGGAGGGTCCTGAATAGAAAGTAATGTCCAATTTTTCAGGAAGGTTCTAGACAGAAAGTATAGTCCCATTTTTAGGAGAGTTCTCAACAGAAAGTAAAGTCCCATTTTTCAGGAAGGTCCTGAACAGAAATTAAAATCCCATTTTAAGAAGGGTCCTGAACAGAAGTAAAATCCCATTTTTCAAGAGAATCCTTAATAGAAGTAAAATCCCATTTTTCAAGAGGGTTATGAACAGAAAGTAAAATATCATTTTTAAGGAGGTTCATGAAAAAAAGAAAAATCCTCCTTTTAGGAGAGTCCTGAATAAAATGTAAAATCCTATTTTTGAGGATGGTCCTGAACAAAAGTAAAATCCCTTTTTTTAGAGGGTCCTGAACAGAAAGTAAAATCCCATTTTTCAGGATTGTCTTGAACAAAAAGTAAAGTCCCATTTTTCAGGAGGGTCCTAAACATAAAGTAAAATCTCATTTTTCAGGAGGGTCCTGAACAGAAAGTAAAGTCCCATTTTTCAGGAAGGTCCTGAACAGAAAGTAGAGTCTAATTTTTCAGGAGGGTCCTAAACAGAATGTAAAATCCAATTTTTTAGGAGGGTCCTGAATAGAAAGTAACGTCCCATTTTTCAGGAGGGTCCTGAACAGAAAGTAAAGTTCCATTTTTCAGGAGGGTCCTGTACAGAATATAAAATCCCATTTTTCAGGAAGATCCTGAACAAAAGTAAAATCACATTTTTCTGGAGGGTCCTGAACAAATGTAAAATCTAATACATCTAGATGGTACAGAACAGAAAGTAAAATCCCATATTTCAGGAGGGTCCTGAACAAAAATAAAATCCTATTTTTCAAGAGTGGCCTGAACAGAAAGTAAAAAACATTTTTCAGAAGAGTCCTGAACAGAATGTAAAGTCCCATTTTTCAGGAGAGTGCTGAACAGAAAGTAAAATCCATTCCTGAACAAAAAGTAAAATCACATTTTTCAGGAAGGTGCTGAACTGAAAGTAAAATCCCATTTTTCTGGAGGGTGCTGAACAGAAAGTAAAATCCCATTTTTCTGTAGGTTCCTGAACAGAAAGTGAAATCCCATTTTTCAGGAGGGTCCTGAACAGAAAGTAAAATTCCATTTTTCAAGAGCGCCCTGAACATAAAGTGAAAACTCATTTTTCAGGAGGGTCTTGAACATAAAGGAAAATCCCATTTTTCAAGAGGGTCCTGAACAGAAAGTAAAATCCAATTTTTCAAGAGGGTCCTAAACATAAGCGAAATCCCATTTTTTTGGAGGGTCCTGAACAAAAGTAAAATCCCATTTTTCAGAAGGGGCCTGAACAGAAAGAAAAATTCCATTTTCCAGGAGAGTCCTGAACAGAAAGTAAATCCCCATTTTTCAGTAGGGTCATGAACAGAAAGTTAAATCCCATTTTCAGGAGGGTCCTGAACAGAAGTAAAATCCCATTTTTCAAGAGGATCCTGAACAGAAGTAAAATCCCATTTTTCAAGAGTGTCATGAACAGAAAATAAAATCCCATTTTTTAGGAGGGTCATGAACAAAAGCAAAATCCAATTTTTTAGGGAGGTCCTAAATAAAAATTAAAATCCCATTTTTCAGGATGGTCCTGAACAAAAGTAAAATCCCATTTTTTAGGAGGGTCCTGAACACAAAGTAAACTCCCATTTTTTTAGGATGGTCCTGAACAGAAAGTAAGGTCCCATTTTTCAGGAGGGTCTAAAACATAAAGTAAAATCTCATTTTTCCGGAGGGTCCTGAACAAAAAGTAAATTCCTATTTTTCAGGAGGGTCCTGAACAAAAAGTAAAATCCTATTTTTTCAGAGGGTCCTAAACAGAAGCAAAATCCCATTTTTCAGAAGGGTCCTGAACAAAAGAAAAAGGTCATTCTTCAAGATGGTCTAGAACAAAAAGTAAAATCCTATTTTCCATGAAGGTGTTGAACAGAAAGTAAAATCCAATTTTTCAGGAGGTTCCTTAACCGAAAGTAAAATCCTATTTTTCAGGAGGGTCCTGAACAGAAAGTAAAGTCCAATTTTTCAGGAGGGTCCTAAACAGAAAGTAAAATCCTATTTTTCAGGAGGGGCCTGAACAGAAATTAAAATCCTATTTTTCAGGAGGGTCCTGAATAGAAAATAAAGTTTGATTTTATAGGAGGGTGCTGACAGAAAGTAAAATCCCATTTTTCAGGAGGTTCCGGAACAAAAAGTAAAATCCCATATTTCAGGAGGGTCCTAAACAGAAAGTAAAATTCCATTTTTCAAGAGCGTCCCGGACATAAAGTAAAATCTCATTTTTCATGAGGGTCCTTAACATAAAGTAAAATCCAATTTTTCAAGAGGGTCCTGAACAGAAAGTAATGTCCCATTTTTCAGGAAGGTACAAAGCAAAAAGTAAAATCCCATTTATCAGGAGGGTCCTGAACATAAAGTAAAGTCCTATTTTCAGGAGGATCCTGAACAGAAAGTAAAGTCCCATTTTTCAGGATGGTCCTGTGCCGATAGTAAAGTCCCATTTTTCAGGAGGGTCCTGTAAAGAAAGTAAAATCCCATTTTTCAGAAAGGTCCTGAACAGAAAATAAAATCCTATTTTTCGAGAGGGTCCTAAACAGAAGCAAAATCCCATTTTTCAAGAGTGTCCAGAACCAAAGTAAAATCTCATTCTTCAAGATGGTCCAGAACAGAAAGTAAAATCCCATATTTTAGGAGGGTCATGAACAAAAGTAAAATCCCATTTTTCAGGAGGGCCCTGAACAGAAATTAAAATCCCATTTTTCAGGAGAGTCCTTAACAGATGTAAAATCCCATTTTTCAAAAGGATCCTGAACAGAAGTAAAATCTCATTTTTCAAGAGGGTCATGAACAAAAAGTAAAATCCCATTTTTTAGGAGGGTCATGAACAAAAGTAAAATCCTATTTTTTAGGAGGGTCCTGAATAAAATGTAAAATCTAATTTTTCAGGAAGGTCCTGAAGAAAAGTAAAATACTTTTTTTTAGGAGGGTCCTGAACAGAAAATAAAGTCCTATTTTTCATGAGGGTCCTAAACATAAAGTAAAATCTTATTTTTCAGGAGGGTCCCGAACAGAAAGTAAAGTCCCATTTTTCAGGAGGGTGCTAAATAGAATGATAATCCCATTTTTCAGGAGGGTCCTGAACAGTAAGTAAAATCCCATTTTCAGGAGGTTCCTGAACAGAAAGTAAAATTCCATTTTTCAAGAGCGTCCTGAACATAAAGGAAAATACCATTTTTTAGGAGGGTCCTGAACATAACGTAAAATCTCATTTTTAAATAGGGTCCTGAACAGAAAGTAAAATCTCATTTTTCAGGAGGGTCCTGAACAGAAAGTAAAGTCAAAATTTTCAGGAAGGTCCTAAGCAGAAAGTAAAGTCCCATTTTTTAGGAGGGTCCTGAACAGTGAGTAAAGTCCCATTTTTTAGGAGGGTGCTGAAAAGAAAGTAAAATCCTATTTTTCAGGAGGGTCCTAAGCAGAAAGTAAAGTCTAATTTTTCATGAGGGTCCTAAACAGAAAGTAAAATCCTATTTTTCAGGAGGGGCCTGAACAGAAATTAAAATCCCATTTTTCAGGAGGGTCCTGAATAGAAAATAAAGTTTGATTTTATAGGAGGGTGCTGACTGAAAGTAAAATCCCATTTTTCAGGAGGTTCCGGAACAAAAAGTAAAATCCCATATTTCAGGAGGGTCCTAAACAGAAAGTAAAATTCCATTTTTCAAGAGCGTCCCGGACATAAAGTAAAATCTCATTTTTCATGAGGGTCCTTAACATAAAGTAAAATCCAATTTTTCAAGAGGGTCCTGAACAGAAAGTAATGTCCCATTTTTCAGGAAGGTACAAAGCAAAAAGTAAAATCCCATTTATCAGGAGGGTCCTGAACATAAAGTAAAGTCCCATTTTCAGGAGGATCCTGAACAGAAAGTAAAGTCCCATTTTTCAGGATGGTCCTGTGCCGATAGTAAAGTCCCATTTTTCAGGAGGGTCCTGTACAGAAAGTAAAATCCCATTTTTCAGAAAGGTCCTGAACAGAAAATAAAATCCTATTTTTCAAGAGGGTCCTAAACAGAAGCAAAATCCCATTTTTCAAGAGAGTCCAGAACCAAAGTAAAATCTCATTCTTCAAGATGGTCCAGAACAGAAAGTAAAATCCCATATTTTAGGAGGGTCATGAACAAAAGTAAAATCCCATTTTTCAGGAGGGCCCTGAACAGAAATTAAAATCCCATTTTTCAGGAGAGTCCTGAACAGATGTAAAATCCCATTTTTCAAAAGGATCCTGAACAGAAGTAAAATCTCATTTTTCAAGAGGGTCATGAACAAAAAGTAAAATCCCATTTTTTAGGAGGGTCATGAACAAAAGTAAAATCCTATTTTTTAGGAGGGTCCTGAATAAAATGTAAAATCTAATTTTTCAGGAAGGTCCTGAAGAAAAGTAAAATACTTTTTTTTAGGAGGGTCCTGAACAAAAAGTAAAGTCC
This sequence comes from Capsicum pubescens, assembly GCA_030864215.1. Taxonomy (NCBI): domain Eukaryota; kingdom Viridiplantae; phylum Streptophyta; class Magnoliopsida; order Solanales; family Solanaceae; genus Capsicum; species Capsicum pubescens. Next base: position 283,111,206 of record CM061542.1, read on the forward strand.
CATTTTTCAGGAGGGTCCTAAACATAAAGTAAAATCTTATTTTTCAGGAGGGTCCCGAACAGAAAGTAAAGTCCCATTTTTCAGGAGGGTGCTAAATAAAAGATAATCCCATTTTTCAGGAGGGTCCTGAACAGTAAGTAAAATCCCATTTTTCAGGAGGTTCCTGAACAGAAAGTAAAATTCCATTTTTCAATAGCGTCCTGAACATAAAGGAAAATACCATTTTTTAGGAGGGCCCTGAACATAACGTAAAATCTCATTTTTAAATAGGGTCCTGAACAGAAAGTAAAATCTCATTTTTCAGGAGGGTCCTGAACAGAAAGTAAAGTCCAAATTTTCAGGAAGGTCCTAAGCAGAAAGTAAAGTCCCATTTTTTAGGAGGGTCCTGAACAGTGAGTAAAGTCCCATTTTTTAGGAGGGTGCTGAAAAGAAAGTAAAATCCTATTTTTCAGGAGGGTCCTAAGCAGAAAGTAAAGTCCAATTTTTCATGAGGGTCCTAAACAGAAAGTAAAATCCCATTTTTTAGGAGGGTCTGGAATAGAAAGTAAAGTGCCATTTTTTAGGAGGGTGCTGAAAAGAAAGTAAAGTCCCATTTTTCAGGAGGGTCCTGAACAGAAAGTAAAATCCTATTTTTTAAGAGAGTCCTAAACAGAAGCAGAATCCCATTTTTCGGGAGGGTCCTGAACAAAAGTAAAATCTCATTCTTCGAGATGGTCCAGAACAGAAAGTTAAATCCTATATTTCAGGAGGGTCCTTAACAAAAATAAAATCCTATTTTTCAGGAGGGTCTTGAATAGAAAATAAAGTCAAATTTTTCAGGAGGGTGCTGAACGGAAAGTAAAATCCCATTTTTCAGGAGGTTCCTGAACAAAAAGTAAAATCCTATTTTTCTGGAGGGTCCTCAACAGAAAGTAAAATTCCATATTTCAAGTGCATCCTGAACATAAAGTAAAATCCCATTTTTCAGGAGGGTCCTTAACATAAAGTAAAATCCCATTTTTCAGTAGGGTCCTGAACAGAAAGTAGAGTCCCATTTTTCAGGAGGGTCCTGAACAGAAAGTAAAGTCCCATTTTTAGGATGGTCCTGTACTGAAAGTAAAGTCCCATTTTTCAGGAGGGCCCTGTACAGAAAATAAAATCCCATTTTTCAGGAAGGTCCTGAACAGAAAATAAAATCGTATTTTTCAAGATGGTCCTAACCAGAAGCAAAATCCCATTTTTCAAGAGTGTCCAGAACAAAAGTAAAATCTCATTCTTCAAGATGGTCCAGAACAGAAAGTAAAATCCCATATTTTAGGAGGGTCCTGAACAAAAGTAAAATCCCATTTTTTAGGAGGGGCCTGAACAGAAAGTAAAATCCCATTTTTCAGGAGTGTCCTGAATAGAAAATAAAATCCCATTTTTAGGAGAGTCCTGAACAGATGTAAAATCCCATTTTTCAAAAGGATCCTAAACAGAAGTAAAATCCAATTTTTCAAGAGGGTCATGAACAAAAAGTAAAATCCCATTTTTTAAGAGGGTCATGAACAAAAGTAAAATCCTATTTTTTAGGAGGGTCCTGAATAAAATGTAAAATCCCAATTTTTAGGATGGTCCTGAACAAAAGTAAAATACTTCTTTTTAGGAGGGTCCTGAACAGAAAGTAAAATCCCATTTTTCAGGAGGTTCATGAACATAAAGTAAAGTCCTATTTTTCAGGAGGGTCCTGAACAGAAAGTAAAATCCCATTTTTCAGGCGGGTCCTGAACAGAAAGAAAATTCTATTTTTCAAGAGCGTCCTAATCATATATTAAAATCCCATTTTCAGGAGGTCCCTGAACATAAAGTAAAATCCCATTTTTCTTGAGGGTCCTGAACAGAAAGTAACATCTCATTTTTCAGGAGGGTCCTGAACAGAAAGTAAAGCCCAATTTTTCAGGAAGGTCCTAAGCAGAAAGTAAAGTCCCATTTTTCAGGAGGGTCCTGAATAGAAAGTACAGTCCTAATTTTCAGGAAGTTCCTGAACAGAAAGTGAAGTCCAATTTTCAGGAGGGTCCTGAACAGAAGTAAAATCCCATTTTTCAAGAGGATCCTGAACAAAAGTAAAATCCCATTTTTCAAGAAGGTCATGAACAAAAAGTCAAATCCCATTTTTTAGGAGGGTCATGAACAAAAGTAAAATTTTATTTTTTAGGATGGTCCTGAATAAATATAAAATCCCATTTTTCAGGATGGTCCTGAACAAAAGTAAAATCCCATTTTTTAGGAGGGTCCTGAACGGGAAGTAAAATACCATATTTTGGGAAGGTCCTGAACAGAAAGAAAAGTCCCATTTTTCAGTAGGGTCCTAAACATAAAGTAAAATCTCATTTTTTAAGAGGGTCCTGAACAGAAAGTAAAGTCCCATTTTTCAGGAGGGTGCTGAACAGAAAGTAAAATCCCATTTTTTCAGGAGGGTCATGAACAGAAAGTAAAATCCCATTTTTCAGGAGGGTCCTGAACAGAAAGTAAAATTCCATCTTTCAAGAGCGTCCTGAACATAAAGTAAAATCCCAGTTTTCAGGAGGGTCCTGGACATAAAGTAAAGTCCCATTTTTCAGGAGGGTCCTGAACAGAAAGTAAAGTCCCATTTTTCAGGAGGGTCCTGAACAGAAAGTAAAATCCCATTTTTCAGGAGGGTCAACAGAAAGTAAATTTCCATTTTTCAAGAGCGTCCTGAACAGAAAGCATAATCTCATTTTAAGGAGGGTCCTGAACTGAAAGTAAAGTCCAATTTTTCAGGAAGGTCCTAAGCAAAAAGTAAAGTCCCATTTTTCATGAGGGTCTTGAACAGAAAGTAAAGACCCATTTATCAGGAGGGTTCTGAACAGAAAGTAAAATCCCATTTTTCAAGAGGGTCCTGAACAGAAAGTAAAATCCCATTTTTCAGGAGGGTTTTGAACAGAAAGTAAAGTCCCATTTTTCAGGAGGGTCCTGAAATGAAAGTAAAATTACGTTTTTTAGGAGGGTCCTGAACCGAAAGTAATATCCCATTTTTCAAGAGGGTCTTGATAAGAAAGTAAAGTACCAATTTTTAGGAGGGTCCTGAACGGAAAGTAAAATCCCATTTTCACGAGGGTCCTGAAAAGAAAGTAAAATCCCATTTTTCAGGAGTGTCTTGAAAAGAAGTAAAATGCCATTTTTCAGGAGGGTCTTGAATTGAAAGTAAAATCCCATTTTCTAAAGGGGCCTGAACAAAAGTAAATTCCAATTTTTTAGGAGGGCCTTAAATGAAGGTAAAATCTTATTTTTCAGTAGGGTAATCCCATTTTCAGGAGGGTCCTGAACATAAGTAAAATCGTATTTTTCAGGATGGTCCTGAACAAAAGTACAATCCCATATTTCCAAAGGCTCCTGAACAGAAAGTAAAATCCTTTTTTAAGGAGGGTCCTGAACACAAAGTAAAATCCCATTTTTCATGAGGGTCCTAAACATAAAGTAAAATCCCATTTTTCATGAGGGTCCTGAAGAGAAAGTAAAGTCCAATTTTTAAGGAGGGTCCTGAACAGAAATTAAAATCCCAATTTTCAGGAGCGTCCTGAACAGAAAGTAAAGTCCCATTTTTCAGGAGGGTCCTGTATAGAAAGTAAAGTCCCATTTTTCAGGAACATCCTGAACAAAAAGTAAAATCCCATTTATCAAGAGGATCCAAAACATAAGTAAAATCTTATTTTACAAGATGGTCTTGTACAGTAGGTAAAATCCCATATTTCAGGAGGGTTCTGAACAAAAGTAAAATCCCATTTTTCAGGAGGGGCCAGAACAGAAAGTAAAATCCCATTTTTCAGAAGTGTCCCGTACAGAAGTAAAAGCCCATTTTTCAGGAGGGTCCTGAACAGAAGTAAAATACCATTTTTTAAAAGGGTCCTGAACAGAAAATAAAATCCTATTTTTCAGGAGGGTCCGGAACAAAAAGTAAAATCCTATTTTTCAGGAGGGTCCTGAACAAAAAGTAAAATCCTATTTTTCAGAAGGGTTCTCAATAAAATGTAAAATCCCATTTTTTAGAGGGTCATGAACAGAAAGTAAAATACCATTTTTCAGGAAGGTCCTGAACAGAAAGTAAAGTCCTATTTTTCAGGTGGGTCCTAAACATAAAGTAAAGTCTCATTTTTCAGGAAGGTCTTGAACAGAAAGTAATGTCTCATTTTACAGGAGGGTGCTGAACAAAAAGAAAATCCCATTTTTCAAGAGGGTCCTGAACAGAAAGTAAAATCCCATTTTTCAGGAGGGTCCTGAGCAGAAAGTAAAATTCCATTTTTCAAGAGCGTCCTGAACATAAAATAAAATACCATTTTTCAGGAGGGTCCTGAACATAAAGTAAAATCTCATTTTTCAAGAGGGTTCTGAACAGAAAGTAAAATCTCATTTTTAAGGAGGGTCCTGAACAGAAAGTAAAGTCCAATTTTTCAGGAAGATCCTAAGCAGAAAGAAAAGTCCTATTTTTTAAGAGGGTCCAGAACAGAAAGGAAAGTCCCATTTTTCAGGAGGGTCCTTAAAAGAAAGTAAAATCCCTTTTTTCAGGAGAGTCCTGAATAGAAAGTAAAATCCTATTTTTCAGGAGGGTCCTGAACAGAAAGCAGAGTCCAATTTTTCAGGAGTGTCCTGAACATAAATTAAAACCCCATTTTTTAGGAGGGTCAGAAAGTAAAGTCTCATTTTTCAGGAGGATCCTGAATAGAAAGTAAAGTCCCATTTTTCAGGAGTGTCCTGTACAGAAAGTTAAATCCCATTTTTCAGGAAGGTCCTGAACAGAAAGTAATATCCTATTTTTTAAGAGGGTCCTAAACAGAAGCAAAATCCAATTTTTCAGGAGGGTTCTGAACAAAAGTAAAATCTCATTCTTCAAGATGGTCCAGAATAGAAAGTAAAATCCCATATTTAAGGAGGGTCCTGAATTAAAGTAAAATCCTATTTTTCAGGAGGAGCCTCAACAGAAAGTAAAATCCCATTTTTCAGAAGGGTCCAGAATAGAATGTAAAGTTTGATTTTTCAGGAGAGTGCTGAACAAAAAGTAAAATCCCATTTTTCAGGAGGTTCCTGGACAGGAAAGTAATATCCTATTTTTTTGGAGGGTCCTGAACAGATAGTAAATTTTCATTTTTCAAGAGCTCCTGAACATAAAGTAAAATCCCATTTTTCAGGAGGGTCCTTAACATTAAGTAAAATCCAATTTTTCAAGAGTGTCCTGAGTGGAAAGTAAAGTCCTATTTTTCAGGAGGGTCCTAAGCAGAAAGTAAAATACCATTCTTCAGGAAGGTCCTGAACAGAAAGTAAAGACCCATTTTTCAGGGGGGTGCTGAATTAGAAGAAAGTCTAATTTTTCAAGAGGGTCCTGAACAGAAAGTAAAATCCCATTTTTCTGAAGGGTCCTGAGCAGAAAGTAACATTCCATTTTTAAAGAGCATCCTGAACATAAAGTAAAATACCATTTTTCAAGATGGTCCTGAACAGAAAGTAAAATCTCATTTTTCAGGAGGGTCCTTAACAGAAAGTAAAGTCCAATTTTTCAGGAAGGTCCTAAGCTGAAAGTAAAGTCCCATTTTTTAGGAGGGTCCAGAACAGAAAGTAAAGTCCCATTTTTCAGTAGGGTCCTGAAAAGAAAGTAAAATCCCTTTTTTCAGGAGGGTCCTGAACAGAAAGTAAAATCCCATTTTTAAGGAGGGTCCTGAACAGAAAGTAAAGTCCAATTTTTCAGGAGGGTCCTGAACAGTAAGTAAAACATTATTTTTCAGGAGGGTCCTGAATAGAGAGTAAAGTCTCATTTTTCAGTAGGGTCCTGAACAGAGAGTAAAGTCCCATTTTTCAGGAGGGTCCTGTACAGAAAGTAAAATCCCATTTTTCAGGAAGGTCTTGAACAGAAAGTAAAATCCTATTTTTTAAGAGGGTCCTAAATAGAAGAAATATCCCATTTTTAAGGAGGGTTCTGAAACAAAAGTAAAATCTCATTCTTCAAAATGGTCCAGAACAGAAGTAAAATCCCATTTTTTAGGAGGGGCCTGAAGAGAAAGTAAAATCCTATTTTACAGAAGGGTCCAGAATAGAAAGTAAAGTCCGATTTTTCAGGAGGGTGTTGAACAGAAAGTAAAATCCCATTTTTCAGGAGGTTCCTGAACAGAAAGTAAAATCCTATTTTTCAAGAGGTTCCTGAACAGAAAGTAAAATTTCATTTTTCATGAGCGTCCTGAACATAAAGTAAAATCCCATTTTTTAGGAGGATCCTGAATAAAATGTAAAATCCCATTTTTCAGGATTGTCCTGAACAAAAGTAAAATCCTTTTTTTAAGGAGGGTCCTGAACAGAAAGTAAAATCCCATTTTTCAGGAGGGTCCTGAACAGAAAGTAAAATCCCATTTTTTAGGAGGGTCATGAACAAAAGTAAAATCCTATTTTAAGATGGGTCCTGAAAAAAATATTAAATCCCATTTTTCAGGATGGTCCTGAAAAAAAGTAAAATCCCATTATTTAGGCGGGTCCTGAACGGGATGTAAAATCCCATTTTTCAGGAAGGTCCTGAACAGAAAGTAATGTCCCATTTTCATAAGGGTCCTAAACATAAAGTAAAATCTCATTTTTCAGAAGGGTCCTGAACAGAATGTAAAGCCCCATTTTTCAGGAGGGTGCTGAACAGAAAGTAAAATCCCATTTTTCAGGAGGGTCATGAACAGAAAGTAAAGTCCCACTTATAAAGAAGGTCCTGAACAGAAAGTGAAATCCCATTTTCAGGAGGGTCCTGAACAGACGTAAAATCCCATTTTTCAGGAGGATCCTGAACTGAAGAAAAATCCTATTTTTCAAGAAGGTCATGAACAGAAAGTCAAATCCCATTTTTTAGGAGGGTCATGAACAAAAGTAAAATTCTATTTTTTAGGAGGGTCCTGAATAAAATATAAAATCCCATTTTTCAGGATGGTCCTGAACAAAAGTAAAATCCCATTTTTTAGGAGGGTCTTGAACGGGAAGTAAAATCCCATTTTTTAGGAAGGTCCTGAACAGAAAGCAAAGTCCCATTTTTCAGGAGAGTCCTAAACATAAAGTAAAATCTCTTTTTTCAGGAGGGTTCTGAACAGAAAGTAAAGTCCCATTTTTCAGGAAGGTGATGAACAGAAAGTAAAATCCCATTTTATCACGAGGGTCATGAACAGAAAGTAAAATCCCATTTTTCAGGAGGGTCCTGAACAGAAAGTAAAATTCCATCTTTCAAGAGCGTCCTGAACATAAAGTAAAATCCCATTTTTCAGGAGGATCCTGAACAGAAAGTAAAGTCCCATTTTTCAGGATGGTCCTGAACAGAAAATAAAGTCCCATTTTTCAGGAGGGTCCTGAACAGAAAGTAAAATCCCATTTTTCAGGAGGGTCAACAGAAAGTAAATTTCTATTTTTCAAAAGCGTCTTGAACAGAAAGTATAATCTCATTTTTTAGGAGGGTCCTAAACTGAAAGTAAAGTCCAATTTTTTAGGAAGGTCCTAAGAAAAAAGTAAAGTCCCATTTTTCATGAGGGTCCTGAACAGAATGTAAAGACCCATTTATCAGGAGGGTCCAGAACAGAAAGTAAAATCCCATTTTTCAAGAGGGTCCTGAAGAGAAAGTAAAATCCCATTTTTCAGTAGGGTCCTGAACAGAAAGTAAAATCCCATTTTTCAGGAGGGTCCTGAACAGAAAGTAAAGTCCCATTTTTCAGGAGGGTCCTGAACTGAAAGTAAAATTACATTTTTCAGGAGGGTCCTGAACCAAAAGTAAAATCCCATTTTTCAAAAGGGTCTTGGAAAGAAAGTAAAGTCCCATTTTTCAGAAGGGTCCTGAACAGAAAGTATAGTCCCAATTTTCAGCAGAGTCCTGAACGGAAAGTAAAATCCCATTTTTCACGAGGGTCCTGAAAAGAAAGTAAAATCCCATTTTTCATGAGGGTCCTGAAAAAAAAGTAAAATCCCACTTTTCAGGAGAGTCCTGAACAAAAGTAAAATCCCATTTTTCAGAAGGGTTCTGAAAAGAAAGTAAAATCCTATTTTCTAAAGGGGCCTGAACAAAAGTAAATTCCAATTTTTCAGGAGGGCCTTAAACGGAGCTAAAATCTTATTTTTCAGTAGGCTAATCCCATTTTCAGGAGGGTCCTGAACATAAGTAAAATCGTATTTTTCAGGATGGTCCTGAACAAAAGTAAAATACCATTTTTCCAGAGGCTCCTGAACAGAAAGTAAAATCCTTTTTTTAAGGAGGGTCCTGAACAAAAAGTAAAATTTCATTTTTCAGGAGGGTCCTAAACATAAAGTAAAATCCCATTTTTCATGAGGGTCCTGAACAGAAAGTAAATGTCCAATTTTTAAGGAGGATCCTGAACAGAAATTAAAATCCCATTTTCAGGAAGGTCCTGAATAGAAAGTAAAGTCCCATTTTTCAGGAGGGACCTGTACAGAAAGTAAAATCCCATTTTTCAGAAGGGTCCTGAACAGAAAGTAAAGTACAATTTTTTAGGAAGGTCCTAAGCTGAAAGTAAAGTCTCATTTTTTAGGAGGGTCCAGAATAGAATGTAAAGTCCCATTTTTCAGTAGAGTCCTGAATAGAAAGTAAAATCCCTTTTTTTCAGGAGGGTCCTGAACAGAAAGTAAAATCCCATTTTTCAGGAGGGTCCTGAACAGAAAGTAAAGTCTAATTTTTCAGGAGGGTCCTGAACAGAAAATAAAACATTATTTTTCAGGAAGGTCTTGAATAGAGAGTAAAGTCTCATTTTTCAGGAGGGTCCGGAACAGAATGTAAAGTCCCATTTTTCAGGAGGGTCCTGTATAGAAAGTAAAATCGCATTTTTCAGAAAGGTCTTGAATAGAAAGTAAAATCCTATTTTTTAAGAGGGTCCTAAACAGAAGAAAAATCCCATTTTTCAGGAGGGTTCTGAAACAAAAGTAAAATCTCATTCTTCAAGATGGTCCAGAACAGAAAGTAAAATCTCATATTTTATGAGGGTCCTGAACAAAAGTAAAATCCCATTTTTCAGGAGAGGCCTGAACAGAAAGTAAAATCCTATTTTACAGATGTGTCCAGAACAGAAAGTAAAGTCCGATTTGTCAGGAGGGTGCTGAAAAGAAAGTAAAATCCCATTTTTCAGGAGGTTCCTGAACAGAAAGTAAAATCCTATTTTTCAAGAGGTTCCTGAACAGAAAGTAAAATTTCATTTTCAATAGCGTCCTGAACATAAAGTAAAATCCTATTTTTCAGGAGGGTCCTGAATAAAATGTAAAATCTCATTTTTCAGGATGGTCCTGAACAAAAGTAAAATCCTTTTTTTAGGAGGGTCCTGAACAGAAAGTAAAATCCTATTTTTCAGGAGAGTCCTGAACAAAAAGTAATATCCCATTTTTTAGGAGGGTCATGAAAAAAAGTAAAATCCTATTTTTAAATGGGTCCTGAATAAAATATTAAATCCCATTTTTCAGGATGGTCCTGAACAAAAGTAAAATCCAATTTTTTAGGAGGGTCCTGAACGGGATGTAAAATCCCAATTTTCAGGAAGGTCCTGAACAGAAATTAATGTCCCATTTTCATAAGGGTCCTAAACATAAAGTAAAATCTCATTTTTCAGTAGGGTCCTGAACAGAATGTAAAGCCCCATTTTTCAGGAGAGTGCTGAACAGAAAGTAAAATCCCATTTTTCAGGAGGGTCATGAACAGAAAGTTAAGTCCCACTTTTAAAGAAGGTCCTGAACAGAAAGTGAAATCCCATTTTCAGGAGGGTCCTGAACAGACATAAAATCCCATTTTTCTGGAGGATCCTTAACTGAAGAAAAATCCCATTTTTCAAGAAGGTCATTAACAGAAAGTCAAATCCCATATTTTAGGAGGGTCATGAACAAAAGTAAAATTCTATATTTTAGGAGGGTCCTGAATAAAATATAAAATCCCATTTTTTAGGATAGTCCTGAACAAAAGTAAAATCCCATTTTTTAGGAGGGTCTTGAACGGGAAGTAAAATCCCATTTTTTAGGAAGGTCCTGAACAGAAAGCAAAGTCCCATTTTTCAGGAGAGTTCTAAACATAAAGTAAAATCTCTTTTTTCAGGAGGGTCCTGAACAGAAAGTAAAGTCCCATTTTTCAGGAGGGTGCTGAACAGAAAGTAAAATCCCATTTTTTCACGAGGGTCATGAACAGAAAGTAAAGTCCCATTTTTCAGGAGGGTCCTGAAAAAAAAGTAAAATCCCACTTTTCAGGAGAGTCCTGAATAAAAGTAAAATCCCATTTTTCAGACGGGTTCTGAACAGAAAGTAAAATCCCATTTTCTAAAGGGACCTGAACAAAAGTAAATTCCAATTTTTCAGGAGGGCCTTAAACGGAGCTAAAATCTTATTATTCAGTAGGGTAATCCCATTTTCAGGAGGGTCCTAAACATAAGTACAATCGTATTTTTCAGGATGGTCCTGAACAAAAGTAAAATCCCATTTTTCCAGAGGCTCCTGAACAGAAAGTAAAATCCTTTTTTTAAGAAGAGTCCTGAACAAAAAGTAAAATATCATTTTTCAGGAGGGTCCTAAACATAAAGTAAAATCCCATTTTTCATGAAGGTCCTGAACAGAAAGAAAATCCAATTTTTAAGGAGGGTCCTGAACAGAAATTAAAATTCCATTTTTGAGGAGAGTCCTGAATAGAAAGTAAAGTCCCATTTTTCAGGAGGGACCTGTACAGAAAGTGAAATTCCATTTTTAAAGAGGGTCCTAAATAGAAGAAAAATCTCATTTTACAGGAGGGTCCTGAACAGAAAGTAAAGTCCCATTTTTCAGGAGGGTGCTGAACAGAAAGATAATCCCATTTTTCAAGAGGGTCCTGAACAGAAAGTAAAAACCCATTTTTCAGGAAGGTCCTGAGCAGAAAGTAAAATTCCATTTTCCAAGAGCGTCCTGAGTATAAAGTAAAATACCATTTTTCAGGAGGGTCCTGAACATAAAGTAAAATCTCATTTTTAAAGAGGGTCCTGAACAGAAAGTAAAATCTCACTTTTCAGGAGGGTCCTATACAGAAAGTAAAATCCCATTTTTCAGAAAGGTCCTAAGAAGAAAGTAAAGTCCCATTTTTTAGGAGGGTCCAGAACAGAAAGTAAAGTCCCATTTTTCATGAGGGTCCTAAAAAGAAAGTAAAATCCCTTTTTTCAGGTGGGTCCTGAACAGAAAGTAAAATCCCATTTTTCAGGAGGGCCCTGAACAAAAAATAAAGTTCAATTTTTCAGGAGGGTCCTGAACAGAAATTAAAACCCCATTTTTCAGGAGGGTCCTGAATAGAAAGTAAAGTTTCATTTTTCAGGAGGGTCCTAAATAGAAAGTAAAGTCCTATTTTTAAGGAGGGTCCTGTACAGAAAGTAAAATCCCATTTTTCAGGAAGGACCTGAACAGAAACTAAAATTCTATTTTTTAAGAGGATCCTAACCAGAAGCAAAATCCCATTTTTCAGGAGGGTTCTGAACAAAAGTAAAATCTCATTCTTCAAGATGGTCCAGAACAGAAAGTAAAATCCCATATTTCAGGAGGGTCCTGAACAAAGGTAAAATACCATTTTTCAGGAGTGACCTGAACAGAAAGTAAAATCCCATTTTTCAGGTGGGTCCAGAACAGAAAGTAAAGTCCGATGTTTTTAGGAGGGTGCTGAACAAAAAATAAAATGCCATTTTTCAAGTGGTTCCTGAACAGAAAGTAAAATCCTATTTTTCAGGAGGGTCCTGAACAGAAAGTAAAATTCCATTTTTCAAGAGCGTCCTGAACATAAAGTAAAATCCCATTTTTCGGGAGGGTCCTTAACATCAAGTTAAATCCTATTTTTGAAGAGGGTCCTGAACAGAAAGTAAAGTCCTATTTTTCAGGAAGGTCCTATGCAGAAAGTAAAATCCCATTCTTCAACAGGGTCCAGAACAGAAAGTAAAATGCCATTTTTCAAGAGGTTCCTGAACAAAAAGTAAAATCCTATTTTTCAGGAGCGTCCTAAACAGAAAGTAAAATTCCATTTTTCAAGAGCGTCCTGAACATAAAGTAAAATCCCATTTTTCAGGAGGGTCCTTAACATAAAGTAAAATCCTATTTTTTAAGAGGGTCCTGAACAGAAAGGATAGTACTATTTTTCAGGAAGGTCCTAAGCAGAAAGTAAAATCCCATTCTTCAAGAGAGTCCTGAACAGAAAGTAAAGTCCCATTTTTCAGGAGGTTGCTGAACAGAAAGAAAATCCAATTTTTCAAGAGGGTCCTGAACAGAAAGTAAAATCCCATTTTTCAGGAGGGTCCTGAACAGAAAGTAAAATTCCCTCTTTCAAGAGCGTCCTGAACATAAAGTAAATTCCCATTTTTCAGGAGGGTCCTGAACAGAAAGTAAATTCCCATTTTTCAGGATGGTCCTGAACAGAAAATAAAGTCCCATTTTTCAGGAGGGTCCTGAACAGAAAGTAAATTTCTATTTTTCAAAAACGTCCTGAACAGAAAGTATAATATCATTTTTTAGGAGGGTCCTGAACTGAAAGTAAAGTCCAATTTTTCAGGAAGGTCCTAAGCAAAAAGTAAAGTCCCATTTTTCATGAGGGTCCTGAACAGAATGTAAAGACCCATTTATCAGGAGGATCCTGAACAAAAAGTAAAATCCCATTTTTCAAGAGGGTCCTAAAGAGAAAGTAAAATCACATTTTTCAGTACGGTCCTGAACAGACAGTAAAATCCCATTTTTCAGGAGGGTCCTGAACAGAAAGCAAAGTCCCATTTTTCATGAGGGTCCTGAACTGAAAGTAAAATTACATTTTTCAGGAGGGTCCTGAACCGAAAGTAAAATCCCATTTTTCAAGAGGGTCTTGTAAAGAAAGTAAAGTCCCATTTTTCAGAAGGGTCCTGAACAGAAAGTATAGTCCCAATTTTCAGGAGGGTCCTGAACGGAAAGTAAAATCCCATTTTTCAAGAGGGTCCTGAAAAGAAAGTAAAATCCCATTTTTCAGGAGAGTCCTTAAAAAAAAGTAAAATCCCACTTTTCAGGAGAGTCCTGAACAAAAGTAAAATCCCATTTTTCAGAAGGGTTCTGAACAGAAAGTAAAATCCTATTTTCTAAAGGGACCTGAACAAAAGTAAATTCCAGTTTTTCAGGAGGCCCTTAAATGGAGCTAAAATCTTATTTTTCAGCAGGGTAATCCCATTTTCAGGAGGGTCCTGAACATAACTACAATCGTATTTTTCAGGATGGTCCTGAACAAAAGTAAAATCCCATTTTTCCAGAGGCTCCTGAACAGAAAGTAAAATCCTTTTTTTAAGGAGGGTCCTGAACAAAAAGTAAAATTTCATTTTTTCAGGAGGGTCCTAAACATAAAGTAAAATCCCATTTTTCATGAGGGTCCTTAACAGTAAGTGAAGTCCAATTTTTAAGGAGGGTCCTGAACAGAAATTAAAATCCCATTTTTCAGGAGGGTCCTGAACAGAAATTAAAATCCCATTTTTCAGGAGGGTCCTGAATAGAAAGTAAAGTCCCATTTTTCTGGAGGGACCTGTACAGATAGTAAAATCCCATTTTTCAAGAGGGTCCTAAACAGAAGTAAAATTTCATTTTTCAAGAGGGTCCTGAACAGAAAGTAAAATCCCATTTTTCAGGAGGGTCCTGAGCAGAAAGTAAAATTCCATTTTTCAAGAGCGTCCTGAGTATAAAGTAAAATACCATTTTTTAGGAGGGTCCTGAACATAAAGTAAAATCTCATTTTTAAAGAGGGTCCTGAACAGAAAGTAAAATCTCATTTTTCAGGAGGGTCCTGTACAGAAAGTAAAATCCCATTTTTCAGAAAGGTCCTAAGAAGAAAGTAAAGTCCCATTTTTTAGGAGGGTCCAGTACAGAAAGTAAAGTCCCAATTTCATGAGGGTCCTGAAAAGAAAGTAAAATCCCTTTTTTCAGGAGGGTCCTGAACAGAAAGTAAAATCCCATTTTTCAGGAGGGTCCTGAATAGAAAGTAAAGTCCAATTTATCAGGAGGGTCTTGAACAGAAATTAAAACCCCATTTTTCAGGAGGGTCCTGAATAGAAAGTAAAGTCTCATTTTTCAGGAGGGTCCTGAACAGAAAGTAAAGTCCTATTTTTAAGGAGGGTCCTTTACATAAAGTAAAATCCCATTTTTCAGGAAGGACCTGAACAGAAAGAAAAATCCTATTTTTTAAGAGGGTCCTAAACAGAAGCAAAATCCCATTTTTCAGGAGGGTTCTGAACAAAAGTAAAATCTCATTCTTCAAGATGGTCTAGAACAGAAAGTAAAATCCCATTTTTCAGGAGGGTCCTGAACAAAAGTAAAATCCCATTTTTCAGGAGGGACCTGAACAGAAAGTAAAATCCCATTTTTCATGTGGGTCCAGAACATAAAGTAAAGTTCGATGTTTTTAGGAGGGTGCTGAACAAAAAATAAAATCCCATTTTTCAAGTGGTTCCTGAACAGAAAGTAAAATCCTATTTTTCAGAAGGGTCCTGAACAGAAAGTAAAATTCCATTTTTCAAGAGCGTCCTGAACATAAAGTAAAATCCCATTTTTCAGGAGGGTCCTTAACATAAAGTAAAATCCTATTTTTGAAGAGGGTCCTGAACAGAAAGTAAAGTCCTATTTTTCAGGAAGGTCCTAAGCAGAAAGTAAAATCCCATTCTTCATCAGGGTCCCGAACAGAAAGTAAAATCCTATTTTTCAAGAGGTTCCTGAACAAAAAGTAAAATCCTATTTTTCATGAGGGTCCTGAACAGAAAGTAAAATTCCATTTTTCAAGAGCGTCCTGAACATAAAGTAAAATCCCATTTTTCAGGAGGGTCCTTAACATAAAGTAAAATCCTATTTTTTAAGAGGGTCCTGAACAGAGAGTAAAGTATATTTTTCAGGAAGGTCCTAAGCAGAAAGTAAAATCCCCTTCTCCAGGATGCTCCTGAACAGAAAGTAAAGTCCCATTTTTCAGGAGGTTGCTGAACAGAAAGAAAATCTAATTTTTCAAGAGGGTCCTGAACAGAAAGTAAAATCCCATTTTTCAGGAGGGTCCTGAGCAGAAAGTAAAATTCAATTTTTCAAGAGCGTCCTGAACAGAAAGTAAAATCTTATTTTTCAGGAGGGTCCTGAACAGAAAGTAAAGTCCAATTTACAGGAATGTCCAAAGCAGAAAGTTAAGTCCCATTTTTTAGAAGGGTCCAGAACAGAAAGTAAAGTCCCATTTTTCAGGAGGGTCCTGAAAAGAAAGTAAAATCCCTTTTTTAAGGAGGGTCCTGAATAGAAAGTAAAATCCTATTTTTCAGGAGGGTCCTGAACAGAAAGTAAAATCCCATTTTTCAGGAGGGTCCTAAACAGAAAGTAAAGTCCAATTTTTCAGGAGGGTCCTGAACAGAATGTAAAACCTCATTTTTCAGGAGGGTCCTGAATAGAAAGTAAAGTCTCATTTTTCAGTAGGGTCCTGAACAGAAAGTAAAGTCCCATTTATCCGGAAGGTCCTGTACAGAAAGTAAAATCCCATTTTTCAGGAAGGTCATGAACAGAAAGTAAAATCCTATTTTTTAAGAGGGTCCTAAATAGAAGAAAAATCCCATTTTTCAGGAGGGTTCTGAACAAAGGTAAAATCTCATTCTTCAAGATGGTCCAGAACAGAAAGTAAAATCCCATTTTTCAGGAGGGTCCTGAACAAGAGTAAAATCCCATTTTTCAGGAGGGGCCTGAACATAAAGTAAAATCCCATTTTTCAGGAGGGTCAAGAATAGAAAGTAAAGTCCGATTTTTCAGGAGGGTGCTGAACAGAAAGTAAAATCACATTTTTCAGGAGGTTCCTGAACAGAAAGTAAAATCCTATTTTTCAGGAGGGTCCTGAACAGAAAGTAAAATTCTATTATCAAGAGCGTCCTGAACATAAAGAAAAATCCCATTTTTTAGGAGGGTCCTTAACATAAAGTAAAATCCTATTTTTCAAGAGTGTCCTGAGCAGAAAGTAAAGTCCTATTTTTCAGGAAGTTCCTAAGCAGAAAGTAAAATCCCATTCTTCAGGAGGGTCCTGAACAGAAAGTAAAGTCCCATTTTTCAGGAGGGTCCTGAACATAAAGTAAAGTCCCATTTTTCAGGAGGGTCCTGAACAGAAAGTAAAGTCCCATTTTTCAGGATGGTCCTGTACCGAAAGTAAAGACCCATTTTTCAGGAGAGTCCTGTACAAAAAGTAAAATCCCATTTTTCTGGAAGGTCCTGAACATAAAATAAAATCCTATTTTTTAAGAGGGTCCTAAATAGAAGAAAAATCCCATTTTTCAAGAGAGTCCAAAACAAAAGTAAAATCTCATTCTTCAAGATGGTCCAGAATAGAAAGTAAAATCCCATATTTTAGATTGTCCTGAACAAAAGTAAAACCCCATTTTTCAGGAAGGGCCTGAACAGAAAGTAAAATCCCATTTTTCAGGAGAGTCCTAAACAGAAAGTAAAATCCCATTTTCAGGAGAGTCCTGAACAGATGTAAAATCCCATTTTTCAAGAGGATCCTGAACAGAAGTAAAATCCCATTTTTTAAGAGGGTCATGAACAGAAAGTAAAATCCCATTTTTTAGGAGGGTCATGAACAAAAGTAAAATCCTATTTTTTAGGAGGGTCCTGAATAAAATGTAAAATCCCATTGTTCAGGATGTTCCTGAACAAAAGTAAAATCCTTTTTTTAGGAGGGTCCTGAACCGAAAGTAAAATCCCATTTTTCATGAGGGTCTTGAAAAGAAAGTAAAGTCCCATTTTTCAGAAGGGTCCTGAACAGAAAGTATAGTCCCAATTTTTAGGAGGGTCCTGAACGGAAAGTAAAATCCCATTTATCACGAGGGTCCGGAAAAGAAAGTAAAATCCCATTTTTCAGGAGTGTCCAGAAAATAAAGTAAAATCCCATTTTTTAGGAGGGTCCTGAACAGAAAGTAAAGTCCCATTTTTCAGGAGGGTCCTAATGAAAAAGTAAAATCTTATTGTTTAGGAGGGTCTTGAATAGAAAGAAAAGTACCATTTTTCAGGAGGGTGCTGAACAGAAACTAAACTCCCATTTTTCAGGAAGGTCCTGAACAGAAAGTAAAATCCCATTTTTCAGGCGGGTCTTGAACAGAATGAAAAATTCCATTTTTCAAGAGCGTCTTGAACATAAAGTAAAATCCCATTTTTCAGGAGGGTCCTGAACATAAAGTAAAATCCTATTTTTTAAGAGGGTCCTGAACATAATGTAAAATCTCATTTTTCAGGAGGGTCTTGAACAGAAAGTAAAGTCTAATTTTACAAGAAGGTCCTAAGTAGAAAGTAAAGTCCCATTTTTCATGAGGGTCCTGAACAGAAAGTAAAGTCCCATTTTTCAGGAGGGTCCTGAACAGAAAGTAAAATCCCATTTTCAGTAGGGTCCTGAACAGAATTAAAATCCCATTTATCAAGTGGATCCTGAACAGAAGTAAAATCCCATTTTTCAAGAAGGTCGTGAAAAGAAAGTACAATTCCATTTTTAGGAGGGTCATGAACAAAAGTAAAATCCTATTTTTAAGAGGGTCCTGAATAAGATATTAAATCCCATTTTTCATGATGGTCCTGAACAAAAGTAAAATCCCATTTTTTAGGAGGGTCCTGAAGGGGATGTAAAATCCCATTTTTCAGGAAGGTCCTGAACAGAAAGTAAAGTCCCATTTTTATTAGGGTCCTAAACATAAAGTAAAATTTCATTTTTAAGGGAGGTCCTGAACAGAAGGTAAAGCCCCATTTTTCAGGAGGGTGCTGAACAGAAAGTAAAATCCCATTTTTCAGGAGGGTCATGAACAGAAAGTAAAATCCCATTTTTCAGGAGGGTCCTGAAAAGAAAGTAAAATTCCATCTTTCAAGAGCGTCCTGAACATAAAGTAAAATCCCATTTTTCAGGAGGGTTCTGAACAGAAAGTAAAGTCCCATTTTTCAGGAGGGTCCTGAACAGAAAGTAAAGTCCTATTTTTCAGGAGGTTCCTGAAAAAAACTAAAATCCCATTTTTCTGGAGGGTCAACAGAAAGTAAATTTCCATTTTTCAAGAGCGTCCTGAACAGAAAGTAAAATCTCATTTCTTAGAAGGGTCCTGAACAAAAAGTAAAGTCCAATTTTTCAGGAAGGTCCTAAGTAGAATGTAAAGTTCCATTTTTCAGGTGGGTCCTGAACAGAAAGTGAAGACACATTTATAAGAAGGGTCCTGAACAGAATGTAAAATCCCATTTTTCAGGAGGGTCCTGAACAGAAAGTAAAGTCCCATTTTTCAGGAGGGGCCTGAACTGGAAGTAAAATTACATTTTTTAGGAGGGTCCAGAACCGAAAGTAAAATCCCATTTTTCAAGAGGGTCCTGAACCGAAAGTAAAATCCCATTTTTCAGGAGGGTCCTGAACCAAATGTAAATTCCAATTTTTCAGGAGGATCCTGAACTGAACGTAAAGTCCCATTTTTTAGGAGGGTCCTGAACGAAAGTAAAGTCCCATTTTTCAGTAGGTTCTTGAAAAGAAAGGAAAGTCCCATTTTTCAGAAGGGTCCTGAACAGAAAGTAAAGTCCAAATTTTCAGGAGGGTCCTGAACAGAAAGTAAAATCCCATTTTTCACGAGGGTCCTGAAAAGAAAGTAAAATCCCATTTTTCAGGAGAGTCCTGAAAAAAAGTAAAATCCCACTTTTCAGGAGTGTCCTGAACAAAAGTAAAACCCCATTTTTCAGGAGAGTCCTAAATAGAAAGTAAAATACCATTTTCTAGGAGGGGCCTAATCAAAAGTAAAATCCAATTTTTCAGGAGAGTCTTAAACAAAAGTAAAATCTTATTTTTCAGTAGGGTAATCCCATTTTTAAGTAGGGTCCTGAACAAAAAGAGAAATCCCATTTTTCAGGAGGGTCCTTAACATAAAGTAAAATCCTATTTTTTAAGAGGGTCCTGAACAGAGAGTAAGGTACTATTTTTCAGGAAGGTCCAAAGAAGAAAGTTAAATCACATTCTCCAGGAGGGTCCTGAACAGAAAGTAAAGTCCCATTTTTCAGGAGGTTGCTGAACAGAAAGAAAATCTAATTTTTCAAGAGGGTCCTGAACAGAAAGTAAAATCCCATTTTTCAGGAGGGTCCTGAGCAGAAAGTAAAATTCAATTTTTCAAGAGCGTCCTGAACAGAAAGTAAAATCTTATTTTTCAGGAGGGTCCAGAACAAAAAGTAAAGTCCAATTTACAGGAAGGTCCAAAGCAGAAAGTAAAGTCCCATTTTTTAGAAGGGTCCAGAACAGAAAGTAAAGTCCCATTTTTCAGGAGGGTCCTGAAAAGAAAGTAAAATCCCATTTTTAAGGAGGGTCCTGAATAGAAAGTAAAATCCTATTTTTCAGGAGGGTCCTGAACAGAAAGTAAAATCCCATTTTTCAGGAGGGTCCTAAACAGAAAGTAAAGTCCAATTTTTCAGGAGGGTCCTGAACAGAATGTAAAACCTCATTTTTTAGGAGGGTCCTGAATAGAAAGTAAAGTCTCATTTTTCAGGAGGGTCCTGAACAGAAAATAAAGTCCCATTTTTCCGGAAGGTCCTGTACAAAAAGTAAAATCCCATTTTTCAGGAAGGTCATGAACAGAAAGTAAAATCCTATTTTTTCAGAGGGTCCTAAACAGAAGAAAAATCCCATTTTTCAGGAGGGTTCTGAACAAAAGTAAAATCTCATTCTTCAAGATGGTCCAGAACAGAAAGTAAAATCCCATTTTTCAGGAGGGTCCTGAACAAGAGTAAAATCCCATTTTTCAGGAGGGTCCAGAACATAAAGTAAAATCCCATTTTTCAGGAGAGTCAAGAATAGAATGTAAAGTCCGATTTTTCAGGAGGGTGCTGAACAGAAAGTAAAATCCCATTTTTCAGGAGGTTCCTGAACAGAAAGTAAAATCCTATATTTCAGGAGGGTCCTGAACAGAAAGTAAAATTCTATTATCAAGAGCGTCCTGAACATAAAGAAAAATCCCATTTTTTAGGAGGGTCCTTAACATAAAGTAAAATCCTATTTTTCAAGAGTGTCCTGAGCAGAAAGTAAAGTCCTATTTTTCAGGAAGTTCCTAAGCAGAAAGTAAAATCCCATTCTTCAGGAGGGTCCTGAACAGAATGTAAAGTCCCATTTTTCAGGAGGGTCCTGAACATAAAGTAAAGTCCCATTTTTCAGGAGGGTCCTGAACAGAAAGTAAAGTCCCATTTTTCAGGATGGTCCTGTACCGAAAGTAAAGACCCATTTTTCAGGAAAGTCCTGTACAAAAAGTAAAATCCCATTTTTCTGGAAGGTCCTGAACAGAAAATAAAATCCTATTTTTTAAGAGGGTCCTAAATAGAAGAAAAATCCCATTTTTCAAGAGAGTCCAAAACAAAAGTAAAATCTCATTCTTCAAGATGGTCCAGAATAGAAAGTAAAATCCCATATTTTAGATTGTCCTGAACAAAAGTAAAACCCCATTTTTCAGGAAGGGCCTGAACAGAAAGTAAAATTCCATTTTTCAGGAGAGTCCTAAACAGAAAGTAAAATCCCATTTTCAGGAGAGTCCTGAACAGATGTAAAATCCCATTTTTCAAGAGGATCCTGAACAGAAGTAAAATCCCATTTTTTAAGAGGGTCATGAACAGAAAGTAAAATCCCATTTTTTAGGAGGGTCATGAACAAAAGTAAAATCCTATTTTTAAGGAGGGTCCTGAATAAAATGTAAAATCCCATTGTTCAGGATGTTCCTGAACAAAAGTAAAATCCTTTTTTTTAGGAGGGTCCTGAACCGAAAGTAAAATCCCATTTTTCAAGAGGGTCTTGAAAAGAAAGTAAAGTCCCATTTTTCAGAAGGGTCCTGAACAGAAAGTATAGTCCCAATTTTTAGGAGGGTCCTGAACAGAAAGTAAAATCCCATTTATCACGAGGGTCCGGAAAAGAAAGTAAAATCCCATTTTTCAGGAGTGTCCAGAAAATAAAGTAAAATCCCATTTTTCATGAGGGTCCTGAACAGAAAGTAAAGTCCCATTTTTCAGGAGGGTCCTAATGAAAAAGTAAAATCTTATTGTTTAGGAGGGTCTTGAATAGAAAGAAAAGTACCATTTTTCAGGAGGGTGCTGAACAGAAACTAAACTCCCATTTTTCAGGAAGGTCCTGAACAGAAAGTAAAATCCCATTTTTCAGGCGGGTCTTGAACAAAATGAAAAATTCCATTTTTCAAGAGCGTCTTGAACATAAAGTAAAATCCCATTTTTCAGGAGGGTCCTGAACATAAAGTAAAATCCTATTTTTTAAGAGGGTCCTGAACATAATGTAAAATCTCATTTTTCAGGAGGGTCTTGAACAGAAAGTAAAGTCTAATTTTTCAAGAAGGTCCTAAGCAGAAAGTAAAGTCCCATTTTTCATGAGGGTCCTGAACAGAAAGTAAAGTCCCATTTTTCATGAGGGTCCTGAACAGAAAGTAAAATCCCATTTTCAGGAGGGTCCTGAACAGAAGTAAAATCCCATTTTTCAAGTGGATCCTGAACAGAAGTAAAATCCCATTTTTCAAGAAGGTCGTGAAAAGAAAGTACAATTCCATTTTTTAGGAGGGTCATGAACAAAAGTAAAATCCTATTTTTAAGAGGGTCCTGAATAAGATATTAAATCCCATTTTTCAGGATGGTCCTGAACAAAAGTAAAATCCCATTTTTTAGGAGGGTCCTGAAGGGGATGTAAAATCCCATTTTTCAGGAAGGTCCTGAACAGAAAGTAAAGTCCCATTTTTACTAGGGTCCTAAACATAAAGTAAAATCTCATTTTTAAGGAAGGTCCTGAACAGAAGGTAAAGCCCCATTTTTCAGGAGGGTGCTGAACAGAAAGTAAAATCCCATTTTTCAGGAGGGTCATGAACAGAAAGTAAAATGCCATTTTTTAGGAGGGTCCTGAACAGAAAGTAAAATTCCATCTTTCAAGAGCGTCCTGAACATAAAGTAAAATCCCATTTTTCAGGAGGGTTCTGAACAGAAAGTAAAGTCCCATTTTTCAGGAGGGTCCTGAACAGAAAGTAAAGTCCTATTTTTCAGGAGGTTCCTGAAAAAAACTAAAATCCCATTTTTCTGGAGGGTCAACAGAATGTAAATTTCCATTTTTCAAGAGCGTCCTGAACAGAAAGTAAAATCTCATTTCTTAGAAGGGTCCTGAACAAAAAGTAAAGTCCAATTTTTCAGGAAGGTCCTAAGTAGAAAGTAAAGTTCCATTTTTCAGGTGGGTCCTGAACAGAAAGTGAAGACACATTTATAAGAAGGGTCCTGAACAGAATGTAAAATCCCATTTTTCAGGAGGGTCCTGAACAGAAAGTAAAGTCCCATTTTTCAGGAGGGGCCTGAACTGAAAGTAAAATTACATTTTTTAGGAGGGTCCAGAACCGAAAGTAAAATCCCATTTTTCAAGAGGGTCCTGGACCGAAAGTAAAATCCCATTTTTCAGGAGGGTCCTGAACCAAATGTAAATTCCAATTTTTCAGGAGGATCCTGAACTGAACGTAAAGTCCCATTTTTTAGGAGGGTCCTGAACGAAAGTAAAGTCCCATTTTTCAGTAGGTTCTTGAAAAGAAAGGAAAGTCCCATTTTTCAGAAGGGTCCTGAACAGAAAGTAAAGTCCAAATTTTTAGGAGGGTCCTGAACAGAAAGTAAAATCCCATTTTTCACGAGGGTCCTAAAAAGAAAGTAAAATCCCATTTTACAGGAGAGTCCTGAAAAAAAGTAAAATCCCACTTTTCAGGAGAGTCCTGAACAAAAGTAAAACCCCATTTTTCAGGAGAGTCCTAAATAGAAAGTAAAATACCATTTTCTAGGAGGGGCCTGATCAAAAGTAAAATCCAATTTTTCAGGAGAGTCTTAAACAAAAGTAAAATCTTATTTTTTAGTAGGGTAATCCCATTTTTAAGTAGGGTCCTGAACAAAAAGTGAAATCCCATTTTTCAGGAGGGTCCTTAACATAAAGTAAAATCCTATTTTTTAAGAGGGTCCTGAACAGAGAGTAAAGTACTATTTTTCAGGAAGGTCCTAAGAAGAAAGTTAAATACCATTCTCCAGGAGGGTCCTGAACAGAAAGTAAAGTCCCATTTTTCAGGAGGTTGCTGAACAGAAAGAAAATCTAATTTTTCAAGAGGGTCCTGAACAGAAAGTAAAATCCCATTTTTCAGGAGGGTCCTGAGCAGAAAGTAAAATTCAATTTTTCAAGAGCGTCCTGAACAGTAAGTAAAATCTTATTTTTCAGGAGGGTCCTGAACAGAAAGTAAAGTCCAATTTACAGGAAGGTCCAAAGCAGAAAGTAAAGTCCCATTTTTTAGAAGGGTCCAGAACAGAAAGTAAAGTCCCATTTTTCAGGAGGGTCCTGAAAAGAAAGTAAAATCCCTTTTTTAAGGAGGGTCCTGAATAGAAAGTAAAATCCTATTTTTCAGGAGGGTCCTGAACAGAAAGTAAAATCCCATTTTTCAGGAGGGTCCTAAACAGAAAGTAAAGTCCAATTTTTCAGGAGGGTCCTGAACAGAATGTAAAACCTCATTTTTCAGGAGGGTCCTGAATAGAAAGTAAAGTCTCATTTTTCAGGAGGGTCCTGAACAGAAAGTAAAGTCCCATTTTTCCGGAAGGTCCTGTACAGAAAGTAAAATCCCATTTTTCAGGAAGGTCATGAACAGAAAGTAAAATCCTATTTTTTAAGAGGGTCCTAAACAGAAGAAAAATCCCATTTTTCAGGAGGGTTCTGAACAAAGGTAAAATCTCATTCTTCAAGATGGTCCAGAACAGAAAGTAAAATCCCATTTTTCAGGAGGGTCCTGAACAAGAGTAAAATCCCATTTTTCAGGAGGGTCCAGAACATAAAGTAAAATCCCATTTTTCAGGAGGGTCAAGAATAGAAAGTAAAGTCCGATTTTTCAGGAGGGTGCTGAACAGAAAGTAAAATCCCATTTTTCAGGAGGTTCCTGAACAGAAAGTAAAATCCTATATTTCAGGAGGGTCCTGAACAGAAAGTAAAATTCTATTATCAAGAGCGTCCTGAACATAAAGAAAAATCCCATTTTTTAGGAGGGTCCTTAACCTAAAGTAAAATCCTATTTTTCAAGAGTGTCCTGAGCAGAAAGTAAAGTCCTATTTTTCAGGAAGTTCCTAAGCAGAAAGTAAAATCCCATTCTTCAGGAGGGTCCTGAACAGAATGTAAAGTCCCATTTTTCAGGAGGGTCCTGAACATAAAGTAAAGTCCCATTTTTCAGGAGGGTCCTGAACAGAAAGTAAAGTCCCATTTTTCAGGATGGTCCTGTACCGAAAGTAAAGACTCATTTTTCAGGAGAGTCCTGTACAAAAAGTAAAATCCCAATTTTCTGGAAGGTCCTGAACAGAAAATAAAATCCTATTTTTTAAGAGGGTCCTAAATAGAAGAAAAATCCCATTTTTCAAGAGAGTCCAAAACAAAAGTAAAATCTCATTCTTCAAGATGGTCCAGAATAGAAAGTAAAATCCCATATTTTAGGATTGTCCTGAACAAAAGTAAAACCCCATTTTTCAGGAAGGGCCTGAACAGAAAGTAAAATCCCATTTTTCAGGAGAGTCCTGAACAGAAAGTAAAATCCCATTTTCAGGAGAGTCCTGAACAGATGTAAAATCCCATTTTTCAAGAGGATCCTGAACAGAAGTAAAATCCCATTTTTTAAGAGGGTCATGAACAGAAAGTAAAATCCCATTTTTTAGGAGGGTCATGAACAAAAGTAAAATCCTATTTTTTAGGAGGGTCCTGAATAAAATGTAAAATCACATTGTTCAGGATGTTCCTGAACAAAAGTAAAATCCTTTTTCTTAGGAGGGTCCTGAACCGAAAGTAAAATCCCATTTTTCAAGAGGGTCTTGAAAAGAAACTAAAGTCCCATTTTTCAGAAGGGTCCTGAACAGAAAGTATAGTCCCAATTTTTAGGAGGGTCCTGAACGGAATGTAAAATCCCATTTTTCACGAGGGTCCGGAAAAGAAAGTAAAATCCCATTTTTTAGGAGTGTCCTGAAAAAAAAGTAAAATCCCATTTTTCAGGAGGGTCCTGAACATAAAGTAAAATCCCATTTTTTAAGAGGGTCCTGAACATAATGTAAAATCTCATTTTTCAAGAGGGTCTTGAACAGAAAGTAAAGTCTAATTTTTCAGGAAGGTCCTAAGCAGAAAGTAAAGTCCCATTTTTCATGAGGGTCCTGAACAGAAAGTAAAGTCCCATTTTTCAGGAGGGTCCTGAACAGAAAGTAAAATCCCATTTTCAGGAGGGTCCTGAATAGAAGTAAAATCCCATTTTTCAAGAGGATCCTGAACAGAAGTAAAATCCCATTTTTCAAGAAGGTCGTGAAAAGAAAGTACAATTCCATTTTTTAGGAGGGTCATGAACAAAAGTAAAATCCTATTTTTAAGAGGGTCCTGAATAAGATATTAAATCCCATTTTTCAGGATGGTCCTGAACAAAAGTAAAATCCCATTTTTTAGGAGGGTCCTGAAGGGGATGTAAAATCCCATTTTTCAGGAAGGTCCTGAACAGAAAGTAAAGTCCCATTTTTATTAGGGTCCTAAACATAAAGTAAAATCTCATTTTTCAGGAAGGTCCTGAACAGAAGGTAAAGCCCCATTTTTCAGGAGGGTGCTGAACAGAAAGTAAAATCCCTTTTTTCAGGAGGGTCATGAACAAAAAGTAAAATCCCATTTTTCAGGAGGGTCCTGAACAGAAAGTAAAATTCCATCTTTCAAGAGTGTCCTGAACATAAAGTAAAATCCCATTTTTCAGGAGGGTTCTGAACAGAAAGTAAAGTCCCATTTTTCAGGAGGGTCCTGAACAGAAAGTAAAGTCCCATTTTTCAGGAGGTTCCTGAACAAAAACTAAAATCCCATTTTTCTGGAGGGTCAACAGAAAGTAAATTTCCAATTTTCAAGAGCGTCCTGAACAGAAAATAAAATCTCATTTCTTAGAAGGGTCCTGAACAAAAAGTAAAGTCCAATTTTTCAGGAAGGTCCTAAGTAGAAAGTAAAGTTCTATTTTTCAGGTGGGACCTGAACAGAAAGTACAGACACATTTATAAGAAGGGTCCTGAACAGAATGTAAAATCCCATTTTTCTGGAATGTTCTGAACAGAAAATAAAATCCCATTTTTCAGTAGGGACCTGAAAAGAAAGTAAAATCTCATTTTTCAGGAGGGTCCTGAACAGAAAGTAAAGTCCCATTTTTCAGGAGGGGCCTGAACTGAAAGTAAAATTACATTTTTTAGAAGGGTCTAGAACCGAAAGTAAAATCCCATTTTTCAAGAGGGTCCTGAACCGAAAGTAAAAAACCCATTTTTCAGGAGGTTCCTGAACCAAATGTAAATTCCTATTTTTCAGGAGGATCCTGAACTGAACGTAAAGTCCCATTTTTTAGGAGGGTCCTGAACGAAAGTAAAGTCCCATTTTTAAGGATTTTCTTGTAAAGAAAGGAAAGTCCCATTTTTCAGAAGGGTCCTGAACAGAAAGTAAAGTCCAAATTTTCAGGAGGGTCCTGAACAGAAAGTAAAATCCCATTTTTCACGAGGGTCCTGAAAAGAAAGGATAATCCCATTTTTCAGGAGAGTCCTGAAAAAAGTAAAATCCCACTTTTCAGGAGATTCCTGAACAAAAGTAAAACCCCATTTTTTAGGAGAGTCCTAAATAGAAAGTAAAATCCCATTTTCTAGGAGGGGCCTGATCAAAAGTAAAATCCAATTTTTCAGGAGAGTCTTAAACAAAAGTAAAATCTTATTTTTCAGTAGGGTAATCCCATTTTTAAGTAGGGTCCTGAACAAAAAGTAAAATCCCATATTCCGGAGGGTCCTGAACATAAGTAAAATCCCATTTTTCAGGATGGTCCTAAACAAAAGTAAAATCCCATTTTTCCATAGGCTCTTGAACATAAAGTAAAATCCATTTTTTAAGGAGGGTCCTGAACAAAAAGTAAAATCTCATTTTTCAGGAAGGTCCTGAACATAAAGTAAAATCCCATTTTTCAGGAGGGTCCTGAACAGAAAGTAAAATCTCATTTTTCCGGAGGGTCTTAAACAGAAAGTAAAGTCCAATTTTTCAGGTGGGTCCTAAGCGGAAAGTAAAGTCCCATTTTTCGTGAGGGTCCTGAACAGAAAGTAAAATCCCATTTTCAGGAGGGTCCTGAACATAAGTAAAATTCCATTTTTCAAGAGGATCGTGAACAGAATTAAAATCCCATTTTTAAAGAAGGTCATGAACAGAAAGTATAATTCCATTTTTTAAGAGGGTCATGAACAAAAGTAAAATCCTATTTTTAGGAGGGTCCAAAATAAAATATTAAATCCCATTTTTTAGGATGGTCCTGAACATAAGTAAAATCCCATTTTTTAGGAGGGTCCTGAACGGGATGTAAAATCCCATTTTTCAGGAAGGACCTGATCAGAAAGTAAAGTCCCATTTTCATAAGGGTCCTAAAGATAAAGTAAAATCTCATTTTTCAGGAGGCTCCTGAACAGAATATAAAGCCCCATTATTCAGGAGGGTGCTGAACAGAAAGTAAAATCCCATTTTTCAGGAGGGTCATGAACATAAAGTAAAATCTCATTTTTCATGAGACTCCTGAACAGAAGGTAAAATTCCATCTTTCAAGAGCGTCCTGAACATAAAGTAAAATCTCATTTTTCAAGAGGGTTCTGAACAGAAAGTAAAGTCCCATTTTTCATGAGGGTCCTGAACAGAAAGTAAAGTCCCATTTTTCAGTAGAGTCCTAAACAAAAACTAAAATCCCATTTTTCTGGACGGTCAACAGAAAGTAAATTTCAATTTTTCAAGAGCGTCCTGAACAAAAAGTAAAATCTCGTTTTTTAGGAGGGTCCTGAATAGAAAGTAAAGTCCAATTTTTCAGGAAGGTCCTAAGTAGAAAGTAAAGTCCCATTTGTCAAGTAGGTCCTGAAATTAAAGTAAAGACACATTTATCAGGAGGGTCCTGAAATGAAAGTAAAATCCCATTTTTCTGGAGGGTCCTGAACAGAAAGTAAAATCCCATTTTTCAGTAGGATCCTGAACAGAAAGTAAAATCCCATTTTTCAGGAGGGTGCTGAACAGAAAGTAAAGTCCCATTTTTCAGGAGGGTCCGGAACTGAAAGTAAAATTACATTTTTTAGAAGGGTCCTGAACCGAAAGTAAAATCCCATTTTTCAAGAGGGTCCTGAACCGAAAGTAATATCCCATTTTTCAGGAGGGTCCTGAACCGAAAGTAAATTCCTATTTTTCAGGAGGATCCTGAGTGGAACGTAAAGTTCCATTTTTTAGGAGGGTCCTGAACGGAAAGTAAAGTCCCATTTTTCAGGAGGGTCTTGAAAAGAAAGTAAAGTCCAAATTTTCAGGAGGGTCCTGAACGGAAAGTAAAATCCCATTTTTTACGTTGGTCTTGAAAAGAAAGTAATATCCCATTTTTCAGGAGGGTCCTGAAAAAAAGTAAAATCCCACTTTTCAGGAGAGTCCTGACAAAAAGTAAAATCCCATTTTTCACGATGGTCCTGAATAGAAAGTAAAATCCCATTTTCTAGGAGGGGCTTGATCAAAAGTAAAATCCAATTTTTCAGGAGGGTCTTAAACAAAAGTAAAATCTTATTTTTCAGTAGGGTAATCCCATTTTTAAGTAGGGTCCTGAACAAAAAGTAAAATCCCATTTTTCGGAGGGTCCTGAACATAAGTAAAATCCCATTTTTCAGGATGGTCCTGAACAAAAGTAAAATCCCATTTTTCCAGAGGCTCCTGAACAGAAAGTAAAATCCACTTTTTAAAGAGGGTCCTAAACAAAAAGTAAAGTCCCATTTTTCAGGAGGGTCCTGAACAAAAAGTAAAGTCCCATTTTTCAGGAGGGTCCTTAACAGAATGTAAAATCCCATTTTCATGAGGGTCCTGAACAGAAGTAAAATCCCATTTTTCAAGAAGGTCATGAACAGAAAGTAAAATCCCATTTTTTAGGAGGGTCATGAACAAAAGTAAAATTCTATTTTTAGGAGGGTCCTGAATAAAATATTAAATCCCATTTTTCATGATGGTCCTGAACAAAAATAAAATCCCACTTTTTAGGAGGGTCCTGAACGGGATATTAAATCCCATTTTTCAGGAAGGTTTTGAACAGAAAGTAAAGTCCCATTTTCAGAAGGGTCCTAAACATAAAGTAAAATCTCATTTTTCAGGAGGGTCCTGAACAGAATGTAAAGTCCCATTTTTCAGATGGGTGCGGAACAGAAAGTAAAATCCCATTTTTCAGGAGGGTCATGAACAAAAAGTAAAATCCCATTTTTCAGGAGGGTCCTGAACAAAAAGTAAAATATCATCTTTCAAGAGCGTCCTGAACATAAAGTAAAATCACTTTTTTTAGGAGGGTTTTGAACAGAAAGTAACGTTCCATTTTTCAGGAGGGTCCTGAACAAAAAGTAAAATCCCATTTTTCTGGAGTGTCAACAGAAAGTAAATTTCCATTTTTCAAGAGCGTCCTGAACAGAAAGTAAAATCTCATTTTTTAGGAGGGTCCTGAACAGAAAGTAAAGTCCAATTTTTCAGGAAGGTCCTATGTAGAAAGTAAAGTCTCATTTTTCAGGAGGGTCCTGAACAGAAAGTAAAGACACATTTAACAGGAGGGTCCTGAACAGAAAGTAAAATCCCATTTTTCTGGAGGGTCCTGAACAGAAAGTAAAATCCCATTTTTCAGGAGGGTCTTGAACTGAAAGTAAAATTACATTTTTTAGGAGGGTCCTGAACCGAAAGTAAAATCCCATTTTTCAAGAGGGTCCTGAATCGAATGTAAAATCCCATTTTTTAGTATGGTCCTGAACCGAAAGTAAATTCCTATTTTTCAGGAGGATCCTGAACGGAACGTAAAGTTCCATTTTTCAGGAGGGTCCTGAACGGAAAGTAAAGTCCCATTTTTCTGGAGGGTCTTGAAAAGAATGTAAAGTCCCATTTTTCAGAAGGGTTCTGAACAGAAAGTAAAGTCCAAATTTTCAGGAGGGTCCTGAACGGATAGTAAAATCCCATTTTTCACGAGGGTCTTGAAAAGAAAGTAAAATCCCATTTTTCAGGAGGGTCCTGAAAAAAAGTAAAATCCCACTTTTCAGGAGAGTCCTGAACAAAAATAAAATCCCATTTTTCAGGAGGGTCCTGAACAGAAAGTAAAATACCATTTTTCCAGAGGCTCTTGAACAGAATGTAAAATCCATTTTTTATGGAGGGTCCTGAACAAAAAGTAAAATCCCATTTTTCAGGAAGGTCCTAAACTTAAAGTAAAATCCCATTTTTCAGGAGGGGCCTGAACAGAATGTAAAGTCCCATTTTTAAGGAGGGGCCTGAACATAAATTAAAATCCCATTTTTCAGGAGGGTCCTGAACAGAAAGTAAAGTCCCATTTTTAAGGAGGGTCCTTAACATAAAGTAAAATCCTATTTTTCAAGAGGGTCCTGAACAGAAAGTAAAGTCCTATTTTTCAGGAAGGTCCTAAGCAGAAAGTAAAATCCCATTCTTCAGGAGGGTCCTGAACAGAAAGTAAAGTCTCATTTTTCAGCTGGGTCCTGTACCAAAAGTAAAGTCCCATTTTTCAGGAGGGTCCTGTACAGAAAGTAAAATCCCATTTTTCATGAAGGTCCTGAACAGAAAATAAAATCCAATTTTTTAAGAGGGTTCTAAATAGACGAAAAATCCTATTTTTCAAGAGAGTCCAAAACAAAAGTAAAATCTCATTCTTCAAGATGGTCCAGAACAGAAAGTAAATTCCCATATTTTAGGAGGGTCCTGAACAAAAGTAAAATCCCATTTTTCAGGAAGGGCCTGAACAAAAAGTAAAATCCCATTTTTCAGGAGAGTCCTGAACAAAAAGTAAAATCCCATTTTCTGAAGGGTCCTGAACATAAGTAAAACCCCATTTTTCAGGATGGTCCTAAACAAAAGTAAAATCCCACTTTTCAGGAGAGTCCTGAACAAAAGTAAAACCCCATTTTTCAAGAGAGTCCTGAATAGAAAGTAAAATCCCATTTTCTAGGAGGGGCCAGATCAAAAGTAAAATCCAATTTTTCAGGAGTCTTAAACAAAAGTAAAATCTTATTTTTCAGTAGGGTAATCCCATTTTTAAGTAGGGTCCTGAACAAAAAGTAAAATCCCATATTCCGGAGGGTCCTGAACATAAGTAAAATCCCATTTTTCAGGATGGTCTTAAACAAAAGTAAAATCCCATTTTTCCAGAGGCTCTTGAACAGAAAGTAAAATCCATTTTTTAAGGAGGGTCCTGAACAAAAAGTAAAATCCCATTTTTTTAGGAAGGTCCTGAACATAAAGTAAAATCCCTTTTTTCAGGAGGGTCCTGAACAGAAAGTAAAATCTCATTTTTCAGGAGGGTCTTGAACAGAAAGTAAATTCCAATTTTTCAGGAAGGTCCTAAGCAGAAAGTAAAGTCCCATTTTCATTAGGGTCCTGAACAAAAAGTAAAATCCCATTTTCAGGAGGCTCCTGAACATAAGTAAAATTCCATTTTTCAAGAGGATTGAGAACAGAAGTAAAATCCCATTTTTAAAGAAGGTCATGAACAGAAAGTATAATTCCATTTTTTAAGAGGGTCATGAACAAAAGTAAAATCCTATTTTTAGGAGGGTCTTGAATAAAATATTAAATCCCATTTTTCAGGATGGTCCTGAACAAAAGTAAAATCCCATTTTTTAGGAGGGTCCTGAACGGGATGTAAAATCACATTTTTAAGGAAGGACCTGATCAGAAAGTAAAGTCCCATTTTCATAAGGGTCCTAAAGATAAAGTAAAATCTCATTTTTCAGGAGGATCCTGAACAGAATGTAAAGCCCCATTTTTCAGGAGGGTGCTGAACAGAAAGTAAAATCCCATTTTTAGGAGGGTCATGAACATAAAGTAAAATCTCATTTTTCAGGAGAGTCCTGAACAGTAGGTAAAATTCTATCTTTCAAGAGCGTCCTGAACATAAAGTAAAATCCCATTTTTCAGGAGGGTTCTGATCAGAAAGTAAAGTCCCATTTTTCAGGAGGGTCCTGAACAGAAAGTAAAGTCACATTTTTCAGTAGAGTCCTGAACAAAAACTAAAATCCCATTTTTCTGGACGGTCAACAGAAAGTAAATTTCCATTTTTCAAGAGCGTCCTGAACAGAAAGTAAAATCTCATTTTTTAGGAGGGTCCTGAATAGAAAGTAAAGTCCAATTTTTCAGGAAGGTCCTAAGTGGAAAGTAAAGTCCCATTTGTCAGGTGGGTCCTGAACAGAAAGTAAAGACATATTTATCAGGAGGGTCCTGAAATGAAAGTAAAATCCCATTTTTCTGGAGGTTCCTGAACAGAAAGTAAAATTCCATTTTTCAGTAGGGTCCTGAACAAGAAGTAAAATCCCATTTTTCAGGAGGGTCCTAAACAAAAAAAAAGTCCCATTTTTCAGGAGGGTCCTAAACTGAAAGTAAAATTACATTTTTAGGAGGGTCCTGAACCGAAAGTAAAATCCACTTTTTCAAGAGAGTCCTGAACCGAAAGTAAAATCCCATTTTTTAGGAGGGTCCTGAACCGAAAGTAAATTCCTATTTTTCAGTAGGATCCTGAATGGAACGTAAAGTTCCATTTTTAGCAGGGTCCTGAACGGAAAGTAAAGTCCCATTTTTCAGGAGGGTCTTGAAAAGAAAGTAAAGTCCAAATTTTCAGAAGGGTCCTGAACGGAAAGTAAAATCCCATTTTTCACGATGGTCCTGAAAAGAAAGTAATATCCCATTTTTTAGGAGGGTCCTGAAAAAAACTAAAATCCCACTTTTCAGGAGAGTCCTGAAAAAAAGTAAAATCCCATTTTTGAGGATGGTCCTGAATAGAAAGTAAAATCCCATTTTCTTGGAGGGGCTTGATCAAAAGTAAAATCCAATTTTTCAGGAGGGTCTTAAACAAAAGTACAATTTTATTTTTCAGTAGGGTAATCCCATTTTTAAGTAGGGTCCTGAACAAAAAGTAAAATCCCATTTTCCGGAGGGTCCTGAACATAAGTAAAATCCCATTTTTCAGAATGGTCCTGAACAAAAGTAAAATCCCATTTTTCCAGAGGCTCCTGAACAGAAAGTAAAATCCACTTTTTAAAGAGGGACCTAAACAAAAAGTAAAATCCAATTTTTCAGGAAGGTCCTAAGAAGAAAGTAAAGTCCCATTTTTCAGGAGGGTCCTGAACTGAAAATAAAGACCCATTTTTCAGGAGAGTCCGTAACAGAATGTAAAATCCCATTTTCATGAGGGTCCTGAACAGAAGTAAAATCCCATTTTTCAAGAAGGTCATGAACAGAAAGTAAAATCCCATTTTTTAGGAGGGTCATGAACAAAAGTAAAATCCTATTTTTAGGAGGGTCCTATATAAAACATTAAATCCCATTTTTCATGATGGTCCTGAACAAAAATAAAATCCCACTTTTTAGGAGGGTCCTGAACGGGATATTAAATCCCATTTTTCAGGAAGGTTCTGAATAGAAAGTAAAGTCCCATTTTCAGAAGGGTCCTAAACATAAAGTAAAATCTCATTTTTAAGAGGGTCCTGAATAGAATGTAAAGCCCCATTTTTCAGAAGGGTGCTGAACAGAAAGTAAAATCCC
Source organism: Capsicum pubescens (assembly GCA_030864215.1). Taxonomy (NCBI): domain Eukaryota; kingdom Viridiplantae; phylum Streptophyta; class Magnoliopsida; order Solanales; family Solanaceae; genus Capsicum; species Capsicum pubescens. The sequence goes on from CM061542.1 coordinate 283,144,777, forward strand.
ATTTTTCAGGAGGGTCATGAACAAAAAGTAAAATCCCATTTTTCAGGAGGGGCCTGAACAGAAAGTAAAATTCCATCTTTCAAGAGCGTCCTGAACATAAAGTAAAATCCCTTTTTTCAGGAGGGTTCTGAGCAGAAAGTAAAGTCCTATTTTTCAAGAAGGTCCTGAACAGAAAGTAACGTTCCATTTTTCAGGAGGGTCCTGAACAAAAAGTAAAATCCCATTTTTCTGGAGTGTCAACAGAAAGTAAATTTCCATTTTTCAAGAGCGTCCTGAACAGAAAGTAAAATCTCATTTTTTAGGAGGGTCCTGAACAGAAAGTAAAGTCCAATTTTTCAGGAAGGTCCTATGTAGAAAGTAAAGTCTCATTTTTCAGGAGGGTCCTGAACAGAAAGTAAAGACACATTTAACAGGAGGGTCCTGAACAGAAAGTAAAATCCCATTTTTCTGGAGGGTCCTGAACAGAAAGTAAAATCCCATTTTTCTGGAGGGTCTTGAACTGAAAGTAAAATTACATTTTTTAGGAGGGTCCTGAACCGAAAGTAAAATCCCATTTTTCAAGAGGGTCCTGAATTGAATGTAAAATCCCATTTTTTAGTATGGTCCTGAACCGAAAGTAAATTCCTATTTTTCAGGAGGATCCTGAACGGAACGTAAAGTTCCATTTTTTAGGAGGGTCCTGAACGGAAAGTAAAGTCCCATTTTTCTGGAGGGTCTTGAAAAGAATGTAAAGTCCCATTTTTCAGAAGGGTTCTGAACAGAAAGTAAAGTCCAAATTTTCAGGAGGGTCCTGAACGGATAGTAAAATCCCATTTTTCACGAGGGTCTTGAAAAGAAAGTAAAATCCCATTTTTCAGGAGGGTCCTGAAAAAAAGTAAAATCCCACTTTTCAGGAGAGTTTTGAACAAAAATAAAATCCCATTTTTCAGGAGGGTCCTGAACAGAAAGTAAAATACCATTTTTCCATAGGCTCTTGAACAGAATGTAAAATCCATTTTTTATGGAGGGTCCTGAACAAAAAGTAAAATCCCATTTTTCAGGAAGGTCCTAAACTTAAAGTAAAATCCCATTTTTCAGGAGGGGCCTGAACAGAATGTAAAGTCCCATTTTTAAGGAGGGGCCTGAACATAAATTAAAATCCCATTTTTCAGGAGGGTCCTGAACAGAAAGTAAAGTCCCATTTTTAAGGAGGGTCCTTAACATAAAGTAAAATCCTATTTTTCAAGAGGGTCCTGAACAGAAAGTAAAGTCCTATTTTTCAGGAAGGTCCTAAGCAGAAAGTAAAATCCCATTCTTCAGGAGGGTCCTGAACAGAAAGTAAAGTCTCATTTTTCAGCTGGGTCCTGTACCAAAAGTAAAGTCCCATTTTTCAGGAGGGTCCTGTACAGAAAGTAAAATCCCATTTTTCATGAAGGTCCTGAACAGAAAATAAAATCCAATTTTTTAAGAGGGTTCTAAATAGACGAAAAATCCTATTTTTCAAGAGAGTCCAAAACAAAAGTAAAATCTCATTCTTCAAGATGGTCCAGAACAGAAAGTAAATTCCCATATTTTAGGAGGGTCCTGAACAAAAGTAAAATCCCATTTTTCAGGAAGGGCCTGAACAAAAAGTAAAATCCCATTTTTCAGGAGAGTCCTGAACAAAAAGTAAAATCCCATTTTCTGAAGGGTCCTGAACATAAGTAAAACCCCATTTTTCAGGATGGTCCTAAACAAAAGTAAAATCCCACTTTTCAGGAGAGTCCTGAACAAAAGTAAAACCCCATTTTTCAAGAGAGTCCTGAATAGAAAGTAAAATCTCATTTTCTAGGAGGGGCCAGATCAAAAGTAAAATCCAATTTTTCAGGAGTCTTAAACAAAAGTAAAATCTTATTTTTCAGTAGGGTAATCCCATTTTTAAGTAGGGTCCTGAACAAAAAGTAAAATCCCATATTCCGGAGGGTCCTGAACATAAGTAAAATCCCATTTTTCAGGATGGTCTTAAACAAAAGTAAAATCCCATTTTTCCAGAGGCTCTTGAACAGAAAGTAAAATCCATTTTTTAAGGAGGGTCCTGAACAAAAAGTAAAATCCCATTTTTTTAGGAAGGTCCTGAACATAAAGTAAAATCCCTTTTTTCAGGAGGGTCCTGAACAGAAAGTAAAATCTCATTTTTCAGGAGGGTCTTGAACAGAAAGTAAATTCCAATTTTTCAGGAAGGTCCTAAGCAGAAAGTAAAGTCCCATTTTCATTAGGGTCCTGAACAAAAAGTAAAATCCCATTTTCAGGAGGCTCCTGAACATAAGTAAAATTCCATTTTTCAAGAGGATTGAGAACAGAAGTAAAATCCCATTTTTAAAGAAGGTCATGAACAGAAAGTATAATTCCATTTTTTAAGAGGGTCATGAACAAAAGTAAAATCCTATTTTTAGGAGGGTCTTGAATAAAATATTAAATCCCATTTTTCAGGATGGTCCTGAACAAAAGTAAAATCCCATTTTTTAGGAGGGTCCTGAACGGGATGTAAAATCACATTTTTAAGGAAGGACCTGATCAGAAAGTAAAGTCCCATTTTCATAAGGGTCCTAAAGATAAAGTAAAATCTCATTTTTCAGGAGGATCCTGAACAGAATGTAAAGCCCCATTTTTCAGGAGGGTGCTGAACAGAAAGTAAAATCCCATTTTTAGGAGGGTCATGAACATAAAGTAAAATCTCATTTTTCAGGAGAGTCCTGAACAGTAGGTAAAATTCTATCTTTCAAGAGCGTCCTGAACATAAAGTAAAATCCCATTTTTCAGGAGGGTTCTGATCAGAAAGTAAAGTCCCATTTTTCAGGAGGGTCCTGAACAGAAAGTAAAGTCACATTTTTCAGTAGAGTCCTGAACAAAAACTAAAATCCCATTTTTCTGGACGGTCAACAGAAAGTAAATTTCCATTTTTCAAGAGCGTCCTGAACAGAAAGTAAAATCTCATTTTTTAGGAGGGTCCTGAATAGAAAGTAAAGTCCAATTTTTCAGGAAGGTCCTAAGTGGAAAGTAAAGTCCCATTTGTCAGGTGGGTCCTGAACAGAAAGTAAAGACATATTTATCAGGAGGGTCCTGAAATGAAAGTAAAATCCCATTTTTCTGGAGGTTCCTGAACAGAAAGTAAAATTCCATTTTTCAGTAGGGTCCTGAACAAGAAGTAAAATCCCATTTTTCAGGAGGGTCCTAAACAAAAAAAAAGTCCCATTTTTCAGGAGGGTCCTAAACTGAAAGTAAAATTACATTTTTAGGAGGGTCCTGAACCGAAAGTAAAATCCACTTTTTCAAGAGAGTCCTGAACCGAAAGTAAAATCCCATTTTTTAGGAGGGTCCTGAACCGAAAGTAAATTCCTATTTTTCAGTAGGATCCTGAATGGAACGTAAAGTTCCATTTTTAGCAGGGTCCTGAACGGAAAGTAAAGTCCCATTTTTCAGGAGGGTCTTGAAAAGAAAGTAAAGTCCAAATTTTCAGAAGGGTCCTGAACGGAAAGTAAAATCCCATTTTTCACGATGGTCCTGAAAAGAAAGTAATATCCCATTTTTTAGGAGGGTCCTGAAAAAAACTAAAATCCCACTTTTCAGGAGAGTCCTGAAAAAAAGTAAAATCCCATTTTTGAGGATGGTCCTGAATAGAAAGTAAAATCCCATTTTCTTGGAGGGGCTTGATCAAAAGTAAAATCCAATTTTTCAGGAGGGTCTTAAACAAAAGTACAATTTTATTTTTCAGTAGGGTAATCCCATTTTTAAGTAGGGTCCTGAACAAAAAGTAAAATCCCATTTTCCGGAGGGTCCTGAACATAAGTAAAATCCCATTTTTCAGAATGGTCCTGAACAAAAGTAAAATCCCATTTTTCCAGAGGCTCCTGAACAGAAAGTAAAATCCACTTTTTAAAGAGGGACCTAAACAAAAAGTAAAATCCAATTTTTCAGGAAGGTCCTAAGAAGAAAGTAAAGTCCCATTTTTCAGGAGGGTCCTGAACTGAAAATAAAGACCCATTTTTCAGGAGAGTCCGTAACAGAATGTAAAATCCCATTTTCATGAGGGTCCTGAACAGAAGTAAAATCCCATTTTTCAAGAAGGTCATGAACAGAAAGTAAAATCCCATTTTTTAGGAGGGTCATGAACAAAAGTAAAATCCTATTTTTAGGAGGGTCCTATATAAAACATTAAATCCCATTTTTCATGATGGTCCTGAACAAAAATAAAATCCCACTTTTTAGGAGGGTCCTGAACGGGATATTAAATCCCATTTTTCAGGAAGGTTCTGAATAGAAAGTAAAGTCCCATTTTCAGAAGGGTCCTAAACATAAAGTAAAATCTCATTTTTAAGAGGGTCCTGAATAGAATGTAAAGCCCCATTTTTCAGAAGGGTGCTGAACAGAAAGTAAAATCCCATTTTTCAGGAGGGTCATGAACAAAAAGTAAAATCCCATTTTTCAGGAGGGGCCTGAACAGAAAGTAAAATTCCATCTTTCAAGAGCGTCCTGAACATAAAGTAAAATCCCTTTTTTCAGGAGGGTTCTGAGCAGAAAGTAAAGTCCTATTTTTCAAGAAGGTCCTGAACAGAAAGTAACGTTCCATTTTTCAGGAGGGTCCTGAACAAAAAGTAAAATCCCATTTTTCTGGAGTGTCAACAGAAAGTAAATTTCCATTTTTCAAGAGCGTCCTGAACAGAAAGTAAAATCTCATTTTTTAGGAGGGTCCTGAACAGAAAGTAAAGTCCAATTTTTCAGGAAGGTCCTATGTAGAAAGTAAAGTCTCATTTTTCAGGAGGGTCCTGAACAGAAAGTAAAGACACATTTAACAGGAGGGTCCTGAACAGAAAGTAAAATCCCATTTTTCTGGAGGGTCCTGAACAGAAAGTAAAATCCCATTTTTCTGGAGGGTCTTGAACTGAAAGTAAAATTACATTTTTTAGGAGGGTCCTGAACCGAAAGTAAAATCCCATTTTTCAAGAGGGTCCTGAATTGAATGTAAAATCCCATTTTTTAGTATGGTCCTGAACCGAAAGTAAATTCCTATTTTTCAGGAGGATCCTGAACGGAACGTAAAGTTCCATTTTTTAGGAGGGTCCTGAACGGAAAGTAAAGTCCCATTTTTCTGGAGGGTCTTGAAAAGAATGTAAAGTCCCATTTTTCAGAAGGGTTCTGAACAGAAAGTAAAGTCCAAATTTTCAGGAGGGTCCTGAACGGATAGTAAAATCCCATTTTTCACGAGGGTCTTGAAAAGAAAGTAAAATCCCATTTTTCAGGAGGGTCCTGAAAAAAAGTAAAATCCCACTTTTCAGGAGAGTTTTGAACAAAAATAAAATCCCATTTTTCAGGAGGGTCCTGAACAGAAAGTAAAATACCATTTTTCCATAGGCTCTTGAACAGAATGTAAAATCCATTTTTTATGGAGGGTCCTGAACAAAAAGTAAAATCCCATTTTTCAGGAAGGTCCTAAACTTAAAGTAAAATCCCATTTTTCAGGAGGGGCCTGAACAGAATGTAAAGTCCCATTTTTAAGGAGGGGCCTGAACATAAATTAAAATCCCATTTTTCAGGAGGGTCCTGAACAGAAAGTAAAGTCCCATTTTTAAGGAGGGTCCTTAACATAAAGTAAAATCCTATTTTTCAAGAGGGTCCTGAACAGAAAGTAAAGTCCTATTTTTCAGGAAGGTCCTAAGCAGAAAGTAAAATCCCATTCTTCAGGAGGGTCCTGAACAGAAAGTAAAGTCTCATTTTTCAGCTGGGTCCTGTACCAAAAGTAAAGTCCCATTTTTCAGGAGGGTCCTGTACAGAAAGTAAAATCCCATTTTTCATGAAGGTCCTGAACAGAAAATAAAATCCAATTTTTTAAGAGGGTTCTAAATAGACGAAAAATCCTATTTTTCAAGAGAGTCCAAAACAAAAGTAAAATCTCATTCTTCAAGATGGTCCAGAACAGAAAGTAAATTCCCATATTTTAGGAGGGTCCTGAACAAAAGTAAAATCCCATTTTTCAGGAAGGGCCTGAACAAAAAGTAAAATCCCATTTTTCAGGAGAGTCCTGAACAAAAAGTAAAATCCCATTTTCTGAAGGGTCCTGAACATAAGTAAAACCCCATTTTTCAGGATGGTCCTAAACAAAAGTAAAATCCCACTTTTCAGGAGAGTCCTGAACAAAAGTAAAACCCCATTTTTCAAGAGAGTCCTGAATAGAAAGTAAAATCTCATTTTCTAGGAGGGGCCAGATCAAAAGTAAAATCCAATTTTTCAGGAGTCTTAAACAAAAGTAAAATCTTATTTTTCAGTAGGGTAATCCCATTTTTAAGTAGGGTCCTGAACAAAAAGTAAAATCCCATATTCCGGAGGGTCCTGAACATAAGTAAAATCCCATTTTTCAGGATGGTCTTAAACAAAAGTAAAATCCCATTTTTCCAGAGGCTCTTGAACAGAAAGTAAAATCCATTTTTTAAGGAGGGTCCTGAACAAAAAGTAAAATCCCATTTTTTTAGGAAGGTCCTGAACATAAAGTAAAATCCCTTTTTTCAGGAGGGTCCTGAACAGAAAGTAAAATCTCATTTTTCAGGAGGGTCTTGAACAGAAAGTAAATTCCAATTTTTCAGGAAGGTCCTAAGCAGAAAGTAAAGTCCCATTTTCATTAGGGTCCTGAACAAAAAGTAAAATCCCATTTTCAGGAGGCTCCTGAACATAAGTAAAATTCCATTTTTCAAGAGGATTGAGAACAGAAGTAAAATCCCATTTTTAAAGAAGGTCATGAACAGAAAGTATAATTCCATTTTTTAAGAGGGTCATGAACAAAAGTAAAATCCTATTTTTAGGAGGGTCTTGAATAAAATATTAAATCCCATTTTTCAGGATGGTCCTGAACAAAAGTAAAATCCCATTTTTTAGGAGGGTCCTGAACGGGATGTAAAATCACATTTTTAAGGAAGGACCTGATCAGAAAGTAAAGTCCCATTTTCATAAGGGTCCTAAAGATAAAGTAAAATCTCATTTTTCAGGAGGATCCTGAACAGAATGTAAAGCCCCATTTTTCAGGAGGGTGCTGAACAGAAAGTAAAATCCCATTTTTAGGAGGGTCATGAACATAAAGTAAAATCTCATTTTTCAGGAGAGTCCTGAACAGTAGGTAAAATTCTATCTTTCAAGAGCGTCCTGAACATAAAGTAAAATCCCATTTTTCAGGAGGGTTCTGATCAGAAAGTAAAGTCCCATTTTTCAGGAGGGTCCTGAACAGAAAGTAAAGTCACATTTTTCAGTAGAGTCCTGAACAAAAACTAAAATCCCATTTTTCTGGACGGTCAACAGAAAGTAAATTTCCATTTTTCAAGAGCGTCCTGAACAGAAAGTAAAATCTCATTTTTTAGGAGGGTCCTGAATAGAAAGTAAAGTCCAATTTTTCAGGAAGGTCCTAAGTGGAAAGTAAAGTCCCATTTGTCAGGTGGGTCCTGAACAGAAAGTAAAGACATATTTATCAGGAGGGTCCTGAAATGAAAGTAAAATCCCATTTTTCTGGAGGTTCCTGAACAGAAAGTAAAATTCCATTTTTCAGTAGGGTCCTGAACAAGAAGTAAAATCCCATTTTTCAGGAGGGTCCTAAACAAAAAAAAAGTCCCATTTTTCAGGAGGGTCCTAAACTGAAAGTAAAATTACATTTTTAGGAGGGTCCTGAACCGAAAGTAAAATCCACTTTTTCAAGAGAGTCCTGAACCGAAAGTAAAATCCCATTTTTTAGGAGGGTCCTGAACCGAAAGTAAATTCCTATTTTTCAGTAGGATCCTGAATGGAACGTAAAGTTCCATTTTTAGCAGGGTCCTGAACGGAAAGTAAAGTCCCATTTTTCAGGAGGGTCTTGAAAAGAAAGTAAAGTCCAAATTTTCAGAAGGGTCCTGAACGGAAAGTAAAATCCCATTTTTCACGATGGTCCTGAAAAGAAAGTAATATCCCATTTTTTAGGAGGGTCCTGAAAAAAACTAAAATCCCACTTTTCAGGAGAGTCCTGAAAAAAAGTAAAATCCCATTTTTGAGGATGGTCCTGAATAGAAAGTAAAATCCCATTTTCTTGGAGGGGCTTGATCAAAAGTAAAATCCAATTTTTCAGGAGGGTCTTAAACAAAAGTACAATTTTATTTTTCAGTAGGGTAATCCCATTTTTAAGTAGGGTCCTGAACAAAAAGTAAAATCCCATTTTCCGGAGGGTCCTGAACATAAGTAAAATCCCATTTTTCAGAATGGTCCTGAACAAAAGTAAAATCCCATTTTTCCAGAGGCTCCTGAACAGAAAGTAAAATCCACTTTTTAAAGAGGGACCTAAACAAAAAGTAAAATCCAATTTTTCAGGAAGGTCCTAAGAAGAAAGTAAAGTCCCATTTTTCAGGAGGGTCCTGAACTGAAAATAAAGACCCATTTTTCAGGAGAGTCCGTAACAGAATGTAAAATCCCATTTTCATGAGGGTCCTGAACAGAAGTAAAATCCCATTTTTCAAGAAGGTCATGAACAGAAAGTAAAATCCCATTTTTTAGGAGGGTCATGAACAAAAGTAAAATCCTATTTTTAGGAGGGTCCTATATAAAACATTAAATCCCATTTTTCATGATGGTCCTGAACAAAAATAAAATCCCACTTTTTAGGAGGGTCCTGAACGGGATATTAAATCCCATTTTTCAGGAAGGTTCTGAATAGAAAGTAAAGTCCCATTTTCAGAAGGGTCCTAAACATAAAGTAAAATCTCATTTTTAAGAGGGTCCTGAATAGAATGTAAAGCCCCATTTTTCAGAAGGGTGCTGAACAGAAAGTAAAATCCCATTTTTCAGGAGGGTCATGAACAAAAAGTAAAATCCCATTTTTCAGGAGGGGCCTGAACAGAAAGTAAAATTCCATCTTTCAAGAGCGTCCTGAACATAAAGTAAAATCCCTTTTTTCAGGAGGGTTCTGAGCAGAAAGTAAAGTCCTATTTTTCAAGAAGGTCCTGAACAGAAAGTAACGTTCCATTTTTCAGGAGGGTCCTGAACAAAAAGTAAAATCCCATTTTTCTGGAGTGTCAACAGAAAGTAAATTTCCATTTTTCAAGAGCGTCCTGAACAGAAAGTAAAATCTCATTTTTTAGGAGGGTCCTGAACAGAAAGTAAAGTCCAATTTTTCAGGAAGGTCCTATGTAGAAAGTAAAGTCTCATTTTTCAGGAGGGTCCTGAACAGAAAGTAAAGACACATTTAACAGGAGGGTCCTGAACAGAAAGTAAAATCCCATTTTTCTGGAGGGTCCTGAACAGAAAGTAAAATCCCATTTTTCTGGAGGGTCTTGAACTGAAAGTAAAATTACATTTTTTAGGAGGGTCCTGAACCGAAAGTAAAATCCCATTTTTCAAGAGGGTCCTGAATTGAATGTAAAATCCCATTTTTTAGTATGGTCCTGAACCGAAAGTAAATTCCTATTTTTCAGGAGGATCCTGAACGGAACGTAAAGTTCCATTTTTTAGGAGGGTCCTGAACGGAAAGTAAAGTCCCATTTTTCTGGAGGGTCTTGAAAAGAATGTAAAGTCCCATTTTTCAGAAGGGTTCTGAACAGAAAGTAAAGTCCAAATTTTCAGGAGGGTCCTGAACGGATAGTAAAATCCCATTTTTCACGAGGGTCTTGAAAAGAAAGTAAAATCCCATTTTTCAGGAGGGTCCTGAAAAAAAGTAAAATCCCACTTTTCAGGAGAGTTTTGAACAAAAATAAAATCCCATTTTTCAGGAGGGTCCTGAACAGAAAGTAAAATACCATTTTTCCATAGGCTCTTGAACAGAATGTAAAATCCATTTTTTATGGAGGGTCCTGAACAAAAAGTAAAATCCCATTTTTCAGGAAGGTCCTAAACTTAAAGTAAAATCCCATTTTTCAGGAGGGGCCTGAACAGAATGTAAAGTCCCATTTTTAAGGAGGGGCCTGAACATAAATTAAAATCCCATTTTTCAGGAGGGTCCTGAACAGAAAGTAAAGTCCCATTTTTAAGGAGGGTCCTTAACATAAAGTAAAATCCTATTTTTCAAGAGGGTCCTGAACAGAAAGTAAAGTCCTATTTTTCAGGAAGGTCCTAAGCAGAAAGTAAAATCCCATTCTTCAGGAGGGTCCTGAACAGAAAGTAAAGTCTCATTTTTCAGCTGGGTCCTGTACCAAAAGTAAAGTCCCATTTTTCAGGAGGGTCCTGTACAGAAAGTAAAATCCCATTTTTCATGAAGGTCCTGAACAGAAAATAAAATCCAATTTTTTAAGAGGGTTCTAAATAGACGAAAAATCCTATTTTTCAAGAGAGTCCAAAACAAAAGTAAAATCTCATTCTTCAAGATGGTCCAGAACAGAAAGTAAATTCCCATATTTTAGGAGGGTCCTGAACAAAAGTAAAATCCCATTTTTCAGGAAGGGCCTGAACAAAAAGTAAAATCCCATTTTTCAGGAGAGTCCTGAACAAAAAGTAAAATCCCATTTTCTGAAGGGTCCTGAACATAAGTAAAACCCCATTTTTCAGGATGGTCCTAAACAAAAGTAAAATCCCACTTTTCAGGAGAGTCCTGAACAAAAGTAAAACCCCATTTTTCAAGAGAGTCCTGAATAGAAAGTAAAATCCCATTTTCTAGGAGGGGCCAGATCAAAAGTAAAATCCAATTTTTCAGGAGTCTTAAACAAAAGTAAAATCTTATTTTTCAGTAGGGTAATCCCATTTTTAAGTAGGGTCCTGAACAAAAAGTAAAATCCCATATTCCGGAGGGTCCTGAACATAAGTAAAATCCCATTTTTCAGGATGGTCTTAAACAAAAGTAAAATCCCATTTTTCCAGAGGCTCTTGAACAGAAAGTAAAATCCATTTTTTAAGGAGGGTCCTGAACAAAAAGTAAAATCCCATTTTTTTAGGAAGGTCCTGAACATAAAGTAAAATCCCTTTTTTCAGGAGGGTCCTGAACAGAAAGTAAAATCTCATTTTTCAGGAGGGTCTTGAACAGAAAGTAAATTCCAATTTTTCAGGAAGGTCCTAAGCAGAAAGTAAAGTCCCATTTTCATTAGGGTCCTGAACAAAAAGTAAAATCCCATTTTCAGGAGGCTCCTGAACATAAGTAAAATTCCATTTTTCAAGAGGATTGAGAACAGAAGTAAAATCCCATTTTTAAAGAAGGTCATGAACAGAAAGTATAATTCCATTTTTTAAGAGGGTCATGAACAAAAGTAAAATCCTATTTTTAGGAGGGTCTTGAATAAAATATTAAATCCCATTTTTCAGGATGGTCCTGAACAAAAGTAAAATCCCATTTTTTAGGAGGGTCCTGAACGGGATGTAAAATCACATTTTTAAGGAAGGACCTGATCAGAAAGTAAAGTCCCATTTTCATAAGGGTCCTAAAGATAAAGTAAAATCTCATTTTTCAGGAGGATCCTGAACAGAATGTAAAGCCCCATTTTTCAGGAGGGTGCTGAACAGAAAGTAAAATCCCATTTTTAGGAGGGTCATGAACATAAAGTAAAATCTCATTTTTCAGGAGAGTCCTGAACAGTAGGTAAAATTCTATCTTTCAAGAGCGTCCTGAACATAAAGTAAAATCCCATTTTTCAGGAGGGTTCTGATCAGAAAGTAAAGTCCCATTTTTCAGGAGGGTCCTGAACAGAAAGTAAAGTCACATTTTTCAGTAGAGTCCTGAACAAAAACTAAAATCCCATTTTTCTGGACGGTCAACAGAAAGTAAATTTCCATTTTTCAAGAGCGTCCTGAACAGAAAGTAAAATCTCATTTTTTATGAGGGTCCTGAATAGAAAGTAAAGTCCAATTTTTCAGGAAGGTCCTAAGTGGAAAGTAAAGTCCCATTTGTCAGGTGGGTCCTGAACAGAAAGTAAAGACATATTTATCAGGAGGGTCCTGAAATGAAAGTAAAATCCCATTTTTCTGGAGGTTCCTGAACAGAAAGTAAAATTCCATTTTTCAGTAGGGTCCTGAACAAGAAGTAAAATCCCATTTTTCAGGAGGGTCCTAAACAAAAAAAAAGTCCATTTTTCAGGAGGGTCCTAAACTGAAAGTAAAATTACATTTTTAGGAGGGTCCTGAACCGAAAGTAAAATCCCCTTTTTCAAGAGAGTCCTGAACCGAAAGTAAAATCCCATTTTTTAGGAGGGTCCTGAACCGAAAGTAAATTCCTATTTTTCAGTAGGATCCTGAATGGAACGTAAAGTTCCATTTTTAGCAGGGTCCTGAACGGAATGTAAAGTCCCATTTTTCAGGAGGGTCTTGAAAAGAAAGTAAAGTCCAAATTTTCAGAAGGGTCCTGAACGGAAAGTAAAATCCCATTTTTCACGATGGTCCTGAAAAGAAAGTAATATCCCATTTTTTAGGAGGGTCCTGAAAAAAACTAAAATCCCACTTTTCAGGAGAGTCCTGAAAAAAAGTAAAATCCCATTTTTGAGGATGGTCCTGAATAGAAAGTAAAATCCCATTTTCTTGGAGGGGCTTGATCAAAAGTAAAATCAAATTTTTCAGGAGGGTCTTAAACAAAAGTACAATTTTATTTTTCAGTAGGGTAATCCCATTTTTAAGTAGGGTCCTGAACAAAAAGTAAAATCCCATTTTCCGGAGGGTCCTGAACATAAGTAAAATCCCATTTTTCAGAATGGTCCTGAACAAAAGTAAAATCCCATTTTTCCAGAGGCTCCTGAACAGAAAGTAAAATCCACTTTTTAAAGAGGGACCTAAACAAAAAGTAAAATCCAATTTTTCAGGAAGGTCCTAAGAAGAAAGTAAAGTCCCATTTTTCAGGAGGGTCCTGAACTGAAAATAAAGAACCATTTTTCAGGAGAGTCCGTAACAGAATGTAAAATCCCATTTTCATGAGGGTCCTGAACAGAAGTAAAATCCCATTTTTCAAGAAGGTCATGAACAGAAAGTAAAATCCCATTTTTTAGGAGGGTCATGAACAAAAGTAAAATCCTATTTTTAGGAGGGTCCTATATAAAACATTAAATCCCATTTTTCATGATGGTCCTGAACAAAAATAAAATCCAACTTTTTAGGAGGGTCCTGAACGGGATATTAAATCCCATTTTTCAGGAAGGTTCTGAATAGAAAGTAAAGTCCCATTTTCAGAAGGGTCCTAAACATAAAGTAAAATCTCATTTTTAAGAGGGTCCTGAATAGAATGTAAAGCCCCATTTTTCAGAAGGGTGCTGAACAGAAAGTAAAATCCCATTTTTCAGGAGGGTCATGAACAAAAAGTAAAATCCCATTTTTCAGGAGGGGCCTGAACAGAAAGTAAAATTCCATCTTTCAAGAGCGTCCTGAACATAAAGTAAAATCCCTTTTTTCAGGAGGGTTCTGAGCAGAAAGTAAAGTCCTATTTTTCAAGAAGGTCCTGAACAGAAAGTAACGTTCCATTTTTCAGGAGGGTCCTGAACAAAAAGTAAAATCCCATTTTTCTGGAGTGTCAACAGAAAGTAAATTTCTATTTTTCAAGAGCGTTCTGAACAGAAAGTAAAATCTCATTTTTTAGGAGGGTCCTGAACAGAAAGTAAAGTCCAATTTTTCAGGAAGGTCCTAAACGGATAGTAAAATCCCATTTTTCACGAGGGTCTTGAATAGAAAGTAAAATCTCATTTTTTAGGAGGGTCCTGAAAAAAAGTAAAATCCCACTTTTCAGGAGAGTCCTGAACAAAAATAAAATCCCATTTTTCAGGAGGGTCCTGAACAGAAAGTAAAATACCATTTTTCCAGAGGCTCTTGAACAGAAAGTAAAATCCATTTTTTATGGAGGGTCCTGAACAAAAAGTAAAATCCCATTTTTCAGGAAGGTCCTAAACTTAAAGTAAAATCCCATTTTTTAGGAGGGGCCTGAACAGAATGTAAAGTCCCATTTTTAAGGAGGGGCCTGAACATAAATTAAAATCCCATTTTTCAGGAGGGTCCTGAACAGAAAGTAAAGTCCCATTTTTAAGGAGGGTCCTTAACATAAAGTAAAATCCTATTTTTCAAGAGGGTCCTGAACAGAAAGTAAAGTCCTATTTTTCAGGAATGTCCTAAGCAGAAAGTAAAATCCCATTCTTCAGGAGGGTCCTGAACAGAAAGTAAAGTCTCATTTTTCAGCTGGGTCCTGTACCAAAAGTAAAGTCCCATTTTTCAGGAGGGTCCTGTACAGAAAGTAAAATCCCATTTTTCATGAAGGTCCTGAACAGAAAATAAAATCCAATTTTTTAAGAGGGTTCTAAATAGACGAAAAATCCTATTTTTCAAGAGAGTCCAAAACAAAAGTAAAATCTCATTCTTCAAGATGGTCCAGAACAGAAAGTAAATTCCCATATTTTAGGAGGGTCCTGAACAAAAGTAAAATCCCATTTTTCAGGAATGGCCTGAACAAAAAGTAAAATCCCATTTTTCAGGAGAGTCCTGAACAAAAAGTAAAATCCCATTTTCTGAAGGGTCCTGAACATAAGTAAAACCCCATTTTTCAGGATGGTCCTAAACAAAAGTAAAATCCCACTTTTCAGGAGAGTCCTGAACAAAAGTAAAACCCCATTTTTCAAGAGAGTCCTGAATAGAAAGTAAAATCCCATTTTCTAGGAGGGGCCAGATCAAAAGTAAAATCCAATTTTTCAGGAGTCTTAAACAAAAGTAAAATCTTATTTTTCAGTAGGGTAATCCCATTTTTAAGTAGGGTCCTGAACAAAAAGTAAAATCCCATATTCCGGAGGGTCCTGAACATAAGTAAAATCCCATTTTTCAGGATGGTCTTGAACAAAAGTAAAATCCCATTTTTCCAGAGGCTCTTGAAAAGAAATTAAAATCCATTTTTTAAGGAGGGTCTGAACAAAAAGTAAAATCCCATTTTTTTAGGAAGGTCCTGAACATAAAGTAAAATCCCTTTTTTCAGGAGGGTCCTGAACAGAAAGTAAAATCTCATTTTTCAGGAGGGTCTTGAACAGAAAGTAAAGTCCAATTTTTCAGGAAGGTCCTAAGCAGAAAGTAAAGTCCCATTTTTCATTAGGGTCCTGAACAGAAAGTAAAATCCCATTTTCAGGAGGCTCCTGAAAATAAGTAAAATTCCATTTTTCAAGAGGATCGAGAACAGAAGTAAAATCCCATTTTTAAAGAAGGTCATGAACAGAAAGTATAATTCCATTTTTTAAGAGGGTCATGAACAAAAGTAAAATCCTATTTTTAGGAGGGTCTTGAGTAAAATATTAAATCCCATTTTTCAGGATGGTCCTGAACAAAAGTAAAATCCCATTTTTAGGAGGGTCCTGAACGGGATGTAAAATCACATTTTTAAGGAAGGACCTGATCAGAAAGTAAAGTCCCATTTTCATAAGGGTCCTAAAGATAAAGTAAAATCTCATTTTCAGGAGGATCCTGAACAGAATGTAAAGGCCCATTTTTCAGGAGGGTGCTGAACAGAAAGTAAAATCCCATTTTTAGGAGGGTCATGAACATAAAGTAAAATCTTATTTTTCAGGAGAGTCCTGAACAGTAGGTAAAATTCTATCTTTCAAGAGCGTCCTGAACATAAAGTAAAATCCCATTTTTCAGGAGGGTTCTGAACAGAAAGTAAAGTCCCATTTTTCAGGAGGGTCCTGAACAGAAAGTAAAGTCACATTTTTCAGTAGAGTCCTGAACAAAAACTAAAATCCCATTTTTCTGGTCGGTCAACAGAAAGTAAATTTCCATTTTTCAAGAGCGTCCTGAACAAAAAGTAAAATCTCATTTTTTAGGAGGGTCCTGAATAGAAAGTAAAGTCCAATTTTTCAGGAAGGTCCTAAGTGGAAAGTAAAGTCCCATTTGTCAGGTGGGTCCTGAACAGAAAGTAAAGACATATTTATAAGGAGGGTCATGAAATGAAAGTAAAATCCCATTTTTCTGGAGGTTCCTGAACAAAAAGTAAAATTCCATTTTTCAGTAGGGTCCTGAACAGAAAGTAAAATCCCATTTTTCAGGAGGGTCCTAAACAAAAAGAAAAGTCCCATTTTTCAGGAGGGTCCTAAACTGAAAGTAAAATTACATTTTTAGGAGGGTCCTGAACCGAAAGTAAAATCCCCTTTTTCAAGAGAGTCCTGAACCGAAAGTAAAATCCCATTTTTTAGGAGGGTCCTGAACCGAAAGTAAATTCCTATTTTTCAGTAGGATCCTGAATGGAACGTAAAGTTCCATTTTTAGCAGGGTCCTGAACGGAAAGTAAAGTCCCATTTTTCAGGAGGGTCTTGAAAAGAAAGTAAAGTCCAAATTTTCAGAAGGGTCCTGAACGGAAAGTAAAATCCCATTTTTCACGATGGTCCTGAAAAGAAAGTAATATCCCATTTTTTAGGAGGGTCCTGAAAAAAACTAAAATCCCACTTTTCAGGAGAGTCCTGAAAAAAATGTAAAATCCCATTTTTAAGGATGGTCCTGAATAGAAAGTAAAATCCCATTTTCTAGGAGGGGCTTGATCAAAAGTAAAATCCAATTTTTCAGGAGGGTCTTAAACAAAAGTACAATTTTATTTTTCAGTAGGGTAATCCCATTTTTAAGTAGGGTCCTGAACAAAAAGTAAAATCCCATTTTTCGGAGGGTCCTGAACATAAGTAAAATCCCATTTTTCAGAATGGTCCTGAACAAAAGTAAAATCCCATTTTTCCAGAGGCTCCTGAACAGAAAGTAAAATCCACATTTTAAAGAGGGACCTAAACAAAAAGTAAAATCCGATTTTTCAGGAAGGTCCTAAGAAGAAAGTAAAGTCCCATTTTTCAGGAGGGTCCTGAACTGAAAATAAAGACCCATTTTTCAGGAGAGTCCTTAACAGAATGTAAAATCCCATTTTCATTAGGGTCCTGAACAGAAGTAAAATCCCATTTTTCAAGAAGGTCATGAACAGAAAGTAAAATCCCATTTTTTAGGAGGGTCATGAACAAAAGTAAAATCCTATTTTTAGGAGGGTCCTATATAAAATATTAAATCCCATTTTTCATGATGGTCCTGAACAAAAATAAAATCCCACTTTTTAGGAGGGTCCTGAACGGGATATTAAATCCCATTTTTCAGGAAGGTTCTGAATAGAAAGTAAAGTCCCATTTTCAGAAGGGTCCAAAACATAAAGTAAAATCTCATTTTTAAGAGGGTCCTGAACAGAATGTAAAGCCCCTTTTTTCAGAAGGGTGCTGAACAGAAAGTAAAATCCCATTTTTCAGGAGGGTCATGAACAAAAAGTAAAATCCCATTTTTCAGGAGGGGCCTGAACAGAAAGTAAAATTCCATCTTTCAAGAGCGTCCTGAACATAAAGTAAAATCCCTTTTTTCAGGAGGGTTCTGAGCAGAAAGTAAAGTCCTATTTTTCAAGAAGGTCCTGAACAGAAAGTAACGTTCCATTTTTCAGGAGGGTCCTGAACAAAAAGTAAAATCCCATTTTTCTGGAGTGTCAACAGAAAGTAAATTTCCATTTTTCAAGAGCGTTCTGAACAGAAAGTAAAATCTCATTTTTTAGGAGGGTCCTGAACAGAAAGTAAAGTCCAATTTTTCAGGAAGGTCCTATGTAGAAAGTAAAGTCTCATTTTTCAGGAGGGTCCTGAACAGAAAGTAAAGACACATTTATCAGGAGGGTCCTGAACAGAAAGTAAAATCCCATTTTTCTGGAGGGTCCTGAACAAAAAGTAAAATCCCATTTTTTAGGAGGGTCCAGAACAGAAAGTAAAATCCCATTTTTCAGGAGGGTCCTGAACAGAAAGTAAAGTCCCATTTTTCAGGAGGGTCTTGAACTGAAAGTAAAATTACATTTTTTAGGAGGGTCCTGCACCGAAAGTAAAATCCCATTTTTCAAGAGGATCCTGAACCGAAAGTAAAATCCCATTTCTTAGTAGGGTCCTGAACCGAAAGTAAATTCCTATTTTTCAGGAGGATCCTGAACGGAACGTAAAGTCCCATTTTTCAGGAGGGTCCTGAACGGAAAGTAAATTCCCATTTTTCAGGAGGGTCTCGAAAAGAATGTAAAGTCCCATTTTTCAGAAGGGTCCTGAACAGAAAGTAAAGTCCAAATTTTCAGGAGGGTCCTGAACGGATAGTAGAATCCCATTTTTCACGAGGGTCTTGAAAAGAAAGTAAAATCCCATTTTTCAGGAGGGTCCTAAAAAAAAGTAAAATCCCACTTTTCAGGAGAGTCCTGAACAAAAGTAAAATCCCATTTTTCAGGAGGGTCCTGAACATAAAGTAAAATACTATTTTTCCAGAGGATCTTGAACACAAAATAAAATCCATTTTTTATAGAGGGTCCTGAACAAAAATTAAATCCCATTTTTCAGGAAGGTCCTGAACTTAAAGTAAAATCCCATTTTTCAGGAGGGGCCTGAATAGAAAGTAAAGTCCCATTTTTAAGGAGGGTCCTGAACAGAATGTTAAGTCCCATTTTTAAGGAGGGACCTTAACATAAAGTAAAATCCTATTTTTAAAGAGGGTCCTGAACAGAAAGTAAAGTCCTATTTTTCAGGAAGGTCCTAAGCAGAAAGTAAAATCCCATTCTTCAGAAGGGTCCTGAACAGAAAGTAAAGTCTCATTTTTCTGGAGGGTCCTGTACCAAAAGTAAAGTCCCATTTTTCAGGAAGGTCCTGTACAGAAAGTAAAATGCCATATTTCATGAAGGTCCTGAACAGAAAATAAAATCCTATTTTTTAAGAGGGTCCTAAATAAAAGAAAAATCCCATTTTTCAAGAGAGTCCAAAACAAAAGTAAAATCTCATTCTTCAAGATGGTCCAGAACAGAAAGTAAATTCCCATATTTTAGGAGGGTCCTGAACAAAAGTAAAATCCCATTTTTCAAGAAGGGCCTGAACAAAAAGTAAAATCCCATTTTTCAGGAAAGTCCTGAACAGAAAGTAAAATCCCATTTTCCGAAGGGTCCTGAACATAAGTAAAACCCCATTTTTCAGGATGGTTCTGAACAAAAGTAAAATCCTATTTTTCCAGAGGCTCCTGAACAGAAAGTAAAATCCAATTTTAAAGGAACGTCCTGAACAAAAAGTAAAATCCCATTTTTCAGGAAAGGGCCTGAACAGAAAGTAAAGTCCCATTTTTAAGGAGGGGCCTGAACAGAAATTAAAATCCCATTTTTCAGGAGGGTCCTTTACAGAAAGTAAGTTCCCATTTTTAAGGAGGGTCCTTAACATAAACTAAAATCCTATTTTTCAAGAGGGTCTGGAACAGAAAGTAAAGTCCTATTTTTTGGGAGGGTGATGAACAGAAAGTAAAATCTAATTTTTCATGAGGGTCCTAAACAGAAAGTCAAATCCCAATTTTCAGGCGGGTCCTGAACAGAAAGAAAAATTCCATTTTTCAAGAGTGTCTTGACCATAAAGAAAAAGCCCATTTTTCAGGAGGGCCCTGAACATAAAGTAATATCCCATTTTTCAAAAGGGTCCTGAACAGAAAGTAAAATCTCATTTTTCAGGAAGGACTTGAACAAAAAGTAAAGTCCAATTTTTCAGGAAAGTCCTATGTAGAAAGTGAAGTCTCATTTTTCAGGAGGGTCCTGAACAGAAAGTAAAGACACATTTATCAGTAGGGTCCTGAACAGAAAGTAAAATCCTATTTTTCAGGAGGGTCCTGAACAGAAAGTAAAGTCCCATTTTTCAGGAGGGTCTTGAACTGAAAGTTAAATTACATTTTTTAGGAGGGTCCGGAACCGAAAGTAAAATCCCATTTTTCAAGAGGGTCCTGAACCGAAAGTAAAATCCCATTTTTTAGTAGGGTCCTGAACCGAAAGTAAATTCCTATTTTTCAGGAGGATCCTGAACGGAACGTAAAGTCCCATTTTTCAGGAGGGTCCTGAACGGAAAGTAAAGTCCCATTTTTCAGGATGGTCCTGAACAAAAGTAAAATCCCATTTTTTAGGAGGGTCCTGAACGGGATGTAAAATCCCTTTTTTCAGGAAGCACCTGATCAGAAAGTAAATTCCCATTTTCATAAGGGTCCTAAAGATAAAGTAAAATCTCATTTTTCAGGAGGCTCCTGAACAGAATGTAAAGCCCCATTTTTCAGGAGGGTGCTGAACAGAAAGTAAAATCCCATTTTTCAGGAGGGTCATGAACATAAAGTAAAATCTCATTTTTCAGGAGAGTCCTGAACAGAAGGTAAAATTCCATCTTTCAAGAGCGTCCTGAACATAAAGTAAAATCCCATTTTTCAGGAGGGTTCTGAACAGAAAGTAAAGTCCCATTTTTCATGAGGGTCCTGAACAGAAAGTAAAGTCCCATTTTTCAGTAGAGTCCTGAACAAAAACTAAAATCCCATTTTTCTGGACGGTCAACAGAAAGTAAATTTCCATTTTTCAAGAGCGTCCTGAACAGAAAGTAAAATCTCATTTTTTAGGAGGGTCCTGAATAGAAAGTAAACTCCAATTATTCAGGAAGGTCCTAAGTAGAAAGTAAAGTCCCATTTGACAAGTGGGTCCTGAACATAATGTAAAGACACATTTATCAGGAAGGTCCTGAAATGAAAGTAAAATCCCATTTTTCTGGAGGGTCCTGAACAGATAGTAAAATCCCATTTTTCAGTAGATTCCTGAACAGAAAGTAAAGTCCCATTTTTCAGGAGGGTCCTGAACTGAAAGTAAAATTACATTTTTTAGGAGGGTCCTGAACCGAAAGTAAAATCCCATTTTTCAAGAGGGTCCTGAACCGAAAGTAAAATCCCATTTTTCAGGAGGGTGCTGAACCGAAAGTAAATTCCTATTTATCAGGAGGATCCTGAATGGAACGTAAAGTTCCATTTTTTAGGAGGGTCCTGAACGGAAAGTAAAGTCCCATTTTTCAGGAGGGTCTTGAAAAGAAAGTAAAGTCCAGATTTTCATGAGGGTCCTGAACAGAAGTAAAATCCCATTTTTCAAGAAGGTCATGAACAGAAAGTAAAATCCCATTTTTTAGGAGGGTTATGAACAAAAGTAAAATCCTATTTTTAGGAGGATCCTGAATAAAATATTAAATCCCATTTTTCATGATGGTCCTGAACAAAAATAAAATCCCACTTTTTAGGAGGGTCCTGAACGGGATATTAAATCCCATTTTTCAGGACGGTTCTGAACAGAAAGTAAAGTCCCATTTTCAGAAGGGTCCTAAACATAAAGTAAAATCTCATTTTTCAGGAGGGTCCTGAAAAGAATGTAAAGCCCCATTTTTCAGAAGGGTGCAGAACAGAAAGTAAAGTCCCATTTTTCAGGAGGGTCATGAACAAAAAGTAAAATCTCATTTTTCAGGAGGGTCCTGAACAGAAAGTAAAATTCCATCTTTCAAGAGCGTCCTGAACATAAAGTAAAATCCCTTTTTTCAGGAGGGTTTTGAGCAGAAAGTAAAGTCCCATTTTTCAGGAGGGTCCTGAACAGAAAGTAACGTTCCATTTTTCAGAAGGGTCCTGAACAAAAAGTAAAATCCCATTTTTCTGGAGTGTAAGCAGAAAGTAAATTTCCATTTTTCAAGAGCGTCCTGAACAGAAAGTAAAATCTCATTTTTTAGGAGGGTCCTGAACAGAAAGTAAAGTCCAATTTTTCAGGAAGGTCCTATGTAGAAAGTAAAGTCTCATTTTTCAGGAGGGTCCTGAACAGAAAGTAAAGACACATTTATCAGGAGGGTCCTGAACAGAAATTAAAATCCCATTTTTCTGGAGGGTCCTGAACAGAAAGTAAAATCCCATTTTTCAGGAGGGTCCTGAACAGAAAGCAAAGTCCCATTTTTCAGAAGGGTCTTGAACTGAAAGTAAAATTTCATTTTTTAGGAGGGTCCTGAACCGAAAGTAAAATCCCATTTTTCAAGAGGGTCCTGAACCGAAAGTAAAATCCCATTTTTTAGTAGCGTCCTGAACCGAATGTAAATTCCTATTTTTCAGGAGGATCCTGAACGGAACGTAAAGTCCCATTTCTCAGGAGGGTCTTGAACGGAAAGAAAAGTCCCATTTTTCAGGAGGGTCTTGAAAAGAATGTAAAGTCCCATTTTTCAGAAGGGTCCTGAACAGGAAGTAAAGTCCAAATTTTCAGGAGGGTCTTGAACGGATAGTAAAATCCCATTTTTCACGAGGGTCTTGAAAAGAAAATAAATCCCATTTTTCAAGAGGGTCCTGAAAAAAAGTAAAATCCCACTTTTCAGGAGAGTCCTGAACAAAAGTAAAATCCCATTTTTCAGGAGGGTCCTGAACAGAAAGTAAAATACCATTTTTCCAGAGGCTCTTGAACAGAAAGTAAAATCCATTTTTTATGGAGGGTCCTGAACAAAAAGTAAAATCCCATTTTTCAGGAAGGTCCTGAACTTAAAGTAAAATCCCATTTTTCAGGAGGGGCCTGAACAGAAAGTAAAGTCCCATTTTTAAGGAGGGGCCTGAACAGAAATTAAAATTCCATTTTTTCAGGAGGGTCCTGAACAGAAATTAAAGTCCCATTTTTAAGGAGGGTCCTTAACATAAAGTAAAATCCTATTTTTCAAGAGGGTCCTGAACAAAAAGTAAAGTCCTATTTTTCAGGAAGTTCCTAAGCAGAAAGTAAAATCCCATTCTTCAGGAAGGTCCTGAACAGAAAGTAAAGTCTCATTTTTCAGGAGGGTCCTGTACCAAAAGTAAAGTCCCATTTTTCAGGAGGGTCCTGTACAGAAAGTAAAATCCCATTTTTTATGAAGGTCCTGAACAGAAAATAAAATCCTATATTTTAAGAGGGTCCTAAATAGAAGAAAAATCCCATTTTTCAAGAGAGTCCAAAACAAAAGTAAAATCTCATTCTTCAAGATGGTCCAGAAAAGAAAGTAAATTCCCATATTTTAGGAGGGTCCTGAACAAAAGTAAAATCCCATTTTTCAGGAAGGGCCTGAACAAAAAGTAAAATCCCATTTTTCAGGAGAGTCCTGAACAAAAAGTAAAATCCCATTTTCCGAAGGGTCCTGAACATAAGTAAAACCACATTTTTCAGGATGGTCCTGAACAAAAGTAAAATCCCACTTTTTAGGAGAGTCCTGAACAACAGTAAAACCCCATTTTTCAAGAGAGTCCTGAATAGAAAGTAAATTCCCATTTTCTAGGAGGGGCCTGATCAAAAGTAAAATCCAATTTTTCAGGAGAGTCTTAAACAAAAGTAAAATCTTATTTTTCTGTAGGGTAATTCCACTTTTAAGTAGGGTCCTGAACAAAAAGTAAAATCCCATATTCCGGAGGGTCCTGAACATAAGTAAAATCCCGTTTTTCAGGAAGGTCTTGAACAAAAGTAAAATCCCATTTTTCCAGAGGCTCTTGAAAAGAAAGTAAAATCCATTTTTTAAGGAGGGTCCTGAACAAAAATTAAAATTCCATTTTTTTAGGAAGGTCCTGAACATAAAGTAAAATCCCATTTTTCAGGATGGTCCTGAACAGAAAGTAAAATCTCATTTTTCAGGAGGGTCTTGAACAGAAAGTAAAGTCCAATTTTTCAGGAAGGTCCTAAGCGGAAATAAAGTCCCATTTTTCATGAGGGTCCTGTACAGAAAGTAAAATCCCATTTTCAGGAGGGTCCTGAACATAATTAAAATTCCATTTTTCAAGAGGATCGAGAACAGAAGTAAAATCCCATTTTTAAAGAAGGTCATGAACAGAAAGTATAATTCCATTTTTTAAGAGGGTCATGAACAAAAGTAAAATCCTATTTTTAGGAAGGTCCAGAATAAAATATTAAATCCCATTTTTCAGGATGGTCCTGAACAAAAGTAAAATCCCATTTTTTAGGAGGGTCCTGAACGGGATGTAAAATCCCATTTTTCAGGAAGGACCTGATCAGAAAGTAAAGTCCCATTTTCATAAGGGTCCTAAAGATAAAGTAAAATCTCATTTTTCAGGAGGATCCTGAACAGAATGTAAAGCCCCATTTTTCAGGAGGGTGCTGAACAGAAAGTAAAATCCCATTTTTAGGAGGGTCATGAACATAAAGTAAAATCTCATTTTTCAGGAGAGTCCTGAACAGAAGGTAAAATTCCATCTTTGAAGAGCGTCCTGAACATAAAGTAAAATCCCATTTTTCAGGAGGGTTCTGAACAGAAAGTAAAGTCCCATTTTTCAGGAGGGTCATGAACAGAAAGTAAAGTCCCATTTTTCAGTAGAGTCCTGAACAAAAACTAAAATCCCATTTTTCTGGACGGTCAACAGAAAGTAAATTTCCATTTTTCAAGAGCGTCCTGAACAAAAAGTAAAATCTCATTTTTTAGGAGGGTCCTGAATAGAAAGTAAAGTCCAATTTTTCAGGAAGGTCCTAAGTAGAAAGTAAAGGCCCATTTGTCAGGTGGGTGCTGAACAGAAAGTAAAGACATATTTATCAGGAGGGTCCTGAAATGAAAGTAAAATCCCATTTTTCTGGAGGGTCCTGAACAGAAAGTAAAATTCCATTTTTCAGTAGGGTCCTGAACAAAAAGTAAAATCCCATTTTTCAGGAGGATCCTGAACAGAAAGAAAAGTCCCATTTTTCAAGAGGGTCCTGAACTGAAAGTAAAATTACATTTTTTAGGAGGGTCCTGAACCGAAAGTAAAATCCCATTTTTCAAGAGGGTCCTGAACCGAAAGTAAAATCCTATTTTTCAGGAGGGTCCTGAACCGAAAGTAAATTCCTATTTTTCAGGAGGATCCTGAATGGAACGTAAAGTTCCATTTTTAGGAGGGTCCTGAACGGAAAGTAATGTCCCATTTTTCAGGAGGGTCTTGAAAAGAAAGTAAAGTCCAAATTTTCAGGAGGGTCCTGAGCGGAAAGTAAAATCCCATTTTTCACGATTGTCCTGAAAAGAAAGTAATATCTCATTTTTCAGGAGGGTCCTGAAAAAAAGTAAAATCCCACTTTTCAGGAGAGTCCTGAAAAAAAGTAAAATCCCATTTTTCAGGATGGTCCTCAATAGAAAGTAAAATCCCATTTTCTAGGAGGGGCTTGATCAAAAGTAAAATCTAATTTTTCAGGAGGGTCTTATACAAAAGTAAAATCTTATTTTTCAGTAGGGTAATCCAGTTTTTAAGTAGGGTCCTGAATAAAAAGTAAAATCCCATTTTCCGGAGGGTCCTGAACATAAGTGAAATCCCAATTTTCAGGATGTTCCTGAACAAAAGTAAAATCCCATTTTTCCAGAGTCTCCTGAACAGAAAGTAAAATCCACTTTTTAAAGAGGGTCCTAAACAAAAAGTAAAATCCCATTATTCAGGAAGGTCCTAAGCAGAAAGTAAAGTCCCATTTTTCAGGAGGGTCCTGAAAAGAAAATAAAGACCCATTTTTCTGGAGGGTCCTTAACAGAATGTAAAATCCCATTTTCATGAGGGTCCTGAACAGAAGTAAAATCCCATTTTTCAAGAAGGTCATGAACAGAAAGTAAAATCCCATTTTTTAGGAGGGTCATGAACAAAAGTAAAATCCTATTTTTAGGAGGGTCATGAATAAAATATTAAATCCCATTTTTCATGATGGTCCTGAACAAAAATAAAATCCCACTTTTTAGGAGGGTCCTGAACGGGATATTAAATCCCATTTTTCAGGAAGGTTCTGAACAGAAAGTAAAGTCCCATTTTCAGAAGGGTCCTAAACATAAAGTAAAATCTCATTTTTCAGGATGGTCCTGAACAGAATGTAAAGCCCCATTTTTCAGAAGGGTGTAGAACAGAAAGTAAAGTCCCATTTTTCAGGAGGGTCATGAACAAAAAGTAAAATCCCATTTTTCAGGAGGGTCCTGAACAGAAAGTAAAATTCCATCCTTCAATAGCGTCCTGAACATAAAGTAAATTCCCTTTTTTCAAGAGGGTTTTGAACAGAAAGTAAAGTCCCATTTTTCAGGAGGGTCCTGAACAGAAAGTAACGTTCCATTTTTCAGGAGGGTCCTGAACAAAAAGTAAAATCCCATTTTTCTGGAGTGTCAACAGAAAGTAAATTTCCATTTTTCAAGAGCGTCCTGAACAGAAAGTAAAATCTCATTTTTTAGGAGGGTCCTGAACAGAAAGTAAAGTCCAATTTTTCAGGAAGGTCCTATGTAGACAGTAAAATCTCATTTTTCAGGAGGGTCCTGAACAGAAAGTAAAGTCCCATTTTTCAGTAGAGTCCTGAACAAAAACTAAAATCCCATTTTTCTGGACGGTCAACAGAAAGTACATTTCCATTTTTCAAGAGCGTCCTGAACAGAAAGTAAAATCTCATTTTTTAGGAGGATCCTGAATAGAAAGTAAAGTCCAATTTTTCAGGAAGGTCCTAAGTAGAAAGTAAAGTCCCATTTGTCAGGTGGGTGCTGAACAGAAAGTAAAGACATATTTATCAGGAGGGTCCTGAAATGAAAGTAAAATCCCATTTTTCTGGAAGGTCCTGAACAGAAAGTAAAATTCCATTTTTCAGTAGGGTCCAGAACAGAAAGTAAAATCCCATTTTTCAGGAGGATCCTGAACAGTAAGAAAAGTCCCATTTTTCAGGAGGGTCCTGAACTGAAAGTAAAATCCCATTTTTCAAGAGGGTCCTGAACCGAAAGTAAAATCCTATTTTTCAGGAGGGTCCTGAACCGACAGTAAATTCCTATTTTTCAGGAGGATCCTGAATGGAACGTAAAGTTCCATTTTTAGGAGGGTCCTGAACGGAAAGTAATGTCCCATTTTTCAGGAGGGTCTTGAAAAGAAAGTAAAGTCCAAATTTTCAGGAGGGTCCTGAGCGGAAAGTAAAATCCCATTTTTCACGATGGTCCTGAAAAGAAAGTAATATCCCATTTTTCAGGAGGGTCCTGAAAAAAAGTAAAATCCCACTTTTCAGGAGAGTCCTGAAAAAAAGTAAAATCCCATTTTTCAGGACGGTCCTCAATAGAAAGTAAAATCTCATTTTCTAGGAGGGGCTTAATCAAAAGTAAAATCCAATTTTTCAGGAGGGTCTTAAACAAAAGTAAAATCTTATTTTTCAGTAGGGTAATCCAGTTTTTAAGTAGGGTCCTGAACAAAAAGTAAAATCCCATTTTCCGGAGGGTTCTGAACATAAGTAAAATCCCATTTTTCATGATGGTCCTGAACAAAAGTAAAATCCCATTTTTCCAGAGGCTCCTGAACAGAAAGTAAAATCCACTTTTTAAAGAGGGTCCTAAACAAAAAGTAAAATCCTATTTTTCAGGAAGGTCCTAAGCAGAGAGTAAAGTCCCATTTTTCAGGAGGGTCCTGAACAGAAAATAAAGACCCATTTTTCAGGAGGGTCCTTAACAGAATGTAAAATCCCATTTTCATGAGGGTCCTGAACATAAAGTAAGTTCCCTTTTTTCAAGAGGGTTTTGAGCAGAAAGTAAAGTCCCATTTTTTAGGAGGGTCCTGAACAGAAAGTAACGTTCCATTTTTCAGGAGGGTCCTGAATAAAATATTAAATTCCATTTTTCATGATGGTCCTGAACAAAAATAAAATCCCACTTTTTAGGAGGGTCCTGAACGGGATATTAAATCCCATTTTTCAAGACGGTTCTGAACAGAAAGTAAAGTCCCATTTTCAGAAGGGTCCTAAACATAAAGTAAAATCTCATTTTTCAGGAGGGTCCTGAACAGAATGTAAAGCCCCATTTTTCAGAAGGGTGCAGAACAGAAAGTAAAGTCCCATTTTTCAGGAGGGTCATGAACAAAAAGTAAAATCCCATTTTTCAGGAGGGTCCTGAACAGAAAGTAAAATTCCATCTTTCAAGAGCGTCCTGAACATAAAGTAAATTCCCTTTTTTCAAGAGGGTTTTGAGCAGAAAGTAAAGTCCCATTTTTCAGGAGGGTCCTGAACCGAAAGTAACGTTCCATTTTTCAGGAGGGTCCTGAACAAAAAGTAAAATCCCATTTTTCTGGAGTGTCAACAGAAAGTAAATTTCCATTTTTCAAGAGTGTCCTGAACAGAAAGTAAAATCTCATTTTTTAGGAGGGTCCTGAACAGAAAATAATGTCCAATTTTTAATGAAGGTCCTATGTAGAAAGTAAAATCTCATTTTTCAGGAGGGTCCTGAACAGTAAGTAAAGTCCCATTTTTCAGTAAAGTCCTGAACAAAAACTAAAATCCCATTTATCTGGACGGTCAACAGAAAGTAAATTTCCATTTTTCAAGAGCGTCCTGAACAGAAAGTAAAATCTCATTTTTTAGGAGGGTCCTGAATAGAAAGTAAAGTCCAATTTTTCAGGAAGGTCCTAAGTAGAAAGTAAAGTCCCATTTGTCAGGTGGGTGCTGAACAGAAAGTAAAGACAAATTTATCAGGAGGGTCCTGAAATGAAAGTAAAATCCCATTTTTCTGGAGGGTCCTGAACAGAAAGTAAAATTCCATTTTTCAGGAGGGTCCTGAACAGAAAGTAAAATCTCATTTATCAGGAGGATCCTGAACAGAAAGAAAAGTCCCATTTTTCAGGAGGGTCCTGAACTGAAAGTAAAATTACATTTTTCAAGAGGGTCCTGAACCGAAAGTAAAATCCTATTTTTCAGGAGGGTCCTGAACCGACAGTAAATTCTAATTTTTCAGGAGGATCCTGAATGGAACGTAAAGTTCCATTTTTAGGAGGGTCCTGAACGGAAAGTAATGTCCCATTTTTCAGGAGGGTCTTGAAAAGAAAGTAAAGTCCAAATTTTCAGGAGGGTCCTGAGCGGAAAGTAAAATCCTATTTTTCACGATGGTCCTGAAAAGAAAGTAATATCCCATTTTTCAGGAGGTTCCTGAAAACAAGTAAAATCCCACTTTTCAGGAGAGTCCTGAAAAAAAGTAAAATCCCATTTTTCAGAATGGTCCTCAATAGAAAGTAAAATCCCATTTTCTAGGAGGGGCTTGATCAAAAGTAAAATCCAATTTTTCAGGAGAGTCTTAAATAAAAGTAAAATCTTATTTTTCAGTAGGGTAATCCAGGTTTTAAGTAGGGTCCTGAACAAAAAGTAAAATCCCATTTTCCGGAGGGTCCTGAACATAAGTAAAATCCCATTTTTCAGGATGGTCCTGAACAACAGTAAAATCCCATTTTTCCAGAGGCTCCTGAACAGAAAGTAAAATCCACTTTTTAAAGAGGGTCCTAAACAAAAAGTAAAATCCCATTTTTCAGGAAGGTCCTAAGCAGAAAGTAAAGTCCCATTTTTCAGGAGGGTCCTGAACAGAAAATAAAGACCCATTTTTCAGGAGGGTCCTTAACAGAATGTAAAATCCCATTTTCATGAGGGTCCTGAACATAAAGTAAGTTCCCTTTTTTCAAGAGGATTTTGAGCAGAAAGTAAAGTCCCATTTTTTAGGAGGGTCCTGAACAGAAAGTAACGTTCCATTTTTCAGGAGGGTCCTGAACAAAAAGTAAAGTCCCATTTTTCATGATGGTCCTGAACAAAAATAAAATCCCACTTTTTAGGAGGGTCCTGAACGGGATATTAAATCCCATTTTTCAAGACGGTTCTGAACAGAAAGTAAAGTCCCATTTTCAGAAGGGTCCTAAACATAATGTAAAATCTCATTTTTCAGGAGGGTCCTGAACAGAATCTAAAGCCCCATTTTTCAGAAGGGTGCAGAACAGAAAGTAAAGTCCCATTTTTCAGGAGGGTCATGAACAAAAAGTAAAATCCCATTTTTCAGGAGGGTCCTGAACAGAAAGTAAAATTCCATCTTTCAAGAGCGTCCTGAACATAAAGTAAATTCCCTTTTTTCAAGAGGGTTTTGAGCAGAAAGTAAAGTCCCATTTTTCAGGAGGGTCCTGAACAGAAAGTAACGTTCCATATTTCAGGAGGGTCCTGAACAAAAAGTAAAATCCCATTTTTCTGGAGTGTCAACAGAAAGTAAATTTCCATTTTTCAAGAGCGTCCTGAACAGAAAGTAAAATCTCATTTTTTAGGAGGGTCCTGAACAGAGAGTAAAGTCCAATTTTTCATGAAGGTCCTATGTAGAAAGTAAAATCTCATTTTTCAGGAGGGTCCTGAACAGAATGTAAAGTCCCATTTTTCAGTAGAGTCCTGAACAAAAACTAAAATCCCATTTTTCTGGACGGTCAACAGAAAGTAAATTTCCATTTTTCAAGAGCGTCCTGAACAGAAAGTAAAATCTCATTTTTTAGGAGGGTCCTGAATAGAAAGTAAAGTCCAATTTTTCAGGAAGGTCCTAAGTAGAAAGTAAAGTCCCATTTGTCAGGTGGGTTCTGAACAGAAAGTAAAGACATATTTATCAGGAGGGTCCTGAAATGAAAGTAAAATCCCATTTTTCTGGAGTGTCCTGAACAGAAAGTAAAATTCCATTTTTCAGTAGGGTCCTGAACAGAAAGTTAAATCCCATTTTTCAGGAGGATCCTGAACAGAAAGAAAAGTCCCATTTTTCAGGAGGGTCCTGAACTGAAAGTAAAATTACATTTTTTAGGAGGGCCCTGAACCGAAAGTAAAATCCCATTTTTCAAGAGGGTCCTGAACCGAAAGTAAAATCCTATTTTTCAGGAGGGTCCTGAACCGAAAGTAAATTCTTATTTTTCAGGAGGATCCTGAGTGGAACGTAAAGTTCCATTTTTAGGAGGGTCCTGAGCGGAAAGTAATGTCCCATTTTTCAGGACGGTCTTGAAAAGAAAGTAAAGTCCAAATTTTCAGGAGGGTCCTGAGCGGAAAGTAAAATCCTATTTTTCACGATGGTCCTGAAAAGAAAGTAATATCACATTTTTCAGGAGGGTCCTGAAAAAAAGTAAAATCCTACTTTTCAGGAGAGTCTTGAAAAAAAGTAAAATCCCATTTTTCAGGATGGTCCTCAATAGAAAGTAAAATCCCATTTTCTAGGAGGGGCTTGATCAAAAGTAAAATCCAATTTTTCAGGAGGGTCTTAAACAAAAGTAAAATCTTATTTTTCAGTAGGGTAATCCAGTTTTTAAGTAGGGTCCTGAACAAAAAGTAAAATCCCATTTTCCGGAGGGTCCTGAACATAAGTAAAATCCCATTTTTCAGGATGATCCTGAACAAAAGTAAAATCCCATTTTTCCAGAGGCTCCTGAACAGAAAGTAAAATCCACTTTTTAAAGAGGGTCCTAAACAAAAAGTAAAATCCCATTTTTCAGGAAGGTCCTAAGCAGAAAGTAAAGTCCCATTTTTCAGGAGGGTCCTGAACAGAAAATAAAGACCCATTTTCCAGGAGGGTCCTTAACAGAATGTAAAATCCCATTGTCATGAGGGTCCTGAACAGAAATAAAATCCCATTTTTCTAGAAGGTCATGAACAGAAAGTAAAATCCCATTTTTTAGGAGGGTCATGAACAAAAGTAAAATCCTATTTTTAGGAGGGTCCTGAATAAAATATTAAATCCCATTTTTCATGATGGTCCTGAACAAAAATAAAATCCCACTTTTTAGGAGGGTCCTGAACGGGATATTAAATCCCATTTTTCAAGACGGTTCTGAACAGAAAGTAAAGTCCCATTTTCAGAAGGGTCCTAAACATAAAGTAAAATCTCATTTTTCAGGAGGGTCCTGAACAGAATGTAAAGCCCCATTTTTCAGAAGGGTGCAGAACAGAAAGTAAAGTCCCATTTTTCAGGAGGGTCATGAACAAAAAGTAAAATCCCATTTTTCAAGAGCGTCCTGAACAGAAAGTAAAATTCCATCTTTCAAGAGCGTCCTGAACATAAAGTAAATTCCTTTTTTTCAAGAGGGTTTTGAGCAGAAAGTAAAGTCCCATTTTTCAGGAGGGTCCTGAACAGAAAGTAACGTTCCATTTTTCAGGAGAGTCCTGAACAAAAAGTAAAATCCCATTTTTCTGGAGTGTCAACAGAAAGTAAATTTCCATTTTTCAAGTGCGTCCTGAACAGAAAGTAAAATCTCATTTTTTAGTAGGGTCCTGAACAGAAAGTAAAGTCCAATTTTTCAGGAAGGTCCTATGTAGAAAGTAAAGTCTCATTTTTCAGGAGGGTCCTGAACAGAAAGTAAAGACACATTTAACAGGAGGGTCCTGAACAGAAAGTAAAATCCCATTTTTCTGGAGGGTCCTGAACAGAATGTAAAGCCCCATTTTTCAGAAGGGTGCAGAACAGAAAGTAAAGTCCCATTTTTCAGGAGGGTCATGAACAAAAAGTAAAATCCCATTTTTCAGGAGGGTCCTGAACAGAAAGTAAAATTCCATCTTTCAAGAGCGTCCTGAACATAAAGTAAATTCCCTTTTTTCAAGAGGGTTTTGAGCAGAAAGTAATGTCCCATTTTTCAGGAGGGTCCTGAACAGAAAGTAACGTTCCATATTTCAGGAGGGTCCTGAACAAAAAGTAAAATCCCATTTTTCTGGAGTGTCAACAGAAAGTAAATTTCCATTTTTCAAGAGCGTCCTGAACAGAAAGTAAAATCTCATTTTTTAGGAGGGTCCTGAACAGAAAGTAAAGTCCAATTTTTCAGCAAGGTCCTATGTAGAAAGTAAAATCTCATTTTTCAGGAGGGTCCTGAACAGAAAGTAAAGTCCCATTTTTCAGTAGAGTCCTAAACAAAAACGAAAATCCCATTTTTCTGGACGGTCAACAGAAAGTAAATTTCCATTTTTCAAGAGCATCCTGAACAGAAAGTAAAATCTCATTTTTTAGGAGGGTCCTGAATAGAAAGTAAAGTCCAATTTTTCAGGAAGGTCCTAAGTAAAAAGTAAAGTCCCATTTGTCAGGTGGGTGCTGAACAGAATGTAAAGACATATTTATCAGGAGGGTCCTGAAATGAAAGTAAAATCCCATTTTTCTGGAGGGTCCTGAACAGAAAGTAAAATTCAATTTTTCAGTAGGGTCCTGAACAGAAAGTAAAATCCCATTTTTCAGGAGGATCCTGAACAGAAAGAAAAGTCCCATTTTTCAGGAGAGTCCTGAACTGAAAGTAAAATTACATTTTTTAGGAGGGTCCTGAACCGAAAGTAAAATCCCATTTTTCAAGAGGGTCCTGAACCGAAAGTAAAATCCCATTTTTCAGGAGGGTCCTGAACCGAAAGTAAATTCCTATTTTTCAGGAGGATCCTGAATGGAACGTAAAGTTCCATTTTTAGGATGGTCTTGAACGGAAAGTAATGTCCCATTTTTTAGGAGGGTCTTGAAAAGAAAGTAAAGTCCAAATTTTCAGGAGGGTCCTGAACGGAAAGTAAAATCCCATTTTTCACGATGGTCCTGAAAAGAAAGTAATATCCCATTTTTTAGGAGGGTCCTGAAAAAAAGTAAAATCCCAATTTTCAGGAGAGTCCTGAAAAAAAGTAAAATCCCATTTTTCAGGATGGTCCTGAATAGAAAGTAAAATCCCATTTTCTAGGAGGGGCTTGATCAAAAGTAATATCCAATTTTTCAGGAGAGTCTTAAACAAAAGTAAAATCTTATTTTTCAGTAGGGTAATCCTATTTTGAAGTTGGGTCCTGAACAAAAACTAAAATCCCATTTTCCGGAGGGTCCTGAACATAAGTAAAATCCCATTTTTCAGAATGGTCCTGAACAAAAGTAAAATCCCATTTTTCCAGAGGCTCCTGAACAGAAAGTAAAATCCACTTTTTAAAGAGGGTCCTAAACAAAAAGTAAAATCCGATTTTTCAAGAAAGTCCTAAGCAGAAAGTAAAGTCCCATTTTTCAAGAGGGTCCTGAACAGAAAATAAAGACCCATTTTTCAGGAGGGTCCTTAACAGAATGTAAAATGCCATTTTCATGAGGGTCCTGAACAGAAGTAAAATCCCATTTTTCAAGAAGGTCATGAACAGAAAGTAAAATCTCATTTTTTAGGAGGGTCATGAACAAAAGTAAAATCCTATTTTTAGGAGGGTCCTGAATAAAATATTAAATCCCATTTTTCATGATGGTCCTGAGCAAAAATAAAATCCCTCTTTTTAGGAGGGTCCTGAACGGGATATTAAATCCCATTTTTCAGGAGGGTTCTGAACAGAAAGTAAAGTCCCATTTTCAGAAGGGTCCTAAACATAAAGTAAAATCTCATTTTTCAGGAGGGTCCTGAACAGAATGTAAAGCCCCATTTTTCAGAAGGGTGCTGAACAGAAAGTAAAATCCCATTTTTCAGGAGGGTCATGAAACAAAAAGTAAAATCCCATTTTTCAGGAGGGTCCTGAACAGAAAGTAAAATTCCATCTTTCAAGAGCGTCCTGAACATAAAGTAAAATCCCTTTTTTCAGGAGGGTTCTGAGCAGAAAGTAAAGTCCCATTTTTCAAGAAGGTCCTGAACAGAAAGTAACGTTCCATTTTTCAGGAGGGTCCTGAACAAAAAGTAAAATCCCATTTTTATGGAGTGTCAACAGAAAGTAAATTTCCATTTTTCAAGAGCGTTCTGAACAGAAAGCAAAATCTCATTTTTTAGGAGGGTGCTGAACAGAAAGTAAAGTCCAATTTTTCAGGAAGGTCCTATGTAGAAAGTAAAGTCTCATTTTTCAGGAGGGTCCTGAACAGAAAGTAAAGACACATTTATCAGGAGGGTCCTGAACAGAAAGTAAAATCCCATTTTTCTGGAGGGTCCTGAACAGAAAGTAAAATCCCATTTTTTAGGAGGGTCCTGATTAGAAAGTAAAATCCCATTCTTTAGGAGGGTCCTGAACAGAAAGTAAAGTCCCATTTTACAAGAGGGTCTTGAACTGAAAGAAAAAATTACATTTTTTAGGAGGGTCCTGAACCGAAAGTAAAATCCCATTTTTCAAGAGGGTCCTGAACCGAAAGTAAAATCCCATTTTTAGTAGGGTCCTGAACCGAAAGTAAATTCCTATTTTTCAGGAGGATCCTGAACGGACGTAAAGTCCCATTTTTCAGGAGGGTCCTAAACGGAAAGTAAAGTCCCATTTTTCAGGAGGATCTTGAAAAGAATGTAAAGTCCCATTTTTCAGAAGGGTCCTGAACATAAAGTAAAGTCCAAATTTTCAGGAGGGTCCTGAACGGATAGTAAAATCCCATTTTTCACGAGGGTCTTGAAAAGAAAGTAAAATCCCATTTTTAGGAGGGTCCTGAACAGAAAGTAAAATACCATTTTTTCAGAGGCTCTTGAACAGAAAGTAAAATCCATTTTTTATGGAGGGTCCTAAACAAAAAGTAAAATCCCATTTTTCAGGAAGGTCCTGAACTTAAGGTAAAATCCCATTTTTCAGGAGGGGCCTGAACAGAAAGTAAAGTCCCATTTTTAAGGAGGGGCCTGAACAGAAATAAAAATCCCATTTTTCAGGAGGGTCTTGAACAGAAAGTAAAGTCCCATTTTTTAGGAGGGTCCTTAACATAAAGTAAAATCGTATTTTTCAAGAGGGTCCTGAACAGAATCAAAGTCCTATTTTTCAGGAAGGTCCTTAGCAAAAAGTAAAATCCCATTCTTCAGGAGGGTCCTGAACAGAAAGTAAAGTCTCATTTTTCAGGAGGGTCCTGTACCAAAAGTAAAGTCCCATTTTTCAGGAGGGTCCTGTACATAAAGTAAAATCCCATTTTTCATGAAGGTCCTGAACAGAAAATAAAATCCTATTTTTAAGAGGGTCTTAAATAGAAGAAAAATCCCATTTTTCAAGAGAGTCCAAAACAAAAGTAAAGTCTCATTCTTCAAGATGGTCCAGAAAAGAAAGTAAATTCCCATATTTTAGGAGGGTCCTGAACAAAAGTAAAATCCCATTTTTCAGGAAGGGCCAGAACAAAAAGTAAAATCCCATTTTTCAGGAGAGTCCTGAACAGAAAGTAAAATTCCATTTTCCGAAGGGTCCTGAACATAAGTAAAACCCCATTTTTCAGGATGGTCCTGAACAAAAGTAAAATCCCACTTTTCAGGAGAGTCCTGAACAACAGTAAAACCCCATTTTTCAAGAGAGTCCTGAATAGAAAGTAAAATCCCATTTTCTAGGAGGGGCCTGATCAAAAGTAAAATCCAATTTTTCAGGAGAGTCTTAAACAAAAGTAAAATCTTATTTTTCAGTAGGGTAATTCCATTTTTAAGTAGGATCCTGAACAAAAAGTAAAATCCCATATTCCGGAGGGTCCTGAACATAAGTAAAATCCCATTTTTCAGGATGGTCTTGAACAAAAGTAAAATCCCATTTTTCCAGAGGCTCTTGAAAAGAAAGTAAAATCCATTTTTTAAGGAGGGTCCTGAACAAAAAGTAAAATCCCATTTTTTTAGGAAGGTCCTGAACATAAAGTAAAATCCCATTTTTCAGGAGGGTCCTGAACACAAAGTAAAATCTCATTTTTCAGGAGGGTCTTGAACAGAAAGTAAAGTCCAATTTTTCAGGAAGGTCCTAAGCAGAAAGTAAAGTCCCATTTTTCATGAGGGTCCTGAACAAAAAGTAAAATCCCATTTTCAGGAGGGTCCTGAACATAAGTAAAATTCTATTTTTCAAGAGGATCGAGAACAGAAGTAAAATCCCATTTTTAAAGAAGGTCATGAACAGAAAGTATAATTCCATTTTTTAAGAGGGTCATGAACAAAAGTAAAATCCTATTTTTAGGAAGGTATGAATAAAATATTAAATCCCATTTTTCAGGATGGTCCTGAACAAAAGTAAAATCCCATTTTTTAGGAGGGTCCTGAACGGGATGTAAAATCCCATTTTTCAGGATGGACCTGATCAGAAAGTAAAGTGCCATTTTCATAAGGGTCCTAAAGATAAAGTAAAATCTCATTTTTTAGGAGGATCCTGAACAGAATGTAAAGCCCCATTTTTCAGGAGGGTGCTGAACAGAAAGTAAAATCCCATTTTTAGGAGGGTCATGAACATAAAGTAAAATCTCATTTTTCAGGAGAGTCCTGAACAGAAGGTAAAATTCCATCTTTCAAGAGCGTCCTGAACATAAAGTAAAATCCCATTTTTCAGGAGGGTTCTGAACAGAAAGTAAAGTCCCATTTTTCAGGAGGGTCCTGAACAGAAAGTAAAGTCCCATTTTTCAGTAGAGTCCTGAACAAAAACTAAAATCCCATTTTTCTGGACGGTCAACAGAAAGTAAATTTCCATTTTTCAAGAGCGTCCTGAACAGAAAGTAAAATCTCATTTTTTAGGAGGGTCCTGAATAGAAAGTAAAGTCCAATTTTTCAGGAAGGTCCTTAGTAGAAAGTAAAGACATATTTATCAGGAGGGTTTTGAAATGAAAGTAATATCCCATTTTTTTGGAGGGTTCTGAACAGAAAGTAAAATTACATTTTTCAGTAGGGTCCTGAACAGAAAGTAAAATCCCATTTTTCAGGAGGATCCTGAACAGAAAGAAAAGTCCCATTTTTCAGGAGGGTCCTGAACTGAAAGTAAAATTACATTTTTTAGGAGGGTCCTGAACCGAAAGTAAAATCCCATTTTTCAAGAGGGTCCTGAACCGAAAGTAAAATCCCATTTTTTAGGAGGGTCCTGAACCGAAAGTAAATTCCTCTTTTTTAGGAGGATCCTGAATGGAACGTAAAGTTCCATTTTTAGGAGGGTCCTGAACGGAAAGTAATGTCCCATTTTTCAGGAGAGTCTTGAAAAGAAAGTAAAGTCCAAATTTTCAGGAGGGTCCTAAACGGAAAGTAAAATCTCATTTTTCCCGATGGTCCTGAAAAGAAAGTAATATCCCATTTTTCAGGAGGGTCCTGAAAAAAAGTAAAATCCCACTTTTCAGGAGAGTCCTGAAAAAAAGTAAAATCCCATTTTTCAGCATGGTCCTGAATAGAAAGTAAAATCCCATTTTCTAGCAGGGGCTTGATCAAAAGTAATATCCAATTTTTCAGGAGAGTCTTAAACTAAAGTAAAATCTTATTTTTCAGTAGGGTAATCCCATTTTTAAGTTGGGTCCTGAACAAAAAGTAAAATCCCATTTTCCGGAGGGTCCTGAACATAAGTAAAATCCCATTTTTCAGAATGGTCCTGAACAAAAGTAAAATCCCATTTTTCCAGAGGCTCCTGAACAGAAAGTAAAATCCACTTTTTAAAGAGGGTCCTATACAAAAAGTAAAATAAGATTTTTCAGGATGGTCCTAAGCAGAAAGTAAAGTCCCATTTTTCAGGAGGGTCCTTAACAGAATGTAAAATCCCATTTTCATGAGGGTCCTAAACAGAAGTAAAATCCCATTTTTCAAGAAGGTCATGAACAGAAAGTAAAATCCCATTTTTTCGGAGGGTCATGAACAAAAGTAAAATCTTATTTTTAGGAGGGTCCTGAATAAAATATTAAATCCCACTTTTCATGATGGTCCTGAACAAAAATAAAATCCCACTTTTTAGGAGGGTCCTGAACGGGATATTAAATCCCATTTTTCAGGAAGGTTCTGAATAGAAAGTAAAGTCCCATTTTCAGAAGGGTCCTAAACATAAAGTAAAATCTCATTTTTCAGGAGGGTCCTGAACAGAATGTAAAGCCCCATTTTTCAGAAGGGTGCTGAACAGAAAGTAAAATCCCATTTTTCAGGAGGGTCCTGAAAAGAAAGTAAAGTCTCATTTTTCAGGAAGGTCCTGTCCAAAAGTAAAGTCCCATTTTTAAGGAGGGTCCTGTACAGAAAGTAAAATGCCATTTTTCATGAAGGTCCTGAACAGAAAATAAAATCCTATTTTTTAAGAGGGTCCTAAATAGAAGAAAAATCCCATTTTTCAAGAGAGTCCAAAACAAAAGTAAAATCTCATTCTTCAAGATGGTCCAGAACAGAAAGTAAATTCCCATATTTCAGGAGGGTCCTGAACAAAAGTAAAATCTCATTTTTCAAGAAGGGCCTGAACAAAAAGTAAAATCCCATTTTTCAGGAGAGTCCTGAACAAAAAGTAAAATCCCATTTTCCGAAGGGTCCTGAAATAAGTAAAAGCCCATTTTTCAGGATGGTCCTGAACAAAAGTAAAATCCTATTTTTCCAGAGGCTCCTGAACAGAAAGTAAAATCCATTTTTTAAGGAACGTCCTGAACAAAAAGTAAAATTCTATTTTTCAGGAAAGGGCCTGAACAGAAAGTGAAGTCCCATTTTTAAGGAGGGGCCTGAACAGAAATTAAAATCCCATTTTTCAGGAGGGTCCTGAACATAAAGTAAAGTCCCATTTTTCAGGAGGGTCCTTAACATAAAGTAAAATCCTATTTTTCAAGAGGGTCCTGAACAGAAAGTAAAGTCCTATTTTTCAGGAAGGTCCTAAGCAGAAAGTAAAATCCCATTCTTCAGGAGGGTCCTGAACAGAAAGTAAATTCCCATTTTTCAGTAGGGTCCTGTACCAAAAGTAAAGTCCCATTTTTCAGGAGGGTCCTGTACAGAAAGTAAAATCCCATTTTTCAGGAAGGTCCTGAACAGAAAATAAAATCCTATTTTTCAAGAGGGTCCTAAACAGATGAAAAATCCCATTTTTCAAGAGAGTCCAAACCTAAAGTAAAATCTCATTCTTCAAGATGGTCCAGAACAGAAAGTAAATTCCCATATTTTAGGAGGGTCCTGAACAAATGTAAGATCCCATTTTTCAGGAAGGGCCAGAACAGAAAGTAAATTCCCATATTTTAGGAGGGTCCTGAACAAATGTAAAATCCCATTTTTCAGGAAGGGCCTGAACAGAAAGTAAAATCCCATTTTTCAGGAGAGTCCTGAACAGAAAGTAACATCCAATTTTCAGAAGAGTCCTGAACAGATGTAAAATCCCATTATTCAAGAGGATCCTGAACAGAAGTATAATCCTATTTTTCAATAGGGTCATGAACAGAAAGTAAAATCCCATTTTTTAGGAGGGTCATGAACAAAAGTAAAATCCTATTTTTTAGGAGAGTCCTGAATAAAATGTAAAATCCCATTTTTCAGGATGGTCCTGAACAAAAGTAAAATCCTTTTTTTTAGGATGGTCCTGAACAGAAAGTAAAATCCCATTTTTCAAGAGGGTCCTAAACAAAAAGTAAAGTCCCATTTTTCAAGAGGTGCCTGAACAGAAAGAATATTCCCATTTTTAAGGAGGGTCCTGAACAGAAATTAAAATCCCATTTTTCAGGAGGGTCCTGAACAAAAAGTAAAGTCCCATTTTTAAGGAGGGTCCTTAACATAAAGTAAAATCCTATTTTTCAAGAGGGTCCTGAACAGAAAGTAAAGTCCTATTTTTCAGGAAGGTCCTAAGCATAAAGTAAAATCCCATTCTTCAGGATGGTCCTGAACAGAAAGTAAATTCCCACTTTTCAGGAGGGTCCTGTACCAAAAGTAAAGTCCCATTTTTCAGGAGGGTCCTGTACGGAAAGTAAAATCCCATTTTTCAGGAAGGTCCTGAACAGAAAATAAAATCCTATTTTTCAAGAGGGTCCTAAACAGATGAAAAATCCCATTTTTCAAGAGAGTCCAAACCTAAAGTAAAATCTCATTCTTCAAGATGGTCCAGAACAGAAAGTAAATTCCCATATTTTAGGAGGGTCCTGAACAAATGTAAAATCCCATTTTTCAGGAAGGGCCAGAACAGAAAGTAAATTCCCATATTTTAGGAGGGTCCTGAACAAATGTAAAATCCCATTTTTCAGGAAGGACCTGAACAGAAAGTAAAATCCCATTTTTCAGGAGAGTCCTGAACAGAAAGTAACATCCAATTTTCAGAAGAGTCCTGAACAGATGTAAAATCCCATTATTCAAGAGGATCCTGAACAGAAGTATAATCCTATTTTTCAATAGGGTCATGAACAGAAAGTAAAATCCCATTTTTTAGGAGGGTCATGAACAAAAGTAAAATCCTATTTTTTAGGAGAGTCCTGAATAAAATGTAAAATCCCATTTTTCAGGATGGTCCTGAACAAAAGTAAAATCCTTTTTTTTAGGATGGTCCTGAACAGAAAGTAAAATCCCATTTTTCAAGAGGGTCCTAAACAAAAAGTAAAGTCCCATTTTTCAAGAGGTGCCTGAACAGAAAGAATATTCCCATTTTTAAGGAGGGTCCTGAACAGAAATTAAAATCCTATTTTTCAGGAGGGTCCTGAACAAAAAGTAAAGTCCCATTTTTAAGGAGGGTCCTTAACATAAAGTAAAATCCTATTTTTCAAGAGGGTCCTGAACAGAAAGTAAAGTCCTATTTTTCAGGAAGGTCCTAAGCATAAAGTAAAATCCCATTCTTCAGGATGGTCCTGAACAGAAAGTAAATTCCCACTTTTCAGGAGGGTTCTGAACATAAAGTAAAGTCCTATTTTTCAGGAGGGTCCTAAATAGAAAGTAAAATCCCATTTATCAGGAGGGTTATGAACAGAAAGTAAAATCCCAATTTTAAGGAGGGTCCTGAACATAAAGTAAAATCCCATTTTTCAGGAGGGTCCTGAACAAAAAGTAAAGTTTAATTTTTCAGAAGGTTCCTGAACAGAAAGTAAAATCCCATTTTTCAGGAGAGTCCTGAACAGAAAGTAAAGTCCCATTTTTCAGGAGGGTCCTGAACAGAAAGTAAAGTCCCTTTTTCAGGAGGGTCCTGTACAGAAAGTAAAGTCCCATTTTTCAGGAAGATCCTGAACAGAAAGTAAAATCACATTTTTCAAGAGGGTCCTAAACAGAAGCAAAATTCCATTTTTCAGGAGAGTCCTGAACAAAAGTAAAGTGTTATTTTTAAAGATGGACCTGTACAGAAAGTAAAATCCCATATTTCAGGAGGGTCCTGAA
Source organism: Capsicum pubescens (assembly GCA_030864215.1). Classification (NCBI taxonomy): domain Eukaryota; kingdom Viridiplantae; phylum Streptophyta; class Magnoliopsida; order Solanales; family Solanaceae; genus Capsicum; species Capsicum pubescens. Next base: position 283,186,174 of record CM061542.1, read on the forward strand.
CAAAGGTAAAATCCTAATTTTCAAGAGGGGCCTGAGCAGAAAGTAAAATCCCAGTTTTCAAGAGGGTCTTGGACAAAAGTAAAATTCTATTTTTCAGGAGGGTCCTGAACAGAAGTAAAATCTCATTTTTCAAGAGGGTCCTGAACCAAAAGTAAAATCCCATTTTCAAGAGGGTCATGAACTAAAGTAAAATCCCATTTTTTTGAAGGTTCCTGAACAAATGTAAAATCCTTTTTTTCAGGAGGGTCCTGCATAAAATGTAAAATCTTATTTTTCAGGATGGTCCTGAACAAAATTAAAATCCCATTTTTTTGGAGGGTCCTGAACAAAAAGTAAAATCTCATTTTTCAGGAGGGTCCTGAACAAAAGTAAAATCCAATTTTTCAGGAGGGTCCAAAACAGAAAGTAAAGTCCAATTTTTAAGGAGGGTCCTGAACAGAAAGTAAAATCCCACTTTTCAGGAGGGTCCTAAACAGAAAGTAAAGTCCCATTTTTCAGGAGGGGCCTGGACACAAATTAAAGTTCCATTTTTTAGTAAGGTCCTGTACAGAAAGTAATGTCCCATTTTTCATGAAGGTCCTGAACAGAAAGTAAAATCCCATTTTTAAGAGGGTCCTAAACACAAGTAAAATCCCATTTTTTGGGAGAGTCCTGAACAAAAGTAAAATCTCATTTTCAAGATGGTCCTGTACAGAAAGTAAAATTGCATATTTCAGGAGGGTCCTGAACAAAAGTAAAATCCTATTTTTTGGGAGAGGCCTGAACAAAAAGTAAAATTCCATTTTTCACGAAGGTCCTGGACAAAAGTAAAATCCGATTTTTCAGGAGGGTCCTGAACAGAAGTAAAATCCCATTTTTCAAGAGGGTCCTGAAGAGAAAGTAAAATCCTATTTTTCAGGAGGGTCCTGAACAAAAAGTAAAATCCTATTTTTCAGGAGAGTCCTGAAGATAAAGTAAAATCCTTTCTTTCAGGAGCATCGTGAATTAAATGTAAAATCCCATTTTTCAGCATGGTCCTGAACAAAAGTAAAATCCCATTTTTTAGGAGGGTCCTGAACAGAATGTAAAATCCTATTTTCAGAAGGGTCCAGAACAGAACGTAAAGTCCCCTTTTTTAGGAGGGTCTTGAACAGATAATAAACTCTCATTTTTCAGGAGGGTGCTGAACAGAAAGTATAGTCCCATTTTGCAAGAGGGTCCTAAACATAAAGTAAAATCTCAATTTTCAAGAGGGTTCTGAATAGAAAGTTAAATCTAATTTTTTAGGAAGGTCCTAAGCAGAAAGTAAAGTTCCATTTTTCAGGAGGGTCCTGAACAGAAAGTAAAGTCTCTTTTTTTAGGAGGGTCCTGAACAGAAAGTAAAATCCCATTTTTTAGGATGGTCCTGAACATAAAGTAAAATCGTATTTTTCAAGAGGGTCCTGAATAAAATTTAAAATCACGTTTTTCAAGATGGTCCTGAACAAAATTAAAATCCTATTTTTTAGAGGGTCCAGAACAGAAAGTAAAATCCCATTTTTCAGGAGGGTCCTGAATAGAAAGTAAAGTCCCATTGGAGGGTCCTTAACAAAAAGTAAAATCTCATTTTTTAGGAGGTCCTGAACTGAAAGTAAAGTCCCATTTTTTAGGAGGGTGCCAAACAGAAAGTAAAATCCCATTTTTCAGGAGAGTCCTGAACAGAAAGTAAAATCCCATTTTTCAGGAGGGTCCTGAACATAAAGTAAAATGGCATTTTTCAAGAGCGTCCTGAACATAAAGTAAAATCCCATTTTTTAGGAGGGTCATGAGCATAAAGTAAAATCCCATTTTTCTAGAAGGTCCTGAACAGAAAGTAAAATCTCATTATTCAAATGGGTCCTGAACAGAAAGAAAAGTCTAATTTTTCAGGAGAGTCCTGAACAAAAAGTAAAATCCAATTTTTCAGGAGGGTCTTGAACAGAAACTATGTCCCATTTTTCAAGTTGGTCCAGAACAGAATTATAAGTTCCATTTTTTAGGATGGTCCTGAACAGAAAGTAAAGTCCCATTTTTCAGGAGGGTCCTGAACCCTAATCTAAATTCACATTTTTCAGGAGGATCCTGTACGGAAAGTAAAGTACCATTTTTTAGAAGGGTCCAAAACGGAACGTAAAGTCCCATTTTAGAGAAGGGTCCTGAACGGAAAGTAAAGTCCCAGTATTCAGAAGGGTCCTGACCGGAAAGTAAAGTCCCAATTTTCAGTAAGGTCCTGAACGGAAAGTAAAATCCCATTTTTCAGGAGGGTCCTGAACAGAAAGTGAAGTCCTATTTTTCAGGAGGGTACTGTACAGAAGTAAAATCCCATTTTTCAGGAGGGTCCTGAACAAAAGTAAAATCCCATTTTTCAAGAGGGTCCTCAACAGAAAGTAAAATCCCATTTTTCAAGAGTGTCATGAACAAAAGTAAAATCCCATTTTTTAGGAGGGTCCTGAACAAAAAGTATAATTCTATTTTTAAGGAGGGTCCTGAATAAAATTTAAAATCCCAATTTTCAGGGTGGTTCTGAAAAAAAGTAAAATCCAATTTTTTAGAAGTGTCCATAACGTAAAGTAAAATCCCATTTTTCAGGAAGGTCCTGAATAGAAAGTAAATTCCCATTTTTCACGAGGGTCCTAAACAGAAACTAAAATCTCATTTTTAAGGAGGGGCTTGAAATGAAAGTAAAGTCCCATTTTTTAGGAGAGTGTTGAACAGAAAGTAAAATCCTATTTTTCAGGAGTGTCCTGAACATAAAGTAAAATTCTATTTTTCAAGAGCGTCCTGATCATGAAGTAAAATCCCATTTTTTAGGAGGGTTATGAACATACAGTAAGATCCCATTTTTCAAGAGGGTCCAGAACAGAAAGTAAAATCTCATTTTTCAGGAGGGTCCTGAACAGAAAGTAAAGTCCAATTTGTCTGGAAGGTCCTAAGCAAAAAGTAAAGTCCCATTTTTCAGGAGGGTCCTGAACATAAAGTAAAGCACCTTTTTCAGAAGGATCCTGAACAGAAAGTAAAATCCCATTTTTCAGGAGGGTCCTGAACAGAAAGTAAAATTCCATTTTTCAGGTGGGTCCTGAACAGAAAGTAAAGTCCCATTTTTCAGGAGGGTCATGAACAAAAAGTAAAGTCCCATTTTTCAGGAGAGAGCTGAAGAGATAGTAAAACTCATTTTTCAGGAGGGTCCAGAACAGAAAATAAAGTGTCATTTTTTAGGAGGGTCCTGAACAGAAAGTAAAATTCCATTTTTCAAGAGCGTCCTGAACATAAAGTAAAATTCCATTTTTCAGGAGGGTCCTGAACCGAAAGTAAATTCCCATTTTTCAGGAGGGTCCTGGACAGAAAGTGAAGTCTCATTTTTCAAGAGGGTCCTGAACAGAAAGTAAAATCCCATTTTTCAGGAGGGTCCTGAACAGAAAGTAAAGTCCCATTTTTCAAGAGGGTCCTGAACAGAAAGTAAAATCCCATTTTTCAGGAGGGTCTTGAACAGAAAGTCAAATCCCATTTTTCAGGAGGAGCCTGAACAGAAAGTAAAATCCCATTTTTTCGGAGAGTCCTGAAAAAAGTAAAATCCCATTTTTCAGGAGAGTCCTAACCAAAAGTAAAATCCCATTTTTCAGAAAGGTCCTGAACAGAAAGTAAAATCCCATTTTTCAGGAGGGTCCTGAATAGAAAGTAAAGTCCCATTTTTCAGTTGGGTTCTGAACAAAAAGTAAAGTCCTATTTTTCAGGAGGGTCCTGTACAGAAAGTAAAATCCTAATTTTCAGGAAGGTCCTGAATAGAAATTAAAATCCCATTTTTCAAAAGATTCCTAAACAGAAGCAAAATCCCATTTTTCACGAGGGTCCTGAACTAAAGTAAAATCTCATTTTTCAAGATGGTCCAGAACAGAAAGAGAAATCCCATATTTAAGAAGGGTCCTAAACAAAAGTAAAATCCCATTTTTCAGGAGGGGCCTGAACAGAAAGTAAAATCCCATTTTTCAGGAGCGTCTTGAATAGAAGTAAAATCACAAATATTCAGGAGGGTCCTGAACAGAAGTAAAATCCCATTTTTCAAGAGAGTCCTGAACAGAAACTAAAAAACCATTTTTCAAGAGGGTCATGAACAAAAGTAAAATCTCATTTTTTAGGATGGTCCTGAACAAAAAGTAAAATCCTATTTTTCAGGAGGGTCCAGAATAAAATATAAAATCCCATTTTTCAGGATGGACCTGAACACAAGTAAAATCCCATTCTATAGGAGGGTCTGGAACAGAAAGTAAAATCACATTTTTCAGGAGGGTCCTGAATAGAAAGTAAAGTCCCATTTTTCAGGAGGGTCCTGAACAGAAAGTAAAGTCCCATTTTTCAAGAGGGTCCTGAACCGAAAGTAAAATACCATGTTTCAAGAGGGTCTTGAACCGACAGTAAATTCCTATTTTTCAGGAGGATCCTTTACGGAAAGTAAAGTCCCATTTTTTAGGAGGGTCCTAAACGAAACGTAAAGTCCCATTTTTCAGGAAGGTTCTGAACGGAAAGTAAAGTCCTATTTTTCAAGAGGGTCCTGAAAAGAAAGTAAAGTCCAAATTTTTAGGAGTATCCTGAACGGAAAATAAAATTCCATTTTTCAGAAGGCTCCTGAACAGAAAGTCAAGTCCCATTTTTCAGGAGAGTCCTGTACAGAAGTAAAATCCTATTTTTCAGGAGGGTCCTGAATAGAAGTAAATCCCATTTTTCAAGAGGGTCCTTAACAGAAAGTAAAATCCCATTTTTCAAGAGGGTCATCAACAAAAGTAAAATCCCATTTTTAAGGAGGGTCATGAACAAAAAGTAAAATCCTATTTTTCAGGAGGTTCCTGAATAAAATGTAAAATCCCATTTTTCAGGATGGTCCTGAACAAAAGTAAAATCCCATTTTTTAGGAGGGTCCGGAACATAAAGTAAAATCTCATTTTTCACGAGGGTCCTGAATAGAAAGTAAAGTCCAATTTTTTAGGATGGTCGTAAGAAGAAAGTAACGTCCCATTTTTCAGGAGGGTCCTGAAAAGAAATTAAAGTCCCATTTTTTAGGAGGGTCCTGAACAGAAATTAAAGTCCTATTTTTTAAGAAGGTCCTTAACAGAAAGAAAAATCCCATTTTTCAGGAGGGTCCTGAACAAAAAGTAAAGTCCCATTTTTCAGGATTGTTCTGAATAGAAAGTAAAGTCCCATTTTTCAGGAGGTTCCTGAACAGAAAGTAAAGTCCCATTTTTCTGGAGGGTCCTGTACAGAAAGTAAAATCCCATTTTTCAGAAAGATCCTGAACAGAAAGTAAAATCCTATTATTCAAGAGGATCCTAAACAGAAGTAAAATCCTAATTTTCAAGAGGATCCAAAATAGATGTAAAATCTCATTTGTCCGGAGGGTCCTGCACAAAAGTAAAATCTCATTTTTCAAGATGGTCTAGAACAGAAAGTAAATTCCCATATTTCAGTAGGGTCCTGAATAAAAGTAAAATCTCATTATTCAGGAGGGGCCAGAGGAGAAAATAAAATCCCATTTTTCAGGTAGGTCCTAAACAAAAGCAAAATCCTATTTTTCAGGAGGGGCCTGATCAGAAGTAAAATCCCATTTTTATAGAGGGTCCTGAAAAGAAAGTAAAATCCAATTTTTCACGAGGGTCATGAACAAAAGTAAAATCCCATTTTTTAGGAGGGTCCTAAACAAAAAGTAAAATCCTATTTTTCAGGAGGGTACTGAATAAAATGTAAAATCACATTTTTCAGGATGGTCCTGAACAAAAGTAAAATCCCATTTTTTAGGAGGGTCCAGAACAAAAAGTAAAATCCCATTTTTCAGGAAGGTCCTGAATAGAAAGTAAAGTCCCATTGGAGGGTCCTAAACAGAAAGTAAAATCTCATTTTTCAGGAGGGTCCTGAACTGAAAGTAAAGTCCCACTTTTTAGGAGGGTGCTGAACAGAAAGTAAAATCCCATTATTAAGGAGAGTCCTGAACAGAAAGTAAAATCCTATTTTTGAGGAGGGTCCTGAACGGAAAGTAAAATTCTATTTTCCAAGAGCGTCCTGCACATAAAGTAAAATCCCATTTTTTAGGAAGGTCATGAACATAAAGTAAAATCCCATTTTTCAAGAGGGTCCTAAACAGAAAGTAAAATCTCATTTTTCAGGAGGGTCCTGAACAGAAAGTCAAGTCTAATTTTTCAGGAAGGTCCTAAGCAGAAAGTAAAGTCCATTTTTCAGGAGGATCCTCAACAGAAAGTAAAATCCCATTTTTCAGGAGTGTCCTGAACAGAAAGTAAAATTCCTTTTTTCAAGAGCGTCCTGAACATAAAGTAAAATCCCATTTTTTAGGAGCGTCATGAATATAAAGTAAAATGTATATTTCAAGAGGGTCCTGAACATAAAGAAAAATCTCATTTTTCAGGAGAGTCTTGAACAGAAAGTAAAGTCCAATTTTCCAAGAAGGTCCTAAGATGAAAGTAAAATCCCATTTTTCAGGTAGGTCCTGAACAGAAGTAAAATCCTATTTTTTAGGAGGGTCCTGATCAGAAGTAAAATCCCATTTTTCAAGAGGAACCTGAAAAGAAAGTAAAATCCCATTTTTCAAGAGAGTCCTGAAAAGAAAGTAAAATCGCATTTTTCACGAGGGTCATGAACAAAAGTAAAATCCCATTTTTTAGGAGGGTCCTAAACAAAAAGTAAAATCCTATTTTTCAGGAGTGTTCTGAATAAAATGTAAAATCACATTTTTGAGGATGGTCCTGAACAAAAGTAAAATCCCATTTTTTAGGAGGGTCCAGAACAGAAAGTAAAATCCCATTTTTCAGGAAGGTCCTGAATAGAAAGTAAAGTCCCATTAGAGGGTCCTAAACAGAAAGTAAAATCTCATTTTTTAGGAGGGTCCTGAAATGAAAGTAAAGTCCCATTTTTTAGGAGGGTGCTGAACAGAAAGTAAAATCCCATTTGTCAGGAGAGTCCTGAACAGAAAGTAAAATCCTATTTTTCAGGAGGGTCCTGAACAGTAAGTAAAATTCTATTTTTCAAGAGCGTCCTGAACTTAAAGTAAAATCCCATTTTTTAGGAGGGTCATGAACATAAAGTAAAATCCCATCTTTCAAGAGGGTCCTAAACAGAAAGTAAAATCTCATTTTTCAGGAGGGTCCTGAACAGAAAGTAAAGTCTAATTTTTCAGGAAGGTCCTAAGCAGAAAGTAAAGTCCCATTTTTCAGGAGGATCCTCAACAGAAAGTAAAATCCCATTTTTCAGGAGTGTCCTGAACAGAAAGTAAAATTCCTTTTTTCAAGAGCGTCCTGAACATAAAGTAAAATCCCATTTTTTAGGAGCGTCATAAATATAAAGTAAAATGTATATTTCAAGAGGGTCCTGAACAGAAAGAAAAATCTCATTTTTCAGGAGAGTCTTGAACAGAAAGTAAAGTCCAATTTTCCAAGAAGGTCCTAAGCAGAAAGTAAAATCCCATTTTTCAGGTAGGTCCTGAACAGAAGTAAAATCCTATTTTTAAGGAGGGTCCTGATCAGAAGTAAAATCCCATTTTTCAAGAGGAACCTGAAAAGAAAGTAAAATCCCATTTTTCAAGAGAGTCCTGAAAAAAAGTAAAATCCCATTTTTCACGAGGGTCATGAACAAAAGTAAAATCCCATTTTTTAGGAGGGTCCTAAACAAAAAGTAAAATCCTATTTTTCAGAAGTGTTCTGAATAAAATGTAAAATCACATTTTTAAGGATGGTCCTGAACAAAAGAAAAATCCCATTTTTTAGGAGGGTCCAGAACAGAAAGTAAAATCCCATTTTTCAGGAAGGTCCGGAATAGAAAGTAAAGTCTTATTGGAGGGTCCTAAACAGAAAGTAAAATCTCATTTTTCAGGAGGGGCCTGAAATGAAAGTAAAGTCCCATTTTTTAGGAGGGTGCTGAACAGAAAGTAAAATCCCATTTGTCAGGAGAGTCCTGAACAGAAAGTAAAATCCTATTTTTCAGGAGGGTCCTGAACAGTAAGTAAAATTCTATTTTTCAAGAGCGTCCTGAACTTAAAGTAAAATCCCATTTTTTAGGAGGGTCATGAACATAAAGTAAAATCCCATCTTTCAAGAGGGTCCTAAACAGAAAGTAAAATCTCATTTTTCAGGAGGGTCCTGAACAGAAAGTAAAGTCTAATTTTTCAGGAAGGTCCTAAGCAGAAAGTAAAGTCCCATTTTTCAGGAGGATCCTCAACAGAAAGTAAAATCCCATTTTTCAGGAGTGTCCTGAACAGAAAGTAAAATTCCTTTTTTCAAGAGCGTCCTGAACATAAAGTAAAATCCCATTTTTTAGGAGCGTCATAAATATAAAGTAAAATGTATATTTCAAGAGGGTCCTGAACAGAAAGAAAAATCTCATTTTTCAGGAGAGTCTTGAACAGAAAGTAAAGTCCAATTTTCCAAGAAGGTCCTAAGCAGAAAGTAAAATCCCATTTTTCAGGTAGGTCCTAAACAGAAGTAAAATCCTATTTTTAAGGAGGGTCCTGATCAGAAGTAAAATCCCATTTTTCAAGAGGAACCTGAAAAGAAAGTAAAATCCCATTTTTCAAGAGAGTCCTGAAAAAAAGTAAAATCCCATTTTTCACGAGGGTCATGAACAAAAGTAAAATCCCATTTTTTAGGAGGGTCCTAAACAAAAAGTAAAATCCTATTTTTCAGAAGTGTTCTGAATAAAATGTAAAATCACATTTTTAAGGATGGTCCTGAACAAAAGAAAAATCCCATTTTTTAGGAGGGTCCAGAACAGAAAGTAAAATCCCATTTTTCAGGAAGGTCCGGAATAGAAAGTAAAGTCTTATTGGAGGGTCCTAAACAGAAAGTAAAATCTCATTTTTCAGGAGGGGCCTGAAATGAAAGTAAAGTCCCATTTTTTAGGAGGGTGCTGAACAGAAAGTAAAATCCCATTTGTCAGGAGAGTCCTGAACAGAAAGTAAAATCCTATTTTTCAGGAGGGTCCTGAACAGTAAGTAAAATTCTATTTTTCAAGAGCGTCCTGAACATAAAGTAAAATCCCATTTTTTAGGAGGGTCATGAACATAAAGTAAAATCCCATTTTTGAAGAGGGTCCTAAACAGAAAGTAAAATCTCATTTTTCAGGAGGGTCCTGAACATTAAGAAAAGTTTAATTTTTTCAGGAAGGTCCTAAGCAGAAAGTAAAGTCCCATTTTTCAGGAGGATCCTCAACAGAAAGTAAAATCCCATTTTTCAGAAGCGTCCTTAACAGAAAGTAAAATTCCTTTTTTCAAAAGCGTCCTGAACATAAAGTAAAATGCCATTTTTTAGTAGGGTCATGAATATAAAGTAAAATCCAATTTTTCAAGAGGGTCCTGAACAGAAAGTAAAATCTCATTTTTCAAGAGAGTCCTGAACAGAAAGTAAAGTCCAATTTTCCAGGAAGGTCCTAAGCAGAAAGTAAAATCCCATTTTTCAGGTAGGTCCTGAACAGAAGTAAAATCCTATTTTTCAGGAGGGTCCTGATCAGAATTAAAATCCCATTTTTCAAGAGGGTCCTGAAAAGAAAGTAATATCCCATTTTTCACGAGGGTCATGAACAAAAGTAAAATTCTATTTTTTAGGAGGGTCCTAAACAAAAAGTAAAATCCTATTTTTCAGGAGTATCCTGAATAAAATGTAAAATCACATTTTTCAGGATGGTCCTGAACAAAAGTAAAATCCCATTTTTTAGGAGGGTCCACAACAGAAAGTAAAATCCCATTTTTCAGAAAGGTCTTGAATAGAAATTAAAGTCCCATTGGAGGGTCCTAAACAGAAAGTAAAATCTCATTTTTCAGGAGGGTCTTGAACTGAAAGTAAATTCCCATTTTTTAGGAGGGTGCTGAACAGAAAGTAAAATCCCATTTGTCAGGAGAGTCCTGAACAAAAAGAAAAATCCTATTTTTCAGAAGGGTCCTGAACAGAAAGTAAAATACTATTTTTCAAGAGCGTCCTGAACATAAATTAAAATCCAATTTATTAACAGGGTAATGAACAAAAGTAAAATCCCATTTTTCAGGAAGGTCCTGAATAGAAAGTAAAATCCCATTTTTTAGGAGGGTCATGAATATAAAGTAAAATCCCATTTTTCAAGAGGGTCCTGAACAGAAAGAAAAATCTCATTTTTCAGGAGGGTCCTGAACAGAAAGTAAAGTCTAATATTTCAGGAAGGTCCTAAGCAGAAAGTAAAGTCCCATTTTTCAGGAGGATCCTCAACAGAATGTAAAATCCCATTTTTCAGGAGTGTCCTGAATAGAAACTAAAATTCCTTTTTTCAAGAGCGTCCTGAACATAAAGTAAAATCCCATTTTTTAGGAAGGTCATGAATATAAAGTAAAATCCCATTTTTTAGAGGGTCCTGAACAGAAAGTAAAATCTCATTTTTTAGGAGATTACTGAACAGAAAGTAAAGTCCAATTTCCAGGAAGGTCCTAAGCAGAAAGTAAAATCCCATTTTTCAAGTAGGTCCTGAACAGAAGTAAAATCCTATTTTTCAGGAGGGTCCTGATCAGAAGTAAAATCCCATTTTTCAAAAAGGGTCCTGAAAAGAAAGTAAAATCCCATTTTTCACGAGGGTCATGAACAAAAGTAAAATCCCATTTTTTAGGAGGGTCCTAAACAAAAAGTAAAATCCAATTTTTCAGGAGTGTCCTGAATAAAATGTAAAATCACATTTTTCAGGATGGTCCTGAACAAAAGTAAAATCCCATTTTTTAGGAGGGTCCAGAACAGAAAGTAAAATCCCATTTTTCAGGAAGGTCCTGAATAGAAAGTAAAGTCCCATTGGAGGGTCCTACACAGAAAGTAAAATCTCATTTTTCAGGAGGGTCCTGAACTGAAAGTAAAGTCCCATTTTTTAGGAGGGTGCTGAACAGAAAGTAAAATCCCATTTGTCAGGAGAGTCCTGAACAAAAAGTAAAATTCTATTTTTCAGGAGGGTCCTGAACAGTAAGTAAAATTCTATTTTTCAAGAGCGTCCTGAACATAAAGTAAAATCCCATTTTTTAGGAGGGTCATGAACATAAAGTAAAATCCCATTTTTCAAGAGGGTCCTAAACAGAAACTAAAATCTCATTTTTCAGGAGGGTCCTGAACAGAAAGAAAAGTTTAATTTTTCTGGAAGGTCCTAAGAAGAAAGTAAAGTCCCATTTTTCAGGAGGATCCTCAACAGAAAGTATAATCCCATTTTTCAGGAGCGTCCTTAACAAAAAGTAAAATTCCTTTTTTCAAGAGCGTCCTGAATATAAAGTAAAATGCCATTTTTTAGTAGGGTCATGAATATAAAGTAAAATCCCATTTTTCAAGAGGGTCCTGAACAGAAAGTAAAATCTCATTTTTCAGGAGAGTCCTGAACAGAATGTAAAGTCCAATTTTCCAGGAAGGTCCTAAGCAGAAAGTAAAATCCCATTTTTCAGGTAGGTCCTGAACAGAAGTAAAATCCTATTTTTCAGGAGGGTCCTGATCAGAATTAAAATACCATTTTTCAAGAGATCCTAAAAAGAAAGTAATATCCCATTTTTCACGAGGGTCATGAACAAAAGTAAAATTCTATTTTTTAGGAGGGTCCTAAACAAAAAGTAAAATCCTATTTTTCAGGAGTGTCCTGAATAAAATGTAAAATCATATTTTTCAGGATGGTCCTGACAAAAGTAAAATCCCATTTTTTAGGAGGGTCCACAACAGAAAGTAAAATCCCATTTTTCAGAAAGGTCCTGAATAGAAATTAAAGTCCCATTGGAGGGTCCTAAACAGAAAGTAAAATCTCATTTTTCAGGAGGTTCCTGAACTGAAAGTAAATTCCCATTTTTTAGGAAGGTGCTGAACAGAAAGTAAAATCCCATTTGTCAGGAGAGTCCTGAACAAAAAGAAAAATCCTATTTTTCAGAAGGGTCCTGAACAGAAAGTAAAATTCTATTTTTCAAGAGCGTCCTGAACATAAAGTAAAATCCAATTTATTAATAGGGCAATGAACAAAAGTAAAATCCCATTTTTCAGGAAGGTCCTGAATAGAAAGTAAAATCCCATTTTTTAGGAGGGTCATGAACATAAAGTAAAATCTCATTTTTTAAGAGGGTCCTGAACAGAAAGAAAAATCTTATTTTTCAGGAGGGTCCTGAACAGAAAGTAAAGTCTAATTTTTTAGGAAGGTCCTAAGCAGAAAGTAACGTCCCATTTTTCAGGAGGATCCTCAACAAAATGTAAAATCCCATTTTTCAGGAGTGTCCTGAATAGAAACTAAAATTCCTTTTTTCAAGAGCGTCCTGAACATAAAGTAAAATCCCATTTTTTAGGAGGGTCATGAATATAATGTAAAATCCCATTTTTCTAGAGGGTCCTGAACAGAAAGTAAAATCTCATTTTTTAGGAGATTACTGAACAGAAAGTAAAGTCCAATTTCCAGGAAGGTCCTAAGCAGAAAGTAAAATCCCATTTTTCAGGTAGGTCCTGAACAGAAGTAAAATCCTATTTTTCAGGAGGGTCCTGATCAGAAGTAAAATCCCATTTTTCAAAAAGGGTCCTGAAAAGAAATTAATATCCCATTTTTCACGAGGGTCATGAACAAAAGTAAAATCCCATTTTTTAGGAGGGTCCTAAACAAAAAGTAAAATCCTATTTTTCGGAGTTTCCTGAATAAAATGTAAAATCACATTTTTCAGGATGGTCCTGAACAAAAGTAAAATCCCATTTTTAGGAGGGTCCAGAACAGAAAGTAAAATCCCATTTTTCAGGAAGGTCCTGAATAGAAAGTAAAGTCCCTTTGGAGGGTCCCACACAGAAAGTAAAATCTCATTTTTCAGGAGGGTCCTGAACTGAAAGTAAAGTCCCATTTTTTACGAGGGTGCTCAACAGAAAGTAAAATCCTATTTTTCAGGAGAGTCCTGAACAAAAAGTAAAATCCTATTTTTCAGGAGGGTCCTGAATAGAAAGTAAAATTCTATTTTTCAATAGAGTCCTGAACATAAAGTAAAATCCAATTTATTAGGAGGGTCATGAACAAAAGTAAAATCCCATTTTTCAGGAAGGTCCTGAATAGAAAGTAAAGTCCCATTGGAGGGTCCTACACAGAAAGTAAAATCTAATTTTTCAGGAGGGTCCTGAATTGAAAGAAAAGTCCCATTTTTTAGAAGGGTGCTGAACAGAAAGTAAAATCCCATTTGTCAGGAGAGTCCTGAACAAAAAGTAAAATCCTATTTTTCAGGTGGGTCCTGAACAGAAAGTAAAATTCTATTTTTCAAGAGCGTCCTGAACATAAAGTAAAATCCAATTTATTAGGAGGGTCATGAACATAAAGTAAAATCCCATTTTTCAAGAGGGTCCTGAATAGAAAGTAAAATCTCATTTTTCAGGATGGTCCTGAACAGAAAGTAATGTCTAATTTTTCAGGAAGGTCCTAAGCAGAAAGTAAAGTCCCATTTTTTAGGACGATCCTCAACCGAAAGTAAAATCCCATTTTTCAGGAGTGTCCTGAACAGAAAGTAAAATTCCTTTTTTCAAGAGCGTCCTGAACATAAAGTAAAATCCCATTTTTTTGGAAAGTCATGAACATAAAGTAAAATCCCATTTTTCAAGAGGGTCCTGAACAGAAAGTACTATCTCATTTTTCAGGAAGTTCCTGAACAGAAAGTAAAGTCTAATTTTTCAGGAAGGTCCTAAGCAGAAAGTAAAGTCCCAATTTTCAGGAGGATCCTCAACAGAAAGTAAAATCCCATTTTTCAGGAGTGTCCTGAACAGAATGTAAAATTCCTTTTTTCAAGAGCGTCCTGAACATAAAGTAAAATCCCATTTTTTAGGAGGGTCATGAACATAAAGTAAAATCCCATTTTTCAAGAGGGTCCTAAACAAAAAGTAAAATCTCATTTTTCGGAGGGTCCTGAACAGAAAGTAAAGTCTAATTTTTCAGGAAGGTCCTAAGCAGAAAGTAAAGTCCCATTTTTCAGGAGGATCCTCAACAGAAAGTAAAATCCCATTTTTCAGGAGTGTCCTGAACAGAAAGTAAAATTCCTCTTTTCAAGAGCGTCCTGAACATAAAGTAAAATCCCATTTTTAGGAGGGTCATGAATATAAAGTAAAATCCCATTTTTCAAGAGGGTCCTGAACAGAAAGTACAATCTCATTTTTCAGGAGAGTCCTGAACAGAAAGTAAAGTCCAATTTTCCAGGAAGGTCCTAAGTAGAAAGTAAAATCCCATTTTTCAGGTAGGTCCTGAACAGAAGTAAAATCATATTTTTCAAGAGGGTCCTGATTAGAAGTAAAATCCCATTTTTCAAGAGGGTCCTGAAAAGAAAGTAAAATCCCATTTTTCACGAGGGTCATGAACAAAAGTAAAATCCTATTTTTTAGGAGGGTTCTAAACCAAAAAGTAAAATCTTATTTTTCAGGAGTGTCCTGAATAAAATGTAAAATCACATCTTTCAGGATGGTCCTGAACAAAAGTAAAATCCCATTTTTTAGGAGGGTCCAGAACAGAAAGTAAAATCCCATTTTTCAGGAAGGTCCTGAATAGAAAGTAAAGTCCCATTGGAGGGTCCTAAACAGAAAGTAAAATCTCATTTTTCAGGAGGGTCCTGAACTGAAAGTAAATTCCCATTTTTTAGGAGGGTGCTGAACAGAAAGTAAAATCCCATTTGTCAGGAGAGTCCTGAACAAAAAGTAAAATCCTATTTTTCAGGAGGGTCCTGAACAGAAAGTAAAATTCTATTTTTCAAAAGCGTCCTGAACATAAAGTAAAATCCAATTTATTAGGAGGGTAATGAACAAAAGTAAAATCCCATTTTTCAGGAAGGTCCTGAATAGAAAGTAAAGTCCCATTGGAGGGTCCTACACAGAAAGTAAATTCTAATTTTTCAGGAGGGTCCTGAACTGAAAGTAAAGTCCCATTTTTTAGGAGGGTGCTGAACAGAAAGTAAAATCCCATTTGTCAGGAGAGTCCTGAACAAAAAGTAAAATCCTATTTTTCAGGAGGGTCATGAACAGAAAGTAAAATTCTATTTTTCAAGAGCGTCCTGAACATAAAGTAAAATCCAATTTATTAGGAGGGTCATGAACATAAAGTAAAATCCCATTTTTCAAGAGGGTCCTGAACAGAAAGTAAAATCTCATTTTTCAGGATGGTCCTGAACAGAAAGTAATGTCTAATTTTTCTGAAAGGTCCTAAGCAGAAAGTAAAGTCCCATTTTTCAGGAGGATCCTCAGCAGAAAGTAAAATCCCATTTTTCAGGAGTGTCCTGAACAGAAAGTAAAATTCCTTTTTTCAAGAGCGTCCTGAACATAAAGTAAAATCCCATTTTTTAGGAAAGTCATGAACATAAAGTAAAATCCCATTTTTTAAGAAGTTCCTGAACAGAATGTTAAATCTCATATTTCAGGAGGGTCCTGAAAAGAAAGTAAAGTCTAATTTTTTAGGAAGGTCCTAAGCAGAATGTAAAGTCCCATTTTTCAGGAGGATCCTCAATAGAAAGAAAAATCCCATTTTTCAGGAGTGTCCTGTACAGAAAGTAAATTTCCTTTTTTCAAGAGCGTCCTGAAAATAAAGTAAAATCCCATTTTTTAGGAGGGTCATGAACATAAAGTAAAATCCCATTTTTCAAGAGGGTCCTAAACAAAAAGTAAAATCTCATTTTTCGGAGGGTCTTGAACATAAAGTAAAGTCTAATTTTTCAGGAAGGTCCTAAGCAGAAAGTAAAGTCCCATTTTTCAGGAGGATCCTCAACAGATAGTAAAATCCCATTTTTCAAGAGTGTCCAGAACAGAAAGTAAAATTCCTTTTTTCATGAGCGTCCTGAACATAAAGTAAAATCCCATTTTTTAGGAGGGTCATGAATATAAAGTAAAATCCCATTTTTCAAAAGGGTCTTGAACAGAAAGTAAAATCTCATTTTTCAGGAGAGTTCTGAACAGAAAGTAAAGTCCAATTTTCCAGGAAGGTCCTAAGCAGAAAGTAAAATCCCAGTTTTCAGGTAGGTCCTGAACAGAAGTAAAATCCTATTTTTCAGGAGGGACCTGATCAGAAGTAAAATCCCATTTTTCAAGAGGGTCTTGAAAAGAAAGTAAAATCCCATTTTTCATGAGGGCCATGAACAAAAGTAAAATCCCATTTTTTAGGAGGGTCCTAAATAAAAAGAAAAATCCTATTTTTCAGAGATGTCCTGAATAAAATGTAAAATCACATTTTTCAGTATGGTCCTGAACAAAATTAAAATCCCATTTTTTAGGAGGGTCGAGAACAGAAAGTAAAATCCCATTTATCAGGAAGGTCCTGAATAGAAAGTAATGTCCCATTGGAGGGTCCTAAACAGAAAGTAAAATCTCATTTTTTAGGAGGGTCCTGAACTGAAAGTAAAGTCCAATTTTTTAGGAGGGTGCTGAACATATTGTAAAATCCCATTTTTCAGGAGAGTCCTGAACAAAAAGTAAAATCCTATTTTTCAGGAGGGTCCTGAACAGAAAGTTAAATTCTATTTTTCAAGAGCGTCCTGAACATAAAGTAAAATCCCATTTATTAGGAGGGTAATGAACATAAAGTAAAATCCCATTTTTCAAAAGGGTCCTGAACAGAAAGTAAAATCTCATTTTTCAGGAGGGTCCTGAACAGAAAGTAAAATTCCTTTTTTCAAGAGCGTCCTGAACATAAAGTAAAATCCCATTTTTTAAGAGGGTCATGAATATAAAGTAATATCCCATTTTTCAAGAGGGTCCTGAACAGAAAGTAAAATCTCATTTTTCAGGAGAGTCCTGAACAGAATGTAAAGTCCAATTTTCCAGGATGGTCCTAAGCAGAAAGTAAAATCTCATTTTTCAGGTAGGTCCTGAACAGAAGTAAAATCCTATTTTTCAGGAGGGTCCTAATCATAAGTAAAATCCCATTTTTCAAGAAGGTCCTGAAAAGAAAGTAAAATCCCATTTTTCACGAGGGTCATGAACAAAAGTAAAATCCCATTTTTTAGGAGGATCCTAGACAAAAAGTAAAATCCTATTTTTCAGGAGTGTCCTGAATAAAATGTAAAATCACATTTTTCAGCATGGTCCTGAATAAAAGTAAAATCCCATTTTTTTGGAGGGTCCAGAACAGAAAGTAAAATCCCATTTTTCAGGAAGGTCCTGAATAGAAAGTAAAGTCCCATTGAAGGTGCCTAAACAGAAAGTAAAATCTCATTTTTAAGGAGGGTCCTGAACTGAAAGTAAAGTCCCATTTTTTAGGAGGGTGCTGAACAGAAATTAAAATCCCATTTGTCAGGAGAGTCCTGAATAAAAAGAAAAATCCTATTTTTTCAGGAGGGTTCTGAACAGAATGTAAAATTCTATTTTTCAAGAGCGTCCTGAACATAAAGTAAATCCCATATATTAGGAGGGTCATGAACATAAAGTAAAATCCCATTTTTCAAGAGGGTCCTGAACAGAAAGTAAAATCTCATTTTTCAGGAGGGTCCTGAACTGAAAGTAAAGTCCCATTTTTTCGGAGGGTGCTGAACAGAAAGTAAAATCCCATTTGTCAGGAGAGTCCTGAACAAAAAGTAAAATCCTATTTTTCAGGAGGGTCCTGAACAGAAAGTAAAATTCTATCTTTCAAGAGCGTCCTGAACATAAAGTAAAATCCCATTTATTATGAGGGTAATGAACATAAAGTAAAATCCCATTTTTCAAGAGGGTCCTGAACAGAAAATAAAATCTCATTTTTCAGGAGGGTCCTGAACAAAAAGTAATGTCTAATTTTTCAGGAAGGTCCTAAGCAGAAAGTAAAGTCCCATTTTTCAGGAGGATCCTCAACAGAAAGTAAAATCCCATTTTTCAGGAGTGTCCTGAACAGAAAGTAAAATTCCTTTTTTCAAGAGCGTCCTGAACATAAGGTAAAATCTCATTTTTCAGGAGAGTCCTGAACAGAAAGTAAAGTCCAATTTTCCAGGAAGGTCCTAAGCAGAATGTAAAATCCCATTTTTCAGGTAGGTCCTGAACAGAAGTAAAATCCTATTTTTCAGGAGGGTCCTGATCAGAAGTAAAATCCCATTTTTCAAGAGGGTCCTGAAAAGAAAGTAAAATCCTATTTTTCATGATGGTCATGAACAAATGTAAAATCCGATTTTTTAGGAGGGTCCTAAACAAAAAGTTAAATCCTATTTTTCAGGGATGTCCTGAATAAAATGTAAAATCACATTTTTCAGGATGGTCCTGAACAAAAGTAAAATCCCATTTTTTAAGAGGGTCCAGAACTGAAAGTAAAATCCCATTTATTAGGAAGGTTCTGAATAGAATGTAAAGTCCCATTGGAGGGTCCTAAACAGAAAGTAAAATCTCATTTTTCAGGAGGGTCCTGAACTGAAAGTAAAGTCCCATTTTTTAGGAGGGTGGTGAACAGATAGTAAAATCCCATTTTTCAGGAGAGTCCTGAACAAAAAGTAAAATTCTTTTTTTCAGGAGGGTCCTGAACAGAATGTTAAATTCTATTTTTCTAGAGCGTCCTGAACATAAAGTAAAATCCCATTTATTAGGAGGGTAATGAACATAAAGTAAAATCCCATTTTTCAAGAGGGTCCTGAACAGAAAGTAAAATCTCATTTTTCAGGAGGGTCCTGAACAGAAAGTAAAATTCCTTTTTTCAAGAGCGTCCTGAACATAAAGTAAAATCCCATTTTTTAGGAGGGTCATGAATATAAAGTAAAATCCCATTTATCAAGAGGGTCCTGAACAGAAAGTAAAATCTCATTTTTCAGGAGAGTCCTGAACAGAATGTAAAGTCCAATTTTCCAGGAAGGTCCTAAGCAGAAAGTAAAATCCCATTTTTCAGGTAGGTCCTGAACAGAAGTAAAATCCTATTTTTCAGGAAGGTCCTGATCAGAAGTAAAATCCCATTTTTCAAGAAGGTCCTGAAAAGAAAGTAAAATCCCATTTTCACGAGGGTCATGAACAAAAGTAAAATCCCATTTTTTAGGAGGATCCTAGACAAAAAGTAAAATCCTATTTTTCATGAGTGTCCTGAATAAAATGTAAAATCACATTTTTCAGCATGGTCCTGAACAAAAGTAAAATCCCATTTTTTAGGAGGGTCCAGAACAGAAAGTAAAATCCCATTTTTCAGGAAGGTCCTGAATAGAAAGTAAAGTCCCATTGAAGCGTCCTAAACAGAAAGTAAAATATCATTTTTCAGGAGGGTCCTGAACTGAAAGTAAAGTCCCATTTTTTAGGAGGGTGCTGAACAGAAAGTAAAATCCCAATTGTCAGGAGAGTCCTGAATAAAAAGTAAAATCCTATTTTTTCAGGAGGGTTCTGAACAGAAAGTAAAATTCTATTTTTCAAGAGCGTCCTGAACATAAAGTAAAAATCCATTTATTAGGAGGGTCATGAACATAAAGTAAAATCCCATTTATTAGGAGGGTAATGAACATAAAGTAAAATCCCATTTTTCAAGAGGGTCCTGAACAGAAAGTAAAATCTCATTTTTCAGGAGGATCCTGAACAGAAAGTAAAATTCCTTTTTTCAAGAGCGTCCTGAACATAAAGTAAAATCCCATTTTTTAGGAGGGTCATGAATATAAAGTAAAATCCCATTTTTCAAGAGGGTCCTGAACAGAAAGTAAAATCTCATTTTTCAGGAGAGTCCTGAACAGAATGTAAAGTCCAATTTTCCAGGAAGGTCCTAAGTAGAAAGTAAAATCCCATTTTTCAGGTAGGTCCTGAACAGAAGTAAGATCCTATTTTTCAGGAGGGTCCTAATCAAAAGTAAAATCCCATTTTTCAAGAAGGTCCTAAAAAGAAAGTAAAATTCCATTTTTCACGAGGGTCATGAACAAAAGTAAAATCCCATTTTTTAGGAGGATCCTAGACAAAAAGAAAAATCCTATTTTTCAGGAGTGTCCTGAATAAAATGTAAAATCACATTTTTCAGCATGGTCCTGAACAAAAGTAAAATCCAATTTTTTAGGAGGGTCCAGAACAGAAAGTAAATCCCATTTTTCAGGAAGGTCCTGAATAGAAAGTAAAGTCCCATTGAAGGGTCCTAAACAGAAAGTAAAATCTCATTTTTCAGGAGGGTCCTGAACTGAAAGTAAAGTCCCATTTTTTAGGAGGGTGCTGAACAGAAAGTAAAATCCCAATTGTCAGGAGAGTCCTGAATAAAAAGTAAAATCCTATTTTTTCAGGAGGGTTCTGAACAGAAAGTAAAATTCTATTTTTCAATAGCGTCCTGAACATAAAGTAAAATCCCATTTATTAGGAGGGTCATGAACATAAAGTAAAATCCCATTTTTCATGTGGGTCCAGAACAGAAAGTAAAATCTCATTTTTCAGGAGGGTCCTGAACTGAAAGTAAAGTCCCATTTTTTTGGAGGGTGCTGAACAGAAAGTAAAATCCCATTTGTCAGGAGAGTCCTGAACAAAAAGTAAAATCCTATTTTTCAGGAGGGTCCTGAACAGAAAGTAAAATTCTATCTTTCAAGAGCGTCCTGAACATAAAGTAAAATCCCATTTATTAGGAGGGTAATGAACATAAAGTAAAATCCCATTTTTCAAGAGGGTCCTGAACAGAAAGTAAAATCTCATTTTTCAGGAGGGTCCTGAACAAAAAGTAAAGTCTAATTTTTCAGGAAGGACCTAAGCAGAAAGTAAAGTCCCATTTTTCAGGAGGATCCTCAACAGAAAGTAAAATCCCATTTTTCAGGAGTGTCCTGAACAGAAAGTAAAATTCCTTTTTGCAAGAGCGTCCTGAACGTAATGTAAAATCTCATTTTTCAGGAGAGTCCTGAACAGAAAGTAAAGTCCAATTTTCCAGGAAGGTCCAAAGCAGAATGTAAAATCCAATTTTTCAGGTAGGTCCTGAACAAAAGTAAAATCCTATTTTTCAGGAGGGTCCTGATCAGAAGTAAAATCCCATTTTTCAAGAGGGTCCTGAAAAGAAAGTAAAATCCCATTTTTCATGATGGTGATGAACAAAAGTAAAATCCCATTTTTTAGGAGGGTCCTAAACAAAAAGTTTAATCCTATTTTTCAGGGATGTCCTGAATAAAATGTAAAATCATATTTTTCAGGATGGTCCTAAACAGAAAGTAAAATCTCATTTTTCAGGAGGGTCCGAAACTGAAAGTAAAGTTCCATTTTTTAGGAGGGTGCTGAACAGAAAGTAAAATCCCATTTGTCAGGAGAGTCTTGAACAAAAAGTAAAATCCTATTTTTCAGGAGGGTCCTGAACAGAAAGTAAAATTCTATTTTTCAAGAGCGTCCTGAACATAAAGTAAAATTCCATTTTTCAAGAGGGTCCAGAACAGAAAGTTAAATCTTATTTTTCAGGAGGGTCCTGAACAGAAAGTAAAATCTCATTTTTCAGGAGGGTCCTGAACAAAAAGTAAAGTCTAATTTTTCAGGAAGGTCCTAAGCAGAAAGTAAAGTCCCATTTTTCAGGAGGATCCTCAACAGAAAGTAAAATCCCATTTTTCAGGAGTGTCCTGAACAGAAAGTAAAATTCCTTTTTTCAAGAGCGTCCTGAACATAAAGTAAAATCTCATTTGTCAGGAGGGTCCTAAACAAAAAGTTAAATCCTATTTTTCAGGGATGTCCTGAATAAAATGTAAAATCACATTTTTCAGGATGGTCCTGAACAAAAGTAAAATCCCATTTTTTAGGAGGGTCCAGAACAGAAAGTAAAATCCCATTTATTAGGAAGGTCCTGGATAGAATATAAAGTCCCATTGGAGGGTCCTAAACAGAAAGTAAAATCTCATTTTTCAGAAGGGTCCTGAACTGAAAGTAAAGTCCCATTTTTTAGGAGGGTGCTGAACATATAGTAAAATCCCATTTTTCAGGAGAGTCCTGAGCAAAATGTAAAATCCTATTTTTCAGGAGGGTCCTGAACAGAAAGTTAAATTCTATTTTTCAAGAGCGTCCTGAACATAAAGTAAAATCCCATTTATTAGGAGGGTAATGAACATAAAGTAAAATCCCATTTTTCAAGAGGGTCCTGAACAGAAAGTAAAATCTCATTTTTCAGGAGGGTCCTGAACAGAAAGTAAAATTCCTTTTTTCAAGAGCGTCCTGAACATAAAGTAAAATCCCATTTTTTAGGAGGGTCATGAATATAAAGTAAAATCCCATTTATCAAGAGGGTCCTGAACAGAAAGTAAAATCTCATTTTTCAGGAGAGTCCTGAACAGAATGTAAAGTCCAATTTTCCAGGAAGGTCCTAAGCAGAAAGTAAAATCCCATTTTTCAGGTAGGTCCTGAACAGAAGTAAAATCCTATTTTTCAGGAAGGTCCTGATCAGAAGTAAAATCCCATTTTTCAAGAAGGTCCTGAAAAGAAAGTAAAATCCCATTTTCACGAGGGTCATGAACAAAAGTAAAATCCCATTTTTTAGGAGGATCCTAGACAAAAAGTAAAATCCTATTTTTCATGAGTGTCCTGAATAAAATGTAAAATCACATTTTTCAGCATGGTCCTGAACAAAAGTAAAATCCCATTTTTTAGGAGGGTCCAGAACAGAAAGTAAAATCCCATTTTTCAGGAAGGTCCTGAATAGAAAGTAAAGTCCCATTGAAGCGTCCTAAACAGAAAGTAAAATATCATTTTTCAGGAGGGTCCTGAACTGAAAGTAAAGTCCCATTTTTTAGGAGGGTGCTGAACAGAAAGTAAAATCCCAATTGTCAGGAGAGTCCTGAATAAAAAGTAAAATCCTATTTTTTCAGGAGGGTTCTGAACAGAAAGTAAAATTCTATTTTTCAAGAGCGTCCTGAACATAAAGTAAAAATCCATTTATTAGGAGGGTCATGAACATAAAGTAAAATCCCATTTTTCATGAGGGTCAGAACAGAAAGTAAAATCTCATTTTTCAGGAGTGTCCTGAACTGAAAGTAAAGTCCCATTTTTTTGGAGGCTGCTGAACAGAAAGTAAAATCCCATTTGTCAGGAGAGTCCTGAACAAAAAGTAAAATCCTATTTTTCAGGAGGGTCCTGAACAGAAAGTAAAATTCTATCTTTCAAGAGCGTCCTGAACATAAACTAAAATCCCATTTATTAGGAGGGTAATGAACATAAAGTAAAATCCCATATTTCAAGAGGGTCCTGAACAGAAAGTAAAATCTCATTTTTCAGGAGGGTCCTGAACAAAAAGTAAAGTCTAATTTTTCAGGAAGGTCCTAAGCAGAAAGTAAAGTCCCATTTTTCAGGAGGATCCTTAACAGAAAGTAAAATCCCATTTTTCAGGAGTGTCCTGAACAGAAAGTAAAATTCCTTTTTTAAAGAGCGTCCTGAACATAAAGTAAAATCTCATTTTTCAGGAGAGTCCTGAACAGAAAGTAAAGTCCAATTTTCCAGGAAGGTCCAAAGCAGAATGTAAAATCCCATTTTTCAGGTAGGTCCTGAACAGAAGTAAAATCCTATTTTTCAGGAGGGTCCTGATCAGAAGTAAAATCCCATTTTTTCAAGAGGGTCCTGAAAAGAAAGAAAAATCCCATTTTTCATGATGGTCATGAACAAAAGTAAAATCCCATTTTTTAGGAGGTTCCTAAACAAAAAGTTAAATCCTATTTTTCAGGGATGTCCTCAATAAAATGTAAAATCACATTTTTCAGGATGGTCCTAAACAGAAAGTAAAATCTCATTTTTCAGGAGGGTCCGGAACTTAAAGTAAAGTTCCATTTTTTAGGAGGGTGCTGAACAGAAAGTAAAATCCCATTTGTCAGGAGAGTCTTCAACAAAAAGTAAAATCCTATTTTTCAGGAGGGTCCTGAACAGAAAGTAAAATTCTATTTTTCAAGAGCGTCCTGAACATAAAGTAAAATCCCATATATTAGGAGGATCATGAACATAAAGTAAAATCCCATTTTTCAAGAGGGTCCAGAACAGAAAGTTAAATCTTATTTTTCAGAAGGGTCCTGAACAAAAAGTAAAGTCTAATTTTTCAGGAAGGTCCTAAGCAGAAAGTAAAGTCCCATTTTTCAGGAGGATCCTTAACTGAAAGTAAAATCCCATTTTTCAGGAGTGTCCTGAACAGAAAGTAAATTTCCTTTTTTCAAGAGCGTCCTGAACATAAAGTAAAATCTCATTTTTCAGGAGAGTCCTGAACAGAAAGTAAAGTCCAATTTTCCAGGAAAGTCCTAAGCAGAAAGTAAAATCCCATTTTTCAGGTAGGTCCTGAACAGAAGTAAAATCCTATTTTTCAGGAGGGTCCTAATCAAAAGTAAAATCCCATTTTTCAAGAAGGTCCTGAAAAGAAAGTAAAATCCCATTTTTCACGAGAGTCATGAACAAAAATAAAATCCCATTTTTAGGTGGATCCTAGACAAAAAGTAAAATCCTATTTTTCAGGAGTGTCCTGAATAAAATGTAAAATCACATTATTCAGCATGGTCCTGAACTAAAGTAAAATCCCATTTTTTAGGAGGGTCCAGAACAGAAAGTAATATCCCATTTTTCAGGAAGGTCCTGAATAGAAAGTAAAGTCCCATTGAAGGGTCCTAAACAGAAAGTAAAATCTCATTTTTCAGGAGGGTCCTGAACTGAAAGTAAAGTCCCATTTTTTAGGAGGGTGCTGAACAGAAAGTAAAATCCCATTTGTCAGGAGAGTCCTGAATAAAAAGTAAAATCCTATTTTTTCAGAAGGGTTCAGAACAGAAAGTAAAATTCTATTTTTCAAGAGCGTCCTGAACATAAAGTAAAATCCCATATATTAGGAGGGTCATGAACATAAAGTAAAATCCCATTTTTCAAGAGGGTCCAGAACAGAAAGTAAAATCTCATTTTTCAGGAGGGTCCTGAACTGAAAGTAAAGTCCCATTTTTACGGAGGGTGCTGAACAGAAAGTAAAATCCCATTTGTCAGGAGAGTCCTGAACAAAAAGTAAAATCCTATTTTTCAGGAGGGTCCTGAACAGAAAGTAGAATTCTATCTTTCAAGAGCGTCCTGAACATAAAGTAAAATCCCATTTATTAGGAGGGTAATGAACATAAAGTAAAATCCCATTTTTCAAGAGGGTCCTGAACAGAAAGTAAAATCTCATTTTTCAGGAGGGTCCTGAACAAAAAGTAAAGTCTAATTTTTCAGGAAGGTCCTAAGCAGAAAGTAAAGTCCCATTTTTCAGGAGGATCCTCAACAGAAAGTAAAATCCCATTTTTCAGGAGTGTCCTGAACAGAAAGTAAAATTCCTTTTTTCAAGAGCGTCCTGAACATAAAGTAAAATCTCATTTTTCAGGAGAGTCCTGAACAGAAAGTAAAGTCCAATTTTCCAGGAAGGTCCAAAGCAAAATGTAAAATCCCATTTTTCAGGTAGGTCCTGAACAGAAGTAAAATCCTATTTTTCAGGAGGGTCCTGATCAGAAGTAAAATCCCATTTTTTCAAGAGGGTCCTGAAAAGAAAGTAAAATCCCATTTTTCATGATGGTCATGAACAAAAGTAAAATCCCATTTTTTAGGAGGTTCCTAAACAAAAAGATAAATCCTATTTTTCAGGGATGTCCTCAATAAAATGTAAAATCACATTTTTCAGGATGGTCCTAAACAGAAAGTAAAATCTCATTTTTCAGGAGGGTCCGGAACATAAAGTAAAGTTCCATTTTTTAGGAGGGTGCTGAACAGAAAGTAAAATCCCATTTGTGAGGAGAGTCTTGAACAAAAAGTAAAATCCTATTTTTCAGGAGGGTCCTGAACAGAAAGTAAAATTCTATTTTTCAAGAGCGTCCTGAACATAAAGTAAAATCCCATATATTAGGAGGATCATGAACATAAAGTAAAATCCCATTTTTCAAGAGGGTCCAGAACAAAAAGTTAAATCTTATTTTTCAGGAGGGTCCTGAACAAAAAGTAAAGTCTAATTTTTCAGGAAGGTCCTAAGCAGAAAGTAAAGTCCCATTTTTCAGGAGGATCCTCAACTGAAAGTAAAATCCCATTTTTCAGGAGTGTCCTGAACAGAAAGTAAATTTCCTTTTTTCAAGAGCGTCCTGAACATAAAGTAAAATCTCATTTTTCAGGAGAGTCCTGAACAGAAAGTAAAGTCCAATTTTCCAGGAAAGTCCTAAGCAGAAAGTAAAATCCCATTTTTCAGGTAGGTCCTGAACAGAAGTAAAATCCTATTTTTCAGGAGGGTCCTAATCAAAAGTAAAATCCCATTTTTCAAGAAGGTCCTGAAAAGAAAGTAAAATCCCATTTTTCACGAGAGTCATGAACAAAAATAAAATCCCATTTTTAGGTGGATCCTAGACAAAAAGTAAAATCCTATTTTTCAGGAGTGTCCTGAATAAAATGTAAAATCACATTATTCAGCATGGTCCTGAACTAAAGTAAAATCCCATTTTTTAGGAGGGTCCAGAACAGAAAGTAATATCCCATTTTTCAGGAAGGTCCTGAATAGAAAGTAAAGTCCCATTGAAGGGTCCTAAACAGAAAGTAAAATCTCATTTTTCAGGAGGGTCCTGAACTGAAAGTAAAGTCCCATTTTTTAGGAGGGTGCTGAACAGAAAGTAAAATCCCATTTGTCAGGAGAGTCCTGAATAAAAAGTAAAATCCTATTTTTTCAGAAGGGTTCAGAACAGAAAGTAAAATTCTATTTTTCAAGAGCGTCCTGAACATAAAGTAAAATCCCATATATTAGGAGGGTCATGAACATAAAGTAAAATCCCATTTTTCAAGAGGGTCCAGAACAGAAAGTAAAATC
Source organism: Capsicum pubescens (assembly GCA_030864215.1). Taxonomy (NCBI): domain Eukaryota; kingdom Viridiplantae; phylum Streptophyta; class Magnoliopsida; order Solanales; family Solanaceae; genus Capsicum; species Capsicum pubescens. Next base: position 283,212,808 of record CM061542.1, read on the forward strand.
TCATTTTTCAGGAGGGTCCTGAACTGAAAGTAAAGTCCCATTTTTACGGAGGGTGCTGAACAGAAAGTAAAATCCCATTTGTCAGGAGAGTCCTGAACAAAAAGTAAAATCCTATTTTTCAGGAGGGTCCTGAACAGAAAGTAGAATTCTATCTTTCAAGAGCGTCCTGAACATAAAGTAAAATCCCATTTATTAGGAGGGTAATGAACATAAAGTAAAATCCCATTTTTCAAGAGGGTCCTGAACAGAAAGTAAAATCTCATTTTTCAGGAGGGTCCTGAACAAAAAGTAAAGTCTAATTTTTCAGGAAGGTCCTAAGCAGAAAGTAAAGTCCCATTTTTCAGGAGGATCCTCAACAGAAAGTAAAATCCCATTTTTCAGGAGTGTCCTGAACAGAAAGTAAAATTCCTTTTTTCAAGAGCGTCCTGAACATAAAGTAAAATCTCATTTTTCAGGAGAGTCCTGAACAGAAAGTAAAGTCCAATTTTCCAGGAAGGTCCAAAGCAAAATGTAAAATCCCATTTTTCAGGTAGGTCCTGAACAGAAGTAAAATCCTATTTTTCAGGAGGGTCCTGATCAGAAGTAAAATCCCATTTTTTCAAGAGGGTCCTGAAAAGAAAGTAAAATCCCATTTTTCATGATGGTCATGAACAAAAGTAAAATCCCATTTTTTAGGAGGTTCCTAAACAAAAAGATAAATCCTATTTTTCAGGGATGTCCTCAATAAAATGTAAAATCACATTTTTCAGGATGGTCCTAAACAGAAAGTAAAATCTCATTTTTCAGGAGGGTCCGGAACATAAAGTAAAGTTCCATTTTTTAGGAGGGTGCTGAACAGAAAGTAAAATCCCATTTGTGAGGAGAGTCTTGAACAAAAAGTAAAATCCTATTTTTCAGGAGGGTCCTGAACAGAAAGTAAAATTCTATTTTTCAAGAGCGTCCTGAACATAAAGTAAAATCCCATATATTAGGAGGATCATGAACATAAAGTAAAATCCCATTTTTCAAGAGGGTCCAGAACAAAAAGTTAAATCTTATTTTTCAGGAGGGTCCTGAACAAAAAGTAAAGTCTAATTTTTCAGGAAGGTCCTAAGCAGAAAGTAAAGTCCCATTTTTCAGGAGGATCCTCAACTGAAAGTAAAATCCCATTTTTCAGGAGTGTCCTGAACAGAAAGTAAATTTCCTTTTTTCAAGAGCGTCCTGAACATAAAGTAAAATCTCATTTTTCAGGAGAGTCCTGAACAGAAAGTAAAGTCCAATTTTCCAGGAAAGTCCTAAGCAGAAAGTAAAATACCATTTTTCAGGTAGGTCCTGAACAGAAGTAAAATCCTATTTTTCAGGAGGGTCCTGATCAAAAGTAAAATCCCATTTTTCAAGAAGGTCCTGAAAAGAAAGTAAAATCCCATTTTTCACGAGGGTCATGAACAAAAATAAAATCCCATTTTTAGGTGGATCCTAGACAAAAAGTAAAATCCTATTTTTCAGGAGTGTCCTGAATAAAATGTAAAATCACATTATTCAGCATGGTCCTGAACAAAAGTAAAATCCCATTTTTTAGGAGGGTCCAGAACAGAAAGTAATATCCCATTTTTCAGGAAGGTCCTGAATATAAAGTAAAGTCCCATTGAAGGGTCCTAAACTGAAAGTAAAATCTCATTTTTCAGGAGGGTCCTGAACTGAAAGTAAAGTCCCATTTTTTAGGAGGGAGCTGAACAGAAAGTAAAATCCCATTTGTCAGGAGAGTCCTAAATAAAAAGTAAAATCCTATTTTTTCAGGAGGGTTCTGAACAGAAAGTAAAATTCTATTTTTCAAGAGCGTCCTGAACATAAAGTAAAATCCCATATATTAGGAGGGTCATGAACATAAAGTAAAATCCCATTTTTCATGAGGGTCCAGAACAGAAAGTAAAATCTCATTTTTCAGGAGGGTCCTGAACTGAAAGTAAAGTCCCATTTTTTCGGAGGGTGCTGAACAGAAAGTAAAATCCCATTTGTCAGGAGAGTCCTGAACAAAAAGTAAAATCCTATTTTTCAGGAGGGTCCTGAACAGAAAGTAAAATTCTATCTTTCAAGAGCGTCCTGAACATAAATTAAAATCCCATTTATTAGGAGGGTAATGAACATAAAGTAAAATCCCATTTTTCAAGAGGGTCCTGAACAGAAAGTAAAATCTCATTTTTCAGGAGGGTCTAGAACAAAAAGTAAAGTCTAATTTTTCAGGAAGGTCCTAAGCAGAAAGTAAAGTCCCATTTTTCAGGAGGATCCTCAACAGAAAGTAAAATCCCATTTTTCAGAAGTGTCCTGAACAGAAAGTAGAATTCCTTTTTTCAAGAGCGTCCTGAACATAAAGTAAAATCTCATTTTTCAGGAGAGTCCTGAACAGAAAGTAAAGTCCAATTTTCCAGGAAGGTCCAAAGCAGAATGTAAAATCCCATTTTTCAGGTAGGTCCTAAACAGAAGTAAAATCCAATTTTTCAGGAGGGTCCTGATCAGAAGTAAAATCCCATTTTTCAAGAGGCTCCTGAAAAGAAAGTAAAATCCCATTTTTCATGATGGTCATGAACAAAAGTAAAATCTCATTTTTTAGGAGGTTCCTAAACAAAAAGTTAAATCCTATTTTTCAGAGATGTCCTGAATAAAATGTAAAATCACATTTTTCAGGATGGTCCTAAACAGAAAGTAAAATCTCATTTTTCAGGAGGGTCCGAAACTGAAAGTAAAGTTCCTTTTTTTAGGAGGGTGCTGAACAGAAAGTAAAATCCCATTTGTCAGGAGAGTCTTGAACAAAAAGTAAAATCCTATTTTTCAGGAGGGTCCTGAACAGAAAGTAAAATTCTATTTTTCAAGAGCGTCCTGAACATAAAGTAAAATCCCATATATTAGGAGGATCATGAACATAATGTAAAATACCATTTTTCAAGAGGGTCCAGAACAGAAAGTTAAATCTTATTGTTCAGGAGGGTCCTGAACAAAAAGTAAAGTCTAATTTTTCAGGAAGGTCCTAACCAGAAAGTAAAGTCCCATTTTTCAGGAGGATCCTCAACAGAAAGTAAAATCCCATTTTTCAGGAGTGTCCTGAACAGAAAGTAAAGTTCCTTTTTTCAAGAGCGTCCTGAACATAAAGTAAAATCTTATTTTTCAGGAGAGTCCTGAACAGAAAGTAAAGTCCAATTTTCCAGGAAAGTCCTAAGCAGAAAGTAAAATCCCATTTTTCAGGTAGGTCCTGAACAAAAGTAAAATCCTATTTTTCAGGAGGGTCCTGATCAAAAGTAAAATCCCATTTTTCTAGAAGGTCCTGAAAAGAAAGTAAAATCCCATTTTTCTCGAGGGTCATGAACAAAAATAAAATCCCATTTTTAGGTGGATCCTAGACAAAAAGTAAAATCCTATTTTTCAGGAGTGTCCTGAATAAAATGTAAAATCACATTATTCAGCATGGTCTTGAACAAAACTAAAATCCCATTTTTTGGAAGGGTCCAGAACAGAAAGTAATATCCCATTTTTCAGGTAGGTCCTGAATAGAAAGTAAAGTCCCATTGAAGGGTCCTAAACAGAAAGTAAAATCTCATTTTTCAGGAGGGTCCTGAACTGAAAGTAAAGTCCCATTTTTTAGGAGGGTGCTGAACAGAAAGTAAAATCCCATTTGTCAGGAGAGTCCTGAACAAAAAGTAAAATACTATTTTTCAGGAGGGTCCTGAACAGAAAGTAAAATTCTATCTTTCAAGAGCGTCCTGAACATAAAGTAAAATCCCATTTATTAGGAGGGTAATGAACATAAAGTAAAATCCCATTTTTCAAGAGGGTCCTGAACAGAAAGTAAAATCTCATTTTTCAGGAGGGTCCTGAACAGAAAGTAAAGTCTAAATTTTCAGGAAGGTCCTAAGCAGAAAGTAAAGTCCTATTTTTCAGGAGGATCCTCAACAGAAAGTAAAATCCCATTCTTCAGGAGTGTCCTGAACAGAAAGTAAAATTCTATTTTTCAAGAGCGTCCTGAACATAAAGTAAAATCCCATATATTAGGAGGATCATGAACATAAAGTATAATCCCATTTTTCAAGAGGGTCCTGAACAGAAAGCTAAATCTCATTTTTCAGGAGGGTCCTGAACAAAAAGTAAAGTCTAATTTTCAGGAAGGTCCTAAGCAGAAAGTAAAGTCCCATTTTTCAGGAGGATCCTCAACAGAAATTAAAATCCCAATTTTCAGGAGTGTCCTTAATAGAAAGTAAATTTCCTTTTTTCAAGAGCGTCCTGAACATAAACTAAAATCCAATTTTTTAGGAGGGTCATGAACATAAAGTAAAATCCCATTTTTCAAGAGGGTCCTGAACAGAAAGTAAAATCTCATATTTCAGGAGGGTCCTGAACAGAAAGTAAAGTCTAATTTTTCAGGAAGGTCCTAAGCAGAAAGTAAAGTCCCATTTTTCAGGAGGATCCTCAACAGAAAGTAAAATCCCATTTTTCAGGAGTGTCCTGAACAGAAAGTAAAATTCCTTTTTTCAAGAGCGTCCTGAACATAAAGTAAAATCCCATTTTTTAGGAGGGTCATGAACATAAAGTAAAATCCCATTTTTCAAGAGGGTCCTAAACAAAAATTAAAATCTAATTTTTCAGGACGGTCCTGAACAGAAAGTAAAGTCTAATTTTTCAAGAATGTCCTAAGTAGAAAGTAAAATCCCATTTTTCAGGTATGTTCTGAACAGATGTAAAATCCTATTTTTCAGGAGGGTCCTGATCAGAAGTAAAATCGCATTTTTCAAGAAGGTCCTGAAAAGAAAGTAAAATCCCATTTTTCACGAGGGTCATGAACAAAAGTAAAATCCCATTTTTTAGGAGAATCCTAGACAAAAATTAAAATCCTATTTTTCAGGAGTGTCCTGAATAAAATTTAAAATCACATTTTTCAGCATGGTCCTGAACAAAAGTAAAATCCCATTTTTTAGGAGGGTCCAGAACAGAAAGTAAAATCCCATTTTTCAGGAAGGTCCTGAATAGAAAGTAAAGTCCCATTGAAGGGTCCTAAATAGATAGTAAAATCTCATTTTTCAGGAGGGTCCTGAACTGAAAGTAAAGTCCCATTTTTTAGAAGGGTGCTGAACAGAAAGTAAAATCCCATTTGTCAGGAGAGTCCTGAACCAAAAGTAAAATCCTATTTTTCAGGAGGGTCCTGAACAGAAAGTAACATTCTATCTTTCAAGAGCGTCCTGAACATAAAGTAAAATCCCATTTATTAGGAGGGTAATGAACATAAAGTAAAATCACATTTTTCAAGAGGGTCCTGAACAGAAAGTAAAATCTCATTTTTCAGGAGGGTCCTGAACAGAATGTAAAGTCTAAATTTTCAGGAAGGTCCTAAGCAGAAAGTAAAGTCCCATTTTTCAGGAGGATCCTCATCAGAAAGTAAAATCCTATTTTTCAGGAGTGTCCTGAGCAGAAAGTAAAATTCCTTTTTTCAAGAGTGTCCTGAACATAAAGTAAAATCCCATTTTTTAGGAGGGTCATGCATATAAAGTAAAATCCTATTTTTCAAGAGGGTCCTGAACAGAAAGCAAAATTTCATTTTTCAGGAGAGTCCTGAACAGAAAGTAACGTCCAATTTTCCAGGAAGGTCCTAAGCAGAAAGTAAAATCCCATTTTTTAGGTAGGTCCTGAACAGAAGTAAAATCCTATTTTTCAGGAGGGTCCTGATCAGTAGAAAAATTCCATTTTTAAGAGGGACCTGAAAATAAAGTAAAATCCCATTTTTCACGAGGGTCATGAACAAAAGTAAAATTCCATTTTTTAGGAGGATCCTAGACAAAAAGTAAAATCCTATTTTTCAGGAGTGTCCTGAATAAAATGTAAAATCACATTTTTCAGCATAGTCCTGAACAAAAGTAAAATCACATTTTTTAGGAGGGTCCAGAACAGAAAGTAAAATCCCATTTTTCAGGAAGGTCCTGAATAGAAAGTAAAGTCCCATTGGAGGCTCCTAAACAAAAAGTAAAATCTCATTTTTCAGGAGGGTCCGGAACTGAAAGCAAAGTCCCATTTTTTAGGAGGGTGCTGAACATAAAGTAAAATCCCATTTGTCATGAGAGTCCTGAATAAAAAGTAAAATCCTATTTTTCAGGAGGATCCTGAACAGAAAGTAAAATTCTATTTTTCAAGAGCGTCCTGAACATAAAGTAAAATCCCATATATTAGGAGGATCAAGAACATAAAGTAAAATCCCATTTTTCAAGAGGGTCCTGAACAGAAAGTAAAATCTCATTTTTCAGGAGGGTCCTGAACAAAAAGTAAAGTCAAATTTTTCAGGAAGGTCCTAAGCAGAAAGTAAAGTCCTATTTTTCAGGAGGATCCTCAACAGAAAGTAAAATCCTAATTTTCAGGAGTGTCCTGAACAAAAAGTAAAATTCCTTTTTTCAAGAGCGTCCTGAACATAAACTAAAATCCCATTTTTTAGGTGGGTCATGAACATTAAGTAAAATCCCATTTTTCAAGAGGGTCCTGAACAGAAAGTAAAATCTCATATTTCAGGAGGGTCCTGAACAGAAAGTAAAGTCTAATTTTTCAGGAAAGTCCTAAGCAAAAAGTAAAGTCCCATTTTTCAGGAGGATCCTCAACAGAAAGTAAAATCCCATTTTTCAGGAGTGTCCTGAACAGAAAGTAAAATTCCTTTTTTCAAGAGCGTCCTGATCATAAAGTAAAATCCCATTTTTTAGAAGGGTCATGAACATAAAGTAAAATCCCATTTTTCAAGAGGGTCCTAAACAAAAAGTAAAATCTAATTTTTCAGGAGGTTCCTGAACAGAAAGTAAAGTCTAATTTTTTAGGAAGGTCCTAAGCAGAAAGTAAAGTCCCATTTTTCAAGAGGATCCTCAACAGAAAGTAAAATCCCATTTTTCAGGAGTGTCCTGAACAGAAAGTAAAATTCCTTTTTTCAAGAGCGTCCTGAACATAAAGTAAAATCCCATTTTTTAGGAGGGTCATGAATATAAAGTAAAATCCCATTTTTCAATAGGGTCCTGAACAGAAAGTAAAATCTCATTTTTCAGGAGAGTCCTGAACAGAAAGTAAAGTCCAATTTTCCAGGAAGGTCCTAAGCAGAAAGTAAAATCTCATTTTTCAGGTAGGTCCTGAACAGAAGTAAAATCCTATTTTTCAGGAGGGTCATGATCAGATGTAAAATCCTATTTTTCAAGAAGGTCCTGAAAAGAAAGTAAAATCCCATTTTTCTCGAGGGTCATGAACAAAAGTAAAATTCCATTTTTTAGGAGGATCCTAGACAAAAAGTAAAATCCTATTTTTCAGGAGTGTCCTGAATAAAATGTAAAATCACATTTTTCAGCATAGTCCTGAACAAAAGTAAAATCACATTTTTTAGGAGGGTCCAGAACAGAAAGTAAAATCCCATTTTTCAGGAAGGTCCTGAATAGAAAGTAAAGTCCCATTGGAGGCTCCTAAACAAAAAGTAAAATCTCATTTTTCAGGAGGGTCCGGAACTGAAAGCAAAGTCCCATTTTTTAGGAGGGTGCTGAACATAAAGTAAAATCCCATTTGTCATGAGAGTCCTGAATAAAAAGTAAAATCCTATTTTTCAGGAGGATCCTGAACAGAAAGTAAAATTCTATTTTTCAAGAGCGTCCTGAACATAAAGTAAAATCCCATATATTAGGAGGATCAAGAACATAAAGTAAAATCCCATTTTTCAAGAGGGTCCTGAACAGAAAGTAAAATCTCATTTTTCAGGAGGGTCCTGAACAAAAAGTAAAGTCAAATTTTTCAGGAAGGTCCTAAGCAGAAAGTAAAGTCCTATTTTTCAGGAGGATCCTCAACAGAAAGTAAAATCCTAATTTTCAGGAGTGTCCTGAACAAAAAGTAAAATTCCTTTTTTCAAGAGCGTCCTGAACATAAACTAAAATCCCATTTTTTAGGTGGGTCATGAACATTAAGTAAAATCCCATTTTTCAAGAGGGTCCTGAACAGAAAGTAAAATCTCATTTTTCAGGAGGGTCCTAAACAGAAAGTAAAGTCTAAATTTTCAGGAAGGTCCTAAGCAGAAAGTAAAGTCCCATTTTTCAGGAGGATCCTCAACAGAAAGTAAAATCCCTTTTTTCAGGAGTGTCCTGAACAGAAAGTAAAATTCTATCTTTCAAGAGCGTCCTGAACATAAAGTAAAATCCCATATATTAGGAGGATCATGAACATAAAGTAAAATCCCATTTTTCAAGAGGGTCCTGAACAGAAAGTAAAATCTCATTTTTCAGGAGGGTCCTAAACAGAAAGTAAAGTCTAAATTTTCAGGAAGGTCCTAAGCAGAAAGTAAAGTCCCATTTTTCAGGAGGATCCTCAACAGAAAGTAAAATCCCATTTTTCAGGAGTGTCCTGAACAGAAAGTAAAATTCTATCTTTCAAGAGCGTCCTGAACATAAATTAAAATCCCATATATTAGGAGGATCATGAACATAAAGTAAAATCCCATTTTTCAAGAGGGTCCTGAACAGAAAGTAAAATCTCATTTTTCAGGAGAGTCCTGAACAAAAAGTAAAGTCAAATTTTTCAGGAAGGTCCTAAGCAGAAAGTAAAGTCCTATTTTTCAGGAGGATCCTCAAGAGAAAGTAAAATCCTAATTTTCAGGAGTGTCCTGAACAAAAAGTAAAATTCCTTTTTTCAAGAGCGTCCTGAATATAAACTAAAATCCCATTTTTTAGGAGGGTCATGAACATTAAGTAAAATCCCATTTTTCAAGAGGGTCCTGAACAGAAAGTAAAATCTCATATTTCAGGAGGGTCCTAAACAGAAAGTAAAGTCTAATTTTTCAGGAAGGTCCTAAGCAGAAAGTAAAGTACCATTTTTCAGGAGGATCCTCAACAGAAAGTAAAATCCCATTTTTCAGGAGTGTCCTGAACAGAAAGTAAAATTCCTTTTTTCAAGAGCGTCCTGATCATAAAGTAAAATCCCATTTTTTAGGAGGGTCATGAACATAAAGTAAAATCCCATTTTTCAAGAGGGTCCTAAACAAAAAGTAAAATCTAATTTTTCAGGAGGGTCCTGAACAGAAAGTAAAGTCTAATTTTTTAGGAAGGTCCTAAGCAGAAAGTAAAGTCCCATTTTTCAAGAGGATCCTCAACAAAAAGTAAAATCCCATTTTTCAGGAGTGTCCTGAACAGAAAGTAAAATTCCTTTTTTAAGAGCGTCCTGAACATAAAGTAAAATCCCATTTTTTAGGAGGGCCATGAATATAAAGTAAAATCCCATTTTTCAAGAGGGTCCTGAACAGAAAGTAAAATCTCATTTTTCAGGAGAGTCCTGAACAGAAAGTAAAGTCCAATTTTCCAGGAAAGTCCTAAGCAGAAAGTAAAATCTCATTTTTCAGGTAGGTCCTGAACAGAAGTAAAATCCTATTTTTCAGGAGGGTCATGATCATATGTAAAATCCTATTTTTCAAGAAGGTCCTGAAAAGAAAGTAAAATCCCATTTTTCTCGAGGGTCATGAACAAAAGTAAAATCCCATTTTTTAGGTGGATCCTAGACAAAAAGTAAAATCCTATTTTTCAGGAGTGTCCTGAATAAAATGTAAAATCACATTTTTCAGCATGGTCCTGAACAAAAGTAAAATCCCATTTTTAGGAGGGTCCAGAACAGAAAGTAAAATCCCATTTTTCAGGAAGGTCCTGAATAGAAAGTAAAGTCCCGTTGAAGGGTCCTAAACAGAAAGTATAATCTCATTTTTCAGGAGGGTCCTGAACTGAAAGTAAAGTCCCATTTTTTAGGAGTGTGCTGAACAGAAAGTAAAATCCCATTTTTCAGGAGATCCTGAACAAAAAGTAAAATCCTATTTTTTCAGGAGGGTCCTGAACAGAAAGTAAAATTCTATTTTTCAAGAGCGTCCTGATCATAAAGTAAAATCCCATATATTAGGAGGGTCATGAACATAAAGTAAAATCCCATTTTTCAAGAGGGTCCTGAACAGAAAGTAAAATCTCATTTTTCAGGAGGGTCCTGAACTGAAAGTAAAGTCCCATTTTTTAGGAGGGAGCTGAACAGAAAGTAAAATCCCATTTGTCAGGAGAGTCCTGAACAAAAAGTAAAATCCTATTTTTCAGGAGGGTCCTGAACAGAAAGTAAAATTCTATCTTTCAAGAGCGTCCTGAACATAAAGTAAAATCCCATTTATTAGGAGGGTAATGAACATAAAGTAAAATCCCATTTTTCAAGAGGGTCCTGAACAGAAAGTTAAATCTCATTTTTCAGGAGGGTCCTAAACAGAAAGTAAAGTCTAAATTTTCAGGAAGGTCCTAAGCATAAAGTAAAGTCCCATTTTTCAGGAGGATCCTCAACAGAAAGTTATATCCCATTTTTCAGGAGTGTCCTGAACAGAAAGTAAAATTCTATCTTTCAAGAGCGTCCTGAACATAAAGTAAAATCCCATATATTAGGAGGATCATGAACATAAAGTAAAATCCCATTTTTCAAGAGGGTCCTGAACAGAAAGTAAAATCTCATTTTTCAGGAGGGTCCTGAACAAAAAGTAAAGTCAAATTTTTCAGGAAGGTCCTAAGCAGAAAGTAAAGTCCTATTTTTCAGAAGGATCCTCAACAGAAAGTAAAATCCTAATTTTCAGGAGTGTCCTGAACAAAAAGTAAAATTCCTTTTTTCAAGAGCGTCCTGAACATAAACTAAAATCCCATTTTTTAGGAGGGTCATGAACATTAAGTAAAATCCCATTTTTCAAGAGGGTCCTGAACAAAAAGTAAAATCTCATATTTCAGGAGGGTCCTGAACAGAAAGTAAAGTCTAATTTTTCAGGAAGGTCCTAAGCAGAAAGTAAAGTACCATTTTTCAGGAGGATCCTCAACAGAAAGTAAAATCCCATTTTTCAGGAGTGACCTGAACAGAAAGTAAAATTCCTTTTTTCAAGAGCGTCCTGATCATAAAGTAAAATCCCATTTTTTAGGAGGGTCATGAACATAAAGTAAAATCCCATTTTTCAAGAGGGTCCTAAACAAAAAGTAAAATCTAATTTTTCAGGAGGGTCCTGAACAGAAAGTAAAGTCTAATTTTTTAGGAAGGTCCTAAGCAGAAAGTAAAGTCCCATTTTTCAAGAGGATCCTCAACAGAAAGTAAAATCCCATTTTTCAGGAGTGTCCTGAACAGAAAGTAAAATTCCTTTTTTCAAGAGCGTCCTGAACATAAAGTAAAATCCCATTTTTTAGGAGGGCCATGAATATAAAGTAAAATCCCATTTTTCAAGAGGGTCCTGAACAAAAAGTAAAATCTCATTTTTCAGGAGAGTCCTGAACAGAAAGTATAGTCCAATTTTCCAGGAAAGTCCTAAGCAGAAAGTAAAATCTCATTTTTCAGGTAGGTCCTGAACAGAAGTAAAATCCTATTTTTCAGGAGGGTCATGATCATATGTAAAATCCTATTTTTCAAGAAGGTCCTGAAAAGAAAGTAAAATCCCATTTTTCTCGAGGGTCATGAACAAAAGTAAAATCCCATTTTTTAGGAGGATCCTAGACAAAAAGTAAAATCCTATTTTTCAGGAGTGTCCTGAATAAAATGTAAAATCACATTTTTCAGCATGGTCCTGAACAAAAGTAAAATCCCATTTTTAGGAGGGTCCAGAACAGAAAGTAAAATCCCATTTTCCAGGAAGGTCCTGAATAGAAAGTAAAGTCCCATTGAAGGGTCCTAAACAGAAAGTATAATCTCATTTTTCAGGAGGGTCCTGAACTGAAAGTAAAGTCACATTTTTTAGGAGTGTGCTGAACAGAAAGTGAAATCCCATTTTTCAGGAGAGTCCTGAACAAAAAGTAAAATCTTATTTTTTCAGGAGGGTCCTGAACAGAAAGTAAAATTCTATTTTTCAAGAGCGTTCTGATCATAAAGTAAAATCCCATATATTAGGAGGGTCATGAACATAAAGTAAAATCCCATTTTTCAAGAGGGTCCTGAACAGAAAGTAAAATCTCATTTTTCAGGAGGGTCCTGAACTGAAAGTAAAGTCCCATTTTTTAGGAGGGAGCTGAACAGAAAGTAAAATCCCATTTGTCAGGAGAGTCCTGAACAAAAAGTAAAATCCTATTTTTCAGGAGGGTCCTGAACAGATTGTAAAATTCTATCTTTCAAGAGCGTCCTGAACATAAAGTAAAATCCCATTTATTAGGAGGGTAATGAACATAAAGTAAAATCCCATTTTTCAAGAGGGTCCTGAACAGAAAGTAAAATCTCATTTTTCAGGAGGGTCCTAAACAGAAAGTAAAGTCTAAATTTTCAGGAAGGTCCTAAGCAGAAAGTAAAGTCCCATTTTTCAGGAGGATCCTCAACAGAAAGTAAAATCCCATTTTTCAGGAGTGTCCTGAACAGAAAGTAAAATTCTATCTTTCAAGAGCGTCCTGAACATAAAGTAAAATCCCATATATTAGGAGGATCATGAACATAAAGTAAAATCCCATTTTTCAAGAGGGTCCTGAACAGAAAGTAAAATCTCATTTTTCAGGAGGGTCCTGAACAAAAAGTAAAGTCAAATTTTTCAGGAAGGTCCTAAGCAGAAAGTAAAGTCCTATTTTTCAGGAGGATCCTCAACAGAAAGTAAAATCCTAATTTTCAGGAGTGTCCTGAACAAAAAGTAAAATTCCTTTTTTCAAGAGCGACCTGAACATAAACTAAAATCCTATTTTTTAGGAGGGTCATGAACATTAAGTAAAATCCCATTTTTCAAGAGGGTCCTGAACAGAAAGTAAAATCTCATATTTCAGGAGGGTCCTGAACAGAAAGTAAAGTCCAATTTTTCAGGAAGGTCCTAAGCAGAAAGTAAAGTCCCATTTTTCAGGAGGATCCTCAACAGAAAGTAAAATCCCATTTTTGAGGAGTGACCTGAACAGAAAGTAAAATTCCTTTTTTCAAGAGCGTCCTGATCATAAAGTAAAATCCCATTTTTTAGGAGGGTCATGAACATAAAGTAAAATCCCATTTTTCAAGAGGGTCCTAAACAAAAAGTAAAATCTAATTTTTTAGGAGGGTCCTGAACAGAAAGTAAAGTCTAAATTTTTAGGAAGGTCCTAAGCAGAAAGTAAAGTCCCATTTTTCAAGAGGATCCTCAACAGAAAGTAAAATCCCATTTTTCAGGAGTGTCCTGAACAGAAAGTAAAATTCCTTTTTTCAAGAGCGTCCTGAACATAAAGTAAAATCCCATTTTTTAGGAGGGTCATGAATATAAAGTAAAATCCCATTTTTCAAGAGGGTCCTGAACAGAAAGTAAAATCTCATTTTTCAGGAGAGTCCTGAACAGAAAGTAAAGTCCAATTTTCCAGGAAGGTCCTAAGCAGAAAGTAAAATCTCATTTTTCAGGTAGGTCCTGAACAGAAGTAAAATCCTATTTTTCAGGAGGGTCATGATCATATGTAAAATCCTATTTTTCAAGAAGGTCCTGGAAAGAAAGTAAAATCCCATTTTTCTCGAGGGTCATGAACAAAAGTAAAATCCCATTTTTTAGGAGGATCCTAGACAAAAAGTAAAATCCTATTTTTCAGGAATGTCCTGAATAAAATGTAAAATCATATTTTTCAGCATGGTCCTGAACAAAAGTAAAATCCCATTTTTTAGGAGGGTCCAGAACAGAAAGTAAAATCCCATTTTTCAGGAAGGTCCTGAATAGAAAGTAAAGTCCCATTGAAGGGTCCTAAACAGAAAGTATAATCTCATTTTTCAGGAGGGTCCTGAAGTGAAAGTAAAGTCCCATTTTTTAGGAGGGTGCTGAACAGAAAGTAAAATCCCATTTTCTAGGAGAGTCCTGAACAAAAAGTAAAATCCTATTTTTTCAGGAGGGTCCTGAACAGAAAGTGAAATTCTATTTTTCAAGAGCGTCCTAATCATAAAGTAAAATCCCATATATTAGGAGGGTCATGAACATAAAGTAAAATCCCATTTTTCAAGAGGGTCCTGAACAGAAAGTAAAATCTCATTTTTCAGGAGGGTCCTGAACTGAAAGTAAAGTCCCATTTTTTAGGAGGGTGCTGAACAGAAAGTAAAATCCCATTTGTCAGGAGAGTCCTGAACAAAAAGTAAAATCCTATTTTTCAGGAGGGTCCTGAACAGAAAGTAAAATTCTATCTTTCAAGAGCGTCCTGAACATAAAGTAAAATCCCATTTATTAGGAGGGTAATGAACATAAAGTAAAATCCCATTTTTCAAGAGGGTCCTGAACAGAAAGTAAAATCTCATTTTTCAGGAGGGTCCTAAACAGAAAGTAAAGTCTAAATTTTCAGGAAGGTCCTAAGCAGAAAGTAAAGTCCCATTTTTCAGGAGGATCCTCATCAGAAAGTAAAATCCCATTTTTCAGGAGTGTCCTGAACAAAAAGTAAAATTCTATCTTTCAAGAGCGTCCTGAACATAAAGTAAAATCCCATATATTAGGAGGATCATGAACATAAAGTAAAATCCCATTTTTCAAGAGGGTCCTGAACAGAAAGTAAAATCTCATTTTTCAGGAGGGTCCTGAACTGAAAGTAAAGTCCCATTTTTTCGGAGGGTGCTGAACAGAAAGTAAAATACCATTTGTCACGAGAGTCTTTAACAAAAAGTAAAATCCTATTTTTCAGGAGGGTCCTGAACAGAAAGTAAAATTCTATCTTTCAAGAGCGTCCTGAACATAAAGTAAAATCCCATTTATTAGGAGGGTAATGAACATAAAGTAAAATCCCATTTTTCAAGAGGGTCCTGAACAGAAAGTAAAATCTCATTTTTCAGGAGGGTCCTGAACAGAAAGTAAAGTCTAAATTTTCAGGAAGGTCCTAAGCAGAAAGTAAAATCCCATTTTTCAGGAGGATCCTCAACAGAAAATAAAATCCCATTTTTCAGGAGTGTCCTGAACAGAAAGTAAAATTCCTTTTTTCAAGAGCGTCCTGAACTTAAAGTAAAATCCCATTTGTTAGGAGGGTCATGAATATAAAGTAAAATCCCATTTTTCAAGAGAGTCCTGAACAGAAAGTAAAGTCCAATTTTCCAGGAAGGTCCTAAGCAGAAAGTAAAATCCCATTTTTTAGGTAGGTCCTGAACAGAAGTAAAATCCTATTTTTCAGGAGGGTCCTGATCAGAAGTAAAATCCCATTTTTAAGAGGGTCCTGAAAAGAAAGTTAAATCCCATTTTTCTCGAGGTTCATGAACAAAAGTAAAATCCTATTTTTTAGGAGGATCCTAGACAAAAAGTAAAATCCTATTTTTCAGGAGTGTCTTGAATAAAATGTAAAATCACATTTTTCAGCATGGTCCTGAACAAAAGTAAAATCCCATTTTTTAGGAGGGTCCAGAACAGAAAGTAAAATCCCATTTTTCAGGAAGGTCCTGAATAGAAAGTAATGTCCTATTGGAGGGTCCTAAACAGAAAGTAAAATCTCATTTTTAAGGGAGGGTCCGAAACTGAAAGTAAAGTCCCATTTTTTAGGAGTGTGCTGAACAGAAAGTAAAATTCTATTTTTCAAGAGCGTCCTGAACATAAAGTAAAATCCCATATATTAGGAGGATCATGAACATAAAGTAAAATCCCATTTTTCAAGAGGTTCCTGAACAGAAAGTAAAATCCTATTTTTCAGGAGGGTCCTGAACAAAAAGTAAAGTCTAATTTTTCAGTAAGGTCCTAAGCAGAAAGTAAAGTCCCATTTTTCAGGAGGATCCTCAACAAAAAGTAAAATCCCATTTTTCAGGAGTGTCCTGAACAGAAAGTCAAATTCCTTTTTTCAAGAGCGTCCTGAACATAAAGTAAAATCTCATTTTTCAGGAGAGTCCTGAACAGAAAGTAAAGTCCAATTTTCCAGGAAGGTCCTAAGCAGAAAGTAAAATCCCATTTTTCAGATAGGTCCTGAACAGAAGTAAAATCCTATTTTTCAGGAGGGTCCTGATCAGAAGTAAAATCCCATTTTTCAAGAAGGTCCTGAAAAGAAAGTAAAATCCCATTTTTCACGAGGGTCATGAACAAAAGTAAAATCCCATTTTTTAGGAGGATCCTAGACAAAAAGTAAAATCCTATTTTTCAGGAGTGTCCTGAATAAAATGTAAAATCACATTATTCAGCATGGTCCTGAACAAAAGTAAAATCCCATTTTTTGGAAGGGTCCAGAACAGAAAGTAAAATCCCATTTTTCAGGAAGGTCCTGAATATAAAGTAAAGTCCCATTGAAGGGTCCTAAACAGAAAGTAAAATCTCATTTTTCAGGAGGGTCCTGAACTGAAAGTAAAGTCCCATTTTTTAGGAGGGTGCTGAATAGAAAGTAAAATCCCATTTGTCAGGAGAGTCCTGAACAAAAAGTAAAATCCTATTTTTCAGGAGGGTCCTGAACAGAAAGTAAAATTCTATCTTTCAAGAGCGTCCTGAACATAAAGTAAAATCCTATTTATTAGGATGGTAATGAACATAAAGTAAAATCCCATTTTTCAAGAGGGTCCTGAACAGAAAGTATAATCTCATTTTTCAGGAGGGTCCTGAACAGAAAGTAAAGTCTAAATTTTCAGGAAGGTCCTAAGCAGAAAGTAAAGTCCCATTTTTCAGAAGGATCCTCAACAGAAAGTAAAATCCCATTTTTCAGGAGTTTCCTGAACAGAAAGTAAAATTCTATTTTTCAAGAGCGTCCTGAACATAAAGTAAAATCCCATATATTAGGAGGATCATGAACATAAAGTATAATCCCATTTTTCAAGAGGGTCCTGAACAGAAAGTAAAATCTCATTTTTCAGGAGGGTCCTGAACAAAAAGTAAAGTCTAATTTTTCAGGAAGGTCCTAAGCAGAAAGTAAAGTCCCATTTTTCAGGATGATCCTCAACAGAAAGTAAAATCCTATTTTTCAGGAGTGTCCTTAACAGAAAGTAAAATTCCTTTTTTCAAGAGCGTCCTGAACATAAACTAAAATCCCATTTTTTAGGAGGGTCATGAACATAAAGTAAAATACCATTTTTCAAGAGGGTCCTGAACAGAAAGTAAAATCTCATATTTCAGGAGGGTCCTGAACAGAAAGTAAGTCTAATTTCTCAGGAAGGTCCTAAGCAGAAAGTAAAGTCCCATTTTTCAGGAGGATCCTCAACAGAAAGTAAAATCCCATTTTTCAGGAGTGTCCTGAACAGAAAGTAAAATTCCTTTTTTCAAGAGCGTCCTGAACTTAAAGTAAAATCCCATTTTTTAGGCGGGTCATGAACATAAAGTTAAATCCCATTTTTCAAGAGGGTCCTAAACAAAAAGTAAAATCTATTTTTTCTGGAGGGTCCTGAACAGAAAGTAAAGTCTAATTTTTCAGGAAGGTCCTAAGCAGAAAGTAAAATCCCATTTTTCAGGTAGGTCCTGAACAGAAGTAAAATCCTATTTTTAAGGAGGGTCCTGATTAGAAGTAAAATCCCATTTTTCAAGAAGGTCCTGAAAAGAAAGTAAAATCCCATTTTTTAGGAGGATCCTAGACAAAAAATAAAATCCTATTTTTCAGGAGTGTCCTGAATAAAATTTAAAATCACATTTTTCAGCATGGTCCTGAACAAAAGTAAAATCCCATTTTTTAGGAGGGTCCACAACATAAAGTAAAATCCTATTTTTCAGGAAGGTCCTGAATAGAAAGTAAAGTCCCATTGAAGGGTCCTAAACAGAAAGTAAAATCTCATTTTTCAGGAGGGTCCTGAACTGAAAGTAAAGTCCTATTTTTAGGAGGGTGCTGAACAGAATGTAAAATCCCATTTGTCAGGAGTGTCCTGAACCAAAAGTAAAATCCTATTTTTCAGGAGGGTCCTGAACAGAAAGTAAAATTCTATCTTTCAAGAGCGTCCTGAACATAAAGTAAAATCCCATTTATTAGGAGGGTAATGAACATAAAGTAAAATCACATTTTTCAAGAGGGTCCTGAACAGAAAGTAAAATCTCATTTTTTAGGAGGGTCCTGAACAGAAAGTAAAGTCTAAATTTTCAGGAAGGTCCTAAGCAGAAAGTAAAGTCCCATTTTTCAGGCGGATCCTCATCAGAAAGTAAAATCCTTTTTTTCAGGAGTGTCCTGAACAGAAAGTAAAATTCCTTTTTTCAAGAGCGTCCTGAACATAAAGTAAAATCCCATTTTTTAGGAGGGTCATGAATATAAAGTAAAATCCTATTTTTCAAGAGGGTCCTGAACAGAAAGTAAAATCTCATTTTTCAGGAGAGTCCTAAACAGAAACTAAAGTCCAATTTTACAAGAAGGTCCTAAGCAAAAAGTAAAATCCCATTTTTTAGGTAGGTCCTGAACAGAAGTAAAATCCTATTTTTCAGGAGGGTCCTGATCAGTAGTAAAATCCCATTTTTAAGAGGGTCCTGAAAAGAAAGTAAAATCCCATTTTTCACGAGGGTCATGAACAAAAGTAAAATCCCATTTTTTAGGAGGATCCTAGACAAAAAGTAAAATCCTATTTTTCAGGAGTGTCCTGAATAAAATGTAAAATCACATTTTTTAGCATAGTCCTGAACAAAAGTAAAATCACATTTTTTAGGAGGGTCCAGAACAGAAAGTAAAATCCCATTTTTCAGGAAGGTCCTGAATAGAAAGTAAAGTCCCATTGGAGGGTCCTAAACAAAAAGTAAAATCTTATTTTTCAGGAGGGTCCGGAACTGAAAGTAAAGTCCCATTTTTTAGGAGAGTGCTGAACAGAAAGTAAAATCCCATTTGTCACGAGAGTCTTGAATAAAAAGTAAAATCCTATTTTTTAGGAGGGTCCTGAACAGAAAGTAAAATTTTATTTTTCAAGAGCGTCCTGAACATAAAGTAAAATCCCATATATTAGGAGGATCATGAACATAAAGTAAAATCCCATTTTTCAAGAGGGTCCTGAACAGAAAGTAAAATCTTAATTTTCTGGAGGGTCCTGAACAGAAAGTAAAGTCTAATTTTTCAGGAAGGTCCTAAGCAGAACGTAAAGTCCCATTTTTCAGGAGGATCCTCAACAGAAAGTAAAATCCCATTTTTCAGGAGTGTCCTGAACAGAAAGTAAAATTTCTTTTTTCAAGAGCGTCCTGATTTTAAAGTAAAATCCCATTTTTTAGGAGGGTCATGAACATAAAGTAAAATCCCATTTTTCAAGTGGTTCCTAAACAAAAAGTAAAATCTATTTTTTTAGGAGGGTCCTGAACAGAAAGTAAAGTCTAATTTTTCAGGAAGGTCCTAAGCAGAAAGTAAAGTCCCATTTTTAAGAGGATCCTCAACAAAAAGTAAAATCCCATTTTTCAGGAGTGTCCTGAACAGAAAGTAAAATTCCTTTTTTCAAGAGCGTCCTGAACATAAAGTAAAATCCCATTTTTTAGGAGGGTCATGAATATAAAGTAAAATCCCATTTTTCAAGAGGGTCCTGAACAGAAAGTAAAATCTCATTTTTCAGGAGAGTCCTGAACAGAATGTAAAGTCCAATTTTTCAGGAAGGTCCTAAGCAGAAAGTAAAATCTCATTTTTCAGGTAGGTCCTGAACAGAAGTAAAATCCTATTTTTCAGGAGGGTCATGATCAGAAGTAAAATCCTATTTATCAAGAGGGTCCTGAAAAGAAAGTAAAATCCCATTTTTCATGAGGGTCATGAACAAAAGTAAAATCCCATTTTTTAGGAGGGTTCTAAACAAAAAGTAAAATCCTATTTTTCAGGAGTGTCCTGAATAAAATGTAAAATCACATCTTTCAGGATGGTCCTGAACAAAAGTAAAATCCCATTTTTTAGGAGGGTCCAGAAGAGAAAGTAAAATCCCATTTTTCAGGAAGGTCCTGAATAGAAAGTAAAGTCCCATTGGAGGGTCCTAAACAGAAAGTAAAATCTTATTTTTCAGGAGGGTCCTGAACTGAAAGTAAAGTCCTATTTTTTAGGAGGGTGCTGAACAGAAAGTAAAATCCCATTTGTCAGGAGAGTCCTGAACAAAAAGTAAAATCCTATTTTTCAGGAGGGTCCTGAACAGAAAGTAAAATTCTATTTTTCAAGAGCGTCCTGAACATAAAGTAAAATCCAATTTATTAGGAGGGTCATGAACATAAAGTAAAATCCCATTTTTCAAGAGGGTCCTGAACAAAAAGTAAAATCTAATTTTTCAGGAGGGTCCTGAACAGAAAGTAAAGTCTAATTTTTCAGGAAGGTCCCAAGCAGAAAGTAAAGACCCATTTTTCAGGAGGATCTTCAACAGAAAGTAAAATCCCATTTTTCAGGAGTGTCCTGAAAAGAAAGTAAAATTCCTTCTTTCAAGAGCGTCCTGAACATAAAGTAAAATCCCATTTTTTAGGAGGGTCATGAACATAAAGTAAAATCCCATTTTTCAAGAGGGTCCTGAATAGAAAGTAAAATCTCATATTCCAGGAGGGTCCTGAACAGAAAGTAAAGTCCAATTTTCCAGGAAGATCCTAAGCAGAAAGTAAAGTCCCATTTTTTAAGAGGGTTCTGAACAGAAAGTAAAATCCCATTTTTCATGAGGGTCCTGAACAGAAACTAAAATCCTATTTTTCAGGTGGGTCCTAAACAGAAAGTAAAATCCCATTTTTAAGGAGGGTCCTGAACAGAAAGTAAAGTCCCATTTTTCAGGAAGGTCCTGAACCGAAAGTAAAATCCTATTTTCCAGAAGGGTCCTGAACCGAAAGTAAATTCCCATTTTTTAGGAGGATCCTGTACGAAAAGTAATGTCCCATTTTTTCGGCGGGTCCTGAAAGTAACGTAAAGTCCAGTTTTTCAGGAGGGTCCTAAACGAAAAGTAAAGTCCCATTTTTCAGAAGGGTCCTGAACAGAAAGTAAAGTCTCAATTTTCCGGAGGGTCCTAAATGGAAAGTAAAATTCCATTTTTTGGGAGAGTCCTGTACAGAAGTAAATTCCCATTTTTCAGGAGGGTCCTAAACAGAAGTAAAATCCCATTTTTCAAATGGGTACTGAACAGATAGTAAAATCCCATTTTTCAAGAGGGTCATGAACAAAAGTAAAATCCCATTTTTTAGGAGGGTCCCGAACAAAAAGTAAAATCCTATTTTTCAGGAGGGTCCTGAATAAAATGTAAAATCCTATTTTTCAGGATGGTTTTGAACAAAAGTAAAATCCCATTTTTTCGAAGGGTCCTGAACAGAAAGTAAAGTCTAATTTTTCAGGAGGGTCCTAAGGAGAAAGTAAAGTCCCATTTTTCAGGAGGATCCTCAACAGAATGTAAAATCCCATTTTTCAGGAGTGTTCTGAACAGAAAGTAAAATTCCTTTTTTCAAGAGCGTCCTGAACATAAAGTAAAATCCCATTTCTTAAGAGGGTCATGAACATAAAGTAAAATCCTATTTTTCAAGAGGGTCCTGAACAGAAAGTAAAATCTCATATTTCAGGAGGGTCCTGAATAGAAAGTAAAGTCCAATTTTCCAGGAAGATCCTAAGCAGAAAGTAAAGTCCCATTTTTTAAGAGGGTCCTGAACAGAAAGTAAAATCCCATTTTTCAGGAGGGTCCTGAACAGAAACTAAAATCCCATTTTTCAGGTGGGTCCTAAACAGAAAGTAAAATCCCATTTTTCAGAAGGGTCCTGAACAGAAAGTAAAGTCCCATTTTTCAGGAAGGTCCTGAACCGAAAGTAAAATTCCATTTTCCAGAAGGGTCCTGAACCGATAGTAAATTCCGATTTTTCAGGAGGATCCTGTACGAAAAGTAATGTCCCATTTTTCAGGCGGGTCCTGAAAGTAACGTAAAGTCCAATTTTTCTGGAGGGTCCTGAACGAAAAGTAAAGTCCCATTTTTCAGAAGGGTCCTGAACAGAAAGTAAAGTCCTAATTTTCAGGAGGGTCCTAAATGGAAAGTAAAATCCCATTTTTTTGAAGGGTCCTGTACAGAAGTAAAATCCCATTTTTCAGGAGGGTCCTAAACAGAAGTAAAATCCCATTTTTCAAATGGTTGCTTAACAGAAAGAAAAGTCCCATTTTTCAAGAGGGTCATGAACAAAAGTAAAATCCCATTTTTTATGAGGGTCCCGAACAAAAAGTAAAATCCTATTTTTCTGGAGGGTCCTGAATAAAATGTAAAATCCTATTTTTTAGGATGGTTTTGAACAAAAATAAAATCCCATTTTTTAGGAGGGTCCGGAACGTAAAGTAAAATCCCATTTTTCAGGAGGGTCCTGAATAGAAAGTAAAGTCCCATTTTTTAGGAGGATCCTCAACAGAAAGTAAAATCCCATTTTTCAGGAGTGTCCTGAACATAAAGTAAAATTCCTTTTTTCAAGAGCGTCCTGAACATAAAGTAAAATCCTATTTTTTAGGAGGGTCATGAACATAAAGTAAAATCCCATTTTTCAAGAGAGTCCTGAACCGAAAGTAAAATCTCATTTTTCAGGAGGGTCTAAACAGAAAGTAAAATCCCATTTTTTAGGAGGGTCATGAACATATATTTAAATCCCATTTTTCAAGAGGGTCTTGAACAGAAAGTAAAGTCTCATTTTTCAGGAGGGTCCTGAACAAAAAGTAAAGTCCAATTTGTCAGGAAGTTCCTGAACAGAAGTAAAATCCCATTTTTCAAGTGAATCCTGAACAGAAAGTGAAAAACCATTTTTCAAGAGGGTCATGAACAAAAGTAAATTCCCATTTTCTAGAAGGGTCCTGAACAAAAAGTAAAATCCTATTTTTCAAGAGGGTCCTGAATAAAATATAAAATCCCATTTTTCAGGATGGTCCTGAACAAAAGTAAAATCCCATTTTTTAGGAGGGTCCGGAACAGAAAGTAAAATCACATTTTTCAGGAGGGTCCTGAATAGAAAGTAAAGTCCTATTTTGCAAGAGGGTACTGAACAGAAAGTAAAGTCTCATTTTTACGGAGAGTCCGGAACCGAAAGTAAAATCCCATTTTTCAGGAGGGTCCTGAACCGAAAGTAAATTCCCATTTTTCAAGAGGATCCTGTACGGAAAGTAAAGTCCCATTTTTTAGGAGGGTCCTAAAGGAAACGTAAAGTCCCATTTTTTAGGAGAATCCTGAACGGAAAGTAAAGTCCTATTTTTAAGAAGGGTCCTGAACAGAAAGTAAAGTCCCATTTTTCAGGAGGGTCTTGAAGAGATAGTAAAACCCATTTTTCAAGACGGTCCTGAACAGAAAGTAAAGTGTAATTTTTCAGGATGGTCTTGAACAAAAAGTAAAATTCCATTTTTCAAGAGCGCCCTGAACATAAAGTAAAATCCCATTTTTCTGGAGGGTCCTGAACAGAAAGTAAAGTCCCATTTTTCAGGAGGGTCCAGAACAGAAAGTAAAGTCCCATTTTTCAAGAAGGTCCTGAACAGAAAGTAAAATCCCATTTTTCAGGAGGGTCCGGAACAGAAAGTCAAATCCCATTTTTTAGCAGGATCCTGAACAGTACGTAAAATCCCATGTTTTCGGAGAGTCCTGAAAAAAAGTAAAATCCTATTTTTCAGGAGAGTCCTGAACAAAAGTAAAATCCCATTTATCAGAAGGGTCCTGAACAGAAAGTAAAATCCCATTTTTCAGTAGGGTCTTGAATAGAAAGTAAAGTCCCATTTTTCAGTAGGGTTCTGAATAAAAAGTAAAATCGCATTTTCAGGAGGTATGCACCAAGAAAAATCCCAATTTTTAAGTAGGTCCAAAACAGAAATTAAAATTCAGTTTTTCAAGAGAGTCCTAAACAGTAGCAAAATCCCATTTTTCAGGAGGGTCCTGAACTAAAGTAAAATCTCATTTTTCAAGATGGTCCAGAACAGAAAGTAAAATCCCATATTTCAGGAGGGTCCTAAACAAAAGTAAAATCGCATTTTTAAGGAGGGTCCTGAACAGAAAGTAAAATCCCATTTTTCAGGAGGGTCTTGAACAAACGTAAAATCACAAATTTTTAGGAGGGTCCTGAACAGAAAGTAAAAAACCATTTTTCAATAGGGTCATGAACAAAAGTAAAATGCCATTTTTTAGGAGGGTCCTGAACAAAAAGTAAAGTCCTATTTTTAAGGAGGATCCAGGATAAAATATAAAATCCCATTTTTCAGGATGGTCCTGAACCAAAGTAAAATCCTATTCTATAGGTGGGTCCGGAACAAAAAGTAAAATCACATTTTCCAGGACGGTCCTGAATAGAAAGTAAAGTCCCATTTTTCAGGAGGGTCCTGAACAGAAAGTAAAGTCCCATGTTTCAGGAGGGTCCTAAACCGACAGTAAATTACCATTTTTCAGGAGGATCCTGTACGAAAAGTAAAGTCCCATTTTTCTGGAGGGTCCTAAACGGAACGTAAAGTCCTATTTTTCAGGAGGATCCTGAATGAAAAGTAAAGTCCTATTTTTTAGAAGGGTCCTGAACAGAAACTAAAGTCCTAATTTTCAAGAGTGTCCTGAGTGGAAAGTAAAATCCCATTTTTCAGGAGGCTCCTGAACAGTAAGTCAAGTCCCATTTCTCAGTCGGGTCCTGTACAGAAGTAATATCCTATTTTTCAGGAGAGTTCTGAACAGAAGTAAAATCCCATTTTTCAAGAGGGTTCTGAACAGAAAGTAAAATCCCATTTTTAAAGAGGGTCATGAACAAAAGTAAAATCCCATTTTTTAGGAGAGTCATGAACAAAAAGTGAAATCCTATTTTTCAGGAGGGTCCAGAATAAAATGTAAAATCCAATTTTTCAGGATGGTCCTGAACAAAAGTAAAATCCCATTTTTTAGGAGGGTCCGGAACATAAAGTAAAATTCCATTTTTCAGTAGGGTCCACAGCAGAAAATAAAGTCCCATTTTTCAGGAGAGTCCTAAACAGAAATTAAAGTACCATTTTTTAGGAGGGTCCAGAACAGAAATTAAAGTCCCATTTTTCAGGAGGGTCCTGAGCAAAAAGTAAAGTCCTATTTTTCAGGAGGGTCCTGAACAGAAAGTAAAGTCTCATTTCTCAGGAGGTTCCTGAATAGAAAGTAAAGTCCCATTTTTCACGAGGCTCCTGAACAGAAAGTAAAGTCCCATTTTTCTAGAGGGTCCTGTACAGAAAGTAAAATCCCATTTTTCAGGAAGATCCTGAACATAAAGTAAAATCCTATTTTTCAAGAGAATCTTAAACAGAAGTAAAATCCCATTTTTCAGGTGGGTCCTGAACAAAAGTAAAATCTCATTTTTCAAGATGGTATAGAACAGAAAGTAAATTCCCATATTTCAGAAGGGTCCAGAACAAAAGTAAAATCCTATTTTTCAGGAGGGGCCTGAACAGAAAATAAAATCCCATTTTTAAGGTGGGTCTTGATCAGAAGTAAAATCCCATTTTTCAAGAGGGTCCTGAACAGAAGTAAAATCGCATTTTTTAAAAGAGTCCTGAAAAGAAAGTACAATCCCATTTTTCACGAGGGTCATGAACAAAAGTAAAATCCCATTTTTTAGGAGGGTCCAAAACAAAAAGTAAAATTCTATTTTTCAGGAGGGTCCAAAATAAAATGTAAAAACACATTTTTCAGGATGGTCCTAAACAAAAGTAAAATCCCATTTTTTAGGAGGGTCCAGAACAGAAAGTAAAATCCCATTTTTCCGGAGGGTCCTGAATAGAAAGTAAAGTCCCATTGGAGGGTCGTAAACAGAAAGTAAAATCTCATTTTTCAGGAGGGTCCTGAACTGAAAGTAAACTCCCATTTTTTAGGAGGGTGCTGAAAAGTAAATAAAATCTCATTTTTCAGGAAAGTCCTGAACATAAAGTAAAATCCTATTTTTCAGGAGGGTCCTGAACAGAAAGTAAAATTCAATTATTCAAGAGCGTCCTGAACATAAAGTAAAATCCCATTTTCTAGGAGGGTCATGAACATAAAGTAAAATCCCATTTTTCAAGAGGGTCCTGAACAGAAAGTAAAATCCTATTTTTCAGGAGGGTCCTAAACAAAAAGCAAAATACTATTTTTGAGGAAGGTCCTAAGCAGAAAGTAAAGTCCCATTTTTAAGAAGGGTCCTGAACAGAATGTAAAGTCCAATTTTTCAGGAGGGTCCTGAACAGAAAGTAATATCCCATTTTTCAGGAGGGTCCTGAATAGAAACTACACTCCAATTTTTCAGGAGGGTCCTGAACAGAAAGTAAAGTCCTATTTTCTTCAGGAGGGTCCTGAACCGAAAGTAAAATCCCATTTTCCAGGAGGGCCCTGAACCCAAAGTAAATTCCCAATTTTTAGGAGGATCCTGTACGAAAAGTAAAGTCCCATTTTTCAGGAGGGTCCTGAACGGAACGTAAAGTCCCATTTTTCAGGAGGGTCCTGGACGAAAAGTAAAGTTCCATTTTTCACAAGGGTCCTGAACAGAAAGTAAAGTCCAAAATTTCAGGAGGGTCCTGAACAGAAAGTAAAATCCCATTTTTCAGGAGGGTCCTGAACAGAAAGTCAAGTCCTATTTTTCAGGAGGGTCCTGTACAGAAGTAAAATCCCATTTTTCAGTAGGGTCTTGAACAGAAGTAAAATCCCATTTTTTAAGAGGAATCTAAACTGAAAGTAAAATCCCATTTTTTAAGAGGGTCATGAACAAAAGTAAAATCCTATTTTTTAGGAGGGTCCTGAACAAAAAGTAAAATCCTATTTTTCAGAGGGGTCTTGATTAAAATGTAAAATCCCATTTGTCAGGATGGTTCTGAACAAAATTAAAGTCCCATTTTTTAGAAGGGTTCGGAATGTAAAGTAAAATCCCATTTTTCAGGAGGGTCCTGAATAGAAAGTAAAATCCCATTTTTCAGGATGGTCCTTAGCAGAAAGTAAATTCCCATTTTTCAGGAGGGTACTGAAATGAAAGTAAAGTCCCATTTTTTAGGAGGGTGCTGAACAGAAAATAAAATCCCATTTTTCAGGAGGTTCCTAAACAGAAAGTAAAAACCCATTTTTCAGGAGTGTCCTAAACAGAAAGTAAAGTCCAATTTGTCAGGAAGGTCCTAAACATAAAGTAAAGTCCCATTTTTCAGCAGGGTCCCGAACAGAAACTAAAGTCCCATTTTTCAGGAGGGTCCTGAACAGAAAGTAAAATCCCATTTTTCAGGAGGGTCCTGAACTGAAAGTAAAATCCCATTTTTCAGGTGGGTCCTGAACAGAAAGTAAAGTCCCATTTTTCAGGAGGGTCCTGAACAGAAAGTAAAGTCCTATTTTTTAGGAGGGTTCTGAAGAGATAGTAAAACCCATTTTTCAGGAGGGTCATAAACAGAAAGTAATGTCCCATTTTTCAGGAGGGTCATGACAAAAAGTAAAATTCCATTTTTCAAGAGCATCCTAAGCATAAAGTAAAATCCCTTTTTTCAAGAGGGTCCTGAACAGAAAGTATAGTCCCATTTTTCAGGAGGGTCCTGAACAGAAAGTAAAGTCCTATTTTTCAGGAGGGTCCTGAACAGAAAGTAAAATCCTCTTTTTAAAGAGGGTCCTGAATAGAAAGTAAAGTCCCATTTTTCACGAAGGTCCTGAACAGAAAGTAAAGTCCCATTTTTTGGAGGGTCCTGTACAGAAAGTAAAATCCCATTTTTCAGGAAGATCCTGAACATAAAGTAAAATCTTATTTTTCAAGAGAATCCTAAATAGAAGTAAAATCCCATTTTTCAGGTGGGTCTTGAACAAAATTAAAATCTCATTTTTCAAGATGGTATAGAACATAAAGTAAATTCCCATATTTCAGGAGTGTCCTTAACAAAAGTAAAATCCGATTTTTCAGGAGGGGCCTGAACAAAAAATAAAATCCCATTTTTAAAGTGGGTCCTGAACAGAAGTAAAATCCCATTTTTATGAGGGTCCTGAACAGAAGTAAAATCACATTTTTTAAGAGAGTCCTGAAAAGAAAGTACAATCCCATTTTTCACGAGGGTCATGAACAAAAGTAAAATCCCATTTTTTAGGAGGGTCCAAAATAAAAAGTAAAATCCTATTTTTCAGGAGGGTCCAAAATAAAATGTAAAATCACATTTTTCAGGATGGTCCTGAACAAAAGTAAAATCCCATTTTTTAGGAGGGTCCAGAACAGAAAGTAAAATCCCATTTTTCAGGAGGGTCCTGAATAGAAAGTAAAGTCCCATTGGAGGGTCCTAAACAGAAAGTAAAATCTCATTTTTCAAGAGGGTCCTGAACTGAAAGTAAAGTCCCATTTTTTAGGAGGGTGCTGAACAATAAGTAAAATCTCATTTATCAGGAGAGTCCAGAACAGAAAGTAAAATCCCATTTTTCAGGAGGGTCCTGAACAGAAAGTAAAATTCCATTTTTCAAGAGCGTCCTGAACATAAAGTAAAATCCCATTTTTTAGGAGGGTCATGAACATAAAGTAAAAGCCTATTTTTCAAGAGGGTCCTGAACAGAAAGTAAAATCCTATTTTTCAAGAGGGTCCTGAACAAAAAGTAAAATCCTATTTATTGGAAGGTCCTAAGAAGAAAGTAAAGTCCCATTGTTCAGAAGGGTTTTGAACAGAAAGTAAAGTCGCATTTTTCAGGAGGGTCCTGAACAGAAAGTAATATCCCATTTTTCAGGAGGGTCCTGAACAGAAACTACACTCCAATTTTTCAGGTGGGTCCTAAACAGAAAGTAAAATCCGATTTTTCAGGAGGGTCCTGAACAGAAAGTAAAGTCTTATTTTTTTCAGGAGGGTCCTGAACCGAAAGTAAAATCCCATTTTCCAGGAGGGTCCTGACTCCAAAGTAAATTCCCATTTTTTGGAGGATCCTGTACGAAAACTAAAGTCCCATTTTTTAGGAGGGTCCTGAATGGAACGTAAAGTCCCATTTTTCAGGAGGGTCCTGAACGAAAAGTAAAGTTCCATTTTTCAGAAAGGTCCTGAACAGAAAGTAAAGTCCCAAATTTCAGGAGGGTCCTGAACAGAAAGTAAAATCCCATTTTTCAGGAGGGTCCTGTACTGAAGTAAAATCCCATTTTTCAGTAGGGTCCTGAACAGAAGTAAAATCCCATTTTTCAAGAGGATCCTGAACAAAAAAGTAAAATCCCATTTTTCAAGAGAGTCATGAACAAAAGTAAAATCCTATCTTTTAGGAGGGTCTTGAATAAAATGTAAAATCCCATTTTTCAGGATGGTTTTGAACAAAAGTAAAGTCCCAGTTTTTAGAAGGGTTCGGAACGTAAAGTAAAATCCCATTTTTTAGGAGGGTCCTGAATAGAAAGTAAATCCCATTTTTCAGGATGGTCCTAAGCAGAAAGTAAAATCCCATTTTTCAGGAGGGTCCTGAATAGAAAGTAAATCCCATTTTTCAGGATGGTCCTAAGCAGAAAGTAAAATCCCATTTTTCAGGAGGGTCCTGTACAGAAGTAAAATCCCATTTTTCAGTAGGGTCCTGAACAGAAGTAAAATCCCATTTTTCAAGAGGATCCTGAACAAAAAAGTAAAATCCCATTTTTCAAGAGGGTCATGAACAAAAGTAAAATCCTATTTTTCAGGAGGGTCTTGAATAAAATGTAAAATCCCATTTTTCAGGATGGTTTTGAACAAAAGTAAAGTCCCATTTTTTAGAAGGGTTCGGAACGTAAAGTAAAATCCTATTTTTCAGGAGGGTCCTGAATAGAAAGTAAATCCTATTTTTCAGGATGGTCCTAAGGAGAAAGTAAAGTCCTATTTTTCAGGAAGGTCCTGAAATGAAAGTAAAGACCCATTTTTTAGGAGGGTGCTGAACAGAATATAAAATTCCATTTTTCAGGAGGGTCCTGAACAGAAAGTAAAATCCCATTTTTCAGGAGTGTCCTGAACTGAAAGTAAAGTCCAATTTGTCAGGAAGGTCCTAAACAAAAAGTAAAGTCCCATTTTTCAGGAGGGTCCTGAACAGAAAGTAAAATCTCATTTTTCAGGAGGGTCCTGAACTGAGAGTAAAATCCCATTTTTCAGGTGGGTCCTGAACAGAAAGTAATGTCCCATTTTTCAGGAGGGTCCTGAACAGAAAGTAAAGTCCCATTTTTTAGGAGGGTGCTGAGGAGAAAGTAAAGTCTCATTTTTCAGGAGGGTACAGAACAGAAAGTAAAGTCCCATTTTTTAGGAGAGTCCTGAACCGGAAGTAAAATCCCATTTTTCAGGAGGGTCCTGAACTAAAGTAAAATCTCACTTTTCGAGATGGTCCAGAACAGAAAGTAAAATCCCATATTTCAGGAGGGTCCTAAACAAAAGTAAAATCCCATTTTTAAGGAGGGTCCTGAACAGAAAGTAAAATCCCATATTTCAGGAGGGTCTTGAAGAGAAGTAAAATCACAAATTTTTAGGAGGGTCCTGAACAGAAGTAAAATCCCATTTTTCAAGAGAGTCCTGAACAGAAACTAAAAAACCATTGTACAATAGGGTCATGAACAAAATAAAATGCCGTTTTTTAGGAGGGTCCTGAACAAAATGTAAAATCCTATTTTTAAGGAGGGTCCAGAATAAAATATAAAATCCCATTTTTCAGGATGGTCCTGAACAGAAGTAAAATCCTATTCTATAGGTGGGTCCGGAACAAAAAATAAAATCACATTTTCCAGGACGGTCCTGAATAGAAATTAAAGTCCCAATTTTCAGGAGGGTCCTGAACAGAATGTAAAGTCCCATTTTTCAGGAGGGTCTTGATCTGAAAGTAAAATCCCATGTTTCAGGAGGGTCCTAAACCGACAGTAAATTCCTATTTTTCAGGAAGATCCAGTACGGAAAGTAATGTCCTATTTTTCAGGAGGGTCCTAAACGGAACGTAAAGTCCCATTTTTCAGGAGTATCCTGAATGAAAAGTAAAGTCCTATTTTTTAGAAGGGTCCTGAACAGAAAGTAAAGTCCCAATTTTTAGGAGTGTCCTGAGTGGAAAGTAATATCCCATTTCTCAGGAGGCTCCTGAACAGAAAGTCAAGTCCCATTTCTCAGTCGGGTCCTGTACAGAAGTAATATCCTATTATTAAGGAGTGTCCTGAACAGAAGTAAAATCCCATTTTTCAAGAGGGTTCTGAACAGAAAGTAAAATCCCATTTTTCAAGAGGGTCATGAACAAAAGTAAAATCCAATTTTTTAGGAGGGTCATGAACAAAAAGTAAAATCCTATTTTTCAGGAGGGTCCAGAATAAAATGTAAAATCCAATTTTTCAGGATGGTCCTGAACAAAAGTAAAATCCCATTTTTTTAGGAGGGTCCGAAACATAAAGTAAAATCCTATTTTTCAGTAGGGTCCTCAGCAGAAAGTAAAGTCCCATTTTTCAGGAGGGTCCTAAACAGAAATTAAAGTCCCATTTTTTAGGAGGGTCTTGAATAGAAATTAAAGTCTCATTTTTTAGGAGGGTCCTGAACAAAAAGTAAAGTCCTATTTTTCCGGAGGGTCCTGAACAGAAAGTAAAGTCTCATTTTTCAGGAGGGTCCTGAATAGAAAGTAAAGTCCCATTTTTCACGAGGGTCCTGAACAGAAAGTAAAGTCCCATTTTTCTGGAGGGTCCTGTACAGAAAGTAAAATCCCATTTTTCAGGAAAATCCTGAACATAAAGTAAAATCCTATTTTTCAAGAGAATCCTAAACAGTAGTAAAATCCCATTTTTCAGGTGGGTCCTGAACTAAAGTAAAATCGCATTTTTCAAGACGGTATAGAACAGAAAGTAAATTCCCATATTTCAGGAAGGTCCTGAACAAAAGTAAAATCCTATTTTTCAGGAGAGGCCTGAACAGAAAATAAAATTCCATTTTTAAGGTGGGTCCAGAACAGAAGTAAAATCCCATTTTTCAAGAGGGTCCTGAACAGAAGAAAAATCACATTTTTTAAGAGAGTCCTGAAAAGAAAGTACAATCCCATTTTTCACGAGGGTCATGAACAAAAGTAAAATCCCATTTTTTAGGACGGTCCAAAACAAAAAGTAATATCCTATTTTTCAGGACGGTCCAAAATAAAATGTAAAATCACATTTTTCAGGATGGTCCTGAACAAAAGTAAAATCCCATTTTTAGGAGGGTCCGGAAAAGAAGGTAAAATCCCATTTTTCAGGAGGGTCCTGAATAGAAAGTAAAGTCCCATTGGAGGGTCGTAAACAGAAATTAAATCTCATTTTTCAGGAGGGTCCTGAACTGAAAGTAAAGTCCCATTTTTTGGAGGGTGCTGAACAGTAAGTAAAATCTCATTTTTCAGGAGAGTCCTGAACAGAAAGTAAAATCCTATTTATCAGGAGGGTCCTGAACAGAAAGTAAAATTCCATTTTTCAAGAGCTTCCTGAACATAAAGTAAAATCCCATTTTTTAGGAGGGTCATGAACAAAAAGTAAAATCCTATTTTTCAAGAGAGTCCTGAACAGAAAGTAAAATCCTATTTTTCAGGAGGGTCCTGAACAAAAAGTAAAATATTATTTTTGATGAATGTCCAAAGCAGAAAGTAAAGTCCCATTTTTCAGAAGGGTCCTGAACAGAAAGTAAAGTCCCATTTTTCAGGAGGGTCCTGAACAGAAAGTAAAGTCCTATTTTTTAGGAGGGTGCTGAAGAGATAGTAAAACCCATTTTTCAGGAGGGTCATAAACAGAAAGTAATGTCCCATTTTTCAGGAGGGTCATGACAAAAAGTAAAATTCCATTTTTCAAGAGCATCCTAGGCATAAAGTAAAATCCCTTTTTTCAAGAGGGTCCTGAACAGAAAGTAAAGTCCCATTTTTCAGGAGGGTCCTAAACAGAAAGTAAAGTCCTATTTTTCAGGAGGGTCCTGAACAGAAAGTAAAATCCTCTTTTTAAAGAGGGTCCTGAATAGAAAGTAAAGTCCCATTTTTCACGAAGGTCCTGAACAGAAAGTAAAGTCCCATTTTTCTGGAGGGTCCTGTACAGAAAGTAAAATCCCATTTTTCAGGAAGATCCTGAACATAAAGTAAAATCTTAGTTTTCAAGAGAATCCTAAATAGAAGTAAAATCCCATTTTTCAGGTGGGTCTTGAACAAAATTAAAATCTCATTTTTCAAGATGGTATAGAACATAAAGTAAATTCCCATATTTCAGGAGTGTCCTTAACAAAAGTAAAATCCTATTTTTCAGGAGGGGCCTGAACCAAAAATAAAATCCCATTTTTAAAGTGGGTCCTGAACAGAAGTAAAATCCCATTTTTTATGAGGGTCCTGAACAGAAGTAAAATCGCATTTTTTAAGAAGGTCCTGAATAGAAAGTACAATCCCATTTTTCACGAGGGTCATGAACAAAAGTAAAATCCCATTTTTTAGGAGGGTCCAAAACAAAAAGTAAAATCCTATTTTTCAGGAGGGTCCAAAATAAAATGTAAAATCACATTTTTCAGGATGGTCCTGAACAAAAGTAAAATCCCATTTTTTAGGAGGGTCCAGAACAGAAAGTAAAATCCCATTTTTCAGGAGGGTCCTGAATAGAAAGTAAAGTCCCATTGGAGGGTCCTAAACAGAAAGTAAAATCTCATTTTTCAGGAGGGTCCTGAACTGAAAGTAAAGTCCTATTTTTTAGGAGGGTGCTGAACAATAAGTAAAATCTCATTTATCAGGAGAGTCCAGAACAGAAAGTAAAATCCCATTTTTCAGGAGGGTCCTGAACAGAAAGTAAAATTCCATTTTTCAAGAGCGTCCTGAACATAAAGTAAAATCCCATTTTTTAGGAGGGTCATGAACATAAAGTAAAAGCCTATTTTTCAAGAGGTTCCTGAACAGAAAGTAAAATCCTATTTTTCAGGAGGGTCCTGAACAAAAAGTAAAATCCTATTTATAGGAAGGTCCTAAGAAGAAAGTAAAGTCCCATTGTTCAGAAAGGTTTTGAACAGAAAGTAAAGTCGCATTTTTCAGGAGGGTCCTGAACAGAAAGTAATATCCCATTTTTCAGGAGGGTCCTGAACAGAAACTACACTCCAATTTTTCAGGTGGGTCCTAAACAGAAAGTAAAATCCCATTTTTCAGGAGGGTCCTGAACAGAAAGTAAAGTCTTATTTTTTTCAGGAGGGTCCTGAACCGAAAGTAAAATCCCATTTTCCAGGAGGGTTATGAACCCAAAGTAAATTCCCATTTTTTAGGAGGATCCTGTACGAAAACTAAAGTCCCATTTTTTTGGAGGGTCCTGAATGGAACGTAAAGTCCCATTTTTCAGGAGGGTCCTGAACGAAAAGTAAAGTTCCATTTTTCATAAAGGTCCTGAACAGAAAGTAAAGTCCCAAATTTCAGGAGGGTCCTGAACAGAAAGTAAAATCCCATTTTTCAGGAGGGTCCTGTACTGAAGTAAAATCCCATTTTTCAGTTGGGTCCTGAACAGAAGTAAAATCCAATTTTTCAAGAGGATCCTGAACAAAAAAGTAAAATCCCATTTTTCAAGAGGGTCATGAACAAAAGTAAAATCCTATTTTTTAAGAGGGTCTTGAATAAAATGTAAAATCCAATTTTTCAGGATGGTTTTGAACAAAAGTAAAGTCCCATTTTTTAGAAGGGTTCGGAACGTAAAGTAAAATCCCATTTTTCAGGAGGGTCCTGAATAGAAAGTAAATCCCATTTTTCAGGATGGTCCTAAGCAGAAAGTAAAATCCCATTTTTCAGGAGGGTCCTGAATAGAAAGTAAATCCCATTTTTCAGGATGGTCCTAAGCAGAAAGTAAAATCCCATTTTTCAGGAGGGTCCTGTACAGAAGTAAAATCCCATTTTTCAGAAGGGTCCTGAACAGAAGTAAAATCCCATTTTTCAAGAGGATCCTGAACAAAAAAGTAAAATCCCATTTTTCAAGAGGGTCATGAACAAAAGTAAAATCCTATTTTTCAGGAGGGTCTTGAATAAAATGTAAAATCCCATTTTTCAGGATGGTTTTGAACAAAAGTAAAGTCCCATTTTTTAGAAGGGTTCGGAACGTAAAGTAAAATCCTATTTTTCAGGAGGGTCCTGAATAGAAAGTAAATCCTATTTTTCAGGATGGTCCTAAGGAGAAAGTAAAGTCCCATTTTTCAGGAAGGTCCTGAAATGAAAGTAAAGACCCATTTTTTAGGAGGGTGCTGAACAGAATATAAAATTCCATTTTTCAGGAGGGTCCTGAACAGAAAGTAAAATCCCATTTTTCAGGAGTGTCCTGAACTGAAAGTAAAGTCCAATTTGTCAGGAAGGTCCTAAACAAAAAGTAAAGTCCCATTTTTCAGGAGGGTCCCGAACAGAAAGTAAAGTCCCATTTTTCAGGAGGGTCCTGAACAGAAAGTAAAATCTCATTTTTCAGGAGGGTCCTGAACAGAGAGTAAAATTCCATTTTGCAGGTGGGTCCTGAACAGAAAGTAATGTCCCATTTTTCAGGAGGGTCCTGAACAGAAAGTAAAGTCCCATTTTTTAGGAGGGTGCTGAAGAGAAAGTAAAGTCCCATTTTTCAGGAGGGTACTGAACAGAAAGTAAAGTCCTATTTTTTAGGAGAGTCCTGAACCGAAAGTAAAATCCCATTTTTCAGGAGGGTCCTGAACTAAAGTAAAATCTCATTTTTCAAGATGGTCCAGAACAGAAAGTAAAATCCCATATTTCAGGAGGGTCCTAAACAAAAGTAAAATCCCATTTTTAAGGAGGGTCCGGAACAGAAAGTAAAATCCCATATTTCAGGAGGGTCTTAAACAGAAGTAAAATCACAAATTTTTAGGAGGGTCCTGAACAGAAGTAAAATCCCATTTTTCAAGAGAGTCCTGAACAGAAACTAAAAAACCATTTTACAATAGGGTCATGAACAAAATAAAATGCCATTTTTTAGGAGGGTCCTGAACAAAAAGTAAAATCCTATTTTTAAGAAGGGTCTAGAATAAAATATAAAATCCCATTTTTCAGAATGGTCCTGAACAGAAGTAAAATCCTATTCTATAGGTGGGTCCGGAAAAAAAAGTAAAATCACATTTTCCAGGACTGTCCTGAATAGAAAGTAAAGTCCCATTTTTCAGGAGGGTCCTGAACAGAAAGTAAAGTCCCATTTTTCAGGAGGGTCTTGATCTGAAAGTAAAATCCCATGTTTCAGGAGGGTCCTAAACCGACAGTAAATTCCTATTTTTCAGGAAGATCCAGTACGGAAAGTAAAGTTCCATTTTTCAGGAGGGTCCTAAACGGAACGTAACGTCCCATTTTTCAGGAGGATCCTGAATGAAAAGTAAAGTCCTATTTTTTAGAAGGGTCCTGAACAGAAAGTAAAGTCCCAATTTTTAGGAGTGACCTAAGTGGAAAGTAATATCCCATTTCTCAGGAGGCTCCTGAACAGAAAGTCAAGTCCCATTTCTCAGTCGGGTCCTGTACAGAAGTAATATCCTATTTTTAAGGAGTGTCCTGAACAGATGTAAAATCCCATTTTTCAAGAGGGTCATGAACAAAAGTAAAATCCAATTTTTTAGGAGGGTCATGAACAAAAAGTAAAATCCTATTTTTCAGGAGGGTACAGAATAAAATGTAAAATCCAATTTTTCAGGTTTGTCCTGAACAAAAGTAAAATCCCATTTTTTTAGGAGGGTCCGGAACATAAAGTAAAATCCTATTTTTCAGTAGGGTCCTAAGCAGAAAGTAAAGTCCCATTTTTCAGGAGTGTCCTAAACAGAAATTAAAGTCCCATTTTTTAGGAGGGTCTTGAATAGAAATTAAAGTCTCATTTTTCAGGAGGGTCCTGAGCAAAAAGTAAAGTCCTATTTTTCCGGAGGGTCCTGAACATAAAGTAAAGTCTCATTTTTCAGGAGGGTCCTGAATAGAAAGTAAAGTCCCATTTTTCACGAGGGTTCTGAACAGAAAGTAAAGTCCCATTTTTCTGGAGGGTCCTGTACAAAAAGTAAAATCCCATTTTTCAGGAAAATCCTAAACATAAAGTAAAATCCTATTTTTCAAGAGAATCCTAAACAGTAGTAAAATCCCATTTTTCAGGTGGGTCCCGAACAAAAGTAAAATCTCATTTTTCAAGAGAGTCCTGAAAAGAAAGTACAATCCCATTTTTCACGAGGGTCATGAACAAAAGTAAAATCCCATTTTTTAGGACGGTCCAAAACAAAAAGTAAAATCTTATTTTTCAGGACGGTCCAAAAAAAAATGAAAAATCACATTTTTCAGGATGGTCCTAACAAAAGTAAAATCCCATTTTTTAGGAGGGTCCAGAAAAGAAGGTAAAATCCCATTTTTCAGGAGGGTCCTGAATAGAAAGTAAAGTCCCATTGGAGGGTCCTAAACAGAAATTAAATCTCATTTTTCAAGAGGGTCCTGAACTGAAAGTAAAGTCCCATTTTTTAGGAGGGTGCTGAACAGTAAGTAAAATCTCATTTTTCAGGAGAGTCCTGAACAGAAAGTAAAATCCTATTTTTCAGGAGGGTCCTGAACAGAAAGTAAAATCCCATTTTTTAGGAGGGTCATGAACATAAAGTAAAATCCTATTTTTCAGGAGGGTCCTGAACAGAAAGTAAAATCCCATTTTTTAGGAGGGTCATGAACATAAAGTAAAATCCTATTTTTCAAGAGAGTCCTGAACAGAAAGTAAAATCCTATTTTTCAGGAGGGTCCTGAACAAAAAGTAAAATATTATTTTTGACGAATGTCCAAAGCAGAAAGTAAAGTCCCATTTTTCAGAAGGGTCCTGAACAGAAAGTAAAGTCCCATTTTTCAGGAAGGTCCTGAACAGAAAGTAATATCCCATTTTTCAGGAGGGTCCTGAACAGAAACTACACTCCAATTTTTCAGATGGGTCCTAAACAGAGAGTAAAATCCCATTTTTCAGGATGGTCCTGAACAGAAAGAAAAGTCCTATTTTTTAAGGAGAGTCCTGAATCGAAAGTAAAATCCCATTTTCCAGGAGGGTCCTGAACCCAAAGTATATTCCCATTTTCTAGAAGGATCCTGTCCGAAAAGTAAAGTCCAATTTTTCAGGATGGTCCTGAACGGAACGTAAAGTCCCATTTTTCAGGAGGGTCCTGAACAGAAAGTAAATTTCCATTTTTCAGAAGGGTTCTGAAGTGAAAGTAAAGTCCCAAATTTCAGGAGGGTCCTGAACAGAAAGTAAAATCCCATTTTTCAGGAGGGTCCTGAACGGAAAGTCAAGTCCTTTTTTTCAGGAGGGTCCTGTACAGAAGTAAAATCCCATTTTTCAGTAGGGTCCTGAACAGAAGTAAAATTCCATTTTTCAAGAGGATCCTGAACAGAAAGTAAAATCCCATTTTTGAAGAGGGTCATGAACAAAAGTAAAATCCCATTTTTTTGGAGTGTCCTGAACAAAAAGTAAAATCTTATTTTTCAGGAGGGTCATGAATAAAATGTAAAATCCCATTTTTCAAGATGGTTCTGAAGCAAAGTAAAGTCCCATTTTTTAGAAGGGTTCGGAACGTAAAGTAAAATCCCATTTTTCAGGAGGGTCCTGAATAGAAAGTAAAATCCCATTTTTCAGGATGGTCCTAAGCAGAAAGTAAAGTCCCATTTTTCAGGAGGGTTCTGAACAAAAGTAAAGTCCCATTTTTTAGGAGGGTGCTGAACAGAAAATAAAATCCCATTTTTCAGGAGGTTCCTGAACAGAAAGTAAAAACCATTTTTCAGGAGGGTCCTGAACAGAAAGTAAAGTCCTATTTTTCAGGAGGGTTCTGAACAGAAAGTAAAATCTCATTTTTCAGGAGGGTCCTGAACTGAAAGTAAAATCCCATTTTTCAGGTGGGTCCTGAACAGAAAGTAAAGTCCCATTTTTCAGGAGGGTCCTGAACAGAAAGTAAAGTCCCAATTTTTAGGAGGGTGCTGAAGAGATAGTAAAACCCATTTTTCAGGAGGGTCATAAACAGAAAGTAATGTCCCATTTTTCTGGAGGGTCATGACAAAAACTAAAATTCCATTTTTCAAGAGCATCCTAAGCATAAAGTAAAATCCCATGTTTCAGGAGGGTCCTGAACAGAAAGTAAAGTCCCATTTTTCAGGAGGGTCCTGAACAGAAAGTAAAGTCCCATTTTTTAGGAGAGTCCTGAACAGAAAGTAAAATCCTCTTTTTCAGGAGGGTCCTGAATAGAAAGTAAAGTTCAATTTTTCACGAGGGTCCTGAACAGAAAGTAAAGTCCCATTTTTCTGGAGGGTCCTGTACAGAAAGTAAAATCCCATTTTTCAGGAAGATCCTGAACATAAAGTAAAATCCTATTTTTCAAGAGAATCCTAAACAGAAGTAAAATCCCATTCTTCAGGTGGGTCCTGAACAAAAGTAAAATCTCATTTTTCAAGATGGTATAGAACAGAAAGTAAATTCCCATATTTCAAGAGGGTCCTTAACAAAAGTAAAATCTTATTTTTCAGGAGGGGCCTGAAATGAAAATAAAATCCCATTTTTAAGGTGGGTCCTGAACAGAAGTAAAATCCCATTTTTCAAGAGGGTCCTGAACAGAAGTAAAATCGTATTTTTTAAGATAGTCCTGAAAAGAAAGTACAATCCCATTTTTCACGAGGGTCATGAACAAAAGTAAAATCCCATTTTTTAGGAGGGTCTAAAACAAAAAGTAAAATCCTATTTTTCAGGAGGGTTCAAAATAAAATGTAAAATCACATTTTTTAGCATGGTCCTGAACAAAAGTAAAATCCCATTTTTTAGGAGGGTCCAGAACAGAAAGTAAAATCCCATTTTTGAGGAGGGTCCTGAATAGAAACTAAAGTCCCATTGGAGGGTCTTAAACAGAAAGTAAAATCTCATTTTTCAGGATGATCCTGAACTGAAAGTAATGTCCCATTTTTTAGGAGGGTGCTGAACAATAAGTCAAATCTCGTTTATCAGGAAAGTCCAGAACAGAAAGTAAAATCGCATTTTTCAGGATGGTCCTGAACAGAAAGTAAAATTCCATTTTTCAAGAGCATCCTGAACATAAAGTAAAATCCCATTTTTAAGGAGGGTCATGAACATAAAGTAAAAGCCCATTTTTCAAGAGGGTCCTAAACAGAAAGTAAAATCCTATTTTTCAGGAGGGTCCTGAACAAAAAGTAAAATCCTATTTTTGAAGAAGGTCCTAAGCAGAAAATAAAGTCCCATTTTTCAGAAAGATTTTGATCAGAAAGTAAAGTCCATTTTTCAGGAGGGTCCTGAACAGAAAGTAATATCCCATTTTTCAGGAGGGTCCTGAACAGAAACTACACTCCAATTTTTCAGGTGGGTCCTAAACATAAAGTAAAATCCCATTTTTCAGGAGGGTCCTGGACAGAAAGTAAAGTCTTATTATTTTTCAGGAGGGTCCTGAACCGAAAGTAAAATCCCATTTTCCAGGAGGGTCCTGAACCCAATGTAAATTCCCATTTTTTAGGAGGATCCTGTACGAAAAGTAAAGTCCAATTTTTTAGGAGTGTCCTGAACGGAACGTAAAGTCCCATTTTTCAGGAGGGTCCTGAACGGAAAGTAAAGTTCCATTTTTCGGAAGGGTCCTGAACAGAAAGTAAAGTCCCAAATTTTAGGAGGGTCCTGAACAGAAAGTAATATCCCATTTTTTATGAGGGTCCTGAACAGAAAGTCAAGTCCCATTTTTCAGGAGGTTCCTGTACAGAACTAAAATCCCATTTTTCAGTAGGGTCCTAAAAGGAAGTAAAATCCCATTTTTCAAGAGGGTCATGACCAAAATTAAAATCCTATTTTTTAGGAGAGTCCAGAACAAAAAGTAAAATCCTATTTTTCAGGAGGGTCCAAAATAAAATGTAAAATCACATTTTTCAGGATGGTCCTGAACAAAAGTAAAATCCCATTTTTTAGGAGGGTCCAGAACAAAAAGTAAAATTCCATTTTTCAGGAGGGTCCTGAATAGAAAGTAAAGTCCCATTGGAGGGTCCTAAACAGAAAGTAAAATCTCATTTTTCAGGAGGGTCCTGAACTGAAAGTAAAGTCCCATTTTTTAGGAGGGTGCTGAACAGTAAGTAAAATCTCATTTTTCAGGAGAGTCCTGAACAGAAAGTATAATCCTATTTTTCAGGAGGGTCCTGAACAGAAAGTAAAATTCCATTTTTCAAGAGCGTCCTTAACATAAAGTAAAATCCCATTTTTTAGGAGGGTCATGAACATAAAGTAAAATCCCATTTTTCAAGAGGGTCCTGGACAGAAAGTAAAATCCTATTTTTCAGGAGGGTCCTGAACAAAAAGTAAAATACTATTTTTGAGGAAGGTCCTAAGCAGAAAGTAAAGT
This sequence comes from Capsicum pubescens, assembly GCA_030864215.1. Taxonomy (NCBI): domain Eukaryota; kingdom Viridiplantae; phylum Streptophyta; class Magnoliopsida; order Solanales; family Solanaceae; genus Capsicum; species Capsicum pubescens. Next base: position 283,253,736 of record CM061542.1, read on the forward strand.
CCTATTTTTCAGAAGAGTTCTGAACAGAAAGTAAAGTCCCATTTTTCAGGAGGGTCCTGAACAGAAAGTAATATCCCATTTTTCACGAGGGTCCTGAACAGATACTACACTCCAATTTTTCAGGTGGGTCCTAAACATAAAGTAAAATCCCATTTTTTAGGAGTGTCCTGAATAGAAAGTAAAGTCTTATTTTTTCAGGAGGGTCCTGAACCGAAAGTAAAATCCCATTTTTCAGGAGGGTCCTGAACCCTAAATATATTCCCATTTTTTAGGAGAATCCTGTACGAAAAGTAAAGTCCCATTTTTCAGGAGGGTCCTGAATGGAACGTAAAGTCCCATTTTTCAGGAGTGTCCTGAACGGAAAGTAAATTTCCATTTTTCAGAAGTGTTCTGAAGAGAAAGTAAAGTCCCAAATTTCAGGAGGGTCCTGAACAGAAAGTAAAATCCCATTTTTTAGGAGGGTCCTGAACAGAAAGTCAAGTCCTATTTTTCAGGAGGGTCTTGAACAAAAGTTAAATCCCATTTTTCAAGAGGATCCTGAACAGAATGTAAAATCCTATTTTTCAAGAGGGTCATGAACAAAAGTAAAATCCCATTTTTTAGGAGGGTCCTGAACAAAAAGTAAAATCCTATTTTTCAGGAGGGTCTTATATAAAATGTAAAATCCCATTTTTCAGTATGGTTCTGAACAAAAGTAAAGTCCCATTTTTTAGAAGGGTTCGGAACGTAAAGTAAAATCCCATTTTTCAGGAGGGTCCTGAATAGAAAATAAAATCCCATTTTTCAGGATGGTCCTAAGCAGAAAGTAAAGTCCCATTTTTCAGGAGGGTACTGAAATGAAAGTAAAGTCCCATTTTTTAGGAGGGTGCTGAACAGAAAATAAAATCCCATTTTTCAGGAGGTTCCTGAACAGAAAGTAAAAACCCATTTTTCAGGAGTGTCCTGAACAGAATGTAAAGTCCAATTTGTCAGGAAGGTCGTAAGCATAAAGTAAAGTCCCATTTTTCAGGAGGGTCCCGAACAGAAAGTAAAGTCCCATTTTTCAGGAGGGTTCTGAACAGAAAGTAAAATCCCATTTTTCAGGAGGGTCCTGAACTGAAAGTAAAATCCCATTTTTCAGGTGGGTCCTGAACAGAAAGTAAAGTCCCATTTTTCAGGAGGGTCCTAAACAGAAAGTAAAGTCCCATTTTTTAGGAGGGTGCTGTAGAGATAGTAAAACCCATTTTTCATGAGGGTCATAAACAGAAGGTAATGTCCCATTTTTCAGGAGGGTCATGACAAAAAGTAAAATTCCATTTTTCAAGAGCATCTTAAGCATAAAGTAAAATCCCATTTTTCAGGAGGGTCCTGAACAGAAAGTAAAGTCCCATTTTTCAGGAGGGTCCTGAACAGAAAGTAAAATCCCATTTTTTAGGAGAGTCCTGAACAAAAAGTAAAATCCTTTTTTTCAGGAGGGTCCTGAATAGAAAGTAAAGTCCCATTTTTCACGAGGGTCCTGAACAGAAAGTAAAGTCCCATTTTTCTGGAGGGTCCTGTACAGAAAGTAAAATCCCATTTTCTAGGAAGATCCTGAACATAAAGTAAAATCCTATTTTTTAAGAGAATCCTAAACATAAGTAAAATCTCATTCTTCAGGTGGGTCCTGAACAAAAGTAAAATCTCATTTTTCAAGATGGTATAGAACAGAAAGTAAATTCCCATATTTCAGGAGGGTCCTTAACGAAAGTAAAATCCTATTTTTCATGAGGGGCCTGAACAGAAAATAAAATCCCATTTTTAAGGTGGGTCCTGAACAGAAGTAAAATCCCATTTTTCAAGAGGGTCCTGAACAGAAGTAAAATCGCATTTTTTAAGATAGTCCTGAAAAGAAAGTACAATCCCATTTTTCGCGAGGGTCATGAGAAAAAGTAAAATCCCATTTTTTATGAGGGTCTAAAACAAAAAGTAAAATCCTATTTTTTAGGAGGGTCTAAAATAAAATGTAAAATCACATTATTCAAGATGGTCCTGAACAAAAGTAAAATCACATTTTTTAGGAGGGTCCAGAACAGAAAGAAAATCCCATTTTTCAGGAGGGTCCTGAATAGAAAGTAAAGTCCCATTGGAGGGTCTTAAACAGAAAGTAAAATCTCATTTTTCAGGAGGGTCCTGAACTGAAAGTAAAGTCCCATTTTTTAGGAGGGTGCTGAACAATAAGTAAAGTCTCATTTATCATTAGAGTCCAGAACAGAAAGTAAAAACCCATTTTTCAGGAGGGTCCTGAACAGAAAGTAAAATTCCATTTTTCAAGAGCGTCCTGAACATAAAGTAAAATCCCATTTTTAAGGAGGGTCATGAACATAAAGTAAAAGCCCATTTTTCAAGAGGGTCCTGAACAGAAAGTAAAATCCTATTTTTCAGGAGGGTCCTGAATAAAAAGTAAAATCCTATTTTTGAGGAAGGTCCTAAGCAGAAAGTAAAGTCCCATTTTTCAGAAGGGTTTTGAACAGAAAGTAAAGTCCCATTTTTCAGGAGGGTCCTGAACAGAAACTACACTCCAATTTTTCAGGTGGGTCCTAAACAGAAAGTAAAATCCCATTTTTCAGGAGGGTCCTGGACAGAAAGTAAAGTCTTATTTTTTTCAGGAGGGTCCTGAACCGAAAGTAAAATCCCATTTTCCAGGAGGGTCCTGAACCCAAAGTAAATTCCTATTTTTTAGGAGGATCTTGTACGAAAAGTAAAGTCCCATTTTTCAGGAGTGTCCTGAACGGAACGTAAAGTCCCATTTTTCAGGAGGGTCCTGAACGGAAAGTAAAGTTCCATTTTTCAGAAGGGTCCTGAACAGAAAGTAAAGTCCCAAATTTCAGGAGGGTCCTGAACAGAAAGTAATATCCCATTTTTCATGAGGGTCCTGAACAGAAAGTCAAGTCCCATTTTTCAGGAGGTTCCTGTACAAAAGTAAAATCCCATTTTTCAGTAGGGTCCTGTACAGAAGTAAAATCCCATTTTTCAAGAGGATCCTGAATAGAAAGTAAAATCCCATTTTTCAAGAGGGTCATGAACAAAAGTAAAATCCTATTTTTTAGGAGGGTCCTGAACAAAAAGTAAAATCCTATTTTTCAGGAGGGTCTTGAATAAAATTTAAAATCCCATTTTTCAGTATGGTTCTGAACAAAAGTAAAGTCCCATTTTTTAGAAGGGTTCGGAACGTAAAGTAAAATCCCATTTTTCAGGAGGGTCCTGAATAGAAAGTAAAATACCATTTTTCAGGATGGTCCAAAGCAGAAAGTAAAGTCCCATTTTTCAGGAGGGTACTGAAATGAAAGTAAAGTCCCATTTTTTAGGAGGGTGCTGAACAGAAAATAAAATCCCATTTTTCAGGAGGTTCGTGAACAGAAAGTAAAAACCCATTTTTCAGGAGTGTCCTGAACAGAAAGTAAAGTCCAATTTGTCAGGGAGGTCCTAAACATAAAGTAAAGTCCCATTTTTCAGGAGGGTCCCGAACAGAAAGTAAAGTCCCATTTTTCAGGAGGGCCCTGAACAGAAAGTAAAATCCCATTTTTTAGGAGGGTCCTGAACTGAAAATAAAATCCCATTTTTCAGGTGGGTCCTGAACAGAAAGTAAAGTCCCATTTTTCAGGAGGGTCCTGAACAGAAAGTAAAGTCCTATTTTTTAGGAAGGTGCTGAAGAGATAGTAAAAGCCATTTTTCAGGAGGGTCATGAACAGAAAGTAAAGTCCCATTTTTCAGGAGGGTCATGAACAAAAAGTAAAATTCCATTTTTCAAGAGCATCCTAAACATAAAGTAAAATCCCATTTTTCAAGAGGGTCCTGAACAGAAAGTAAAGTCCCATTTTTAAGGAGGGTCCCGAAAAGAATGTAAAGTCCCATTTTTCAGGAGGGTCCTGAACAGAAAGTAAAATCCTATTTTTCAGGAGGGTCCTGAACAAAAAGTTAAATCCCATTTTTCAGAAGGATCCTGAACAAAAAGTAAAATCCTATTTTTTCGGAGAGTACTGAAAAAAAGTAAAATCACATTTTTCAGAAGGGTCCTGAACAGAAAGTAAAGTCCCAATTTTCAGAAGGGTCCTGAACAGAAAGTAAAGTCCGATTTTTCAGGAGGGTGCTGAAGAGATAGTAAAACCCATTTTTCAGGAGGGTCATGGACAGAAAGTAAAGTCCCATTTTTTAGAAGGGTCATGAACAAAAAGTAAAATTCCATTTTTCAAGAGCGTCCTAAACATAAAGTAAAATCCCATTTTTCAGGAGGGTCCTGAACAGAAAGTAAAGTCTCATTTTTCAGGAGGGTCCTTAACAGAAAGTAAAATCCTATTTTTCAAGAGGGTCCTGAACAGAAAGTTCAATCCCATTATTCAGGAGGATCTTGAACAGAAAGTAAAATTCTATTTTTCCGGAGACTCCTGAAAAAAAGTAAAATCCCATTTTTCAGAAGGGTCTTGAACATAAAGTAAAATCTCATTTTTCAGGAGGGTCCTGAATAGAAAGTAAAGTCCCATTTTTCAGTAGGATTTTGAACAAAATGTAAAGTCCCATTATTCAGGAGGGTACTGTACAGAATGTAAAATCCCAATTTTCAAGAAGGTCCTGAACAAAAATTAAAATCCCATTTTTCAAGAGTGTCCTAAACTGGAGCAAAATCCCTTTTTTCAGGAGAGTCCTAATCTAAACTAAAATCTCATTTTATAAGATGGTCAAGAACAGAAAGTAAAATCCCATATTTCAGGAGGGCCCTAAACAAAAGTAAAATCCCATTTTTCAGGAGGGGCCTGAACAGAAAGTAAAATATCATTTTTCAGGAGGGTCCTGAACAGAAGTAAAATCATAATTTTTCAGGAGGGTCCTGAGCAGAAGTAAAATCCCATTTTTCAAGATAGTCCTGAACAGAAAGTAAAAAACCATTTTTCAAGAAGGTCATAAACAAAAGTAAAATCCCATTTTTTAGGAGGGTCCTGAAGAAAAAGTAAAATCCTATTTTTCAGTAGGGTCCTGAATAAAATATAGCATCCCATTTTTCAGGATGGTCTTGAACAGAAGTAAAATCCCATTTTTCAAGAGGGTCCTGAACAGAAAGTAAAATCCAATTTTTCAAGAGGGTCATGAACAAAAGTAAAATCCCATTTTTTAGGAGGGACTTGAACAAATAGAAAAATCCTATTTTTCAGGAGGGTCCTGAATAAAATGTAAAATCCCATTATTCAGAATGTTCATGAACAAAAGTAAAATCCCATTTTTTTGGAGGGTCCGGAACAAAAAGTAAAATCCCATTTTTCAGGAGGGTCCTGAATAGAAAGTGAAGTCCAATTTTTCAGGATGGTCCTAAGCAGAAAGTAAAGTCCAGTTTTTCAGGAGGGTCCTGAACATAAATTAAAGTCCTATTGTTTAGGAGGGTCCTGAACAAAAATTACAGTCCCATTTTTTAAGAGGGTCCTGAACAGAAAGAAAAATCCTATTTTTCAGGAGGGTCCTGAACAGAAAGTAAAGTCCTATTTTTCAGGGGGGTCCTAAACAGAAAGTAAAGTACCATTTTTCACTAGGGTCCTGAATAGAAAGTAAAGTCCCATTTTATAGGAGGTTCCTGAACAGAAAGTAAAGTTCTATTTTTCTAGAGGGTCCTGTAGAGAAAGTCAAATCCCATTTTTCAGAAAGATCCTAAACAGAAAGTAAAATCCGATTTTTCAAGAGGATCCTAAACAGAAGTAAAATCCTATTTTTCATGAGGATCCTAAAGAGAAGTAAAATCCCATTTTTCAGGAGGGTCCTGAACAAAAGTAAAATCTCATTTTTCAAGATGACCCCAAAACAGAAAGTAAATTCCAATATTTTAGGAGGGTCCTGAACAAAAGTAAAATCCCATTTTTCAGGAGGGGCCTGAACAGAAAATGAAATCCCATTTTTCACGTAGCTCCTGAATAGAAGTAAAATCCTATTTTTCAGGAGGGTCCTGAACAGAAGTAAAATCCCATTTTTCAAGAGGGTCCTGAAAAGAAAGTAAAATCCCATTTTTCACGAGGGTCATGAACAAAAGTAAAATCCCATTTTTTAGGAGGGTCCTAAACAAAAAGTAAAATCCTATTTTTCAGGAGGGTCCTGAATAAAATGTAAAATCACATTTTTCAAGTTGATCCTGAACAGAAAGTAAAGTCCTATTTTTTTCAGGAGGGTCCTGAACCGAAAGTTAGATCCCATTTTTCGGGAGGGTCCTGAACCAAAAGTAAATTCCCATTTTTTAGGAGGATCCTGTACGAAAAGTAAAGTCCCATTTTTCAGGAGGGTCCTGAACGGAACATAAAGTCCAATTTTTCAGGAGGGTCCTGAACGGAAAGTAAAGTTCCATTTTTGAGAAGGGTCCTGAACAGAAAATAAAGTCCCAAATTTCAGGAGGGTCCTGAACAGAAAGTAAAATCCCATTTGTCACGAGGGTCCTGAACAGAAAGTCAAGTCACATTTTTCAGGACGGTCCTGTACAAAAGTTAAATCCCATTTTTCAGTAGGGTCCTGAACAGAAGTAAAATCCCATTTTTCAAGAGGATCCTGAACAGAAAGTAAAATCTCATTTTTCAAGAGGGTCATGAACAAAAGTAAAATCCCATTTTTTAGGAGGGTTCTGTACAAAAAGTAAAATCCTATTTTTCAGGATGGTCTTGAATAAAATATAAAATCCCATTTTTCAGGATGGTTCTGAACAAAAGTAAAGTCCCATTTTTTAGAAGGGTTCGGAACGTAAAGTAAAATCCCATTTTTCAGGAGGGTCCTGAATAGAAAGTAAAATCCCATTTTTCAGGATGGTCCTAAGCAGAAAGTAAAGTCCCATTTTTCAGGAGGGTACTGAAATGAAAGTAAAGTCCCATTTTTTAGGAGGGTGCTGAACAGAAAATAAAATAACATTTTTCAGGAGGTTCGTGAAGAGAAAGTAAAAACACATTTTTTCGGAGTGTCCCGAACAGAAAGTAAAGTCCAATTTTTCAGGAAGGTCCTAAACATAAAGTAAAGTCCCATTTTTCGGAGGGTCCCGAACAGAAAGTAAAGTCCCATTTTTCAGGAGGGTCCTGAACAGAAAGTAAAATCCCATTTTTCAGGAGTGTCCTGAACTGAAAGTAAAATCCCATTTTTCAGGTGAGTCCTGAACAGAAAGTAAAGTCCCATTTTTCAGGAGTGTCCTGAACAGAAAGTAAAGTGCCATTTTTTAGGAGGGTGCTAAAGAGATAGTAAAACCCATTTTTCAGGAGGGTCATAAACAGAAAGTAATGTCCCATTTTTCAGGAGGGTCATGACAAAAAGTAAAATTCCATTTTTCAAGAGCATCTTAAGAATAAAGTAAAATCCCTTTTTTCAAGAGGGTCCTGAACAGAAAGTAAAGTCCCATTTTTCAGGAGGGTCCTGAACAAAAAGTAAAGTCCCATTTTTAAGGAGGGTCCTAAACAGAAAGTAAAATCCTCTTTTTCAGGTGGGTCCTGAATAGAAAGTAAAGTCCCATTTTTCACGAGGGTCCTGAACAGAAAGTAAAGTCCCATTTTTCTGGAGGGTCCTGTACAGAAAGTAAAATCCCATTTTTCAGGAAGATCCTAAACATAAAGTAAAATCCTATTTTTCAAGAGAATCCTAAACAGAAGTAAAATCCCATTTTTTAGGTGGGTCCCGAACAAAAGTAAAATCTCATTTTTCAAGAGAGTCCTGAACAGAAGTAGAATCGAATTTTTTAAGAGAGTCCTGAAAAGAAAGTACAATCCCATTTTTCACGAGGGTCATGAACAAAAGTAATATCCCATTTTTTAGCAGGGTCCAAAACAAAAAGATAAATCCTATTTTTCAGGAGGGCCGAAAATAAAATGTAAAATCACATTTTTCAGGATGGTCCTGAACAAAAGTAAAATCCCATTTTTTAGGAGGGTCCAGAACAGAAAGTAAAATCCCATTTTTCAGGAGGGTCCTGAATAGAAAGTAAAGTCCCATTGGAGGGTCCTAAACAGAAAGTAAAATCTCATTTTTCAGGAGAGTCCGGAACTGAAAGTAATATCCCATTTTTCAGGAGGGTCCTGAACAGAAAGTAAAGTCTCATTTTTCAGGAGGGTCTTGAACCGAATGTAAAATCCCATTTTCCAGGAGGGTCCTGAACCCAAAGTAAATTCCCATTTTTCAGGAAGGTCCTATACGAAAAGTAATATCCCATTTTTCAGGAGAGTCCTGAACGGAACGTAAAGTCCCATTTTTCAGGAGGGTCCTGAACGAAAAGTAAAGTCCCATTTTTCAGAAGGGTCCTGAACAGAAAGTAAAGTCCCAATTTTCAGGAGGGTCCTGAACAGAACTTAAAATCCCATTTTTCAGGGGGGTCCTGAAAGAAAGTCAAGTCCTATTTTTCAGGAGGGTCCTGTACAGAAGTAAAATACCATTTTTGAGAAGGGTCCTGAACAAAAGTAAAATCCCATTTTTCAACAGGATCCTGAACAGAAAGTAAAATCCCATTTTTCAAGAGGGTCATGAACAAAAGTAAAATCCCATTTTTTAGGAGGGTTCTGAACAAATAGTAAAATCCTATTTTTCAGGATTGTCCTAAATAAAATGTAAAATCCCATTTTTCAAGATTGTTCTGAACAAAAGTAAAGTCCCATTTTTAAGAAGGGTTCGGAACGTAAAGTAAAATCTCATTTTTCAGGAGGGTCCTGAATAGAAAGTAAAGTCCCATTTTTCACGAGGGTCTTAAACAGAAAGTAAAATTTCATTTTTCAGGAGGGTCCAGAATAGAAAGTAAAGTCCCATTTTTTAGGAGGGTGCTGAACAGAAAGTAAAATCCCAATTTTTAGGAGAGTCCTGAACAGAAAGTAAAATCCTATTTTTCAGGAGGATCCTAACAAAAAGTAAAATTCTATTTTTCAATAGCGTCCTGAACATAAAGTAAAATCCCATATTTTAGGAGGGTCATGAACATAAAGTAAAATCCCATTTTTCAAGAGGGTCCTGAACAGAAAGTAAAATCTCATTTTTCAGGAGGGTTCTGAACAGAAAGTAAAATCCAATTTTTCAGGAAGGTTCTAAGCAGAAACAAAAGACCCATTTTTCAAGAGGGTCCCGAACAGAAAGCAAAGTCCCATTTTTTAGAAGGGTCCTGAACAGAAAGTAAAATCCCATTTTTCAGAAGGGTCCCGAACAGAAAGTAAAGTCCCATTTTTCAGGAGGGTCCTGAGCAGAAAGTATAATCCCATTTTTTAGGAGGGTCCTAAAAAGAAAGTAATATCCCATTTTTCAGGTGGGTCCTGAAAAAAAAGTAAAGTCCCATTTTTCAGGAGGGTCCTGAACAGAAACTAAAATCCCATTTTTCAGGTGAGTCCGGAACAAAAAGTAAAATCCCATTTTTTAGGAGGGTCTTGAACAGAAAGTAAAGTCCCATTTTTCAGGAAGGTCCTAAGCATAAAGTAAAGTCCCATTTTTTAGGAGGGTCCCGAACAGAAAGTAAAGTCCCATTTTTCCGGAAGGTCCTAAGCAGAAAGTAAAGTCCCATTTTTCAGGAGGGTCCCGAACAGAAAGTAAAGTCCCATTTTTTAGGAGGGTCCTGAACAGAAAGTAAAATCCCATTTTTCAGGAGGGTCCTGAAAAGAAAGTAAAATCCCATATTTCAGATGGGTCCTGAACAGAAAGCAAAGTCCCATTTTTCAGGAGGGTCCTGAACAGAAACTAAAAGCCCATTTTTCAGGTAGGTCCGGAACAGAAAGTAAAATTCCATTTTTAGGAGGGTCTTGAACAGAAAGTAAAGTCCCATTTTTCTGGAGGGTCCTGAACCGAAAGTAAAATCCCATTTTCGAGAAGGGTCCTGAACAGAAAGTAAATTCCTATTTTAAAGGGGGATCCCGTACGAAAAGTAAAGTCCCATTTTTCAGGACGGTCCTGAACGTAATGTAAAGTCCCATTTTTCAGGAGGGTCCTAAACGGAAAGTAAAGTCACATTTTTAAAAAGGGTCGTGAATAGAAAGTAAAGATCCAATTTTCAGGAGTGTCCCGAACGGAGAGTAAAATCCCATTTTTCAGGAGGGTCCTGAACAGAAAGTCAAGTCCCATTTTTCAGGAGGGTCCTATACAGAAGTAAAATCCTATTTTTCAGAAAGGTCCTGAACATAAGTAAAATCCCATTTTCAAGAGGGTCCTGAACAGAAAGTAAAATCCCATTTTATAAGAGGGTCATGAACAAAAGTAAAATCCTATTTTTTAGGAGAGTCCTGAACAAAAAGTAAAATCCTATTTTTCAGGAGGGTCCTGAATAAAATTTATAATCCTATTTTACAAGATGGTTTTGAACAAAAGTAAAATCTCATTTTTTAGGAGGGTCCGAAACGTAAAGTAAAATCTCATTTTTCAGGAGGGTCCTGAATAGAAAGTAAAGTCCCATTTTTCAGGAAGGTCCTAAATAGAAAGTAAAATCCCATTTTTCAGGAGGGTCCTGAACAGAAACTAAAATCCTATTTTTCAGGAGGGTCTTGAACAGAAGTAAAATCTCATTTTTCAAGAGGGTCCTGAATAGAAAATAAAATCCCATTTTTCAAGAGGGTCATGAACAAAAGTAAAATCCCATTTTTTAGGAGGGTCCTGAACAAAAAGTAAAATCCTATTTTTGAGGAGGGTCCTGAACAAAATGTAAAATCCTATTTTTCAGGATGGTTTTGAACAAAAGTAAAATCCCATTTTTTAGTAGGGTCCGTAACGTAAAGTAAAATCCCATTTTACAGGAGGGTCCTGAATAGAAATTAAAATCCCATTTTTCAGGAGGGTCCTAAACATAAACTAAAGTCTCATTTTCCAGGAGGGTCCTGAAATGAAAGTAAAGTCCCATTTTTTAGGAGGGTGCTGAAGAGAAAGTAAAATCCCATTTTTCAGGAGGATCCTGAACAGAAAGTAAAATCCCATTTTTCAGGAGTGTCCTGAACAGAAAGTAAAATTCCTTTTTTCAAGAGCGTCCTGAACATAAAGTAAAATTCCATTTTTAGGAGGGTCATGAACATAAAGTTAAATCCCATTTTTGAAGATGGTCCTGAACAGAAAATAAAATCTCATTTTTCAGGAGGGTCCTGAACAGAAAGTAAAGTCCAATTTATAAGGAAGGTCCTAAACAGGAAGTAAAGTCCAATTTTTCAGGAGGGTCCCGAATAGAAAGTAAAATCCCATTTTTCAGGAGGGTCCTGAACAGAAAGTAAAATCCCTTTTTTCAGGTGGGTCCTGAACAGAAAGTAAAGTCCCATTTTTCAGGAGGGTCCTGAACAGAAAGTAAAGTCCAATTTTAAGGAGGGTGCTGAAGATTTAGTATAACCCATTTTTCAGGAGGGTCCTAAACAGGAAGTAAAGTCCCATTTTTCAGGAGGGTCCTGAATAGAAAGTAAAATTCAATTTTTCAAGAGTGTCCTAAACATAAAGTAAAATCCCATTTTTCAGGAGGGTCCTGAACAGAAAGTAAAGTCCCATTTTTCATGAGGGTCCTGAACAAAAAGTAAAATCCCAATTTTCAGGAAGGTCCTGAACAGAAATTAAAATCCCATTTTTCAAGAGAGTCCTAAACACAAGAAAAATCCCATTTTTCAGGAGGGTCCTGAACTAAAGTAAAATCTCATTATTCAAGATGGTCCAGAACAGAAAGTAAAATCCCATATTTTAGGAGGGTCCTAAACAAAAGCAAAATCCACTTTTTCAGGAAGGTCCTGAACAGAAAGTAAAATCCCATTTTTCTGGAGGGTCCTGAACAGAAGTAAAATCACAATTTTTCAGAACGTTCCTGAACAGAAGTAAAATCCCATTTTTCAAGAGAGTCCTGAACAGAAGGTAAAAAACCATTTTTCAAGAGGGTCATGAACAAAAGAAAAATCTGATTTTTTAGGAGGGTCCTGAACAAAAAGTAAAATCCTATTTTTCAGGAGGGTCCTGAATAAAATATAAAATCCCATTTTTCAGGAAGGTCCTGAACAAAAGTAAAATCCCATTTTTTAGGAGGGGCCTGAACAGAAAATAAAATCCTATTTTTCAGGTAGGTCCTGAACAGAAGTAAAATCCTATTTTTCAGGAGGGTCCTGAAAAAAATTAAAATCCCATTTTTCAGGAGGGTCCTGAACAGAATTAAAATCCCAATTTTCAAGAGGGTCCTGAATAGAAAGTGAAATTCCATTTTTCAAGAGGGTCATGAACAAAAGTAAAATCCCATTTTTTAGGAGGTTCCTGAACAGAAAGTATAATCCCATTTTTTAGGAGGGTCCTAAAAAGAAAGTAATATCCCATTTTTCAGGTGGGTCCTGAACAGAAAGTAAAGTCCCATTTTTCAGGAGGGTCCTGAACAGAAACTAAAATCCCATTTTTCAGGTGAGTCCGGAACAGAAAGTAAAATCCCATTTTTTAGGAGGGTCTTGAACAGAAAGTAAAGTCCCATTTTTCAGGAAGGTCCTAAGCATAAAGTAAAGTCCCATTTTTCAGGAGGGTCCCGAACAGAAAGTAAAGTCCCATTTTTCCGGAAGGTCCTAAGCAGAAAGTAAAGTCCCATTTTTCAGGAGGGTCCCGAACAGAAAGTAAAGTCCCATTTTTTAATAGGGTCCTGAACAGAAAGTAAAATCCCATTTTTCAGGAGAGTCCTGAAAAGAAAGTAAAATCCCATATTTCAGGTGGGTCCTGAATAGAAAGCAAAGTCCCATTTTTCAGGAGGGTCCTGAACAGAAACTAAAAGCCTATTTTTCAGGTAGGTCCGGAACAGAAAGTAAAATCCCATTTTTAGGAGGGTCTTGAACAGAAAGTAAAGTCCCATTTTTCTGGAGGGTCCTGAACCGAAAGTAAAATCCCATTTTCGAGGAGGGTCCTGAACAGAAAGTAAATTCCCATTTTTAAGGAGGATCCCGTACGAAAAGTAAAGTCCCATTTTTCAGGACGGTCCTGAACGTAACGTAAAGTCCCATTTTTCAGGAGGGTCCTGAACGGAAAGTAAAGTCACATTTTTCATAAGGGTCGTGAATAGAAAGTAAAGTTCCAATTTTCAGGAGTGTCCCGAACGGAAAGTAAAATCCCATTTTTCAGGAGGGTCCTGAACAGAAAGTCAAGTCCCATTTTTCAGGAGGGTCCTATACAGAAGTAAAATCCTATTTTTCAGAAGGGTCTTGAACATAAGTAAAATCCCATTTTCAAGAGGGTCCTGAACAGAAAGAAAAATCCCATTTTTCAAGAGGGTCATGAACAAAAGTAAAATCCCATTTTTTAGGAGAGTTCTGAACAAAAAGTAAAATCCTATTTTTCAGGAGGGTCCTGAATAAAATTTATAATCCTATTTTACAAGATGGTTTTGAACAAAAGTAAAATCTCATTTTTTAGGAGGGTTCGGAACGTAAAGTAAAATCTCATTTTTCAGGAGGGTCCTGAATAGAAAGTAAAGTCCCATTTCTCAGGAAGGTCCTAAACAGAAAGTAAAATCCCATTTTTCAGGAGGGTCCTGAACAGAAACTAAAATCCTATTTTTCAGGAGGGTCTTGAACAGAAGTAAAATCTCATTTTTCAAGAGGGTCCTGAATAGAAAATAAAATCCCATTTTTCAAGAGGGTCATGAACAAAAGTAAAATCCCATTTTTTAGGAGGGTCCTGAACAAAAAGTAAAATCCTATTTTTGAGGAGGGTCCTGAACAAAATGTAAAATCCTTTTTTTCAGGATGGTTTTGAACAAAAGTAAAATCCCATTTTTTAGTTGGGTCCGTAACGTAAAGTAAAATCCCATTTTACAGGAGGGTCCTGAATAGAAAGTAAAGTCCCATTTTTCAGGAGGGTCCTAAACATAAACTAAAGTCTCATTTTCCAGGAGGGTCCTGAAATGAAAGTAAAGTCCCATTTTTTTGGAGGGCGCTGACGAGAAAGTAAAATCCCATTTTTCAGAAGGATCCTGAACAGAAAGTAAAATCCCATTTTTCAGGAGTGTCCTGAACAGAAAGTAAAATTCCTTTTTTCAAGAGCGTCCTGAACATAAAGTAAAATTCCATTTTTAGGAGGGTCATGAACATAAAGTAGAATCCCATTTTTCAAGATGGTCCTGAACAGAAAATAAAATCTCATTTTTCAGGAGGGTCCTGAACAGAAAGTAAAGTCCAATTTATCAGGAAGGTCCTAAACAGGAAGTAAAGTCCAATTTTTCAGGAGACCCGAATAGAAAGTAAAATCCCATTTTTCAGGAGGGTCCTGAACAGAAAGTAAAGTCCCATTTTTCAGGAGGGTCCTGAACAGAAAGTGAAGTCCCATTTTTAAGGAGGGTGCTGAAGATATAGTATAACCCATTTTTCAGGAGGGTCCTAAACAGGAAGTAAAGTCCCATTTTTCAGGAGGGTCCTGAATAGAAAGTAAAATTCAATTTTTCAAGAGTGTCCTAAACATAAAGTAAAATCCCATTTTTCGGGAGGGTCCTGAACAGAAAGTAAAGTCCCATTTTTTATGAGGGTCCTGAACAAAAAGTAAAATCCTAATGTTCAGGAAGGACCTGAACAGAAATTAAAATCCCATTTTTCAAGAGAGTCCTAAACACAAGCAAAATCCCATTTTTCAGGAGGGTCCTGAACTAATGTAAAATCTCATTATTCAAGATGGTCCAGAACAGAAAGTAAAATCCCATATTTTAGGAGGGTCCTAAACAAAAGCAAAATCCACTTTTTCAGGAAGGTCCTGAACAGAAAGTAAAATCCCATTTTTCTGGAGGGTCCTGAACAGAAGTAAAATCACAATTTTTCAGAACTTTCCTGAACAGAAGTAAAATCCCATTTTTCAAGAGAGTCCTGAACAGAAGGTAAAAAACCATTTTTCAAGAGGGTCATGAACAAAAGTAAAATCTGATTTTTTAGGAAGGTCCTGAACAAAAAGTAAAATCCTATTTTTCACGAGGGTCCTGAATAAAATATAAAATCCCATTTTTCGGGAAGGTCCTGAACAAAAGTAAAATCCCATTTTTTAGGAGGGGCCTGAACAGAAAATAAAATCCTATTTTTCAGGTAGGTCCTGAACAGAAGTAAAATCCTATTTTTCAGGAGGGTCCTGAACATAATTAAAATCCCATTTTTCAGGAGGGTCCTAAACAGAAGTAAAATCCCAATTTTCAAGAGGGTCCTGAATAGAAAATAAAATTCCATTTTTCAAGAGGGTCATGAACAAAAGTAAAATCCCATATTTTAGGAGGGTCCTGAACAAAAAGTAAAATCCTATTTTTCAGGAGGGACCTGAATAAAATGTAAAATCCTATTTTTCAGGATGGTTTTTTAGGAGGGTCCGTAACGTAAAGTAAAATCCCATTTTAAAGGAGGGTCCTGAATAGAAAGTAAAGTCCCATTTTTCAGGAAGGTCCTAAACAGAAACTAAAGTCTCATTTTTCAGGAGGGTCCTGAAATGAAAGTAAAGTCCCATTTTTTAGGAGGGTGCGAAACAGAAAGTAAAATCCTATTTTTTAGGAGGATCCTGAACAGAAAGTATAATCCCATTTTTCAGGAGTGTCCTGAACAGAAATTAAAATTCATTTTTTCAAGACCGTCCTGAACATAATGTAAAATCCCATTTTTGAGTAGGGTCATGAACATAAAGTAAAATCCCATTTTTCAAGATGGTCCTGAAAAGAAAGTAAAATCTCATTTTTCAGGAGGGTCCTGAACAGAATGTAAAGTCCAATTTGTCAAGAAGGTCCTAAACAGAAAGTAAAGTCTCATTTTTCAGGAGGGTCCCGAACAGAAAGTAAAATCCCATTTTTCAGGAGGGTCCTGAACAGAAAGTAAAATCCCATTTTTCAGGTGTGTCCTGAACAAAAAGTAAAGTCCCATTTTTCAGGAGGGTCCTGAACTGAAAGTGAAGTCCTATTTTTCAGAAGGGTGCTGAAGATATAGTATAACCCATTTTTCATGAGGGTCCTAAACAGGAAGTAAAGTCCCATTTGTCAGGAAGATCCTGAACAGAAAGTAAAATTCCATTTTTCATGAGCGTTCTAAACATAAAGTAAAATCCCATTTATCAAGAGGGTCCTGAACAGAGAGTAAAGTCCCATTTTTCAGGAGGGTCCTGAACTAAAGTAAAATCTGATTTCTTAAGATGGTCCAGAACAGAAAGTAAAATCCCATATTTTAGGAGGGTCCTAAACAAAAGCAAAATCCCCTTTTTCAGGAGGGGCCTGAACAGAAAGTAAAATCCCATTTTTCTGGAGAGTCCTGAACAGAAGACAAATCATAATTTTTCAGAACGGTCCTGAAAAGAAGTAAAATCTCATTTTTCAAGAGAGTCCTGAACAGAAAGTAAAAAACCATTTTTCAAGAGGGTCATGAACAAAAGTAAAATCTGATTTTTTAGGAGGGTCCTGAACAAATCGTAAAATCCTATTTTTCAGGAGGGTCCTGAATAATATATAAAATCCCATTTTTCAGGTTAGTCCTGAACAAAAGTAAAATCCCATTATTCAAGAGGGGCCTGAACAGAAAATAAAATCCCATTTTTCAGGTAGGTCCTGAACAGAAGTAAAATCCTATTTTTCAGGAGGGTCCTGAACAGAAGTAAAATCCCATTTTTCAAGAGAGTCTTGAAAAGAAAGTAAAATCCCATTTTTCATGAGGGTCATGAATAAAAGTAAAATCCCATTTTTTAGGAGGGTCCTAAACAAAAAGTAAAATCCTATTTTTTAGGAGGGTCTTGAATAAAATGTAAAATCACATTGTTCAGGATGGACCTGAACAAAAGTAAAATCCCATTTTTTAGGAGGGTCCAGAACAGAAAGTAAAAACCCATTTTTCAGGAGGGTCCTCAATAGAAAGTAAAGTCTCATTGGAGGGTCCTAAACAGAAAGTAGAATCTCATTTTTCAGGAGGGCCTGAACTGAAAGTAAAGTCCCATTTTTTAGGAGGGTCCTGAACAGAAAGTAAAATTCTATTTTTCAAGAGCGTGCTGAACATAAAGTAAAATCCCAATTTTTAGGAGGGTCATGAACATAAAGTAAAATCCCATTTTTCAAGAGGGTCATGAACAGAAAGTAAAATCTCATTTTTCATGAGGGTCCTGAACAAAAAGTAAAGTCAAATTTATCTGGAAGGTCCTAAGCAGAAAGTAAAGTCCCATTTTTCTGGAGGGTGCCGAACAGAAAGTGAAGTCCCATTTTTCAGGAGTGTTCAGAATAGAAAGTAAAATCCCATTTTTCAGGAGGGTCCTGAACAGAAAGTAAAATCCCATTTTTCAGGAGAGTCCTGAACAGAAAGTAAAGTCCTATTTTTTAGGAGGGTCCTGAACAGAAACTAAAATCCCATTTTTTAGGTGGCTCCTGAACAGAAAGTAAAATCCCATTTTTTAGGAGGGTCTTGAACAGAAAGTAAACTCCCATTTTTCAGGAGGGTCGTGAACCGAAAGTAAAATGCCATTTTCCAAGAGGATCTTGAGCCGAAAGTAAATTCCCATTTTTCAGGAGGATCTTGTACGAAAAGTAAAGTCCCATTTTTCAGGAGGGTCCTGAACGGAAAGTAAAGTTCCATTTTTCAGGAGGGTCCTAAACAGAAAGTCAAGTCTCATTTTTCAGGAGGGTCCTGAACAGAAGTAAAATCCCATTTTTCAAGAGGGTCATGAACAAAAGTAAAATCCCATTTTTTAGGAGGGTCCTGAACAAAGAGTAAAATCCTATTTTTCAGGAGGGTCCTGAATAAAATGTAAAATCCTATTTTTCAGGATGGTTTTGAACAAAAGTAAAATCCCATTTTTTTGGAGGGTCCAGAATGTAAAGTAAAATCTCATTTTTCAGGAGGGTCCTGAATAGAAAGTAAAGTCCCATTTTTCAGGAGGGTCCTAAACAGAAACTAAAGTTTCATTTTTCAGGAGGGTCCTGAAATGAAAGTAAAGTCCCATTTTTAGGAGGGTGCTGAACAGAAAGTAAAATCCCATTTTTCAAGAGGATCCTGAACAGAAAGTAAAATCCAATTTTTCAGGAGTGTCCTGAACGAAAAGTAAAATTCCTTTTTTCAAGAGCGTCCTGAACATAAAGTTAATTCCCCTTTTTTGGGAGGTTCATGAACATAAAGTAAAATCCCATTTTTCAAGAGCTTCCTGAATAGTAAGTAAAATCTCATTTTTCAGGAGGGTCCTGAATAGAAAGTAAAGTCCAATTTGTCAGGAAGGTCCTAAACAGAAAGTAAAGTCCCAATTTTCAGGAGGATCCCGAACAGAAAGTAAAGTCCCATTTCTCAGGAGGGTCCTGAACAGAAAGTAAAATCCCATTTTCCAGGTGGGTCCTGAACAGAAAGTAAAGTCCCATTTTTCAGGAGGGTCCTTAACAGAAAGTAAAGTCCCATTTTTTAGAAGGGTGCTGAAGAGATAGTAAAACCCATTTTTCAGGAGGGTCCTGAACAGGAAGTAAAGTCCCATTTTTTAGGAGGGTCCTGAACAGAAAGTAAAATTCCATTTTTCAAGAACGTCCTAAACATAAAGTAAAATCCCATTATTCAGGAGGGTCCTGATCAGAAAGTTAAGTCCAATTTTTTAGGAAGGTCCTGAACAAAAAGTAAAATCCTATTTTTCAGGAGGGTCCTGAACAGAAACTTAAATCCTATTTTTCAGGAGGATCTTGAACAGAAAGAAAAATCCTATTTTTTCAGAGAATCCTGAAAAAAAGTAAAATCCCATTTTTCAGGAGAGTCCTAAATAAAAGTAAAATCTTATTTTTCAGAAGTTTCCTGAACAGAAAGTAAAATGCCATTTTTCTAGAGGGTCCTGAATTGAAAGTAAATTCCCATTTTTCAGTAGTGTTCTGAACAAAAAGTAAAGTCCCATTTTCAGGAGGATCCTGTACAGAAAGTAAAATCCCAATTATCTGGAAGGTCCTGAACAGAAATTAAAATCCCATTTTTCAAGAGAGTCCTAAACAGAAGAAAAATCCCATTTTTCAGGAGGGTCCTGAACTAAAGTAAAATCTCATTTTTCAAGATGGACCAGAACAGAAAGTAAAATCCCATATTTTAGGAGGGTCCTTAACAAAAGTAAAATTCCATTTTTCAGGAGGGGCCTGAACAGAAAGTAAAATCCCATTTTTCAGGAGGGTCCTGAACAGAAGTAAAATCATAATTTTTCAGAACGGTCCTGGACAGAAGTAAAATCCCATTTTTAAAGAGAGTCCTGAACAGAAAGTAACAAACCATTTTTCAAGAGGGTTATGAACAAAAGTAAAATCCCATTTTTTAGGAGGGTCTTGAACAAAAAGTAAAATCCTATTTTTCAGGAGGGTCCTGAATAAAATATAAAATCCCATTTTTCAGGATGGTCCTAAACCTAAGTAAAATCCCATTTTTTAGGAGGGTCCGGAACAGAAAGTAAAATCACATTTTTCAGGAGGGTCCTGAATAGAAAGTAAAGTCCCATTTTTCAGGAGGGTCCTAAACAGAAAGTAAAGTCCCATTTTTCTGGAGGGTCCTGAACCGAAAGTAAATTCCCATTTTTTAGGAGGATCTTGTACGGAAAGTAAAGTCCCATTTTTCAGGAGGGTCCTAAACGAAACGTAAAGTCCCATTTTTCAGGAGGATCCTGAACGGAAACTAAAGTCCCATTTTTCAAAAAGGTCCTGAACAGAAAGTAAAGTCCCATTTTTCAGGAGGGTGCTGAAGAGATAGTAAAACCCATTTTTCAGGAGGGTCCTGAACAGAAAGTAAAGTGTCATTTTTCAGGATTGTCCTGAACATAAAGTAAAATCTCGTTTTTCAAGATGGTATAGAACAAAAAGTAAATTCCCATATTTCAGAAGGGTCCAGAACAAAAGTAAAATACTATTTTTCAGGAGGGGCCTGAACAGAAAATAAAATCCCATTTTTCAGGTGGGTCCTGAACAGAAGAAAAATCTCACTTTTCAAGAGGGTCCTGAACAGATGTAAAATCCTAGTTTTCAAAAGGGTCCTGAAAAGAAAGCAAAATCCCATTTTTCACGAGGGTCATGAACAAAAGTAAAATCCCATTTTTTAGGAGAGTCCTAAACAAAAAGTAAAATCCTATTTTTCAGGAGAGTCCTGAATAAAATGTAAAATCACATTTTTCAGGGTGGTCCTGAACAAAAGTAAAATCCCGATTTTTAGGAAGGTCCAGAACAGAAAGTAAAATCTCATTTTTAGGAGGGTCCTGAAGAGAAAGTAAAGTCCTATTGGAGGGTCCTAAACAGAAAGTAAAATCTCATTTTTCAGGAGGGTCCTGAACTGAAAGTAAAGTCCCATTTTTTAGGAGGGTGCTGAACAGTAAGTAAAATCCCATTTTTCAGGAGAGTCCTGACCAGAAAGTAAAATCCCATTTTTCAGGAGGGTCCTGAACAGAAAGTAAAATTCCATTTTTCAAGAGCGTCCTGAACATAAAGTAAAATCCCATTTTTTAGGAGGGTCATGAACATAAAGTAATATCCCATCTTTCAAGAGGGTCCGGAATATAATGTAAAATCCTATTTTTCAGAAGGTTCCTGAAAAAAAAGTCAAATCCTATTTTTCAGGAAGGTTCTAAGCAGAAAGTAAAGTTCCATTTTTCAGAAGGGTCCTGAACAGAAAGTAAAGTCCCATTTTTCAGGAGGGTCCTAAACAGAAAGTAATATCCCATTATTCAGGAGGGTCCTGGTCAGAAACTAAAATCCCATTTTTTCAGGTGGGTCCTGAACATAAAGTAAAATCCCATTTTTCAGGAGGGTCCTGAACAGAAAGTAGAGTCCCATTTTTCAGGAGGGTCCTGGACCGAAAGTAAAATCCCATTTTCCAGGAGGGTCCTGAACCCAAAGTATATTCCCATTTTTCAGGAAGATCATGTACGGAAAGTAAAGTCCCATTTTTCAGGAGGATCCTGAACGGAACGTAAAGTCTTATTTTTCAGAAGGGTCCTGAACAGAAAGTAAAATCCAATATTTCAGGAAGGTCCTAAGCAGAAAGTAAAGTCCTATTTTTCAGGAGGGTCCCGAACAGAAAGTAAAGTCCCATTTTTCAGGAGTGTCCTGAACAGAAAGTAAAATCACATTTTTCACGAGGGTCCTGAACAGAAAGTAAAATTCCATTTTTCAGGTGAATCCTGAACATAAAGTAAAGTCCCATTTTTCAGGAGGGTCCTGAACAGAAACTAAAATCCCATTTTTCAGGTGGGTCTTGAACAGAAAGTAAAGTCCCATTTTTTAGGAGGGACTTGAACAGAAAGTAATGTCCCATTTTTCAGGAGGGTCGTGAATCGAAAGTAAAATCCCATTTTCCAGGAGGGTCCTGAACCGAAAGTAAATTCCCATTTTTAAGGAGGATCCTGTACGAAAAGTAAATTCCCATTTTTCAGGAGGGTCCTGAACATAACGTAAAGTCCGATTTTTCAGGAGGGTCCTGAACGGAAAGTAAAGTCCCATTTTTTAGGAGGGTCCTGAACTGAAAGTCAAGTCCCATTTTTCAGGAGGGTCCTGAACAGAAGTAAAATCCCATTTTTCAAGAGGGTCCTGATTAGAAAGTAAAATCCCATTTTTCAAGAGGGTCATGAACAAAAGTAAAATCCCCTTTTTTAGGAAGGTCCTGAACAAAAAGTAAAATCCTATTTTTCAGGAGGGTCCTGAATAAAATATAAAATCCTATTTCTCAGGATGGTTTTGAACAAAAGTAAAATTCCATTTTTTAGGAGAGTCCGGAAAGTAAAGTAAAATCCCATTTTTCAGGAGGCTCCTGAATAGAAAGTAAAGTCCAATTTTTCAGGAGGGTCCAACATAGAAACTAAAGTCTCATTTTTTAGGAGTGTCCTGAAATGAAAGTAAAGTCCAATTTTTAGGAGGGTGTTGAACAGAAAGTAAAATCCCATTTTTCAAGAGAATCCTGAACAGAACGTAAAGTCCCATTTTTCAGGAGTGTCCTGAACGGAAAGTAAAATTTCTTTTTTCAAGAGCGTCCTGAACATAAAGTTAATTCCCATTTTTTGGGAGGGTCATGGAAATAAAGTAAAATCCCATTTTTCAAGAGGGCCCTGAACAGAAAGTTAAATCTCATTTTTCAGGAGGGTCCTGAACAGAAAGTAAAGTCCAATTCGTCAAGAAGGTCCTAAACAGAAAGTAAAGTCCCATTTTTCAGGAGGGTCCCGAACAGAAAGTAAAGTCCCATTTTTCAGGAGGGTCCTGAACTAAAGTAAAATCTCATTATTCAAGATGGTCCAGAACAGAAAGTAAAATCCCATATTTTAGGAGGGTCCTAATCTAAAGCAAAATCCACTTTTTCAGGAAGGTCCTGAACAGAAAGTAAAATCCCATTTTTCTGGAGGGTCCTGAACAGAAGTAAAATCACAATTTTTCAGAACGTTCCTGAACAGAAGTAAAATCCTATTTTTCAAGAGAGTCCTGAACAGAAAGTAAAAAAACCATTTTTCAAGAGGGTCATGAACAAAAGTAAAATCTGATTTTTTAGGAGGGTCCTGAACAAAAAGTAAAATCCTATTTTTCAGGAGGGTCCTGAATAAAATTTAAAATCCCATTTTTCAGGAAGGTCCTGAACAAAAGTAAAATCCCATTTTTTAGGAGGGGCCTGAACAAAAAATAAAATCCTATTTTTCAGGTAGGTCCTGAACAGAAGTAAAATCCTATTTTTCAGGAGGGTCCTGAACAGAAGTAAAATCCCATTTTTCAGGAGGGTCCTGAACAGAAGTAAAATCCAAATTTTCAAGAGGGTCCTGAATAGAAAGTAAAATTCCATTTTTCAAGAGGGTCATGAACAAAAGTAAAATCCCATTTTTTAGGAGGGTCCTGAACAAAAAGTAAAATCCTATTTTTCAGGAGGGACCTGAATAAAATGTAAAATCCTATTTTTCAGGATGGTTTTGAACAAAAGTAAAATCCCATTTTTTAGGAGGGTCCGGAACGTAAAGTAAAATCCCATTTTAGAGGAGGGTCCTGAATAGAAAGTAAAGTCCCATTTTTCAGGAAGGTCCTAAACAGAAACTAAAGTCTCATTTTTCAGGAGGGTCCTGAAATGAAAGTAAAGTCCTATTTTTTAGGAGGGTGCTAAACAGAAAGTAAAACCCTATTTTTTAGGAGGATCCTGAACAGAAAGTATAATCCCATTTTTCAGGAGTGTCCTGAACAGAAAGTAAAATTCATTTTTTCAAGAGCGTCCTGAACATAAAGTAAAATCCCATTTTTGAGGAGGGTCATGAACATAAAGTAAAATCCCATTTTTCAAGATGGTCCTGAACAGAAAGTAAAATCTCATTTTTCAGGAGGGTCCTGAACAGAAAGTAAAGTCCGATTTGTCAGGAAGGTCCTAAACAGAAAGTAAAGTCTCATTTTTCAGGAGGGTCCCGAACAGAAAGTAAAATCCCATTTTTCAGGAGGGTCCTGAACAGAAAGTAAAATCTCATTTTTCTGGTGGGTCCTGAGCAGTAAGTAAAGTCCCATTTTTCAGTAGGGTCCTGAACAGAAAGTGAAGTCCTATTTTTCAGAAGGGTGCCGAAGATATAGTATAACCCATTTTTCAGGAGGGTCCTGAACAGGAAGTAAAGTCCAATTTTTTAGGAGGATCCTGAACAGAAAGTAAAATTCCATTTTTCAAGAGCGTTCTAAACATAAAGTAAAATCCCATTTTTCAGGAGGGTCCTGAACAGAGAGTAAAGTCCCATTTTTCAGGAGGGTCCTGAACTAAAGTAAAATCTGATTTCTCAAGATGGTCCAGAACAGAAAGTAAAATCCCATATTTTAGGAGGGTCCTAAACAAAAGCAAAATCCCTTTTTTCAGGAGGGGCCTGAACAGAAAGTAAAATCCCATTTTTCTGGAGAGTTCTGAACAGAAGTAAAATCATAATTTTTCAGAACGGTCCTGAAAAGAAGTAAAATCCCATTTTTCAAGAGAGTCCTGAACAGAAAGTAAAAAACCATTTTTCAAGAGGGTCATGAACAAAAGTAAAATCTGATTTTTTAGGAGGGTCCTGAACAAATCGTAAAATCCTATTTTTCAGGAGGGTCCTGAATAAAATATAAAATCCTATTTTTCAGGTTAGTCCTGAACAAAAGTAAAATCCCATTATTCAAGAGGGGCCTGAACAGAAAATAAAATCCCATTTTTCAAGTAGGTCCTGAACAGAAGAAAAATCCTATTTTTCAGGAGGGTCCTGAACAGAAGTAAAATCCCATTTTTCAAGAGGGTGTTGAAAAGAAAGTAAAATCCCATTTTTCACGAGGGTCATGAATAAAAGTAAAATCCCATTTTTTAGGAGGGTCCTAAACAAAAAGTAAAATCCTATTTTTTAGGCGGGTCTTGAATAAAATGTAAAATCACATTGTTCAGGATGGACCTGAACAAAAGTAAAATCCCATTTTTTAGGAGGGTCCAGGACAGAAAGTAAAATCCCATTTTTTAGGAGGGTCCAGAACAGAAAGTAAAAACCCATTTTTCAGGAGGGTCCTCAATAGAAAGTAAAGTCCCATTGGACGGTCCTAAACAGAAAGTACAATCTCATTTTTCAGGAGGGCCTGAACTGAATGTAAAGTCCCATTTTTTAGGAGGGTCCTGAACAGAAAGTAAAATTCTATTTTTCAAGAGCGTGCTGAACATAAAGTAAAATCCCAATTTTTAGGAGGGTCATGAACATAAAGTAAAATCCTATTTTTCAAGAGGGTCCTGAATAGAAAGTAAAATCTCATTTTTCATGAGGGTCCTGAACAAAAAGTAAAGTCCAATTTTTCAGGAAGGTCCTAAGAAAAAAGTAAAGTCCCATTTTTCAGGAGGGTACCGAACAGAAAGTGAAGTCCCATTTTTCAGGAGTGTCCCGAATAGAAAGTAAAATCCCATTTTTCAGGAGGGTCCTGAACAGAAAGTAAAATCCCATTTTTTAGGTGAGTCCTGAACAGAAAGTAAAGTCCTATTTTTCAAGAGGGTCCTGAACAGAAACTAAAATCCCATTTTTTAGGTGGGTCCTGAACAGAAAGTAAAATCCCATTTTTTAGGAGGATCTTGAACAGAAAGTAAACTCCCATTTTTCAGGAGGGTCGTGAACCGAAAGTAAAATGCCATTTTCCAAGAGGATCTTGAAGCGAAAGTAAATTCCCATTTTTCAGGAGGATCTTGACGAAAAGTAATTTCCCATTTTTCAGGAGGGTCCTTAACATAACGTAAAGTCCCATTTTTCAGGAGGGTCCTGAACGGAAAGTAAAGTTCCATTTTTCAGGAGGGTCCTAAACAGAAAGTCAAGTCTCATTTTTCAGGAGGGTCCTGAACAGAAGTAAAATCCCATTTTTCAAGAGGGTCATGAACAAAAGTAAAATCCCATTTTTTAGGAGGGTCCTGAAAAAAGAGTAAAATCCTATTTTTCAGGAGGGTCCTGAATAAAATGTAAAATCCTATTTTTCAGGATGGTTTTGAACAAAAGTAAAATCCCATTTTTTGGAGGGTCCGGAATGTAAAGTAAAATCTCATTTTTCAGGAGGGTCCTGAATAGAAAGTAAAGTCCCATTTTCCAGGAGGGTCCTAAACAGAAACTAAAGTTTCATTTTTCAGGAGGGTCCAGAAATGAAAGTAAAGTCCCATTTTTAGGAGGGTGCTGAACAGAAAGTAAAATCCCATTTTTCAAGAGGATCCTGAACAGAAAGTAAAATCCCATTTTTCAGGAGTGTCCTGAACGGAAAGTAAAATTCCTTTTTTCAAGAGCGTCCTGAACATAAAGTTAATTCCCCTTTTTTGGAAGGGTCATGAACATAAAGTAAAATCCCATTTTTCCAGAGGGTCCTGAACAGAAAGTAAAATCTCATTTTTCAGGAGGGTCCTGAACAGAAAGTAAAGTCCAATTTGTCAGGAAGGTCCTAAACAGAAAGTAAAGTCCCAATTTTCAGGAGGATCCCGAACAGAAAGTAAAGTCCCATTTCTCAGGAGGGTCCTGAACAGAAAGTTAAATCTTATTTTTCAGGAGGGTCCTGAACAGAAAGTAAAATCCTATTTTCCAGGTGGGTCCTGAACAGAAAGTAAAGTCCCATTTTTCAGGAGGGTCCTTAACAGAAAGTAAAGTCCCATTTTTCAGAAGGGTGCTGAAGAGATAGTAAAACCCATTTTTCAGGAGGGTCCTGAACAGGAAGTAAAGTCCTATTTTTCAGGAGGGTCCTGAACAGAAACTAAAATAACATTTTTCAAGAGCGTCCTAAACATAAAGTAAAATCCCATTTTTCAAGAGGGTCCTGATCAGAAAGTTAAGTCCAATTTTTCAGGAAGGTCCTGAACAAAAAGTAAAATCCTATTTTTAAGGAGGGTCCTGAACAGAAACTTAAATCCTATTTTTCAGGAGGATCTTGAAGAGAAAGTAAAATCCTATTTGTTCGGAGAATCCTGAAAAAAAGTAAAATCCCATTTTTCAGGAGAGTCCTAAATAAAAGTAAAATCTTATTTTTCAGAAGTTTCCTGAACAGAAAGTAAAATGCCATTTTTCAAGAGGGTCCTGAATTGAAAGTAAAGTCCCATTTTTCAGTAGTGTTCTGAACAAAAAGTAAAGTCCCATTTTCAGGAGGGTCCTGTACAGAAAGTAAAATCCCAATTATCAGGAAGGTCCTGAACAGAAATTAAAATCCCATTTTTCAAGAGAGTCCTAAACAGAAGCAAAATCCCATTTTTCAGGAGGGTCCTGAACTAAAGTAAAATCTCATTTTTCAAGATGGACCAGAACAGAATGTAAAATCCCATATTTTAGGAGGGTCCTTAACAAAAGTAAAATTCCATTTTTCAGGAGGGGACTGAACAAAAAGTAAAATCCCATTTTTCAGGAGGGTCCTGAAAAGAAGTAAAATCAAAATTTTTTAGAACGGTCCTGGACAGAAGTAAAATCCCATTTTTAAAGAGAGTCCTGAACAGAAAGTAACAAACCATTTTTCAAGAGGGTTATGAACTAAAGTAAAATCCCATTTTTTAGGAGGGTCTTGAACAAAATGTAAAATCCTATTTTTCAGGAGGGTCCTGAATAAAATATAAAATCCCATTTTTCAGGATGGTCCTGAACCTAAGTAAAATCCCATTTTTTAGGAGGGTCCGGAACAGAAAGTAAAATCACATTTTTCAGGAGGGTCCTGAATAGAAAGTAAAGTCCCATTTTTCAGGAGGGTCCTAAACAGAAAGTAAAGTCCCATTTTTCAGGAGGGTCCTGAACCAAAAGTAAATTCCCATTTTTTAGGAGGATCTTGTACGGAAAGTAAAGTCCCATTTTTCACGAGGGTCCTAAACGAAACGTAAAGTCCCAATTTTCAGGAGGATCCTGAACGGAAAGTAAAGTCCCATTTTTCAAAAGGGTCCTGAGCAGAAAGTAAAGTCCCATTTTTCAGGAGGGTGCTGAAGAGATAGTAAAACCCATTTTTCAGGAGGATCCTGAACAGAAAGTAAAGTGTCATTTTTCAGGATTGTCCTGAACATAAAGTAAAATCTCATTTTTCAAGATGGTATAGAACAAAAAGTAAATTCCCATATTTCAGAAGGGTCCAGAACAAAAGTAAAATACTATTTTTCAGGAGGGGCCTGAACAGAAAATAAAATCCCATTTTTCAGGTGGGTCCTGAACAGAAGTAAAATCCCACTTTTCAAGAGGGTCCTGAACAGAAGTAAAATCCTAGTTTTCAAAAGGGTCCTGAAAAGAAAGTAAAATCCCATTTTTCACGAGGGTCATGAACAAAAGTAAAATCCCATTTTTTAGGAGAGTCCTAAACAAAAAGTAAAATCCTATTTTTCAGGAGAGTCCAGAATAAAATGTAAAATCACATTTTTCAGGATGGTCCTGAACAAAAATAAAATCCCGATTTTTAGGAAGGTCCAGAACAGAAAGTAAAATCTCATTTTTAGGAGGGTCCTGAAGAGAAAGTAAAGTCCTATTGGAGGGTCCTAAACAGAAAGTAAAATCTCATTTTTCAGGAGGGTCCTGAACTGAAAGTAAAGTCCCATTTTTTAGGAGGGTGCTGAACAGTAAGTAAAATCCCATTTTTCAGGAGAGTAATGAACAGAAAGTAAAATCCCATTTTTCAGGAGGGTCCTGAACAGAAAGTAAAATCCCATTTTTCAGGAGGGTCCTGAACAGAAAGTAAAATCCCATTTTTCAGGTGAGTTCTGAACAGAAAGTAAAGTCCCATTTTTCAGGAGGGTCCTGAACAGAAACTAAAATCCCATTTTTCAGGTGGGTCCTGAACAGAAAGTAAAATCCCATTTTTCAGGTGGGTACTGAACAGAAATTAAAGTCCCATTTTTTAGGAAGGTCCTGAACAGAAAGTAAAGTCCCATTTTTCAGGAGGGTGCTGAAGAGACAGTAAAACCCATTTTTCAGGAGGGTCCTGAACAGGAAGTAAAGTCCCATTTTTCAGGAGGGTCCTGAACAGAAAGTAAAATTCCATTTTTCAAGAGCGTCCTAAACATAAAGTAAAATCCCATTTTTCAAGAGGGTTCTGAACAGAAAGTAAAGTCCCATTTTTTAGGAGGGTCCTAAACAGAAAGTAAAGTCCAATTTTTCAGGAGGGTCCTGAACAGAAAGTAAAATCCTATTTTTCCGGAGAGTCCTGAAAAAAGTAAAATCCCATATTTCTGGAGAGTCCTGAACAATAGTAAAATATCATTTTTCAGAAGTTTCCTGAACAGAAAGTAAAATGCCATTTTTTCTGGAGGGTCCTGAATTGAAAGTAAAGTCACATTTTTTAGTAGGGTTCTGAACAAAAAGTAAAGTCCCATTTTCAGGAGGGTCCTGTACAGAAAGTAAAATCCCAATTTTCAGGAATGTCCTGAACAGAAATTAAAATCCCATTTTTCAAGAGAGACCTAAACAGAAGCAAAATCCCAATTTACAGGAGGGTCCTGAACTAAAGTAAAATCTAATTTTACAAGATGGTCTAGAACAGAAAGTAAAATCCCATATTTTAGGAGGGTCCTAAACAAAAGAAAATTTCCATTTTTCAGGATGTGCCTGAACAGAAAGTAAAATCCCATATTTCAGGACGGTCCTAAACAGAAGTAAAATCACAATTTTTCAGAATGGTCCTGGACAGAAGTAAAATCCCATTTTTCAAGACAATCCTGAACAGAAAGTAAAAACCTATTTTTCAAGAGGGTCATGAACAAAAGTAAAATCCCATTTTTTAGGAGGGTCTTGAACAAAAAGTAAAATCCTATTTTTCAGGAGGGTCCTGAATAAAATATAAAATTCCATTTTTCAGGATGGTTCTGAACAAAAGTAAAATCCCATTTTTTAGAAGGGTCCGGAACAGAAAGTAAAATCACATTTTTCAGGAGGGTCCTGAATAAAAAGTAAAGTCCCATTTTTCAGGAGGGTCCTAAACAGAAAGTAAAGTCCCATTTTTCAGGAGAGCCCTGAACCGAAAGTAAAATCCCATTTTTCAGGAGGGTCCTGAACCAAAAGTAAATTCCCATTTTTCAGGAGGATCCTGTACGGAAAGTAAAGTCCCATTTTTTAGGAGGGTCCTAAATGAAATGTAAAGTCCCATTTTTCAGTAGGATCCTGAACGGAAAGTAAAGTCCCATTTTTCAGAAGGGTCCTGAACAGAAAGTAAAGTCCCATTTTTCAGGAGGGTGCTGAAGAGATAGTAAAACCCATTTTTCAGGAGGGTCCTGAACATAAAGTAATATCTCATTTTTCAAGATGGTATAGAACAGAAAGTAAATTCCCATATTTCAGAAGGTTCCTGAACAAAAGTAAAATACTATTTTTCAGGAGGGGCCTGAATAGAAAGTAAAATCCCATTTTTCAGGAGGGTCCTGAACAGAAGTAAAATCAAAATTTTTCAGAACGATCTTGGACAGATGTAAAATCCCATTTTTCAAGAGAGTCCTGAACAGAAAGTAAAAAACCATTTTTCAACAGGGTCATGAACAAAAGTAAAATCCCATTTTTTAGGAGGGTCTTGAACAAAAAGTAAAATCCTATTTTTCAGGAGGGTCCTGAATATAATATAAAATCCCTTTTTTCAGGATGGTCCTGAACAAAAGTAAAATCCCATTTTTTAGGAGGGTCCGGAACAAAAAGTAAAATCACATTTTTCAGGAGGGTCCTGAATAGAATGTAAAGTCCCATTTTTCAGGAGGGTCCTAAACAGAAAGTAAAGTCCGATTTTTTAGGAGGGTCCTGAACCGAATGTAAAATCTCATTTTTCAGGAAAGTCCTGAACCTAAAGTAAATTCGCATTTTTCAGGAGGATCCTGTACGGAGAGTAAAGTCCCATTTTTCAGGAAGGTCCTAAACGGAACGTAAAGTCCCATTTTTCAGGAGGATCCTGAACGGAAAGTAAAGTCCCATTTTTCAGAAGGTCCTGAACAGAAAGTAAAGTCCCATTTTTTAGGAGGGTGATGAAGAGATAGTAAAACCCATTTTTCAGGAGGGTCCTGAACAGAAAGTAAAGTGTCATTTTTCAGGATGGTCCTGAACATAAAGTAAAATCTCATTTTTCAAGTTGGTATAGAGCAGAAAATAAATTCCCATATTTCAGAAGGGTCCTGAACAAAAGTAAAATCCTATTTTTCAGGAAGGGCCTGAACAGAAAATAAAATCCCATTTTTCAGGTGGGTCCTGAACAGAAGTTAAATCCCATTTTTCAAGAGGGTCCTGAACAGAAGTAAAATCCTAGTTTTCAAGAGGGTCTTGAAAAGAAAGTAAAATCCTATTTTTCACGAAGGTCATGAACAAAAGTAAAATCCCATTTTTTAGGAGGGTCCTAAACAAAAAGTAAAATCATATTTTTCAGGAGAGTCCTGAATAAAATGTAAAATCCCATTTTTCAGGATGGTCCTGAACAAAAGTAAAATCCCATTTTTTAATAGAGTCCAGAACAAAAAGTAAAAACCCATTTTTCAAGAGGGTCCTGAAATTAAAGTAAAGTCCTATTGGGGGGTCCTAAACAGAAAGTAAAATCTCATTTTTAAGGAGAGTCCTGAAATGAAAGTAAAGTCCCATTTTTTAGGAGGGTCCTAAATGAAACGTAAAGTCCCATTTTTCAGGAGGATCCTGAACGGAAAGTAAAGTCCCATTTTTCAGAAGGGTCCTGAACAGAAAGTGAAGTCCCATTTTTCAGGAGGGTGCTGAAGAGATAGTAAAACCTATTTTTCAGGAGGGTCCTGAACATAAAGTAATATCTCATTTTTCAAGATGGTATAGAACAGAAAGTAAATTCCCATATTTCAGAAGGGTCCTGAACAAAAGTAAAATACTATTTTTCAGGAGGGGCCTGAACAGAAAGTAAAATCCCATTTTTCAGGAGGGTCCTGAACAGAAGTAAAATCAAAAATTTTCAGAACGGTCTTGGACAGATGTAAAATCCCATTTTTCAAGAGAGTCCTGAACAGAAAGTAAAAAACCATTTTTCAAGAGGGTCATGAACAAAAGTAAAATCCCATTTTTTAGGAGGGTCTTGAACAAAAAGTAAAATCCTATTTTTCAGGAGGGTCCTGAATATAATATAAAATCCCTTTTTTCAGGATGGTCCTGAAGAAAAGTAAAATCCCATTTTTTAGGAGGGTCCAGAACAAAAAGTAAAATCACATTTTTCAGGAGGGTCCTGAATAGAAAGTAAAGTCCCATTTTTCAGGAGGGTCCTAAACAGAAAGTAAAGTCCCATTTTTTAGGAGGGTCCTCAACCGAATGTAAAATCTCATTTTTCAGGAGAGTCCTGAACCTAAAGTAAAATCCCATTTTTCAGGAGGATCTTGTACGGAGAGTAAAGTCCCATTTTTCAGGAAGGTCCTAAACGGAACGTAAAGTCCCATTTTTTAGGAGGATCCTGAACGGAAAGTAAAGTCCCATTTTTCAGAAGGTCCTGAACAGAAAGTAAAGTCCCATTTTTTAGGAGGGTGATGAAGAGATAGTAAAACCCATTTTTCAGGAGGGTCCTGAACAGAAAGTAAAGTGTCATTTTTCAGGATGGTCCTGAACATAAAGTAAAATCTCATTTTTCAAGTTGGTATAGAGCAGAAAATAAATTCCCATATTTCAGAAGGGTCCTGACCAAAAGTAAAATCCTATTTTTCAGGAGGGGCCTGAACAGAAAATAAAATCCCATTTTTCAGGTGGGTCCTGAACAGAAGTTAAATCCCATTTTTCAAGAGGGTCCTGAACAGAAGTAAAATCCTAGTTTTCAAGAGGGTCTTGACAAGAAAGTAAAATCCAATTTTTCACGAAGGTCATGAACAAAAGTGAAATCCCATTTTTTAGGAGGGTCCTAAACAAAAAGTAAAATCATATTTTTCAGGAGAGTCCTGAATAAAATGTAAAATCCCATTTTTCAGGATGGTCCTGAACAAAAGTAAAATCCCATTTTTTAAGAGAGTCCAGAACAAAAAGTAAAAACCCATTTTTCAAGAGGGTCCTGAAATTAAAGTAAAGTCCTATTGGGGGGTCCTAAACAGAAAGTAAAATCTAATTTTTAAGGAGAGACCTGAAATGAAAGTAAAGTCCCATTTTTTAGGAGGGTGCTGAACAGTAAGTAAAATTCCATTTTTCAGGAAAGTCCTGAACAGAAAGTTAAATCCTATTTTTCATGAGGGTCCTGAACAGAAAGTAAAATTCCATTTTTCAAGAGCGTCCTGAACATAAAGTAAAATCCCATTTTTTAGTAGTGTCATGAACATAAAGTAATATCCCATCTTTCAAGAGGGTCCTGAACAAAAAGTAAAATCCTATTTTTCAGGAGGGTCCTGAACAAAAAGTAAAATCCTATTTTTCAGGAGGGTCCTGAATAGAAAGTAAACTCCCATTTTTCAAGAGGATCCTATACAGAAAGTAAAGTCCCATTCTTCAGGAGGGTCCTGAACCGAAAGTAAATTCCCATTTTTCAGGAGGATCCTGTACGGAAATTAAAGTCCCATTATTCAGGAGGGTCCTGAACAAAAAGTAAAGTCCTATTTTTCAGGAGGGTGCTGAAGAGATAGTAAAACCCATTTTTCAGGAGGGTCCTGAACAGAAAGTAAAGTGTTATTTTTCAGTATGGTCCTGAACATAAAGTAAAATCTCATTTTTCACGATGGTATAGAACAGAAAGTAAATTCCCATATTTCAGAAGGGTCCTGAACAAAAGTAAAATACTATTTTTCAGGAGGAGCCTGAACAGAAAATAAAATCCCATTTTTCAGGTGGGTCCTGAACAGAAGTAAAATCCCATTTTTCAAGAGGGTCCTGAACAGAAGTAAAATCCTAGTTTTCAAAAGGGTCCTGAAAAGAAAGTAAAATCCCATTTTTTTCCGGAGAGTCCAGAATAAAATGTAAAATCACATTTTACAGGATAGTCCTGAACAAAAGTAAAATCCCGATTTTTAGGAGGGTCCAGAACAGAAAGTAAAATCTTATTTTTCAGGAGGGTCCTGAATAAAAAGTAAAGTCCTATTGGAGGGTCCTTAACAGAAAGTAAAATCTCATTTTTCAGGAGGGTCCTGAACTGAAAATAAAGTCCCATTTTTTAGGAGGGTGCTGAACAGTAAGTAAAATCCCATTTTTTAGGAGAGTCCTGAACAGAAAGTAAAATCCCATTTTTCAGGAGGGTCCTGAAAAGAAAGTAAAATTCCATTTTTGAAGAGCGTCCTGAACATAAAGTAAAATCCCATTTTTTAGGAGGGTCATGAACATAAAGTAATATCCCAACTTTCAAGAGGGTTCTAAACAGAAAGTAAAATGCTATTTTTCAGGAGGGTCCTGAACAAAAAGTAAAATCCTATTTTTCAGGAAGGTTCTAAGCAGAAAGTAAAGTTCCATTTTTCAGAAGGGTCCTAAACAGAAAGTAAAGTCCCATTTTTCAGGAGGGTCCTAAATAGAAAGTAATATCCTATTTTTCAGGAGGGTCCTGAACAGAAACTAAAATCCCATTTTCTCAGGTGGGTCCTGAACAGAAAGTAAAATCCCATTTTTCAGGAGGGTCCTGAACAGAAAGTAAAGTCCCATTTTTCAGGAGGGTCATGGACAAAAAATAAAATCCCATTTTCCTGGAGGGTCCTGAACCCAAAGTAAATTCCCATTTTTCAGGAAGATCCTGTACTGAAAGTAAAGTCCCATTTTTCAGGAGGGTCCTGAACGGAACGTAAAGTCCCATTTTTCAGAAGGGTCCTGAACAGAAAGTAAAGTCCCAATTTTCTGGATGGTCCTGAACAGAATGTAAAATCCCATTTTTCAGGAGGGTCCTGAACAGAAAGTCAAGTCCCCTTTTTTAGGAGGGTCCTGTACATAAGAAAAATCCTATTCTTCAGGATGGTTCTGAATGGAAAAGTAAATTCCCTTTTTTCAGGAGGGTCCTGAATGGAAAGTAAAGTCCCATTTTTCAAAAGGGTCCTGAATAGAAAGTAAAGTCCCAATTTTCTGGAGGGTCCTGAATAGAAAGTAAAATCCCATTTTTCAGGAGGATCCAGAACAGAAAGTCAAGTCCCATTTTTCAGGAGAGTCCTGTACAAAAGTAAAATCCTATTTTTCAGGAGGGTCCTGAACAGAAGTAAAATCCCATTTTTCAAGAGGATCCTGAACAGAAAGTAAATTCCCATTTTTCAGGAGGGTCATGAATGGAAAGTAAAGTCCCATTTTTCAAAAGGGTCCTAAACATAAAGTAAAATCCTAAGTTTCAGGAGGGTCTTGAATAAAATGTAAAATCCCATTTTTCAGGATGGTTCTAAACAAAAGTAAACTCCCATTTTTTGGGAGGGTTCGGAACGTCAAGTAAAATCTCATTTTTCTGGAGGGTCCTGAATAGAAAGTAAAGTCCCATTTTTCCCGAGGGTCCTAAATATAAGATAAAATCTCATTTTTCAGGAGGGTCCTGAAATGAAAGTAAAGTCCCATTTTTTAGGAGGGTACTGAACATAAAATAAAATCCCATTTTTCAGGAGGGTCCTTAACAGAAAGTAAAATCCCATTTTTCAGGAGTGTCCTAAAGAGAAAGTAAAATTCCTTTTTTCAAGAGCGTCCTGAACAGAAAGTAAAATCCCATTTTTTAGGAGTGTCATGAACATAAAGAAAAATCCCATTTTTCAAGAGAGTCCAGAAAAGAAAGTAAAATCTCATTTTTCAGGAGGGTCCTCAACAAAAAGTAAAGTCCAATTTATCAGGAAGGTCCTAAACAGAAAGTTAAGTCCCATTTTTCAGGAGGGTCCCGAACAGAAAGTAAAGTCCCATTTTTCATGAAGGTCCTGAACAGAAAGTAAAATTCCATTTTTTTCAGGAGGGTCCTTAACAGAAAGTAAAATCCTATTTTTAAGGTAGGTCCTGAAAAGAAAGTAAAGCCCCATTTCTCAGGAGGGTCCTGAATAGAAAGTAAAGTCCCATTTTTTGGGAGGGTCCATAACGAAAAGTAAAGTCCTATTTGTCAGAAGGGTCCTGAACAGAAAGTAAAGTCCCAATTTTCAGGAGTGTACTGAACGGAGAGTAAAATCCCATTTTTCAGGAGGCTCCTGAACAGAATGTCAAGTCCCATTTTTCAGTCGGGTCCTGTACAGAAGTAAAATCCTATTTTTCAGTAGGGTCCTGAACAGAAGTAAAATCCAATTTTTCAATAGGATCATGAACAAAAGTAAAATCCCATTTTTTAGGAGGGTCATGAACAAAAAGTAAAATCCTATTTTTCAGGAAGGTCAAGAATAAAATGTAAAATCCCATTTTTCAGGATGGTCCTGAACAAAAGTAAAATCCCATTTTTTAGGTGGGTCCGGAACATAGAGTAAAATCCCATTTTTCAGGATGGTCCTGAATAGAAAGTAAAGTCCATTTTTTCAGGAAGGTACTAAGCAGAAAGTAAAGTCCCATTTTTCAGGAAGGTCCTGAACAGAAAGTAAAATCCTATTTTTCAGGAGGGTTCTGAACAGAAAGTAAAATCCTATTTTTAAGGTGGGTCCTGAACAGAAAGTAAAGCCCCATTTCTCAGGGGGGCCCTGAACAGAAAGTAAAGTCCCATTTTTCAGGAGGATCCTGAACAAAAAGTAAAGTCCCAATTTTCTGGAGGATCCTGAACAAAGAGTAAAATCCCATTTTTCAGAAGGGTCCTGAATAGAAAGTAAAGTCCATTTTTTCAGGAACGTACTAAGCAGAAAGTAAAGTCCCATTTTTTAGGAGGGTCCTGAACAGAAATTAAAGTCCCATTTTTTAGGAGGGTCCTGGACATAAATTAAATTCCCATTTTTCAGGAGGGTCCTGAGCAGAAAGTCAAGTCCTATTTTTCAGGAGGGTCCTGAACAGAAAGTAAAGTCCCATTTTTCAGGAGGGTCCTGAACAAAAAGTAAAGTCCCAATATTCTGGAGGGTCCTGAACAGAAAGTAAAATCCCATTTTTCAATAGGGTCATGAACAAAAGTAAAATCCCATTTTTTAGGAGGGTCATGAACAAAAAGTAAAATCCTATTTTTCAGGAAGGTCCAGAATAAAATGTAAAATCCCATTTTTCAGGATGGTCCTGAACAAAAGTAAAATCCCATTTTTTAGGTGGGTCCGGAACATAGAGTAAAATCCCATTTTTGAGGATGGTCCTGAATAGAAAGTAAAGTCCATTTTTTCAGGAAGGTACTAAGCAGAAAGTAAAGTCCCATTTTGCAGGAGGGTCCTGAACAGAAATTAAAGTCCCATTTTTTCGGAGGGTCCTGAACATAAATTAAAGCTCCATTTTTCAGGAGGGTCCTGAGCAGAAAGTCAAGTTCTATTTTTCAGGAGGGTCCTGAACAGAAAGTAAAGTCCTATTTTTCAGGAGGGTCCTGAACAAAAAGTAAAGTCCCAATTTTATTGAGGGTCCTGAACAGAAAGTAAAATCCCATTTTTCACGAGGGTCCTGAACAGAAAGTCAAGTCCCCATTTTTAGCAGGGTCCTGTACAGAAGTAAAATCCTATTTTTCCGGATGGTTCTGAATGGAAAAATAAATTCCCATTTTTCAGGAGGGTCCTGAATCGAAAGTAAAGTCCCATTTTTCAAAAGGGTCCTGAACAGAAATAAAATCCTAATTTTCAGGTGGGTCCTGAATAAAATGTAAAATCCCATTTTTCAGGATGGTTCTAAACAAAAGTAAAGTCCCATTTTTTAGGAGGGTTCGAAACGTAAAGTAAAATCTCATTTTTCTTGAGGGTCCTGAATAGAAAGTAAAGTCTCATTTTTCAGGAAGGTCCTAAATC
This sequence comes from Capsicum pubescens, assembly GCA_030864215.1. Classification (NCBI taxonomy): domain Eukaryota; kingdom Viridiplantae; phylum Streptophyta; class Magnoliopsida; order Solanales; family Solanaceae; genus Capsicum; species Capsicum pubescens. The sequence goes on from CM061542.1 coordinate 283,290,773, forward strand.
TAAGATAAAATCTCATTTTTCAGTAGGGTCCTGAAATGAAAGTAAAGTCCCATTTTTTATGAGGTTGCTGAACAGAAAATAAAATCCCATTTTTCAGGAGGGTCCTTAACAGAAAGTAAAATCCCATTTTTCAGGAGTGTCCTAAGCAGAAAGTAAAATTCCTTTTTTCAAGAGCGTCCTGAACATAAAATAAAATCCCATTTTTTAGGAGTGTCAGGAACATAGAGAAAAATCCCATTTTTCAAGAGAGTCCTGAAAAGAAAGTAAAATCGCATTTTTCAGGAGGGTCCTGAACAGAAAGTAAAATCTCATTTTTCAGGAGGGTCCTGAACAGAAAGTAATGTCCAATTTATCAGGAAGGTCCTTAACAGAAAGTAAAGTCCCATTTTTCAGGAGGGTCCCGAACACAAAGTAAAGTCCCATTTATCAGAAAGGTCCTGAACAGAAAGTAAAATCCCATTTTACAGGAGGGTCCTGAACAGAAAGTAAAATCCTATTTTTAAGGTGGGTCCTGAACAAAAAGTAAAGCCCTATTTCTCAGGAGGGTCCTGAACATAAAGTAAAGTCCCATTTTTTAGGAGGGTCCTGAACAAAAAGTAAAATCCAATTTTTCAGAAGGGTCCAAAATAAAATATAAAATCCCAATTTTAGGATGGTCTTGAACAAAAGTAAAATCCCATTCTATAGGAGGGTCCGGAATAGAAAGTAAAATCATATTTTTCAGGAGGGTCCTGAATAGAAAGTAAAGTGCCATTTTTCAGGAGGGACCTGAACAGAACGTTAAGTCCCATTTTTCAGGAGGGTCCTGAACCGAAAGTAAAATCCCATGTTTCAGGAGGGTCATAAACCGAAAGTAAATTCCCATTTTTCAGGAGGATCCTGTACGGAATGTAAAGTCCCATTTTTCAGGACGGTCCTAAACGGAACGTAAAGTCCCATTTTTAAGGAGGGCCCTTAACGAAAAATAAAGTCCTATTTTTCTGAAAGGTCCTGAACAGGAAGTAAAGTCCCAATTTTCAGGAGTGTACTGAACGAAGAGTAAAATCCCATTTTTCAGGAGGCTCCTGAATAGAAAGTCAAGTCCCATTTTTCAGTCGGGTCCTGTACAGAAGTAAAATCCTATTTTTCAGGAGGGTCCTGAACAGAAGTAAAATCCCATTTTTCAATAGGGTCATGAACAAAAGTAAAATCCCATTTTTTAGGAGGGTCATGAACAAAAAGTAAAATCCTATTTTTCAGGAAGGTCCAGAATAAAATGTAAAATCCCATTTTTCAGGATGGTCCGGAACAAAAGTAAAATCCCATTTTTTAGGTGGGTCCGGAACATAGAGTAAAATCCCATTTTTGAGAATGGTCCTGAATAGAAAGTAAAGTCCATTTTTTCAGGAAGGTACTAAGCAGAAAGTAAAGTCCCATTTAGCAGGAGGGTCCTGAACAGAAATTAAAGTCCCATTTTTTAGGAGGGTCCTGATCATAAATTAAAGTCCCATTTTTCAGGAGGGTCCTGAGCAGAAAGACAAGTTCTATTTTTCAGGAGGGTCCTGAACAGAAAGTAAAGTCCTATTTTTCAGGAGGGTCCTGAACAAAAAGTAAAGTCCCAATTTTATTGAGGGTCCTGAACAGAAAGTAAAATCCCATTTTTCAGGAGGGTCCTGAACAGAAAGTCAAGTCCCCATTTTTAGGAGGGTCCTGTACAGAAGTAAAATCCTATTTTTTCGGATGGTTATGAATGGAAAAGTAAATTCCCATTTTTCAGGAGGGTCCTGAATCGAAAGTAAAGTCCCATTTTTCAAAAGGGTCCTGAATAGAAATAAAATCCTAATTTTCAGGAGGGTCCTGAATAAAATGTAAAATCCCATTTTTCAGGATGGTTCTAAACAAAAGTGAAGTCCCATTTTTTAGGAGGGTTCGGAACGTAAAGTAAAATCTCATTTTTCTTGAGGGTCCTGAATAGAAAGTAAAGTCCCATTTTTCAGGAAGGTCCTAAATATAAGATAAAATCTCATTTTTCAGGAGGGTCCTGAAATGAAAGTAAAGTCCCATTTTTTAGGAGGTTGCTGAACAGAAAATAAAATCCCATTTTTCAGGAGGGTCCTTAACAGAAAGTAAAATCCCATTTTTCAGGAGTGTCCTAAGCAGAAAGTAAAATTCCTTTTTTCAAGAGCGTCCTGAACATAAAGTAAAATCCCATTTTTTAGGAGTGTTAGGAACATAAAGAAAAATCCCATTTTTCAAGAGAGTCCTGAAAATAAAGTAAAATCGCATTTTTCAGGAGGGTCCTGAACAGAAAGTAAAATCTCATTTTTCAGGAGGGTCCTGAACAGAAAGTAATGTCCAATTTATCAGGAAGGTCCTTAACAGAAAGTAAAGTCCCATTTTTCAGGAGGGTCCCGAACAGAAAGTAAAGTCCCATTTTTCCGAAAGTTCCTGAACAGAAAGTAAAATCCTATTTTACAGGAGGGTCCTGAACAGAAAGTAAAATCCTATTTTTAAGGTGGGTCCTGAACAAAAAGTGAAGCCCTATTTCTCAGGAGGGTCCTGAACATAAAGTAAAGTCCTATTTTTTAGGAGGGTCCTGAACAAAAAGTAAAATCCTATTTTTCAGAAGGGTCCAAAATAAAATATAAAATCCCAATTTTTAGGATGGTCTTGAACAAAAGTAAAATCCCATTCTATTGGAGGGTCCGGAATAGAAAGTAAAATCACATTATTCAGGAGGGTCCTGATTAGAATGTAAAGTCTCATTTTTCAGGAGGGACCTGAACAGAAAGTTAAGTCCCATTTTTCAGGAGGGTCCTGAACCAAAAGTAAAATCCCATGTTTCAGGAGGGTCATAAACCGAAAGTAAATTCCCATTTTTCAGGAGGATCCTGTACGGAAAGTAAAGTCCAATTTTTCAGGAGGTTCCTAAATGGAATGTAAAGTCCCATTTTTAAGGAGGGTCCTTAACGAAAAGTAAAGTCCTATTTTTCAGAAGGGTCCTGAACAGAAAGTAAAGTCCCAATTTTCAGGAGTGTACTGAACGGAGAGTAAAATCCCATTTTTCAGGAGGCTCCTGAACAGAAAGTCAAGTTCCATTTTTCAGTCGGGTCCTGTACAGAAGTAAAATCCTATTTTTCAGGAGGGTCCTGAACAGAAGTAAAATACCATTTTTCAATAGGGTCATGAACAAAAGTAAAATCCTATTTTTTAGGAGGGTCATGAACAAAAAGTAAAATCCTATTTTTCAGGAAGGTCCAGAATAAAATGTAAAATCTCATTTTTCAGGATGGACCTGAACAAAAGTAAAATCCCATTTTTTAGGTGGGTCCGGAACATAGAGTAAAATCCCATTTTTCAGGAGGGTCCTGAACAGAAAGTAAAGTGTTATTTTTCAGTATGGTCCTAAACATAAAGTAAAATCTCATTTTTCACGATGGTATAGAACAGAAAGTAAAATCCCATTTTTCAGGAGGGTCCTGAACAGAAAGTAAAATCCTATTTTTAAGGTGGGTCCTGAACAGAAAGTAAAGCCTCATTTCTCAGGAGGGCCCTGAACAGAAGTAAATTCCCATTTTTCAAGAGGGTCCTGAACAGAAGTAAAATCCTAGTTTTCAAAAGGGTCCTGAAAAGAAAGTAAAATCCCATTTTTTCAGGAGAGTCCAAAATAAAATGTAAAATCACATTTTACAGGATAGTCCTGAACAAAAGTAAAATCCCAATTTTTAGGAGGGTCCAGAACAGAAAGTAAAATCTCATTTTTCAGGAGGGTCCTGAATAGAAAGTTAAGTCCTATTGGAGGGTCCTTAACAGAAAGTAAAATCTCATTTTTCAGGAGGGTCCTGAACTAAAAGTAAAGTCCCATATTTTAGGAGGGTGCTGAACAGTAAGTAAAATCCCATTTTTCAGGTGAGTCCTGAACAGAAAGTAAAATCCCATTTTTCAGGAGGGTCCTGAAAAGAAAGTAAAATTCCATTTTTCAAGAGCGTCCTAAACATAAAGTAAAATCCCATTTTTTAGGAGGGTCATGAACATAAAGTAATATCCCAACTTTCAAGAGGGTTCTAAACAGAAAGTAAAATGCTATTTTTCAGGAGGGTCCTAAACAAAAAGTAAAATTCTATTTTTCAGAAAAGTTCTAAGCAGAAAGTAAAGTTCCATTTTTCAGAAGGGTCCTGAACAGAAAGTAAAGTCCCATTTTTCAGGAGGGTCCTAAGCAGAAAGTAATATCCCATTTTTCAGGAGGGTCCTGAATAGAAACTAAAATCCCATTTTCTCAGGTGGGTCCTGAACAGAAAGTAAAATCCCATTTTTCAGGAGGGTCCTGAACAGAAAGTAAAGTCCCATTTTTCAGGAGGGTCATGGACCAAAAATAAAATCCCATTTTCCAGGAGGGTCCTGAACCCAATGTAAATTCCCATTTTTCAGGAAGATCCTGTACTGAAAGTAAAGTCCCATTTTTCAGGAGGTTCCTGAACGGAATGTAAAGTCCCATTTTTCAGAAGGGTCCTGAACAGAAAGTAAAGTCCCAATTTTCTGGAGGGTCCTGAACAGAAAGTAAAATCCCATTTTTCAGGAGGGTCCTGAACAGAAAGTCAATTCCCCTTTTTCAGGAGGGTCCTGTACATAAGTAAAATCCTATTCTTCAGGATGGTTCTGAATGGAAAAGTAAATTCCCATTTTTCAGGAGGGTCCTGAATGGAAAGTAAAGTCCCATTTTTCAAAAGGGTCCTGAACAGAAAGTAAAATCCTAATTTTCAGGAGGGTCCTGATTAAAATGTAAAACCCCATTTTTCAGGATGGTTCTAAACAAAAGTAAAGACCCATTTTTAGGAGGGTTCGGAACGCCAAGTAAAATCTCATTTTTCTGGAGGGTCCTGAATATAAAGTAAAGTCCCATTTTTCAGGAGGGTCCTAAATATAAGATAAAATCTCATTTTTCAGGAGGGTCCTGAAATGAAAGTAAAGTCCCATTTTTTAGGAGGGTGCTGCACAGAAAATAAAATCCCATTTTTCAGGAGAGTCCTTAACAGAAAGTAAAATCCCATTTTTCAGGAGTGTCCTAAACAGAAAGTAAAATTCCTTTTTTCAAGAGCGTCCTGAACATAAAGTAAAATCCCATTTTTTAGGAGTGTCATGAACATAAAGAAAAATTCCATTTTTCAAGAGGGTCCTGAACAGAAAGTAAAATCTCATTTTTCAGGAGGATCCTGAACAGAAAGTAAAGTCCAATTTATCAGGAAGGTCCTAAACAGAAATTAAAGTCCCATTTTTCAGGAAGGTCCCGAACAGAAAGTAAAGTCCCATTTTTCAGGAAGGTCCTGAACAGAAAGTAAAATCCCATTTTCAGGAGGGTCCTAAACAGAAAGTAAAATCCTATTTTTATGGTGGGTCCTGAACATAAAGTAAAGCCCCATTTCTCAGGAGGGTCCTGCACAGAAAGTACAGTCCCATTTTTTAGGAGGGTCCTGAACAAAAAGTAAAATCCTATTTTTCAGAAGGGTCCAAAATAAAATATAAAATCCCAATTTTTAGGATGGTCCTGAACAAAAGTAAAATCCCATTCTATAGGAGGGTCCGGAATAGAAAGTAAAATCATATTGTTCAGGAGGGTCCTGAATAGAACGTAAAGTCCCATTTTTCAGGAGGGTCCTGAACATAAAGTTAAGTCTCATTTTTCAGGAGGGTCCTGAACCGAAAGTAAAATCCCATGTGTCAGGAGAGTCATAAACCGAAAGGAAATTCCTATTTTTCAGAAGGATCCTGTACGGAAAGTAAAGTCCCATTTTTCAGGAGGGTCCTAAACGGAACGTAAAGTCCCATTTTTAAGGAGGCTCCTGAACGAAAAGTAAATTCCTATTTTTCAGAAGGGTCCTGAACAGAAAGTAAAGTCCCAATTTTCAGGTGTGAACTGAACGGAAAGTAAAATCCCATTTTTCAGGAGGCTCCTGAATAGAAAGTCAAGTCCCATTTTTCAGTCGGATCCTGTACAGAAGTAAGATCCTATTTTTCAGGAGGGTCCTGAACAGAAGTAAAATCCTATTTTTCAAGAGGGTCATGAACAAAACTAAAATCCCATTTTTTAGGAGGGTCATGAACAAAAAGTAAAATCCTATTTTTCAGGAAGGTCCAGAATAAAATGTAAAATCCCATTTTTCAGGATGGTCCTGGACAAAAGTAAAATCCCATTTTTTGGGTGGGTCCGGAACATAGAGTAAAATCCCATTTTTCAGAAGGGTCCTGAATAGAAAGTAAAGTCCATTTTTTCAGGAACGTACTAAGCAGAAAGTAAAGTCCCATTTTTCAGGAGGGTCCTGAACAGAAATTAAAGTCCCATTTTTTAGGAGGGTCCTGAACATAAATTAAATTCCCATTTTTCAGGAGGGTCCTGAGCAGAAAGTCAAGTCCTATTTTTCAGGAGGGTCCTGAACAGAAAGTAAAGTCCCATTTTTGAGGAGGGTCCTGAACAAAAAGTAAAGTCCCAATTTTCTGGAGGGTCCTGAACAGAAAGTAAAATCCCATTTTTCAATAGGGTCATGAACAAAAGTAAAATCCCATTTTTTAGGAGGGTCATGAACAAAAAGTAAAATCCTATTTTTCAGGAAGGTCCAGAATAAAATGTAAAATCCCATTTTTCAGGATGGTCCTGAACAAAAGTAAAATGCCATTTTTTAGGTGGGTCCGGAACATAGAGTAAAATTCCATTTTTCAGGATGGTCCTTAATAGAAAGTAAAGTCCATTTTTTCAGGAAGGTACTAAGCAGAAAGTAAAGTCCCATTTTGCAGGAGGGTCCTGAACAGAAATTAAAGTCCCATTTTTTAGGAGGGTCCTGAACATAAATTAACGTCCTATTTTTCAGGAGGGTCCTGAGCAGAAAGTCAAGTCCTATTTTTCAGGAGGGTCCTGAACAGAAAGTAAAGTCCCATTTTTCAAGAGGGTCCTGAACAAAAAGTAAATTCCCAATTTTATTGAGGGTCCTGAACAGAAAGTAAAATCCCATTTTTCACGAGGGTCCTGAACAGAAAGTCAAGTCCCCATTTTTAGGAGGGTCCTGTACAGAAGTAAAATCCTATTTTTCCGGATGGTTCTGAATAAAAAGTAAATTCCCATTTTTCAGGAGGGTCCTGAATCGAAAGTAACGTCCCATTTTTCAAAAGGGTCCTGAACAGAAATAAAATCCTAATTTTCAGGAGGGTCCTGAATAAAATGTAAAATCCCATTTTTCAGGATGGTTCTAAATAAAAGTAAAGTCCCATTTTTTAGGAGGGTTCGGAACGTAAAGTAAAATCTCATTTTTCTTGAGGGTCCTGAATAGAAAGTAAAGTCCCATTTTTCAGGAAGGTCCTAAATATAAGATAAAATCTCATTTTTCAGGAGGGTCCTGATATGAAAGTAAAGTCCCATTTTTTAGGAGGTTGCTGAACAGAAAATAAAATCCCATTTTTCAAGAGGGTCCTTAACAGAAAGTAAAATCCCATTTTTCAGGAGTGTCCTAAGCAGAAAGTAAAATCTCATTTTTTAGGAGTGTCAGGAACATAAAGAAAAATCCCATTTTTCAAGAGAGACCTGAAAAGAAAGTAAAATCTCATTTTTCAGGAGGGTCCTGAACAGAAAGTAAATTCTCATTTTTCAGGAGGGTCCTGAACAGAAAGTAAAGTCCAATTTATCAGGAAGGTCCTTAACAGAAAGTAAAGTCCCATTTTTCAGGAGGGTCCCCAACAGAAAGTAAAGTCCCATTTTTCCGAAAGGTCCTGAACAGTAAGTAAAATCCCATTTTACAGGAGGGTCCTAAACAGAAAGTAAAATCCTATTTTTAAGGTGGGTCCTGAACAAAAAGTAAAGCCCTATTTCTCAGGAGGGTCCTGAACATAAAGTAAAGTCCCATTTTTTAGGAGGGTCCTGAACAAAAAGTAAAATCCTATTTTTCAGAAGGGTCCAAAATAAAATATAAAATCCCAATTTTTAGGATGGTCTTGAACAAAAGTAAAATCCCATTCTATAGGAGGGTCCGGAATAGAAAGTAAAATCACATTTTTCAGGAGGGTCCTGAATAGAAAGTAAAGTCCCATTTTTCAGGAGGGACCTGAACAGAAAGTTAAGTCCCATTTTTCAGGAGGGTCCTGAACCGAAAGTAAAATCCCATGTTTCAGGAGGGTCATAAACCGAAAGTAAATTCCCATTTTTCAGGAGGATCCTGTACGGAATGTAAAGTCCCATTTTTCAGGAGGGTCCTAAACGGAACGTAAAGTCCCATTTTTAAGGAGGGTCCTTAACGAAAAGTAAAGTCCTATTTTTCAGAAGGGTCCTGAACAGGAAGTAAAGTCCTAATTTTCAGGAGCGTACTGAACGGAGAGTAAAATTCCATTTTTCAGGAGGCTCCTGAACAGAAAGTCAAGTCCCATTTTTCACTCGGGTCCTGTACAGAAGTAAGATCCTATTTTTCAGGAGGGTCCTGAACAGAAGTAAAATCCCATTTTTCAATAGGGTCATGAACAAAAGTAAAATCCCATTTTTTAGGAGGGTCATGAAAAAAAAGTAAAATCCTATTTTTCAGGAAGGTCCAGAATAAAATGTAAAATCCCATTTTTCAGGATGGACCTGCACAAAAGTAAAATCTCATTTTTTAGGTGGGTCCGGAACATAGAGTAAAATCCCATTTTTCAAGAGGGTCCTGAACAGAAAGTAAAGTGTTATTTTTCAGTATGGTCCTGAACATAAAGTAAAATCTCATTGTTCACGATGGTATAGAACAGAAAGTAAAATCCCATTTTTCAGGACGGTCCTGAACAGAAAGTAAAATCCTATTTTTAAGGTGGGTCCTGAACAGAAAGTAAAGCCTCATTTCTCAGGAGGGCCCTGAACAGAAGTAAAATCCCATTTTTCAAGAGGGTCCTGAACAGAAGTAAAATCCTAGTTTTCAAAAGAGTCCTGAAAAGAAAGTAAAATCCCATTTTTTCAGGAGAGTCCAGAATAAAATGTAAAATCACATTTTACAGGATAGTCCTGAACAAAAATAAAATCCCGATTTTTATGAGGGTCCAGAATAGAAAGTAAAATCTTATTTTTCAGGAGGGTCCTGAATAGAAAGTAAAGTCCTATTGGAGGGTCCTTAACAGAAAGTAAAATCTCATTTTTCAGGAGGGTCCTGAACTGAAAGTAAAGTCCCATTTTTTAGGAGGGTGCTGAACAGTAAGTAAAATCCCATTTTTCAAGAGAGTCCTGAACAGAAAGTAAAATCCCATTTTTCAGGAGGGTCCTGAAAAGAAAGAAAAATTTCATTTTTCAAGAGCGTCCTGAACATAAAGTAAAATCCCATTTTTTAGGAGGGTCATGAACATAAAGTAATATCCCAACTTTCAAGAGGGTTCTAAACAGAAAGTAAAATGCTATTTTTCAGGAGGGTCCTAAACAAAAAGTAAAATCATATTTTTCAGAAAGGTTCTAAGCAGAAAGTAAAGTTCCATTTTTCAGAAGGGTCCTGAACAGAAAGTAAAGTCCCATTTTTCAGGAGGGTCCTTTGCAGAAAGTTATATCCCATTTTTCAGGAGGGTCCTGAACAGAAACAAAAATCCCATTTTCTCAGGTGGGTCCTGAACAGAAAGTAAAATCCCATTTTTTAGAAGGGTCCTGAACAGAAAATAAAGTCCCATTTTTCAGGAGGGTCATGGACCAAAAATAAAATCCCATTTTCCAGGAGGGTCCTGAACCCAAAGTAAATTCCCATTTTTCAGGAAGATCCTGTACTGAAAGTAAAGTCCCATTTTTCAGGAGGTTCCTGAACGGAACGTAAAGTCCCATTTTTCAGAAGGGTCCTGAACAGAAAGTAAAGTCCCAATTTTCTGGAGGGTCCTGAACAGAAAGTAAAATCCCATTTTTCAGGAGGGTCCTGAACAGAAAGTCAAGTCCCCTTTTTCAGGAGGGTCCTGTACATAAGTAAAATCCTATTCTTCAGGATGGTTCTGAATGGAAAAGTAAATTCCCATTTTTCAGGAGGGTCCTGAATGGAAAGTAAAGTCCCATTTTTCAAAAGGGTCCTGAACAGAAAGTAAAGTCCTAATTTTCTGGAGGGTCCTGAACAGAAAGTAAAATCCCATTTTTCAGGAGGGTCCTGAACAGAAAGTCAAGTCCCCTTTTTCAGGAGGGTCCTGTACATAAGTAAAATCCTATTCTTCAGGATGGTTCTGAATGGAAAAGTAAATTCCCATTTTTCAGGAGGGTCCTGAATGGAAAGTAAAGTCCCATTTTTCAAAAGGGTCCTGAACAGAAAGTAAAGTCCCAATTTTCTGGAGGGTCCTGAACAGAAAGTAAAATCCCATTTTTCAGGAGGATCCTGAACAGAAATTCAAGTCCCATTTTTCAGGAGGGTCCTGTACAAAAGTAAAATTCTATTTTTCAGGAGGGTCCTGAACAGAAGTAAAATCCCATTTTTCAAGAGGATCCTGAACAGAAAGTAAATTCCCATTTTTCAGGAGGCTCCTGAATGGAAAGTAAAGTCCCATTTTTCAAAAGGGTCCTAAACATAAAGTAAAATCCAAATTTTCAGGTGGGTCCTGAATAAAATATAAAATCCCATTTTTCAGGATGGTTCTAAACAAAAGTAAAGTCCCATTTTTTAGGAGGGTTCGGAACGTCAAGTAAAATCTCATTTTTCTGGAGGGTCCTGAATAGAAAGTAAAGTCCCATTTTTCAGGAGGGTCCTAATTATAAGATAAAATCATATTTTTCAGGAGGGTCCTGAAATGAAAGTAAAGTCCCATTTTTTAGGAGGGTGCTGAACAGAAAATAAAATCCCATTTTTCAGTTGGGTCCTTAACAGAAAGTAAAATCCCATTTTTCAGGAGTGTCCTAACCAGAAAGTAAAATTCCTTTTTTCAAGAGCGTCCTGAACAGAAAGTAAAATCCCACTTTTTTGGAGTGTCATGAACATAATGAAAAATCCCATTTTTCAAGAGAGTCCTGAAAAGAAAGTAAAATCTTATTTTTCAGGAGGGTCCTGAACAGAAAGTAATGTCCAATTTATTAGGAAAGTCCTAAACTGAAAGTAAAGTCCCATTTTTCAGGAGGGACCCGAACAGAAAGTAAAGTCCCATTTTTCAGGAAGGTCCTGAACAGAAAGTAAAATCCCATTTTTCAGGAGGGTCCTTAACAGAAAGTAAAATCCTATTTTTAAGGTGGGTCCTGAACAGAAAGTAAAGTCCCATTTCTTAGGAGGGTCCTGAATAGAAAGTAAAGTCCCATTTTTTGGGAGGGTCCTGAAAAGAAAGTTAAGTCCCATTTTTCAGGAGGGTCCTGAACCGAAACTAAAATCCCATATTTTAGGAGGGTCATAAACCGAAAGTAAATTCCCATTTTTCAAGAGGATCCTGTACGGAAAGTAAAGTCCCATTTTTCAGGAGGGTCCTAAACGAAACGTAAAGTCCCATTTTTAAGGAGGGTCCTTAACGAAAAGTAAAGTCCTATTTTTCAGAAGGGTCCTGAACAGAAAGTAAAGTCCCAATTTTCAGGAGTGTACTGAACGGAGAGTAAAATCCCATTTTTCAGGAGGCTCCTGAACAGAAAGTCAAGTCCCATTTTTCAGTCGGGTCCTGTACAGAAGTAAAATCCTATTTTTCAGGAGGGTCTTGAACAGAAGTAAAATCCCATTTTTCAATAGGCTCATGAACAAAAGTAAAATCCCATTTTTTAGGAGGGTCATGAACAAAAAGTAAAATCCTATTTTTCAGGAAGGTCCAGAATAAAATGTAAAATCCCATTTTTCAGGATGGTCCTGAACAAAAGTAAAATCCCATTTTTTAGGTGGATCCGGAACATAGAGTAAAATCCCATTTTTCAGGATGGTCCTGAATAGAAAGTAAAGTCCATTTTTTCAGGAAGGTACTAAGCAGAAAGTAAAGTCCCATTTTTCAGGAAGGTCCTGAACAGAAAGTAAAATCCTATTTTTAGGAGGGTCCTGAACAGAAAGTAAAATCCTATTTTAAGGTGGGTCCTGAACAGAAAGTAAAGCCCCATTTCTCAGGAGGGCCCTGAACAGAAAGTAAAGTCCCATTTTTCAGGAGGGTCCTGAACAAAAAGTAAAGTCCCAATTTTCTGGAGGGTCCTGAACAGAAAGTAAAATCTCATTTTTTAGGAGGGTCCTGAACAGAAAGTCAAGTCCCCTTTTTTTGGAGGGTCCTGTACAGAAGTAAAATCCTATTTTTCCGGATGGTTCTGAATGGAAAAGTAAATTCCCATTTTTCAGGAGGGTCCTGAATAGAAAGTAAAGTCCCATTTTTCCAAAGGGTCCTAAACAGAAAGTAAAATCCTAATTTTCAGGAGGGTCCTGATTAAAATGTAATATCCCATTTTTCAGGATGGTTCTAAAATAAAGTAAAGTCCCATTTTTTAGGAGGGTTCAGAACGTCAAGTAAAATCTCATTTTTCTGGAGGGTCCTGAATATAAAGTAAAGTCCCATTTTTCAGGAGGGTCCTAAATATAAGATAAAATCTCATTTTTCAGGAGGGTCCTGAAATGAAAGTAAAGTCCCATTTTTTAGGAGGGTGCTGAACAGAAAATAAAATCCCATTCTTCAGGAGGGTCCTTAACAGAAAGTAAAATCCCATTTTTCAGGAGTGTCCTAAACAGAAAGTAAAATTCCTTTTTCCAAGAGCGTCCTGAACATAAAGTAAAATCCTATTTTTTAGGAGTGTCATGAACATAAAGAAAAATCCCATTTTTCAAGAGGGTCCTGAACAGAAAGTAAAATCTCATTTTTCAGGAGGGTCCTGAACAGAAAATAAAGTCCAATTTATCAGGAAGGTCCTAAACAAAAAGTAAAGTCCCACTTTTCAGAAGGGTCCCGAACAGAAAGTAAAGTCCCATTTTTCAGGAAGGTCCTGAACAGAAAGTAAAATCCAATTTTTCAGGAGGGTCCTGAACAGAAAGTAAAATCCTATTTTTAAGGTGGGTCCTGAACAGAAAGTAAAGCCCCATTTCTCAGGAGGGTCCTGCACAGAAAGTAAAGTCCCATTTTTTAGGAGGGTCCAGAACAAAAAGTAAAATCCTATTTTTCAGAAGGGTCCAAAATAAAATATAAAATCCCAATTTTTAGGATGGTCCTGAACAAAAGTAAAATCCCATTCTATAGGAGGGTCCGGAATAGAAAGTAAAATCATATTTTTCAGGAGGGTCCTGAATAGAACGTAAAGTCCCATTTTTCAGGAGGGTCCTGAACATAAAGTTAAGTCTCATTTTTCAGGAGGGTCCTGAACCGAAAGTAAAATCCCATATTTCAGGAGGGTCATAAACCGAAAGGAAATTCCCATTTTTCAGAAGGATCCTGTACGGAAAGTAAAGTCCCATTTTTCAGGAGGGTCCTAGACGGAACGTAAAGTCCCATTTTTAAGGAGGCTCCTGAACGAAAAGTAAAGTCCTATTTTTCAGAAGGGTCCTGAACAGAAAGTAAAGTCCCAATTTTCAGGAGTGTACTGAATGGAAAGTAAAATCCCATTTTTTGGGAGGCTTCTGAATAGAAAGTCAAGTCCCATTTTTCAGTCGGATCCTGTACAGAAGTAAAATCCTATTTTTCAGGAGGGTCCAAAATAAAATATAAAATCCCAATTTTTAGGATGGTCCTGAACAAAAGTAAAATCCCATTCTATAGGAGGGTCCGGAATAGAAAGTAAAATCATATTTTTCAGGAGGGTCCTGAATAGAACGTAAAGTCCCATTTTTCAGGAGGGTCCTGAACATAAAGTTAAGTCTCATTTTTCAGGAGGGTCCTGAACCGAAAGTAAAATCCCATATTTCAGGAGGGTCATAAACCGAAAGGAAATTCCCATTTTTCAGAAGGATCCTGTACGGAAAGTAAAGTCCCATTTTTCAGGAGGGTCCTAGACGGAACGTAAAGTCCCATTTTTAAGGAGGCTCCTGAACGAAAAGTAAAGTCCTATTTTTCAGAAGGGTCCTGAACAGAAAGTAAAGTCCCAATTTTCAGGAGTGTACTGAATGGAAAGTAAAATCCCATTTTTCGGGAGGCTTCTGAATAGAAAGTCAAGTCCCATTTTTCAGTCGGATCCTGTACAGAAGTAAAATCCTATTTTTCAGGAGGGTCCTGAACAGAAGTAAAATCCCATTTTTCAAGAGGGTCATGAACAAAACTAAAATCCCATTTTTTAGGAGGGTCATGAACATAAAGTAAAATCCTATTTTTCAGGAAGTTCCAGAATAAAATGTAAAATCCCATTTTTCAGGATGGTCCTGGACAAAAGTAAAATCCCATTTTTTGGGTGGGTCCGGAACATAGAGTAAAATCCCATTTTACAGAAGGGTCCTGAATAGAAAGTAAAGTCCATTTTTTCAGGAACGTACTAAGCAGAAAGTAAAGTCCCATTTTTCAGAAGGGTCCTGAAAAGAAATTAAAGTCCCATTTTTTAGGAGGGTCCTGAACATAAATTAAAGTCCCATTTTTCAGGAGGGTCCTGAGCAGAAAGTCAAGTCCTATTTTTCAGGAGGGTCCTGAACAGAAAGTAAAGTCCCATTTTTCAGGAGGGTCCTGAACAAAAAGTGAAGTCCCAATTTTCTGGAGGGTCCTGAACAGAAAGTAAAATCCCATTTTTCAGGAGGGTCCTGAACAGAAAGTCAAGTCCTCTTTTTTAGGAGGGTCCTGTACAAAAGTAAAATCCTATTTTTTCGGATGGTTCTGAATGGAAAAGTAAATTCCCATTTTTCAGGAGGGTCCTGAATCGAAAGTAAAGTCCCATTTTTCAAAAGGGTCCTGAACAGAAAGTAAAATCCTAATTTTCAGGAGGGTCCTGAATAGAAAGTAAAGTCCATTTTTTCAGGAAGGAACTAAGCAGAAAGTAAAGTCCCATTTTGCAGGAGGGTCCTGAACAGAAATTAAAGTTCCATTTTTTAGGAGGGTCCTGAACATAAATTAAAGTCCCATTTTTCAGGAGGGTCCTGAGCAGAAAGTCAAGTCCTATTTTTCAGGAGGGTCCTGAACAGAAAGTAAAGTCCCATTTTTCAGGAGGGTCCTGAACAAAAAGTAAAGTCCCAATTTTCTGGAGGGTCCTGAACAGAAAGTAAAATCCCATTTTTCAGGAGGGGGCTGAACAGAAAGTCAAGTCCTCTTTTTTAGGAGGGTCCTGTACAAAAGTAAAATCCTATTTTTTCGGATGGTTCTGAATGGAAAAGTAAATTCCCATTTTTCAGGAGGGTCCTGAATCGAAAGTAAAGTCCCATTTTTCAAAAGGGTCCTGAACAGAAAGTAAAATCCTAATTTTCAGGTGGGTCCTGAATAAAATGTAAAATCCCATTTTTCAGGATGGTTCTAAACAAAAGTAAAGTCCCATTTTTTAGGAGGGTTCGGAACGTAAAGTAAAATCTCATTTTTCTTGAGGGTCCTGAATAGAAAGTAAAGTCCCATTTTTCAGGAAGGTCCTAAATATAAGATAAAATCTCATTTTTCAGGAGGGTCCTGAAATGAAAGTAAAGTCCCATTTTTTAGGAGGTTGCTTAACAGAAAATAAAATCCCATTTTTCAGGAGGGTCCTTAACAGAAAGTAAAATCCCATTTTTCAGGAGTGTTCTAAACAGAAAGTAAAATTCCTTTTTTCAAGAGCGTCCTGAACATAAAGTAAAATCCCATTTTTTAAGTGTGTCAGGAACATAAAGAAAAATCCCATTTTTCAAGAGAGTCCTGGACAGAAAGTAAAATCTCATTTTTCAGGAGGGTCCTGAACAGAAAGTAAAGTCCAATTTATCAGGAAGGTCCTTAACAGAAAGTAAAGTCCCATTTTTCAGGAGGGTCCCGAACAGAAAGTAAAGTCCCATTTTTCCGAAAGGTCCTGAACAGAAAGTAAAATCCCATTTTACAGGAGGGTCCTGAACAGAAAGTAAAACCCTATTTTTAAGGTGGGTCCTAAACAAAAAGTAAAGCCCCATTTCTCAGGAGGGTCCTGAACATAAAGTAAAGTCCCATTTTTTAGGAGGGTCCTGAACAAAAAGTAAAATCCTATTTTTCAGAAGGGTCCAAAATAAAATATAAAATCCCAATTTTTAGGATAGTCTTGAACAAAAGTAAAATCCCATTCTATAGGAGGGTCCGGAATAGAAAGTAAAATCACATTTTTCAGGAGGGTCCTGAATAGAAAGTAAAGTCCCATTTTTCAGGAGGGTCCTGAACAGAAAGTTAAGTCCCATTTTTTAGGAGGGTCCTGAACCGAAAGTAAAATCCCATGTTTCAGGAGGGTCATAAACCGAAAGTAAATTCCCATTTTTCAGGAAGATCCTGTACGGAAAGTAAAGTCCCATTTTTCAGGAGGGTCCTAAACGGAACTTAAAGTCCCATTTTTAAAGAGGGTCCTTTCGAAAAGTAAAGTCCTATTTTTCAGAAGGGTCCTGAACAAAAAGTAAAGTCCCAATTTTCAGGAGTGTACTGAACGGAGAGTAAAATCTCATTTTTCAGGAGGCTCCTGAACAAAAAGTCAAGTCCCATTTTTCAGTCTGGTCCTGTATAGAAGTAAAATCCTATTTTTTAGGAGGGTCCTGAACAGAAGTAAAATCCCATTTCTCAATAGGGTCATGAACAAAAGTAAAATCCCATTTTTTAGGAGGGTCATGAACAAAAAGTAAAATCCTATTTTTCAGGAAGGTCCAGAATAAAATGTAAAATTCCATTTTTCAGGATGGACCTGAACAAAAGTAAAATCCCATTTTTTAGGTGGGTCCGGAACATAGAGTAAAATCCCATTTTTCAGGAGGGTCCTGAATAGAAAGTAAAGTCCATTTTTTAAGGAACGTACTAAGCAGAAAGTAAAGTACCATTTTTCAGGAAGGTCCTGAACAGAAAGTAAAATCCCATTTTTCAGGAGGGTCCTGAACAGAAAGTAAAATCCTATTTTTAAGGTGGGTCCTGAACAGAAAGTAAAGCCTCATTTCTCAGGAGGGCCCTGAACAGAAAGTAAAGCCCCATTTCTCAGGAGGGCCCTGAACAGAAAGTAAAGTCCCATTTTTCAAGAGGGTCCTGAACAAAAAGTAAAGTCCCAATTTTCTGGAGGGTCCTGAACAGAAAGTAAAATCTCATTTTTCAGGAGGGTCATGAACAGAAAGTCAAGTCCCCTTTTTTAGGAGTGTCCTGTACATAAGTAAAATCCTATTTTTCCGGATGGTTCTGAATGAAAAAGTAAATTCCCATTTTTCAGGAGGGTCATAAATGGAATGTAAAGTCCCATTTTTCAAAAGGGTCCTGAACAGAAAGTAAAATCCTAATTTTCAGGAGGGTCCTGAATAAAATGTAAAATCCCATTTTTCAGGATGGTTCTAAACAAAAGTAAAGTCCCATTTTTTAGGAGGGTTCGGAACGTCAAGTAAAATCTCATTTATCTGGAGGGTCCTGAATAGAAAGTAAAGTCCCATTTTTCAGGAGGGTCTTAAATATAAGATAAAATCTCATTTTTTAGGAGGGTCCTGAAATGAATGTAAAGTCCCATTTTTTAGGAGGGTGCTGAACAGAAAATAAAATACCATTTTTCAGGAGGGTCCTTAACAAAAAGTAAAATCCCATTTTTCAGGAGTGTTCTAAACAAAAAGTAAAATTCCTCTTTTCAAGAGCGTCCTGAACAGAAAGTAAAATCCCATTTTTTAGGAGTGTCATGAACATAAAGAAAAATCCCATTTTTTAAGAGGGTCCTAAACAGAAAGTAAAATCTCATTTTTCAGGAGGGTCCTGAACAGAAAGTAAAGTCCAATTTATCAGGAAGGTCCTAAAGTGAAAGTAAAGTCCCATTTTTCAGGAGGGTCCCGAACAGAAAGTAAAGTCCCATTTATCAGGAAGGTCCTGAACAGAAAGTAAAATCTCATTTTTTAGGAGGGTCCTGAACAGAAAGTAAAATCCTAGTTTTAAGGTGGGTCCTGAACAGAAAGTAAAGCCCCATTTGTCAGGAGGGTCCTGCACAGAAAGTAAAGTCCCATTTTTTAGGAGGGTCCTGAACAAAAAGTAAAATCCTATTTTTCAGAAGGGTCCAAAATAAAATATAAAATCCCCATTTTTAGGATGGTCCTGAACAAAAGTAAAATCCCATTCTATAGGAGGGTCCAGAAAAGAAAGTAAAATCACATTTTTCAGGAGGGTGCTGAATAGAAAGTAAAGTCCCATTTTTCAGGAGGGTCCTGAACATAAAGTTAAGTGTCATTTTTCAGGAGGGTCCTGAACCGAAAGTAAAATCCCATGTTTCAGGAGGGTCATAAACCGAAAGGAAATTTCCATTTTTCAGAAGGATCCTGTACGGAAAGTAAAGTCCCATTTTTCAGGCGTGTCCTAAATGGAACGTAAAGTCCCATTTTGAAGGAGGCACCTGAACGAAAAGTAAAGTCCTATTTTTCAGAAGGGTCCTGAACAGAAAGTAAAGTTCCAATTTTCAGGAGTGTACTGAACGGAAAGTAAAATCCCATTTTTCAGGAGGCTCCTGAATAGAAAGTCAAGTCCTATTTTTCAGTCGGATCCTGTACACAAGTAAAATCCTATTTTTCAGGAGGGTCCTGAACAGAAGTAAAATCCCATTTTTCAAGAGGGTCATGAACAAAAGTAAAATCCCATTTTTTAGGAGGGTCATGAACAAAAAGTAAAATCTTATTTTTCAGGAAGGTCCAGAATAAAATGTAAAATCCCATTTTTCAGGATGATCCTGGACAAAAGTAAAGTCCCATTTTTTGGGTGGGTCCGGAACATAGAGTAAAATCCCATTTTTCAGAAGTGTCTTGAATAGAAAGTAAAGTCCATTTTTCAGGAAGGTACTAAGCAGAAAGTAAAGTCCCATTTTGCAGGAGGGTCCTGAACAGAAATTAAAGTCCCATTTTTTAGGAGGGTCCTGAACATAAATTAAAGTCCCATTTTTCAGGAGGGTCCTGAGCAGAAAGTCAAGTCCTATTTTTCAGGAGGGTCCTGAACAGAAAGTAAAGTCCCATTTTTCAGGAGGGTCCTGAAAAAAAAGTAAAGTCCCAATTTTCTGGAGGGTCCTGAACAGAAAGTAAAATCCCATTTTTCAGAAGGGTCCTGAACAGAAAGTCAAGTCCCCTTTTTTAGGAGGGTCCTGTACAAAAGTAAAATCCTATTTTTTCGGATGGTTCTGAATGGAAAAGTAAATTCCCATTTTTCAGGAGGGTCCTGAATCGAAAGTAAAGTCCCATTTTTCAAAAGGGTCCTGAACAGAAAGTAAAATCCTAATTTTCAGGAGGGTCCTGAATAGAAAGTAAAGTCCATTTTTTCAGGAAGGTACTTAGCAGAAAGTAAAGTCCCATTTTGCAGGAGGGTCTTGAACAGAAATTAAAGTTCCATTTTTTAGGAGGGTCCTGATCATAAATTAAAGTCCCATTTTTCAGGAGGGTCCTGAGCAGAATGTCAAGTCCTATTTTTCAGGAGGGTCCTGAACAGAAAGTAAAGTCCCATTTTTCAGGAGGGTCCTGAACAAAAAGTAAAGTCCCAATTTTCTGGAGGGTCCTGAACAGAAAGTAAAATCCCATTTTTCAGGAGGGTCCTGAACAGAAAGTCAAGTCCTCTTTTTTAGGAGGGTCCTGTACAAAAGTAAAATCCTATTTTTTCGGATGGTTCTGAATGGAAAAGTAAATTCCCATTTTTCAGGATGGTCTTGAATCAAAAGTAAAGTCCCATTTTTCAAAAGGGTCTTGAACAGAAAGTAAAATCCTAATTTTCAGGAGGGTCCTGAATTAAATGTAAAATCCCATTTTTCAGGATGGTTCTAAACAAAAGTAAAGTCCCATTTTTAAGGAGGGTTCGGAACGTAAAGTAAAATCTCATTTTTATGGAGGGTCCTGAATAGAAAGTAAAGTCCCATTTCTCAGGAAGGTCCTAAATATAAGATAAAATCTCATTTTTCAGGAGGGTCCTGAAATGAAAGTAAAGTCCCATTTTTTAGGAGGGTGTTGAACAGAAAATAAAATCCCATTTTTCAGGAGGGTCCTTAACAGAAAGTAAAATCCCATTTTTCAGGAGTGTCCTAAACAGAAAGTAAAATTCCTTTTTTCAAGAGCGTCCTGAACATAAAGTAAAATCCCATTTTTTTAGGAGTGTCATGAACATAATGAAAAATCCCATTTTTCAAGAGGGTCCTGAACAGATGATAATGCTCAATCTACAGCTCTCGTTTGAGTGTAAAGCGGTCGTTAGCAAATATAGAACCCAACCTGGGTTGGGTGTCGATCCCACAGGGAATAGCTTGGCCAACAAGTAAGTAAAATTACTAAACTTTTGGTGCAAGTCTCGTAAGAAGGGGGGATTCTTGTATTGCAAGTAATGTAAACAAAAGCTGAAAATAATAATGTAAAAAGAGAGAGATTGTTACGTTGGTTGTAAACTATGAGAATTGAAGCGTTGGGGTTATGTCCACCTTCTGAGGTATACGTCTCTATTGGCTATGAGTGTGTAGAATTCTGACATGCAATTGCTTATAGAGGATTGTAGTCGATGGTAAATCCAAGCGTCTCTCGACCTAAACAAGGACTATTTCACTTTAACTCTCTCGAGCTTAAAGCGTGTCTAACGGTACGAATTCCCCAAGAAGTTAGTCCAGTTACAGCACTAGCTTTTTAATAGGAAAGGGTGTCCTACTACCACCTTGACATTATCTCTTTTCCATACAAATAACTTTTCTCTCGAATAAGTTAAATGTTAGACTGGCCTATTCTTGCGTTTGCAACCGCAAAGAATGTAGATTAAGATGAAGAGAATAATGATATAAGCAATATACGTGCCTCGAACTCACAAACTCACAGCAATAGATAGTAACTCATTCGGCTTCCATAACCCCAACAGAGAAGTTTAGTTACCCATGAATGCGAAGGAAATCACGATTGACATTGTTATTATATCACGATATTGAGTAATGGCGTGTAGATCAAGTGATAGGCGTGAGGCGTGATTCCTTAGCAAGTAACGATTCTCTTGTTGTGGAATTTAAGAATAGAAGAGTAGAAGAAAATAGAATTGAATTGTAAGATGAGATGTTAAGAAGATGTTAGAAGATGTTGAGAGGGATGGAAGGAAGTATTGTGTTCTCCCTCCTCCCTCCTTCCTTAATCAAAATCTCTAGCATGATAGGGTATTTATAATACCCATATCCTAATCCTACTAGATAAATAAAATATCTAACCAAATCCTACTAGGCTAATGTAATACTTAACCCAATTGTACTAGGTTAATGTAACATTATCATAATCCAAATAAACTAATGAAATACATAACCCAATTGTACTAGGTTAATGTATCATTGTCCAAATCCAACTAAGTTACTGCAAGTCCCCAAAGTCTTCAGAAATGCTGTTTTAGCCCGGGACAGATTTTCCATGCAGCAGGTTTGGTCCCCCAAAGTCTTCAGAAATGTTGTTTTAGCCCGGGATAGATTTTCCATGCAGTAGTTTTGGTCCTTAGGCGTGTAAACTCCCTTCCCTTCCTTCGTGAGCTTTCTTTAGCGTCAAGTAAGCCATAAAATGCTGAATTATGCATCATTTATACCTGAAACTTTACTAATCATGTTCGTTAGCTCATTTACAGGAAAAAGGACTAAAAGTGCATGAAATATATAATTTGTTCTCAAAACTAGGCTAAAATATGGGCAAAATATATTGATATAGGTGCGTAAATTCGCCTATCATCAACACCCCACACTTAGAGCTTTGTTCGTCCTCGAACAAACTATCATGTCCTTCTAAACGTCAACTTAGGGTTTTACAGCAACAACACAAAATATTCGTCAAGACAAGCACAACAATTATCAACAAAGAGTATCTTTTCGATTATAAGTAGAAACAGTTTAACCTCTAGCATAGACTCGGGATGGTGATCAACTCGCATGCAAACGTTAAGGTACAAGGAATCATATATGACTACCCAAAACTCATCAACCATGTGTGTCTCACACTATAGTACCCATAATCATTCACAAGTATAGCATATTTTTCAAACATGGGTATCAAAATATCCTTGCTCTCGCTCTCACAAAGAATTCATATGAAGAAACTGATGACCATAGGCTTGCCCTTAATGTAATACTCTACTAAATGTCAGAATGCTAAGCTTAGGATCAAGTAGGTCTTTTGATGGTTGTAATGTAGGCTAAGGGACGGGTAGGACTATTTTGTCCAGGAATAGTGACTAAGTTCCTAAGCTCTTTAATACATCACTTTGTATCATTGACACTTTTTTTTTCTTTCAACCTTTCTTTCTTTTATTCTACCACCCTTGTTCTCCTCTTTTGTTTTTCAATTTTAAGAACAACTCGCTTTTCAACTTTCTTTTCCTTTTTCTTTTCACAACATACCTCTTATGATAGCACTTTCTTTTTCATAACACATTCAAGCACCATTACAATTTATAGCATCATACTCACTCAATTTCTTCTTATGTTGTCACATGACTTTTTCACTTTAAAGCACTTAGGAGTTTGGATCAAATTACGGTCTTGAAAAATATGGATTAGGCTTACATACAAGGTTGTCAAAGAAAATAGGCTAAAGGCTCAAAAGGGTTTAACTAGGATGATGTCCATGGGTAGGTAAAACTGAAGGTAAAAAAGTATGGGTTGCCAAAGAAATGCCTAAATCATATCCTAAACTTACACTCCTTATTTTCGCTTTGCATACATACCAGGCAAGTTCTAGCATCAGCCACACACATAGAATATATGATTATCTCACACACACAAGGCACATGGTCGACTTGCTTAGAAGTAATATAGACTCTCGACCCAACAAGTGAAGGAATTGAACCACACAATATCACATAATGAGTCACAACTAGAGCCTAAACGTCTTAATAGTCACAATTGTAGCACATACTCTTGTTATAATCTCATGCTGCCTATCAAAATAATTTCATGCGAAGCTAGAAAAAATTTACTACTAAAAAAATGAAACAAAAACAAAGCAAACAAACATAGATGCGAGTAGAGAAGTATAGCATGCTATACCACCACCCCACACTTAGTCGGGACACTGTCCTCAGTGGAGAATAAATACGAAGAACCTGGTCAGTCGGACTCGTCCTCAATGTCGGGGGTCATACCCTTTGCATCAGAATTATCATCAGAGTCGTCATTCTCAGAAGTTCCTCATAAGTATCCCACTTAATTCCAAGAGTGAGTCGAGGTATTTGCAGCGAGGAGGGTTCTCCTTGCTCTTTTCGGCCTCTTTTCTTGCCTTTTTGTGAAGTGGTCTTGCTTTGGGTGCCATTGTACCTGAGACTTAAAAAAAATGTTCATGTTAGCATCATCTCGATGGATACAATCTATAAACAAGCAATAGTGGCACCACCCCACACTTAGTTTGTTGGTACAGACTAGTGAAGTGAAAGTGGTCGATTACTCAGACTTCATCGACATATGTTTTAGGGGCTATATTCCAACAAGAAATTCAGATATGTAACACTTCTTGCAATCTTTGCAATACTTTCATGTTAGGTATATCAAGACTTCTTCATAGGGATTACATCATGGTATAGTTTCTATCAATAATCACAATCTCCTATGTCGGTAGGCAACTATAAGTCTTATTCCGATGAGCGAGACATCCCAACATGTAAGTATTCAAGTGACAAGAGCATGCAATGTTCATGACTATAGCAATTCCGCAAGTAGTATAACAATGCATCAAAATCAATTTCTAGTTGGAAACAAGTTAAGAGTATCCTAACGTTCATGTTCACTCACTTGGTTTTGTATCAACAATTCAAACACATTAACATCACCAATATTTCTTCAAGATGTAGCAATTCGTAATAGACATAGCAACGTAGAACTTACGAAAAATAGATGAAGAACAAAAGATTACTTACGTGATTGAAGCCTTTGGAGATGTTCTTGTGAAGTGGGAGAGCAAAAAGAAAAGTTTTGAGATGATTTGGAGAGTATATGCGGCGCCTAGGTCAAGTTTTCAATGTGTTTGTGTTTCAAGACTAAGTCTCCTTTATATAGGAAGAGAATGGGTCGGGTTTTGACCCATTTACAATCGGTTTTGGAGACAAAAATGCTACATATGCGGCGCATAATGCTTGGCATAGTCATGGTATATGCGGCGCATTGTCTATGGCATAATGGGACATATGCGCCGCATAGTCTATGGCATTTGTAGACATATGCGCCGCATAGTCTATGGCATATGAGATACTGAGACCAAATGCCATAGCATAGGTGGCGCATAGTCAAAAGCATACCTAGGAATAGGCAGCGCATAGTGTATAGCACACTAGATTCCGAGACCTTAGGCTATAGGATAGGTTGTGCATCGTTTGTGGCCTAGTTTTACCTAGGCCTAGCCTTCCTCAATGCCTAGTTTGGCATGAGCAATGCTCAATCCATAGCCTTATGCATCACTATTCCTAACTTACCAACTTTACCATACAATGCGTCCAAATCGTCAATTGAAATCAATCTCCTCGTTGAATACCTCTTGCACCTACATTTGCTCAAAAACAATAAAAACGATTAGAACGATAGGTTGCCTCCCATTAAGCGCCTTAGTTTTGGTCGTGGCACGACTCTTATTTTTGGATTTTTATTTATCAAAAGCAAAACACATACTAGAACGAAATGAAAAATGAAAAACGATAAACGATAAATGAAAAACGATAAACGATGGGTTGCCTCCCATCTAGCACCTTATTTATTGTCGTAGCACGACATGGTTACCTCGAGTACTCAGACTTCGTCGAGGTAAATGGAGGATCATTTTCTAAAAGGATTTAGACGACAATGAGGCTTACCTGTGGGCATGCGATCTTCTTCGAGATGGCTCATACATTTCCCCGGAGAGTCACCAATTATATCATCAATAGTCCAACCCATAGCTCTCTTGTATCTCTTCAGAGCAGAGATGAGATCTTCTACGTGCTGTTCACTTAAATCATCTGCACTCTCCGGAAGTATATTTCTACTTTCCAAGAACACATACCTTAGATAATCGGGGAGCTCTTTCGATTCTAGCATTGGTGGCTCTTCAAGGGAAGTCTTCGCTGTAGGTGAAGGTTGATTCTTAAGATCACGGTCCAGTTGCTTAGGAGTATGGGAATAGGACTCTATTTCTGTTAGAGCACCCATAAGTTCTTCATAATCTTCATCGTCCTCATGCTCAACCTTCAGCAGCGCAGCAGACAATGGCTCAACAGTAAGCTGTTTCTCTACAGATAATGCTTTCTTATCTTCATAATGAACATCATCTAAAGAGAACACATCCATATCTTTTGGATGCTTTATCGCTTTGCACAAATCAAAATGAATCACTTCGTCATTCATTCGAAATAAAAGCTCATTATCTCTCATGTCAATAAGCACACTTCCTGTTGTAAGGAAAGGACGTCCCAAGATTATGGGAACTTCAGAATCCACCTCGCAATCCAAAATCACAAAGTCTGCAGGAAAATGAAGGTAGACACCTTCACCAACACATCATTCAAGATACCCACAGGTCGTTTTACCGACCTATCAGCCATCACGAGCCTCATATTGGTTGGTGTCAGATCGCCTAACCCCAACTTCTTGTAGACGTATAGTGGCATCAAATTGATGCTAGCACCCAGATCGCACAATGCCTTAGCAAAATTCATGGATCCAACTGTTCAAGGAATAGTGAAAGCACCAGGGTCTGCCTTCTTCTGTACTAAGGACCTTGTGGCAATTGCACTGCAATGATGAATATTATCTGCCGGCTCATATCTTACTGCCCGTTTTTTTTTCAACAGGTCCTTCATGAATTTAGCGTACCCAGGCATCTTTTCTAGCGCCTCTACCAACGGAACATTAATGGTCAGCTGCTTCAACATGGTCATGAATTTGCTGAACTTTGTATCATCCGCCACCTTCTTCAATCTTTGAGGAAAAGGTGGTGGTGGGTATGGAATTGTTCTCTCCATGGCTTTCTTCTCCTCTTGCTTCCGTTTTTCAGCTTTTCCAGGCTGCACGTTGTGAGGAGTGATGTTAAGGACGTTAGGATCGGCTGCTGTGGCATCTTCCCCTTTCGCCTTATCATCAATTTCTGCTTCTTCGTCAACCACTTGCTTGCCTTTTTCTGAAGTTTCCAGCACCTTACCACTTCGGGTAGTGATGGCCATGCATGACCCATCATTCCTTGGGTTTTGCACAGTATCTCTAGGTAAAGTGCCAGCCTTCCTTTGATTGAGTGCTGCTGAAAGTTGGCTCAATTGCTGCTCTATTTGCTTGATTGAAGTGGAATGAGAATCAACTAGTTGTTTCATGGAGGAAAAATCATTAATTACCTCAGTAACTCCCGCGCTCGTTGCTTCCACTCCTTTCAATAATTTAGCCATCATGTCTTCCATACTTCTAGAATTAGATGTGGTGGCATCACGTCTACCAGGGGGAACATATACACCACTCTTTTCATTTTTTTTATTCCAACTACCTTGGTCTTTGCTTCCAGATTTATCATAATAGTTCCGACCTTGGTTTCCTTGGGTATTCCCACGGAAACCCCCCTGATTGTTCAAGTAGTTGGCCTCCTCTTCCTTATCAGATTCGTCTCTTCCTTTTAGCGCCACAGCTTTCACTTTTTCGGTCTTCCCTGATAATAAATGCTTTGTCAGAAGATCCACTTGCGTTTTCATGTGCGCTAAATCTTGATCACGTTCTTCTTGTCTTCTTCTTTGGTCTGCAGTCATGCCTATAGATAAAGTGGGGCTTGCTACCTCAGAATCCCTGGTATGCCAAGCTCTACTTTGTTTCGTCATACGATCTAGCATATTGCTTGCTTGACCAAAGGTGAGATCCATAAATGATCCTCCAGCCGCATTATCCACCACTGGCTTAGTTATTGAATTCAAGGCTCTATACAATATCTCCATGAGGTGAACATTAGTCATGTGATGGTTTGGGCATCTCGCTAGCTTTGTCTTGAACCTCTCCCATGTTTCATGAAGAGCTTCAGTGGGAAGCTGACGAAAGTTGCTGATTTCATCTCTTAATTGTGCCCTTTTGGAAGGCGGAAAGAATCTTTCTAGGAAAGCGTCTCTCAATTGCCTCCAATTTGTAATTGAATCAGGAGTCAGCCGATTCAACCATAGTGTTGCCTCCCCAGACAGAGACAATGGAAATAGACGTAATCGAATTGCATTCTGACCAACACCAGGATTGTCAAAAGACTTGCATGTAGAAATAAAGTTGATGAGATGCATATTCGGATCATCGCCTGCTAGTCCACCAAACAATCCCTTGAGTTGCAATAACTGAATCATGGTGCTTGTGATGTTGAACTAGGCTTCGGGCGCTAATGGTGGTGGAATTATAGCTCCAGTGGCTCCGGCACCATCAAGATCATCATCATCATCGTCGAAGGCTGGCTGCATAGGTTGGTGATCATGTCTATACCGATCTTGTCGACCTCTTCTGTTGGCAGGTGTTATGATTTCAGCATCACGCCTAGGGTTTAGTAACTCATCATCACCTAAATCCTCATCGTCAGGATTTGGTGCTCGTGCAGGGTTATCAATGTTCTGCTGTTGAACCTGGGTTGCGGCAAAGGCAGCCAATCTTGCTTGTTCCTGTTGAGCAGCCATCCTTGCGATTTCAGCTTGTGCTTCCATTCTACCAATGCGTTGTGGTTCAGGATTGATTGGTAATAACGGTTGACCAGAACTTCGAGTATGGGGCATGCACTAAAATAAAAACCTGCAGTAGACAAAAACAAAAACTAAAAGTAAAAGTACGAGAATCTTTGAACAAAGGGTCTAGTAATTTTCACGAACTTAATTGACACTTGTATTCCCCGGGAACGGCGCCAATTTTTGATAACGCTCAATCTACAGCTCTCATTTTGAGAGTAAAGCGGTAGTTAGCAAATATAGAACCCAACCTGGGTTGGGTGTCGATCCCACAGGGAATAGCTTGGCCAACAAGTAAGTAAAATTACTAAACTTTTGGTGCAAGTCTCGTAAGAAGGGGGGATTCTTGTATTGCAAGTAATGTAAACAAAAGCTGAAAATAATAAAGTAAAAAGAGAGAGATTGTTACGTTGGTTGTAAACAATGAGAATTGAAGAGTTGGGGTTATGTCCACCTTCTGAGGTATACGTATCTATTGGCTATGAGTGTGTAGAATTCTGACATGCAATTGCTTATAGAGGATTGTAGTCGATGGTAAATCCAAGCGTCTCTCGACCTAAACAAGGACTATTTCACTTTAACTCTCTCGAGCTTAAAGCGTGTCTAACGGTACAAATTCTCCAAGAAGTTAGTCCAGTTACGGCACTAGCTTTTTAATAGGAAAGGGTGTCCTACTACCTTGACATTATCTCTTTTCCAGACAAATAACTTTTCTCTCGAACAAGTTAAATGTTAGACTGGCGTATTCTTGCGTTTGCAACCGCAAAGAATGTAGATTAAGATGAAGAGAATAATGATATAAGCAATATACGTGCCTCGAACTCACAAACTCACAGCAATAGATAGTAACTCATTCGGCTTCCATAACCCCAACAGAGAAGTTTAGTTACCCATGAATGCGAAGGAAATCACGATTGACATTGTTATTATATCACGATATTGAGTAATGGCGTGTAGATCAAGTGATAGGCGTGAGGCGTGATTCCTTAGCAAGTAACGATTCTCTTGTTGTGGAATTTAAGAATAGAAGAGTAGAAGAAAATAGAATTGAATTGTAAGATGAGATGTTAAGAAGATGTTAGAAGATGTTGAGAGGGATGGAAGGAAGTATTGTGTTCTCCCTCCTCCCTCCTTGCTTAATCAAAATCTCTAGCATGATAGGGTATTTATAATACCCATATCCTAATCCTACTAGATACATAAAATATCTAACCAAATCCTACTAGGCTAATGTAATACTTAACCCAATTGTACTAGGTTAATGTAACATTATCATAATCCAAATAAACTAATGAAATACATAACCCAATTGTACTAGGTTAATGTATCATTGTCCAAATCCAACTAAGTTACTGCAAGTCCCCAAAGTCTTCAGAAATGCTGTTTTAGCCCGGGACAGATTTTCCATGCAGCAGTTTTGGTCCCCCAAAGTCTTCACAAATGCTGTTTTAGCCCGGGACAGATTTTTCATGCAGCAGTTTTGGTCCTTAGGCGTGTAAACTCCCTTCCCTTCCTTCGTGAGCTTTCTTTAGCGTCAAGTAAGCCATAAAATGTTGAATTATGCATCATTTATACCTGAAACTTTACTAATCATGTTCGTTAGCTCATTTACAGGAAAAAGGACTAAAAGTGCATGAAATATATAATTTGTTCTCAAAACTAGGCTAAAATATGGGCAAAATATATTGATATAGGTGCGTAAATTCGCCTATCATCAACAGAAAGTAAAATCTCATTTTTCAGGAGGGTCCTGAACAGAAAGTAAATTCCAATTTATCAGGAAGGTCCTAAACAGAAAGTAAAGTCCCATTTTTCAGGAGGGTCCCGAACAGAAAGTAAAGTCCCATTTTTCAGGAAGGTCCTGAACAAAAAGTAAAATCCCATTTTTCAGGAGGGTCCTGAACAGAAAGTAAAATCCTATTTTTAAGGTGGGTCCTGAACAGAAGGTAAAGCCCCATTTCTCAGGAGGGTCCTGCACAGAAAGTAAAGTCCCATTTTTTAGGAGGGTCCTGAACAAAAAGTAAAATCCTATTTTTCAGAAAGGTCCAAAATAAAATATAAAATCCCAATTTTTAGGATGGTCCTGAACAAAAGTAAAATCCCATTCTATAGGAGGGTCCAGAATAGAAAGTAAAATCACATTTTTCAGGAGGGTCCTGAATAGAAAGTAAAGTCCCATTTTTCAGGAGGGTCCTGAACATAAAGTTAAGTCTCATTTTTCAGGAGGGTCCTGAACCGAAAGTAAAATCCCATGTTTCAGGAGGGCCATAAACCGAAAGGAAATTCCCATTTTTCAGAAGGATCCTGTACGGAAAGTAAAGTCCCATTTTTCAGGCGGGTCCTAAATGGAACGTAAAGTCCCATTTTTAAGGAGGCTCCTGAACGAAAAGTAAAGTCCTATTTTTCAGAAAGGTCCTGAACAGAAAGTAAAGTCCCAATTTTCAGGAGTGTACTGAACGGAAAGTAAAATCCCATTTTTCAGGAAGCTCCTGAATAGAAAGTCAAGTCCCATTTTTCAGTCGGATCCTGTACAGAAGTAAAATCCTATTTTTCAGGAGGGTCCTGAACAGAAGTAAAATCCCATTTTTCAAGAGGGTCATGAACAAAGTAAAATCCCATTTTTTAGGAGGGTCATGAACAAAAAGTAAAATCTTATTTTTCAGGAAGGTCCAGAATAAAATGTAAAATCCCATTTTTCAGGATGGTCCTGGACAAAAGTAAAATCCCATTTTTTGGGTGGGTCCGGAACATAGAGTAAAATCCCATTTTTCAGAAGGATCCTGAATAGAAAGTAAAGTCCATTTTTTCAGGAAGGTACTAAGCTAAAAGTAAAGTCCCATTTTTCAGGAGGGTCCTGAACAGAAATTAAAGTCCCATTTTTTAGGAGGGTCCTGAACATAAATTAAAGTCCCATTTTTCAGGAGGGTCCTGAGCAGAAAGTCAAGTCCTATTTTTCAGGAGGGTCCTGAACAGAAAGTAAAGTCCCATTTTTCAGGAGGGTCCTGAACAAAAAGTAAAGTCCCAATTTTCTGGAGGGTCCTGAACAGAAAGTAAAATCCCATTTTTCAGGAGAGTCCTGAACAGAAAGTCATGTCCCCTTTTTTAGGAGGGTCCTGTACAAAAGTAAAATCCTATTTTTTCGGATGGTTCTGAATGGAAAAGTAAATTCCCATTTTTCAGGAGGGTCCTGAATCGAAAGTAAAGTCCCATTTTTCAAAAGGGTCCTGAACAGAAAGTAAAATCCTAATTTCCAGGAGGGTCCTGAATAGAAAGTAAAGTCTATTTTTTCAGGAAGGTACTAAGCAGAAAGTAAAGTCCCATTTTGCAGGAGGGTCCTGAACAGAAATTAAAGTCCCATTTTTTAGGAGGGTCCTGGACATAAATTAAAGTCCCATTTTTCAGGAGGCTCCTGAATAGAAAGTCAAGTCCTATTTTTCAGTCGGATCCTGTACACAAGTAAAATCCTATTTTTCAGGAGGGTCATGAACAGAAATAAAATTCCCTTTTTTTAAGAGGGTCATGAACAAAAGTAAAATCCCATTTTTTAGGAGGGTCATGAACAAAAAGTAAAATCTTATTTTTCAGGAAGGTCCAGAATAAAATGTAAAATCCCATTTTTCAGGATGGTCCTGGACAAAAGTAAAATCCCATTTTTTGGGTGGGTCCGGAACATAGAGTAAAATCCCATTTTTCAGAAGGGTCCTGAATAGAAAGTAAAGTCCATTTTTTCAGGATGGTACTAAGCAGAAAGTAAAGTCCCATTTTTCAGGAGGGTCCTGAACAGAAATTAAAGTCCCATTTTTTAGGAGGGTCCTGAACATAAAATAAAGTCTCATTTTTCAGGAGGGTCCTGAGCAGAAAGTGAAGTCCTATTTTTCAGGAGGGTCCTGAACAGAAAGTAAAGTCCCATTTTTCAGGAGGGTCCTGAACAAAAAGTAAAGTCCCAATTTTCTGGAGGGTCCTGAACAGAAAGTAAAATCCCATTTTTCAGGAGGGTCCTGAACAGAAAGTCAAGTCCCCTTTTTTAAGAGGGTCCTGTACAAAATTAAAATCCTATTTTTTCGGATGGTTCTGAATGGAAAAGTCAATTCCCATTTTTCAGGAGGGTCCTGAATCGAAAGTAAAGTCCCATTTTTCAAAAGGGTCCAGAACAGAAAGTAAAATCCTAATTTTCAGGAGGGTCCTGAATAGAAAGTAAAGTCCATTTTTTCAGGAAGGTACTAAGTAGAAAGTAAAGTCCCATTTTGCAGGAGGGTCCTGAACAGAAATTAAAGTCCCATTTTTTAGGAGGGTCCTGAACATAAATTAAAGTCCCATTTTTCAGGAGGGTCCTGAGCAGAAAGTCAAGTCCTATTTTTCAGGAGGGTCCTGAACAGAAAGTAAAGTCCCATTTTTCCTGAGGGTCCTGAACAAAAAGTAAAGTCCCAATTTTCTGGAGGATCCTAAACAGAAAGTAAAATCCCATTTTTCAGGAGGGTCCTGAACAGAAAGTCAAGTCCTCTTTTTTAGGAGGGTCCTGTACAAAAGTAAAATCCTATTTTTTCGGATGGTTCTGAATGGAAACGTCAATTCCCATTTTTCAGGAGGGTCCTGAATCGAAAGTAAAGTCCCATTTTTTAAAAGGGTCCTGAACAGAAAGTAAAATCCTAATTTTCAGGAGGGTCCTGAATAAAATGTAAAATCCCATTTTTCAGGATGGTTCTAAACAAAAGTAAAGTCCCATTTTTAAGGAGGGTTCGGAATGTAAAGTAAAATCTCATTTTTCTGGAGGGTTCTGAATAGAAAGTAAAGTCACATTTCTCAGGAAGGTCCTAAATATAAGATAAAATCTCATTTTTCAGGAGGGTCCTGAAATGAAAGCAAAGTCCCATTTTTTAGGAGGGTGCTGAACAGAAAATAAAATCCCATTTTTCAGGAGGGTCCTTAACAGAAAGTAAAATCCCATTTTTCAGGAGGGTCCTTAACAGAAAGTAAAATCCCATTTTTCAGGAGTGTCCTAAACAGAAAGTAAAATTCCTTTTTTCAAGAGCGTCTTGAGCATAAAGTAAAATCCCATTTTTTAGGAGTGTCATGAACATAAAGAAAAATCCCATTTTTCAAGAGGGTCCTGAACAGAAAGTAAAATCTCATTTTTCAGGAGGGTCCTGAATAGAAAGTAAAGTCCAATTTATCAGGAAGGTCCTAAACAGAAAGTAAAGTCCCATTTTTCAGGAGGGTCCCGAACAAAAAGTAAGGTCCCATTTTTCAGGAAGGTCCTTAACAGAAAGTAAAATCCCATTTTTCAGGAGGGTCCTGAACAGAAAGTAAAATCCTATTTTTAAGGTGGGTCCTGAACAGAAAGTAAAACCCCATTTCTCAGGAGGGTCCTGCACACAAAGTAAAGTCCCATTTTTTAGGAGGGTCCTGAACAAAAAGTATAATCCTATTTTTCAGTAGGGTCCAAAATAAAAAATAAAATCCCAATTTTTAGGATGGTCCTGAACAAAAGTAAAATCCCATTCTATAGGAGGGTCCAGAATAGAAAGTA
Source organism: Capsicum pubescens (assembly GCA_030864215.1). NCBI lineage: Eukaryota > Viridiplantae > Streptophyta > Magnoliopsida > Solanales > Solanaceae > Capsicum > Capsicum pubescens. The sequence continues at coordinate 283,323,879 of CM061542.1, forward strand.
AAATCATATTTTTCAGGAGGGTCCTGAATAGAAAGTAAAGTCCCATTTTTCAGGTGGGTCCTGAACATAAAGTTAAGTCTCATTTTTCAGGAGGGTCCTGAACCGAAAGTAAAATCTCATGTTTCAGGAGGGCCATAAACCGAAAGGAAATTCCTATTTTTTAGAAGGATCCTGTACGGAAAGTAAAGTCCTATTTTTCAGGCGGGTCCTAAATGGAACGTAAAGTCCCATTTTTAAGGAGGCTCCTGAACGAAAAGTAAAGTCCTATTTTTCAGAAGGGTCCTGAACAGAAAGTAAAGTCCCAATTTTCAGGTGTGAACTGAACGGAAAGTAAAATCACATTTTTCAGGAGGCTCCTGAATAGAAAGTCAAGTCCCATTTTTCAGTCGGATGCTGTACAGAAGTAAAATCCTATTTTTCAGGAGGTTCCTGAACAAAAGTAAAATCCCATTTTTCAAGAGGGTCATGAACAAAAGTAAAATCCCATTTTTTAGGAGGGTCATGAACAAAAAGTAAAATCTTATTTTTCAGGAAGGTCCAGAATAAAATGTAAAATCCCATTTTTCAGGATGGTCCTGGACAAAAGTAAAATCCCATTTTTTGGGTGGGTCTGGAACATTGAGTAAAATCCCATTTTTCAGAAGGGTCCTGAATAGAAAGTAAAGTCCATTTTTTCAGGAAGATACTAAGCTGAAAGTAAAGTCCCATTTTTCAGGAGGGTCCTGAACAGAAATTAAAGTCCCATTTTTTAGGAGGGTCCTGAACATAAATTAAAGTCCCATTTTTCAGGAGGGTCCTGAGCAGAATGTCAAGTCCTATTTTTCAGGAGGGTCCTGAACAGAAAGTAAAGTCCTATTTTTCAGGAGGGTCCTGAACAAAAAGTAAAGTCCCAATTTTCTGGAGGGTCTTGAACAGAAAGTAAATTCCCATTTTTCAGGAGGGTCCTGAACAGAAAGTCAAGTCCCCTTTTATAGGAGGGTCCTGTACAAAGGTAAAATCCTATTTTTTCGGATGGTTCTGAATGGAAAAGTAAATTCCCATTTTTCAGGAGGGTCCTGAATCGAAAGTAAAGTCCTATTTTTCAAAAGGGTCCTGAACAGAAAGTAAAATCCTAATTTTCAGGAGGGTCCTGAATAGAAAGTAAAGTCCATTTTTTCAGGAAGGTACTAAGCAGAAAGTAAAGACCCATTTTGCAGGAGGGTCCTGAACAGAAATTAAAGTCCCATTTTTTAGGAGGGTCCTGAACATAAATTAAAGTCCCATTTTTCAGGAGGGTCCTGAGCAGAAAGTCAAGTCCTATTTTTCAGGAGGGTCCTGAACAGAAAGTAAAGTCCCATTTTTCAGGAGGGTCCTGAACAAAAAGTAAAGTCCCAATTTTTTTAAGTGTCCTGAACAGAAAGTAAAATCCCATTTTTCAGGAGGGTCCTGAACAGAAAGTCAAGTCCTCTTTTTTAGGAGGGTCCTGTACAAAAGTAAAATCCTATTTTTTCGGATGGTTCTGAATGGAAAAGTAAATTCCCATTTTTCAGGAGGGTCCTGAATCGAAAGTAAAGTCCTATTTTTCAAAAGGGTCCTGAACAGAAAGTAAAATCCTAATTTTCAGGAGGGTCCTGAATAAAATGTAAAATCCCATTTTTCAGGATTGTTCTAAACAAAAGTAAAGTCCCATTTTTAAGGAGGGTTCGGAACGTAAAGTAAAATCTCATTTTTCTGGAGGGTCCTGTATAGAAAGTAAAGTCCCATTTCTCTGGAAGGTCCTAAATATAAGATAAAATCTCATTTTTCAGGAGGGTCCTGAAATGAAAGTAAAGTCCCATTTTTTAGGAGGGTGCTGAACAGAAAATAAAATCGCATTTTTCAGGAGGGTCCTTAACAGAAAGTAAAATCCCATTTTTTAGGAGTGTCCTAAACAGAAAGTAAAATTCCTTTTTCAAGAGCGTCCTGAACATAAAGTAAAATCCCATTTTTTAGGAGTGTCATGAACATAAAGAAAAATCCCATTTTTCAAGAGGGTCCTGAACAGAAAGTAAAATCTCATTTTTCAGGAGGGTCCTGAACAGAAAGTAAAGTCCAATTTATCAGGAAGGTCCTAAACAGAAAGTAAAGTCCCATTTTTCAGGAGGGTCCCGAACAGAAAGTAAAGTCCCATTTCGTAGGAAGGTCCTGAACAGAAAGTAAAATCCCATTTTTCAGGAGGGTCCTGAACAGAAAGTAAAATCCTATTTTTAAGGTGGGTCCTGAACAGAAAGTAAAGCCCCATTTCTCATGAGGGTCCTGAACATAAAGTAAAGTCTCATTTTTTAGGAGGGTCCTGAACAAAAAGTAAAATCCAATTTTTCAGAAGGGTCCAAAATAAAATATAAAATCCCAATTTTTAGGATGGTCCTGAACAAAAGTAAAATCCCATTCTATAGGAGGGTCCGGAATTGAAATTAAAATCATATTTTTCAGGATGGTCCTGAATAGAATTAAAGTCCCATTTTTCAGGAGGGTCCTGAACAGAAAGTTAAGTCCCATTTTTCAGGAGGGTCTTGAACCGAAAGTAAAATCCCATGTTTCAGGAGGGTCATAAACCGAAAGAAAATTTCCATTTTTCAGGAGGATCCTGTACGGAAAGTAAAGTCCCATTTTCCAGGAGGGTCCTAAACGGAACGTAAAGTCCCATTTTTAAGGAGGCTCCTGAACGAAAAGTAAAGTCCAATTTTTTAGAAGGGTCCTGAACAGAAAGTAAAGTCCCAATTTTCAGAAGTGTACTGAACGGAAAGTAAAATCCCATTTTTCAGGAGGCTCCTGAACAGAAAGTCAAGACCCATTTTTCAGTTGAGTCCTGTACAGAAGTAAAATCCTATTTTTCAGGAGGGTCCTGAACAGAAGTAAAATCCCATTTTTCAAGAGGGTCATGAACAAAAGTAAAATCCTATTTTTCAAGAAGGTCCAGAATAAAATGTAAAATCCCTTTTTTCAGGATGGTCCTGGACAAAAGTAAAATCTCATTTTTTAGGTAGGTCCGGAACATAGAGTAAAATCCCATTTTTCAGGAGGGTCCTGAATAGAAAGTAAAGTCCATTTTTTCAGGAAGGTACTAAGCAGAAAGTAAAGTCCCATTTTTCAGGAGGGTCCTGAACAGAAATTAAAGTCCCATTTTTTAGGAGGGTCCTGAACATAAATTAAAGTCCCATTTTTCAGGAGGGTCCTGAGCAGAAAGTCAAGTCCTATTTTTCAGGAGGGTCCTGAACAGAAAGTAAAGTCCCATTTTTCAGGATGGTCCTGAACAAAAAGTAAAGTCCCAATTTTCTGGATGGTCCTGAACAGAAAGTAAAATCCCATTTTTCAGGAGGGTCCTGAACAGAAAGACACGTCCCCTTTTTAGGAGGGTCCTGTACAGAAGTAAAATCCTATTTTTCAGGATGTTTCTGAATGAAAAAGTAAATTCCCATTTTTCAGGAGGGTCCTAAATGAAAAGTAAAGTTCCATTCTTCAAAAGGGTCTTGAACAGAAAGTAAAGTCCCAATTTTCTGGAGGGTCCTGAACAGAAAGTAAAATCCCATTTTTCAGGAGGGTCCTGAACACAAAGTCAAGTCCCATTTTTCAGGAGGGTCCTGAACCGAAAGTCAAGTCCCCTTTTTTAGGAAGGTCCTGTACATAAGTAAAATCCTAGTTTTCAGGAAGGTCGAGAATAAAATGTAAAATCCCATTTTTCAGGATGGTCCTGGACAAAAGTAAAATCTGATTTTTTAGGTGGGTCCGGAACATAGAGTAAAATCTCATTTTTCAGGAAGGTCCTGAATAGAAAGTAAAGTCCATTTTAACAGGAAGGAACTAAGCATAAAGTAAAGTCCCATTTTTCAGGAGGGTCCTGAACAGAAATTAAAGTCTCATTTTTTAGGAGGGTCCTGAACATAAATTAAAGTCCCATTTTTCAGGAGGGTCATGAGCAGCAAGTCAAGTCCTATTTTTCAGGAGGGTCCTGAACAGAATGTAAAGTCTCATTTTTCAGGAGGGTCCTGAACAAAAAGTAAAGTCCCAATTTTCTGGATGGTCCTGAACAGAAAGTAAAATCCCATTTTTCAAGAGGGTCCTGAACAGAAAGTCAAGTCCCCTTTTTTAGGAGTGTCCTGTACAAAAGTAAAATCTAATTTTTCCGGATGGTTCTGAATGGAAAAGTAAATTCCCATTTTTCAGGAGGGGCCTTAATGGAAAGTAAAGTCCCATTTTTTAAAAGGGTCCTGAACAGAAAGTAAAATCCTAATTTTCAGGAGGGTCCTGAATAAAATGTAAAATCCCATTTTTCAGGATGGTTCTAAACAAAAGTAAAGTCCCATTTTTTAGGACGGTTCGGAACGTAAAGTAAAATCTCATTTTTCTGGAGGGTCCTGAATAGAAAGTAAAGTCCCATTTTTCAGGAGGGTCCTAAATATAAGATAATATCTCATTTTTCAGGAAGGTCCTGAAATGAAAGCAAAGTACCATTTTTTAGGAGGGTGCTGAACAGAAAATAAAATCCAATTTTTCAGGAGGGTCCTTAACAGAAAGTAAAATCACATTTTTCAGGAGTGTCCTAAACAGAAAGTAAATTTCCTTTTTTCAAGAGCGTCCTGAACATAAAGTAAAATCCCATTTTTTAGGAGTGTCATGAACATAAAGAAAAATCCCATTTTTCAAGAAAGTCCTGAACACAAAGTAAAATCTCATTTTTCAGGAGGGTCCTGAACAAAAAGTAAATTCCAATTTATCAGGAAGGTCCTAAACAGAAAGTAAAGTCCCATTTTTCAGGAGGGTCCCGAACAGAAAGTAAAGTCCCATTTTTCAGGAAGGTCCTGAACAGAAAGTATAATCCCATTTTTCAGGAGGGTCCTGAACAGAAAGTAAAATCCTATTTTTAAGGTGGGTCCTGAACAGAAAGTAAAGCCCCATTTCTCAGAAGGGTCCTGAACAGAAAGAAAAGTCCCATTTTTTAGGAGGGTCCAAAAAAAAATATAAAATCCGAATTTTTCAGAAGGGTCCAAAATAAAATATAAAATCCGAATTTTTAGGATGGTCCTGAACAAAAGTAAAATCCCATTCTATAGGAGGGTCCGGAATTGAAAGTAAAATCACATTTTTCAGAAGGGTCCTGAATAGAAAGTAAAGTCCCATTTTTCAGTGGGGTCCTAAACCGAAAGTAAAATCCCATGTTTCAGGAGGGTCATAAACCGAAAGGAAATTCCCATTTTTCAGGAGGATCCTGTACGGAAAGTAAAGTCCCATTTTTAAGGAGGGTCCTAAACGGAACGTAAAGTCCCATTTTTAAGGAGGCTCCTGAACGAAAAGTAAAGTCCTATTTTTCAGAAGGGTCCTGAACAGAAAGTAAATTCCCAATTTTCAGGAGTGTACTGAACGGAAAGTAAAATCCCATTTTTCAGGAGGCTCCTGAACAGAAAGTCAAGTCCCATTTTTCAGTCGGATCCTGTACAGAAGTAAAATCCTATTTTTCAGGAGGGTCCTGAACAGAAGTAAAATCCCATTTTTCAAGAGGGTCATGAACAAAAGTAAAATCCCATTTTTTAGGAGGGTCATGAACAAAAAGTAAAATCCTATTTTTCAGGAAGGTCCAGAATAAATTGTAAAATCCCATTTTTCAGGATGGACCTGGACAAAAGTAAAATCCCATTTTTAGGTGGGTCCGGAACAGAGAGTAAAATCTCATTTTTCAGGAGGGTCCTGAGTAGAAAGTAAAGTCCATTTTTTCAGGAAAATACTAGGCAGAAAGTAAAGTCCCATTTTTCAGGAGGGTCCTGAACAGAAATTAAAGTCCCATTTTTTAGGAGGGTCCTGAACATAAATTAAAGTTCCATTTTTCAGGAGGGTCCTGAGCAGAATGTCAAGTCCTGAACAGAAAGTAAAGTCCCATTTTTCAGGAGGGTCCTGAACAAAAAGTAAAGTCCCAATTTTCTGGAAGGTCCTGAACAGAAAGTAAAATCCCATTTTTCAGGAGGGTCCTGAACAGAAAGTCAAGTCCCTTTTTAAGGAGGGTCCTGTACTGAAGTAAAATCCTATTTTTTAGGATGGTTCTGAATGGAAAAGTAAATTCCCATTTTTCAGGAGGGTCCTAAATGGAAAGTAAAGTCCCATTTTTAAAAAGGGTCCTGAAGATAAAGTAAAGTCCCAATTTTCTGGAGGGTCCTGAACAGAAAGTAAAATCTCATTTTTCAGGAGGGTCCTGAGCATAAAGTCAAGTCCCATTTTTAAGGAGGGTCCTGTACAAAAGTAAAATCCTATTTTTATGAGGGTCCTGAACAGAAGTAAAATCCCATTTTTCAAGAGGATCCTGAACAGAAATCAAAATCCCATTTTTCAAGAGAGTCATGAACAAAACTAAAATCCCATTTTTTAGGAGGGTCCTGAACAAAAAGTAAAATCCTAATTTTCAGGAGGGTCCTGAATAAAATGTAAAATCCCATTTTTCAGAATGGTTCTAAACAAAAATTAAGTCCCATTTTGTAGGAGGGTTCGGAACGTAATGTAAAATCTCATTTTTCAGGAGTGTCCTGAATAGAAAGTAAAATCCTATTTTCAGGAGTGTCCTGAACAGAAAGTAAAATTCCTTTTTTCATGAGCGTCCTGAACATAAAGTAAAATCCCATTTTTTAGGAGGGTCATGAACATAAAGAATAATCCCATTTTTTAAGAGGGTCCTGAACAGAAAGTAAAATCTCATTTTTCAAGAGGGTCCTGAACAGAAAGTAAAGTCCAATTTATCAGGAAGGTCCTAAACAGAAAGTAAAGTCCCATTTTTTAGGAGGGTCCCGAACAGAAAGTATAGTCCCATTTTTTCGGAGGGTCCTGAACAGAAAGTAAAATCCCATTTTTCAGGAGGGTGCTGAACAGAAAGTAAAATCCCATTTTTAAGGTGGCTCCTGAACAGAATGTCAAGCCCCATTTTTCAGGAGGGTCCTGAACAAAAAGTAAAGTCCCATTTTTAAGGAGGGTGCTGAAGAGATAATAAAACCTATTTTTCAGGAGGGTCATGACTAGAAAGTAAAGTCCCATTTTTCAGGTGGGTCATGAAAAAAAAGTAAAATTGCATTTTTCAAGAGCGTCCTAAACATAAAGTAAAATCCCATTTTTCAGAATGGTCCTGAACAGATAGTAAAGTCCCATTTTATAGGAGGGTCCTGAACAGAAAGTAAAGTCCCATTTTTCAGGAGGGTCCTGAACAGAAAGTTAAATCCTATTTTTCATGAGGGTCCTGAACAGAAAGTCAAATCCCATCTTTCAGGAGGGTTCTGAACAGAAAGTAAAATCCCATTTTTCAGGAGGGTCTTGAACAGAAAGTCAAATCCCATTTTTCAGGAGGATCCTGAACAGAAAGTAAAATCCCATTTTTTTGGAGAGTCCTGAAAAAAAAGTAAAATCCTATTTTTCAGGAGAGTCCTGGACAAAAGTAAAATCCCATTTCTCAGAAGAGTCCTGAACAGAAAGTAAAATCCCATTTTTCAGGAGTGTCCTGAATAGAAAGTAAAGTCCCATTTTTCAGTAGGGATCAGAAAAAAAAAGTAAAGTCCCATTTTCCAGGAGGGTCCTGTACAGAAAGTAAAATCCCAATTTTCAGGAAGGTCCTGAACAGAAATTAAAATCCTTTTTTTCCAGAAAGTCCTAAATAGTAGCAAAATTCCATTTTTCAGGAGGGTCCTGAACTAAAGTAAAATCTCATTTTTCAAGATGGTCCAGAACAGATAGTAAAATCCCATATTTCAGGAGGGGCCTAAACAAAAGTAAAATTCCATTTTTCAGGAGGGTCCTGAACAGAAAGTAAAATCCCATTTTTCAGGAGAGTCCTGAACAGAAGTAAAATCACAAATTTTTAGGAGGGTCCTGAACAGAAGTAAAATCCCATTTTTCAAGAAATTCCTGAACAGAAAGTAAAAAACCATTTTTCAATAGGGTCATGAACAAAAGTAAAATCCCTTTTTTTAGGAGGGCCCTGAACAAAAATTAAAATCCTATTTTTCAGAAGGGTCCAGAATAAAATATAAAATCCTATTTTTCAGGATGGTTCTGAACGAAAGTAAAATACTATTCTATAGGAGGGTCCGGAATAGAAAGTAAAATCACATTTTTCAGGAGGGTCCTGAATAGAAAGTAAAGTCCCATTTTTCAGGAGGGTCCTGAACAGCAAGTTAAATCCCATTTTTCAGGAGGGTCCTGAACCGAAAGTAAAATCCCATGTTTCAGGAGGGTCATAAACCGACAGTAAATTCCCATTTTTCAGGAGGATCCTATACGGAAAGTAAAGTCCCATTTTTCAGGAGGGTCCTAAACGGAACGTAAAGTCCCATTTTTATGGAGGGTCCTGAACGAAAAGTAAAGTACTATTTTTCAGAAGTGTCCTGAACAGAAGTAAAGTCCCAATTTTCAGGAGTGTACTGAACGGAAAGTAAAATCCCATTTTTCAGGAGGCTCCTGAACAGATAGTCAAGTCCCATTTTTCAGTCGGGTCCTGTACAGAAGTAAAATCCTATTTTTCAGGAGGGTCCTGAACAGAAGTAAAATCCCATTTTTCAAGAGGGTCATGAACAAAAGTAAAATCTCATTTTTTAGGAGGGTCATGAACAAAAAGTAAAATCCTATTTTTCTGGAGGGTCCAGAATAAAATTTAAAATCCCATTCTTCAGGATGGTCCTGAACAAAAGTAAAATCCCATTTTTTAGGAGGGTCCGGAACATAGAGTAAAATCCCATTTTTCAAGAGAGTCCTGAATAGAAAGTAAAGTCCCATTTTTCAGGAGGGTTCTGAACAGCAATTAAAGTCTCATTTTTCAGGAGGGTCCTGAGCAGAAAGTCAAGTCCTATTTTTCAAGAGGGTCCTGAACAGAAAGTAAAGTTCCATTTTTCAGGATGGTCCCAAATAAAATGTAAAGTCCCATTTTTCACGAAGGTCTTGAACAGAAAGTAAAGTCCCATTTTTCTGGAGGGTCCTGTACAAAAAGTAAAATCCCATTTTTTAGGAAGATCCTGAACATAAAGTAAAATCCTATTTTCAAGAGGATCCTAAACAGAAGTAAAATCCCATTTTTCAGGTGGGTCCTGAACAAAAGTAAAATCTCATTTTTCAAGATGGTATAGAACAGTAAGTTAATTACCATATTTCAGAAGGGTCCTGAACAAAAGTAAAATCCTATTTTTCAGGAGGGGCCTGAACAGAAAATAAAATCCCATTTTTCAGGTGGGTCCTGAACAGAAGTAAAATCCCATTATTCAAGAGGGTCCTGAGCAGAAGTAAAATCCCATTTTTCAAGAGGGTCCTGAACAGAAAGTAAAGTCCCAATTTTCAGGAGTGTACTGAACGGAACGTAAAATACCATTTTTCAGGAGGCTCCTGAACAGAAAGTCAAGTCCCATTTTTCAGTCGGGTCCTGTACAGAAGTAAAATCCTATTTTTTAGGAGGGTCCTGAACAGTAGTAAAATCCCATTTTTCAAGAGGGTCATGAACAAAAGTAAAATCCCATTTTTTAGGAGGGTCATGAACAAAAAGTAAAATCCTATTTTTCAGGAAGGTCCAGAATAAAATGTAAAATCCCATTTTTCAGGATGGTCCTGGACAAAAGTAAAATCCCATTTTTTAGGTGGGTCCGGAACATAGATTAAAATCCCATTTTTCAGGAGGGTCCTGAATAGAAAGTAAAGTCCATTTTTTCATGAAGGTACTAAGTAGAATGTAAAGTCCCATTTTTCAGGAGGGTCCTGAAAAGAAATTAAAGTCCCATTGTTCAGGAGGGTCCTGAGCAGAAAGTCAAGTCCTATTTTTCAGGAGGGTCCTGAACAGAAAGTAAAGTCCCATTTTTCAGGAGGGTCCTGAACAAAAAGTAAAGTCCCAATTTTCTGGATGGTCCTGAACAGAAAGTAAAATCCCATTTTTCAGGAGGGTCCTGAACAGAAAGTCACGTCCCCTTTTTAGGAGGGTCCTGTACAGAAGTAAAATCCTATTTTTCAGGATGGTTCTGAATGAAAAAGTAAATTCCCATTTTTCAGGAGGGTCCAAAATGGAAAGTAAAGTTCCATTTTTCAAAAGGGTCCTGAACAGAAAGTAAAGTCCCAATTTTCTGGAGGGTCCTGAACAGAAAGTAAAATCCCATTTTTCAGGAGGGTCCTGAACAGAAAGTCAAGTCCCATTATTCAGGAGGGTCCTGTACAAAAGTAAAATCCTATTTTTTATGAGGGTCCTGAACAGAAGTAAAATCCCATTTTTCAAGAAGATCCTGAACAGAAAGTAAAATCCCATTTTTCAGTCGGATCCTGTACAGAAATAAAATCCTATTTTTCAGGAGGGTCCTGAACAGAAGTAAAATCCCATTTTTCAAGAGGGTCATGAACAAACGTAAAATCCCATTTTTTAGGAGGGTCATGAACAAAAAGTAAAATCCTATTTTTCAGGAAGGTCCAGAATAAATTGTAAAATCCCATTTTTCAGGATGGACCTGGACAAAAGTAAAATCCCATTTTTAGGTGGGTCCGGAACAGAGAGTAAAATCTCATTTTTCAAGAGGGTCCTGAATAGAAAGTAAAGTCCATTTTTTCAGGAAGATACTAAGCAGAAAGTAAAGTCCCATTTTTCAGGAGGGTCCTGAACAGAAATTAAAGTCCCATTTTTTAGGAGGGTCCTGAACATAAATTAAAGATCGATTTTTCAGGAGGGTCCTGAGCAGAAAGTCAAGTCCTGAACAGAAAGTAAAGTCCCATTTTTCAGGAGGGTCCTAAACAAAAAGTAAAGTCCCAATTTTCTGGAGGGTCCTGAACAGAAAGTAAAATCCCATTTTTCAGGAGGGTCCTGAACAGAAAGTCAAGTCCCCTTTTAAGGAGGGTCCTGTACTGAAGTAAAATCCTATTTTTTAGGATGGTTCTGAATGGAAAAGTAAATTCCCATTTTTCAGGAGGGTCCTAAATGGAAAGTAAAGTCCCATTTTTAAAAAGGGTCCTGAAGAGAAAGTAAAGTCCCAATTTTCTGGAGGGTCCTGAACAGAAAGTAAAATCTCATTTTTCAGGAGGGTCCTGAACATAAAGTCAAGTCCCATTTTTAAGGAGGGTCCTGTACAAAAGTAAAATCCTATTTTTAGGAGGGTCCTGAACAGAAGTAAAATCCCATTTTTCAAGAGGATCCTGAACAGAAAGTAAAATCCCATTTTTCAAGAGGGTCATGAACAAAACTAAAATCCCATTTTTTAGGAGGGTCCTGAACAAAAAGTAAAATCCTAATTTTCAGGAGGGTCCTGAATAAAATGTAAAATGCCATTTTTCAGGATGGTTCTAAACAAAAGTTAAGTCCCATTTTTTAGGAGGGTTCGGAACGTAATGTAAAATCTCATTTTTCAGGAGTGTCATGAATAGAAAGTAAAGTCCCATTTTTCAGAAGGGTCCTAAATATAAGATAAAATCTCATTTTTCAGGAGGGTCCTAAATATAAGATAAAATCTCATTTTTCAGGAGGGTCCTGAAATGAAAGTAAAGTCCCATTTTTTAGGAGGGTGCTGAACAGAAAATAAAATCCCATTTTTCAGGAGGGTGCTGAAGAGATAGTAAAACCTATTTTTCAGGAGGGTCATGAACAGAAAGTAAAGTCTCAATTTTCAGGAAGGTCATGAACAAAAAGTAAAATTGCATTTTTCAAGAGCGTCCTAAACATAAAGTAAAATCCCATTTTTCAGAAAGGTCCTGAACAGATAGTAAAGTCCCATTTTTCAGGAGGGTCCTGAACAGAAAGTAAATTCCCATTTTTCTGGAGGGTCCTGAACAGAAAGTCAAGTCCCATTTTTCAGGAGGGTCCTGTACAGAAGTAAAATCCTATTTTTCAGCAGGGTCCTCAACAGAAGTAAAATCCCATTTTTCAAGAGGATCCTGAACAGAAAGTAAAATCCAATTTTTCAAGAGGGTCATGAACAAAAGTAAAATCCCATTTTTTAGGAGGTTACTGAACAAAAAGTAAAATCCTAATTTTCAGGAAGGTTCTGAAAGAAATATAAAATCCCAGTTTTCAGGAAGGTTCTAAACAAAACTAAAGTCCCATTTTTAAGGAGGGTTCGGAACTTAAAGTAAAATCTCAATTTTCAGGAGGGTCCTGAATAGAAAGTAAAGTCCCATTTTTCAGGAGGGTCCTAAATATAAGATAAAATCGCATTTTTCAGGAGGGTCCTGAAATGAAAGTAAAGTCCCATTTTTTAGGAGGGTGCTTAACATAAAATAAAATCCTATTGTTCAGGAGGGTCCTTAACAGAAAGTAAAATCCTATTTTCAGGAGTGTCCTGAACAGAAAGTAAAATTCCTTTTTTCAAGAGCGTCCTGAACATAAAGTAAAATCCCATTTTTTAGGAGGGTCATGAACTTAAAGAATAATCCCATTTTTCAAGAGGGTCCTGAACAGAAAGTAAAATCTCATTTTTCAAGAGGGTCCTGAACAGAAAGTAAAGTCCAATTTATCAGGAAGGTCCTAAACAGAAAGTAAAGTCCCATTTTTTAGGAGGGTCCCGAATAGAAAGTATAGTCCCATTTTTTCGGAGGGTCCTGAACAGAAAGTAAAATCCCATTTTTCAGGAGGGTACTGAACAGAAAGTAAAATCCCATTTTTAAGGTGGGTCCTGAACAGAAAGTCAAGCCCCATTTTTCTGGAGGGTCCTGAACAAAAAGTAAAGTCCCATTTTTCAGGAGAGTGCTGAAGAGATAGTAAAACCTATTTTTCAGGAGGGTCATGACTAGAAAGTAAAGTCCCATTTTTTAGGAGGGTCATGAAAAAAAAGTAAAATTGCATTTTTCAAGAGCGCCCTAAACATAAAGTAAAATCCCATTTTTCAGAATGGTCCTGAACAGATAGTAAAGTCCCATTTTTTAGGAGGGTCCTGAACAGAAAGTAAAGTCCCATTTTTCAGGAGGGTCCTGAACAGAAAGTTAAATCCTATTTTTCATGAGTGTCCTGAACAGAAAGTCAAATCCCATCTTTCAGGAGGTTTCTGAACAGAAAGTAAAATCCCATTTTTCAGGAGGGTCTTGAACAGAAAGTCAAATCCCAGTTTTCAGGAGGATCCTGAACAAAAAGTAAAATCCTATTTTTTTGGAGAGTCCTGAAAAAAAAGTAAAATCCTATTTTTCAGGAGAGTCCTGGACAAAAATAAAATCCCATTTCTCAGAAGAGTCCTGAACAGAAAGTAAAATCCCATTTTTCAGGAGTGTCCTGAATAGAAAGTAAAGTCCCATTTTTCAGTAGGGATCTGAAAAAAAAAGTATAGTCCCATTTTCCAGGAGGGTCCTGTACAGAAAGTAAAATCCCAATTTTCAGGAAGGTCCTGAACAGAAATTAAAATCCTATTTTTTCAGAAAGTCCTAAATTGTAGCAAAATTCCATTTTTCAGGAGGGTCCTGAACTAAAGTAAAATCTCATTTTTCTAGATGGTCCAGAACAGAGAGTAAAATCCCATATTTCAGGAGGGTCCTAAACAAAAGTAAAATTCCATTTTTCAGGAGGGTCCTGAACAGAAAGTAAAATCCCATTTTTCAGGAGGGTCCTGAACAGAAGTAAAATCACAAATTTTTAGGAGGGTCCTGAACAGAAGTAAAATCCCATTTTTCAAGAAATTCCTGAACAGAAAGTAAAAAACCATTTTTCAATAGGGTCATGAACAAAATTAAAATCCCATTTTTTAGGAGGGCCCTGAACAAAAATTAAAATCCTATTTTTCAGAAGGGTCCAGAATAAAATATAAAATCCCATTTTTCAGGATGCTTCTGAACGAAAGTAAAATACTATTCTATAGGAGGGTCAGGAATAGAAAGTAAAATCACATTTTTCAGGAGGGTCCTGAATAGAAAGTAAAGTCCCATTTTTCAGGAGGGTCCTGAACAGAAAGTTAAGTCCCATTTTTCAGGAGGGTCCTGAACCGAAAGTAAAATCCCATGTTTCAGGAGGGTCATAAACCGACAGTAAATTCCCATTTTTCAGGAGGATCCTATACGGAAAGTAAAGTCCCATTTTTCAGGAGGGTCCTAAACGGAACGTAAAGTCCAATTTTTAAGGAGGGTCCTGAACGAAAAGTAAAGTACTATTTTTTAGAAGGGTCCTGAACAGAAAGTAAAGTCCCAATTTTCAGGAGTGTACTGAACGGAAAGTAAAATCCCATTTTTCAGGAGGCTCCTGAACAGATAGTCAAGTCCCATTTTTCAGTCGGGTCCTGTACAGAAGTAAAATCCTATTTTTCAGGAGGGTCCTGAACAGAAGTAAAATCCCATTTTTCAAGAGGGTCATGAACAAAAGTAAAATCTTATTTTTTAGGAGGGTCATGAACAAAAAGTAAAATCCTATTTTTCAGGAGGGTCCAGAATAAAATTTAAAATCCCATTCTTCAGGATGGTCCTGAACAATAGTAAAATCCCATTTTTTAGGAGGGTCCGGAACATAGAGTAAAATCCCATTTTTCAGGAGGGTCCTGAATAGAAAGTAAAGTCCCATTTTTCAGGAGGGTCCTGAACAGAAATTAAAGTCCCATTTTTTAAGAGGGTTCTGAACAGAAATTAAAGTCTCATTTTTCAGGAGGGTCCTGAGCAGAAAGTCAAGTCCTATTTTTCAAGAGGGTCCTGAACAGAAAGTAAAGTTCCATTTTTCAGGATGGTCCCAAATAAAATGTAAAGTCCAATTTTTCACGAGGGTCTTGAACAGAAAGTAAAGTCCTATTTTTCTGGAGGGTCCTGTACAGAAAGTAAATTCCCATTTTTCAGGAAGATCCTGAACATAAAGAAAAATCCTATTTTCAAGAGGATCCTAAAAGAGGTAAAATCCCATTTTTCAGGTGGGTCCTGAACAAAAGTAAAATCTCATTTTTCAAGATGGTATAGAACAGTAAGTTAATTACCATATTTCAGAAGGGTCCTGAACAAAAGTAAAATCCTATTTTTCAGGAGGGGCCTGAACAGAAAATAAAATCCCATTTTTCAGGTGGGTCTTGAACAGAAGTAAAATCCCATTATTCAAGAGGGTCCTGAACAGAAGTAAAATCCCATTTTTCAAGAGGGACCTGAACAGAAAGTAAAGTCCCAATTTTCAGGAGTGTACTGAACGGAAAGTAAAATACCATTTTTCAGGAGGCTCCTGAACAGAAAGTCAAGTCCCATTTTCCAGTCAGGTCCTGTACAGAAGTAAAATCCTATTTTTCAGGAGGGTCCTGAACAGAAGTAAAATTCCATTTTTCAAGAGGGTCATGAACAAAAGTAAAATCCCATTTTTTAGGAGGGTCATGACCAAAAAGTAAAATCCTATTATTCAGGAAGGTCCAGAATAAAATGTAAAATCCCATTTTTCAGGATGGTCCTGGACAAAAGTAAAATCCCATTTTTTAGGTGGGTCCGGAACATAGATTAAAATCCCATTTTTCAGGAGGGTCCTGAATAGAAAGTAAAGTCCATTTTTTCATGAAGGTACTAAGTAGAAAGTAAAGTCTCATTTTTCAGGAGGGTCCTGAAAAGAAATTAAAGTCCCATTTTTCAGGAGGGTCCTGAGCAGAAAGTCAAGTCCTATTTTTCAGGAGGGTCCTGAACAGAAAGTAAAGTCCCATTTTTCAGGAGGGTCCTGAACAAAAAGTAAAGTCCCAATTTTCTGGATGGTCCTGAACAGAAAGTAAAATCCCATTTTTCAGGAGGGTCCTGAACAGAAAGACACGTCCCCTTTTTAGGAGGGTCCTGTACAGAAGTAAAATCCTATTTTTCAGGATGTTTCTGAATGAAAAAGTAAATTCCCATTTTTCAGGAGGGTCCTAAATGAAAAGTAAAGTTCCATTCTTCAAAAGGGTCTTGAACAGAAAGTAAAGTCCCAATTTTCTGGAGGGTCCTGAACAGAAAGTAAAATCCCATTTTTCAGGAGGGTCCTGAACACAAAGTCAAGTCCCATTTTTCAGGAGGGTCCTGTACAAAAGTAAAATCCTATTTTTTATGAGGGTCCTGAACAGAAGTAAAATCCCATTTTTCAAGAAGATCCTGAACAGAAAGTAAAATCCCATTTTTCAAGAGGGTCATGAACAAAACTAAAATCCCATTTTTTAGGAGGGTCCTGAACAAAAAGTAAAATCCTAATTTTTAGGAGGGTCCTGAATAAAATGTAAAATCCTATTTTTCAGGATGGTTCTAAACAAAAGTTAAGTCCCATTTTTTAGGAGGGTTCGGAACGTAAAGTAAAATCTCATTTTTCAGAAGGGTCCTGAATAGAAAGTAAAGTCCCATTTTTCAGGAGGGTCCTAAATATAAGATAAAATCTCATTTTTCAGGAGGGTCCTGAAATGAAAGTAAAGTCCCATTTTTTAGGAGGGTGCTGAACAGAAAATAAAATCCCATTTTTCAGGAGGGTGCTGAAGAGATAGTAAAACCTATTTTTCAGGAGGGTCATGAACAGAAAGTAAAGTCTCATTTTTCAGGAAGGTCAAGAACAAAAAGAAAAATTGCATTTTTCAAGAGCTTCCTAAACATAAAAGAAAATCCCATTTTTCAGAAGGGTCCTGAACAGATAGTAAAGTCCCATTTTTCAGGAGGGTCCTGAACAGAAAGTAAAGTCCCATTTTTCTGGAGGGTCCTGAGCAGGAAGTCAAGTCCCATTTTTCAGGAGGGTCCTGTACAAAAGTAAAATCCTATTTTTCAGGAGGGTCCTGAACAGAAGTAAAATCCCATTTTTCAAGAGGATCCTGAACAGAAAGTAAAATCCCATTTTTCAAGAGGGTCATGAACAAAAGTAAAATCCCATTTTTTAGAAGGGTCCTGAACAAAAAGTAAAATCCTAATTTTCAGGAAGATCCTGAACAAAATGTAAAATTCCATTTTTCAGGAAGGTTCTAAACAATACTAAAGTCCCATTTTTTAGGAGGGTTCGAAACGTAAAGTAAAATCTCATTTTTCAGGAGGGTCCTGAATAGAAAGTAAAGTCCCATTTTTCAGGAGGGTACTAAATATAAGATAAAATCTCATTTTTCAGGAGGGTCCTAAAATGAAAGTAAAGTCCCATTTTTTATGAGGGTGCTGAACAGAAAATAAAATCCCATTTTTCAGGAGGGTCCTTAACAGTAAGTAAAATCCTATTTTTTAGGAGTGTCCTGAACAGAATGTAAAATTCCTTTTTTCAAGAGCGTCCTGAACATAAAGTAAAATCCCATTTTGTAAGAGGGTCATGAACATTAAGAATAATCCCATTTTTCAAGAGGGTCCTGAACAGAAAGTAAAGTCCAATTTATCAGGAACATCCTAAACAGAAAGTAAAGTCCCATTTTTTAGGAGGGTCCCGAACAGAAAGTAAAGTCCCATTTTTTCGGAAGGTCCTGAACAAAAAGTAAATTCCCATTTTTCAAGAGGGTCCTGAACAGAAAGTAAAATCCCATTTTTATGGTTGGTCCTGAACAGAAAGTAAAGCCCCATTTTTCAGGAGGGTCCTGAACAGAAAGTAAAGTCCCATTTTTCAGGAGGGTGCTGAAGAGATAGTAAAACCTATTTTTCAGGAGGGTCATGAACAGAAAGTAAAGTCCCATTTTTCAGGAGGGTCATAAAAAAAAAGTAAAATTATATTTTTCAGGAGGGTCCTGAACAGAAAGTAAAATCCTATTTTTCAGGAGGGTCCTGAACAGAAAGTCAAATACCATCTTTCAGGAGGGTTCTGAACAGAAAGTAAAATCCCATTTTTCAGGTGGGTCCTGAACAGAAAGTCAAATCCTATCTTTCACGAGGATCCTGAACAGAAAGTAAAATCCCATTTTGTTGGAGAGTCCTGAAAAAAAGTGAAATCCTATTTTTCAGGAGAGTCCTGGACAAAAGTAAAATCCCATTTCTCAGAAGGGTCCTGAACAGAAAGTAAAGTCCCATTTTTCAGCAGTGTCCTGAATAGAAAGTAAAGTCTCATTTTTCAGTAAGGTTCTGAAAAAAAAAAGTAATGTCCCATTTTTCAGGAGGGTCCTGTACAGAAAGTAAAATCCCAATTTTCAGGAAGGTCCTGAACAGAAATTAAAATCCTATTTTTTCAGAAAGTCCTAAACAGAAGCAAAATTCCATTTTTCAGGAGGGTCCTATACTAAAGTTAAATCTCAATTTTCAAGATGGTCCAGAACAGAAAGTAAAATCCCATATTTCAGGAGGGTCCTAAACAAAAGTAAAATTCTATTTTTCAGGAGGGTCCTGAACAGAATGTAAAATCCCATTTTTCAGGAGGGTCCTGAACAGAAGTAAAATCACAAATTTTCAGGAGAGTCCAGAACAGAAGTAAAATCCCATTTTTCAAGAAATTCCTGAACTGAAAGTAAAAAACCATTTTTCAATAGGGTCATGAACAAAAGTAAAATCCTATTTTTTAGGAGGGTCCTGAACAAAAATTAAAATTCTATTTTTCAGAAGGGTCCAGAATAAAATATAAAATCCCATTTTTCAGGATGGTTCTGAACAAAAGTAAAATCATATTCTATAGGAGGGTCCGGAATAGAAAGTAAAATCACATTTTTCAAGAGGGTCCTGAATAGAAAGTAAAGTCCCATTTTTCAGGAGGGTCCTGAACAGAAAGTTAAGTCCCATTTTTCATGAGGGTCCTGAACCGAAAGTAAAATCCCATGTTTCAGAAGAGTCATAAACCGACAGTAAATTCCCATTTTTTAGGAGGATCCTGCACGGAAAGTAAAGTCCCATTTTTCAGGAGGATCCTGTACGGAAAGTAAAGTCCCATTTTTCAGGAGGGTCCTAAACGGAACGTAAAGTCCCATTTTTAAGGAGGGTCCTGAACGAAAAGTAAAGTCCTATTTTTCAAAAGGGTCCTGAACAGAAAGTAAAGTCCCAATTTTCAGGAGTGTACTGAACGAAAAGTAAAATCCCATTTTTCAGGAGGCTCCTGAACAGAAAGTCAAGTCCCATTTTTCAGTCGGGTCCTGTACAGAAGTAAAATCCTATTTTTCAGGAGGGTCCTGAACAGAAGTAAAATCCCATTTTTCAAGAGGGTCATGAACAAAAGTAAAATCTTATTTTTTAGGAGGGTCATGAACAAAAAGTAAAATCCTATTTTTCTGAAGGGTCTAGAATAAAATGTAAAATCCTATTTTTCAGGTTGGTCCTGAACAAAAGTAAAATCCCATTTTTTAGGAGGGTCCGGAACATAGAGTAAAATCCCATTTTTCAGTAGGGTCCTGAATAGAAAGTAAAGTCCAATTTTTCAGGAAGGACCTAAGCAGAAAGTAAAGTCCCATTTTTTAGGAGGGTCCTGAACAGAAATTAAAGTCCCATTTTTCAGGAGGGTCCTGAGCAGAAAGTCAAGTCCTATTTTTCAGGAGGGTCCTGAACAGAAAGTAAAGTCCCATTTTTCAAGATAGTCCCGAATAAAATGTAAAGTCCCATTTTTCACGAGGGTCTTTAACAGTAAGTAAAGTCCCATTTTTCTGGAGGGTCCTGTACAGAAAGTAAAATCCTATTTTTCAGGAAGATCCTGAACATAAAGTAAAATCCTATTTTTCAAGAGGATCCTAAACAGTAGTAAAATCCCATTTTTCAGGTGGGTCCTGAACAAAAGTAAAATCTCATTTTTCAAGATGGTATAGAACAGTAAGTTAATTCCCATATTTCAGAAGGGTCCTGAACAAAAGTAAAATTCCATTTTTTAGGAGGGTCCGGAAAATAGAGTAAAATCCCATTTTTCAGGAGGGTCCTGAATAGAAAGTAAAGTCCAATTTTTCCGGAAGGTCCTAAGCAGAAAGTAAGGTCCCATTTTTTAGGAGGGTCCTGAATAGAAATTAAAGTCCCATTTTTTAAGAGGGTTCTGAACAGAAATTAAAGTCTCATTTTTCAGGAGGGTCCTGAGCAGAAAGTCAAGTCCTATTTTTCAATAGGGTCCTGAACAGAAAGTAAAGTTCCATTTTTCAGGATGGTCCCATATAAAATGTAAAGTCCCATTTTTCACGAGGGTCTTGAACAGAAAGTAAAGTCCCATTTTTCTGGAGGGTCCTGTACAGAAAGTAAAATCCCATTTTTCAGGAAGATCCTGAACATAAAGTTAAATCCTATTTTCAAGAGGATCCTAAATAGAAGTTAAATCCCATTTTTCAGGTGGGTCCAGAACAAAAGTAAAATCTCATTTTTCAAGATGGTATAGAACAGTAAGTTAATTACCATATTTCAGAAGGGTCCTGAACAAAAGTAAAATCCTATTTTTCAGGAGGGGCCTGAACAGAAAATAAAATCCCATTTTTCAGGTGGGTCTTGAACAAAAGTAAAATTCCATTATTCAAGAGGGTCCTGAACAGATGTAAAATCCCATTTTTCAAGAGGGTCCTGAAAAGAAAGTAAAATCCCATTTTTCATAAGGTTCATGAACCAAAGTAAAATCCCATTTTTTAGGAGGGTCCTAAAAAAAAGTAAAATCCTATTTTTCAGGAGGGTCCAAAAAAAATGTAAAATCATATTTTTTCAGGATGGTCCTGAACAAAAGTAAAATCCTATTTTTTAGGAGGGTCCAGAACAGATAGTAAAATCCCATTTTTCAGGAGGGTCCTGAATAGAAAGTAACGTCCCATTGGACGGTCCTAAACAGAAAGTAAAATCTCATTTTTCAGGATGGTCTTGAACTGAAAGTAAAGTCCCATTTTTCAGGTGGGTCCTGAACAAAAGTAAAATCTCATTTTTCAAGATGGTATAGAACAATAAGTTAATTACCATATTTCAGAAGGTTCCTGAACAAAAGTAAAATCCTATTTTTCAGGAGGGGCCTGAACAGAAAATAAAATCTCATTTTTCAGGTGGGTCCAGAACAGAAGTAAAATCCCATTATTCAAGAGGGTCCTGAACAGAAGTAAAATCCTATTTTTCAAAAGGGTCCTGAAAAGAAAGTAAAATCCCATTTTTCATGAGGGTCATGAACAAAAGTAAAATCCCATTTTTTAGGAGTGTCCTAAAAAAAAAGAAAAATCCCATTTTTCAGGAGGGTCCAAAAAAAAATGTAAAATCATATTTTTCAGGATGGTCCTGAACAAAAGTAAAATCCCATTTTTTAGGAGGGTCCAGAACAGAAAGTAAAATCCCATTTTTCAGGAGGGTCCTGAATAGAAAGTAAAGTCCCATTGGACGGTCCTAAACAGAAAGTAAAATCTCATTTTTCAGGAGGGTCTTGAACTGAAAGTAAAGTCCCATTTTTCAGGAGGGTCCTGAAGAGAAAGTAAAATTCCATTTTTCAAGAGCGTCCTGAACATAAAGTAAAATTCCATTTTTTAGGAGGGTCATGAACATAAAGTAAAATCCCATTTTTCAAGAGGGTCCTGAACAGAAAGTAAAATTCTATTTTTCAGGATGGTCCTGAACAAAAAGTAAAATCCTATTTTTCAGGAAGGTCCTAAGCAGAAAGTAAAGTCCCATTTTTCAGAAGAGTTCGGAACAGAAATTAAATTCCCATTTTTCAGGAGGGTCCTGAACAGAAAGTAATATCCCATTTTTCAAGAGGGTCCTGAACAGAAACTAAAATCCCATTTTTCAGGTGGGTCCTGAATAGAAAGTAAAATCCCATTTTTCAGGAGGGTCCTGAACAAAACGTAAAGTCCCATTTTTAAGGAGGGTCCTGAACCGAATGTAAAATTCCATTTTCCAGGAGGGTCCTGAACGGAACATAAAGTCCCATTTTTCAGGAGGGTCCTTAACTGAAAGTAAAGTCCCATTTTTTAGAAGGGTCCTGAACAGAAAGTAAAGTCCCAATTTTCAGGAGGGTCCTTAACAGAACGTAAAATCCCATTTTTCAGGAAGGTCCTGAACAGAAAGTCAAGTCCCATTTTTCAGGAGGGTCCTGTACAGAAGTAAAATCCCATTTTTCAGATGGGTCCTGAACAGAAGTAAAATCCCATTTTTCAAGAGGATCCTGAACAGAAAGTAAAATACCATTTTTCAAGAGGGTCATGAACAAAAGTAAAATCCCATTTTTTAGAAGGGTTCTGAACAAAAAGTAAAATCCTATTTTTCAGGAGGGTCCTAAATAAAATGTAAAATCCCATTTTTCAGGATTGTTCTGAACAAAAGTAAAGTCCCATTTTTTAGGAGGGTTCGGAGTGTAAAGTAAAATCTCATTTTCAGGAGGGTCCTGAATAGAAAGTAAAGTCCCATTTTTCAGGAAGGTCCTAAACAGAAACTAAAATCTCATTTGTCAGGAGGGTCATGAAATGAAAGTAAAGTCCCATTTTTTAGGCGGGTGCTAAACAGAAAATAAAATCCCATTTTTCAGGAGGGTCTTGAACATAAAGTAAAATCCCATTTTTCAGGAGTGTCCTGAACAGAAAGTAAAATTCCTTTTTTCAAGAGCGTCCTGAACATAAAGTAAACTCCCATTTTTTAGGAGGGTCATGAACATAAAGTAAAATCCCATTTTTCAAGAGTGTCATGAACAGAAAGTAAAATCTCATTTTTCAGAAGAGTCCTGAACAGTAAGTAAAGTCCAATTTGTCAGGAAGGTCCTAAACAGAAAGTAAAGTCCCATTTTTTAGGAGAGTCCCGAACAGAAAGTAAAGAACCATTTTTCAGGAGGGTCCTGAGCAGAAAGTAAAATCCCATTTTCAGGAGGGTCCTGAACAGAAAGTAAAATCCCATTTCTCAGGTGGGTCCTGAACAGAAAGTAAAGTCCCATTTTTCAAGTGTGTCATGAACAGAAAGTAAAATCTCATTTTTCAGAAGGGTCCTGAACAGAAAGTAAAGTCCAATTTGTCAGGATGGTCCTAAACAGAAAATAAAGTCCCATTTTTCAGGAGGGTCCTGAACAGAAAGTAAAATCCCATTTTCAGGAGGGTCCTGAACAGAAAGTAAAATCCCATTTCTCAGGTGGGTCCTGAACAGAAAGTAAAGTCCCATTTTTCAGGAGGGTGCTGAAGAGATAGTAAAACCCATTTTTCAGGAGGGTCATGAACATAAAGTAAAGTCCCATTTTTCAGGAGGGTCATGAACTAAAAGTAAAATTGCATTTTTCAAGAGCGTCCTAAACATAAAGTAAAGTCCCATTTATCAAGAGGGTCCTGAACAGAAAGTAAAGTCCCATTTTTCAGTAGGGTCCTGAACAGAAAGTAAAATCCTATTTTTTAGGAGGGTCCTGAACAGAAAGTCAAATCCCATTTTTCAGGAGGATCCTGAACAGAAAGCAAAATCCTCTTTTTCCGGAGAGTCCTGAAAAAAAGTAAAATCCTATTTTTCAAAAGGGTCCTGAACAGAAAGTAAAATCCCATTTTTCAGGAGGGTTTTGAATAGAAAGTAAAGTCTCATTTTTCAGTAGGGTTCTGAACAAAAAGTAAAGTCCCATATGTCAGGAGGGTACTGTACGAAAAGTAAAATCCCAATTTTCAGAAAGGTTCTGAACAGAAATTAAAATCCCATTTATCAAGAGAGTCCTAAACAGAAGCAAAATCCCTTTTTTAAGGAGGGTCCTAATCTATAGTAAAATCTCATTTTTCAAGATAGTCCAGAACAGAAAGTAAAATCCCATATTTCAGAAGGGTCCTAAACAAAAGTAAAATTCCATTTTTTCAGGAGGGGCCTGAACAGAAAGTAAAATCCCATTTTTCAGGAGGGTCCTGAACAGAAGTAAAATCATAATTTTTCAGGAGGGTCCTGAGCAGAAGTAAAATCCAATTTTTCAAGATAGTCCTGAACATAAACTAAAAAACCATTTTTCAAGAGGGACATGAACAAAAGTAAAATTCCATTGTTTAGGAGGGTCCTGAACAAAAAGTAAAATCCTATTTTTCAGGAGGGTCCAGAATAAAATATAAAATCATATTTTTTAGGATGGTCCTGAAAAAAAGTAAAATCCCATTTTTTGGAGGGTCTAGAACAGAAAGTAAAATCCCATTTTTCAGGAGGGTCCTGAATAGAAAGTAAAGTCCCATTGGAGAGTCCTAAACAGAAAGTTAAATCTTATTTTTCAGGAGGGTCCTGAACTGAAAGTAATGTCCCATTTTTTAGGAGGGTGCTGAACAGAAAGTAAAATCCCATTTTTCAGGAGAATCCTGAATAGAAAGTAAAATACCATTTTTCAGGAGGGACCTGAACAAAAAGTAAAATTCCATTTTTCAAGAGCGTCCTGAACATAAAGTAAAATCCTATCTTTTAGGAGCGTCATGAACATAAAGTAAAATCCCATTTTTCAAGAGGGTCCTGAACAGAAAGTAAAATCTCATTTTTCAGGAGGGTCCTCAACAGAATGTGTAGTCCAATTTTTCAGGAAGGTCCTAACCAGAAAGTAAAGTCCCATTTTTCAGAAGGGTCCTGAACAGAAAGTAATATCTCATTTTTCAGGAGGGTCCTGAACAGAAACTAAAATCCCATTTTTCAGGTGGGTCCTGAACAGAAAGTAAAATCCCATTTTTTAGGAGGGTCCTGAACAGAAAGTAAAGTCCCATTTTTCAGGATGGTCCTGAACCGAAAGTAAAATCCCATTATTCAGGAGGGTCCTGGACCCAAAGTAAATTCCCATATTTCAGGAAGATCCTGTACGAAAAGTAAAGTCCCATTTTTCAGGAGGGTCCTGAACGAAACGTAAAGTCCCATTTTTCAGGAGGGTCCTGAACGTAAAGTAAAGTCCCATTTTTCAGAAGGGTCCTGAATAGAAAGTAAAGTCCGATTTTTCAGGAGAGTGCTGAAGAGATAGTAGAACCCATTTTTCAAGAAGGTCATGAACAGAAAGTAAAGTCCCATTTTTCAGGAGGGACATGAATAAAAAGTAAAATTCCATTTTTCAAGTGCGTCCTAAACATAAAGTAAAATCCCATTTTTCAGGAGGGTCCCGAACAGAATGTAAAGTCTCACTTTTCAGGAGGGTCCTGAACAGAAGTAAAGTCCCATTTTTTAGGAGGGTCCTGAACAGAAAGTAAATCCTATTTTTCAGGACGGTCCTGAACAGAAAGAAAAATCCCATTTTTCAGGTGGATCCTGAACAGAAAGTAAAATCCTATTTTTCCGGAGAGTCCTGAAAAATAGTAAAATCCCATTTTTCAGGTGGATCCTGAACAGAAAGTAAAATCCTATTTTTCCGGAGAGTCCTGAAAAATAGTAAAATCCCATTTTTCAGAAGGGTCCTGAAAATAATGTAAAATCCCATTTTTCATGAGGGTCCTGAATAGAAAGTAAAGTCCCATTTTTCAGTAGGGTTCTGAACAAAAAGTAAAGTCCCATTTTTAGGAGGGTACTATACAGAAAGTAAAATCCCAATTTCCAGAAAGGTCCTGAACAGAAATTAAAAGCCCATTTTTCAAGAGAGTCCTAAACATAAGCAAAATCCTTTTTTCAGGAGGGTCCTGATCTAAAGTAAAATCTCATTTTTCAAGATGGTCCAGAACAGAAAGTAAAATCCCATATTTCACGAGGGTCCTAAACAAAAGTAAAATCCCATTTTTCAGGAGGGGCCTGAACAGAAAGTAAAATTCTATTTTTCAAGAGGGGCCTGAACAGAAGTAAAATCACAATTTTTCAGGAGGGTCCTGAACAGAAGTAAAATCCCATTTTTCAAGATAGTCCTGAACAGAAAGTAAAAAACCATTTTTCAAGAGGGTCATGAACAAAAGTAAAATCTCATTTTTTAGGAGGGTCTTGAACAAAAAGTAAAATCCTATTTTTACGGAGGGTCCTGAATAAAATATAAAATCCCATTTTTCAGGATGGTCCTGAATAAAAGTAAAGTCCAATTTTTTTGGAGGGTCCTGAATAGAAAGTAAAGTCCCATTTTTCAGGAGGGTCCTGAACCGAAAGTAAAATCCCATTTTTTAGGAGGGTCCTGAACCGAAAGTAAATTCCCATTTTTCAGAAGGATCCTTTAGAGAAACTAAAGTCCCATTTTTCAGGAGGGTCCTAAACGGAACGTAAAGTCCCATATTTCAGGAGGATCCTGAACGGAAATTAAAGTCCCATTTTTCAGAAGGGTCCTGAACAGAAAGTAAAGTCCCAATTTTCAGGAGGGTCCTGAACGGAAAGAAAAATTCCATTTTTCTGGAGGCTCCTGAACAGAAAGTCAAGTCCCATTTTTCAGGAGGATCCTGTACAAGAAGTAAAATCCCCTTTTTCAAGAGGGTCCTGAACAGAAAGTAAAATCCCATTTTTTAGGTGGGTCAGGAACAAAAAGTAAAATCCTATTTTTCAGGAGGGTCCTGAATAAAATGTAAAATCCCATTTTTCAGGATCGTCCTGAACAAAAGTAAAATCCCATTTTTTAGAAGGGCCCGTAACATAAAGTAAAATCCCACTTTTCAGGAGGGTCCTGAATAGAAAGTATTGTCCTATTTTTTAAGGAGGGTCCTAAACAGAAACTAAAATCTCATTTTTCAGGAGGGTCCTGAACTGAAAGTAAAGTCCCATTTTTAGGAGGGTGCTGAAAAGAAAGGAAAATCCCATTTTTTAGGAGGGTCCTAGACAGAAAGTAAAATCCCATTTTTCACGAGTGTCCTGAACAGAAAGTAAAATTCTATTTTTCAAGAGCGTCCTGAACATACAGTAAAATCCCATTTTTTAGGAGGGTCATGAACATAAAGTAAAATCCCATTTTTCAACAGGGTCCTGAACAGAAAGTAAAATCTCATTTTTCAGGAGGGTCCTGAACAGAAAGTAAAGTCTAATTTGTCAGGAAGGTCCTAAGCAAAAAGTAAAGTCCCATTTTTCAGGAGGGTCCTGAAAAGAAATTAAAGTCCCATTTTTCAGGAAGGTCCTAAATAGAAATTAAAGTTCTATTTTTCAGGATGGTCCAGAACGGAAAGTAAAGTCCTATTTTTCAGAAGGGTCCTGAACAGAAAGTAAAATCCCATTTTTCAAGAAGATCCAGAACAGAAAGTCAAATCCCATTTTTCAGGAGGATCCTTACCAGAAAGTATTATCCCATTTTTCAGAGCGTCCTGAACATACAGTAAAATCCCATTTTTTAGGAGGGTCATGAACATAAAGTAAAATCCCATTTTTCAACAGGGTCCTGAACAGAAAGTAAAATCTCATTTTTCAGGAGGGTCCTGAACAGAAAGTAAAGTCTAATTTGTCAGGAAGGTCCTAAGCAAAAAGTAAAGTCCCATTTTTCAGGAGGGTCCTGAAAAGAAATTAAAGTCCCATTTTTCAGGAAGGTCCTAAATAGAAATTAAAGTTCTATTTTTCAGGATGGTCCAGAACGGAAAGTAAAGTCCTATTTTTCAGAAGGGTCCTGAACAGAAAGTAAAATCCCATTTTTCAGGAAGATCCAGAACAGAAAGTCAAATCCCATTTTTCAGGAGGATCCTTACTAGAAAGTATTATCCCATTTTACAGAAGAGTCCTGAACAAAAGTAAAATCCTATTTTTCAGAAGGGTCCTGAACAGAAAGTAAAATCTTATTTTTCAGGAGCGTTCTGTGCAGAAAGTAAACTCCGAATTTTTAGGAAGGTCCTGAACAGAAATTCAAATCCCATTTTTCAAGAGAGTCCTAAACATAAGCAAAATCCTATTTTTTAGGAGGGTCCTGAACTAAAGTAAAATCTCATTTTTAAAGATTGTCCAGAACTGAAAGTAAAATCCCATATTTCAGGAGGGTTCTAAACAAAAGTAAAAACCCATTTTTCTGGAGCGGCCTGAACAGAAAGTAAAATCCCATTTTTCAGGAGGGTCCTGAACAGAAGTAAAATCACAATTTTTCAGAAGGGTCCTGAACAGAAGTAAAATCCCATTTTTCAAGAGGGTCCTGAACAAAAAGTAAAAAACCATTTTTCAAGAGGGTCATGAACAAAAGTAAATTCCCATTTTCCAGGAGGGTCCTGAACAAAAAGTAAAATCCTATTTTTCAGGAGGGTTCTGAATAAAATATAAAATCCCATTTTTAAGGATGGTCCTGAACAAAAGTAAAATCCTATTTTTTAGGAGGGTCCGGAACAGAAAGTAAAATCACATTTTTCAGGAATGTCCTGAATAGAAAGTAAAGTCCCATTTTTCAGGAGGGTCCTAAACAGAAATTAAAATCTCATTTTTCAGGAGGGACCTGAACAAAATGTAAAGCCTAATTTTTTTGCAGGGTGCTGAACCGTAAGTAACATCCCATTTTTCAGGAGGGTCCTAAACAGAAAGTAAAATTCCATTTTTCAAGAGCATCCTTAACATAAAGTAAAATCCTATTTTTTAGAAGGGTCATGAACATAAAGTAAAATCCAATTTTTCAAGGGGGTCTTGAACAGAAAGTAAAATCTCATTTTTTAGGAGGGTCCTTAACAGAAAGCAAAGTCCAATTTGTCAGGAAGGTTCTAAGCAGAAAATAAAGTCCCATTTTTTAGGAGGGTCCTGAACAGAAAGTAAAATCCCATTTTTCAGGAGGGTCCTGAATAGAAAGTAAAATCCCATTTTATGGGTGGGTCCTGAACAGAAAGTAAAATTCTATTTTTTAGGTGGGTTCTGAACAGAAAGTAAAATCACATTTTTCAGAAAGGTCCTTAATAGAAAGTAAAGTCCCATTTTTCAGGAGGGTCCTAAACAGAAATTAAAATCTCATTTTTCAGGAGGGTCTTGAACAGAAAGTAAAGTCCAATTTTTTAGCAGGGTGCTGAACAGAAAGTAAAATCCCATTTTTTAGGAGGGTCCTAAACAAAAAGTAAAATTCCATTTTTCAAGAGCGTCCTTAACATAAAGTAAAATCCCATTTTTTAGAAGGGTCATGAATATAAAGTAAAATCCCATTTTTCAAGAGGGTCCTGAACAAAAAGTAAAATCTCATTTTTCAGGAGGGTCCTGAACAGAAAGTAAAGTCCAATTTGTCAGGAAGGTCCTAAGCAGAAAATAAAGTCTCATTTTTCAGGAGGGTCCTGAACTGAAAGTAAAGTCCCATTTTTCAGGAGGGTCCTGAACAGAAAGTAAAATCCCATTTTTCAGGAGGGTCCTGAATAGAAAGTAAAATCCCATTTTTCAGGTGGGTCCTGAAGAGAAAGTTAAATCCTATTTTTTAGGAGGGTCCTGAACAGAAAATAAAGTACTAATTTTCAGGAGGGTCCTGAACGGAAAGTAAAATCCCATTTTTCAGGAGAGTCCAGAACAAAAAAGTCAAATCCCATTTTTCAGGAGGGTCCTGAACAGAAGTAAAATTCCATTTTTCAGGAGGATCCTGTACAGAAGTAAAATCCCATTTTTCAAGAGGGTCCTGAACAGAAAGTAGGTCATGAATAAATGTAAAATCCCAATTTTTAGGAGGGTCCTGAACAAAAAGTAAAATCCTATTTTTCAGGAGGGTCCTGAATAAAATGTAAAATCCCATTTTTCAGAAAGGTCCTGAACAAAAGTAAAATCCCATTTTTTAGGAGGGTCCGTAACAGAAAGTAAAATCCCATTTTTCAGGAGGGTCCCAAACAAAAAGTATAATCTCATTTTTCAGGAAGGTCCTGAACTGAAAGTAAAGTCCCATTTTTTAGGAGGATGCTCAACAGAAAATAAAATCCCATTTTTCCGGAGGGTCCTGAACAGAAAGTAAAATCCCATTTTTCAGGAGTGTCCTGAACAGAAAGTAAAATTCTATTTTTCAATAGCGTCCTGAACATAAAGTAAAATCCCATTTTTTAAGAGGGTCATGACCATAAAGTTAAATCCCATTTTTCAAGAAGGTCCTGAACAAAAAGTAAAATCTCATTTTTCAGGAGGGTCCTGAACATAAAGTAAAGTTCAATTTTTCAGAAAGGTCCTAAGCAAAAAGTAAAGTCCAATTTTTCAGAAGGTCCTGAGCAGAAAGTAAAGTCCCATTTTTCAGGAAGGTCCTGAACAGAAAGTAAAATTCCATTTTACAGGTGGGTCCTGAACAGTAAGTAAAATCCATTTTTCAGGAGGGTCCTGAACAAGAATTAAAGTCCCATTTTTTAGGAGGGTCCTGAACCAAAAGTAAAATCCCATTTTTCAGGAGAGTCCTGAACCGAAAGTAAATTCCTATTTTTTAGGAGTATCCTGAACGGAACGTAAAGTCCCATTTTTCAGGATGGTCCTGAACGGAAAGTAAAGCCTCATTTTTCAGGAGGATCCTGAACGGAAAGTAAAGTCCCATTTTTCAAAAGGGTCCTGAACAGAAAGTAAAGTCCCAATTTTCAGGAGGGTCCTGAACGGAAAGTAAAATACCATTTTTCTAGAGGGTCCTGAACAGAAAGTTAAATCCCATTTTTCAAGAGGGTCCTGAACAGAAAGTAAAATCCCATTTTTCAGGAGGGTCATGAAAAAAAGTAAAATCCCATTTTTTAGGAAAGTCCTTAAACAAAAGTAAAATCACATTTTTAAGGAGGGTCCTAAATAGAAAGTAAAGTCTCATTTCTCTGTAGAGACCTCAACAAAAAGTAAAGTCCCATTTTTCAGGAGGGTCCTGTACAGAAAGTAAAATCCCATTTTTCAGGAAGGTCGTGAACAGAAATTAAAATCCCATTTTTCAAGAGGGTCCTAAACAGAAGCAAAATCTCATTTTTTAGGAGGGTCCTAAATAGAAAGTAAAATCCCATTTTTTAGGAGTGTCTTGAACAGAAAGTAAAGTCTAATTTTTAAGGAGGGTCTTGAACAGAAATTAAAATCCCATTTTTCAGGAGGGTCCTGAACAGAAAGTAAAATCTTAATTTTCAGAAGGGTCCTGAACCGAAAGTAAAATCCCATTTTCCAGGAGGGTCCAGAACCGAAAGTAAATTCCCATTTTTCAGGAAGATCCTGTACGGAAAGTAAAGTCCCATTTTTCAGGGTGGTCCTAAACGAAACGTAAAGTCCCATATTTTTTGGGAGGATCCTGAACGGAAAGTAAAGTCCCATTTTTCAGAAGGGTCCTGAACAGAAAGTAAATTCCCAATTTCAGGAGGGTCCTGAACGGAAAGAAAAATCCCATTTTTCATGAAGCTTCTGAACAGAAAGTCAAGTCCCATTTTTCAGGAGGGTCCTGTACAAGAAGTAAAATCCCATTTTTCAGGAGGGTCCTGAACAGAAGTAAAATCCTCTTTTTCGAGAGGGTCCTGAAAAGAAAGTAAAATCCCATTTTTTAGGAGGGTCATGAAGAAAAAGTAAAATCCTATTTTTCAGGAGGATCTTGAACAGAAAGTAAAATCCCATTTTTCAGGAGGGTCCTGAACAGAAAGTAAAATCCCATTTTTCAGAAGTATCCAGAACAGAAAGTAAAATTCTACTTTTCAAGAGCGTCCTGTACATAAAGTAAAATCCCATTTTTAAGGAAGGTCATGAACATAAATTAAAATCCCATTTTTCAACAGGGTCCTGAACAGAAAGTAAAATCTCATTTTTCAAGAGGGTCTTTAACAGAAAGTAAAGTCTAATTTGTCAGGAAGGTCCTAAGCAGAAAGTAAAGTCCCATTTTTTAGGACGATCCTGAACAGAAAGTAAAATCCTATTTTTCAGGATGATCCTGAACATAAAATAAAATCTAATTTTTCAGGTGGGTCCTGAACAGAATGTAAAGTCCCATTTTTCAGGAGGGTCATGAACAGAAAGTACAGTCCCATTTTTCAGGAGGGTACTGAACAGAAAGTAAAACACATTTTTCAGGAGGATTCTGAATAGAAAGTAAAGTCTCATTTTTTAGGAGGGTCCGGAACAGAAAGTAAAATTTCATTTTTCAAGAGCGTCCTGAACATAAAGTAAAATCCCATTTTTCAGGAGGGTCTTGAACAGAAAGTAAAGTCCCGTTTTTCAGGAGGGTCCTGAACAGAAAGTAAAGTCCAATTTTTCAGGATGGTCCTGAACAGAAAGTAAAGTCCCATTTTTCAGAAGGGTCCTGAACAAAAAGTAAAATCCCATTTTTCTGGAAGGTCCAGAACAGAAAGTCAAATCTCATTTTTCAGGAGGATCGTTAACAAAAAGTAAAATCCCATTTTTCAGAAGAGTCCTGAACAAAAGTAAAATCCTATTTTTCAGAAGGGTCCTGAACAGAAAGTAAAATCTCATTTTTCAAGAGCGTCCTGTGCAGAAAGTAAACTCCCAATTTTTAGGAAGGTCTTGAACAGAAATTAAAATCCCATTTTTCAAGAGAGTCCTAAACATAAGCAAAATCCCATTTTTCAGGAGGGTCCTGAACTAAAGTAAAATCTCATTTTTCAAGATGGTCTAGAACTGAAAGTAAAATCCCATATTTCAGGAGGGTTCTAAACAAATGTAAAATCCTATTTGTTTGGAAGGACGTGAACAGAAAGTAAAATCCCATTTTTCAGGAGGGTCCTGAACAGAAGTAAAATCACAATTTTTCAGGAGGGTCCTGATCAGAAGTAAAATCCCATTTTTCAAGAGGGTCCTAAACAAAAAGTAAAATACAATTTTTCAAGAGGGTCATGAACAAAAGTAAAATCCCATTTTTCAGGTGGGTCCTGAACAAAAAGTAAAATCCTATTTTTCAGGAGGGTCCTGAATAAAATATAAAATCCCATTTTTCAGGATGGTACTGAACAAAAGTAAAATCCTATTTTTTAGGAGGGTCCGGAACAGAAAGTAAAATCACATTTTTCAGGAATGTCCTAAATAGAAAGTAAAGTCTCATTTTTCAGGAGGGTCCTAAATAGAAAGTAAAATCCTATTTTTTAGAAGGGTCATGAACATAAAGTAAAATCCAATTTTTCAAGAGAGACCTGAACAGATAGTAAAATCTCATTTTTTAGGAGGGTCCTTAAGAGAAAGTAAAGTCCAATTTGTCAGAAAGGTCCTAAGCAGAAAATAAATTCCCATTTTTCAAGAGGGTCCTGAACAGAAAGTAATATCCCATTTTTCAGGATGGTCCTGAATAGAAAGTAAAATCCTATTTTTCAGGTGGGTCCTGAACAGAATGTAAAATCCCATTTTTTAGGAAGGTCCTGAACAGAAAGTAAAATCACATTTTTCAGGAAGGTCCTGAATAGAAAGTAAAGTCCCATTTTTCAGGAGGGTCCTAAACAGAAATTAAAATCTCATTTTTCTGGAGGGTCCTAAACAGAAAGTAAAGTCAAATTTGTAAGGAAGGTCCTAAGCAGAAAATCAAGTCCCATTTTTCAGGAGGGTCCTGAACAGAAAATAAAGTCCCATTTTTCTGGAGGGTCCTGAACAGAAAGTAAAATCCTATTTTTCAGGAGGGTCCTGAATAGAAAGTAAAATCCCATTTTTCAGGTGGGTCCTGAACAGAAAGTAAAATCCTATTTTTTAGGAGGGTCCTGAACAGAAAGTAAAGTACTAATTTTCAGGAGGTCCTGAACAGAAAGTAAAATCCCATTTTTCAGGAGAGTCCTGAACAAAATGTCAAATCCCATTTTTCAGGAGGGTCCTGAACAAAAGTAAAATTCCATTTTTTAGGAGGGTCCTAAACAGAAAGTAAAAACTCATTTTTCAGGAAGGTCCTGAACAGAAAGTAAAGTTCCATTATTTAGGAGGATGCTCAACAGAAAGTAAAATTCCATTTTTCAGGAGGGTCCTGAACAGAAAGAAAAATCCCATTTTTCAGGAGTGTCCTGAACAGAAAGTAAAATTCTATTTTTCAAGAGTGTCCTGAACATAAAGTAAAATCCTATTTTTTAGGAGGGTCATGAACATAAAGTAAAATCCTATTTTTCAAGAAGGTCCTGAAGAAAAAGTAAAATCTCATTTTTCAGGAAGGTCCTGAGTAGAAAGTAAAGTCCCATTTTTCAGAAAGGTCCTGAGCAGAAAATAAAGTCCTATTTAGCTGGAAGGTCCTGAACAGAAAGTAAAATTCCATTTTACAGGTAGGTCCTAAACAGAAATTAAATTCCATTTTTCAGGAGGGTCCTGAACAAAAATTAAAGTCCCATTTTTTAGGAGGGTCCTGAACCAAAAGTAAAATCCCATTTTTAAGGAGGGTCTTGAACCGAAAGTAAATTCCTATTTTTCAGGAGTATCCTGAACGGAACGTAAAGTCCCATTTTTTTGGAGGGTCCTGAACGGAAACTAAAGCCCCATTTTTCAGGAGGATCCTGAACGGAAAGTAATGTCCCATTTTTCAATAGGGTTCTGAACAGAAAGTAAAGTTCCAATTTACAGGAGGGTCCTGAATGGAAAGTAAAATCCCATTTTTCTACAGGGTCCTGAACAGAAAGTCAAATCCCAATTTTCAAGAGGGTCCTGAACAGAAAGTAAAATCCCATTTTCCAGGAGGGTCATGAAAAAAACTAAGATCCTATTTTTCAGGAAAGTCCTGAACAAAAGTAAAATCTCATTTTTAAGGAGGGTCCTGAAAAGAAAGTAAAGTCCCATTTCTCAGTAGGGTCCTGAACAAAAAGTAAAGACCCATTTTTCAGGAGGGTCCTGTACAGAAAGTAAAATCCCATTTTTCAGGAAGGTCCTGAACAGAAATTAAAATCTCATTTTTCAAGAGGGTCCTAAACAGAAGCAAAATCCCATTTTTCAGGAGGGTCTTGAACAGAAAGTAAAGTCTAATTTTTCATGAAGGACTTGAACAGAAAGTAAAATCCCATTTTTCAGGAGGGTCCTGAATAGAAAGTAAAATGGCATTTTTCCAGAGGGTCCTGAACAGAAAGTAAAATTAAATTTTTCAGATGGGTCATTAACAGAAATTAAACTCCCATTTTTCAGGAGTGTCCTGAACTGAAAGTAAAATCCCATTTTTTAGGAGGGTCCTGAACCAAAAATAAATTCCTATTTTTCAGGTGGATCCTGAACGGAACGTAAAGTCCCATTTTGCAGGAGGATCCTGAACGGAAAGTAAAGTCCCTTTTTTTTGGGGGATCCTGAACGGAAAGTAAAGTCCAATTTTTCAGAAGGGTCCTGAACAAAAATTAAAGTCCCAATTTTCAGGAGGGTCCTGAACGGAAAGTAAAATCCCATTTCTTAGGAGAGTCCTGAATATAAAGTCAAATCCCATTTTTAAGAAGGGTCCTGAACAGAAAGTAAAATCCTATTTTTCAGGAGGGTCTAGAGAAAAAAGTAAAATCTCATTTTCAGGAGTGTCCTGAACAAAAGTAAAATCCCAGTTTTCAGGAGGGTCCTGAACAGAAATTAAAATCCCAATTTTCAGGAGGTTCTTGAATAGAAAGTAAAGTCCCATTTTTCAGGTGGGTCCTGAACAGAAAGTAAAGTCCCATTTTTCAGGAGGGTCCTGAACAGAAAGTAAAATCCTAATTTTCAGGAACGTCCTGAATAGAAAGTAAAATCTCATTTTTCAAGAGGGTCCTAAACAGATGCAAAATCCCATTTTTTCAAGAGGGTCCTGAACAAAAGTAAAATCTCATTTTTCAAGATGTTCCAGAACAGAAAGTAAAATCCAATATTTTGGAAGGGTCCTGAACAAAAGTAAAATCCCATTTTTCAGGAGAAGACTGAACATAAAGTAAAATCCCATTTTTTAGGAGCGTCCTGAACAGAAGTAAAATTCCATTTTTCAGGATGGTCCTGAACAGAAGTAAAATCCTATTTTTCAAGAGGGTCCTGAACAGAAAGTAAAATCCTCTTTTTCAAGAGGGTCATGAACAAAATTAAAATCCTATTTTTTAGGAGGGTCCTAAACAAAAAGTAAAATCCTATATTTTAGGAGGGTCCTGAATAAAATGTAAAATCCCATTTTTTAGGACGGTCCTGAACAAAAGTAAAATCCCATTTTTCAAGATGGTCCTGAACAGAAAGTAATATCTCATTTTTCAGGAGGGTCCTGAACAGAAAGTAAAGTCTAATTTTTCAGGAAGTTCCTAAGAAGAAAGTAAAGTCCCATTTTTCAGGAAGGTCCTGAACAGAAAGTAAAGTCCCATTTTTCAGGAGGGTCCTGAACAGAATGTTAAATCCCATTTTTCGGTAGGGTCCTAAACAGAAAGTAAAGTCCCAATTTTCAGGAAGGTCCTAAACCAAAAGTAAAATCCCATTTTTCAGGAGGGTCCTGATGCAAATGTAAGTTCCTATTTTTCAGGTGGATCCTGAACAGAACGTAATAGACCATTTTGCATGAGGGTCCTGAACGGAAAGTAAAGTCCCATTTTTCAGGTATGTCCTGAACGGAAAGTAAAGTCCCATTTTTCAAAAGGGTCCTGAACAAAAATTAAAGTCCTAATTTTCAGGAGGGTCTTGAACGGAAAGTAAAATTCCATTTTTCAGGATGGTCCTGAATAGAAAGTCAAATCCCATTTTTCAAAAGGGTCCTGAATAGAAAGTAAAATCCCATTTTTAGGATGGTCTTGAAAAAAAAGTAAAATCCCATTTTTCAGGAGAGTCCTGAACAAAAGTCAAATCCCATTTTTCAGGAGGGTCCTGAATAGAAAGTAAAGTCCCATTTTTCAAAAAGGTCCTGAACAGAAAGTAAAGTCCCATTTTTCAGGAGGGTCCTCTACAAAAAGTAAAATCCCAATTTTCAGGAAGGTCCTGAACAAAAAGTTAAATCTCATTATCAAGAGGGTCCTATCAGAAGAAAAATCCCATTTTTCAGAAGGGTCCTGAACAAAAGTAAAATCTCATTTTTCAAGATGGTCTAGAAAAGAAAGTAAAATCCCATATTTCAGGAGGTTCCTGAACTAAAGTAAAATCCCATTTTTAAGGAGGGTCCTGAACAAAAAGTAAAATCCCATTTTTCAGGAGGGTCCTGAACAGAAGTAAAATACTATTTTTCAGGATGGTCCTGAACAGAAGTAAAATCCCATTTTTCAAGAAGGTCATGCACAAAATTAAAATCCTACTTTTTAGGAGGGTCCTGAACAAAAAGTAAAATTCTATTTTTCAGGAGGGTCCTGAATAAAATGTAAAATCCCATTTTTCAGGACGGTCCTGAACAAAAGTAAAATCCTATTTTTTAGGAGGGTCCTGAACAGAAAGTAAAATCCCATTTTTCAGGAGGGTCCTGAATAGAAAGTAAAGTCCTATTTTTCAAGATGGGTCCTAAAGAGAAAGTGAAATCTCATTTTTCAGGAGGGTCCTGTACAGAAAGTAAAATCCCATTTTTAGGAGGGTGCTTAACAGTAAGTAAAATCCCATTTTTCAGGAGGGTCCTGAACACAAAGTAAAGTCCCATTTTTCAGGAGGCTCATGAAGAAAAAGTACAATCCTATTTTTCAGGAGGGTCCTGAACAGAAAGTAAAATCTCATTTTCCAGGAGGGTCCTGAACGGAAAGTAAAGTCCCATTTTTCAGGAGGGTCCTGAACAGAAAGTAAAATCATATTTTTCAGGAGGGTCCTGAACCGAATGTAAATTCCTAATTTTCAGGAGGATCCTGAACGGAACGTAAAGTCCCATTTTTCAAGAGAGTCCTGAACGAAAAGTAAAGTTCCATTTTTCAGGAGGGTCCTGAACGGAAAGTAAATCCCATTTTTCAGAAGGGTCCGTAACCGAAAGTAAAGTCCCAATTTTCAGGAGGGTCCTGAACGAAAAGTAAAATCCCATTTTTCAGGAGGGTCTTGAACAGAAAGTCAAATCATATTTTTCAGGAGGGTCCTGAACAGAAAGTAAAATCCCATTTTTCAGGAGGGTCCTGAAAAAAAGTAAAATCCCATTTTTCAGGAGAGTACTGAACAAAAGTAAAATCTTATTTTTCAGGAGGGTCTTGAACAGAAAGTAAAATCTCATTTTTCAGGAGCGGCCTGAACAAAAGAAAAATCCCATTTTTCAGGAGGGTCCTGAACAAAAGTAAAATATCATTTTTCAAGAGGGCCCTAAACGAAAGTAAAATCCCATTTTTCAGCTGGGTCCTGAATAGAAGTAAAATCCCATTTTTCAGGAGGGTCCTGAACAGAAATTAAAGTCCTATTTTTCAGGAGGGTCCTAAACAGTAAGTAAAGTCCCATTTTTCAGGTGGGTTCTAAACAGAAAGTTAAGTTTCATTTTTCAGGAGGGTCTTGAACGGAAAGTAAAATTCCATTTTTCAGGAGGGTCCGGAACAGAAAGTTAAGTCCCATTTTTCAGGAGGATCTTGAACATAAACTAAAATCCTATTTTTTGGGAGAGTCCTGAACTGAAAGTAAAATCCCATTTTTGAAGAGGGTCCTAAACATAAAGTAAAATTCAATTTTTCAGGTGGGTCCAGAACAGAAATAAAAGTCTCATTTTTCTGGAGTGTCCTGAACAGAAAGTAAATATCATTTTTCAGGAGGG